>OV743720.1:98278549-100778549 GCA_928272305.1 Volucella inflata
ATTCCTGTGATAGATTTATATCTTGCGCTTATGGCAGAGCATGGTTTAACCTCTTTAATGAATGATATTACTAGACCAATTGCAGGTACCTGCATTGACCATGTATTTGCTCGTTTTTTGAGAATTAGTCCTAATGCTTACATTGGTATCAACCTTGATCTTCAAATATCTGATCATTGTATGACTGGTGTAATTTTTAATGGCTTGGAAAGTAGAAAAGAAAAAAAGCATAATTTTCCAAGAAAGTTGAATAAAATTAACTACTAGCTGCTGAATAAAAAAAAAACAAAACAAGACCTTATCCGGGCTACTCCGACATATTTGAAGCTCAGGCCGGAAAGGGTTTCCAGGACTTTGTCAGGGTCTTGGAAAAGAGATGGTGGCGGACGAGCCCTATAAGGGCCAACGGCAGCGCTCACATCCCGGAACGGGTGACTGGCTTCGGTGTAACCGACCCCTCGTCCTAGGGGCATTCAAAGTGGAACTGGTCCTCCAGGTTGGGGGTTGTGCCGCCGGACAAGGACAATGAGCTTCGGATATGCACTTGGAATGTTAGATCCCTTAATAGACCACGTGCAGCCGAGCAACTAGCGGAGGCCCTAGACTACTGCAAAGCAGACATAACCGCCATCCAAGAAATGCGATGGGATGGGCCGGACAAAAGGAAGATGAAAAACTGATACATCTTCTACGGCAATTGCTATCGACGGCAAAAGCAGCGCTTATTTGGATGCGGATTTGTTGTCGGAGGCAGACTAAGGCGAGAAGTCCTCAGCTTCCGGCATGTGAGCGAGCGCCTCGTAGCAATCCGCATCAAGGCTCAATTCGCCAACATAAGCCTCATATGCGCGCATGCCCCCACAGAGGAGAAAGATGACGACACCAAGGATGCCTTCTACGAGCTCCTCAACAAGACCTAGGAGCAATGCCCTAGCTATGACATTAAAATTGTCCTCGGTGATTTTAATGCAAAGCTAGGAAGAGAGGGTATCTTTGGTGGAACAATCGGAAAATATAGCCTGCACAACACCACCTCCGATAACAGATTCAGGCTAATCGACTTTGCGGCGGGGCGAAACATTGTCATGGCTAGCACGCGGTTCCCACATCTCGACATACACAAGGGGACTTGGAGAACTCCTGATCAATCAACAGTCAACCAGATTGATCACATTGCGATCGACGCAAGACACTCCTTCAGCATTATGGATGTCCGTACGTTCCGAGGAGCCAACATCGACTCGGACCATTACCTTGTTGTAGCCAAGGTACGGTTGCGGATATCCCAAACTACGCCAAGACAAGCTAATGCTGTGAGGACATTCGACGTCAGACGGCTACAATCGCAAGAGATCGCCAAGTCCTTCTCCGATCGAGTGTCTCTTAATCTCTTAAGAGGTCCAATGCCGCCAGCATCAAGCATCGAAGACCATTGGAAACACTGCCAAACGCCATCAGAGATGCCGCTTCTGATGTGCTGGGTTTCACTCGTCCACCACAACGAAACCCCTGGTTCGGTGATGAATGCCGGCAAGCACATGCAGCTAAGCAAGATGCATATAACGCGGCGCTGCTTAGAAAGACCAGAGCTGCTCATGAGCTCTATGAGCGAAAGAGGAGAGACGAGCACCGGCTTCTCAGGAGGAAGAAGAAAGAGCATGAGAAGCGCGTGATCGAGGAAATTGAGAGATGCTACTCCAGGAATGAGGTTCGGAAGTTTTACCAAAAGGTAAAAACAACATACCACGGAAACAAACCCCGATCCCAAGCCTGTAGAGATGAACAAGGGAACACCGTAGTAGAATCGCAGTCAATGTTGAGGATTTGGAAAGATCATTTCTGCAGACTGTATAACGGCGAAGACGGACCAAATACCGCTGTCAGGCAGAGTCAACCTTTCAACCTGGACGATGATGACCAACAATTCCGTCCACCCGACCTGGATGAAGTGAAGATAACCATATCGAAGCTTAAGTCCAACAAAGCTGCTGGAGCGGGTGGCCTGACTGCCGAGCTCTTCAAAGCGGCAGGCGATGACTTGGTAAGGAGCATACACCAACTCATCTGTAAAATATGGTCGGACGAAAGTATGCCCGATGAATGAAACCTCAGCATTGTTTATCCGATTCTCAAGAAAGGAGACCCTCTGAACTGCGCCAACTACAGAGGCATCAGTCTCCTTAACATCGCATACAAGATCTTATCTTATCAGGAAAGTTCACCATCGACCAAATATTCACACTACGGCAGATCTTGGAGAAGACCCATGAGCTTCAGATCGATACACACTACCCATTCATGGATTTCAAGGCCGCGTATGACAGCATCTATAGAGACGAGCTGTACAGAGCAATGTCTTGTTTCGGCATCCCTGCCAAATTCGTACGTCTGTGCAGGATGACGATGGCGAATGCACGCTGCTCTATCAAGGCCGGTAAAGATCTCACCGAGACCTTTGATGTTCAGAAAAGATTTAGACAAGGCGATGCGCTGTCATGCGATTTTTTCAACATCGTACTTGAAAGAATAGTGCAAAACTCACGAGCAAACACAAGAGGCACTATCTTTCAAAAGTCCGTCCAACTACTCGCATACGCCGACGATATTGACATAATCGGGAGAAAGCAGCGTGATGTCAGTGGCGCTTTCGCGAGTATTGAGACGGAAGCGGCGAAAATGGGTTTAGCGCTCAATGAGGGCAAGACCAAGTATATGCTGTCAAGCAAAAAGGACAACCAACACCCACGTCTCGGGCAGAACGTCACCCTCGATAGATATAACTTTGAGGTAGTTAAGGACTTTGTATACCTATGCTCCGCTATAACTACAGACAACGACACCAGCGCTGAGATCAAGCGAAGAATAACTCTTGCCAACCGCTGTTTCTTTGGGTTAAGAAGGCAATTGAGTAGCAAAGCCCTCTCTCGGACAACAAAAGTCACCCTTTATAAGACTTTAATAATCCCGGTCCTGCTCTATGGTGCAGAGGCATGGACATTATCAAAAATGGATGAGGGTGTTCTTGGTTGCTTCGAGAGAAAAATTCTTCGGGCGATCTTCGGTCCCGTCTGCATTGACGGTGAGTGGAGGAGAAGATACAACGACGAACTGTATGGACTGTACAGTGACATGGACCTAGCAAGAAGAGTGAAGATCCAAAGACTGAGATGGCTGGGTCATGTAGAGCGCATGGACACCAATGCTCCGGTCCGGAAAGTCTTCGAATCCGCTCCCGAGGGACAGCGCACTAGAGGAAGGCCAAGACTCAGGTGGCGCACGCAAGTGGAAGAGGACCTCAGCCAACTTAGCGTGCGAAACTGGAGACAGCTAGCCAGGGATCGAGCTGGCTGGAGAAGCTTGTTGACTGAGGCCCAGGTCCACCCCGGACTGTAGCGCCACCTAAAGTAAAGTAAGTCCTGGCAGGGAACATTCACGTCGAAAGACATTTTAGAGCATTGGACAGAAGATGGAATGTGAAATATGTTAAACCTTGCAAATTTAGAAGCATGGAATACGACCTCAATACATGGAGACTCGTGCGTGGTAAGACTGAAAAACATAAGTTTTGTTTTATCGCTTACTATTAGCTTATGCTCTGTGAACCAAAGTCTTAGCAATTCAAAATCATGGTTTATATCAGCCACTAAGTTTAAGGGATTGGCGGAATCATATGCGATACCAAGGTCATCTGCAAAAGCTCTGACTTTTCCTACAAATGGCTGGGTAAACAAGGAGTTGACATATATGAGAAATAATATAGGTCCATCAACAAAAAATCCAGCACAAGACCTTTTTTCATCCAAACCTTTCTGTATAATGGAGCAAAAATCTAAAAGGGCGTCGTCAGTAGAGAGCCCAGCTCTAAACCCAAATTGCATTGGACTGAAGAATTTTATTTTGTTCAGATACTCTAACACTCTTTTCTTTGCGCATTTCTCAAAAACTTTACTGATAGAAGACAACAGTGAAATTGGTCTATAGTTGCTTTTTTCATGTTTGCTTCCTTTTTTAAAGAGGGGAATAACAATAGCACATTTTAAAACTTCAGGAAAACATCCGGACAGGATACTCAAATTGAAAATATGCTCCAAAATATCAACAATATTGAAGGAAATGTTTTTAAGCATAACATTGGAAATACCATCGCTGCCACAGGAGTTGGAGCTATTTAAGGAGTGGATGGTCCTCAAAATCTCAACCCCAGAAATTGGTTCGAAAAAGAAGCTATCCCTTTCAAAACTAATATCTGTAAGCCTGGATTCGGGATAGCAATAATTGCAAATGTTAAAATTATTTGTTTGAAAAGAATGTTGCCCAATTGAACCAAAGTATTTGTTAAATTCGTTTCTGTGGGTTCTAAAACATTAATATTTCCATTTTTTAAGACAACAGAATTATTTTGCTTGGTTACACTTCGATTCAAAATTTTATTGATCACTTTCCATTCTTGTTTAAGATTCCCTAGCGCAGCCCTTATCTGATTGTGATAGTAATCATCGCGGCATTTTCGTACTTCATTATTTATTATTCGACACATATGGTTATAGCGACGCTTTCGAGTAGCGTTCTGTGGATGTTTAAGGCACTTTGCCTAATTTTCCTAAGAAGTAACCAGCTAATCCAAGGCTTTAGCCTGAAATCTGTCTTTTTAGGGATAATGACATAGCTAACTGAGCTTATATAATTATTTAATATCGTCAAAAATAAATTAACAGCCATAGATACATTATCTTGAGTATACACCTCTTCCCAATTTTCGAAACGCAGTAAATTATTCAGCAGCTTACTTACTTACTTTAGGTGGCGCTACAGTCCGGGGTGGACCTGGGCCTCAGTCAACAAGCTTCTCCAGCCAGCTCGATCCCTGGCTAGCTGCCTCCAGTTTCGCACGCTAAGTTGGCTGAGGTCCTCTTCCACTTGCGTGCGCCACCTGAGTCTTGGCCTTCCTCTACTGCGCTGTCCCTCGGGGGCGGATTCGAAGTCTTTTCGGACCGGAGCATTGGTGTCCATGCGCTCTACATGACCCAGCCATCTCAGTCTTTGGATCTTCACTCATCTGGCTGGGTCCATGTCGCTGTACAGTCCATACAGTTCGTCGTCGTATCTCCTCCTCCACTCACCGTCAATGCAGACGGGACCGAAGATCGCTCTAAGAATTTTTCTCTCGAAGCAACCAAGAACACCCTCAACCATTTTTGATAATGTCCATGCCTCTGCGCCATAGAGCAGGACCGGGATTATTAAAGTCTTATAAAGGGTGACTTTTGTTGTCCGAGAGAGGGCTTTGCTACTCAATTGCCTTCTTAACCCAAAGAAACAGCGGTTGGCAAGAGTTATTCTTCGCTTGATGTCAGCGCTGGTGTCGTTGTCTGTATTTATAGCGGAGCCTAGGTAGACAAAGTCCTTAACTACCTCAAAGTTATATCTGTCTAAGGTGACGTTCTGCCCGAGACGTCGGTGTTGGTTGTCCTTTTTGCTTGACAGCATATACTTGGTCTTGCCCTCATTGAGCGCTAAACCCATTTTCGCCGCTTCCGTCTCAATACTCGCGAAAGCGCCACTGACATCACGCTGCTTTCTCCCTATTATGTCAATATCGTTGGCGTATGCGAGTAGTTGGACGGACTTTTGAAAGATATTGCCTCTTGTGTTTGCTCGTGAGTATGGCACTATTCTTCCAAGAACGATGTTGAAAAAATCGCATGACAGCGCATCGCCTTGTCTAAATCCTTTCTGGACATCAAAGGTCTCGGTGAGATCTTTACCGACCTTGATGGAGCAGCGTGCATTCTCCATCGTCATCCTGCACAGACGGACGAGTTTGGCAGGGATGCCAAAACTAGACATTGCTGTATATAGTTCGTCTCTATAGATGCTGTCATACGCGGCCTTAAAATCGATGAATAGGTGGTGGGTATCGATCTGAAGCTCATGTGTCTTCTCCTAGATCTGCCGTAGTGTGAATATCTGGTCGATGGTGGACTTTCCTGGCCTGAAGCCACACTGATATGGATATGGATCAGGTTGTTGACGAACGGCTTCAGGCGTTTACATAATACGGCGGATAAGATCTTATATGCGATCTTAAGGAGACTGATGCCTCTGTAGTTGGCGCAGTTCAGAGGGTCTCCTTTCTTGAGAATTGGACAAACAATGCTGAGGTTCCGTTCATCGGGCATACTTTCGTCCGACCATATTTTACAGATGAGTTGGTGTATGCTCCTTACCAAGTCACCGCCTGCCGCTTTGAAGAGCTCGGCAGTCAGGCCATCCGCTCCAGCAGCTTCGTTGGACTTAAGCTTCGATATAGCTATCTTCACTTCATCCAGGTCGGGTGGACGAAATCGTTGGTCATCATCGTCCAGGTTGAAAGGTTGATTCTGCCTGACGGCGGTATTTGGTCCGTCATCGCCGTTATACAGTCTGCAGAAATGATCTTACCAAATCCTCAGCATCGACTGCGATTCTACTACGGTGTTCCCTTGTTCATTTCTACAGGCTTCGGTTCGGGGTTTGTTTCCGCGGCATGTTATTTTTACCTTTTGGTAAAACTTCCGAACCTCATTCCTGGAGTAGCATCTCTCAATTTCCTTGATCGCGCGCTTCTCATGCTCTTTCTTCTTCCTCCTGAGAAGCCGGGGCTCGTGTCTCCTCTTCCGCTCATAGAGCTCATTAGCAGCTCTGGTCTTTCTAAGCAGCGCCGCGTTATATGCATCTTGCTTAGCTGCATGTGCTTGCCGGCATTCATCATCGAACCAGGGGTTTCGTTGTGGTGGACGAGTGAAACCCAGCACATCAGAAGCGGCATCTCTGATGGCGTTTTGGCAGTATTTCCAATGGTCTTCGATGCTTGATGCAGGCGGCATTGGACCTCTTAAGATATCAAGAGGCGCTCGATCGGAAAAGGACTTGGCGATCTCTTGCGATTGTAGCCGTCTGACGTCGAATCTTCTCACAGCAGTAGTTTGTCTTGACGTAGTTTGGGATATCCCCAACCGTACCTTGGCTACAACAAGGTAATGGTCCGAGTCGATGTTGGCTCCTCGGAACGTACGGACATCCATAATGCTGGAGGAGTGTCTTGCGTCGATCGCAATGTGATCAATCTGGTTGACTGTTGATTGATCAGGACTTCTCCAAGTCCCCTTGGACCCGAATCTGGACCAGGAAAATGGTATAGTTGGGTCTTCATGGATGACTCTTATACTTGCGTTGGAGGACGACAACATTTAAATGCGAAACTCATGTTTGTCGTCCAAGTGTAGATATACGCAGCCCATTCAACTATATTGTGAAGAATCGGTGCAGTCCTAATAAAGCTCATCTAATTCTGATCCTGACTTGTGGCGCATTTGTAGGGATACTTTAGTACACAGCCCACAATATACCACATTTATGCACGCAATTAAAAATGTTAGCTCTTAGTCTACTAAATTTCTCATCAATTCATTGCACTTCTTGGATAGCAGTAATAAAGGTTTCATGCTGTCCTAGAGTTTCTTCCAATTTATCAACTTCATGTGCACTTTGTGAATGATGCGACCACAAAAATGTCCATATTGTGCTTTTCCTGGAATAATAGTGTGCACATTACATTTTTATTTTACTTTCTGTTTCTTGCTTCGTCTTCTGCTTCAAGTGCTGAGGGACTCTCACCCATTAGAAATCACTTTAATCCCTTAAAACGTCGTAAAACCGTCCACTCTGGAACAGCTTTCGCAATACTTCCGAGTTTTCGTCTTATTGTCTCTTTTTTGTCCTAAGTGTGACTTCTACGAAGCAACGAATTTGGCTTTAAGTCTGATTATTCATCAGCATCTTATCGACCATGTTTTTGGCCTGAATAGGCCAATGTTGTTTTCCAGTTCCCGTCGTAGAGCTTCCCATGTTTTTTGAAGAACTTTTACAACGTCTGCTGGAGAGCACTGGGACAGGCAGGCTGTAGTGTATGGCTTACTGATCTAGCGAAGAAAGGCGCTAAAATATCCGTGTCCGGTGAGAAACTGGGTGACGTAGTTTTTTACTTCGCAATGTCTCCGTTCATTCCATTCAGCCAGGACCTTGATCAGCTTCACAGTTCATTGTTCTTTCCTTTTCGAGTTCCAATGCTCTTGCTACTGCCGTTTCATAACCTCATTCCTCTGCTCAATTTCCGCCTTTTTGTCGTAGACGTACTCATTTTTTGTATGTTAGGAGATCGATAGGGGTTCTCCAGCGATTAAAAGGACGGCTGGGTGGCTATGCGATGGGTACCGCAGTACTGCCAATTGCTTCCTGCACTTTTCTTATTAAAGTGCATCTTCTCAGATCTCACAGGAAGAATGACATTTGGGATTGAAATAAACAGCCATCGTGTCATCAGTCTACCTAGTGACATTGCAACCTTTGACGCTCGTTCAGATACGGACGTCTCATAATGACAGACAATTCGATTTCACAGCTTCCGTGCTTTTTATATGTTTGGGCCGGATTTGGAAGTTAATGATGGTCAGGACCATCTTCATAGTCAGAACGACTCGGTTTTTTTCTGTCCGTGTATATCCATCCGTTAGTTAACTAGTCTCATGATCCAGTTCATCTTCATTTGGACGTTCTTCGGGTCTTTTGACATAATCACAGCGGCAAAATCATCTGCGTATCTTACTAGGAAGGCAACTTCTGGCATGAGAAGTTAATCGTCGCATGAGATTTCCCAGGATTCAGGTCCCAGGAGGCCTATGCTGCGCCGAAGAAGATCTCCTTCCGTGGGGTGTCATATTCGTGTGCAGGTATCGTATTGAATTCCTCCGGATTCCATGCAGATCGCTGTCATTATTAGTATTATCAATGCAGTGATGAAGATATGGACAGGCAATCATTACATAAGTGGCAAAGTCCATCAACATCTATAATCTCCTGTGAGCCGATGATGCATGAGTCGTATGCTGTGGGCTTTTGTCAGGTATAATTCCATCAATCAAACCAAACAAGTCTTCTGCTTATGTGGCTTTCGATGTCCCAATCTCCTAATGAGTCCTTCAGAACTGGATTGATATCCTCTTAAGAGTCGAGCTCTGTTCACCAAGCGGCTCCGAAAGACCTCTGCAAAATTGATTTTAAGTTGTCACAATCAACTTAGCATCCGTCGAAACTTCAATCTGCTCTTCCCCTGTCAAGTTGTAAATACGTTCCTCTTCTGTCCCTTCCTTTAAGTAAGTGTTCCGAATTTGGATTTCCTGTCACATGTTGACATTGTTTTACCTTTAATTACGCGCGCACTTAACGAACCACAAATTTTGAATATCCCAACAAATTAACCGCCAGGATAATTAGCTTTAAATGCAAATCGGCCTCATCGGGCCGTGTCGGTCGTCGTTGCACACACGAATTCATACAAACGCTCACACGAGGCCGGAGAGCATTTATGTATCATCCTGGAATTAGGGTGTTTCCACAGATACAGGGGTATCTGGCGTTTACGTGTCATCGGTGCTTTGTGTGACATCACAACAGCGGCCAAGGATAACGTAACTTCTGTGCTATCTTCATACCCTTCCCACTGATTCTGACAATCATCACCCTAATATAAGTTAACACCAGAAATGTTTACACAGCATATTGCTCTAAATTCTTTTCCCACGAGTTCGCAACACGCGCGAGGCTCATGCACAGTTAACACCAGAAATGTTTACACAGCATATTGCTCTAAATTCTTTTCCCACGAGTTCGCAACACGCGCGAGGCTCATGCACATCGACAAAAACACTATGTTCCCACAGTCATCATGCACTCCATACCGTGCACTCAGGTGTCACTGCATTCGGTCACCTGATACGAAGAATTCGCTGATACCACGTCCAGCGACGCTTCGGGAGCTGTTATGCAAGTGTATAAATATGGGTACTTAGAATAAGTTAGAGTTAGTTCTTGAGATAGACAATAAAGAATCGGACATAGTCCGATAATTTTTTAAAAAACAAAAAAACAAAATAATTGTTTAATTGGCGCCCAACGTGGGGCCACAGCTAACTTAACTATTTCAAACACGAATAAAATCCTCAAGTAGCATTATCGTGCGCGCAAAAGTTTAAGTAAAACCGTAAAAGTCCCTCAAGTAGTGCAACGGTCGTCTCAAGTGCTTAGTGCCGCGGACAAAAAAAAAAAAAAGCTGTGGTCCCAAACCAACCCGCGAGTGTTTGTGTGTTGTGACGAAACGCATTTTTTGCAAGGGCCCCCCAGTAGCCACGGCAGTTAAAAACTCGCCGATTGGAAGAAAAGGAGGTGAAAGTTTCACCAGCCGCGTCACCCACAATCTGGAGTAGGATGAGCCTCATCATCATCATTGTATTAGCGTAAGAATAGATATAAGATTTAAATGTTTTACCACAATAATATAGTGAAATAAGTTGCAAGAATAATATTATCTGAATATTAAAATTCCTTTTTTTTTTATCTAAAAATAGAAATTGTTTAAGTAAAAAATCTAATATAAAAGTGTAAAATAAATACAGTTCACAGAGAGGTCAAGAAAAGTATTATGTTTTAAGAAAATTGGTGGATAAAAGATACATTTTATTTACAATATATCTACATATTACCTACAGTATAATTAACTTATATTTACATAAAAATTAAATATTATTATCTCCAACATATTTTGATTACTACACTCTAATACCAAGTTTATATTAGTCAATTGTAACATCTTGTCTATTCTGTCACAATGAGCAACCCTAATCTTGTACGACCAGCGGTCCTTCAACCTTCACCTAATGCAGGTCCTTCAAATTCTCAAACCCAGACTCCAAACACCACACCCGAGTTAGAATCCCTCATTTCCTCCATAGTGAGCAGAATCATTCACAACGAATGCCCCCGCTACATACAAACATTGCTGAATCCAAATGCTGATTTAGTTAACGCTGTTGATCAAACCATACGTCCAGAATTTGCAAATCAACTCACGGATCTCGACAAGGTCCCAGATATAGTACGAAGTCTTAGAGAATTCTCAGGCAACGCCGGAGAATTCAGCTCTTGGAAGAAGAGCGTAGAGCGAGTCCTTCAAATATATGACTCTACTAAAGGGACACCTAAGTACTTTGGAATATTGAGTACCATTAGAAATAAGATCACGGGCAACGCTGACATAGCCCTGGAGTCTTACAACACTCCGCTCGACTGGAGAGCCATCTCCAGATGCCTTGCTCTTCACTACGCTGATAAGCGCGACATTAGTACTCTCGAGTACCAAATGACATCCCTTGTCCAGGGAAGTAGTACCACACAGGCATTCTATCAGCAAGTATATTCGCACTTGTCACTTATTCTCAATAAACTCTCTTCTATGGACATGGGTCCAGAATCAATGAACCTGTTAACGAAGACCTATCGCGACAAAGCGTTAGACACATTCGTTCGGGGTCTTCATGGTGATTTGCCTAGGTTATTGGGCATACGAGAACCTTCCGATTTGCCCCAGGCGTTACATTTGTGTCTGAAGCTGGAGAATCAGGGTTACAGAACCCAGTACGCTCTTAACAGTCAAAATATAAACAGGAAAATGCAACATCAAGGTCAGCCACCACAATCAAACCCAAAGAAGGCATATCCTAATCAACACTCAAACAACCCTAAGCAGCTATTTTATCCGCAACTGGCCCATATGCCACAACCACTAGTTTTTTTCCCACAAAATAATCCATCCCCAGGGCACTATCAACAATATCTCCAACCCAATATGAATCGACAGAATAATTTCCTATATCAAGCATACCAGCATGCACCAGGCCGTCCAACAGCACCAAAACCACAAGTACCTATGGAAACCGATCAATCAATGCAGACGAAGAATATTAACTACATGAACAGACCCAAGGATACTGGAATGGTAGGAAAACGACCACCCCCTCCGTCACATCAGCATGTTCCGAACAAGCAGCAAAGGAACTTCCATATACAAACGGAAGCTCCACACCAAAATATTGATCAGGAACAAGGTGGAATATGCTACGAACAAGAGCAAAACAACGGACAAGAATATTCAGCCATGATGATGACCTCTGATTCTGAACACAACCAGACATTGAACGATTACATAGACTCACAAACACAGTTTGAAAAACATTCCGATCCACAGATACAGGACTTCACGGATATACATTTTTTAGGCTAGCTAACTCTTCGTTACCATACTTCGAATGTGTAACGGGGAATGGCATGACTTTAAAAATCCTTATAGATACAGGCTCAAACAAAAATTACATTCAACCCAAATTTGTCTCTAATCCCTTACCTAACGAACAATACTTTTTCGCTAATTCCGTTGCGGGCAACATTAAAGTTACCCATCACACCGTTATAAATCTTTTCGGATTAAAAAATTGTAACGTAAAGTTTTTCCTCTTACCCTCTCTCAAATCTTTTCATGGCATACTAGGCAATGATAGTTTGAAAGAACTATCTGCCATAATAGATACCAGGAACAATTACCTGCTCATTCAGAATAAGGTCAAAATCAGAATAAAACAACAACCGTCGCAGGCTGTCAACTCAATTGATATCAATACAGATCACATGACTACAGACCAGAAATCCGTAATAAAGACGTTAGTAAACAAATTTACCAGACTTTTTTCGGAACCAAATGAAAAACTTACCTACACTACGAATGTGGTAGGAGAAATCCGCACTAACACGGATACACCCATCTATTCCAAATATTATCCATACCCAATGGCGCTTAAGAATGAGGTAGAACAAGAAGTTCAAAAACTTTTGGACAACGACATTATACGACCATCCAAGTCTCCATACAACTCGCCAGTGTGGATAGTTCCGAAGAAAATGGATCATTCAGGGGAAAGGAAATTCAGAGTCGTTATCGACTACAGGAAGCTTAACGCATCCACAATAGCGGATCGCTATCCTATCCCTGAGATCAACGAGGTAATTTCCCAATTAGGAAAGAGCAAAATATTTTCAGTTCTCGATTTGAAGAGCGGCTTTCATCAAATCCGACTCAAAGAATCTGACATAGAGAAAACTGCTTTCTCTATCAACAACGCGAAATTTGAATTCAACAGACTCCCTTTCGGCCTTAAAAACGCACCAGCAATCTTCCAACGTGCACTTGATGATATTCTTCGAGACTACATTGGAAAGATTTGCTATATTTATATCGATGACATCATCATTTTCAGCGAAAGCACAACCTCTCATATAACCCATATCGAACAAATTTTCAAAACCTTGGAAGAAGCAAACATGAAAATCCAATTAGATAAATGTGACTTCTTCAAAAGTGAAGTTGAATTCTTAGGGTTTATTATATCAGCTAATGGTATAAAAACTAATCCTGACAAGGTTAAAGCAATTCAAAATTTCCCACATCCAAAAACCTTAAAAGATCTTCGCTCTTTCTTAGGCCTGTCGGGGTATTACCGACGCTTCATCAGAGATTACGCGAAACTAGCCAAACCCCTGACATCCCTTTTAAGGGGGGAGGATGGACGAGTGTCCAAAAATGCTTCAAGCAAGAAGCTAATCAATCTCAATCAAAATACTCTCGAAGCCTTTGAAAAAATAAAAAATTCCCTAACGTCACAGGAAACCATATTAAATTATCCAGATTTCAGGAAGACCTTCCATTTAACAACAGATGCTTCGAACTATGCCCTTGGAGCAGTACTAGAGCAGGAAGGAAAACCAATCACCTTCATATCTAGAACATTGAGTAAGACGGAGGAAAGTTACGCCGCTAACGAAAAGGAAATGTTAGCAATAATATGGGCTTTGAAGTCATTGCGTAATTACCTCTATGGCTCTGCAAAAGTGGTAATTTTTACAGACCATCAGCCTCTTACCTTCGCTCTGAGTACCAAAAATCATAACGCCAAAATGAAAAGGTGGAAATGCGCCCTGGAAGAATATAATTACGAAATTAAATATAAACCAGGAAGAACCAACGTAGTAGCAGACGCATTATCCAGACCTCCACAACAATCTCAGGTAAATTCTTTGACCTCCACCCAGCATAGTAATGAAACCTCTGAACATAACCTCATCCCCGCAACTGAAGCGCCCATTAATGCCTTTAAAAATCAAATTTTTTTAATAACCGGTGACACTGACAATTATACATTTGAAATCCCTTTTCCTACGTACCACAGACACACTATTACCCGAAAAACTTACGAAATAACTGACCTAGTACAATTACTAAAAAAACATTTGAATCCTAGCGTAACAAATGGCCTATTGACCTCAGAGAATATCATGGGAAAAATTCAAGAGATATACCCTAAACACTTCAGGAACTACAAGGTAAAGTACACACAAACGCGAGTTCAAGATTTAACAAGCGAGTCAGAGCAAGAAGAACAAATTCTGAAAATACACAAAAGAGCTCATCGGAATGCGAAAGAGAACAAACTGCAACTACTTCAAGAAGTATATTTCCCAAAGATGAACTCGAAGATTCGTGATATTGTTAGTAAATGCACAATCTGTCTTGAACATAAGTATGACCGCCATCCGCAAAAGCCCGAACTGCAACCGACACCAATTCCAAATCATCCTGGTGAAATTATTCATGTGGATATCTATTCGACAGAAGGAAATTTGGTACTCACAGCAATCGATAAATTTTCGAAATATGCCCAGGTAAGAATACTAAAATCAAAGGCAATAGAAGATATTAAAGACCCGTTGCGAGAGCTATTTTATGCCTTCGGAGTACCACGCATGATAGTAATTGACAACGAGAAATCCTTGAATTCAACCTCTATATCTTTTATGTTGGAAAACCAATTCGGCGCAAAAGTATATACTACACCACCCTACACCAGTGCAGTAAATGGACAAGTGGAACGTTTCCACTCAACCCTCACGGAAATCATGCGCTGCATTAAGAAGGAGCAAAAAATTAGAACTTTCAAGGAATTGTTGGAAAAGGCCACATACGAATACAATTTCTCGGTACATTCTACAACGAGAAAAAAGCCAATAGATGTATTTTTTAATAGACATATTAATGACCCAGAGCAATACGAGAAATTAAGACAAAACAACATAGAAAGATTAAAGGAAAAACAGGAGTACGATCTGAATTATCACAACAAAAATAGACAACCAGTAAAAGATTATGCGGTAGGTGATATTGTGTACGTAAAAATAAACAAAAGATTAGGTTCTAAAATATCTCCCAGATATAAAAAAGAAGTAATAGCAGAAAATTCTAAAACAATAATTAAAACAGAATCCGGTAAAATAGTCCACAAGAGTAACATTAAAAATTGATTTTTCTTACAGGATACCATTTACGCTATGCTTAGGAGACACTCGAATACTAGACTACACGAACTCTGAGTTAGTTACTATCAAAACAGGGACAGCAAAAATTCAGGACGGAACTTTTAAAATCGTACATATTATAGACATAGAACAATACCAGAAATTATATGACGAAATTGTTGACGTTATTAGGAAAAACTGCTCAACCGATCACCCTCTTTACCCTCTCCTCTCCTATGAAATATCCCAGATCCAAAGTTATCTAAATAAACTTACTTCGAATAAACGACAAAAGAGATCGTTGAACTTCATTGGAACCGCTTGGAAGTGGGTAGCCGGAAACCCGGATCACCACGACTTTCGCATTGTACAAGAAAAATTGAACAACATATTGAAAAATAACAATAGACAAGTCGTTATCAATAGGCTCTCAATAGAGAAAATTAATAACCTTACCCAAGTTACAAACTCCATACTTAAAATTGTGCAGACCAATGAGAGTTTGAAAAATGAAATAGTTTTAAACATACAGTATAAGTTAAAAATAATTAAGGAAGAATTAATCAATATAGAGTACGCCTTGCACTGGGCAAAGGCTAATATAATAAATTCATATATATTATCTAACCTAGAAATAAGTACTATTGAAACATTTTTAAATAAAGAAAATATACCATATGAGAATATAGAACAGGCACTTGACCTTGTTAACATTAAGATCGCATCAAATTATAACACAATTATTTATATATTAAGCCTGCCACGAACTAAAAATGAAACTTGCGAAAAATTAAACATAAAAGCTGTAAGAAAAGAAAATGAAATAAATAAAATACCGTTTGAGGAAATATTAAAATGTAATAGGAAAATATTTGGAATTAAGAAAAATTGTGAAACTAATTATAAGTTAACCATATGTAATAGCGATAAGATTGTAAACATTAGTAACAGTACCTGTATACCGAATTTGTTAAAAAGCCAACCAGCTACTTGCATCACCGTAAATAATCAGCATACCCCAATAGTCGAAGAGTTAGAAGAAGGAACCTTATTTCTGAACAGATACAACGGACCAATCACAATTGACAACAAAACAATGGAAATCAGTGGGACATACATAGTGCAATTTCATAACTCCACCATAAAGATAGGAAAAGAAGTCTTCAGATCCAACGAGCTAATACATGTCAAGCCTCTACCAGCGATATTGCAGCCAAAATCTATCAAGGGCTTAACTGAAGAAATTTTGTCACTGGAGATGCTTAAAGAGTTAAATGTAAACAACACACAACATATCCAACTGCTAAGTAACCAGAACATCATCAGCCTCATGTCCAACATAGGCCTAACGATAATCCTCATCCCACTCATTATTTTTGCAATAATCAGGACCATTTCGAAAAAACCTACACAAGTATCAATCAAGGTAGAAGACATAAAAAATCCAGTAAAACCAGAGGAAAAACCAGGCACGTCATCATCCATAACATCAATTCCATATTTTTAGAAAAATTCTGCAAACGAGGACGTTCGCACTTAAAGCGGGAGGAGTTAACACCAGAAATGTTTACACAGCATATTGCTCTAAATTCTTTTCCCACGAGTTCGCAACACGCGCGAGGCTCATGCACATCGACAAAAACACTATGTTCCCACAGTCATCATGCACTCCATACCGTGCACTCAGGTGTCACTGCATTCGGTCACCTGATACGAAGAATTCGCTGATACCACGTCCAGCGACGCTTCGGGAGCTGTTATGCAAGTGTATAAATATGGGTACTTAGAATAAGTTAGAGTTAGTTCTTGAGATAGACAATAAAGAATCGGACATAGTCCGATAATTTTTTAAAAAACAAAAAAACAAAATAATTGTTTAATTTATATGCATGTACGCGCATACGTACCTGTCAAACTCATCAACGAATGACTACGAGACATGCTTTTGCACTTTGCACTATAAAATATACAAAACACAGATATATGAATAGAGATACAGCCAATAAGATACTACTACTCGTACGACTCACTCACACATTAGTGATGAAAAATTACCAACAAATTTATGTTAATGCGAGGCATAATTAAAGATGATAGCCATCAATAAATTGACACAGTTCCAGGCCAAGTGCAGCTGATAGCTGAGCTCAACCATGGTAATAGGTCTAAAGTGGTTTCAGAGGTTTTAGAAGGTTTCCGGATGGGGGGGTTCCAAATGTCTGAGGTAGATTTCTCCTCGAATTTCATTAGAATGGATCGGGGACACATAAGTACGAATATATGTACTCATGGTGGTAGACCCTCTTCGCCGATATTATGACGAATGGCTGTGGAGCAATTCAAATTAAATCGTTTGCACATTAGTGGTCAAACGGGACACATAATAAGGTGAACAGTGCTCAGATATGGATGACTTTCCGCATCCCGACCGGGGGTTTCCGTGTCGTTGTCGTTGTCGTTGCTCTCTGTACATTCGCACATTGGCGCTGAGATGAATGGCTTTGGGGAGGTAGAGACTAAAATATGAGCTCACAGTGACCTCTTGTCGAGATTTAATGAAACGATAAGGATATGAGGAGAATGATGCGCGGTTAGGGGTGAGTAATTGAGGTTAATCGATAAGTAAGTGGTCTTGTGGTGCTGCTGATACTGCTGGTGCTGCTAGTGGCAGGGAGTTGGTAATGGATTTTTAACAGACGTCCGTCAGTAAATCATCATGTAAAGTAATTATTATGGTCAGCAGGGAGTGTTAGTTGGCAATAGAGTTCAGTTTTTATAATGGCCATATAGGTATGTAATTTATGCATAAATGGACTAGAACGGATAGAAGAAGGAAGAACAAAAAAGAATTCTCTTTCTCATAAATAGATGAATGTCTGAGGTTTACTTGGCTAGTCACAGTGTTAATGAAGTCTAAGTCCTAACAAAGGGATTCTCTGTGGAATCGAAATCACCTTTCTCGGCTTTTTATGGTACAACTTTCTAGCGTTCTGTATGGATATTGGGTTCCAGTGGTATGCAGTTGTTTGGCTCTAGCAACCTTTAAAGCGAGCCAATGGTGAGAAGAAAAGATTGGAGCCAAGGACAAGTGGATGAACCCCAGTTGATGACAGTAGTCCAGGCAAAGCACAGTCTTTTCAGCGGACGAATTCCTCCCGACATCCTAGGCACATTATTGACTATTTCTTTGCATTTGCTTCGATATATTTGGAGCTCAGGACATTCAAGGTTTCTCGGCATATAGACAGGTTCCCTGAATAGGAAAACGAGAGGAATTCTCACCGAAACAATGTTAGCAATATCGTATTTTTCTACTATGATGTCAGTAGTCTGAATATATATGGGAGTTGTCCCTTTGCAGTAATAGCCCGATTCGAAACAACATCTGAAGATTTTACAAGAAGGCCAAGCAATTGGCGGCTGGCCTCAAGACCGGAACACAGGCTCTTCGAAACTGCGGAGAAAACCTAGTCATCGAAGCACAGGGGGTAGTAGATGTGTTTAAGCAGAATTTCCAGCAGCTACTAAATGGGCATAATGTAGGGAGTGTGAAAGGGCAAGTAGAGAACCCAAATCCAGTCGATGAAGAACTAGTTATATAGTACCACCCGGTATAACTGGCTCTGATGGCCTACCAGCGGAGCTCTTCAAATATAGTGACTATGCTTTGGTAGGGCGCATGCACCAAGTCATTAACCAAGGTTCCGGCCCGTCAGATCATCTATGCACCAAATTTTCACACTGAGACAAATACCAGAAAAGAGCAACGAATTTCAAGTCGAGACCCACATCCTGTTCTTCAACTTCAAAGCCGCATATGATAGTAGTCACCATCAGGAGCTTTATACAGAGATGGTCGAAATTGGGATCCCGGCTATGTGTGCAATTTGGAAGTAGTTCCTCCGAACTATTTCAAACGTGCACTAGATTTCGGCAAGGAAATGCGCTATCATGTGACTACTTCAAACTCGTTTTGGAGCAGAAAGTACGCAGGGCAGGTGTCAACACGGAAGGCACTGTTATCAACACGTTCATTCAGATACCGGGATATGCAGACGATATTGACATCATCCGCCGCTTCCAGCATGCCGTGATGGGGGTCTTTCACGGAGATTGAAGATCAGGTGAAATTTGTTGACATTGAAGTAAACGAGGACAAGACTAAGTACATTCTTTCAACAAACAAACCAGCATCTGTCCACCACCTAGGACAAAACGTCACTATTACTTACTTACTTTAGGTGGCGCTACAGTCCGGGGTGGACCTGGGCCTCAGTCAAGAAGCTTTTCCAGCCAGCTCGATCCCTGGCTAGCTGTCTCCAGTTTCGCACGCTAAGTTGGCTGAGGTCCTCTTCCACTTGCGTGCGCCACCTGAGTCTTGGCCTTCCTCTACTGCGCTGTCCCTCGGGAGCGGATTCGAAGACTTTTCGGACCGGAGCATTGGTGTCCATGCGCTCTACATGACCCAGCCATCTCAGTCTTTGGATCTTCACTCCTCTGGCTAGGTCCATGTCGCTGTACAGTCCATACAGTTCGTCGTTGTATCTTCTCCTCCACTCACCGTCAATGCAGACGGGACCGAAGATCGCCCGAAGAATTTTTCTCTCGAAGCAACCAAGAACACTCTCATCCATTTTTGATAATGTCCATGCCTCTGTGCCATAGAGCAGGACCGGGATTATTAAGGTCTTATAAAGGGTGACTTTTGTTATCCGAGAGAGGGCTTTGCTAGTCAATTGCCTTCTCAGCCCAAGGAAACAGCGGTTGGCAAGAGTTATTCTTCGCTTGATCTCAGCGCTGGTGTCGTTGTCTGTGTTTTTAGCAGAGCCTGGGTAGACAAAGTCCTTAACTACCTCAAAGTTATATCTGTCTTAGGTGACGTTCTGCCCGAGACGTCGGTGTTGGTTGTCCTTTTCGCTTGACAGCATATACTTGGTCTTGCCCTCATTGACCACTAAACCCATTTTCGCCGCTTCCGTCTCAATAATCGCGAAAGCGCCACTGACACCACGCTGCTTTCTTCCGATTATGTCAATATCGTCGACGTATGCGAGTAGTTGGACGGACTTTTGAAAGATAGTGCCTCTCGTGTTTGCTCTATGCTTTCAATTACGATGTTGAAAAAATCGCATGACAGCGCATCGCCTTGTCTAAATCCTTTCTGAAGATCAAAGGTCTCGGTGAGATCTTACCGACCTTGATGGAGCAGCGTGCATTCTCCACAGTTATACTGCACAGACGGACGAGTTTGGCAGGGATGCCAAAACTAGACATTGCTCTGTATAGCTCGTCTCTATAAATGCTGTCATACGCGGCCTTAAAATCGATGAATAGGTGGTGTGTATCGATCTGAAGCTCATGGGACTTCTCCAAGATCTGCCGTAGTGTGAATATCTGGTCGATGGTGGACTTTCCTGGCCTGAAGCCACACTGATATGGACCTATCAGGTTGTTGACGAACGGCCTCAGGCGTTCACACAATACGGCAGATAAGATCTTTTATGCGATGTTAAGGAGACTGATGCCTCTGTAGTTGGCGCAGTTGAGAGGCACTCCTTTCTTGAGAATCTTGAGAATCGTCACTATTAGTAGCAACACTTTCGAGGTAGTTAAGAAATGACACCATAGTCGAGATCCGTCGATGAATTACCCTAGAAAACCGTTGCTACTTCGATTTAGCAAAACTTGGACTTAAAACTCCTTACTCGAAAAAGGAAAGTATGCTTTACTCCGAGCCGTGTCATTGCAATCTGCAGAAAAGTGAAGAAACATTGTAAGTTGGTAGACTTTACACACATGACAGTATCTCCGAAGGCGAACTCAGACTTAATCTGGCACTTCACTGGCCAGATATTGTCAACCAGGTTGATAAATATATGGCACCACTTGAGTTCTAGATGCCCAAACTCATCGAGAGGCTAACATTGATTCTTTCGGACTTTTTTCGTATTGTTACTAACGGGCGACTGTGAATAACCTGGATACTGAAAATGGATATTAGGTTACTCAACGGTGACCGGCTGCAATCGTAAGGAACAACTAAGAAAGCCTCTAAGAAAGGAGCTGTTACAGCAGATAGTCTCCTCATCTAGTTTTTATCAACAAAGATTTGTTTTGAGCAAGGCCTTGCTTAGCCATTTCTTTTAAATTACCACAGGACCCGCAGCAGAGTCCGAGGCTTTTAAGCTGGGTACACAGCAGTTATAATATAAATGATTGCTGTTTCAGGGATGCAACAAAAGAGTTCAGGTCCTTTAAAGGAAGTGTCTGAGCCTTTTATGGCCATTTCGTCGGCATTTACATTACCATCAATTCCCTCATGCCCAGGATCCCACCATAGGTTGGTCTGGTCGTTGAGCTGAGTTTTTGGAGGGTTTTGAAGCAGACTGATTTGGAGTCAGTGATATGTGACCTAAGGACATTTATAGCTGCTTGACTATCCGTGAATATATGAATGTTTGCGCCCTTGATACCAAAGTTGTAGATCAGGTTGACGCATTTTTGAATGGCATCTAGTTAGGCTTGGAACACACTAGAACTTTTACCCGTAGCAATTAATATGCTTGTGTTTGGCCCGTGTATTCCAGCTCTCACACCCGTTCACGTTTTAGAACCTATCCTTTACCACTTTTTGCCGTGTTGGCTGTTTGGTGGGTTGTTGCCGACATATGCTTCTTTGCTGGGAATCTGCGTGGAGAATCCTGTGTCGAAGCAAAATGGCTTTTGAAGGCGATTTGTGACCCACAGATCATGTCAAGTTCTGGTTTTAAAGATAGCAGGATCTTTAGGTCCGGGTTGTCGCAAAGATCTTACTCTTCGGTTTGTATCATATTTGCTGAGCTGCGTAAAACCACTTTTTTGATAAATATGCATAGAGACGTTGTTCATACTATTGCTTCTGTAGCGCTGTGGGTTAACACTAATTTAGTAGGTGCTTAAACTTGGGCACTTAATGTCATTATTTAACCTTCTACCAAAGACTGAGAAACTTAAGAAAATGTGTACGCAAGAAGAACAATGGAATAGTAATTCATCTGAAAGCTTTTTTGGGTAAAAAAAAAACGTAATCACAGGGGTATCCATACTTGACAGTATGCGATTTATGTCTGTGAGTTGACCGCCTTAGTCGACTTGTTATAATTTTTAAGACAGCTTTAACACGGTTTTAAGCTAAGATCACGACCCAGAACGTTCACGGACCACTAGCTGAGAGTATGAACTGGAATCGTATGAACACTGTACATCCCTGGTGCTGCTAAATAACTTGATTCTGTACTTATGCGGTATAGATAAGGCATAAATTACCGCTATCTAGGAGACGAAGCTGAAGAATCCATGAAGTAGGAGTTCTATGACATCCTGGACTTATGCTATCGTGTGTACTTCAAACTCAACATCGCATCGGTAAAGGGAAAAATCTTTGCCGTATTAGTAGAAATGTACAGTCTCCTTGACACGACGACGACTTCCAGCACTTGGTCTCAAGGTGATCGAACCTTCATCCAAATCGATCATGTGTGGATAAAACATCCAGAATATGCAAACATTCAAAGCATCAACCGTAGACTTTGACCACTTTCTAATGCAGCCATTAGACCTTGACTATCCAGCGAAAAGCTAGGCACCGACATGAAAAAAAATTCAACATTGGAAGCCTTAATACACAGGAAACGTCCAAGCGAGAGACTCGCCTCTTTGGATTTATCGACAATAAACGCCAGCAATCTGTGGAGCCAGTATCATGATATCACCAAAGAGGAATCCGAGACCAATGAAGACTACCAGCTACCATCGGAAAGAAGCCTCTGGTATGATAATGAGTGCTTACACCGAAAGATATGATGCACACCCGCAAACCTACAGCGTCTTGACGAAGAAAGAGTATCGACCCGGAAGAAGGGAGGAGAAGAAGATCTTATGTAAAAATAAAATTGCTTATGCAGTCCCTCATCTCAAGGATATTTAAGAGTCTCACAATAGAAACAATATCCGAATGTTTTGCAGGAGCTCTTAATCGGCATCAGGTAGAGAAAGTGTTCGGTAAAAGGAGACACAACATCCATTCAATAAAGAAGCGCCCTCCCAGTTTATTATAAAAAAGCTGAATAACTATAAGGCCGTCGGAGCTAATGGTATACCAGCTGAGCTCTTGAAACATGGAATGCATGTTTGGGGACAGTGCTCCAACCAAATTATCGAATGAGAATGGGTGGAAAAATCTATGCCCAATGGCTGGAATATCAGCTTTATACTATATGTTACAATTTCAAGAAAGGCCATCCTATGCCTTCAGGGAACTAGCGAGTCATGTCTCCACTAAAGGTAGCATATAAGATACTATCCAATGTAGGTCTCAGGTCTTTCTTCAGTGCACTAATTGGCACTTACCAGTATTGCTTCGATAAGATTGGCAACCGATAACGCGGTGCGGTTCGCGATTCCCCCGAACTTCGGTAAGGAAATGCTCTGCCATGTGATTTCTTAAATTTAAAGCTAAGCAGTTAGTGCGCAGGTTTTAGCAGGGAAAGCACTACCTTCAATTAATACTGTCCAACTGCTGGAATACGCAAATCATATCGCCATCGTCGGTCGCTCGCAGCGAGACTTTTAGAACAATCGAAGAGCAGGCGAAACGAGTTGAGCTTGAAGTAAATGAGGACGAAACCAAGTTCTTGTTGTCAAGCATCAGCTAGGACAAAAAGTCACTGTTATACCACAGTAACTTTGAAGTGACTATGGAGTTTACTTACTTCAGAGTAAACATCAACTCCAGTGAAGATTTGGCCAACACTTACAGTCAGAAACTGATGATAGTTCAGTTTGACGAAACAAATGGGTTCATAACTCCGGAAGAAATGATACCTAGGAAAGGGAATATTTACCGCTTTTGCCTTATTAGACGTCATACAAGCTTAGTGGTTGTATGAGTATGGTAAGTTAGACTGAGCAAACCTGTTTGGCACCATGCTGTCTTCGAGAGCAGAAAACTGTCATTTACGCTTTTATCTCCACAAATGTTTGTATATGGGAATTTGATTAGAGATACTATAGAGGCAGGTCTACAGAGATTCTCGCTTATAGAAGTCTGTTTGTCTGTTAAGTGCTCGATAATAAATTATTGACTTAATTAACATTAATGTGCTACCAATATATATGAAGATAATGGTTATATATTTGACCCGACAGCCTTAAGGCAATTTGACGAAAGAAAGAACAAGTTTTCAGAAGACCTGTCTTTAACGTGCATTCATAATTAACTGATCGAAATGTAACCGGCATCAAAGTAACATGGAAAGCTCGTTTCAGTCAAACTACACCTGGCCCAAAACGGTTTAATTCAATTTATCACACAATAATTATATGCCAGAAAACTTCTTCTTGGAGAAGGAACTTGGGTCACTTGGGTCTTTATTTAGTTTTAGAAGTAGCTTTTGTTAAATTTGCTATAAAAGACCTATGGCAGAACATTATGGAATATCAGTAACCATCGATTCGTCGCATAGACTTGCCAGCTCAAATTATACCCAAGATCCTTCCAAGATGAAAGTGAGTATTCATTGCCATGTGTATAAATTATTTCATTTATTAATTTTTGCCATCTCTCATTTCAGTTCGTCATTCTCGCCGTTGTCCTTGCTTTGACTGTTGCCGCTCAAGGCTCCGTACTCCGTTTGTATGACGGTCTGTCGCCAATTTCATACTCCGCTGTCCATGGACCCGCATTGAGTCTGGATCATGTTCTTCAATCACCTTTTGTCTATCACTCAGCACCAGTAGTACGTGTATGGCCCGAACCAATTTTGACTTCCGGTGAAGGTGTCTATGTGGCCAAGACCCTTGGCTCTGAACATGTTGCTCCACTGCCAGGACACCCCAACTCTGCTTTGTCTGTCAATTTGGAACCAGCACCAGGGACTTTTTAAAAAGCTTAACTGATGGAACTGTATCTGTATCTGAAAGTATAAAATGTAAACTCACGTGTACGATCTCTAATAAAAATGAGTCCACAGTACGCTAGCTATTTTTCAAAATGATTGCTAACAGGCTGAATCTTCGCGAACAGATTTGTTTTGGCGAGACGCCCATATTGCGAATTCTAGCAGGGCGCAATGTAGGCGTCTCGTCAAAACAAAGTTGCTCTCGAAGATTCAGCCTATTATTAATCATTTAAAAAACTGGCTGGCGTACTGTGGACTATAACATTTATTGAAAACTTATGTTCTTGGCCAAGTTAATCTTTGTTATGTCCGAAAAGTCTGTAGTTAAAAATTAGATCCGAACACATTTTACAAAGATACATACGAAGACTGGTTACGGTCAGCAACGACTATGGCTACCATGTTCAACCCTAAGGCCGTCAGGAATATAAGGTCTCACACTTCAAAAAACTTGGTAATATCAAGGAAACTGACTGGATACGATTACAGATAATAGTAGGACATAAGGCAATAGATAAGCTTTCAATGTAGACAGAAATTAATGTCTCTGTGTTCAAGTATAGGCCGGCGATATTGCTTCTACAATGAGATCGGTTAGCCTTAAGATAGCTGTTAATATTGTAGCTTCCTGATCTAAGGAGTCTCTTTATCGATCATAGAAATCTTAACCAAAAGAAAAAATGCAAAAAGTCCAACACTTTTTGGCGAATAAGACGATTTAAGGATCCCAAATGAACCTGAGTAGCAAAGTACTTACCGTACCTTCCAGCGGTGGTCGCCGGTAACTGTATAAGTTATTCCTTACTCGTACTGGCTTAATGGGTGAGAGCATGCTCGGCCAGTAGCAATATACGCCACGCCGTCATAGAGCTCACAACTCCTTTACTGAAATGTTGTGGTGAACCAACTAATGGCCTCGTATATAAATTGACTCACTTTTGACGATACCTACCAACGTTTAAAGAACGTTCAGAAACTGCAGCCGATTATTAAAGAGAGGCTCTTGACAGCTATCATGCAGATATCACTGCTATCCAGGAAGTGTAATGGGATGGCTCGGACATAATACCACTGCTGACAGAGACGCCACAACTGATGTGTCAGCTTTTACTTGACCACCGCCAAGCAGTCCTTGATTTGATGAGAAATGACGGCAAGCACATGCAGCTTAAAAAGAAGCGTATAAAGCAGCGCTCCAACGAATGGCGGTGGACGCTCATTTTCGTGTGAACGTCTGAAATCCTTCGTCAAAAACTTTATTGGCTTCTATCAGGAAAGTCAAAAATCTAGGTGCAGAGCTATATAGAGACTTTGATGTCAAAAAAGATTTAAAAAAGGTGACGCGCTGTCATGTGACTTCCTTACCATCATATATGAAAGATTTGGCGCATTTGGAGAGAACGTCACACGCGACAATAATACTTTCAAGGTAGTTAGACACTTTCTAAATTCTTCCAGCAACACCTCAGCAGAATTAAAACGAAGAATTACTATTGCCAATCGCATTTTTTTTTTGGCTAAGAACACTATTGAATAGTAAGGCCCTTTGCCGAATATCTAAGGAGACGCTTATTAGACCTTGGTGACCCCAATACTGATTTATGCTTTTGAAAACTATTCGTTCTTGTCTGCCTTGATAGGCTTTTGAGGAAAAGATTCAGCAACGAAGTATACGAGCTGTACAGCGACATAGACCTAGTTAGGAGCGGGTACATCCGGCCCACAGAGTCCTAGAAACTGATTCAGAGGGACGACGCAGTAGAGGAAAACCTCACCATTTTCATGCGGAAAACTTGGTAGGGGAAAAGGAAAAGCTCGTTTCCTAAATTGGGCATATGCGAGTAGTTGTACGGACTTTTGAAAGATAGTGCCTCTTGTGTTTGCTTGTGAGTTTTGCACTATTCTTTCAAGTACGATGTTACAAAAATCGCATGACAGCGCATCGCCTAGTCTAAATCGTTTCTGGACATCAACGGTCTCGGTGAGATCTTACCAACCTTGATGGAGCAGCGTGCATTCACCATCGTCATCCTGCACAGACGGACGAGTTCGGCAGGGATGCCAAAACTAGACATTGCTCTGTATAGCTCGACTCTATAGATGCTGTCATACGCGGCCTAAAAATTGATGAATGGCTGGTGTGTATCGATCTGAAGCTCATGGGTCTTCTCCAAGATCTGCCATTGTGTGAATATTTGGTCGATGGTGGACCTTCCTGGCCTGAAGCCACACTGATATGGACGTATCAGGTTGTTGACGAACGGCTTCAGGCGTTCACACAATACGGCGGATAAGATCTTATATGCGATGTTAAGGAGACTGATGCCTCTGTAGTTGGCGCAGTTCAGAGGGTCTCCTTTCTTGGGAATCGGACAAACAATGCTGAGGTTTCATTCATCGGGCTTACTTTCGTACTTGCCGACATTCCTCATCGAACCAGGTATTTGGTTCTGGTGGTAGAGTGAAACCCAGGACATCAGAAGCGGCATCTCTGATGGCGTTTCAGCAGTGTTTCCAATGGTCTTTGATGCTTGATGCTGGCGGCATTGGACCTCTTAAAAGATTGAGAGACACTCGATCGGAAAAGGACTTGGCGATCTCTTGCGATTGTAGCCGTCTGACGTCGAATTTTCTCACAGCGTTAGCTTGTCTTGGCGTAGTTTGGGATATCCGCAACCGTACCTTGGCTACAACAAGGTAATGGTCCGAGTCGATGTTGGCTCCTCAGAACGTACGGATATCCATTATACTGGAGGAGTGTCTTGCGTCGATCGCAATGCGATCGATCTGGTTGACTATTGCTTAATCAGGAGTTCTCCAAGTCCCCTTGTGTATGTCGAGATGTGGGAACCGCGTGCTAGCTACGACAATGTTTCCCCCCGCCGCAAAGGCGATTAGCCTGAATCCGTTAATGGAGGTGGTGTTGTGCAGGCTATTTTTCCGATTGTTCCACCAAAGATACCCTCTCTTCCAAGCTTTGCATTAAAATCACCGAGGTCAATAGGGCATTTCAGGTAGGTCTTGTTAAGGAGCTCATAGAAGGCATCCTTGGTACCGTCATCTTTCTCCTCTGTGTGGGCATGCTCGCATATAAGACTAATGTTGGCGAATTTAACATTGATGCGGATTGCTACGAGGCGCTAGCTCACTTGCCGGAAACTCAGTACTTCTTGTCTTAGTCTGCCCCCGACAGCAAATCCAAAGAAGCGCTGCTTTTGCCGTCGATATCAATTGTCGTAGTAGATGTCGCAGTTTTTCATCATCTTTTTGTCTGGTCCATCCCATCGAATTCTTGAATGGCGGTTATGTCTGCTTTGCAGCAGTCTAGGGCCTCCGCTAGTTGTTCGGTTGCACGTGGTCTATTGAGGGATCTAACATTCCACGTGCATATCCGAAGTTTATTGTCCTTAAATTGTTTGCGTGGGTTGTCAACAGTAGACCCGTCCATATCCGAGGCTTGTTGATGCTTCGTAACTTTTTGTTTTTTTTTAAATGGCCGGCCAGTTACCCCGGAAGCATAACTCCCAACCTGGAGGACCAGTTCCATTTTTAATGCCCCTAGGACGAGGGGTCGGTTACACCGAAGCCAGTAACCCGTTCCGGGATGTAAGCGCTGCCATTGGCCCCTATAGGGCTCGTCCGCCACCATCTCTTTTTCAAGACCCTGACTAAGTCCTGGAAATCCTTTCCGGCCTGAGCTCCAAATATGCCGGAGTAGCCCGGATAAGGACTTGTTTTGTTCTTCCGACACTAATCCTGGTTAATGGCGCAGGAAACTCGCCATTTGCCCCCTTTACTTCGCAACCTCTAGTGAGATTCCCAGATGGCGCCACGGGGAGGCGTGAAGTAGGACTTATTAGCAGAGCTGCAAGATGTTCGGCTGCAGAGGCTCACTCTCGTTATTTAAGGAACCAGCACCTGTCGGAAGATGCTACCTCTACGGGGCCTTATACTAATCGTTGCCATCCGTAAATTGCAAACATTCAACTAATATTATGACACTTCAAATGACAGCTGAGTTTGGCAGGTGTCAAATGCCAGAGTTACCAACTTGAAACTACGAAATGAATGACCCTGTACTACATGTTTGCTTAGGTTTCTTGCTAATTCAACTTTCGGAACGAGTTTGTTCTTCATAATGATTGATTATGAACTAAAAGTGCTCTTTACCTTGAATTATCTGTAAACACACCCTGTAGGATACTGTTACCGAATAATTTTCTTTAATCCATGAAACCGTAAGCTAGAGATCTATCCTCTCTCCTTAATAATTTGCAGACTAAAACTAAAACCAAGACGCAAGTATACATACGAGAACTCTGATAAAAGCTGTCAGTATTTATTGACAAGAAATATAAAACAATAAAAGTGTATCAAAGAAATGAACGGCCAAAGAGTGTTACTTTAAGATGAAACCGCAAAATGTTATGGTTCAGCACAACTTTTGAAATTCATATTTGGTTGAGTTTAAAAAGTTCCAGGTGCTGGTTCCAAATTGACAGACAAAGCAGAGTTGGAATGTCCTGGCAGTGGAGCAACATGTTCAGAGCCAAGGGTCTTGGCCACATAGACACCTTCACCGGAAGTCAAAATTGGTTCGGGCCATACTCGTACTACTGGTGCTGAGTGATAGACAAAAGGAGATCGAAGAACATGATCCAGACTCAATGCGGGTCCATGGATAGCAGAGTATGAAATCGGCGACAGACCGTCATACAATCGGAGTACGGAGCCTTGAGCGGCAACAGTCAAAGCAAGGACGGCTACGGCAGCAATGGTGAACTAAAAGAAAAATTTGGCGGTCAAAAGTAACATTGCTCACATAAGACTTACTTTCATGTTGATGGTATTTGTTTGAATTTTTAAGAGTCTTGACTGTATGACGAGTAAATCGTGGCTGATGTTGCAAATTGTAGTACGACACTTCTTTTATAGTGGATACCGTGTCATGGGCATGGGGATCCACTATGAAAAATCAGGTTAAACAACTTCGCTCTACTTTCCAGTCAAAAAATATATCAAGTTCTCGACATGGTTGTCATGAATGGTCACATAATTCACCAGCCAATTAGTCGATTACGATAAAAAACTGCTTAGTGGTCGTTTAGTTAATTCGACATTAGTATCTTAATGTCAGTTCATTCATACCATCGGTATAATTAGCCGCTCAACACGTTGATATGTCTACGAAACGATCAAATTAACAGTTTATGCCGTAGGGCATTTGGAAGCACACCAATCACTTTAAGTGTCTTTGGAACCCCCACAAGTACACCCAGTATCATCATAAAGCAGTCAAAGGAATCGTCACAAAGGCAGTAACCTAACATGATTAAGCTCTCTGCGCATCACCATGCAACACCAGTTAATGTAATTAATTAGATTGCTGTTATTTATTCTCATTTTACTTCGAGAATAGCTTTGGTACTCTTCAACCCAATTAGGACACCCATGTAACCAAAACTAGAACCGTTCTAATCTTCTCATTTATTTAAGGGATAGCATCCCTGCTTCTATTAAATTATGCAAGTACGCTGCACTTATTCTCGTAAAACAAAAAAAAAAAAATGAGTCTGCAAAATTGCATCGTCAACCTCTATTGTTTGTCCGGTGCCGTATCCCAACTCGTGTCCCTTGGTTTTGTATGAAAATTTAGCCATCACATCCGCTCAAGGCTAGAATATTGCTGAATATTCAGCCATTCTGCCGCCGCCGCCGCCAACCCCTCAAAACAAATTGGCTACATGTCCTCAGCAAACCTTAACGGCCGCGTTCAAGCATAAAACTTCATGTTTATCATGAGACACACACCATATGCAGGAATTAAGGATATAAGCCCGCAGGCCATCAGCATTTAGCATGCTACAAATATAGCGTACTAAGGATATACATACGTACTACTCTCATGCACAGGACACTAGCCATATGGAAAACATATGCATACTCGTATGCAGGGAAAGGAAAAACAGATTAGATCAGATAAACTGTCAGTTGCCACGAAGAGTACCGCCTCCGCCCGTCTCTCCGTCTCCGTCTCTAACATATTCTCGTACAAACTAAAAACTGATATCCGCCTCCATAGCCGAGCTATGATCAAAATGCAGAGCCAACATTAAATGGGTGCGTTCACGTCACCTTCGCATTTGAGAGAAAATATTTTTTCATTAAATTATAACTCCTGACTGCACCCCTTGTGCGCGGCCGGTGGCGCAGCGGTCCCTCCATCGGTTAGTTGTGGCTGGTTGGTCTTTTGCAAGCTTAAGGTGGTTTTCATATCTTGTAAGCAATCAGGTTGATTCATCACGTTTTTCAGTCAACCCCATACCACCTCGTTTCTAGTGAACTCGTATCCCTGAACTTAACCGAACATGGACACCTAAATGTGTTCGTCGACGACGATGATGATGACGATGAGCATGACGTTGTAAGCGTAAACGATGAGTAGCGTTCATTACGCTTTCAGTAATATATACACTGATAGAAATGAAGGTATGGACCACCTGACATCTCACCCTGACTAGGTGAAGGCTGAATGACTAGTGTCTGGATAGTCACCTTTAAATCGTTTTTCACACACAAGTGTCAGTGAGAAGGAGTGATGGAAATTTATATCCGAAACAGTGTGATGAGCAGGGATGGGGGAGACTTTTTAACCTCAAAGTGCATACAGTAATGTGAAAGAGTTAAACTACAGAAGCAAGCCATATGAACTTGTATCTTTTGTGCCACACTTGTAGAATGTTCTGTAATTTTATCAAAGAGAGAACTTTTGCCGCTTACAAAAGCAGCGCTACTGATGAAATTTTCAAACTAAAAAGTACACATAGGCCATAGGTGTATCAGAACGCCGTGGATAGGTCTTTCTTCACTGGCTAAAGTTCTACCAGACGTGCAGTAAAAAATTGATTTTACAATCTAAATGGTCTTGGAGGACTAATCTTCAGTCAACGGGCTTATTTTGATTCACTAAAGTATTATATGTGTAGAAAGAAGAGGGCCTACGCAGCTTCGCAGCTCAAGGAGATCGAAGGTTTTATAAAGAAGCCAAGCAAATTTCTGCTGGCTACAAAACCGGAACGCAGGCTCTTCAAGACAGCGAAGGAAACCTAGTCACCGAAGCGCAGGGAATAGTAGATGTGTTTTTAAGAAGCATTTCCAGCAGCTGCTTAATGGGCATCATGTATTGATAGTGATAGGGCAAGAAGAGAACCCACGTCCAGATAATGAAGTACCAGTTCCACCACCTAGTGTAGAAGAAGTTGGCTTAGCTATAAAAAAAGCTTAAGAAACCTTACTTACTTACTACAGTCCGGGGTGGACAAGCGTCTCCAGTCAGTTCGCTGTATCTCGGTGGTGGATTCAAAGACCCTTCAGGTCGGAGCACTTGTGTTCATTCTTCTACATGGCCCAGTCAAGTAAGTCGTTTGACCCCTATTCCTCTGGCTAAGTCGATGTCGCTTTATAATCCATAGAGATCGTCGTTGTAACTGCCGCTCCACTCTTCATCATTCATTCATTCATTAGGGACTTTACTAGTCAATTGCCTCCTTAGCCCAAAAAAACAGCTATTGGCAAGTGTTATTGATAGCAGAGCCTAGGCAGACAAAGTCCTTGACTACCTTAAAGTTACAAATGAGTTGGTTAATGGTCCTTACCAAGTTATCACCTCCCGCTTTAAGGAGCTCGGCAATCAGGCCGTTCGCTTAAGCAATGCTGATGAACTTCAGCTTAGATATTGACATCTTTAATTCTTCCAGGTCTGGTGCACAGGATTGTTGGTTAACATCATCCGGATTGAAAGGCTTATTCTGACTGACAGCGGCATTTCATTAATTTCTTGCGTCATCGCCGTAACACAGTCTGCAGAAATGCTCCTTCCAAATCCTCAGCATTGACTGCGACTCTACTACGGCGTTAGTTTGTTCGTCTAGACAGTCTTCGGTGTTATTCTCCTTCTTTATCATCCTGAGAAGCCAGTGCTCGTCTTCCTTCTTCTGTCAATAAAACTCGGGCCCAGCTCTAGTCCTTCTACACAGGGGTGCTTTGTATGCATATTGTTAAGCTGCATGCGCTTTCCGGCACTCACTGTCAAAACAGCAAAATGGCATCTCTGACCTCTTCGACAGTTGATGCTGGCTGCAGTAGACCTCTTAAGAGCTTGAGAGAGACTTGTTTGGAAAAGGACTAAGCAATCTTCGGGGATTGTAGTGGCTTGACGTCGAAATTTCTTACAGCATTAGCTTGCCTTTTGGATGTTCGGGATATCCGCTTCAATAAGGTAATAGTCCGAGTCGATGTTGGCTCGTCGGAACTTTCGGACATCCAAAGTTCTGAAAGAGTGTTTTCCGTCTATCGCAATATGGTCAATCTGGTTGACGGACGGTTGATTGATCAGGAGTTTTCCAAGTCCCATTGTGAAAATCGAGATGTGGAAACCGCGTACTAGGAACTGGAATGTTTCGCCCAGTCGCAAAGTCGATTAGCCTGAATCCGTCATCGGAAGTAGTGTCGTGGCGGCTATACCTTCCGACAGTACTCCCAAATATGCCGTCTCTTCCGAGCTTTGTCTTAAAATTGCCGAGATTAATTTTAATGTCATAGCTAGGGCATTGCTATTGTTGGCAAAGTTAGCATTGATAGATATTGTTACGAAAAGCTCGAGCCGGAAACTAAAGACTGCTTCCGTATGACTGCCTTCATCAAATCCGCCCGAGAAGGTTCTGCTTTTGTCGTCGATAACATGTGGCCTATTGAAGGGATTTTCAACAGTAGATCCGTCTGAATCCAAGGCCGTGAATGGCCAGTTCTATTACTTAGCAAGCAAATTCATCTTTGATGAACTTTTACGCGTTTCAAGATTACGTTGTCGTTTCGCCTTGCCGCTGTCAGGAAGCCAGATCCTTTATTGAAGGGCCTAACCCAAGCCTTTGAAGCTTCCGAAACTAATGTCTGCTGATGGTGCTGGGGAAAAAGTGCGACAGGAATATTTAGTGGGCGCCCTAGCCCTAAAGATTTCATATCACAGATGAAACTGTCTTCTATCAGCTACATGAATTTAACTAGAGTTTTGGAGCTGAAATTTGAAAGCCGGGCTGAAGCTAAGCGTCTTTCATCAATTTAACCAAACAAGCACAATAGTTCTCCATAATGTATGGCCAAGCTAGATTTTCGGTTGAAGTGCTGGGCAGGACGATCTTACTTTGTGCTGGCACCTTAAATGCACCTCTAAAAGTGTAGATATCTAGGTAAACTGAATATTTATTTGTTTATCTGGAGATGATCAGGTATATTTTCTGGAATAACTGCCTGGTAATCCATTGCACTGAAATTGATCATTTGAGGCCCGAGTTCTCCTTCGCTTTAGATCATGCTTTCTCCATGAAACGATTTCATTTCAATTCCTGTATCCTATCTTGCTAGTCACATTGTTGACGGGAGAAAACATAACTACAACCTTTTACCTGCATAATAGTGCAGCGCATTAAAATGAAATAAATTGATGTCGGGCAAGGGTTTCTAAACGCAATACCCGTATCTTAATTGTATGTCATGTCACAGAGTGAGCTATGTAAATGAGGTGCATCAAGATAGCTTCTTGAGTGCTTTACTGACTGCTCGTGCACAGCTCTGGCCTGGCACTGTTCTTGCCTTACCCACCTCTTACCCAACACCGTTAACTTACTATCAAACAACCCCTATCACTATATGCATGGGTACGAGTCTTTGTCCTCTAGAGCACAAGAAAACAAACCAGAAACACTATAATACTAAAAGACTAGAAGAGAGAAGACCATGTGGATTTTCTGGAATGCAACACCTATCCGTTGAAGAAGATCAAACGACTACATTCCCAACCAGGTCACATACTCGTACACTGAATACGGTGCCCGTACTTTGCTGCATGACATGCAGAGTTAAGTTCGCTTAATCTTGTTTTTTAATATCCTGGAGTTGGCTGAGGGTGGTGGTGTAGAAAAGCTTGGAATATGGAAATTCGTAATCTAAAGCTATGGCATTGGCATGCCACCTTATGCCAAGTTGTGTGAAACTTCTGCCACTACTGTCACTACAGTTCGTACTGTTGCTACTACGCGTACAACTGTTGGTTAACGATAATGGTTGGATGACATGAGTGTCATTTTAATTGAAGTTTATGCAACAGAAACACACTCAACAACAACAGAGGTGAAAATTGTAAATAATCGGCTTAAGGGTTGCGAGCACTCTGACCTGACATTGATCCGCAATTAAACGGAGAAAAGCCTGACTGACATTTGGAATTAATTTACCTTAAACGAAGGTCACGACGAAGGTACGTTGTTTTCCTCTAATTTTGAATTTTCGTAAAAAGGTCAATGGAACTGGAGACTTGATTGAGGAAAGAGTGGTTAAGATACGATTTAAGTGCACTGTTGACTCGAAGGACAGCTATTTGGGGTAGGCCATGGGAGTGTAAGTATTTTGTTAATGGTTTTTTGGTATAGGCTATGAAGGAACAACATTTCCCGGAAGGCGTTGTTTCAATCAAGGGAAGGGAACATTGGTTTTCCGTGAGAAAACGCTATTTTGCATCACATCGTAGTGCCAACTTAAAACATATTCGGGACGACGGGTACTTGATGTCAACTGAAACTTTAAAAACTAGAAAAGGAACGAAGCTTCTTGGATATGAATGCATACCCTATTGTAGGACAGGAGTGAAATTAAGGAAAAGAAAATTCGTTTGTAATTTTGAACACTCTAGCTGTGGTCTGATGTGGTTGCAACTCGGCCATTGTTTCGTCAATTTGTCCTCAAAATCAGAGTATTCTTCATCGCTGATGTCATTAGACCTTACGGGGAGGCTTCCATCAGCATTTCATCTTGTTTGATGTCTAAACTGTGCTTAGTTTTCCTCTGGTGGTTCCTCTGCATATGAGGGATCTCTTCTATGAAATATCGGTCATTTGGGAGTACTTGGGTGGTGATATATGAGCCTCTGTATCTCGATTCCAATTTCCAAAACTCAGCTGTGCTTATAGCTTCATTCTCGACCAGCATGAGTTCTGTTGGAAGGTACTTTGACAGTTGTGAATGCTTAGCGCAATGCCTAACAGTGGTTCCTTCAGCCGCTGTTCCAATTCATCGGCTTCCCACACAGAATACTCCCTATCAGTGCGGCATCGAATAAGGAATAGTGCCGCAGTGATTCCCAACTTAATGGGAAACCAGTCATATACAGGCAACTATAACACCAAAGATGAGCCTGTGACACTTTTACGTCTTAAAACTCTTTCACGAGTTCGTATGTAATTAGTGGGTTCCCACGTCTGCAGACTACCGATGGGGTAGAAGCCAAGTCTATTTATTTTGCTGAACATACGAGTGCCCAACTAACTTCGTACGAAAGAACAAAACTTCATGGAAATTATCGTAAATCACAGCACTACCCTGCTGCGCACTACGTTTGCAATGTATGCGAGCGAAACCAGGACAAGCCTGTGTCAGAGCCCGACGGAATCCGGCAGCGGGCGAAATGAAGTTTCTTAAAATTATTCCCAAACTTCGGTTCGCAAGTGGGAATGTCGGATCGATGACAGCAAAAAACTTGGAACTTGAAGTGATTTTGCATCGAAGATGGTTACAAGTACTATGCGTACTGAAACGAAATGGTGTAATACCGGCAAATGTTCTACAATGGAACAGTCAATGGAGGAAACGGAGTCGGTATCATTGTCACGATCGATCTTCAGAACAATACCACATTGATCAAAAAGCTCCCATTGTTCCGATTTGAGTTCTGTTTTCTTTTTGTTAAGTTGGTACATCTGTTGTTGATATTCCCTCTAAATCTTAGCGTCATATAGTAGCTTGACATTTGCAAAAGTTACGTAGCCAAGAGTACATCTATCTCTGTGTGTTGGCGATTTTTTACAATTTTAGAAATGAACTTAAATTTGTAACAACGAACTTGTACTTAATTTTGCATAAGAAACCGATTTAATGGTGCGCGATCGTTGGAAATGTTGGAAAAGTGTTTCGGCAACGATTCTATAAGGAAAACGATCGTTTACCAGTGGCACGAGCGGTTCAAAAGTGGTCGTTAGTCAATAGATGATGATGAACGCAGCGGCAGACCATCGACCATAACATCGATGAAGTAAAAGAAATGTTGGTCAATAACAGCAAATTAACCATCAGAGAGATAGCAAAGGACTTGAACATTGCCTATGGATCCGTCCAAGACATTTTGGTTAATGATTTGGATTTCCGTCATGTAGCAGCAAAATTGGTGCCAAAAGACTTCAATTTTATGCAAAAAATAGACCGTGTTGACGTCGCAAAAGAGATGATTTGCGAGGCTGAATCCGATCCCACATTCATCAAAAGGATCATTACTGGACACGAGACGTGGGCTTATGAGTACGACACGCAATCCAGACATCAGGCAAGTGAGTGGCGTTCACCAAATGAGCCGAGACCAAAAAAAACAAGTCGTTTTCAGTCAAAAAAGAAGGCAATGCTCACGGTTTTCATGGATTACAACGGTGTAGTATTATTTGAGCGTTATGAGGCGTTTGCGTGAAGCAATTCGCAGAAAGAGACCAGAATTGTGGTCAGAAAACTCGTGTATTTTTCACCATGATAACGCACCGTCGCACAGTGCCATCATCATTCGTAATTTTGTGACGAAAAATGCAACAAATACCATCCAACAGCCACCGAATTCACCTGATTTGGCTCCCTGTGACTTCTTTCTGTTCAATCGAGTTAAAAAACCACTACGTTTCAGCAGCCGAGAGGAAGTAGTGGAAAAATTGCAGGAAGCACTGATGGACATATCGAAAACCAAATATAAAAAATGTTTCGAGGATTGGATCAAGCGCTGGCATAAGTGTGTTGCAGTCAATGGAGATTACTTTGAAGGGGACAATATAGATTTCGATGAATAAACTTTTGATCAAGGTGGTAATGCTTTGTTGTCCAAGGAATAACAGCGACCGCTTGATGACTGTAAATTATATATAAGGAGGTGTGAAACCTTGTGAGTGCGTTTGTGGGGAACATTCCGATACATTACTCACGTACATAGGCGGAAGCTGATCAAATTTAGACTATGAGGATTGTCACGGCGGTAAAGTTTTCCGAACTAGAAATTCAGCTGGCGAAGACATCCTTGTGATATGTAGCCTGCGACTTAACTGTGTTAAGCACAATGCTTACAAAACAACAACGCCGTCTCATTACATAAAACAGTGGAGGCCACGAAATGTACATAGACTACCACCTTTGCAAACGATCAAAGAGAAAAAGAGCTAAAGACTATAAAATAGTCCTAGGAGAACCGCTTCTAACGCAACACTGGGTGCAGTGAAATAAGGCCATGCGAAATAAGACCATATGGCTTTATTTCACTCCCTAATTGTGAAATAAGGCCATATTTTCGGATATGGTAACTGGTTGATACCGGGTAAGCAAAATTAAAAACAAAGCAAAGTGAAATAAGACCATATCTGAAAATATAGACCATATGGTCTTATTCCACGACACTGCAACACTGCCTACTCCTCACCGAATTCATAACCACGCAGCTACAAAAATATAAAACTTAAATCAGGTCATACAATCCATCAAAAGAACGAGGCTCACGGTTTATTGAACGAGCAAAAGTAGCACTTCTCATCATGAAAGATATCGCGGATTCACTGTATCCTCAGGAAATGTGAAACAACACGCACGGGAACTGCATGAAATACGGAAAATCTCCTTTGAGAACCTCATCAGGGTACCATTACATCGTCAGAAAAACAGGGCGGTGGACCTGCGATACCAAATGAATTGTAACCGACAAAAATCGTGCATTCCAAGGTGGTCAAATGAAGATATCTAGTTTCGCTGTTAAATACGATCGTAGGAAGAGTGCTAGCTCAAATTCGAGCCAAAGCAGGGCAAAACCTTTACGAGCGTCTAGAATGAATATCCGCACGATCGGCAGATAGAAGATAAGCTACTCGTAGTCAAGAAGTTCAATCGTCGAATAGCAGCAACTGTTCAAATATTTTAAAACTGGTTGCGCAAAGGCGGACAAATTCGTGGAAATTATTTCACCAAAATATATCAAAGACGCATAGGCTCACTTGCTTATCAACGAAAAAGAAAACGGTGGCTTAAATACTGCAAAGACCTACTTAACGAACAGCTTCCACCCGAGGCCATCCTTATAGCTGATCCATTCAACGATGAAGTTCAGAATTTTACAATGGAAGAAATAAATGCAGGCCATGCAGATAGCATCCCATCAGAGTTTTGGTCGAATATGTAGTGTTTCGGCTGTGAATGCTTGTCGAAACTAATAAGTAAAATAAAAAGAGGACAAACAATGCCGGATCAATGGAGAAATAGCTTCTTACTTCCTCTAAACAACAACATACACTCGAGAATCCGATAACTACGACTCAATTAATAAATGTTACACAAGATGAAGATCGCCGAAAGGGTTTTAATCGAACGCCTCCGTCAAATAGTCAAACTATACCAAAGCCAGTGTGGAAGGTAGATCAACGGTGGATGTAATCCAAAACTGGCGAATAATAGCGAAAATGCACCTAGAGAAAGATCTGCACGTGGTTTTCATCAACCTCGAGACAGAATTCAAAACAGTGCCTACAAATCACTTATGGAAGGCGGTGAGCTCTCAAAATGTATCAGAAATTTACATAATAGTAATCCAAGACATCTACGGAAACTCAAATGCTCCGGCTCTGCGAGGGTAAGTAAAGAATTTCATGTTAATGTCGGAGTGCACTTAGGAAGCGTTCTTACACCTTCCTCTTTAACGTGGTTGAGGACTATCTTTTACAAGGCTGCCAGCAAAGAGCGATGAAGTCGTATATTTGCAAAACACCCTAAAAAGTTGGATGGATGCGCTAGAGGAAAACGAATTTTAAAAAAGTCGTTCAAAGACGGAGCATCTAATCTGTCCATTTTCAGATTCTTTGCTTCCTGTCCCAGATGTTATGTTAGACGGGACAGTTCTTCAAAAGAGCTCTAAGTTAAAATACCTGAGATCGATTGTGAATATGAAAGCGAATTGTGACGATGTCCCATATTAAATTCAATCAGGAGATCCTTTTGGGGAAAAATTGCCCTATCACTAAATGAGATCACAAACATCCTAAAGGGCGCAAGCTGCAACACTTTACATAACTTCTAAAATGCGCACTGAATTATAAACTACAAATCATAAATGAAGCTTTTTAGTAACTACAAATTTTTTAATTTCTTTCTCTCGGGTGACGGCAAAAGCCAACGTTTGTTTAACTTGTGGATCTTGAATGGCTTTGTTGACTTTGCGTCTCGAAACGCTCCCGTGTTGGGTAGTGGATTTTTTAAGCATTTCGTTCAGTGTGCTCTCCCAATTTGTTTCATTTCCGATTAGTTCGTGCAAGGGCACATTGTGTTCTTGGCTGAGCCTTGACCATTCCGCAACGAAATTAAGGTTACGGTTTTTAAGATACATAGCAACCTTGTGAGGAAGACGATGACTTGGTTGAGAAGAATTTCCAGTTTCCAGGTGTAACATGTAAGTTGGTGTATTTTCAGGCAGCCTAAACAGTTTCTTAAAGAAGTATCTTTGGAGTTTTTCTACCTCTTAAAATGCCAAGCCCCCCCACACTTGTGCTGCGTAGCACATTATCGACCTCATTACCGCCTCGAATATCTTGTTCTTCACACTTGGTGCAACATTCCTTTTCCACAGAATTCCTTTCCAGTTGCAATTAATGGCGCGTTTAGATTCTTTCAGTTTCTCTAGCAGGTGTTTTTTTTATAGGATGCCTGTGAGGTGATCACAACTCCGAAGTATTTTTATTCCTTGACTACATCCAGTTCCACGTTCTGACAGGTCCAGTTTTCATTCCTTGCTTGAAGTCCCTAGCCATTTCGAAAAATCAAGACTTTGGATTTGCTGGTATTAACTTGCTGGTTCCACATACGGCAATACTGTTGCAGCTTATTAATCATAATTTGGAGCATGCTTGATGTTTCTGCGAGAATTACGATGTTGTCGGCGTGGAGTAAGAGTTTTATAGAAAATTCTCAAGAGGCAACCCGCCCGGGAGAAATTCAACTAGATCATCCAAAAACATTAAAAACAGAAGAGGACTCAAAAGACATTCTTGCTTTACTCCTGAGTTTGTTTGTGACCGATTAGACAAGATATTCCCGTCCCACACCGCCGCTGTATTGCCTTCGTAATATTGTTGCAGAACCTTTAGCACTTTTGTTGAAACTCATATGTTGCTGAGTTTAAAAAATAGTGATCTTCTATTGATGGAGTCAAAAGCAATCTAAATAAATACGAGCGCTGTTTGTGTACTCCTTACGAAACCCGGCTTGAAACTCGCTTAGCAGGTCGTTTTCACATATCCAGGTTGTTAAGCGCTCCAAGATGACTCCTGTGAAAACAGCATTTGGAAACGAAATCCCCGTATAGTTGGATGGATCATTTGGATGTGCTTTCTTGAGAATTGGAAAAATTATACTTTTCTTGAAAGCTTCTCGAACTTCGCCGGTTGTAAATATATAATTGTATGTTTCCGTGAGCTTGTGTAGCTTGTGTAGGAGTAACACAGCGTGATTGCATAGATTTGCTATTTCGAAAACCCAGTTAAAAAGGCCTTATCAACTGCGCTCGTTTAAACCAAAAGAGAACAAGGTAGGAAAAAGAACTCTTGGATTGCTCATATGGCGTACGTTCAAGATCACTTGGGACTAACAACCGAAGCAATACAGGATCTTGCCATATGCAAGCGTATTTTGACTTAAACACAAGCGAAACAGCAGCGATGCAGTAGAAACGGAAACCTTGTCATGCATTAGTTCGTATAACGTGGAATGGGCCAGTAAACGAAAAAGAAGAAGTCATACAGAATACTCCTCGGCGTGTATGCGAATAGGAGTACGTACAGACTTGTCTTCATTGTGCAGTTTCGAAAGGTGTTCAGACTGAACTGCTCACAGATGATTGTCTCCTGCCTTCACAGTGGTATGCATTCAATAAGGATAAAATGGTGCAGTTGCGCCTTTCCAAATGACCATTGGCTCTAGGTGTTCTGACAACAGTTTTCATGTGCTGGATTCCATTCTCCTTACAGAACTGACTGAACATCCGCAATTTGCAGAATGCAGACCCTCTGTCTATGACAATTTTTCTTGGTGGCCCAAAATTTCAAGCTGGCCACTTCGATGAGGATGCTGAGAACTGCCTTGCTGTTGGTGGTATTGACAATGAAATGGTCTTGATAATGAAATTATCGACTTAGGCGAGAATGCACCACATTCCTCCCTTTCCTTTTGTTAAGGGCACAAGGTGGCCAAAGTGGACTGTATGAAATGGATATGTAGGACACGTTGTATAGTATGCAACTTATCCTCAGGTCTACGACCTCTACGCATGATTTGATGTAGTTTCTGGTGAATCCTTTCATGTAAGGAAACCAAAATCCTTTCAAATGGTTTTCCCGTCGGCAAGATGTCCAATATTATCATGGCATAGCTTAAAAAATTTCCCTTTTTGGGATTATCTACCTCTCGTCTCTCTGACGAAAAATTTCGTCTGGAGTTGGTTCTTTAAAGGTGTCAGCTGGACAGCGTTAAGTGTTTTAATAATGGCTTTCAACTTCTCGTCTTGCCATTGCATAGCTATCCAATCTTCATCGAGAATAGGAACATTCAGGGCAGGCGCTTTCTCCATCTAACTTTCATCTTCAACTGATTCCAGCAATGTGCGTATAACTTTTTGTAGTCTGGTGTATCATTCCGTAGTAGAACTTCTGTAGTTTGATCCTACACGGGGAATTAATTTCACCTTATTGCTGATTGCAACTATGGCTTTACTGTCCGGGACGACCTCGAAATGTGTGCCAAGCAGGTACACTAGGAAGCTGTTCAAGCTCCCCACTATTGCCCAGACTTTAAGTTCAAACGAAAAGTACTTCTTCTCACCTGCTGACAGCTTGCGGATGTAAAGAACCGCTTGACGTAGATAATGGTCATCTTTGCCCCGTTGCAGGAGTATTCAGACCAAAGAGAAAGACGAGTCATCAGTGTGAACTTCATGGTCGCACTCTGGGGCGAATAATACTAGTACTGATGGTTCTTGGAATGCCCCTTAAGACATTACCAGACATACGGCCTGGGTGTACTGAGTTCTGAGCTTTCGATGGTCAATGGGCCGTTTTGTATTGTATTGTTCTAGTCTTGCTCATATTGAAGAACTCTTGAAAGAACCACCTTTTAAGTGTTTAACAAATAGAACCAAAAATCATCCAAAACCGAAAGAAATTCAAAAACAAGAGCGAATCAATCAATCATTTGATGAAGCTAATCAACTATTCTGTCTACATCTACTCGTATGTATATCTCATCGGTTAGCGCGGCGGCAGCCTTCTGCAGACATTACTCAACCGCAATCGGTTGAATTCAAATTTTAATTGTGTCCCTCCTAGCCGACAGAAAGGACAGCGCTTTTCTCGACTCAAAGACAGCAAAAACCACTAATTAGATCCCAATCGAGTTCTTTTCGTTATGCCCTTCGTTCGTTTTTCAATTGTAAATCTGCTTATCCACTTAGGCAACTGCGAAATGACTTTCTCTGTCTGTCTCGATGGTTTGTCGGTCGTTCGGTTCCAAGTGACAAAAGATGAAGTACAAAGTACCAGGGATGAAGGACGAAGTACGAAGGGTTTTCTCCTGAATTTCAATTATTTGGAATTTTTTCAATTAAAAATGCACAAAACGATCCAAAGAAAACGACATCACAAAATCCCAACGCCAGGAGTGGAATGTGAATAGGTCTCCATGGTCAGGAATGAAATCAGCAAAAAAGAGGAATCACCTCATCACCATCTGGCTTAATAGTGGGTTTTTTTTCTTTTTTTCTTTAGCACTTTTGTTTCTCGTATCTTTGTATCTTTAAAGCCTTTTGATTCGTTGAATTTTTTATTCAGATGGCACAGACGACAGGGGCGACATGAATGACACAGGCGAGACACACACAACAAGTGCAAATGGTCTGACGATAGAGGATAATAGTTAAGGCAAAGGATAAAGACCACACCGAAAGTGGAAGTATCTAAAGCTTCCACTCAGGCAGTTACGAGTAAATGGAAATGCAATTTTAACAAGTACCCGGCTACAAACGTTTACACAGTGTGAAGTTGTATCGTAAGGGGGACAACGAGCAGCTATTGCTTCAACCGTATTTCATTTATTTATTCGCTGTTTGTTGTGTAACACTTTCTTTCTGGTGCAGGTTGGTGGGTTGGAACAGTTTTTTCCTGGTAACAATGCCTTTGCTTACGCTTTTTGAATTTAATGGATTGAATAGTGTTGATCTTGATCTTGGACTTGGTTGTGTTGTATTTTTTCAATGAAAGTTACAACACTCGTTGGGTGGCTGTTGTGTCATCTAGTCAATGAGGAGAACAAAGGGCTTCTACTACACGTTCATTGCCGAATGAGAATTCATCTAAAGTCAAGCAGGATCTTAGTTGTTTACAAACATACATCTTCCGGAAACTCCAAGGGATGGGCTGAGTGTTGTAGAAATTGGGTACGCGATGGAAGGTTCAACCAGTACTGACACTGCACATCAATTCTGCTTATTTTACCTCCAAGTGGTAACCATCGGGCACTGGTTGATGTCCATATGGAGTCGACTTTCCAGCCTTTTAACCACGAGCTCTGACCAGCAGACAGAAATAGCAGCACTATAATCGGGGCAGCGAAGGAATTCCACCGATGGAATCAAGGGAGAAGCAAAATCCCAGAACAACACAAATGAGAGCTTACCCGGGCTACTCTGACATATTTTGAGCTCAAGCCGGGAAGTATTTTCCAGACCGATTCATGGTCTTGGCAAAGAGATGGTGTCGGGTGATCTCCTAACAGACCAACGGCAGTGCTTCTCATTTCATCGAAAGGGTTACTGAATCTGGTCCAACCGACCCCTCGCCCTAGGAGTATCTAAAACAGACCTGACGGGGGTTGTACCGTCGAATTAACCCACCCGGCCATGGAAAGAACACGAAAGTAACGAAGCAGAAACAAGCCTGGTATGCGGAAGAATCCAATTTTGACAACCCCTTCAAATGAATCAAGGACAATGAACTCCGGATATGTATGAGAAATATTAGGCAGACATTACTGCCATCCAAGAAATGCTATGAGATGGCCCGGATAAAAAGAGAATGGAAATCTGGGGCATCTACTACCGCGACTGCTATGCGGATTTGTTGTTGGAGGCAGACTAAGGCAAAAGTGCTGAGATTTTGTGAACGAGTGCCTCGTATCAAGCATAAGTTCGCAAGCATTAGACTCATATGGGCGCTCGTTCACCAAAGGAGAAACATGACGGCACCAAGGGTAGCTCCTACGAGCTCTTAAACAAAACCTTCGAGCAATGCCAATAGCTATGACATTAAAATTGTCTTTGGCGATTTAAATGCAAGGCAAGGAAGAGAGGGCATATTTGGGGGTACTGTCGGAAGGCATAGCCACCACGACAGCACTGCCGATAACGGATTCAGGCTAATTGGCTTGCGGCTGGGCGAATCTTAACAGAAGAAAATTGGACAGACAGAGAAGAAAGATGTTTAGAGTCAGTGGCTATTTTGCTCCATGGGTGGCATCCAACATTTAATGGGGAGACTAAATTGTTAGTGAGAGCTGGCTTGTTGGTGTATTCTAGCCAACTGAACGTCTTACTTGATTTTTGTTGATTGAAAAATTGCAAGTCTTTCGGCCACGGCTGGGATTCGAACATTGAACCTTCCGATTTGGAAGCCAGTTCTCTACCACTTGAGTCACGGCCACCCACCTGTCGAGTGCCACATACCGATATACACAAGGGGACTTGAAGAACTCCTGATGTATTAACCGTCAACTAAATGGACCTCATTGCGATAGACGCAAGACACTCCTCCGAACGTTCCATGGAGCCAATATCAATCTGAGAGGGCTGCGGATACCCCAAATAGTGCAAAGAATTTCAATGTCAAACGGCAACAATCGCAAGATTTCGACAAATCCATTTTCGATTGAGTCTCCGGTTAATTGGATAAAGCATCCCTGTTGCTTATCTAACGGCGATGATGAATTAGCAACTACTGTCAGGCAGAATGAACCGTTCAACCAACACATTGTTGACCACCAGTGCCGTCTACGCAACCTGGATGAAGTGAAGGTAGCCCTACCTAAGTAGTCCACTAAAGCTGCTGCAGCGGACAAATAGAAAGTTTCAGTCCGAATGTGTTGGAATCTAGCTCCCAGACAACATCTCTGGATGGGCACTGTGAAGAACTACCACCTTACATAGAAACCTTAAAGTCGATGATATTGTAGAATACCGCACAACCAGAATTTCAGGTAAGGAATCGACCGTGATGAGGAAAATTTGCAATCGTCCTGGTTTTGTTTTAGTAGGTCAATTTGCCAATGGTACTTCGACTAGTAATGGTGCTGATGCAGGCAGGAGCATGGACTTAACAAACTTGCCTTCAAAACGGTGGATGGTCTACAAAAAAAAAGATGGACAGTGAAAAGCGACATCCCATAGTAAAGAGCATGAGAAGCGAATTATCGACAACATGAAGCGACGTTTCCACAGAAGCAACAATCGATAGTTTACTATTTTAAGTACACGAGACTCAAATGGAGGTTTACCGGTGTGAACAAGTATGCTACCATCCCATTACTTCTGCAGATCATTGTGAGGTAAGGCTTGATTAGTTTTGACCAGAGTTTAAGTCAGAAAAGGAATGTAGTCGAGATTCTCTGGTGGGCTCCGAGACCAATTCAGGTGAGAATAGAATTCTTTTCATAACGCTTAGCATAGTTGTTCCGAAATTCTCTTATGCTTACTGTAAGTGCAATGACGACACCGCAGATAACCTTTTTCTGTGCGTTGCGGGCTTATGCTCCCATCAGATTGCATGTACTTGGCGCGCATGTGGTGCAAACTCTTTAAATTTAGTGTTTCTGTTTGAATTGCAGTTAAATAAACATAAATGGCTTACAATGGGCTAATTCAGTTTGGATATGCTTGCTACAGACTCCCAACAAGAAAGTTTGAAGTGACTTACTTGTCTCCACTTAGTCTCCAATGCCACTGTGGTGTTCTGATAAAAACTTCACATGCAACAGTACCTTTACTCACCGCCTAGCGTTCCATACTGAGCTCTTATCTAGCTGTCAAGTCAAATATCTAAAGTTATATCGGTCAAAAGACTTTTCAAAATTTGTAGAAACCCTTGTTACGAAATTGCTTTTACTCTACTCGCTTTGGAACTTTTGATGTCTCTGAGACTCTAAAGGCATTTGAAAGCCCAAAAGTCCCTCCGAAGATCCAAATAGATTCAATTTCTGATGGTGTCGTTCTACCTTCGGATACGGTTGATGAATACAAATTGTTTAACCGCACAGGTCTCAACAAATTTGCCATTTAACGAAAATTCTCTTGTGCATACAAGCTCACTTAGTCCAAATATAAATCACAGACACCATCCTGGACAATGAATAACTGGCCAACTTTGAGCCAGTTAAAGGTCACTACCATTTGAAATTTTAGATGCTATCCTTGTTTGCACTGCCAGTCCATAGGTATGGGATTCGGCATAAATTATTTACTCGGCAACCCAAAACATGAAAATTAACTCAAAAGGTCTAGGTCATAGTGTATAGCCTGAGTTAACTGGATAATACCTTTGCATTAACACCAATTAAGTTCATCCAGGACCTTTTCCTACTCTCCTCCTCTTGCTAAACTTCAATCACTTTCACATAGATACCCGAAGCTAGACAATTGTGTAGTAATTGGAGTCCTTTTGTTGAAGGACTGTTGAAAATCAAACAAGTCAACTCCCTCCCGGGGTCAAGGAGCTTGTAAAGCGTTTAGAAAACTCTCCTGCAAAATACTCCATTACGATAATTGCTCTCTGCATTTCATGGTCTAATTGCTTTCCAGCCTTACGTTCTTCTATAATGGTGTGTGGTCATAGGACGAAAGACGCACACCACCACCAAATGTCCTCAAGCAGGTGAAGGATTTTCCAATGAAGAACTTGAGTTGTGAACCTTGAATCGAGGTAAACAGAACTAATTTTCCAAAAGCATCCCCGCACAACAGATGCTCGTACATGAGTGCTCGTTGTGTTTTGCACACTAAAACGATATGAAGATACAGTCATAATACTTACGTAATAATGGGGTCCTGCGTGTGGGTACGCACACATATCCCGGAGTGTATTTGATTTAATTAGGAAATTCCGAAATAAATATTTGCCGTTAGGAAATGCCTTTGGCGCTCCGATTCTTCTTAAACCTTAATTGAGATCCACGTCCGCAGATAGAGGCGAGAGGAATGTTTATCGAGATGGTGAAGCGAAATTCCTCCACCCTACTCCAAACGATGAAATTGAAGGAAAACATTCCAGAGATACTGTACGTCGACATAGACTGCGGACCATCCACTTTACCACCACCCCTGGCTGATGAGAAGTTGGCGGATCCCGGAAGGAGTAACCCTGATTGTGTACTCGTATATTTGTGTTGCGGAAAGAAAAATTCCTTAAAAAATCCTCCTTCGAGTGGAGTGCGGGTGACCAATAGCTGGTCGATCGGTTACGCTAAGTGGCCGTAAAAATATTTACTCGTGGGGGTTAGCTATAGATACAAGAACTACCTTTGGCTGGATATCAAGAAGCTAATGCGATTAACTTTGATGACTGGAGCGAGACGGTAGGAGATGACTATGTGATGGGAATCTAAGATGAAGCTAAAGGATGCGGAATAATCGAACTTATCGTCGTTTTATAAATGTTTGGATTTAACATTGAAGATAAACCGACAAGCTCAACTGACAGATTATAACTTTTCGTGAAGTGGAGGGTTGAATTATTGAAGTTAAGAGGGTGAATAGTATGAAGTGTATGGCATATTGGTTCAATGGCTCTTTATGAGAGTTTGATTGAATTTCTTTAAATTTCAAAATTCTACGACGTCTTTTAGGCACCGACTTAAGATGCCTTGGAGTGCTTAGTTCCCCTATGGAATTCATATCAATCTTCTTTAGCTTTGAGGTAAGAAGACGGCTCACGTTCAGAGGCAATCTATTACCACGGATACGGAGGGATAAAATCTAACACGCCCCTCAACGGATTAAGAGGTAACGAACGCTTGGTCCATGAAATGTTAGGACTCGTGGAGCTGAATAACTTTCTCACGCCCTCGAATCAATCACTCTAGATGTACCTAGGTAAATGAAGGACATCTCGGTCTCCCAGACATAGCCGAAGTTAAGTATGCAACATCGAAGCTAAAGTATAATATCGCTGCTGGCGTAGGTGCACTGTTTATGGAAGGAGCTTGGTTTGGAAGATGTACCAGGCCATCTTTAAGATATGACCAGAGATGAGATCGTTTAAACTGCTCCTATTATGGAGGAATAAGTCTTGCGCTGTCACGTCATGTAAGGTCTGGCAGAGAGAGCGAGAGCAAAACAGATAAAAAGCTGCCAGGAGGAAATTGAGTAATAGAAACTTTTCTCGTAAACCCCAGTCGTTCCGTTCCTGTTTTATAAGGCAGAGGCTTGGACATTGTAAACGAATGAAGCAGTTCTTGACCGTTTCGAAAAAGAAATACTGCTCATGATTATTTGTCCCTTTTGTGATGACACGAAATAAAGGAGCGGATTCAACAAAGAATTGTGCGCGCTCTACAAGACATCGGTCTACGCGGATCCAATGTTTGAAATGGCTGGACGATGTTGAGCGAACAGGCTTCACAGTTTCGAATAAAAGATTGATTGATACGAGTATCTTACTTTATTTTCTTTTTACAAAAATGTTAGAGCTATATTACAGAATTGCGTTACACAAGTATTTTTTTTAAAACCGCTTTTAATGTTCTAATGCGTCGTATGTCTACAGTGATTCTATTGAACAATTTGCAATATATTACACAAAAAAAGTTTCTGAAGTGGGTGGTGTGAAAAGGGGGTATTTCGACAACAGAACAGAACAGATCCACTTGCGTGCGCCACCTGAGTCTTGGCCTTCCTCTACTGCGCTGTCCCTCGGGGGCGGATTCGAAGACTTTTCGGACCGGAGCATTGGTGTCTATGCGCTCTACATGACCCAGCCATCTCAGTCTTTGGATCTTCACTCTTCTTGCTAGGTCCATGTCGCTGTACAGTCCATACAGTTCGTCGTTGTATCTCCTCCTCCACTCACCGTCAATGCAGACGGGACCGAAGATAGCCCGAAGAATTTTTCTCTCGAAGCAACCAAGAACACCCTCATCCATTTTTGATAATGTCCATGCCTCTGCCCCATAGAGCAGGGTCGGGATTATTAACGTCTTATAAAGGGTGACTTTTATTGTCCGAGAGAGGGCTTTGCTACCCAAAGAAACAGCGGTTGGCAAGAGTTATTCTTGGCTTGATCTCAGCGCTGGTGTCGTTGGATGTATTTATAGCGAAGCCTAGGTAGTCAAAGTCCTTAACTACCTCAAAGTTATATCTGTCGAGGGTGACGTTCTGTCCGAGACGTCGGTGTTGGTTGTCCTTTTTGCTTGACAGCATATACTTGGTCTTGCCCTCATTGACCGCTAAACTCATTTTCGCCGCTTCCGTCTCAATACTCGCGAAAGCGGCACTGACATCACGCTGTTTTCTCCCGATTATGTCAATATCGTCGGCGTATGCGAGTAGTTGGACGGACTTTTGAAAGATAGTGCCTCTTGCGTTTGCTCGTGAGTTTTGCACTATTCTTTCAAGAACGATGTTGAAAAAATCGCATGACAGCGCATCGCCTTGTCTAAATCGTTTCTGGGCATCAAAGGTCTCGGTGAGATCTTTACCGACCTTGATGGAGCAGCGTGCATTCTCCATCGTCATCCTGCACAGACGGACGAGTTTGGCAGGGATGCCAAAACTAGACATTGCTCTGTATAGCTCGTCTCTATAGATGCTGTCATACGCGGCCTTAAAATCGATGAATAGGTGGTGGGTATCGATCTGAAGCTCATGGGTCTTCTCTAAGATCTGCCGTAGTGTGAATATCTGGTAGATGGTGGACTTTCCTGGCCCGAAGCCACACTGATATGGACCTATCAGGTTGTTGACGAACGGCTTCAGGCGTTCACGCAATACGGCGGATAAGATCTTATATGCGATGTTAAGGAGACTGATGCCTCTGTAGTTGGCGCAGTTCAGAGGGTCTCCTTTCTTGAGAATTGGACAAACAATGCTGAGGTTCCATTCATCGGGCATACTTTCGTCCGACCATATTTTACAGATGAGTTGGTGTATGCTCCTTACCAAGTCATCGCCTGCCGCTTTGAAGAGCTCGGCAGTCAGGCCATCCGCTCCAGCAGCTTTGTTGGACTTAAGCTTCGATATTGCTATCTTCACTTCATCCAGGTCGAGTGGACGGAATTATTGGTCACCATCGTCCAGGTCGAGAGGTTGATTCTTCGGGGCTTGTGTCCGTGGCATGTTTTTCTACCTTTTGGTAAAACTTCCGAACCTTATTCCTGGAGTAGCATCTCTCAATTTCCTCGATCGCGCGCTTCTCATGCTCTTTCTTCTTCCTCCTGAGAAGCCGGTGCTAGTCTCTCCTCTTCCGCTCATAGAGTTCATGAGCAGTTCTGGCCTTTCTAAGCAGCGCCGCGTTATATGCATCTTGCTTAGCTGCATGTGCTTGCGGGCATTCATCATCGAACCAGGGGTTTCGTTGTGGTGGGCGAGTGAAACCCAGCACATCAGAAGCGGCATCTCTGATGGCGTTTTGGCAGTGTTTCCAATGGTCTGCGATGCTTGATGCTGGCGGCATTGGACCTCTTAAGAGATTAAGAGACACTCGATCGGAAAAGGACTTGGCGATCTCTTGCGATTGTAGCCGTCTGACGTCGAATTTTCTCACAGCATTAGTTTGTCTTGGCGTAGTTTGGGATATCCGCAACCGTACCTTGGCTACAACAAGGTAATGGTCCGAGTCGATGTTGGTTCCTCGGAACGTACGGTCATCCACAATGCTGGAGGAGTGTCTTGCGTCGATCACAATGTGATCAATCTGGTTGACTGTTGATTGATCAGGAGTTCTCCAAGTCCCCTTGTGTATGGCGAGATGTGGGAACCGCGTGCTAGCTACGACAATGTTTCGCCCCGCCGCAAAGTCGATTAGCCTGAATCCGTTATCGGAGGTGGTGTTGTGCAGGCTATATTTTCCGATTGTTCCACCAAAGATACCCTCTCTTCCTAGCTATTTTTTTTTTTTTTTTTTTTTTATATCTACCCCTTATAAAAAATATCTTTGAAACTTTAAAATAGTATAAATGCCTTACAGGAAGGATTTTTAAGGACCTAAATAGCACCATAGAATGGGATAAGCGGTGAACATTACATGTTCTTCGGACGGCACACTTTCGCAAAACAACAAGTGGTTGGAGACTGGTGATCTACCTATATGTACCTCCCTAATAGTTAATACCATATTGTGACTTCGAATGAAAAATTGCGTAGTAGACTGTTTTCAAAGAATGATTCATACAACATTTTCTGAGTCGATAAAGACTACGAATAGCCAAACGCAGACAGTATTTTTAAGGCCGCGATGTGTTCACCCCAACTCAGATTTTCATCTAGATATCTAAACTGTTTTACGACTTCAACTTTAAAACAGTTTACATTGCAAGTTACGCTGTCATTATACATGATTTTAGAGGCTTCCGCAGTATAAGTACAATTTATCATGCTTTGCCGACACCAGCCGAGTGCATGGAAATATATTTCGAAGTCAGGAGACTCTCTTGCATGCTAAGGCTGAAGTACATAATTTTGGGTTTGCTACTGACAATTAATCTGTGCTTCGCAAACCAGATTCGTAGCAAATCTACATCATGGTTTATATCAGCAGTAAGATCCAAAGGGTTATTATTTGAACCATAGGCAATTCCAAGATCATCTGCAGAAGCAGTGACTTTACCTACAAATGGTTGATCAAAGAGAGAGTTGATGTAGATCAAAAACAAGATAGGGCCAAAGACAGAGTCTTGCGGTACACCCAAATGAAGAACAATCACTACCAACGACTTTTGCCCAATTGTTCAAAAAAAGTCATTGAATGTATTGGCTATTGTACATGGATCAGTGATTTCAACACCTTCATTTCTCAAAACGATTGGGCTAAGCCTATTTGTAAAGCTGCCACTAATAAAGCCATTTTTTTTTTTTTTTTTTTGTGCATTTTTATTATTTTAATTCAGTAATACCTTAATGCTAAACAAAAAAATGTTAAAAATTAGCCTAATTTACTTAACAATATTAATTTTACTTACTGGGCACTCTAAGCTACACCTACCACTTAATATAAGTCTTTCGACTACCAGACATAATTTATTTATTTATTTTTTTAAATGAGTATTTAGCTTGAGAACTAAGAAAATAATAATAAAAAAAAAACTTAGTAACTAGAACTTATTTTTATGTTTTTTTTTAATATATATATATATATAAGTAAAACCTAAAACTAATTGAAGAAAATAATTATATAATACTAAGTCTACTTAAATTATTCTATTCTACGTTACGTAATTAAATACGTACTTTTTTTTATATTTTTTATAAGTTTTTTTTTTTTTTGTGTTACCCATCTCTGTTTTTTATTTTTTATTATTTTTTTTATACATTTTTTTTTAATTTTCTTATATTAACTTAATGCTACCCTAAATCTACTTAGACTATGTAAGCCGGCCATGGTTTCATTATTAAAACAAATCGGCTTTGCGCCCTTACGGCGCTACACCGAACTAGCAGGAAACGACGAGGGAATTCGCTCATCTTCACTAAGCCACCAAAATTCATGGTGCTGCCGAACAACATCCCTAATGTCGCGACTCCCTACCGCCCTACCGCCCTACCGAACCGGAGACGCTCCGCACTGCCGTGTGCGACGTCTCTGTTGTAGTTGAGTCGCCTATCCGCAGCTGATCGAGCGACGTGGAAGATAAGCGGTACCGCTAATTTATCTTGGATCAACTCTATCTGATCAAAATAGAGGAACGCCTCTGGGGGCACAAAGCCGTTAAAGCGCACGCTCTCGTGATATAGGTCATTGGGGTAATAAGCCCCAGAGATCAGATTGTTCGTAGAGGTCATTGCTCTGGCAATGTGCCTTCGAATCAATTTAATGACGAAATTGTCCACTCTTATTAGGTTAGCCCTATTGTATAAGACTTCATAAGGATAGAATTTTATGTACTCAGACTCTGGTGTTCTGTATAAACGAAGACAAGCCCTAAGGCAAGCCCTCTCAAACACCCGAATCTTTTCCAATAGACTTGCTCTCACGTTGAACCACACGGGACAACCAAATACAAGCATAGGCCGGATGAGAGTAGATTACCTTCACCCTCGCATCGAGTTGTCTGCTATAAAACAGCCTCTTTGTAAGGGCAAAAGCACCTTTGGCTCTGGTCAGAGCAACATCAATATGTTTGTTAAAATACAGATATTGATCTAGCCAGATCCCAAGGTATCTGACTACATTTCGACAAACAAGTGGCTGCCCGTGTTGTCCAACGATCTGAAACTTTCGCCAATTCTTTCTGGTATCTACAGAGGCCCCAGACAAAGGCGTCCTAAACAGAATGGTTTCCGACTTCTGAAAGTTGATCTTCAACTTCCAGTCATCGCAATATCGTTTAATTGTATCGAAATCACTTTGTAAGAGCATACTCGTATATATGACCTCGATTTTTGGACCTGATCTGTACGATATCAGGTCGTCTGCGTACGCTATGGCATGGCGAAGTGAACTCACAAGATCGCTTGTGTAGATGTTGAATAGGATCGGCGAATTAACCGCACCTTGTTGCAGACCGTTTTTAATGTCGAATATTCCAGCAGAAGTTACATCGCCATTTTTCACGATGAACCGCCTGCTAGTGAGCATATTAAAAAGAATGTGGTGGTTTGCTTATGCCCAGCCTGTTCAACTTGTAGAAAAGTCCCTCTAACCAAACAGTATCAAAAGCCTTTTCCAAGTCAACCAAACAAGCACCTGTACATTATTTCTTGCTTTTGTTCCATTGGATATCGGATACCAGTTTAGACGCGGCATGTGAGATATCATGCCCCGCCTTAAAACCGAATTGGTTGTCCGGAACTATATTTTTGTCCTCAACCCACTTAGTCAGAACTCTATTGATCACTTTTTTAAATACCTTGCTACGAGGAGACTTATCGACCGAAGATTCGCCGGATTGGACGTGTCTTTATTCCTTTTGGGAATAGGATGCACCACAGCTGTCTTCCAATGCGCTGGATAATGTGCATTATTCATTGCATTATTAAACAGTGTGGTGTTAATGTCCACCGCTTCTATTGGGAGATGTCTAAGCACAATGTTTGGTATCCCATCGATTCCAACTGATTTCTTATTTCTAAGTGATTGCCTTCAAAATGAACGGGGGTAGCTCCGTCACGCCGGCGATGACATTATTTGCCATATTTTCGTCATTGAACTCAGTGAAACCTGGGTTCTCGAATCGCCAGTTAGAAATTTCATTTCGAAGGCAGAAATTGTGCGAGAGGACCCGATTCTCCAGGTCGCGGTTCAAGCAAGTGACCTCATTTGCTTTATACACATTCTGGAAAGTCGCTCCTATGGCCTCTACCTTCTCCTGCGGATCTTCGATCACAAAGAAGTCATCATCACTGTTAGCAGTATTCGTTCATTTTCCGTCGTTCGAAGGTCATTTTGATTGTTCCTCCGAAATATTTAATTTATTTGCGGGAACACATTCGGGTTGCTGGTGTTTACAGCCCGAATTTTATTGTTCCAATACATACTTACAGAAGCCCTGTAATTCTCTCTTATTAATGTCTGGAGGTTTTTGATCGACGACTCCAGTGTCCTGATCTCCGGGTTATGTCTGTCAGTAAACTGTCTGTATAATGTTTTTAGTCTTGACAGCAGTCTACTTTTATGTCGGTGCAATACGTCAATAGTTGCGTTGCGGAATAGGTCTTCGTTGTCAGTATGTTGATACCGAGATATCGTTTTGTCCATTGTTCGTTTAATTGTCTCGTCCATTAGTTTAAGATACCTGTCAATCTCCTCGTTTGACAGATTTCTATTGGACTGTGGGTAGGGCGAATTCGAGGAGATGGCTCTCGTAAGTCTTCTGGAGAATTGCGTCCAGCGCACCCTACTATAATTGAACGAGTGTCTTTGGACAAACTCATCTAATTCTGCAATCTCGTTTGGAACAGTAATTTCGGTACTGAGACCGCAATGGTCGCTGTCACTAATAAAGTCATTTATCGCTTTCCATTCTTTTCTAGGATTATCTTGTGAACTGAATCGTTTTAGAGTGAAAATAACTATCGCGATACATTCAAATTTCACTGTTGACTTTCTGGCTTATTTTTTTAAAACAACATTTAAGGGTAGAATTGAGTGGATGTTTATTACACTTTCTACGGAGTCTGTTTTTAAGTTTTAATTTTTTAAGGATTATACGGTTTATCCAAGGCTTAAGTCTCATATCAGTTTTCCTTCGAACCACTGTAATGCTGGAAGTTTGACATATGGTCATTCAAAATTTATATAAATAATTCATATGCGCTAGACGCATTTGTGTTTGAATAGACTTCATCCCAATTCTCAAAACGCAGTAGATCATTCAATAGATCATACCTAATCTTAGTCACATTTGACGCAAAATAATGCCTAACGCACTTACTTCAATTCTCTTAGACTACCAAGAACAATACCCGTCGTGAAGTGAGTGATCAGTGATTCGGAGATCAAAGTTAACCCCTGAGCATTGATTTAATGAAATATTCATAAAACGACCAAAAACATGATCAAGACATGTATTGGTTATTGGCCAAGTAGGTTCATTAATGAAAGATGCTAACCCGTGTCCTCCTGTAACAGATAGGTACGAATCTGTAGCAGACGTTAACAAATCTAAATTGAAGTCGCCTAAAATGACGAGATTTGCTGTTTTCTCCTTATTAAGAAAAATAGAAAATTCGTCGTGCTGCACTGAAGGCATGTGGCCTGGTATGAGGCCCAGGTTCACCTGCCATCTAAGTAAGAGAGGCAGTAAGAGAATGTACGACTTTATGTTTGGTTATGACAAAGAAAATACCCTAAGAATCTTCTAGGCATCATCCCGAGATCTAAACTTTTGCCCATCAAGGAAGTTTTGCAGCCTTCGGAACAAGTGGATGTTGCTAAACCTAGAAATTGAAGTACATGCACCATTTTTTCCAACCCGTACCGTCCAGGTAGTCCTATTCATCTAAGAGTGAATTCTGATGTAATAGAATACCAGACATGACCTATTCTAGCGCCGACTTCGATCTGTAAAACTTATGAGGAAACAGCCCAAAATGGTTTATTTCCTCAGCATCTCATCATACAGTCAGCAACAGCTTGAGCGAATAAAGTCCATCTCTGGCATGTTTCGCTGCTCTGTCTACTGGGCAAAGTCATTTGTGCGATGTTTAATAATGATCCGGTTCAAACACGGCTCTTGATTTTGACGCATATAAGCACTGAAATATCCCGAAGTTACATTAGATACAGTCGTTGTTGGTCCCATTTCTCGAATTTAAGGAATTTTTCCATATTTGTTTGGTATTGATGGGTGGTTATGTTGAGTTCTCTCACTGTTTGTAGCTGGTTTTCAGGAGCTCATCGTATAGCTCTTCTGATCTACCGGAACGAGTTTCATTCTAGCTGACACATCGCGCCTAATAAGATCTTCGGGTACTTTGCTAAAATCTTTCTCAAAATCGATGGAGAGGATATGGAGAATTTGAATGACATAATGTGACTTGCCTTCTCCAAAACCGCATTGATTGTCGACTGTTTAAAACAGAGTCGTATATTTTCATAGTATGCCACATCAGTTGCACCGATCGAAAGTTGTTGCACTTACTCGTTTCGTATTTGCCTTTATAACAAAAGAGCACACCTTCCATTTATTAGACATTCGATTGCCTTTCACCATTTTATTCAGCAAACTTGAGAGACATTTAAGCCCCCATTTCAGAGGGTGTGCGATTCCGTTCACAGTACGCCGCTGTGCCTCTTCTTATTCCCGGTAATTTGCCCCTACTTTTATATTATTGCATATGCATGCATAAACGTGGGTAGGACCGCTTTTTTTAACGTTCAGCCTCTAAATCAAGATGCATTTGAAAGTCTTCACTATTTCCTCTGTACTTACCCCGAGCTTCAAAGGCTTGTCCATTTCCTCTTTTCCCCATCACTTGTGCACAAGTCTGAGAGGTGGACATTTGATCGGACCATTTTTATGGAACTCACGATTACTGAGGTTTCCCTTAAGTAGAATTATTATTTGACCAGCTGTGTGGCATGTGGCACTATTGAAACCACATATTACTAGTATTAAGTCTGATCCAATTCTGGCCAAAAACAGTGTTCTTACATGGCACAATAGCTTACACCATTGACCGTAACATAGCAACCATTTTCGCAGACGAAAAAATGAAATCTGCACTTCATCGTCACTTTTTGTGGATGCATTGGAATCTCTGAAGGCTCATGTGGGCTTATTGCTGTCTAATTACGCATATTTTGCTTATTGACCAAGCAATTAAGTCAGCTTCATCGATGGAGAAGATTTTTCGATGAATCCTGAAACTCTCTTCAAATTTTTGGAAACTCCAATTGGAGAAGCTTCGGAGCTTCAAATAATCAAGAGGCTTTAGATCTTAAGTTAATTTGTCTTTGTAAGCCAAGATCTTCATACAAAATTTGCTTCAATTTAGACTAAAATATTTGCAGTTCCGTGAACGATGTGGATTCGACAGATTTGGTTGATTTTGAACTGAAGCACCTTTGGCAATTTAGCATTCGAAATTGAAAGCAGCTGGCAAAAGATCGAGCTGGCTGGAGACGCTTTTCGGCTGAGGCCTGGGGTACATCCCGAACGGCAGCATCACCTAAAGTTAGTAAGTAAGCAAGCACTCAGCACTTCCTGTCTGCTGGGACGATTCTTACGACCGAAAATTGGAGAAGCGCTCTTAAAGTTGCCACCATCGACTAAGAATTTTAATAACCTCAAAACATTGCTCGCTCTTGAACTTCTGAAACTTTTCATCTTTGGCACCACGGACTTCTTTATCAGCAGCTCGACACCGCAAAGTGTCCGCCGCCGGTAAAAAGTATTCTTCCCTTTCAAGTAGAAGGGAAGTTCGAGCTTGCCTACTGCATACTTGGAGTACATCTGCGCTTACAGTATTCCAAGTTTCGTGTACAATTTTCAGTTTTACGGTTTGTAATCGGTCGCTGAAATATGATACGCTTGCGATGTTATCTAGGAAATTGACCTAGGTTAGGTTTGGTTTACGATAACGTGTTGGTAGTCTCGAAGAAACCTTATACTTCGTCACATTAAGGCCTGTGTACGGCCGTTATGATGCCCTGGCGAGGAAATAAGGAGAAATGTCATTAGCATAGGTTTCCGCCTCCCGCCCCACGTTGTTTGTCGTTTAGTCTTGTTGAATCCGCGAATCTGAAAAGACTTATGAGAGGACGAAGTGACTTTCTACTGTTTTTTGTCTTAAGTTACTGTGGCACAGAAGGTGAAGTATATCCACACAGTGTGTTTAGAGGTCTTTATCAGTAAGACGCAGCCCTACTTCGTTCGCCTGCAAAATATTATACCTACAGTATATGGGTCATCCAACAAGATAGTTTAGCTCTGCCTTTCAAGCGGATCTTATTTGTTTTGGATTTACTGAAATCCAGCCAAAATTGTCAATTTCAAAAGTTTCACAGGCTGTGAGGGTTTTCCATCTTTCATTGGCTTTGATTTGTATCGCTCGATTCACAGGCATTCTTAGAGCGCAGAGTGAATGTTCATTACTTTGCTCTATCATGGGAGGTCGTACAGACCGATCAGCCTCACTTCGTTTCTTCTGAAAACAATAGAGAAGGCTGTGGATAATTACCTGAGGGAGGAAACGCTAAGTATGTCCCCTCTGCACCATCGTCAACATGCATACAGGGTGGGCAGATCGACAGAGACGGCCCTGTATCAGCTAACAGAAATTATCCAAAGTGCTCTGAATTCAAAGGAGATGGCATTGTGTGCCTTTATTGATAATGAGGGGGCATTTGACAATACCTCGCATGAGGCTATCAATCGAGCCCTACAATGGAAAGGAGCCAACAACACAGTATCCAGATGGATGTGTGAACTGCTGAGCACTAAATAAGCAAAGACACAGACAGCAGCTGGAACTGTTAGAATAGAAATTACAAGAGGGTGTCCACAAGGAGGGTTATTATCACCCTTAATGTGGTGCCTTGTTGTAGACGAATTACTGGAAAAATTAACCACACTTGGCATCAGCTGTTAGGCGTACGCCGATGACATAGTATAAATTGCCAGAGAAAACTTCGAAGAAACTCTCTGCGACATTATACAACGAGGTCTGAGAGTAACTCAGGAATGGTGCCTCATCTTCAGCCTGGCCGAACATCAATCCGGCTAAGACCACGATAGTGCTATTCAAAAAGAAAAGGAAACTTCAAAGACTCAAAGAAATCCGATTGTCAGGCACGACACTGATATCGGCCAATGATGTGAATTGTCTGGGACTACATCTAGACAGTAAACTACTCTGGAAGCATCACAATGAGGAAACTGCTAGAAAAGCAACCCATGCCCCTACGATTTGTAGGAGCCTAGCGGAGAAGTCATGGGGCTGCGATGGATGTACATAGCGATTGTGAGACCAATGATCACAAATGGTGCAGTAGCATGGGCAAAACTAGCCAGTCTGGTCACAACGAGAGAATCTCTTAACAAGGTGCAAAGACTGTCGGGCTTTTGCATCACCGGCCCAATGCGTACATGCCCAACTGCGAAAGAATATGATGCACTACTCGGAAAACATCCACTTTTGCCTATTCCAAGAGATGACAGCATTAGGAAATACAACTTTGAAAAGAATTTCTTAACGAAGCTCAATCTCGAAAAGAATTACAGAAACTGTAACATAGCAATAATGTCAGATAGTTAAGCAACTATCAAAGCACTGGACTCCTTTGTCATTAAATCCAAACTTGTATGGGAATGCCTACAAAGTCTTAACAAATTGGGCAAGAAAATTAGGGTATCTGTCTGCTGGATACCAGGCCATGTGGGCATTACTGGTAATGAGGTGGCGGACTGCAAGTCCGCAGATTTAACAGAAACTCCAGCACATATAATGGAGGCTTGCGGGGCAATGACCTAAAAAAGGTTTACATATCTGGGAAAACACTAAATCCAAGGAAAGGATTTCTCCTGCATATTCTCAGATTCATAAAAGAAACTGAGCCTTCCCAAGGCCAACGCCAGAGCATAAACACTCCAACATAATTGGAAGAGGGAGCAAACTTCTCCAAGATATAAGAAGGGGGCACAATAGACCACAAGGTCGCAATGTACTACACCCTATATATTATTATTATTTATTATTATCATGGAAGGATACTTTTCGAACCCCTCTGCCTGTTGGTTGTTTGCTACTCCTTTGGTGCCGGGGACACACCAGAGCCCAACCTTATGCTGAACACAAATAGCATTAAGCCTTAAGTTTTGATATAATCTCGACTGCACCGATGGTGTTATTGGCTTCCTAGATGTCAACGAATTGTGGTTCATTTTGTATACTTTCCTTTGGAAGTTCACGAAGTCGGCCGCGTTCCCTACATGGTTTTTTACCACTTGATTTCGTGAACGCGCACAATATCAATTTAACGTTGCCGTAATACTTTTACTAGTTCGAAACCTTTGCCTTTTGCCCGTCATTGTGTTGATGTCTCAGAATACCAGCCCTTATATACAAACCATAGGACACTAATGGAAAGGTTGTCCACGAGGCATCACAAAAGTAGATTCTTATGAAATTGAGCCCTTTAGTTTCACGACAAATGTAGGCGGGTACATACAGTCAAACACTTCATTGAAAGATGAGGATTAAGATAGGTAGCAATATCAAAGCAAAAGTCTCACATATCTGCTGGAACTGTTCAGGGCCTCAGAACATGGTCAGAGTAAAACATGACTGATGGATGGAATCGCAACCTAGTTTGTTCGATCCACAAGAAAAGAGACACTCTTGACTGCCCAACTACGAGTATATTGGAATAGATCTTCTCAACATCGTCCATCTCTTCCCCCGTATTATGTGAGCGTCTGAAACCGTTCATAAAAAGGCTCCATTCCAGTGTAGTGTTATACCAGGAAAGTCCACCATCTATCTAATATTTACACTACAGCAGACATTGTAAGAAAGCTGGCACTGGCCGCCAGAAATCGCCCATCTCTTACGTCAAGAAAATTTATTTCCGTCCCGGGATCACTTATAGTTTGTAATGAAAATACACATGGAGGAGTGCTGCATTTATATGTAAAATACATCCGTCCAGAAGGGTTTCTTTTGTCGAGGAATGTTGATTTCTTAAGTTCGCATTAGTTGTTAGGCTCAAGTATCTAAATGTGATTCAATCGCTTTTCATGGCCAGACAGACAAACAAACTATGGCGAAAGTGAGTGTTTTTGTTTTTAATAAATGCGGTACTCACCAGGATATGTTGCTTCTACTACGTCTTTTCTAATAACCATTGGTTGTTGCATTCATCCGAAAAAAGAAGAAGGAAAACTTATTTCCAATTCCCTTCAGAATGGCATATTTTCTTAACCTTTGAGTCCTTAACTTCAACGTCCCACCAATAAAATGCTACAGTCCTTCGATTCGAGGAAAAAGAAAAAAGAGGCAAATTCCTTTTTTTTTTAAAAAATAAGAATGTCATCGCAAAGAAAATAAATAAAATTCCGCCTTATCCCACACGCTCAAAACGACAGAAAAAAAAAAGAAAAAAAACAATCACATAACCAATTGAATATCCCAATCCCTGGATTGTATCCCTTTATCCCCACGCGTAGTAGTACTAGCATCCGCAGTCCTGACGTGTCAAAAATTCTGGTGGAAAAAAGAAAAAAAAAAAAAAAACAGAAATCCTAGTCACTAACTGAGTTACTCCTACGAGTTACTCGTATTCCATTTAAATTCAGAATATCACTTAAAGTAAATCCTTCATTTCGTAGGTCCTTATTCAATCTGGAATAGTTATGGTAAAGCGGGAACTGAAGGGTGCTTCCAAGTCCCACATCTACACCCGTATTCCAAGGAACTCGTGTGTTTTTTAACATAAATACAAGTACCTCGTCCCCCAAAGTGTTATGATGTATCCTTAAATGGTGTTTTCTCAGCGCTGCAGGGGGGTGTTTTAGGTAGAGTGCTATATATACGAGTATGTACACTTTAGTGTAGAACCTAGAAAGAAGCTGATGTTGGTATTTTGTTCCTTTTTTTATGTTTTAGATACTGGGATACTGTGTAACTGAAATTGTGTTTCAGAATTTATTCAGTCACATTTTTGCATACAGAGTATAGTATGCAGGATGTGTATGAGTGGAGCGACAGTACTAAGAGCCTCATTCTGATTGCGATTCCAGATTCGACTCTGGAAAATTCTGAATCCGACTGATTCGGGGAAATCCCCATTTTAATTGAACTTAATTCCGTGTAATTTAACATTCGTTTCATTTTTGGAGGAAGATCCCGTCATGGTGTGTTGTATCCGTTCCGTTTTTGTATGGAGACACTTCCACTTAATCGCGCTTACTCGTACATACGAGTAAAATACTCGATTCGTACACATACCGGAACCGGATATGCGAACGTGATGTGGTGGCGTCGCACTCGTAATACGAGTACGAGTATGTACTTCAAAAATACCATGTCGAAGGAATGTTACTGAATGTTACTCGTACTTTATCTCAGGGGTTTTTCTATGCGCGCCGTTGTGGCAGAAAAATATATTTTCCAACAGAGATACTCTGTTCGAGGTATTAATTCGGTTAATTGAATGGCTGGTTTGGTGGATTTCTAAGAATGACTTAATGATGTTGAGGATTCCTGCTGGAAATGGATTCGTTTTGCATAGGAATGTTCACACGTGGGTTTTATTGGAAAACTTTGAAATGAGAAAGTTCTAAGGGTAATTCAAAGGTGGGGAATATGAATATGAAGCTAATGTGTTTGATGAGTGTTTGAGTATCTTTTCGTATGTAAGCCAGTATGTATGCCTTTCCACGTGTCATATTATTGTATTGCTGTAGGGTCACAGTATGTAGACAAAAATTTCGTTTCATCTGAACAAATCTTTCGGGCAAATGATTAGTTCATAGTATGTGCTTCTTATGCCCTTGGGACAAACATTTGCTTAGAGAAAGGTAAGTAATCGTCGTGGTGACTGAGTGCCAGTAGTACCAGTGCTTGAAATCTAAGTGGTTAACACTTTCTGGCTGATATAAGCGAAAGTCTGATAGTCACTGAGTCAAACTCACTCATTGAGGAACGCCATAGAGTGGTGTTACTTCTTCTCGACTCGACTCGACTCGACTTTTGGAACACTACACAGAGAAGGGGTCAGAGTGGTTACGTATGCGGACGAGGTGGTGATACTAGCGTCAGGGAAGTTTCCCTACCTGATAGGTTAAATTATGGATGCTGCTTTAGATACGGTAAAACTCTGGACCGAGCAAATCTGAATTGATGCTAGAAAGCAAAATACCAAACTTTACCCTTCCATTTATTAACGGTCAACCACTCATACCTTTCTCGAGTGATAGGTATCTGGCTATCATACATGACTTTAAACTTAACTGCAAGCACAGGATAAAGAAGTCATATGTCGCCTTCTATGCCTGTAGCAACATCTTTGCTCAGAAGTGGGGACTTGCAACGCTTCACAGAATAGCTAGGGTAGCTATCACGTGCACATTTAGATCGCCGCCAACGGATGCTCTTACTTTTTTCCTCCGTCTTCTATTTCTCGGCGAAAGCACAAAAAATCGCCCTATGAAGCGGAAATAGACTCAATGAATCCGCGTGATCGACTGTAGGACCACAGTATAATTCTGGACTCGTTACCAAAAAAGTTGCGTTACTACGCAAACTAAACTACAAGAAAAAACCTTCTCGCATGATTTCCGAGCAGAACAAAGTGGAGGAAAGACGATGTGGTAAGGACTTCGACACGGTCATCTACACCAACGGATTAAAGATGAACTGGGGCAGGTGTCTACTTAGAAGCACTGAAAATATCAGTACAATCCGCTTGTCGGATTTTGCCAGCGTATTCTAGGCGAAGTAATTGAGAATCCGAAAGGTTTGCATGCAACTCGGGTGGTACACAACACTTACTTACTTACTTCTTACTTACACTTCTTACAGAGGTTTAATCTCCGGCCCATTGAAGTATATTCCACTTCATTTGATTCCTTGGTTATCTTGTAGTAAAAGGAAAGATTCTAAAATGAACCAAGATGCGACGTTAAGCTAGGCGCTAAAGATGTCCTCATTAGTCCGTAGATTGTTAAATTTTATTGGTGTGGTTCCTATGGATTTATGAGTGCACGGTGCACGATAGCTGGGTCAAACCAGTGCCTGCAGTTTGAGTGGGGGGAAAGCGAACAAAGCAGTCAAAATAAAATGAACCAAGCTAGCCTCACGCAAACAAACATCGGAGTTTTGGTGTGCAGAAATCGGTTGATGAGATCAAATCCTCTCTGAAAAAACTTTAGTGGCTGCTTATCTGTGTAGAAGATCTGACTGAAAATGGTGCCACAAGCAGCGAGGTGGACATTATCTAGATGGCAGGCGAAAATTTACCTTCAAGAAAGCAATGAAACTGCAAAGTGGACGAGACTAGCATCGAACTGGGATTGATGGCAATGACTGTTAACATTGTTGACTGTTAACTGAACAACGGGGGCTGTAAAAACTGTGTTAATCAACTGTAGGAGCTAGACTATTAAAGTAAGGTATGTTCTATATCCCAATTTTGGAAGGGCTAAGTTTAACTTCATTAACAAATGAGTGCAGACAAGACATGACCATCAAAGTACTTATTTCACATACGAGTTCTGTTCAAAAAATATCCAAACATAATAGTGATTGACATGATTGGAGGACCGGACATAGTCAATATTACTAGGCAATCTTAGTGCCCATGTTCGATTTTTGCACGGCAACAGCACCGCTCATCTCGTTGTAGCAAGTCAAAGTAACAATCATTGGATATTATTTTGGGCTGAAAAAGTGGAACAGAACAAAGTTATTGCTTCAAATTTTGTTTAAGACTTGGCAAACAACCCGTATTGCAAAAAAAATGTTAGGCGCCGCCTAGATAAAATAGCTGTACAACTGCTACAGAGATAGCAGCTTATTAGTCAATAATGTAGCACGATACGGAAGACCTTCACCATTCAAAAATGAGGTTGTAATTAATTAAGATACAACCGTACTGATGCAGAGTCGACGAAAAGCAGTCCGAGGCCTATTTATGAGCAAATGACCCTTGGCAGCTTGAGTCTTACTGAGCCATGTTACGATTATTTCCGGGTTCACGAATGCAAGACTTCACTGAACGCAGTCGGAAGGCTGAATTCCTTGAGTTGTGTCAATGGGATCATGGGAAATGAAATTAATTATGAGGCTCGATAAGGCTCAGACGATAGTTTTATTAGAACCCGGGCGTACGTTAGGTACGAGTATGTATGCGTCCACTAAGCTTTTAATTGATAGTTGGTTTCCATACGAGCATAACTGCAGACGGCGTGACTCTCCAGGACGTCTCAGCGGCCTTCCTGCTGTCTTTCAGTAGGCAGTCAGGCTGTTTACTGGCATTGTATAGGGGCATTATACTTTTACTAAGCATCTAAATTTGCTGGGAACAAGTGATATAACATTCTGCGACTTACTTTACTTTAGGTGGCGCTACAGTCCGGGGTGGACCTGGGGCTCAGTCAACAAGCTTCTCCAGCCAGCTCGATCCCTGGCTAGCTGCCTCCAGTTTCGCACGCTAAGTTGGCTGAGGTCCTCTTCCACTTGCGTGCGCCACCTGAGTCTTGGCCTTCCTCTACTGCGCTGTCCCTCGGGGGCAGATTCGAAGACTTTTCGGACCGGAGCATTGGTGTCCATGCGCTCTACATGACCCAGCCATCTCAGACTTTGGATCTTCACTCTTTTAGTTAGGTCGATGACGCTGTACAGTCCATAGAGTTCGTCGTTGTATCTTCTCCTCCACTCACCGTCAATGCAGACGGTCGCCCGAAGAATTTTTCTCTCGAAGCAACCAAGAACACCCTCATCCATTTTTGATAATGTCCATGCCTCTGCGCCATAGAGAAGGACCGGGATTATTAAGGTCTTATATAGGGTGACTTTTGTTATCCAAGAGAGGGCTTTGCTAGTCAATTGCCTTCTTAGCCCAAAGAAACAGCGGTTGGCAAGAGTTATTCTTCGCTTGATCTCAGCGCTGGTGTCGTTGTCTGTTTTTATAGCAGAGCCTAGGTAGACAAAGTCCTTAACTACCTCAAAGTTATATCTGTCGAGGGTGACGTTCTGTCCGAGACGTGGGTGTTGGTTGTCCTTTTTGCTTGACAGCATATACTTGGTCTTGCCCTCACTGACCGCTAAACCCATTTTCGCCGCTTCCGTCTCAATACTCGCGAAAGCGCCACTGACATCACGCTGCTTTTTCCCGATTATGTCAATATCGTCGGCGTATGCGAGTAGTTGGACGGACTTTTGAAAGATAGTGCCTCTTGTGTTCGCTTGAGTTTTGCACTATTCTTTCAAGAACGATGTTGAAAAAATCGCATGACAGCGCATCGCCTTGTCTAAATCCTTTCTGGACATCAAAGGTCTCGGTGAGATCTTTACCGACCTTGATGGAGCAGCGTGCATTCTCCATCGTCATCCTGCACAGACGGACGAGTTTGGCAGGGATGCCAAAACTAGACATTGCTCTATATAGCTCGTCTCTATAGATGCTGTCATACGCGGCCTTAAAATCGATGAATAGGTGGTGGGTATCGATCTGAAGCTCATGTGTCTTCTCCAAGATCTGCCGTAGTGTGAATATCTGGTCGATGGTGGACTTTCCTGTCCTGAGGCCACACTGATATGGACCTATCAGGTTGTTGACGAACGGCTTCAGGCGTTCACACAATACGGCAGATAAGATCTTGTATGCGATGTTAAGGAGACTGATGTCTCTGTAGTTGGCGCAGTTCAGAGGGTCTACTTTCTTGAGAATCGGACACACAATGCTGAGGTTCCATTCATCGGGCATACTTTCATCCGACCATATTTTACAGATGAGTTGGTGTATGCTCCTTACCAAGTCATCGCCTGCCGCTTTGAAGAGCTCGGCAGTCAGGCCATCCGCTCCAACAGCTTTGTTGGACTTAAGCTTCGATATGGCTATCTGCACTTCATCCAGGTCGGGTGGACGGAATCGTTGGTCATAATCGTCCAAGTTGAAAGGTTGATTCTGCCTGACAGCGGTATTTGGTCCGTCATCGCCGTTATACAGTCTGCAGAAATGATCTTTCCAAATCCTCAGCATCGACTGCGATTCTACTACGATGTTCCCTTGTTCATCTCTACAGGCTTCGGTTCGGGGTTTGTTTCCGCGGCATGTTATTTTTACCTTTTGGTAAAACTTCTGAACCTCATTCCTGGAGTAGCATCTCTCAATTTCCTCGATCGCGCGCTTCTCATGCTCTTTCTTCTTCCTCCTGAGAAGCCGGTGCTCGTCTCTCCTCTTCCGCTCATAGAGCTCATGAGCAGCTCTGGTCTTTCTAAGCAGCGCCGCGTTATATGCATCTTGCTTAGCTGCATGTGCTTGCCGGCATTCATCATCGAACCAGGGGTTTCGTTGTGGCGGACGAGTGAAACCCAGCACATCAGAAGCGGCATCTCTGATGGCGTTTGGCAGTGTTTCCAATGGTTTTCGATGCTTGATGCTGGCGGCATTGGACCTCTTAAGAGATTAAGAGACACTCGATCGGAGAAGGACTTGGCGATCTCTTGCGATTGTAGCCGTATGACGTCGAATTTTCTCACAGCATTAGTTTTTCTTGGCGTACTTTGGGATATCCGCAACCGTACCTTGGCTACAACAAGGTAATGGTCCGAGTCGATGTTAGCTCCTCGGAACGTACGGACATCCATAATGCTGGAGGAGTGTCTTGCGTCGATCGCAATGTGATCAATCTGGTTGACTGTTGATTGATCAGGAGTTCTCCAAGTCCCCTTGTGTATGTCGAGATGTGGGAACCGCGTGCTAGCCATGACAATGTTTCGCCCCGCCGCAAAGTCGATTAGCCTGAATCCGTTATCGGAGGTGGTGTTGTGCAGGCTATATTTTCCAATTGTTCCACCAAAGATACCCTCTCTTCCTAGCTTTGCATTAAAATCACCGAGGACAATTTTAATGTCATAGCTAGGGCATTGCTCGTAGGTCTTGTTGAGGAGCTCGTAGAAGGCATCCTTGGTGTCGCCATCTTTCTCCTCTGTGGGGGCATGCGCGCATATAAGGCTTATGTTGGCGAATTTAGCCTTGATGCGGATTGCTACGAGGCGCTCGCTCACATGCCGGAAGTTGAGGACTTCTCGTCTTAGTCTGCCTCCGACAACAAACCCGCATCCAAATAAGCGCTGCTTTTGTCGTCGATAGCAATTGCCGTAGTAGATGTCGCAATTTTTCATCTTCTTTTTGTCCGGCCCATCCCATCGCATTTCTTGGATGGCGGTTATGTCTGCTTTGCAGCAGTCTAGGGCCTCCGCTAGTTGCTCGGCTGCACGTGGTCTATTAAGGGATCTAACATTCCACGTGCATATCCGATGCTCATTGTCCTTAAATCGTTTGCGTGGGTTTTCAACAGTAGATCCGTCCATATCCGAGGCTTGTTGATGCTTCGTAACTTTTTGTTTTTTTAAATGGCCGGCTAGTTACCCCGGCGGCACAACCCCCAACCTGGAGGACCAGTTCCATTTTGAGTGCCCCTAGGATGAGGGGTCGGTTACACCGAAGCCAGTAACCCGTACCGGGATGTGAGCGCTGCCGTAAACCCATATAGGGCTCGTCCGCCACCATCTCTTCTCCAAGACCCTGACTTGTTTCGGAAATGCTTACTGGCCTGAGCTCCAAATATTTCGGAATAGCCCAGATAAGGTCTTGTTCTGTTTTTCCAACATTAATCCTGATTTATGGCGCAGGAAACTCGCCATTCGTCCCCTTCACTTCGCAATCTCCAGTGAGATGGCGCCAAGGGGAGGCGTGAAGTAGGACTTATTAGCAGAGTTGCAAGATGTTCGGCTGCAGAGGCTCATTCTCGACATTTAAGGAACCAGCACCTGTCGGAAGATGCTACTTCTACGAGGCCTTATACTAATCGTTGCCATCCATTCTGCGACATTTACTGTGAAAATGAAGAGGACACCGCGGTCCACAGAATCTTTGAATGTCCGTCTTACCCTTACATCAAGTGCAGGTACTTGGCGTTGACGTGATGTATGGCCTGTGGGCACTTTATCACTGATGCGTCTACTAATTTTCCTCGAAAGACTGAGAAATTCTAATTAGAAAAATTTGCAAGGAGCACAATGGCCAATTTTTTTGTCCGAGTGCTCTATTTCACATATTCGATGCAACGTTGAGTCATGAAAAAACCATCAGGATCTCGTGACATCGTTGGTTCTTAATATGATATATCACAAGCGATCTTTTTAAAATCCTGAATCCCTTACACTTCAATCTTCGTACCAATCCCTTAGGTAGCCAGAAATTTGGCGTAACCTACGATTTGTGTCATAAACGGGCTTATAGACTGCATTGTATTGCTTTTAAATCTACTTCTGAAGGGACAATTGAGAAGGATCCTCTCTGCGTTTTCAACGAACACGACTTAAGTCCGCCTGTCGAAAATCGTATGTTCATGGTCTTTCATTTTTTAGGAAACTGCTTGCTTGTGAAGCCTAAGTGGACTCCCAGTGGTCGTTACAGACATAAGGGGTTTATAAGTTTAACTTGTTGGCATATTTACTTATATCCATCTTGAATTTTGCCGTGAAAAACGTTGACCGAAGTTAAGGTTAGATTACGTTAAACAGGGATGTGTCATCACACAATTACCGTAACTAGGTACCATAACGGGCCCATTGCGATCCCTGTGATACCAGTTGAATGTAACTTCAAAAGGGCAAAAATACCTAAACAATCTTCATGGAAAACTACGCAATTTCTTTACAAAATCTAAGAAGGCCATTGAAATGTGTGGCGCCTATCTCCTCTAAATTTTCAAAAAAAATTTTCTTCCAACTGCGCGATATAGCCTCACATTTACACAGTATGTGTTTAATATCCTCAACCACTTGAAGATTGCCGCAGAATCTACAAATGTCCGTATCTGACAATTTGAGTCTCTTTGCGTGTTTCAGCAGAAGAAAGCGTCTCGTCAGGATTCCTGTTAATGGCCTAAGCATGTCCCTGTTCAGTTTAATTAACTCCCTATATTTTCTTTCCGTCAAGAAGTTTCCATAGAGCCTTGGAAAGATATGTCCTTCAAGATCCGACCACCTTATATTAGCAGTTTTCATGGTTTTTACTTGATAGTGCCCCTTACTATGTAGGGGTGGTGGCTTGATGCTGCCAACCTCACTGTTATCGAATAGCCCTCCTCTTCTTGCTTATTTATTTGCCTCTATACCGGAATGTCCTGGCACCCAGCACAATCTCGCCCGATTCTGAATGCATAATGCTTTGATCATTGTGCGACAGCTCGTGACTATATCAGATCTGGCTGTCGGTGTAGATAGCGATATCTCAACCGGATAACGATTTCATCTGCATTAGCTCAGCCGTCCTCAAGATAGCCAGAACCTTTGATTGGAAGAGACTACTTGTGTCCGGCAGTCTTATAGACACTCTTAGTTCAATTTTATTTGGGCTGGTTACTGCATTTTCTTACCAGTCCTCCCTCTCCGGATAAACTATATCTTACGAAATGTTAAAGTCAATCAAGGAAAGAATTTCATCCGTTAAAATCGGATTGTCTGAAAGTAGCTCGTGACGTGTCCGCAGCTACTGCCCTTAAGTGACCCAAATTAGGGAGTCGCATCGCACTGTTGCCTCAAAGTTTTATATCTACCCTTATCCCTGGTAGCAAAAGGAGCTGCTGGAAGGCGTTTAAAAATCTTCGAGTCTACTATTAAGCATTCTTGAAGTAAGGCCACATTGAGTCCACGAGCACTTAACTCTTTCAAAGTGTCCTTTTTAGCTTGTACATGCTTCAATACAGTGAGAATGGGAATGAATCTGCCAATAACCTTAGAGTGAAGTTGTTTCTTTGAATCCGTTTCAAAATTCCCATGCAAAGCATACTCATCATCTACCCGAAGGAAAATGTGGTTTTCACTGTCATGTTGTTACCCTCGAGCGGATTCAAAACTTTTTGGTGTTGCCTACAATTTTACAGACTTTACCCACAATGGCTTGGGTCTCTCAACATTTAGACCAACTCACATGATCTGAGGCAACAATAACTGAAACCACTAAATTATCATTCCCATTGTCAAGAAGTCACAAACTCGAAATTACTTTTATTTGTTTCGAGTCTAAATCGACTACCCCATCGTCGTGCTCTTGCCCCATCTCACCCGCTGTACTCAATGAATGCATAAATTGAAAAATAAAATTTATAATAGAGCCTTCCATATATGGCAATGAAACTCCGACACATTTGTCTTATCTATGGCACTTGACTACCCTGTCGGCTGCCTTAAGTCAAGTTCCCACACCAGTACTCCTTGTCATATACTATTGTAGTAGTACTCGTATAGTACCACCAAAATTGCAGGACGAAAATTTCCTCCTTTCACAGATGACAGAAATACAGCAATGGCGGAAAGAAACCAAAGCAAAAACCGGGCAGAAAAATAATAAAAACGGTAAAAAACAACAAAAATCTGAAAGAAGGGAATCCTAAAAATAAATGGGCCAACATTTCCTGCAATTTAGGACACCATTAGAGGAGAATTGATGGCAGCATTTAACCGAAAGTACTTTTGGGAACAAAATCGTGTGGTTTTAACGAATTCTAGACCAGAGCAGCCCCTGCCAGGCTAGGCCGAGGGCTGTATCCCAAGGAAGAAGTACACAAAAAATTAAACTAAAAACACAAGCAGCTGCACCAAGGAGTGGTGCCTTGACTTTGCCTTGTGGCAGCGGTGACGTTAGGGGCAGCGCTAAGCAGCAGCAGCACCAGTGCACAGATGGTGAGGTGTCATGATCGTTTGAGGACGACAGAACACACAAAAACGAAAAAAAAAAAAGAATTGAAAAATTATTTGATACGAAAATAACCGGCAGCTGCCTTCACCTCACCACCCCCCTTACATTTGAATATGTTGGTCTTGTGGTGTCTTTTTTATGTGGGGAACTTTTTTTTAAGAAAATAAATCTCTGGCAGGGAGGGTTGAACAACTGCATTTGGCGAGAGCTCCTTTTTTATGGATTTGGATCAATTGAATGGAAATTAGAGGTGTTAGAAAGCTTTTTTTGTTTTTTGAGGGCTTAAAGATGTTGAACGTGTGACCATAATGACGTCTGATGTAAGTTCATGAAGCATTCTGACCTGTGACGTGGGGGAATGCACTGGACCTTCTCCTTCAAATACTCAACTTTTCCTTGAGGGCTCCTAAAGAGGGCTTCCCATGGTCAACTCATTCAAACTATTTCAATATAATCATAGCTCAAACCAAATGACGAACTCTTCCGAAATCTACTCAGGTTCTTGAAGTAGAGAGGGATGTAAGTGGGCGAGTTAAGTGACAGATACTTACAGTTTGTACTACTGGAATAATACAGTAGTTTTACCAGGAGGTAATATAAACGAGTCAAGGCAAGAAGCGCATAGAAGCCTGTAGAGATGAAGAAATAGACCTTTCTGTAGTAGACCTTTCTAGCACAACTACAACGGTGGAGAAGTCACGAATCTCTCGATCAGGCAGAATAAACTATTCAACGTGGACGATGATAGTCAAAACTTTCGTCCACTTGACAAAATGAAGCAAGGATAGCAACAACTAAGCTCAACTCAAAGCAGCTGTCCCTGACGACTTACCGACCGAGGTATTCGAAGCTGCTGGAAATAACTTTGTGAAGAGCATGCATCAACTCATTTCTGAAATTTGGTCAGAAGAATGTATGCTTGATAAATGCCTGATAAATTTCAGTATCATTTGCGGTGTTCACAAAAAAAGCCCTCCCCGGGCCAACTATAAAGGCATTCAAGACTTCATCTGCCATGTTGTGTGAATTTCTGTAACTACTCGGTTCAGTTTCAGCACGAGAAAGTCAAAGGAAGTCAGTTGATCAAATTTTCACGCTCCAGCAGATCCTAGAAAGAACTCAAAAAGTTCAAAAGTTCAATTATAGAAATAAGGTATATAGAACCAAGTCTAATCATAAAGTAACTAATTACCGTCCCATTGCCAAACTTTCTCACATACCTTGAATATTCGAAAGTATTTTAGATGACGTTTTAGACTTCCAGTGCAAGTCCCTTTTATGCCCCAGTCAGTATGGATTTCTGGAAAATACATCAACTACTACGAATTTAGTTTAATTCGTGTCGTTTCCGCTTTCCGCCCTAGAAAATGCCAACCAAATCGATGTTATGCTACAGATTTTGCTAAAGCCTTTGAAAAGGCAAATCATCAATTAATATTATTAAAATGGATATATTCATATCTGGAAAACCGTTACTACTCGTACAGCGTTCGCTTCAGACCAATCGTTTCAAGCCCATTTTTAGCCACTTCTGGTGTCCCACAAGGCAGCCATCTAGGTCCCCTTATTTTTTTCTTAACAATAAGCGATCTTGATACAATTATTAAACACTGACCTTGAAATATTATACGATAGAGATTTAAACTTCCGCTCGCATATTGATGGGAATTCAGCCAATTCAACACTTGGTTTTATAAAAAGATGGTTAAAAGAATTTGCCAACTCCTTTGTTACCATGTCTCTTTACATTACCTTTGTCTGACCCCTTCGTGAATATGCCTGCCAAATATGGCATTCTTCCAGCGAGTTCACATATCCCAAATAAAGAGGATTTAGCGCCGTTTCCCTCAATTTGTTTTTCGAGGAAAATCGACACTGCCTTAAGCTGCTTAACGTGAACAGCCTCGAAAAACGCTGAGGCGTAGCTGAGATTCTCTTCCATCATACTAATCCTCGTAATTAACGATGACCACGTCTCTTCTATATTCCAAGCAATCATACGGTTTCAATGAAGCAATCTTTCGTATGCTCCGAAAGGTTAGCTCAAACCTATCCGTTTTTGACTTAAACCTTAGATCTTATGCACATCTTCCTTAGTCCCTAGCTCTTAAGTATTTTTGTTAGTTTAAAGCCCTAGTATAAGTTAGATTAAGCTTGTATTAAGCCAAATAAATGAGGGCCCTTGGCCCCATAAAAATAAATTAAATTAAATTAGGTGGGGCGCAAAAGTTGAAGGGAGTTAGCTAAAGACCGCGCTAATTGGAGTGGCTCGGGACAGATGTCCTACAGCAGCTATAGAAGCCTTCATTTATCTTACACTACTCCACTTCTTCATAAAAAACGATGATAATGTGCAACAGATCTGCGCGGTAAACGACTGCCTATATACGAATCTATGCTTTCAAAGGAGGTTCAATATAGTGATCCCAAGTCGCGAAGCATGGAACTTCATAGAACCAAGTTCAAACCCTAGAGATTAAATGGTATACGGATAGATCAGATATGGACACCGGGTTTGGTGCTGGTCCAAACACCAGAATATCGTAACCGATGGGAAAATGTCCCAGAGTATTTCAAGTGGAAAAACATGCCATTTATGTGTGCCCCAATCTCATCCTCGTATCCTTGATAAGAAAATAATGGGTGTCCTGATTAATATACTAATGGACAGTCAGGCAACCACGCCGTGCGGCATCGGATAAAGAATAGTGCCGCAGTGCGTCCCAGCTTGTCGTAAGAGGCGACTAAATGGGACTCCAATCATATATAGGCAACTATGACACCAAAAATGAGCCTGTGACACTTTAACACCTTTAAACTTTCCCACAAGTTTGTATGCAGTCAGGGGGTTCCCACGTCTGGAGACTACCGGTGGGGTAAAAGAACAGTCAATCAATTCGAAATGAGCATACAAGTGTCAAACCACTCAAACTTTAGATACACTTCATGAAAATGATCGCAATTAATAGCACTACCCCGCTGGGCACCACGATTGCAACGCACTCGGGTGATCCCAGAGCAAGCAGAAGTGCTTGTGTCAGAGCCCGACGGATTCCGGGCGGGCGGGCAAAATGAAGTTTCCAAAATATTTTCATAAACTTCGGTTTGCAAGTTGGAACATCGGATCGATGACCTCAAAAAGTTTAGAACTGGAAGCGATTATGCGTCGCAGAACTCTACAAATCCTGTGCATTCAGGAAACGAAGTGGTGTAATACGGGAAATAAAGCGCGTTTTCTAGATTTAAAAACTAAGGCAATTAAGATGTTCTACCATGGAACGGTCAATGGACGAAACGGTGTTGGAATCGTTGTTGCAGCGGATCTTCTAAACAACATCGTTGGTATCTTGAAAATAAGCGACCGCTTGATGAGTGTTAAACTCGTCATACACAATGAAACGTGGAACATTGTTAGCGCGTACGCTCCACAAAATGGATGCGACCAATCGGAAAAAGATACATTTTGGTCAGAGTTTGGTAATTTGCTTAAAAATATACCTATCAATGAGATGCTCTTCGTAGGCGGAGATTTAAATGGCCACGTCGGAGAAACAAATGTTGATTATGAGGACTGCCACGGCGGTAAAGGCTTTGGAACCAGAAATTCAGCTGGCGAAGACATCCTTGTAGCGTGTAGGGCTTACGGCTTAACCGTCTTAAATACAATGTTTATTAAACATCAACGACATCTTATCACCTATAGCAGCGGAGGCCACGAAACGCAAATAGATAATCATCTCTGCAAAATGTCGATGAGAAACCGTGCTAAGGACTGTAAAGTAATACTTGGAGAATCGCTAGTAAGCCAACACCGTCTGCTCATTATAGAATTTTTCACAGCGGAACCACCGAAAACACGGGCATCGTTTGGAAAGCCAAAAATCCGGTGGTATAATCTATCGAAGGAACGAAGCGCAAGATTTATCGCACGGGCTAAAGAAGTACTTCACAATATAAACGGTATCGCAGACTCACTTAGCCCGCAAGAAATGTGGAACAGCATGCACGAGGAATGCATAACACTCGCAAAGTCCCATCTGGGGACTTCGAAATACCATTACGTCGGCAAAGAAACATGGTGGTGGAATGACGAAACCAAACGAGCTGTGGCCGACAAGAAGAGTGCATTTCAAGCGTGGACAAAATGCGATCGGAGCGACGATATCGAAAAAGCTCGACTGGCTCTTGAATACGAGCGTCTTAAAAAGATCGCAAAGAAAGTCCTGGCTCGAACTCGAGCGGCAGAAGCGGAAAACCTGTACCAGGAGTTGGAACAAATATCCTCACGATCGGCGGATAGAAGACAAGCTATCCAAGAAGTTCAAACGTCGTACAGTACTAAAATGCCAAATATTTTTAAGCTCGCTGCACAGAGGAGAAGAAATTCAATGGAAATAACCTCGCCGAAATACATCAAAAACGCAGACGGTCGCTTATTAACAAATGAAAAGGAAATTTGTGACCGGTGGCTTGAATACTGCAAGGAGTTGCTTAACAAGCAGTTTCCACGTGATATCGTGCCGACAGCTGGTCTATTCGAGGAGGAAGTTTCGGACTTTTCAATCGAAGAAATAAGTATAGCAATTGGAAAAATGAAGCGGGGGAAAGCGGCGGGACCAGACAGCATTCCATCATAGTTTTGGTCGAACATGGAGGGAATCGGCAGCGAATGTCTATCGAAACTTTTCAATCAATTAAAATGTGGTCAAACTATGCCGAATCAATGGAAAAGTAGCTTCTTGGTTCCATTATACAAAGGAAAATGCGACACTTGAGAATGCAACAATTACCGTTCAATCAAGCTTATGTCACACACAATGAAAATCGTCGAAAGAGTCTTAAACGAACGTCTTCGGCAAATAATGAAGCTCGATAATAGCCAGTGTGGATTTGTTGAAGGAAGATCGACGGTGGACGCTATCCAAAGCCTACGAATAATAATGGAAAAGCACCGAGATTCGTCCAAGGATTTACACTTGGTATTTATCGACCTCGAGAAAGCATTCGATCGAGTGCCTAGGGATCTGATATGGGCCGCGCTGAGGTCTCAAAAGGTTTATTGGAATAATACAAGACGTGAAAACTGCGGCTAAAAGCTCTGCTGGACTAACGAGAGAATTTCCAGTTGATGTCGGAGTGCACCAAGGCAGCGTCCTTAGCCCTTTCCTCTTTAACGTAGTATTCGACTATCTTTTAAAAGACTGCGGCTGTTAGACCAACTCTTATGTACGGTTCTCAGTGCTGGACAATGGAAGTCTACTATACATATAAAGAATTTGGTAACCGAACAGCTTTAGACGAATAGAATAAGCTGGTATTGCCACGTTCAAAGAAGATTTGCGGAAAATCCGGTTAAAAAGGCACTATCAACTACGGTCACTCCAACTGTAAGAAAACGAGGTCGGAAGAAGAATTCCTGGATTTCTCAGATGGCAAATGTGCAACAACGCCTGGGCTTACCACTGAAGCGATCCAGGACCGAGCATTATGTAGACGCGTTCTGCGGTCTGCGACATTAGCCAACCCCATTAGCGGAGCAGCAGCGATGCAGTTAAAATGGGAAACTTGTTACGCATAAGTTCATATAACGAGGAAAGGGTTCATAAAAGGATAAGAAGAAGAAGAAGGACAGTCAAGCAACCCTTAAGGCACTAGGCTCCAACCTCATTGACTCCAAACAGTCGTCCACATATATATTGAATACTACAAGATCTCTTCCATTAGAACCAAATCAAACTTTGGTAGGTGCCTGATCATACAAATTTTGTCGGAAATATAATAGCCGACGACTTGGCCACATATGGTTCTGGTGATTCGTCCATCGGCGCTAAGCTGATCATTAGCATCCCGGTTATAGCAATAAACTTTGCAATAAAGTGTTGGGAAGGAACTTTGTCAGAAGATTGATTAAATTTCTAACCAAGCAGTGTCACCTTCGATATTACCTACACGAAATAGGTATAAAACAAAAAACTGAATGTTGTCTTCGCATGAAAGCCTCAAGTGTCCTAAGGAGACTATACAAGTATTTCATTAGAAAATTTGAATCCTTGGGCAACTCTTAAAAACTCCACCAGAGAGATCCTCATTTTCATCAAAAGATTTAAGCATCTCTCGGCTTCCTAATACTGATCTTGTGATTCAAAAGATCCTTTTTCCAGTTGACCAATCAGATCTCTTTTTAAAAAATGGAGATATCACTCTCGAAAGTACAAACAGTGCTAACGTACCAATTATCTGGCATATTTTCGTTGGCCTAGACTTCGGGGATGATGTGAATTTGCTGGCAGTTGAGTAAAAAAGTAATATATAGCTTTCTAGGAGGAACTACACAGAGATTTCGATCCAAACGTTGATAGCTTTATGTCGACAATATTTTACAAACTATCGTCAGGATATCTAGGTATTCCAGTAATGTGTATCTTTAAGCTGAAATTTTACTGTCATAGCCTGTCTATCTCGCATTTTTTCTTATACAAACTAACCGATCGGTAACAGCCCCGAAAGCATTATATTGTACAAGCTACAAGGTCCCTAAAGACCGTGAGGAATTTTTGTAACATTTTTCAGAGAATGTATAAGGTGGCGCTAAATTAATTATCCAATTTTGTTTTTGAATTACTTTTTTACTAAATAAAAAAAAAATGTTTTTGAGTAATGTAAATCTTAATTTGGACCTTTACAATTTTTTCTGTTAGGTGGAAGAGATGATATCCGCCAAGTGGCTGCCGCCAGTGTTGATACACATTTGTTCCCATGTTATCGCATTTTCCATGACTTTCCGCAAGATTTCTGGTGATAACTGTTCGCATTCCTGTCCAATATTCTCCTTAAGGGCTGCGATTGTCTGAGGCTTGTCGGCATAAGCCCGCGATTTCAAGAAAGAAGTCTTGGATGGTTAAGTCGGGTGATCTTGCTGGCCATGCCAAATCGCAAAAACTGGAGATTACGCGACCAGGAAATGCTTCCTTCACAATATCCATTGTGGCTCGGCCTATGTGTGTCTTGTTGAAATCACATGTTCTCCACGCCCCGCATATTCAATTCCGGTAGTAAGAGGTCACTTTTTAACATGCCCTTGTAGAGTTCGTCAGTAACAGTGACCGTTTTGCCGATGGCGTCCTCCTCGTGCATTACACTCATATTTTCAGTGCCCCAGAAACGAAGATTTTGCTTATTGACTTAACTGCTTAAGTGGAAATGTGCACATTTTCGGCACAAAATCGTCCTCTTCGTTGTTGAGATTGAGGATGGCTTGACAGCGGAATATATCGCTTGTCTGTTCACAAATGTCAAATATGATTGACGTACAACGCCATTTGCAATAATTTTAACATCTTATGATACTTACTTACTTACTTTAGGTGGCGCTACAGTCCGGGGTGGACCTGGGCCTCAGTCAACAAGCTTCTCCAGCCAGCTCGATCCCTGGCTAGCTGCCTCCAGTTTCGCACGCTAAGTTGGCTGAGGTCCTCTTCCACTTGCGTGCGCCACCGGAGTCTTGGCCTTCCTCTACTGCGCTGTCCCTCGGGGGCGGATTCGAAGACTTTTCGGACCGGAACATTGGTGTCCATGCACTCTACAAGACCCAGCCATCTCAGTCTTTGGATCTTCACTCTTCTGACTAGGTCCATGTCGCTGTACAGTCCATACAGTTCATCGTTGTATCTTCTCCTCCACTCACCGTCAATGCAGACGGGACCGAAGATCGCCCGAAGAATTTTTCTCTCGAAGCAACCAAGAACACCCTCATCCATTTTTGATAATGTTCATGCCTCTGCGCCATAGAGCAGGACCGGGATTATTAAAGTCTTATAAAGGGTGACTTTTGTTGTCCGAGAGAGGGCTTTGCTTCTCGATTGCCTCCTTAACCCAAAGAAACAGCGGTTGGCAAGAGTTATTCTTCGCTTGATCTCAGCGCTGGTGGCGTTGTCTGTATTTATAGCAAAGCCTAGGTAGACAAAGTCCTTAACTACCTCAAAGTTATATCTGTCGAGGGTGACGTTCTGTCCGAGACGTCGGTGTTGGTTGTCCTTTTTGCTTGACAGCATATACTTGGTCTTGCCCTCATTGACCGCTAAACTCATTTTCGCCGCTTCCGTCTCAATACTCGTGAAAGCGCCACAGTATTTGGACGGACTTTTGAAAGATAGTGCCTCTTGTGTTTGCTCGTGAGTTTTGCACTATTCTTTCAAGTACGATGTTGAAAAAATCGCATGACAGCGCATCGCCTTGTCTAAATCGTTTCTGGACATCAAAGGTTTTGGTGAGATCTTTACCGACCTTGATGGAGCAGCGTGCATTCTCCATCGTCATCCTGCACAGACGGACGAGTTTGGCAGGGATGCCAAAACTAGACATTGCTCTATATAGCTCGTCTCTATAGATGCTGTCATACGCGGCCTTAAAATCGATGAATAGGTGGTGGGTATCGATCTGAAGCTCATGGGTCTTCTCCAAGATCTGCCGTAGTGTGAATATCTGGTCGATGGTGGACTTTCCTGGCCTGAAGCCACACTGATATGGACCTATGAGGTTGTTGACGAACGGCTTCAGGCGTTCACACAATACGGCGAATAAGATCTTATATGCGATGTTAAGGAGACTGATGCCTCTTATGATAGGATGATTAATTTTGCGTCGCCTTGTACAACACTACCATTACGCAGCTGTGGCTTGGTGGTTTTGTTTGTCGACTCATGTTTGTATTAAGTGCGCAAATGCATATAAAGAGAAATAAGAGCAAAGAAATCAATTTATTTTGACAGCCCCGCTAATGCAGCAGTGCAGGTTTGGCACAAATGAAATAGCCAAAGCAACGCTTGGCATAAGTGGCTTGGCGGTCGATTCGTATGGGATGGAAAGAAAGGAGTAGATCGTAGTGTTGGTGTTGCTACTACTCCTACCTTAAAAGACAGAAAATATTATATGAATATATTTTTTTTGGCTTTTGTTTTAACTTCCTACAATATCAAATGCTTCTATAGCATTTCGTATGTGGGGATAGTACGTTATGCGTGGATTGGTACGTATAATGAAACTTTGTCTTCGTAGAATCCCAATGATGAGCTGCTAAAAGGACGCGAAGCTTTTTTCAACAACTCGGGTAGAACGAATGGTTTGTTTGAGCCTGCCGTTTCAACATAGGTAGTTCTTCGTTTCATCAATATTTCTGCAACGCTCAATGTTGAAAATAAATTATTCGGCCAGTATCAAGGTATTTTTCAGCCAATCGCAATCGAAATACAACATATTGGCCTTGATTGGCATATTTTCACCGTAAATCCATAAGTATTACGCAGGCACCATATTTCTATTCCGAACTTTGCTGTCTTAGACGGAATGTATTTTGTGGAACGTGTCCGTCCTCGATAAGGAAATATGTTAGTTGTTCATCCAAACGTGCCATATCTTCAGTGTCCTCAGAACGAAAGATTGCAAGTTGATTATGAATCATGGCCCTGGCTAGCTTCTAGTGTAATCGACAATGTTATGACAATGAATGCGACTACCCTTTGGTGGATTTTTGTATCATTTCGGGTTATTTTTGGAAATAAAATGGGTAGCATCGTTCTCAGGTGGATGGGAGCAGCAGCTTCTTCACAATCATTCATTTCCACATTCACATCGCTTTCGACATCGCACACAACAATAGCACCTTCTCAATGATATAAATAGAGTCGCAGTTCTGTGCATCCATTCAAATGGGTTTATTCGGTACAGAAGGATTCGGAGATCCTTTTATCATGTAAGCATTTCAATGTTATAATTATGTCTCTGTTTGAAAATAGTGAACGGCGGCCCTCCTCGTCATATCTTTGCCATAAAGCATAAGATGGTTTCCTAGATGTTTGCACAAAGCTTTTTAACCGGGGGATCTCTCAAAGTATTTCCGCAGTAATGCACTTTCGTTCATCTGCTTAACCGTTTGGTTCATCAAGTAAACACTAAGCCACAAATTAAAAAAAAAAAAAAAGAAACTTCACCAACCATTTCGCCAAAACTTGTACATTAAATCTCCTTACAAATCCTCTCATCTGACCAAATCGTGTCCAAGGACCTTACGGGATACTACTTTTCTCTTTCTCTTTCGAAATAACTAAATTTATTACAAATCCCGTTCCTCAATTTACGTGAAACCAAAGATAAGCGACAACTTCAGAAGCATTTGGTCTTTTGTGAAAATTTGTTTGAGTTCTAAATTCCTTCGTCCTTCCACCACAAAAAAAAAGAAAAAAAAAAAAGAAATATCCTCAAAATTATTCCAGTTTTATGAAATGATTATGTTCATCCCGAAGTAGAAGGCCAAAAAAAAAAAAGGACATCCGTTGGAAATTAAACCGAAGTAAATGTGCTCCCAGTAGATGGACAGTCGGACAAAGAATAAATTATTAAGAAATCTCCTCTAAGAATCTGAATCCCCTCCTGTGTGTCCTGCATTCTTATCAAAGACACAAACTTAACTGGCTGGAAGGACATGGATTCAAAAAAAAAAAAAAAAAAAAATTGCAGCAAATCCTCTTTTTCATTGCGTTGAATGTCGTCTTTTGGTCTGCGTCGGTCGTTCGGTATTCATCGTGTTCCTGCAGCTCTGACATTCTGGAAATGTTTCAGTGTTTGCATCAATAGGCCCCTTACACCGCTTGGGAGTTGATTGTCGGTGGAGCACCTTCTGCAATGCGAATGATAACGAGGATATGCAAATTAAATTTAACCAGCGCTAAAGAATTCCAAGAAGGACAGACACCTATCCACTGACGACAATATCGGAAGAAATAGTAGGGCAAGACCAACGAAACCGGTACCGAGTACCAGGACCAAAGGATTATAAAAACGAATGAAAAACTTTCAATAAAACTTTTTCAAAAGAAAACATTGAAATTGAGAGCGTGATACAGATCAACTGAAGTGGAGTGAAGTGAAGTAAGATGATGCTGACTACAAGAATATTATTTCCGGCCGAATCGGTCGAACGCAACCAACTTTGGATTCGTATAATGCAATGTGCACACAATGCGGAAACTTATCGCAGATCAATGTGTTGAACTTTTCCATTTGTATTATCCTTGAGAATTTTCATTTCTTGATAACAGCACCAGAAAGCTTTGGCTCTCAGGCGGCCCCATTACGCAAGAAATCCATGTCAATGATGGCGGCTACGACGACGATGACGACGAAAAATCTGGCGACGGCTTGAGATCTGAATGTGGGTGCTCTTGAGGAAAATGTCAGTGTTACCGGCGAGAGAAATGAATTTTTTTTTATCCTGTTCAGATCTTTTCCAAAGAAGAATGTTAACTTTCAATATGGCAGCACACAATGATGATGAAACGAACTGGATGACTGGTGATGAAAGTCACTAAAGGACATGGTGTACGAGTATGTATCCTTTTTCATTTCATCGATTTGGAAACAGATAAATCTTCGAAGAAGGGTCACCTCACGCAAGAAGGAGAAACTTTTCCCATTGCCTTCTCCTAAAGAAAAGAAAAATTTGGTTTTCTCTCTTGATGTTTGAGATTTTGAGCGAAAGTCCTTGTTTGACTTTTGAAAAATCGAAAAAAAAAAAATAAAAAATAGCAAAAACTGGAAAAGTTTCCAAGGCGAAAAGTAATTGAAGCGGATAAATTATTGGAGCTTCGGTAAGTAAGAGATTTGCATAGCTCAATGACATGGGCATGGAGTTGAGCTGAAAAATTTGCCACTTAAATGGAGATGAATTGATTTCACTTCGGCTAATGTTTGAGGATGTATTTAAGGGGAAATATCTTCAAGGACCTGCCAGAAACTGCAAAAGACAAACAGAATACCGAAAGGTTAGCCAGAGATTGGTGGCTGTTGGGATTAATTGACGAGCAGGCATGGACGGTGTGCTGGTAGATCAATAGAAACTCAGGAAAGCTGAGAGAAAAAAAACTTTTCGTAGCTACGGGTATTTGGTGTTGACAGAAGCTTACCCTTAAGCAGACGAATGCAACGACACGAAAGGATACGAAACTCGTAGTTAAATCTGCTTAGTTTCTCTCTGATTTGGAACAATTTTTGAGGATAGTAGCAAATGCAAAGCTACATTGAGTCATCTCCTAGACGTTACATATAAATTCTATCCTGGTTTTATTCGGCTGTGAACAATATAGGATCTCAGTTGAAGGGAAAGTCCTTTCGGAGGGTTAAATGTCGGACCATATGTACATTGAATTCAGAATAGGATTCAAGGTTGTGCTCGGTTTTATTAAACAGAAAGACCTGTGCATCCAGGCCAACTTTGGGAGGGGAGGACTTCAGTGAGCTCCTCAATGCTTATCCAAACTTAGAACAAAACAAAGAGTACAGAAATCTGTTCAAAGTCTGAATGGATGGCAACGATTAGTATAAGGCCTCGTATAAGTAGCATTTTCCGACAGGTGCTGGTTCTTAAGCCCTACTTACGCCTCCCGTGGGGTCATCTGGGAATCTCACTGGAGATTGCGAAGTGAAGGCGACGAATGGCGAGTTTCCTGCGCCATAAATCAAGATAAGTGTCGGAAAAACAAAACAAGACCTTATCCGGGCTACTCTGACATACTTGAAGCTCAGGACGGTAAGGATTTCTAAGACTTAGTCAGGGTCTTGGAAAAGAGATGGTGGCGAACGAGCTCCATATGGGCCAATGGCAGCACTCACATCCTAGTCTAGTTATGACAGAGACGAGAAAAAGCTACGACTGTCTCGGAAAAAGAAATTTTACCTTGGACGCCTAAGCGCAAATGAACCAGCCAGAGACTACAGTGAGCGCCTGAGCGAGAGACTTTCCGCTGTGCATTCACCACCCACAGCGTAAAACGAGAACAGCAAGGGAATAATATCGAGCAAGAAGAAGGGAGGAGAAAAAAGTCCTGCGTAGGAAGAAAAGAACATACGCAGCCTCCCAGCTCAAGGAGATCGAAAAGATCCGCGATTAAAACAACAACATCCGGACGTTTTATAGAAAACCCAAGCAACTGGCATCTGCCTTCAAGCCCGGAACGCATGCTCTTCGAAATAGTAAAGGAAATCTGGTCACCGAAGCACAGGGAATTATAGATGTGTTAAAGCAGCACTTCCAGCAGCTGCTAAATGGGCATCATGTAGAAAGAATGCTAGGGAAAGAAGAAGAACACCCACATCCAGCCAATGAAGATGCAGTCCACCCTCCAAGTATACTCGTAAAAGAGGTCCCGCAGCTATCAAAAAGCTGAAGAATAACAAGGCCGCCGGCTCTGATGTATGACCAGCAGAGCCTTTTTAAATACGGTGATGATATTTTGGTAGGGTACATGCCCCAATTTTCAACAAAGTATGGGAGGATGAAAGCATCCGATGACTGGACAGTCAGCTCCATATGCCCCATATACAAAAAAGGCGATCCTATGTCCTCTTCGAAGAACAGAGGCATATCCCTGCTATCCAACGTAATATGTCAACGTCTCAAGCCTTTCTGCAACACAATCATCGGCACGTACCAGTGTGGCTTCCGGCCCGGCACATCGACTATAGGCCAAATTTTCACACTGAGGCAAATCCTGGAAAAGACCAACGAATTCGATTCAAAGCCACATATGATGGCATTCATCGTGTAGAGCTCTACAGTACGATGGCAGAATTCGGGATCCCATCAAAACTGATCCAATTGTGTCGCCTTTTACTGGAAAACACGCGATGCAATCTGCGGTTTGGAAACAGTACATCTGAACTATTTCAAACTTGCACCGGATTTCAGCAAGGAAATGCGCTATCATGTGACTTCTTCAATCTAGTACTGAAGCAGATAGTGCGTAGGGCAGGTGTAAACACTGAAGGCACTATCTTCCACGACAAAACGTCACTGTTGACAACAACAACTTCGAAGTGGTTAAGAAGTTTACCTACCTCCGAGTAAATATCAAATCCACGAATGACATCTTAGTGGAGATTCGACGAAGACTAACCCTAGGAAACCGTTGCTACTTCGGTTTGGTGAAACAACTGGGTTCAAAACTCCTAACTCGAAACACGAAAATCATGCTCTACAAAACTTTCATCCTGCCAGTTCTACTCTACGGTGCCGAGTGCTGGACGATAAGCAGGAATGCAGAGCAGATTTTGAGCACTTTTGAAAGAAAAATTCTCCGTCGAATATTTGGTCCCATATGTGAGGAGGGCGAATGGAGGATAAGATATAACCGCGAACACTATGAGTTGTATAAAGATGTGGTTGTAGTCTGAAAAGCCAAAACACGTCGAATACACTGACACGGACACATCGAGCGAATGGACAATAATGCTCCAGCTTAGAGGATCTTCGAATCCCAGTCCCTAGGTTCGAGACGACAAGGAAGACCAAGGCTTTGTTTTAAGGAACAAGCTATCGCGGATGCTAGAGTGCTTGGTCTGGCAAACTGGAAGCAGCGTGCCCAGGACCGAAGAGGATGGAAGGCAGTCGTGTCCCAGGCAGGGACCCTCCACGGATTCGGAGCCCGTTAAGTAAGTAAGTAAGCTCAAAGTCTGAATGGTGGCCTCACTAAATGTACTCAGAATACTTCGAAACAACACAAGTCAAGCTTACCTGGAGGAAGACCGGACCGGCTGGAGTCCCTTAGAAAATCTGATGGCACATACACTGAGTCGAAAGCGGTGTAAGCCAGCTTCTACTAACGAAGGTGCTAATGAGCTTAGTACCACAACACGCCGTAGCTGGTATATCTCATCGGATGTGGTGAATGATGAGGAGATTACGCATACTGTTGCTTCCCCTAATGGCTTCAAGTCACCTGGCACCGATGTCGTATAGGCAGTTATGTAAAAAAATAGGTATACATCAGCTACTGGTTACTCTGAAGAGAACCATTACTGCTAACCTGCAATAATTCTAAAACCCTGGCGAGTGCTAAGAGTGGCTTTTATACCGAAATCTAAAGAAAGACTACATGCTCGTCAAGAACTCCAGACCTATAAGTCTGACCTCCTTCATGTTGAAGAGCATCAATATAATAGTTGAGACCTATGTACGCGAGCAAAACTGTCTTGCGAGTGCATCTTCTGTCTGAGTTTTGACTGGTTTTCTTCAAAATCTGTTCGGCAAAATTAAAGGCGAACTCGATAAGAAGGAATACGCGTTGGGAATTTTCATCAACATTGAGGGTGCTTTCGACAACCCAATTCCTATCGGCTTGTTGTAACACGGCCATGTTATGGCGAGGGAAAACAGAAGTTTGCCTTTAAAGCCACATTTGTCTCCATTCAACGCTTGTCACTGCTCAACGCACTCAATATTTCTGATTGCCTGTTGATTCGGGCCCCACCATATTATCAAGGCTTCGTCCATCAATGACGTTGTCTAATAAAACTAGACTTATTATAAACATCATGAGACCTGTCCCCTCTGATGGTTGCTATGATTTGTCCAGTTACAAGCTGCCGCTCATAGGTCTTGGTGAGTGGCAAGACCACAGTAGTCCATATCAGGACTTAAAACACAGTTCCGTGGGATTTAGGAGCCCCCCGGACTTGGGTCCGGGCCCCCTGTGGGAGCGTCACGATGGCTGTGGTTTAAAATTAAATCGTAGCGTAGCCCTGCTACTGCTCAATACCCGCAGTGGAGTTGCTGAAAATGCTGAGTATTGAGATCCTTAGACCAGTAAGAGTTTTTAGGTAGGCCTCGACTCATTCCAAAGGCGAATCTGTGCCCTCAACACAGTTCCGCATTGGTATTATATTGTTAAGTAGCAAATAAGCAATGGCAAGGCGTAAACTTGCTCCCATAGATGTGTGGGCATCCCGTGAAATTATGTCTTCCAGACAGGTGTTCACGATAATCATAAGACGTTCTGCCTGTTGATTCTAATGAGCAAGCAGACCTAAATGTAATCGACGATTAGTGGATTCGAAATGCACTTTTAGTCTTGATGAAATTCCCCAGCGCTGTCTTGTGACTCCGGTCTTTTGAACATGCTGCGAAAAAAAACTGAAATCGACTTTCCCTGTACCCAAGACTGGTTTCGGCCGGAATCTGATAAAAACTTATTAAAGATGCAGCGCTGGTCTCTTCCTGAAGAACGAGAGATATAAGCAACCCTGATGGCAACGAAATATATTGTGAAGAATAGGTGGAGGGGGTCGAAAGACTTTCATCTGTAGCTACAGCCAAGCTGTTCTAATAGTCTGCTGAATCTTCTTAGAAGACTTCACTGAACGCAGTCGGAAAGCTTAAGTCTCTGAATTTTTTCGGGGTTTCGGGAAATGAATTCCAGTTTTCAACGTTTTTCAGGAACCGAATCTACATTAAGTCGCCTGCAGATAATATGTTTCTTTAGGTTGCCGGACGAACAAACAAATACTTCCCGACGTCTCCAAGAAGATAGCCACTTTTCTGTTGTCTCGCAGTATTAAGAAAGATTGCAGGCTACTTACTGACGTCGTAATTGGCACTTCGAAGGACTGATAAATTTCAGTAAAATGCCCATTTGAGAGGTATAATGGAAAGGAACAGAGAAAGTAGTAACTTAAGACACGAGACCATGGTTTGCAACGAAAAGTGGGCTCTTTAGCAGTCGACTATATTGCCATCGATATTACTGCTTAAGTGATGATGCTAACATACATATCTCTTAGTAGAATTTTGAGCAGGAACAATCTTTGGTGTGGTCCTTACGCTGATCAGTTCTTATTTGTTCAACAACGGCAAAGACTAGCGATTATTTCTTCAAAAATTTGGATGACATTGATCTGGAATGAAGACAACGTGCTTGTAAGTCCAAATACCGACGTGGCTTAGAAGATCAAAACCCTCCAAAGGAGGCAAGCAATAGTCGAAGTGAACAGGTGCAATTTACCGACGATATTTGAATATTGTATTAGAACGTAGAATACTAAGCTAATAGGACATAAATAATAGCCTGTAAATATGAGCACAGACACGGACAACCGCCAAAGCTGAGCTTTTCAGGAAAGCACGAGATTATTTGTAGCGGGCATGCTCCAGCTCATATCCAAGATTCGGTATCCAAGATATGTCTGAAGAAAAGAGGGTCAACATCGTTTGCCAAATCCGCCTAAAATCGGGCTTTAGACCATGATTCTTGTATCGATTTAAGCACTCTAAACACTTAGCCTCTATCAGTGATAGTGTAGGCTCGGTAATTCAACAATTGAGTAAAAATTTACAAATCAAAGCAGCATCCGACTGCATCTATAAAGATGATCTAGAGCCACATCTAGCTTTGAGTGGCCTACCAATTCGTCAGATTGTGCAGAATAACAATCAACCAAGATCTCGAATGAGGGAGAAAACTTCGTAGATACCTCAAACTTTTTTGAGTGTCCCATTGGGAACAGTTTGCCAAAGACCTCGTTACCTGGGATGGTTAACTGAAATAGTTTTTGTTAAATTCAAAACACTTTTTAAAATTAATTTTCTTAAGGTAGCAAAAACAGAATCCATAAACTTAAATAGGAAGAAAATACCACACTTAAGGATTTTCAGCTCACTTGTTACCAGATACCTACTTTATGGCTATTTCAGCTTGGGTCGTCAACTGAATCAGGTTCAGCAATGCTAATCAAAGAGTAGCGAAAGGCCTAACTAACTTAGGACACGCAAATGGAGCCATTCGAACGGATAATTTTCATTATCGCAGCTACTATAAGATTTAATAACTGTTAATTAAAATAATTATCTTATCGATAAGTAACATTAAATGGCGTTGTGAATTTTTATAGCCTGAATTTAGCCATTAAGTGCTATCGGAACTGTAATCATAGTGTTTCCTAATAAATTATCTAAAATACACATTTCGACGATACTCCTAAGGTTGATGAGTATAAATACTTCTGCTTCAGTGGACTTTAAAGGAATCACATACAAACTGTCAAATCTAATAACGATGAGAGCTTTTAAGATACTTTTATTGTGTGCAGTATGTACTCTCGCTACAGCGGTAAGGATCAATCCATCTTATCAATAAAACAAAACCTTCAACAATACTCGTATTTTCTTTTGAAATTCAAGTCAAAAGGAATCTTCTTCTGGAAGACTTTCGAACCCTTAAAGGGGGACAAGCAAACTCTAGTCGACTACTCCGGACAAAAGGTGACCGAATTTAAAACGTCAACAACGACTTATAGATACATTAGTGGACCAATTACCTTTAAGACTGAAATGGATAGTTCTTATCGGGTAAGTATCTAGGGGAGAATGCCTTTGAAAAACCCATAAATGATATCTTTTTCTATTTAACAGATCCGTTACACTTTAATAAATGTAGCTGAGGACGGTATGATAAAGTCCTATATCTTGGACAACCTGGATTTGTGCAAATTCTTCGATTTAATTTTTAATTCGAATTTCGAACCGATTTCGGCGAATCATAATGATTTCCCAGATTACTCGGTCCGTTCTGTGTGCCCAATAGAGGCGGTAAGTTCTTACTTTAAATTTCTGAAAATTTTCAAAAACAAATTCTAAAAATTCCACAAAAATCAGAAAACATACAACACCAACAAAATCCACGATGAATCGCAATTGTATGCGCCAACGGACCTAAAGGAAGGACGTTACATTCTTGAAATTTTGTTTGAAAAAGATTTCGAAAATGTCGGTGGCTTCAAAGGAGAGTTTACCTGTAAAAAGGAAGCTTAATGACTTTTTTTTTATTTTTGTGTCAATTTCAAAGGAAATAAATTAGCTACGAGTAGCTTTGAAATTATTTCAATTTTGTCTTAACTTCTGCGAATAGCCAGACCAGGACTGGGGGATGCTGCATCGCGGTCTATCTTAACTTACGTAATCGATTCCAATAAGGCCAAATAGTCGATGCCCTGCTCGGTCTGAATATTTGTAGACCTTTACCCCATATAGAAAATATACAGACAGCCAGGCACAATTCATGTTCTTGATTGGAAATTGAGGTCTGTTAGATAATGTTGCGTGTAGCTGAACAGCGAAGACCACACTCTGCTGAGTTACAAAGGCTTTTGAAGTAAATTTGAAGGTCAAATTTACGACAACAAATTCTACTCTTTCCCTTTCCTGTCGGCCTCACACATTCTTTTCCGTTGTTTTTTCAAAATCCTAGAAGGGTGGGGGGCAGCCATGGGTCTATCAGTCATTGGTGCATCCCCCTAGTATCTTAAAGGATCAACCACAGCAGCGGTTTGTTGTAGTAACTATTTGGAGGAAGGCGCGCGACCAGTGTCCAACGTTTTAGCGAACAAGAGCCATTCACGAAGTCGTCGGCTCTTGCCCTTGTGTTGTGTTGTCTTTCCTATGGGGTAGTTTCTTTAGCCTTAGAAGGCATCCCCGCTCCATCACTGTCTATCCTGCCCGATCTACTTTTTGCTCCACCCGTTCACTTTATGTCCATTGTCATCTTGGAGAAGTATATTAGCAGGAAGTATTAGTGGGTTCTTGAACACTGGCTTTCTACTCTTATGCTTGTCGGAGTGGATAACTAATAGGTCCACGAGAAGAAGAGCAGGAGTCTCCACGAGAGTGACTGGTGGTCATTTCTACCCAAACCCTTTACGTCTAGAGCCAGTCGGACGGTCTGGAACCCTCTGCGTATAATGAATTTCACCGACGCTTTACTCCGCGATGGACGGTCATCCAACGGAATCACTTTGTCGTCGCCGCCTATCGGCCTTTATAATCCTTGCCAACCTTCAATAAACAACTGCAATTTTATAAAGCATAGAAAAAAACGGATTTGTAAAATAAATAATTCTGTGAAGACTGGACCCCTTCGTCGTGCCCCGCACTACCGACCGAAACTTTAAACAAAAGGATTCACCGGGATGCAGTTAAGTTTACGTTGGAAAGTAGAACTTCTTCCCAAGTGAGAGATCATCTGCGTGGTTCTGTTTTTTTTGTTTGAACGTTTTTTCTTAAGTTTATGGTTTTGCCGGCATCCCGGCAATCGGAAATATTCATTTTTTTATTAAATCAGGGAAAGCTGCAAACTATCTAATGTCCCACACCAAACTAATGACTCACAATCGCTAGCCATAGATAAAGTTAGAGATCCAGACTGAAACGATCATTTTGAAATCTCCAAACACGCCCAAAGAATTTGGGGGTCCCCTCATGATGTTCGCACACACCGCAGGATAAGGGAAATTAAGAAGAAAAGAAGAAGTTATCGATGTAGGTTGGTTTTGAATGTTCACAGGTTATAATGGCTGGAAAATAAAGAGCTCGGCTGAGCACTCCAAAGTAAATACTAGGCTTAGAATATCGATATTCAATGTACTTACGTTAGAAAGTTGGATTGAGGGTTTGAGGGTTAGCGAGAAGGGTATTAGGGGTTCAAAATTTGATAGGGCGATTCAATGAACCACGTTGAAAGAGACAAGCTTAAGGGTGCGAATAAAACTGGCTCCTGGGACATTTGTCAAATAAATGGAAGCCGTGCAGCCTATAGGAGACGGCAACTCTCTCTGACATGGACACCAACACAGATTTAAACTTAAGTGCACACAGGTGAATCTCCAACATGCCAAAGTAGCAATGGCAGAGCTTAACAGGATGTTTGCTGGTGATGTCTCCAACAAGGGGTTAACACAAGAATGCTGGATCAGCTATAGACGTTGCCATATAGAGGATTCATAGACGTGGACACAGCTGCGATTTTGGTTGGTTGGTCGACTTGAATGTTAACAATAAGAGTGTCTTTGAGGAAGCACCACCAGATATTGTCAATAGCCTAACGGAGTTTTGTTAAATGCTTAAAAGAAAACGTTAGAGCTCCTTTTGCCGAGACTTTTCGAAAGCGAATAAAGTTATCATTAAATGTTTTGAATGTAATTTGTTTGCAGCCGTTTTGTAGCGCTCAACTGACCAAATACTACCCTAACTAGAGAGGCTTTGTGGTAGAGTTACGAGATCGTCCCGAGCTGTAGTATTTTATTTTCGCTGACCTAGTTTCTCGATCCTATTGATGAAATATGTTTCTTACTTAAAGAGCTTTCAATGCGTTCAGAATCTCTCATCTTGGCTGCGCTGCTTCTGGAAATCCCCAAAAGTATTAATAGCCAGTAGGGTTGCTTTATCGTCGTAGAGAATTCTTAAAATACGGAGTTCGGCATTTCCATGATTGGATTCAAGTTTTGGCTGTTGTTACATAAACTCCTGCTTCAATTCCTTCCTCTGTTTTAGTATTATTAGTACAACATTCTGTTGAAGAAAAGTTCTCAATTTTTTGATGAATGTTTTTCACGAGGGCTGCCAGAATTTGTGGGTTATTCACACAAACTATAGACTCTAAATAACCCAATAGAGAGAAATCTAGGCCCTTTAAGTCTGGTGATCGTGCGGGCCAGTGCAAATCGATAAAATGCGATATCGGGCAACCGGAAAACGCCTGCTTTATAATGTCGGTTAAGGCTCATGCAGTAAACGCCGATGCCTGATCCTGCGGGAACCACATAATTTCCACTCCCAATTCATCCAATTGAGGAATGAAAAACAAATCAGCTTAAATCACACCGTTCAGTGAATTTGAGTGAATATAATGGCCCTTCGTCAATAGCTCGCGTATTTTCAAGGTCTGAGGAGCTCAAGTTTTGTTTGTTCAAACACCTACATAGGTGAAAATGGGCTCATGCTTATCGTCTTCTCTGTTGTTGAGATTTGGGAGGGCATCAGCGTAGACTGGTCGATCGACCAAGAAGCGAAGTACCAAGCCTTCCCCCATTAACATTGGGCTGATATGAAATCTTACGACCTTGATACTTCTCAAGATTCTTAACGTTATGAGGAGATTTAAGTAGTTCAGTGGAATGAGGAGAATATCAGCTTCTTGCTTCTTAAATTGTTGGTAGTAATAATGAGAAGGAAATATGTAAAATAATTGGAAGGCCATTCCACAAACTTAGGGGCTTATGGGCTTAGGGGTGTACTGGTGTGCATTCATCTGTCAATTACGGTAGTACGCTGATAGTGAAAAGACATTTCGGCGGTTTTCATGATTATTAATTGATTGACTTATATTAGGATCACTTATGAGTCTCAACACATGGTTTTAAATTCCATGTAGCAGATGTAGAGCGGCTGGACATCTTACTCCAGTAAATGACTGATACAGAATATTAAGACCGGGTCAGAGAGGGCGAAATATTTTGTAAGTCACTTGAGGAAACCTAGACATTTGGCACCGTTTTTTGCAACATCGAATATGTGGTTATTCCAGTGTAGGTTACCTCATCTCATTGACACGTACATTTACCGAAAATGGAAAGGTTTTCTATGTCGATGATGCGAGTACGATTGCACTCTTATGACATGAGACAACAAGACTTTTGAAAGTGTCTTATTCCACTCGGCTTGCAGTTGCTATCGAAATTTATCGAGATCGAGAGGATACTTGTGTTTCCTTTCAGAGTAGAAAAGCAGGAATGTGGGTCCAGGAACGAATACGGGAAACTGGGGTACTGGGGTACTGTCTTCAGCAATGAAATTTACTTGATAAGAAACGGCAGGAAAGAATGGACTTCGGGCTTGAAACCGTCCAAGACAACCGAAAGGTACTCTGTAATCCATTGAACAAAAGATTCGATCAGAAATGTACGCATTTTGGACAAAAGAGCCTGGTGCCAGACTCTGGGAAGTTGGTGGATTTTACATTTAGGTCTCACTTCTCGGTGATATATGCCATAAAATCACTAGTGGGACTGTTTTCACGAAAACCGTTTTGTAGGGATCTGATGGTTTATGAGCGCTTTGATGTCCTTGCAAAGGAAGATCGTAAGTGAAGTAGGTCTGTAGAAGGTCTGTTTAGGGACGAGTTTTATGAAAGCTATTTTGTCTTGGTTGTTAATTGATTCCACAGCGACAATGTCAGCACATTCTCATTTGGATTTTGTGTATCCAACACGTTGAAACCACCCAGAATAGTGTTTACTGAAGTCGCAACGGGGACATGTATGGATTTCATTTTAAACAAAAGACTAGACGTGTGCACGCGTTTATGTCCAGCTTGATACTATACTGTAGGGCAAGTGCAACGATCGAAGGTTAGAAAACTGGCCTTAAAATAAGGGGCTATAGATGCAGTGCTAAAATAAAGTGCTTACAGATAAGCGCTATTATTCTAGGGCGAGAAAGGCTTAGAGTAGAACTTACTTACTTACTTTAGGTGGCGCTACAGTCCGGGGTGGACCTGGGCCTCAGTCAACAAGCTTCTCCAGCCAGCTCGATCCCTGGCTAGCTGCCTCCAGTTTCGCACGCTAAGTTGGTTGAGGTCCTCTTCCACCTGCGTGCGCCACCTGAGTCATGGCCTTCCTCTACTGCGCTGTCCCTCGGGGACGGATTGGAAGACTTTTCGGACCGGAATATTGGTGTCCATGCGCTCTACATAACCCAGCCATCTCAGTCTTTGAATCTACACTCTTCTGGCTAGGTCCATGTCGCTGTACAGTCCGTACAGTTCGTCAGTCCTCCTCCACGCACCGTCAATGCAGACGGGACCGAAGATCGCCCGAAGAATTTTTCTCTCGAAGCAACCAAGAACACCCTCATCCATTTTTGATAATGTCCATACCTCTGTGCCATAGAGCAGGACCGGGATTATTAAGGTCTTATAAAGGGTGACTTTTGTTATCCGAGAGAGGGCTTTGCTATTCAATTGCCTTCTTATCCCAAAGAAACAGCGGTTGGCAAGAGTTATTCTTCGCTTGATCTCAGCGCTGGTGTCGTTGTCTGTATTTATAGCGGAGCCTAGGTAGACAAAGTCCCTAACTACCTCAAAGTTATATCTGTCTAGGGTGACGTTCTGTCCGAGACGTCGGTGTTGGTTGTCCTTTTTGCTTGACAGCATATACTTGGTCTTGCCCTCACTGACCGCTAAACCCATTTTCGCCGCTTCCGTCTCAATACTCGCGAAAGCACCACTGGCATCACGCTGCTTTCTCCCGATTAGGTCAATATCGTCGGCGTATGCGAGTAGTTGGACGGACTTTTGAAAGATAGTGCCTCTTGTGTTCGCTTGAGTTTTGCACTATTCTTTCAAGTACGATGTTGAAAAAATCGCATGACAGCGCATCGCCTTGTCTAAATCCTTTCTAGACATCAAAGGTCTCGGAGAGATCTTTACCGACCTTGATGGAGCAGCGTGAATTCTCCATCGTCATCCTGCACAGACGGACGAGTTTGGCAGGGATGCCAAAACTAGACATTGCTCTATATAGCTCGTCTCTATAGATGCTGTCATACGCGGCCTTAAAATCGATGAATAGGTGGTGGGTATCGATCTGAAGCTCATGGGTCTTCTCCAAGATCTGCCGTAGTGTGAATATCTGGTCGATGGTGGACTCTCCTGGCCTGAAGCCACACTGATATTGACCTATCAGGTTGTTGACGAACGGCTTCAGGCGTTCACACAATACGGCGGATAAGGTCTTATATGCGATGTTAACGAGACTGATGTCTCTGTAGTTGGCGCAGTTCAGAGGGTGTCCTTTCTTGGGAATCGGACAAACAATGCTGAGGTTCCATTCATCGGGCATACTTTCGTCCGACCATATTTTACAGATGAGTTGGTGTATGCTCCTTACCAAGTCATCGCCTGCCGCTTTGAAGAGCTCGGCAGTCAGGCCATCCGCTCCAGCAGCTTTGTTGGACTTAAGCTTCGATATGGCTATCTTCACTTCATCCAAGTCGGGTGGATGGAATTGTTGGTCATCATCGTCCAGGTTGAAAGGTTGATTCTGCCTGACAGCGGTATTTGGTCCGTCATCGCCGTTATACAGTCTGCAGAAATGGTATTTCCAAATCCTCAGCATTGACTGCGATTCTACTACGGTGTTCCCTTGTTCATCTCTACAGGCTTCGGATCGGGATTTTTCCGCGGCATGTTATTTTTACCTTTTGGTAAAACTTCCGAACCTCATTCCTGGAGTAGCATCTCTCAATTTCCTCGATCGCGCGCTTCTCATGCTCTTTCTTCTTCCTACTGAGAAGCCGGTGTTCGTGTCTCCTCTTCCGCTCATAGAGCTCATGAGCAGCTCTGGTCCTTCTAAGGCATTCATCATCGAACCAGGAGTTTCGTTGTGGTGGGCGAGTGAAACCCAGCACATCAGAAGCGGCATCTCTGATGGCGTTTTAGCAGTGTTTCCAATGGTCTTCGATGCTTGATGCTGGCGGCATTGGACCTCTTAAGAGATTAAGAGACACTCGATCGGAAAAGGACTTGGCGATCTCTTGTGATTGTAGCCGTCTGACGTAGAATGTCCTCACAGCATTAGCTTGTCTTGGCGTAGTTTGGGATATCCGCAACCGTACCTTGGCTACAACAAGGTAATGGTCCGAGTCGATGTTGGCTCCTCGGAACGTACGGAAATCCATAATGCTGGAGGAGTGTCTTGCGTCGATCGCAATGTGATCAATCTGGTTGACTGTTGATTGATCAGGAGTTCTCCAAGTCTCACCGCCGCAAAGTGGATTAGCCTGAATCCGTTATCGGAGGTGGTGTCGTGCAGTCTATATCTTCCGAAAGTGCTGCCTAAGATACCCTCTCTTCCTAGCTTTGCATTAAAATCACCGAGGACAATTTTAATGTCATAGCTAGGGCATTGCTCGTAGGTCTTGTTAAGGAGCTCGTAGAAGGCATCCTTGGTGTCGTCATCTTTCTCCTCTGTGGGGGCATGCGCGCAAATGAGGCTTATGTTGGCGATTTTAGCCTTGATGCGGATTGCTACGAGGCGCTCGCTCACATGCCGGAAGCTGAGGACTTCTCGTCTTAGTCTGCCTCCGACAGCAAATCCGCATCCAAATAAGCGCTGCTTTTGCCGTCAATAGCAATTGCTGTAGTAGATGTCGCAGTTTTTCATCTTCTTTTTGTCCGGCCCATCCCATCGCATTTCTTGGATGGCGGTTATGTCTGCTTTGCAGCAGTCTAGGGCCTCCGCTAGTTGCTCGGCTGCACGTGGTCTATTAAGGGATCTAACATTCCACGTGCATATCCGAAGCTCATTGTCCTTAAATCGTTTGCGTGGGTTGTCAACAGTAGATCCGTCCATATCCGAGGCTTGTTGATACTTCGTAACTTAATTCTTTTTAAATGGCCGGGCAGTTACCCCGGCAGCACAACCCCCAACCTGGAGGACAAGCTCCATTTTATGTGCCCCTAGGACGAGGGGTCGGTTACACCGAATCCAGTAACCCGTTCCGGGATGTGAGCGCTGCCGTTAGCCCTTATAAGGCTCGTCCGCCACCATCTCTTTTCCAAGACCCTGACTAAGTCCTGGAAATCCTTTCCGGCCTGAGCTCCAAATATGTCGGAGTAGCCCAGATAAGGTCTTGTTTTGTTTTTCCGACACTAATCCTCTTAACTAATCTAAACTCGCCATTTGCCTCCTTCACTTCGCAACCTCTAGTGAGATTCCCAGATGGCGCCACGGGGAGGCGTGAAGTAGGACTTATTAGCAGAGCTGCAAGATGTTCGGCTGCAGAGGCTCATTCTCGTCATTTAAGGAACCAGCACCTGTCGGAAGATGCTACTTCTACGAGGTCTTATACTAATCGTTGCCATCCGACTCTAGAGTCAGCTGAACTAATAATGGCAGACCCAAAATTACCAAAAGCAGTTGCTACCTAAGCGATGGCAATTAAAGTAAGAACAGTTTAGTGCCTTAGTTTACCGTATATTAAAGCTGCCACAGTTTGAAATACTCTTTTTAATATCCTTTCAATCTAAATCGACCTGCATTTTACCGTCGAGGATAGTCCTTCAAATGTTCATTTTTACCAAAGTCATCGAACTGATCAGACTTCAAATCGACGTCAAAAAATCATCTATCGATGCATGTTAAGATAATTTCCCATTTGGATTCGAACAACAACCCCCTACTTCTGCAGACAAAAAAAAAACCCTCCCCGTTTGTTTATTCCAGAAACCACCTCCAGGCACCTAGAACTGCCAGCTCATCTGAACGTGCCACTTCAAGTTTTTTGTTATTTCACTTTTTCCCGCCTTTAGTGATAGTGATGGTGATGGTGATGGTATTGGAATCGAAACTCGTTCCGATTGCTCTTTCAGCTGGCTTCCATCAAAAGGAATCATACTACACTATGTAGCAGCAACCAACAACCCTTTCTCGCCACCAAAAACACCTTTTAACCAGAATTCCCCTCAGTTTTTTTTTTTTTGTATAGACTCAACAAACAGTGCTTCCTGTAGTCGTTAACATGAACCCTTTGAGCGAATCGGGCAGTGGTTTGGAAAGACACCATCAATGAAACCACCAACCACCCTGTGCTTATAAAAAAAAAAAATAAACAAATAAACAAATAAAAAAAACGAAACAAGAACCCTAATATTCCTAAGGGGACTCGGTTGTGCTATGCACATTTCAACTCAACTCAACTCAACTCCAGGACCCCTCTTCAAGTGCAGCGCGCAATATAAAGCCAAAACAAGATGACGTTGCCAGAAACTCCATAAAATAAGAAATATCACAGAGGAGAAGTTCTTCGGTGCTTCGCCTCCTTCTCTTAGTATAGGACATGCCACCGCTGATATAAAATCTGAAAATGTTTGAATCCAAATGCGGAATGATATCGGAGGCTGAAGTGGTAGTATCAGGCTCGAATGCCTGCACTTTACGATTCTGCAAGTCTGAGTACTTTGAACGCCATAAAAGTCAAATAGAGGCGACGCTGCACATCTGAAATTTATCGATGTTTCGAATAGTTATCCGCTTAATCGACCATACCCAGGATGCTACGTATCTATGCGGAGAAGTCCTATTCCTATCTAAGTAATAGGTAGAGGAGTTGTACGTCTATGATTCGAATTCTTGTGGTCATTTTTGTTTTGCCTATCAACCCACTACGATGGCGGAAGTGAATATTTTTATTCAGAAACTGTGAAAGATAGACACAATTCCGTGTTTGGGAAAGCAAATTGCTAGGAGATAAATATGGTCATTCGGGTCCATAAATAAGTATCTACACATTCTTTTTTTATCGTCTTAAAGGGGTCCTATTCCCTTGATCTGCAGCAGATAGAATTTATATTTCTTGATTACTTGTCGTCGTGAATACTCTTGTGCGCTTTACGACTCTCACTACCAGTACATGGCGCTCTTCTTTTCTTAAATTTCTTAAACTAATTGCCGACTTATCTGTTATGTCCTGCATTTGTTGGTTGACTTGCTTTCTTCTTAATTTCATTGTATAATTCCGGCAAGATGCTACATGAGAAAGAGTTAGATTTGCAGGTCCTTCCGTTTAAAGGATGCAGGTACGCTATAGTAACACAGGAATGTTCTCGAATTACCTTTTCTATGAATTCATGAACGAATACAAGCTACAGGAGCGTTTACACTAAGTTTTCTTACCATAATTGATCCCCCATCTGAGATGTTGAGGCATGCCTTAAGTTTTGAGACAAAATCTGATGGTCAAAAACTGTGTCCACTTTTAATGTTACGTAGAACTGTAAAATGTTCTTATGTCGTTTATCAGGCTTCTCCATCTTCGTCTACTTATCCTTCCATTAACCCATTGAAATTCTCTCGTTAGTCCAGCAGAGCTTTTAGTCGCAGTTTTCACGTCTTGTATTATTCTAATAAACCTTTTGAGACCTCTGCGCGGCCCATATCAGATCCCTAGGCACTCGATTGAATGCTTTCTCGAGGTCGATAAATACCATGTGTAAATCCTTAGACGAATCTCGGTGCTTTTCCATTATTATTCGTAGGCTTTGGTTAGCGTCCACTGGCTATTATCGAGCTTCATTATTTGCCGAAGACGTTCGTTTAAGACTCTTTCGACGATTTCTATCGTGTGTGACATCAGCTTCATTGAACGGTAGTTGTTGCATTCTCGAGTGTCGCATTTTCCTTTGTATAATGGAACCAAGAAGCTACTTCTCCATTGATTCGGCATAGTTTGTCCACAATTTAATTTATTTAAAAGTTTCAATAGCCATTCGCCGCAGATTCCCTCCATCTTCGACCAAAACTCTGATGGAATGCCGTCTGGTCCCGCTGCTTTCCCCCGCTTCATTTTTCTGATTGCTATACTTATTTCTTCGATTGAAAAGTCCGAAACTTCCTCCTCGAATAGACCAGCTATTGGCACGATATCACGCGGAAACAAATTTCCTTTTCATTTGTTAGTAACCGACGTCTGCATTTTTGATGTATTTCGGCGAGGTTATTCATCGAAATTAGTCGCTTCTGTGCAGCGAGCTTAAAAATAGTTGGCACTGTAGTATTGTACAACGTTTGAACTTCTTTCATAGCCTGTCTTCTATTTGCCGATCGTGAGGATACATATGTTTTCCAACTCCTATTACGCTGCTGCCGCTCAAGTTCGAGTCAGGACTTTCTTTGCGATCTTGTTAAGACGCCCGTACTCAAGAGCTAGTCGAGCTTTTCGATATCGTGGCTCCGATCGCAGTTAGTCCACGAATGCATTCTTCTTGTCGGCCACAGCTCGTTTGATTTCGTCATTCCACCACCATGTCTCTTTGCCAACGTGATGGTATTTCGATATAGTCCCCAGAAGCGACTTTGCGAGTGTTATGCATTCCTCGTGCATGCTGTTTCACATTTTTTGCGGGATAAGTGAGTTTACTATACCGTTTCTATTTCGAAGTGCTTCTTTAGCCAGTGCGATAAATCTTGCGCCTCGTTCCTTCCAAACGATGGCCGTGTTTTCGGTGGTTCCGCTGTGAAAAATTCTGTAATGCGCGGACGGTGTTGGCCCTCTAGCGGTTCTCGAAGTATTACTTAACAGTCCTTAACGCGGTTTTGTGGAGCGTGGGCGCTAACAATTATCCACGTTTCATTGTGTATGACGAGTTTAACACTCATCAAGCGGTCGCTTATTTTCAAGATACCAACGATATTGCTTAGAAGATCCGCTGCAATAACGATAGCAGCACCGTTTCGTCCATTGACCGTTCCATGGCAGAACATCTTAAATGCTTCTCCATACTGACGCAAAATGGGATTTATCAACTCCAGTAAGCTGTGATCTCGACATGAAGATGTACGAGTGGCTCATTTCGTTTGAAATTAAGGGTGCTTTCGACAACACAAGTTTCTTCTTTTGTGGAAAAAAGAGTGCCGATGAATAGGACTGACTTTGGACAATATGTGATGGCGAAGGTAAACAGGTGTTGCCCGTTCTATCTCCTTTCCTATGGTGCTTATTGGTTAATTTTCTGCTCAACGCGTTCGACAGTTCTGTCATCTATACACGAGCATACATAGGTGATGAAGCTGAGCTGTTTGTTGAATCATGTTTAGCTTTAAAGTGCAGGCAGTCCTAGACGTGGTGGACGATGGTGTACTAGTAATAGGCTTTCACTAAAATTTTCTCAAAACTGAAGTTGTTCCCCTAACGAGAAGAAGGTAGCTCACTCGTCTGAACCACGTAGAACTTAAAGGCAAACTTCTATGTTGTAAACATGTTGCGAAGCAAGCTTCTCAGGCGCTGTCGATCTTCTGGCAGTGTAAAGTAGCTGCCAGCAAGACATGAGGCCTGTCACAAAAATATGTAAGATTATTACTTCTGCAAAGACCCTAGCATACACCGCCGCCATCCAAGAAATGCAATGCGATATACCGGACAAAACGAGGGTGAAACACCTTTAACATGTACTACGGCGACTCTTACCGACAGCAAAAGCAGCACCTATTCGAATGCGGATTTGTTGTTGAAGCCAGACTAAGGCAAGAAGCCCTGGGTTTCTAGCATGGGAACAAGCGCCTCGTAACAGTCCGTACCAAAGTTAAATTTTTCAACATTAGACTTATATTGGCGCAGGCCCTCACAGAGGAAAACGATGACAACAACAAAGACAGCTTCTACGAGCTCTTGAATAAGAGGCAATGCCCCATCCTACCTGAAATTAAAATTGTTCTCGGCTCTAACAGTTCTGTCGGAAGGTATAGCCTGCACGAACTACCTTCGATAATGGATTCAGGCTAATCAACTTTACGGCTACGCGAGACATTGTCGTAGCTAGCACGCGGTTCCCATTTCTTAATATTCACAAGGGGACTTGGAGAACTCCTGATCAATCAACCGCACCCAAACTGAAAACATTGCGACTGACGCAAGACGCTTCTCCAGTATTGTGGATATCCTAGTGTACAGAGGAGCCAAATTGACTTGGACCATTACCTTGTTGTAGACAAAGTACGGTTGTGGATATCCCGAACATAGCAAGGGCAAGCTTGGACGGTAAAGAATTCTGACCTCGGACGATTACACTCGCAGAGGTCATCGAATCATTTTTCGATCGAGTCTTCCTTAATCTCTAAAATAAATCTTTCCCTCTGCCGCCAGCCACAAAGTATTGAAGACCATATTGGCAACATTGCCAAAGAACCATCAGATATGCATTTTCTGATGTGCTTTGCACTCGATCACCACTACGAAATCCCTGGTTTGATGACGAGTGCCGGCAAGCACATGCAGCTGCTCCAGGAATGAGATTCGGAAGTTTTACCAAAAGGTACAAAAAAGTTGACACAGACATAAACTCGGAACCGAATCCTGTAAAAACAAAGAAGGGAACACCGTAGTGGAGAAGCAGTAGATGTTGAGGATTTGGCAATAACAAATCAAGTATCGTTGACGACGTAGGCCTGGATGAAGTGAAGATATCTAAGCTTAAGTCCAATGAAGTTGCTGGACGGCCTTCCGATATACAAAGCGGCAGGCGATGACTAGGTAAAGGCATACACCAACTCATCTTTGAAATATGGTCGGACAAAAGTAAGCCCGATGAATGTAACCTCGCCATTGTTTGTCCGATCCCCAAGAAAGGAGACCAACTGAAATGCGACTACTGCAGTGGTATCAGTCTTCTTAGCTTCGCATACAAGATTTTATATGCTGTTTTGTGTGCTTGATGCCCTTCATCAACAACCTGATGGGGGTTGGCTTCAGCCTAGGAAAGTCCACCATCGACCAAATATTCACACTACGGCAGATCTTGGAGAAGACCTATGAGCTTCAGATCGAAACACAGCATCCATTTATTGAATTCACGGCCGCGTATGACAGCATCTATAGAGACGAGCTATACAGAGCAATGTCTAGTTTTGGCATCCCTGCCAAATCCGTCCGTCTGTACAGGATGACGATGGAGAATGCACGCTGCTCCACCAAGGTCGGTAAGGATCTCTCCAAGACCATTGTGTCAAAAAAGAATTTAGAAAAGGCGATTTCTTCAGCATCATTCTTGAATGATCAGTGGAGCGAGCGAAACATTTGCATCTTTAGCCAAGGTCAAGCTGTGTTTAGAGATTCGCTGAACCGTCTTACGCTTCAACGGCTTTAAAATTACAGGACTTCACTGAACGCAATCGGAAGGCAACATATACTGACTCTTCTACGGGTCCCAGGTCGAAAAGAGGATAGTTTTTTACAACCCGTACCTAGTTAAGCTTAGTCTATGTCCTCCGCCACGCTGTCCATTTACATATGAGCATTACTGCAGAACGCAGATGGTATGACTCTGCTGCAGAATTCACTAAAAAGGCGCCTTTAAGAAATCACCCATAAAAATGCCTACAAAAAAGAGAGCAAGGTACGATGCCTTTTTGAACTCTAAAGGACTAGTGCCACGTAAATACGTATTACGTTTCAAATCAATCACTTCTTCCTAAGGACAAAGTTGCTAAGCTGCCAATTTACCTGCCTATAATGGAGCTAAATAGAAGTAACAACCTGCAGCTCACAACCGGCAATCATGTAGCACAATTCAAACAAAGTACAAGTATTACTTTCCCCTTTCCCAAGTATTTCGTTGCAGTCAATGGGGGTGAAAGAAACGATTCCTGCATTCAAGGACTATGATGCTTATCAGGTGAGAAATTTTCTTTTTAACACCTGCCACCCCAATCTGTTGCTAAGATTCTATTGAATAAAAGATCCAGTACTCCCACCATCTGCTCCATTCAAACAACCCCCAACCTCTGTCCGCCACACCACGAAGTAGACTTGCACTTTCCATTCAATGCAAAGGGCTTGACTCATATTTCTCAGCACGCCAAGTACTGAAACCTGAAAACGAAAAACAAAAACAACAACATCAACAACACCAGTAACAGCAACAGTAAAAAAAAGTGGCAATTTTTAATGGCATATGCCTCACTCCAGGCTAAATGGGCATTAACCCCAAAAACGGACCAAGGACTTGGATCCAAAGAAGCCAGTACCCCAAGAGCATCCATCTCAAGATCCATGGACAAAAAAAAGGAAAATGCAAAAGGGAAAACTTTCAAAAGGGGGTTGGTTGGTTGCAGTGCGCCTCTTGCCTGAGAGGAAGCGCAACATAAAGACCTTCCAAATGTATCTCAAACATGCCCACCAGGTAATTGTTGTGCGAGACCTAAAATCTCCATGTCCAGAAGTAGACGATGAGGATGATGATGCGATGGGTTTGACGATGATGACGATGACGATGACGATGATGATGAAGATGGAAGACAAGTATTCGTTGCCAAGAAGTCATCGTCACCTACACCTACATAGAATAGGAGAACGGTTAAGGCACAAAAGGTATGGTGAAAAACAGAGCACACACCTGTATACGCGCGCGGCACCATCGTACATACGTATAGTAGAGTACGAAAATGACTGTAACCACAATGGAACCAACCACTCTAACTGCCACCTACTTCCATGATGCATTCATTATTCAACCAAGCAGTCCTGGTCGGGGTAGATGGCAGCTTTGCAAAGTATGGTACGGTCGGTTGGTGGTAGAAAATAGCCATTAGGAGCCGAAGCCGAAGCCGAAGCCGGTCCTGGAACTGGCACTACATTGAAACTAGGACAAAAATAGCCTGCAGCTGTAGACTGGCTTCGTTCAAAGTTTCACTATCTAGAGGCTTTCTCCTTCTGCACGCGCTTCCTCGTTAATATGTTTTCATTATAACGAGCATTTCCAGGAAGGGATGAATGCATTTTAAAATTATTTTGATTTACTTTAGCTGGAAAAGGGGGGGTTAAAATGGGGTCGATGGATAGGTAGTAGGGTGTTGGGTGGTAGAGCTGACACGGGTCTAAGTCTTTGCAATTAACTTGGGGTGTTTGTCTGTTTTAATTTTTAATTGAATGTTGGATGACGTTTTGTTCTGGTCTACGACTGACCAACAGTGCAGAAGGCAAAGTGCAGCTATTATCTCGAGAGGAGGCACAATGTCGGGAATGGCTAAGTGGCTGGCGTTGGCAATACCAAGAAATCAATTTCAGTAAAGATTGTCGTTCCACCTTCGCCGAAGGATTCCAAGAACTCAATGTGGAACTGGATTGCAGGTTTTAGTTGATTGCAATTTGTTGTGGGCTGTTTGGTGAGGTTGCTTAATACGGTGTCATTATTTGAAAAGAGGTCGAATCGGATAGATTGCGCTAGACGAGGTGATTATATGCAATTTGTGCGTGGGCTGGAAATTGAAAGGAATCGGAATTGAAATTTCCTGGGATTTAGCATTTGAATTTAATTTATTTATTTGCAGTCATTAAGGCGTTTGAGGAGCTAGGACTATTGCAATCCTTTGTCCGTATTGGTCTTCAGTTCAATTAAAGCCAATATTGTAGGTCGATAGGAAGGTAATCTTTCATTTGGGTTGGATCAGGTTCTCTAACCTTAAGTATGCAATATAAGTTCAAAAGCAATTCAAAAATACACACTTTATCTTCGTTCTGACATTTAAATTTAGGATGTTTGATAGCTGTCGGCGAATCTCGTTAAGTATCGCCGGGACAGTATATTGATGGGAGGTATTTGAAACTTAATTTGGAACCGTCTTCTTGTGTTGAACTCATATTGTATTGGAGTCTTTAAACGGATGTCGTCCTAATATTCACCTTAGGTGGCACTACAGTCCGAGATGGACCTGGCCATCAGATAACAAACATCTCCATCCAGCTAAATTTTTCGCTAGTTTCGCATGCTTAGTTGGCTGAGTTCTCCTTTCACTTGTGTGCGTCACCTGAGTCGCAGTCTTCCTCTACTGCATTGTCCTTAGGGGGTATATTCGAAGACGGCGTTGGTGACTATACGCTCTACTTCACCACTACACTACTAAGTCGATGTCGCTGTACTGTCCGCACACTTTGTAATTGTATCTCCACTTCCACTCACCGACTAGAAAGACAGGATCGAAGATCACTCGGAGAAGCCAAGAGCGTCCTCATCCATACAAAGATAAAAACCAAAGTCAATACCTCTGCGCCATAGAGCAGGACTTACGAGTATAAAGGGTAATTTTGTTGCTCAAGAAAGGGCTATGCCAAGTCAACCGCCTTTTTAGCATTAAGAAACAGCGATTGGCAGTGATGTGTGTTGTCTGAGTTTATAGCGCAACCTAAAAAGACAGTTATTAACTACATCCAAGTTATATCTGTCGAAGGTGGCTATCTGTCCAAAGCGTTGGTGTTGAGTGTTCTTTTTGCATTTCGTCGCTTCCGTCTCAATACTTGCAAGGGCGCCACTGCTTTCATGCAGCTTTCCTCCAATTATGACAATATCGTTGGCAAATGAGAGTAATTGGACGGACTTTTGAAAGATCGTGCCTCTTGTGTCTGCGCGTGAGTTTTGGACTATTCTTTCAAGTACGATGTTGAAAAAATCGCATGACAGCGCATCGCCTTGTCTAAATCCTTTCTGGACATCAAAGGTCTCGGTGAGATCTTTACCGACCTTGATAGAGCAGCGTGCATTCTCCATCGTCATCCTGCACAGACGGACGAGTTTGGCAGGGATGCCGAAACTAGACATTGCTCTGTATAGTTCGTCTCTATAGATGCTGTCATACGCGGCCTCAAAATCGATAAATAGATGGTGTGTATCGATCTAAGACTCACGAGCTTTCTCCAAGATCTGCAGTGGTGTGAATATCTGTTTGATATCGGCTTTGCTGAAGAACGGCTTCAGGCATTCACACAATACGGCAGATAAGATCTTGTACGCGATGTTAAGAGGACTCATGCCTCTGTTGGCAGTTCAGAGGATCTCCTTTCTTGAGAATCGGACAAACAATGGTGAGGTTTTATTGAACGGGCATACTTTCATCCGACCATATTTTGGAGATGAGTTGGTGTATGCTCCTTACCAAGTTATCATCTGCCGCTTTAAGGAGCTCGGCAGAGAGGCAAATGACTCTGGCAGTTTTGTTGGACTTCAGCTTAGATATTGCTATGTTGGACAGAATCTTTGATCTACATCGTCCAATTTGCAAGGCTTATTCTGCCTAACAGCGGTATTTGTTTCTTTCGTCATAACCGTTATACGGTCTACAGAAATGATCTCTCCAAATCCTGCGCATCGACTGCGACTCTACTACGATGTTCCTTTGTTCGTCACTACAGGCTTCGGTTCGGGGTTTGTGTCTGAGGCATGTTTTTCTTTCCTTTTGGTGAAACTTCCATATATCATTCCTGGAGCAGCATCTCTTAATTTACTCGATCGCGAGCCTCTCATGTTCGCTCTCATTCCTCCTAAGAAGCCGATGTTCTTCTCCCTTCTTCTGTTTGCAGAGCTCGTGAGCAGCTCTAGTCCTTCTATGTAGCGTCGACTTCTATGCATCTTGCTTAGCTGCATGTGCTAGTCGGCACTCGTCCTAAAACCAGAGGTTTTGTAATGGTGGTCAAATAATAATTGATGCTGGCGGCAGAAGACCTATTAAGGGATTAAGAGACACTTGATCAGAAAAGGGTTTGTCGATCTCCTGCGCGATTGTAGCCGTCTCAAATCCATAATACTGGAGAAGTGTTTTGCGTTGACCGGAGTGTAGTCAATCTGGTGAGAGTTCAGGAGTTCTCCAAATCAACTTGTTAATATTTAAATGTGGGAACCACGTGCTAGCTATGACAATGTTTCGTTATTGGAGTCCTATGGGCAATACATTCCGATAGTACTGCTAAAGATACTCTCTATTCCTATTTTTGAATTAAAAGCGCAATTTTAATGTCATATCTATGTCGGTGGATAGCTGCCGTTGATCCATTATCGTGTCATTCGCAATATCTTTTACAAGACCCTGACTTGGTTCCGGAAATCTTTACACGCTTGATCGCCAAATTAGTCGGAGTCTTTATTAACAAACAAGTTAACATCTCGACAATGCCTGTATTATTGGTTAAGAAAATTTGGCAGTGGGCTAAGCATATCAATGAATCAATCATCGAGATCATCTTTGCCCACTCTACTCTCTATGGACGATCAAGGGCTTGGGCAGTCTATATCTGACTCAGCTCTGCAGAATGTACTGAGTTAGATGAGAAAGGCAATCGACCAGGTTTTTTAAATTACCCTTTTAACCTCTCGAATGTCAGGTACAATGTTCCAGTCTTTTACCCCTCTCGTTAAACGGACAACCTGGAAATGCTGCTGGTGTCGGAGATAGTATGTAGGTTGTCTACCATTTTGATGATTAAAAATCCAAAATTGAGAATTTAGTAGCTTAACGGACTAAAGCACGCTATGACAACTTTGTGATTTGTCAAGTACATCGATTCTGTTTGTACTTGGTCTAATAACAGAGCTACAGGAAATGATGATTTTTTTATCATGAAAGTGTAAAAAGACTTCGTTTAAGTACTTTAAGCCTCTCTTTGACTACTGCAAACAGCAGTAATCTAATCTAAGGGAAATCGGAACCTGATCTCATCATTTACAAATATTTCTCCCAACTGTCCCTTTCACGGAAAGCATTTCGAATTGTTGAAATAAATTGGCCACTCCTGTCTAGCCCCGGCATTAAAATAATCTCATCCCTTAGCAGTGAAATAAATTTAAACAGTGTCACCCGCTGCCATTCGCCACTTCCACTCCACTACTCCAATATATCATAAAACTATCTCTCGAACTTGTTGTAGAGTTTTATAACGCGAACATTTAATAGCTTTAATTTGCATACGAAACACGATAATACTGCAGGTAAGCCCGTAAGCCGACGACTAGAAGCACCCTTAGTTAAATGAAAAATAGTTTCAACTGATTTGTAGCTGAACACACCCTATTTTCCGTATCTACACTCACATTAAAATACACACACTCACACAGCTACTGGAACTGCTTCGCACTTCAATGCATCATTTACTCTGACAGGAAACACATATTGAGATAATAGGATATGCAAGGATTTTAACGGTTACTTTAGCTATAATTCACAAGATATAGGGTGGCACAGGTCGCGAAATTCATACCATGCATCGGCGAAAGTTTGAACATTCATCTTGGAAGCGAGCACTGCTGGGCGGATACGTACCTTTAGATACTCGTCGTCGTATATATAATTCTTATCCAATGTTCGATGGGTAAGAATGCAAGGAATGAGTTCGATTAACGAAAACCAACACAGAATCATGTGTTTATGCTTCCCACGTGCTTTTTAATGGGCTTCAAGTGTAGCTCTGCTTTAGAAACAAGCATTGTTGGCTTGATGATAAACACTTTGTAAATATGTATGTACATGGAGTTTTAACATCCTATGGTGTACTAATACATAACATAGACTCGCATGTATGTGCTCAAATTTACACAAATGCACCTCAAAAACGATCAACAAGCTATGGAAGATACATGGATGGATGAAAAAGAACAGAAAGTAGTTACTTGGAATACTCAACAACCATATATTTGCAAGAATGACCGACAATCCTTGACAGAATGTTGTCTATTCAAAGAAACGAGTTGAGGACGTTTAAGTCGTCGTCTATGTTGTCGAAGATTTTACCCCAAAGATGAGGTATTATACTCGTAAATACCAAGATTCTGTAAAATAGTTTTACAGATGTCAAATGCGAATATCGCTCAAAAAATACCAGGTAAGATTTGACGATCACACTATACAATAGATTTTTAGTTGATTTCTAGGAACTGAAGTACGCGAAAATTTTGATTCGGAGTGGATGTGCAGAAGAAAGTCAACGTAAGAAGATTCCGATAACCCGATTCCGATTCACCTACTTTTAAGAACTAAAAAGATAATTCTGATTCCAATAAGAATTTATCTGTGTTTGTTGTTGGTGGTTGGCTTATTAATATTAATTTTCATTTTTAAGGAGATCACTTTCTGATGTACATAACTCCTAACACTCCATCCGTTTGAAGCTCCAAAACAATCAGAAGTCAGCGAACCTACTAAGTTACTACGATGCTCTTAATTTTAGAGACTAAGACTAGTCCTAACAATAACGGCTTCAGTCTCATTTTTGCACTTCCACGCAATAGGAAGCATCATGCTGGAACCAATGAATGGTTAAACGAACAAAACCCCCAAACATTGTTTCATGTCAGCTATTTTCTATGCTTTTTACACAGATCATGTTGCCTTTTAAGTTATTCTAAACTTCCGAACCTCATTAATGGAGTAGCATCTCCAAATTTCCCCGACCGCGCGCCACTAATGTCTACACAAATTATAAAGGACCACGGAGGGCTTCGACATTTTCGCACCTAAGCTTGACCTGAAAATATATCTCCTCTTCTCGGATACGTGCAATGTTTTTATCTACTAACAATCAAGGCTTACTTATTTCTTTTTAGTTAGCCGCATGCCTAACTTAAATAAGAACTTGCTTAGAGCTGTCCCACATTCACACCCACGACAGGCTTTTTCTCTATCCTTAAAAGTACAGAGAACTCTGGCCGAGAAAGAGTCTATTTTACCCATCACATGTTCTAAAATGATTAGCCTTTTAGGGTAGCAGCATCCACTTCATCAGCGCCAAATACTTGGCGTCCAATTGACTAAACATTTAAAAAGAAAGCGATCTGGTGTTTTATTTTGAGTCTTAAGGTTTGTTGCTATTGGCGACTTAGTTTTTTCTCAAATGCATTGTGTCCTGCCACCCAAACAAGGTTTAGCGAATTCAGCTTTCCATTAGCATACCGAGGATTAGCTAGAACGTAGTGAGGAAGCTAAGGAAGGCCTTTAACGTAGTTTGGTTATCGCTACATACACCTGCAGACCTGACTGTATCTCTTTCTTAATACAGATTTTGGTGAAACCATTCCTAAGCTAACGAGAAGTCGACTTTATAGTTTTGTTGTGCTTTCATTGCATAAATCGTTTTATGCTTAAGAAAAGGGTCAAGGACAGTCGCCACACAAATTTACTGTAGGATAGAGGGAAACGAGGTAACAACTGACGAAGAAATTTCAGTATAATCAGTACTTTTCATCAGGCCATCATTCTGCAGAGTTAGCGCTGGACATTGTTATTGTACGATTCCCCATCGTCCAAGGCCATAGGGTCGCCGAGACTCTAGGGTCTGGGTTATTGCAGAAAACTAAGGATATTCTCCAAAACAATTGGAATTCTGTCCGGTTATTGTTTTTGGAACAAGCGTGTATCCCGACTAAATCCAAGCTCCTGATCATTAAGGATCGAGTATGGGTCAGATTGGTCCATATATCTCATTGTTGTCTCGATGAGTTCACCTATAAGTATGTCTTGGAAAGCGATTGCTTTTGCAAAGGTCCAGTTCCGTTTTGCTAAGAATTATACTACGTGTTCGCCGATGCCAGTCATTATGAAATTCACTTTTTTCTTTGCAATCCACTAGCTTCATCTCAAGCTAGGGTCTATGAAGATGAGAATTAGTAGAGAGCATGTTGTCTGGAGTTCGTAAAGACACTTTCTAAAGCACCACTATTCAAGCTTCCCAACCAGTTCAAATACTCCTAAAAGGGCAACGTAGAGACTGCCAGTTACCTCCTCTGAAAACCATCTGCATCTTTTTGAGGTGTTGTTCCACATATCGTGCTCTCTCCCGTATTTCTAGGGATGCGGCTCAGAATGGAACCTTATGGAGCTTTTAAGCAGTCTTAATGGTATGCCAAGTCTGGGATTCCTCGGGCCCAGGGTCGAGTTCCACTCTGCCAAAGTTTAATCAATTTCCACCTTCTCACTTGGCTGCTTCAGGACGGGAAGACAAATTAATTCCTTATTTGCTTCACCAATTCATTCCTAGGCAAAAGAGGTGCCGCCCTTAAGTCTTAAAGTTTCTATTTATGCCTATGCTATAGCTGACAGCATTATTGTTCCCATTTTTGAATGGCGCCCGGTTACAGAGATTTTTACTTTTGTACGAAAATCCTTGTTCCTCAGATTAGGTTAGGACAAGTTAATCTATCTCCGTGAAACCTCACATCGATCAGGCAAGTCTAGTTAATCTAAGAAAGCGCCCGGTAGCTAGACGCAATTGAGCAATTTCAAGGAATGCCCCGAGGAAAGCTATTCCTCGACATGATTATGGTCACACCTAAATCAGAATTAAGGCCATTAAGCCTGTATATACAAGAAGGAAAGATTTGGAGAGAAGGTAGGGTGATTATCCGGACTAAACTCTTTAGGGACCTGCCTTTTGACATTGTTGTAGTTTCATCACTGATTAATATTCCAAAGTAAATCCTTTTTTTTCTGTCTATGGACGCCTGCGTTGCTTGTGAGGTAAATGTTGGCAAAAACGTCAGTTGGACCTTTGGGATTTCTTCTTTGAATACTCGTAGCATGCCATTATCTTTTATGAAAGATATTGATTCATATAAGCACAATGCAAGCTTGGAAGGCTCCAGCTGACTTCTATTTCCCCAAATTATTATCCATAGTTCATACTATGTCATAGTTCTACAAATGCAATTCATTTACCAGTGAATGAACAAAGAAATTTAATCAAACATCGGGTTACAATATTTCCAACAAATTTTCAACACAAAGAACTTCGATTTAGGTTAGATCTGTGCAAGTGACATCCCAGCAAAATATGACCACATAAATTGGTCCCGTAGCTGTTTGTGTTTTTCTAAAAGTACGCTCCACTGCTTAGTCCCGGCACGCAGCTCCAACAACTCCCAACAATAGCCTCGAAAAAGTTAGTGCCAACAAAAACCGACTTTTTAATACCACGGAACCGTATAAAGTTGTCCCCTCGAACCTGGTTCACAATTTTTTTTATTTTATTGTTTGCATTAGTGGGACCATACTTACTACTGCCGGTAGGTGTGCCGTCAAGTGGGAGCCGTAAAAACGAAAGAAAAATAATCACAAATATTGCAGTAGCATTTCACACCTCAACATAGCACACGGGTACATCCCAGAGATGGCATTGCGAACAACAACAACTCGGGGGGAACCCCTGACCTTATAATGACACTCTGAGGGTACGGAAAAGTAAACTGCGCTATTTTTTTTATTTTTTTTTTACCATCGCTATTGTAGGTCACAGGTACACCAATTCCTATTTCGACATCCTGCCATCACTTCGTGGACAATAAAAACGGAAAACTGCCACATGACAGGCAAAAGAGGCAGAGACGCATGAACTGAAGCAATGGCATGGCAATGAAAAGTTCATTATGACCTCGGCGGGATGTAAAGCCATTGTGGACGTTTTTACAATCTTGGCGCGAATGTTTCAACTTTCGACGCCTGACGAGGTGTGAGTTTATGATATTTGGCGCGCGGTTTACGGTCTACAAGTACATCAAGGTGCGATATCCTTCTTGATGGGAACGCTCTTCCGTGAAGGTATAGATACGAACACATATACGAGTATTCCCGTACCTTCATACTTGGTGACGTGATTTGGACGCATGTATTGATTTTTTTTTTTTTTTTTTTTTTTTTTTTTCCAAATTCAACTCTAACGGAATCTGATGTGTAACACACATTCGGGGGAAAATTGAATTTTCTTTGAAGTTGTCACGTAGCCAAAATGGAAACTTATCGACGAGAAATTTTCAAGAAAAGTAGAAGCAGAAAGGAATCTTCTGGAGACAACGTGATATTGGGCGCCCCAGAGGAATATGGAAGCTCCTGTGGCGACAGCTGAATGGAGGAAGTTGTGAGACTGAAATAACCGGCTTAAGCGATCGTAACACCCTTCACTTTGTCGATTTGTTATTATTCCTCCATCCCTCCCCTCCCAAAAAAAAAATAATAATAAAAAAAATGGTTTTCCGTATACAGCTTAGAGGTTTGGTTTGTTTTGATTGACGGAATTGGTGCTCGGGGGAGCTGCGACGCGATGAGATTTTCAAAAATGTAATCATGCAGCGAGAGTTCAGAGAGCTAAGACGACAACAGTGAGTGTGCTTGTGCTGGACGACAAATTCTGACAGAATCGACACGGATATTATGCATAAATTCTGATAACGCCCAGTAACCTTCAAAACTTTTATGAATATCCTGACACTTTGGTCCCGTAATTCATAATAATACAAAAGATGTCAAAGAAGTTAGTGTGTAGGATGGATACTAAACGCGAATGTTGTGTCAATGGTGGTAAATTTCGAAAACCGCGTGATGGTCTCCAAGGAATTCGGTTTTCAGAAGAAAGCAAACCAATGAAGCGAATGATGCCTTACATCTACGTATAATCAACCTATAATAAACGGATCATAATTCTAACTTACCATCAATGACCAACGAAGTAACGATAGGATCAACCATGTCACGCCAAAATAAACTAAAAGCGACGACCGTGATGTCCCAGACAGACACCCACAGAACATTTTAATCTATGGACACTTCTCTGGTCGATCTGATAAAGTGGAAAGCACCAAGTCAGTTAGCGTTTATATATTGGATTCGGTGATGAACTACTTTCCATCCTACAAGGCATCAGGAAAGGGTAACATTCAACCTATGATGTTGTGAAAATCAGCGAAAGATGCCATTTTATTGCTGAAGCAGCTAGTTTTGCAAATCCTCTCATGGGCTACTTCAACGTATTTGGAATTGATGTCATTTAGGATTTTCAGGACTTGTCAGGGTGCTAAACTAGAAATGGTAGGCGGGTAACCTTGTTGGTGCTTTCGCACCTTTCAAATGAGTTATGGACTCCGGAATGTCCTGCCTCTTTCCCTCAATGAGTTATGAAGCCTTTGACCCTTCAGGACGGGTCTAAAAGCCTAAGAAAAGGACGGATCTACTACCTATTAAGGACATAAAAAAAGAGACACTGCAAACCGCATATGGAGTGAGATGGCTTGGGTAAAAGCAGAACCAAAATCTGTTGCATATACCATCAAAGTTCTATTTACCAACATCAACTTATGTCAGGTTCTCGTCCCACATAGGAAAAAGGACATCGCTACCATCTTCGACAAAACTTTTAGCAATATTTGAGGAATGATGCTTAAAGTAATTTAAACGCCAAAATAGGACACCACATCTTGAAACGGAGTAAGGCTAATTGACAGTGGTACGGTGGGGAACATTACTATAGCCATTACATAGTTTTCAACCTTGACATTCACAAAGAGACATAATAATCACATGATCATCAAACAGTCGCCCAAATTAAGTATGTTGCGATTGACGCAAGACACTCATCCAGTATAATGGATCTCCGAACATTCCAGTGAACAAAGAATCGAACCACTACCCCGATGCCTAAGGATTCCTTAGACACCACAACAGCGAGGAATTACTGGAAGGAGTAATAACGGCTCAGCTGCTGCAATCCCGACCAACCACCAGAATCCGTCAACACATCGTATGCAACGTAGCCTGTACTTGCTTTTTTTTTTGGCTTGCCTGTCTTGAGACAAAATCTCAAAATTCAAACACGCACGTGTGATAGCAATTGAAGCGCCAAAACAGTCAAACAAATCGTGAAATGGTGAAAGTATGGAGGTGACCCCAATATTTATACTTAGCATCGACATTCCATTCTCCACTCAGAGGAAACAAAGACGTGAAAAAACGATGGGAGATATGGGAGAAACAGCCGCAATGTAAAAAAGAAACTGATAAGCAAAACTGATACCGGACCAACTTTTTGGAACTGAAACTGCGTCCTCTTCTTCTGGCTCGAATTCTGTCGATGTCGATACTAGCAAAACTTGAAGTTTGGTTAAACGAAACTTGAATATCGGCGAAACGCAAACCACGAAAACCTCGACCCGCCAAAGAGGACGGGACCGACGTACCATCGTCAACAGTCTGAATGACGATGAGTGCGAACACTGATTCAATAAATTGGGGGAGCTAGCCAAAGCAGAAAATGTTTTCATTCAACCAGAGGGCTAGGATATGGAAAACGAAGCTGTTAGTGCTCAAAAGCTTGATAGTCTGTGCTGAAAATCTCTCTAGAAGAAGAAACTTCTAAGGTTTCGAGAACACCGGAATTGACGAGCACCTACGTCTCATTTTCAAGGCAACTCGGGGAAATAGAGGATGTACTGACACATCTTCATACCAAGAACCCTAGACTGTACTTTCACAAGGAAGGAAAGATCCGGGAAAATAAGAACTGTCCTCCTCTTGTTATCGGCTGAGAAAAACTTCTTTCGAGACCCTATTTGCATCTTGGAAGGCTTAATTTCCACTTTGTTTCCAAATGATGGCAGAAAAAGAGTCAACCACCGCAGCATTCATCTATTTTCTTTACTCAGAACAATCATCAACTTTTCAGGTCTGCTGCCGTGGTGTGTAATAAAGGCATCGGCGGTTTCGGATGTTTAAGGGATTTTATATAAAAAGCTAATTCGGATCTCGAAAACTACCTCTTACAAACACTTTTACGAAACGACCGAATTTGTCGCTGAGACCAGTAGGTGTTGGCCAAAGTCCTCAAAAGGGATAAATCAACCAGAAAATCGGTTGGCATCTAGATATACTAACTCGAAACCAGAGGCTCTTCGTAGCATTCTTGAGGCTTACTTCCCAAGTAGCATTACTCCTATTAATGCAGCAGCGAATGATCTATTCCAGACGTAGCTGTTATACCTCATAGGCAGTGGTGACTGGCGAAGATTTCTTTGATGGTTTCAAGTCGCCTGAGACCGATCGCATATATGTACATAGCTATGATCCGGATAAAGGCGGCATTCTGTCTGAACTGTTGTATTGGTCGACTGCTCAAACCGCGCAATAATTTTGTGGCCTATGCTCAAATACGCACGGATGATGTAGCTCTGCTGTCAATTGGATCGCGTTAAGGGACTTGACGTAATCTATGATTGGTGCACTAGCAACGGGCTTTCAATCAATCATTTCAAAACTGAACTTATTTTGAATTGAGGCAGGTGTCTGGTCTTCCTTATCTAGTTCCTAAAGTTATCTCCATCCAAATCTCAAAAACTAACTAAGTAAGTCAGTTTTATCCTGGATAACAAACTGCTATGGACTACTCGTAAACATGTTACGTCGAAAGTTTCTCTGTCGGCAAGACAGGGTACCTGACACTGAGAAGGGTTCTTGAAATCTATATGGCTACGCCAAGACTAATAAAATCCTATGCATCGGTTGTCTGGTGCAATAAGCTCTCATGAAAATGCAACATTGCAGACCTATGGTGACATTACCATCAACCATCCCATCTTTTGACTCCGGTCTTATAGATATGACGTCTTATGCAATGAAAGCGAGCTGTCACAATGAAATTACGGAAAACTAAATCACCGATAAACTTGCAAGACAAGGCTGGGCTAAAGTTTCCATTGACAGTTGGATTTCATACGAGTAGAACTGCAGATGGTATTATATGGTCATGGTCACGGGCCTTGCTGCTGTCCCCTCGTAATACTGGCGTCGTGACAGGTCACATCACTTTTGCTAATCACTTAAATGTCCTGGACACGAGTAAAAAAAACATCCTGCGATGGTTACTGGGAAGGGATAACGAAACTTCGGAGCTCTGTCTCCGTAAATATGACATTGACATAATTGGCAGAACCGAGCGAGCCGACACTGGTGCATGCTTAAGTATTGGAACAGCAGCGGTTAAAGCCCAAGTAGCATCCAACTGCGAAGCGAATAGGAAGAAATACTTTTGAGCTAATCGATCTGTTTTGACCTTGTAGAACGTATAACCCCTATCATTGCAATTAGCATCTGTGGCAATTTCGTCCCTTGGCATCAGCTGTCAGGCATACGCTGTTGACATAGTATTAGTTGCCAGAGGAAAGTTCGAAAAAACTCTCTGCGACATTATACAAAGAGGTCTGGGAGTAACTCAGGAATGGTGCCTCACGGCCGGGATGAACATCAATCCGGCTAAAATCACGATAGTGCCATTCAAAAAGAAAACGAAACTTCAAAGACTCAAAGAAATCCGATTGTCAGGCATGACACTGATACCGGTCAATGATGTGAAGTATCTGGGACTAAATATAGACAGCAAACTACTCTGGAAAAATCACACTGAGGAAACTGCTAGAAAAGCAACCCGTGCTCTCATGATATGTAAGAGCCTAGCGGGGAAGTCGTGGGGCTGCACCCCTAATATGCATTAGTTCCAAAGAATATGATGCACTACTCGGAAAATTTCCACTCTAGGCTAATCCAAGAGATGACAGCATTAAGAAATACAATTTTGAAAAGAATTTCTTAACGAAGCTCAGCAATAAGAAATAATGGAGCGATGAATCCACAATCTATGGACTGAGCAGCCACACGACAAAGTGGTATACAGACGGCTCGAGAACTGACGAGGAAACTGGTGTAGGAGTGTTTGGAGCAGGAACGAAACACCATGAATCTGTGGGCAAGAGTACCAGTATCTTTCAAGCAGAAATATGCGCTATAGAAAGATGCGTTCGAATCAATCTCGTGAAACATAACAGACACTGTAACAAAGCAATTATGTTAGATAGTCAAGCAGCTATCAAAGCACTGGCCTCCTTTGTCACTGAATCCAAACTTGTATAGAAATGCCTACAAAGTCTCAACAAATTGGGCAAGAAAAGTAGAGTATCTCTCTGCTCGATACCAGGTCATGTGGGCATTATTGGTAACGAAGCGGAGGACTCTCTAGCGAGAAAAGGGGCAGCAGAACCCCTCATAGGTCCTGAAGCATTCGGCGAAGAATTCAGGAAATCGGAAAAGAAGAATAGGGCTAGAACCTTTCGGGATCTCAAAAGTCTGAGTAGATGCTATTCGGAAGGTAACTACGACCCTGGAAGAAGCCATTCTTGGCAGAAGACGGAGAGGAGGTAACAAAAAGTTCGGCGCCGTATTAACGTTGGACGTCAAAAATGCGTTGAACTCTGCAAACTGGGGACTTATAGTACACTCTCTGAGGTCAATGATGGTGCCATGGTTTTTAATAAATATTATGCTAAGTTACTTCGACTATAGGTTCCTACTCTACAATGCCGACGATGGAGTAAGGCAGTACCACATAACTGGCGGAGTTCCACAAGGATCGGTACTAGGACCTCTCTTATGGAACATTATGTATGACAGGGTTCTAAGACATGTAATCCCGATTGAGGCTTAAATCATAGGCCTTGCAGATGATATTGCGATCGTTGTGGTGGCGAAACACCTAGAGGAGATAGTAGACATCGGCAATGAATGTATTTAAAAAGTTTGACGGTGGATGGCAACAGTTGGGTTAGAGCTGGCAGAACATAAAACGGAAGCAGTTCTGGTAACCAGTCACAAGGAAAGAAAAACAATCACCATCAGGGTGGGCGACCACAATATAACATCACAACCTGCTATCAGATACCTAGGTATGATGATCAATGCTAGACTCACTTACAAGGAACACCTTGAAAAAACGTGCGACAAAGCTGCAAAGGTGAGCGCTGCCTTATCCAGAATAATGACAAACATAGGAGGACCCAGACAACAAATGAGACTAGTTCTGGCAAGGGTGATGCAGTCAATCACAATGTATGCGGCACCAATATGGGCGAAAGCATTAAAAATTAAGTCATACGCAAGAAAGACTAATTCTATCAACAGACTATGTGCTCTGAGAGTTTGCTGTGCATATCGGATAGTGTCAGATGATGCTACGGGTATATATGTCATTGCGGGAATGCTACCAGCAGTAATATTTGCTACTGAGCTACAAAGGACCTACGATGCCAAAATTCGGGAAGCCGGAGTTTCAGTGAAAGATATCAAGCTGGGAGAAAAGCAGCGCAGCACAAGTACGTCGCAAGAGAGATGGAACCATTCTACAAAGGGGAGATGAACCTACAGACTTATTCCCGACATTCGTTAATGGGTAGAACGTAACTAGGGAGAAATAGATTTTTAATTAAGTCAGCTCCTATCTGGACATGGCTGCTTTCAATGACATCTATACAGGTTTGGTCTGAAGGTATCTCCCTTCTGCTTTAACTGCGGAGCGGCTAGGGAAGATGCACAGCATGTATTTTTTCAGTTCAGTGCACTTCAGAACAGAGCGCAGAGAACTAGAGGAAAAAATTGGAGAGATACCAACTCCTGAAAACATCGTAAACCATATGCTTACATCAAGTATAATACGGGATGCGGTGAAACAGGCTGCGGCAAAAATAATAAAGGAACTTCGACGATTGGAAAGAGTCAGAGAGAGCTTTAATGAAAATCAAACCCAGACGGCATCTCTATTACAACAAAGAACAGCAAATACTGTACACAATGTCGAACCAGCAAACGGAGAAAGAAGGGCATAAAGTGCTTACCAGCCCCGCGTAGTAGTACTTAACGGCAGTTCCGCGGGGAGAGTGGTGGAAGAGTGCCGGGTGTGGGTTAGTACGTAGGCGCATCCTTAAAATCGAGTACTTGGGCCTTGCGAATCGTGTAGGCTGATAGCCCGGGCTATTAGTATCTTTCGAAGATTATTACACCCTTGGACGTAACCAAAAAAAAAAAAAAGGTCTGAGACAAGCCAAACAATTCTTAGGAGATTACAATCTCAAAAGATTTAAAGCATCCTAACTGGTTCCCTAACGGGGCATTGCAAACTCAGGAAACACCTATGGAAGATAGAGATATCAGATGAAGGTCTCTGCAGATTCTGCAATGAGTCCACAGAAACTCCAGAACACATACTGCAATCCTGCGGGGCAGTGACCCAAAAAAGGTTTAAATATTTGGGAAAACACCAAATTCAAGAAAATTATTTACCAACAACGGATCAACTGCTCATTCTCAGATTCATAGTACTCTGAATAGGTTTTCCTTGTGTCATTACAGCTTTCACCACCGCTTGTTAAGATAAGGTTGCCCTCGACTTGCAAAGTGAATACCTGCCAAAAGAAAGTAAATGTCCCTTGCAACTCTTATTCCTTCATACGAGTAGTTATGAAAATGACGGAATTCAGTGCACAGGCTCAAAGCTACGCACCTCCGATACTTCAGGAATATTTGAAGTCATCTCTAATGCAATAAATGAAAATATCTATCCACTTTCTTGAGCTTAGGATTCACCTTCACCTCAGATAGCGGCAAAATCTTAAGATGCATCTTCTCCTCCATCATATCACGGAACAGGGATGCGTTATAAGTTCATATCCATCCCATTCAAGCTGAGTGTGTACCTACGTACATAAATCCATGCATCCATTAACCATAACCTCAAACACATCCCAGGCTATCCATTATGGATCCTTAATTTCACTATGATGTACTTACTTTCATTAATTAACGCTCGTTAAAGTCTGCAGATACTTTTTTTGTTTTGAAATTCTTTTTTCTTTTTTTTTACTGTTTCACTCCTATAAGTTAACACCTCAAATATTCTCCACATAAAAAAACTAAAGGAATGCCAACACCAGACAAATTCCATTCCCACGAACCACATCTCCAAGTGGATATTCCAATTACACCTTCATCCACTGTGTGGAGATTTATGTTGCAACAGTGTCATCCGGTTTCACCTGTGCTGCGAATCGTACGTGACGATATGTGCTGATGTCAACAATAAACTTATATTTAAGCTATTGTAATGTTGTTAGATCGGTTCAGTTTGTAATAGTTGTTAAGGGGTTACTATGCCCATTTAATTAAATAAATTTTTTTTAAAAAACCAAATTTACAAATGTAAATTTAACTGGCGCCCGAGCAGGGACCCGAAACGCGCAGTATTTTTCGAAACAGTGTTATAGTGCGGTATAGTGCGACCTGTCGTTACGGTAAATAATAAATAATATAAGGCTAAGCAGTTATAGTGCGGTATAGCGCGGCTCTTAGCATAAAGTGAAAAAAAACCGTATATAGAGACGGAAATAGTGTGTGAGCTTTGGGTCCCCTGAACCCTACAGTGCAGACTTAGAACATTTAAGCAAGCTCCATAGATATTAAAGTGTGTAACCTGGATCCTAAGTAACCAGCGTTGGACGAAAAGGAAGCAATCCGGAACACCGTTGGAGATGCTGTTGCTAACTGCCCTGTAAGATAGTATTAAGTTAATTAAAATATATAAATATAAAAGTGAAAGTGTCCATTCAGAAATAGATATAAGCATCCATTTATTAAGAAATAAAAATCCATATAAAAAGAAGAAAGAAAAATTTAAAAAAAAGAAAAGAGCCAATTGATTTAATTTGCTATAAAAATTTAACAAGAATAAAAAGAAAAGAGAATAAAATACACAATTGAATATTATAAGTGAATGATTTAATAGAAGAAAGAAATATCCATATCAAATTTATCATTAGTACGTAAGAATAATTAATACCTTAATTGCCTTTCAAAAAAGTAACAATTTATTTAAACTATATCACTTCTTTGCTATAAAAAATTCGTGTTAAAGTTTGTCGGTACACGGTTCCATTCCACCAATCATTTCGAATTCATCCAGACATATTTAACATTTTTTCCATTTTCAAAAAAAAAAAAAATCCTTTCCTTCTTCAAAATGCCTACTACCAGATCCATGATTAGTGACGATACCGCCGTACCAAGTGCACATCTCAGCGCACCTTCCACTTCCGCAGCGGCCCAAGACCCGAATCACTCTTATCAATCGACCTCTTCCTCTCCTGATGTACAAGAAGTTAGAGCACACCCTCAATTAGAAATTTTAGTAACTCAAATCCTTGATCGCCTTATCGAAAAACGTGAAAAACAGATTTTCGGAGGAGGGTTCAACCCTCACGCCCATCGTTACGCGGGCATTGATCAAACAATTGCCCCAGAGTATCGAAACCAACTTGAAGATCTAGAAAAAATACCAGACATCGTTAAATGTCTCAGAAACTTCTCAGGTGACGCCAGCGAATTTTCCTCGTGGAAAAAAAGCGTAGAGCGCATACTGAAATTATACGAACACGTCAAAGGATCGCCCAAATATTACGGCATTCTTAACGTGATTCGTAACAAAATAGTAGGCCCAGCTGACGCTGCTCTAGAGTCCTACAACACGCCTCTCAGTTGGGAGAGTATTATAAATTGCTTAACGCTGCATTACGCAGATAAACGGGACGTAACAACGCTCGAATATCAGTTGTCGAATCTTGTTCAAGGCAATAATAGCATACAAACATTTTATCAAATGGTTAGTGCTCAGCTAACGTTAATTGTAAACAGAATCTCTTGCATGGACATAGGTCCAGAGGCATTGCGCCTTTTAACACAGACCTATAGGGATAAAGCGCTGGACACCTTTATCCGAGGATTGCGAGGAAACTTGTCCGACCTATTGAGCATGAGAGAGCCAGAAGATCTCCCGCAAGCTCTCCATCTTTGCCTCAAATACGAAAATCAAAATTATAGAGCGCAACAAGTTCGAGCCAACCAAGGAACACTTAAGAGGAATTTCCCGCAAACCCCACAGCATTTGCAACAACAACAACGACCACAACATTCCCAAACTCAACGCCCGCAGCAGCAGCCGCAATTTAAACCCGCAAATAGCCCAATGCACAAACCACCACAGAATTATTCCCAGCACTCCCCTCAATGGCAGCAACACCCACAAAAAAATTACCAGCCAAATAACAATGCTCAATTCTCCCCAAACTATGATCCTAATTACCGTCCGAATCCTTCCCAGACCCAATATCAATCACCTAACCCAACTCCCATAAAACCCGAACCGATTGGGCAAGGCTACAGCCAGCAGTTTAAGCAAAGCGGTATGGCAAAAGCACAACATTCTAAACCACAATCCTCGCAGAGAGCAAAACATCCTAACTACCACATTAACCCTGAAATAAATGAAACAACGGCTACAGATCATCCTTGCTCAAGTGAAGAATCTAATGAGCAATCCCATGAAGACCAAATGCAGAACTACCCAGGAGAACTTATCCAGCAATATGGCAACGAATACCAACCAGGCGAAGAAGCATATGATCACTCCACTGGTAATTTTCTAGAACACAGTGATATCCATTTTTTAGGCTAGCGAATTCATCGCTACCCTATTTCGAGTGCAAACAAAACGATGGAACAATTTTAAAATTTTTAATAGACACCGGGTCTAGTAAAAATTACGTTAAACCTGAATTAGTGCGCAAACAAATACCCAATAACCAAATCTTTTACGCAAAATCGATAGCCGGTGACGTAAAAATAAGTCACCATACAATGATTAATCTTTTTGGCCTAAAAAATATCAACCTGAAATTCTTTATTTTACCTACCCTTAAAACATTTGACGGCATCTTAGGCAATGATAGCTTGAAACAATTATCCGCTGTTGTTTATGCTAGAGACAATTACATGACTATACTTAATACAATCAGAATCAGAGTTAAACAACTTGAGTCCCAACATATAAACTTGATATCTTTGAAAGTCGACCACCTTACATCAAACCAAAAAACAATGCTAAATTCAATAGTAAGCAAATATCGCAACCTGTTTTCAGAGCCAGAAGAAAGACTGACGTACACAACAAAAGTTGTAGCAGAAATACGAACTACTGCTAACGAACCTGTATACACCCGATACTACCCTTTCCCAACGTCCTTAAAGTGCGAAGTTGAAAGACAAATAGGAAAAATGCTTGAGGATGGCATTATAAGACCTTCCCGTTCTCCGTACAATTCACCAATGTGGATTGTACCCAAGAAACCAGACTCAACAGGAAGCAAGCAGTATAGGATGGTCATTGATTACCGAAAGTTAAATTCTGTAACCATTGCTGATCGATATCCTATCCCAGATATTAGCGAAGTCATTGCACAACTGGGAAAAAATAAGTTCTTTACGGTGTTAGATCTAAGAAGTGGGTTCCACCAAATACCGTTAAAGGAAGCCGACATTGAGAAGACCGCCTTCTCAATAAACCACGGAAAGTATGAGTTCACGAGGCTGCCGTTTGGATTGAAAAATGCACCATCGATTTTTCAACGGGCCCTTGATGACATACTGCGTGAATATATAGGCAAATCATGTTATATATATATAGATGATATAATCATCTTCAGCAGTGACGAACAGCAACACGCTGAGCATATAGAACAAATTTTTAACACCCTAAATAATGCAAACATGAAAGTTCAACTGGAAAAGTGCAACTTCTTCAACTCCCAAGTTGAATTTCTGGGTTTCCTTATTTCGGCTGATGGCGTTAAAACAAATCCAGCCAAAGTCGAGTCAATTTTAAAATTTCCAGTCCCCTCAACTCTCAAAGAATTAAGATCCTTCCTTGGACTCTCGGGATATTACCGTCGATTCGTTAAGGATTACGCAAAACTTGCTAAGCCTTTAACAGCCCTGTTAAGAGGAGACGAGGGACGTGTCTCCAAGAACCAGTCTTCTAAGATAGCAATCAAATTCGGCCCAGAAGCCCTCGAATCTTTTAATAAGATAAAGACCTCACTTGTTTCTAAGGACATTATTCTGGCATACCCTGACTATAGTAAACCGTTCGACCTCACCACAGATGCATCCAACTATGCACTTGGTGCAGTTCTAGAACAGGACAATAAACCTATAACATTTATTTCCCGTACGCTGAGTAAAACAGAAGAGAGTTACGCAGCGAACGAGAAAGAGATGCTAGCTATCGTTTGGGCGTTAGGCTCTTTACGAAATTACCTTTACGGTACTGCTAAGGTTCGCATATTTACTGACCATCAACCCCTCACGTTTGCCTTAAGTAATCGCAACAACAATAGCAAGATGAAAAGGTGGAAAGCCGCACTCGAGGAGTATAACCACGAGCTTAGGTATAAACCTGGAAAAACGAACGTGGTCGCAGATGCGCTTTCCAGGTATCCACAGTTATCAGACGTAAACGCTCTCACGACCACTCAACATAGCAATGAAAGCTCGTCGCAAAACCTGATTCCAAGTATAGAAACCCCTATAAATGTATTTAAGAATCAAATTTTTCTCCAGGTTGATAGGACCCCTTCCAAAAATTTTCAAATTATTTTTCCCACATATCATAGACATACAATAAAAGAACCAGAGTTTAACGAAGAAAATTTAATAAACATTCTTAAGAAATTCCTAAACCCTTCGGTTATCAATGGTATCAAGGCAGCAGAGCAAATAATGGGCATAATTCAAGAAATTTACCCGCTACACTTCGCGAATTACAAGATTCGCTTTACCCAGGTGCATGTGCAAGATGTTAAGAACGAAGCAGAACAAGATGAGATAATAATTAAAACACATAAACGTGCCCATAGGAATGAGCGCGAAAACAGAGCGCAAATTCTGCAAAATTTCTACTTCCCTTCAATGGCTAAAAAAATCAAAAGAATTATAAGACAATGCACGGTTTGCCAAGAGAATAAATATGACAGGCATCCCAACAAACCTGTCATACATCCCACTCCAATACCGCAATATCCAGGACAAATTGTTCACCTGGATATATTCTCAACAGAAGGTAACCTTGTGCTTACTTCTGTGGACAAATTTTCCAAATATGCACAAGTAAAGATCATAAAATCCAAGGCGGTTGAAGACATACGGCAACCTTTAAGGGAGATTCTCTTCTCATTCGGACTCCCTCAAATGGTCGTAATCGATAATGAGAAAGCTCTAAATTCGACCTCAATAAGCTTTATGATAGAAGAAGAACTTAAAATCAAAATGTTCACAACGCCCCCGTACTCGAGTTCTGTAAATGGTCAGGTAGAACGTTTTCATTCAACTCTGGTTGAAGTAATGAGATGCTTGAAAACAGAAGGCCTACATCGTTCCTTCACGGAACTTATAGAGCGAGCCGTTTACGAGTACAATCTTTCTATCCATTCAACGACTGGGAAAAAACCGATAGAAGCATTTTTCGGACGGAGAGTCACATCCGATCCAAATTCACTCGAAAAAGCTAGGGTAGAAACAGTGAAAAGAATTCAGTCGAAACAAGAGGCTGATCTCCATTTCCATAATAAGAAAAGAAGCCCAATCAAAGAATATCACCCAGGTCAAACAATATACGTTAGGCAAAATAAGCGAGTAGGGTCAAAATTAACCCCTCGCTATAGGAAAGAAATAGTGCTAGTAAATAAGAACACAACTGTAATAACCCAGTCGGGTAAAGAGGTGCACAAGTCGCTAATTAAAAATTATTGAAATTTGCTTTTAGATTCCTTTTTGCTTTCGCACACGCCGAGGTGAGAATGCTCGATTACTCAAGCTCGCAACTTATACCTATAAGCTCTGGAACAGCTAAGCTTCAAACGGGTACAATTAAACTAATCCATATAATAGATATGGAAAAATATCAGCAGTCACTTAATCTCCTGGAAGAAAAACTAAAAGAAGTCATTACCAAAACCCATCCTTTGTATCCTTTCCTGTCCCATGGAATCCAACAGATAAAAGTACACCTCAACAGGCTCTTCCCAAAATCCCAATCCAAACGATCATTAGATTTCCTTGGCTCAGCCTGGAAATGGATCGCTGGAACTCCCGACGGACAAGATTTCAAAATTATAGAAGCAAAGATAAATAACGCACTCGATAACAATAATGGTCAAGTTATAATAAATGAATTATTTTTAGAAAAAATTAATGAAATACGTAATGTAACGAACAACTTAGTTAAGGAATATAATACGAAAACTAATAAATATGATTACCTTTTAGATATAAAGTTTAAATTAGAATTGCTCAAAGATGAAATACTAAATATAGATTATAGCATTCAATGGGCCAAAGCTGGCATTATAAACACTTATATCCTATCAGATTTAGAAGTAAATTTAATTAAAGAAATTGCAAAAAAAGAAACCATTCCCTATATTAATGCTGTAGAAGCAGTAGAGTTTTCAGAAGTAAAAATAGCTTCGAATAATACGCAATTATTATACATTCTAAGTTTTCCAACCACTGAAGTGGAGCCTTGTGAAAAATTAATTGTTAAAGCTGTTAAAATGAAAAATGTCATTAACAAAATAGATTTTAAGGAAATTTTGAAATGCAAAAACAAACTGTACGGCATTATAAATCAATGTAAAACATTTAATACCCTGTCAATTTGTAATTCCAATAATGTTATAGATATAAGTAATGATAATTGCATCAGCAGCATGTTGTCAAGCCGAATACCATCGTGCAAGAAAATTAACAATCAACACGTACCAAGTATTGAAGAAGTAGTTCCCGGTGTAATACTACTAAACCAGTTCAACGATGAGATAAAAGTGAACGAAGAAGTAGTGAAGCTGAATGGGACATTCGTCATCCAATTTCATAACGCAACAATTCGAGCAGGTCAATATGTCTTTAAAGAATCGGAGATAACCCAAGTGAACCCTTTACCGGCAATACTTCAGCCGAGCGCAACAAAATCTGAGTATGAAGAAGTACTTTCGTTAGAAATGATTAAGGAAATCGAGGCCAACAATACCAATATCATCCGTAAACTCGAAACACGCAATAATAGAAAATCAATAGCAATATTAGGGATGCTAGCCCTAGTAATAATGATCATACCTGCAACACTCATCTGGAAAAATCTCAAACCTAAGGAAAAACACACGAAACCATTGCAAGTATCAATAGAAGAAACACCAACAGAAATAGTAACAACCTCACCAAAACCATCAGAAAATTCTCCTCAACCCCAAGCATCATCAAGAGTAATAAGAGTAAGCCAAATTCCCTTGTTTTGAAGAACAAAATCAAACGTGGACGTTTGACACTAGGAAGGGAGGAGTTAACACCTCAAATATTCTCCACATAAAAAAACTAAAGGAATGCCAACACCAGACAAATTCCATTCCCACGAACCACATCTCCAAGTGGATATTCCAATTACACCTTCATCCACTGTGTGGAGATTTATGTTGCAACAGTGTCATCCGGTTTCACCTGTGCTGCGAATCGTACGTGACGATATGTGCTGATGTCAACAATAAACTTATATTTAAGCTATTGTAATGTTGTTAGATCGGTTCAGTTTGTAATAGTTGTTAAGGGGTTACTATGCCCATTTAATTAAATAAATTTTTTTTAAAAAACCAAATTTACAAATGTAAATTTAACTTATATGTGAGGTTAGAATGCAATGCAGCACTACATCTGTGACGACTAAGCCTCCGACATCAAGAGATGTTGGTGTTGGATAAAATTGGTAGAGTACTTCTGCACAGGGACCGGTACCGGTAACGGATTGACACTATTTGAGGGCGGAAATACTCGTAGTTATGTGAAGAAGGTGGACGGGCTGTGATGCCGCTTATACTTGTAGTACCTATAGACTCCAGCGCTAGAAATTTTCTTCGGCTACAGCAACTTTGAAGTTTGGAACTTACTCGTAGTTTAGCATTATTGCGGCATCGGGTGTAAGCAGTAATTAATTCCTGCTCCATACCTTAGCGCAGAAGTATAACAAGTGTAGAACACACACACACACAAGCACTCGTACGCAGCAAAAGGTGTAAAGTGCAAGAGTGACATACTCGGATACCCCGTACTCGGATACACTCGTAGGAACTGCTTAATTATACTGTTAATGCGTGAATGGGGAATGGGAATTTTATTAAATTAAATTATTGCAGCTACTTAAAAAGTTTGAGCGCGCCTTTTATTAGCACACTACGAGTAGATGGTAGGTTGGTAGATAGGTGTGTACTTAAAGTGTTACCATGTTACCACGGAGATTAATGTCTCTTCTTTCGCAGTCGAAGTGGCTTAATTTGAATGCGCCTTTATGTCGGTTGAAGTATTGCCGACGTTAATTAACTTCATGAGCACATATTTTATTGCTTTTGTATTTAAATTTTGTAATATTTCGTGCGCGAACATTTTTTCATAGCCTCAAACGTGAGTACTTGGATGTTACTTTCGTAGCAAAGGAGTGTGAAGCGTCTGTTTTATTCATAGCCGGGACATGTTATTGTTTCATCAGTAGAGGGTATAGGTATAACAAAGATTCTGAATACCGAAATTCAATTGGGGGTGGCTGAATTGTAATGGAGACGCATGGGTTTTGAAATCCATTAAGAGTCATCCATCTTCCAGAAATCTTTATGGTCGGTTGCGAGAGGAAAGGAGAAACTGTAATTGCTGAAACTTGGGATGACTTATTTAGTTGGTGAGGGTGGGCGTTATCGAAAGGAGCCATACTTGGGTGAGGAATACATATTTCGGGGTTCAGTTGTTTGTACTCATGGATGTACGTCCGATATGAAGTTTGAATCACTTTTTCCGTTTCTTAAACTATAAGGTTGAAACTACACAGAATTCGAAGGAGAACAACAATTCTCTCATATCCTCTTAGGGTTCCTTGGTATTTTGTGAATTTGTGATGGTTAATCAATTTAATTATGTGATGTCTCGAGAGCTCGAATAAGCACCCCCACTTCACTACTTCGTCCACGCAACTTGATGCGAGGAAAAAAGAGGTAGTAGGAAGATTGATACTGATCGCCTTGCTCCAGTATCGAGTTCCATAGGTATTAACGAAGAAGTAAGAAGAAAGACAGGATTTATTCGAGGATCAACAGTGTAGTCATTCGAAAAGGCTACTAGGTGGTCACTTCTCGAGTATCTTAAAGGAATACTCTTATTAGTGTTCCATAACGCAATTTGCCTGGTAAAACTTGAGACACGATCTTACCTACTTAATACGTTTATATAGCGCTCAGTGTTGTTGAGTGTACCTATAATGTTATGGTTTTTTATGCCTAAAGGCATCGTAATCGCCACACGCCTCGCATCCTCGCTTATGTATGTAATTATGGGTAGATGATCTCGCAAGAAACATACATGTCAAACATGACAAATATATAGTATGACGAGCAAATGAATGGCCTTGTACATAAATGGGTTAACTGATGTCGAACCTTGCTGACGTTTAGGGGACAACGACCTTCGGATCACGCAGATATCATCATCATCCAGAAAGTGCGATAGTATGGGCTGGATACAAAAAGAAACATGCTACGGTGATTGCTATGGGGAATTGCGGCACATGAGCGAATGTCTTCTGACAGCACGAGGCAAGGCTAAATTCGATGCCACCCAAAAGGGTATGACTACCTTTAAATGCCCGAGCACTTGCTAAGTTTTTGGGAAAATGGGGTCGAAAGAGAGAGAAGGGAGCCACGGCCTCCCACGTGGGCAATATCCGAAGAATGATTAAAGCTTACGGACTTTTCCCCAAGGCGAAATATCATTTCGGACAGTCAACATTGACTCGGATCACCACTTTGTTGCAGTCGGGATGCGATTGCGGATTTCCCAACTGCCACAACAAAGAGCAAGAGATCGTCGGAATTTTCGCCGTACTCGTATACCAAAATCTGTCAACAACTCCCACGTTGCCAGCATCGAGTACCGAAGATCATTATCATCGCTGCAAACGTGGCATCGGAGACGCCGAAATCCCTGGTTTGATGAAGTATGTCGGCAAGCAAATGCAGCTAAACAAGAAGCGTAAAAAGCGGCGTTGAAGCGAAGGTCTAGAGCCGCTCGTAAGCTCTACGAGCAGAATAATCAGAAAGAACAAAGGCATGAGATCAAAGATATTGTAAGCTTGTGCCACGACAAAAATGCTTTGGAGTTTAATCAGCAAGTGAATATGACGTGTCAAGAGAAGAACGCTCGAACAGAAGCTTTACGATAAAAAGAAGGAAACCTTGTTATAAAGTAACAGGCAAAGCTAAGAATATGTAAAACAAAAATGTCTACAGCCTATATAACAGCGAAGAAACCCAACATCCCGCCTTCAAGCAAAATAGACCATTCAATCTAGGCGCTGATAGCAAAAACTTCAGTTCAGGTGAGTAAAATTACGTACGGATAGCATATCTTGGATGAAATCAAGTAGCAGGCTGCTGGAAATGACTTTGTTGAGAGCGTGCACCAAAACATTTTTCAAATCTGATCAGAAGAGTTTATGTCTAATGAATAGAACATCAGTTTTGTTTTCTCAACTCCATCAACCTTAGATGTATAAGGTACGCACAACAGAACATCACAGTCGACAGCTATAATTTCGAGGTAGTAAGTGCCTTTGTCTAACACCTTGGCTCTACTTAAAATTCCGCTAACAACACCTCAGCGGAAATCAAAAGAAGAATCATTCATCCCAATCGCTGTTTCCTTGGACTAAGAATGCTAAGACTCTATATATGAGACCCTGAGCACCCCAGTCCCGCTTTATGGCTCTGAAGCATTAGCTCCATACGAGTAGATGAAGATTTCGAAAAATCCTTCAAACTAGCCCCTGTCTGCGTTGACGGGTTTTCGAGGAGAAGATTCAACGACGAACTATACGAGTACAAGCTGTACACTGAAAACTGTGCATGAGTAGCCTGCGTTGACTAGGGCATGAAGAGTGAATGGACACCAATGCTATGGACCTCAGAGTCTTCGAATCTAATCTGTAGGGGCCACCCAGTATAGGTATCGCTCTCAAGTAATGAGGAATCGAACCGACTAGGAGTCCGCAATTGGAGGAAGTTTGCTAAGTAGTGAGTCCTGTGATTTAAGCCACCGGTTCACTCCGAACCGTAACGCAAACTAAATAAGTAATATAAGGTCTTTTGCATCAAAATCTTTAGAATAACCTCGATGATATTGCCATTATCGGAAGAAAGCAGCGTGATGTCGGTCCTGCTTTCGGGAGTATTTAGCCGGAAGGAGCGAAAATGGGTTAAGCGCTCAACGAGGCTAAGACCAAGTACATAATAGCATATGCTTTCAAGCAAAGGTGACACCTTCGAACGACATCTCGGACAGAAAGTCACCTTCTCTGACTCTGTCTACCTAGGCTCCGCTATAAATTCAGACAACGACACCAGCGCAGAGATCAAATGAAGAATAACTCTTGCCAATAGCTGCTTCTACGGACTAAAAAGGTAATTGACTAGCAAAGCCCGCGTGCGAATAACAAAAGTCCTTCAAAATTTCTCTTGAAGATATCTAAATAGACGATTTAATAAGCGCTAAAGATAATCTTGAAAAAATAAATCAGAAGGGTTCCGAAAAATTCTGGATTTCAAATACGGAAACGCTGAATGAATGAGAAAAAAATTAAAGGATCACTTTCCTAGCTCAAATCAGGAAATTTCAGTACCTAGCAACGATTCTGATGTCATGGAATCTCTTGGTATTAAACGGGAAACTTTCCGCTGATCAGTTGCAGTTTATATCAGTATGACAACGAACTCTACCAAACGGATGGTTTTGTTAGTGGTTTCCACACTTTTCAGGTCTTTAACCTTCGATGGTTTCAAAGGGAATATAATCTGTTAGATTCTTTGAGTGTAAGAAATAAATCGGGATGAGTCCACATAGGCAGGGATATATGACGAATGTCAACAATTCGACATTGAAAACTTGTGTTTGAATGCATTGACCAGCGGCTTATAGTCCGTAGAGATGCAGAACTCGTGGCCTTCCAACATACACTTAAAATGCTTCACATCTTCGTACATGGCCAACAGTTCTCCGTCATAGGTGCTGTACCTCGCCTGCTTTGGTAACAGTTTCTTCGAGAAGAATCCTAGGCGTGACATTAATCTGTTGATAGTTTGGTGAAGTGCAGCTCCGATGGCACTATAAGAGGCATCTACGCGCAGTAAAAATACGTCGTAATTTGACGGCGTAACGCCGATCAAGTCTTGTTTTCATTTGTCTAAAGCCACTGTAGAATGTTGATCCCATGCAATTTTGTATTGCCCTTAATGAGATCCAGCAATTTTGATTGAATTTTTATAGCGTGTGGAATGAACCGACGATAAAAGTTTATTATTGCTAAAAAAATCGCTTCAGATCTTTTGCCAATTCGGGTTTCTTAAACTGACGTATACACTCTATTTTCTCCGGCAAGGGTCGAATTCCATTCTTGTCCACGAGGTGCCCCAAGAATTTAATGCTTTCCTTACCTAAGTCGCATTTAGACACATTGATGCTTAAATTGTTCTGGCGCAGCCTCTCGAAAATGATCCTCAGGTGTTTCTCGTGCTCGACTGGATCAGCGGATGCAACGCATGTGTCGCAGCAAGTGTATGAAGTCCTGGATGAATGGTATTGGGTAGCGGTCGGGAACGATAATTGCGCTCTAGCCCCGGTAATCGCCACATGGCCTCCATTCGCCATTGGCCTTTTTCACAAGATGTATCGGGCCGGAACTGTCTGCAGATGCTATTCTCCATCGAAAACCGAATGTATGTACGCGCTGCCTCCCATTTATCTGGTGCTAATCGGCGAGGGCGGCAAAAGACTGGCTGTGCTTTGGTTAAAATTTGGTGGGTAACCGTTGTCGGGATGGGATTTGTTCGTGGTAATGTCCTTGAACTATGAAAACAGTGCGGCGTATAGATTGCTTGGGTTGAATGTGGCTATACTCGTTCGCGATTCGTCACAATGCTTAAAGATGTTTTGTTGTCGATTAACACGCCTCGCTTACTGTCCACTAGCAGTTCAAAGTGGCTTAAAAAATCGACACCTATTAAAGCATTTTTGACATCAGCCACAATGAACGACCATTCGAATTTCCTGCGCAACCCGATATTTACCACCACGAAAAGGAACGACGGAGACATCGGCGTCTGCATCTATTAAAAAGTTGCTAAAAGAGTTGGAATCGGTAATGTAGAGGCGGTTTTGTACCAACAAGCCATCCCTACCCGTCTCTTTTAGCGATTTGTTGTTTAGTTTCCCGAGTGTGAATTACGAAACTCACACGGTTGCCTACACTTTCTGGTCTGTTGCCCAAATCTTTCGTGAAACCAACAAAACTTTGAGTTACGCCCCGGCATCTGCCTACGTGGCGATCTAGAACAAGATAGGATATTATTTTGGACTTGCATCCCGTCAAACCTTTCTACTCCAACTTAAGAATGTAACTCGGCGCGGATGCTGCACTTCTCGTAGCAATCGTCGAATAATCGCTTACCTCCATTATTTTGTCTTGCAGTGGCAATGGCTATATTCTTAAGATTGTCGTACTTGCCTGTCTGTGGCTGATCCAAAACTGTATCGGACACCTGCGATAAAATCTTTCCTTCCATACGGCCGAGTATTGTGTGAAATTTGGTTTTGCCCGAAGTTATGCTGCATGTGATGAACTGGGACTCGATCTGGGCGAACCATATTTCTGGATTTTCCTCCCATTTGGCTGTCTATCACCCTGCGTACATTTACTGGTTGCCGTTCGTTAGCGCTGCTTTTTTTTCTGTGTCGGAACTTACCATCGTACATGTTGCCACTGCAACAAATAATTTAATAAAACAAAATGTTAGTGCAGAAGGCAAGATGTAAATAAGCAGAAGGCAAGAATAGAAAGAGAATGTTTTTCGGCGGAAGACCAACAGGTAGGTTGGTTTTCTTTTGTCGCAAAATGGTGTTTGTCACTTAGCTGTCATTGAAAAGTGGTTTGTTAAATATCAAAACGTTGCTGAGCTCGTGACGTCATCACAAGTCCATCAAACTTGTTACATGTTACATGTTTGCGATAATCAGATCTATCTCTAGACGAAAAAGATTGGTCATTGATAGGTAAAGACACACATTTTCGACTTCAAACGAATTGTCGGATATTTTGTTATGGGTCTCGAGAAAGCTGAAACAGGACAACCACCACTCAATGCAAGGGATAGAAACCATAGACTTTTGCGTATTGTATGACACATTCACCAGAAACGTTTCAAATATGATGTTGAACAAATTCAAAAAGAGTGAGAATTCAAGATTTAAAAACTTGATCCACTTTGTAGACGATTTTGCCTTAAAACTGCTCAGAGTTGGTGGGCGTTTGCAAACATTTCGTATTCTCCTTAATATCATCTCCTTCATCCTGGATCCTACCTTTTTGCAATTATTCTGCTTTTCAACAATTCCTGGAACCGAAAACTGAGAAGGCGTTTGCTTACTTTAGGAGGTGTTTGCTCCTTTTGTTTTAAATGTTCGCTATAGCGTAGTTTAAACTGCAATTTTGCAATTGGAAAGGGATTTGACCTCGAGAAGTACCACTTACTGACTTAAAGTGTCGCTACAATCCGGAGTGGAACAGTGCCTCAGTCAACAAGTACTTTCAGCCAGCTCGATCGTTCTCTAGATTCCTCCAGTTTTATAAAAAAAAAAAATAAGAAAACAATCAACGACAACAGTGCGTCACCATTCAGATCCATCTTCCTGATAGAGAATTGTGGGTTTGGTTTTGCTTGCTGCATTTTTTTTCTTCTAAATTTCTACTGGTAGACCTGGAATCTCATCCTTCTTACTTCCATCAGACCAATGTTAGGAGTATTTCCTGTCATTTTCTCTCAACAAAATCGTTACATTACCTCCTGAGCGATTTCGAAAGAAATTCATAAGAAAACATCATTTCGACAGAGTTAAACAGTGTAATCGACAAGGAATTTTTGCGCTAGAATATTGATGGCCGTCACATGTCAAATGCTAAACGATTTGATATTAATAACACAACGCACTCAGTCATCTACAAGTAAGTGAACATGGAAGAAGCACAAAGTTGCGAAAACGAACAGAAAAAAAAAGGCCAGAAAATTTAATACGAAACTCATAAGGGTAGTAACTTCCATTACCCTTTCATTTTTCATCCATTTCTTACCGCCCTTTACTGACAATACATTCCACTCATAGTGTATACCATACGAACTCGACTCTACACCCTTCATTGACGACCACCCTCTGCCACCTGTCTTACTTTCTATAATTCGCATCAAACGATTTTTCATGTTTCCTTTAAGGATTGATTCGAGCATTCTTCCATAACGGGAAGTAATCAATCTTCAGCAAAAAGGATCAACGAGCTATGATTTGAAAACTCCTGGAAGTAGGTATGAGTACGAGTTCGAGTAGTACTCGTAGTCATACTCGTACTTTCATATTTTTTTTCTGAGTACTCATTCGCCAGAGTGAGTCTTGGAAACATGCAGGGTAGAAGTACACAATACCCACATCAACCCAGTCCTGGTAATGTGATTCATTCTTCCAAGACGTATGGGATAAATTGATCAAGTTGCCTCGGAACAATAATTTAGCAGGTTGTGCTGTTGCTTCTCTGTTGTCAACGCAAGCACTGTAGGTGCTTGAGAAGGACGAACGGATGGGTGAACGGACGGATGGGTATGGTATTACTATGAACAGAGACTGAAATTTAATTTGAAAGGTGTCAGACTATTAAGAAAGGTAAACATCTGCTGCCATGAAGAGGATTTTCTGTCCATAACCACCCTGAAAAAGGGTTCCGAGTCCAAAGTCCAGAGTCCAGAATTCAGATTCCAGAGTCCAGCATAATGGTTGCCTTTGTTATTTTAAGGTGCCCGTCTGGATATACTTTGCACATCATGATACAGACATCAGACATGCTCGGGGGTAAGATTTAATCACGATACCAGCATAAATGGCTCTGACAAAGGATGTAAGGGATGTAAAAGATGTAGGGTAACGCATACCAAGGATTGTTAATCATCTGGGAGCATGCAATTAAGATATTAGCAATCCAAACAATGGGTTTCGTAACGTACCCTGCTGCTAGTGTGGTCTTTATATGATTGAAAATATTCATATCCCTCAGAGGAAGCACGGTACTTAAAGACTCAAGGGAGGTTTGATTCTTTCGTTTAAACTGAGAGGATTGATTGTTGCACAATTTGCATACGAAATTCATTGTCAAAGTACGGGTACATATGAAAAATATTCGTTACTTAGGGAATTGTCTTTGCAAACTACTGTCAACTGGGGAGGCTTTAATGTGGCCCAACGTATATATAATTACATGACGAGGGTATCTTTTTGCCGCATTAGAATAGTCATTATAAGGTTATCATAGCTCAGCTGAAAATAGCTATTCCAGAAGGCTACGCACAAGGGCCATGATTATTTGCTTAAATGAGCTTTTTGAAGCATCAAAGCCGAAGAAGGAACTTTGAACAACGACGAATAGATGAAATGGTATGCAAAATCTGGAATAGCAACCTTCGAAAGAAGGCAATAGCAGAGGTAACGCGGTATTGCTAACTGCTTTTCATCGATGGTCGGAATGCTGGCAGGTGGCAAATTCGAATCAAAAACTCTTTAGCTCTGGAACTCGTACCTTTGTCGAATCATTTGGCACTGGTTTGCCGAATTCAGAAGCGGTCATACAAAGACTAAACATTCTGGGCGCCTAAATGATGTGACTAAACAACTATTGGCCTTGGATATAATTGGATTCACCATTGACTATTGATATTCAGATATAACTGCAAACCAGGAAGTGTGATGGAAATGGCTGGTAAGAAAGAGGATGTAAACAATGATATATACCATGTTGGTTGGACTAGGAATAAAAGGCAAGAAGTTTCGAGCCTCCGACTAGCGAGCGGCTCTCTTATGACAATTTGCATCAACGCTTTCATAAGCCTTATACCATATACGGCCATTGTCTTAGGAAAGACAACAGCCACTCCACGAAAGAATATTTCTACGAGTTCCTCGACATATGGGCAATTTCCGAAGTATGAGCTTAAAATCGTACTAAGCAGTTTTAATATAAGTTAGGGAAGGAGAAGAACATCTTTGGTAGAAGCACATCCGGCAACGCACTTGGGCTTATTGACTTTGCGGGGGAACGAAATATCACTATAGCAAGCATGTGGTTTCCTCATCTAAATATTCACAAGGGCTCTCTGCATCATGAATCGTTAAATCAAAATTGTCACATCGTGATGAACGCAATGTATGCCTCCAGGACTCTGCATGTCCGAACTATCCGATCAGTCAACATTCTCATCACCACCTCTTGCGGCCGAGGTGCGATTGCGGATTTCCCAAGCACGACAATAAAGGCGAACTTCTGTTAGAAAATTTATCGAAGATCTTCTCTGAACGTGTATCCCTAAATTTGTTAACAACTCTTATGCCGCCAGTATCAAGTACCGAAGACTAGTGGTTAGGTTACCAACTGATGTGCAGCTAAAAGCGAAGCGTATAAAGTGACGCTGCATCGAAGGACGGAAGTGGCTTATGAATTCTACGAGCACAGAGTTCTACAGAGGAAACCAGAAGCGCCGTATAGAAGATTGTAAAGATTTAGAAGAAACCCTTATAGGAGAAACACAGTCGGCACTGGGAAAAAGGAACAACTATTTCTGCAGAGCGTATTACGGTGAGGAAGCCCAATATGCTTCCATCGGGAAGTTAAGACCGATGGTTCCCAAAACTTTCGCCGGCATCTGAAACCCTTTGTTAACGACGTGATTGCCACCAATCAGTGAGATTTCAGACCAGCAAAGTCCACAAACGACCAAATCTTCACACAAAATAAGGTATATTCTTATTTGTTCTAAGGGGTGTTTTTTTAAGAGCTTGAAAAGTTTAAACAATAATACAAGACAGAAATATTTTTGGAATAATTTTTTTATTATTATAATTTGTTAGATAATTGCATTTATTTGTTTATTAAATATGATTTCGGGCATATGCCCACCGCGGCTGCGAGTTACATGGTCCATTCGATCAGTCAAATTTTTCTCTACTTTTTCCAATAAATCTGACCGTATTTCGTCACTGGTGGCTTGAATACTAGCTTCAATACTTCAAGACTTGCTGGTTTGTCGGCATAAACCAATGACTTAATATAGCCTCAAAAAAAAGTAATCGAGAGGCGTTAAGTTGCACGAACGAGAGGGCCAGTTAACAGGACCACTTCTGGAATCAAAGTTGACACCAAATTAATTTTGCAATAAATTGATGGTTAAGCGCGCTGTATGGCAAGTTTCTCCGTTTTGTTGGAACCAAATGTCGTCGATGTTTAGCTAAAATTTTCCACGTAGTTGAAGGACAAAGGCTAACAAGTTGCGAACGGCGACGAATCGGCATTTCGGCGTATTCTTCAACACTTCGCGCTACAGTAGTAATATTCTCTTCTGTACGCACATTTCTTCGCCTTGTTGATGGTTTTGAATCGAGAAGAGTAAAATTAGTGGGAAAACGATCAATAACCGCACGAATTTTTTGTTCACTAAGCCGATTATGTTGACCGTAAAATTGATGAAGTGCTCTATGAACTTCATGAATAATAATAAACAGAATCGTTAGCACAGTTTGACATTGACAGCTGTCAAACCATAGACAACAACCATCGAAACTTCTCATGCAGCTAAAGAAACACATTTTATAAGAAGGAACGCACAACGGGACATCAAAGTCTACAGCCATTATTTCGAGAGAAAATGACTTTGTCTCAAGTCAAGGAAGTCAATCTGCTATAAATTGTGCCAACAACACCTTAGCAGAAATAAAACGAAGAATCACTCTTGCCGATCGCTGTGCTAAGAAAGCAATTGCGAAGTGAAGCCCTATCCCGAAGAACTAAGGAAACTCTATATAAGACCCTGATCATCCCAGTCTTGCTTTATAGTGCTGAAGCATGGACAACTATGTATGTATATATCGAAAACGGATGAAGATACTCGTATTCTTTGTAGTTTCGAGAGAAAAATCTTTTGAAATACATATTTCGTCCCGCTCGTATTGTTATTTATTTTTAATTTATTGCTCACATAAGATTTTATAACATCTTTTGCAAAAATGGAACAAGCTTAAACAATATTCCACGTTAGAATTTAAAAAAAAAAAAAGGAATGAAACAATAAAATACCATCTAACAAATATAAATTAAGAAATAGATAGCGAAGGAAAAATGGGAAAGAAATATAGAGGGGATAGTAAGATAGAAAAATTAAGAAGAGATTGGGAAAGGGAGGTATTATTTTTTTTTATGATGGCGGAGGTATAAATTTGGGAGTACAGGAAATTGGGATACACAGGAGGACTTTACTAGAAGTTTTCAGCACAATATTTAAAAACTTCTTTGCTGAAAGAACTAGTGTTACTCATGCGCTTGATGGCTAAGGGCAAACGATTCCAAAGTTGAATTGAATGTACTCGTACAAACAAATTCCGGGATGTATTTAAATACTTGCACCGAGGTGCTACCAGCTGTAAAGTTGTTTTATTTTTCGGAAAGCTTACAATTTCAAACAGATATTCTGGGGTTTTCTTTACTAGAATTGCAAAAATAAAATTTAACGATATGTGAAAAGTCCAATCAAGGAACAGCAATTCGCTTGCTGAATGCAGATATGCGATCATATCTTTTTGCATTAAAAATGCATATCGCGCAGGCATTGTGTGCGACAGTTAAATTTCTAGCAGAATCATGGTCCATATTTCTGAATAATTCATAGCTATAGAGAATAAAAAAAAAAAAAAAAACACTGGCGCTGGCAGCCCGGTATGGGCCATGGCCTAGCTTCGTGACACTCATTTGTGTTGCTGCTCATGTTGTCATTTTTGTCACATCTGAGCGGGGCCTACGGTTTATCGCCGAGTCTGAACGGCACTCCTTAGAAGCTTTTTGTAGGCAATTTTACTTTCGGGAGTTTGCCATTGCCCGCCGAAAGGGTAATGGCGATTTGAAAAATTGTTTGTGGTCCAATGAGCTAACTATCACGCCATCACCATCGCCAGCCATAGAGAATAATCGGGAGAATAAATGCCTTTACAGGTTTAAGTTTAGTATTGTATTTTTTGAAACAATTTTATTTATATATGAACGTTCCACAGTCGTTCGCAGATCTAAGCTGAGGATAGACGTGTTTCGGTTTTTCGAACAGTTTAGAAAAAATTGTGTTACAGTTTTCTCCTAAAGCTAATTAGTGCAGGATTGTTAACAGACTCGGTAGCCAAGCTAATAGCGGCGTCGGTCATCAAATAGTGGGACACGGGTTCGAACCCGGGCCAAATTTGGAACTTTTTTTTTTTTTTGTGTTTTTTGTTTCGCAAATTGTGCAAATATAAAAACAATAACAAGTACTGGTAATAAACAAATCACGCGATGGATGGTGGAGAGCGTTCCGCTCTTCCCATAACGGGAGGTACCGTGGCGAAAGCCATTAAAAGGCGGAGGAGGTTGAAAACCACTCCCAATTTAACAAAAATTAAAATAAGTGCTGCTTTAACAGCTGAAACAGCAAAAGCAACACAACAAAAAAAACAAACAGATGATGCGTTAATGCACATCTCTGAAGACGTTAATTACGAGGGGGGCAACAACAACTTTGCCTCTCTAGCGGCATCTTAGTCGGAAGATGCGGATGAGGCAATACAAGAGATTAATAGCAGCATTCAAAAGCTGAAAGAAAAAGTGCTTGCTATTAAGCAAAAGCAAACTGCACGCTGACAAAGGGAGCAATACGAAGCAGAAAGCTCCCAACAACAAAACCAGCAAGAGCAGACACAACAAATGCAGCAACAAAAAAAATAGCAGCAGCAGAAACAACAGCAGCTGAAACCAAAGCAGCTTAAAAAACGGCAGCAACAACAACAGAAGCAGCAGCAACAACAACAGCAACAGCAGCAACAACAGCACCAGCAACAACAACAACAGCAGCAGAAGAAGAAGGAATAGGTACCGCCCATCAACACTTATAAATTAGAGGTAAATGCAACCAAGGACCTATGTAAGTTGGCCATTGGTAATAACTTTAATATTAAAAGATTGGGGAACGATCGCCATGCCATCCACTGTAATACAGTGGAGGGCTATGCGAAAGTGAAAGAGCTCCTAAAAGAAACGACGACGGAGCACTACTCATTCACACCGAAGTGTGAAAAGCGGCAATCGATGCTGCTGAAGGGGTTGGAACCGTCTTCTGATCCTGAGGAGATCCTGGCACTGCTCAAAGAGAAGGAGTGCGAGGGACTCAAATTTGTGGGGGTAAAGCCATTTACCACAGCTAGAGCCAGGCGGGAGAAACGGGGTCAGCCGTTCTTCCTGGTGCAGCTCAGTCCCGAAAGCCGTTTGGATAGTCTAAGAAGCATCAATGTCCTAGACTACCAGGTGGTTCACTGGGAGAAATTAAAAAGGAGCGAAGGCGTTATACAATGCGTTCGCTGCCAGAGGTTCGGGCACGCCGCGTCGAACTGCCAAATGCAGCCTCGATGCGTGAAGTGCGCAAAGAACCACAGTTCCGAGGAGTGTGCTCTGGGTAGGGACGGAGCATCCGATAGGACGCAGCTCTTGTGCGTGTTATGTGGGAACGTGGGACACACCGCAAACTATCGGGGTTGTCCTAAGTTCGCCGACATTAAAAAAGCAAAACTGGCTCGGCAGCAGAAGGTGGAGATCAAACGTTCACCTGTTAGGCTTCAAACACCAGCCGTCACGTCCCAAATCTCCTACGCCCAAATGGTGTCAGGTAGGGGGGCTACGGCACAGCAAGCGGCTGTTGCTTCTCCGGCGCCAATGCCGAGAACAACAGAAGCTGCACCTAACATGCTGGCCATCTTGCTCGCAATCCAAGGGCAGATGGCTCAGCTGCAACAGCAGGTGCAAGAACAGGCCAAGCGGGTGGACCAGATCTACGCACTGCTGCCGGGCCTAACGCAACACATGTCGTAATGGGTACGCACATGGTGGAGCAAACTTTGAAGGTCCTTGCGGTGAATGTTAATTCACTGATCAGGATCGAACGAAGAGCCGCGATGTTTAAATTGCTACAAGACCAAACTCCTGATGTGCTTTTCGCTAGCGAAACCAAGCTAACCGATAAGCACAAACTGGAGTACAATAATTATATTGTTAGAAGAAGAAACCGGCCCAGATCTAAACGTGGAGGCGGTGTCGCGATCTTCATTAAAGAAAGTATAAAATTTCACAGAGTGTACAAGAGAGTGTTGCGCAGATTCCGGGTGTTGGAGGCAGTCGTCATTTACATCCCGCTCCGCAGTGGAAAGCGGCTGTACTTGGCCTCTGTTTATGCACCTGAGGCCTCACAATCCACTTTATTTATAACAGAGCTCGACACGCTTTTTCGACTTCTGAGGCTGGAATCGGGGGAGAATTATTTTATAATCGGCGGGGACTTTGACGCTAGACACAGAGATTGGGGAAATAATTTGCCAAATACTAGAGGGAACCTACTACTCGATTGGTGGGGTCAGCACGATGCCATGTATAGACTCGGTCTTAAAGCGACGGATAACCCGTCGTTTCCCAGAGGCGGGTCTTATTTGGATCTATTACTGTACGACGAACGTATACGACTGACAGGTACGAATTTACAAACGCTTAACTGTCTGCGCACATTCGTGTATGACAGCGACCATTGCGGTTTTAGCACCGAAATCACAGTTCCCAACGAAATTGCGGAATTGGAGGAGTTTGTCCAAAGATACTCTTACAACTACAGTAAGACTCGATGGACATGCTTCTCCGCAACCTTGACAAGAGCACTCTCCTCGAACACGCTCCACCCACCGTCCAATAGGAATTTATCAAACGAGGAGATTGATAAGTACCTTAAACGAATGGACCAGACAATAAAACAAGCTATGGACACTACAATACCGCGGTATAAACAAACGACTAACGAAGATCTGTTCCGCAATCCTACTATTGACGCACTGCACCGACAGAAAAGTAGACTTCTGACAAGACTGAAAAACTTATACAGACAGTTTACAGACAGACAAGACCCAGAGATTAGGACACTGAAGTCGTCGATTAAAAATATTCAAATGTTAATCAAAGAGAATTACAGAATTGCTGTAAGTTTGTATTGGAACAACAAGGTTCGGGCTGTAAACACCAGCAACCCGAATATGTTCCCGCAAATAAATAAACTATTTCGGAGAAAAAATCAAAATGACCTTCAGTGTCTTAAAATAGCCCGGACAACAGACAACGAACGGTTACTAACAATAGCAGGCATTGATACAAATGAGGCCGCTGATGATGACGACTTCTTTGTGATCGAGGATCCACAGGAGAAGGTTGAGGCCATAGGGGCGACTTTCCAGGAAGTATACAAGGCCAATGATATCATTGGCCCTAATTATGACCTGGACAATCGCGTCTTGGTGCACAACTTCTATATTCGAAATGAAGTAGAGAACTGGCGAACCGAGACTCTGGTTTCACCCGGTTCAGCGATGAAAATATGGCCGTTCATTTCGAAGGAAGAACTCCATGAGATCTTCGACACAATCAGAAGTAAGAAATCAGTGGGGACCGATGGTATTCCGAACATCGTGCTTGGACATCTTCCTCTAGAAGCGGTGGACATTTATACCACCCTGTTTAATAATGCAATGAATAATGCACATTATCCAGCGCATTGGAAACGGCGGTGGTTCAACCTATCCCCAAAAAGGGAAAGGATATATCCAATCCGGCGAATCTCCGGTCGATAAGTTTCCTTCCGAATATCAGTAAGGTTTTCGAAAAAGTAATCAATAGAGCTCTGACTAAGTGGGTTGAGGACAAACATATAGTTCCGGATAATCAATTCGGTTTTAAGGCAGGACATGCTATCTCACATGCCGCGTCTAAACTGGTGTCCGATATCCAATGGAATAAAGCCAAAAAACAGTGTACTGGTGCCTGCCTAGTTGACTTGGAGAAGGCTTTCGACACTGTATGGTTAGAAGGTCTTTTCTACAAGCTGGCTAGTTTGGGGATCAGTAAACCTCTCTTGTACATTCTTTATAATATGCTAACCAACAGACAGTTCATCGTGAAATATGGTGATGTGACTTCTGTTGGAATATTTCAAATTAAAAATGGTCTTCAGCAAGGCGCGGTCAATTCGCCGATCCTATTCAACATTTATACAAGCGACTTGATAGGTTCACTTCCCCATACTATTGCGTACGCAGACGACTTGATAGCGTACAGAACAGGTCCAAAAATCGAGGTCATTAATGGTCTCTTACAGCGTGACTTCGATAAGATAAGACGATTTTGCGATGACTGGAAGTTGAAAATAAACTTTCAGAAGTCGGAAACCATTCTCTTTAGGACGCCGTTGTCTGGAGCCTCTAGGGATACCAGAACAAATTGGCGAAAGTTCTCGATCATTGGACAACACGGACAACCTCTTGCCTGTCGAAATGTAGTCAGATACCTTGGGATCTGGCTAGATCAGTTTCTGTATTTTAACAAAAATGTAGATGCTGCTCTGGCCAGAGCTAAAGGCGCTTTTGCCCTCACAAAGATACTGTTTTATAGCAGCCAACTTGATGCGAGGGTAAAGATAATCTGCTACATGGCCCTTATCAGGCCCATGCTGGTATTTGGGTGTCCCGTGTGGTTCAATGTACGAGCAAGCTTAATGGAAAAGATTCGGGTGTTTGAGAGGGCTTGCCTTAGGGCTTGTCTTCGCTTGTACAGAACACCAGAGTCGGAGTACAAAAATTTTTATCCTTATGAGGTCCTATACAACAGGGCGAACCTAATACGAGTGGACAACTTCGTAATTAAGCTGACTCGAAGGCACATTGCAAGAGCAATGGCCTCGACGAATAACCTGATATCTGGGGCTTACTACCCCATTTACCTTTATCATGAGAGTGTGCGCTCCAACGGCTTCGTTCCACCGGAAGCATTCCTCTACTTTGATCAGATAGGGTTGATCCAGGATAGGTCAGTGATCCCGTTAATCTTCCATGTCGCTCGGACAGCTGGGGACAGGCGACTCAACTACAACAGAGACGTCGCACATGGCAGGGTGGATCGTCTCAGGTTCAGTAAGGCGGTGGGGAATCGCGATAAGAGGGATGTCGTTCGGCAGCACCAGCATTTCTGGTGGTTGAATGATGGGGAAGATGTTTCGTCGTCGTTTCCGTCAATTACGGACCAGCCTCACTAATGAGGCGGAACTGACCAATCTATTTGCTCTGTAAATAGCGATGGCCAGCTTACATAGGTTTAGGTTAGCATTTAAGAAATATATATATATATTAGTATATACAAAGGTATTATTGTGTATAATGTCTATGTGTTTATATGTGTGTATTGTGTATGTATGTTAGCTAGACTAAGGTTTATTTTAAGTTAGTTATTAAGTTTTTATAAAAATTAAAAAAATAACGTCCATATGCTATGTTTTTTCATAACAATTTTTTTCTTAGCCTAAGTATAAAAAATAAATATTCATTAATAAAATGTAAATAAAGTCGAAAGACATAGATATAAGAATTTAGAGTAGCTTAGAGTGCCTGTGTAGGGCCAGTAAGTTAGTATAAGATTGTTTAGTAATTTTAAGCTAGCATTTAAGCATTTTTTGTTAGTATGTAAGAATTAATGATTAAGAAAATAAAATGCATTTAAAACTGAAAAACTGATGAACGTTCCAATTCATATTTCAACTCAAATAGACTCCGAGATTCTTAATGTGGTCAACGTATTCTATTGGGGAATGGTTCAGAAATAATGGAGGTATAAACTCTGTACGTCTTCCGGCATTTATTACCATTGCCTTTGTTTTGGATGGATTTAGCATAAGGTCGTTGTTTAGTGACCATTTATAAACATTATTTAATTCTTGGTTGAACATTTTCAGCGTTTGATGCTTATTTGGAAAGAGTGTATATATCTGTACATCGTCAGCATATATATGGTAGCTGAAATCAGAAATCTGCATTTGGAGATATCGCTTGCGAAAAAATTGAATAAAAGCGGCCCTGAAACAGAGCCTTGAGGTAAAAAAACGTACTGAGATCTGTTGGAAAGATACGAAATACCGATACGGATAGCGGAAATTGATATTTAAGTTTTTTTTTAATAAGAATTCATGATTCAAGCAGTCAAATGCTTTGTCACAACCAGGACGCAAGTCTTCGCAGATTTTAAGGAGAGCTGAAGTACAACTAAAATTTGCAGGAAATCCTGACTGGTATTTCAATATCATGTTCTTAGTGTTTCGATGTGCTTTTATTTGTCGACTTATAACTTCAAAATAGCGATGGTTAACTAATTGGACTATCACGCAGAGAGTCTGGGTTCGATTCCTGGCTGGGTCACCAATAATTTTTCAAATCGCCATCACCCTTTCGGCGGGCAATGGCAAACTCCCGAAAGTAAAATTGCCTACGAAAATGCTTCTAAGGAGTGCCGTTCGGACTCGGCGATAAACCGTGTAGGCCCCGCTCAGATGTGACAAAAATGACAACATGAGCAACACAAATGAGTGTCAAGAAGCTAGGCCATGGCCCATACCGGGCTGCCAGCGCCCGGTTTCTTTTTTTTGTTTTGTTTTTTTTTTACAACTTCAAAAACTTTGCTCAAGAATGGTAAAATTGCTATAGGTCGGTATTCTACCGGGTTCCTGTTTGGTGATTTAGGAAGGGGTAGAACTTTTGTTGTTTTCCAGTTTTCCGGAAAAACAGAAATCATTATAATGGTATTACAGATGTGAGTGATAGGATGCAAGACAGAAGTAAGAATAACTTTAATAAATTTAGGTGTAGCGTTGTCTGAACCAACTGCATTTGACTTTACCCCTAGTATAACATTTCCGACAGTTACTACATCTGCACAAGAAAGAGAAAAAGCTGAATCAGTACAAGTAAAATCGCTCGGAAGATCTTAAGGGATAGGAATATCTAATGGCTTTGACTCTCTGCAGACCGAGGCGAAAGTCTTATTTGGTTCTTCAGGATTCATGCTATTGGAAGGTGATATTTTCCTCGAGGTAAGACCCATCTGGCGACGGCGTCATTTTTCAAAATAGTTAATGTTCTTATTTTTTACTAAATTGACTCCAAGATAAAATAATTTTCTCAAGTATAATGACCTTATTCTTGATCTTGAGATTCAAATGGCCACTATGATAGTCATCGGACAATCAAACTGTTTTCCATTGTGATCGCTGTAAGGTGCTATTCTGGAATCTTCAATTCTCCAAATGTCAGGGTAGGCAATATAGATTCGAAAAATCTTTATGTTGCCGTCACGAATAGATACCAATTTGTATAAATTAAGAAGTACCATCTGCCTATTTTTCCTGATCCCTCACACGTTGCTTCCACTGAGATCAGCGATATCTTCTTTTTCAAAATAAAGGTTCAGTCTTCCATGTTGTCCATAACATGGAATTCGAAAATTTTGATTGAAGTATTGCTGTTCGGGACTCTTCGACCTCGTCAAATTAACAAGCTGCCGGTCATATGTATCGTTGAGTGGCAGGACCACTAGTAGTTCACACTAGGACTTAAAACACGGTACCGCAGTTTTTTAAACGCAGACCACCTACATGGAGCGTCACGGTGAGTGTACCGCCGGAAGAGAATTCCAGTTAATGTTCACCTCATGTAGAGTTGCAAGAGTACTGGGTGCCGTGAGCCAACGATCATCAAAAGGTCTTACGATGGACTTGACTCTTAGCAAGAGTGGAGCTTGTTCCTTCAACACAGGTTCCGCATTGGTATCAAAGGAATGGCTTTGAGTGCTGGTTAGACGAACCTCTTGCCCCATGGATGTATGGACATCCTGCGATATTAAGTCTTACATGGACAGGTGTTGCGTTAGACATTGATGTAGTCAATCAAAGAATTGACATACGGTTTTAGGGGTTGATGTAGACCAACGCCAGACAAGATCTTATAAAAAATGTTGAGGCGACTGGGGCCATTAAATTTGGACTAGTTCACAGAATGTCTTTTTCTTGTGAATCAAAACTAAGGTTCAATAGGTCAACTTTCTCTACCAATTCCTGTAAATGGGTTGATATACGCTCTCGCCTTAGCCATCGCTCGCTGCTTTAAATAACTTGGCCGGTAGTCTGTCTAGTAAGAAAGCCTTTTTTCAGTGTTCCTGCGGCGACACTCTTCGGCGGTCGTATTAGAACCACTGCATTAATTGGCGCATTTCCGACAGATTTTTGGCATCGATGCCACTAATTTTCGTTAATTTTTTGGGTTGATGAGTGCTTTAGGGTTACGTAACATTGAAATATTCTGACAGTTAATTGTAAGTGCGACGCTCAACGTCAAGTCTCTTCGTAGTAGTTCTCTGTTGTTGTGGCAGATGTACCCTGGTTATAACAGCGTACCCAACAAAGTCTGATCTATAGTTCTAGTGTAACACTAAAGGTATGTATCTCAAATGATCAGCTAACCACCATCCGCCTTTGTAAATATCAAAGTGGAGAAACCATCTGTTATAATGCTAGCGGATGAATCCTTTGGTAACATCACCTATTTTTTGCCTGGCTATTTTACAGTCACTGTAATTATGTCATAGTTTTTCATCTTTTTTCTGATAGCGAAGATATGTGCTTTATAGAGTGTATGCCCTGAGCAAATTGTTCGGTTTGATGTCGCCTGAACATTCCATGTAGGGTCGTCAATATTATATCCCTCCAGAGGCAATTTGTCACTTTGCAGAATGCACGGAATTTAATCTGTAGATCCATCTGTAGATCCAGTTTGTAGGCTAACTTAGGAAAATAGGAGCTGCTGAGAATCTTCGATCCAATAAGTGATCGTTAACCATTATCTAGGCCTCAGCCCCAGCGAGTCATAAGGTACAGGGTGGAAGGAAAACTTACTAAGATGTTACCAATCAAGAAGTTCTTTCAGAGGACTTTGAAGAAGTACTAGTCCTCTATCTTAGCTCTTCTCTGATAGAACAAAGAGCTGAAGTAGTTAAGAACTGCCATAGAGCACTCTCAAGATTTACTCTCTTTAGGTACCATACGTGTAGGTATGGTAGAGTTTTGTTTTAACGTGCAGTTTTTAAGCGTGTTCCATCTACGGCGAATTAGTGAACAAGAGGGCTTACTTTCCATGCAACTCCGGTCTAACTCTCTAATTATAACACTGAATTCCTTCTGTTATCTCATGTTGCATCTTAGAGACTTCGCCTCAAAGAATGTTCGGCGTTTGTCTGATTTTCCTTTTCGTATCTAGGCCATACAACAGATACCTTCTTGTGTAATGACTAATCCTCAATGGGACTGAATGCTTTTAGCGCATAATACCCCCACCTCCACAGAAGTTCACAAGAACCCATCAACATTCCTATTAAACTCGGAACTTTCCATTGGAATACAATCTCATAATTTACGACACTTGACCCCATAAAATAGTCGTCGAATCCCTAGCCATATCCACATGGGCAATAGCTCCCTTGTCACCATCTATCGCGACAAAATCCCATTCCATCCTTACCTTTCCAACTGGGCCCGATCAATGTGAAAACAAGCAAAAGGACATCTCCTAAATTTTTCCTTCAGCTTAACGTTTGTTTCACTTCGTTTAGTGATTTACTTGGACACTTGTTGATCCTTACAAATTGTTATCCTTTATTTATGGCAGATTTTGCTTGTTTCCGTTTCCTTTTCTGTCCTTTCATTTGGTTATCTGTGTGCCAAAAAATAAAAATAAAAAAATAAAAAAATAGACCAATGAGCCTCAGAGCTTACAGAGCTCTCAAGTCTTTTCCAACTTTCGTATGCTGAATTGTTTCACCTTAATTTACTGATGGCTAAAGGATTTATGGAAAGTAACAGCCAAGTTGTACTCTTACCACCACCACACAGCTGCAGCAGTATTCCTGTAGTTGTATTTCAACACTACAAGTATACTCATAGTAAAGTCCTCCCCGAACAATTGGGTGTTTAGTGAGTGTAACTGCTGTTCCTTAAAGCTTTTTGGGAAAATTTATGACCGCTTAGCAGTGTACGAGTATGGAAGGTGGAACAGGTGTGAAAGTAAAACTCCATAGACATGGTCTCAGGACACAACTTACAGGATTCAGGAGAGTGTTTCAGTGTTGTACTGACTGAGCTTTAAGACTCTTGCTAAGGACAGCGATGATAGATTCATCAATTTTGCTTTGGTGATACTATTCTTGTAGTCCACCCGAATGACAAAACGCCTGTCAGCTGATAGTAATTTTTGGCAGAGGCTTATGTGATATGCCTACACGATTAAATTGAAGTAAATCCGCGTTAGCTGTCATTTATTATGCCAAGGGTTGTTGCTGAGAGAGGTTGGGCCGCCCGTAATGCTTCCCTATTTGTCAACCGCTGACGGCTTGTTCGAGACTCTGGTTTGGGGTTTGTCATTCTGGGGATGTTCTACAGCAACATACTCGTACACATGTGTTTTCGAAGGTACATTCACCACACGGCTTGTTATTAATTCGTTCATATCATTATGTTTTACATATGCTCTCAGTGGGGTTGACGTAGGTTTTATGGGCAACTCCGATGGGAGGGTGGTTGTTGTGCTGGTGTTTTTTTTTTTTGATGTTGTTATGGGGAAGACGGATGAAAGCGTTAATCAAATTTTAATGGTTGTATCATTGTTTAATTATGTTAGCTTTGCGTAAGCGTTGTGTATTGAGTTGTTAATTAACCGTGGATTTATAAACATGACTATGGTTGTTTGTGCAAACAAATTTGCCACATTACGAGTGTAAACCTAGTGCGAATAACGTTGACAGTTGGGTAAACATACATAAAAACACGTATCTCTTCGGTGGGATGGGTATTGTGTGGAAAGTTTTTAGGATAAATAACTTTCCCTTTCCCCTTTCCCCATTCGGCCCACGGTCTCTTTAGGTTGGGTGGCTTCAAGTTCATCATAAATCTATTCGCAGCCATCACGTGCAATCGTAAAGCGTCTGCACGACGTTTCCTTTGTTATTATCCACTTTTCAGTTTTAATCGCTCCAACAGCGATCTGTTGATGAACACTGTGTGAGGCAGTGTTGCCAGCTTTTGTAAGTTTCAACAAGTAAATAAAATTTTCTGCAGTGGAGTATGTTCAATAAATACATATTTTGATGTCTTCATAATTTTTGCTTCTTCCACCCGTGCCTTTGGTAATAGAGAATTATTTGGGAAATGAGGTAACGCAGTGAGGAATGAGTGTCATTCTCCATTTGTTTCGTAGCTTCTATCTGGAGGAACTAGATCTTGGTTGCAAAGAGGATTAGATGGCGAGAGTGCATTCGGTAAGCAAAGACAATGTTCTCGGACTTTCCGACCGCTCCCCATATAGCGGTATCAAACTTCCTAAGCCTCCAAAACCACATATGACTATATTTCACACCCAAAGTTCCCATATGGATATTACTCGTATGTTGGGTTTTGTATTCAACGTCGAAAACGCCCTGCAAAGAAATGAAATTGCAGACTTATAATGTCCAAGGTATATCTGAGGTATATCATATAAATAAATAATGGGATGGCGGTCTCTTGATTCAAAAGAAAATGGAAATTAACCTAGAAAAGGACGTGTGCTATACCTACATTTATTGCTCTCGACAGAAGCCTTGTGGACTCCCCAGATAGTGGTCAATTTTTTCGGTTTCTTACTCTACCTGCGAGAATAGGTTTTTCAATTTAAGTAAAGAGACTCGGTTGTGGGTTTGAAGGCGCATCAGCACTTCTTTTATTTCGTTCACTTGCTCCGGAATGGTGCGCAATGGTTTAAGAGGACAGCAAATCTCAATTGTCTTGATTTTCACAAGTTTTTGGCATAACCCAGCTTAGCCATTCTAGATTTTACTGCGTGGTGCAACTCACTCTTAGAGTTCTACGAATATTCCATAGCACAGTCTAAGCTATCCTAGATAGCCTCCAAAATGATTGCCTTCTGTGTTGTCCTGACTGTTTTTATTGCCAGCCTTTCTGATTCAATTCAACAGATAGGTGATAGAGGTATTCGTCTAGCTGCTCCAGTTTCATTAAATTTTGTGTTTCCTGACTTGGCTTTGCGGCTACATTCAAGTTCCGTTAAACTGAACTGGAACTCTTGTTGGTACCCGCTTTAGCCAAATCTTAGAGAAGTAGGGAAAGCCATCGATAGACTTCCTTCGACCGGGACTACAATCTTTGCAGGTTGCTAAATTGGTCTTATTTGAATGTCCCGTGCAGTTGAAGTGATTGGCAGCTCTATTTGATGTTTGTCCTTTGGAACTGGTGGCTTTTTTGGTTGCAGCAACCGCTTTATCCGGGTATCAAGAGCTGAAAAATCGGTCGACAGAGGAAGCGTCGACAACTATCTTCGTCTTGGACTTGTATGCCTTTTATGTTATTGGAGAATGTACTTGTGATTCCGAGAGGCTTGTTGGTTTCACGGGGTGTCACTTTCGCTGACATGTTTCTTTTCTCAGTCGGCGCTGGAGAAGTAAGAATTTAAGCACTCGCGTCTTCATTGACAAAAAACAAAAAAAACACTGTGGCGCTGGCAACCCGGTATGGGCCATGGCCTAGCTTCTTGACACTCATTTGTGCTGCTCATGTTGTCATTTTTTGTCACATCTGAGCGGGGCCTACGGCTTATCGCCGAGTCCGAACGCCACTCCTTAGAAGCTTTTTCGTAGACAATTTTACTTTCGAGAGTTTGCCATTGCCCGACGAAAGGGTGATGGCGATTTGAAAAATTGTTCGTGACCCAGCCAGAAATCGAACCCAGAGTTTCTGCGTGATAGTCCAATGAGCTAACTATCGCGCCATCGCCATCGCTTCAATAACACTTACCGTTTATTTACGCTGTGCGTTTGTCCCATGTCCTTTACTTTTCTTCAACTTCACCTCAGCTGATAGTATTTCAGGGTGTGCCTCCCCTGGAGTCGTATTCGGTTTTCCGAGACAATGTGTATTCTGATCTAACCGCAATATGCAGAGACTTTCAGTTATTATCTCATCGTCCCAGCCGAATCTAGAGAACGTGTCATGAGGACAGTCGCAGGAATCATCGGAATCGAGTGATCTAGCAACTCCTGGTTCTGCGTTTAATCGGCGAAAAGATTGTTAAATATGTTGGTTGGGGGCTATTATGGACTGTTGCTACTGCGACCCGCGCTGTGTTCTTCACATTATGCATTGTCGCGTTTGCGATTTATAGTGCCTCTTGGGTTGGAATGTGAAGACAAGTGAAAATGGACAGCCTTGGTTGAGTCGTTTTTTGACATTGAAGGAGATTGTCATTATCAACTTTGCTGAAGTAGAACGCAATCTCCATTGTCATACTGCATTGGGGGAATCAGCTTGGCAGAGACAGGCGAAGGCAGGCAAAGCTTTTTTAGGCGTTCATGTATTACGGCTGACAGGATTGAACTATCACATTCTGCTTAAAACAACTTTGGAGCCATTGGGTTCAGCAGCTTTGTGAGATTTAAGCTTGTGCTGACTGCATCTTGGTCGATCTGATGAAAATGATGTCTGCCTTCATTCATAAATGTTTCATTCTGCCTGAGATGTTATTAGCTTTTCTTTAAAAGTCAGAAAAGTGGTATTTTCGGATTCTCAGCACCGACTGTGATTCTACTATGAGTCTACATGCTTGAAGATTCTGCAGATTTCTGTTCGGGCCCTAAAGCTTTGGCACACTCTTTTAATTTGTTGGTAAAACTTCTGAACCACATTCCGAGTTGATGTGAACTGCTCGGATGGTTGGACATCCAAAATACTTTGCGAAATGGCATTGTGATCAATTTGGTTGCTGGTTTCTTGTTTAGGAGCTAGCAAGATCCCCTTACGGCGTGCAAGCCGTGTTCTAGTTATACACCTAGGTACTCATATGTTGCGTCTTACCGTAAAATCAACAAGCCTGTGTCAGTTGGGGTAATAACATGTAGGGTGTACTCTCCTAAATATATCCTCTTTACCTAGCTTTGCAATAAAATCGCCAAGCTCGATTTTGACGTCAAATTTAGGGCAGTGCTCATAAGTTTGGTCGATTAGCTCGTAGAAGTAATCTTTGGAATGGTTGCTATTCTCCTCTTTCAGGGTATGGACATTTATGAGGCTTCCGTTTAGGTTTTATTGGAATCGTTATCAGGCGTTCACCTACATGCTAAAGCTCACGAATTTTTCTCTGATTCTGATGATATATGATCATAATCGATGCGACGACAAAGTTCTACATGGGAGTTTCCACACTTTAACCAAACTCTTTCGCCCTGTTGATCCTTCATCTTGGATAGCAGTTATGTCAGCTACCTGGAAGTCGACGATCTCCGCTAGTTGTTCGGTCTGGTAAAAAAGAAGCATGTTCAGCTGACGAGAGGTTTTCACTTTCGGCGACTTGTTCCTTTTTACCCAGCATGCTGGAGGAGTGTATTTGAACCTCCGAGGACTGTACTTGCCGTCGCTTTGCGTTGTGCGTTTGCCGCAAGTCTTGTTTTGCTTGTTTTTGTCTCTTAAGAACTTGCCCTTCAGCACTTTTGAGGCCAGTTTAATCGTTGATATTTATAGAGTCATACCATTAGAAGTAACTTACTGATTTCGTTAGCTAGCACGATGGAATCTTAAGTATTTTTGCCGTGAGAAGGCCGAGCGATAGATATTAGGTATCTTCAAGCGGTTTCTTACCATATGATCATAGTTTTGTGGTCTTTTCGGCTAGATCCCTGCATTAAACTCACAGAGAGAAAAGCTAGTAAGGCAAGCAGCTCAGCCTTATATGCTAAGAACTAAATCCCAACAAATAGGCTACAGTGCAAAACAAAGACGTTGAAGTTGCTGTAAAATTTTCTTAGCCACCCCTATATGAGCTTTATAGTATCAAGGTACACTGCAAGATATTATTTAAATGTTGGCAACACTGTCGACGTCATCTGGTTTGCTTTTAAAGCAAGACCATCAAAGTTGGACATTAAAGTCGCCACTTTAATTACATCTTTCGTGCGACACTTCATTGACATTGAAACTGACACTTGAAACCCGACAAACGGCACACGGCACCCAGCACCCAGCACCCAGCACCCATTACATCGGTCTCTGCAAACGGGACACAATAAATGGCACCCAACACCCAGAATACAGGATAGTATAACCCCACGAGAACCAACAGCCCCTGGGACGAGCATAATCATTTCAACTTTACTACCTGACATCCATGGACAGTGGCAGATAACAAAAGGAAGGCGGCATTAGCAGCAGCAACAGTGAAACCCAGAGATAAGTTTAGAAACTTTCCCAAAAGTAGTTTTTTCTGTCTCATTATCTACTTAAGCCTAATCCTTTTCTTGTCCTCCACTTACGTTAGAGGAGGTAGAATGGTATACTCTGATGCATGCTAAATGAGCCTGGCAAGGTTGTCCTTGCTTCGTTGGTTAGTTAGTTCCTTAAAATGGTTGGTTAGTTAGCATGCCTTGAGTTGAATGTTGCCCAAGGATGAAAACGTAAATATCATGCAAACGGAGGGAGTGTTGCAGAGGATTGAGAAATAGGGAGCAAAGCAATGTACTACCGTTAGTCCTAGTTTAATTGGTGAAGGATTTAAACTTTTTGGATGGTCTTTAGTTGTTGTTGTTGTTGTTGTTGTTCGAGTTGTTCGCTGTAGGATTTATGCTATTCGTGGACGAAACTTTTACGCAGAAATGGAGTGCAATAGTCTTGCACTTAACAGATAGTTGTGATGCTAATTAAATGGGGCAACATTTCTAGAAGGACTTTATAGTTTCGCCTCGTAAGTTTATTTTTCGGTGCAGGAAGTGTGATGAGTTTATTGCGGAACAGTAAAGTTGCTCGAATTAGGGGAAAAGGATGCGGGATTGGGTCACGACTCTGGTGAAGAATGGAAGAAGAAAAAGTTGGAGGCATATAATTTGACGTACCTAGTAGTTAGGAGGCATTAAGTCCTTAAGCTGCAGTTGTCATTTGAATGAGCACGAGATCACGGACAGTTGGTGCCCAGGGGAGAAAGAAGACTACACCAAAGATAGCTTCAACGAATTCTTGAAAAGGCCTTCGAGCAATGCCCTGGCTGCGATATTAAAATTGTCCTCAGCGATTTTAATGCCAAGATAGGAATAGAGGGCATCTTTGCCAGTACTGTCGGAAGGTATAGTCTACACGACACCAGCTCCGATAAGGGATTAAGGCTTTTGGTGCGGGGAATACTGTCATTGCTAGCAAGCTGTGTCCACATCTCGATAATGACAAGGTGACTTGAAGAACTCCTGATCAGTTAGTCTTCAATCCGGCTGACCACATTGTGATCGAGGCAGGACACTCCTCCAGTATTATGGATTTACGAACGTTCCGAGGAGCCAACATCGGCTTCGAGCTTTACCATGTTGTAGCCAAGGTGCGGTTGCAGATATTCCGCAAAAGCAAGCAAGTACTGTAAAGAATTCCGACCTCGAACGGCTATAATCGCAATACATCGCCAAATCCCTTTCCGATCATGTTTCCCAAAATCTCTTAAGATGATTACCTGCCTCTGTTGCTAGCCATAAGGTATTGAAGATCAGTATTTCTCCAGGAATGAGATCCGGAAGTTTTTCCAAAAGGTAAAAAAAAACATGCTACGGACACAAAACCCGTATGTATTGATAAACAAGCGCACATCGTAGAAAAGCCGCAGTCTATGCTGAGAATCTGGAAAGATTACTTCTGTAGACCTTTCAACCTGGACGATGTAGACTAAAAATTCCGTCCACCCGACCTGGATGAAAGTAAAGATAGGAATGTCTAAGCATACGTCCAACAAAGCTGCTAGAGCTGACAGCCTGACCCCCGAGCACTTAAAGCGGCAAGCGATGACTAAGTAGGGATCCTACACCAACTCGTCTCTAAATACGGTCAGATGAAAGTATGCCAGATGATTGGAACCTCAGCATTGTTTGTACGATTCTCAAGAAAGGAGACACTCTGAACTTCGCCAACTACAGAGGCATCAGTCTACTTAACATCGCATACAAGATCTTATCTGCCGTATTGTGTGGACCCCTGAAGCCGTTCGTCAACAACCTGATAGGTCCATATCAGTGTGGCTTCAGGCCAGGAAAGTGCACCATCGTGAAAACTCATGAGGGTCAGATCGATACAAACCACCTATTCATCGATTTTAAGGCCGCGTTTGACAGCATCTATAGAGACGAGCTATACAAAGCAACGTCTAGTTTTCCAATCCCACATAATTTAGAGCAAAATCTCCTTTTGGTGGATATCAGCTTCCGAAGTGGATTGTGCTGGCTCATTTAGCCTGGACCATAAATGTTTTCAATTGACGTTACTGTGAACAATCCATTTTTCATCGCCAGGTATGATCGCATCTAAGATGTAAATCGCAAGCGGTGATGCGCTTTGTTAAATAAATTTCTTTTAAATCATGTGGAACCCAAATATCAAGCTTTTTCCAAAGTTTTAAATGTTTTTTGTTTGCTGTATGTGACACATTTAACTGTTTTGCTATCTCTCGAGCAGTTACATGATGATCCGACTCGATTATGGCTTTAATTTGATCATCACCAAGCACATCTAGTCGATCTGATCGTTGTTCATCTTTCAGTGAAAAATCTCAGAAATGAAATTTGTCAAACCAATTCCGGTACCGCCTTTCTTTGAAGGCAGCTTGCTCTGCGTTTTTCCTCTTTGGAAATATTTAAAGTAAAATATGGCGAAAATGCTTGTTTTGCACTAGATATTAAAACTGACGCCAAAACTAATACCTTTTCACAAAAATACGCGCAATTTGCTTCTGAAGCATAGTAAGAGTGACAGCTAACAAATGTCAAAAGGAAAAAAATATGTCATTGACAGAGCTATTAAAAAATATGGCTAAAGCCATCTATGTGTGAGATCGGCAATTACTAAGTTGACAATCTAAATTTCTTATATTATAAAAGACAATTACATTCGCTGCTGCGTTATATGCAAAGCTACCTGCCCGATGCCTTTTTTGGAAAAAAAAATAACGGGCTAGACACGGTTATATATGGCTTCCTAAAGATTTAAGAAGAAAAAAAAAAAAAAAAAAAACACTGTGGGGCTGGCAGCCCGGTATGGGCCATGGCCTAGCTTCTTGACACTCATTTGTGTTGCTCATGTTGTCATTTTAATCACATCTGAGCGGGGCCTACGGTTTATCGCCGAGTCCGAACGGCACTTCTTAGAAGCTTTTTCGTAGGCAATTTTACTTTCGGGAGTTTGCTATTGCCCGCCGAAAGGGTGATGTCGATTTGAAAAATTGTTGGTGACTCAGCCAGGAATCGAACCCAGACTGTCTGCGTGATAGTCCAATGAGCTACCTATCGCGCCATCGCCATCGCGATTTAAGAAGATTGAACGAAAATCTAAAACCAACAATAGGGACACAGTCTTCCAAAAGACGAGGTAAACAATTACATAGCCGTGAATAAAAAAAAGCGCAAAATCTTAAAATGAAGTGTCATCATAGCCAGCTATTATCGAAGGACAGTCAGGGTTTTTCCACTTCAGCTCAGTCTAAAGAAAACCTACAGTTGCTGTTTCTTATGCCCATGACGGCCTGAGCTATGATACAGAAGTAGTTTGCGAAGGCCATGCTGATATCCGTGGTCGTTTTGAACTCATGATCCATCCGTGTTGGTACTCGTAGTTTTTGGACAATGAAATATTAGAGCAAACTCTACAAGCTAGGGGATGAAGTGCGAATTAATGCCCGTATTCTGGCATACCTCTGTGATGCCTCATATGTCACAAAAACCTCACAAGAGCGAAGTGAGTCACAATTTGTGAGGTTTTCGTATTCTAAACAAAACCTCACAAGTTGTCAGCATCACAAGAACTACCAAAATTGTGATGTCCTATTGAGCAACTCACAAGCCAGTCACAAGAGAAAAATAAAGGCTAAATTTTTAATTTTGAAAAAAAAATGGAGGAGTGAGTGCTTGTGAGTGAAATAAACAAATAAAAGAAAAGATTAAAAAAATTCTACGAAATTTGCGGGAAAGGAATGATGCTTTTTCATTAATCGATGACTGTTTCATCAAATTGTTTCGCCATTTTTCGTTATTTTATTATTTATTTCACAAACTTCAATTAAATAATGATTGTCAAAAAAATAAAAAGTAATTTTTTGACAGAATAATGAATTAGATGGCAACGATTAGTATAAGGCCTCGTAGAAGTAGCATCTTCCGACAGGTGCTGGTTCCTTAAATGACGAGAATGAGCCTCTGCAACCGAACACCTTGCAGCTCTGCTAATAAGTCCTACTTCACGCCTCCCTGTGGCGCCATCTGGGAATCACACTAGAGGTTGCGAAGTGAAGAGGGCAAATGGCGAGGTTCCTGCGCCATTAACCAGGATTAGTGTCGGAAAAAACAAAACAAGACCCTATCCGCTACTACTCCGCTAGGCTACTCCGACATATTTGGAGCTCGGGCCGGAAAGGATTTCCAGGACTTAGTCAGGATCTTGGAAAAGAGATGGTGGCGGACGAGCCCTATAAGGGCCATCGGCAGCGCTCACATCCCGGAACGGGTTACTGGCTTCGGTGTAACCGACCCCTCGTCCTAGGGGCACTCAAAATGGAACTGGTCTTCCAGGTTGGGGGTTGTGCCGCCGGGGTAACTGCCCGGCCATTTAAAAAAAAACTAAGTTACGAAGCATCAACAGGCCTCGGATATGGACGGATCTAATGTTGACAACCCACGCAAGCGATTTAAGGACAATGAGCTTCGGATATGCACGTGGAATGTTAGATCCCTTAATAGACCACGTGCAGCCGAGCAACTAGGCCCTAGACTGCTGCAAAGCAGACATAACCACCATCCAAGAAATGCGATGGGATGGGCCAGACAAAAAGAAGATGAAAAACTGCAACATCTACTACGGCAATTGCTATCGACGGCAAAAGCAGCGCTTATTTGGATCCGGATTTGTTTTCGGAGGCAGACTAAGACAAGAAGTCCTCAGCTTCCGGCCTTCAAGGATGCCTTCTACGAGCTCCTTAACAAGACCTACGAGCAATGCCCTGGCTATGACATTAAAATTGTCCTCGGTGATTTTAATGCAAAGCTAGGAAGAGAGGGTATCTTTGGTGGAACAATCGGAAAATATAGCCTGCACAACACCACCTCCGATAACGGATTCAGGCTAATCGACTTTGCGGAATAGTAAGAAAGAGCATGAGAAGCGCGCGATCGAGGAAATTGAGAGATGCTACTCCAGGAATGAGGTTCGGAAGTTTTACCAAAAGGTAAAAATAACATGCCGCGGAAACAAACCCCGAACCGAAGCCTGTAGAGATGAACAAGGGAACATCGTAGTAGAATCGCAGTCGATGCTGAGGATTTGGAAAGATCATTTCTGCAGACTGTATAACGGCGATGACGGACCAAATACCGCTGTCAGGCAGAATCAACCTTTCAACCTGGACGATGATGACCAACAATTCCGTCTACCCGACCTGGATGAAGTGAAGATAGCTATATCGAAGCTTAAGTCCAACAAAGCTGCTGGAGTGGATGGCATGACTGCCGAGCTCTTCAAAGCGGCAGGCGATGACTTGGTAAGGAGCATACACCAACTTATCTGTAAAATATAGTCGGACGAAAGCATGCCCGATGAATGGAACCTCAGCATTGTTCGCCCAATTCTCAAGAAAGGAGACCCTCTGAACTGCGCCAACTACAAAGGCATCAGACTCCTTAACATCGCATATAAGATCTTATCCGCCGTATTGTGTGAACGCCTGAAGCCGTTCGTCAACAACCTGATAGGTCCATATCAGTGTGGCTTCAGGCCAGGAAAGTCCACCATCGACCAGATATTCACACTACGGCAGATATTGGAGAAGACCCATGAGCTTCAGATCGATACCCACCACCAGCGATTTTAAGGCCGCGTATGACAGCATCTATAGAGACGAGCTATAAAGAGCAATGTCTAGTTTGGCATCCCTGCCAAACTCGTCCGTCTGTGCAGGATGACGATGGAGAATGCACGCTGCTCCATCAAGGTCGGTAAAGATCTCACCGAGACCTTTGAAGTCCAGAACAGATTTAGACAAGGCGATGCGCTGTCATGCGATTTTTTCAACATCGTACTTGAAAGAAAAGTGCAAAACTCACGAGCAAACACAAGAGGCACTATCTTTCAAAAGTCCGTACAACTACTCACATACGCCGACGATATTGACATACGAGTAATCGGGAGAAAGCAGCGTGATTTAGTGGTCAATGATCGCAAGACCAAGTATATGCCGTCTAGACAAGCGGACACCCAACACAGACATCTCGGACGGAAGTCACCTTTGATAGATATAACTTTGAGGTAGTTAAGGAATTTATCAACGTAGGCTCCGCTATAAATTTAGACAACGACACCAGCGTTGAGAACAGACGAAGAATAACTCTTGCCAATCGCTGCTTCTACGGGCTAAAAAGGCAATTAACTAGCAAAGCCCTCTCGTGAATAATAAAAGTCCTTCTGCAAAGATGGTGCGTGGAAGATGAGGTACTCAGCACTGTACGTAGGGGCTGTGCAGCTGCATCGCCTTAGCCAAAAGAGTTAAGGTTCAAACATTGAGATGGCTGGGCCATGTAAAGTAAATGGACACCAACCTTCCGGTCCAAAAAATCTTCGAATGCGCCCCAGAGTGACAGGCCAGTACAGGAAGACCACAACTCAGGTGGTGCATGCAAGTGAATTGGGACCTCATCCAACTTAGCGTGCGAAACTAGAGACAGCTAGTGGAGGATTGTGTTGGCTGTAGACGATTTTTGATTAAGGCTCAGGTCCACCCAAGCCTGAAGCGTCACCTAAAGTTAACGTTTGTGGGTTTCAACCAACTTGGATTACGTAAATGAAAGTAGAAAACGCGTTAGCTGAAGGAACGTGTTGGTTGAGGTTGGAATGCAGCCCATAATGCAGCGTCTTTTAAGTAAGTCATGATTAACGTGTTAGCTTGTTAGCCTTGCACACTATAATGTATCCTTGCAAAGTGAAAGAGCATTTTCTCCTATAAAACGTCAACGTAATTTGGGCTGATCTGACAAGAGTCTCTACTGTTAGCTAATTGAGCTCCTGTAATGACAATAATTGACTTGACAATACCAATCACTTTTTATGCCTCGGATCGGCGGCGGTAGGAATCTATGGAAAAGGTCTATTTCAATAGAGTTATCTGGTTTTATTTATTGGGTATATAACCTAATTCGTGCGTTTTTTTTTCAAAATTTGAACGTTTATTTAAGAAAAACATGTACAATAGTATTATTCAAAGTATTGCCCATCTGAAGCTATGACTTTTTTCCATCTTTCTGGCAATTTGTGGATCCCATCCCAAAAGAACTGCGCCGGCTTGGCAGCCAAGAATGAATCAAGCCAATTTTTGATATTCTACTCTGATGTGAACCGTATTTCAGTGAGGGCGTTCTGCATCGACTGGAACAAATGGTAGTCAGAAGGGGCAAGGTCTGGGCTGTAAGGCGGGTGGGGTAAGACTTCCCATCCACTGTTTTCCAAATAGTTCTTAACCGGAATAGCAACGTGGGGCCGAGCGTTGTCATGAAGGAAAATTATTGCCTCGTGTCTGGTCGCAAATGGATTAATTGTGTTCGGTAGCGTTGTCCATTGATGGTTTCACCCGGTTTTAGCTGCTCATAATACAGCGAACCCATCCGATCCCACCAAATACAGAGCATTACCTTCGCGCCATGGATATTCGGCTTTACCATTGATTTGGCTGGTTGGCCGGGTTTCACATATGATTTTTTGCGCCTGGGGTTGTCGAAATGGATCCATTTTTCATCACCAGTAACAATCCGATGCAAAAATGACTTCCTTTTGTGGCGTTCCAGCAGCATTTCGGACATGCAAAACCGCCTTTCGACGTCTCTCGGCTTGAGTTCATGTGGAACCCAATTTCCTTGCTTTTGAATATATCCAGCTGCTTTTAAACATTTTGAAATGACTGCTTGAGTGACACCCAAAGATTCTGCGAGCTCTTCTTGTATTTGGCAACAATATTCATAGAGTAATGCTTTCAGTTCTTCATCTTCAAACTTTTTTGGCTGTCCAGGACGTTCATCGTCTTCCAAGCCAAAATCACCACCACCACCAAATCGTGCAAACCACTCTTGGCACGTTCGCTCAGCTAGCGCATGTTCACCATAAACTTCCACTAAAATACGATGACTTTCGGCAGCAGTTTTCTTCATATTAAAGTAATGAAGAAGAACTCCCCGCAAAAACACTTTTTCAGGCACAAAGTTCAACATATTTGAGTGAAAAAAAATTATTGTTGTTCACGCTTGAAATGAATGACATATACTGTAGCCTGTCAGTAGCTTTCCAACGCATGTTCCAATGGAATAATAACAATGGAATAATACAAGTTACGCCATCTCTTAGCAAACCGCACGAATTAAGTTATAGACCCAATACTATTCTTATCAGATTTCCAGGTACAACAAGATAGCTAAAACCCACTCAACGTGAAGTAGAAGCCGAAACAACCGCAATGCGGATACAATTAATATGTGAATTCGAACACATACGAGTACATATGTAAAGAGAATGAAGCTGACCCAGCTATTAAATCTCTTTTAAAGACCTACAACAGCGACTGCTTTAAAATCAATGGGCCGATGGAAACTTGTGGTGCCTTTATCATCTTAAATCTTGATCAAGCATCCCCCCGTCCATGTCCTTGTTGAGAATTACAAAATTAAAGTTCTACAAGAATGAATGGCAACCTATCGTGACCCAATTTAAATTAGCCTTTTCAAATAAGTCACATCGTTCTCCATGTTCAAGATATTTCACTTTTCCCATTGACTACCCCAAGAGTTACAACTGAGCGAACAAATTCGAAAGTTTTCCATAGAAGTCGGTCAAGTTTACCACCTCTCCGAGGACTTTGTCTGAAATGCCTTTCCTCAGACCTTTTCTTAGGTAAACTTCTTTGTGGAAAGTCCTCTTTGTGTTCAGGTGAATAAAGATTTTATCCTTCGCGAGTACACCACAATTGACATCCTAAATCTATACACATACAATGGTGCCGCATACCCTTCAAAGTACCATCGAACGAGTTAGGTACATTTCCAAAGAGTTCACTTTAAGAAACAAAACAGCTACAACCGACACCCCTACCCTACCCGAAAGCAAGAGCAATTTCCCCTTTTCAATAAAACCAGACGACATAATCTGGAACTCGATCTCATTGTGCATTCATAACACATCCTCGGCGAAGCCTTATAATCGAAGGCATTAGTCTTATGAGCTTCAGAGTAATTGGGCGGTGAATCCTTTTATTTTTTTTTATGATGATTCCTAGGGTCGAACAAAGAAGACTTCCTCTTCCGCCAGAGTCGATTTTGAGCACAGAGTCCCGCTCAGTTGTTTCGAATTGCTCATTTGTTAGCCGAGTTTGTATACATAGCCGGCAGTCAGGATAAGTGGTAGGGTTATGTCCTTTTTCTTTCTAAGGTAATACCTTTTTTTTTTCTTAAAACATAAAAGGAAGGAAGGAACTCATTTCAGATGGGTGCGTATGTGTTTGTGTGGCGGATGAAAGCAAATAAAATAAATTGCCTCCATAGTTGAGGAGGTGATAAGGAGACTCTTAACACTTTCAGGAAGACGCAACCACCCTGCAATTCACGCCCAGCTCCGGCTCCGGATATTTATTTTTATTTATTTTTTTTTGGGGGAAAGCGAAAGTTTTGTTATCTTTAGTCGCAGACAAAAGATAACAATTTTCGCATTCCAATGAATTGCCATTCTATGGAAATGTGGATTCGATTTTGTAGGCAGAAAGATATTGCCAAGGCGTGTGGTAATGGACTATGACTATCTGAACTCGGATAGAGGGGACAGTGTGAATGTCTTATTGTTTTACGGACCATGGAACACATATGGAGATTGGTGAGATTTGGAATTGATGTAATTTATTTCTATCCACTTATGAGGACAGCAATTTGGGGACAGCAATTTGTTTTGAGAATATTGAAAGGTCTGTAAGTAATATTGAGATGAGCGGATGGGCGGAGGAGTGGCCCGATAGGCAAATTGAAAAGTCAGCAGGGACACACTCATACCCACCCTAGAGAGGGGAGTCTTTATGAGATTGTTTCGTTGGACGACTTTGAGGAAATCAAAATCAATTGGCGGGAAAAAATGGTAAAAAAAACCTTAAAGGAGGAAGTTGACCCGATTGTTCGATTGTTAAACCATTAACAATGTAGAGCAAGATGTTGAGGAATCAGAAAATTAGGAGTATGTTGGTGATTTCGAATGCAAACATATATTTTTTGCAGTTCTTCAAATTAAGGGCTATGCCGCCCCGTTTAGCAAAGATACATGGTCGCGATACATGGACAGGAGAACTTGACAAAAGGATGCCTAGAGTCAATCTTTTCTCTGTTGGAGCTGTGCAGCTTCTTCTGTTCGATCATAAACGACTTGACACTTCATCCATCAAAATCTGTTATTACTAGGTGGAGTGAAAAGTAACATCCTTGGGAATGGAAAAACAATTTTTTTTTTTAAATTTTTTTTTTATTTTATTCAGTGTAGTCCCCTTTTAGCTTGATATACTTATTCCAGCGATTTTCCACCTTCTTGATCCCGTCCGAAAAGTTATTTCCGGAAGGTCTGCAAAATACTCCTCCATGGCGTCGATGATTTGCTCGCGTGAACTGAATTTTTTATTGATGAACCATCTTTTGGGAAGAGATAATAGTCCGAGGGAGCCAAATCGGCCGAATACGGTGGATGTGACAGTAATTGGAGCCGTAAGTCATTGATTTTAGCCGTGGTTGCGATGCCCTTATGCGCCGGCGCATTGTCTGCAAAAACAAAAATTTTTTTCGCTTCATGTGAAGCCGTTTTGCGGCGTTTTCGGCCTTCAATTGCTCCAATAATGCACAGTCATACTCACTGTTGATGGTTTTTCCTTTTTCGAGGTAGTCCACGAAGTGTATTCCAGAAAACCGACGCCATAACCTTTCCGACCCATTGAGCCTCCCTCGGCCGCTTCGGAGCACTCGTGCCGACTTCAGTCCATTGCCGGGCACTCATTCTGTTCTCTGGTGTGTTATAGTGGATCCAGGTTTCATCAACAGTTACCAATCGACGCCAAAAGTCCGCCCGATTCCGCATCAGCAAGTCCAAACACTCTTTCGAAGTGCTCTCTCGTTCGTGTTTTTGGTCCGGAGTGAGCATGCGCGGCACCCAGCGGCAGGATAACATTTTCATATGCAGAATATTGTCTAAATATGGCGTGTGCGCTCAGTACTAATCTTTTTGGTATCTGCTAGCTCGCGCACCTTCACTTTCCGGTCAGCCAACACCATTTCATGTATTTTTTTGACATTGTCCTCTGTAACCGCATCGGAGGGCCTGAAGCTGTGAACTTGATCGGTAGTGGAGTTGCGGCCACCACGAACCTCTCGAAACCAATATTTGACGGTGTAATCTGACGGAGCATTAGCCCCATAATATTTATCCATCTTTTCTTTTGTTTCCTTCGCTGTTTTGCCTCTCAAAAAATAATGTTTTATGAGAGAACGAAAATCGTTTTTGTCCATTCTCAACATGATGTCAACTGTCAGCTGTCAAAACAAAGCTAAAGACAGTATCGCACTGAAAATTGGCATGTCTGCCTAAATATGAACGGACTTTAAGGCACCATGACCTTTTTTGCAGTAGCAGCGCATACTGGCGGTCAAGGAGGCTACTTTTTACCCCAGCTAGTAATTGGCTTTGGGGGCGCTACAGTTCTGGGTAAAGTTGGGCTTCAACCAACAGCCCTCAGCAGCTAGCCGTATCCTTTGCAAAATCCCTGGAGCTGTGCACTCAACGTCAGTGATGTCTTCCTCTACTGCGTTGTCCCTCTGGGTTGAATTCGAAGATTCGCTCTACATGTACTGACCATCTCAGGCAACTAATGAGCAGTTTTCTCCAAGTCCAATCTTCATCTATTGAAGATATCGACGTGCGCTAAAGTAGGATTGAGATGATTTAAGTTCCATATGGAATATTCACAGTTCTTTGAGATAGGGCCTAACTACAATTGCCTTCTTAGCCAAGAAACAGCGATTGGCAAGAGGGATTCTTTGTTTTATTTCTGTTCAGGTGTTGTTGACAGAATTTATGTCAGAGTCAAGGTCAAGTCAAGATTCCTTACTGACATCAAAATTCTTGGTTAAGTTTTCACCGGCTTTGAAAGAGCAGCGAAAGTTCTTAATCACGATTTTGCACAGACGAAAGAGGTTGACGGGAATGCCAAAACTAGGCATGGATCTATGTAGCTCTCTCATATGGTATTCGGCCTTAAAATTTAAAATCGGTGAAATCAAGGTGAGTATCGAATTGAGCTTCTAGAGTTTATTCTGAGCTCTACTGGAGTGTGAAAATCTGGTCAATTGGTGACTTTCGTAACCCAAAACTGCACCGGTATGAACTATTTAGACTGTTGACGAAGGGTTCCAGGCATTTGCATTTGAGATCTCCTATTTTTCAGGGCATACTGAGATCCCATTCATCAGTCATACACTCTCCTGACCAGATTTGAGAAATGACTCAATGCAAGCTATCCCCAAAGTTACCTCGGTTGGTAAGTTGTCAGATGCAGCAGCTTTGTTGGGCTTAGGGTTAGAAATTTCTGCTTTTTCTTCATTTTGGTGAATAAAACGAAAGTTTTGGCATTCATCCTCTAAGTTGAGTGGTGTATATCTACTGGAGGTCTTTTCTCCATTATAGAGTAAGCTGAAGAAGTTTTTTCTTATTATCAGCCCAGATTGGGACTCTACTACTACAAGGTTTCCTTCTTACTGGGTTTCTGCACTTGTCTCTTGCCTCGACACGTCCTTTTCACTGTTGGTAAAACTTCTGTACGTTGTTCCTGGTGACTAAACTCTTTATCTTTTGTATCGAGCACTTTTCGTGGTATTTTTTCTTCTTCCCGTTTCTTTGGTTTGTAGAGTTCTTGATGGTCTATCGTGCTTTGTTGCAAAGCCGCTTTGTGCGCTTATTACTTAGGTGCACATGATTCTATTCTTCATCAAACCAACGATTTCTGGAGGGATGTGTTATTATTGCAGTGCCTCTGATGTTACGATGCTAGCGTTATCACTATCATAAGAATTGCTGAAAAGTTTCTGGGAACCTTGTCGGCAAAGATTGTGACAATTACTTGCTGTTGACGCCTTCTTATCTTATATCCTTTCACTGTAGTTCTCTTTTGTTGTATCACTTGGCAAATTCTCTTACTTTGTCTACAGCAAGATAGTGACAAGAGGTAAGCCTTTCGTCTATTGTAGAATGATCAATTTGTTTTAGTGTCTTATGGTTCTCAGCCTGGCATGGCCCCTTGTGCATATTGAGATAAGAAAATCCACAGCTTTTAGAAAAATTGTTTGCTGGCGTCATAATTGTAGGCTGATCGTTTGCTCGGAAGATCACATTGCACTTCTTGGATGGCTGTGCTGTGATACTCGTACCTGCGTTATGGCAGTCGAGGGCACTTTCTTATTGTTAGGTTGCATAAGATCTGGTGAGTGTTCGAACATTCCGCGTGCACATACGAAAATCGTTGCCCTTTTGTCGCATGCCAGGGTCGTTAATAGTGCATCCATTACTATCCGAGACTATTAGTTGGTTCGTCGCATTTTGTTGCCTCTTCCGTATAGGACCGTGAGTGATAACCTCTTTGTCGAGATATGATACCAAACAATTCTTCTACGAGAGACAATTCATCCGCAGAAGATCAGTATGACACAATCATTAGGGCATCGTTTCTACCGTCTCAGAAAAAGTACAGATTCTACAAAACCAGACTTAGTGTCAGAAATGATAAGAACGCCAATCGTAACAAACCCAGAAGAATTTATCCATCGAACAAGGGACAAGGGCACCAACCTATAACAACTTTCTCTCAGGAAAAAAAGAAGGTGCAACTAGAGATTGAATTTTTGCTACGTGTCAGGGAGAGTTCTTCTCTCCATATAACATTGATTTTAGAGTTTAACATCTGACTTATAGAGAATGCAAAAAGACATGGTTGCCATGTGCATATGTATAGTATGTTGGTACTTCACGCATGATAGCTACTAACCATGAGTTCATTTGTGGTAAGCAGAAAATCGATCTCAGCTGCGACCCAGTCGTAGGCCCTAGGAGTAAGTCAATCTTTGAGTACCTACTAGGAACTGGTCTTGTAATCTGTAACATAGAAAATAGTCTTGATTTAGGACTGAATAACATCAACAGTTCTCCAAGTCACTTAAGTAATCTATTCGATTTTTAACACAACCGTGAAGCACCAAGAGAACCATTCTTGTCTGACCATTGATAGTTGGGCGAACATAGAGTGCGCGCCATTCATGGTGCGTCAAGAATCTCTGAGAACTGCAACAAACGAATTTTGACTCTGAGACCTATTAAGCCATCCCTTAGGATAAACAAACAGAAGTCGAGTATGGTCCAACGAAATTTCTGGTGTAGTTTCTACGAAAGGATTACTATGGGTTACTGAGAGCTGGATTTGGACATCCACTTCCTTGGCTGCACTTCACGAATAAATCTCAGAACCTACGTTGAGAACATCCCATCGGACACTGTCAGTAGAAGACTTGATTGTGTTCATTGCAGCTTCGAACCTAACAAGCCGTCAGGACCCAATACTATCTTCCTTGTATAATTGCAGACTATTTTCCAGTAGACACATCTAGTTGTGGATTCTGAAAGTCTGTTAAGCTTTTTAGTGTCTGGACTGTTGTACCAGTTTTTTGTAGACACAACACAGAAAAGGTGTGCCGTAAGCCCCTTCCTCAGATCACTTACTTAGACCAATGTATTCGCCCAAGATCTCCCAGAGAAGGTCTAGCTTGCAATATAGCTGCATTTCATATCTAAAAGACATTTGATAGAATTTGACATGAAGCCCTTTTGTCGAAAATCGGAAAATCCTTTGCTTTTGGTTAGCATTCCCATTCTGATTTCTGTGTTCTTCATCTGTAGGACAAATCTTATGTTGAACTCGTTAAATTCCAAAAGCGAAACCTAAACTAATAAGGAAACCAACCGAGTGGAAGAAGACTATACTATCTGACATCGTAAAGCGGAAATTCGTGAATGGCTCTTGTTCTTGTATTTTCAAAACCGAATACCTTTGCATTCTCATTATATGTGTCAATAAGGCAACCTAAGTTGGAATGAGCACATATTTGTCGCAGAAAATGCTGCAAAATGTTCAGGTTTCCTCAAGCGATAAAAGTGACACTTTAACCCTTCCAATCTGAGCACAAACTTTAAGATACTAGGTGGGGTGAAAAGTAACCTCCTTGACCGCCAGAATGCAATGCTACTGCAAAAAAGGTTATGGTGCCTCTAAGTCCGTTCATATTTAGGCAGCCATGCCAAATTTCAGTGCGATACTGTCTTTAGTTTTGTTTTGTCAGCTGATTGTTGTTGACTTGTTTGGCATCATATTGAGTATGGACAGAAACGATTTTCGTTCTCTCATAAAACATTATTTTTCGAGAGGCAAAATGGCGAACGAAACAAAAGAAAAGCTGGATAAATATTATGGGGCTAATGCTCCGTCAGATTAAACCGTCAAATATTGGTGTCGACGCAACTCCACTACCGATCAAGTTCACAGCGGCAGGCCCTCCGATGCCTTTACAGAGGACAATGTCAAAAAAATACATGAAATGGTGTTGGCTGACCGGAAAGTGAAGGTGCGCGAGCTAGCAGATACCAAAAAGATTAGTACTGAGCGCACACGCCATATTAAGGGCAATATTCTACATATGAAAATGTTATCCTGCCGCTGGGTGCCGCGCATGCTCACTCCGGACCAAAAACACGAACGCGAGAGCACTTCGAAAGAGTGTTTGGACTAGCTGATGCGGAATCGGGCGGACTGTTGGCATCGATTGGTAACTGTTGATGAAACCTGGATCCACTATAACACACCAGAGAACAGAATGAGTGCCCGGCAATGGACTGAAGTCGGCACGAGTGCTCCGACTCCTCCGGCCGAAGGAGGCTCAATGGGTCGGAAAGGTTATGGCGTCGGTTTTCTGGGATTGTCATGGCATAATCTTCTCGGACTACCTCAAAAAAGGAAAGACCATCAACAGCGAGTATTACTGTGCATTATTGCAGCGATTGAAGGCCGAAATCGCTGCAAAACGGCCTCACATGAAGCGAAAAAAAAATTGTTTTTGCAAGACAATGCGCCGGCGCATAAGGGCATCGCAACCACGGCTAAAATCAATGACTTACGGCTCCAATTACTGTCGCATCCACCGTATTCGCCCGATTTGGCTCCCTCGGACTATTATCTCTTTCCAAACCTCAAAAGATGGTTCATGAATATAAAATTCAGCTCATGCGAGGAAATCATCGACGCCATGGAGGAGTATTTTGCAGACCTTCCGGAAAATTACTTTTCGGACGGGATCAAGAAGTTGGAAAATCCCTGGAATAAGTGTATCAAGCTAAAAGGGGACTACATTGAATAAAATAAAAAAACATTTAAAAAAAAAATTGTTTTCATTCCCAAGCAGGTTACTTTTCACCCCACCTAGTATTAATCCGCTTTAAATTGGAATACACTACTCACATCTGTTCAGCTGCTTCTAAGACCCCTCTGCATCCGTTGGATAGTATTCAAAACTCACTTGAATACCGATGTCATGTATCCTGAATAACCTTGTTCTATCGCGACTTTCACCAAAATTGCTCAACTTTAGAATTGTCTGAACCTGGGGAACTAATCGAATCGTTCTCTAGAGTCCATTGAGTCGGTGACTCCCTGCACTTCAGAGCAAACTATTGTTGGATACTATCCGAAAGACAATACACTTGAACTAACTACATATGCTTGAAAGTAGACCTTGGAGTTCTTAGAAATTAAGATGGCTTACACAGTAAGATACATTATCTTTTCAGGTAGTGATCAGCTTATTTAAAGGAATTAATAAAAATATAAATGAAAGCTACTAGCAAATCGAAGGATACCATGGACTTTGCCAGCAATTTGTTGATGTGGTCGCTCCATATTAAGGTTTTGTTGAAAGGTTTTTAGCGGTATCCACATATTCAATGGGATCGTCATTGTGGTGGAGCATTGGGAATCGGGAGGTATTTAAAGCTTTCCTCGATATGACAATACACTTTGACTTTCCGGGATTCATCATCAGTAGATTTTGTTGCGACCAAGTCAGAGTTTAACTGGCTAACGCAATGGTCGATCAAGTCAAGTGAACAGCTGTTGTGTAATTGGGTATCGTAGGCATACATTTCAACGGAGGAACTTGTGACAATGGAAGGTAGCTCGATAACATATAATGAGAACAGGAGGGGTCCCAATATAGATCCCTGTGGCACTCCACAGGAATTGGGAGGAAAGTCGGTCATTCACAAATACTGCTTGCTGACGACCTACAAGATACGAAGCCAACAGTCTCACAGCAGAAGAGGAAAACTGGAATTTACTTGAGAGTTTATCGCATAAAATAGCGTGGTTGACGGTATCGAACGACTTTGAGAAATCAAGGCGGATTAGAAACGTTAGCTGATCATTATCTTAGTTACGTCTTATGTCGTCTACTACCGTTAAAGGAGCTGTGGCGCAGCTATGCAGTTATCTTTGTCAATAGATTCATCGCGTTAAGATACATATTTATTTGTCTCTGCATAATTTTTTCGGAGACTTTAGACAGGAATGAAAGTATCGCAATTGGTCAAAAGTCATTACCTGTAGAGTTCTAAGGAATAGGTAAGAGTGATGCTGATGTAGAGGAGGAGGATAAGCAATCAGAGGGGAATACGATACAAAGTTTTTGTTTAGTACGTTACCATCGACATTGTCAGGAAGGCTACTCTTTTGCTTAGCCACGCCAATCCCCATGAGGTTCTTCCACAACTGTTTAGCGGACAAAGACGAGTTCAGGCGTTTGGAATAAAGCTATGTTTTGGCTGCGCAAATTTTGAAGACAACGTTATTACGGAGAGTTCGATATTCAATGAGATGCTCGTCTATTCTGAAGCGCTTCCAACGGTCGTGTGCCTCGTCCCGTTTTTTCATAACTATTTGATTGTCGGTTGTAATATGAATATAGTCCATGTCTCGATGTTTTTGTCTAAACGGGTACGTGAAAGTTGAACAGTTGAAGGACTTTGGTTTGTAAGAATTCGACTTGTTGATTAGGTGAGGACATGAAATATAATTGCTCCCAGTTTATTCTGCGCACGTCGTTATCCAACACAAGGTAATCAACATGCCTGAAATCTCTAAAATTAAATGTATTAGCTGGAACCTGGTAACTAAAATCGAATGTAAGGTAAATAAGGCGATGTTTGGAGAACCCAGGAGCTGACAATTGATCGTAAAAAACAATTTTTTTTTAAGTTGTGTACTAGAAGAGTCTGTAAAGTGAGTTGGTGTAGTAGAGTTGACAGAAGAGAGGTTAAGTGAACTCATATTATCGATAAGATTACGCTTCACCAAGAGATCACTGTGGATGTCTCCGCACAATATTACGTTGGATGAGTCGACTGAGATTTCTTCCAGCAGGGAAGTGAGATGACACAGATTAACTGATTTGTTTGGTCTATAGACGACTCCGAGAAGAACTGTATCGACTTTGCTAATCAGATCCAGAAACAAGTAATCCATCTCTGAGTTAAGCTGAGACGGACACTTTATTTCAACAATACGGAATATACCAGCTCTAACATATAAAGGTATAGGGACTTCTCCCCCAACACGATTAATTCTATCACCTCTATAAATTTGGTAGCCTTTTAAGCGATACAGTTTATCATTTATCTGCCCACTATCAGAGACAGAGGAGAACCAAGTTTCAGAAACGCAATTTAATGAAAGAAAATTGAATAGGAACAAACCAAAGGCTAGATCTTTGTTTGAATCTGTAAGTGTTTGGCAAAAATTACACATCTAGTAGACATAAGTATACGAGTACAGCGACTTAATGATCAAAATAAATGGCAATCAATTAGAGTTGAACGAAAGACATACATGGCGGTTTCCGTGCGGCATCGGATAAAGAATAGTGCCGCGGTGCGTCCCAGCTTGTCGTAAGAGGCGACTAAATGGGACACCAATCATATACAGGCAACTATGACACCAAAAATGAGCCTGTGACACTTTAACACCTTAAAACTTTCCCACAAGTTTGTATGCAATCAGTGGGTTCCCACGTCTGGAGACTACCGGTGGGGTAAAAGAACAGTCAATCATTTCGAAATGAGCATACAAGTGTCAAACCACTCAAACTTTAGATACACTTCATGGAAATGATCGCAATTAATAGCACTACCCCGCTAGGCACCACGATTGCAACGCACTCGGGTGATCCCAGAGCAAGCAGAAGTGCTTGTGTCAGAGCCCGACGGATTCCGGGGGCGGGCAAAATGAAGTTTCCAGAATATTTTCATAAACTTCGGTTTGCAAGTTGGAACGTCGGATCGATTACCTCAAAAAGTTTAGAACTGGAAGCGATAATGCGTCGCAGAACTCTACAAATCCTGTGCGTACAGGAAACGAACTGGTGTAATACGGGAAATAAAGCGCGTTTTCTAGATTTAAAAACTAAGGCATTTAAGATGTTCAACCATGGAACGGTCAATGGACGAAACGGTGTTGGAATCGTTGTTGCAGCGGATCTTCTAAGCAACATCGTTGGTATCTTGAAAATAAGCGACCGCTTGATGAGTGTTAAACTCGTCATACACAATGAAACGTGGAACATTGTTAGCGCGTACGCTCCACAAAATGGATGCGACCAATCGGAAAAAGATACATTTTGGTCAGAGTTTGGTAATTTGCTTTAAAATATACCTATCAATGAGATGCTCTTCGTAGGCGGAGATTTAAATGGCCACGTCGGAGAAACAAATGTTGATTATGAGGACTGCCACGGCGGTAAGGGCTTTGGAACCAGAAATTCAGCTGGCGAAGACATCCTTGTAGCGTGTAGGGCTTACGGCTTATCCATCTTAAATACAAAGCTTATTGAACATCAACGACATCTTATCACCTATAGCAGCGGAGGCCACCAAACGCAAATAGATTATCACCTCTGCAAAATGTCGATGAGAAACCGTGTTAAGGACTGTAAAGTAATACTTGGAGAATCGCTAGTAAGCCAACACCGTCTGCTCATTATAGAATTTTTCACAGCGGAACCACCGAAAACACGGGCATCGTTTGGAAAGCCAAAAATCCGGTGGTATAATCTATCGAAGGAACGAAGCGCAAGATTTATCGCACGGGCTAAAGAAGTACTTCACAATATAAACGGTATCGCAGACTCACTTAGCCCGCAAGAAATGTGGAACAGCATGCACGAGGAATGCATAACACTCGCAAAGTCCCATCTGGGGACTATATCGAAATACCATCACGTCGGCAAAGAAACATGGTGGTGGAATGACGAAACCAAACGAGCTGTGGCCGACAAGAAGAGTGCATTCCAAGCGTGGACAAAATGCGATCGGAGCGACGATATCGAAAAACCTCGACTGGCTCGTGAATACGAGCGTCTTAAAAAGATCGCAAAGAAAGTCCTGGCTCGAACTCGAGCGGCAGAAGCGGAAAACCTGTACCAAGAGTTGGAACAAATATCCTCACGATCGGCGGATAGAAGACAAGCTATCCAAGAAGTTCAAACGTCGTACAATACAAAAATGCCAAATATTTTTAAGCTCGCTGCACAGAGGAGAAGAAATTCAATGGAAATAACCTCGCCGAAATACATCAAAAACGCAGACGGTCGTTTACTAACAAATGAAAAGGAAATTTGTGACCGGTGGCTTGAATACTGTAAGGAGTTGCTTAACAAACAGTTTCCACGTGATATCGTGCCGACAGCTGGTCTATTCGAGGAGGAAGTTTCGGACTTTTCAATCGAAGAAATAAGCATAGCAATTGGAAAAATGAAGCGGGTGAAAGCGGCGGGACCAGACATCATTCCATCAGAGTTTTGGTCGAAGATGGGGGGGATCGGCAACGTTTGGCTATCGAAACTTTTAAATAAATTAAAATGTGGTCAAACTATGCCGAATCAATGGAGAAGTAGCTTCTTGGTTCCATTATACAAAGGAAAAGGCGACACTCGAGAATGCAACAACTACCGTTCAATGAAGCTGATGTCACACACGATAGAAATCGTCGAAAGAGTCTTAAACGAACGTCTTCGGCAAATAATGAAGCTCGATAATAGCCAGTGTGGATTTGTTGAAGGAAGATCGACGGTGGACGCTATCCAAAGCCTACGAATAATAATGGAAAAGCACCGAGATTCGTCCAAGGATTTACACTTGGTATTTATCGACCTCGAGAAAGCATTCGATTGAGTGCCTAGGAATCTCACATGGGCCGCACTTAGGTCTCAAAACGTACCGGAAACGTATGCTAGAATAAAACAAGACATGTACGGAAACGTGAAAACTGCGGTTAAAAGCTCTGCCGGACTAACGAGAGAATTTCCAGTTAATGTCGGAGTGCACCAAGGAAGCGTACTTAGCCCTTTCCTCTTTAACGTAGTATTCGACTATCTTTGAAAAGACTGCATGCGCGAAGCATATGTAACGCCAATTCTCTTCGCTGACGACGCAGTTATACTTAGCGATAACGTCGAAGATTTACAGAACGCCTTAGATTCATGGAGAAATGCGCTAGAGAGAAACGGGTTTAAAATAAGTCGTTCAAAGACGGAGCATTTGACGTGCCCATTTGCGCATCCGTTGCGACCTGTTCCGGATATAATGTTAGACGGAATAGTTCTTCCGAAAAGCATTATCTTTAAGTACTTAGGATCAATCGTTAACATGGAAGCGAAATGTGACGACGACGTAAACCACAGAGTGAGTGTGGGATGGATGAAATGGCGGGAAAATTCGGGAATCTTTTGCGACCGAAAATTTCCACTTAAATTAAAGGGGAAACTCTACACCACGGTTGTTAAACCAGCTCTTATATACGGTTCACAGTGCTGGACAATTTACGAAGCGTTTAAAAACAAAATGACGGCAGCGGAAATGAAAATGTTAAGGATGTCTAGTGGAGTCACTAAACGCGATTGTATTAGATCTACGCGTATAAGAGGAAGTCTACATATAAAGAATTTGGTATCCAAACAGCTTGATGCAAATAGAATAAGCTGGTATTGCCACGTTCAACGAAGATCTGCGGGAAATCCGGTTAAAAAGGCACTATCAACTACGGTCACTCCAACTGTAAGAAAACGAGGTCGGAAGAAGAATTCCTGGATTTCTCAGATGGCAAATGTGCAACAACGCCTGGGCTTACCACTGAAGCGATCCAGGACCGAGCATTATGTAGACGCGTTCTGCGGTCTGCGACATTAGCCAACCCCATAAGCGGAGCAGCAGCGATGCAGTTAAAATGGGAAACTCGTTACGCATAAGTTCGTATAACGAGGAAAGGGTTAATGAAAGGATAAGAAAGACATACATGGCGGGTCTACATCGTAAGAAGAATAAAGAAATGAATCAGTTACTGCACAGAATATTACCAGGACTATTGTAAAAGTAAGTCTACCAGGTAGCTTACAAAGTTTTTTGGTATTCCTTTCTGCAGTTAATCTGCTGATAAAAAATTATTCCAAAATCTCCTCTTCCTTTCTATCTTTCTGGTCGCATATACTCGGAATACGAGTACACTTAAACCAGAAACAACAACATTTAAACCTTTAACAGTCATAAAACAGGACAAACATTTGCGAAATCCGAATGAGAAGCCTTTTTATCCCAACACGAAGGCATCCTTTTGGCGGCTGAATCTCAGAGAATTCCTTTCTAATTGCTTTGCTCCTGCTTTCGTTTTTCTTTCGTTGTGTGCCCATAAATTGGTTAAAAGTCTACTCACACTCGAAACGAATCAATTTTAACGACAATTGCTTCAAAGGATCGAAGTGCAAATTAAAAATGGGAAAATCCATAAAAGAAAATAAAAACAGCACCGCTCCTTTCAAAAATCCGTTTTTACTTCTTCATTAGTGAGAAATAAAGAAGACGAAACGCAAGTCGTTCCGCGATTTCTTTCCCTTTTATTTCTATCGCCTCTCAATCCAGCTATTGAAGTTAACGTCAATGCTCCATCAACACCATCATAAGGACGATGCGAACGACCGAAGACAGAAGACCGAAGACCGAAGACCGAAGACCGACAACCAGCATGGCATGAAATCAGAGGACGAGCTTTAAAGGACCAGCTCCAGAGCAATCACATGCAATTGAGTGAAATCAGACGAAAATAATATTTTTACGAGTGTAAATGTTCGACCATTAAATTCAGGGATGTTTTAGTCTCGTGCTCCTTATGAAATTGTGTTTTCTTAGAAAATTCATTTCTAAGGACGACAATGGCGCGGCGGCTGCGGCGGCGGCGATACAGATGACAGGAACAGGGTTGCAGTGTACGAGTAAACCCTGGACTCGAGTAAATAGATTGGTTTAATTCTATTGTGTTGTGGTCGCCCTAGGTATCGTTACATGATATGTTGGAGTACCTACTAGTACTATTTTGGCAGGACGAAATGAAGAGTCATAAAGTATGGAACTAAAATTTTATTGCAATTTAAAAGGACAACCAACGTGGCAGGAGTAATTCAATTTGACTTTTTGTGTGGCACATTTACTCCTCTGTTGAGACTGCAATAACTGCGCGCTCATTAATTGGAATTATAAAACTTTCAATTGGCTGGCAGTGTTTATTTGAATCGTCTACTTGGTAGCGTTTTATTGCCATCCGAATGTCTGCTTTCAATTTAATTTGAATCCTTTTCGGAGATTGCCCTACAGACAGACATTGTTTACTTAAAGTTTCAAAGTCAAAATCGGATTTAATGTTACGAGGGGATATTAACAATCTTAATGTCATAAAAAAATTAATACTTTCCGACACAATGTTACTTTTAGGGAGCAGGAATAAATGGATGCGAATCTCAACTGGTTGGTCTTAGCAAACAAGATAATGGTTTAGAAGAGTGCTAATTGCGAACTCATAGCAGCATCCTAACTGAAGATAGTCGGGATCAAGGATCGTTTAAAGACAACGCACTATGCTTTCGTACATTGATTCGGTGCTAAGTGATTGTAGACAAGGCTACATCGTCAAAATCCAGCCACCACTTACTTAGGTGTACGGAAGCGCTAAGCAGTAGCATAAGCAGTATCTTAGGAAGAAACACCGAGAGGGAAATGTTCCTCATATGCAAAGTAAAATTGTCACCAATTTCGCGCTCCTCTAAAATCCCAATAGAGAAGCCATAACGAAGCGGGTGGTCATTTTACTTCAATCCCTGAGTCAATTGAACCTTCTAAGAGAATAATCCGAGATACGAGTATATATGAAAAAGTTTCCATCCAAAATCGTTGGCACTTTGAAGTTCTTGGGTTTAGGCGAACACTTTTGGCCACGGCTGCAATATTCTCCGTTGAACGTACAGAACGAGCACTGGAAGATTTCTGTTTATCAATCAGCAAACCAGTTTCACGAACTTTTTACACAAACTTATGTACACCATCTGCAGTAAGTGCAATATTTTGACCGAAATTCCTTTTGAAAATTCACACTGCAGTATTTCCCAACGTTGTTCCAGCAAAACTGTCAACTTTTTGAGCGTGAATGAGCTGTCAGAGTCAAAACAAATGATTCAAGAAGATACCAACAGATGGCCGACCTTTTATGTAGGGCAAAACTTAGTTCGTAATCCTCTCATGTTTTAATGAAAAAACTGACAGATATTTGGGGTGTTCGGCAAAGAATTAAACGACGGATTAGGAGCGAGAGAGATCATAAGATACATTATCAGGACTCACAATTACTTGCTTATAAATATACAGTTCATTATCGAGGGAGGCCTTCTTGCAGAATAGAAACCCTTGCATTGGTTTTTGTTAAACAGTCATTCTCCGAATTGTCTTTATCATATGATCTGCGGTCGAGTTTATTGACGAGGCTCACATTTGGCGAAATTGCTATTTTTGGAGTGTGGCAGATCCAGAATGAATTATGAAACTGAATTGCATTTCCTGGCCTGGACGTAATGCTGTGCCAGCAGGGAGGTTCTACGTGGCCTATTGTCTTTAAAACGATTGTCTTATTGAGGACAAAGTTCCATCAACTACTCCTCACAAAGAATAAAGACCTTTTAACTCGAGCCCAATTCCTTCAGTTAGAAAAACACTCTTTAAGTCTTCTTTCAAAGTCCGTCATCGTAGGCTGAAAAAAGCATCCAAAATGACTCGAGATATTTCCATTCGTTTTTCAGAACGTTATTGGTTGTGCGCTGAAGGCCAGAACCGGGATTGTAAGAGACTTACAATCTTGTTAAGATTGCCTAAGGCCTTTGTGTATTTCGAAACAAAGTTAGGGAGAAAAGAAAGTCAGATACCATCGCACCTTGGTTTAGAATGTTTGAAGGTTTTAATGGCTGGGCAATATAGAGCTAGACATGGCTTTCCATTAGCAAGTTTAAGGGCTTATGAAGAATAAGCATATTTCAGAGATCAGCTAAAAGACTTCAGGTAAAAAATTGCTACTGTTGCGGTGTATGTATTTGGGTGAATTAATGTCTTGTGAAGTGTAATCAGGATTGTACTATTGTATAAAAAATGCTTATTCTACTCTTTTGGCTGATATCCGAATTTGATGAGCTGAATTTGCATTGCCATTTTACAACTGAAGATGCTGGAATAAATTGGGTTCTAGTCATTTCTATTAAATCGGCAAGAGGGCATTTATGAAATTCGAAAAGTGTGATTGAAGTTCTGACCTCTTTACTGAAACAGCAACACTGCTCCTGTCAACAGGCATCTGTCAGTTGACTCCTGTCAAAATTTAAACTTGCTGCGTCAGTTAGTTTGTGTTTGACAGCTTTTTTTATCAGACTACTCACTTATTTGAGGAGAAAATGGGAAAAAATAAATTTCGTGTGCTTATTAAGCATTATTTCTTGCGAAAAAAAACCATTACCGAGACCAAGGCTAAGCTTGATAAATACTATGGGGACTCTGCACCATCGAAATTGCACCAAAAATTCACGATATGGTGATGGCCGACCGAAGATTGAAAGTGCGAGAGATTGTGGAAGCCGTAGGGACCTCGCATGGCTCAGTAGTTTCAATTTTGAATGATCACTTGGGCATGAGAAAGCTTTCCGCAAGATGGGTGCCGCGTTTGCTCACAGTCGACCACAAACGCAATCGTGTAACAACTTCACAGGAAGGTTTGGCGTTGTTTAATCGCAATATGGAGGAGTTTTTGCGCCGTTTTGTAACCGTGGACGAAACATGGATCCATCACAACACACCAGAGAACAAACAACAGTCAAAACAGTGGGTTTCTAAGGGCGAATCGGCGCCAAAGAAGGCCAAGGTGGGTTTGTCAGCCAATAAAGTTATGGCGACTGTTTTTTGGGATGCACGCGGGATAATCCACATTGACTACCTTCAAAAGGGAAGAGCAATCAATGGGGAATATTATGCCAACTTATTGGATTGATTCAATGACGATTTGAAAAAAAAACGACCTCATATGGCCAAGAAAAAAGTTCTTTTCCACCAAGACAATGCAAGGGTGCACACATGTGCAGTTGCCATGGCAAAAATCCATGAATTGGGCTATGAATTGCTCCCTCATCCACCCTATTCTCCAGATTTGGCTCCGAGCGACTACTTCTTGTTCCCAAACCTGAAGAAATGGCTTGGTGGAAAAAGATTTGACTCCAATGATGAAGTCATCTCGCAAACAAAGGCCTATTTTGAGGACCTCGACAAATCATTTTTTTTGGAAGGGATAAAAAAATTGGAGAAGCGTTGGACAAAGTGTATAGAGCTCAAGGGAGACTACGTTGAAAAATAAAATTATTTTTTTATCAAAAAATCTGTGTTTTAATCCAAAAGTCACGGACTTATTGACCCGCCCTCGTATAGGTATGTGTGCGAAAGTGGATTCCTCGCCTCAACTGTGCCCGTAGCGCTCTTGTTCTTCTAAGCAGCTCCTCTTTATACAGAGTTGCTTTGACACAGGATGACCAGATAAGATCGATAGAAAACAAAAATTAAATAAAACAACAATGGTGTGAGATATAAAATTGATTCTGACTTTATTTTAAAGCTACGTTCATGCCATTATGTGTGGTATAGCACAAATCTTTCAAATAGAAGCATCGGCTTTGCTGGCAGTGCTTCCAGTGGTCGGTCCAATTTTCGATGCTTTAACTATGTGCGGCGTCATTTTGGCAATAGCGTGTCGAATATTGGACCCGAGCTCATTTTGAGATCGCATGATAGCGGCGGGAAATTTATGAATGCTCGCTTTGAGATGACCCAGTCGCCAAATTTTGTCCTTTACAACTTTGAGCATTGCAACACTTATACGAGTATGACATGTAGCGCCGTTTTGTTGGAACCGCAGCTCGGATATATTGATGCTTTCAAGCTCTGACCAAAGAGAATTGGTTAACATCTCTCTATATCTGAGATCATTGACGGTAGCGGTGTCTCCTTCTACATTTCGAAAGAAATAAAGTCCGATGATGTCGGTATGTCATAAGCAGCACCACCAAACAGGCAATCTTTGTGTTGGTGCTTGGCTGAACGCTGTTGGATTGTGTTTACTCCAATAATGGCAATTTTGCTTATTGACATAGCCCCTGAGCTAAAAATGGGCCTCGTCTGAGAAGATAATTTTTAGACCAAAATCCGAATCTCATCCAAAGTTTCAGCACCTAATTAGCGAACTCACGGCGTTGTCTGATGTCAATTCTCGCGTCAGAAAAATCTTAAAAACTAAGCCGGTTTGACTCTCTGGCGATGCGCCCATTCCTGGGTGTTCTTCGATACTGGCCGATACGGCAGCTATGTTTTTTTTCACTTCGCACCTATCTATGTCTGGTTGGTGGCTTAAGATCCAAATGAGTACCCTGATGCACAAACTTTTCCATGGTGCAATGAATTGTTTGCACCCTAAAACCATGATGAATACCGACCTCACAACAAAATTCACGTTGCGTATTTACAAATGAGCCGGAATTTCGATAATAATTTTTAATAATTTCGGCAAGTTGGGCAAGTGCAAAATGAGGCATAATGAAATGGCAAATCTTACTGAATATTTCGACAGCTGGATGTCATTGGAACTTTGACAGCTGCTTAAACATAACAATTGGAAAAACTATCATTGCTTTCTGGTCACCCTTTACATTTGTTTGCCTTCATTCTTTAACAAACTGTAACTGTAACCATTGGCGTTATTGGATAAAACTCAAAAAATAAGTTGCAGCAGGGAGTGGTTAATACAGTAATTGCAAAATTTCAACGCTTAATTTGATGTCTCAGATGTCTCACTGATGACTGAGATATCCCTTGGCTGAAACTAGGTACTTGTTCGAATCTATATTGCGGGATGTTGGAATATTTATAATACTGCTGGACTTCCTTGCTTCGCTCGATCGGAATACCTTGAATTTCGTCTACAGCCCTTTGTCTAGGTAACTTAGTTTTCTATTATCATAATATTAAAGTGAGACCAGTGGTAGTTATGGTGGTATTTAGTCCTGCAGTAAACTCATTTAGAAGGATTTCGTTTGCAGGCATTGTGCAGTGTAGACTATGCTTTCTATCTTAAAATGCCCTCCTTTTCTTTCCGGCTTATGCTTTCTATTTACAGATGTCACACTAAACCCATTGATCGGAGACTTTCCCAATGTACTCATAGAAGCAATCTTTGGTATTATCGTCTCTGTCGAGGCATGAGTACATATCAAGCTGATGTTGATGACTTTGGCTTTGGCACAATCTGTTCAACCATGATGAAAGCCCGACACTTCATAGTTTGGTTTTGTTTTTTCTTTTTTATAGAGTTTTTCGATTAGGAGCGAAAAAGGTATAGGACACCCACAACATCCACGCAATCCACCTGAGTTCCCTTCTGTTTGATCCCAATGTTTGTAACTTCGCCTCAACCGTTGTTATCCACGTTTGACTTGGGTGTCAAGTCTGTCCAATTCACTGTCATATTCTCCTTCACAGATGAATCACTAAAGGAGCTGCTTTTGTACCCTGCACTGGTCCACTCAGTATGAGGTTGTATGAGACAATTATCCACGTGGTACCGTTCAGGTGAATACTCCTCAGTAAATTGTTAATTTGTTACTGACCACAATCGTAATGACATGCGATTGTCAAGCCAGAATGCCATCGAAACAAAATCGACCTAGGACGTAAAATCCACGCTTTACGAGTATGAATACAAGATTGCATTTCGAGAATATGCCGATTTGGGTTGATCCATTCAGTTGTTGACTTCAAAAGTACTAGTAGACTTCGCATGAGTTTCTAGTTATTTGATAGCCACTCAGAAAAACCACTAAGCGGCGGAGATTTTATTGTACCAGCTCAGGAAATTGGATTATTAGTGAATCCGAGGCAAGAAATACGAAATTCCTCATCACTATTAGGAATCACCGCAGTTGAACAAACCCCCAACTACTCCAAGTAACAGGGGATATTTAATCAGTACTTTGTATTTAAAATACCATTTCACCATCATATTTCCTGACCTGCATTTCATTCAACTTGATTACGTTCCACATGATGTCCTTCACACGAAATTATAGCAAACCCCCCATTGCTTGCCGCCCGTTTCAAAGTCATGCGCAGAACCAACACAATCCACAGACCGTCGATAAGAAAAACCCACCACGATACTTCTCGTATCCAATGTTCTCCCCAGAGCCAACCTTATTTTCCCACGATTCAACTTTCCTACCCGTAAAACGAAGCCCGACGATACACGAATCCGATACCAGTCAGTTACCTCGGAAGCGTGGCCATGTCAAATTAACCTCGGTGCACTTTGACTGTCGGCATAAATTTTTTAACTGCCGTTTCAAAACAAGAAAAAAAAAACAAAAAAAAAATTCAAAGATATCCTTTTTCTGCCGCCGGTCTTGTGTCAAAAAAAAAAAAAAAAAAAAATCAATCATCCCCATATCCATCGTCCGAATAGTGTAAGGGTTAAACAACCCGTATCCCTGTAAAGTCTGCTCTAATCCTGTGTGCGAATAAAGTAAAAGACTCCCAATACAGAGAATCCTGACAACCTTTCCGGTGCTGATTCCGATTTTAGTTCTATTCGTATAACTTAACACGACCGAGTGAAAGTGATTATGATGAGAGGAGTCCTTGTGAAAAGCGGTCCCCCCAGGGGCAGTGTTTTTGATCTAAACCCCTTTATCCAGTGTGAAAGGCTTTACGCGAAGTTCTAATTTTAAATTTTCCCTTTGATACGGGAGAAAGCGTGCTTTTGCTTTCATAGTGTCGGAGCGGCTCCGAGCTATACTGTGTCCTTTGTGTGTAAAGTGTGAATAGTGTCTGGGAATTTGTTTTACTCGGTTTTTTTTCCGGTTTTTTCCTTTTCCTTCTTGTGTTTCGAGATCCCCCAAAAGGGATTCAAGAGTGTGGAAAATAGTGTTGCAAAAAAAAGTGTTGAAAAAAGAGGAAATTTTAGAAAATAAGGATAGCAGCTGTACGAGTATAAGTGTGTGTGTATGTGTGTGTCGTCAATCGGAAATCTCTCAGCAACGCCAGTCAGGGCTTGTGGCTCTTCGGTATTCAAAAGACATCGTTTCACACAGTTTGGACGAATACAAAAAAATCAGAAAAATTCCAGGACTACTACAGAACGGATGCGAGTTATCTGTTTTGTACTTTACCCTATATCACAACTTCACACTGGGAAAAGCAGGGGAATAAATTACTAAAGTGGTACTCAACCGAAGACATCTTAAGTTGGTCGTACAACAAATTGACATACAGCTCAGCTACTGAAATCACAACAGACTAACGGTGTACTGCGAGTACTGCTGCTGCTGCTACACATCACAGGAGTTCAGGTGAATATTTAATTTGAATTGGCCGTTTGTGGCAGAGATTTTACCTTCCTTCAGATTACCTTGCATACTCTATACCTAACCTACTCATACCTACAACATAAACTTCTGCCTCTCAGTGCGATATGTTAGATACTTTAAGCGATTTTGCCATTTCATATGAATGTATGCTGATTGTGGGCTATATACGAGTAGGGTACAAGTATTAGTACGGTTCGGGTTGTTGGGTTTTAGGGGGGGATTACACCTTCTCCCTATAGACTGAAACATACTCTCATACTTCAACTTTGGCTCATATGGTTGGGTTGGTTTTCGGGTTACTTCCTTAGATTATCTAGTGTGTTTGCAATTTGAAGGAGGTAAATACCCGGAGATGCCAGAGTTGCTAGATACAACTACCTACCGGAGATGGGGTTCTTGTTTGCTGAAGCATATCACGTGTCAAAGAAATTTTAAGGACGAGTAATTTTGATAGATGGGCGGGAAGGGATTTAACAAAAGTCCATGTGGATATGTCGGCAGGTATACGAGTACAGTATACTACTATCCATGTGGACGGATACTAACTAGGGATAGGATTATCAATTGTGTTTTAGTGTAACACCTTTCCTGAGGTTTATTTTTGAAATGAACTCGCCTGTTATTGACTTGTTTGCCAAGGGCTTGGGGAATTGTTTTAATTTTCTCATTTTTTGCTTTTTTTTTTGAGGTAATGGAGAAGGGGAGCAATCATTTGACCTTGACAGTAGTTGTAGTTGTGAAGTTGTTAATTGGATTCATGTAGGGTTTCGCTAAATTATTTTTGAATTGGTTAGTATTTTGAATGGTCCTTGAGGAGCTTAAATTATTAAACTCAAAAAATATTGAACTTTCTCGTTCACCATAAAGATTTCTTCATATTGGTTTGATGTCATTCAAAAAGAAAAAAACCGGCTAAATTAGCCACAAGTCACATAATACACATTTTCCGGAAAGTATCCTGCCGTGCGTTTAATACATGAACATTACTATGAGCCATGTAAATATCGTGGTACTTATGACTTGCGTAGGAACCACAGGCAAAGGGTGCGCCGAAAGAATGTTTTGAATTTCCGCCTCGCTCAGAGTGTTGCGTGCCGAATGTGCTTCTTAACTACTTCATTAAGAATGCCAAGTTCAACGAGTGAGTTTCTAAAGGAAAATATTAATTTTCATCCTTGATGTTAGCACAAGAACGAAACGATATTTTATAATAATTTTCAGAGACAATTTTTAATTAAATTTTTTTTCGAATTCGATTTGAGGAAAATATAAATAAAAACGAAGCCGTATCTTGTCCATGTATGTACTCGTAAATACACGGCTTTTGAATGATAAATAATAAATCATCGATTCGAAGTGCTGACAATCAGAAAACACAGAGATTTATTATTTAACATTTGTAAAACTTGATTTTGAATTTCTATTTTATTAATATTTAAAACTAATAGGAATTAAAAAAATATTAATTGATTCCTCAAAATTATTAAGAAGCAAAAAAAAGATTTTATCGGTTCTTTAGACCGATGAACTGAAGACCGAATATTAAATAGAAAAATAGGAGAATGGTTTTTGATCAAAGCGATGCTAATTCAATGCTGTTTGGACTTGAATTAATCACCTCCGTGTATGAGAAAGCCAACCATACGATTTAAGATATTATTTTTAAATCTGGGGCTGCTGTCATATTTCGTTATGGCTCCTTATGATGACATACTCGTAATTCTTGGATACATACTATTGTGTAGAAGATATCCCATTCCATGATCTATCGGGCGATTTCTTTGTTGATTAGTTTTTCAGTGCTCTACCACATGTTTGACTGCTCGCAGCGTGATTCAAGCCATTTCATCATGGAAAGACTTACACCCAAACAACCCTTTTACAAATTATTGAATTTTATTACCAAATTCGTGCTCTGTGAAAAATATTTTTAGTTCACTTCAACCATTTTACGGTCGTCATAATCGACCTATTGAGCATGCAATTCGAGCCATAGTGCCTAAATTTCGTAACAGTTTCACGCTATTGGGCACCAATCCACATAATCCAATCCCAATCGTATTCGATATTGCTGTCATATCAGCTAGTGTTGAAGACAGTGATTTTTCCATTCGTCGCCGTTTGAAGAAATTGGGATTGTGTTACTCGAAAACATGGAAGATTTTACGCAAAGATTCTGGTCTGAAATCTTACAAAATACAGCTCATGCAAGCCGAACTGAAGCCGAACGGCCTGCCACAGAGTGAAATATTCGGTGAGCGGGCCTTAGAAATCTGGAGCAAGATCTGTCTTTTTATAGAAAATGATGAATGAGAAAATGAGCAACCTTGAGCAATACCAGAACTACCAGTGAACCCGGAAAAATGCATTGTTTGGTGCGGTTTATGGTCCGACGGAATTATCGGTCCGTATTTTTCAAAGATGATCATGAGAACTACGTTAAAGTTATTGGCGTCCGCTATCGTTTCTTTGCCCAAAATATTCGACCTGGACCTGATAGACATACGGTCTCAGCTAGATGGTGCTACATGAGACAGCAAGCGAAACGATGGACCAATTGAGAAATGAGCTCGGTGAGAAATTTATTATTCGTTTTGGGCGGTTAGATCGTGCAATTTGATGACTTTAGACTTTTTTATGGAGATTCGTCAAATCTCATGACTATGCCAATAACTCAGACAACATTTCATAGCGAGATACCAGGCAATATTCTCGAAAAAGTGACTCAGAATTGGAATCTTCATATGGACCACTTGAAACGTAGTCATGGCCATCATTTACATGAAGTAATCTCTAAAAAAAAAATAAGTGGCAAGCATTTTTGAAACTTCTCTGTGATTTTGTTTAGATATAAAAACCGAACCGCTTAAAAAATCACTCATAATTGTGAGCATAAATTGTGCAATTGATTTTTGAACACAAACTCGGACATAATCGTGTGCCTACGATGGATGTATTTGATGAATGTCATCCGAGTGACTAAGTTTTCGAACAATTTTTTAAACATTTGTGGCCGTGTGTCCTCAATAACATGAATAATGTTGGCTTCCACATTGTCGTTTGTCGTTCATCTTTCAGCACACTCTGGCTACTTAAAGTATCCTCGAAGAAAATAATCCAGGTGCGTCAAATCCCAAGATCTTGGAGGTCAATTTATAATTTTGGTGGGGCTAACTCCCTTATTTATTTGGCTTAATACAAGCTTAAACTAACTTAAAAATTAACAATAGTTCGGAACTAAGGGAATGGTGGATGAGATCAAGTTTAAAACGAGAAGTGCACAGGCTAAAATCAAAAAGGAGGAGGTTTGAGTTGACCTTATGGAGCATGCAGTAGATTGGTTCGTTAGACTTTAAGAGGTGCCGTGGGTTGGAATATAGAAGAGACGTGGACAGCGTAGTTGAAGAAAATAGAACCAGAGAGCATTTGATGAATGAATAGAATGTAAGCTACATCTTTGGGTTTTTCGAGGGTCATCCTAGGGTAGTCCACAAAGTGCAAATCGAAGGAAATGACGTTGAATGTTCTCAATTCGGTATATGTGAACTCGCTGAAAGGAGGACCATGATTGCCTGGCATATTCGAGAAGGGGTCGGACAAGGCTAATGTAAAGTGATCTTGTCACTTTTCTTTAGACAATCTTTTGATAAAATCGAACGATGCGAATGCGAACGGAAGTTTAACTCTCTATCTTATAATATTCCAAGGTCGCGAAGGGATTTTACCTGGGGTACGGATTGGTCATGCAGAAAATAAAGTCGAGAGGGAGATTGATAAGACGAGACAGAGTCATATATTGACATTTGGAGACATTAAGCCCATAGCAATGTTTTATACACCAGGTGCAAAACCTATCGAGGTTTTCTTGAAGGTGAATAGAGTCTTGGGCTGCAGAAATAGTCTTGAAGAACTTAGTGTCTTCGGCGTAAATGGATAGGCAGCAGTGTTTAATAATCCCGTCAAGATCGTTTATAGTTAAAATGAATATAAGGGGACATAGATGGCTGCCTTGTGGGACACCATTAGTGGCTAAGAATGGGATTGAGAGGACCTACCTAAAGCGAACGCTGTAATAACGGTTCTCCAGATAAGAAGATATCCATTTTATAGTAATAGTATTTGGAAAGGATCAATTGATGTGATATTTTATCGAAGGCCTTAGAGAAATCTGTAGCAATAACTTCGAATTCGTTAATATTTTCTAGGGTTGAAGGTGCAAAAAATACGAATTCAACTAAATTTGTAGTAGTTGATCTACCTTTCATAAATCCATGTTGACTGGGTGATATAAGTGACTCGCACTGAAAGCTTAGAACTTCATATAAAAAAACATTCAAACATTTTAGGTATGTGAGAAAGATTAGCCATGGGACGGTAGTTGGTTACTTTATTCATTGATCCCTCTTTGTGAACCGGAGTTATGAAAGAGGTCTTCCAAATTTCGGGGAATTCCCCTCGTGTGAGGGACATGTGAAATGGGGAGGAAAGTGGGTGCGAAAGATTGGAGGCACACTTTTTGAGAAATATTGTTGGGAGACCGGGAAAAATTGGGAAGGTACTTGAAATACGAGTATATGGGGTCTGGTACGAAGAAGTTGTGAGCAAATGTTTGTTTGGAAAAGTTTGCAAAATAGTTGCCAATAGTAAGTGGGTCTGTTGATGATGCGAAATTATGCGTTCATCGAATGTTTCCTTCAATAAGTTGACTACTTCGTTTCAATTAATCATGGCTCTGTAGTGAATACCCTTGACCATAACACTCTCATTATCCTCATTTAAAAAAAAAAAAAAAAACAAATTTAGTTCGGTGCCCACAGACCGCAACCAAACTGTCTAATTTTCAGGATGCAACGGCGGCATTTCGATGATATCAAATGGAATATGGAGCGAGCTCCGAATGCTACAATTTTGCTCATTGACATACCATTGAGCCCAATAATTAGTCTCATAACTGAACAGAATTTTCCGATAAAAAACTGGATCCAATACCAGATGATTTTGGGTCCATTCATCACAATTTCAACTCCAAGGAGACAAAGACCAAGCTGTTGTCAACGGCGTCAAATTGAGAAATTTGGACATATGGACAGTAAATGACTCTACTCTCTGTACTCTTCGGGCGACTTTATAAGTTCACCGTAACTTCTAAATCGTTTCCCTAAAATATCACTCCTAAGAGCGGTATACCGTCGTACTATACATGTAACCGAATTTCTATGAGAATTAGTGGTAGTGTAAATCGTATCTTAGATCACCAATCGATGGCCAAAAATCCTATGACTTGTGTAAATCTGTGCTGCTTTATAGGCCTCGCAGGAACGATGTCAAGATTCTGTCGTTTTTTACTTAAATTGGTTGGTAATGTCTTAGGAACTTACTTTGGTTGAAAAAGCATAATTCACATGGGAACCGATACACAGCTGGAAAATTCTTACAGTTCCCGTTCTTTAATAACTATCCAGGGGTCATAAGAAAGTCAGGAACTTTGCTTTCTCGATATATTTTGGCAATATTTTCTTGTTATTTGGATTTCGAATACATTAGATAAGTAGAGCCTGATTGTTTACACTTCTCTGTATTATTTTCATACAAACAATCTGTAAGGCCAGTTGATGTTATAGTTAGGAATCTTTATGATATTTAAACTAATACAATCTGAATGTTGGTCCTTCAAACATTAGTCTTTGGTTTATCTAAAACTCAACTTCCATAGCGCGGTAGACTAAATCCTTGTGTATAGAGGGTATACTCAACCAAACTCTCCTTAGTTCTTTGCAGTTGTCCTAAATTTTATAAAACTGCAAGGGCATCTTTGTGACCTTATTCGCAAGTACTTTCCAAAATATTTTTTGTTTTGTAAAACTGTCACTTTCTACAGAGCCTTTGCGAAGGGTGCAAAGAAACTACAATTCTTTTGATGGAATACCTGAACCATGGCTGTTACATCCACGTCAAAGAATAAAGGTTTTTTCGATCATGAATCTAGTCAATCTTGCATACAGTTAGACACTGCAACAAAGTGCGCCTTGAATGAAAAAACACTATATCGTTTGAAGGACATACGTCTTATTTATTTTTTATCCACTTAAAATGTTTTTTTTTTTCGGAGTTTTTAGATGAAAACCTTGCACAGGCCGACGTCCATAGGTAGTGCCGGATTCCTAACACCTAAAATTACCTTCTTTAGCTATCAAAGACCGTCATTCCCTCGCGAAATCACTACTAAATACTACAGCACGAGGGACGGTATTGAGCTTTGGCTTCGTCACTAGGTGTTTGATGAGCTTGCATTTCGTTAACGTTCTACATCCCTTAGGTCGCCTATTATTCGCGTTGGTTTATGACATAGGGAAACCCATGTCATTTGCCTTCGCTTTTTAACATATAATTTACAATATTTTTCGGTGTTGGCCAATCAAGGAACTTTTCGTAGAGTAGAGTAGTCCACGTTCCCTTTCGTATCGAGGACATTGGAAAAAAAACACGCTTAAGATTTTCAGCAACATTTTCGCAGCGTGGCCAGTATGCAGAGGTGTGTCGTGGTTTCGCTTGAAATTGTTAACTTCACCGTTTTTCTGGTTTATTCAAGGATCTGTCGTTGGAATAAGTTGGTAGGTCCGTTTGGGACTTATCCCACCGTCCCTGCTGGACTTCTATGATACGGTTTCTCTCGCGATTTGTTTTGAATCGGTATCACTTGGACAACCGCCCGAAAAGCTGTTCGCTTCTTTAGCGAGAATGCCGATAGGTGGCATAGAAAATATGACTAGTAACGCGTCGTCGAATACCGTTCGAAAGCGATGTTCATCCTTGATTCCCAGAATATATTTACGGATTTATGACCTCTCATACAATGTTTTTTCCTAACCCCTCGGCCCAAATATGAGGCTTGTACAGCAGTTTTAGGACCGCTGCTCTCGCGATCATTATCATTTTGTTTTGTCTAGGGCCGCCAATGTTGGACATAAGTCTTGCCAGCGCGCTATCGGATTTAGATGATTCTTCATAGGTCATAATTGTGTGTTAGTCTAGCATCAAACATTACTTCTAGATATTTGATAACCGAGTTGGATGTGATATAATATTCACCACCAGCTTTAATAATTATCATCTCACGGTCTTTCCTGCTCGTAATGAGCACCCCTTTGGTTTTATGGGCTACCAGTTCGAAATTCGCGCTGCGGAACCAATTCTTAATCATAGCGATTGCTTCGCTGCATTCTAGTTTCATCTCTTTTAGGTATTTGGCACCAAGGACTACAGCAATGGCATCCGCAAAATCTTATTATAGAAGCTTCCCTGGGAACAAAGTCCTAAGATGTCATCATACATTACATTCGATAAGAGGGGGCCCAGCACCGAATCTTGGGACATTCTCTCGGTAAACGGTGTACCTTCATCAGAATCATAGAGTAGCAATCTATTGGTAAAGTTACTTGTGATCATCAAAGAGAGACCCTGGTACTTTTAATCTTTGGTGGCAGTGTAATATACGTGACCAGGTCGCCGAGTTAAATGCATTATTTCGAGGGCTACTACTGCGCAATGTTGTATCCTTCAATTTTACCCATCGTGTCCAACATCCGGAGTGGTCGGTAAGATGAAAGTTCACTCGGTGGCTTGCTTGCTTTCGGTAGTAGTACCAACCGTTGGCGTTTCCATTTATTGGGAAAAACCCCTTTCAAAAGGCCTCCATTATACATGTTTATAAACATATTGCAATCCCCACCTTCCCGGAGGCTTTTGGTCTTTTACTCTATCACAAGTTTCAAAGAGTTCTTCTTGTAAGAGAGTTGGTATTGATAAGTATTGGCTTCCTGTCGGGCTGAGTAGAGCATAATTTTTTTGAAAAATCTGTATCTCTTTCAAAAAAGCCACTACTTACCAATATCTCAACTTTTTTCGAAGTAATTGTGGGCAAGTGGGTGATGACCTTAGGCTTAGCCGCTATAATTCTATATGTTCTACCCCATACGTCTCCGTTTAGTTAGTTACACATTTCGCTGAAGCATTGCTTTTTTCATGCCTTAATGGCCGACTTAAGCGTATTCCGTGCCTCCTTATACGATTTACATAGTACCTCTTGGTTATCAGTGGAGGTATTGCCTTCGCGCATTGATCGAAGTCTAGCGATCTCATGGTTTCACCATTACGTATGGGGACGGCGATATTTTGTTGCCATTTGCTATTGACGCGTCGCATGCAAGTTTCAATTGTCGAGTCACCTGAGTAGCAAATTCGTTTGCTGCCAACTACTACTATCTACTACCACTTGGGTTTTTAAAACATCATAAATCTCTTTAGCTCGTTATCTAAAGTTTTTCCTTCAGAGAATAACTTTTTCAGCAGAAACCCCCAAGACATGCGTTCACCAAACAAATTCAAAGAAACGTCTTTGAGGGTAACTGCAGGTTTTACTCCTAGTTGAGTGTCTGCCTTTACCAAAATTACACCAGAAACAGCTTTGGTTTTAATTGTTTAATTTTCGTAAGACCCTAACACCTAAACACATCTGTTCAGCTGTTGGAACTAGTGTAATTGTTCTTGAGCTCCTGAAAACATCAAAATAATCCTCACCCTCCTTTGAAGTGTACTTGTATCGTAAGAAGACAATTAACTACGAAATGATGAGAAAATTGCTAGTAAAAAGAAGTTTCCTTCTTTTGGCGAAAAATAACAGCTCCAAGGATCACCTCATCTAATGCAGTTTTCCTTTAGCTTCTCCAAAACAAACCGACTAAAGGAGCAGCAACAACATTCTTACCACTAACCAACCCTTTTGTCTGGAGAAAAGTTCATCGTTAAAATTAATTAGTATCTTCAACTTGTAGATGGAATTGCTTGTAAGTGAAGCCAAAGAATTCGAATACAAAGCTTCATATCCTTTCAGCTAGCTCATCAACATCGCCACTCCTACTAATCCATTGTACGAGTTTAATGGGAAAAGGTACTTCCGAACTAGTGTAGAGAATTGCGAATAACAAAATCGGTAGGAAAGAGTTGAAAAACTGAAAACAAAAAGCTGAAACACTGAAAAATTGGAAAACTAAAAAATCATTGTTTCGCTCTAAAGAATGTTGTAGAAGAATTTTATGTAAAATTTCAATTAATTCAAAATCGACTATCAAAAGCAAATAACTACCGAAGGGGAGAGAGAGAAAATCCATTCGGACTGCGGGAAGCCACATGTGTGCCGGTTTCAGTCGTTAACTCTGAAACCAATACTCAACCTCCATCCAGCACATGGTGCTGGCTGGCTATGTTACCGAGATTTAAGCTCGGCAGTTGGTAGTCGATATCTCAACCCCACCGTCACCCAGTTGGTAGCCCGCAAAAGAATTTACGAAGTGTATTGATTTTCCCCTCTGTTCATGTAACGCTTGGCAAAAAATTAAATTTAAATATTAATACCGAAGCGGGGTGGTTTTGGGCTATACATACACGTAGGGGGTAGCGTAGAGGGTAGTTCTTGTTGGTACCCCGCATACAAAAAAAAAAACATCCCATCACTGTTGTATCTTAAATCGATTGCCATGAATTCTTAAAGAGTGATCAAATGAAGGCAACTTCAGAGATTCTTCGTGGCAGGATTCGAGGCTGATTCAGTACCAGGAGACTGCTAAGGGTAGTGGGCCAGGCGTTTAGGAGCGTCTAGAGGTTGATCGAAGAGGAAAATCGATTTTGAAAAATACTTTCTCCCGCGCGTACAATTTTGTTCTAATTTGTAGAGTGAACTCTCTCTCTCTTATTACTTTTTTTATTTTGAAGTGTTGTGACAGGTACTTGGTAGAACTTTGAGGACGAACACAGGACGAGGAACTCTGTACTACTGGAGATGGGAACTTCGCTTCGTAGGAGTAATGTAAGTCAAGTGTGTCGTGAGAATAATTTTTAAGGGCTTAGGAGGTGTCGGCAGGATTATGTATTTTGTGAAGTATTCGTAAACGGGATTTTTACTATGGTGAAAAGAATTTTTTTTTTTTTTTTGAAAAAAACTTAAGTGTTATTCTGTTTGATGTGTTTTCATTTTATTTTTTTATTTTTTCTTCAATACTGATGCTCTTTGAGTCGTTATGTTTTTTAATTAAAATCGAGGGTGTGATGTTCAAGTGACATATGCTGGCAGATGAAAGTGTTTTGACTTAGTAATGAGGGTACTTAACGAATCTAATTCCAGGCTTAGTGGGGATAAGTACTTGGAGGTGGTTTTTATAAATCGCTAGATAGCAAAGGGTGGGGGTTTGCGAGCTATCGCAGTAGTTTAAGAGGTTTTCTGGTAACAAGTGGTGGAACTAAGGTGATTGACTTTATGATTTGCTATCGTCTCTATAGATTTCATTCAAATTTTCTGCACGGTGTTTCTCAACTCGTTTTTAAGCGTTATTTACGCACGCATTAGGAGTCTCTTCAACCTAAAGGGACAATGGTTAAGGGTTGTTCTTTGTTTTATCATAGCACTAACATCACTATCAGAAGTTATTGCGAAGTTAAATGCGGAAGACGTCATGAAGTCACTTGTGTTCTGACGAGGGCAGGTGCAGACCCTTTATTCGACACTATGGGGTCGCTAGCTCACAAGAGGGTAACATTCTTACTAACCAAAAACACCACTCTACGTGTAAGTTATCGTACCTGAGTAACCTTCCAATGAAAGTTCCTCCACGATCTGCTATATTTGCCATATTATTGACCATGCATGGCACGGAGATGGATAAGAAAATATTTTTACTAATATTGCATCAGTTCGGAAGAGTATTGAGGAGGATCCAAATTTATTGATTCGACATCGTACTCAATAGCTTGGTCTTAGATAAGGCCATTGCAATCCCTGGGGAATCAGTTTCATTTATATTCAAAGGGTTTCCCTGGTAAAACATCCAATTTCTTTGCAAAAGCCAAGAAGGCCCTTGAAGTTCGTGTCGTCTACTTCCTCTAGGTTTACGAAAAATTATTTCCCTAAAAATTTCCTTCGTCCTTAACTGCTTGTAGATTTCCACAGAGTTTGCAAATATCCGTATCTGACAATTTGGGTTTCTGACGGTTTCCTATCAGAATTCTTTATATTGTCCTTAGTTCATTCCTGTTTGATTTTATCAACTTCCCAGATCTTTTACCGTCAAAAAGTGGCCAGAGCGCCTTGGATATCCTGTGTCCTTCACGACTCGACTACTCTAGGTTTGCATCCGCTTGTTCATTTTCGTCTATACCGCAGTGTCCTGGAACCCAGGACAGTCTCACCTGCTTCTGACTGCATAATGCTTTGAGCAATGTAGGACAGCCCTTGACTATATCAGATTTGATGTTGGTCAATTCCATTGCCTTAAGTGCGGCCTGGCTGTCGATGAAGATAGAGATATCTCTTCCGGATTTTGAACTCATCTTCATTAGCTCAGCCACCTCCAGGACAGCCTGAGTCTCTGATGGGAAGACACTGTTTACGTCCGTTAGTCTTGTAGAAACTCTTAGTACTAGGTCTTCTGAGAAGATACCAAAAACCTGTTCCTCTCCTCCTCTGTTTTGGAACCGTCTGTGAAAATTGCAATGTCATTTGGCCTGATTAATGCATTTTTTCGCCAGTCGTCCCTCTATCATACGTTAAAATTGGATTGCCTGGCAGTAGGTCCGCTAGCACCGTGCCATGTCCGAAGCTACCGCTCTTGCATTTACCCAAATCAGTGAGTCGTTTCGCCTTGTTACCAGCAAGTCTTTTAAATCTGCAAATCAAGCCGTGTTAGGTGCAGAAATGTACTCAATGATACTGTAGGGGTGGTGGAGAGCGCCTCTGTAATGGCTATGGAAGCCGTTCTTTGAACTGCCTCTAATTTCCGTAAGTCATTTTCTTGTTTCTGAAAAATTATACGCAACTATCTTGGTTTGAAGGCTTACAGCTCGTGCTGGAGTGACTATCGTTTGCGTCGAAGTTTCTATGAATGAAAGTACACTTACAAAAATTAAGCTAAACCATGGTTCTCTGATTGAATAGCATGAAGTTGGAAGAGATCTATTTTCAGCAGGATGGCGCTATGTGTGCCATATATGTAGTAAATGAAACAAAAAACTTATTTAAAAAAAAATATTCGATCAACGCATAAATTCGCGTAATAGACCTGTTAATTGGCCTCCAAGATCCCCAACAACAATCGACGCATTGTCACAGTAGGATAACATGACTTAAAGCTAGAATTTACGGGCTTCAGCCATCTGGAATATTTCGAGGGAATAAACGTCAATGTATTGGGCGGAAGCCTGATAAAGAAAGAACTCGACCTATGTGGCTGTTTAAATAGAAAGGGGTATCTGCCTTGATACACGCAATTGGACGTGTTGAATAATTTCTGACTTTATCTCGATAGACCTAGACCAAGAAATTCACGTACGCCAAGTCTATTAAGTTTATTTCTCACATATTGAGATCTTTCTCTACAATGCCGTTTCTTAAAGGACAATTCGAAGATTGTCTAGGCCATGCAGCTGACATTCGTCGTAGTAGCCATTGTAGTCATTATATATTCAAATTTTCGGTCTGCTCAATTTAGCCGTACAGTCCGTTCACTTTCTATACAAATGCTACATATGCGACCTTAAAATAGAGGAAAAGTCACGTGTTTCAACCTCAAATTCATAGGAATATCGTCGAGATAACGGGCTTCAGTTTCAGGCAGTAAGCTATGTTACGTTCGGCGGCATTCAGAGTTACCTTTCGACTGCCTAGGTTGTTAAGAAATATGGACCAAAGATTCCACAAGGTCATAAACTACACCAAGCCGTTGCTTTGTCTGGATGTAATGGTACCTCTTAAACCTCTTCAGGTGGATCATCAGTCTAAATATGACTATTTTGCTGTTTTGACGTTGCCATTAGGTCAACAAATGGCTTTTGCATACGACAAGCCAAGCTGTTGAGAACGTTGCCGAATCGATACGCAAAATTTTGTAATACAGCTTGAACAATTTATAGACGTTGTCCTGGGCTACGTCTGTTCATAATGAAATGTTAAACAATACTAAACAAAATTACTAAATCAGTGTGACATAATGCGAGCGCTACCTCTCATGAGATCCGCCCTGGTAAAAACACAGAATCAGCCTTTAGATGGCATCCTTTCAAGCAAAGGTTCTGGGAAAGTCGCGCTTTTTCGAATGTTATCTCCCTGAAGTCAATGATTGACATCAGTTAGGTAACAGCAACAGCCTTGGGTTTCTTATAGAATTTTTGGATGACTGTAGGACATTGGGGCACGCCATGATATGTTACTCAGTGTATGTATGTACCTAGAGTCGTTATTTGCATGGCTCAGAATGGTTACGACATAAGCTGAACATGACATGTGGATGCATATACTTGTTGACGATGCATGTGAAACCTTGGCCTTGACTCTCTTTCCATTACGTTGTTTCTACAAACGGTTGCGAGCGACACGTGAAATAAACAACTAACTTCACTACTGCTCCACTTCGACTAAGAGCCGCTGCAAAATCTAGACACAAGGAGAAGGAATCAGGAATCAACTTGCCTTCCTTACCAAAAATTCGTAAACCGATTTTAACATTGCGTTGCCAGTGTGAAAATTCGACATCATACAGGCTGCGTGCATTTGTGGTATGCCGTGCCACCTTATGAAATTTTTCGCTGCCTCAAATGGTTACGTTTATGTGAGGCGGTTCATATTTCACAACAGCTGGCCTTCGCTTGCAAAAGCCAACACTAGTTTCTCATTAAAAATTTCAGAAAATTTTAATCAGTGCTACCGTTTATATTCGTTATAGTGAAGTTATTTATGCATTCGTATCTAAGCCAGCATTTTTCCTGCGATTTATGAAACCCACTCCACTTTTCTGAATTTCTCTTGAGTTCCCTGCAACCAGGATATCCTTCAGTGTTTATACTTTTTTGCCTCCAAAGTGTTACAAGATAACTTCTGCAATAGTCGTGCGTCTTCTTGAACTGTAACTACACCTTCATGCATAGACTTAGAGGCACATTGCCCCCATCAGACCAGTAAATCTGATTAAAATGCTCCTCTGGGGCTGTGTCTCTTGTAGTACTAAAAGACTGCTCGTGGTCGTTGCTGTCTTTTCCTTACTTTGGTGGCAAAATCAGATTCAGCGCGCGTGAAAAGTACATAAGTGTGCCCGAATAGGTACAAAAAAAAAAGATTTAAACCCCAAGTCAGTGAGTGAATTTATGAGAAGCTCTGCAAGTGATACCTACCTTCACATGAAATTTTCATATTTCATTTCGTCATGTCTTTAGGCAGACAGCACATTCCAATGGATAGGGCTTACGTCTTAGACAACCTTTACTCGTGTAATTGAATATTTATTCTTGAAAATACGCTTCAATGAAGCAAGGTACTCGCATTTACAAAAGGTTTTGACAACGGAACATACGAGTATATCGAATCATATTTCTAAAATTGACATTTATGTTGCAAAAAGAAAGCATTTTTGTTTGTGTCTCTTCTAATGCTGTGCTTAGTGTAGTGTATAGAAGAAGGACACAAGTGGAGAGCTAATTTATACCCCTTGAGCTGGATTAGGCTTGCGAGAATTGAATGTCATGGGTGCGTTATCCCCTTCTTAGATTTCCCAAGTCTTTCGTAAGACATTTAAAGTTGAATATTGTTTAGTTGGTTGTTAAAGGATTAAGAGTTCATTGAATGTGTGAAGTTTTAGTCAATGAACTTTGGTTTTGGTTGTAGAAACAACAGGATGGGTTCGATGAAAATTCTTCCTACTTAAAGGGGAGTATTTCTTATAAAAAAAATTGTGTATCTCATACATCTTCAAGAGCTCATTAATCCCTTTCTACAATTAGGTATGAAATTACGACAACACCCTTTCAATACTGCAAGAAATCCTCTGACAAAAACAGAAAAAGAAAAACTGTTTTCAGCTCATCTAAAGTGATTGTATTTATAAAGTAGAAAACGTCACGAAAAGATGTAACGAATATGCGAGCGAGTTCCTAAAAATCGAAGGCACTATGATATCAATCTTGATTACAGTCATTGAGGACTTATAGAAGCCACTTATGCAGCCATAAAAATGGAGAAAAATACGAAATAATTCTTACATATCGAGAGAAAAAGTATAGTATGATGAAATTTCGCAGAACGTTCTATGGGCGGTCAGAGAGTACAGGAACCATAATAAAACCAACCTACAGAAAGGGAATTAGTGGAGAATTCTAAAATCCTTGCTTTTCAGTGCACTGTAAGGTTTTCTATTAAAGTAGAGGATCATCCATTTTCTTGTTTCGAAAGTAAAGTTAAATAAAAAAATATTTTCGATTAAGAATTCATCATTATGCCATTATAAATGGGGTATAATATTATTCAAATGTCTTCAACGAAAGTTCTTCCAGAACTCGATTCTGAAAAGGTTATTTTCGATGATTTTTCGACACATATCGGGCAATAACTCGGCCATAACTTGGCGAATATTGGTTTTCAAGGACCCAAGGGATGGGAGATTGTTCGCATCAACTTGATCTTCTGCATAGCCTCACAAAAAGACGTCCAATGGTGAAAAATCGCACGATCTTCTTGCGCAGTTTACATCACCAAAAAGCGAAATAACTCGTCCAGGATACTTTTCTTGCAATAATGCCAAAATGGAAAGTGTTGTGTGAGCTGTGGCACCATTTTATTGAAACCACATGTCTTCCATACCCATATCTGTGATTTGAGGCCAAAATATGGCTATTGCGATGAGAGTTACCGGTGACGATTTCACCTTCCTACTATCGGAAGAAGAATGGACCAATGACCCCCCCCCCCCAGACCAAATTGCACAACATGCAGTGATTTTTTGTTGATGCAATTAACTTTCGACAATTCTTTGTGGATCTGCACTTCCCCTTCTTCTTCTTCTTATCCTTTTATTAACCCTTTCCTCGTTATACGAACTTATGCGTAACGAATTTCCCATTTTTACTGCATCGCTGCTGCTCCGCTTATGGGGTTGGCTAATGTCGCAGATCGCAGGACGCGTCTACATAATGCTCGATCCTGGATCACTTCAGTGGTAAGCGTTGTTGCGCATTTGCCATCTGAGAAATCCAGGAATTCTTTTTCCGACCTCGTTTTCTTACAGTTGGAGTGACCGTAGTTGATAGTGCCTTTTTAACCGGATTTTCCGCAGATCTTCTTTGAACGTGCCAATACCAGCTTATTCTATTCGCCTCAAGCTGTTCGGTTACCGAATTCTTTATATGTAGACTTCCTCTTATACGCGTAGATCTAATGCAATCGCGTTTAGTGACTCCACTAGACATCCTTAACATTTTCATTTCCGCTGCCGTCATTTTGTTTTTAAACGCTTCGTAAATTGTCCAGCACTGTGAACCGTATATAAGAGCTGGTTTAACAACCGTGGTGTAGAGTTTCCCCTTTAATTTAAGTGGAAATTTTCGGTCGCAAAAGATTCCCGAATTTTCCCGCCATTTCATCCATCCCACACTCACTCTGTGGTTTACGTCGTCGTCACATTTCGCTTCCATGTTAACGATTGATCCTAAGTACTTAAAGATAATGCTTTTCGGAAGAACTATTCCGTCTAACATTATATCCGGAACAGGTCGCAACGGATGCGCAAATGGGCACGTCAAATGCTCCGTCTTTGAACGACTTATTTTAAACCCGTTTCTCTCTAGCGCATTTCTCCATGAATCTAAGGCGTTCTGTAAATCTTCGACGTTATCGCTAAGTATAACTGCGTCGTCAGCGAAGAGAATTGGCGTTACATATGCTTCGCGCATGCAGTCTTTTCAAAGATAGTCGAATACTACGTTAAAGAGGAAAGGGCTAAGTACGCTTCCTTGGTGCACTCCGACATTAACTGGAAATTCTCTCGTTAGTCCGGCAGAGCTTTTAACCGCAGTTTTCACGTTTCCGTACATGTCTTGTTTTATTCTAGCATACGTTTCCGGTACGTTTTGAGACCTAAGTGCGGCCCATGTGAGATTCCTAGGCACTCAATCGAATGCTTTCTCGAGGTCGATAAATACCAAGTGTAAATCCTTGGACGAATCTCGGTGCTTTTCCATTATTATTCGTAGGCTTTGGATAGCGTCCACCGTCGATCTTCCTTCAACAAATCCACACTGGCTATTATCGAGCTTCATTATTTGCCGAAGACGTTCGTTTAAGACTCTTTCGACGATTTTCATTGTGTGTGACATCAGCTTCATTGAACGGTAGTTGTTGCAATTTCGAGTGTCGCCTTTTTCTTTGAATAATGGAACCAAGAAGCTACTTCTCCTCTGATGGAATGCTGTCTGGTCCCGCCGCTTTCCCCCGCTTCATTTTTCCAATTGCTATACTTATTTCTTCGATTGAAAAGTCCGAAGCTTCCTCCTCGAATAGACCAGCTGTCGGCATGATATCACGTGGAAACTGTTTTTTAAGCAACTCCTTGCAGTATTCAAGCCACCGGTCACAAATTTCCTTTTCATTTGTTAGTAAGCGACCGTCTGCGTTTTTGATGTATTTCGGCGAAGTTATTTCCATCGACTTTTTTCGCCTCTATGCACCGAGCTTAAAAATATTTGGCATTTTTGTATTGTACGACGTTTGAACTTCTTGGATAGCTTGTCTTCTATCCGCCGATCGTGAGGATATTTGATCCAACTCCTGGTACAGGTTTTCCACTTCTGCCGCTCGAGTTCGAGCCAGGACTTTCTTTGCGATCTTTTTAAGACGCTCGTATTCAAGAGCCAGTCGAGCTTTTTCAATATCGTCGCTCCGATCGCATTTTGTCCACGCTTGGAATGCACTCTTCTTGTCGGGCACAGCTCGTTTGGTTTCGTCATTCCACCACCATGTTTCTTTGCCGACGTGATGGTATTTCGATATAGTCCCCAGATGGGACTTTGCGAGTGTTATGCATTCCTCGTGCATGCTGTTCCACATTTCTTGCGGGCTAAGTGAGTCTGCTATACCATTTATATTTTGAAGTACTTCTTAAGCCAGTGCGATAAATCTTGCGCTTCGTTCCTCCGATAGATTATACCACCGGATTTTTGGCTTTCCAAACGATGCCCGTGTTTTCGGTGGTTCCGCTGTGAAAAATTTTGTAAAGAGCAGACGGTGTTGGCTTACCAGCGATTCTCCAAGTATTACTTTACAGTCCTTAACACGGTTTCTCATCGACATTTTGCAGAGGTGATAATCTATTTGCGTTTGGTGGCCTCCGCTGCTATAGGTGATAAGATGTCGTTGATGTTCCCTACACGCTACAAGGATGTCTTCGCCAGCTGAATTTCTGGTTCCAAAGCCCTTACCGCCGTGGCAGTCCTCATAATCAACATTTGTTTCTCCGACGTGGCCATTTAAATATCCGCCTACGAAGAGCATCTCATCGATAGGTATATTTTTAAGCAAATTACCGAACTCTGACCAAAATGTATCTTTTTCCGATTGGTCGCATCCATTTTGTGGAGCGTACGCGCTAACAATGTTCCACGTTTCATTGTGTATGACGAGTTTAACACTCATGAAGCGGTCGCTTATTTTCAAGATACCAACGATGTTGCTTAGAAGATCCAATGCAACAACGATTCCAACACCCTTTCGTCCATTGACCGTTCATTGAACATCTTAAATGCCTTAGTTTTTAAATCTAGAAAACGCGCTTTATTTCCTGTATTACACCACTTCGTTTCCTGTACGCACAGGATTTGTAGAGTTCTGCGACGCATAATCGCTTGCAGTTCTAAACTTTTTGAGGTCATCGATCCGACGTTCCAACTTGCAAACCGAAGTTTATGAAAATATTTTGGAAACTTCATTTTGCCCGCCCCCGGAATCCGTCGGGCTCTGACACAAGCACTTCTGCTTGCTCTGGGATCACCCGAGTGCGTTGCAATCGTGGTGCCCAGCGGGGTAGTGTTATTAATTGCGATCATTTCCATGAAGTGTATCTAAAGTTTGAGTGGTTTGACACTTGTATGCTCATTTCGAAATGATTTACTGTTCTTTTACCCCACCGGTAGTCTCCAGACGTGGGAACCCACTGATTGCATACAAACTTGTGGGAAAGTTTTAAGGTGTTAAAGTGTCACAGGCTCATTTTGGTGTCATTGTTGCCTGTATATGATTGGTGTCCCATTTAGTCGCCTCCTCCGACAAGCTGGGACGCACTTGGGCACGGAGCGAATCTGCACTTCCCCATATGCGACAATTTGTTTTATTAACGAATCCACCAAGTGGATTCAGCCTAATTGCCGAGATAGATGTTGTGTGAAAACTGTTCATCCAAACGCTGATGTTAAAGGCCCTAATCGAGGTATGTTCTACGCTTTCCGTGGTCAGCCGTTTTCAATTCTTAAACGAGTTTTACTTTATAAGGTTGCAAATGATGTGCTCGCCATGAAATCGATCGATTTGGATTTTCTTTAACACTTTCACTAACGGCAGCTAAAATTTCCTTAGAGCTTGCATTTCGATGATGGATAGGCCCTAAGACATTTGTAACAGAGCCAGTCACTTCAAATTTTCTTAACAGTTTTGTTTAGAGCATGCTCAGATGGATGATTATGTCGACCATAAACTGCTCGTAATGCCCGAAATTTTCCTACTACAAAATCACTATTTTGTTAGTATGTTTTCAGAAGTGAAATAGGCAACCAAATCCGGACCACGAATTGGATGGCCCTACATCATCAATTACTGAATATAGCAATAGTCGATTACTTGACAATTCATTAATCTATGAAAGCATTGAACTGAAGTATTGGAAGGAATCAGACATCATTTTCGGTTTTAGCGTTGCTGCTAGGACACCCTTTACCTTGTCCATCTCTGCAGACTAGTTCATGTTTTATTTTCTTAGATTCTCTACTTTATCTGCTGCTAAAGCTTACTTATTTTTCCTAGTTTGGTGAGGTTCTAAAGAAAAAGTCCTTTTATATCTTTAAACCAAGGACTCTGGTATCTGGAATCTGATATTGCCATCTAAACTAGATATTTGGTTTTGTGCGTCAGTTTTTAGATTTGAAAACCTTTTTCAGTTCTGTATCAATCTTCCTATTCCTGTTCGTCCTCATAAGTAAACCCAATTATATGAAGAATAATTTGCCATTTTGAAGGAGCGCATAAGTATTGTGTGTGCGATATATCCTCCCGGAAACAACGAAAATTTGTCAAAATTTTTTGTCTTAGGATTGGCCTTTGTAAGAAATTGCTGTAGGATTAAGCTCTATTCGGACTGCGGTCTGCCTTATTTTTGAAACATCGTCACAGACTAGCGATGAAAAGTCGACTCCTTTTGCTTGTTGTATGCTTCAGTTCCTCTTTTACAGCCAAAGAGGGGGGGCTTTAGTCCAGAATCAAATACGAAAAACTAGGGAAGTAAAAAAATACTTGGGGCACACCGTCAAAGCCAATTTCAACAAAATATATTGTAAAGGGTTGTTTCTACTCCAAGAAGAAGAGATCGTAATGCATGCATTTCCGGCAAAAGTTAAGAAAACTCTCACAAATGACTGTGAAATATTGGGTCTATAACTTAATTCGTGCGGTTTGCTAAGAGATGGCGTAACTTGTATTATTCCATTGGAACATGCGTTGGAAAGCTACTGTCATTGTACGTCATTTCAGTATATGTCATTCATTTCAAGCGTGAACAACAATAATTTTTTTTCACTCAAATATGTTGAACTTTGTGCCTGAAAAAGTGTTTTTGCGGGGAGTTCTTCTTCATTACTTTAATATGAAGAAAACTGCTGCCGAAAGTCATCGTATTTTAGTGGAAGTTTATGGTGAACATGCGCTAGCTGAGCGAACGTGCCAAGAGTGGTTTGCACGATTTAAAAGTGGTGATTTTGGCTTGGAAGACGATGAACCTCCTAGGCAGCCAAAAATTTGAAGATGATGAACTGGAAGCATTACTCTATGAAGATTGTTGCCAAACACAAGAAGAGCTCGTAGAATCTTTTGGTGTCACTTAAGCAGCCATTTCAAAACGTTTAAAAGCAGCTGGATATATTCAAAAGCAAGGAAATTGGGTTCCACATGAACTCAAGCCGAAAGACGTCGAAAGGCGGTTTTACATGTCCGAAATGCTGCTGGAACGCCACAAAAGGAAGTCATTTTTGCATCGGATTGTTACTGGTGATGAAAAATGGATCCATTACGACAACCCCAAGCGCAAAAAATCATATGTGAAACCCGGCCAACCAGCCAAGCCGAATATCCATGGCGTGATGGTAATGCTCTGTATTTGGTGGGATCAGATGGCTGTTCTGTATTGTGAGCTGCTAAAACCCGGTGAAACCATCAATGGACAACGCTACCGAACACAATTAATCCGTTTGAAGAGAGCAGTAGCCGAAAAACGCCTGGAATATGCGACCAGACACGAGGCAATAATTTTCCATCATGATAACGCTCGGCCCCACGTTGCTATTATGGTTAAGAACTATATGGAAAACAGTGGATGGGAAGTCTTACCCCACCCGCCTTATAGCCCAGACCTTGCCCCTTCTGACTACCATTTGTTCCAGTCGATGCAGAACGCCCTCACTGAAATACGGTTCACATCAGAGTAGAATATCAAAAATTGGCTTGATTCATTCTTGGCTGCCAAGCCGGCGCAGTTCTTTTGGGATGGGATCCACAAATTGCCAGAAAGATGGGAAAAAGTCATAGCTTCAGATATACAATACTTTGAATAATACTATTGTACATGTTTTTCTTAAATAAACGCTCAAAACCGCACGAATTAAGTTATATACCCAATATTAAGTGCAACTTTTGCCATATACATAGGTGTGGGCAGTCATTTCCTTTTTTTTTGTGACACATATCACAAAACCAGTAGGTGACCTGTTGCTATGAAAATCGTACAACTGATATTTGAGCAATTTTCTCGGCCCAAAAGATTTTATTACCTGGTGGTTTATTAGCGTTTTCATCACTTCGAAACGACAGGAAGAAGATTCGTCGGTTTCAGGACTATGTACACTTGATAATGTAAGACAGGATCTGCACTCTCTTTATGATCTCTTTTTATGATCTATCAATGTAAAAATTCAGTCAAAGACTAGATTCATGAACGAGTAGTTTCCGAATTATTAAAAATTTCTACCTAAAATCTCAGTCGGTGGTTGCAACTCCAATCTGTCGTAATAATCGCCCCACCACACAGGCTGTTCCTGAAAAAGTAGACAAATTCCAAGCAAAGAATGTTCCTGCGGGACGTGAATTTCCAAGGCATGGGGCTGGTACAGTCTGCTGGGTCTGGTCACTGGGGTGAGGAATAAGTGGCGATGTAGTGGAACGTAGTGCTTTGACTCAAAATGAGCTTAATCAATCGATTCTACACACAGGAATTAGAAATTGCTCAGACCACATTTTCGGAAAATTTTCATAGATCATATCCTTCACCCTTACCAAGATCAATTGAACTCAAGAACTGAAGCCTCTTGATCACTTAGACCACTGAAACTTTCTTTATCTTGAATTGCGAGAAAAATCTTCTTCAACGATTAACATCGTTTGTTGTTGTATTATTGGACAGCAATAAACCCACTTGTGCTTCAAAAGACTCCATGGCATCCACATACGGATGCGTATTTTTTTTGTCGGTGAAAATGATCGCCATATTACGGTTTATGGAGTTCTTCGCTAGCCTATTTTGTTGGAAGACTATTTTTGGCCAAAATTGGATGTATTTGACATCAGTGATTTGTAAAGGGTGTTTTTTAGGAGCTTGAAAACTTTAAATATTAATCCAAGACAGAAATATTATTGGAATGAATTTTTTATTTTTATAATCTGGTAGATAATTACATTTATTTCTTTTCTAAGTATGACTTCCGACATATGCCCACCGCGGCTACGAGTTACATGGTCCATTCGATCAGTCAAATTTTTTACTAATTTTTCCAATAAATCTGACCGTATTTCGTCGCTGGTGGCTTGAATGTTGGCTTCCAATACTCCAAGAGTTGCTGGTTTGCCGGCATAATCCTAAGTCATTGTCTCAAAAAAAGTAATAGAGAGGCGTTAAGTTGCACGAACGAGGCGGCCAGTTAACAGGACCACTTCTGGAAATAAAGTTGACACCAAATTAATTTTGCAACAAATTGATGGTTAAGCGCGATGCATGGCAAGTTGCGCCGTCTTGTTGAAATCAAAAGTCGTCGATGTTTAGCTGATTAATTTTTGGAAGCAAAAAATTTTCCACGAAGTCGGAGGACAAAGGCCAACAAGTTGTGAACGGCGACGAATCGACATTTCGGCGTCTTCTTCAACACTTCGCGCTACAGCAGCAATATTCTCTTCGCTACGCACATTTTTTTGTCTTGTTGATGATTTTGAATCGAGAAGAGTGCGAAAACAATCAATAACTGCACGAATTTTATTTTTTTCAAAGTAAATTTCCACAATTTGGAAGCGCTACTCTGGCATTAAATGATTCAAGATGAATTGCCAAACCGTACTGAAATGTCAACACAGTTTGACATTGACAGCTGTCAAACCATAGACAACAACCATCGAAACTTCTCATGCCGCTAAAAACAAACACATTTTAGTTCCAACCAGATTGTGCCACATGCCAAACAGAAATTTATCAACAACCTCGGTCAAGCGATTGGATTTCTATATATGGGGCTACGTTAAGTAGTTGGTTTATGCCAACAAGCCAATAACGTTAGAGGAGCTCAGAAACAATATTTAACACGAAATTGCAAACGTTCCGGTGCAAAATCGGCTCCAAAAAATCGACCGCTGCAAACGTGCTCGCTGTGTACACATGAATGAGTGTGACTGAATTTTTCTTTGTTTTATCTAAATACAAACTTGCCCTTATTGAAAAGCCCTATAATATCTGGACGAACTGATTTGCATAAATTGAGATCTTTGACTGCTTTCGCTACTTACCAAGAGTGAAAGACAATGATTCGTCTCATAAAATGTTAGACGTGCTTTAATAAAGGTGGAGATGTGACACAATCCAGAAGAATTCAGCTGTCTGGTTGCGCGAACCACGCAAATTGGTTGTGTCTTAAAACATGAACGGTGAGGTACAGTTTATAACGCCTAAAATGAATGACTTTAACTACTGTGCGGTGTCTGCAGTATGTTTCGAATTGGTCGTAGTTGAATTTCATATATTAAATCAAGACCTTGAAGCCATTTTTGGCCCATTTAAATATTTTTCGATTTACTTCGGTCGGGTTGGTATTCAAGGACAATTAAAGAGTTCTCTAAGCCTGACGGCCTTTTCACAGCTCGAGCCGTACCAAGCCTTTTACAGGTCTTCATCTGATGTATTTCCAAAATGTGCTTGTGCTTAACTTAATAAGGCAGCTATTGAGGCTATTTTTTAGGGAATCGTTTTGTCTATAAACTAAAATTTTCTGATTTGACCCTTGAAAAGAAAGCATACCGACTTATCTGGGTAAATACTTAAAACAAGCTCAAGTTGTTGGCAGTATGACTATCAAAATCGGGTTGTTCTTCGCTGCGAAGATCTCAAAATACTGTCCTTCGGGGTTTGTCCGTCCAGAACGTGTCTATAAACCGCCTACCTGTATTGTGGTCTTGGTGGTAAATAACACTACTTCTCATTCTCAGATATTAATCATCCCATCAAGGCCTGTTTGTCGGAGGAGATTGATAACTTACGTTTTCCAGCTCGATCTTTTGCTAGCTCCACGCCAAGTTCTCTGAAATCCCCTTCACGGTCTTCCTCCACCGTGTTGTCCCATGTAGGCTAATTCGAAGGCCTTTCAGACCGGAGCGTTGGTGTCCATCTGCTCCACGTGACTCAGCTATCTCAATCATTGAACATTTGCTCTTCTGACTGAGTCGATATCACTCTATAGCCCGAACATTTAGTCGTTATATCTTCTCCTCTACTCACAGTCTATGGGGACGAGACTAAAACTCGCTCAGGGAATTTTCCTCTTGAATAAGCCAAGAGCACCTTCATCCACTTTTGATAATGTCCATGCCTCTGCGCCATAGAGCATTACTAGGATTACTAAGGTCTTGTGGTTACTTTTGCTGTTTGTCGTTGTCTGAATTAATAGAGGAGCGTGAAAGCGCATTTTTATCTAAATCCTTTTTGAACATTAATTAAATGTTTCGGTGAGATCTTTACCGAGCTTGATTAAGCAACGTGCATTCTCCATCGTCATCCTGCACAGACGGACGAGTTTGGCAGACATTGCTCATCTGTATAGATTCTGTCATACGCGGCCTTTAAAGCGATCTGGTGTTCATTGGTTTTCTCCAAGATCTGCCATAGTGTGAATATTTGGTCAATGGTGATCTTTCCTGGCCTGAAATCAGGATAAAAAATGATGAGGTTTCACTCATCGGAAATACCTTCGTCCGACCATATTTTAGAGATGAGTGGTGCTCTTCTGCTTATATAGCTCGTGAGTAGCTCTAGTCTTTATTTGGAGCGCCGCTTGTGTTGTGTGCATCTTGTGTTAACTGGTCTCTGGAGTTTCACAATGGATCTGTTTTAATCATTGCCACTATACCTATGGCTCAATATCCAATTTCTGTAATATTTTCTCCGCAAATGTCTGTAGAACTATGTGAGATAGGTGCGCCGCTGTATTATGCCGTCGTCTGTTCACTAAAGACAGATGAAGAATTTTTATTAAAAAAATAATATTAAAATATTTTAAGACTTAATGTTCTGTTGCAATTAAAAAATAAGGCTGAAACGAAGCGAACTTCCAACAGCACAAAGTGCATTCATTCCCATTTCGGCTGCATCCTTTGAGGAATGCATGCACACTTTACCTTCATAGTTGATGTAACGCTGATTTTAAAAATAGTAAAACAATTAACCAGAAACATGGAATTACCTTGAAAAGACAACAACCGTAGCGTCAATCGCAAAAACTCGATCCAACACAACCGTGACATATTAATTATTCCACTTCAACGATACCATTGATCAAATAATTGCCAGTGAAATTGCCATATTCACACTCATACCAGGTTATCGTTTAAAATATTCCACCAAAGTATCCTTTTAATTACAAAAATACCAAAGGTAACATCACTGTAATGGCAATAGCAACAGTAACAGTGACAGCGGCAGCCTCGGCAAAAGCAAAATCTCCTCAACAAACGCATCCTTCCGTGTACGTACGAATATGTTTGTAAATACAACCTCGCAGATATGTACTCGTATTTTCCGCTAGAAAATATTTCAGAAAATAATTACCATTTCGGGTTTTACCACTTTCGGGAAACAGCGCTATAAATTCCAATTACAATTAAAACATCCGTTCTGACTTTAAAATACATACGAGTACGTGTATGTATGTGTTTCACTACGATTTCCTAGTTATAGATACATTCGTAAATTGTCAGTGGCTGTGTGTGTATAGGTTGGAAAAGGAAGTGACGCCAACTGTGCAGCAAATCTCAATCGCCATTGCCATCGCCATCACCACCCTGTGATTTCAATTAAATTTCGTAATTCCATCAAATTGAATTACCAGTATTTATTTGCAGTCGGCAGTGCTCAGTTCAAGCTTGTAGTACAATCCTTTGACCCAATCCTAACCCCGGACTACCCAGCTACCACCAGTTACAAACCCTCACAAGAACATGTGAACTTGTACCAAAGAAATTGTATAAATTTGCGGTACTAAATCTCATCTCTGGGGGATGAGAATGCTGATGAGGATGAAGATGGAACTGAAGAGAAGAATGGATTTGAAAATCGGGAAGCGGACGAAGAGAGGAACCAGAGTTTCAGATCTAAATGAAAGGCAATGGCTTTCTTTTAGTATACGAGTATGTCTCATGAAGAACACAATTAATTCCTCACTACAAAGTACTCGTACCATGGGGTAGTGTTTGAGCAAGGGGTTGGGGACAGTCTTTTTCATCCGCAAATGTAGTCACTCTAAAGTTGTATCTGATTTTGAGCTCCTAGTGTACTCGATGTTGCTGGGTTAACTGGGTTAAATGCAATTTCCAGGAACTCGACAACGAAATAGAAACCTCATTTAGAAATTAACTGTAAGCTAGTGAGACATACAATCGACTAGAAAGCACTACTCGTACAGTACAGTACAGTACAGTACCTCGGTTCCAAAGCGAGGAAGGGATGCTCCTCCTAACGCCAGCCACCAGCCAGCCAGTCCTCCCTTAACACGGTGGGAAATTTCCATTTTGGCAAATAATTAGTTTTGTCATTGTCTGTCGTCGTTGTGGAGTTTTTCATGTGAATCCTGCCTGGCAGTCTGCTCCTTGATACCTTGCCAAATGTTTGCTGTGCTAGCGGCACTGGGTGTGTTGGTTGTGCCTACTGCTGGCAGTGTTAGTGGTAATGGTTTCTTGGCGAATTCCACTTCTGCCTGACGGTAATGTCTTAAAGGAAACACCAATATGGAGGATTTATGAAATGATGCCTACAACAGCACCACCATGCTGCATGTATGTAGAGTCATAGCCTCATCATGTTGGTGGCAGCAGTGGTGGTGGCAATGTTGGTTTTCCTCTGTTTCATCGTCGTGACATTTGGCCAAAGTTCGTGTGGCTTGTTAGTTTTCTTCTTAACTTCCTTCCATTGTACTCGTCCTCGTATTCGGTGGGATACAAACGAGAACTGAGTAGAAATTTGATTACAACAAATGAAGATGATCCAAGTGGAAGGCGGTACCGGGACTTTCTTTTTTTTTTTTTGAGCTACCGTCTTCTTGGCCTGGTAAAGGCATAGCATACCATTTTTTTTTGTTTTTTTTTTTCAGAGAGTTGGAAGGAGTAAAACGATTTAGATTGTAAGAAAAGGGATTTGGCGGTGAACGTGCAAAGTGATTATGTAATTTGTAAATGTAATTAGAAACAGCGATGAATTTTAGGCGGATTAAGAGAGGAGTTACTGGTAGGCGGTTACCAAGCAGTTTGTTCTGTCAGAATTTATCGTTTGCACAAGTCGGAAATGAAAACCAACAAAAAATTTATTTATTTAGTTTGCCACGTTGAGATGATTTTGAGGGCTTTTTTGCTACAATCACGAAAGGGTCGAGGATGGAGCTTAGCATTTTGGCTGTTTCTATTTTAATTTTAGTTGTTGTGGGGCGTGGTAGTTTTTTAACTGGAAAATATGTACTAACTGGCAATGCTATATGGTCCTATACAACATGACTTTCACTAAAGCTGCCTTAATATCGCACAGAAAAATTCAATTTTTTTTTTTCTCTCGGAACAAGCACTCAGACACAGATCTATTCAATCGTGTTCCTTATATGTAGCTACAATACCAGCACTCATCAGACTATCGGCGAGTATCTGCAGTCAGTTAACGTCGCAGGATGTAGTCTCTCTTATGGTTAGCATATCTTAGTACTTAGCAAAAGCATAATGCTCCTCCACTTTGCCTGAAGTCTTTCCTACTGAAGGTCAACGGGAGAGTTTTTGACCTCTTAGGGACGTCCGAAAGTAATCGTTTAATGCCAGCTATCAATAGATACGCACATACAGTTCTTTGGCAGTTTGTCTTACAAAACATAGTGGCATTGGGCCAATAAGACTTAATGGATATTGCTATCCGGTGGAATCTTGCATTCTCGAACTAGTTTCGAACCTGCAAGAGCATTCAGTACGGTTGTAACCGCAGCTTGGCTGTCGTGATATATGAAAATATCTTGCCGCCTTCACGAGTTCTTCGCAATATAGTTGGTTGCCATCAATATTGTGCATACCTCCGTTTGTAAGACATACACAAGGTTTCCTAATAAAGAGTGAATTCGAATGAAAAAAAAGACTCAAACATTGCATCCTATTGTACGAGGGCGGGTCAATAAGTCCGTGACTTTTGGATTAAAACACAGATTTTTTGATAAAAAAATAATTTTATTTTTCAACGTAGTCTCCCTTGAGCTCTATACACTTTGTCCAACGCTTCTCCAATTTTTTTATCCCTTCCAAAAAAAATGATTTGTCGAGGTCCTCAAAATAGGCCTTTGTTTGCGAGATGACTTCATCATTGGAGTCAAATCTTTTTCCACCAAGCCATTTCTTCAGGTTTGGGAACAAGAAGTAGTCGCTCGGAGCCAAATCTGGAGAATAGGGTGGATGAGGGAGCAATTCATAGCCCAATTCATGGATTTTTGCCATGGCATCTGCACATGTGTTTGTGGTCGACTGTGAGCAAATGCGGCACCCATCTTGCGGAAAGCTTTCTCATGCCCAAGTGATCATACAAAATTGAAACCACTGAGCCATGCGAGATCCCTACGGCTTCCACAATCTCTCGCATTTTCAATCTTCGGTCGGCCAACACCATATCGTGAATTTTTTCGATTGTTTCGGGTGTAGAGACCTCAACTGGGCGTCCAGGACGTTCGGCATCTTCAGTGCTTGTACGGCCACAACGAAATTCAGTAAACCACTTTTTTACCATTGAAATCGATGGTGCAGAGTCCCCATAGTATTTATCAAGCTTAGCCTTGGTCTCGGTAATGGTTTTTTTTCGCAAGAAATAATGCTTAATAAGCACACGAAATTCACTTTTTTCCATTTTCTCCTCAAATTAGTGAGTAGTCTGATAAAAATAGCTGTCAAACACAAACTAACTGACGCAGCAAGTTTAAATTTTGACAGGAATCAACTGACAGATGCCTGTTGACAGGAGCAGTGTTGCTGTTTCAGTAAAGAGGTCAGAAATTCAAAAAGTCACGGACTTATTGACCCGCCCTCGTATATCAGTTTTGAAGCCATCCGTGAAGATTCGACTACGTTTGTTTCTTGGATTAGAGTATGGCTGAAAATATTCCTCAGTACTGGCAGATCTATGCTTTGCCGAAAGCTCATGTACACTGCTAGAAGACCGACCACACCCTGAAGGGTTTCAATATAATAATTTTAGTCTATACAGATTTTTTAATCCAGGACAACATGCAGATTTATTAGCTTTGTTGGGAAAATGAGTGATGAAGACCTCAAACACTAGATACGTCAAACGACTCTTCCATGTCAAGATAGAACAGTTTATGATTTGAAAAAAAAAAATTAATGGAAGCTCATTTCTAGTGCAGCAGTTTTAGATGAAGTCCTGGACTATCTGGGCCGCAAAGCAGGAATTAGGATTTGCACACTGACTTGCAAAGACATTCTAGAGTTTGGTGGGCGAAGCATAATCACGCAAAGAGTTCTGTTTTCCATATGTGCTAATGCATATTCGACGCCTGTCCCTTGGACAATTCCAATTAGTTGCGGCATCGGTTTCATCTGGTGGAACCGTTCCAGAGACGTCTGTTGAACAAACATTGTATCTCTGACTTTGCTGGTCGTTTTCCATACTATGCCGTTAGTATCGGGAAGTTTTAAGCAATGGACTTTGAATATTGATGCATGCTCGTACCAAATCAAATTCCTCTGTTTAAATTAGTTCGACCGAAAGCCGTGTGGTCTGAGCACTTCTCTAACCTTTCCCGTGCTTTTAAAGAACCTGATGTCTGTACGTTCTATTACCTTCTAAAGTTTGTGAGCAGATTTTTTGCAGCATTTCCATATTAATCTTTCACAGATTGGTAGAGCACGCTTAATGTCTCCAATTATGCCTAAGCCACAAGGACCAAAAGGTGCAGGTCTATATAAGCTGCTTGTTTTTTCAGATAAACTAGAAGACGCTATAAGAATGTCTGACATAGAGAATCAGAGGAATGGAATCGATTGATTGATAACCTCGAGACTGACAGATCTCCGACCAGGAAAGGTTAGGTTAGGTTAAGAAGGGCTTAAGCCAACTGTAGGTCTTTTTGCTGCTCTGGGATATCCTAGTACCCAAGAGAGTCTGATTGTTGTTGAAAGTAAGAAACCCTGAGTCTATGGCCTGGATGAGACTTTAGTGTGCGGGTGTACTAAAGGATAAGAATATGTTGACTGCGGGAGATGGTGTGTAGTATGCGGGCCGCTCTACATTCACATCATTCCATTGCTGAGGACCTCTCAATCTAGGAGCAAAGTTTATTGCAAGGTTTATTTTCGTATACTAAAAAAATAGCAAATAAAAGAAAGATTGGAGGACCACCGTTGAAGGGGTTTTAAATGCGCCAGTGGTGCTTAACCTGCATGAAACAGCCGACTACGCAATGATTGAGAAATAACATTAAGTGTATACATATGTTACAGCGTATTGCAATTTAATCTTTCTTGTTTAGTTTTCTATTCTCCTAAATTTGGTGTCCAGGAAGGGACCTGTGTCCAGCACTCTTCCGGAAATACAGACAATGCTAATTAGCTTGGGTAGAATGGAATAGTCTGTAATAATTCCTATTATTAAGAGGTCCAGCTTTATTTCAACCGGATGTTGGAGAATTTTAAAGAAGAAAATCGCCATACCGCAAACCTACTTTGACTCTTTATAGTGCTACTCCTTTCCAAAACCATAATTGAAGAATCTATGGCGCTTTTAGTGTTAGAAAAATTACCTCACGAAGATTACAGTGGTAGACTTTTGTCCCGGCAAGTTAAGGCTTTTCGTGTGTCTGGATGTGTAGCGGCATATTATTAGCTTTTAACTAAATTTAATCGGATTACATGTATATAGATTGTGCGTTCGTCCTGTCTGAAGCCTTGAATTCGATCCAAACCATGGGAAAATGTAAAATGTAGGCAGTATCAATATTTTGGCTCGTGTTTTGGGAACAATTTACTGAAATATAGGCCACTATCTGCTTCCCATTGATGTCCAACAAAAAAAAGCGTCAACAAGTATGTTTAGTGCTGCATTAGCGCAGATCTTAGAGCGCCGCTGATACACAGGCAAGTTCTTTTTTTTTGTGTATGGCTGGCCACCATACTGCTGTGGCAGATTGTAGTATACGGCTGACGACGCAAGTTAAAATGTGAAGTTAAAGTCCCTTATCTTCGCAATGAAAATTGGACCCTTCAAATATTGCTAACGCGTGTGACTTGATGTCTGATTTCTGATTCAATTCGTTGTGCAGAATCGTGCGCAGAACTGTTGTCGCCTAGTTCTAGAGTTAGGTGGGAATATTGATATCTTCTACAAATTTGACAGACCACAGTTTAAGATGAGCGTTTGATTTTGTCTTTATGAGCATCCATGCAGCCCCATTCAATGTCACCTCATTTCGCTTGGAAGAAACCTGATTCTGAATTCACCAACCAAGTTGTAAGCAAGGCATTACTAGTTTACTCTAGTATTAGTAATACAAAAAATCAGTTCTTCTTAACTGGATCGTAGTTTTGTGTAATCAACTCATGATACGAACGGAGATTTATAAAATGTGTCCAGCTCTAAAGCGCAGGCAAATATGCTACGTTAACCAGAAACTAAGCCAAGAAAGACTGTTGTTCGATGACCCTAGAAGTGGCTTTTCTACTCAAAGGCTTACGAGGATTCCTCAAGCAACTGGTCAAAGTAGTAGTATCTAATTGAGGACTTGCAGGTTAAACGGTGAAAGAAGCCGTCTGTGACAATGTCCATTTCTTGTCAAATACTTTTTTCTCTGACAGATAGAGTCACGGCAAATCCTAAATCGAAATTCTAACTTTAATGAAGAAAATATGAAACATTTTGCTGTTTAGTTCAAGTCGGCCAAGTCGGACTGGTAAGGTATTTGCCTTACGTAAAAAAAAGTAAACTTAACAACAGCTTAACAACAGTCACTAGTCATGATCTGCCCAAAAACTCTTCATTACATGCCTGAGCATAAATGTTAGAATTATTAAACAATTGAGCAGTAATTCAACTATCATTCACCTCAGAATGGAGTTTTTATCAGGTATTGCAGTAACACAGACTCTACAACAACGATACCAAGTGATTTAATGCCACCACTGGGCGTAACGATACCAGACCTAGTTTCAGATACTAGTCAAAACAATTAGAGTTAGTTTTAATTATAAATCAGTAATAGTACCTGATTAGTAAGAATCGAGCATGTAGTCTAGAGTCTTTTCTGCTCACTAGGTGTAGATACCAGGAGATTTTGTGAGAGTTTCCAGTGTCGCATATCTGCCCCATTTGGGTTTCTGCCAGGCTGTTGCCTACACTGAACGTTTGTAACTTTTTTCTATAAATCTATATAGGATCTTTTAGAGCATTTGCTTTGCTTGTACATATCTATGATGGCTCATAGTATCTCCCTACTTTCTGCTTTGTTTAGAATTTGAAAAGAGTTTGTCTGGACTCTGTTTAAAGCATGTCTATTTGATTTCTTCTAAATCAGCACGTCTAAGGCTCAACATGGTACACTTCCTCGTCGAAATCTTGTGGGAAACATATGTGTAGTTGGTCACATGTATACTAGTCATGCCAGCTACGTTGAATAAAAACTGTGCAACTCAAACAAGAAAGCGACAACTCTTTACAAGTCTGAATTCTCCTAGCTACTTTAGGTCCGGTATCGTTTCGCCAAACGTCTGCTTACCATCTGGTCTTTCGGGGAAAAGAAAACCGAAATAATTTTAATACCTATGTGGGCAGGCTTCCATGGTTAATAGGTTCATTGGAATCATCATTAAAGGAGAAACCCTAAATTGGGAATACCTCTCCACTGCACTAAATCGTGCATTACCACTCCGTAACGATCGATCAAATTACTCTTTAATGAATATCCTATATCCGGAAGTAAAAAAACAAAAATCCATCAAATATCTTAAATAACTCACAAAGTACCCGTTCTCACACATACTCGTTTCACAACTTAACAATAAACTTCATCCCGAAAACAATCACAACCTCAACATGCTCCATCAGTAGCTCAATTTGGAGAAAATCAATTTCCAGTAAAATACTCGCAACTGCTCCTCCATCCAACCCATCATTTACCCTTGTCCTAGAATATATCCCAAAGTAAAGTGGTTTACTGAATGGTCAAAGGGATGAATGTTCTCTCGACCGGGGTTGCCTTCATCCGGTTAACCAATTCAATGAAATTCCCCGAATCACAAACTGAAGTGTTCCGAGGTTTTGCGGCACCAACAAAAGACCTGAAAATCATCCTCAGCATCCTGAATTCCTGAATTTCTGAAATCCTGAATTTTATTTTTAATTTCTCTTCGGACAAATAAATAAACAATTAAATCGGATTGATGCTTGGAACCCTCACTCTATCCTTTCTGCCCTTTCTGTAATTGTGAGCGCTAAGTGGCTTCACAAGGGTTTAACACTGATTGGCCGACATTTTGTTACTGAAACCGAAATATAAAAATAATAAAAAAAAAATCTAAAGAACAACAACTCATCAGAGAAGGGTGAAAATTCGCTATTGGATTTTTTTACGGCTCAAGTGAGGTAACAAATTAAGGACTCTCGTTGTGTTGCCTACCCTTCATTCGAGTGAAACGGTTTAACTTGTAAGCGCCCTTCAGGCTCAATTCAATATCGTTATTTACAAATGAAAGTTATGGGCGTCAAATAACCCCAGCCATGGTCCAACCACTACCTCCACTCTTTGAGATATTATGAGAAACGCTTCGACTCTGTCCTTTCGTTCCATCCACCATCCGGCTTTGGGTCCTATTCGCCTTCCTGTATTTGTTTTTGGGATTTTTTATTTTGCTCACTTGGACATGAAATGCTCATTAAAGTCGGATATTTCAGACTTTTATCGATGCGTGATGAGGATTAAGGTCGTCAGTATTTTCGTTATTATTTGTGTAAGGAAAAAAAAAAAACCAACAGCGAAACGTTGTAACATTTAATGGATTATTAAGTGTATTCTTGTTTGATTTAATTGGGAGCATAATTCGCCTTTTAATGAACAACAATAGGAGATTTATGGGGCTGTGGAATTGGGACACCCTATTATTCTCAGCTCCTTTCTGGCGGACATAATGGAGGAAGTCTTCTGTAAAATATAAGGCTCAGCAGTTTCATTAACATCATTGTCTAATAAGTGTTTTATAAGTATCTGCTCTCCTCTGATTATGACTATGGTTTCAAGTTTCTCTTGGCAATTCATTGCCACTTTCGACTTTGGAGATCGATCCGGCTTAGATTATTTATTTTACCTTAAAGGCTTCTACGATACAAAGTTTCTTATTTCTGCCGACTTACATACTTTAATTTACTTGCAGCTTAGGTCCAAAGCTTGCAGCAATCTCTATTTATCTTCGCACCACCAATTTGATTGAGGTGCCTATTTCAATTGACTGCGGCACCTAACGATTGATTCAAAGACACTCCAAACCTGAATCTTTTTCGTCTAAAGCAATGAGTTGTAGCCCGCCTGACAGGCTAAATATCACGGCAAACGCCGAATATTTTTTTATAAAGTATCTGCTACTTTAAATTCCGGTCATACGTGGGACATGATTTAGGGTATGCTCCTGGATATATACGGCCTTGTTGCCTAAGATAATTCAGCAGGGCATTTATCTTCCTCTGGCAGCCCTATTTGCCTAAGTTGAGATATTCTCGTGTGTATATGTCCAGACCTTTTTCTTTTAAATGATGTAGACTTACAAACCTGGAAATATGGTTGGTTAAAAATTAATCTATCAGCGCCGACTGTGACCTTACTATTATACATTTGTCCTCATCTCTGCATCCGCATTTTTCCCTATATTTTTGTAGAACTTATCCATGGTCTCCATCGACCGCTTCCCTGCGTTTTTTCTTTTCTTTCTAAGAAGCCGTTGCTAATTTGACGAGCAGCTTTCGATCTTCTATGCGTCGCCTCATTCACTTGTTTCATTTTGTTATGGTGATCACTTGATCACAGCATATTTGGCGTCTTGAAAGGCTTGGTGATACCGACCTTCTGCGCTTGATTCTTCCATCGGAAGAGGCTCCAGTAATATCTTGTCGTTTGCCCGTTTGTCAAGTACATATTGGCCATTATTACGAGTATCTATGACCTTTTGCCATTTTCCGGGTAGCTTCATAATTCCATCGGTGTAGAACTTCTGTGGTTTATCAGCGAAAAACTTGGCCAAGTGATTTTTAGCGGCTCTTCGGTCGGCCAAATTTTTACCATCAAGAGAGTTTTGTAAAGACCGAAACAAATGGTAATCAGAGGGTGCAAGGTCCGGGCTATAAGGTGGATGCATCAAAATTTCCCAACCAAGCTCTGTTAATTTGATCCGGGTCATCAAAGATGTGTGTGGCCTAGCGTTATCATGATGAAAGACATCTCCCTTTCTGTTGGCCAATTCTGGTCGCTCTTTCTTAATAGCATCATTCAAATGGTGGAGTTGTGCACAGTAGAGGATCGATTTGACCGTTTCGCCACGTTCTAGCAGCTCATAATAGAGAATTCCCTTCCAATCCCAGCAAGCACTCAACATAACCTTGTTTGCCGTCAATCTAGGCTTTGAAGTCGTTTGTGATCGGTCACCGGCGTTTAACCATGATCGCTTGCTTTGGATATTCTCATATTTAATCCATTTTTCATCGACCGTAATGAATCGCTTCAAAAATGGTTCCATTTTGTTACGTTTCACTGATGGTTATTCGGTCAATTAAATTTGTTTGCGTTAATTCATGTGGCGCTCAAACATCGAGCTTCCGTGCCGGTCTTGCTCCATCAGTTGCAAAATTTCACCGACTTTTTCAGTGACAAGCTGACCAGTGCAAGATGCATCTTTTACATCGAAATTTAGCATGATATGTCACCTTTCAAACACGTGTTCGTTTGACACAATCAGGTTAGTGTTTCCAGATAAATTGACACCAACACCATCTACTGACAAAAAACCACGGAGACTTTTTATATGATCCAATATTTAAATTCAAACTTCGGTCAACCTTGATCTGACTTGATTTTGGCTCCTTGAATCTTTTAGGCAAAGAGCTATGTCTTGCGTCCAACGCTTTGTGTTCAATCTGGCTGACGAGTTTTGGATCATCTTATTGTCAATTCCCATGGATATTGTGAAGAGCAGGGAATACATATTGCCTACAACAATGTTTCACTGCGCAGCGAAGTCGCCTGTGTCCATTATCAGAGCTGATGTCGTGATGTTTCATAGCTGTGCCATCAAAAGGGTCTCCTTTTCTAGCATGGCCATGCTCATGACCGATGTTGTCAAAGACAAGGTATTGAAAACACATTGTTAACGTATGCTAACGAAAATAAGTGGGAAGAAGGACTGACGCACTCCTTCATAGCCGGTCGATAAGTCTGGCGTTTGGCGTTTATCTGTCTGCTGGTTGGTTATGCCGTCGTTTTGTTAGCCACGCGACTTCGTAAACCAATACTCTGTTACTAAGCATCAAAAAGCCTTTGTAGAGACTGCCTTACCGCTGACGATCCAAGCAAACGAGAAAGGAACAACAACTTCCGATTAAGTGTGTGGAATACTCCGCTGCATTGAGTGTATCAATGCGCTACGTGGAAGTTGATTAGATAAGCAAGATAAAAGAAACCTGAAAAACTGTAACATCTGCTATGAAGACTGCTATAGAGAGCAGAAGCGGTGGCCATTTGTTTGTATATTCATCCTAACAAGAGTTCACGGCGGTACAGTGGAATAAGATAACTTTGCCAAAGATTGATTCGGTGAACTCACCGATCACACGTATGAGTATATTCTAAACAAGACCGTAAGATCGTCCTTGGTCAATCGTCATTCTGGCCCCAAGTTAGAAAGAGAGACTATCTTTGGTGGAAAGTTGTAAAATTCAAAGTGGAGATACATATTCTGAAAATAAACTCAATCAAATTGAATAATTTGGTTTGAAATAAATCGAGCTTAGATATCGAATGTCAGCAAGGCAGACTCTTCACCAAGCTTCCAAACGTCGCACACAAGATTGTGTCTACCCTTTATCAGCAATCTCAAAGATCCTTGTTAGTGTATTTTCAGGCATGAAATTGCTACTCACTTATGTTTAGGCCGCATATGCCAGCATTTATAGGAACGTCGGCTGTGTACAATGATACCGGACAGCAGTCTCACCGAGGGATTTGATGTTAGAAAGGTGACAGTAGGCTGAGTCAGCGCAAAAAAACCTCAATGGAGGAATTCAGCCTCAGTCAATAGAGACGGTCTTCGCTGTAAATTGTATAAAATTTGCAGAGTACTAAATGGATTGCTAATATTCAGAGCATCCGTGTGATTAACATTTTGTTATATACATACATAGAGACATTGCTTGGCGAGTTCTTTTTCAGAAATAAACGTTTAAAGGCTTCTTTTCGAGGAGCCTCAGGTTCTTCCTAAACTAAGACCAGCCGAAGTGGAGAACGCTGTTTTACTAATTCGTTTCAGGAGATCTCCTAGAACAGATGTTAAGGGCTGCGCCGCGAATAGCAGTGGCTATCTTGTTTTAGGTGTTTTTATTGTTATTAAGTGCGGCTTTGAGAATTTGAACTTGCAGAGTATTATGACCAGGGTGTGTAAGCTGAGCTGCTAGGAAATCGGTTTATGGGAAAGCTTTTCCTCTCGCACGCGCACTTTTGTAGAATCTTCTCATGATAGGGTTAGTTTAAACGTAGATCGGGGTTGGCCTCAAGGGTTATTTGTGCATTTACATATGCATTTGTATTGAATCTTTTGATGGATTCTTTGCTGAGGAAATTGTTAGATCACTATAGATGGTGTGCGGATGAATTGGTGCTCCTTGTGGAAGGTCAGTCTCATGCTGAACTTGAAAGAACAGGAAACAGTGTGCTGCCAATTGTCGCTGTATGGGGCGAAAGCATTTGTGTCATCGTATCTCCGGAAAGACTGTGACAATGTTGCTGTATTTCTCACTGAAAGCTGCTAACGCTGCTAACCTAAGGTATGTGTCTAAAACTTGGAGTAACGATAGGTGAGCGAATTAATTTTCTAGCTGATCACATTTAGCTAGGAGAATGACTGCTGTGTATTGTAGGTCAAGTTAGACGTATTTTATGGACTCATCAGATATGCCATTAGCACTGTGTACGGTTGCATTTTTGATGCCTGTGCAACATTTTGCACATAGGCTTACAGGTTATGTGATCGTCAGATCTTAGCTTACCAGAGAGTGACTTTACTTGGATACATACGTTAAAGTATCTTGCCCACGAGATTAGAAAGAAATTCCTCAATAGCAATTCGGAAAGCACATCAGCATTAAAGACAGATTACTTATAAGTTCCTTTATGATCTGTCGACCATAAGCAGGCAGAGCTGAGTTTCAACTTCAATTTGAGCTCTCTAATCAGCCATGTTTTCTTAAATCCGTTTCTGCATAAGAGAGGCCTAAGTGAAGTGGGAATTCGCTCATACGGAGCTCCTCTTGAGGACTGGCTCATGTTGTTGTTGCTAGGGATTTGCAAGCTATGGGCATCATCTATGACAGTGTTGCTTGTGATGTCGTGCCGGTCCCGAAATTCGACAGAATTCGTAACAGATAACAGAATTTTCCATTCTTGAAGACATACGTAGGTAGTTATCTAGTGGCAATAATAGATTAGTTTAAGTTTGGACTAAAGCCCGCCAGTGTTGGCCTGAAAGGTGACTGCATGGTTGCAAAACTTGACTGGAAGCTATATTCTAGTACCACGGGAGATCAGCGGCCTCTGTTCATTAACAGAGAGCTTGGACATCTCATGGTTCAGCATATGTTGTAACGTGCTATGGCTTGTGTTCAATCAGTTCGTGGCTATCGAACTGGTCACTCTGTTTAAAGTGAAATTGCACTGCAACAGAGTGCCATTACCCATACAATAGCTGAGGTGTTAGATATGCCTCAACCCTTTATCAAACGGGAAGTTATATCCTTTACACATAGCTTCGAGTTTGCTATTTGTACTATTCGAACGGCGCTGATCAACGCATTGTCTTAATCTCCCGTACGAAGACATATCGTAGTATTGAGGTTACTCAGCAGGCAGATCACAGGTGACATCTATTTGCAAAAACGTACAACCCGCCACAAATGCAAACTACAACTTTGAGGCAGTTAACGACTTCGGTTACCTGAGATGCGCAGTTACGAGTAACTTAAGCGACAACATAATGTTATGCGAAGAAACAATAATGAGGCAACACAGTAATAAATCTTTTCTACGAACAATTAAATCTATAAAAGACCCTATAGTCCCAGTGAATGTGTACATAGTCAAGTCATAAATACTTGTACACAACTGAACTCATTCATTATGAATGCAACACTGGGCGCATCCATTTCGTATTGATTGCGATTTGACAGTTGATATTTATGCTTTATTGTGACGTAAAAAGTTTTTGACGTTAATTGCTTACAATCATGGAATGGGGCAACATCGAAAATCGTATTGTTGTAGTTGGCCTACTTAAATGCAACATGGAAAAGGCGATATCTTTAGGACGTTGCGACCGCTTGGAATCACTCGCAATTTTGTGTATCGGGCTGTGAAGTTGTTTGGGGATACTGATGGAGTACGAGACCGTCAAAGATCCGGCCGTCCTGAGAACTCCGAAAGCGATCAAAGTCGTGAAGAAACGATTCGACCAAAAACCGCTGCGAAAACAGAAAATCTTGTCGCGAGTAATGCAAATTTCGCAAAAATCCATGAAGAAGAAGAAGATTTAGGACTCAGCGCGTACAAGCGACACACTGGACACCTGCTCACCGCCGCATTGAAGGAAAAACGCAAGCGAAGATCGAAATCGTTACTCAGCCGGTACGCGAAGAATGCTCACAGGCAAATTCTGTTTATTGATGAGAAAATCTTCACCGTAGAAGAATCGTTCAATACGCAGAACGATCGTGTGTATGCTCGGTCATCCAGAGAAGCAGCCCAACTACTCCCGAGGGTTCAAAGAGGCCACCATCCCGCATCGGCAATATATCAATCGACCGTCTTGGAACGAGATGGTAGCGGACGAGCCCTATAAGGGCCAACGGCAGCTCACATCCCGGAACGGGTTACTGGCTTCGGTGTAACCGAAGCCCTCGTCCTAGGGGCACTCAAAGTGGAACTGGTCCTCCAGGTTGGGGGTTGTGCCGCCAGGGTAACTGCCCGGCCATTTAAAAAAAAATTAAGTTACGAAGCATCAACAAGCCTCGGATATGGGCGGATCTACTGTTGACAACCCACGCAAACGATTTGAGGACAATGAGCTTCGGATATGCACGTGGAATGTTAGAACCCTTAATAGACCACGTGCAGCCGATCAACTAGCGGAGGCCCTAGACTGCTGCAAAGCAGACATAACCGCCATCCAAGAAATGCGATGGGATGGGCCGGACAAAAAGAAGATGAAAAACTGCGACATCTACTACAGCAATTGCTATTGACGGCAAAAGCAGCGCTTATTTGGATGCGGATTTGCTGTCGGAGGCAGACTAAGACGAGAAGTCCTCAGCTTCCGGCATGTGAGCGAGCGCCTCGTAGCAATCCGCATCAAGGCTAAAATCGCCAACATAAGCCTCATTTGCGCGCATGCCCCCACAGAGGAGAAAGATGACGATACCAAGGATGCATTCTACGAGCTCCCCAACAAGACTTACGAGCAATGCCCTAGCTATGACATTAAAATTGTCCTCGGTGATTTTAATGCAAAGCTAGGAAGAGAAGGTATCTTTGGTGGAACAATCGGAAAATATAGCCTGGACAACACCACCTCCGATAACGGATTCAGGCTAATCGACTTTGCGGCGGGGCGAAACATTGTCGTGACTAGCACGCGGTTCCCACATCTCGACATACACAAGGGGACTTGGAGAACTCCTGATCAATCAACAGTCAACCAGATTGATCACATTGCGATCAACGCAAGACACTCCTTCAGCATTATGGATGTCCGTAAGTTCCGAGGAGCCAACATCGACTCCATTACCTTGTTGTAGCCAAGGTACGGTTGCGGATATCCCAAACTACGCCAAGACAAACTAATGCTGTGAGAAAATTCGACGTCAGACGGCTACAATCACAAGAGATTGCCAAGTCCTTCTCCGATCGAGTGTCTCTTAATCTCTTAAGAGGTCCAATGCCGCCAGCATCAAGCATCGAAGACCATTGGAAACCCTGCCAAAACGCCGTCAGAGATGCCGCTTCTGATGTGCTGGGTTTCACCTGGTTCGATGATGAATGCCGGCAAGCACATGCAGCTAATCAAGATGTATATAACGCGGCGCTGCTTAGAAAGACCAGAGCTGCTCATGAGCTCTATGAGCGGAAGAGGAGAGACGAGCACCGGCTTCTCAGGAGGAAGAAGAAAGAGCATGAGAAGCGCGCTGTCGAGGAAATTGAGAGATGCTACTCCAGGAATGAGGTTCGGAAGTTTTACCAAAAGGAAACAAACCCCGAACCGAAGCCTGTAGAGATGAACAAGGGAACATCGTAGTAGAAGCGCAGTCGATGCTGAGGATTTGGAAGAACCATTTCTGCAGACTGTATAACGGCGAAGACGGACCAAATACCGCTGTCAGGCAGAATCAACCTTTCAACCTGGACGATGATGACCAACAATTCCGTCCACCTGACCTGGATGAAGTGAAGATAGCCATATCGAAGCTTAAGTCCAACAAAGCTGCTGGAGCGGATGGCCTGACTGCCGAGCTCTTCAAAGCGGCAGGCGATGACATGGTAAGGAGCATACACCAACTCATCTGTAAAATATGGTCCGACGAAAGTATGCCCGATGAATGGAACCTCAGCATTGTTTGTCCAATTCTCAAGAAAGGAGACCCTCTGAACTGCGCCAACTACAGAGGCATCAGTCTCCTTAACATCGCATATAAGATCTTATCCGCCGTATTGTGTGAACGCCTGAAGCCGTTCGTCAACAACCTGATAGGTCCACATCAGTGTGGCTTCACGCCAGGAAAGTCCACCATCGACCAGATATTCACACTACGGCAGATCTTGGAGAAGGCCCATGAGCTTCAGATCGATACCCACCACCTATTCATCGATTTTAAGGCCGCGTATGACAGCATCTATAGAGACGAGCTATACAGAGCAATGTCTAGTTTTGGCATCCCTGCCAAACTCGTCCGTCTGTGCAGGATGATGATGGAGAATGCACGCTGCACCATCAAGGTCGGTAAAGATCTCACCGAGACCTTTGATGTTCAGAAAGGATTTAGACAAGGCGATGCGCTGTCATGCGATTTTTTCAACATCGTACTTGAAAGAATAGTGCAAAACTCACGAGAAAACATAAGAGGCACTATCTTTCAAAAGTCCGTCCAACTACTCGCATACGCCGACGATATTGACATAATCGGGAGAAAGCAGCGTGATGTCCGTGGCGCTTTCACGAGTATTGAGACGGAAGCGGCGAAAATGAGTTTAGCGGTCAATGAGGGCAAGACCAAGTATATGCTGTCAAGCAAAAAGGACAACCAACACCGACGTCTCGGACAGAACGTCACCCTAGACAGATATAACTTTGAGGTAGTTAAGGACTTTGTCTAGCTAGGCTCCGCTATAAATACAGACAACGACACCAGCGCTGAGATCAAGCGAAGAATAACTCTTGCCAACCGCTGTTTCTTTGGGTTAAGAAGGCAATTGAGTAGCAAAGCCATCTCTCGGACAACAAAAGTCACCCTTTATAAGACTTTAATAATGCCGGTCCTGCTCTATGGCGCAGAGGCATGGACATTATCAAAAATGCATGAGAGTGTTCTTGGTTGCTTCGAGAGAAAAATTCTTCGGGCGATCTTCGGTCCCGTCTGCATTGACGGTGAGTGGAGGAGGAGATACAACGACGAACTGTATGGACTGTACAGCGACATGGACCTAGCAAGAAGAGTGAAGATCCAAAGACTGAGATGGCTGGGTCATGTAGAGCGCATGGACACCAATGCTCCGGTCCGAAAAGTCTTCGAATCCGCCCCCGAGGGACAGCGCAGTAGAGGAAGGCCAAGACTCAGGTTGCGCACGCAAGTGGAAGAGGACCTCAGCCCACTTAGCGTGCGAAACTGGAGGCAGCTAGCCAGGGATCGAGCTGGCTGGAGAAGCTTGTTGACTGAGGCCCAGGTCCACCCCGGACTGAGCGCCACCTAAAGTAAGTAAGTCTTGGAACCCATTGTGAAGTCTCTCAACCAATCAATATTCAACAACAAGCCATGGACTTTCCAGCAAGACTCTGCTCCAGCTCTCAAAGCAAAAACGACTCAACTGTGGCTTAAAAACAACGTTCCGGACTTGATATCAACGGATGATTGGCCAGCTGGTAGTCTAGACCTCAACCCGTTGGATTACAAGTTTTGGTTCGTATTAGAGGGCATGGCTTGCTCTACTCGACACTCAAGCATTGAGTCGTTAAAGCGAGCCCTTGTCCGTGCAGTGGACAATTTCCCCATGCATGAAGTGCATCTCGCAATCGATGAGTGGCCACATCGTCTTAAGTCGTGCTGGAAGGCAAATGGAAGTCATTTCGAATAAGTTGTTCTAAGATTTGTAGCCATTGAATAACCCAATAAAGACCAAAAAAAAATTATTTAAATATTAATTCGTTTTCATTTGGCGATGATTTTTCTGTGTACCAGTATTTTTGACTTGACTAGGTTTGGCCAAAAAGAATGGACTCTGTCGGAACAGAATGCCCTCGGTTTCCTACAGAGAAAATTAGGCAATTTTCAGTCCTATTTGCCTAGATTTGGAACAGGAAATAACAACGAACTGGATTGGGTATATAACGACATAGACCTAGTCACAGGGCTAGAATTAACAGCTTCAATAGCTAAGATTTGTTGAGGGAATGAACTTCCACTTCAGTCCGCAATATCTTCGAATTTGTTCCAGAAGGACAAAATGGTGTGGATAGATATAAGTGGGACAACCATGGTTCTAAGACATTGTGGATTCTCTCTAGGAAGACAAAAGATGAAACCAACAATTGCACTGATTCATAGGAGTTTCAAAATCAAATAGAAAGTTCTAAAAATATTCAATCAGCCAAATAATGTAGTCCAAACTCACATTTCTGAGGTTGCGCCAATAACTCCAATCTTCTTAGGGCCATGACAATCCATAAATAAATTTTCAAATAAAGCCGTTCTGTTGTTATAGCACAACTTTCGTGTCAAATCCGACAAGTAGTGGGTCATTAAGTGCACAAGGTTTCTTTCACTTTCATTATACTCTTAAGACAGGTACTCAAACTTTGTTCCAAACTTCATAAGTGTTTTTGATCTTAAAACTTCCAAACCTTAACAATCGCTTCAAAATATCCAACGACTTCAAAGTGCTAAGTGTTTGTTCCGCACTAAGATGGGTCCACTTGAAAAACTATTTGCCACCAAAGAAAATACAAAAATACCCCATCAGGATGCAATGAGCAATGGTCTTTTAAGTTCATTTCGAAACACTAAAAATTGAACGACGAACAAGAAAACAGTCCCACACATGGCCAGATGGCCACATGGAAGTGGCCAAAAAGCAAACTTCTAATAAGAATAAATAACAACTGCTAAGTAAGGACCTGGTCATAAGGACTCCCCCATAAGGATCCTTCCCTCCCAACTTTGGAAAGTTATTTATTTGGTTTTTGATTTTTTTTTTTTTTTCATCAATTTGTGCACACACCCGTTCAACCGCACATCCGTAACCGTAACCGTAACCGTAACCGTAACTGTATCCGTATCCTTCTGGTCGATTCCTACTCTCTAGAGCTTCATTAGTTCGTTTTTTGTTTTCCCCCCTATCGTTGGTCCTAGTTCCGATCTGTGAAGGCCTGTGTGTTTGTGCACATGCAGGGACAAACAACAAAATGAACTGAAATGAATTTTAAGTGATTTTTATCCAAAGTTTTGGTGGTTTTTGTTTATTTCTTCGGCTGGAAGAAGTATGCATGTGTATGTGGTTGACTGGAACAAGAAACGTCCGTCCCCTAGATTCTGGTTCCGAGGACTTTTTCTTCAAACAAAATTAAGTACGTGTTAGTGGTTGGTGTTTGTGCGGAAGTATGTGAGATTTCCTTTTTTTTAATTTTTTTTGCAAAATCCTTTCTGAACATTCCATCGAGATGGTTGAGTTCTCCCACAGTCATTAAAATTCAATTTATTATTTTTCTAGTGCTCTAGTGGTAGTGGATTCCAAGCTCTGCTGCTGGATGGTGTTGCTCTTCTCTATTTTTCCAGTATCCTGGCCAAACCCTACTAAATTAAAGCAACCTAAACCGAACTGAACCGAAGCAGTATTTGGTTTTCTTTGGGATTTTGGCTCGAGGTGTGATATTGGCTCATGTATAATAAATTGCAAGCTCTTCGAAACTGGGCGTTCGAGAATGTCGAATTAATTACAGACAGAAGACTTAAGGACTTTTAAATGATATTCTTTTGGAATTGTTGTTTCGTAGGAGGATTGTTATTTATTAATGAGATTTTCTTTGTGCCATGGAATTCGGAAGAAAGTTTTAGGATGTCCAACTGATTTGGACATGAGATAAATTAATTGCGTGATTACTTAGAGAAGGAATCATCAGGTTAATTGTTTGTGGGAAATATTTCCAAGGATATCTGTTAGAATCTTAGGAATTTTCTTCTCCAGACAGTGATGTGCTTCATTAAAGTTGCATAGAAGTTACCAAGCAGACAAGGGATATTTATTGAAGGATTTAATTTTGAACTTAATTAGTAAGTAAGTATACATGACTAAGGCGTCATGATGTGAGCCACTCAAGTGAGTTCTGATTTTTCCTAGCTGCCTCCATATTCAGACGTCAGTTACCACCTGATATTGGGTCTTTCTCTGATGTGTTTTCCTTTGATGATGGATTCGAACCACTGATCTCTATCCACTTATACATGTGTCACCCATCTAAACCGATGAATTTTCTTTAAGGACTTATGTCGCTTTGAAGCTCGTTCATTTCCTATTTAGCTCTCCTCTTCTTAACTCCGTCGATGCAGACAGAGGCGTAGATAACTCAAAGTACTTTTCTCATGAAACAAAGGTACACCTCCTCATTGCTTTATAATAAAATCTGCGACCGGATGATCACTATTTTGAAGAGCGCTATGTCTGAGAGACGGCCTTGCTGATCCAAAAAAAAAAGCCGCGATTAGTACAAGAAACTCTTCGACTGATCTCCGAGGTATATTATCATTTATGTTAACTTTCGAGCATAAGCAGAGAAAGTCATTCACTACTTCGTAGTTCTACCTGTCGATGTTATGTCAGAGTTGTCGATGATTGCTTCATTCTTCCTTCGTTTCCTATCAGATATGCTTTGGCCACTTCTTCAATATTTCCAAATGCCTCACAGACAGTTCGTTGTGTTTTGACAATATTGTCTTTGTCGACCGCATTGGCAAGTAGTTTTAAAAACCTTCCGTATAAGGAAGCTGTGCGCTCTCAAGTACAAAGTTGAAGATAAAGTTGTCATCAGAGGTCTTGGGGAAATCAGTTTTGACTCGAAAGAAGACTTTCTCCATGGTAATCCTGCAGAACCGAAAAAGTTTGCTATGTTGGCTAAAACTGGACTTTGTGATATGCTAGACTAAGACTGCATAACTAAGAAATAGATTGTGTTTGCCGACAGGGAATTCAAGTGCTCCTTTAAGTCCTTCAACTACAATTTAGAGTTGATTTCAATTACACTCTTCATAAACTCGTTCCTCGTCGCCTTGAGCAGCTCGACGACAAGGCAATCAGGATCGGAGCTTATAGACTGTTATTAAGATATTAGGCTACGTTCATTTTGTCGAGGTACTTTAAATGGAGTTGGTAAGCATAATTGTCTAGGTTTGTTGTTTATCACCATCGCTGTCTCCAAAAATTGTTTTTCCATATCTTCAACGTCGACTGGGAATCTACCACCAGGTTCCCCCGTTCATATTTTGTTATTTCGGCATGTTCCGCACGTCTTTCCCGTTGAAAAATCACACAGTTTTCGCGATTAACCATTGCTTAGCCCTGCTTTTTTGTTCATTGAAAACACCAACCGCGCTAGTCATCCTCTACACCGCTGCTCTCCTTGCCTTTTGTTGCTGTGCTCGGGACAGTTTGCTTTCATTGTCAAACATCACACATCGTCAAAGGCAGCATCTATGATGATGGCTTTGTCACGAGGTGTTAGCGTTAGAGTCCGTCAAGCACGGTTAAGCGTTAGCTTAGTTGGCAAAACCTAGTGGTTTTTTGTAATTGCATCCATTTAATAGAGATACCAGGTACATATATTCACATTAACCACAGGGTGTTGGTCAGACTCAATGTCACAATTCTTCGTCTTTCTTTCAGTATGTTCATCTTGCATATAAACAATTATAACACATCCCTATGCAGGCTGTCATATGCCGCCTTGTGGTCAACAAATATAAAGTCAGTGTTAATCTGACACTCTTTTCCAAGATCTACGAGTATTGTGGTGAACTCACAGATCGTGGTAGAGCAACTCGATTGTCCATGAATGGTTTTAGACGCTCACATAAAATAGCTGAAAAGATTATATGGTCGATGTCTATCAATTGTGCATTCAAAAAGGTCATCTTGTTTGTGAGTATTGTAAACGATTCTGAGATTCCATGCTTAGTACATACTCCAAACCAGGTCATCTCCAGCTGCTCTCGACAGATTATGCAGTCTGTTCTGGCTTTGTAGCCATTTATTCTTTGTTGAAACTTTAGAACATCATTCCTGCATTAAAATCTCTCTAATTCAGCGGTCACTGCGGTAGCCCTTTTTAGTGGTCTCCTGCAATTAGAGCTCTTTACCATCAATCTTAAGTGGCCTTACTTTACTCCGTGGTACCTGTGATACGTGCATTACAACCGTGTCTGAGCATTTATTCGGTCTATTAGGTCATATAATTCAGATATGCTGTCTCCTGCAGATTATGAATCCTTGGTCTGGAGAAGGCATTCCTGGCCGACATCATGATGAAAGAGAAGTGCCGTAATCCTCCCATCTCTCCCATTTGCAACCGGAAATGATGTCACGCAGGGGATAGATTAGGCAAGTTAGAGTGGCTGTTGGAGAAATACGAACCCACTTTGGCCAATTGACCTATTATTATGCCTGCCATGTGGATCTGTGGACCTCCTACTCTTGTATACATTTTAAGCTTCCTACGAAACGTAGGAGGTTTTTAAGATCTTTATTGCTAAGATTGCTTAGGTCATTGAAGAAGAAGGCTTCCAAGTGTAGTAAAATGCCAAGCCTTCTTGAATGCTTATCTAAGAGACAATGTGAAATGTCGACACCTATGAAAGCGCTTATAAGGTTTCTGTTTTGAAAGATCAAACTTTCGGAGCGATGCAGATTTAGCTTATATTGACCCAACAGCCCACCTAAGGGTTGTTCTTCTAATTGTATCCAGCTTTTGTATGTGTTTGCACTAAGTGATTGGTATACCGAGGGAACCTTTTTCCGGAAGGATAGGTATAGTGGTTCCAATTTTGGCCAGTTCATCGATCCTTAACTTTCTAGGGACATCTCTATGCCCCTGCGCCCAACATTACCGAATGTTAATCTGTTTTGCCATCTCCATGAGAATTGACCGGCATTCTAGGATGATTTTAGAGTTTAGCAAGAATGAGTCAAGGGATCTGATAACATGGATCAAATCCTATTTAGAAGACCGAGAATACAGAGTCATCTTCAGATCCTCAATATCCGACCCCATCAAAGCAAAATCTGGTGTCCCTCAGGGTAGTCACCTTGGACCAATAATCTTTATCCTAACAATTAACAACATAAATCACGTTTTAACGAATTCTGATTTCCTATTTTCGCTGACGACATGAGAATTTCCAAAGTCATAACAATGCCTTCTGACTTCTATTGCTTGCAAGATGACTTAATTAAGTTTCCGCCTCCAAGAAATTGGCATGCATACCGTAAAAAAAACGTCGTGAAGTCGCTAATGTACTTTTTATACACCAGTTATTGACTGGAAACATCAACTGTCCGGGGATAACACAAAATATTTTATTCACTCCCAATCCCCTAAGATCTGTCCCACTTGGATAAGGAGCCAAACTCACCGCGCCAATTACGGTCACTTCGAACCATTATAAAGAATATTTCGAATAACAAACAACTACGCCGAAGTCTTCGACCTAAATAGCAGCAAACATGAAATAAAAAAAGGCTTGCTGAATATGTCACGCCCATAACATCTCCCCCGCCTAGTATTCTCCCTTGCTCCATTATGTTAAGAATGTTTTTGTTGGTTTTTAATCCTAGGTTTAAGTTTTTGCTTGTTAATAAGTGAAATAAAGTTGTCCGGGGTAGACCCGGGCCAATAATAATAGCAGCGTGTCTATCCGACAAGATGGATAGCCCGGTCCAAAAACTATTTGTCCACTGTGTAGTTACTTTAAGGTGGAAAGCTGCTTTACCAGTTACTGTCCTGGTGAAAATATCGATTGGTGTCAAGTGAAAAAAACCGGAGGGAGTAGTACGTAAAGCTTCGCTAGTGTTCAGACATGTTGTCCTTTTGGCATTACTTAATTTGTTCTAGTTGACTGGAAATACCGTTTCTTTAGTCTTTCTTGGAAACGTAGGTTAACTCCAGTTAAGTTTCCTGTCTTCGTTGATTGAGAAAGCGACTGAGATCAGAATTTTGGACTTCCTTGAGAAAATGGCAAGATCAGTTCTATGGAAACTTATCTCCGATCCAATCGTCATCCGCATAGCCAACCACCCTGCTGGCATCCGCTTCTAGGTATATCAGGAGTTGACCATTTAATTCTAGAAACGTGCCACCGCCTTGTGGCGTACATCTGCTGACACATCTTTTGGAAAAAGCTTCACCCGATTTGGAATTGATTATCCTGCTTTTTAGTCTAACACATATCAGTTCCCTAAGGGAATCGTCTATTTTCAAACTTTACAGCGCTGTGCGATTGCAGTTGTGTTGACGTTATTAAGAGCAGCTTCTATGTCGGTGGGCAATGGCAAACTCCCGAAAGTAAAATTGCCTACGAAAAAGCTTCTAAGGAGTGCCAAAAATGACAACATGAGCAACACAAATGAGTGTCAAGAAGCTAGGCCATGGCCTACACCGGGCTGCCAGCGCCACAGTGTTTTTTTTTTTTCTATGTCCAGGGAAACGACTATTGTAAATATATTCTCTATTGGATAGATGTAGCAGTGTGCATTTTTAGCCATTGACAAAAGTTGTGGATTGATACTAGATTGTTTATGGATATCTGTCAATTGTTTTTGAGTTTCCAAAAGAAAAGATGATAGACTTATTTGTCTGAGATCTTTTGGGACATGAGAGTATTTTCCAGCTTTGGGAATATCATCTCCTCATGATATTTTCAGGCATTTGTAGGATAATATCTGAGGTCCTCTGTTGTTCGGAAGGTACTACACCGTCCGGCCCAGCAGACTTGTATGGTTTGAAAATATGCAGCCCTCTGAGTAGCTTGTCTCTTCTAATCAGATAATCAACCACAAGCAGTTTAGGTTGTTTCTGGCCATGAAAGGGGAGCTCCTGAGATATTGGGTATTCAGTAGGAGGTTGAGTGATTCATCATATAGGTCGTCCAAGAGACTTTGTTTTTTTTTCAAGCAGCATCGAAGGATTTGTGAAGAGGAATTTTCTTGTCACTTTGCTTAGTTGAAAAGATTCCTGCTAGCATATTTAAGTGGCCGCAATTTTGATGTCCACAATGTGGCTTCTTCTTACCTTTAGGATGAACTAGATTGCAGGAAAAACCCATTGCTTTCATGTCAAGTTCGTTGGTGTTACATGGGGAGCTCAGGGATGAGAAGTTTAAAAAGTGTTTATCCGTATTCGGATCAATTAGTTTCCCAATAATTCCGGGATGCTAGTTGGAGGATTTATCTGCGATCTGAAAAAGAGTTTTTAGATTATGCCATCCAGTTCGTTATGATTTGAGTGATTTTGTCGGACACAAGAGTGATATCCAGCATTTCTTGTCTTTTGAATTGTAAAGGGGAACTCATTGTCAATATTGCAAACAATGAGGTTAGTGCATTTGATGTCATCAAAAAGTGACTCTCGTCTATCATTGGTGTCATTACTCCCCCAAACAGTGTGATCTTCGTTTGCTTCGCATTTGATGATGATCCCCGTTTTGAACCTTCCAGATTCTAGTACTGCTCTTTCTGGTTGATTATCAGGGAGAAGGCCGTAAGGCTTAGGTACCCTACCTTCACTTAGAGGTACTTGGTCCTCGCAGAGTTAATGGAAACAATTTTAAGTATTGACGCTTTTATCTACAATATATAAAACGATTGACGGCCATTGAAAACACCATTTTCGAGATCAAAACAAGGTCACAGGTCTTTGGATATAAACAAGAACTGGTGAAGTGTTGAAAAAATGCACTAAAAGACGTAGTCCTTCAATTCGGAGCTTTAGTGCTCAAATTTACTTAATTTTTGGTATTAAATTGGAAAACAAAATATAATTCTGTCTTGCGATACTTATCTTGATTTTATTGTACCCATACGCACATCCATTATCAGCCAGACATTTAATTTATTTACGCACTGCAGATACAGCCACGGGCATCTGTTCGCGTGTTCGGGTAGGTAGACATACTCGTATCTCTGCATGAGCAGACATTTCAATATTAAGATTATACGAACCACTCTCTGTTGTTTCACTGCAAGTGTATCAAAAGCTTTAACCCAAATTTATGTAGGCTATCAAAATTTCCTTTAGTTTATCAAAAATTCCATTAAAAATGACCCAAATTCCTCGACATCCAAGGTCGAACTCAGATACAAGTATAGGTACGAGTATATACAAATTTGCAGAATACCTCCCTCTACTCTTAAATTGTACCTGAATTCTTCTTATTCGCAAAAAACATCTTCCAAACATCGTAGTCATTTAAATCACTTGCAGAGTGGGGCGAATGTCCCAGAAAAACAAAGTAATAAAACTTGAGTCAACTTCTGTTTGTTCCAGATAAAAGGATCTTAAAAGAAGAGTTCCTTCTTTGGTGTAGGTATCTACGGATACCTAACAACTACCTGCAATTTTATGGGCCTGAGATACTCGCATCTATGTATATCTAACCGAAAATGAATGTCAGTTGCACTGCAACAAAGGATAGGACAAGATGAAGAAGAAAAATTAAAAAGATGAAGAAAGGTTTTTCTTTTATTTTATTATTTTTTCTTTGAATTAAGGACAACAACAAAAGAAAATACCAACACAAAGTTGATTAATGTCCTTTTACTCCTACACTGCAGTTCTTCTCAAGAGTCCATTGTGTCCATTTTTTTGTTTGTTGTTGTCGCCGCTGTTGTTTGTAGAAGTATCTGCGACAAAACAATACAAACAACAACGAAAAACTATAACGAATAACCTTACAACTGAGGAGAAAGCTATGTCAACCACCCACCCACATATCATGCATAGGAGAACGTTAAAACCTGAGTTGATGGTATTCTCAGTGCAAGATAAAGATGCAACCGCATGGAGCAGTCCTCAAACTAAGTACAAGTACATAGAGACCACAACGTGAAAGGACAATAACCGACTCCCTGAATGGTTGCTTGCTTCCTTCATTAAGGCGACCAAGGCAGTGGTGAAATTGTGGACATGTCCTTATTTTTCAGAACTTTAATTTACCAACTCCTGCGACAAGACATGAGTTACATTTACCATCTGAAATGTATCAGAGAATAGAGAAAAGGCTCACAGTTCATAGGTTTACGAATCATACGAGTCTCTAGAGAATTGGAAGAAGATGAGAGAAAATCAGGTTATGGATATAATAAATGGAATCGAATTCCATCCGTTTGGATGCGGATCTAGAAATGAATGTGAATTCTGCGGTGTGCAATCAGAGTTGAGGTTTACACGACGGGATGCAGGTAAAAGTGGTCGATTGTCTTCTTGTTTGTTCCAATGGAAATCAGACAATATTGGTTTGATTTTAATGGAGCAAATGTGCCACAAAGCCAGGGATCCACTATGAAGGATCTGGGCCATTAATCATACCCTGTAACGTAGCTGGATAGTCCGAACAAAAGGACTAAGGAAGCGAAATACCATTAGAGAAGAAAAGCATAGAGAAAAACTTTTTTTTTTTATTGTGGAAGAAATGACAGGGCATTGTTTGCGATCTGATTGCTATTCCCTGCCGAGATAAACGGATATCAAGGAAAATGACATGACGTCTTGCGTTCGCCTCTGTGTGTGTACCTTAAAGACGCAGGTGTCGCTTTTTTTCCCACCAAAGTTGGCAATCTTAATCTTAGACATACTGAGTTGAATTTTCAAATTACACATGGCTTGGGGATCATTTTTAGGGCCGTATCAACTTCAGATGAATAAGTTTTTTTTAATGCTTCATTGTTGTTGTGTATCAACATGTTATTTTAAGTTGGTTTGACTTCAGTTGGGAATCAGAAGACAACTAGGCAGATGGAATGCTGCAATGTATAACATTTGTAACCAACTATCACGCATAATATGTAGTTTGCTTTGTAAATATTTGGTTTTACTTGGCCAGGACAGAAGAGGATTTAAGGCTGATTGTAGAAAAAAATTGTCAATTTAACCACCTGGAAATACGTTGACTTGGAAGGCTACTTGAGTTGGCATCGGCATTTACATTTATACCAAACATTTATCCGATACCGTACTTCAGTAATAAAATTAAATATTGATTATGAATGAACACTTTCACAGCTAACAGCTAACAGCTAACAACGAACAACTAACAACTAACAACTAACAACTAACAACTAACAACTAACATCTAACAACTAACAACTAACAGCTAACAACTAACAACTAACAACTAACAACTAACAACTAACAACTAACAACTAACAACTAACAACTAACAACTAACAACTAACAACTAACAACTAACAACTAACAACTAACAACTAACAACTAACAACTAACAACTAACAACTAACAACTAACAACTAACAACTAACAACTAACAACTAACAACTAACAACTAACAACTAACAACTAACAACTAACAACTAACAACTAACAACAAACAACTAACAACTAACAACTAACAACTAACAACTAACAACTAACAATTAACAACTAACAACTAACAACTAACAACTAACAATTAATTTTGCTAGAAAGACATTGAAAACACGTGGATAGATCGTGTCGTGGAGGGTGAAATGGACGCTCGAGTCGAGTCTTTAAGTGACAGAGTGTTCGTCGGGTAGCATGACGCGTCTTAATACGAGGGCGGGTCAATAAGTCCGTGACTTTTTGAATTTCTGACCTCTTTACTGAAACAGCAACACTGCTCCTGTCAACAGGCATCTGTCAGTTGATTCCTGTCAAAATATAAAAACTTGCTGCGTCAGTTAGTTTGTGTTTGACAGCTATTTTTATCAGACTACTCACTAATTTGAGGAGAAAATGGAAAAAAGTGAATTTCGTGTGCTTATTAAGCATTATTTCTTGCGAAAAAAAACCATTACCGAGACCAAGGCTAAGCTTGATAAATACTATGGGGACTCTGCACCATCGATTTCAATGGTAAAAAAGTAGTTTACTGAATTTCGTTGTGGCCGTACAAGCACTGAAGATGCCGAACGTCCTGGACGCCCAGTTGAGGTCTCTACAACCGAAACAATCGAAAAAATTCACGATATGGTGTTGGCCGACCGAAGATTGAAAATGCGAGAGATTGTGGAAGCCGTAGGGATCTCGCATGGCTCAGTGGTTTCAATTTTGAATGATCACTTGGGCATGAGAAAGCTTTCCGCAAGATGGGTGCCGCATTTGCTCACAGTCGACCACAAACACATGTGCAGATGCCATGGCAAAAATCCATGAATTGGGCTATGAATTGCTCCCTCATCCACCCTATTCTCCAGATTTGGCTCCGAGCGACTACTTCTTGTTCCCAAACCTGAAGAAATGGCTTGGTGGAAAAAGATTTGACTCCAATGATGAAGTCATCTCGCAAACAAAGGCCTATTTTGAGGACCTCGACAAATCATTTTTTTTGGAAGGGATAAAAAAATTGGAGAAGCGTTGGACAAAGTGTATAGAGCTCAAGGGAGACTACGTTGAAAAATAAAATTATTTTTTTATCAAAAAATCTGTGTTTTAATCCAAAAGTCACGGACTTATTGACCCGCCCTCGTATTATGTTTTGTAAATGTTTGTATTGTCGCGAAAGGGGCAGCTCTTTACATGACACCTGAGGGTGTACTGTGTCAGATTTTCTCTCATTGAACTAATCTCAACTAAATCGTGTTGTAATTGCCGTTCAGCTAGAAACCTAAAACTTGTTTGTCAAGTGCTCGTTGTTATCATTTTGTTAGCTTTTTCCTTTAAACGGAAGATCAAGGCGGGAAGTGCCAGGCATGCTTAGTTCCTTGGAGTTTGGTAAAAGTAGCAAAAAATGTATTTTCGTGAAAACCTGTTCCGTAACACACCTGGCTCATAGGATATAATTGGCCTTATAATTTTATGTAGATCCAAAGGACAATTTTCGATGGCATCCTCCATGTCTTCCCGAAAGCTCATTCGCACAGCCAAGGGCTGAAGGCGCGCATTAAAGGAGGCTTTTTAGAATCTAGAGCTAGTCATGCTAGAGCTAGTTATGGAAGGGAGAAGTATCTGCACCTGCATTCCTGAGCACTCATCACTTCGATGAATACAGAATTTTAGAATTTCTTTTAATGAAGATCGTGAGTCGTGTTTGGAATCATGTAAAATAAAATCACGAATAAACTAGTAAGACAGGGTCCAGAAGAGATTTTTCCTATGACCGAACCTGCCTATGTACAGCGTGGGGGTTCGCTGGTTGGGTTTTCATCTAAGCGCAACTACATATGTATGTTATGACTCTATAGGTTGCAGGCAAACTATAAATGAAATACTCATTCTGCTTTTTAACAGGTCAGTGACTTTCCTGCTATTCCTCGATAGAAGAGATTACAGTAGACTGCTTGTCACCGTTGCGGAAGGCTACACAAACCGTGATCATTCTGTTATGACGAAGCACTATCTCTGTGAGTTTTCGACATATGTTCGTATCAGGAGATCATTGCTGGTACTGCAGTGTTAACAGTTAACAAAAGGAATAAGATTGACTTGGACTTTGCTTAAATTAGTGTGCCATTAAAAAACAAACAGTCAGACCACTATCGTGTTTCTAAAACATAGAGACCTGGTGTGTGGTGACAGCAGCCCCTTATTTCAGAGTTCATTAACCACCATCTCTATTCCAAAACGATGTCCCTAAAGTATTTATCGACAATAAATTTGAATATTTCGATTCAGTTCAATGAAGCTTGTACTATTCAGGCAGTAGGTATCGCTAGCAACTACACAGTTAATAATCGAACAGTTTGGTTGACCATTTATAGACTGTCTCCAGCCCTGACAATGTTGAGATGACTGAATGAAGTATTTAGTTTACAGCCTTCAACTTGTCAGTTGCCAGAACCCTCATATGCACCACTCCAAAGTTGCACTAGCATGGTTACCTCTATGAACAGGACAGAAGTAGAAAAAGTCACTGCTCCTCTTACTGCCTCGGATCTATTAAGAGTCTTGTTTGGAGTTGGCCAATGATTTTATGAGCTGAAGTCTTCGAAGACATGCTTCGTTACTGGACTTCAAGGAATTCTGTTTTGATTGCATTTTTTGATGGGAAATATAAAAAACATGTTCAAACTGTCAAATTCAATTCGAGTGTAGTATTCAAATTTGTTCACAGCTGTTCCTCTTACCGCCTGGAATGAAAACAGAATCATAAATGGATCACTGAGTCGTAAGTGTGCATACTCACTGGCATGCTTGAATGAGTTTGCCTAGTTGACAGAGAAGATAAAGGACACAGGTGGCCATTAAAGAAGCCGACCACATGAAACAACAAATCCGACAAAATATACATATGTAGCGACTCTTAGAAATGTACCTATGTATTCCGTGCTCGGTTGAATGTAGAAACCGTACTAATACGAGTATGATCTGGCAAAAAACCAAGATTGCCCACGGAGTCAGCGGAAAAAGTGAAATTGCGAAAGGACAACACAAAGCTAAAATGAGGTCACAGACATTTATCCGTGCCCGACACGACTCACGTCACCATTTCAGGATATAGCCCAGATACTCGCACGAGTATATCCGTATTCTAGAGTCTCCACCACTAAGTGCAGCATATGTACGTTTGGATATGTCCCCCAATGCACATTCATTCTTCACACAACCAACGGTGCAATGACTCAAGGAAAACAGCAAACAAATATGTATCCCTTTGAATGCAATTACAAAGTTCCCCCTTAGAGAAACAGAAAAGGACATTCATCTGTAGGTATTGTTCTGAGTCATCTCATTTGTGTTTTATCTGTGTGATTTCCTGGTTTACTACTCCAAGAAATTATTCATGCCAAAGAACGCACCGGTACTAAACGACAATAAGTACGAGTACGAGTACGAGCTGAACATTCAACCGAAAAGGACGTGTGCAAGTAAATACAAGGATGCGTACAATGTTGTACTTGTTGTTTTGTTTAAGTCATTCTTTGGCATAGACAGAATCAGAGAATGGCAGTTATCGGTCGACTTTAGCCAGGACAAACACTGCAACAGAGGTTAAGTGATGGCAAAAAGGAAGAGAAAAAGGCGTCGAATCGTAAAAGGATTCTATTTTCTCTCCTCCTCCTCCTCCTCCTCCTCCATTCCAAACTCGTGCGTTAATTAAAAGCACGAAAATAAAATAAAATGAAGGTAGGAGAGCAACTTTAACTACGACTACAACTGCAACTATGAAGCACGGGTAGAACGGTAGAAAAACAACTCCACAATGGAATTGCCAAGTATACGCTGATGATGTTCTCTCTCCAGTGGGTGCTAAGGGTAGGCAGGTTGTACCTATACGAGTACTATAGATCCTCGCCGTTCTTTTTGTCTTTCGATGAAATAAACTCACACTTGAATTCTTTCGCCGTTCATCGTTCGCTGGGACTAAAAGCTCAACGGTAATGCACCGTGAACGCAGTGGGGTCTATCCTTAATAGGGTCACATTTCAACGTGCGAGGTTTTGTTCACTGTACAGCGTACACTGTACACTGACAAGGGCTGCTGCTGGAGGTGGTAGATGGGAGATGGGTTTCTGTTTTAAGAATGAGTAGATGGTAAATTGTTGCTTGCCTTTTTGTGTGTGATGGATATAATAAGTGGACGATGACTGAGAGAGGATGTAAAATAATAAGATACTCCCCTTCCCCTCTGTTGGTGCTTCTGTAAAGTTATTAAAGCGAAATCTGTTGAATAGTCCCCGTGTAAAGATTATTATTATTTTTTTTTTAATAAAAAATATTGTTTTCACAACGAAAAAAAACGTGCATAATGGACTTTTCTCGGTGGAGGCCTTTGTGTAAAGCACCATCGCCATTGTCATGAAAGTTTTCCTCTCATTTTCCTTATCCTCCGGGATACTGTGTGCAAAAAAGTAAAAAATTTCATTCACTGATGGTGGCGGATTTATTAACCTCTGTGACAATGGAGATGATTTTCGATTTTGATTGATTTCGAAAGATGAGATTTTGTCCTGCTTTTCTTCTCATGAAAAAAAAAAAAAATTAAGGACAAAGGATATTTATAATCAAAGTGAGAGTCTTAATGTTGTGTCGTTTAATGTTAATGTGAATTTTGAGGCAATGACAAGTAAGTGCTTTATGAAGGATGAAGGACTTTAAAGATTGTGATTTATGTATTGAAAATCTAAAAGTAATGAACAGCATTGTGGATTAAGTTTTGAGAGAGCGATTTCGTTCTGAACTAAGAGTTAATAAAAGCAACACTGTTGCCCGATTTATGGGCTTTTTTTGGAAGAAGTTCTGAACCCTACAGAGTTATTTTCTTGTCCATAAAATCACACAATGAGAGTCAAGTAGTGTGGGTACCATGTACTTCTCGTTCACTAGCGAACGCATTGTAAAAATCTACAGCAAAGCTATACTCGCCAACATTAGACCGCTATGCGCTTATGTCCGCACAGAATAGATGGAAAGTTACACTAGACAGTGCTCTTACGAGCCCCTGGACAAAACCTTTAAGCACTGCCCTACATTTAGAGGAAGTTTTTGTTGAGGAAAGAGCATATCTTGTAAAAAAAAACTTTGGTAATTGATAACCTATAGGATACTCACGATCGGCAGATAGAAGACAAGCTATACAAGAAGTTCAAACGTCGTACAATACTAAGTGCCAAATATTTTTAAGCTCGCTGCACAGAGGCGAAAAAATTCGATGGGAATAACCTCGCCGAAATACTAGGTGGGGTGAAAAGTAACCTCCTTGGGAATTAAAAAAAAAATGAAGCGAGGAAAAGCGGCGGGACCAGACAGCATTCCATCATAGTTTTGGTCGAAGATGGAGGGAATCGGCAGCGAATGTCTATCGAAACTTTTCAATAAATTAAAATGTGGTCAAACTATGCCGAATCAATGGAGAAGTAGCTTCTTGGTTCCATTATACAAAGGAAAATGCGACACTCGAGAATGCAACAACTACAGTGTGGATTTGTTGAAGGAAGATCGACGATGGATGCTATCCAAAGCCTACGAATAATAATGGAACAGCACCGAGATTCGTCTAAGGATTTACACCTGGTATTTATCGACCTCGAGAAAGCATTCGATTGAGTGCCTAGGGATCTCATATGGGCCGCACTGAGGTCTTAAAAGGTACCGGAAACGTTTATTAGAATAATACAATAATACAAGACGTAAAAACTGCGACTAAAAGCTCTGCTGGACTAACGAGAGAAATTCAGGTTAATGTCGGAGTGCACCAAGGAAGCGTACTTAGCCCTTTCCTCTTTAACGTAGTATTCGACTATCTTTTAAAAGACTGCATGCGCGAAGCAAATGTAACGCAAATTCTCTTCGCTGACGACGCAGTTATAGTCAGCGATAACGTCGAAGATTTGCAGACCGATTCATGGAAAAATACGCTAGAGAGAAACGGGTTTAAAATAAGTCGTTCAAAGACGGAGCATTTGACGTGCCCATTTGCGCATTTGTTGCGACCTGTTCCGGATATAATGTTTGACGGAATAGTTCTTCCGAAAAGCACTATCTTTAAGTACTTAGGATCAATCGTTAACATGGAAGCGAAATGTGACGACGACGTAAACCACAGAGTGAGTGTGGGATAGATGAAATGGCGGGAAAATTCGGGAATCTTTTGCGACCGAAAATTTCCACTTAAATTGAAGGGGGAACTCTACACCACGGTTGTAAGACCAACTCTTATGTATGGTTCTCAGTAGTACGATGCGTTGACGACAGCGAAAATGAAAATGTTAAGGATGTCTAGTGGAGTCACTAAACGCGATTGCATTAGGTGTACGGGTATAAAAGGAAGTCTACATATAAAGAATTCGGTAACCGAACAGCTGAGGTGAAAGGAATATGCTGGTATTGCCACATTCAAGGAAGATCTGGTCAAAATCCGGTTAAAAAGGCACTAACAACTACGGTCACTCCAACTTTAAGAAAACGAGGTCAGAAGAAGAATTCCTGGATTTCTCAGATGGCAAATGCGCAACAACGTCTAGGGCTAAACACTGAAGCGATCCAGGACCGAGCAGTAGCCAACCCCATAAGCGGAGCAGCAGCGATGCAGTAAAAATGGAAATCTCGTAACGCATAAGTTCGTATAACGAGGAAAGGGTTAATAAAAGCATAAGGAGAAGAAGAGGATTCTCATGTCTAGCATATGGATTTTCATTCTCAATGCCTAGTCCCTAAGAACCACATTGAATCGATTGATTACATCCTTGACATACCGACAGCCGGAACATTCTCTTCAGTCGTTTTCTTACAGAAACACATTATAGTTGGGTTGCCGAGGTAACTACTCAGCCATCGAATACAGACGAAAATTACGAAAACAGTAATAAGCCTACGCCGTCGAAATTCTCCTCGGTGATTTTAGTGCAGAGCTAGGAAGAGAGGGCATCTTTGGTAGTCCTGTCGGAAGGTATAGTCTACGCGACATCATCTCCGATAACGGATTTGGGCTAATCGATTTTGCGGTGGCGGGGAATATTGTCGTTGCTAGCATGCGGTGTCTACATCTCAATATCCACAAGGCGACTTAGAGAACTTCTGATCATCAACCGACAAACAGTTTGACCACATTGCGATCGGCGCAAGCCACTCCTCCAGTATTACGATTGTCTGAACGTTCCGAGGAGCCAACATCAACTTGAATCATTATCTTGTAGCCAAGGTACGGTTGCGGATATCCCGAACGATTTCGACGTCAAACGGCTACAATCGCAAGAGATCGCCAAATCCTTTTCCGATCGAGTTTCTTTTAATCTCTTCAGAGGTCCCTTGCCGCCAGCATCTAGCATCGAAGACCAGGGGCAACACTCCCAAAAATTCATCAGAGATGCCGCTTCTGATCTGCTGGGTTTCACTCGACCACCCACAATGAAACCTTTGGTTTGATGACGAATGCCGGCAATCACATGCAGCTAAGCAACAAGTACGCAAAGCGGCGCTGGAAAGCAAGAATAGAGCTGCTCATGAGCTCCATTAGTATAAGAGGAGAAACGAACATCTGCTTCTCAGCAGGAAAGATAAAGAGCATGAGAAGCGCGCGGTCGAGAATATTGAGAGATGCTACATCAAGAACGAGATTCGCTACGCACACAAACACCGTACCGAAGGTTGTACAAGGAACATCGTAGTGGAGTCGCTGTCGATGCTGAAGATTTGGAAAAGAGAAATTCTGTGGACTGTATAGCGGCGATGACGGACGAAACACCGATGCCAGGCAAAATGAAACTTTTAACCAGACTTGGTTGATTTGGAGGAAGTCAAACCTAACTGAAGTTCAACTAAATTCCTGGAGTTGATAGCCGAGAAGCCAAGCTCTTCAAAGCTACAGGCGATGACTTGGTAAGGTGCATACTCCAACTCATTCCTAAAATATGGTTGGATGAAAGTAGAACCCTAACATTGTTTGTTCGACTCTCAAGAACGGAGACCATCTGAACGTTTCCCACATCAGTCTTCTTAACATCGGTTACAAGATGCTATCTATCGTTTTGCTTGAATGCCTAATGCCGTTTGGCTTTAGACTGGGAAGGTCCACCATCGACCAAATCTTCATATTCTGGCAGATCTTGGAGGAACTCATTAGCACTACAGTGCGGGGTGGACCTGGCCCTCAGTCAACAAGCGCGTACAGCCAGCTCAAACTTTTGCTGCTGCATCCAGTTTCGCTCGCTAAACTGACTGAGGTCCCCTTCAACTTGCATGCGCCACCTAAGTTTCGGTCTTTCTTCTATTGCACTGTCCCTAGGGGGCAGATTCGAAGACTTTTCGGACCGGAGCGTCGGTGTTCATCCATTCTACATGACCCAGCCATCTCAGTCGTTGGATCTTCATCCTTTTATTATTTATATTTTATTATTATTTAGAGATGTTAGCGTCGTTGGGACTGATGAATGTTTTCAAGGAATATACAAGGATAGATCTTAAAAGAGGGACTATGTCAGTGATAGATCACATTTTAGTTAAAAGAGCAGACAACCAAATAAATTCCTTTGTAATTGAAAGCGATATAACCGATCATTACCCAATCATGTTTTCCACAAATGGACTGACAGTTGTCAGAGAAAAATCGATGAGTGCGTCCTACATCTGTAGAGAAAAATTAAATGAACTCATTTGTGAAGTAGATTGGAATGATGTATTAAATGAACGCGATGCAGTTACTCTGTATGAAAAGTTAGCTTGTAAGTTAAAAGCTGTATATAAAAAATCAACGAATACTAGAACACTAAAGAGTAGATACATAAAAAATCCCTGGATGTCCCCAAATGTAGCTGAAAAATGTAAACGAAGAGACGAGCTTTACAGGAGGTGGAAGAATAATAGGCTTAGCAGAACGTACGAAACTGTATATAAAAATTTCAGAAACAAGATCGACAGAGAAATAAAAGCACAGAAATCTAATTTTTATAGAAATAAGTTTAACGCAATTAAAGCTGACTCTCGTAAAACCTGGAGCTTAATCAACGAAATAATGGGAAGAAAAAAGTTAAGCGTTGATGAAATGCTTGTTAAGAACTTCTCATCGGAAAAAAGTATAATCAGCCTTTCTAATGAATGTGCTAAACTTTTCTCGGAACAGACTCTCTAAATAATTCATCAGTATAACGCAATCACATCGTATCATGCGAATACCTTCGTACCCAACTCAATTTTTGCTAGAGAAACCAACATCGCAGAGGTGCGCAGCATAATTAATTTCCTCGACGAAAATAAATCCCCCGGAATCGATGGAATACGACCGGCAGATATTAAAAAACATGCAGATACTCGTATATTTGCTCCCCTCTTGTGTAAATTTATTAACCTCAGTCTGATGCAGGGCAAAATTCCGAAAAAACTGAAAACTGCTGTGGTTAGACCTATTTACAAAGGAGGTGTTAAAAGTGAAATCGCCAATTATAGACCGATATCGATACTGCCAGTCATGGAAAAGTGTCTAGAAGATGTAATTAGAAGTAGACTAATTAGCTTTATTGAGAACCACTTCCTTATCCACCAAAGTCAGTACGGTTTCCAGAAGCAAAAAAGTACTGGACAATTGCTTGGAGAGTTTGCGAATTGCGTCAATGAATCCCTAAATAAAAGTCATCATATTCTGGTAATGTTTATGGATTTTAGTAAAGCATTTGATACACTAAACCACGCAAAGCTACTGGAAGCACTTGAACGGATGGGTATACGAGGAGTGATGGCGGATTATCTATTCACCAGGGAATTTCGTGTAAAAATCAATAACGTTTATAGTGGAAGGAGCATGTACAATATGGAGTTCCTCAAGGGTCGAAACTGGGTCCAATTCTTTTCATTTTGTACACAAATGAACTTCTTCGCACTTTTAAAAATAGCATTCCATTTGCTTACGCTGATGACACCGCGATAGTTGTACGTCACAGGTCTCTTGAGATGGCAACAAGACTAATGCAGGCAGAGTTTAACAATGCAGTCAAATGGTGTCACGACAATGGCTTAGTAATCAACGCGGCGAAAACAAAGATGATGCAAATCCGAGTGTTTTTTTTTCAAAATGATGCCTGCCCTAAATCAAACAAACACTTAATTGACGTCGTAGAAAGCGTCAATAATACCTAGGAGTCATCATTGATAGCCACTTCATCTGGGACAAGCAAATTAACAAGATACGCTCTGATTTAAGGAAGGCTTCATTTGCATTGGCGCATTTAAGAAATCATGCAACACCACAAATTTTAGAGCTGGTATACTACGCCTCGATTGAATCCAAATTAAGGTATGGAATACTGACCTGGGTAACGCCTCCAAAACACATATCGAGAAGCTGCAAAAACTCCAAAATTCTGCATTGAGGTTAATAAACTGCAGAAATGTTCCTGACGAAAGAAGATTTACGGTACTAGAGGTGCAAAATATCTTCAAGATGACTTTGGTACTGGAATACTATAGTAACATCCGCTTTCAAAGGCCAATCGAACATGACATTAACACCAGAAGACGTGCTACGGGTATGTTACAAGTGCCCTTGAACTACAATAACTATGGTAAAGGCAGCTCATATATAGCGTTCCCACAATATTAAATGAATTACCTGCTGATCTTAAAAATATTGTAAATTTTAAAAACAGAAAAAAAATTATTAAAAATTTTCTTTTAAATTCACAAGATTAAATTTAAAATAAATGAATTCATTTTAGTTTAAACTTTTGAAAAACAACCTTCTGCAGAAAAGCCAGATAATTTATACAAATTGTTAAGAAACTTTCATGCCTGAATAAATAAATAAAAAAAATAAAAATAAATAAATTTTGGCTACGTCGATGTCGCTGTATAGTCTGTACAGTTCGTCGCTGTATCTCCTGCGTATCGCATCGTCGGTCAGCGTATGCGAGTAATGGGCACAAACGGACGAGCTTGGCAGGGATGCCGAAACTAGACATTGCTTTGTGCTATATTGCTCGACTCTTAAGATGCTGTCATACGCGGCCGTAAAATCGATAAATAGGGGGTGTGTATCGGTCTGAAGCTCATGGAGTCGCTCCAAGGCCGTTAGCGGGAGATCGATACGGCTGGAGGCGCTTGTTGCCTGAAGCCCAGGTCCACGTCGGACTGCAGCGCCATCTTCGGTAAGTAAGTAAGAGGTGATGGCCTGTCCCTTGAATTTATCTGGCTTGCAATGTCTGAAGATGTTTTCACTGAGGACCTACTGGGTGTTGGTCTGTCTAGAATAACAGTTCTGCAGTGGACTTCGTTGTAGTCAAAGGTTTTGTAAGTCTATCACTGTCAATACTAGAGGAGCTATTTCTAGATGATAAAAAAGTATGAAACTATAGTGTCTACCTAGGTTATCTGATATGTACTACACATGGGTGACAACTCTGTAAGATGAGCAAGAGACACTGAGGTAAAATAGGTAAACTATGTAAATAAAGGTCTAGTTGTTCATCTTCCTTACCAAATGATCATAAATGCCTACTCGCTCGATTTTACGTAGTCAAACTAGAACTTGAAGTATCGCGAACCTCTTTAATTCTTAAAATTTCCTGCTTTTTGTCATTTAAAGGGCTTTGTAATAGTCATTCTATTGGCCTAATTTATGCCATTTTGGTAGTTGTAAACCTCTTCTGGTATATCTGTGGTTGGACGTTTTTTTATTTTATTGTAGTTCCTTGGATCCTCTTCCATAGACAGGTGTATACTTATTTTCTTATCCATGTCCAAAAATTTATTCAGATTCATAAAGGTATTTTACGATATCTGCACAGGGAATGAGGCCCCCGAATTGAAATCGTCCACTAGAACGTATACGGTGAATAGGAATAGAAATCTAAAAAATTCGAAGATTTATGCACGGATAGATACCAATTTGTTGAAGCGGTAGTTCTACTTTATACGTTAGGTGATGAGCTGTGTCGTTTTACGAGAAACACTCATTCATGAATCCGCCGACTTTACGACTTTTGAAATTGTTTTTGGTAGAATGGGGCCTTGTAGTAGTTGTCTCAGTCATTTCTATTGCATTCACGTTGGATAACTGAAATTGTTACGGTATTCTTTTAGTTCGTTGAAAATTAGCGAGTAGCTGCGAAATTTTATTACCTCCCATTGTCCTCGGATTCAGGTGATACAGAACACTTAACTATTGACTTGATTGAGCACTGGTTTTGAAGAGTTTTCCGGATTTTATTTTCCTTTTCAAGGGGAAAATATTCATTAAAGTCAAGGTGGATGTTGGATGCCAGCAGTAAAAGTTTAAATACATCCAAAATCGTGAAAAGATTTTAGATTACTAAAAGTGTTTTAAGGAAATGGAATGTACTTCATTCGTTCTGAATCGTAATTGCTGAAGTTTAGAGAAAAGTTATTGAACGCTGTTAAGGCGCTGTTAATTTGGGCGAATTACCTAAGATTGTTCAGGTTAAAGTATTTCAGGATTGAAACAGCAATTCTATAGAGGGATCTCTGTTTGGCCTTCAAAGTTCGTCCAATACATAAAACTGGTAAAGGTGCTCTTCCCATTTATGCATGCCAAACTGTGTCCATTACCAACAAATCTAGATGTATCCAAGTAAGATAAGCAACCACCTAGGCATAACTCAAACAATTGCAGTCGAGTGGGCTTCAAAAATCGTATGAGTCAGAGTCAAAAAAAAGTCGGGATAGAACCTGGTCATCATCTTACAACAGCCTTTTTTTTTTTTTTATTTATTAAAACTAATTTGACAATGACAATTACTAATTCTAGCTTACTGGCTCTTACCGTGCGCTCTAAACTTAACAATATCAATCAACTTTGCCTTTCGACCTTAAAACTGTCTTATAATCAATACGATCTTTCATTTATGCAATTTTTGACGTTTCTTAGAAAATAGTTTTAGAAAAAAAAAACTTAGATAACATATAATTTTTTATTTTTGTGTAAAACTTAAAACTATGTCCCTACTCTACTTAACCTACCTAAACTACTTAGCCTAACTTAACTGTAATCAGGATGGTAAGCACTCGTGGCCTCTCGCAACGGGTGGTCACCATCCCAATTGCGATTTCGGGCGCCCATAGTTCGTCAACATTGTGCACAAACACCACTGAGACTTGATCAATGCTATGAAGCAGAGTTCACTTCTCAGTAGCGCCGCCCCATGCAAACGAACGCGGTTTTTCCGCAAAATCCCCCTAACTAGTCTAAATCTAACTTAAAACTAGGAGGAGTATGCCACCTTGGTAGCGTACCGATCTAGGAGAGCATGTCAACCCCTTCCCCTTCCTTTAGCCACCAGAATTCGGTGTACTGTATTTCGGCATCGACCCGATCCCTTTCCGCAATCGCGGTACTAAAACGGAGGAGCTCCTGAGCATTGGCGACGTACCCGTCGTAGATGAGCCGCTTGTCCCTCGCACCGCGGTGGCGGTGGTATATTACCGGGATACCATTCCTGCTTTGCATTAAACCTTTAGCATCAATATGGAGAAAAGCCTCTGGTGGAATAAAGCCCGATAGAAGTGAGCTCTCGTGGTACATTTCATTAGGGTAATAAGCCCCAAAGATCAGCCTGTTGTCGCTGGCCATTGCCCTTGCAACGTGCCTTCGAATCACCTTAATCACGAAATTGTCAATCCTATTCAGATGAGCCCCATCGTAAAGGGCTTTGTTGGGATAGTATTTCTTGTACTCTGATTCTGGTGTTCTATACAAACCCAGACAGGTCCTAAGACATTGCCTTTCAAACACCCGAATCTTTTCCATCTGAGACGGCGCTACATTGAACCACACAGGGCAGCCATACGCGATGATTGGCCTGATTAGGGCCACATAGCATATGACCTTCACCCTGGGAGCAAGTTGACTGCTGTGAAACGACCTTCTTGTCAGGGCCAAGGCCTTCTTGGCCCCAGCGAGACAAACATCCATATGTTTGTCAAAATACAGATATTTATCGAGCCAGATACCAAGATATCTAACTACGCTTCTCACCGCTAATGGCATCCCGTGCTGTCCAACGATGGCCAAATTTCGCCAGTTATGTCTGGTATCCCTAGAAGCCCATCGCAATGGTTAGGACGCCAAGATTGTTTCTGACTTTTGAAAATTGATTTTCAATTTCCAATCGTCGCAATACGTCTTAATATGATCGAAATCACGTTGCAGAAGAGCATTGATGACTTCGATTTTTGAACCTGATCTGTACGCCACTAAATCGTCTGCATACGCTATAGAGTGATTGAGGAAACCTACTAGATCACTTGTGTAAATGTTAAACAGTATAGGAGAAATCACCGCCCCCTGTTGTAAGTCGTTTTTAATATCAAAGACTTTACTCGAAGTGACGTTACCACATTTGACAACGAACTTCTTTCCCATAAGTATGCTATAAATCGTATATAGCAGAGGTTTCGGCATACCCCTCCCAGTCAACTTATACAAAAGCCCCTCTAGCCATACGGTGTCGAAAGCCTTCTCAAAGTCAACCAGGCAGGCACCCGTACACTGGTTCTTACATTTATTCCATTGTATGTCGGAAATAAGCTTTGACGCAGCATGAATAGTGTCATGCTTCGCCCTAAAACCAAACTGATTTTCCGGAATTATATTGTTTTCCTCAACCCACCTTAACAGCGCTCTATTAACCACTTTCTCAAATACCTTGCTTATATTCGGAAGTAAACTGATTGACCGAAGATTAACAGGGTTGGTTCTAACTTTATCCCTTTTCGGGACAGGATGTACCACTGCTATTTTCCAATGTGTCGGATAATATGCATTATTCAGCGCATTGTTAAATAGCGTAGTAAAAATATCCACTGCTTCTAAGGGTAGGTGTCTTAATACAACGTTGGAATACCGTCTACTCCCGACGACTTTTTGTTTTTCAGAGACTCGAAGATGCACAGGAGTTCATCTTTTCGCACAAACAAATTCGAGGAATCTCGCTCATTGGCAACGATGCCATTTGCAGCGTTTTCTTCACTGAATACGGTAAAAACCGTGATTCCCGGATCGCCAATTTTGGAGTTCGTTGCGTAAATAATAGTGACTTACGTAGGCCCTGTTATCAATGTCGTGATTGCGGTGAACCGGATTGTTCACCGTATACACGGCTTCGAAAAAAGCGCCCAGCAAATCCACTTTCTCCTGTGGGTCTACGACCACGAAAAAACCATCGCCTGAGTCGGCACTTTCTGGACTTATACCAACTGTTAGTAGTGTCTGTCTGTTCTCTGTCGTCTGTGGAATTCGAACACATTGAATGTTGTTGTAATCTTTCCGCCTGAACAATTTATTTATCTGCGGGAACATATTCGGACTACTGGATTTTATAGCCCGAATCTTATTACCCCAGTACAGACTTACAGCTTTCCTGTAATTTTGTTTTATGAATTGTTTAAGGTTTTTGATCACTGACTTCAATGTTCTTATTTTCGGGTTTTGTCTGTCAGTAAACTGTCTGTAGAGTTCCTTAAGTCTCGTGAGTAGTCTACTTTTGTATGCGTACTATGCGTTTATTGTTGGAGTTCTGTACTTTTTGGTCTGGTCTTCGTCGGAGCATTCTACCCGAGGGATAGTCTGCTCCATTGTTTGTTTGATAACGTCTTGTAGCGTCAGTAAATCACAATCGATTTCGTCGTTGGTCAAGTTTCTGTTAGTCGGAGGATCAATCCCATTTAAATGTATATTCCGCTTTAGCATTCTGGAGAAGCGCGACCGTACGAGTACAGCTGATCATACTGCTCCAGCAGCGTTTGGTCATTTGGGATCCGTATTGTGGCTGCGAGTCCGTAGTGATCACTATCGTACTCGAACGCTCGCAAACAGTTCCGGGTGTTTAGATCCACGTCTGTGAGTTCTAGTCTATTGTCTATAAGACCCAAGTCCAGAAATGAACCAGCTGATGGGAAGGATGGGCTATTCGTCGCGTACAACTATGTACGCGTACAGTAATGTAACTGATTACCCCTAGTGTTCGGCGGATTATTTCCCCATACCGCATGTCTAGCGTTAAGATCTCCGGCCAGAAAGTAATAATTTTCTTCCGATTCAAGCTGAAGGCAACGAAAAAGTATTTCGAGCTCAATTATAAATTGGATGGGATTGAGTGCTTCAGGTGCGTAAAGTGACACCACATACACTCGTCTCCTACTATGAAGAGGAATGCATATGATACAGGCTTCCAACACCCGGAACCTCCTCAATTCTCCGCTATACACAACCCTATGGCGTAAGCCTTTGCGTAATAAGATGCCAACTCCACCCCCTCGTAAGGAGTGAGGTCGGTCCCTTCTATATACATTGTAGCCACTGTAGCCAATTTTGTGATTCTGGTTCAGCTTAATTTCGCTGACCAAAAGCACATCTGGCCGTTCGCTTAACAACAGGTCTTGCAGGTTGGCTCTTCTTTCGATCCTGATAAGTGAGTTAACGTTTAGCGCAAGGATCTTTAAGTTAACCTCATTCAACGTAGCAGACATTATATCGGCGTGCCAGACTTGTCGAACAGAGTCGAGTAGATAACGTCAATTCGAGCCGCTTGTTCATTTAATTGTTTCTGGAAGTGATCGATTTTTCCGTGCAGGGACAGAAGAATCGCTTTCAGATCCAGATCCGCTTCCGGTGCTTTTTCAGTTACCTTTCGCGTATTTTTTACTGTCATTGTGGGCTTGCCCGATCCAGATACCATTTGGGCAAAGGATACACTGGGTGCCACAAAATTAGAGAAAGCACGACTCTTTTGACGCTTCTCTTCTTCGATAAACTGTTTTCGAGCCTGGACTTTCTTTTTCAACTCTTGGAACCTAGGACAACCTCTGAAATTGGCAGGATGCCCTGGGTTCCTGCAGAGTACACAGAAGAGTTGGTTCCCATCTACTACTCTATCATTACCTAAAGGACATTCCCCATGTTTGTGGTCCTTGTCGCACTTAACGCACCTAAATTGCATATTGCAATTAGCTGCGGCATGTCCGAACCTCTGGCAGCGCATACATTGCAGTAGGCCATCTGCCCTCTTTAATTTTTCCCAACTTACAGCATGATAGTACAGGAATTTGATTTTTCGCAGACTGTCTATTTTGCTATTGGGGGTTAATTGCACTAGAAAGAATGGTAATTTGCGGTTACCATCCCTTGCCGCGGCCGTGGTAAACATCTTACAACAGCCCTTCAACCGCTCCTCCACCCTACTGTGTTGCTTTCCTTGCCAGTGAGAGGAGATGTTTGTTGAGGTCCAAATCCAGACCAGACGCACCACACCACCACCACATCTGTTGTAATACCAAAGTTAAACATGAACGGACCACAGGAAGTCGTAGTGTGTAAGTTCAGAGACCGTCTCTACTAAGTAGCGCAGAGAGTTTTGTTACCTTTCACTCAAATTACAAATCGTAGAAGTAGAAAGATTTGAAGACTATCGAAGTCTATGCTGCAAACTGGTGGAATAATTGCATAAAAAAAATTTTGAGAGAGGTCTACACGATTCCATTGTCGACATTGATTGGGTTGCAACTTACAGGATGCACAGAGTTTTTTGCAATTGCATTTGGCAGTCTGGATCTCTGTGAACCCAGGGAATCGCATGAGAGTGACCAATTTTGAAGAGAAGTACTTAGGGTTGCGATATTTTCAGTGCATTGTCACTTGGCACAGGAACATTTAATAGTGAATACATTGTGCTCAGTTCATCTGCGGATGAACCTAGGTACTTAGCCTCGTGCTTCAAGTGCATTAAAGTCCCACATGCAAGGTGGCACAAAAGTTGTCACTCGATGGTTTTTGGCTTAAATTTTTTTACGAATGAAAAACTTTGGTTCTGCTTTTGGATTATGTCTATTTAATGTCTTACATATTTTTCCATTAAGTCAACAACATAATATCGGATAAGTGGCCGCCGTCAGAATTGATGACCATTCGGGCCCGATTTGTGGCAATTTCTATGACTATAGCTAGAAATTCCGGCGATAGGTCCCTCGCATTCTTGACGGATATTCTCTTTGAAGGTTTCAAAAGTCTGAGGCTTGTTGAAAAAGATTCGTGACTTCAAAAAGCCTTACAGAAATAGGTCTGGAACGGTTAAATCAGGCGAACTTCCCGGTCAGTGCAAATAGCCGAAACGAGAGATAAGGCGACCCGGAAATGCAGCTCTCAGAATCTCGGTTGTGGCTCGTGCAGTATGCGCCGTTCCTCCATCCTGTTGGAAAATTCCAATTTATTTAGAATTGAGGAAGCAGAAAGTCGTTGCGCAATGCTCTGTAGCGCCCGCCGTCCAAAGTAGTTGTTTGGCCTGCGGCGTTTTGCGTGAACGGCATCTCCTGCGCAAACAGCACACCATGTAGTAACTTTGAGATGGTGTAATGGCTCTTTGTGGGTTAAACTGAGATTTTCGGTGCCCCAGAAGCGTTAAATTTACTTATTCACAATGGGTCCCGTCGTTCATAATGAATTTCGATGAAAAATTGTTTTTCTCGTGGTCGAAATTCAATGTGGCTTGATCGTAGGCTACATGCGCTTGGCGGTCAACAGCTAACAGCTGATCCACTATCTTCACTTTTTAAGGGAACATTTTACAGTCTTTCACCCAAATTCTCTGTAAAGACCGACGATTACTGCCCAGTTGCGTGGCACGACGTCTGGTCGATACCTTGGGGTCTTCTGTGACATATTTAACCACAGCTTCGATATTTTCAGCAGCTCCGGGCCGATCAGACTTGGCAACATCTCGTGTCGTCTCATAAACTTCTACGTCAGCGGCTAAACGTCGTAGTGTTTGCCCAGTTGGTGTCAGACGACCAGGAAACCTGCGCCGAAATTCACGTTGCGCCACCACCACCGACGAATTATTCTCCAAAAAAATCGTAACGATTGTTCCACGTTCTTTATGAGTGTAGCGATTCATGTCGTGTTGACTTGGTTTTTTTCATCTGTTTACTCCACAAATGTCAAAGTAGAATTGACATCGATTTGGTGATGACTTTTGCGCCACCTATAATAAACAGGTATATGCTTTGAAATTTATCTTCAGGTGTACCACATTCTGATGTGATGGGTTTCACTCGTCCACCACAACGAAACCCCTGGTTCGATGATGAATGCAGGCAAGCACATGCAGCTTAGCAAGATGCATATAACGCGGCGCTGCTTAGAAGGACCAGAGCTGCTCATGAGCTCTATGGGCGGAAGAGGAGAGACGAGCACCGGCTTCTCAGGAGGAAGAAGAAAGAGCATGAGAAGCGCGCGATCGAGGAAATTGAGAGATGCTACTCCAGGAATGAGGTTCGGAAGTTTTACCAAAATGTAAAAAAACATGCCAAGGACACAAGCCACGAAGAATCAACCTTTCAACCTGGACGATGGTGACCAACAATTCCGTCCACCCGACCTGGATGAAGTGAAGATAGCAATATCGAAGCTTAAGTCCAACAAAGCTGCTGGAGCGGATGGCCTGACTGCCGAGCTCTTCAAAAAGGCAGGCGATGACTTGGTAAGGAGCATACACCAACTCATCTGTAAAATATGGTCGGACGAAAGTATGCCCGATGAATGGAACCTCAGCATTGTTTGTCCAATTCTTAAGAAAGGAGACCCTCTGAACTGCGCCAACTACAGAGGCATCAGTCTCCTTAACATCGCATATAAGATCTTATCCGCCGTATTGTGTGAACCCCTGAAGCCGTTCGTCAACATCCTGATAGGTCCATATCAGTGTGGCTTCAGGCCAGGAAAGTCCACCATCGACCAGATATTCACACTACGGCAGATCTTGGAAAGACCCATGAGCTTCAGCTTCAGATCGATACAGCATCTATAGAGACGAGCTATACAGAGCAATGTCTAGTTTTGGCTTCTTTGCCAAAATCTTGTCCATCTGTGGTGCAGGATGACGATGAAGAATGCACGCTGCTCCATCAAAATCGGTAAAGATCTCACCGAGACCTTTGATGTCCAGAAAGGATTGAGACAAGGCGATGCGCTGTCATGCGATTTTTTCAACATCGTACTTGAAAGAATAGTGCAAAACTCACGAGCAAACACAAGAGGCACTATCTTTCAAAAGTCCGTCCAACTACTCGCATACGCCGACGATATTGACATAATCGGGAGAAAGCAGCGTGATGTCAGTGGCGCTTTCGGGAGTATTGAGACGGAAGCGGCGAAAATGGGTTTAGCGGTCAATGAGGGCAAGACCAAGTATATGCTGTCAAGCAAAAAGGACAACCAACACCGACGTCTCGGACAGGAAGTCACCCTCGACAGATATATCTTTGAGGTAGTTAAGGACTTTGTCTACCTACGCTCCGCTATAAATACAGACAACGCCACCAGCGCTGAGATCAAGCGAAGAATAACTCTTGCCAACCGCTGTTTCTTTGGGTTAAGGAGGCAATCGAGAAGCAAAGCCCTCTCTCGGACAACAAAAGTCACCCTTTATAAGACTTTAATAATCCCGGTCCTGCTCTATGGTGCAGAGGCATGGACATTATCATGAGGGTGTTCTTGGTTGCTTCGAGAGAAAAATTCTTCGTGCGATCTTCGATCCCGTCTGCATTGACGGTGAGTAAAGGAGGAGATACAACGACGAACTGTATGGACTGTACAGCGACATGAAGAAGAAGAGTGAAGATCCAAAGACTGAGATGACTGGGTTATGTAGAGCGCATGGACACCAATGCTCCGGTCCGAAAAGTCTTCGAATCCGCTCCCGAGGGACATCGCAGTAGAGGAAGGCCAAGACTCAGGTGGCGCATGCAAGTGGAAGCGGACCTCAGTCAATTTGCGTGCGAAACTGGAGGAAGCTAGCCAGGAATCGAGCTGGCTGGAGAAGCTCGTTGACTGAGGCCCAGGTCCACCCCAGACTGTGGCGCCACCCAACGTAAAGTAAGTATCACGTTGCAAATCCATTTTATAGTGTTTGGATTTCAACCTCTTGAAAGGGGGATTGTTTGTATATTTACTCGTGAAGTTCGTTTTGCTTTTGGAGCCTAACGACCTTTCTGTGTCGCAAATCACTGTATGTAGTGCTGATGGGAAGTGTTTGTCGAGATCCTGTAGCGCATTGTCATAAGAAGGGGTAGCTTTACGTTTCGTAAGCCAAACCTGTGCTTAATAGCCACGTATTCGGGTGTCGAATAACTACAGGAAGTATCACGTATTGCGTTTTGTTGTATCTTATGAGCTGTCCAGCTTTAGATACAATATCAACGTATTTTTGTTCGATTTCTTTAAGCAAAACACGTTTTAAAATAAGTTTATTGCGTCGAAACTAGCACACCATCTTCCCCGTGACTTTTATGAATGCTTTTCCCTCAAGAGACTCTTGAAAATGCAGCACTCAATCGAGGAGTGTTCTCTGAATCAACTAATTTCTAGAATTATGCAAAATCATTAAACTTTCCGGATATTGGCTGAATTTCAACGACCTGAAGAAATTTTTCAACATTTCCAGCCATCCAACGTGAACGAAGAACGAGAAATGGTTGAAACTTCAAGTGCCCATTGTATCTTAACGAAGTCATAAAGTCGGTGAATTCATGAAAGAGTGTTTCTCGTAAAACAACAGAGCTTATCACCGGACACATAAAATAGAATAGCCCCTCCAACAAATTGAAGACTTCAAGTCCTCATTCACATTCTTCAAACGTTAAAGTCTAAAACTTCTCGATTGTTGGATCGATTTGAACCTATCTCTCACTACTACCCCTCTTCAACCGACCATATCCATCTCAATTTAAATTCTTCCTCATTCTACAGATATTTGTCCCAATTTCCTGAGATCTACAACTGAGACATATTACTTGAAATTCATGAAGTGACAGAGATTGTTCTTTCTCCCCTAAGAAGGTTGTCCCTCCCTTTGTCATCCTGTGTCCTTAATCTGCAATCATCACTGTTAAATAGTCACCATTAATCTCTGTCTCATTCGATATTTGTTCTTGAAAAAGTTTTGCGCTTTTTTCCAACGCCTTTCACCCAATTTTGCTGGCAGACGAAGCAGCAAAAAAAAGGGAACAAAAAACATAAATAAATAAATAAACCCAGTGACAGTTGACTTCTAGAAGGTAAGCCAATTTTTCGTTTCTTCCAGGCCCCAGTGGACCACCATCGGAGGGTTTCCTTATTTAAATTTAAAATAAGCCCTTAAAGGAAAATCGCTGAGACGATGACACGAGAATTTATTGATCCAATAAATTATTGGCGCCCCTTTTTCTGTTTTGATGGTGCGACACAAACGAATTTTCCCACCCCCATTGCAGTAGGTGTTTCCCTGAATTTGTTTTTTCGTTTTCGTACCCAGATGGGGGTGGAGGGTTGTACCTGACATCAAATACACATAGTCCCCAGGAATGCTGCATTATTTTTATGCTTACCCTAAAGAAATAAAATGGTACAGGACAGTGCATACATACTCGTATCCTGATCACGTTTCGTGGACAGTGCATTTAAATATTTGGTAAAGCAATCGTAGGACAATAGGACATGACACGTAACGAAAAAGGCCTCACATTCAAATATGAGTACGTCCATCAAAACAAAACAAAACAAAAAACCAACAAGGATATGTGGACGAGGCCCAAGTATTTTTAACGTTTGCAATATTTTTCCATTACAATTTTGATGGAGGGTTCGTGTGGCCTGTATTTGTGATGAGGGTTGTCGCAACCCTTTTTTGGTAGTAAATTGAAAGCTAACATTTGGGAGATAGTCTAGCTGTCCCATTGCGGAATTGCCTGACAGAGTGCAGGGTAGCGAATCATGCTTACAGGTATTTACATTTTAATACGATATGGACTGCAAGATAGGGGATGTTATTGAACAAATATTGTTTAACAATTGAAGGACTATCGATTGATTGATACCTCTATTGATTGAGTTTGAGAAAAGTCCTTTACAGGCAACATCATTTCCAGAAGGCCAATAGTCATCACATCATTGTAAGCATGGCATAAGATACTCCTCATCTGATATGATGTATTTTTAACCATCACTACAATGACACCCGTGGTTTGATGAAAAGAGCCAGGAAAAGCAACTAACAAAATTTCCGGCCGTATTCAGTAGCCGACGTAAATTCCAAGTTCAACTCTTTTCATGTTATTTTCTTAGTCTTTCGTAGAGAGATCAGTAAGCTGTTCAGTGATGAAGTAGCAGCACTCGTCACATTAGCGAGAATTCATTACAATCTGATGCTAGGCTACACTAGGATGTTGAGTCACCTATCCACAGTGTTTCGAAGAAACTTTTAGAAACATCTGGAGGCATAAGTTTGATCTGGCGACGTCGTGGATACGCCTGCCTTCTGAACTTGTGTCTACAAGAAATCCAACGATCGCTGGAAGCTCTAATGGGAAACCAAGGTTCGGGTCCTGAGAAACTATGCTCTGGGGTTTTATTTATCGCGATACTGTTATGACCTGAAATCCAAATAAACAATATCAGACTTCCAACTCAAACTCTGCATTCTCGAGCTATGTAGTTTGCATGTGGTGATAGGGTAGAGTAATTCTTTAGACGCAGCTGTCAGTACAGACTTAAGTACTTCACCTTCTTCATAATACTGCGCATTCTTAACAGCATGACGTATATCACCGCTAGAAAGATGGAAGGACAGAAGGATTGCCTTCATCATACCATGAATTGGAACTTGCTGGTTAAAAAAAAAAACACCGTCGCAGCATCATGGATCGGTGTAGAAGCGATGGCGATAGCGCGATAGTAAGCTCATTGGACTATCATGCAGAGAGGCTGGGTTCGATTCCTGGCTGGGTCACGAACAATTTTTCAAATCGCCATCACCCTTTCGGCGGGCAATGGCAAACTCCCGAGAGTAAAATTGCCTACTAAAAGGCTTCTAAGGAGTACCTTTTGGATTCGGTGATAAACCGTATACCCTGCTTAGATGTGACAAAAATGACAACATGAGCAACACAAATGAGTGTCAAGAGGCTAGGCCATGGCCCATATCGGGCTGTCAGCGCCACAGTGTTTTGATTCTTTTAGTTTTTAGGCATTTATGGTCACAATACACCGTTCATTCGCGCTAAAAGAAGACCAAATTCAGAAACTCCACTGGGTTAATGGTAAAACTATGAAGTGTAGGAAGATTCACCAGTACTTTTAATGAGCAACATATATCGCCTTTAGCTCCTTTTCATCTCTAGAAACCCAATAGTATCCAGAACATTCTCGACGCGAGATTTCTGATCGAATATTTTGTTATTCAGGACGACACCCAAATGCTGAGCATTGTTGAAAGAAGGGATTGCATTTTAGAATTCCTTCTCATGAAGATTTTAACCTAGTTTGTAAGAGGATGTTCCAAAATACCATTTCTAATGAATCAGTGAAGGCTACCATCGCCTTAGAGCTGGGAGTCGCAAGGCCTGATCCAACAAACAATATAGCAACATTATCTGCATATGCCTAAGCGATGAAATTTGAGTCGTTGAAGGACTTAAACAGTGACCGGTGCAACAACAATACAATAGCGCAGTGAAGCCACAATTCTGCCTATTTACTCCGTCGTTATGTAATGGAGTCAGTCGGCACCTGCAATCAGGATTCTATACACCCGATATTCACATGTCGCCAAAAGTTGTGCTATCGAAGGTGCCCTCAATCCCTCTAGCCGGTGCACTTGCCTACTACATCTTGAAACGCAATCTCGGGACTAGTCCCACGTTGAGAAACATGATGCATTTCGAACATAAGATACAGTTCGACGCAGTTTTGGGTACATGAGACTGAATCGTTCCCTCTATGCTCTAACAACTAATAAAAGTCTGTAATTGGTAACTAAGTGATGTAAGATACATATACGAGTACTTACGATCAGTGCCATTTGATTTTATGTACTCATCAGTTCACTTAAGGCTTCAGTGAGAAGAGTTGGTTGTGAACTAGTTCTGAACAGGTTACCTCGGAAGTGAGTCCAAGCATGCAATGGACAATGTCTACTTACGACATAGTAAAAGTGCCAATAAATCTATTGAGGTCAGTGTGGCTGATTTTTCCCTATTTGGGGACTATAACCAACCAGCTTATTTCATCAAATCAACTATGCAGATCCTTTCACAAAGGTCTTTGCAGAAGGCTTTCCAGTATCCCCCAAATCAGTCGCTTAAAATCGACGTTTCATCATGGAATAGGCGATCTGAATGATTATTTTATGGCATTTTGTTTTGTTCGAGTTAAGGCCTTCGAGGCTTGTCCTGTGGTTTTTCTCTGATTTCATCTTTGAAACAAGGTTCTGGATGTGTTTCTCTTAGGTAGTGCTAAGTTGATTATTATCTGGGTTGCTTTCTTAGTAAATACAGACTGAAACTCATAGTTTCAGATGCTGCTTTTGACGGTGGCAGCTATATAAAATCATAGCGTAACTTTTTGATCAATTCAATCATTTACAGTACTTTCTATTATTCTTCTCGAAGGGGTTCTTGTTGTAACAGGATATATACTCACTTGTTGTCGCTCAGTTGGGAACTTATATTATTACACCCTTGTTGCCGTAGTTACTATTAAGTTTGCCTCTGCAAACAGAGTTCTTATTGGCATCTGGGCAACTGATGAATGCTCATCGATATTTCAGGACAAGACAGTACCCCGTGTAGATCATGCTTTTATTTTATCCACCACTCGTGTGGACCTATTTAGCATCATGGTGATGACAATATGTCTTAGCTCACTACCTAGTTCTTCCGAAATCCAGCGCAGAGAGTCATTTCTTGGATCTGTCGTAAGTGGACCGATTGTCAGGAATATGGTACCATCTTCTTTATTTCAAGATATGCGAACAATTTTGTTTGTCGAATTGCGAGGAAACTTACTTTCTTAGGGGGCGCTACGGTTCGGGGTGGCCCCTAACTTTAACAAACAAGCTTCTGCAGTTACCCCGGTCTTAAGCTGACAGCCACCAGCTACGCACTCCAAGTCGGTTGAGGTTTCTTTGTATGCGCCACCAAAGTTGAAGTCCTCCATATTACGTTGTGCCTCCAGGTTAAATTTGAAAACTCCGCACCTGGAGCATTGGTGTCCGTTCTTCCTACATGTCTTACCCATCTTTGGCTACTGATGCACAGTTTTCTGTCCAGGTCGATGTCGCTCGTACAGCTCGTATAGTTGGTTGTTGTATCATTTCCTCCTACACGTGTCAACGCAAACAAAACCAAAAAGTTTTCGAAGAAATTTTCTTTCTCAACGACTGAGGATATCTGCATCCGCTTTCGATAAAGCAGTACTGGGATGGTCAAGGTCTTATATGGAGTCGCCTTAGTTCTTACTACTCCATGGCGTTCTTAGCCCAAAGAAACAGCACTTGGCAAGGATGATTCTCCATGTTGGTTGCAGCATTTAAAGCACCCTTACTAAGTTGGGCGTTCTCAATCATTATTCAGCAAATACGGTTTATTTTGGAGGGACATGCAGCTCGTCTCTATAACTGCAGTCATTGGCGGCCTTAAAATCGATGAATAGAAGGTGCCCATCGATTTGGACATCATGAGTTTTTCGAGAACTTTCCTAGTCTGAAACCGCAATGATAGGCCCAAATTTGGTTGGTGACGAAGGATTTCAGAAGTTCACACAAGATGATAGAGATTATATTTCGTTCCGTCAATAAACCTAAGTCCGTTGTTGGATGTGGTGTCTTTCAGGCTGTGCTATCAGCTGCCCTACCAAAGACGCCCTGCTTTCATATCCTGGACAAGTCGTACTCTGCTATTTTATCTTCATATTTCGGACATTGCTCATATGTCTTTATTATTGGCCCGGGTCTACCCCGGACAACTTTATTTAACTTATTAACAAGCAAAAACTTAAACCTAGGATTAAAAACCAACAAAAACATTCTTAACCAAATGAGGCGAGGGAGATCTTATGGTCGTGACATATTCAGCAGGCCTTTTTTTTATTTCAAGTTTGCTGCTATTTAGGTCGAAGACTTCGGCGTAGTTGTTTGTTATATGCAACATTCTTGATAATGGTTCGAAGTGACCGTAATTAGTGCGGTGAGTTTGAATAAGGAGAAGTTGGACAGATCTTAGGTTACGGGGATTGGGAGTGAATGAAATATTTTCTGTTTTCCCCGTGCAGTTGATGTTTCCAGTCAATAACTGGTGTATAAAAAGTACATCAGCGACTTCACGACGTTTTTTTTACGGTATGCATGCCAATTTCTTGGAGGCGGAAACTTAATTAAGTCATCTTGCAAGCAATAGGAGTCAGAAGGCATTGTTATGACTTTGGAAATTCTCATGTCGTCAGCGAAAATAGAGAGATCAGAATTCGTTAAAACGTGATTTATGATGTTAATTGTTAGGATAAAGATGATTGGTCCAAGGTGACTACCGTGAGGGACACCAGATGTTGCTTTGATGGCATCGGATATTGAAGATCTGAAGATGACTCTGTACTCTCGGTCTTCTAAATAGGATTTGATCCATGCCACAAATGGAGGGTAAACCCCAAGTTTTGTTAGTTTGAAAATGATAAGTTGATCGGAAATTTTATCGAAAGCCTTGCTGAAATCTTTAGAAATTGAATCGACTTCATTACCATCTTCTAAAGCACAAAGCGTCCTAGATACGAACTCCGCTAGGTTAGTGAAAGTGGATTTACCTTTCATGAAACCGTGCTGGTTTGTACAGATAGATGGCCTACAGTACGGAAGCAATTGTTGATAGATTATGCTTTCAAACAGTTTGGGTATGGAAGAGAGTTTTGCTATGGGTCTATAACTATCGACTTCGGCCTTGCTTCCTTTTTTATGAACAGGGATGATGTAAGATTCCTTCCATAGGAAAGGAAAAGTACCTGTTGAAACAGAGAAGTTAAATAGGGCAGCGATGGGAGGACCGAGGTGGCTTAGACACTTTTTGATTACAATAGCCGGAATTCCATCAGGGCCTGACGAAAAATCATCTTTAAGTTTGGTAATGTTTTCAGAAGCCAAAGATGTTGTTATATTAAGCGAAATGGATGACGTCTCTGGACAGTTTCTCATATAGCTAAAGTAACTAGGATCGGGTTCGGGTGTTTGCCTACAAAAGGATTTGTTAAAATAGCAGGCAAAGAAATTAGCAATGGCTTTTGGGTCGGCAGAAGATTCACTAAGAAATTTGAGAGTAGATAGGTATCCGTCTGGCTTTCTTTTAGTATTAACAAACTGGTAGAAGCGTTTGGGGTCCGAGACTAAGCTAATTTGCATGCGGTAAAGAGACTCACAAAGTCCAGAAAAACGATTGAATACATAACGATAGTTAGTGAAGTCGGGATCAGATCGAGTTCTTAAGAATTTGTGCCACAGCTTGTTTCTTTTATTGCGGAGAGAGCGCAACTCCTTCCTCCTATACCAAAAAGGAGCGGACGTGCAGTCTTTTCGGGAAGAATATGGAACCGATTGGGCAAAGCAGGAGAAAATTAACGAATAGAAAGTTGATAGGGCAAGATCAATGTTTGTTGTTTCAGCAATAAAATCAAAGTTAATATTGCTGGTAAGGCTTTTAAGTTTGTTAAAGTCGGCTCTTCTAAAATTAAATGAAAATGAAGTTTCCGAATCGACACATGTGTTGCCGTTTTTAAAAGAGTATATAATTGACAAGGGCGGATGAAGGCGGTTTAGGGTGGAAAGAAGATGATCACTCCTATAAACGATACAGTTATCCGAATTGGAGGTGAAGACTAGGTCGAGTTGTCTGTTCATTATATTGGGTATTCCACTAATATGAAATAGCCTTGAGTTTGTTAGGCAGTCCACCATCAATATTTCTATTTCAAACGACGAATAAAGAGAGACAAAATGAGACGAGTCGTCGGAAGGCGCCCACTTCAGGTGAGGGAGGTTGAAATCGCCTATTGTCTTGTCTAGGATCTCATAGAAACATTCTTTGGTGGCATGTACCTATATGTACCCATTTTAGGTGTTTGTTGGCAAATTAACCTTTTTGCGGATTTTTTAAAAGACGTTCTCTCACGTGTCAAAAGCTAGGTCCGTGAGTCCTATGATGGCTTGGATCAGTATATGCTATAGTCTGCTACCGCTGGTGCTACTGTTGCCGCAAGTTTTGGCAAAGATGTTAGATGTAAGCTGGTGTATACTGCCACGTAGTTAACTCTTAAGCTTCTTCTTAAGCCCAAAATACTTGAAGATACTTTAGTTTTGGCTTTTTTTTGGTATGGACTGATTTTATTCCCTCACAGTCATCGATGTTCTCGCCAATGCCAGGAGATATTAATGGTTACTAGCTCATACTCATAGTTTCTAGTTGACTTTCTTGTATGCTCGATGCCGAATTTGCAAGAATTCTTGGAATTAGCCTCTAGTTTTGGATGTCAATCATCATAAGGAAACTCACTTTTATATCATGCTCAATTTGAAGACTCCCCATGTTCAATATCAGTGTAGTGCCACCGTTGGAACATGCTTTTTACACGAATTTCTGCTTAACAAAAGAATTCTTTTCTTCCCTACTGTTCCCGGTACCTACAGCCATCACCGAAGTTCACCACTGAATGTTATTCTACTGTACATTTTCCCTCACGTATCCTTTAGTCGATGCTCTTTTTATTTCCTGTTCTCATTGTACCGTCGCAACGTGGATGAACCACGGGCAACAACAAAAAAAAAAAAAACATAAATCAAATCATCAAGATTCAATAAATCAATTTTCGATTCAGGGAAAAATATCCAAAAAAATCCAAAGGAATTCCAGGATAAGGAAAACAAAATTCCATTTTACTGCCGATTCAGGATAATTTTTTCCTCTCGAAATCCTGCTGTTTATTTGTATTCTTTTTACTTTTGTTTTGAGAGGGTGTGCCTGTAGGTGGATATGTCAGATTCGTGGAAATGTCAACTTATTGACATCAAAGTACACAAAGTCAGAGGGGCTGGCATCGGTAGAAAAAAAAAGGAAAAGAACAAGTCAACATGAATACTCGTATCATGTAATCCTCAATTGACATGATTTCCATTCCTGAATTCCATATCTAGAATGCCAGGATACTACGAGTGTATAGTATGTCAATGTGCTCTGGGTTTGTTCATATGAATGAGTATCGTTGCCTGACTAATTCACTCAGTTAGGTATTGGAATATTTCAATTGCCTGCCATCATCGTTTTCGATTTGTTTTTGGTCTTGTGTGCTGCTGATTACATTGACTGGAATGTCGATAATGATGCTGCTATTAGAACGAGTACTTCTACTTTTCCTGGTTTCCTTTTCCCTACACCCTGGTCCAATACTTGGGAGTTGCTCCAGTTAATTGTGGTTCTTTTGTTTGTAATGCGATGTCGATGATAACATTATTCCCCTCTAGATTTAAGAACGCTTGCACAAATTCCTAACGTTATCTGTGGCTTATTGCTCTAACTATAGTTCTGACTATAGTTCCGGATGTAGCTTTGGCTCTGGCTTTACTCGTGACTCGAGCTATGGCATTGTAATCATCTAAAAGCTTTATAGGTCAGTTTGTTGTATTGATGGGAGTAATGAGAATTGTTGGCATTGTTGTAATGACAGACCGACAACTACAGGAACAAAGGTATTGATCTGCTCAATACAACTAGTATTTGCTGGATTCATGGCTGCAAATGCCTTGGATTCAGATTAACTGGGGTGAATTAATAAATTTGTTTGGATTTGATTGCCTGGATTCGATTGGAGTGGCATTTGCATTTCTATGGCCAACGATTGTAGTGGTAATGGTTAGCATTCTGAAATGGCACTGCGAGTAAGTACATCAAAATAAGCTCCTTTGAGCGATTAGCGGGATTAATGGATATCGCATAACAATCCACGATCCTACATTCGGTTTTAGCATGTCATTAGTTATGGTGATGAAGTGTTGAAGTCGGATTGATGTGTGTGGATTCAGCTACTCGTATTCCACTAGGCCATTTATTGTGGATATATAGTATTATTTGCACAAAGTATCGTGGGTCTGGTATTGATCATCATCATCAGCGTGAAGTGTTTATTGAATAGTGGTTTAGAGAATTGTTTGGTGTCACGCATTTATTTGTATTTTTCAGTTAACTGAATTTACATGCAGATGAGTGGATAGAAAGGCAGTGAAGATCCATATAAATCGGATTGTGGGAGTTTAAATAGTCGAGGAATTTAGGTCAAACAATTTGGTTTTTGAGTTGGCTTTTCCTAGAAATAACATTGACATATGAATTTTCGACAAAATGAATTTGCAGGGCTCAATGTTCACTTTACAAAAACATTTTTGCTCTGCGTTTCACCTCGAATTTGGTACTGCCTCTCTGGCATTCAGAGTATTTTTTAACTGAGCCTTTGTTAAATTAGGGATGAGTTCTGGGAGCATCTGGCAATGCATTATGGTGCCAGTATGATACCTCCAATCTTTCGTATTGAAAGATGAACAGGAAATAGGAGTCGCCGACCTATCGGAGAATTCATGAAGGCATCGTTTGATTTGGTAGAGATCGGGGAAGCAGATGACATTGATTGAGCTCGTATAATACCCAATCGTCAATGAAAGCTCTAACCTAGGACGTAGCCAGTTCATACGCTAGTTCAGACCTAAAAAACTATGTTCCGAGCCTCGCAAGCAAGTTTGAGTGTTCTAGTTATTTTCTAATCAATTGCATGATTGTTTTTACCTTTACCACAAAGCGTAGCATATCCCATTTGTAGTTAGTCGCATCAGTAAAGGGAGTTCTTTTACTAAACTAAGTTTTAAAGACTTTTACCGCGGCTCATCACGAGCTCTCGGTTTCAAAAAGTCGCAATCTCTCTAAGTTTAAGATTGCATCATGCAATCATGCATCATGCCAATCATCCAACATTTTAAGAACCCTATTGTTGCGAAACAACATAAAGACTTCTACACATATAGGCACCAGCACTTATAACGAGCGTGAGCCCTTTACAGAAGGCAGATTGTACAGAAAGTGGTTTACGGTGGGGTAGACAAGGCTATTATAAAAAATTGTGGTGCATAAGTTTGATACAGAAGCAATCAACCTATCTACTTACGTAAGAAAGCGCTACAGTCCGGGGTGGACCTGGGCCTCAGTTAAAACTCGTGCTCGATCCTTCGCTAAGTGCCGCACACTAGAAGTTGCGGTCTTCTTCTATTTCTCAAACACTCGGAAACGAATTCAAATACTTTTTGAGACGAAGCAATAAAGACCATTTGCTCTACATGACCCAGCCATCTCGGTCGTTGGGACTTCATTCTCCTGGCTAAGTCGATGTTGCTACACAGTCCGTATAATTCGTCATTGTATCTTCTTCTCCACTCACAATCTATGCAGACGGGACGCTTGTTGTTCGAGAGGGGGCTTTGCTAGTCGACTGCTTTCTTAGAACAAGGATTGCAAGAGTTTTTTTTCGTTTACCCTTATCACTGGTGTCGTGGTCTGAATTGCTAGCGGAGCCCAAGTAGACAAAGTTCTTAACTCACAATTATGCCTGTCGAGTGTGACGTTTTATCTACGATGTCAGCGTACGTCGTATGACGAGGTCTTGCCCTCGTTGACCGTTAAATCCATTTTCGTCGCTCCCGTCTCGATAGCGCCACTGACATCATACTGAATGCTTAAGATTATGTCAGTATGATCGGCATATGCGAGTAATTGCACGGTATTCGTCTCTGCTCTTCTGCTCATGGAGCTCGTGAGCAGCTCTCGTCATTCTATGTAGCGCCGCTCTATGTGTATTTTGCTAAGCTGCATGTGCTTATCGGCACCCGTCATCAAATCAGGGATTTCGCTCTGATGATCGAATAAAACCAAGCACATCAGAAGCGGCATCTCTGATGGTTTTTTGGCAGTGTAGGCAGTGGATCGCTTAAGGGATAGAGAGACCCGATGGGAAAGGGATTTAGCTTCACATAATCCCATGAGCTTAAATAACCCCATCGAAGAAATGCAGGGAGATCCAATCGGCTGAACATGCGGGTCAAGTGCGATATCGGTAGGCGCGTGCTTTAGAATGTCCATTGTGGCTTTTGCATTATGCGTTCTTGCTCCGTTCTGGTGCAACCACATCTTTGCCAGTCTCAATTCATCAAATTGAGGAATAAAAAATTCATTGATCAAGGCTTACCATCCACAGTGATCACTTGGCCCCCGTGTCGTTGTAAGGCAAAAAGAACCCAACGACTCCTCCGCCGTAAACGGCACAGCATGTTTGAATGGATGGCACTTCGTGCAATAACTTAGGGATTTTTAGTGTAGTCTACTCACTCATGTTTAAGTTTGACGCAGAAACGTCCACTTCGATGTTGAGACTTCGGAGGGCATGAGCTTAGGTTACACTCGATTTACGGTCAACACCCATCAGCTGAGTGAGTGTCTACACTTTAAAAAGAAACATCTTCAAGTCTTTCACTTAAGTAAAAACGTCGCAGAGAAGTGCGTGAAATAGCCAATTGCATGGTAAGTTATTTGGTCAATGTCAATAGGGAAATACGAAGCCTCCCATGGCTCCAGATGGTCTTCAGAATATTTTGTAAAAAAAATATTCACAAGAACTGTGTAAAGGTTCCTTGGCTAAAGTGAAACAAAACTGCCCCATATTTTGACACACTCGCTGTTTATACTAAGCCTTCTAATGAATTGCAGGACCAACCATTAGAAACATCAGTAGGACAGCTTGAAGAGTTTAAGTATGCGAAATATTTCATTATTTTCCTCTTCCACCCAGTCGAAGTGTCACATTATTATACGTATGTCCCCAAACCTATTGGAACGATCTTCTCAAAAAAAAAAAAAAAAAACTCTGGTGTGAGTAAGAAGTCAAAAACTCATTTGCCACTCGTAAATCACTAAAAATGGAACAAACTTAGTAACACAATGTAACAAATTTCCTAGGGGGTACAATAAAATTCCCCAATGGACACTATGTACTCTGCCCACCTCACAATCAGGCAATCTTAAATGTTTTATTATTTCTTTTGCACCCCATACCAGTTGGAAATTATTAAAAGAAAGGAAAAACAATCTCACTAAACAATCTTCAACAACATTTGTACTCATTTCTGCTGACTACTTCCCTTGGGTCATCTTGTGAGCAAGCATTCCCTAGCCTTCGACTTGTGCAAGTTTATGGAGAGACACCCACGTCCCTTTGCCAGACGAGCATTCCTATTTATTCACCCTCACCTCGCATGTTTTATTTACAACTCCCCGGTGTGATTATTGTACGCTGCTGGTGGTGTGTATATTTTTTGACAACAATAGCTACCCAAACTACCATTACAAAGAGAGAAACAAAAAAATATCCACCCACTTCGAACGCCCTGCAGACAATTCCTTTATCCCGGTAGCTTCCATGTAATACTCATAAATGGAGGCAAATTTACACTACACCGCAGTCTAAATAGCCGCAAGGCGATGACTTTTGTATTGCTGTGATGGCTGTGTTCTTAAAATTGGATATTGTAAGACCCACCACCACCAACATTTTTCTTATCCTTAAACACAGTAGTGTCCTTACCACGGTGTGTAATAATACCCGTAGCACAGACTAACGAGTAAACCGCCCCCATTTTACTTTTTTCGAAATTCCTAAAGCTGCTGCTGTTACTGCGTTCCACTTATGTGTGCTGATGTGACGGGACCATGCACAGAATCGACCAAGAATAGCTGGAGAGAAATCCTGATATGCCATTGCCATCTGGTCCTTGCATGTGTATCTTTCATATCTTTGTGAGTTTTGTGCGCGTTTTGCTTTCCTTATGAGATAATTAAATTTCCTTCTACGTACAATTGGAACCGAGCATTCCTATTGTTTACCGAAATTAAAGAATTTCTTCTTATTCTTCACGTTTAACCCCTACTTCAGCACAGCGGGAATGATGACACAGAGATGGGCTTTGTTTTTCATCTCGTTTTCTAAACAGGATTCTGACTTGAAAAATAAGTGAGTTTTGAATCTTTGCTGTTGTGGCGAAGTATGCATGTTAATTTGAGCATATCTTGAGCGAGGATAATGTAAAAGAACCTTTTCTTCATTGTTCATTTCAATTCAAAAGCGGCTTCGGGGACTTGAAGTCTTCTATTCTGGTGATCTAGCCAGATCAGGATCTATTGGTAGCCTTTCATACATATACGCACAATCGAACAGCACTTAGGTTCTCTACAGCTTGGATGCCGTTCAGGACTTATACAAAAGTCAAGCTCTGGTGTATGGTGGGTTCTACCTGTGTAACTTGAATTGGGCCAGGAGCACAACAATTATGCTCGTAGAAAACTTTTTTCCTACCATTCCAATGATGGGCCCCGGTACTTGCATAAGTAAAGACTTACCATGGCAAGGTTATGCACGTCCAGTAGCATAATACCTCCTAACGCCGTCATAGGGATCACAGCCCTACAGGGAAGGGATTAAAAAGATGTGATGAACCAACAAATGGACTCATTGTTGACGAACCTTGAAAACATTTAAGGAACAGCGACCTTCAGATTTGTCGGTGGAAATTTCGGAGCCTTAACAAGCCACGTGAAACCGAGTGTTTCGCAGATGCTAGGAAGTGCAACTATTTTCACGACAAGTTGCTAAGCATAGCCTACACCACACCACGTCAGCAACGAAGGTAGGTTTACAGACTTTGGGGGTTTCCCCATCTAATATTGCAATAGACGTCAGCCGGTCCTGCAGTATTCTGCACGCCCGATCATTCTGGCCAGCCAACATTGACTCGGATCACCACGTCATTGCAGCCAAATGAAAATTTTCCCAAGCTCCACAGATTTGTAGAAATCTGTCAATAACTAGAATCATGTACCGAAGATCAGAGGCAAGGCAGCCAAAGTACCATCAGAAAATCCGCAAGTCATGTGTTGGGTTTTGTCCGGCCATCACCAGGAAATCCTTGATTCGATCAAAAATGCCGGCAGGCACATGCGGCCAAACAAACAGATAATAAATCGGAACTGCGATGAATGGCGGGAGAAGCTCGTGATCGTGATGGGCTTCTTCAGAAAAAGGAAAAAAGGCATGTACTCTAGAAAAAACGTGCAAAAGTTTCATCAACACCAAAAATTAACGTGCCACGGATACAAACTCCGAATTGCAGTCTGATGAGGCAAACTAGGGAACATTGTAGTAGAGCCGCAGTGGATGCTGAGGATTAGAAAAGAGCATTTCTGTAGACCGTATAACGACGATGAAAAACCAAATACTCTGTCAGTCAGAATGAAACTTTTAACCCGGACGATGTAGACCAACAATTCCGTCCATCCGACCTGGGTGAAGTGAACATACCAATCTCAAGCTATCATCTATAAGGGGAAAGCTATCATCTGTAAAACATGATTGAAAGAAAGAATGCCGTATGAATAGACTTTGGCAACTACAGAGACATCAGTCTTCCTAACATCACTATGAGCTTCGAATCGATACACACAACCTATTCATCAATTATCGGGTTTTCCAATAGGGACTTGACAACTTTGAATTTAATTTGTGAACGCACTCTTTCACTAATTATCAAACTGTCACTGTCAATTTATTCAGTAAACTCAACATTTTCATCATGGTAAAGTACAAGAACGAGCAACGTCTGCAAATTATAAAAATTTTCTACCGAAATTCGGAGTCGGTGACTGCAACTTTAAGAGCGTTAATTCCAATTTTCGGTCGTAATTCTCGCCCTAGTAGACAGGCCATAACAAGTTTAGTGCAAAAATTTGAGTCTACATATTCGTAATGTGATGTTGCCGTGTCAGTGAGACAACGGGTTGGTTGAAGTGTCGAAAATATCGCTGCCGTTCAGGCGTCCGTAGCAAACGATCCAAATCAGTCAATTCCACGGCGTTCTCAAGAATTGGGCATCGCTCAAACCACATTATGGCGTATTTTGCGTAAGGATCTTGGTTTACACCCATACAAGATCAAGCTGACTCAAGAATTGAAGCCGATGGACCATATGAAGCGAAGTACGTTCTGCGATTGGGTTGTGGAGAAGATGCGCCAAGATGTCGAATTTCATAGCAAAATCATCTTTAGTGACGAAGCTCATTTTTGGCTCAATGGGTTCGTCAATAAGCAAAATATGAGTTATTGGTCGACTGAAAATTCACATGTGCTTCATGAATCACCACTTCATCCACAAAAAATAACTGTTTGGTGCGGTTTGCATGCCGGCAGCGTTATTGATAACGATAACGATCGTCACGTTACTGTGAATGGTCAGCGTTATCGCGCCATGATCACCGATTATTTTTTGGCCCGAATTGGAAGATATGGACTTAGACGACATGTGGTTTCAAAAGGATGGTGCCACAAGCCACACAGCACACTTTACAATCGATTTATTGAAGAGTAAGTATGGTGAGCGTATTATCTCAAGAAATGGGCCAGTCGATTGGCCTCCTCGTTCGTGCGATTTAACGCCGCTTGACTATTTTCTATGGGGCTACGTTAAGTCATTGGTTTATGCCAACAAGCCGACGACGTTGGAAGATCTCAGAGCCAATATTGAACGCGTTACGGCCGAAATGTGTGGCCGAGTCGTTGAAAATTGGGTCCAACGAATCGACCGCTGCAAACGTGCCCGCGATGGCCATATGAACGAAGTCGAGTTCCATCCATAAATGTTTTGATTGTTTTTCAAGCTGATAATAAAGTTTTTCAAATATCTCAAAAGGTTTGCGTTTTATTTAAAAAAAAAGTTGTCAAGTAACAGAGCAGTGTTTAGTTTTGCATCCCCGGCAAACTTGCCAAACAAGGATTTAGATAAGGCGACCGGTTAACGAGGGCAAGTGCAAGTGTATACTGTCAACTACTGTTCAGGCAATGACACCAAACGAAGAATACCTCTTGTCAATTGCTGCTTGTTTAGCCAAAGAAGGTAATTGACCAGCAAAGCGCTCTCTCGAACAACAGAAGTCCCGACTGCATGGATGATTGGTAAGTGGAAAGGGAGATAAAACGTCAATTTGAATCTTTCGCAAGGTGTATTCTTATTTTGGATACTTTTGCATAGTTTTCTTTCATTTTGTGATGCGAAAGCCAGCAGTGGCTATACTGACTAATCGATCCAGATGCTCCACATCTCATAGTGGAGCAGATCATACAAAAACTAAATCGTAACCATGAAATAAATACCATCATACCCGACTCCCATGCCATTTAATTCGCTGACGTTCATTCTCGTGGACAGTTTTCATCTCATTCCCAAATTAAATTTAAAGCAATCTATGCTACCAATACCGCCACCACCACCATCATTACCTCCAACCTATCTGAGCCATCTGAGGTCATTGTTTGTTCAAATAAAGTTTTTCAGATTCAGCGTCCCTCATTTGCTAACGAGTTTTGTATCCGGGAGGACAAATCCCCAGCTAACAGATAGACGTATGTATATACCATTAAGCCTTATCGGTCAACAAAGTTGACCACCAAAAAACCAACACCACTACCTACCGCACCTAATGTGGTCCAAATAGAGGCCATTTTCCGCCTATCAGACGTTCGCATCATCACGTTTTCCAGATTGTGCGGTTCGGTAGTCTTTCGTTTCTAATTTTCCTATGTTCAACCCTTTCACTGGCTCTGTGTCATTTTGCATCCACAATATCTAAATCTATCTACGAGTATTCGTATTTGGTAAGCTAGAACGTAACGACTTACCAAAGAGCGTGCTTTGAAATTAAAGTCCCATTCTAGCGCATCGGAGTTGTGCGATTTAGGGAGAGATACTCGTACTCATATCCTCGGGACGGTCGGCAGTCAGCCTTTTTGTATTCATCTCCGTCAGAAAAAGATTTGAATCTCAGTTAATGTAGGTCATAGTTTTCTACATCCCCACAGTGATACATCCGCTTTGCCAACTAAAACAATAAATCCTGAGACTCGTTTTTTTGTTCTCCTTTCTTTTTTGTTTCTGTCAGCTGCACCCTCTAAACCATTCTCTATAGCCGCCCTTACTATGGTGAGCATACTGCCGCGCCAGCCGCCTTTATTGTAGTACGAGTCCTTTGATGGTGGCGCTCTTTTGATTCATTCCGGTTCCTGTTCACTCCATTTGTGTTCCGCATCACAAATGAAACGTGTTTTAGAAGTTTGTCACTTTTTCCAACTGATGGTGGTAGGTAGGGCTTAGAACTCCCATGGCAGGGCTGGCGGACATGCATGACGTTCTGTTCTTCGGTCAGGGCAATTGCATCTGACATTGAATCGTTCATAAATCGTTTGAAAGAAAAAAGCACTGCTCGTCCCCATTCAAGGGCACTCCCCTTGGCTTGTACAAGTATCTAACCGAATTATTACATTTATACGTACGAGTTGTACTGTATCCCTATGTCTGTTGTGTTTTGAATTTTCTACAGCAACACGAATTCGCGACACCCAGCTTTCGGGAATCCTTCACATCCCTCTGATAGAAATATAAATTTCATAAGGGAGCGGAAAAAAATATCGAAACCATTTATTATGACGTCCTAACACTAATTCAGTGTACGCTGAGTAAATCAAATCTCTCCCCAATGCATCTACAGGGTGGTACAGACGTACGAGTTTTATGAATTTTCATCTAAAACTTTTCAGGAGGAAATGGGAACACTCACAAAAAGAGCACACGAGGAAAACTTTGACGTTTGTCATTTAGGCCAGGATGGGGGCTGGGAAATGTTTTCTAAAAACAGAAAAACTATTTCAACAGTGACAAGATGAGTGTGGGGGGTAGGGGGGAATGTTGATTTAGAGCTACGGTTTTGAAATCTTAATTAAGATTTTTTTATTTGAATGACTGATTCGGTTGATGTTAATCAAAAATTTTTTAGTCAGCAACTCGGGGAGGTCATAAATTGTTTGATGATTATTTTTTTTTCTTCTCACAACTGGTGGTCTTTTATGATTTTGTTAAACATGCTGTTCAAGTTTTGATACATATTTGGAGAGCTCTTGTGTAGAGGGTTCTGGATTTGACAGGTAATGAATCGGCCAGGAGCATTGGATCGGAGTAAATGGGCTTACATTTCGGGGCAATTTGAATTAAATTAAACATAATTGTCAGGCATTCAAGTTGAATGTGGCAAGCGGCAGAGTTTTATTATGCAAAGCTGTTATACCGTTTGGTCTTTTCATAAGATGTTTTGAGTTTATATTGATACAAAGATTCTGAGCTGGGAAGTACTTCAGCTTGACCCCGTTGTAAAGTAGACAACGTTTGCGTTTCTTATCCTTTGCCAGAATCCATCGATTTAATCGACTAATTTCAATTCAGATCATTCACAAGCCTCACATGACAATGGTGATTTAAATGCTGGACCTTTAATGCTTTGCTGCTTGAGTTGAAGGGATATTTCTGTCTTAACCCAAAGCAACAGCTTTGTCGAGTGCTCTGAAATAACCACTCTGCGGTTTATCTGAATTTGACATCCCCGTTTCTACCACATACGTAAGACCGAGGTGTCGTGTAGCCCGGGACTGTAAATATCTAGTTTAAGGTCTGTTATTTTACAATGTCGGAGCTAATTTGCTGCCGTCAACACCACTTACAACAGTGGATGCTGATGGCATAATCCCAACTCAATAACATCATTGTTTTCCTCTTTCTTTAAAAAAAATAGCTGTAAGGTAAGGAAATTTGTGGTAAAACGGTGCGTACCATCTGTCATGCCAACTGAGGGAAGCTTAGTACACTTTCTGCGGTAGCACGACTCCATAGAGTTCTCTCGAAAGATCTTAGGTTTGTTAATGAAACCAGGTTGCATAATCACACGCGACCACGAGGAAACCCTGCACACCTTACTTCAAGTTCAATTCCCAGGGTCTTTCAACATTGATATGTTTAACTGACAGTCAACTGAGCCGAAAAACCTCTGCAGAATCAATAGCTTATCCGGAAAACTCTTTAGCCCGGGTAAGGTGAAGTGTAATATTAGCTCATTCAAACTATATAAACCACCAGGTAGAGACGGAATTTTCCTAGTTTTGCTGTAAGAAGGACAAGACTTTCTTGTACACACCCTAACATCATTATTAAGGCTCAGCCTCAACTGCGATTACGTACTACGTACTTGGAGAGGCATACACGTAGTAATTATTCCAAATCCAGGCACCAAGCCTAGTGAGCTACCTAAATCATTTCGTCCTATAAGCTTGACATCTTTTTATCTAAAAATAATGAAAAGAGTTATTGACGTCCACGTTAGAGAAAGCTTAGAAAATACCTTGCCTCTATACCCATGCAAGTATGCTTATCAGAAAGGAAAACAGACAAAAGAGTTCTGCTACCTAACAGCAAGGAAGTAGTTACACTCTGCGCGATCCTGGATAATACTGGATATGACTCTAAGACCACGCAAAAGACTATCATTTCAATACTCAAAAGGGTGCAGGGTCTTGCATGTCTGGGTATTTCCGGAGCATTTCGGACCTGCCCCAAAGATGCTATAGAAGCAATAATAGGACTAACTTGCCTACACTTATTTACCAGTTCAGTGGCCTTGCGCAGCTCAGAAAATATGGTAAAAACCAAAGAACTAGATCTTTGCGACCACTCGGACCTAAAGATCCTACTCTCTGTAATACCAGAATTTGATATGATCTGCGTAGTATCAAGCCGTCTTCAAAAGACAGTATTCTTCGACAAAGGATTCTCCACGGAGGTTCCCAGCAAAGAAGCATGGGTCAGCAATAACCCACCAAACAGCCAAAAATGGGATAAAGGGAGTTGGTACTCATATACACAGACCAAATACTAGCAAATGAATTGCTATGGGTAAGAGTCCCGGTGTATTTTAAGCCGAACAACACGCCATTCAAGAATGCGTCAACCATGCGTCAACCTGCTCTGCAACTCTGGTATCAAAAGCGCAAACATTCATATATTCAAAGATAATCAAGCAGCTATAAATGCCCTTAGGTCACACATAACTGACTCCAAATCAGTCATGTACTGCTTCAAAACCCTCCAAAAACTCTGCTCAACTTTGGGGTTCCTGGGCATGAGGGTATTGATGGCAATGACAAGGCCGACGAACTGGCCAGAAAAGATTCAAAAACCCCCTTCATTGGACCTGAACCCTTTTGATGCACCTCTAAAACAGCAGTAAATATAGCCATTAAGCGCTGGGAGCACATGCCAACAGATGTATGGTTCTAAGCCAGCACGATATCAAAAACCTAGTTGGGTACCTTACAGGACATCACGGCTTAAGATATCACCTCAACAAAATGGGAGTAGTCGGATCTTTAGAGTGCCCACTTTGTCTTAAAGAAAGCAGCTGAACACGGTTTATGTGGCTGTCCAGCCCTCAACGGAATCAGACGGAATACTTTCTTCAGAGAACAACTCAATACCACTGAACTGAAGAATATCTCCTGCTGGTAAAGTTACTCACTTCTTCCGGAGGGTAGAAAACCTATTAGCCTAACCACAGTTCTGACAAACCGGTACAAAAGTTTTTTTACGTCAAAGTGCCTTACATATTATCGCAATCAATGGGCGAATAAGACAATTTGAATCGGTTATTAATCGCTGAATGTGCTAATTGTGATAACGTTCTACAAAATAATGATTTTTTAATAGTTATGTTTCTCGCACTGTGAGCAGATTATGGTTGATATAATCGTCCATCTGAGCGTAATATCGCCAAAACTGTAAAATCATTTAAAAGGTCTGGCTCTGCTATAGTTGTATAAAGACCTATCCATGATCGGAATGCAAGTTCTACAGAAAATATAGTGAAAGTATTGAAAAAAAATCCAAATCTATCAATTTCACGGCAAGCACAGCAGAGAAACAGGCTGGTATTACAAGATGTTTTGGTGTATTTGCATTTGGATTAGCATCTACGCCCTTATAAACTGCAGCTTACTCAAGAATTGAAGCCAGCTGACCACGGATGAGTAGAAAATACGAGTAAGCATCACCGTTTGGATGACTAATTTACATATAAAATTTTCTTCAGCGATGAGGCTCATTTTTCATTCGTTGGATACGTTAAAAACCAAAATTGTCGCATATAGGGAAGTGAAATCTGCAAGTAACTATCTTTGCGTCCACAAAGAGTCACTCTATGGTGGTGTCATTGGTCCATACTTCTTCGAAAATGAGGAAGACTGTTAGTCATCGTCAATTCTCATCGATCACATATTCACATATTTGTTTTTTGGCCTCAAATTGAAGATATGGATTTGCATGATATGTGATTTTAAAAAGATGGTGTCGTTATTTACACAGCATGACATGTTTTGTCTTAATTGCAAGTAAAATATCCCAGACAAGCTATTTCGCTTTTTAGTGATGTAAACTGCCCGCAAAATCGTGTGATTTGTCGCTGTTGGATTTTTTTTTGTGGGACTTTGCGAAAGATCGCATTTATGTACACGATCCGCCAACTTTTGACTCTTTTAAAACCAATATGCGTCAGGTTATGGCCACGTTCTTGCTCGATATGTGTCGAAAAGTCATCGACAATTACCTTGTCAGCATCAAGTTCTGCAAGAACTCCCGTGGAGAAAATTTGAATGAAGTTATATTCCCTTCACAATGGCAAGATCCAAACCATCTGAGCGGGGCCTACGGTTCATCGCCGAGTCCGAACGGCACTCCTTAGAAACTTTTTCGTAGACAATTTTACTTTCGGGAGTTTGCCATTGTCCGCCGAAAGGGTGATAGCGATTTTCTCTATCAGTTGGTATATTGGCACTGATTATACCGAATATCTACGCGATGATCGGTCCCCAGCATTAGTTGAGCATTGAGGATGGGAATCACTAAGGATTACCACCATCAGCATTCTGTAATATGCTAAATCCGACAACGGGTATGCAACAGAGCACTCGAAATACAGAGTGATATCCAGTCAATGTGCACGTTTCACAGAAAGTGGGCGGTTTTTTTAAAATTCATTCCGTCACATCATATTCCGAGTCCAGATCATATGAGGGCTTCGGCAAGTAGGCAGGTTGTTGGCTTTCACCAGAACTAACTTCAACAAACAATCATAGTGAGTTGCTGTCAATACTATCTGAACGACTCTGAGGGTTGCAGCTTGTGGCATCTTATAACTACCCGATAACGTAAAACGTTATACTTTGTGCAGCTGTAAACAACGTCGGGTATGAACGAGCTAGCTGTTGATTCAAAGATGAGCTGTGGTAACAAATCTAATCATTGCCAGTACCCGAAGACGAGTGGAGACATAAGCATATGAAATGCAAAATTTCACCCGATCACCACAAGAACCCATTGGTTTTGAAGAAGAAGCTTATAAGGATGTGCTATAGTGAAAGACAAGAGCTGCAATTGGAGGGGGATTGGCTCTTTGAAAAAAAAAAAAAAAAAAAGGAAGCCAAGCGCACTATGGGGGTCATGGATAATTTCTTTTGGAGAATTGGTGCGCGGAAGTTATGTCAAACTTGCCAAGGACAACAACACGCAACAGATAAGATAAGGGAAAATGCTCACTATTCCCATTGTAGTGACATCACAACGAAATTTGTAAAATTTATAAAAGATTCCGACAAGGTAGCGCGCTATCGTGTGCTTTCTTCAGCATAATCAAAGAGATTAAAGGAAGAAATGACTATACTCTCAAGCAGCCACTGAAGCACAAGCGGTAAACATGGGCTTAGTAACAAATGAGGGTAAGTATTATAAAAATATGCTGCCGAGCAGAGTTAACCCCCAACAAAAAAATTCGAACAAAATCAAGAGGCTCGAACAACCCACAAACTGTAAAAAAAACCTGAACTTTTCTATGAAACCGTCACCATCGTAAAGATCAAACGAAGAACCACTCTTGTCACCCGCTGCTTGTTCCTTGTTCTTTATATGGTACCGTATTCGCTGCAGGAGAGGGAGATGTATACACGAAATGGAAGACTTGCATCAACAAGTGTATAACGTCGGCCAGATTGTGTATTTAGACAGAGAAGCTACAGCGTAATCAAATCCTTAACCAAGGGTTCGAAATGACAAGGTCAAAAAAAATTAAATGACTATCAGATCAACCGGTCTAAAGTACTAGGAACAGCATACCCATGAAATAAGGGGTTGTCGTGTTTGAGACAGAGGCTCTTCCCGTTGCAGAATGCCATAAGGTTACTTAATTTCCCCGTAAATGAACGTTATCTTAAAGGCTCTGGCCCTACTTTGACTTGGACTATATTCCTTTCGTACCACCATAAGTAGGTAAGAAATAAAGTCATCTGCAGTGCATCTGCCAGCCATAGAGTGTCTGACTCAATCTGCTATAGCCAATTGAATTGCCCAAGGTACAGACCACCTGTTTTGTTTGCTGAAAGGTTTATGGTTTCCTCAATTCCACCAAGCAGCTATAGTCAACGCCAGATCCATCCTTTCGACGGGGAGGCAAGTTCTTCTATGACTTCTTTAGCAAAAATATTTCAAAACTAAAACAAAACAAAAAAAACTTTTATTAAGAGTAATTTTCCGCAACAGAAATCCTCCTTTCAACAAACAACGGTTCCATGGTTTCGATTATTTTAATTTTTTCTTATTTCTCATTTTTAATCTCGCTCCTCCTGGCTATGCTGGTCGGGTTTTTAATTAGCTAAAGGAGCGGACCACTTATCGACATCATCAAAATTGCGGCCAAGCAACACCATCATGCTGGTGAATTTTCTGAAAGGACGAGAATTTCATTTTTCCACCAAGCAGGTGGGTCAAGCGTACTTGGGGATAGTTGGAAATCCTGTTTTTCGGATAGTCTCGAGGCGATAGGATGGTGCTCAGTTTTATGGAGAGGAGACTGCACCGAAAGAAGTGTTTTTTAGAGTAAAAATGAAAAAAAAAAAAACACTGCTGAAGGAGTGGTTTTCGGCATTGAAATTGCACTTGATTGCGTTTTCCTTTTTTCCAAACTAAGTGCTCTTAGTTTTACTCTACCTATCCCTTGGTTTGGTCGGACGGTTTGGTCCATGTAAAGTGGGTTTTATGGTGTAACACAAAGTACGTGATTCTTTCAATTAAGATAGTGTATAGAAGCTTGAAACTAAATTAAAGGTATGTTTACATTTAAAGTGAAAATAACTGTTGGTTACTTTTCAAAGGACTAGGTAGGAACAGCAACATGGAAGACCACGACTATGAGCATTTTATAAACACAAAGAGTTACATGGAATAAAAACGGGTGGAACTGTGTTACAGTTCTGTAGGAAGTTTGTTGAAAGGCATTTAGTTTGTAGACTTAAGATACTAAAGAGTCCTTCAATATTGAAAATTGATTAAACATTTGCTCTTCCAATTAATATAAAAGTTATTGGGAATTGAGGAAGTTGTCTATTGGAGGTAATTAATGTCCTTTGACATGTGAACGAAGGAAACTTATTTATACAGGGGTTCTGTGTAAAAACGAAACTTTTATAAATTTAATTATGAATTCTACAAAGTAAAACTTAGTCTTGGCTGGAAATGTCCTAGTACTTTTGATGTCCTCCTATTTGTTTGAAATATTGTATACTACATGCCACAAACGTTTTAGGAAATTGGTCTTATAGATAGTTAAGGGTCACTACAATTTGATTCTAAATGGAGTTACGACCTTAAATTATCTCCTGTTGACTCTGATAGAAACAGGGAGTTGAAAAATAAAGTCAGAAAACTCAGATACCTAAAAAAGCCACGGGAAATACATCCTTCTGAACCGAATTTAATCTCGACAGAGCATCCGGTCGAAAAACAGAGTCCAACGAATACTTGGTTTCGTTTCGTTTAGGTGGCGCTACAGTCCGGGGTGGACCTGGGCCTCAGTCAACAAGCTTCTCTAGCCAGCTCGATCCCTGGCTAGCTGCCTCCAGTTTCGCACGCTAAGTTGGTTGAGGTCCTCTTCCACTTGCGTGCGCCACCTGAGTCATGGCCTTCCTCTACTGCGCTGTCCCTCGGGGACGGATTCGAAGACTTTTCGGACCGGAGCATTGGTGTCCATGCGCTCTACATGACCCAGCCATCTCAGTCTTTGGATCTTCACTCTTCTGGCTAGGTCCATGTCGCTGTACAGACCATAGAGTTCGTCGTTGTATCTCCTCCTCCACTCACCGTCGATGCAGACGGGACCGAAGATCGCCCGAAGAATTTTTCTCTCGAAGCAACCAAGAACACCCTCATCCATTTTTGATAATGTCCATGCCTCTGCGCCATAGAGCAGGACCGGGATTATTAAAGTCTTATAAAGGGTGACTTTTGTTGTCCGAAAGAGGGCTTTGCTACTCAATTGCCTTCTTACCCCAAAGAGATAGCGGTTGGCAAGAGTTATTCTTCGCTTAATCTCAGCGCTGGTGACGTTGTCTGTATTTATAGCGGAGCCTAGGTAGACAAAGTCCTTAACTACCTCAAAGTTATATCTGTCGAGGGTGACGTTCTGTTCGAGACGTCGGTGTTGGTTGTCCGTTTTGCTTGACAGCATATACTTGGTCTTGCCCTCATTGACCGCTAAACCCATTTTCGCCGCTTCCGTCTCAATACTCGCGAAAGCGGCACTGACATCACGCTGTTTTCTCCCGATTATGTCAATATCGTCGGCGTATGCGAGTAGTTGGACGGACTTTTGAAAGATAGTGCCTCTTGTGTTTGCTCGTGAGTTTTGCACTATTCTTTCAAGTACGATGTTGAAAAAATTGCATGACAGCGCATCGCCTTATCTAAATCCTTTCTGGACATCAATGGTCTCGGTGAGATCATTACCGACCTTGATGGAGCAGCGTGCATTCTCCATCGTCATCCTGCACAGACGGACGAGTTTGGCAGGGATGCCAAAACTAGACATTGCTCTATAGATGCTGTCATACGCGGCCTTAAAGTCGATGAACAGGTGGTGGGTATCGATCTGAAGCTCATGAGTCTTCTCCAAGATCTGCCGTAGTGTGAATATCTGGTCGATGGTGGACTTTCCTGGCCTGAAGCCACACTGATATGGACCTATCAGGTTGTTGACGAACGGCTTCAGGCGTTCACACAATACGGCGGATACGGCGGTCTCCTTTCTTGAGAATTGGACAAACAATGCTGAGGTTCCATTCATCGGGCATACTTTCGTCCGACCTTATTTTACAGATGAGTTGGTGTATTCTCCTTATCAAGTCATCGCCTGCCGCTTTGAAGAGCTTGGCAGTCAGGCCATCCGCTCCAGCAGCTTTGTTGGACTTAAGCTTCGATATGGCTACCTTCACTTCATCCAGGTCGCGTGGACGGAATTGTTGGTCATCATCGTCCAGGTTGAAAGGTTGATTCTGCTTGACAGCGGTATTTGGTCCGTCATCGCCGTTATACAGTCTGCAGAAATGATCTTTCCAAATTCTCAGCATCGACTGCGATTCTACTACGATGTTCCCTTGTTCATCTCTACAGGCTTCGGTTCGGGGTTTGTTTCCGCGGCATGTTATTTTTACCTTTTGGCAAAACTTCCGACCCTCATTCCTGGAGTAGCATCTCTCAATTTCCTCGATCGCGCGCTTCTCATGCTCTTTCTTCTTTCTCCTGAGAAGCCGGTGCTAGTCTCTCCTCTTCGGCTCATAGAGCTCATGAGCAGCTCTGGTCTTTCTAAGCAGCGCCGCGTTATACGCATCTTGCTTAGCTGCATGTGCTTGCCGGCATTCATCATCGAACCAGGGGTTTCGTTGTGGTGGACGAGTGAAACCCAGCACATCAGAAGCGGCATCTCTGATGGCGTTTTGGCAGTGTTTCCAATGGTCTTCGATGCTTGATGGTGGCGGCATTGGACCTCTTAAGAGATAAAGAGACACTCGATCGGAAAAGGACTTGGCGATCTCTTGCGATTGTAGCCTTCTGACGACGAGTTTTCTCACAGCATTAGTTTGTTTTGGCGTAGTTTGGGATATCCGCAACCGTACCTTGGCTACAACAAGGTAATGGTCCGAGTCGATGTTGGCTCCTCGGAACGTACGAACATCCATAATACTGGAGGAGTGTCTTGCGTCGATCGCAATGTGATTAATCTGGTTGACTGTTGATTGATCAGGAGTTCTCCAAATCCCCTTGTGTATGTCGAGATGTGGGAACCGCATGCTAGCCACGACAATGTTTCGCCCCGCCGCAAAGTCGATTAGCCTGAATCCGTTATCGGAGGTGGTGTTGTGCAGACTATATTATCCGATTCTTCCACCAAAGATACCCTCTCTTCCTAGCTTTGCATTAAAATCATCGAGGACAATTTTAATGTCATAGCTAGGGCATTGCTCGTAGGTCTTGTTAAGGAGCTCGTAGAAGGCATCCTTGGTGTCGTCATCTTTCTCCTCTGTGGGGCATGCGCACATATAAGGCTTATGTTGGCGAATTTAGCCTTGATGCGGATTGCTACGAGGCGCTCGCTCACATGCTGGAAGCAGAGGACTTATTGCCTTAGTCTGCCTCCGACAACAAATCCGCATCCAAATAAGCGCTGCTTTTGCCGTCGATAGCAATTGCCGTAGAACATGTTGCAGTTTTTCATCTTGTTTTTGTCCGGCCCATCGCATTTCTTGGATGGCGGTTATGTCTGCTTTGCAGCAGTCTAGGGCCTCCGCTAGTTGCTCGGCTGCACGTGGTCTATTAAGGGATCTAACATTCCACGTGCATATCCGAAGCTCATTGTCCTTAAATCGTTTGCGTGGGTTGTCAACAGTAGATCCGTCCATATCCGAGGCTTGTTGTTACTTCGTAACTTAATTCTTTTTAAATGCCCGGCGGCACAACCCCCAACCTGGAGGACCAGTTCCATTTTGAGTGCCCCTAGGACGAGGGGTCGGTTACACCGAAGCCAGTAATCCGTTCCGGGATGTGAGCGCTGCCGTTGGTTCTTATAGGGCTCGTCCGCCACCATCTCTTTTCCAAGACCCTGACTAAGTCCTGGAAATCCTTTCCGGCCTGAGCTCCAAATATGTCGGAGTAGCCCGGAGAAGGTCTTGTTTTGTTTTTCCGACACTAATCCTGGTTAATGGCGCAGGAAACTCGCCATTTGCCCTCTTCACTTCGCAACCTCTAGTGAGATTCCCAGATGGCGCCACGGGGAGGCGTGAAGTAGGACTTATTAGCAGAGCTGCAAGATGTTTGGCTGCAGAGGCTCATTCTCGTCATTTATGGAACCAGAACCTGTCGGAAGATGCTACTTCTACGAGGCCTTATACTAATCGCTGCCATCCAACGAATACTGGGTTAATCTGGAAAAAAACTTTAAAAATAAGACCTTCTTTCGGAATTCCGAACTGGCGTTGAGTCTGGGCGTGTCTATGTTTCTAAAGGGTGACCCAACAGATGGTGTGAATGTTGGCTTTCAATTACTATCATTTACTGAGTCCAATGTGGTTGATCATTCTGACAGATGTCATACAATTTGAATCATATAGTCGATTACCACGCAACAACGCATTTTTGTTATTCAATCTTATTACGAAAATGTGCGATCAGTCAACATAATCGCCCTAGTGAGTACCGAATTCGTACAATTATGAACCAATTGGTTCGGTGTCGGGCGCCAAACTCCATATGAGCATGCTCGGCCAGTACGTGGGAAGCCAGACACCTCAATTCGTCGCCGGAGTAAATAATTGAGGCTCACTTATGGCATTTTAGGACGAATCTTAAAAGCTAATCTTCATTTGCAGGCCTATAAAATCCAAATTACATAAAAATTGAAGCCTTTGATCCATCTACGACATTGCCGATTTGTTAATTGAGTGTTGGATCGCCAGGATATTTTGATCTTTTCTGATGAAACCCATTTTTGGATGGATGGGTATGTAAATAAACAAAATTGTCGGAAATCCTATACGAGATTCACGAAAAACCAATGCATCCCAAAAAAGTCACTATATGTTGCGGATTATGGGTTGGCGGCATTATTGACACGTACTTTTTCGAATATGCGGCTGGAGAGACAGTTACAGTGATTGGAGAACGTTACCGCAACATGTTGACCGGACGATCTCTGGTTTCACAGGATGGTGGTACCGCCGACACAAGCCTTCAATCAATCAATTTATTTATTTCGTAGGAAATTTGAAAATTGCAGGAGAAGTTGATTGGCCTCCAATGTCATGTAATTTGACACCTTTAAACTTCTTCCTCTGGAGTTATTAGAAGAGCGACAATTCATGCTCTAAAACATAGCATCCAAACTTGAATTGTGGCCATTGATTCACTTATTCTTCAAAAAGTCATCAAGAATTTTGACCTTCGGATAGCCGCTGGCAACATACTCAAATCTTCACACTTGTCCTTCTATCTAAGGCCTACCATAGGAAGGGTATTTAACGATTTCTAAGAAGTCTGCTTACTTGCATTGTCGTTAATTGAAACGTTCACCTGGAAGGTGTTGTAAAGATCACTTCAACAGTCGCTTAATACTCTGGATGGAGTCTTGATCTACTAGGTGAGGTGAAAAGTAACCTCCTTGACCGCCAGAATGCGCTGCTACTGCAAAAAAGGTTATGGTGCCTTGAAGTCCGTTCATATTTAGGCAGGCATACCAAATTTCAGTGTGATACTTTGTTTTGACAGCTGATTGTTGTTGACGTGTTTGGCATCATGTTGATTATGGACAAAAACGATTTTCGTTCTCTAATGAAACATTATTTTTTGAGATTCAAAACGGCGAATGAAACAAAAGAAAAGGTGGACAAATATTATGGAGCTAATGCTCCGTCAGATTACACCGTCAAATATTGGTGTCGACGCAACTCCACTACCGATCAAGTCCGCAGCGGCAAGCCCTCCGATGCGGTTACAGAGGACAATGTCAAAAAAATACATGAAATGGTGTTGGCTGACCGGAAAGTGAAGGTGCGCGAGCTAGCAGATACCACAAAGATTAGTACTGAGCGCACACGCCATATTTTGGGCAATATTCTGCATATGAAAAAGTTATCCTGCCGCTGGGTGCCGCGCATGCTCACTCCTGACCAAAAACACGAACGCGAGAGCACTTCGAAAGAGTGTTTGGACTTGCTAAAGCGGAATCGGGCGGACTTTTGGCGTCGATTGGTAACTGTTGATGAAACCTGGATTCACTATTACACACCAGAGAACAGAATGAGTGCCCGGCCATGGACTGAAGCCGGCACGAGTGCTCCGAAGCGGCCGAGGGAGGTTCAATGAGTCGGAAAGGTTATGGCGTGGGTTTTCTGGGATTGTCATGGCATACTCTTCATGGACTACCTCTCAAAAGAAAAAACCATCAACAGCGAGTATTACTGTGCATTTTTGGAGCGATTAAAGGCCTAAATCGCTGCAAAACGGCCTCACATGGAGCGAAAAAAAAATCTGTTTTTGCAAGACAATGCGCCGGCGCATAAGAGCATCGCAACCACAGCTAAAATCAATGACTTACGGCTTACTTATTGCTGTCGCATCCACCGTATTCGCCCGATTTGGCGGCTCCCTCGGACATTATCTCTTCCCATACCTCAAAAGATGGCTCATCAATAATTTTCTTTTTCATTCCCAAGGAGGTTACTTTTCACGCCACCTAGTATTGGGTTGTTCAAAGAGTTCTGGGGTTTTTTTCTTGGAAGAAGTGTTTATCGTTTCAGAAAATCTCTGTGTATACGAGTACCTTTATGAAATTTTTGATGTTTATAGCGAGGGTTATCTTTCGCATTGTTAGGAGAATTTAATTTATTCAGACATGATTTAAGATTCGGCAATAAGCGCTTATATTTTTCAGCTTTGCTTAACACCCTTTCGTTCAGGAAGTACAGACATTGCTGATGCTGTTTGCTCTGTATGATCAACCACCAGAGACGACGATCAAATCTCGGCCGCAGTTAGTGTCAACAATTGTTTGAAGACACGGTCGCTCAGCGGCTTAACACCGCCCATACAACCAGGTGTATGTTTCAGTTCCTCACGAACTGAGTTAAATAACTATTGTGGATCACATAATCATCTGTGAGTCTTTGTTGAGATGAAACACACTTGAGGCTTTCCTGGAAATCGTGGTAACGGGAGATGAAAAATTAGTGGTTTACAACAACGATTGGCCTTAGAGGTGTTGGTGCTGCTAAAACACCGAAATCGGTCAGTTAACAAGATTTGCATCCCAAAAAGTTTGTGTTGTGCATTTGGTAAGATTGGCCAGGTGTTCTTTACTGCAAGTTGGTTCCTCGGAAACAGAAATAAATGCCATTAAATATTGCTCTCAGGTGCATACTTTGAGGCAGCCAGTGAAAGGAAAACGGCCTGAGTTGGCAAACAGAAAAGGACATAATGGATGACTACGACACACAGCTATTGCTGAATTCATTTGAGGAAGTTATGCAGCACCCACCGTACTCTCTAAACCTTGCGTCTTTTAACTAACATCTGTTTCGCCCTCTCCAAAACAATTTGGACGGCAGACAATTTTATTCCGAAGATAAGATTAAAACGTATCTGAAAAACTTGTTAATCCATAAATCTGCTGACTTATTGATCATAATGGACCATGTCTGATAGATTAAATATAAACTTTTATACCAAAAATGTGTGTCTAACTGCAACTATAAAGAAAACGCAGATCTTATTGAACAACCTAAAATATAACACTGCAATAACTTTACCTAAATGTACTCGAAAATACTTGAAAAATTTTCCAAGACTAAAACATAGTTTTACAGTAACAGAATATATTCAAGTTGAGAAGTGGCAAAACTGCTGAATAGCATGTCAACACAAGAATGTCTTGCGAAATTTATTCGGGTTACTCCACCCGATATCAGTAGTCTCAAAGCCTTTGGGGGTTTGAATATTATGATATCTTCTACCAAAACTGATCTTTTATATATAGCATTAAACGATCGAATATTAAGTTCTCATAAATGGAACCAAATTCGGAGGTCCACAAGGTAGGATTCTTAGCCCGATGCTGCTTATACCAGTTTTTTTCAATTTTTCAACAAAATTTGGAGAAGGACTATTTCACGTCAGTATCATTGTCAATAGCGGTAAAATTGAAAAAGATGAGATATGGTGGACGTACAAGACTAACTTATTCTTACTGCATTCAATTTTCCTTCAAGATAATATCTTTAACCTGGGCCTGTAGTGTGGTTCTTGCACTTGCTGATGATGTTTTCAGGGTTTGAACTATATCAGCTAGCGTCGGTAGTGGAAACCCTCTCCAAAAATAAGCCTTAATACCGGAAGGATAGATTCACTAATTACTTATCAACATTCATGTACATAAAGCTGCCTTGCGAATCTATTCAGTCTAAATTGTAACACGTTAGACCCCGTGCAAGCGTGACTTCGTCTTAAAGTTAGACAGATGAAATTCAGGACGCTGCCATCAAGAAACGGTACAAGCTAGGCAGTCTCTACACGTTTAAAGCGATTTATATCATATGTGTTGTTTGTCTAGTGAGACAAGCTTCCAAGAGAAAGCATTACTGATGTTCTAACTAGGCTCCAAAGAGCGGTCTACCTCTGCTGCACGGACACTTATGCCTGAACGCCTATCTACACTGGTAAGCCTTCCCTTACTTTCACTATTCATATCATTGACTGTTCACTCAAAGCCATTTTTAATTATTTTTTGGTACAACACACACTGAAGCATGGGTGTTCTTGCAGGCCGATTGTCCTTTGCCTCAGTTCGTATGACCTGCTTACGTGAAAGTTCGAAATCGATTTTCATATGCTCAAGATTTGTTTCAGGTAAAGTCGGAATCAGAAAATCAGTGGTCGGATTTTTACTACCTCAATGATTTGGGATACGAGTATGGCGCCATGTCTTTTTAGAGGGCGACACTGTAAAAATTCATTTACATCTGTTGGATACACAAAATCCTGATGGCTATAAAGCATATTGGGAAGAATCGTTACAGTTACAATCAAGATGTGCTTAAGGGCTTGCTGAAACCTTGTACCATTTTTTGTGGAAGATTGGATTTTTTGTGTCTTGTTTTGATCCCAGATCATAAAAGGATCCTAGGAATGGAGATCGCAGAAAGTCGGGCTAAGAAAGTTTCTCAGGATCCAAACTGAAGTACATGCGTTCTTGGCTAAGACTTCCACTGATAGTTGAGTTCCTTGTGAGAAACGAATGATGTTCAGTGACTCCAAAAGTTAAAGAATTTTCTTCCAATCCTTCAGTAGGAAAAACAGTAAATGCTCAGAAGCATCGTAACGAGGCATCACAATTTTGTTAAGCATTTAAACGTACTACCCACAGGTTGGCTTACATTTTTCAATGCCTACTGGATTAACTTGCTGCAGTCTCTGACAAATAAGGCTGCCCATGGTCGCGTCGCTGGTAGTCTCAAAAAATTCATTCGAGACGAAGGATACCTTAATATACTCTTGTATACCAATTTTATTTTGCAAGAAAGCAAGGCATTAGAGGGCGTATGATGTATGCATAAGTTACCTCGGCAGTGTTCCGGGCTGTTGGTGCTTAACGCAGTATCGCTCTAAATGGCCAAGGTTTACTCTAAGCTGTATAAATGTCTGAAGGAAAGAGAAGACGACCGTAGTATCTAGATGATAATGACTCTGACAAAGTTGTGCATCTGGTAAAAAATCGTAACAGAGTTCTAACTTTTAATATATTGCTGTATAATCAACTTTGTCAACCTACTACACACTATACTCACTGTAAATTTGAGAATTCTTTCTGCCTTGTTCACAAGCTTAACCTTGCATGTCAAACAAACAAAATTCAAAAGCAATCACTCTCTGACTGACCGAATATATTACCAAATTTATTAAGTTTTCCACTGTTCTTCAAAGTCCCGTAAACTGCCAGTTCGGTATTTTTCCCGTCGCTGTTCGTCAACCTAGTTTTGTCGGCCGATTTCACAAGTTCCCAATTAAAACCAAAGCACAATAAAAAAAAAAGGTAGAATTAAAATAAATTAACTTAAATAAACTAGTGTTCTATGCTCAATTGTTGACCCCAAAGCCGGATGGGTAGCATGTAATGGTCTCTGCGGAAAATCTTTCCACGCCAGTCCTTTTTTCAATTTGTTAACTATTAAAGAAATCCAATTGTTACCCTTTTTCCCTTTCTCTAAATAACAAGTCATCAACAGATCCACTCGCCATTGCCGACCTATTTGCAACATATTTTAACCAAACCTTCACTATCAACTCCTTTGTACCAGATCCTTCGTATTTGAATTACCTACTGAACTTCACCAGTTGCCTGTTTCTCTAACATACCTTGGACCCGTCTCTAATTGAATATAAGTTAGATACACCAACTAAATGACGAATACACGCCCGGCCAAGATGGTCTCCCTGCATTATTTCTTAAAAAAATGTTCCTCCTATATTTCCCTTCCCCTTTCAATTCTCTTTCGTCTATCCCTTTCACAAGGAGAAAGTTCTCTTATTTGGAAAACCTCCTTCATGACCCTGTTCCACAAAAAAAAAAACGAACAAAGAATGATATAACCAACTGTAGACCCATCGCTAAATTCTCCCATATACCCAAACTCTTCGGAAGTATTTTGTGGGAAGCCCTAAGCTTCCAATGCAAATCACTTATCTCCTCTAGACAACATGGTTTCAACCATCACAAACCTCTTTTTGCCCTCTCAGCTCTAGACAATTTTAATGAAGTCGCATCGATTAACAATCTTTAAATTTTCTACTCTTGGCTTCGAATCCATACTGTTAAAATGGATATCCTCTTACCTTAAAAACCGTTTTTACAGTGTTTGTTTAAGGTCAGCCCATTCGGATTAATATTCAGCCACCACTGGAGCTCCACAGGGCAGCCATTTAGGTCCTCTTCCTTTTATATTAACTATACCCGATCTCGATAAGATCATCAATCACTTGTCTGTCTCACCTTACGCGGACGATACAAAATTTTTCAAAACCATTCCTTCATCCCAAGACTCCCTCCTCCTTGACAAGAACTTGGTAGTTTTTCTATCGCCAATTGCAAGTTCATCACGTTCTCACATAAGCGGTACCAATCTCCTCTCCGACTTTACTTCTCAACAACCAACCTATCTCATCCGTTCAATCCCTTCGCGATCTTGGCATTTTGTGTGATAGAAAGCTCAACTTCCGGTTACGTAAAGCCAACTCGGTACTAGGTAAAACGGTCGTCCAAAGAATTCACCAACCCATACGTGACCGGGTTCGTTCGCCCCCTCTTAGAGTACGCCAGTCAAGTATGGTCCCCATATCATCATGATCCTATCTCGTGAATCGAAAGCATCCAGTGCCGTTTTCTTCCATTTGCTCTTCGAGGTATACCTTGGAACGATTCTTTTATTTTTCCTTCCTATCATATCCGTCTTAACCTAATTAACTTAAACACTCTTGAGGAACGCAGAGATGTAGCCGACTTTCTCTTTATTCACCGACTCCATTCAGATCACGTTGATTGCGTGCCCTTCTTAACTCTATTTTCCTCAACATTTATCTTCGTAATCTACTTACCTCTCGTCTCTTCTATTTACCACATCTCCAATGGCGCAAACGAACCAATCTCCCGTATGCTACAAAAGATTAATTCAAACCTTATCGTCTTCGACTTTAATCGCACCACTCACTGCCTCAAATCCGATCTTCTTCACCACTTCAATCAACCTTATTTCTAGAATTAACTTTAAGTTTAGCTTTAGTTAGTTTAAGATTGTACCTAGTCAAGTCATAAATACCGGTACACAGAAAAATCAGCGCCAAATGAAAACGAATTAATATTCAAACAATTTTTTTTTGTTTTTATTGGGTTATTCAATGGCTACAAATCTTAGAACAACTTATTCGAAATGACTTCCATTTGCCTTCCAGCACGACTTAAGACAATGTGGCCACTCATCTATTGCGAGACGCACTTCATGCATGGGGAAATTGTCCACTGCACGGACAAGTGCTCGCTTTAACGACTAAATGCTTGTGTGTCGAGTAGAGCAAGCCATGCCCTTTAATACGGACCAAAACTTGTAATCCAACGGGTTGAGGTCTGGACTACCAGCTGGCCAATTATCCGTTGATATGAAGTCCGGAACGTTGTTTTTGAGCCACAGTTGAGTCGTTTTTGCTTTGTAAGCTGGAGCAGAGTCTTGCTGGAAAGTCCATGGCTTGTTGTTGAATATTAATTGGTTGGGAGACTTCACAATGGGTTCCAAGACGGTCGATTGATATATTGCCGATGCGGGATGGTGGCCTCTTTGAACCCTCGGGATGAGTTGGGCTGCTTCTCTGGATGACCGAGCATACACACGATCGTTCTGCTTATTGAACGATTCTTCTACGGTGAAGATTTCCTCATCAGTAAACAGAATTTGTCTGTGAGCATTCTTCGCAGGTGTCCAGTGTGTCGCTTGTACGCGTTGAGTCCTAAATCTTCTTCTTCTTCATGTATTTTTGCGAAATTTGCATTACCCGCGACAAGATTTTCTGTTTTCGCAGCGGTTTTCGGTCGAATCGTTTCTTCACGGCTTAGATCGCTTACACAAAATTGCGAGTGATTCCAATCGGTCGCAACGTCCTAATGATATCGCCTTTTTCCATGTTGCATTTAAGTAGGTCAACTACAACAATACGATTTTCGATGTCGCCCCATTCCATGATTGTAAGCAATTAATGTCAAAAACTTTTTACGTCACAATGAAGTATAAATATCAACTGTCAAATCGCAATCAATACGAAATGGATGCGCCCAGTGTTGCATTCGTAATGAGTGAGTTCAGTTGTGTACCAGTATTTATGACTTGGCTAGGTATAGCTTCTATTGAGGCGAATAATTAAAACCCTTAGAATCGATGCGTTTACAAGTCTAAAAAACTGGAACAGGCAGAATTTTCATAAATTCTTTTTGGTTTTCTGAATTTCTCTATATTCAGGAAGTATTCCTTCAAGATCTTCAAACCTATTTCAACTCAGGACTTATTAATTCTACTTACACCAAATTTAAACTTTCTTTATTTTTCCCTTTCAGATTCATCAGCTAACTTGATTCCGGGCCCATATTATCGTCTATTGCAAAGAGAACCAGCAGAAGTTTCACCTTAAGCATATCAGGTAATAAAGAAGACTTATCCTTTAAGAAAATTTAGAAATACGCATTCGTTTAAAGAGAAAAGATTTTTACCCTCCAAAACAATCTAATTACACTTCTGGATCTGTTTTCTTCTTATTCAAATCCCCTTCCTGTTTCTAATCGCAGTCCACAAACATAAAAACCACAATAACAAAGGACAATTTGAATTTTCCTAAATGCCAGCATAACAATGGCAAGAAAGTGCCAACACCAATTGCCGCCCAACCACTGACAAAAAACATCTGAGACTCTTTTTGTGTTCCCCCAGCAATGTTATCACCATGTGCTTGTGCTCCTGCTCCTGCTCCTGCTCCTGCTCAAAGATATCCTTTTTGCCCTCTTTTTGGTTTGCCTTAGCCAGTCTACCTACTCGATTATGAACCATACGAAATTAAGTTTTTTTTTTTTTTTTTTTTCGTAAAAGCAAGACCTTGTCAGGATTCCACCTGGATTCCACGAAGATAAAAACAAAAAGAAAAAAAATTAAGAAGAAGAAGAAAACACAAACCAACGAGTCGAAAAAAGAAATGTCAGAAACTTTCTTTTTCAATAAACCTGGCGGTAGGATCCAAATCCACCTTTGGAGAGAACCCCCAAAGCCAGCTAAGGGAGCCCACATATTTCATTATACGAGTACCTGTGTATATGCTTTCCATTGAATTATCCAGCGAATCCATTGTTGAAGACAAATGAAAATGAAATAAGAATCTGGAGAGGGCTGATGCCAAGGATGATGCCAAGGATGATGCCAGGATGATGGCTGGATGAACCAAAAGGATGATGATGGCTAAACAGAGCAAATCACATACCTCCACGCAAAGGAACTGAAAAAAAAAACAACAAAAAAATCCTGAACGAGAGTATGAATACGAGCACTCGAGTATCTCTCGGCACACGGGCAACAAAATTGGTTTAAGGTTGAAAACGTTCTTCTTTAAATTGAATGAGATACCGCTGGTAATGCTTTTAGTGGATTTAAAATCATTTTGATGAGACAGAGATACTGATACCAAGCCGATGTTTCATACATATCCGTATCCGATTTGTATTTTTTTGTATCAGATATACATATATCCTCTTCCGTTCATACTTCTTGGTATCTTATCTTCTTCCGATCCCTTATTTAAAACAATAGGGAGCTCACATCTCGGTTGAGTTAAAACAATTGAGGTCCCGGCTTTTACTTTTCTTTTTGGATCTGTGTGCTTTGCGTGTGTGCAAATTCAGCCCGGAGCAACGAATTCACATTTGCCTGGATGATGTAGCGAATAAAATATTTAATTGAGGGTAAGGCGTTTTGATGAATTAGGTTTGTTTTTTTTTTTTGCGAGAAAAATGATTGTGCATTCTCTGTTCCAGAAAGCGATTCCCTTTTTGAAGAACAAATTGAGATGAAAATCTTAAGATGAGGGCTTTTTACCGAATTGAAAGGTTTCAGTTTGAGGATGAGCTTGAGTTTGATTTGGAATACAAAATCGCGGTTTGAGGATAATGTGCTTTGTGAGCATGATTTAAATAATTGATAGTACGAGTACCTATTTGTACCTGTACTTGAAGAAGATCACAAGAAACATTATCGTCGCTAATGGGTGATCATTTTTTGTATAAAATCAAAGCAACACAAAAATGCTTACCTTTATCAGGAACAAAAGTAAGCTAAAGGATGTGAGAAGATTGAATGAAGTCAGTGATAGCTCAAGACCTATGTGTTTACATGACAGACAGTGAATGATTCAGCGATGATTCGGTGAATATACACATGCAAGTGAGAACATCAATAGCTTCTACGACTTCCTTAAACATTGCATAGTCGTCCGTATTCAAGGCAGCTTCATTTAGGTTTGAGCTTAGTCAGGTATAGTTACCAAAGTAAGTATCGGAGGGCATTCATTATTGGGATGTTCAACGGATAAAATGTGTCCAACATATGTAAATTTGTAGAAATACCAAAGTTGAGTATGCAAATATCAGCTGAATAATGATACTTCTATGTCAATAGCTCTCCCACCTTTTTTTTGCGTAGGAACAGAGCACTTGGACCATGAACTGTCAACAGAAATTTAAATTGGGAGCGCAGACACTCGTAAACAACAGTTCACTGTCCTCCCAGCCAGTTTATTGACGATCTCATACTCTGTTATCCCTTTGTGACTTCGAACCCTAAGAAGACTTGGTGTTCGGAAATGCTTCGGTTTCTCGAACTAAATAAAATGTAATGAACTGTTTGAGAAAAGCCTTAAGCTCCAAACGCAAATGCTTTTAACCTTCCACAAATCCTAGTTGATTGCCACCGAAATGCGCATTTCTGCGCTTAAAAATGCATTAGTGAAATTCATGCAAAGGTAGTGCTCTAGTTATGACGTTTAAAATTTTCCTCGATGATTAAAATGCACAGCTAGGAAATGAGGACATTTTTGATAGGACTTTCGGAAGGTATAGCTTGCACGACACCTCTTCCGATAATCGATTCAGCCTAATCGTCTTTGCGGCAAGGCGAAACATTTTCATAGCTCGCACGTGATTCCCAAACCTCGATATTGACAAGGGGGCTTAGAGATCTCTTGATCAAGGAACCATTAACCAGATGAACGTAAGACACTACTCGAGTGTTATGAATCATCGAACGTTTCGAGGAGCAAATATCAACTCAAAGGAGAGGTTGCGGAGATCCTAAATAGCTCAAATTCAAACTGTGAGCAATATTGACATCAGATGCCTACATTTGCAAGAGATCTCATAATCCTTCTTTGATCGGGTATCGAAGACCAATGGCAATGCTACTAAAAGCCAAGAAATGCTGCCTTTGATGTATTGGGTTTCACTCCTCAACCACCACCACAGCAACATTTCTGATTTGACGACGAGTGCCGCCAAGTACATACATCACAAGATTTGTACAAGGCGGCGCTGCAATTCTGTAGACTGTATAATGACGATGACGAACTTTTTAAGCAACAATTATATCCACCCGACATTCGGTGAAGTAAAGATAGCCATCTCCAAGCTTAAGTCCATGCTTAGTGCGTGCGGGCTGACTTTATAGCTTTTCAGTGGCAGTCGATTATTTAGATCCTCGAGAAAGGAGACCCTTTAAACTGCGCCAACTACATAGACATACGATGTTTTCTTAACATCGCCTACGAGACGTTTTTTGCCATATTGTGTGAACGCCTTTGGACTTTCGTCATCAACTTGATTTGCCCTAATCAGTATGGCTTCAGGAAAGTCGACAATCGACCAAATCTTCACAATTCGACAACCTTTGGGAAAACCCAGGAAGTTCAAATCTATACACACCAACTACGGACCAACGGCTGTCTAATTTTAGGATTCCTGCTAAGTTTGTGGGATGCCGATAAAGAATGCATGCTGCTTTGAGGTGTGAGGTGTGAGGTATTTCTGCGCTGTTTTGCTTTTGGCTAACTCGTTGCTATTCATCATTTCGTTGGACATATGCTTGTCAAAGAGTTTGTATTTCCAGTTCGGGTACGCTGTATCAGATGTTGCTGTCTACAGTTTTATACTTTTAGTTCATCAAAATGATGTCCGCTCCTTCGTCTCTAGACGTTTGTGTCAGGATATTCTGGGCTGTCTTACAGCTACGAATATTAAGGTTAATCTGTATTATCCTTGGTTGCGCGCTGGTAATAGCTCTCGTGAACACCGGGCATTTGTAAAGGAAATATATCGAGGCAGCTTATCCATTCATCCATACTTCCATGCAATTTGGGTGTATCTATATACGTTTTTCAGGCTAATTGGATAGATTGTGTGTCATTTGGTTTGCGTGGAACATTGGTTGTTTCATACTATCCAGCTGACTACTAGGTACTACTGGAAGAGTATAAAAAGGACGATGCCAATCGCATCGTGTCATACAAAGCAATTTTATTCTTGCACAACACCTTGACTTATCGTGTAATGTATCCTCATATCTAACTTCTTTTTCCTGAGTTTTCTTAAGTGAAAAGTTAAGTCCATTGCCATTCACGCCTTGAAGGAAGGGAAATAGTGCAAATTTGATCCTTAATGCTCAATACCTGACTTGGCTAAGATACTTCAATTGCTGTTAATTCCACCTGAATACCCTCAAATTTCATTAGCGAAACAGTTTCTTCAATTGTCCCACAGATCTTCCTTAAAAACCCATAACTGGGTGCCATTATACCATTTCGAAATCATAGATATCCATTGAAACCCCAGACGACAATTTCATTCACTCAATTCTCTAAAATTGCCATTCTCTGAAATCCAATAATACCCTACCCTACATCCGTCGAGTTCTATCAGCTTGCCACAAGCCAATGATTGCAAAATGGTTTTAAGAGATTCAGAAAACCTCTTACAATCTTTCCACTCCTTCAACCTACGCATCATCACTGTTTTTCCTTTCGAAACTTAAATGATACAAGTTCTGTCTTCCACCCAGAGCACCAACCAAATCCCTTCAATGGAATAACTGACATACTCGTAACAAAATAACCTTTCACGTATCGACTGACAATGTCATGGTACGGAAAACACCTAATGTGTGTAACGTCACCTAACAAAACAACCAAAGGAAAAAAAATGAGTCAAAAACGTGTCCTCCTACTGAGGTAATGCAACAAAAAGACCAAACACCAAACGACCGACAAGACCATTGGAAACGAGCAAAAATCGGATAAGTCACAGCAATCTCCTGCACACTTAATGCTCATCCGCAAATGGCATTGCACGTAGCTCTAGGTACTCTGACTCTCAGGTGAAAGGGAAAAAACTCGGATTTTGGTATCGGTCACAATATCCGCTTTGCATACCGACCCACAATGTACAACACACAGTGTCTTTTGTGCAGTGTTCTCCACAGAAGGATACAATCCCCAGAGGGTTTTTCGCTAGTCGAAGGGCAACGACGCAAAAACATGATATCCACTCATCATCCCTCAGCTGGAGAGAGCACTACTGCTGTGACCACAATGTGTAGGACATATCTTGCATAGCAAAACGAAAAAATAACCAAAAAAAAAAAACCATCACTAAGGCAAAAAGTTCTGGGTTTCATTACCATGTTCTAGATACTTTTTTTTGTCTTTTTTTTGCTGGTGACTAGTGATTTTTCCTAGGAATCCGTTGGACGTAATATCGGTTTGTTCGTATGTGTGATTTGGTTCGTATAATAAAATCAGGACATTGTTCCACTAAATGTGAACCTGTGACAACAAGAAATAGTACTCGAATTTGTCCAGCGTCCAATGTCCATCGTACATAGCTCCATGATCCATGGTCCATGGAACATAGTCCCTGGCCCGCATTCTCATTCTAGATTCCTAAATCCGAATACAAATTCACTCTGTGCTCTCTCGGAGGAAAAACAAATCATTTACGTATATATTCCAGGTATTTGTGGGAAAAGTTGTGCAAGGAAATTCACTTTACTCTTCTTGTATGTATACTCGTGTCCTGTTCTATTTAGAATTCCGTACCGCCATAGTAATAGCTGACGTGGAATAAGAGCACATGGACAATGAAGGTTTATTCCCAAAAAGGACTGAGCAAATAAGCAATCCGCGTCAATTTTTTCATATCCTTTGTGGGATTATTTTTTGTTTCCTTTTTGTTTGTTTGGTTTGTTTTTCGCGGAAATTGGCAAGCCTAAGGAACAAAAGATGGAGCTAATGAAAAATTTAGAGAACCATGCCAAGCCAACCACGACAACAGTGAATGGGAAGAGTGATTAAAATTGGCCAATCTCTTGGGGGATATACTCGTACCCCTCCAACTCACGGATCAACTTGAGAAAGGACAAATTTAAATAGAAATCCTATTTTTGGTAAGCACTTTGAAGTGTGCGGTAGAAGGAAGGATGTTGAGCTATTGAAGCTCACTCATGGACGTAAATGGAAGATAACATCTATTGGGTTATTTTCGGTTTTGGTCTTATTATAGTATTATGTTGGGTGTACTTATGAAGTAACAGATACGGATACGAATTCAGATATTCCAAGTCAATTGCCGAATTTGGCACGATTAAGGGATGGAATCCTCTAAATAGTTAAAGACCATGTTTACACCGTTGGGATGTCCTTTTCAAAGACGGCTTACGATTGATTTCTCTCATGTATTCGTAAGATACATGTACTTAACTCGTGTGTGAAGGCATGTATTGGTCATGTTCACATGTTCGATAGTTTGCGGTTGATTGGGATTTATCTGGCGGAAGATAGCCCTTTTGAAGACGTCTTGGAGATTAATTTACTGGAAACCTCTTGAAAGGATTTATGTAAGTAGAAATTTGTTACATGAGTCCAATAAATGGAGAACAACTTGGAAACATGTCCATTTAAGATGTAATGTAAGGGACGACTATTTTGATTACGCTTAGTCCTTGGACAAATGGTCTTCCTTATACCTGAAATCATCAAAAAAGGTTAAAATGTAGAAGAGGAAGTTGTAAAGTATGCTTTGCCCTTATAAGGGATATTTCGGATAGCAATGCCGTATTCAAAAGTAATACAACTAAACTAGCAATAGGTACTGTCTTGCCTTACTCCCTAAGAATGTCACTATTCCTTTGGTGCCTATTCTCCCTTTAACTTGAAGATGTACGGAGTCGGACTTTTTCCCAGCGAGCAAGTAGCACAAGATGTAAGCACCATACTATAGAGGTGTGTATATTATTGCTTTAGCAGTTTCCCTGTTGGAGAATATGAATAATCGGCGGCTACTTGCATGATATTTACATATGTTTAACTTTCACTTAGTAGCGATGTAATAGTTCAATAGTGATCAAGCCTTTTATGACCATAACAGTGTCGAAACAAAAGCATCTTTCAATCGCTAGCCTTGCCTCAACGTGATGCCTAGAAGGCCAGTACATCTGACTCAGGATAAGGTACCTAACTCTTGGGGGACATCACTAGAGGCGTCACTAGAATGAGAGAACACCGTTTGCATTAGGAAATATCACCTGTTTCAAGACCTCAGCGGACGAATCCCACAAATGGATCGACAACGGAATCCGTGATCTTAGTCAGTTTGAGCTAACTCAAGCTACTTCGACGTATTCGAAGCTCGGATGTGAGGCAGTTCCATGTTAGTGTCGTTACCTTCGAATGGAGATGATGGATAGGGTAACAGTGGCATTCATAACCATAGCGATGATACTGATGCCAGATTGATTAGCCGGACTCTTTTGCCCTGCGTTTTTATACGTATTACCTTTTTAGAAATATGAGAGATATAAGGCAGTTGATACCAAAAAACGGTTTAGGGACAATGAATTTACGTCCTTTGTGAGGACTCTGGTTAGGTGCTGTAGAATTAGGGCCGCTGGCGACAGGATTCAATCCTTCGATACTCGGTGTTGTAACTGTTTCTGCACAACAATTGTACTTATTTTATTTCCGAGTGGTAACCATCGGGTAATGGACGATGCCTTGATCCGACTACCCAAACTTATAAGCGCGAGTACTGACTAGCAGACAAAATAGCACTTTAAACGGGACAGTGGATGAATTCCCCAGATGGATTCAACTGTAAAGAAATAATTTCGGAACAAATGAGACCTTATGCGACCTACTCCGACACATTTGGAGCTCAGGGTGTTAAGGATTTCCGAGACTTTGCCAGGGTCTTGGAAAAGAAATGGTGTCAGCGCTCATATCTGCAAACGGATGACTGGCTACATTTTTACAGACCCATTGTCGAAATGATATCAAGAATAGAACTATCGCTTCAGGTTGGGGGTTGTACCCCCTAGGTAATTCACCGCTATGGAAAAAAAATAAAACGCGCCTCGGATACGGACGGATCTACTGTTTTTAACCCATGCAAATGAATAAGGCCCTAGACTGCTGCAAAGCAGACATTACCCCCATCAATGAAATGCAATGTGACAAGAAGAGGATGAAAAACTGCGGTATCTACGGCGATTGTTGTCGATAGCAAAACCAGCTCCTATTTGGATGTGGATTTATTGTTGGAGGAAGACTTAGGCAAAAAATCTTGAGATTCCGCCACGTGAATGAGTGCCTCGTAGCAATCCATATCAAGGCTTAATTTTCCGATACAGAGGAGAAAGATGACGATACCAAATATAGCTTTTACGAGCTCTTGGACAAGACTAACTAGCAATGCCTCAACTATGATAATAAAGTTGTGAGAGAGCAAGTGAGTGCATATTCGGTAGTACTGTCTGAAGGTATACACTGCACGATATCCCCTCCGATAAATAATTCAGGCTAATCGACCACAACCTGATATTCTCAAGGGGACGTGGAGAACTCCTGATCAATTAACCGTTGATCAGATTGACCACATTGCCATCGACGTAGGATACTCCTCCAACATTATAGATATACAAATATTTTTTTGGATTCAACGTCGGCTCAGACCACTTTCGTGTTGTAATCAAGGTACGGTAGCAAATATCCCAGTCAATACTGTGGCAAAGTTTAACGTCGCACGGCTACAATCGTCGCACGAGATCACCAAATCTTTTTCCGATCGAATCACTCTAAATCTCCTCAGGGGACCTATGCTTTAAGGGGCCCTAAGCAAGATGCATACAAAGCGGCGCTGCATAGAAGAACTAGAGTTTCTTACGAGCACTAGGAGAACAAATTGAGAGACACTAGTCCAGGAATGAGAGTCGAAAGTTTTTTCCTTGATCCTGACCCCCAACCAAAACGTGTAGAGACGAAAAAGAGAATATTTTACAGAAGAGTGAATAACGGCGATGACGAAACGAATACCGCCGTCAGGTAGAATGAACCTTTAAACCTGCAAGATGTGCACCAAAAATTCCGTCAACAATCTTACAGAAGTCAAGATAGCCTTATATAGCTCAAGTCTAACAGAGTTTTTGGAGCGATCATCTAGATCAATCTTCCTCGCACCGCCTACAAGATCTTAACTGACGTTTTGTGTGAATGTCTGATGCCAAAATCCTGACGGTCCTGATGGTCCATATTAGTGTGACTTCAGGTTGGGAAAGTGCACCATCGAGCATTATATTCAGGCTATGGCAGATCTTGAAGAAAATTCTTCAGGCGATCTTCGGTACTGTCTGCATCGACGGTGAGTGGTGGAGGAGATACAACGACGTACTGTATGGACTGTACAGCCACATCGCCCAACCTAAGATAGCTGGGTCAGCTGCGAATGGGCACCAACGCTACTGTTCCGGATGCAAGACAGCAATTATCTGAATGTCGATTTGCTATTCGATGAACACTCCGGTAAGAAGTTCTTATTTTTAAGAATGTAACCCAATATCTCATAAAAGTCCACGTACAGACTTCATATGAAAATGCGATAAGCCAGTTAGTGGATTCCAACAACTCGGCTATGCCCTGAACAATCCTCCGTCAACCGAAATGATCATATGCAACTGATGCTAGAAACTACTCCAACATACTTGGTTCTGTAAGAGTTACAAAGTAGCTTTATGCAATCGGTGCTGATTACATGGTCAAAATCCCGCTGTAATACAGAATGAACCATTCACCCTGGACGAAGGCAATAGAAAATTTCGCTACACCTCCCTACACGAGTTAAGATAGCAATATACAAGCCGAAGTAGTAGAAAGAGTGCTTATTCAGCTATTTAGCTGGCTGAATATGACCTGGATGGGAATACGCAGAAACCCATTTGTAAAATATGGTCAGATGAAAACACGTCCGATATATGGAACCTCGACATCGTTCCTCCGATCCATGACTGCGCTTATAGTATGGTATAAGAGTAGCTCTTCTTAGTCGCTTCTGCTATATTATGTGAACTTCTGATTCTATTCACTCACAATCTGTTTGGTTACTACCAGGGCAGTTTTAGGCTAACAAAAAGCTTAGCAACTATCACCTGGCAAAATTTGAAAATATTGGAAAGATCTTACTATCTATTTGTCGCCTTCAAAGCCTAATATGACAGCATGTATAGAGACGAGCTTGACTAAGTCCAGCCGAATGTTAATGCCCCTGCCAAGCTCGTTAGGTTGTACTGAGCGTCAATGGAGCATTATTGCTCCTATATCAAGTTCGGCACGGAATCAATGGAGACCTTCAATATTAAGAAATGTTTAAGGCAAGGCAACGTGTCGTCGTGCGTCTTTTGTAGCTTCGCTCTTGAAAGAATCTTGCAAGTCGCTGAGCCATAATATGTAGATGCAGGGTCCGTTCATTTACTTCTGAATGCGAATGAAACCAATGTGATTGGATGAACAGAGCAAGTCATCAATCGAAACTACGAAAACCTATACAATTTCCGCTATCCTATTCCACCAACCTCAACATTTTAGCATACTTCGATTACTTTTGAATGCAACATCACCATCGCCAACAGCTATTTGCATATCACGATTTACGACATAAGCTTGGTTTATGTATCTAAATAATTTTAATAGATACTTCCCCGCTCATGATATCAAATAAATGGATTTCAGCACTCTCAAGAACCAGAAATTGATTGCAATTTTATGTGTAGCACCTTTCATTCCACACGACCGGCATTCAAATTGAGTGAAATGAATGAGTTTAGCTTTAATCATTGGCACGCACTTGTCAGTTTTCCACCATCAATTTCATTTGATTATTTTCGCATTATGGAAATTTAATGAATATCCATAATTTTACGAGCAGCATTTGCTGGTAACAGTGTCAGAGTGTAAACCAGCACACGGGCGGGCGTAACTATAAAAACTGTCAACTGTGTGGGCTGAAGGTATCAGTCACGAGTCAATCGTAAAACAGTTTACATCTTTGAATCTCCTCGCATTTTCAATTCAAAAACCAGCATCATGAAGGTAAATTTTTGAAGAAAATTCCGTTTCCCTTGGGTAAGACTAGTTACGAAATTGATTTCCTTTCAGTTCGCCATATTTGTTGTAGTCGTGTTTGCCTTCATTGCCACCACAAAGTCCTCTGCGATTCCATGGATTGCCGGAGCTCCTGGATCTGTTGCAGTTCAGGCTACCTTAGCTAATGGACCGGTTGCTGCGGTGGCTCTTCAAACAATTCCACAAGTTATTGCTGCACCAGCTGCGGTAGCAGTCGCACCAGCAGTTGCAGTTTCAGGTCCTGAGGGAACATATGTCGCTAAGACCCGTGGTGTGGTACATGTTGCTCCATTGCCGGGACATGTACAGTCTGCTACATCGCTCAACCTCCAGCCTGCTCCAGGAACAGCATAAGTCAGTGCCAGTTGACTGTTTCCATCAAAATACTTCCTATGACTTTGACTTTTTCCATCAGCGGAATTTATGTATTTACGAGCATGTATACCCTTCATTTCTCAATATAAACTAAGTGCAATTGTAAAATCTGTTTCAATTGAATCATATCATACTGGTCCATAGGTCACACATAACACACATGACTCTCCAACCACCTAGAGTGGGATTTTCTTCTGTTTCCTTGGGGACGGGATCGCCCGTGTCCACTCTATTAGCTAAGTTCATGTCGCTGTACAGCTTTATTTTGTCTCCTCAGCCTCTCTATTGTTGCTTATGCAGACAAAGTAGATCACTCGAAGCGAACTATCTGCCTCTGTTCTCTGATGAAAGGCTTTTCTACATAATATTGTAGCTTTCTGATTCCAACAAATTAGCGATTTTTAAGGCTTACTATTGGAATGGTTAGTAGGTAGTTTTTTGGTTGTGTAACAGTGCAACCGAACTAAAAAAAAGTGCTTAACTATCTCGAAGTTGTATTTGTCGATTGTGTCGCGGATGCTTCAAGTGGTTTCTTTATGTGCTTGAATGCAAATGGCCCGAGAACAGGTCGCTGTGTTCCGCGAATTTTGTTTATGACATCTGGACTGGTAAGCAGTTGGACAGATGCTTGGCAGATTGGGCGTTTGGTGTTGGTCTGCGAAGTTCGTACAATGACGACGTTAAAGAAGTCGCATAGTGTATAGTGAATCGCCTTAATAGAAACTTTTTTAACATCAAGGGTCGTGGCGAAATCATTACGCCGGAGTGCCAAATCTGAACATGACTTCGCACAATTTTTCGCAAAATACGCTACCATTGGTAATGTCGAAGGTAGACTTGTATATCCAGAATCACGATGCCTTTAATCTTGTAGTATTAAATTGATAAGAAAAATCTGTTGTGTGAGCCGGTGCTGTTCAGTCTTGATTTACCAACGGTCGTCAGGGCATGCACGCATGCAAGTCTGATGTTGATGAATCCAGCCTGATTGTTACAAGGCACTGGTTCGCATCCCTGAATCTCATGATGTCTTGCGAGAATATGCTTGTTATGGCAAATGCTCATCCAATAATGCAGCTGCCAGGAGAGATGTGTCGATCGTCTCAGATAAATCTATTAAGTGCACTTGAAAAGGATGACATAGAAGAAGATACAATTGGGCAAAGAAAATTCATCGAACCTACGTCTTTGAAACCATTTTTCCTTATCATTGTGCCGTGGCTCATTTCCTTAATCTGAAATATCTGATACTGACTATGCTTGCACCTGGCTAGCTCAGTAACTTATGAACCAGTCTTTCACGAAGCCGCATGCAGTTTTAGCTGTTCATCGATTGAGTGGAAAACTGTTGACTCTCCTATAACTTGAGTTGGACCAGCAGCTCAACAATTAACTGCAAAAGTAAGCCCTAACTCATGCAGGCTCAAATGGCAAGGGCATGCTCGGCCAGTAGCAATGTACTGGCCTACGCGGTTACAGGGTATGCAACTCTATACGAAAGACATTATCAATATGACGAAACAACTAATAGCCTCAGATAAAGCTGAATTCTTTGTTGATGACACTTGCAAACATTCAAAGGACAACAAGCTTCGGGCTCTGCAAGTGAAGCTGCTACTATGCAGATATCCCTGCCATCCCGGAAATGCGTTGGGATGGGGCGGATAAAAGGAGGCAATATGAAGCAGATTTTCGAAGATGTCTTGGGCTTTTGACACGTAAGTGAGCATCTCAAGATAATCCTGATCAAGGTTAAATTCGCTACGGAACACAAGGAATGTTTCTACTAGTTCCTTCGCATGACATATGGGCAATGTCCGATATATGACGGGAAAGAAGGACATCTTTGATAGGACAGTTGGTAGGCATAGGATACCTTTCACTACGTCTGACTGCGACTCATACACAAGGGGACAAGACTGTCTCCGGATCATCAAACGCTAAATCAAATTGCTCACATTGGGATAGAAGTAAGACACATTGACTCGAATCACCACTTTGTGGCAGCTAAGGTGCGAATGCAGATTTCACAAGCGCGCTGAAACAAAGAAGAACTGCTGTGAGAAGGCATAAAGGCTGCAATCGCAAGAAACCGCCAGAGTCTTCGCCGAGCGCGTATTTCGAAATAAGACAACAACTCCTATATTGCTAACATTAAGTACAGAAGACCAGTGTTTCGCTGCCAATAAGCCGGAAAAGTTGTTCTTGGGTTCGCCCTACCACCACCACCAAGAAATCGCAGGACGAGAGCCGCTCATGAGCTCTACGATCAGAAGAGACGGAAGGAAGATATAAGGAGCTTGTACTTCAGGAATAATGTATGGAGGTCTTACCAACAGGTAAAAAGAACGCGTCAAGGCAAAACCCGTACGGAAGCCTGTAGTAAAATCATAGTCGGTGCTGAGAGTACGGACAAACTGTTTTTGAGGACTGTTTACCAGAGAAGAAGCCCTACACTCGCCGTTAGGCAGAATTGACCATCTAACTTATACAGATAAAATGTCTATCAACTGTCATTAACTGGACCTGATGGCTTACCATTTCTCAAATCTCGTCAAAAGAGGGTAGGCCTGATGAATGGAATCTGAATATCATTTTCCCTGTCCTCAACATCGCATACCAGATCTTATCTGCCAGAATAGTCCACTGGTCGACCAAATCTTCACCCTCCGGCAGATCCTGGGAAAAGCTCAAGAAGACCAACTCGAAACTCACCATTTTTGGTGTTTTGGCAGATCTGCCAGGCTCGTCCGTCTCTTTGAGAACGCCCGATGGTCCAACAAAGTCAGCAACGACTTCATCGAGACAATTGATGTCAAAAAAGATTTAAGACAAGGTGATGAGCTCTCATGTGACTTTCACACTTGATAGAATTGTGCGGAACTCAGAAGCAGTCATCGGTGTCACAATCTTTTAAAAGTCTGTATAAGTACTATCATACGCCACGTAAGTGAAATAACGAGCTGTTCGCTTGTATTGAAACAGAAGCTACCAACACGGCTTAAACGGTAAATAAGGACAAAACTAAGCACCTGTTGTCAAGAAGAAGGGGCACACAACATGGACGAATTCGACAGAACGTCCCAGTCGACGATTTTGTTTACCTTGCGTCTGCTATAAATTCTGTATACTCGTACATTTGGCTTACACATGAATATAACTGCAAGTGACATGATGCCCCTAGTTGCTGACGATGTCTGAAAGAGCTTACTAGCTTTCCTGCTGTCCATAAGTAAGTGCAGTATGCTAACCAGCGTCACGGGGAGCTGCGTTTTAGCAAAGAACGTTCTACGACACTTGCTGTGAAAGTGATTGTGACTCCGCGGAACGCTACTTCTATGAATTCCCGGCCTACGCTCACATCAGGCTGCATGTACTCGGGGATGGATGTATTAGGTGCTGGTACTGTGTGAACTTTAACACAAAAGTGCTTACTCTCTTCAAAAGACTAAAACGTTTTAGGAACAAGTAACATACAAGAAGTAGCATAGGTTAGCTCTTTGCCTGAGGGCTCTGTTCCGATTCCGATGGTGCTAAGAAAAAACATCAAGAGAGACATTTATGTCACCTACTGACGATGATCTATGGTTTTTTCCGTGTTCAAAATACTAAAGACCAAATCCCGCTTGAGTATGTAACATTTTAATTTACTTTGTCCCTGTAAGAGCCTTTCCCTTCCTCTAATTTGATCAACCTTAGAGAGCCGATTTAATCAAAATTTAATCTTTTCTCAGTAGTTGAACTTTTTACCGAATTAAGTCCATAACAACTTTAGAAATTTTTGATTAGAACAGGGGGAATCCCATAGTTATTACCTTACCCCCACGAAAGTCCGGTGAAAAGTCCCTAATTTCCAAAAATATCAAATTCAAAAACTATTCAAATTTTCGAAAAGCTACTTTTCTTTCAACTACTTTAAACTCAGAAACTCGGATTGGTGGTTGCGTGCTGTCGTCCATATGCAGGACATGGACGTAGTAAGTTCCCTTAGTAACCAATTTCCATTCCCTACACATTCACTTGGTTGTTGCTAACTTCATTAGCAATGCGTATGTGGCTACGAAATAGACCCAAATGTTCTCGTTTTCGGTTCGCCTTTATTAAATTATCGTTTCCGCAAAGCGTTCCAATGGGAAAATAATCCCAACCTAGTGGTTATCCTTTCCACATTCCCACACACATGTATCGTACACACTCATCGTATCGTATTCTGGGTAGGCACACCTCAGTCACCCTCCTCTCTGCAAACAACAAAAAAAAAAGGCCAACCTAAGGATGGTAGGGAAAACCAGAAAATACATTTTAAATGAGACTTTGATGTTGCGACCATCATTTAGTCAAATGTGTCACCTTTCAGTCGTATTCGAGGATTCCAGGGATATTCAAAGGACCCTACCGAACTCGGAGGATTGGAATTTTTGCTAAACCTCTTAAAATCTACGGATACGGTACGGATACATCCCTGAACCGCTTGCCTGGGCATATGGAAATTTATGCCTTGACATCGAAGTTAAATGAGATTTCAACAGGAGCCGCAACAGCATGTGTTTTGTGTTTGTACGAATACGAATACGAATACATGGTGTTCTGTATTTTATATCCTGTATCCTGTGTCCTGCCTGCCACTAAACAATAACAACGAGAATATGAAAAAGGAATTTCTATTGTCTGGTGGTTATGGTGGTGCTGTGGTGCTACTGCTGGTATGGTATTGCACCACATGAGACTTAAGGATTTATATTTATTTCTTGTGGTAACGCGTAGGGTGGTACTTTGGAGAGGGTGTTATATTTTCTCATTCTCTAAATACGAGTTCATGGAGATATGACAAACACCAAGAATTGAATGAAGTGTATAGATAGGGAGAAAAAAACTAGGAGTACCCACTGGATTTAGAGTATTCGTTATAGCTTAACACAACAGCGTATGGCGGTTATGTTCACAATCATAACACAAATATCCTGGCATACTGACAATGTCCGGAGCGTGTTGCAAAACCAAATCGGCCGCTGGGTTGGGCTGGTTCGGTATAAGTCGTTAGCTGGTTCATAAGTCCTACTCCAGCCCATTTGGTAATGGAAATGATGATGAGGGTGACTATCAGTGTTGTCATCGTTGGTATAAGAAGGTACAAGAAAATGTCCTTTCCCAGGATCTTGTTAAAGGAGTAAACGATTTGATTACTTTCTTTTGAGTAATCCGCTTAACTACAGTTCATAACTAAAAGAAGAACAAAAGAATAGTTAATATTGACTGGTATTCCACAAGATTCTATCCTTGGACCTATATTAGTATTTAGTATAGTTTTGACTCTGGTATCTGTCAGGCGATGGCGATGCGTGGCACGATAGTTAGCTCATTGGACTATCACGCAGAGGGTTGGCTGGGTCACCAACAATTTTCAAATCGCCATCACCCTTTCGGCGGCCAATGGCAACGGACTGCCAGCGCCACAGCGTTTTTCTTATAAGTGTATCAAAAAGGGAAGACAAAAACTGAAAGAGCTCTTGACTGACTATGATACCACTGGAAAAACGTAGAAGCACTATGCCGTAGCATGTCCGAGCTGTTCATAAACAGGGAACGCAACCTTAGTTACTTATTAAATTAATGTCGCGCTACAGTTAGTCAGATCGATCTTTCGCGTTCCTCGATGAATCTCTTGCACCACTCACCGTCTATGCAGAAGGGACCGAAAATCACCCCAAGAATTTTGCTCCAAGATCTGCCGTACTGTGATGGTGGACTTTCCCGGCCTAAAGTCAATTTTTTATGGATTAATCAAGATGTTGACGAACGGCAGACGAGATCTTGTAGCGGAGGTTAGGAAGACTGGTGCGGTTGAGAGGATATCCCGTCTTAGGGATCGGAGAAATATTGTTGAGTTCCAGCATTTAAGGATGAGTTAGTGTTTTGTCTATACCAAGTCGTCGTCTGCCGGTTGGACTTCCGGTTGGACTTCAGCTTAGATATTGCTATCTTCACGGAATTGTTGGTATACATCTTCCAGCTAGAAGGTTCATTCTGCTTGACAGCGGTATTTGCTTCGTCATCGCCGATATACAGTCTACAGAATTGTTTTCTCAAATCCTCAGCATCGACTGTGACTCTACTACGATGTTCCCTTGTTTGTTTCTACAGGCTACGTTAGGGTTTGTGTCCTTCTGAAACTTATACCTGGAGCAGCATCTTTCGATTTCATCAACCGAGCACGTCTCATGCTGCTTCATTTTCCTCCTGAGAGCCGGTATTTGTCTCTTCTCTTCTGCTTACAACGCTTGTGAGCAGCTTTAGACCTTCCATGTAGCTCCGCTTTGTATCCATCTTGCTAAGCTGCATTTCCTTGTCGGCACTCGTCGTCATAAGGATTTCGTTATGGTATTCGAGTGAAACCCAACACATTAGAGGCGGCATCGCTGATGGATTTTTGACAATGTGGCCACTGATTATCCAAAGCTGATGCTGGCGGTATTGGTCATCTTAGAGACTAAGGTAGACTTGATCGGAAAAGGGTTTGGCGATATATTGCGATTATAGCAAACTTAGTATTGCCTTGTTCAGAATATCCATAACGGTACCTTGAAACAAGAAGATAATGGTCTGAGTCGATGTTAGGTTCTCGGAGAGTTCATCGATAATACAAGAGGATTGTCTTGCGTCGATCGCAATGTGGTCAGTGTGGTTGTTTATGAGTTCTCCAAGTTCTCCAATTGTGAATAACAAGATGTGGGAACCCTGTGCTAATTACGACAACATTTAACCCTGCCGCAATGTCATAAGCCAGAATCCATTACTGGGGGTGGTGCAGTACAGGCTATACCAAAGATGCCTTCTCTTCCTTGCTTTGCATTAAAGTCGGCAATGTTATAGCTATGACAAATCTCGTAAGTCTTGTTCAAGAGCTCGTAGAACCTATCTCTGCTGTCGTCATCTTTCTCCTCTGTGGTGGCGTGTTCGGTTCGACGGCATATTAACTGCTGCTGACGCAAAGGGATTAAATGTTGAGCAATTTAAGAAGCGGGAGATGACATGGTTAGAAGCAGAGTTTGTTTACTCCACGAAGAACGAAGGTTCATACAAAATTCACTAGCCAACAAGAGAAGTAGGAGCCTTCTTACCCCTTTCTTAAAAGACAAAACTGGCTTTATATGATGCAAGGACCTAATCAAACCGGTTCTATTGCTGAGGGGCTTGCATCCTGGCGAAACGAATGAAGGAGCACTTGCCCGTTTCGGGAGATAAATCCTTGCGTGATTTTCGGTCCTGTTTGTATTGTTGAAAATAAAGTTATAGGTTCAACCATGAACTGTATGGGATGAACAGCGACATCACTCGAGTTGGGCACCTATGGAACGAACGTCTGGTTTGCTGGGCCATGTGTTCGTTCAGAATGCACTCAAGAATTCTCGGCTAGAAGGTCTTCTTTTCTACAACTCCGATGAATGACGCAATGAATTAAGACCTTAACTAGTTTGCGGTACTATGGGCAGCTGGCGAGAGATCGTGCTAGCTCGAGAAGCTTTTATGCCATCTAGATAAAGTAACTTATCTTCGTGGCATTTTTTGATCAAATACGATTTAACGTTGTAAATGCTAACATTCTTCTGAGACCCGATCCGATGACGGTCTTTGTTGGAGACACAGTCGCCTTTAAGTATTGTTGATCCTATGCAGCTGGCTTTCTAGGATCGGGTAGCCTGACTCTGAACTGAGAACTTGGTACTTAATTGTATCTCGAACCAGTTAAGTGGAATTTAAGAATCTTCTAATTCTGTTTGCTCAATTTGACCCTTGTACCATAGCTTTCTGTAGTACCTTTTTCTCTATCCACTCCAATGGAAAAAAATAAGGAGCCACAGGGAGTAACAAATTTATTGAAATTGACTAACCGAATCTTCGAATTTTACAGGACAAGGAAGTCAAGTACCTATACGCGCCCAAGGAGAAAATACTCTTCCCAACCTTAAATATATCCGAAAATGACACGTATCTAAAGTACGAGTATTAGATATTGTAGTTAGAGTAGACACACTTTTACTAGAGGTTCAGTAGTAAACGAGTAGATACACACTACCAAGAACTAAACTCGGCAACTCTGGAAATGGCAGTAGCAGTGGTAGATGGTGGTGGGCACTGTGGCTGGTGGTTAGTTCCGGCCTGGTGTTGTGGTTATGCTTTATGAAAATTTCGTTTGTCATTTAAATAACGGCTTCATCGCATGCCAGACAGGAAGAACAAATCCTGATTCAAGTCAAACGGTATTTTTTTCTCGTTCATTTATTTGCTTTCTTCCAGTCCAGTCCAGTCCATCCCTTCATTGTCATCAGCCGGTGTTGGTGCTCGGGTTATGGTCAAAAGAAAAACGGCCCATTGCTGCGGTAGACGTTTGCAGTAGCATATGGCAATAGCAATGGCAACAGTAGCAGTTGTCAGTTTAGGGTTGGTTAAGAGGATATATGAGTGGCATACAGGATTCAAAAATTTTGTTTTCTGATTTCGCTTTCTGTTTTTGTTTTTTTTTTCGTGTTCAACTGTTGTTTTCCTTGGCTTTAAGCGGACTTCTTTTGGTTTAGCTGCTTCCACAAATATCCTGGATCATAATTTCTGTAGCCAGATGGGGTTTATGCATGCAGTGTTACTGCTACTCGACAGTGGTGACAGGTTGGCGACAAAGTGACAACGTACGAGCATAAGTATTCCTGACCCCATAGGAAAACTCGAAATACAACAACAACAGCCAAAACTATTTCAAAAAGTCAGAAAAGGGAAGGATTTAGTCCTTAAATAATGCAGCGCGTAAATACCGCAATCATAAAGCATAAATATTTGACATTTCCATTATTTCCGCAACCGGAAACCTACCACTGGGACCATGGGAGTGTGCACCAAAAATAAGGCTCGTCAGTGGCGATTAACTGACTGTAATTGCGATCCGTCATGCTCAACTGTAGGACGTTTAAGCCCTTAGAGCTTTTGTTACATTGTAACTACGTATCCGTATGTACGTTTAGGAAGAAAATACACTCTGTGAGGTTGAATAATTATTAGGTGAACACTTTGCTGATGGGGTCGTCTGTGGGACATACATACTCGTATGTGCCAGTAATATTTTCGCGGTATTATTTTAGAATTATGGAGAACTCAACAAATGTGCGGCGTTACCTTGATAAAATGTGGTTAAATGTTTACACCGGAAGTGGGTGGTGCAGAGGTTGATGGTTTTTTTGTTTTTATTTAAATGCACAACAGCAACTGTGGACTGTTTATATGGAAATTTATTACCTTATTTGGTATCCGTACCATCACAGGGGTTAAAAGTTAAAAGGTGAAGCTGTGAGATGGTGGCGATATTACTGCATATTTAATAGTTGCCATTCCATTATCAGAACGTAGTTGGTTAGGATTTTATTGTCAAAAGCTGTTGCTGTTTTTTTTTTTTTTTTTTTATTTGCTGCATCTACGGTTTGTTGTTTGTTGGGGAATGAGTGACGGAACGATTTAATTATTTAAGACCGTGTGTTTCTCTAGCTAGTTTAATTACATATTGAATGGAGGGCAGAGTTTATTTTTGTTTCTATCTCTTGTAAGGGGGCAGATTGCTAATTAAAAATGCTGACTATTTGAATGTTTTGATAATGGAATTAGAGTCTGTTTTTGTAGATAATAATTTGATTATGTAATTTGACTATTCAGGTGCAAAAGTCAAGCGAAATTTGTTGGGTAAAACAGAGAAAAACCAATGTTAGCTCGAGGTGGTGCACTCTAATGGTTAAACGATATGAAATGCAGTATTTTTTTAATTAGCTTATGTTGTGTTATTTTATTTTAATTTAAATGACACCAATTGATTGCAAATTGAAGTAGCGAATTTCAATTTACACCGAGCTGGGCGGGCAAGGAACGAGATGTCCCTGATGTACAGATGTACAGATGTATTGAGTTGCATTGCGATTGAGTTCTTTACCACTTAAGTGAGGAACTATTTCATTATATTTTCCCATTCGTTACCTACTCAAAATTGTTGTATTAGATTTGGCCAGATGCTACACAAGCTCTCTGTTCTGAGTGGAAGTCGACACATTTGAACACAGCTCTCCAGAAGCAGCTCTTTCTCTCCAGAAGCAGTAGAATACCGAACCTAAACAATCTGACAGTACTCGTATATATTGGCAAAAGTTCCGAATATTGACAGTGCTCTGACCACTATGTCCACAGCATGAGCTTGTGTCTCGAATCACTGAATCGCTCGCCTTTCTTTTGCCATATCTGAGCTCACAGCCATACAGAAGAGATAACAGAAATGTGACGATTAAGGGATAACGATCATTTAATATTCAGACTATTAACAGATCAACTGGGCGTTCGATTAACTAAGAACAATTTTTGAGAAGTGGCATGTAAACGAACATATGACGACGATTTACATTTGATATGATTTTCTATGCAGATTTAATGTAAGTGTGCCACCACCCAAATGCCACGCGATACCCATAAAGGGATTTGGCTGCCACTTTGTTAACGAACTATTCACGAAATTGATCATATTGTTATCATCGAAAGGAATTTCTGTGGTGTAAGAGTCAAAAGCCAGCGAGCCATTGTAAGGAAGTTGGGCGTAGCACGGCTATATTTGCAGGAGACCTCCCGAATATATTTCGATCGGGTTTCACATTACTTCTCGAAGAATCCAATGCAGAGCGCATCGAATAGTTCACAGGCATCACTACCAATATGAGCTACATAAATCAACAAAAGAAAAACCAGCTGACAGGCAAATATAGAAAAACAATAGACTAGGACTCTAGAACTCTGGCAGCGGAAAACAAGGGAAGAACATAGGTTCCTTAGAAGAAAAACGAGAAAGAACGCCGCCCGATGAAGGCCATAGAAAAGTGCTCTTAGAAGAATAAGGTTCGGAAGTCTTACCAAAAAAAAACGAACATGTCAAAGCCCGAACAGAAATCCCCATAAATGGAGTAGAACCAGCGTCAGTGCTTAGAATCTGGAAAAATTAAATCTGCAAAGTGTTGGTGAAGACAAACAACATCTCACCATCAGAGAGACATCCTCGAAGGCAACTTTTTTTTTCACCCGACTAAAGTTATGTTAGGACAACAAACTTGAGTCCAACAAAGCTGCTGAATCCGGATACGGATGATACATAAACTCATTTCCAAAATATGGGTTGACGAAGCTATGGGCGACGGGTGAAGCCCCAGAATTGTTGGTGTGTATCAGTCTTATAAGCATAGCGTATCAAGTACAGAGTACATGTTGTCAATGAAAACAACTGATGGCTACAACTTTGAGATAGTAAGGGACTTTGTGTACTTCTGCTTTTCTTTCAGCTCCGACAACTACACCTCAGCGGAAATCATGAAAAAAATGACTCTAACTTCTTTGGATTAAGGGGATAGTTAAGATGTAAATCCTTGTCTTGAGCAAGCAAAATGACTTCACAGCGCGGAAGCTCAAACACTCACGAAAGAGAATGAAGATGTTTTCGATTTCATTTGCAATCGGACTTCAATAGAAATACCAGCTAGGTCGAATTGGGTGCATTCCGTCCTAGATCGGAAAGGTTTCGTCTCCAACACAGAGGAAAAATGGAGTAGAAGACGACCTCATTTTAGGGTGCCGCACGAATGTAAATAGAAAGGATTCAGCTGGAGAGGATCGCGCTAGCTGCAGAGGCATGTAAGTTGAGGCCCTGGTCCATCCTTGACTTTAGCGCCATCTAAGTAAGACAGTAGATATTGTTCGTTTTATATAGATGAAAGGTTTTCACCAAATTTTAGACTCACACCACACGAAGTGTTTCTGAGTGTGATAATGGATAGGGAATGCAAGCCTTACCTAACCTATTGAGATGATAGTACGGATCGAAGTGAAACTAAAGTTAAACCAACAATCCAAACTGTGGTCACCTGTAACTATCAGCGAAGACCAACATGCACTTCTTGCCCAGGTCAATAGAACTCTACCTTTCGCAGATTAAGATTTAAAAGCTTTTATTCTGAAGCCCAATCACTCCTTCACTAAGGGTTGTTTTATCCGTCCCCGCTCAAGTCCATAGTTATGTTCATACATTTTTGGTTACCAGTACTGAATTCAACAGAGAGTCCTAGTTTCGAAACTCATTTCTCAGGTATCCACATAGTCGCTTGGTTAGTGGCACATAGTACAGTATTGACTTGGCATCTGGATAGCTAACGGAAAAGCCTTACAGTCCACCGCTCCAAATCTACAGAACCACTTCATGTGGGCGAAGGTGGACAGGGTGTTTTTCCTTTCGTGTTACGCTCCTCCTGGCTTGGATAAGGAGTGAGCAACTGATGCGTGACATAGTCGCGGAAGTCAGATCGAAGTCACCGGTGGTCATCGCGGGAGACTTCAACGCTTGGTCGACTACGTGGGACAGCAAACTCACAAATGCCAGAGGAAGATCGAATGGTTCACGTCACTGAACGTGGTCGTTCTCAACAACGGGGAACACAAATTCGAAGCCGGACGGAACCTTTCGGCAATCGACCTCACCTGTGTCCACGATACACTTACACCAGGTACCTCTTGGTCGGAGGTATTTTCTCAAATAGTGACCATCGGACCATCCTCTTTGAAATTGTCAAAGCCGCTGACAGCAGGTCTGGCCACGTCCACAAAAGGAGATGGAAACACCGGCTATTTGATACTGAAGTCTTCAAAATGGTATGGAGTGATGAGACGGTTCTCCCAGACATTGCCCGCAATAAGTTGGTGACAACCTGCGACACTTCAATGCCACGGGTTACCCGGGGACCAACGAGGAAACCGGCTTATTTGTGGAATGAAGGGATCGCTCGCCTAGGATCCATGTGTATCAAAGCAAAACGCCGCGCACCAGGGGGGATACCCTCCCACATCAGCGCCTTGAGATTAACGCGGACAGCAGACTTGCTTTTAAGAAGACCATTAAGCGCATTAAGCTGCGGTCCTTTAAGGAGCTCTGCGCAAGCGCGGACATGGACCCTTCGGGGATGGCCTACAAGATAGCTGTAAACACCGTAAGAGGAGGTAGGTCGCCGCAGCCTACAGACCCTCCCCTGATGAACAAAATTGTGGCCACACTGTTCCCCAGGACGGTGAATAGAATTTCGCACCACGCCCCGTTACCGCAAGGATCGATCCCTGAGGTTAGTAAATCGAAAGTCCTCATGGCTATGGATCGGCTCAAGCCAAATAAGGCCCCGGGCCAAGATGGTATCGCGAGCTTGGCACTCGCTTTGGCCATAAAGGTAAACCCGGCCCTTTTTACAAGGCTATTTACGACATGATGGCGAAGGCGCGATAGTTAGCTCATTGGACTATCACGCAGAGAGCCTGGGTTCGATTCCTGGCTGGGTCACCAACAATTTTTCAACATCGCCATCCCCTTCGGCGGGCAATGGCAAACTCCCGAAAGTAAAATTGCCTACAAAAAAGCTTCTAAAGAGTGCCGTTCGGACTCGGCGATAAACCGTAGGCCCCACTCAGATGTGACAAAAATAACAACATGAGCAACACAAATGAGTGTCAAGAAGCTAAGCCATGGCCCATACCGGGCTGCCAGCGCCACAGTGTTTTTTTTTTTTTTTTTTTTTTTTTTACGACATGCCTGAAGGAAGGCACATTCCCGAAGCAATGGAGGAGGCAGAACTTAGTCTTGACTCCACCTGCCTCTGGATATCGACCAGTCTGCCTTTTGGGCGCACTTGGAAGAACACTCGAAAGCGTCATTATGAATCATCTCTGAATGAAGCCTTGGAATGCCCTGGGTGGTCTGAACGAGCGGCAGCTCGGCTTCAGAAAACACAGATCGACCCTGGATGCCATCGAGAATGTCGTCAACATAGCTCGAGGCGCTACGGCGCGATTACTTTAGTGATAGAAGGCTGCAATACACAACCGATGTCGGTATGCAGCGTTACGGAGTGACATGCGGAGTCCCCCAAGGTTCGGTGCTGGTGTACAACAATGTGCTCGAGATTGCACTGTCTGAGGAGTGCACGATCGTGGGGTACGCGGATGACCTGGCCGTAGTAGTTGTGGCCAAGACTATTGAAGAACCTTTCCTGCGATACCTGGGAGTCCTCTTAGACACAAGGATCTGCTTTAAGAAGCAAGCAAGTAAAAGGTAAAGCCGACAGGACGACGATGGCTCTGTCCCGGATAATGGGAAATGCATCGGGCATTCGGTCTAATAAGCGAAGACAGCTAGCAAGGGTCCCCAGCTCTGTGATTCTGTATGCGCCTCCCATCTGGGCATCGCTCCGTGTAGTGAGTGCATATAGGACCGTTTCTGATGACGCTGCATGCATCCAGACCGGCATGCCGCCGATCGACCTGATCGCGGAAGAGCTGCAGAAGATCACTGCCCAAAATGTGAGATAACAATAGAGGATGCGAAGCATGTTCTCTTCTCGTGCCCGAGTATCGAACACATCAGAGCTCTATTAACGAAGCGATCGGGGAACCAGCTTCAGCGATAAAACTGAGCCCCAATATGTTAAGCAGCCCCCGGAAATGGCAGGCTTTTGAAGGCTCAATCGTGACATTGATGATGGAGCTGAGAGGTATAGAACGCCGCCGGGAGGGTGAACGTTTCCAGCGAGGTGTAACTTCTCCACGACTAGACGAACGCTTTGAGCCTTTGCTCAGGACATCCTTCTGACGAAATACCTAACGGTGGTTCCAGGAGGAGCTTCCCGTCCGGACGATGAGGACATGTTTTTAATTCCACAGCCATTAAGTATATTTGGAATGTACATTCTGAATGGGCATCTTCTTCGAAATCCGAGAAATTGTTCGTCGATAGTAACGTGCCCTCCCGTTAAAAAGTTTATTTTACATTAGGTTGTAAAAAGTTCTCAAGCCTTTCGTATCTTCTTGTCGAACAATGGGCAGTAAAGTCTTGTCACGTAGCATGCTCCTTGATAAATGATTATCTTTTATAGCTGCAAAAATTCCAAACAACGCTCGAAGTTCTGTCGAGGTTGTATCTCTTAAATTGGCAGTGGTCCAGTGACGAGTAGTAGGCCAACAATGTTTTGTTCTTAGGTCGGAGCATTTTTTTAAGTGTAATGACTATGTGGGGGTCACTTTCTGAAGTTCAAGCTGGTTCTGAGGACACACGCGGAGACCTTCTGCGTTTGATTCATCATTTGACTCTTGTATTGGCTCATTATCGATATACTCGCCTTCATAGTCACTTTTTACTTTTCACTTTCACAGTGAACTGCATGATTTCCACTTAAAATACCTCGTTGCGACATTCATTTTAGAAATTATACAACGTTGCCAAATAATTGTTCGTAGCAGCTCTTGGAATGTGTGTATGTGTGGCACTCCTTCTTCAGTTGATAGATTGCGTTCAGAGAAAATTAGTTGCTACAACATTGTTGTAGTAGAAAACCAGGACACAATACATCAATTCTCAATTCCTTAAACACTTATCAACTCAGCTTGCGCAAGTCCTTAATTTTCCTACAAATCTAAACAAAAATTCATCATCCGGGTGGTGTCATTTATCTCCTCTTAGTCAATCAATTTCATTACTCAATTGTCCTATCCATTTTGAAAAGCTTCACTAATCAAATAATCCTTCAACTGTTCTCTGTTTTCTGTTCTCTTTCAGATTGGTAGCCGAATTGCGGCACCCAAATGAAAATCGAGTGAAATTTACGAATTCATTGAGCATAGGTGACATGATAGTCGACAATATCCATTTGGATTGCCAGAGTCTACTCTACAAACCATACGCTGGTAACTTGTCGGACATTCACAGATAGTTATGGCATGGACGGAGTATCATCCGACCGGCACGCATAACCATCGATATCTGCAGAAGCAGCAGCACCAGCAACAGCAGCGTTACGCGTCCACCCAAATGTGGAGTAATCAATTCAACTACTACAACAGCCTGATATGCCATGGCCCCAATAAATCGTCAATTAGCCACAACAGCCAGAAGTACCGATATAACTACAACCACCCGGATAGCCTCCCATTCTATTCCAACAACAGAGACCGATTCAGCAGCAGGAATACCATCAACATTATCATTAACGTCACAAGTGTCTAGAGTCACCATCACCACCCTGAGGAGGAGTTCAAATTTTAGCTTAAGCTCATCACTCCTCGTCATCATGCTGTACGCTGCTCTCTCCGGTCAATTGATGGCCGATTGCCCCAATCTCTGCGAATGCAAGTGGAAAAGTGGCAAGGAGTCCGTTCTGTGCCTTAATGCGAATCTCTCACATATCCCGCTACGCCTCGACGCCGGTACCCAGGTACTAGATCTTTCAGGCAATGACATCACCAGCATCCCACACGATAGTTTTGCCAATGCAAATTTGTTAAATCTACAAAAGGTCTTTATGGCCAAGTGTCGCCTGAGATCCATCGAAAGGTATGCATTCCGAAAGTTGAGCAATCTCGTAGAGTTGGACTTGAGTTATAACCTTTTGACGGCAGTACCATCGCAATCCTTCGAATCCATTCCCGAGCTGAGAGAGATAAAGTTGACGGGAAATCCGATATTTCGAGTGGCGGCAGAGGCCTTCACCAGGGTACCCCAACTTGTGCGATTAGAATTGAGTGACTGTAAAATAAGTGTGGTTGAGTCGAGAGCATTTGCGGGACTTGAAGCAACATTGGAGTGGTTGAAATTGGATGGCAACAGATTGAGTGATATACGTTCGAGTACACTGACGGTGCTCACGAATTTACATGGCCTAGAGTTGGCTAGAAATCAGTGGAATTGCTCGTGTGCTCTGCGACCGCTTAGGTCATGGATGCTGAGGGAGAATATCCCATATGGCATACCGCCAATTTGTAGATATCCATTACGACTGGCGGGAAGAACCTGGGACAAGATCGATTTGGATGACTTTGCGTGTGTGCCACAGATAATAGCAACCGACACGAAGGCGCATGGTGTTGAGGGGAGAAACGTAACTATGAGTTGCTATGTGGAAGGTGTTCCGGAACCCAGTGTACGATGGATGGTTAAGAATCGGGTGAGTACACTTCACTAACACAAACCATATCACACTGTGGTGCACCACCAATGATTTATGACTCTCATTTCTCTTTGTTTTTTTTTTCTTTTCTTTTCTCTTCTCCACTTACACAGGTAATTGCCAATCTTACAGGTGAATCATCCCCCCGAACATCTGCCACCACTCAAGGACGCAAGATGTACGTTGTAAATCTTTTACGAAATGCCTCCAATCTGACTATTCTCACCGCCGATATGCAGGATGCTGGTATCTATACTTGTGCTGCTGAGAATAAAGCTGGAAAGGTGGAAGCAAGTGTTACTTTGGCTGTGTCACGTCGACCGCCAGAGGCGTCACTCGGTGTGAAAATCATTCTTGTGTGCATCCTGATTGCACTAATCTTTGTGGTGGGTTCATCGTTTGCTGCCATTTGTTTCTGCTCGTTACGGAAGCGAAGGAAGATGCGTCTATGGAATACGCCCGCAGCTAGAACGGAGAGCTATGAGAAGATTGAGATGAGTGGTCGTGGTAATAATAAGTCACATGATATAAGAACATTCCGTTCGTCACAAGGCGATGAGAATGGCTACTTGGGAAGGCATAACGAGAATGGGGGTATAGCACTTGTTAACACTGGTGAACCAAGACGCAATGGAGAGTACCGAAACGTGCCGACCGACGATGATGGCACCGGCTATGAGGATAGTGACAATAACGGTTGTACAAGCTTTAGTATACCAATGCAGGGTCCAAAAAAGGATGCTGGCAATTCATCATCAAATCGCTGGAAGGGGGCGACGTTAAAAAGCAGCCCACAAGAGGTTCGACGAAAAAACTCATCGGGAACAGATGCAGATTCTGATTTACACATACCAAGGCTTATCGATATAAGGTGAGTTATCACTTGAAATATAAGAATGTCATAATGGGTTTGGTAGGAGGAGGTTCTTTGTGGTGAGTACTCGGTCCTTTGGAATAGATACCTCCTATAGAGCTCGTTTTGCTTCTTCCAAACGAACAGTAGATATGCCTGAACAACTTGTAAGCCAAAGAAGTGTTTTTCAAGCCACATCTTTTCGGAGTCTGTATCTTTGCACCTGATCTTCATGAGACCATCTAATAAGGTTGCACTTTTGGCGAGATTTTACTGGTTTTTATCTACTCTACCACCAGCCCTCCTCTTAAATGTGGCCAAATGATCCAAAAGCGCAATTCAATAGACATTTGCCCCTTTTTTTTTTAAAAAAAAACAATTTTACCCTCTATAAGGCCACACTGAGTAGGACTGATGATATTAATGTAGTCGCTGCTAAAATAGCTAAATACTTTGTCACGATAGCTGCTTTTATTTTGACACCTGCTCGCCGCACTATCGATCCAGTAATCGATTTGAAAGGTCGCATTGCAGACTTTTTGCCAACTTTCATACATACTGTACTCAGTGCCTGATTTAAAGGTGGGCAGCTGGGGCTACAGCTCCGGGCCTCCACAAAACAGGGGCCCTCACAATAGACTTCGATAAAAAAAATATTTCAAACTCCGACGAGTAAACACCACACAAAAAAAACAAAAACAAATGAAAACCATCAAACACAGGACCGACGACGATGAACATCATCTTCAACATCTCCGAACTAGAACTTCAATATTCTCTGTCCCAAATAGCGGTAAATTGCAGTGGTGAGAGAAATCTGTGATCCCAAAAATGACATTGGTCTTTGGCCTAACCGCGTAACAAATGAAATGATCGAATATTGGCCTAAAAAAGGTTCAAAATTACGTTGAAGTTTCTCTGTAGGATTCAGTTCTTCAAGATCAGTTCTTCAAGTTCCATCTTTGTTTCGAAATGTTCAAAGAATACGAGGGTTGTCTGAAAGGTTTCCGACTGAACAATGATCCAAGACATATTTTCTCAAATTTTTTATTTTATTTTTCTACATAGTCTCCTTGTAAACACACTTCTCCCAGCGATGCTCCCATCTCTCTTACCCGTCCAGATAGTACTTGGCGTTTTCCTCTGCAAAATAATTGTTCACGAAGGTGATTGCCTCCTCATTTGACGAAAATCTCTGTCCTCCGAGCGCAGTTTTTAGATGAGGGAGCAAAACGAAGTCGCTTGGGGCTAGATCTGGTGAATAAGGCGTATGGTCAAGCAGTTCAAACCGTAATTCATGGATTTTCGCCATGGCAACCACTGAGGTGTGAGACGGCGTGTTAGCTTGGTGAAACAGGATTTTCTTTTTCGTCAAATGTGGCCGTTTTTCCGCAATTTCTGCCTTCAGCTTGGCAAGTTATGATGCGTAGTATGCTCCTGTAATGGTTTCTCCTTTTTGATCGGCTCCAAAACTCGGATTTATTGCGTCTAAACTGCACCAACAGAGCGTTGGAAATGTTTGTTCGAACACGTTTTTGGTCTAACGTAAGCAAACGCCGCACCCAACGTTCGGACACCTTTCCTATGCCTAAATCATGTAACAAACACGTCATCTAACACCATTTGGTGAACTTTAGCAATGTTATCGTGAGTGGTTGCAGTTTTTGGACGTCCCGAACGTTCATCATCTCCCAAGCTCTTACGGCCACGTTTAAGTTCAGCTGCCGCAAATTTCACTGTGGTAAATGATGGTGCAGAGTCCCCATACAGAGAGTATAACTCTTTTTTGGCTTGCGTACGCAAATTGCCTTTTACAAACAAGCTCAATAACAGCAATAACAGTTGTTGCATTCTCGAAAAGGCGACACTCGAGAATGCAACAACTACCGTTCAATCAAGCTTATGTCACACACAATGAAAATCGTCGAAAGAGTCTTAAACGAACGTCTTCGGCAAATAATAAAGCTCGATAATAGCCAGTGTGGATTTGTTGAAGGAAGATCGACTGTGGACGCTATCCAAAGCCTACGAATAATAATGGAAAAGCACCGAGATTCGTCTAAGGATTTACACATGGTATTTATCGACCTCGAGAAAGCATTCGATCGAGTGCCTAGGGATCTCATATGGGCCGCGCTGAGGTCTCAAAACGTACCGGAAACGTATGTTAGAATCATACAAGACATGTACGGAAACGTGAAAACTGCGGTTAAAAGCTCTGCTGGACTAACGAGAGAATTTCCAGTTAATGTCGGAGTGCATCAAGGAAGCGTACTTAGCCCTTTCCTCTTTAACGTAGTATTCGACTATCTTTTAAAAGACTGCATGCGCGAAGCAAATGTAACGCCAATTCTCTTCGCTGACGACGCAGTTATACTTAGCGATAACGTCGAAGATTTACAGAACGCCTTAGATTCATGGAGAAATGCGCTAGAGAGAAACGGGTTTAAAATAAGTCGTTCAAAGACGGAGCATTTGACGTGCCCATTTGCACATCCGTTGCGACCTGTTCCGGATATAATGTTAGACGGAATAGTTCTTCCGAAAAGCACTATCTTTAAGTACTTAGGATCAATCGTTAACATGGAAGCGAAATGTGACGACGACGTAAACCACAGAGTGAGTGTGGGATGGATGAAATGGCGGGAAAATTTGGGAATCTTTTGCGACAGAAAATTTCCACTTAAATTAAAGGGGAAACTCTACACCACGGTTGTAAGACCAGCTCTTATATACGGTTCACAGTGCTGGACAATGTACGAAGCGTTTAAAAACAAAATGACGGCAGCGGAAATGAAAATGTTAAGGATGTCTAGTGGAGTCACTAAACGCGATTGCATTAGATCTACGCGTATAAGAGGAAGTCTACATATAAAGAATTCGGTAACCGAACAGCTTGAGGCGAATAGAATAAGCTGGTATTGCCACGTTCAAAGAAGATCTGCGGAAAATCCGTTTAAAAAGACACTATCAACTACGGTCACTCCAACTGTAAGAAAACGAGGTCGGAAAAAGAATTCCTGGATTTCTCAGATGGCAAATGCGCAACAACGTCTGGGGTTAACCACTGAAGCGGTCCAGGACCGAGCATTATGTAGACGCGTTCTGCGGTCTGCGACATTAGCCAACCCCATAAGCGGAGCAGCAGCGATGCAGTAAAAATGGGAAACTCATTACGCATAAGTTCGTATAACGAGGAAAGGGTTAATAAAAGGATAAGAAGAAGAAGAAAAACAGCAATAACAGCTCGATACTAAATTTTTTCCATTTTTACAAAAAACACTCACATCGACTCATCCAAACGACTGTCAAGTAAAAACTGCGCGTCCAAAATGACTGAAACTTCGATTAGTAACTGTCAAAAGATGCACAACTACCATTCACTAGCTTTTATTGACGAGTGCCGCTATCTTTACGTTGCGGTCGGAAACTTTTCAGGCAACGCCACAATAAAAATCAAGAGACCGTCAATCGATAGCCTTTCGAGGTGACAATAAAATTATTGGTTCACCAAGGAATGGAAATTTTCTAGGAATTTTGGAATTGATCAGTTTTATGGGTAAGAAAGTGCTAACTGTTCGATATATTGGAACAGAAAAATTTCTCACATTTTTACCAAATTGCGACCATACCGGCAAGGCCATAGCAAACGCTTTACTAAAAAATTTAGGTGACCATCAAAACGAAATTTTGGATTGATGCGGCCAATCATATGGCAATGCTGCAAACATGAGTAGTAAAAAACAAAGGAATGGAGGCTCTTATTTTGGAGCAAAATCATTTATCGGCGTTTGTACCATGTTGTGGTCATTTTCTCAATTTAGTTGGAAAGGCAGCTGCCAACGCTTGTCCATCGGCTATCTTTTGGAACGACATCTTGCATGATGTCTTGCAGGACCCGAAAATGATTCTTGAATCTGCAATGCATGCATAAGAATCATTGAAATCATTCGTTTAATCCAAAAGAGACGATTTTGATACTCGTAAATACAAGGAAGCAGCTAAAGAAATACCACCTTGATCAAAAGGTTCCCATGTGGCGCTCCCATTGAGTTTTGTTTCTTTTTTTAAGTTGGTACATCTGGTACATCCTCTAAATCTTAGCATCATAGCTTGACATTTGCTAAAGTTACGTAGCCAAGAGCACATCTATCTCTGGGTGTGTTGGCGATTTTTTACAATTTTAGAAATGAACTTAAATTTGTAACAACGAACTTGTGCGCGAACGTTGGAAATTTCGGAAAAGTGTTTCGGCGATGATTCTCTAAAGAAAACGATCGTATACCAGTGGCACCAGCGGTTCAAAAGTGGCAGACCATCGACATCAAAAACCGACGAAAACATTGATGAAGTAAAAGAAATGTTGGTCAATAACCGCAAATTAACCATCAGAGAGATAGCGGAGGACTTGAACATTGCCTATGGATCCGTCCAAGACATTTTGGTTAATGATTTGGGTTTCCGTCGTGTAGCGGCAAAGTTGGTGCCAAAAGACCTCAATTTCATGCAAAAAAGAGACCCCGGGTTGACGTCGCAAAAGAGATGATTTGCGAAACCGATCCCACATTCATCAAAAGGATCATTACTGGAGATGAGACATGGCAGGCAAGTGAATGGCGTTCACCAAATGAGCCAAGACAAAAAAACCATGTCGTTTTCAGTCAAAAAAGAAGGCAATGTTCACGGTTTTCATGGATTACAACGGTGTAGTGCATCATGAATTTTTACCAGAAGCCCAGATAGTAAACAAAGAGTATTATTTGGGCGTTATAAGACATTTGCGTGAAGCAATTCGCCGAAAGAGACCAGAATTGTGGGCAGAAAACTTGTGGATTTTGCACCATGGTAACGTACCGTCGCACAGTGCCATTATTATTCGTAATTTTTTGACGAAAAATGCAACAAATACTATCCAACAGCCACCTGATTTGGCTCCCTGTGACTTCTTTCTGTTCAATCGAGTTAAAAAACCATTACGGGGAACGCATTTCAGCAGCCGAGAGGAAGTAATGGAAAAATCGCAGGCAGCACTGATGGACATACCGAAAACCGGATATAAAAAAATGTTTCGAGGATTGGATCAAGCGCTGGCATAAGTGTGTTGCGGTCGATGCGGACTACTTTGAAGGGGACAATATAGATTGAGATCAATAAACTTGTATTTTTAATTTTCGGAATAAATTCCGGAAAATTTTTGGTATGTCATGCTAACCAACATGTACAATCTGTCACCAAACGAGAAATTCAAAGTATCCGGTTTGTTCCCACTGTTCGATCAGCTATTCGATCAGTGTTTCTCTTACTGAAAGATTGCTTGCATACGCTGCTGTACGTTCGCGATCTGGATTGCTCAATCACATAAAGAAGATGGATGCTGCACGCTGGCACGCTGCAGCAGAGGCATTAATGAAAGTGTACAAAGATGATTTAGAGCCTAGTCTGGGTAATGAGTTGGTTCAATTTGTATCTTTGATCGACTTATACAAAAAGGATTATAGAAAACACCAACCTACAGAACTATTTTATTACCACATTCTTGGAGATCAAATTTTCAGAGCTACATTCCTAAACTTTGAACTTTGAAACTGCACTGAGAATGTAGGTATTTGGTTTTGATGGTGTGTCTAATTGCACTAAAGAGCGTTCATTTTCAAAAATGAAAATTATAAAAAATAGGCTTCGAACTACGATGGGACAAAACCGACTATCAAAGCTATCCCTACTCAGCATTGAAAGCGATTTACTCCAGGAACTGGATTTTTCGTTGGAAAAAGCTCGCAAGGTTCCATTTGCTAGGGCTTTAATTTAATTTCATATAATTCTTATTTTTGTCTTTTATTACATATCTATGTTTGTTAAGATAATAAGTTGAAAAAATTGTTCATTTTATTTGGAAAATAATAAGCCAACACTCACTTGTAGCCCCAGGGCCTCCAGACCTCTAAATTCGGCCCTGACTGTACTCGTTTTATGTGCTTTTGATTGAACTTGTTTATCATTTTGAATAAATATGAATAGCAAATTCGGTGATAAAATGTCGATGGTAGCAGTATCATAGCGTCAAGCCTCTCATCGGCAGTTTAACGCGACATTCACCGAGAAAGTGCTTTGCAGCACATTTGGGTGATAGGCAAAAGTGTCCTAACTCGTTAAGGTAAGAAGTCTGCGATCCTTTCTACCGAGGAACAGAAGAAAGGCGGTTGACTCCTTTGAGTAGAAACGTACTTAAGATATCGTTTGGGCTGTCTGCAATCTAGAAAAACATGTCATATACTCTTGTGCTCATACGAATCATACGAAACCCACTTGTCGAGAGGACGGAGTAATCCAAATATGGTGCAAGTTCTGAAAAATTATTCGACGAAGTTCTTTTCCCCCATTCTAGTGTGCCTTGACCCACACCCACATGACTCGGTGAATGTAGCCTCCAAACTGCGTTCCCATTACCCCATTTTCTTAAAATATCCTTTAGGTCATGAAGGAGGTCCCTGTAAGGAGGGAGAGATGCCGCACCATGCTTCATAACAAACAAAAGAGTTTGGTTAAGTGCGGCATCTATCCCGACACGGCATCTCTCCCGCAATTACCCTATACCTTCTTCAAATTCATTTTTAACAGCTTGCATACCTCGACGTCGACCTCGACCTCGCTTACTTGTTGATCATTTTGGTTAGATGGAAAGTAATGTTGGCTATCATCGTCAAGGTTGACTAGTTTTTTCTGCCTGATGGCGGCGAGATGTTGAACTTCTTCGTCGTTAAGGTTGGCCATGGTTCATTTTGCCTTGAGAAGTTTTTCTTTTCATTTAGTAGAGCGTTAGGATGTCATTCCTAGAGTACAAAGTTTCAACATTTTGGATCGGTTATCTTGTGATCTGTTTTCCTTTTTTGGAGAAGCCGAGGTTCTTTCCTTCTTCCCTTGTTTAGCTGCTTGCACTTGACGGTATTTTTCATCAAACCAGGAATTGCTTGGTCGTGGTGGAATGAAATCTAACACATCAGTTGCATCGTTTTAGATGGTACATTGGCAGCGTTTTCACTGGTCTACGGTACTTGATGCTGGCAGTTTAGGAATTAATGAGAGATTTCGTGATACGCGTTCGGGGAAGATTCTTTTGATACACCCTCCTAAAGTACTTATTCTTTGTTCTAGCGCTTGAAATATCCGAATTCGCTCGTTAGGTGGTGCTTAGGTGGTGATCCGAGTCAATGTCGGTTGCTGGAAACGCTTGGACGTTAAGATTACTAGAGGTGTTACTGGAGCGTTTTTTGATCCGGAGAGAACCATGTCCCCTTGTGTACATTGAGATGAGGAAAATCCGCGTGTTTGATATAATGATAATTCTTACTGCCGCCAGGGGAAATAATCCTTAGTCTGTTGTTAGACGCTGTGTAGCTTTAGCTTACAACTGTCCTTCCAAAGATGTTCCCCTCTCCTTTTTGACGTTAAAGTCACTTAGTACGATTTCAACGTAATCCTTCGGACGTTGTTCATATGTCTTGTCGAGGACCTCGTAGAAACATTCTTTGGTGGCTACGTCCTTGTTGTTTTCCGTAGGAAAGGGGCGCATATCAGGCTTATGTAAGCAAACGTATGCTTGATGCGAATTGTCATAAGACACTCAGAAGCTCAACATTTCTTGACGATTGCCCCATATGGCAAATCCGCATCCGCACACAGCAGACATTCCGCTCTGTCTGCATTGTTTCTGAGGTTCCGTCAATTACGCATTCCGGTTTTTAATTCAGTTCTCGGTCTCTTCTATCATTGATCCATTTTACATTTTTTTTTCTCTGGACAAAACTTTAACTAAACACTTTCTTTCTTTCCAGCTCCGCACCGGATTCTGTGGCGAGTTCCATTTCGAGTCAAGTTGACGCCGCTGCACGACTAACAGCTGGCTACGCGTGGTCAAGTGCCAAAAAGACCTCTCCTCTAGCCAAGCCAGTCAATGTCGCTACGACATATATCAACGATGATGTCAATTCCTCAGTGTTCTGTTCATCACGAACGCCAGAAGTCGACTTCTTCGATAGCACATATCCCGATCTTTTAGACATGTCAAAATATAGTACGAACATATCATCAACTATTCCTAGTTCATCAATAGTAAGTACAACAAGTGTAATCGGTGGTGGACTCTGTACACTACCAAGAAAGCTGAAAAATTCTGGGAAATATTTCAAAAACTCCTCCGACAGTCAGTCACCATTGTTGGCTGATAATTCTAGTAAGTACGGCAGTAGCACGCTAGGCGATGCTGGCTACCTTACTGACTTTTCCATAGGTCGACGATTTTCAGCTGAATCATGTTCCAACTTCACTGGAGTTCGAACTACCAGTCAACGATCGAACAGCTATCTTAATCTTGTACAAAGTTCCAAGGCAACTGGAGGCGCTGCTACCAATGTTCATCGTCGTAATCCCAGTCTACCTTCCTCACCGGTACGTGAAGTCACTAATAGTTCACATCATCAGCGTTCGTTTAGTTCAGCAGCTACACCACTTCTAGACTTTACCAGTTTAACTAGTCGATCCGGTGGTATTGCACCACCAACGACATCTACTGTAAACGCCTATGATTACCATGCTGCACAACTTGAGCGTTTCCTCGAAGAATATCGAAATCTTCAGGATCAACTCTGCAAAATGAAGGAAACCTGCGACACCATTCGAAAGAAGGAAACACCATATCGCGGCATCAACCAACCACCTCAGTTCCCTGATCCACTTATGTACAGCTCTCCCTTAGTTGGAAGTCCACTTGTTCCCGATTGTCATACCCCGCCTAAAACTACTCTGCTAAAGAACAAGGCAATGCTACCAGGTCAACCGCCAGATCCACCACCATATTGGCTACACCGGAATGCCATGTTAAAAAGGGTCAACGACTCACAGGCCGAGAGTATCTTCAAGAGCTAACTTCCGGACAATTCAGCTTATCCCTAAGGCAAACCCCTTTCTTCTTCTCGGTAACGTAACGCGTTTCAAAACACACACAGATACACTTACACACTTCTTCGAACAAATACAATTTTATATTTATACATAGAGAGAAAGATAAACTGAATTTAGCATAAAAAATCACCAGAGAATGTGTATAGATACAAATTTATTTAAAAAAAAATAAAAAAATAAATAAATAAGGAAAAACATCATTTTATTACAGATACACTTTGTATCTTAAAAAAAAAATCACTTTTCCTTCCTCCTCTTCAAAAGACGGTGATGCTGACAGTGATTACAATGACGATGATGATATTATTATGAACACGATGATGATGTTAAATTAGTGTTTCTTCTTATATAATTTTATTTAAGAAGATAATTAGTAGAAAATGCAAATAGAAACAATTATAAATTAATAAAAAATATTATAAATGAAAAAAAAACAAAAAAACAAAAATGTGAAAAAGAACGTTTAGACGAATAGAACTAAAGAGCGATATGCTAAATCAAAGATCATAGTGTAACTATTGTAATGTTAGGGAAACTTCTCAATTAAGCATATTTAATAAAAACTATAACAAAAAATACAAAAAAAAACCAAAAAGAAATATGAAAAAATACTTTAACAAACATATGAGAGATTAAAATATTTTTTTTTTTATATTCAGTAAAAAATCTTAAACCTTTGACAGCATAAAAAGTAAATCTTTTCGATATAAATCGAGTTGAAATGGCTGATGGTTAACATGATTTTAAAATTATTTTCTCACTGAATTTACTGTGAGCCGCCAAGTTGAGTGCCCTACTACCTGAGGCAAGGTTTTCCCTTACATAGTGGTTCCTTCAAAGAACATATGAAAATGTTCCAAATACCCTCTATTTGTTCACGGAATTCAAGTCATTGGAGGTGATTATTTCTAGGCATTCTGAACAGATCAATAAAACCACTCAAAACAAAGATATTTTCGTTCGTTTAAGGGCGAACTCCTCTGTGGCGGGTCGAAAAATGAAGAATTTTCGCTAATTTCTTAACACAGGTCTGATTTATTTTTTAAGGATCGAATAGGAAAATATTAAAACAGTGTATGTTCGACTGTAACACCAAAATTACTTACTTACTTACTTACTTTACTTTAGGTGGCGCTACAGTCCGGGGTGGACCTGGGCCTCAGTCAACAAGCTTCTCCAGCAAGCTCGATCCCTGGCTGGCTGCCTCCAGTTTCGCACGCTAAGTTGGCTGAGGTCCTCTTCCACTTGCGTGCGCCACCTGAGTCTTGGCCTTCCTCTACTGCGCTGTCCCTCGGGGGCGGATTCGAAGACTTTTCGGACCGGAGCATTGGTGTCCATGCGCTCTACATGACCCAGCCATCTCAGTCTTTGGATCTTCACTCTTCTGGCTAGGTCCATGTTGCTGTACAGACCATACAGTTCGTCGTTGTATCTCCTCCTCCACTCACCGTCAATGCAGACGGGACCGAAGATCGCCCGAAGAATTTTTCTCTCGAAGCAACCAAGAACACCCTCATGATAATTTCCATGCCTCTGCGCTATAGAGCAGGACCGGGATTATTAAAGTCTTATAAAGGGTGACTTTTGTTGTCCGAGAGAGGGCTTTGCTACTCAATTGCCTTCTTAACCCAAAGAAACAGCGGTTGGCAAGAGTTATTCTTTGCTTGATCTCAGCGCTGGTGTCGTTGTCTGTATTTATAGCGGAGCCTAGGTAGACAAAGTTCTTAACTACCTCAAAGTTATATCTGTCGAGGGTGACGTTCTGTCCGAGACGTCGGTGTTGATTGTCCTTTTTGCTTGACAGCATATACTTGGTCTTGCCCTCATTGACCGCTTAACCCATTTTCGCCGCTTCCGTCTCAATACTCGCGAAAGCGCCACTGACATCACGATGTTTTCTCCCGATTATGTCAATATCGTCGGCGTATGCGAGTAGTTGGACGGACTTTTGAAAGATAGTGCCTCTTGTGTTTGCTCGTGAGTTTTGCACTATTCTTTCAAGTACGATGTTGAAAAAATCGCATGACAGCGCATCGCCTTGTCTCAATCCTTTCTGGACATCAAAGGTCTCGGTGAAATCTTTACCGACCTTGATGGAGCAGCGTGCATTCTCCATCGTCATCCTGCACAGACGGACGAGTTTGGCAGGGATGCCAAAACTAGACATTGCCCTGTATAGCTCGTCTCTATAGATGCTGTCATACGCGGCCTTAAAATCGATGAATAGGTGGTGGGTATCGATCTGAAGCTCATGGGTCTTCTCCAAGATCTGCCGTAGTGTGAATATCTGGTCGATGGTGGACCTATCAGGTTGTTGACAAACGGCTTCAGGCGTTCACACAATACGGCGGATAAGATCTTATATGCGATGTTAAGGAGACTGATGCCTCTGTAGTTGGCGCAGTTCAGAGGGTCTCCTTTCTTGAGAATTGGACAAACAATGCTGAGGTTCCATTCATCGGGCATACTTTTGTCCGACCATATTTTACAGATGAGTTGGTGTATGCTCCTTACCAAGTCATCGCCTGCCGCTTTGAAGGGCTCGGCAGTCATGCCATCCGCTCCAGCAGCTTTGTTGGACTTAAGCTTCGATATGGCTATCTTCACTTCATCCAGGTCGGGTGGACGGAATTGTTGGCCATCATCGTCCAGGTTGAAAGGTTGATTCTGCCTGACAGCGGTATTTGGTCCGTCATCGCCGTTATACAGTCTGCAGAAATGGTATTTCCAAATCCTCAGCATCGACTGCGATTCTACTACGATGTTCCCTTGTTCATCTGTACAGGCTTCGGTTCGGGGTTTGTTTCCTTTTGGTAAAACTTCCGAACCTCATTCCTGGAGTAGCATCTCTCAATTTCCTCGATCGCGCGCTTCTCATGCTCTTTCTTCTTCCTCCTGAAAAGCCGGTTCTCGTCTCACCTCTTCCGCTCATAGAGCTCATGAGCAGCTCTGGTCTTTCTAAGCAGTGCCGCGTTATATGCATCTTGCTTAGCTGCATGTGCTTGCCGGCATTCATCATCGAACCAGGGGTTTCGTTGTGGTGGACGAGTAAAACCCAGCACATCAGAAGCGGCATCTCTGATGGCGTTTTGGCAGTGTTTCCAATGGTCTTCGATGTTTGATGCTGGCGGCATTGGACCTCTTAAGAGATAAAGAGACACTCGATCGGAAAAGGACTTGGCGATCTCTTGCGATTGTAGCCTTCTGACGACGAGTTTTCTCACAGCATTAGTTTGTTTTGGCGTAGTTTGGGATATCCGCAACCGTACCTTGGCTACAACAAGGTAATGGTCCGAGTCGATGTTGGTTCCTCGGAACATACGAACATCCATAATACTGGAGGAGTGTCTTGCGTCGATCGCAATGTGATCAATCTGGTTGACTGTTGATTGATCAGAAGTTCTCTAAGTCCCCTTGTGTACGTCCAGATGTTAATCAAAAAAAAAATCACCGAGGACAATTTTAATGTCATAGCTAGGGCATCGCTCGTAGGTCTTGTTAAGAAGCTCGTAGAGGGCATCCTTGGTGTCGTCATCTTTCTCCTCTGTGGGGGCATGCGCGCATATGAGGCTTATGTTGGCGAATTTAGCCTTGATGCGGATTGCTACGAGGCGCTCGCTCACATGCCGGAAGCAGAGGACTTCTTGCCTTAGTCTGCCTCCGACAACAAATCCGCATCCAAATAAGCGCTGCTTTTGCCGTCGATAGCAATTGCCGTAGTACATGTCGCAGTTTTTCATCTTCTTTTTGTCCGGCCCATCCCATCGCCAAAATTACTTACACCAAATTGGTTGCAACTTAGTAAATTTTTGAAATTTTTACTTGGTTGGCTTAGAGAAGAGGATCATTAAATGGAAATACAACACAGAAAGCTGCTTTAAATATCTTTGAAATTGGCTTTATTTGACAGATCATTTGATGGCATTAATGTTCGAATATGATTTTTGGTATGTGGCAGCCGTGGCTGGTTCGAACATTTCGTAATATGGAGGTCCAATTTTCAAACACTCTTCGTGATATACGTATATAAGGCTGTATTTCGGTAATAACATGCCGAATGTTGCCTTCCAATGGCGTAAAATCCAACAAACAAGGTGCCCAAGTAACAGTTCCATTTCGTAAAATTCATCGGTCGTCAAATGTTTATTTTAGTAAATTTATGGTATCGCGCGATGTGTGGCATGTGGTGCCGTCCTGCTGAGACAACATTACTGAAGTATTAAATTCTTTCAATTGAGGCAAGAACAAATTAGTTATCATGTCTCTGTACCGCTCACCATTGACTGTAACTTTGTGTTGAATTTTTCTAATTGAGTTGGTGTTTCGACAATGGCTTGTAAATAATCTTCGCTCTAAATTTGACAATTCTGTTTATTGACAATAAGTATGTGTAGCCAGTTAACAAAAAGTTCGCTTCATCACTGAATAAAGTTTTCAAATAAAATTGTGGATCAATAACCAAGTTGCCTTCGGCTTATTCATCAAACTAACAGCGCAGACGATGATCGCGTGGCTCCGATTCCAATACAACTTGAATCTTTTAAGCATGTAAACCAATATCTTAACGCGAAATTCTCCATAAACTAGATAAGATTGAGACTTTTGGATCATTATCAACACTACGCTGCAGTGAGTCTATTCATGATAAATTGTCAAATGAAACTAACCTCAAAATAATCCAGAACTGTCAAATCGGCTGTCATAGGAAAGGGTGTTGCCAATTTCAACTTCTGCGCCTCTAATAAAAACACACCATGTTCCCGTGCTGTACTATACATAAAATTAAGGCGGCATTGCTTACTTGAATTTTTGTAAGAGGGATTCATTTTTTGGTTGCTTGATTTGTTTTTGCAACAGCGATTGAAAATAGCGGTACTTAACATTCCCTCTATGGTGGTGTCATTGTTTGAATTGACACTGGGGTGCTGGTAGGCAGTCTTTTATCACCTAGAAGTCATAAAGGGTGCGCCATTCATTGCTATCTTTTAAAAAGGCAATACAAAAACACTGTTCAATATTTTTCTACGATTGCTACTATATTGAAAAGAGTAAAACTTCTTTAAGTACGCAATATTATTTTATTCAAATGATTGCCTCGACTGGGTTGGCACTAGGCCATTCTGTCAACCCACTTTTACAATATATTTTTCACGGTATCGGCCCCTATTTCACGAACAGCTTGAACAATATTGGTCTTAAGTGCTTGAATGGTCTCTGCTTTCTTCACATAGCATCGATCTTTAATTGTACCCCACAAAAAAAAATCCAAAGGTGTCAAATCGTGTCGGGTCCGAGTCGGAGCGGGAACATTACCACAACGACTGATTTCACGATTACTGAACTTAGTGTGCATTGATTCGATTGTGTGGCAGGCAGCCACATCTTCTAGGAACTAAAGGTGGCTTAAGTCCAAATCCTCAGTATTTAGTCACAAAAAATCGATTATCATGCCTCGGTAGCGTTCTCTATCAAGTGTAACCTTTCTTTCATCGCCGTCTTAAAAAAAAAAAATGAGCCGAGAATATCGTCACTTCGAAAATCGAATCAAACAGTCATACTTTCAGGATGCATTGGCCTCTCTATGACTACTTGTGAATTTTCCGAGCCGCAATTACGGAAATTTTATTTGTTATACACAGTACCGGCTATAATGGAAATGCGCCTCATGGCAAAAGATGGTTTTTTGAGCAAGATTGTCGTAAATTTCCAGTTGCTTTGAAGCCCAATCAGAGAAGCGATAATGAAGTAGAGAGTCAATTCCTGATTCAACTGAATCTTGTAAGCGAATAACCCAAAATTTCCCTTAAGCCAGTGAATTTGATGATCAGTTCCTGAGTATTTGGTGCGTTAAGGGTCTCGGATATATATGCACACTGTTTCGACCGGAATTTCTTTTGAAAATTCGCATTGTTTCGGCAACATAGCATCTAATTTGGAAGTAAATTTACAATCAAGGGTAAACAAATCCATTTCAAGTGTCAAAATAACACACGATTCAATAAGATACAAGCAGATGGTCCGCTGCTATGGCATGTTGTTCAAGATATTAGTCTTGCGCGTTCCTAACCACTTTCTACGCTTCACTTTCAGTTTCTGGAAACGCGCTAGAGCACGTTCGCTTATTTCTTCCTTTAAACTCAATGTTATCAGCGATTGCCAACAGTTGTACAGACTTCTGGAATGTTGTGCATCTTGGCAGGATTGTGGGTTCCTCATTATTTAACAAAATGACGATGAAGAAAAAGCACGTTACCGTGTTGAAATCCCTTCTTGACATCAAATGCCTTGGTCTTGTCATTACCGCTTTTTATGAAGCACCAACAGTTTTCAATCGTCTTGAAACGTCTCAACAGTTTCGGCAGAGATGCGAAGGCATGGTAAAGTTCAATAGAGTTTTTCTCTTTAAAGAGGTCATGTGTAGCCTTACGATCAATAAGCAGATAGTGGATACCAAAAACTTATTAGGACTTGCCAGATTTTGATATAAGGTCTTTGGTGTTTATATGGTAAGGAGGAGAGAAATTTGTACGACAACTTGGGAATTCTTCCAATGATGCTATGATTCAATTTTCCGGTCACATATTCATCCCAACCATGTCAATCCTGATTGCTTAAATTAGTTTGGGTCGTCTGAAGCCTTGTAAGTCTTTGATTCACCGTCATGTCGATGTCGAATTTCTGGTACTGATTGTGCATGCTTCTATTCTATATTTGTGTCACTGGGAGCACCTCCTTATATGATTTCTATAATAGAACCTTCTCATGGCATCGAGCTTTCGCTACATGGTCTGGCCAATACACTTTGTTAAATCCTGGGTTTCATTGCGGTATTCAAGCGATACCTATCATATCTACATGCCAACTCTAATCGTTTCCTACATTTGGAGAAAACTCTATAGGTGTCCTGTGGTTATAGCAATTCGTCATTATATTTCTTCTTTCGTACTGTCACAGTGGTATCCGCATTCGCGGCTACAACATGAAAGCGGTCTGAATGAAGTTTAGGTCTTCGAAACTTTTCGCTCGAATTTCGTCTCTCGTTGATCACAATGTGTTTAGTCTGTTTGATGGTTTCTTGATGAAGAAAGTGTCAGGTCCTTGAAAAACGAGTGCTAGCTGTGGTGAGATTGTGCCCCAGTCTGAATTCAACTAGCCTGAGTTCATATTCCTGTCTTGGCGTTTAAATTACCAGGCAACAAACCTTAGGATATTGTTCACTTGTTTGATCAAGGAGCTCCTGAGAAAGTCATACTATTTCAATGTGGGGATGTAGCGCATATCAGGCTAAAGTGGGTGAATTTGACTTGGATGTGAATCAATCGTTCGCCCGTGGCTCCAGATTTCTTCCTAATTTTAACATTGATTTGAGTGGAACCATTTCCATGTTATTATCAATGTAGAAGTGGTCTCAGTCCTTCAAACTTCTTTTATCTGGCCACTTTGTAGTGACTTAGAGCTTCCGCTGCATGTGCACTGTAATGAGTCCGATCATTTCATTTGCATAGCTGAACGTCTTGGCGAGGTTTTGCTTAGTAGAGTCAGTATTATATGGGTCCTCAGTCGCGAGATCTGTGATTTACAACATACAATCCTATTGACTTGAAATTAAATTTTCTGGTACAAGCTCCTGCTCAGAGGATCCTTTCGCTTCCAGGTCAATGAACCCTCGAAGGCATCTCCTCCTGATCTATGATTTCATTTGAGGTGCTTTGTGGAGTTAACTGAGAGATCTCACCCATTGATTTCGGCTTCGACGATAAGATTTTAGTAATTAATATGCTAACCCTATCTACATAGCCTCAAAGACAATACACCACTTAGCTTTAGTAGACAAATTGGAGACCCATTTCCTAATTCGTAAAGCGTGCATCCCATGTGATCAAATTTTATTTTGGAATATCTAAAAGCACTTCCGTTTACTGACTCAAACAGCAGAACTAGTTCCGTGCATTCTTTAGTAATTTTCTCTCTTTGTTTAAGCACAATCAGGTTTTAGAGTGTTAATTGCTCACTGCTCTAGTTGTCCGATACCGTAAAAGACCTGAATTCCGATAAGTGACAAATCCACCTGTAAACAAGTTACCTAATACTTGTGACCTCCAATGACAGTAATTGTGGCATGGAAACTCGCTCAAAGTATCGAATAACTCGGATTTAATCGAAGTCGTCCAAAATCGAGAAAGGCTTTCTGGTTTAGTTCGAGTACCATACCTTTGTGACAAACTAGGTTTCATGGTGTCAATGTTCACTATAAAAGACTCATCGCAAACCATTATGCAACATCGTAACGATTCGTTCGTCGCATATTCAAGTCATTTAGATATTCCTCTCCAAATCAATCAATTGCCCACCACCATGAAAGTAAGTGTCACACTCCAAAGGGATTTCATCATCCAGAGTTGATTTCAAAATTGTTTATTTAATTTACCATTTTAGTTCGCCATTGTAGCTGTTGTTGCCCTTGCTTTGGCTGTTGCTACTCAAGCTTCAGTGATTCGTTTTGCTGGTGATGCCTTCACTCCACTGTCATACACTGCCGTTCATGGACCTGCATTAGCTCTCCGGTCACCTTTTGTCTATCACTCAGCTCCAGTAGTTCGAGTATTGCCAGAGCCTGTCTTAGCTCATGGTGAAGGAATTTATGTTGCTAAAACTCCCGGTTCCGAACATGTTGCTCCATTACCAGGACACATCAAGTCTGCTTTGTCTATCAATCTTTAATCAAATCCAGGAATTTTAGGAAGCGAATGAGTGACAAAATACATCCAAAATTTTGCAAAATACTTTCTTGTTTATCTTTTTACTATTTATCGAAGATCTTTCCTCTGATGTTTAGATACCGCCCCTTATTAGACTTAAAAATGAACATTTGTCTTATGGTATGGGGCCAGGATGTATTCGTAAAGGATTTTTGGGATTCTGTCGTTAATTTTGTGTAACTGGTACTCCTTACAAGTTACCTCCAGTGCTTATCAGAGTTCAAGGCGTACTATCCGAACAAAAATTTCAACGGGACCCAATATACCTCGCTGCATACATCAGAAATATTCTTTGGAGCCTACAACAAGTTCCAATTTGCGTTCGCAATTGCTTGATCTCAGTCGTTATTCCACGAGATTTTCTCTAAATAATGACTCGGAAGAGCATAATAGCATTTCTTTCTCGACTACGTTTTCCCTTTGGGTTAGATTTAAAGACTCTGCAGTCCATAGCATTGGCTCACATTCACTTTACCTGTCTCAGCCATGTCAGGCGACTGTTGAGCGGTTTTCTCTTACTGCCTTAACTGCTTCTACCAATCCATTGATTTTGTGTGTCCCTTTCCTTGACAGCATATTCTTGGTTTTGGCTACATTTAAAGATAAGCCTCCTTGGGTAGCTTTCATTTCAATACTCAGAAACGTATCGGTAATAACCGGCAAAGTTCTACCAATTGTGTCAATATCTTCAGCGTACGTACTGAGATTCAATACAATAATCATTATCTCAGACATAAGTTGGTGTATTCTCCCCACAAAGTCATCTTCAGCAGCTTTGAATACCTCGGCCGATAAGCCAGGTTTAGCTGCTTTGTTGAACTAAAAGCTTAGATATTGTTGTTCTAACTTTAATTTGGTCCGGTTGATGGAAATTTTGCGGTTCTTAGACTTTCTTCAACCAACCAAAAAGTGGTCGACATCAGGTAGATGTTAACTTCATCGACTGGTACGACAGAAGTCTGGGTTCAACTCATGTGCCAAGTTCCGAAAAACAGAATTTTTTTTAAATCGCAGCTACTACGGCAAGAAATGCTTAACCTCTGAAGGTAACTGCATAGAAGGATAAAGAGCTCAACGCTTTATGGACTGCTATTTCATTTGTCTGAGCTCTTTGAATGATTTCTGGAGCGTTTTCGTTGTTTATATATATAAACTACAGAGCCTAAATAGACAGAGTTCTTGACGCAAGAATCCCTGTTAATTGTGACGTTTTGTACTGGTCGTCGATGTTGTGCGCTTTTTCGCAATGAAAGTACGCACATATGTCGTATCGTAGACCAATCTACGCCAACTCTACTTCAATTCTGCAAATGTCCCGCAGAATGTAGGCCTGACAAAAAAAACATAGACAACTAGTGGTACAGTCATAGTCAGTGGTAATACAACTTCTGCCGGATTTATAATTGCGATGATTATCAAAGTACCGCAGACAGGGAGAACGAATTATTCACCTTGGACAAAGGTGATGGAGACTTCTGTCCTCAACACCTAGATGGAATTAGAGAAATATACTCCAAGCAAAAGTCTAGAAAAGCTGCTGGCGCCTTGTGTGTTTTGAAGGTTGCTCATCTTTAAGATATTGTCAGAGCATGAAAAGAAATCATACCGGAACCATGGAATCCCAGCATCTTCTAATGGACATATAAGAGGGAAACATAGGCCAACTAAAGAAAATCAAGTCTCCTTAGCATCAGTTTTAATGCCCTTCCTACAATCTTCAAACAAGGCGATGCTCACTTGTCTTCTTAACATCGTTCTAGAAATAATAGAGCTAAATTTTATTAGTTAACAAAATAGACGCGTTATTTTTAAGTCCGCACGTTAACAAAGTACATACTGTTACCAGAAAAAGGCGCACATTGCTAACGCTAATCGCTGGGCAGAGTGTTACCAATGACAGTTACAGCTTCGAGGCGTTTAAGGATTTCGTCTACCTTGGCTCTGTAGTTATAAGCAGCAATGACGTATAAATCAGTGGCAGAATAACTGTGCTCAATCTAGCTTAACAAAAGACCCCTATCATTCGGGTCTTGCTTTACAACGCAGAGGCTTGAATATCGTCGAAAACGAAGACGAAGAAGTACTCTATAGTACTTGGCCGTTTCGAAAAAAGGGTTTAATGCCTGTGATTTTCGATTCTGTTTGCATTGATGGGGAAAGAGGAGCAGAAGATTTCAACCACAAACTGTATGAGCTGTGCTATCGTATCAATTTATGAAAAGTAGTAGTAAAGATCCCGGTAAAATCATGAGAATCTTCACGGTGCAATGAACTTTCTCGATAGTCATCATGAAAAGCCGGAATTTTAACCGGAGATCCAGGCCCACCAGTGGCTTCGTATAATTACGAGTATTCCGGATATACGCTGTCATAAACGAAAATAGGTATTGAGTGTCGATTTTGAACTTGAATGTGTTTCTAAGGTTTTCATGATGTAAAGTTCCAGGACTGTAGCTGCACTTATAAAGACCTATCAGTTGGCCTACAAAAGATTCTAGCCGATAGCCGTAACAGTGAAAACCTAATAGGTCCTAACAATGGCGCAGACTAGACGGCTGGCATGCTTTCATATGGCTATAGTCGGCTTAAAGTTGGCACTTTAAAGCATTTCAAATTCATAAGACCAAGTAGAATTCAACGAAAAATTATCATCCGAAAAGTACAGGTTGCGTATAGTAATTGAGTTTTATCTTTTTGTTTCATTTTAAATCAACAATGGACGACTATAACCTAATACCAGAAATAAAATGAAATGTTGTTATCGTCGCTATATGTGCGAAACAAACCGATTAAGAAATCTCAAATTTTTTGAATTGTTTCCAACCATTCGCAAATGAGGTTCGTCCTGAACTGAAAGCATCAGATTGCGATATAGAATCTGTTGCAAAACGCAAAAAACATCGGGGAGGTTTGGACACCTTTAGAACAACACATTTTATCTAACAAGTGCAAGCGATCATTGACGAAAACCCTTCAAAAGTCAATGAGAGCCCTTTCAAGTGATTTTAGTGTTTCTGAGGACCTCATCAGTCGAGTTGTCCATGAAGACCTTCACTATTAATTCTACATTTTGTGTCGGAACAAGCACGGGAACAGAGAAAACTATCCGAGCGAAACGTTTTTTGAACACGCTTTAGCACCCTGAGGTGCTTCCATGACCACACCATACCGAACTTATGGCCGCCGAGCTCCCCAGACCTTAATCTCATAGATTATTACGTATCCTCATAACACCATTTCTTCGGGGGATGTTGTCCATTATAGTCATCATAATTAACCCTCCGATCAAGCGTTATATTAGCAACAAGGTCCATAGGGACCTGCAAGGATTTGTGTACAATTTTTCAAGACATGTACGGTATTATCATTATGTTTTTATGATGGCCGATTTGAACGCGGCACAAACGAAGGAACAGGTCCTGGTGTTGGTGTTGTTACTTAATTATTTTTTTTACGTGGCTTTCAGTGCAATTTGGGATGTCACGTCATTCGTAGATTGGTGGCTCGTTTTTCTATTTTTGAAATTGCCAGTTATCTTTCTACCATTAATCATACCCTTCGAATCACACAACCACCATACTTATATTCGATACTTGGCTGGCTGAGATGAAATGTTTTGTGTTAAACGTGCCCGTCCTCGATGGGAAAAAGTTGTTCGTCCATGGTCATCGTATCGTGCGGATTGTAAGCTGCTGCCAAATTAGCTTGCAAAATAAGCCACAAATCATCAATAGCTGCAGTTTTGCTAATGAGTAATCTCTCCGGCCTTGTTATCGCATTATCAAAGCGAATATATTTTGTGATAGGTATGAAACGATTATACGAGTATGATAAAGCGGCTTTATATAGGTATATTGGAGCATGTGTTGGGCCTCATAGTTCCTTAGCAGGCTCGCTGTTGGATTTACATATTCCAGCTTCTAGTGTCAATACTTTATTTTTTTTCTGCTTAGTTAGAATTGCTTCATTCCATATAGCTGTTATCTGCTCTGCTTTGCGATTCGTTTCTCGAATGATGATGTGAGCCAAATCTTCGATGATAAGAGCTCGACGGTAAATGGATCATGAACCAAGTTTTGCAATAGCCCTGGCTTGCTTCTAATGTAAACGACAATATTATGAGGATGAATGCGACTACTCGTTGGTGGATCTTTGTACCATTTTGTGCTATTTTTGGAAATTAATGGGTAGCATCAGTCTCAGCCTGATGACGGGCAGCATTGCCAGTAGCAGCTTCTTCACGGAGCTTTTCCATCTCATCATCGTGGTCTTCATCGAACTGATCATCATCCATTTCTACATTCACTTGGCTTTCGACATCGGACATGTCAATAGCACCTTCTGGATAATTTGTCATATGGCACCCAAAATAGGTAGGGGAAAATTCGAGATGAATGGCCAGACCAAACAAGCCCCGTAAGCTCACCCTTTTTCTTAGACAAAATGTAAAAAATGAAAACAATAAATAATTTTCGTATAATAACCATCAACGGATGAATTAATGTTGCCTGCGATTCGACAGCACATGGTTAGTAAACAACCGGAAATCGTTATTGCAACCTTTTTCCTCCTAATCATTTTATTGATCATACGACATAGATAGGGATGGTATATGAAGAAGGACCATAAAAGAATTATTTTCTTGCCCAATTCCTATGTATACATATCTTTATTAAATATTCTCTCTTATTTTCCATAATCTCTTCTCTATAATACACGTAGTTCCCTCGGGACCTTGTTACTAATTAGCGTACTAAATATCTTCAAAATGAAAAAATTCGAAATGTAGTGCACCCATCGTTTCGAAATAAGTTATAATCGTTTTAGCATTGTTTTTTTTTTTATAGAATACGGTAAGCATCAAGCTTCTTGCACTTGCAGAAAACTTGTGTAAAAATATTTGTAAGCATTCAAAAAATTAAAAGGTTCCAAGGGCCCTTCTCGCTGATCGGAGCATTTAATTCGGGCATGTAATCGTTTCCGGCAACGGATACAGAAGGTTATTGCTGCTAATGGAGATTTAATTGAATGATTTTATGGTCAGATAGTAACAGTAACCCAACGTTGTTTAAGAGTTTCGTGGAATTCTATTAAATTTAAAAAAAAAAACGATAATTTGTCCTCAAATATAATATTGATTCCGATTCCGTTTCCGTTTGTTTTATTCACAAAATTTCTTGAAATAATTTCTTATCGTTAACTCTTATTTTTAACAATAGTATTTTTGAAATTCATCGTTTCCATCAGCCATTCCACCCATCCAAACATTTTCAACCAAACAACTCCCACATCGAACGCAAGAAATCTCATATCATTCAAAAAACTCAAAAAAAAAAAACACTGTTGGTTGTGTAAAAATTAAAGAAAAAATTATAAACTTAAATAAATCATAAAAGAAATAATTAGAAACAACAAAAATATTAATCTCTCCTCAAATGTAAAAAAAAAAAACAAAAACAAAACTATAAAACCAATCTAACTATTGTATAAAATCCCATTTCAAATTTTCACTATTTAAAAAAAAAGACAAAAAACGAAAAAAACTACATAAAACTAAAAACCAAAAAAAAAAAACAAAAAATCAAGGATCATGTAATAAAAATGACAGAAAAAAAAAGTTGTTTTGTTAATAAATAAAAAGAAAAAGCAAAAGAAAAAAAGAAAAATGAAATAAGGATACTGGAAGGAATGATGGTTTCTCTTTGACTCAATTATTTTCCTTTTTTATTCGATTCTTGCTTGGTCCTGATTTATTCACAGCTGCCCTGAGATGAAGCAACCAATTTTCGTCCACAATTGAGCTGATTTGAATTATATTTTTCACTTCCTTTCGTCAGTTTTTTTGTGTGCTAGGTACGTGGAAAGGGGAAATTATTTTAAAAAAAATTTCACAGCACGTTTTCGTGGTTCGGAAGATAATGATACACTTCAGTGGTCTTATAAAAATAGAATTTTGCCATTCAGAGTGTATTTTTGGATGTATTGTACGAGTATCTTTTGGTAGGTATTCCTGGTATACATTATGATTTTTTTCATATTTTTTACGCTTTGCATTTATTAAGGTGAATGGAATTTGGTAATTTTTTATTGTGAGTATTGTATGCGAGTCTGGTGGATGGGCGTTGGAAGTGATACCATGAACAGTGAATGATTGCAGAAGTAAAAAGAAATATTATGTACGTTTATCAATGCCGATACCGATTTGAAAGTTCGGGATCTTTTCCTTAATCTACAATAGGCGGCTACCTTTCCTACTGGGGATTTCTTACGCACACCGGAAATATGGAAATATATGATGTATCATTATTTTGACGAGAGATTTAAGATATAACATATGATGACAAGAAAGGTAAGAAGAGTTATTTTTTATACAGGTAAGGCGGCTTTAAGGTGCTTTTCACGTCTTCCTGCTTCTTGGTTGCCTATGTATGTTTGCTTTCTGGTAGCAACCTTAGCATTTTACTCCTCCATATGATTACATTCAGGTACTGTTGTAAAGACTAAGGTTAGGTTAGGTTAGGTAAAACGTGGTGTGCCATAAGATACAAAACTAGACACCAAAACGGGCCCATCGCGATTCCCTGTGGGTCCAGTTGAAACCAACTCCACTTTACAAAAGAAAGCCGTCAAGGGCAGTCTTTTTCCTCTAAGTTTTTATAGAAATATTTTCCTAAGAATTTCCTTCGGCAATGCAATATTGCCTTACCGCTTGTAGATCCCCGCAGAATCTTCAAGTGTCTGTATACTCGTATGTCAGTTTTAGTCTCTTTGCGTGTTTCAGCAATAGATAGTGTCCTTTCAGTATTCCTATTAGCGTCCTAAGCTTATCCCTATTCAGCTTAATTAGCTTCCTAGATCTGTTATCGTCGAGAAGTGGCTATAGAGCCTTTGATACCCTATGTCCTTCCAGATTCGACCATCTTATGCTGGCGGCCTTTATGGTATTTTCTTAAATAGTGCCCCTTACCGTGCAGAGGGGTGGTTCGACCTCGCTATTGTCGAGTAGCCCTCCTCTTCTTGCAAGCTCGGCTGCTGGTTCATTTCCTTCTATACCGCAGTGTCCTGGCACCCAGCACAGTCTTAGCCGGTTCTGAATGCATAATGCTTGGAGCATTGTGCGACAGCCCCTGACTGTGTCAGAGTTGGTGGTGGTTGACTCCAGTGCCTTAAGAGGGGCCTGGCTGTCGATGTAGATAACGATGTCACTGCCGGATACCGATCTCATCTGCATCAGCTCAGCCGCCCTGAGGACAGCTAGAACCTCTGTTTAGAAGACACTACTAGTGTCCGGTAGCCTTATGGACACTCTTAGTTCCGGGTCTTCCGAGAAAATACCGGAACCTGTTCCTTCCTCTGCCTTCGAGCCATTTGTGAAAACTGCATTTCGTTTGGTCTTATCACTGCATTTCCTTGCCAGTCCTTCCTCTCCGGATATATCATTATATCATACGGAATGTCGAAATGGATTAAGGAAGGGATTTCATCCATTTTAATAGGATTTTCTGGCATTAGCTCCTCCAGGATCGTGCTGTGTGAGAAGCTACTGCTTTTGAAAAGACCCAGATTAGTGAGTCGAATCGCACTGTTACCAGTGCACCTGTAATGGCTGTGGAAGCAGTTCTGGTCCTTATACCCTTTTTTCTAGGAACGAACGTGCGTATTTTGGAAATTGGTTTCAGCGAAAGCCTCATTAGTTAAAGCGATGGTTATTGACAGACGCACTATAAAAGCGACTTAGGCTATCAACCACTTGCTATCCACACCGATGTCTACTCCATATTCACTTTGGACGGCTTCGGTGCAATTCTTAAAGATCCAGCTGATTGGTGTATTATCGATTTAGTTCGACGTCTACCCTCTATCAGTGGAAAAACAACTGGTCTTTCGCCAGTCATTCTGCCTCACTGTTTAGGGAGTTTCCCTTGACTGAGCGCTTCACGTTGCTAAAGTCAACAAATCGTTCGCCATTACATGGTTTAGCTCTGCATTGTCATTTCCTATCGTCCATTACGTTTACGTGGTTCAGGTCCGCTTTAATTAATTGTTCGCATAGTTTGGTGAGGCTTAGCAGGCAATGATGGAGGTATTACCCCACCATGAAAGTAAGACGTCAAAATTCTATCACTGAATGACAAATAGGACATAAGGTTACCACGTGCTTTTGGGGTCAGTTGTAGATCTACTTCATTTTTCCGTGTAGTGTTCGTGGTATGCCGGAGTAGAGGAGCAACCTGTTTGTAGTTTTGGAGGACCAGATGTTGTGATCCTACCATCTTAACTCGATAGCTTCAAGAATGTGCAATTGGTAACGCGCATAAACTTTCGCTCAAGCTGGAGGTACATGGAGATTTGGATCTTCTTCACGTTACTGAGAAGCGTTCTAAAATTTCAAACTCTAATAGTTTCCCTAGGTCGGTAGCTAAAAATTATCAAAAATGTATTTGTCCGTATCCAGAGTGTTTATGGCCATTTTAAAGGCTAACTGGTACTTGTTCTGTTATACTGGCGCAGTGGACTTGCCTTTCGACCTCTTTCGGTCATCGAATTTTAGTATAAAACTATCAGGGACACTACAAAGAGACTTACTACAGTTGGATTTACTAGTAAACTGTGTTCTTCGTCAGCCAAGGCATCATTTAGTATTTGACCAGCTGCCTCTTCGAGGCCTCTTACTAGGCATTCCGTCCGCCGAATGCTAGTGCAAAAAAAAGTTGACTTTAGGGTCGATATTGAATAGAGCCCTCTAAGCCGAATGAAATCAACATACGTTGGCATTTAATTTTCGACTCTGGCAATCACCTGCTAATATAAAGTCAGAAAGGTTCTCTCTTTTTGCATCGAGATAACACAACCTGATTCGAGATAGCACGAAATATATGAAGAGTTGCTTTAATGGCTGTCATGTCGTTACCTTTTCCGTTCTCGACTGCCTAAAATTTGTAAGGAGTTTAGTTACCCACGAAGGCATCCATAGTACAGGAGTTGGCGGCTGTGGCATGCTCGTGGTTGCTCAGCTTTACCTGTTCATCTTCAAAGTTCGCTTTGACAAAAATGTTAGGTCGCTTCTGCGTTTACAATTGTCACTTCTTCTGCTGCTTGTCACAGACTCATAGGTCGTGAAAGCACCGCTTTTAATACCCGGTACTTCGCTTCTTTTGTTCAAAGTCTTACTTTAGACGCCACACTAGGTGTTTTCTTCAAAGTGTTGCCTTTTATTCTTTCCTTCGACCTCTAAGAGCTCGCATTATAGTAGTGAAGAATAATTCGTAATCGACGATTGCGTTTCCTTATTTCTATGACACTACATATGATCTTGCAGACGTCTTCTGAAACACGGCCCCTTTTCGAGAGGGATTATCAAGTCATGCGATATCCAACGCGAAGAAATCTTTTTGACGACCTAATGTCAACGAATTATTAAATCTATGCGAATCACAATCATGCCCAAGTTTGTCTTAATTTCAAAACAAGGCCCATGATGAACTTCCAATATCAGTTTCCGCCCAGGAGCACCATTTTCTGCGACAATATCCGATTTTGGACGACCTTCACGAAATTCATTTTTGGATAGAACGACAACCACGACTGAATACAAAAAAAACTAGCGAACGCGGTAGCTCGAGATTGTGCCCTATCACTAAAAGTCGAAGCTAGTTGATCGAGACACTATTGTTGAGTTAAGCCACGCCAAAACTCATAAAAAACATTGCGCAAAAGTGTTCACGATTTAATGACACGTTTTGGCTAAGATAAATTGTTCATGCCTCCATAAAATAGGCAAATAGCACTTGTATGTCAAAGCCCTCTGATCATGCGCACCATTAAAAAGGTCAAACTTCACGATACTTATATCGGATTTGACATATCTGCACCGGCATTGCCATGTCACAACACTTAAACAAGATTCTCCATTCTAACGGGATTTTATTTTGCCTGCTTGGAATCGCATTCTCACTTCATGAGTCCATGCCTAACATGGAGGATACTTGTAGTTCGGTCTTCACGAGACATGAGATTCTGCCTATGGTCCAGAGTATGGAACATTGCCGGGATGATAGCCCTAAAAACACTGGGGAGAAGCATCTCTGAATTTCCTAGACCGCGGGCTTCTCATGGTCTTTCTCTTCTCCTCCTCCTGAGAAGCAGATGTTCGTCTCTCCTCTTCTACTAATGGAGCTCATGAGCAACTCTATTTTTGCTTTCCAGCGGCGCTTTGCGTGCTTTTTGCTTAGCTGCATGTGTTTTGCCGGCATTCGTCATCAAGCCAGGGATTTCGTTGTGGTGGTCAAGTGAAACCCACCACAATAGAAGCGGCATTTCTGGTGACTTTTTGGTAGTGTTGCCACCAGTCTTCGATGCTTGATGCTAGCGGAAAGGGACCTCTTAAGGCGATCTCTTGCGATTGTAGCCTTCTGACTTCGAAATTCCTCACAATATCAGCTTGTCTTGGCGTTGTTCCAGGTGTCCGCAACTGTACCTTGGCTATGAGAAGGTAATGGTCCGAGACGATGTTGGCTCCTCAAAACTTTCAGTTATCCAAAATATTGGAGGAACGTCTTGCATCGCTCGGAATGTTGCCAATCTGGTTGCTGGTTAAGTGATCAGGAGTTTTCCACGTCTCCTTGAGAATATCGAGTTAGGGGAACCGCGCGCTAGCTAGGCTAATGTTTCGCCCCACCGCAAAGTCGATTATCTTCCGCAGTCTATATCTTCCGACAAAGAAGGGAACTAAAATTCCATGTGCATATCCGAAGTTCGTTGTGCTTAAACCGTTTGCTTGCTTATGTTTCGGAACTTTTGTATTTTTTTCTATGGCCGGGCAGTTACCCCGGCGGCACAACCCCCAACCTGGAGGGCCAGTTCCATATTTGATACCCCTATGACGAGGGGTCGGTTAGACCGAGAGCCAATAGCCCGTTTGTGGATATGAGCGCTGCTGTTGGTTCACAAGGATCTCATCCCTGTCTTGGTCTCTGAAATCCTAAGTGTTCTGAGCTCCAAATATATCGAAGTAGCCCAGAGAAGTTCTCATTTGTTTCACACTCCTTCTGTGTGGTACAGAACTTCAAGGTACTGATTTTGTCTAACTCTGGTTGTTCTGGTCAGTGTCTGGATTGAACCGATTGGGTGCATAAGTTTATTTAGATAGCAGATGAAGCTTCGATTGGTATTGACATCTGCTTGAATTATGCCAAATTATATGGCCTTGGCCATATGCCACTTTTTTACACCTATGGTCTATTTTGGAAGGAATTCTGGACTACAAGATCGCTAAACTACTTCTGAAAATAGCTTATGATGGCTTGAGTCAAATTTCAATTAAACTTTCCTGCTCCTTATGCTAACTTGCTGAACAGACTTCCACAAGACTACCTTTCCTGATTGAATCAGTTGCTACTGCACAGTTAGCAACCCCAAAGTGGTCTTGAAAAACTTCTTCGCCAATCTGGATCTCCTTTAACAATGCACCATTAGCTCAATTCCCTGCATCCCACTACTCGTATATCTGTACTTCCTTCAGCATCAACCCAATGTCGGTTGCTTGAGATATGAAAACAACCAGACTCATCCCTAGAACTCAAAAAAAAAAAAAAAAACAATGGAACATGGCAGCAGGAATAGCAGCAGAACCAGCAAAAAGTGAAAAATTTATTTTTTCGGAATGAAATTGCTGAGAATGAATTTCATTTGCATGACTAATGAGGGTTGCCGAAAAAGTGTGAGAGCTACTCCCCATATCTGCTTGTTTCAGATATTTCAATGCTAAAGATATGAAACTATCCTTTTTTGTTGCTTCTACCATGGTACTACGACACGTTCCACCATCTCCTTGTCGTAGTTTATACAATTCTCGTTGTCGTGTCGGTCTTGCACACCCCTAATTGTGTGGACGAGTGAATTTTCCAATGAATGAGAATCATTTCATTTGAATTGAATTTATTCCTTTTTCATACACACACACACCGATATATACTCGTATGTAAATAGATCCTTTCGGTCACAGATAGTATGAGAAAAATGCGAAATTTCCATTCGTTTATTTAGTTAGGTACACACAAAGCCTTTTTGCCACGACATGACCTTTCGGGTTGTTCCTTATTTTTGCCCAATTTATGTCGGATGTTGGCTGGGGGGTGGTGGGTGGATTGTGTTTTTTTTAGCAAGGAAAAGATTAAAAATAGGAAATTTAATTTGTTGCTTGTGGGCGTGTTGGAGGGATGAAAAATACCTCTGCCCCAGCTTCACTTTCAGAAACACACACATAATTCAGAAGGCAAAAAAGGTGAATACGTGTTTGTGGGTACTATTGTGGGGACAATGAGGACAGAATCACAATAGTTTGCCATTAAGCGGATTACCCGGCTGTTGTTGCCTGGGAGTTGTACTAATTTGACTAAAAGGGGATGAATAACGTTTTTTTCTCTGTTTTTTTGTTTTGTTTTGTTGGGATCTATGTTCGGATAAAGAGCTTCGGACCTGTAGGCTTTAAATCAGGGATATATTTTTCAGCTGAATTTATATTAATTGCAGTTAGTTGTTGATTTGCTGACGCGATTGGAATTTTTAAACGAAAGACGGACACAAATGAGTATTGATATTGGCATAGGCGATGGCTTTAAGGTTTAACTTTCTGACATCGGGGTTTTAAGAATGGTCCTGATGATTTTTGATAAGGGACACAAATCGAAAGATATGAGCAAGAGTGCTGTTGCTAAATCTTACTTTGAGTGATTTTTCAATTTTTGTCAATTTAATTGAGAAGTCAGCCATTCACTCTTTTCACATAAAAATAGTGTGAACTATCAAATAGAAGACATGATGTGACCTTTTCAAATCTATCAGCAACGACATCTATTACCTCTGGATAATGAGATAACATCCAATTCGTTGGCACTCAATAACATACGAGTAACAAATGTTTGCACATAGCACGAGGGAAGGAAACATAGAGAGAAAGTAAGGAGATATGCCGATTTGCATTGGTTTTGAATGTTTGCAGGTTATTAGGAGTAAACAAAACCACCAACTCACTTCAACTTTCGGTGATGAAGCACCATGCTTCCGTGGTTTCCCGAGTGCAAACTGCAATGCGATAGGCCATACAAAAAAACGGATAAAAAACTGCGGCCTTACTACGGCGAGTTCTACAAAGGGAGAAGACGGTGCTTATTTGGAAGCTGATTTGTTATCCAGGGCAGACTTAGCAAAAGAGTCTTAAGCTTCCGGCGTGTGAGCGAGCGCCTCGTAAGAAGGTCAACTTCGTCAACTTCAGCCTCATTAACGTCCACACCATTTCTTAAGACAAGTATGACACGATAAAGTGCGAGTTCTATGACCTCCTAGACAGAACATATGCCCCAGCTGTGATACCAAAATTGTTCTAGGAGACCTGAATGTCAAGCTGGGCAAAGAAATTGTTTTTGAGAGCATCATTGGGAAACAAAGCCTGCACGATATCACATCCGAAAACGGACTCATGTTTGCTGACAGGACGCAATAGTAGACAGCATGCGATTTCCACACCTCAATTTCCACAAAGAGACTTTGGAGTCCCCGGAACAATCAATCGTCAACCAGATTGACCACATTGCCATCGACGCCAGACACTCCTCCAACATACTTAATGTTCGAAACTTTTGAGGAGCCAACATAAACTCGGATCGCTACCTTGCTGCAGCTAGGGTAAGGATGCGGATATCACGAACACAATAGAGTCATTTGGTCAATCCACAAAAATCGATAAAATCTTCTTCTTATCCTTTTATTAACCCTTTCCTCGTTATACGAACTTATGCATAACGAGTTTCCCATTTTTACTGCATCGCTGCTGCTCCGCTTATGGGGTTGGCAGACCGCAGAACGCGTCTACATAATGCTCGGTCCTGGATCGCTTCAGTGGTTAACCCCAGACGTTGTTGCGCATTTGCCATCTGAGAAATGCAGGAATTCTTTTTCCGACCTCGTTTTCTTACAGTTGGAGTGACCGTAGTTGATAGTGCCTTTTTAACCGGATTTTCCGCAGATCTTCTTTGAACGTGGCAATACCAACTTATTCTTTTCGCCTCAAGCTGTTCGGTTACCGAATTCTTTATATGTAGACTTCCTCTTATACGCGTAGATCTAATACAATCGCGTTTAGTGACTCCACTAGACATCCTTAACATTTTCATTTCCGCTGCCGTCATTTTGTTTTTAAACGCTTCGTACATTGTCCAGCACTGTGAACCGTATATAAGAGCTGGTCTTACAACCGTGGTGTAGAGTTTCCCCTTTAATTTAAGTGGAAATTTTCTGTCGCAAAAGATTCCCGAATTTTCCCGCCATTTCATCCATCCCACACTCACTCTGTGGTTTACGTCGTCGTCACATTTCGCTTCTATGTTAACGATTGATCCTAAGTACTTAAAGATAGTGCTTTTCGGAAGAACTATTCCGTCTAACATTATATCCGGAACAGGTCGCAACGGATGTGCAAATGGGCACGTCAAATGCTCCGTCTTTGAACGACTTATTTTAATCCCGTTTCTCCCTAGCGCATTTCTCCATGAATCTAAGGCGTTCTGTAAATCTTCGACGTTATCGCTAAGTATAACTGCGTCGTCAGCGAAGAGAATTGGCTTTACATTTGCTTCGCGCATGCAGTCTTTTAAAAGATAGTCGAATACTACGTTAAAGAGGAAAGGACTAAGTACGCTTCCTTGATGCACTCCGACATTAACTGGAAATTCTCTCGTTAGTCCAGCAGAGCTTTTAACCGCAGTTGTCACGTTTCCGTACATGTCTTGTATGATTCTAACATACGTTTCCGGTACGTTTTGAGACCTCAGCGCGGCCCATATCTTCCTTCAACAAATCCACACTGGCTATTATCGAGCTTTATTATTTGCCGAAGACGTTCGTTTAAGACTCTTTTGACGATTTTCATTGTGTGTGACATAAGCTTGATTGAACGGTAGTTGTTGTATTCTCGAGTGTCGCCTTTTCCTTTGTATAATGCAACCAATAAGCTACTTCTCCATTGATTCGGCATGGGTTGTCCACATTTTAATTTATTTAAAAGTTTCGATAGCCAAACGCTGCCGATCCCCTCCATCTTCGACCAAAACTCTGATGGAATGCTGTCTGGTCCCGCCGCTTTCCCCCGCTTCATTTTTCCAATTGCTATACTTATTTCTTCGATTGAAAAGTCCGAAACTTCCTCCTCGAATAGACCAGCTGTCGGCACGATATCACGTGGAAACTGTTTGTTAAGCAACTCCTTGCAGTATTCAAGCCACCGGTCACAAATTTCCTTTTCATTTGTTAGTAAACGACCGTCTGCGTTTTTGATGTATTTCGGCGAGGTTATTTCCATTGAATTTCTTCTCCTCTGTGCAGCGAGCTTAAAAATATTTGGCATTTTAGTACTGTACGACGTTTGAACTTCTTGGATAGCTTGTCTTCTATCCGCCGATCGTGAGGATATTTGTTCCAACTCCTGGTACAGGTTTTCCGCTTCTGCCGCTCGATCGATAAAATCTTATCTGCAGTATTGCTCAATAGCCTGATACCGATCATAAGCATCCTGGCAGGTTCATAGCCGGGTGATTTCAGGCTAGGAAGAGGTCTACCAACGATCTAATATTCACACTACGACAGATCTTGGAAAAGACCCTGGAATTCCAGAGGGGTGAGCTGTATAACGCCATACTACGACAATGGAAAAAACTCGCTGTTCCATTAAGGTCGGTTACGAATTAACCGAGACCTTCAATGTCAAAAAAAGTCTAAGTAAATGCGACTCGCTTTCATGTGACTTTTTCAACATAGCTCCCGAGAGAATCGTGAAGTATTGCATACGTAGATGACATCGACGTTATTTAACGAAGCCACGGAAACGTCAATGAGGCATACGCAGCTATCAAAGTGGGAGCGGCTAGAATTGGTGTCACAATAAATGAGCCAAAAACCGAACTGAACCGAACCGACAAACAACTCCCAATATCGACAATTTGTCCAGAGTGTCAAAATTGGTGGTGGCGATGGCATGATGGTTAGCTCATTGGACTATCACGCAAAGGGTCCGTGGTTCGATCCCCCGCATCCCCAATCGAAATTCCTATGAAAAAGCTTCTAAGGATTGCCGTTTGGACTCGGCGATAAACCGTAGGCCCCGCTCAGATGTGACAAAAATGAGTCACCACCGTCGAATCAAATGAGTGTCAAGAAGCTAGGCCATGGCCCATATCGGGCTGCCAGCGCCACAGTGTTTATTGTTTTTTTTTTTTTTTTTTTTCAAAAATTGGTAGCTATAATTTCGAGGTAGTTAAAGATTTTATTTTCCCAGTTATAAGTAGCAACGATCCCAGCATGAAAAAAGATGTAGAATAACTCTTGCCAACCGCTGTTTTTTCAGGTTCAGAAATCAATTGAGTAGCAGAGCCCTCTCTCGCAAGATCAGACTAGCTTTATACAAGACCTCGACCTTCCCCAGCTTGCTCTATTGTGCACAGACATAGACAGTATTGAAAAAAGGTGAAAAAGCCCTTGGTCGTTTCGAAAGGAAAATACCACTTGTTAATTTTGGTCCCCTTTTGTGTTGATGGGAAATAGAAGAGGAGATTTAACCACGAACTGTAACGACATCGGCTTAGTCAGGCGTCTACGGATTCAATGCCTAAAATGTCTAGGCCATAACTCCGGCCGGAATGATCTTCAAATCCGAGCCCCAAGCACTAAGTAGCAGTGGGAGGATACCTTAGCCAACTTAGAGTGCAGCACCACTGTTACCTGAAGAGGCTTATTGGTTAAGGCCCAGGTTCACGTAAGACTGTAGCGCCACTTCGCATTGGATACCACACGATTTGAATCGGTGAAAAAAGGGTGTTTAAAAAAGAACTCAATCGCTGTATCTCATAAAAAACATCCACAAGATCGTGACAGGCCATGAATCATTGATCTTATCAGCACTGAACTGTGTGGGTCCCTGTTTTCTTCGAAAAAACCAGACTTCTCGCCATCGTGTCATTAGAATAACGTAGATTGGGCAATTTAAAATGATACATCATCAGTGCAGTGTTTCGAAACATAAGAAAAATCAACCGTTGAATACGGATCTTTCTCAATTACGACAATATGAGCTTTCACAAGCCGGCTCAAATAACTGAGTTTTTGGGCACTCAAACAAACAGAACAAACCGAAGGAAACGTCGATCAATGTTCTCGATTCGAGATTTGTGAACTCGGTGAATGGCATATTCGAGAACGGCCCAGACAAAAGTTAATGTAAAGTGTCCTGGTCACATTGGAGTTGAAAAATTAAAGGATTATCTCATCAAGATCGTGAGGGAACTAGACCTGAGGTAAAGTTCGGCCAAAAGTCAAAAAGGAGATTGATTGGACTTCCGTGGACAAATCATAGATTGACATTTGGAGACACTAAGCTCTATGCAGTTTTAAGACATCAAGCGGAAACCCTATCAAAGTCTTCTCGAAGGAAGACTTGGAGTAACAAATTAGTTTTTGAGATCTTGGCACTGGCGGCTTTTAAGGATATGTGGCAGTTTTTAATAATCCTCTCAAGATCGTTAAAATAAAAATAAAGGGACCTAGATGGCTGCTTTGTGGGAAACCAGAAAAAAGTGGCTTAGATCAGGTTTGCAAAAGATATCCATTTTATTGTAATAGTATAGGGTCAAAGCCAATGGAAGAAAATTTGAAGAGGATCAGTTGATAAGTTGGTAAAATCTAGAGCAATAACAGGATTTCATTGCCATTATCTTAGGTTAGAGGCGCAAAGCATACGGATTCAACTAGGTTCGTGGTATCTTCTGTTTTTTTTTAGATTTTATCCAAAACTTAAGTAGCAATCTACTCGCAACAGCGCAACGGTGTTTATTATCCTTCTGTCGTCTGAAACAATACCTTAATCTTTTTTCGAGAGCTAATAGGCTAAAGTCATTAAAATTATGTGAAGATAGCTGCTGCTATTTTAATCCAAAACTGTTGCAAAATGCAGCTGATTTCATTATTCTATTACTAAACTTTGCCAATTATTTAAAACAACTGCAAAAACAAATTAAAAAAATAAAGACAAACTCATAAAATACAAATCAACGACTGAAGACGATGAACTTCTCTTTGGCCATTCTATCAACGGCTCCTGGTCGCTGCTTCATTCAAGGAGTGCAAAAAGTTTTCTTCATTTATAATCGACTTCGAAGTGAACTGTCCTTCTGGATCTAGTCCCTCCGCCAATAGGGCCAGCAATAATAATTTCAATGAACAACAACTCGACGTAATTAAAAAATCTGTCAACCTTAGGTTACCCGTCGAAATGACTCTGAATCCGAGGATGTTCCTTGTCATATTCCTCTACATTTTGTAGGCTAAAGGTCCTTATGATAACGACGAAGTAAGGAATTGAGAAAGAGGAAATTAAATTCAATTTCGTTTTTTTTTTTTGTCGTTCGCTCTCCATTTCTAGCTATTCGAATAGATGAAGTCCTGGCCATCATTAGTGAGGACATAAATCCCTACGGTCCATGACCGCGTGAAAATCATCACCAGGGAATGCCCGAAGTGGGGTTGGATGGATTGACATGGCAATACAAACTCAAGGGGATGGTGGATAATTGTGCGCGAACGGCGAAAAATAGAAAAATAACAGTCAACCAGAGGCCCATTTGTGTTTGAAGTGTGCGCGCGTGGTATCCGAAAATAGCGTGACGGAGTGTAAAAAATACAGCGAAAATGGGGACACAAAGGAATAAATGGCAGAGCCAAGGTCGTCATAATCACCCAACCGACTGTGCTGCTTCCATCGTCCACCATCACCACCTTCAACCATATTTCCGGTGGGGTGCTTGTAATGCCACCAAATACTAGAACACTTGATAGTTCTCCCTGATGCTAGTACAGTTGAAAGTTGAAAGTGGTTGAGTCAGAGTGGGTTTTGCCAGAGCCGGGAGTTCTAGGTTGTTAAAAACTTCCGGATGCGAATATTTACTACTCAGGAAGTTTTTTTTTTGCAGCAAAGCTGTTGTTTTGTCGTTGTGATAATGTGGCAAGAAACTCAAATGAAAGGTTCAAAATGCTTTGCCATGGTGAAGAGGAAAAGCAGTAATAGCAAACCGTTTTCGGTTTGCAGAGGGAGTTGAAAGAACGTGAAATGCAAACCACCGTCGAATCAATTTAAATTGAACGTTTTTCTTTTTCAGAAAACAATTTGTGGATTAATGGATAGATATGGTGTATGTGAGTACTCGTATGTATTTGACAGGGTAGATTTGGATGTGCACACAGATGCTACCTGTTCAGTGAATCCGGATGATATGCAAAGCCTTAAACAAAGGGTTTGATAGGTTTCAGAAAATTCGCAGAATTCATACAGTTATTTTTGGCTATGAGAAACAGAGGCTTTTGCGTATTCCTCAGTGACTGAGGGCATAGGCATTCAATTTGAGCCTATAGACGAGTAATATGCTCATACAAAAGAACCCCGTCACTACTGTGATCGGAGTAACTGTGAAAGTGGCAGCAAGATACTCCTATTTTATGTCCACCAATTTGGAAACTTCCAGATTCAAAGCACAACATCTTCAAATTCCCCATAGAGGTATACGAATATTGCAATACTACGAGTATCTCAACGCCAAGTGGAGATCCGATGAAGAATTATCCTGGTGTCGACTACCGGTGGTCGTGCCATTCAACAGAACCTATGACCGGCTGCTTGTAACTAGCCAAATCGTATCAAAATCTAAAAATGTTTACGTCAAGACCAGTATTTGCTCTGACTGCGTTCATTATCAGACAACGTCATTGAATTGACCACAACGACTTCGATTGAGTAAGCTGGTGCATTGTCGTGTTAGAACCCTTGTGTTATGCCTGCTACATGGAATCGTGTTCGTGTAAATTTCTTATCAAATCAATCCCATAATTCACTGTAGTCTTGCTTTCTTCCTTCAAAAAGTCCATAAGTCCTTCACATCCCAAAAATCGTAGCCGTCATATCCACCCGATGGGACCGTCTTTACCTTATTTGGAGAAGGATCGCCTGGAAAAGTGTATTCTTTGTGCAACTCTCATTTGACTATGACGACTTGACATCGTGCAGATTTCGCTTGAAGAGCTCCAAACACTTCCCTTAGGTCGGCGGCTGTATCCTCATATTGTCCACTCTTAATGCTGAATTTATTATGAAGAATCTTGACTGCCGTTCGGTATGATATGCCTATGGCATCTGCTACTTCGTCCATTTTTAATCGGCGATTAACAATAACCGTGCCACAAACCTTTTCAACTATTTTCTCAGTACGAGTCATGCAAATTTATTTCAAACAGAATCCGTTCTAAAAAAATGTAACAACGTTTTCTCCGAAGGAATTACGGAAACGGTGTATAAAGTTCTTTTAAACCTGATCATGGATTTTATTTGTTGCTTCTGCATAATTAATTCTATTTTGCAACGTGTATTTGGACATTATGTGGCAACAGTGGCGTATCTATGGTATGGCAGACAGGGCACGCGCCTGTCTGAGTCCTGACTCTGACGGACGCCTAGACGTGACTTAAAATTGCTGTGCTCACGGTTGTGAAATCGGAGTCTTCAACTAGATGGAGTGCAAGGCTGAAAGCTGAGAAGCCCATAAACAAGCACCTTGACGAAATTCTGCAAGTCCTTCAGGCCATGGTGGATGGTGCCACGGACACCGTAGACACAAAAAGTTATGCCAGACAACTGTACAACCGTATCTTGCCCCCCGATTTTTTGACCCTACTTGGATTTTGGACCAGATTGCTTATTCCCATTGACCGAGTCCAGAAAAGATTGCAAGATCCAACGATGAGCTTCCACGATGACGCATTGAACCTGGGAAGTCTAAGAGATCATTTTTACAATGAAAGAGAAACTTTAGTGAATCGAGCTCAGCAAGATGGGCTTAGTCTCTATCAAGAGTGGGAAGTTGAGATCAAAAGGCGCACAAGACGAAGAAAGAGGATGGCTGGCGAAACAACGAGAGATGCTGGATTAACAGCAAAACAGGAAATCGACCGCCTTCACACAGAAATGGATGATAAATTCATTCGTTTGCACGATACTGACAAGAAGTTAGGACTTCTATGTACTGCTATGTACCGGCATCAGCTACGACGTTCTGAAGACTGAATCTGAGAACTTCGGTCAGACCTACAATAGTACTTACCGAAGTACGTTGGCCTTAAATGGTTGTAAGTTACAATGACTACGAAATTTTTCGGCAGGGTTTTCCACATAGGAGTTGGACAGCGAGCAGTCGGAATGCTACCGACAGATGGTGAAAAAATGTGAGAGATCAAAGTAAGAAAGGATACATTAATACACATTGTGGCCAGGTCGTCTGACGAAACCCAGTCATTTGGCAGAGTTTTTGGCAACATCAAATATGCTGCACCCCTAAAACAGCAGTCAATCTAGACATAAATAGCTGGAAGCACTCGAAATGCATCTCATATTGGGAGGATACTCCAGGTCTATGACAGGCCAAACGAGCCATCCTGATCTTCAACAAAAATGCCCAAAGATTTCTAAATCTAGGTCGGCACAATATCGAAACCTAGTAGGATATCTTGCAGGGCACTACAGCTTAAAATATCATCTCAAGAACACCGGACCAGTTGACTCCCCGGAGTGCCGAACACAGTGCAGCTGAACACATTTTTTGTGACTGTTCAGCTCTCAACGGAATCCGAGAGAATACTTTCTTCGCTAAACAAGCTAGGCTTCCAACATCCAACAAGAAAGACATTAAAACATGCGTGTCCGGTGAGAAACTGGGTGAAGTAGTTTTTTACTTCGCCGTGTTTTCGTTCATTCTATTTAGCCAGTTCCTTGATCAGCTTCACAGTCTATTGTTCTTTGCTTCTCGAGTTCCAAAGATCTTGCCACTGCCATTTTGTAAACTCCTTTCCCTGCTCAGATGCCTTTTTGGCGTAGACATACTCTACTTTATGAGATATTCCAGAGATCAGGCTCCAGAAGTCCTATGCTGCTGAGTATCGTATCCGCTTACAGGATATGACAGGCATTTTCGACAAAGAGCTTGATGCCATCGCTGTAAAATGCCTTAAATATTTCAAGTGGACCTATCTTGCTTTTGCCAGATTGATGTTAATTTTGATCCCACTTTCCGTCTGTAAGAGGAGAGAGAGAAGAAGATTCGCACTTTTTTAGAAACGGGCTGGACAAATGCTGTTTCCATCTGCTCGGAAAGAGTAGGATTGATTAAACGCTTACGCAGTGGTTTTGCCAGCGTAGAAGAACACGTCTTTAAAAGAAGGGGAGATAAAATCGTAACTTTTGGACCTTTTGGACGACTAAAATGTTTACTATCTTTGGGACATTGTAGTGTTTTTTTGCCTTAGTTTTTGGTCGTATAGAAATTTCACACCCTTAAGAACTGCGTTGCAGTTATTCCTGGCTTGTTTGAATTTTTTTTTCTCTGTTGGGGTAGACTCATTGGACCGACAAAAACATTTCTCTAACCCTGACAGCCTTTTGTAGTTATCAGGGTTAGAAGTTAAAAAAAAGTCCAGGCTGTTAGCATTATAACTATCAATATCCGGTATTCGCGTGGACTCGGTAACAAGCTGACTGAAGTTGCTTTCGCTGCAAAGACCTCGACACAGCGTCCTTTGGGTGTTGTCTGTCCAGAATGTCGAAGCCACCCAGAATAAATCGCAATAACAATTTCAGTATGAGGATACAGTAATATAATTCTTTCTATGGAGTCAGACAGCGCATCAAACTAGTTAAAGGTCGAATTGATGGCCAGTTTGGGGCGTCTCCAAATGAAGACGTAGTGGATAATTTGGTAACAGAGATGGAATTTTAACTACATGAAATAGAATTCCCGATTAGAACAAGGTCTGCATTGTGCTGGAGTTTGTTAAACTACATCACAACGCACTTAAATGCCAAGACCGCGGTGAGAGAGAAACTAACAGCACTAGTTCTTAGCCAAGTAGTTTCAGATCAGAGTGATCTGAGAGGTATGGGCGAGCATCTACCTGTGTTTCACTAAGTGCCAAAACTGGCAGCCCGTATTTGCGTTACTCACAAAAGTGTAATGAAATAAGCCAATATCTTGTCGTATTGGCTGATGTTTTTTTATGCCCTTATTGTCAAATTTTGACAGGTTTTTACCACTCCACATGACTAGCTCAAGTTATTGTGGTCAGAAACAGGTTTTCTTGATTCAAAACTGATATATGGTATTGCATATCCCAACTTTTAAAAAGCGGGTACTTGGGAAAAGGAACCCAACAGAAGGCAGCTCAGATTTATTTCACAAGAAACAAAAATATGGACAGAAAGACTGCTAAGCAAACCTAGAAATAGGGAAGTCTCAGGCAAAAGGTGACTGAAATTCAACAACAATTAGACCAAGGCAAATATGTTTCCTGAATTCGCCGAGAAAAATAATTGCTCCATTTCTAAAAGTACGTTGTTAGACACTTTAAGGGCTTTTTGGCCAGCGATTTTCGGATTTTTCTCCAGCTCTTCATGCGTAGATTTTTTCCAGATTACAAAGTTTAAAATGTATAGGTACATACAATACCCTTCAAACATCAAGGTCAGGTACTGACCTCATTTCACAATTCCTCCAACCCATTGTTGCCGAACAAAAGAACAAACAAACATTAAATTTGCCAGAATTTCAGGGAACAAAAAACGAAAGAAAAGGCCACAAGAATCTCAATATAGAACATCCTTCCTCCTCAAAATAATTTTAATGAGGCATCTGTCAAACGTACGGTACAAATATTTCGCCCAAAGGACGGTTTCGATAGGAAAAATAACAAAAAAAAAAAAAACTTCAAACCCAGTCCATTGCTACGGCTGACTATAAAGTGTAAAGCCATCGTGCACAAAACAAAGACTGATGAATAAAATATGCCGGGCTGGGGGTGTCGAAAGAGAGAATAGCAGGGTGCTAAAATAAACACAACTCGTTCACCCCTTTTTTGGGGCCAAGCTCCACAGTTAAACATGAATATAGCACACACAAACACATACTCAAACACTCTGACACAATCGAAATGGAGGGTTAAAACGCGATTCCGAAAAATCCCATAACCGCGAGCGGTGCCTGTTTAACTCTTTTAATTTAATCCGTCTCTTGTGTGTAGGTAAGCATAACCTTAACAAGGATTTATGTCAGACATTACCACCCCAAAGGGTGGTTGCTCATGGGTTGTGTACTTGTGTGCAACCCTGCCACCTATTCCGACCATTGCCTCTAAAGCAATTATGCCGAAATTATGAGTGAGTAAAAATTTGTAACCCTGATGAAAGGTTTTGGCAAGAAACGCCACGGCCGTTGTTATGGCGGTTGTTATCATTCTCATTCCCGCAGGATTCACTATTCAGCTGAATAGAATTTTCATCCGGATTTGAGTAACATCCATCCAGAGAAGGCACTGATAGTGATAGCTTGTTTGTGGATGTTGATGACGAACATTGTGTTCGTAAGAAAATAAGTACGGGTACTACCATCATACCCATTCGCACAACAGTTACTAGCCAGTCAGAATGATCTGTGTCCTTGGGGTGCGGCTGAGGATAATTAAAATGCATAAAAGATTTGATTGCCGGGATGTGTATTGTTTGGTCTTCACTGACAAGAGCTTTCCATTGGCATTTTAACCAATGAAACCAGGGTCATTTCGAGATATATATTCCAAACCAACATCAGTTGGATGGGGTAGGGATCAGAGTAGAGAATTGGAAGAGTTTAATTAAATCCCATGCACGGATAGAAGTGGAATATTTGGAAAATATCCTGCGGTTAGTGATTTTCGCCAGAAAATTCCATTCGTCGTATTCCATTTAAATTTTATGGATTGCCTTCGCTCGGCAAGGTTTTAAGAGTCCTAAAACGCAGTTGTTTTCTTTCTATAGATACAGCTCGGTGGGAAGTCGTGAAATTTAACATTCCGTAAATCGGTTGCAAGCTCTAAATGAGCACAAGAGCAAGTCATGAGCGTGGCTTTTCATCATGCCTGATTGAAATTTAGGGAGGTTACACATTTTACGACCTAGCAGAGTAAATTCCTTTGGGAAATGAGGAGACGTGTCGTTTTTTTATTGGAAATGTAAGCCATTTAAAGGTTTGAAGGAATTTGACCTGATGAAGAAGATAGATAGTTCAATGCACCCGAAGAAATCAAAGACTATTGTTCCATTTCAAAGGAGCACCTTTCAGTGTTCCTTTGCCCATTACAGCAAATGGTTCTAAAACGAGCAATTTCGAAGTTGATTTCAGCTTTTACATGCACTTGGTTTCTTTATTACACCCAGTACCGTCTTTGTCAACTCGAAACAATGCTGGTTTATCGTGAGTTAAGGCTGCTCGGTGAGTAGGGAAGTCCTTGCAGACACCTTAAGGAGTTGACTTCGTTCTCTTGGGCTGGAAAAGATTGTTTCATCTCGTAAAACCTGGAATTATCGAACAGGTAGTCTAATGAGATTGCAACTGGAGTGTATAGCGAATTTAGAATCAGTGGCGACCAAAACAGAGGCTGCAAGAAGCTGTTCAGAACTTTACCGATACCTTCACCAAGTGTTTTGAACTGGTATGTTCATCTTGAAGACAATCCTGTAGAACGTCCGATACTTGGTGGCAGGCAACTTTGCAGCGACTTTGTAAAGAAATCAGAAAACTTATAAACAGGTCAATTTGGAGGAAGACTAAAGCTTTTACAGAGCGACGCAAAAATAATATAACAAGCTTGCTTGGATCCCGAACAGCTCCAATTTCTATTTGCGACATTACTTAGCGGTGACATCTGTTTGTGGTGACGAATGAGGCCATTAAATATGTTTTTGATGGCTTCAAGTCGCCTGCCACCAAGAAGATAGTAGCCTATCATACCTACCGAACATGGAACATGCTTACCAAAATCAGCTAAGCAGAATTGAAGGAATACGATCTATAGATATTCTTCGCTATTGATATTGTTTTCAAGGATGCAGCATTGTACTCGGACAGATAAATCACAGGTTTTGTGGATTAGAGCAATGCTGCTGAAACGGACACTGACACTGTCTATGGCAAATATGTGAAGGTGAGAGTAAGCAGGGGTTTTTCTGCTTGTTCTGTGCATGTTGGTCGCCTCGCTGCTCAACGCGCTGAAAAGCTTCAACATCTATGCAAAAGCATTAGCGGATAATGTATAGGTACATAGCCGTACTGTCTGTTGGATCGCGTTCGAATGTGACGATTGGTGCCCTAGAAATGGGTTTTCAGTCAATCCCCTCAGCACTGAGGTCGTCATTTTTACTAGAAACTGAAGAAACTGCTAACTGATCTAATGCACCTAGTGCTGAACCGCATCACCATCCAATTTCCCAAGGAAGCTTAGCATTTGGGTTAACAAACTTCTATGGACGACACATGTTACATCGGAAGCCTCTAAGGTGCTGTCGGTCTTCTCGTATTGAAAAGGAGCTGTAAGCAAGGCATGGGGTTTTTGATACCAAGAAGAAACCTCTAGATTTACATAGCTGGTGGAATACGTGATTGCTGATTTTGCCATTTATCGGCCGAAGCAGTTACGAGTACATCTGCAATGACAGCCAAACAGCGCTTAGAGCGCTTTGCTGAAGCCTCTTACGACTTTCAAGCTAGTTCGAAATACTTCAGTGAAAGCGGTGGAAGGATGAATTTACTGAGTCTTGTTTGAATTCCAAGTCAAAATGGGAAAACCTGCCTGGCAAGGTTTAGAGGAGAGTTTTCGTAACCCGAACCCACCATAACCTGCCTCGGCTAAGGCCTTCATTGAGAGTTGGATTTCATACGAGTCCAGCTGCAGGTAATATGAATGACTAGCTCTGCCCACAATCTAACAAATGACATTCCAACTGTCACTCAGTGATGGGTATAAGTAGACAACATCCTGCGATGCTTGGGAGGGGAGTTGTTCCGAGTTTCAATCACGCAAATATCATCTGAGCTCATCGAATGAACAACTGCGTGAATCATCTCTGCGAAAGACATTCCTATTTAATTTCTAATATTTCTGGCTTTACGAACCGCTATTCCTACGGATAGCAGTTCAGTTTGCTATTGTACACTCTGTGCTGCGATGCCTAACCGATGGTTCAAATTCGATATCAGATGCTGGCCTTTTTCAATCTCGTTTCCAAATGCGATAGAATTATTTTTGGTAGTCTGTCGTTCATTGCCGTGATTCGCTCCAGATAGTCCAAGTGAAGCTTGAGAGAGTCTACCAACAGGGAAGCATAACCTACCTCTAAGTTGAGCATGTTGATGGACGAACTACTAGGCAGTACTTATCGCCGCCGTTTCTGAAAATCTCTGCGTTCAACAAAGGCTAGGCATAGAGACAAATTCCCGGTATTTTGTAATAGTTTCTCAATCGGTTTACTATCAGTTACATACCTCGCCGCCAAGAGAAGAACTATGGAGGAGTATTAAATTATTTAGATTTTGGCGGCACTGATCGCGAACTCCATCCTTCCATGTCAACTGTGGCAATAGTCCTAATTGCGGCAAATTCGATGAGTTAGGTGAAGTAAAATCTCAAAAACTCCCTGAAATACTACTCCAATCCGGAGTAGTTCAGGTGGAAGTATTGACAATCAGAGAAGCGTGTAAGCTACGCTTGAGCAAACCAACAAAATATGTCAGGAGACAAATAAAGCCCAGGGTTCAATGAAGCTTTTCGAGGACTGAAAGAAGGCATTGGCACGAGCTAGTCATCCTTTTGGATGGTTTCCCGCCAAGTGAAATATAGAGGGAAGCTGATGAACTGATCAGATGCAGTAGGCATAATATCATAATGTCTACTGCCAAAGTTACTGAACGTGTGCGAAAGAAAAACCTTTCTTGCACATGTTAGCCAATGTATAGTAGAAGAACAAACAGTTCTTTGAGACATTTCGAACATCACCAGCAACATCATTGAAATATCGTCAAATATTCGGTAGCAGGAATTGGAGTTTCAAGGAAGGGGGTGGTTCTAGTGCGCCTTGTGTTAACTTGCATCTGTTTTCAAAACGAAGACATTGGCGAAAGGCTTTCGGGTGAACCTCTTATACAAACGAAAGGCAATATCGATTTCAGTATCTACACGGACCACAAGAGGATGATGGAATATTGTATTGTCGATGAATTTATTGTCCATAGGCGGGCTTCTAATAACCTGTTCTTCTCAAAGTTGCCATTAGGAGGATGGCACGCTTTTCAGAACCGTATTGTACTATGTGGAGACTTTTTTTTGATTATCCAGCTTAAAATTCAAGTGAGCACTCTATTAAGGAACGATTTGCGCCAGAAATAAGCTTACTACTCCCGTCGCCTACATTTCTCCTTGGCAATAGATTCAAAAACCCTGTACAAGTTCCATCTCCCCTGTCATTCAAAAGTCAATACACAAAGTTAGTGGAATGAACCAATACTCAAAGAACACCATACAAACTTTGAAAAAAAAAAAAACCACCCTTTGCGGGGGTGTGTTAGACCCAGAGCTAGACCCGGAGCTAGAGGTACATTACGAGTGCCACTTAACCTTAACATCGTTTCGTGGCAAATATTAATAAATAATTTTTTATTTCCGCGATAAGGACGCGCACACTGACATTAATGGCAATTAAATCGAGCGCAGATGTATGGCAAGCCACTTACTACGAATATAGGGTGGGCTAGGGGTGTTTATACTTCGGATGGGTGGCACATCATTTTATTGTTTTACTGAACAAATGACAACATTAACTCAAGTACGCTGAGGAATAGCTAAATTATGAATTTTATCTTCATACTCGTACTCGTATCTACTCAGTAGTGCACACAGATTTTCATCGAGACGGTGGGGAAAGGTTTGCAACTATCTTAGGATGACGCAATACTGTGACAGGATCTTACACAGGAGAATGTGCAATAGAATAGCAAAAGATGAAGCATACTGAGAAGGTAAGTGGAAATGGATTTTCCAAAATAATTGCGAGAAACTAAAATTAATATTTTATTTTGCACTTGAGTTACATACTCTTAGATTCAAAATATTGTTTGTACGAGTGTGTGTGCATTTGAGATGGAAATGGATCTAAGTGTAATACAAGCACAGAAGACGGGAAGAAAGGCAAGATGATAAGGTAAGTTTGGTTGAAGCAGGCATAACCTACATGAAGACGCAGAAGTAGTTTGGGTGTGAGGTTGTAAAATAACGTCGTCAATAGAGTTGCTTTATGGTTGGTTAAAACAAGATGGATGTGCCTTACAAGTTTCTGGAATAATTATTGTGTGAATGTAGAAGGTCTTTCACAAAAATTTGATATACATACTCGTACTATGAAAACCTCACAAGAGATTCACTGACCTAGATTCTAAGATTGATTAGGAAGCTGATTAGCATGTTCCCTTCTTCAAATTTCAAGTAAAACAATTAACAACATAAGTGAAGGCAACGAACAATGTTCAGTGTTCACTGTCTTAATATGTGATAAGCTTGAGTGAAAAAATGTATAACAAACTATCTAAACGAGGTGATTACCAGAAGCTGCAAAGCTTATGGAAGGTAGGTGTACAGCGCTATATTCTTTCAGCTTCAGCGGGGCCACCTGACTAGCAACTTTCTTTCTTCTAGAACGATATTCCCGATTATAACTTCTTACCTTTCTGCTTCATAATTTGTCGTCTTTTGGGCTTTATAGACGCCTTGTCGCCTTCCTTACCATGATTTCTTGCCTCCTTACCTTCCTGATATCTTGACTTTTTGTCTGATTTTTTTGCCATCTTCCAAGATACTTGCTTTCTAGCCATCTTGCCTTCTTGACTTCTTGCATTTGGTCTTTCTTGCACTCTTGCTTATTAGTTTGTTGCCTTCTTGTCTTCTTTCCTCCTTAGGTAAGGTTAGGTTAGGTTAGGTACGCACACAGGGTGTGCCATAAGACACAACACTAGGCACCAAAACGGGCCCATCGCGATCCCCTGTGGATCCAGTTGAAACCAGCTCCAGTGTTACCGTCGAGAAGTGGCCATAGAGCCTTTGACACCCTATGTCCTTCCAGAGTCGACCACCTTATGGTGTTTTCTTCAATAGTGCCACTTACCGTGCAGAGTGGTGGTTTGACATCAGCGACCTCACTATTATCGAGGAGCCCCCCTCTTCTTGCAAGCTGGTCTGCTTGTTCATTTCCTTCTATACCGCAGTGTCCTGCACCCAGCACAACCTCACTCGGTTCTGAATGCACAATGCTTTGAGCATTGTACGACAGCCCCTGACTGTGTCATAGTTGATGTTGGTTTTTTTGCTTCTTGCCTTCTTGCCTTCTTGCTTTCTTGCTTTCTTGTCTTCTTGCTTTCTTACCTTGTTGCCTTCTTGCTTTCTTACCTTGTTGCCTTCTTGCCTTCAGAAACTTGTTGTCCTGCCTTTCTGTCTTATTGCCACTGCGTAATTCTTAAGTGCCAACTAAAACCTTTCCTGAACAAGGAACAGACTTATTACTAACTCCAAGAGCACGTAATGGTAAATAAGGTTACTATGCTGCAAAGTTATGCCTCGAAGAAGGCTTTTGCAAAGAAACAACAAAGTTTGGCCTTGCTAAGTTCGAGGACAGGAAATTTAAATCAAATTTGTGACTTTCATGAAAAGAAGTAAGACCGTACTTTGCGGCATCGAACAGAAAAATCTTGTGAAAAATATGGATAAACTTTCTGCGCGTAAAATGCTTTGCTGAGTTAATATGACTATGACAGCTAAACTCATAGACAACAGAATCTAGGATCATCAAACTGAAAATTGAACACGAAACATGTACCTCGCACCTCAAGTAGACAGTGACCAATTGGAGAAAGATACTTCTATATTAGACGTGACTTTGATGAATTTTCAATGGAAAACCGATGGTTTGCGGATTTAAATGGACACGTCAAAGAGTCGGCCTCCGAATTTGAACACTGCCACTAATAAAACGAGAAGTTCAGCGGGAGAAAATGTACTAACCTGATAACCCGGTACCTGATTGCAGATTGCATACTTCAGCAATGAAAACCAAACCTAAGCATCTATGCTAGAATATTTTGAAACTAGGCTAAAAAAGTGACTTAGAGCGAACGTCTATGAAAACGTTGAATGGATGTGAAAATTATCCTAAGCCACATTTATTTCTGGCAAGACAACAACAAACCTGACAAGAGCTTTACCAAATCATAAACTCCCCTTACGCTTTCGCATTGTGCGGATTGGACTTAGTTTCACTTGCTGTTCAACCAGAAGCGGCCCAATGAATTGCAAGTAGCTCCAGCACTTTAGCCTGTACCCAAAACACAACCATTAAAAGCGACCTGTAGTCAGGTCTTACTTATACTTACACAGTTGATCAACTATAGGTTACTATTGTGAAGTCAAATATCTACGACTTGTAGCGGTTCAAGCAATTTACTCGAATTTAGTCTTAAGACTAAAACATCGTTCGAGTGTTAGAAGTTAAGTTTTTCAACAGGAAATCAAGCTTTGGTTACACTTCATGACAGTGACTCTGTCATAAGATGAAAATAAATGGTGTTTCCTTTAAGGGTCCTATTTGCAACGGTGATTTAAAAATAGAGATCATGGTCACACATCTTGTCACACTTAGTACTATTGCTCAGTATTATTTGACATTTTATTATGTAAGAACTTAGCCCGGCATGGTGTCTACAAATCCATAAGCTGTACTACGAAAATCTGTGTTCCACCCGGTATGTGTTTGGTGCGTTTAGAGGAACTTTCGCTTCACATAAGCAGCCTACCCAACCACAAACCGCCAAACCATCAGAAAGTCTGAAAACCAATTTTAATTGTTGGATAATACGCGACCAAAAAGACTACATCTAGCACGAAGTGAAGAAAATCTAGCGGCGGTAGCGGATAGTATACGCAATGACCGCGATGAATCGATTCGGCGCCGGGCGTTTTCAACAGCTTGGCTTCTCGCATGCAACAAGTTGGTATAATTTACGTAAGGACCATGGCTATAAAGCATACAAAATTTAATTCATGTTAGATAGGAACTAAAGCTGTCGGACCTTCCAAATCGCCTCCGTTTCAGTTGTTGGGCCCTAGGAAGCCTTTTTGGATAAAAATTTTGATTAATGATGAGAAATGTGCTACACTAATTGCTACGTCAACAAGCAAAACAGCTATATTTGGAGTTCGGAGCAACCCAAAGAGGTTCAAGAGTTACATTTTGGCAAAACAAACGTTTTTTTTTTATATTTATTTGTTTATTACAATTATTTACAATTATATAAGTATCTAAGAAGCCGTAGCTTGTCTGCAGAAAATTATGTTTCGATGCAAATTACATAATAAAGTGAGCAATGTTATAAGTGAGATTAGTATTAAAAATTTGGTTTGAGGTTAATTTTAAAGTTACACCTAGTTGCTTGCGTTCAAGCTTAATAAGAAAGTTTTAACAAGTTTTTTTTTTCTAAAGTTAACAATATTTAAAATTTAATGAGGTAATTCGTTGATTATTGTGGGAACGGTATATTGAAGTTTGCGTGTACCGTAGTTCTTATAGTTTCTGGGAGTTTGTAGCATTCCTTGGGCACGTCTTCTGGTGTTGACTTGATGCTGTATCGGTTGTCATCAAAATATTCAATAGCGGTGGTCATCTTAAATATATCCTCTAACCGAAGAATTTTGAATTTTTCTTCATTTCCTCGTTGTGTTATTCTATTTATGTGTTTAGGAGCTGAAGTTTTTGAAGTTTTTGTATTTTAGAAATGTGTGTTTTAGCTGCACTACCCGAAGCCATTATTCCATATCGTATCTTCGACTTTATAAGAGCATAATACACTTGCTTTAGGACCTCTTTGGAAGCATGGTACTTCAAATGCGAATTGGCAAATAAAGCTCTTCGAGATCTATTCTTAGTTTGTCAGTGGGCTTATCCCAGAGAAAATGACAGTCTATTACGACACCCAAATATTTATATTTGTCAACTAACTCAATGCATTCCTTTGTATTATCGGGGCAATCGTAATTGTCCAGATAAATCCGCTGTTCTGTTGACTTGAAGTGAGGACTTCTAATGTGCATCATTTTTGTTTTGGGAGCATTAATAATTAACCTGTTATCATGACACCATCTCACAGCCAAGTTAAATTCTTCTTGCAACCCCTTATTGCTGTATCCAGTGATCTATGACGTACTACAATGGTAGTATCATCGGCAAAGGCGAATGGTATACTTTCATTATCTTTTTCTCGCTGAAAGCATCTATGATCTTAACACCAAAAGTTCTGTTCTGAAGGTAGTCACTCATCCAATCACCAATTTTGCCACGTATCCCAATCCTTTTTAGTGCTTGTATAAGATAAGAGTGATTCAACGTATCAAATGCCTTACTGAAATCCATGTAAAGCACTAACACATGGTGACCTTTATCAAGACTCTCATTTACACAATTTGCGAATTCACTCAGTAACTTTCTGGTATTCTTGTTTTTCTGAAAACCATATTGGCTCTTGTGTATAAAAGAATATTTTGTGATAAAACTTTGCAACCGGTTCCCTAATACACCTTCCAAGCACTTTTCAACTACTGGGAGGATCGATATTGGCCTTCTTCTTATCCTTTTATTAACCCTTTCCTCGTTATACGAACTTATGCGAAACAAGTTTCCCATTTTTACTGCATCGCTGCTGCTCCGCTTATGGGGTTGGCTAATGTCGCAGACCGCAGAACGCGGCTACATAATGCTCGGTCCTGGATCGCTTCAGTGGTTAACCCCAGACGTTGTTGCGCATTTGCCATCTGAGAAATCCAGGAATTCTTTTTCCGACCTCGTTTTCTTACAGTTGGAGTGACCGTAGTTGATAGTGCCTTTTTAACCGGATTTTCCGCAGATCTTCTTTGAACGTGCCAATACCAGCTTATTCTATTCGCCTCAAGCTGTTCGGTTACCGAATTCTTTATATGTAGACTTCCTCTTATACGCGTAGATCTAATGCAATCGCGTTTAGTGACTCCACTAGACATCCTTAACATTTTCATTTCCGCTGCCGTCATTTTGTTTTTAAATGCTGCGTACATTGTCCAGCACTGTGAACCGTACATAAGAGTTGGTCTAACAGCCGCAGTCTTTTAAAAGATAGTCGAATACTACGTTAAAGAGGAAAGGGCTAAGGACGCTGCCTTGATGCACTCCGACATTAACTGGAAATTCTCTCGTTAGTCCAGCTGAGCTTTTAACCGCAGTTTTCACGTTTCCGTACATGTCTTGTATTATTCTTACATACGTTTCCGGTACGTTTTGAGACCTCAGCGCGGCCCATATGAGATCCCTGGGCACTCGATCGAATGCTTTCTCGAGGTCGATAAATACCATGTGTAAATCCTTAGACGAATCTCGGTGCTTTTCCATTATTATTCGTAGGCTTTGGATAACGTCCACCGTCGATCTTCCTTCAACAAATCCACACTGGCCATTATCGAGCTTTATTATTTGCCGAAGACGTTCGTTTAAGACTCTTTCGACGATTTTCATTGTGTGTGACATAAGCTTGATTGAACGGTAGTTGTTGCATTCTCGAGTGTCGCCTTTTCCTTTGTATAATGGAACCAAGAAGCTACTTCTCCATTGATTCGGCATAGGTTGTCCGCATTTTAATTTATTTAAAAGTTTCGATAGCCAAACGCTGCCGATCCCCTCCATCTTCGACCAAAACTCTGATGGAATGCTATCTGGTCCCGCCGCTTTCCCCCGCTTCATTTTTCCAATTGCTATGCATATTTCTTCAATTGAAAAGTCCGAAACTTCCTCCTCGAATAGACCAGCTGTCGGCACGATATCACGTGGAAACTGTTTGTTAAGCAACTCCTTGCAGTGTTCAAGCCACCGGCCACAAATTTCCTTTTCATTTGTTAATAAGGGATCGTCTACAGTTTTTATGTATTTCGGCGAGTTTATTTCCATCGAATTTTATCGCCTCTGTGCAGCGAGCTTAAAAATATTTGGCATTTTAGTACTGTACGACGTTTGAACTTCTTGGATAGCTTGTCTTCTATCCGCCGATCGTGAGGATATTTGATCCAACTCCTGGTACAGGTTTTCCGCTTCTGCCGCTCGAGTTCGAGCCAGGACTTTCTTCGCGATCTTTTTAAGATGCTCGTATTCAAGAGCCAGTCGAGCTTTTTCGATATCGTCGCTCCGATCGCATTTTGTCCACGCTTGGAATGCACTCTTCTTGTCGGCCACAGCTCGTTTGGTTTCGTCATTCCACCACCATGCTTCTTTGCCGACGTAATGGTATTTCGATATAGTCCCCAGATGGGACTTTGCGAGTGTTATGCATTCCTCGTGCATGATGTTCCACATTTCTTGGGGGCTAAGTGAGTCTGCTATACCATTTATATTTTGAAGTACTTCTTTAGCCAGTGCGATAAATCTTGCGCTTCGTTCCTTCGATAGATTGTACCACCGGATTTTTGGCTTTCCAAACGATGCCCGTGTTTTCGGTGGCTCCGCTGTGAAAAATTCTGTAATGAGCAGACGGTGTTGGCTTACTAGCGATTCTCGAAGTATTACTTTACAGTCCTTAACACGGTTTCTCATCGACATTTTGCAGAGGTGATAATCTATTTGCGTTTCATGGCCTCCGCTGCTATAGATGATAAGATGTCATTGATGTTTAATAAACATTGTATTTAAGACGGTTAAGCCGTAAGCCCTACACGCTACAAGGATGTCTTCGCCAGCTGAATTTCTGGTTCCAAAGCCTTTACCGCCGTGGCAGTCCTCATAATCAACATTTGTTTCTCCGACGTGGCCATTTAAATCTCCGCCTACGAAGAGCATCTCATCGATAGGTATATTTCTAAGCAAATTACCGAACTCTGACCAAAATGTATCTTTTTCCGATTGGTCGCATCCATTTTGTGGAGCGTACGCGCTAACAATGTTCCACGTTTCATTGTGTATGACGAGTTTAACACTCATCAAGCGGTCGCTTATTTTCAAGATACCAACGATGTTGTTTAGAAGATCCGCTGCAACAACGATTCCAACACCGTTTTGTCCACTGACCATTCCATGGTAGAACATCTTAAATGCCTTAGTTTTTAAAACTAGAAAACGCGCTTTATTTCCTGTATTACACCACTTCGTTTCCTGTACGCACAGGATGTGTAGAGTTCTGCGACGCATAATCGCTTCCAGTTCTAAACTTTTTGAGGTCATCGATCCGACGTTCCAACTTGCAAGTTTGGGAAAATATTTTGGAAACTTCATTTTGCCCGCCCCCGGAATCCGTCGGGCTCTGACACAAGCACTTCTGCTTGCTCTGGGATCACCCGAGTGCGTTGCAATCGTGGTGCCCAGCGGGGTAGTGCTATTAATTGCGATCATTTCCAAGAAGTTTAAAGTTTGAGTGGTTTGACACTTGTATGCTCATTTCGAATTGATTGACTGTTCTTTTACCCCACCGGTAGTCTCCAGACGTGGGAACCCACTGATTGCATACAAACTTGTGGGAAAGTTTTAAGGTGTTAAAGTGTCACAGGCTCATTTTTGGTGTCATAGTTGCCTGTATATGATTGGTGTCCCATTTAGTCGCCTCTTACGACAAGCTGGGACGCACTGGCCTATAGTTGCTAAATGTCCGTTTTTCCTCACCTTTGTATATTGGTCTTACTACTGCTGTTTTAAGATTTTCACTAATAATTGATTGAGTAATACTCAAGTTTGTTAACTTGCATAGGATTGGAGCAAAAATGTCAGAATTGCTTTTGATATCAATTGCTCTGCTGCCATCAACTCCAGGTAGCTTATCTTCTCCAAGTGATTCTATAATCTTTTGTATCTCAGTGATTTCTGCTTCGTAAGCGAATACTGAATTTTCCACTATCATATTCCTATTATATGATGTTATTGTATTGCATTTGTGGATGCGATCTTATTGGCAACTGAACTCGGCTCTGTCTTAAAGTTTCTTTCTAAAATCTCATTGATCAGTCCCCATATTTTTCTCGAATATGTTTAAAATTGCGTTTGGTGTGGCTTATGGGCTGGTAGTCTTTTAAACTGAGGTCGAAACTTAAGTGTGCGAGGCACCTTTTATTGCGCCACGATAACGGACTATTTGCTGCCTGAAATTGAAGCCCGTAGTCTTTGCGCCATTTGCTTCTAACAAGACGGCGCCACTTGAAACATAATCCATGAACCCATAACGTTATTGCCAGAACGATTCAGTGAATATTCGATTTTACGTCTTGGACTGCTTAAATGGCCCCCTAGATGTAACATCTAGACGTTTTCCTTTGGGCTATATAAGGTCCCAAGTCTCCATATATATGTAAGTCGGCTTTGATGGAACGATTGAAGGCTAACACAACTCGAGTCGACGGTCCAACACCATTCGTATTGCTCAAACTGGTCAGAAAAAAATTGAGCTTCCGAATGGAACATGCTTGTCGCTGTTACGGCCGACATTTGAAGGAAATAGTTTTCAAAAAATCAATGGAAGGAATGCTTCTTCTGTAAAATGAAAAAGTTTGTCCATTATAGTTAAATTTTTTGATGGTTTTTTTTATTTTTGAAAGAAGTACATATAAAAGAATCAGCCCTTAAGAAAACACAGTAAAATATTCACTACAAGCACTTAGATCCTTTTCTGAATGAGATACACATTTTTGTCTTCCAGCCGAAAAAATCGTCAGTTTTGGTTTCTCGCTAAGATCGATGCTGGACGCTTGATAACAGCCAAGTGTAATGTTCTTTGTGGAAAAAGAAAAGTAAACTGGAGCCCACATCGCTTCATTTAAGAAGAAATGCAGTTATGACAACGCGTGCTTACATTCCAGGAAGCCGGCAAAGAGACTTCAACGATTGCAGATAGTTTAGGTGTTTTTTTTTTTTTGCAATCCGATGAGTAGATAGGGTGCGTGGTTTACCCATGTAAACCCCCTGCTATTGATTTGTAATGGCCAACAAACCAATCCGAAGGTCTTCACCTGTTGGTCTAATGATCGTGCTTAGGTTGGCAAACTGCGTTAGATCAGATAATTCTACAATCAGTGTTTACAATGATAATACAAAATAGTTTATTTGATACTCCTAATCTAAAACTGATTATCACTACATAGCTGATGGTCAATCACAACTACAAACAAGCCATAATCTATAAGCGCTTATGCTAAGTACTATCTACAGACTACGAAATTAAAAAAGAATATTCTCGAACTTATAATAATACTTCAGAGCACTGTACTTAAATTTGAATAGGACACAGATACATGGTATTAAGTTTGTCAATATCCTTCTGACTAAGACCAATCCGTTGACCAATAGATGCATTCGGATCGGCTGTTATGATGGTCTTCTCACCATTCTTCGAAAACGCCACATTACTGTAATGAAGAACGCTCTTGTAATCATATGAGATACCGAAATTCTCAGTATTAGATTGCTTCTTAAAGTTATATTCCATCCCTGGTTTGATATTCTCCTCAACAATGGTGATGTAGTTGTCCCTATCTGAGGCACTTTGTTGATGATAGAACCCAAGAGAATGCAAGAGCTCGTGCAAAATAGATCCAACTCGAAAGCAACCCTCATTGATGGGGAAAATTTGAAGATTCATCCGTTGGGCTGATTGCTGATATCCCACTGTGGATGCACAACCACTAGAATCTGCTGTGATGTCGATGTAGTACTTGCTACTTTCATCGGCTTCTTTAAATTTCAAACATGAGGCTTTCTCGATGATGTTCATTGCCTTCTGAATTTGAGCTCGATGGGCGGCATCTGCGAACGAAGAAGTGTTGAAAATTTGAAGCAGACTTACAGACACATGATTGTGACATACCAAATACAGGACTGATCTTGTAGATCACTAGACGATTCGGCCATCGCTTGACCTTACTGATCAATCCATTCCTCATCGAGGTATCACTAAGAATGATATCGCCCTCGAAGTATCCGGCGGTTTCTTCAGGGTTTTCTGGAAGATATTTTTTCGGATATCCATGAGAAGGGCTGATAAATATTCCCAACAAAACACTATACCAAAGGAGGGACATATCTCAAAAAGAAACGAACACGACTATGTGACAACTATAATAAGACTGACCAGTGGAAGAAATCCGCAATTTGCCATTTGCGTTGTATGGCTTGGAAGGCCACCTTAGATAAGAAATAGATAGGAAAACTCTGCAGTATTGCCTTAGACAGTGTGTGATAATATCAAATCTGAATATCTGTTGAGGGATTGATATACCATTCCACAATCATAGGTGCGGCGGGCGGTATGAAATCGAAATCACTATCAGCTTTGAGTAGTGATATGGTTATCAAATCCATTTGTTTGACACGCAATGATATGAATCGAATTCGTTTTGGTTTACAAGTATGGTTTGTAAATTTCGGGGCACACTCTTGATTGACAGTGCTCGATTAGCGACGATTTGTGGGGGAGAGATGTGTCTAGTTACGATTCGATCAAACTGAATCTTGAACTCTGATAGTGATGACGCATTCTTTGACGGTATATTCCTGCAAAATATAGCACCTTATGCATGTTTTCAGACAGAAGTGATCTAATTGGCGGTGGTTAGGAGATTTATTACTCTAAGATTGGCACAATCCAAGGAGTCTTCTTCCATTGTTAGCCAGCCAACACGATTCGGCTATGATTTCCTCTGAACATAGCTCACAATGGCCAAGGTAAGTAGACGAAATTCTCCTTAGACATCGATCATATGATCATATTGAATGGGTCTTTCTGTCTGACAACAGAATTTTCACCAGCATACTGATCACATCCTCAGCCTGTACCCTAAATTTTTTTTACACGTAGAGCTCAAAAGCAGTTCTTATCCCTCGGTTCATTACAGCCTTATATGGTTCTTGTTTAACTGCACTTACATGCCTACAATTATGGCCACACCAGAGGTGTAGTTTGTTTGGAGGCTCGTTGACAATATTCTCTCCAAGATGATGGTAGTTCCCCGGACATCCGGAATGACAGCCAGCCAAGTCGACATTGGGTTATCGGAGAGCCTAGACGCTCAGAATGTTGAGGAGTGTCTGGCGTCCATCCCAATGTGATGAATATTGTTCACTGTAGTATAACATAATTCTTGAAAGAATAGTGCAAAACTCACGCGCAAACACAAGAGGCACTATCTTTCAAAAGTTTGTCCAACTACTCACATACGCCGACGATATTGACATAATCGGGAGAAAGCAGCGTGATGTCAGTGGCGCTTTCGCGATTATGGAAACGGAAGCGGCAAAAATGGGTATATCGGTCGACGAGGGAAAGACCAAGTATATGCTGTCAAACAACACCGACGTATCGAACAGAACGTCACCTTTGACACGTATAACTTTGAGGTAGTTAGGCAATGACACTAGTGGTGATGGCGATGGCGCGATGGTTAGTTCATTGAACTATGGGTCCGTGGTTCGATTCCCGGCATCACTAACAATTTTTCGAATCGTCATCACCCTTTCGGCGGGCAATGGCAAACTCCGAAAAGAAAATTGCCTATGAAAAAGCTTCTAAGGAGTGCCGTTCGGATTGGGCGATAAACCGTAGGCCCCGCTGAGTTGTGACAAAAATGATAACATGGGCAACACAAATAAGTACCAATAAGCTAGGCCATGTACCTGGCTGCCAGCGTCACAGTGTGTGTGTGTGTGTGTGTGTAATACTAGCGCTGAGATCAGACAAAGAATAACTGTTACCAGTCGCTGCTTCTTTGTGATAAAAAGGCAATCGAATAGCAAAGCCCTCTCTCGAATAACAAAAGTTACCCTATGTAAGACCTTAATAATTCCAGTCCTGCTCTATGTTGTTGTTGTTATATCTATGTCTTTCGACTTTATTTACATTTTGTTTAGGATTTCTTATTTTCTAAACTTAAGGCTAAGAAAAAATTTTTTTGATAAAAAACTTAGCGTATGGACATATTTTTTTATTCTTATAAAAACTTATTATCTAACTTAAAATAAACCTTAATCTACCTAACCTACATACAATACGTACATACACACATATAGACATTATGCACAATTATATACATACATTAGTATATACCTTCGTATATACTAATATATATATGTATATTACTTAAATGCTAACCTAAACCTATGTAAGCTGGCCATCGCTATTTACAAAGCAAATAGATTGGTCAGCTCTGCCTCATTAGTGAGGCTGGTCCGTAATTGACGGAAACGACGACGAAACATCTTCCCCATCATTCAACCACCAGAAATGCTGGTGCTGCCGAACGACATCCCTCTTATCGCGATTCCCCACCGCCCTACTGAACCTGAGACGATCCACCCTGCCGTGTGCGACGTCTCTGTTGTAGTTGAGTCGCCTGTCCCCAGCTGTCCGAGCGACATGGAAGATTAACGGGACCGCTGATCTATCCTGGATCAACCCTATCTGATCAAGGTAGAGGAATGCTTCCGGTGGAACGAAGCCGTTAGAGCGCACACTCTCATGATAAAGGTGATTGGGGTAGTACGCCCCTGATATCAGGTTATTCGTCGAGGTCATTGCTCTTGCTATGTGCCTTCGAGTCAACTTAATTACGAAGTTGTCCACTCGTATTAGGTTCGCCCTGTTGTAAAGGACCTCGTTAGGATACAATTTTTTGTACTCCGACTCTGGTGTTCTGTACAAGCGAAGACAAGCCCTAAGGCAAGCCCTCTCAAACACCCGAATCTTTTCCATTAAGCTTGCTCGTACATTGAACCACACGGGACACCCAAATACCAGCATGGGCCTGATACGGGCCATGTAGCAGATTATCTTTACCCTCGCATCGAGTTGGCTGCTATAAAACAGTCTCTTTGTGAGGGCAAAAGCGCCTTTAGCTCTGGCCAGAGCAGCATCTACATTTTTGTTAAAATACAGAAACTGATCTAGCCAGATCCCAAGGTATCTGACCACACTTCGACAGGCAAGAGGCTGTCCGTGTTGTCCAATGATCGAGAACTTTCGCCAATTTTTTCTGGTATCCCTAGAGGCTCCAGACAACGGCGTCCTAAAGAGAATGGTTTCCGACTTCTGAAAGATGACTTTCAACTTCCAGTCTTCGCAAAATCGTCTTATCTTATCGAAGTCGCGCTGTAAGAGACTATTAATGACCTCGATTTTTGGACCTGTTCTGTACGCTATCAAGTCGTCTGCGTGCGCAATAGTATGGGGAAGTGAACCTATCAAGTCGCTTGTATAAATGTTGAATAGGATCGGCGAATTGACCGCGCCTTGCTGAAGACCATTTTTAATTTGAAATATTCCAACAGAAGTCACATCAGCATTTTTCACGATGAACTGTCTGTTGGTTAGCATATTATAAAGAATGTACAAGAGAGGTTTACTGATCCCCAGACTAGCCAGCTTGTAGAAAAGACCCTCTAACCATACAGTGTCGAAGGCCTTCTCCAAGTCAACTAGGCAGGCACCAGTACATTGGTTTTTGCCTTTATTCCATTGGATATCGGACACCAGTTTAGACGCGGCATGTGAGATAGCATGTCCTGCCTTAAAACCGAATTGATTATCCGGAACTATATGTTTGTCCTCAACCCACTTAGTCAGAGCTCTATTGATTACTTTTTCGAAAACCTTACTGATATTCGGAAGGAGACTTATCGACCGGAGATTCGCCGGATTGGATATATCCTTTCCCTTTTTAGGGATAGGTTGAACCACCGCCGCTTTCCAATGCGCTGGATAATGTGCATTATTCATTGCATTATTAAACAGGGTGGTATAAATGTCCACCGCTTCTAGAGGAAGATGTCCAAGCACGATGTTCGGAATACCATCGGTCCCTACTGATTTCTTACTTCTGATTGTGTCGAAGATCTCATGGAGTTCTTCCTTCGAAATGAACGGGGGTAGGTCACCTTCTCTGGCAATGACATTATTTGCCATATTTTCATCGCTGAACCGGGTGAAACCAGAGCCCTCGGTTCGCCAGTTCTCTACTTCATTTCGAATATAGAAGTTGTGCACCAAGATGCGATTGTCCAGGTCATAATTAGGGCCAATGATATCATTGGCCTTGTATACTTCCTGGAAAGTCGCCCCTATGGCCTCAACCTTCTCCTGTGGATCCTCGATCACAAAGAAGTCGTCATCATCAGCGGCCTCATTTGTATCAATGCCTGCTATTGTTAGTAACCGTTCGTTGTCTGTTGTCCGGGCTATTTTAAGACACTGAAGGTCATTTTGATTTTTTCTCCGAAATAGTTTATTTATTTGCGGGAACATATTCGGGTTGCTGGTGTTTACAGCCCGAACCTTGTTGTTCCAATACAAACTTACAGCAATTCTGTAATTCTCTTTGATTAAAATTTGAATATTTTTAATCGACGACTTCAGTGTCCTAATCTCTGGGTGTTGTGTGTCTGTAAACTGTCTGTATAAGTTTTTAAGTCTTGTCAGAAGTCTACTTTTCTGTCGGTGCAGTGCGTCAATAGTAGGATTGCGGAACAGATCTTCGTTAGTCGTTTGTTTATACCGCGGTATTGTAGTGTCCATAGTTTGTTTTATTGTCTGGTCCATTCGTTTAAGGTACTTATCGATCTCCTCGTTTGATAAATTCCTATTGGACGGTGGGTGGAGCGTGTTCGAGGAGAGTGCTCTTGTCAAGGTTGCGGAGAAGCATGTCCATCGAGTCTTACTGTAGTTGTAAGAGTATCTTTGGACAAACTCCTCCAATTCCGCAATTTCGTTGGGAACTGTGATTTCGGTGCTAAAACCGCAATGGTCGCTGTCATACACGAATGTGCGCAGACAGTTAAGCGTTTGTAAATTCGTACCTGTCAGTCGTATACGTTCGTCGTACAGTAATAGATCCAAATAAGACCCGCCTCTGGGAAACGACGGGTTATCCGTCGCTTTAAGACCGAGTCTATACATGGCATCGTGCTGACCCCAACAATCGAGTAGTAGGTTCCCTCTAGTATTTGGCAAATTATTTCCCCAATCTCTGTGTCTAGCGTTGAAGTCCCCGCCGATTATAAAATAATTCTCCCCCGATTCCAGCCTCAGAAGTCGAAAAAGTGTGTCGAGCTCTGTAATGAATAAGGTGGATTGTGAAGCCCCAGATGCGTAAACAGAGGCCAAGTACAGCCGCTTTCCACTGCGGAGCGGGATGTAAATGACGACCGCCTCCAACACCCGGAACCTGCGTAGCACTCTTTTGTACACTCTGTGAAATTTTATACCTTCTTTAATGAAGATCGCGACACCACCTCCACGTTTGGATCTGGGCCGGTTTCTTCTTCTAACAATATAATTATTGTACTCCAGCTTGTGCTTATCGGTTAGCTTGGTTTCGCTAGCGAAAAGCACATCAGGAGTTTGGTCTTGTAGCAATTTAAACATCGCGGCTCTTCGTTCGATCCTGATCAGTGAATTAACATTCACCGCAAGGACCTTCAAAGTTTGCTCCACCATGTGCGTACCCATTACGACATGTGTTGCGTTAGGCCCGGCAGCAGTGCGTAGATCTGGTCCACCCGCTTGGCCTGTTCTTGCACCTGCTGTTGCAGCTGAGCCATCTGCCCTTGGATTGCGAGCAAGATGGCCAGCATGTTAGGTGCAGCTTCTGTTGTTCTCGGCATTGGCGCCGGAGAAGCAACAGCCGCTTGCTGTGCCGTAGCCCCCCTACCTGATGCCATTTGGGCGTAGGAAATTTGGGACGTGACGGCTGGTGTTTGAAACCTAACAGGTGAACGTTTGACCTCCACCTTCTGCTGCCGAGCGAGTTTTGCTTTTTTAATGTCGGCGAACTTAGGACAACCCCGATAGTTTGCGGTGTGTCCCACGTTCCCACATAACACGCACGAGAGCTGCATCCTATCGGATGCTCCGTCCCTACCCAGAGCACACTCTTCGGAACTGTGGTTCTTTGCGCACTTCACGCATCGAGGCTGCATTTGGCAGTTCGACGCGGCGTGCCCGAACCTCTGGTAGCGAATGCATTGTATAACGCCTTCGCTCCTTTTTAATTTTTCCCAGTGAACCACCTGGTAGTCTAGGACATTGATACTCCTTAGACTATCCAGACGGCTTTCGGGACTGAGCTGCACCAGGAAGAACGGCAGACCCCGTTTCTCCCGTCTGGCTCTAGCTGTGGTAAATGGCTTTACTCCCACAAATTTGAGTCCTTCGCACTCCTTCTCTTTAAGCAGTGCCAGGATCTCCTCAGGATCAGAAGACGGTTCCAACCACTTCAGCAGCATCGATTGCCGCTTTTCACACTTCGGTGTGAATGAGAAGTGCTCCGTCGTCGTTTCTTTTAGGAGCTCTTTAACTTTCGCATAGCCCTCCACTGTATTACAGTGGATGGCATGGCGATCGTTCCCCAATCTTTTAATGTTAAAATTATTACCAATGACCAACTTACACAGGTCCTTGGTTGCATTTACCTCAAGTTTGTAGGTGTTGATAGGGGGCACCTTCTCCTTCTTCTTCTGCTGCTGCTGCTGCTGATGTTGTTGTTGTTGTTGTTGCTGCTGTTGTTGCTGCTGCTGCTGTTGTTTTTGCTGCTGTCGCTGTTTCTGCTGCTGCTGCTTTTTTTGCTGCAGTTGTTGTTTCTGCTGCTGCTGTTTTTGTTGTGGCTGTTGCTGCTTTTGCTGTAGCCGTTGTTGTGGCTGCTCTTGTTGTTTTTGCAGGTGGTTCTTAAGTTTTTGTTGGTGTTGTTTAAGAACTTGTGTAATTGTATTTGTTTGGTGTTGTTGTTGGGCCTGCTTTTGGGCTAACTGCGTGTGCTGTTGCTGTTGGGATTGCTCTTGGCTTTCCCTCTTCCTTCTTACCATTTGCCTTTCTTTAATGGCAAATATTTTTTGTTCCAGCACTTTGATGCTACTATTTATAGCCTCTATTTCCCCGTCTTCATCTTCAGATTCGGATGACGCCAAAGAAGCGAAGCTGTTATCTCTTAGATTGGGACTTTCACCATCATCTGAGACATATGGGTAGTCTTTTGCAACTTGCCCGGGACATATATTTGCTGCCGTTGATGATTCCCTCCCTCCATCAGGCAACGTTTCAGCAGAGTTTGGAAGCGAGGGACGTTGTACCAACTTAGAATTTGGCCTAAGCTTTCTCCTTCTCTTCGTCTTTGGTTCTGCCAATGCTGCTGTTTGGCTAGAACCACTCGATGCCTCACCTGATTTTTCAGCCGATCCCGCTATAGGCCTAGCGGACCGCTTTCCACAATCCATCACGTGATGTTGTTTACTCACTTTTAATTATTTTATTTTAAAAATGCACAACAAAACAAAAAAAAACAAAAAAAAAGAACACTAGCTGGGGGGCCCGGATTCGAACCCACAACCTTGGCTTGTCAATCGCGCACTCTATCACTTGGGCTAATTGGAGCCCTGTGAACAATATGTTAGATATTGTTTGTATAGTTTTTTGTTTGTATTGAATACTACTCAAACCAAAGCCGAACACGTCTAAACTCCACGGAGGTCTATGAACGACTGACCAGTCCTGCTCTATGGCGCAGAGGCATGGACATTATCGAAAATGGATGACGGTGCCCTTGGCTGCTTTTAGGGGAAAATTCTTTAAGTGATTTACGGTCCCGTCTGCATTTACGGTCAGTGGAGGAGGAGATACGATGACGAATTGTACGAAGTGTACAGTGACATTGACCAAGCCAGAGGAAGACCGAAACACAGGCGACGCACGCAAGTGGAAGGGACCTCAGCCAACTTAACGTGCGAAACTGGAGGCAGCTAGCACATGATCGAGCTAGCTGGAGACGCTTGTTGGTTGAGGCCCAGGTCCACCCCATACTGTAGGGCCACCTAAAGTAAGGAAAGCGTGTACTGGCTACTAAGAAGTGACCCACTTAAGGGCAGCTCCTTATTCAAGATGTGAAACTGAGGAAATATGTGGTTTAGAAGGTTATAGAACCCGTCTCTGAATTGGAATTACTTTTTCCACGATATGAAAGGTCAGTCTAATGAAACTACTGGAGGAAAGTTCCAACTAGACCATCAGAGGGAAGTAGCCCTGTTGAGATTGTGACAGTCACCATTGGCATTATTTTGCATTATTGTGCAGCCACATCTACTTAAAAGCTCCTATACAACCAAGAAACTCCCTCAGAACCTCCCCGGCGGATACATTGTACAATAGAAAGCTCTGACTCATGTATCTTAATACATGAGATTCCTTGGCCCCCGTGCTAATAATGAAGAAGTGATCTAGTGCGCCAATGACGTTCCAATCTTCATTCAAAGATACAAGGCTTTCAGGCTTCACTTAGTTCCGGTGATTGGCGGAAGCACAAATGTCGACGCAAGCGGCTTTCTCAAATGCTTTACTACCATTTCAAACACTGGAATCATGTGCATTACGGCTTAAACACGACCTGCTGCCAAGAGCACTCTCTGACTTACTTACCAATGGTGTCTTGTTTACAACTTTTGATCATAGTTTTTAGATGTATAACATAGAACTCTACTTGGATATCTCAACGATATCTGACAGTAGTCATGGCTCCTAATAGATGTAAAGGACTCATTTTCTTCTGTAAGTGTTTCCAACTGATGAAAGTGCAGTTTGAAGGCTAAAGTAAAATGCATAATCGGTTGAAGTTCGTCCCCTTACATCTCCTATCGTCTTCCATAAACGCAATATCAACAGCCTTCAATTTGTTAGCTTAGTATCTTTGACCTACCATCCATTTAAATTATTCAAGCTAAAGGACAAACTCTTTGGACATAGTCACTAATTAGTAAATGAAGTGTTGCCACGAGTGTCACTCGTGAACTACTAGGAGATTTACCTAGTGATTTTGAAATGTTTGTTCGGCAGATATAACCTTAAAACTTTTCTTCGTATCACTTAATGATTCTTCAGTCACACCATTCGAGATCCAACGTCGACACACTGCAACTGTTTGCATTCACTTTGAGGATCCTACTTAGCCAGTAAATGACGCACTCGTGCGTATCTCGTACAATGAAACGAGGTCATCTACTGCCACTACAAGTGGATTGAGTTTCTTAGATGCATGCGTTCCTATGGTATTACGACATCGAGATGGCTATGGATTCCTTGTTCATTATGTTTCATTACAAGACGCAGCAGTATACAGTCAGTGAATGCTTTGCTATTGTCAATCGAACTCTTTCCTCATAAAATGAAATAGCCAGGCACAGGAGAGCAATAGCAAATGGAATTGGAGTACCCTAACAATAGACCAAAGATCATAGTTACCATGATGGGGCATGGTGTTATCACTTTCAGCGAACTTAGAACCTACCTTTCCCCTTAAAGAAAGTAATTTTAAGACATACCAACGCTTTGATATCTCTGTCGATGCAGCATGCTGAGCTTAACAGAAAAGGCACTCCCAGCTAGAGTCCTTATTCCTGTTTCACCTTACGTCAAGCCATCTCTTTGGCACTCATATCCCCGAACGTTGTTAGCCCAGACGTTTTTTTTTTTAAAAAAAACTCGACATTTGGAATAAATTATTAAAACCACAGGCCTACATACAATTCTAAAACACCTTGATACACATCAGTTCATTCCTATTTCGACCAGTGACATGAACTTGCCTCAACCATTACTTCTGAATTCTTTCTGAAACTAATGAATCCCATATCAGCAAAGGGCTTCCCCTCTACCCAGCAGCAAAATCAATCAGTAAATACATTTTTAATTTTCTCCCACAAAACACAAACACGAACAAGAAACCAAACTCAGCTACAGAGACCGACTTAAACCAACATCCGCTGTCATTCTGTATTAAATCCTCCTGAGCAAATAAATTAAGTAACCATCTGACTACTGACGACCACAGGAACCGCAAACATATACATACATACACCCAGATAAACTTGTACTTTGCTCGTTTGACTATTCGAAAAGACAAACATGTCATTCCCATTTGTGATGCTTAATCCTCCAATGGATCCTTTTCAGTAGAAGCCTCAATATCGGCCTACATTGCCGCACAAAGCTTCACTTTACTGTTGTATAAAGCTTTGTGGTTAGTAACTGCCACCGCCCTGTTTCCTCTGGTCTTTGTCGAAAAAAAGGTTATTACATCTCCGAACCCCAAATGATTTGTCGTTGTCAACAGAAAAACGTGAAAACAAACCGACAAAGAGGCAACACAACAAATAAAATAATCAACTTGTCAGTTAAGAAAACCACACTAGCATCGTGTTCCCCATGCCTTGGGGATGTTAAAAATGTTCCAACACCAACATACATACATATCTCGTGATGGTTTGCTGCTGTTCAGCTATCATGACCCTTGGTAAATGGAAGGATCCATCGTCATTTAAACTCAAAACAAGGACCAAACGGGTGGTTATTCGAAAATTGCCCGACAGACGATTATTACTCGTAAATCGTTATTTGTTAAGGCATTTTGCATTAAAGTCTTAACTACGATAGCCAATCGAGAGGCTTATCTCTGGGCTATTTGGGCTGTTTTGCGATGACGATGACCGTCTTTTCGAAGCGGGGAAACATCTAATTTGGAATTGAAAAATCGTCTCTGATGGAACGGAGGGAAAACAATATGTGCGTCAAGAATGAGTATCGCAATACGAGTAGATGTGATAAAGTGATAGGTTGCAAGAGCCTTTTGTGATAAGGAATGGATTTATTGCAACGGATAATTGAGTTTTATCTTGCAAACTATATTTGCTTTAACACTTTTAAAGATGTCATAACAAATGACGACGTTAAGTCATAAGCCTTCTGAGGTATCACTAGCTTATGCGAAAGAAAAACCCACTTTATGAGAACAACAGCAGCCTACTTATCAGACCTGGCAATACTGATTGAGAGCCGTGCTCAGTTGTTATGTCACTCAACCTAGGTGCAGTCTCAGGCAAATAAAAAGATAAATCACGGCAACAACAGGGTCTTAAAGGACCTTTCCTCACTAACTTTCTCTCACACTTAAATCCTTTGAACATAGGTGACTTAAGAAGCCAGTCTGGCCTAGAAGTAGTCCAACCACAGTTACTTCTTTCCCATACAGCAACGTTGCGCCCTTTACACGGTAGTACCATCAAGGATATCAACCATGTTCATGTATCCAAACATTTAGAGGAGAAAAAGTCGATTCTGACCATTTCGTTGTTCCCCCAAAACTCAGAGTTCAATTGAACGACGAAAAAAAGTTGTAAACCGCTCTGGCAATGCAGTTCAATATTGAAAAGTTGGAGGGTACCTATGCAAGAGGCAGTCCACTGTGCGTCATCATCATCCACAAGCCCCAGGAATCTATAGAAGCACTATCGCAACAACATCAAATAGGCAGCTTAGACCGTTGCAGTTTACTAGTCACCATCGAAAAGGAGCATTGGTATGCTGGTGAGAGCTTACGACGAGAAAGGCGGCAGAAAATGCTAAAACTGAAACGCTTAACCAGAGAAGCAAAGGAAACTATCGAAACATAATTAAGGAGAAATATAATGAAATGAAAATAAAATACACGACCTCCCAGCTCAAGAATTCCAAATAGTCTTGCGATAGGCACAATATCCTGATGTCTTTCAGGAAAACCAAGTAACTAGCAAAGAAAGAGTGAAGCAAATCTGATCATCGAATAGCGGGGATTGGTCGATGTATTTCAGCACTCAGTACTATGTATGTTACATCAGGTAAAGAAATTAAAAGGACAAGAAGCAAACCCACTTTCAGTCAATGAAAAATGTATTCCCTTTCCCAGTACGGAGAAAGATGAAACAGCTATCAAAGCCATCAAAGCATATCCCAGCATAATGGGGCATTTAGGATCTTATTCAACGGATTGTGTGAAGGTTCTCAATCGTATCGAAAACTCGCAGATCACTATTTACTCGTGTAGATCGACGTATGACTAAATTCTCACACCACTTTAAGTCCTGGAAAATATCAGCGAACTTCACAATTAAAGCTGCTTGTGCAATTATCGTTCTAAAAGTTCTAAAAGGCAATAAACGGATTCCAGATTCAAGACATACGGCGCAAAGTGCAATTACTGAATTCCATGAGGGAGATACACTGTCATCTGATCTTTAACACGAGACTTCATGAAGACGGTTGTGTTTTAAACACCCCTGTCCAGCCGCTAAAGTGGACGGCATCTACATCGTTTTCGTCGGTTGCTCCCATTGCCTCAATTTAGTGGCTTTTACGCCAATTGAATAACAAAGCAAACTAATGGGTGGCCAGATAAGAACGATAGGGAAAGAAAATTTTGTGAAAATTGAAATTTTTAATGACTCGGTCCAATATGCGCTGTGTTATTTCGTCAATAGGGTGTCAAATGTTGGTCTAGAGCTCGTCCAAAATGGTTGACTTGTTAACTTAGACAGAGGTCTTGACGAAACCCCAGAGAAAATAATCGAGTGGTGTCGACTCACATGATTGCCACGGCCAATTGACAACCGCTCCCCTTGAGATGACCAAGCTCCCAAATTTCTCCTCAACAACTTTGAGCGTTGCGTCGCTTACATAGCATGTAGCGCCTCCTTATTGGGAACACAGCTTGGATATATCCATGTTGTCGAACTCTGGCCACAGAAAGTCTATGATTAAGAGCGATGTTAAGCTCTATATCGAAGACCATTGACATTAACGGTGTCTCGTTCTTTGTTTCGAAAGAATTAAGGAACGATGATGCGGCCGTGGCATAAACTGCATGAAACAGTAAATCTTTATGGATGCATTCATGCTTGGCCGAATGGCAATTTTGTTTGTTGACATAGCCGGTGAGCCAAAAATGGGCCTTGTCCGAAAAGATGGTATTTTGACTAAAATTCAGATCTGCGGCCAACATTTCCAGGGCCCAATTAGCAAACTCACGGCGTTGTCTATGGTCGTTCGGTTTCAATTCTTGCATCAGCACTATAAGGTCTACATCTGTATCCGAATCCAACTGCAAAATAAGCCGGTCTAACTCTCTGGGGATGCTGAATTCAGCTAATCGGCGTCGAATCGACATTTTTGGGTCTTCTTCGATACTGGCCGCTACGGCGGCTAAGTTTTCTTTATTTCGCACCAATCTCAATCTGCTTGGTGGCCTAAGATCCAAAAGAGTGTACTCACTCACAAACATTTCCATGGTGCGACGAATTACCTGTACAGCCATGATGACGGCCAACCTCACGACGAAGTTCATGCTGCGTATTTTCAACTTGCGATAAAATTTCCGCACGTTCGGCAGGCTTAAATGATGCATAATGAAATGGGAAACCCTACTGAATATTTTGACAGCCGGATACTATTGGTAACTTTGACAGCTACTAAAACATAACAATTGGAAAAACTAATATATAATGCCGTCATCTTTAACAAAACGATACTATTGACAATAGTATCTAAGGTGTTTTTGAAGAGTCAACCTGCCTCGGAGTAAACATGTATCCAGGAATGACATCCTAGTAGAGATTCGGCGAAGAAAATCTCCTATTAAACCGCTGCTACTTCGGTTTTGGCAAAACAAATAAGCTCAAAAGTGTGAGCCAACTCTACTACATAGAGCCTAGTACTGAAGCGGAGCAGATATTAAATACTTCAAAAGAAATATGGGGAATGGAGAAGATACTCGTACAACCGAGAATTTGCTGAGCTGTGGTGCAGACTATCACGGCAACATCGGGAATAATGCCCCAGGAAAGAGGAACAGTACCATAATTCGAGACGACGACGTTTCTGCTGTAATTATTATAGTACATCACTTCTTGGAAGCCTTATATGTATTGCTTGGCTGGGGAATCGTCCAGCATTTACAGGAATATCTAAATTTTCACTGATATAGACGAGTAGTAGATTATATGGTGCCTCTTATGGTTGTCGAGGTGTCTGGACCGGGAACATGCTGCGATTATATTTTGAACCAAAGCGAAGTCGACGAATCTTAATCCAGTGTTTATCATTAGATTTATCCATTGCATTTCTCAGATAGCGGTTGCACCAGTTTAAAATCAGTCTAGAGTTTCAGGAAGTTGTCCTCCTAATGGTCTGCTGAGGCCCTTAATATTCACTTGCCTTCTTCACTTCCAGGCCCTTTGGCGTTTCTTTGAACATAGGAGACTGGATGCAACACTGTTGATTCCTTATGGAAAGTTCTACTTCTGTTCTTTTATAGAAGTTTAATTCCAGGCTTGTGATTGCTTGTATAAAGGTTCGATCAGACGGTCATCCCGTGTGATCGGCTGTCATCCGGCTATGTCATTCAGGCATGTCAACCGGATGACAGAGCAAGCGTATCATCCACTTTGGGACAAAATGACACTCGGATGACCGAATGGATGACACTGTTAGATCGGGTGTCATCTAGCAGATGACACGCTCGCGGATGGCATGCAGATAACAACCGAATTACAAAATTCCTGTAAAAAATGGATAAAATCGAGAACCAAAGCGTGCTAACATTACATAGTTAAAAAAGGGCTACCGCCCTCTAAGATTTAACCTAGTGTGTTTGCCCTTCGGAATTCACAATAGTTTTGTGAGTTGCAGAGTTTTAACGTGGCAGGACAGTGTGAAAGATAACTCCTGTTCAGAATGGCCAAAATCAGCAGTTGTTGCTGAAGTCTTCGATGTCATCCAGAAAATGGTAATGGAAGATCGGTCAAATCACAGGCATGGTGATGGCTCCAGTCTTCTGGGATGCGAAGGCAGTTCTGCTGATCAATTGCCTTGAAAAAGACAACAATTAATGGAGAATATTAATGCTCTGTGCTCTTTTTGCATGACAATGCGCGTCCTCATTCGTGTGTTTTGGTCAAACAGAAATTAGACCAGCTGAAGTTCCAACTCATCCAGCACCCACCTGTTTTCAAAACTCGCAATTTTCCTGACTTAGCACTGTTATTCAACCAATATTGACGTCATAGCACCTGAAAACGACTACTTTGAAGAACTTGAGATAAACCACTTCCGGGAAGGGATAGCTAAGCTAGCTCAGTTGCCCAACACAGAAGGAGTGCCTACTTTGGTACTCGTATAACTTTAATGTAAAAGAACACAGAGTCTTTTTTTAAATGGAAATCTTGGTTGTAACACGTCGATGATATAAAGGGTTTATTAAATTAAATAAACATATATTGTGAAACCAACGTAGAGTTTTATTGATTAATAGAGTTCGGTCTATGGCATTTATGAATGGAATACAACATCGTTCATGTGACCACCATGGCTTCTGTTGCAAGCGAACATACGAAATTCAAAATGATCGATAGCTTTTTGAAGAATGAGTGGGTCGAATGTTATTTTTGAGATCCTGGTTTGTCGCTGGGTTATTGGCAAAGATTATCAAATTCGATAACAAATTGTCCTGGCGATTCCACATCCAGTTAACAAACCAGCTACGTCGTAGATGGTCCAAAGGCTTGAATTGTTGCGTAATTTGGGCTTTATAGGCGTGCAAGCGAAGATCAGCTTTTAAAAACCAAGAGTGCCTTGTTGGTTTTGAACACTTACGCTTACAGTGGCGATGTTTTGGCGTGTACTCGTACGTACTGGGCGAGCATGCTGATATGAAGTTGGATCTTGCTCCCGTAGGTGAAATCAGTTTTCCTATGTAAATTTCTGTTAATTTCATAATGTTTAACACTCCAAAAAATTGTTTTCAAAAATATTATCTTCAACCTCTGATGCGGATTGCTGAAAGGCCTGCTAATTTCAGTTACACACAGATAGTGCTAATTTCTGTTGCCTGTTATTTTAACAAATCCTTTTGTAGGCAAACACCCGAACCCGATCCTAGTTACTTTAGCTATATGAGAAACTGTCCAGAGACGTCATCCATTTCGCTAAATATAACAGCATCTTTGGTTTCTGGAAACATTACCAAACTTAAAGATGATTTTTCGTCAGGCCCTGATGGAATTCCGGCTATTGTAATCAAAAAGTGTCTTAATCACCTCGGTCCTCCCCTCGCTGCCCTATTTAACTTGTCTGTTTCAACAGGTACTTTTCCTTCCCTATGGAAGGAATCTTACATCATCCCTGTTCATAAAAAAGGAAGCAAGGCCGAAGTCGATAGTTATAGACCCATAGCAAAACTCTCTTCCATACCCAAACTGTTCGAAAGCATAATCTATCAACAATTGCTTCCGTACTGTAGGCCATCTATCTGTACAAACCAGCACGGTTTCATGAAAGGTAAATCCACTACCACTAACCTAACGGAAATTTTCGCTGACGACATGAGAATTTCCAAAGTCATAACAATGCCTTCTGACTCCCATTGCTTGCAAGATGACTTAAATAAGTTTCCGCCTTCAAGAAACTACTTTATCTGCGATGAGCCTATTCCCTCCACTACCGAAGTAATCTAGGAATAATATGTGACAGAGAATTGAATTTCGACTCACATATTAACAGCATTATAAATAAAGCTAACTCTGCACTTGGCTTTATCAAACGCTGGTCAAAAGAGTTAGTTTTCCAACCCCTAAGTTACAAGGTCTCTGTACATTACTTTTGTAAGGCCTCTTCTAGAATATTGCAGCCAAGTTTGGTCACCCTATAAACAAATCCACATTCAAAGAATCGAAGCAGTCCAACGCAGGTTTATCCGATTTGCACATCGTGGTCTACCTTGGACCGATCAATATGGATTTCCTTCCTATGAAAATAGGTTGAAACTAATTGGCATGCATACCCTTTAAAAAAAACGTCGTGAAGTCGCTGATGTACTTTTTATACACCAGTTATTGGCTGGAAACATCAACTGCCCGGGGATAACAGAAAATATTTCATTTACTCCCAATCCCCGTAACCTGAGATCTGTCCCACTTCTCCTTATCCAAACTCACCGCGCCAATTGCGGTCACTTCGAACCATTATCAAGAATGTTGCGTATAACAAACAACTACGCCGAAGTCTTCGACCTAAATAGCAGCAAACATGAAATAAAAAAAAGTCCTGCTGAATATGTCACGCCCATAACATCTCCCCCGACTAATATTCTCCCTCGCCCCATTAGGTTAAGAATGTTTTTGTTAGTTTTTAAGCCTAGGTTTAGGTTTTTGCTTGTTAATAAGTTAAATAAAGTTGTCCGGGGTAGACCCGGGCCAATAATAATAATAATATCCCACATAGCACTCATGTGGTCATATTTCTTATCACAGAATTGCTATGCCCGTAGTTCACTGAACAACGTAAACAAAACAAAAAAATCTAAAAACTACAATCCATTGACGGGCATGAGAAGAAAACCAGTTATGTTGCTCTTTACAGGTACTCATCACGCTCAACGTGCGTATCTATGCGATACATTGGTATGGGATGGAGAAGTCCCCAAACAAACTGTTTATCAATAAAATGAAATGTGAACAAAATCCAAATCGAATTATCGGGAGAAATGTTCTCGTCATCGAAACCAGTTTGGTCTCTGGGAAACCCGACTTGGCTTCGATTTTATCTCGTTTCTATATTCTAGTCATTGCTAAGGAAGGTTTTGCATAAAGGTTGCGTTGTGCGTGGTAGTGGTTTGTTTTACCCTCCGTCCACTTCCACTGTTGAAATGGAATTAAGGATCCATCTAAGAGCACTAAACTGGTCGATATGCATTCCAGAATAAAGATTCCACCAGATCTTCATATAAAAGGTGAATCAGCAAAGAAAACTGCCAGCAGTTATTCTGTAATTGTGTCGCCATCCGAACCATGAATTCGACCGCGCAACGAATTGGCTTTTTAATTTTCTACGCCTGTGCCGTCACAGTTGTCCCATTTGATATTCAAAAACATAGTTCCTTTCTAGAGAGTCCTGATCGTAGTACATCAATCGGACTTATCCACGACGAGAATGAATCGGCTTATAATAATTTAGACAAAACCAAGACCAGCTCTGGGAAGTCACAGAATGTATACCAACTCTCCGACTTGGACCTAAATCATGAATCTATTCATGTGATTCTGAAGCAAAATAGTTCCAGCGTGCTCATTTGAAGAAACCTCTAGCAAAATTCTATGGAAGACCAACAGCAACAGTAACCACGCCGACATCGACTGACCAAGAATACATCACTAAAAAAATTCTTAAAGCTATAGAATCGGAAACTTTAAGTCGGCTGAAGAGATACTTTATCTATCTGAAGACACTGAAGTGATTCCGGAAGTGATTCACCAACTCTTTACAAAATCTGACAGCTACTTTGACAAAATTTTAACATTTGCAAAGGCACTTTCGTCTTGGAACAGAAAGTATAAAATTCTCATGGCAGTAGACGATGAAATGCGGAAGCTTGAACGACCGAAACCAGAGAAACAGTTGAAACTATTGGAGGCATTTGAGTACGACTTGATCGCAGTACCCGATGAGAATGTTCCGAATCATCTTAGACAGGACGCTTTCAATGTCAGCTGTGAACTGGTCGAGCAAATTGATGCAAGTGCTATGAAATATTTGATCAGAAGCTTGCTAACCGGTGGCATCGAAACGGACCCCGAATATACTCTCTTCATGAAAACTCTCTACGAACTACGTCCAAAGGTGGCCGACAAAGTGGTAAGACGAGTGATTAATGGTACTTATGGTGCGGCCCATGCAAGAAAACTTCTTGACTACATCTTAAACAACTTGAATACTGCCCTTGCCGTTGAAGCAACAAGTAAACTCTTTTGGAGTATTGAAAAGGATGGACGTCCAGCTCTCACTAATGATATTGTCATGAAGTTGGCCTCAAATTTAGCCAAACTTCATTCAAATGTTGATTTTTCCCAATCAGGGTCCACGGAAAAGAACACTTTTGACAAGGCAGTTGCAGATCTTCCAGCATGTGCCAGGAGCCTTGTCTTTGCTCCTACCGTTTGTCTATGGAATAAAGCCAGAGAATCGTATTTGGAAGTTGCTGACTTAAAATATAACTACGATGCTGAGCGTCGTAATGTATTCATTCGAGTGGGTGGTATTCTGAATTTACCGACAGCACGTTGGGAGGTAGTACACTTGAAAGGCAACATTCTTTTCAAGAGTGATTTGTACCCAAATGAATTCTTGTATGTTGCACAGTTCTACTACTCAAAAGAACCACAGATGCATTGTGTTTTCAATTGGATTCCTGGCAATAATACAGACTATCAGAGTGCCTTTGAAATTGAACTCAAAAATGATCACTGCTACCTAAAAAGTGTGTACTTTGGCGAGTATTTAGTTGCCCCGATGATTGGCCATAAGGATGAAAGTCAATTTTCGCACGTGTTCACAAGGAAGGCAGATGCGGGAAATAAGGAAGCCGATTCCGCTTGGCAAATTCGAGAGTGCTGATTGTACGAGTATAAGATTTATAAGCTTTGTAACTTTATTAATGAAGAATATATATATGAATACGTATCCCATGATTCAAGCATTTATCATTAAAATAAAACTACTGACTTGAAGGCCATCAGTACGGGTTCGAAACAGGTATCGCTCTGCCTTTTATTTATTTCTTTTGCGGCAGCCTTGGATGAAGAGTACTGATTATGATTGACTCATTCGTTGTTCTCACGAGTAACGGGGTATTCGGTCTGCTGCATCAGAGCTCCCGTAGTGCAATAAAGTAGGACTGACATGAGGCTTCACCTGTGCGCCCAAAGTCCGCAACTAGAAAGCCTCTTATGTTAGACCGGTCCTCTGGTAAAAGACTCTAGTTTCTCAATCCAACTCGGCTTAGGTCCCTTTCTACTTGTGCGCTCCACTTAAGGTGAGGTCTTCCCCTACTATGTAGTCTCTCCAGGTTAGATTCGAGAACGCTGCATGCCACAGCATTGGTATCCATTCGCTGTCCATGTTCTAGCCATCTCAGGCGACAAATGCCAAGGTGTCAGACGAGATTAATGTTCCTGTAGATCCGATTTCGATAGAGTCCACACCTCAGCGCTATTAAGTAGGACTGATCAAGATCTTGTATATGGGCAGAGCCTGTTTAGTCAATTGCCTCTTAAAGAAACTACGACTGGCAAGAGTGATTCTTCGTTTTATTTCTACAGAAGTGCTGCTGGCAGAATTGATAGCTGTGCCAAGGTAGACTAAGGTCCTTACTATCTCCAAATTACAGCTGTCGACTGTGACTTTCTGTCCAATTTGTGGAAGTTGTGTGTCTCGTTCTTGGTGACAGAGTGTATTAAGTTATCGCTTAACTCACTTTGACAGCTTCTGTTTCAATAGTAGCGAATTCACCGGTAACAGGCCTCATGTTCTTCCAATTATGTCGATATCATCGACTTAAGCACAAGCTTTAAGAAGAATCTGCTTCTTGTTCCCACTTGTTCCTTTTCGACATCAATGGTCTCGGTTGAGTCGTTACCAACTTGGATGGAGCAGTGAAAGTAATCAGTCGTCATTCCGCACATATTCGGCCTTAAAATATATGAAATGATTGTGGATATCGGTTTGGACTTCTTAAATTGTTTGCGAATCTGCCGGAGTGTGTGAACTTGGTCGAACTTGGTGAACTTTTCTGGTCTGAAACCGCACTGATAGCATCCAACCAGGTTGTTGGTGAAGGGTTTCAGAGTTTCAAGGCGATGTGGAAGAGTCTTGTACCGCAGTTGAGGGGGTCTCTATTTAAGTGGATAGGGAAAACGATACTGCGATTATATTCATAAGAATACACTCTCCTGAGCAGATTTGAGAGATCAGTTGATAAGTGCCCTCCGAAAAGACTTTGAATACATCAGCTGGTTAGCCCCTTTGTTAGGTATCGACTTAGGTATTGCTACTCTTACTTTATTTCAGTCAGGTGGAAGGAAGTCTTGGCTATCATCATCTAGGTTGAGTTAGATATATTTTTAGTGCCCATGACACGTTAGTAAGACTGCAGTCAAACATTTCAATATTTTTGAACGTGAGCCTCTAGTGGCTTTTTTTTTCTTTTGGAGCTGCCGATTCATCGATACACAGGGAGAATAGAAGAGGTCCCAGTATCGACCCTTGAGGAACCCCTAAAGTGATTGGCAGGAGATCCGACATCCTATGTGATACCTAAACGGCTTGTTGTTTTTGGCGAAGATTGGGTGATAATAATCTTACTGCGCATGAATAATTTATTGCACAAACTTGTGTGGTCCACAAGGTCAAAGCCTTCGGAGAAATCTAAGAGCCCTAGGAACGAAACCACTGCCAAATGGCCATCAGAAATGCCGCCACTGATGAACTGGGTTTCAGTCGACACCCCTGGCTTGATGATGAATGCCGGAAAGCACATACAGCTAAGAAAGGCGCACGCAATGCGGTGCTACAAAGAAAGACTAGAGCTACAAATACCGCTGTCAGGCAGAATGAACCTAGTAACTTAGACGATTTAAACCAACAATTCCGCCCACCCCACCTAGATGAAGTGAAGCCATACATATCTAGGCTTAAGTCCACCAAAGCTGTCCAAGCAGGCGACCTGACTGTCAAGCTCTTCAAAGTGGAGGGCGAAGACTTGGTAAAAAGCATACACCACTTCATCTGTAAAGTATGGTAGGACGAAAGTACGTCAGACGAATGAAACCTTAACATCGTTTGTCCGATCCTCAAGAAAGGAGACTCTCTAAACTGCACCAACTACAGACGCATCAGTTTTCTTAACATCACGTACAAGATCTTATCTGTGAAGGCCTGAAGCCTTTCGTGAACAATCTGATAGGTCCATGTCAGTTTGGCTTTAGGCTACGAAATTCCACCGTCGACCAAATATTCACACTGCGGCAGATCTTGGAGAAGACCCTCGATATCGATACACACCACCTATTCATCGATTTTAAGGCCGCGTATGACAGCATCTATAGAAACGAGCTATACAGAGCAATGTCTAGTTTGGGGATCCCTGTCAAACTCATCCGTCTGTACAAGATGAAGATGGAGAATGCACGCTGCTAAATCAAAGTCGATAAAGATCTCACCGAGACCTTGTCTTGCCTGTCATGCGATTTTTTCAACAACGTGCTGGAAAGAATAGTGCAAAACTCACGAGCAAACACAAGAGGCACTATCTTTCAAAAGTCCGTCCAACACTGAACACCGACATCTTGCACCGAACGTCACCCTTTACAGGTATAACTTTGAGATAGTTAAGGACTTTGTCTACCTAGGCTCCGCTATGAATTCAGTCAACGACACCAGGGCTGCGATTGGCAATCGCTGCAAGCGCGCTGCTTCTTTGGGCTAAGAAGGCAATTGATTAGTAAAGCCCTTTTTCGAACAACAAAAGTTACCCTATATCTTCTTCTTCTTCTTATCCTTTTATTAACCCTTTCCTCGTTATACGAACTAATGCGTAACGAGTTTCCCATTTTTACTGCATCGCTGCTGCTCCGCTTATGGGGTTGGCTTCCACATAATGCTCGGTCCTGGATCGCTTCAGTGGTTAGCCCCAGGCGTTGTTGCGCATTTGCCATCTGAGAAATCCAGGAATTCTTTTTCCGACCTCGTTTTCTTACAGTTGGAGTGACCGTAGTTGATATTGCCTTTTTAACCGGATTTTCCGCAGATCTTCTTTGAACGTGGCAATACCAACTTATTCTATTCGCCTCAAGCTGTTCGGTTACCGAATTCTTTATATGTAGACTTCCTCTCATACGAGTAGATCTAATACAATAGCGTTTAGTGACTCCACTAGACATCCTTAACATTTTCATTTCCGCTGCCGTCATTTTGTTTTTAAACGCTTCGTACATTGTCCAGCACTGTGAACCGTATATAAGAGCTGGTCTAACAACCGTGGTGTAGAGTTTCCCCTTTAATTTAAGTGGAAATTTTCGGTCGCTAAAGATTCCCGAATTTTCCCGCCATTTCATCCATCCCACGCTCACTCTGTGGTTTACGTCGTCGTCACATTTCGCTTCCATGTTAACGATTGATCCTAAGTACTTAAAAATAGTGCTTTTCGGAAGAACTATTCCGTCTAACATTATATCCGGAACAGGTCGCAACGGATGCGCAAATGGGCACGTCAAATGCTCCGTCTTTGAACGACTTATTTTAAACCCGTTTCTCTCTAACGCATTTCTCCATGAATCTAAGGCGTTCTGTAAATCTTCGACATTATCGCTAAGTATAACTGCGTCGTCAGCGCAGAGAACCGGCGTTACATATGCTTCGCGCATGCAGTCTTTTAACAGATAGTCGAATACTACGTTAAAGAGGAAAGGGCTAAGTACGTTTCCTTGATGCACTCCGACATTAACTGGAAATTCTCTCGTTAGTCCAGCAGAGCTTTTAACCGCAGTTTTCACGTTTCCGTACATGTCTTGTATTATTCTAACATACGTTTCCGGTACGTTTTGAGACCTCAGCGCGGCCCATATGAGATCCCTAGGCACTCGATCGAATGCTTTCTCGAGGTCGATAAATACCATGTGTAAATCCTTAGACGAATCTCGGTGCTTTTCCATTATTATTCGTAGGCTTTGGATAGCGTCCACCGTCGATCTTCCTTCAACAAATCCACACTGGCCATTATCGAGCTTTATTATTTGCCGAAGACGTTCGTTTAAGACTCTTTCGACGATTTTCATTGTGACATAAGCTTGATTGAACGGTAGTTGTTGCATTCTCGAGTGTCGCCTTTTCCTTTGTATAATGGAACCAAGAAGCTACTTCTCCATTGATTCGGCATAGGTTGTCCACATTTTAATTTATTTAAAAGTTTCGATAGCCAAACGCTGCCGATCCCCTCCATCTTCGACCAAAACTCTGATGGAATGCTGTCTGGTCCCGCCGCTTTCCCCCGCTTCATTTTTCCAATTGCTATGCATATTTCTTCAATTGAAAAGTCCGAAACTTCCTCCTCGAATAGACCAGCTGTCGGCACGATATCACGTGGAAACTGTTTGTTAAGCAACTCCTTGCAGTATTCAAGCCACCGGTCACAAATTTCCTTTTCATTTGTTAATAAGGGATCGTCTACAGTTTTTATGTATTTCGGCGAGTTTATTTCCATCGAATTTTTTCGCCTCTGTGCAGCGAGCTTAAAAATAATTGGCATTTTAGTACTGTACGACGTTTGAACTTCTTGGATAGCTTGTCTTCTATCCGCCGATCGTGAGGATATTTGATCCAACTCCTGGTACAGGTTTTCCGCTTCTGCCGCTCGAGTTCCAGCCAGGACTTTCTTTGCGATCTTTTTAAGACGCTCGTATTCATGAGCCAGTCGAGCTTTTTCGATATCGTCGCTCCAATCGCATTTTGTCCACGCTTGGAATGCACTCTTCTTGGCGGCCACAGCTCGTTTGGTTTCGTCATTCCACCACCATGTTTCTTTGCCGACGTGATGGTATTTCGATATAGTCCCCAGATGGGACTTTGCGAGTGTTATGCATTCCTCGTGCATGCTGTTCCACATTTCTTGCGGGCTAAGTGAGTCTGCGATACCGTTTATAACAAAAGTTACCCTATATAAGACTTTAATAATCGCAGCCCTGCCCCATGGCGCAGAGGCATGGACATTATCAAAAACGGACGAGGGTACTCTTGGCTGCTTGGAGAGGAAAATTTTTCGAGTAATCTTCAGTGAGGAGACATCACCGGGACATAGCAGTAGAGGTAGAAGTAAGTAGGCTGGGAAAAAACTGGAGCCGACAGTTGATCATAGAGGAGTACCTCGTTAGTGTCGACTGAAAGGAAGATATACAACAGTGTACTCGACTGTGTTAAGAAGTGAGTTGCTCTAGTAGTAATGGAAATAGTCTCTTAATTTTACTGTCGTCATCAAATCGGCACTTTAAATTGCAGATCAGGCGCTCGAATATGTTAGTAGCAGCTCCACCACCTTTCAGCTCGAAAGGCCCGTAAACGATACGTCTCATCTTTATTTATAATGAAATAATTATAAATACGTCTCATAACGGCATCAGGCGAAGCCGATCTTGTAGAAATTATTATAAGGTATGAAGTTCGTTCGCTGTCGTATCTACAAGTAATTAGCACAGATTTACGTCAATCCGAAACCAACCAACCAACTTGACTGGTATCGGCCACAGCAAACCTTGTTATGCTATTGATATGAAATGACTGATTATTTTTTTCTCAGAATCAAAGTCGCTGCTTATCTCCACTTATTTCCTAAGCACAACTCATGCTGTGCTCTAATGCAATTCCGCCATCATCATATGTAATCACTTCTCCCAGATGCTTCCAATCTAACTTCTCTATCAGAATATTGCTAAGCGAAAATAATTGGCAAAACAAAAAAAAAAAAAAAAAAAAAAAAAAATCAAAGAACTATATTTACGGTGTTTTTTATTTTTTTGAAATGAGAAAAACAAGTTTGATTGCTAACAACAGATTCTCTACTATTGCGTGGCTCACATGCCCATTTGTTTACGTTGTATTCGAACATGGAAATCATGTGGAATCCCCAGATTGCGAAGCGAAGCGAAACACGAAAAAAATTTCATTCAATTACCGTCGAAAATGTTGTCGTCATCGACACCAGTGTGGTCTCTGGGTAACCAGACGTTGCTTAGATTGTTCTCATCTTTACACCAGTATCTCTAATAAATTTCCTAAAGTACTCAGTTTGCCGAGCCCTCTCGCCACCACTGTTTCTAACGAAATTGGGGTTCTTATTTTTTTCCAGTCCATCTAGAAAACATTTCGCTGGCAAGGGACAATACCAGCTCCAAGTGAGTCAGAGGTATTTCAATCATTTCGCTAATACGCTGTTCCGAGTGGAAATTCCATAAAATCTTTATATAAAAGCAGAGTCAATCCGCGAAACTACAAACAGTTGTTCGGTTATTGTGTCGCAATTCAAACCATGGATTCGGTAGTGCAACGAATTGGATTTCTATTGATCTTTACATGTCTGGCTAGAGCTGTTCCAACAGATAGCAGTTCTCATCCCGTCGGCGGCGGTGGAGATTTTCCTACACAAATCGAGATAATCCGCTACACGAATGGACCAGCAAATGAAAATTTAGACGACATAAAGGCCCGTCTTGATCTGCTCGAGTGGGAGTTGAAGAAATTGTACCAACTACCCAAGCTGGACGTTAGGCAGGAATCATCTGACGTATCCATTCAAGTGATTATGAAGCAATACAGTTCCATCGATGCCCGATTGAAGATGCTCCAACAGACATTAAATGGGAGACCAGCGATGACGTTGGCCGCAATGACTGACCTAGATGACACCCGTACTACTGAAGAAATTCTTGAAGCCTTCGAATCCGGGAATTTTCAATTGGCTGAAACGAAACTAAATCACTCTGGAGACACTGTGATTCTTAAAATCATTCGCAAACTCCTTACAAAATCGGACAGCAATTTTGACAAAATTTTGGATTTCGCAAGGGCCCTTTCAAGTTGGAGCTCAAAATGCAAGGTTCTTGTGGCATTACATGATGAAATGAAGACGCGTAACCACCAGCGACCAGAGAAACAGTTGAAGCTGCTAGAAGCATTCGAGTACGATTTGATTGCAATACCCGATGAGGATATAGCCAATAGTGTAAGACAAAGCGCTTTCAATGCCAGCTATGACCTCATCAAAAAAATCGAAGAAAGCGGCACAGAGTACTTGATAAGAGCGATGAAAACTGGCAATATTAAGACTCACCCGGAATATGCTGCCTTTTTGAATGCCCTCTACGAGTTACGTCCAGGAGTGTCCAGCGAAGTCATCAGACGAGCGGTTAATGGTGCTTATGGAGCAATCGAAACCGACAAACTTCTTGACTATATTGTCAACACATTGAACACATCTCTTGCTGTGGAAGGTATTAGTGAGCTTTTCTCGGAGATCAAAAACGATGGAGGCCTAAATAATAGTGTCGTTCTGAAGTTGGCCTCAAATCTAGCCAAACTTCAATTAAATGTTGATTTTTCTCAAATCGAGTCTGGTAAGAAGGAGACTTTCGACAAGGTAGTTGCAGAGCTCCCAACATGTGCCAAGAATCTTTTCTTCGCCCCAACAGTTTGTCTTTGGAATAAAGCCAAAGATTCATACTTAGAAGTGTCTGACTATATACATAACTACGATGGTGAACGTCGTAACGTATTTAATCGATTGAAAGGTTCTCCGAATTTGTCGGTAGCACGCTGGAAAGTAGTTCAACTTCGAGGTCATATTCTTTTCAAGAGCGATTTGTATGAAAATGAAATCTTATACGCCGCACTGATTGAATACCCAAAAGATACACAGATGCATTATGTATTCAGTTGGATTCCCGGTTATAATTATGATGATCAAAGTGCTTTCGAGATTGAACTTCTAAATGATCAGTGCTACCTAAAGAGTGTGTACTTTGGCGAGTATTTAGTTGCTTCGAATGTTACTTACGAAAAAGATAATCGATTTTCCCATGTGTTTACACGACCTGCACAAACTGTCAATGAGGAATACGACACCGTGTGGCAAATTCGAGATTGCTAGCATGTGGTAAATGTTGTTAAAGTAAGGACAATAAAAGTATCTCTTTATTAAGAATTTTGTGTGTTTTAATTGACAGGTTTTCTCTGTTCACGTAGTTTTTTACAGGCTCTATAGCACCCTGGACTTAGGTGCAAGTGTCACAGAAAAGTCAATGTACAGAGTACATCCACAAGTATGCATGCAACGTCGAACGCTTAGAGCGTGACCATGACTCATTCTTACCAACTCCAAGTTTTCATTATAGGAATTATGGTGGCGTAAAGTTGCGCAATCTCTTTTTTCATACCAAATTAATTCTACCGCCTATGGCCTTGAATAGTTGGATGTTTCAAGCTCATCCTGGTTACCGCTTTAGGTTAAACAATCTCTTTGATGGATGCTGGTTCAAATGTTGCAAAATTATCAACCATTTCAAAAGATCTCAGTATATTACTGACCCAACTTTTGACAAGGACCGACTTACGAGGGTTGTCTGAAAAGTTTCCGATCGAACAATGACACAAGACATATTTTCTCAAATTTTTTTTTATTGTTCTACATAGTCTCCTTGTAAACACACTTCTCCTAGCGATGCTCCCATCTTTCTAACCCGTCCAAATAGTACTGGGCGTTCACGAAGGTGTTTGCCTCCTCATTTGACGAAAATCTCTGTCCTCCGAGCGCAGTTTTTAGATGAGGGAGCACTTGGGGCTAGATCTGGTGAACAAGGCGGATGGTCAAGCAGTTCAAACCGTAATTCATGGATTTTCGCCATAGTAACCGGTGAGGTGTGAGACGGCGCGTTGGCTTGGTGAAACGGGATTTTCTTTTTCTGAAAATGTGGCCGTTTTTTCGCAATATCTGCCTTCAGCTTGGCAAGTAATGATGCGTAGTATGCTCCTGTAATGGTTTTTCCTTTTTGAAGATAATCGATTAAGATAACTCCTTTACTTCTTCTTATCCTTTTATTAACCCTTTCCTCGTTATACGAACTTATGCGTAACGAGTTTCCCATTTTTACTGCATCGCTGCTGCTCCGCTTATGGGGTTGGCTAATGTCGCAGACCGCAGAATGCGTCTACATAAAGCTCGGTCCTGGATCGCTTCAGTGGTTAACCCCAGACGTTGTTGCGCATTTGCCATCTGAGAAATCCAGGAATTCTTTTTCCGACCTCGTTTTCTTACAGTTGGAGTGACCGTAGTTGATAGTGCCTTTTTAACCGGATTTTCCGCAGATCTTCTTTGAACGTGGCAATACCAACTTATTCTATTCGCCTCAAGCTGTTCGGTTACCGAATTCTTTATATGTAGACTTCCTCTTATACGCGTAGATCTAATGCAATCGCGTTTAGTGACTCCACTAGACATCCTTAACCTTTTCATTTCCGCTGCCGTCATTTTGTTTTTAAACGCTTCGTACATTGTCCAGCACTGTGAACCGTATATAAGAGCTGGTCTAACAACCGTGGTGTAGAGTTTCCCCTTTAATTTAAGTGGAAATTTTCGGTCGCAAAAGATTCCCGAATTTTCCCGCCATTTCATCCATCCCACACTAACTCTGTGGTTTACGTCGTCGTCACATTTCGCTTCCATGTTAACGATTGATCCTAAGTACTTAAAGATAGTGCTTTTCGGTAGAACTATTCCGTCTAACATTATATCCGGAACAAGTCGCAACGGATGCGCAAATGGGCACGTCAAATGCTCCGTCTTTGAACGACTTATTTTAAACCCGTTTCTCTCTAGCGCATTTCTCCATGAATCTAAGGCGTTCTGTAAATCTTCGACGTTATCGCTAAGTATAACTGCGTCGTCAGCGAAGAGAATTGGCGTTACATTTGCTTCGCGCATGCAGTCTTTTAAAAGATAGTCGAATACTACGTTAAAGAGGAAAGGGCTAAGTACGCTTCCTTGATGCACTCCGACATTAACTGGAAATTCTCTCGTTAGTCCAGCAGGGCTTTTAACCGCAGTTTTCACGTTTCCGTACATGTCTTGTATTATTCTAACATACGTTTCCGGTACGTTTTGAGACCTCAGCGCGGCCCATATGAGATCCCTAGGCACTCGATCGAATGCTTTCTCAAGGTCGATAAATACCATGTGTAAATCCTTAGACGAATCTCGGTGCTTTTCCATTATTATTCGTAGGCTTTGGATAGCGTCCACCGTCGATCTTCCTTCAACAAATCCACACTGGCTATTATTGAGCTTTATTATTTGCCGAAGACGTTCGTTTAAGACTCTTTCGACGATTTTCATTGTGTGTGACATAAGCTTGATTGAACGGTAGTTGTTGCATTCTCGAGTGTCGCCTTTTCCTTTGTATAATGGAACCAAGAAGCTACTTCTCCATTGATTCGGCATAGGTTGTCCACATTTTAATTTATTTAAAAGTTTCGATAGCCAAACGCTGCCGATCCCCTCCATCTTCAACCAAAACTCTGATGGAATGCTGTCTGGTCCCGCCGCTTTCCCCCGCTTCATTTTTCCAATTGCTATACTTATTTCTTCGATTGAAAAGTCCGAAACTTCCTCCTCGAATAGACCAGCTGTCGGCACGATATCACGTGGAAACTGTTTGTTAAGCAACTCCTTGCAGTATTCAAGCCACCGGTCACAAATTTCCTTTTCATTTGTTAATAGGCGACCGTCTGCGTTTTTGATGTATTTCGGCGAGGTTATTTCCATTGAATTTTTTCTCCTCTGTGCAGCGAGCTTAAAAATATTTGGCATTTTAGTACTGTACGACGTTTGAACTTCTTGGATAGCTTGTCTTCTATCCGCCGATCGTGAGGATATTTGTTCCAACTCCTGGTACAGGTTTTCCGCTTCTGCCGCTCGAGTTCGAGCCAGGACTTTCTTTGCGATCTTTTTAAGACGCTCGTATTCAAGAGCCAGTCGAGTTTTTTCGATATCGTCGCTCCGATCGCATTTTGTCCACGCTTGGAATGCACTCTTCTTATCGGCCACAGCTCGTTTGGTTTCGTCATTCCACCACCATGTTTCTTTGCCGACGTTATGGTATTTCGATATAGTCCCCAGATGGGACTTTGCGAGTGTTATGCATTCCTCGTGCATGCTGTTCCACATTTCTTGCGGGCTAAGTGAGTCTGCTATACCATTTATATTTTGAAGTACTTCTTTAGCCAGTGCGATAAATCTTGCGCTTCGTTCCTTCGATAAATTATACCACCGGATTTTTGGCTTTCCAAACGATGTCCGTGTTTTCGGTGGTTCCGCTGTGAAAAATTCTGTAATGAGCAGACGGTGTTGGCTTACTAGCGATTCTCCAAGTATTACTTTACAGTCCTTAACACGGTTTCTCATCGACATTTTGCAGAGGTGATAATCTATTTGCGTTTCGTGGCCTCCGCTGCTATAAGTGATGAGATGTCGTTGATGTTTAATAAACATTGTATTTAAGACGGTTAAGCCGTACGCCCTACACGCTACAAGGATGTCTTCGCCAGCTGAATTTCTGGTTCCAAAGCCTTTACCGCCGTGGCAGTCTTCATAATCAACATTTGTTTCTCCGACGTGGCCATTTAAATCTCCGCCTACGAAGACCATCTCATCGATAGGTATATTTCTAAGCAAATTACCGAACTCTGACCAAAATGTATCTTTTTCCGATTGGTCGCATCCATTTTGTGGAGCGTACGCGCTAACAATGTTCCACGTTTCATTGTGTATGACGAGTTTAACACTCATCAAGCGGTCGCTTATTTTCAAGATACCAACGATGTTGTTTAGAAGATCCGCTGCAACAACGATTCCAACACCGTTTCGTCCATTGACCGTTCCATGGTAGAACATCTTAAATGCCTTAGTTTTTAAATCTAGAAAACGCGCTTTATTTCCTGTATTACACCACTTCGTTTCCTGTACGCACAGGATTTGTAGTGTTCTGCGACGCATAATCGCTTCCAGTTCTAAACTTTTGGAGGTCATCGATCCGACGTTACAACTTGCAAACCGAAGTTTAGGAAAATATTTTGGAAACTTCATTTTGCCCGCCCCCGGAATCCGTCGGGCTCTGACACAAGCACTTCTGCTTGCTCTGGGATCACCCGAGTGCGTTGCAACCGTGGTGCCCAGCGGGGTAGTGCTATTAATTGCGATCATTTCCATGAAGTTTAAAGTTTGAGTGGTTTGACACTTGTATGCTCATTTCGAATTGATTGACTGTTCTTTTACCCCACCGGTAGTCTCCAGACGTGGGAACCCACTGATTGCATACAAACTTGTGGGAAAGTTTTAAGGTGTTAAAGTGTCACAGGCTCATTGTTGGTGTCATAGTTGCCTGTATATGATTGGTGTCCCATTTAGTCGCCTCTTACGACAAGCTGGGACGCACTGCGGCACTATTCTTTATCCGATGCCGCACGGACATAAGATAACTCCTTTACTATCCCAAAAAAAACAGTCGCCATCACTTCCCCAGCCGAAAAAACAGTTTTTGCTTTTTTTGGAGCCGGCTCGCCCTTTGCAGTCAACTGTTTTGACTGAATTTTTGTTTCGGGCGTATAATGGTGTATCCAAGTTTCATCTGCAGTAATTAATCGTCGCCAAAACTCGGATTTATTGCGCCTAAACTGCGCCAACAGAGCGTTGGAAATGTTTGTTCGAACACGTTTTTGGTCTAAAGTAAGCAAAAGCGGCACCAAACGCGCGGACAGCTTTCGCATGCAAACACGTTCTTTGGATATTTTCATACCCTCTACTATCTCTCTCACTTTAATTTGGCGGTCGTCTAACACCATTTGGTGAACTTTAGCAATGTTATCGTCAGTGGTTGCAGTTATTGGACGTTCCAAACGTTCATCATCTCCCAAGCTCTTACGGCCACGTTTAAATTCAGCTGCCCAAAATTTCACTGTGGTAAATGATGGTGCAGAGTCCCTCCAAAATGACTGAAACTTCGGTAAGTAACTGTCAAAAGATGCACAACTAGCATTTACTAGCTTTTATTGGCGAGTGCCGCTATCTTAACGTTGCGATCGGAAACTTTTCAGACAACCCTCGTATTTCCTTGATTAAGCGGCTTCTCCCGCGATGAGGATTTTAATGTATAAGGATCCTCGAGGAATGATGTGACACGTAGATTCCAAACAGGTGGCTGATCAAACCCAACCAAAGGGGTGAGTTAGAATCGGAATTTGATATCTAGTCTCCCAGGCTGGCACTCAAAAAACACGTCCATAGAGTGATCGCCAAATTAGCTGACTGAGAAGCAAACATATGAAATTTCGGTCTACGGAGGATCCAACACCAGTGTTTTAAATGTCAGAACCACGGACTCATGCCTCGAACCGAAGCCTGTAGAAACGAACAAGGGAACATCGTAGTAGAGTCGCCGAGAATTCGAAAAGAGCTTTTCTGTAGACTGTATGACGGCGATGACGAAATAAGTACCGCTGTCAGCCAGAATGAACCAATGCTTCCGTGCACCTGGATGAAGTGCAGATAACAATATCTTAACTGAAATCCAACAAAGCGGCTTGAGTGGCCGGCTTGACTGCCGAGCGTGGACGAAAGCATGTCCACTTAATACAACCTCAGCGTTGTTTGTCCGATCCTCAAAATAGGAGATCCCCCTGCTCCAACTACAGAGGCATTAGCCTTCTTAACATCGTATACAAGATCTAATGTGCCGAAGACGTTTGTCAACAATCTGATCGCTCCATGTCAGTTTGGCTTCAGGCTAGGAAATTCCACCATCGACGAAATATTCACACTACGACAGATCTTGAGGAAGATCCATGAGCTTCAGACGAGCTATACAGAACAATGTCTAGTTTGGGGATCCCTGCCAAACTTACCCGTCTGTACAAGATGACGATGCTGCTCCATCAAGTTCGGTCAAGATTTCACCAAGATCTTTGATGTCAAAAAGGGATTTAGACAAGGCGATTCGGTGTCATTTTTTCAACATCATATCAGTTGCGCTTTCGCGAGTATCGATATGGAAGCGGCAAAGATGGGTTAAGCGGTCAATGAGGGCAAGACCAAGTATACCTATGCTGTCAAGCAAAAAGGACACTCAACACCGACTTCTCGAAGCGAACGTCATATTTGACATGTATAACTTTGAGGTAGTTAAGGCTCTGCTATGCATTTAGACACAGACACCAGCGCTGGGGTGAAACAAATAATAACTCTTGACAATCGTTGCTTCTTTAGACTATAGTAAGAAGGCAACTGACTAGCAAAGCCCTCTCCCGAACCTTAATAATCCCAGTCCTGCTCTATGACGCAGAGACATGGACATTTTCAGAAGTGGATGAGGGTGCTCTTTGTACCTTTGAGAGAAAAATTCTTCGAGCAATCTTTGGTCCCGTCTACATTGAAGTAGATTAGAGGAGTAGATAAATCGACGAACTGCGTGTACTATACAGCGACATCGACCTCGCCAGAAAAGTGAAGATACAACGACTTAGATGGCTGGGTCATGTAGAGCGGATAGGCACTAACGCTCCGATATGAAAAGTCTTAGAATCCGCCCCCGAGGGACAGTTTCGTAAAGGCAGACCCAGACTCAGGTGACCACGGAAGTGTAAGGGTACCTCAGCCAATTTAGCATGCGAAACTAAAAGCTGCTAGCGAACTATCGAGCTTGCTAGAGACGCTTGTTGGCCACCTTAAGTACATAAATTGGTAACCAGCTGAAAAGCCCCGTGATCTATGATGAATTTGGAATCGAATCCCTGGACAATTCGATAATACTTCAAATCGTCTGAATATTAAGACCAAAATTGTCTTCTATATACAAGGTGGCGCAAAATTAATCATCCTTTCGGAAGATGTTATAATTTTTGCAAATAGCGTCGTACGTCAATCATATTTGACATTTGTGAACTAGGCTGCTGAAGTATATAAACAGATAAGCAATGGGGCGCTATACTGGGCAAACATTCCGGCGCTTAGCTACCCGACTCTAACAGACTGGAACCACAGGAGACCATGCAGGGCGTGGCCGCCACCGGACTGGTCGTTCGGTGAAGCATATCGCGGCTGCGGCTGCCGATGTCCCTGAGAACGGAGAAACATATGCCAGACGACGAGCCCCGCAATGGAGCATCACCAGGCGGGCCGTACAGGGAATTTTAGTGAAAGACTTACACATAGTCACACACAAAGTGCAAACAGTCCATCAGTTAATGCATCCTGACCGTCAGTCGCGTGTGAACTACTGTCAAGCCATCTTCAATCTAACAACAACGAAGAGGACAATTTTGTGTCGAAAATCATTATGATCGACGAGGCGCATTTGCACTTAAGCGGTTACGTCAATAAGCAAAATCTTCGTTTCTGGGGCACTGAAAATCCGCGTGCGATGCACGAAGAGGCGTTACATCCACTCATAGCCACTGTGGGGTGCGGCGTTCATGCGGAAGGAACGATTGGGCCGTATTTTTTTGAGGACCCCATCAGCAATAAGGTCACTGTTACTGGCGAACGCTACAGGGCCATGATAAACGACTTCTTACTGCCGGAATTGGATGAGCGGGGCTTGGTAAACATGTGGTTTCAACAAGATGATGCAACCGTGAGGGAAGCGTTTCCTGGTGGCATAATCTCCCGTTTTAGCGATTTGGCATGGCCACCATCCCAGACTTCTTTCTTTGTGCCTACTTGATATCGCGGGCTTATGCCAACAAGCCTCAGACAATCGCAGACCTTTAGGACAATATTCGACAGGAATGCGAACAGTTATCACCGGAAATATTGCGGAAAGTCATGGAAAATGCGATAAGACGGGCACAATTGTGTATCAAGACTAACGACAGCCACTTGGCGGATATCATCTCTTCCACCGAACAGAAAAAATTGCAAAGGTCCGTATAAAGATTTCCATCACTCATGATCATTTGTTTTTATTTATGTAGTTAAAAAGTAATTCAACACCTTGTAGAACTTGATAGTGAGATCAATCCAAGTTATTTATTAAAAAAAAAATAATAAAAATGCAGATTTTAAAATGTATAGTATGCAATTTTCTGCATAAGTATTGTGAGTTTATTGTTCTAACAAAAATCAACAAAATTGTTTTATATGAACGACCGTTGGAGTCGCCTGATCCAACTTAGTCTTAAAGCCTTAAAAAAAAAAAGTCTAACTCGACAAACAGACTCCTGCTTAACAGACACGAACTTCCCATTCAAATTCGGGCTTACCATCGTGACCTCCAATTTTCCGTGTAAGCACGCGTGAGTACTCATTATCCTTATCATACTTAATCAAGGGCGCAAAGAGGTACTCATTGAAGAAGGCACTCTTTATGTAGCAATCATCACCTCGGAGTTCAATATTGAAAGCACTCTGATCATCAAGATTATTTCCAGGAATCCAACTGAAGACATAGTGCATCTCTGGGCTGAAATCGATTTGTGCCGCATACAAGAATTCCTGTCGGTACAGTTCGCTCCTAAATAGAATTTTGTCATTTTGATGAATGACCGTCCAACGTGAGGCAGACAAATCTGTGCGATTTTGGGAATTGATGAAAATATTGCGACGGTATTTGTCGTGATTGTATTTTTCTGGAGCCACTTCTAGATATGCTTGTCTTTCTTTGTTCCAGAAACAAACAACTGATGAGAAGTAAAGATTTCTGGCTGAAGTTGGTATTAGCTTTAACATCCTCTCAAAGACTTCGCGTTTTTGTTGGGTTATTGTGGCAAATTCATTTCGTCTTTGAAGTTCGGCTAGATATGAAATTAATTTCAAAAGAATTTCACTATTCGAAGCAGGATCTTGCTTGATCATCCAGAGGAGTTGTGAGGCACCTTCAATAGCCATAGGTACGTTGAATTTCGCAAACAAGTTTGAGCAAAGTAGATTTAAATCGATTTCACCATATGAATCCTTAACAACGTGTTTGATAACTTCATCGGACACATTTTGTGGTAATTCTTGTAGGGCATTGACAAAAATCGAGTATTCAAGATTGCTCTCCAAATCGCCGGTCTTTATGGCTTTGATTAAGTAGTCGGGAGCTGTCTTCCTGATTGACTTTGAAATACAACTGAGTGACTTAGAAATATCCTGCTTCGTTTTGTTGGGAATTATTTGATTGAATTGCTGCATCAAGTCCAACCAAAATGCTTTGTACAATTCTATATATCTCAGAGGATGCTGGTGTCCAATGGTCCGCATTTCATCGTGTAGTGTCTTCAAAATGTTCAAGCGGAGCTCCCAATTTGTTGCGGCTCTTGTGAAATTCAAAATTATGCCAAAGTTGTCTTCAGAACTTAAAAAGATCTCACGGATGATTTTTGCAATCAATTTTGTGTTCTTCGATTGGATGAGTTTCTCTTCGGCCAATTTAAAATCACCACTCAGAATGGATGCAATGATTTCTTGTGAGTTCTCGTGTCGGGTACCTTTGTTGCATTCTGCCGATTCTAGTTCGTCCAAAGTCAATTGGAGTTTCTTCAAACGGGCATCGATGATGTTGAAGTGTTCCAGAATCATTTTGATATTGACATCACCGCATTCGTGTCGAGTCTCGCAGGACACGGGCATGGAAACCTGGTTTAATTTCTTCAACTTCAATTCAAGTGCAACAAGGCGGGTTCTAAGATCGTCAATACTACTTGTGTCGTCAGTTGATCCAGATGCGTAGCGAATTATTTCAATATGGGTGGGAGTGCTGTTGTTGGTGCGAACAGAGTTACTCTGTCCGTTGTCACAGGCAGCAGCCGCCACAACACTAATCGAAAATAACAACAAACAAACTCTTCGCAGGACGGAATTCATTATTTCGTCTATTTCGTCTATTTCTACTGTTGACCGGGAAACGTTTACCGAACAACTGTTACTAGATGGGAGATGTTAGCCTCCTTTTATACGAAAAGCCAAGTAGAACGTAGAACGTAAAAAAATTGCTGAGATACCTGTGAGTCATTATTTATTGATTTAGGGTCGAAACTCTCAAAAACCAAACCGCGACCTGAGGAAGATTCTCTGTGTGCAGCAAACATGTTGCGATACCCGGAAGATGCGATTATCGGGGATTTTCCTTTGGTTTGTATACTCATGTTTAATTAGGATGCCTAGGCTTTTGAATATATAAATTTGCCACAGCAGGCTTGTGGAAGATTGATTTTAGCTGGGATCAGGTTTATGGGTATATCAGTGGAATTGGTTTCTTAAAATGTGTTCTTTTGCAGAGTGCTATACCTGGGTTTATCAGAATGGTCTTATGATAAGGAGGATTAGTATTCAATGAAATAAAAGAAAATCTTTTCTTTCTACAAATAGCACCACATGAATATTTTAGTTTATTTTTAATTTTTTTATGAAATTCCTTAGCTCAGAGGGGTTTTGTTTTTACAAGAGATTCCGTTCGTTCTTTCGAAGAGGAAATTACCCAAATCGTAAAGAAAATAACTTTAAGTAATACACAGTGTGGCTGATAATATCCCGGACACGATCCATGTCTGAGCAACCAAGAGCGACATCTATTTATCTTAAAATGCGTTTTAAAGCTTGAATCTGTCTCTACTATCTGTCAAAATCTCATGAAATTTGTTTGACATTTAACAATTATAAAAATTATTTTTTTATAACACCTTTTCATTTGATGTTCATATTTTAACAAAGAATAAAGAGCGGTCATTAAGTTCCTTGCAAAACTTGGTAAAAACGCATCAGAAACATTCCGATTGATGCAACCAGTGAACTGTGATGATTTTTTGAGGAGAATAGCCTTTTTTCTGAGTGGCATAATCGTCTTTTGGGCGGCAAAGATACGCTAGAGGATGACAAACACACAGGGAGACCACAAAAAATGATCCACGTATTACCATGAAATTTTGTAGCGTTTTCAACCCGAATATCGCGATCCAAAAATTTGGTCTCCGTTGCACGGTAATGCACTGATTCACATAGCACTCATTGTTCGTCAATTTTTGGCTCGATAACATTTTGACATTCAAGCAACTTCGACACGGGCACTGGCGGCAATTCCGCAAAATGAACTATAGTAGAGCAGCAATTTGAAAAATAAACAAAAATCGTGTTTGAATTATATTTTCTAGAGGCAGTCTGGGATATTATTTGCCATACAGTGTATGTAGATTAAACTTAAATACAATTTATTAAGGCTGGTTTTTTAAGAGGTCCTCTTCTCTAAAATAAAAAGTTGTCAAAACAATTTGATTTGATTGGATAACTTTAGTATAGCACAAACGAACCATTCTTTATATTTATATCTTGACTATCTTTTCTTTTAAATGTTGACAACTACTACAAACAACACGGTTCATTCTGTAGTTTCATTTTTTCATAATACATTTGAGCACAAAGGGTGATATCTAAGCAATGAATCGAGTAATGTTGGCCTCAAATTCCTCAATCGTATTTGGTTTATCCATGCAGTCTTTGGACTTATAATATACCCAAAGGAAGTAACCTAGTTGTGTAATATCACATGATCTAAATGGCCAACTCACCCGTCAGAAGTGTGACGTTCACCGAGTTGTTCTCGCATTAAAGCGATATCCCGTCGATCCAGGATAGTAAATTCAGAGACAATCGACGCCTTGACAATCGGCGTACAAAAAAAGACGTAAGTGTTCTAAGGGCTACCAATGGACGATCTGCCGTTCATAAAAAGTCGTCGGGAGTAGACGATATCCGGAGAGTCGTATTGAGACACCTGCCCTTGGAAGCTGGATACCTTTACTACGCTTTTTAATAATGCACATTTTTCGATGCATTGGAACAAAGCAATCCTACACCCGATCCCGGAAAAGGATAAGAATAGGACCATTTCCGCTAATCTTCGATCAATTAGTTTAATTTCCTTATATCAACATTAGTAAATAGAGCGCTGTTAAAGCGAAATGAGGACAATAATACATGAATCCTTCAATATTCGGCCAATTTTGTTGATTTTCATGCTGTTTTTGGTCTGCAAACTGGCCGTGTACCTTGAGGATTCCATTTGCTGCGAACTTTACTTATTCTGCTATTAACATCCAGATCCGCTCCTCCTTCGGGCGATACAAAGCAGCCTAGATAGTTAAATTGCTTGACCTGCTCAATGGGTATCTGATGTACTGGGCGGCCATTTATTTGCAGTGATTGACACATTTCGTTCATTCCGCTGTTGGTTCTAGCCAGGAAACAGGTGTCGGCGGCATAATCCATGTGGCTTAACCTGTCAAACGGCCTCCATTGGATACTATGTCCCGAAGATGTACCTGCATTCAGTACAGGTTAGAGGAGGATTGGCGACAGAATATCCCCCTTGGAAAGTTGTCCATTGTGAAGAATAAAGCATCTTGCGGTGTGATCTGTGCGGCATCGGATAAAGAATAGTGCCGCAGTGCGTCCCAGCTTGTCGTAAGGGGCGACTAAATGGGACACCAATCATATACAGGCAACTATGACACCAAAAATGAGCCTGTGACACTTTAACACCTTAAAACGTTCCCACAAGTTTGTATGCAATCAGTGGGTTCCCACGTCTGGATACTACCGGTGGGGTAAAAGAACAGTCAATCAATTCGAAATGAGCATACAAGTGTCAAATCACTCAAACTTCAAACTTCATGGAAATGATCGCAATTAATAGCACTACCCCGCTGGGCACCACGGTTGCAACGCACTCGGGTGATCCCAGAGCAAGCAGAAGTGTTTGTGTCAGAGCCCGACGGATTCCGGGGGCGGGCAAAATGAAGTTCCCAAAATATTTTCATAAACTTCGGTTTGCAAGTTGGAACGTCGGGTCGATGACCTCAAAAAGTTTAGAACTGGAAGCGATTATGCGTCGCAGAACTCTACAAATCCTGTGCGTACAGGAAACGAAGTGGCGTAATACGGGAAATAAAGCGCGTTTTCTAGATTTAAAAACTAAGGCATTTAAGATGTTCTACCATGGAACGGTCAATGGACGAAACGGTGTTGGAATCGTTGTTGCAGCGGATCTTCTAAGCAACATCGTTGGTATCTTGAAAATAAGCGACCGCTTGATGAGTGTTAAACTCGTCATACACAATGAAACGTGGAACATTGTTAGCGCGTACGCTCCACAAAATGGATGCGACCAATCGGAAAAAGATACATTTTGGTCAGAGTTTGGTAATTTGCTTAAAAATATACCTATCGATGAGATGCTCTTCATAGGCGGAGATTTTAATGGCCACGTCTTGATTATGAGGACTGCCACGGCGGTAAAGGCTTTGGAACCAGAAATTCAGCTGGCGAAGACATCCTTGTAGTGTGTAGGGCTTACGGCTTAACCATCTTAAATACAATGTTTATTAAACATCAACGACATCTTATCACCTATAGCAGCGGAGGCCACGAAACGCAAATAGATTATCACCTCTGCAAAATGTCGATGAGAAACCGTGTTAAGGACTGTAAAGTAATACTTCGAGAATCGCTAGTAAGCCAACACCGTCTGCTCATTACAGAATTTTTCACAGCGGAACCACCGAAAACACGGGCATCGTTTGGAAAGCCAAAAATCCGTTGGTACAATCTATCGAAGGAACGAAGCGCAAGATTTATCGCACTGGCTAAAGAAGTACTTCACAATATAAACGGTATCGCAGACTCACTTAGCCCGCAAGAAATGTGGAACAGCAGGCACGAGGAATGCATAACACTCGCAAAGTCCCATCTGGGGACTATATCGAGATACCATCACGTCGGCAAAGAGACATGGTGGTGGAATGACGAAATCAAACGAGCTGTGGCCGACAAGAAGAGTGCATTCCAAGCGTGGACAAAATGCGATCGGAGCGACGATATCGAAAAAGCTCGATTGGCTCTTGAATACGAGCGTCTTAAAAAGATCGCAAAGAAAGTCCTGGCTCGAACTCGAGCGGCAGAAGCGGAAAACCTGTACCATGAGTTGGAACAAATATCCTCACGATCGGCGGATAGAAGACAAGCTATCCAAGAAGTTCAAACGTCGTACAGTACTAAAATGCCAAATATTTTTAAGCTCGCTGCACAGAGGAGAAGAAATTCAATGGAAATAACCTCGCCGAAATACATCAAAAACGCAGACGGTCGTTTACTAACAAATGAAAAGGAAATTTGTGACCGGTGGCTTGAATACTGTAAGGAGTTGCTTAACAAACAGTTTCCACGTGATATCGTGCCGACAGCTGGTCTATTCGAGGAGGAAGTTTCGGACTTTTCAATCGAAGAAATAAGTATAGCAATCGGAAAAATGAAGCGGGGGAAAGCGGCGGGACCAGACAGCATTCCATCAGAGGAGAAGTAGCTTCTTGGTTCCATTATACAAAGGAAAAGGCGACACTCGAGAATACAACAACTACCGTTCAATCAAGCTTATGTCACACACAATGAAAATCGTCGAAAGAGTCTTAAACGAACGTCTTCGGCAAACAATAAAGCTCGATAATATCCAGTGTGGATTTGTTGAAGGAAGATCGACTGTGGACGCTATCCAAAGCCTACGAATAATAATGGAAAAGCACCGAGATTCGTCTAAGGATTTACACATGGTATTTATCGACCTCGAGAAAGCATTCGATCGAGTGCCTAGGGATCTCATATGGGCCGCGCTGAGGTCTCAAAACGTACCGGAAACGTATGTTAGAATAATACAAGACATGTACGGAAACGTGAAAACTGCGGTTAAAAGCTCTGCTGGACTAACGAGAGAATTTCCAGTTAATGTCGGAGTGCACCAAGGAAGCGTCCTTAGCCCTTTCCTCTTTAACGTAGTATTCGACTATCTTTTAAAAGACTGCATGCGCGAAGCAAATGTAAAGCCAATTCTCTTCGCTGACGACGCAGTTATACTTAGCGATAACGTCGAAGATTTACAGAACGCCTTAGATTCATGGAGAAATGCGCTAGAGAGAAACGGGTTTAAAATAAGTCGTTCAAAGACGGAGCATTTGACGTGCCCATTTGCACATCCGTTGCGACCTGTTCCGGATATAATGTTAGACGGAATAGTTCTTCCGAAAAGCACTATCTTTAAGTACTTAGGATCAATCGTTAACATGGAAGCGAAATGTGACGACGACGTAAACCACAGAGTGAGTGTGGGATGGATGAAATGGCGGGAAAATTCGGCAATCTTTTGCGACCGAAAATTTCCACTAAAATTAAAGGGGAAACTCTACACCACGGTTGTTAGACCAGCTCTTATATACGGTTCACAGTGCTGGACAATGTACGAAGCGTTTAAAAACAAAATGACGGCAGCGGAAATGAAAATGTTAAGGATGTCTAGTGGAGTCACTAAACGCTATTGTATTAGATCTACTCGTATAAGAGGAAGTCTACATATAAAGAATTCGGTAACCGAACAGCTTGAGGCGAATAGAATAAGCTGCACTATATAAATATAAAGGCACTATCAACTACGGTCACTCCAACTGTAAGAAAACGAGGTCGGAAAAAGAATTCCTGGATTTCTCAGATGGCAAATGCGCAACAACGCCTTACCACTGAAGCGATCAACGACCGAGCATTATGTAGACGCGTTCTGCGGTCTGCGACATTAGCCAACCCCATAAGCAGAGCAGCATCGATGCAGTAAAAATGGGAAACTCGGTTCGCATAAGTTCGTATAACGAGGAAAGGGTTAATAAAAGGATAAGAAGAAGAAGATGCATCTTGCGGTGTGATATGACTCCTTTGTAACAGCAACAATCTTCGGCGGAATCCCTTTCCTATCTAAATATTTCCAGATCCGCCCGAGGTTGACTCGGTCAAAAGTCTTCTCAAAGTCTACGACCATAGGGTAGATCGATGACGTAAACTCGGTCGACCGTTCGAGAATCAAATAATCGACACAAGACCGACCACTACGAAATTCCGCTTGATCCCTCTGGAGCGTATTTTTGATTCTGTCCTTTGTCCGTTCGAGAATGATGGTTGCCATTATTTCCAGACAAAACGGTAATACCACACTAGTTATTGCAGTTCTTATGGTTTCCTTTCTTTGGTATCTTAACAATAACTCTATCCTTTCAGTCCCTGGGATATTTTTAGTTTTCCCACATAGCCTGTATTAGTAGAAGCAAGTTAAAAATCGTTGTGCCGAAATCTGCTTGCAAAAACTCGGGTGGTATGCCATCAAGTCCTGCTGCTTTGTTGACTTTAAGGAGGATGATTGCAGTTTTGATTTCTGCTGAGATAGGGGGCCCGGTGTCAATAACACTGTAAGTTCGCCACATTTCAAGTTGTTGGGAGCTCATCATTGCACTCAACTCATCTGAGTCCTCATTCAGCACGGCGCAAAAATGGCCCCCTTCTGTAGCGTGCCGTATACATCCAAAACAGGATGGTTGGTGTTGCTTTTTCGGCCAACAATATCCTTGGCGATTTGTACAGCTTTCTCACATCTCCCCTTCTTCCAGCGCTTTCCGCATTTTCCGCAAGTTCGTCCATTCTTCTTTCCCTGTCACATCTTGCACAGCCCTGTACTGTCTTATGAGCTACTCGGTATGTAGATCCAATTTACGTTGATCGTCGGTTTTGGCGCTTGCTTTAATCTAGGATACTCGATTTTGTCCCAGGTGTCTTGGGATATCCAAGGGTCTCTATCTCTCAACATTTTAGGCACAATTTCGGAGCCAGCCTCGATAAACTCGCGAAGACAATAATAATACCGGAACTTTAGTTACGTTTAAGGGGGAACCAGTGAACTTCTACTTGTCGACTCTATGGTAAGGGGGGCTTCTATACAATGACAAAACCTTTGGTATACATAGTACACAACATGATTATGGGAAAGAAATTCGTTGTCAAATGTGACAATGCAATTTCCAGCAAAGTCTTTGAATTAAAAAAAAACAACTTACAACAATAATCTAGTAGGTTCCGTCAATCGCTTTATAGCGTACGCAGACGATTTACTGAAGTACAGATCAGATTCAAACATCGAGGTCATCAATTGGAAATTGAAAATCAATTTTGAAAATTCGGACACAATATTGAGGTAGGCATAGGGAAGGAGTACCAGAAAAAAATAGCCAAATGTCGGTATCTGGTATCTGGCTCGATAAGTATCAATATTTTTTCAAACACATATATAGACCCTTGTGTCGTTGGAGCCAAGAAGTCTTTAGCTCTGACAAGAAGACTGTTTCATATCAGTTCAATTATCAGGTAAGGCTGTCCAGTTTGATTGGCAGTGTCCCAGAACCTGTCTCGATCTGTAATACCAGAGTCGGAGTTCGAAAAATAATATCTAAACAAGGTCCTTTATCCCAATCCCTTTAAAATAGAATTGAACATTTCCTAACTAAGGTGATTCGAAGGCAAGTTGGAATAGCAATAATCGACTATCTTCGGGACTTACTATCCCAATAAAAGGTACTACAAGAGTGTTAAAGCTTAAGTGAAGGGAAGAGATGGTATTCCAATATTAAACCACCGCGAAGGAGAAACAACTCATATATGACGGGTACAACGTCAATGCTTTGTACCTGCTGCTGTTTAATCAGATCGGATGGATGCTGAAAAGCAATTATCTGCATTTTTGTGGCTTAAAGAAGGTGAGGAGGTCATAATACTTTCCTAGTTCGCTGCGTTACTTAAGTAAAATGTTCCTACTAGATCTACGTTAAGTTAAGCTTAGTTATGGGGTTTTTGAGGTTAGGCCCAGCTCGTCAATACAAAGCGGACATCACACTACTTTCTTCCGATTATGTCAATATCGTCGGCGTATGCAAGTTATTGAACCGACTTTAGAAAGATTGTGCCTCCTGTGTTTGCGCGTAGGAATTTTGAAAAGTTAAAGAAATCGCATGACTCCACATCGCCTTGATGTTGAATTCAAAATTAGACCACAATATTGGATATTAATAAAATTTGAATTCACTCGAAATGAGAGCTATAGAGACACATACGGTTTCCATGAGATCGCCGACGTTGCTCTGGTTAATGCTGTTTTAAGGCTTTTCAATTTTCTGTGGGGAGTCTTGCAGGCTACGTTCTCCAATTCTGACCACAAACCATAATCCAGTGGATTCAGATCTGGACTCCCCGACAGTCAATCTTCTGCTGCTTTTAAGCCAGGAATATTGACTCAGAGCCACTCCGGCTTTGGGCGCTGGAGCAGAGTCCTATTGGAAGATTTATCTGTATCCATTCAAAAGGGTATTGGTCAAACCCTTCGCCACGCTATCCAGCATATTTTCCTATTAAACCTTTCCACCAGTTTTTACGTATTTTTCACAGAAACGGAGGGATGTGACACCATGGTGAGAGACCCCCTACCAAACCATTACGGAAGCGGAATGATGTCAACAATGAACCTTTGGAACAACTTTTGCTTCCTTAGATGAAATGGCATAAATTTTGTCATTTTGTTTGTTGAAAAATTCTTCCACGGTAAACAGAATGCTCTCATGGCCGTTGTCCGCGTGCCATGGCAAAAACCAGCCTACTTTTTTTTGGTTGAGGAGTTAGAAGATGACCCATGGACCGACGATAGGCTTTCGTATGCAGATTATCTTGAATCAGCCTAAACATGGATCTGATTGATATATCCAATTGCTTGGACATGATCTTATGCTTCCTAAGGGGATTTCTCCGAATTCGTTCAAGCACTGCCTTTACTACCACATTCGTACTCACGACACGAGGGCGGCAACTTCTTGGCCTGTCCTATACTCCAGACAATTTGGCGAAGCGAGCAATAGCTCGATAAACGAATATTCTCGATATTCCGAGTGGTTTTAGCTATTCGAAAATGTTCACTTATGCAACGCTATTACCGCGACTCGATCGTCCTTAACGCCCCACTCCATGTTAATAGTTTGCAAACTGAAACCAAGCTGACTAGTATTATTCATTGATCAGTGCATGTTTTCTAAAAAAAAAAAAAGTTAACCGTCCTGTTCCCGCAAGAAGTCTTGAATGATAAGCGCTAGAAATCGTGTAACAGAACTTATGGCAGGACTAGGTAGATGCTGTCATATATGGCCCATCGTTCCTCCTGGTTAGATATCTGCGTGAAAGCAGTCAAAAGCCTCAGCTAAGTACTCGCCCTTGCCTTTGCCTGGGACTAACTAGGATAGGATGAATTTTCAGCATCATTTATCCGATCCAGCAAAAAAAGATCTGCAGCATCGTTTACAAGATCTAGTCTGCTGTAATACTGTTAGAACGCCTGAAGTTGTGAATCTATTACTATGTAGTAATCCTCTGCCTTTTATCAATGGATGTTCTAGCCGATAAGTCTATATTCAACCAGATATTGACAGTATGGAAAGTTTTTCAATGATGCATTTGACAGATAATGTCGACTCAATGCAGAAATAAACTATAGAAGTCATTTTTAGTGTTGCTATTTTTGCCGAGCTTTGTTCTTTTTCGGATTGAAGATGGGAGTTTTCGCTGCTCGGAAGCAATCCCACCTTTTCATATTAACGTCATGTTTAAGAAAATTGTGTAAATATCGCACTTAAATGCTGTCAAGATGGAATGACTTCTTACATCGACAAATCGAACAAAACGCCACAATACACAACTTCAGGCAATACAACTTCTTTGGCCTAAAGAGGCAGTTAAGTCATACGGTCTTGTCCAAAAATTCTGAGGAAACCAGATATCCTGAAGTAGATTTTTCTTCAATTGTCGATTGTCGATAGCAGTTGTCATGATGTTCCATCGAATAATGTGTCATAGGAATAATTGTTAGCATAGTAACATCACTCAGTATCACATTCAGCGAAATAAAACCAAAAACTCGTCTCTATCTACCTACCTTTTTTATCTATGTACACAGCAGCATATGCAATAAATTTCCGAAAATCAATTAACCTAGCAAGAATATTCAAATCTCTCAGGTAAATATCGTGCCAGTGTCATAAAATCAAGGACAATAAATAAATACCAGCTCTGTTGTATACCATAAATTGACAAAAGATAAGCCGGGGTCAGAATTTGGGTATACCTCTGGCAGAGTATCGCAAATATTACAAGCAGATTCGGAAAAATTGAACAAACGACCATATCTCTTCATGATAAATAAAATTTAGGAAAACTATACAAACAGACGAAAGGACATCTACCTCTATTTGTCACAAAATTCGCTGTGCTGGTAAGTTTTATGACATTCGAGTCGTTGGTCCTTTGGGTGGTCTTAGATCTAAGATAAGTCTCTTGTCCAACCGACTGTTTTACAACTCTGACTTAATAAATAGAACATTGCCAAAACTTTACAATTCTATTCCAATCAAACTTTATTGTCGTGCTCATGCTTTAACAAAAGGACACTGACAAAACACCGACAAACCCCTCACTCACCGAGGCTCCCAGGATGGATTTAACGATTAGGATGAGGCTTATTTGAAGTTGTTTTACTTGTCGTTCGTTAATTCCCCGTCTCTGCTGGTATTACGATTCCTTTGAATCCAAACGTAAAGACGGTAGATCCAAAAAGAAATAACAAATCAAAAGAGAGACAGAAAGAATGGAGACAAAAAAAAACAAAAAAAAAAAAACAACAAATCTACGCCAAAAGTAATTGAAATTGATGACTTCGACTTTGACTTCAATTGTCGATGTCGATGTCGATGCGATTGTCGATTTCGATGTCTTTGTCGCAATCGTTGTCGAAATATCGTTAGAAGTTGTTTAGGTGGGGAATCCTTCGAATGCTAGAAATAAAGAAACTCTGACTACTACGACATGTCGTTCATTAAAGCGGATTTGCTAATGTAAGACCTTCGTTACCCGCCCTTTGACTTTTACCAAGCATTAATGGACCTCTGATGTATCCAATGGATTCAATATAACCAAACACATCTCAATTACTTAAAACGTCAATCAGAGCTGGGTGGGAGGGTGTTCGATTAAAAAAAAAAAAAAACAGAAACAACAAACAATGGATATTCGGATACATTACCCATGTGTGTGATGGATTAATTCGCACACAAAAGAATCTCGTGTGGTAGGTGGGAAGGAAGTATACGAGTAGATCCGGTGGCAACCATGAGTATGGAAATGTAGTTGGATCCAAGGATGGAACCAGATGACAGTGATGGGTTGTTAGTATTGATTGGAAGGTTCACATTAAATCGGATTTAAATGGAACGTAGTTGGCATCGTTACGAAACATTTTGGTCATTAGGGTAAGTTGGAATGCACTTGACCTAGGTCGTGTTGGAAAGAATCCATTGAATGCTATCCAGTGTAGGTCAGAGGCTTACTGGATTGAATTTGCAAATTGGCAGTGCATATCCATTGATATTGAAAAGAATCTTTACGAATGCATTGCTAAGGCATTCTATATGGTCATAATATTGATCACTCATCTCTTATTCAAATGCCAAGTCCCTACATAATGTAGCTGAACAAATTATCCTTCCCTCGAAGCACTTAGGGTCCATTCGATGCAATGATGAGTAAAAATGAGGAAAATTAAAAGGACTCCTTGACGTTGATTTCAGCCCCAAAACCAGGAAACTAGGCTGGAGAATGGCCAGCATATTTATCCCTGCTCCCTCGAATTCCTCAGCTCTGGAATCCGGCAATAGAGGTCTTACATACATGTCATTACGGGAGAGGTACCGACGAAAAATAGATTTACCCTTCTGCTATCCGTTTACGATAAGTACCTAAGGGCAGATACTAAAATAAGTTTTAAACTCAAAATATTTTCAACCACAATTTCTTTATCGGATTGAGGATGATGACAAAAATGAAGGAACACTCAGGATACAGAAGGTAGAAGCCTTCTTGTGTAGTCTTCACAATGCAAAGTGTGCTCCAGAAATTTTGCTCATCTATTGACGTAGAGAGGCAAGTTTTACAAACATAGATGTTGCGATCCACAGATTTTTTTATTTGAAGGAGACTTTTTATGTGGCGCGTAGCACCGTTCTGTAGGATCTACATGTCGTCAGTATCCATATCAACTAGTTTAGGCTACAAGAAATTGTTCATCATCGATCTGTGGCGCTCGTCGCTGATAATAATGGCAATGCCAGTTTTGTCTTGGAAGAAGTACGGATTGATGACCCCGCCAAACCAAATGAATCACACCAAACAATAAATTTCTCGGAATGCGTTTTGCGCTGGATTGGTATCGTCACAAATCCGGCAATTTTGCTTTTTCACACATTCAGTCATCCAAAAATGGACAGCGGCGCTAAAAAGGATTTTTGTTTCTTTAAATTCGTGTCAAACTGCTTCAAAGCCCAATCTGCAAACACACGTAGTTGGCTATTGTCGTTTGCCTTAAGTTCCTGGTTCAGTTAGATTTTATACAGGTGCAGACCCAAACGACGCAAAAGTCGTCAAGTTGAAGTCGCAGAAAGGTCCAGTTCTTGTGAATGAAGACATTGACTGACTCGGGTTTTCCGGTACACTCTCACCCACAGCAGCAGGATTTTCAGCAGACCTTGCTGCTTAGATGCAGCAATCTGTGGAACTAGTATCGCAACATTATCAAAGAGGTACCTTGTCGAGACCAATGCAAGCTACGATCCATCGAAAGGAGGCCACTGGCATGATGATAAGCTAGTACGCTGGAAAAAGGTGACAGAACATGTATATTTGCAGAGATTACCAATACTAGGGAGGGGAGAGTATCGTGCGTATCCATGGATATCGAAGACTCTCGTGATAGAAACAACATCCAGATGTTGAAAAAGAAGTCTGGAACGCAGGACTAATTGAAACAGTAAAAGAAACCTAGTCATTGAAGTGCAGGTAATAATAGGTGCGCTTAAGCAGCACCTTTGGTAGGTTCTTAATACGCATCAGGTAGGTAGAGTGATAGGGTAAAAAGAGAACATACGTGCTAACTCGGAAGGCTGTAACTTCAACAAACCTGTCTAGCTGCCGGAATATGTGAACGACATCAGAATCATCGGTTGCTTCCAGCGCGAAACGAGTTGGCCTTGAAGAAAGTGGGGACGAAACCAAAGACATGTTGTCAACAAACTAAGAAGCATCTATTCAACGTCATTGTTGCCAACAGTTAGTTCGAACTGTGCAAGGTGTTTACCAATCTCGGACTAAACATCAACTTCAAGAATGACACTCTAGTGGAGATTCGTCGACGACTTACCCTAGGAAACCGCTGCTAATTCGGTTTGATGAAACAAATGGGTTCGCAATTGAATAGAACTATCTGCTAGTCCTATTCCATGGAGCCGAGGGCTGGCCTATAAGCAGTAAAACAGATCAGATATTAAGGACTTTCGAGAGAAAGATTCTTTGTCGAGGGCGAATGGAGGAGAAGATACAACCTCGCACTATATAATCTTTGCCAAGATGTGAATGTAGTCCATAGAACTAAAACACGTCGACAAACACGTGGACAATGTTGGTCCAGAAAAGAGGCTCTTTAAATTACTACCCCTAGGATTAAGGAGACTCTCCCACTTTCGGAAGATCGAACCTTCATTCTAAAGGCCAAGATATCCCGGATACTAGAACGCTTGGCCTCGAAAATTGGAACCAGTACGCCCAAGACCCGAGCTTATCTATCCCACGCAGAAACTCTTCACTGGTGGAGAGCTCGTTAAGTACGTAAGGAGGTTATGAAACTATGAAACGAACGTTGCGCAACAGAGCCGCATAAATATCTAAATGTACCACAAAACAGATTTAGCACATTGCGTTGGACGCAAATCGCCCTCAGTGACTTGAATGGCTAAACATTTCGAAGGTTCCATATTGACTCGGAGAATACCTTGTTGTGATCAAGTTACGAATGCGTATTTCCGTAATGGCGCTAGAAAAAGGAGATATTCTGAAGGGGTTTGGCACTAAATGGTCAGATATTCTACCCCCCCTTAACTTAATCAATGCACAGCTGTAGCTTAGAAATGGTTGCTCTGGTCAGAATGTCGAAGTTCATAGTTTCATAGCAACGACATCGGGTGGAAAAGGTGTTTTTATTGAACCACTACTAACTTAGAGAACGTTTTCGACCACTTTTTCAAGCACTTGTGGCCGTATTTCCTTATTAACACGAATAATGTTGATAAGTTGGTAATGGCGATGTCGCGATGGTTAACTCATTGACTATCACGCAGAGGATCGGTGGTTCGATCCCCGGCATCGGCAGCAATTTTTCAAATCGTCATCACCCTTTCGGCGGGCAATGGCAAACTCCCGAAAGTAAAATTGCCTACGAATTAGCTTCTAACTGGCACTTTTATGAATGTGAATATTGAAGCGAAAACAGCAAAAATAAGTCTGGCACTAAGCAGACCCAAAATTATATGCTTTCATCAGAATTGCATGCAACCCACCTTATGGTTTGGCCAGAAAGACGTTCTCAGCACTCATTAGTTTAGGGTTTCGTCTACCTTGGCTGCACAGTTACAAGTAGCAATAACCTCAGGGCAGAAATCAGATACAAAGTTACTTTCCCCAATCGCTTCTTCTTCGAACTCAGAAGGCAATTGTGTAACAGATCTTTCTTTACCTTCACAGAATTTTGGAGCTTTTCGTCCAAATCCTGGTTAGTGGACACAAGAGGAAGAAGATCTCCATCAACTTGAATTGTAAGATCGTTCTGGAGAAGCTTTCTAGTTGAGGCCCAGTGTCCGGGGTGAATGACTGAAGTGCATCCCTCAAAACGTAAGTTAACTTGTGGAAATAGCAATAGGAATAGACTATAAACGAGTTATGCCAAATTCAAAACCATAAAATCCATTTCCTCTCTCTCAAAGTCATCATTGTGACTGAACCAGGTATCGGGTAATTCATATCTCTGATCGTCTGTCGCTGATTACATCGAAAGCTAGCACAAAGCAATCAAAATTGTCAGGATGCTGCCTTTCAATACCGTATACACTATCAAAGAAGCCTAGAACGTGCCTACAACCAGAAAGTACGACTTTGAAAATTAATTAAACGGAACCCATCCTATGCTAACCAATTGATTTGAGTCCCTTCCTTCTCCGGATTCTAATGCCCAATCCTTTATCCTTTATCCTCTTCCAATATCAGTTACCAATCCATTGACGACAAATAGCAATACCTAAAACAACAACAACAACAACAACGTAAGAACCTCAAGATACCGAAAACATTTCGTAGTGATGCTTATGTTGTTTATGTCTGTCTCAAAAGCCGGAAAATCCTCTTTAAACGAACAAACAGCCCGAAAACGATATCTCTCCGGCCTAAAGTCTCTCCCATCTCCAAGCTAAATTCGGTGATACTAAGAGTATGCCATACCGGATATCATAAACACAGTACTTCAGATAAGTACCTCCATATCCTTTTTATCCAATTCACTTTTCACAATCGATTTGGAAATTTGTTTCTGCCTCTTGGAAAAATTTCCAAAAAAATCAAAATAAAAATCGACAATACCCTCCTCTGGCCAAAAAATCGTTTTTGGTTCTTGAGGAAAGGAGCAGAAATTATTTCAGTACTTATCCCACAGGCACTCGTTCCATTGTATTCCCTCGTTCTCATATCGTTTACGATAAAATCTAATTCATCCGGAATAGTGAGGAGGACAACTTTCACTGCATGGACATAGGCATTGGGATGGGTGCTGTCAGCCCAAAAACAATCCAACAAGAGACACAACATAATCTGTTTGTTATTTGCTCGACTGCTGATGATTCCTACCCAAAATCGAGGACAACAAAGTGGGAGTCACTTGGTGCCGGTTAAAACCGACTCCTATCGCTCAGGTGAACAGAAACGAGTTGGTGGCTAAAATTGTTGCTCCTGGCAACAATTTAAGTACCTATAAAGCTTATGATCGTATAATCCACATATTCAGGTAGGTACAGTCAGGCATATAAAGGTATAAACCTACGTAGATAGGTTGCCACACAGGCGGGCAGGTATACTGACAGTAATCTACGTTAGACTGTTATCCTATGCACACTACATTCAGTCCTTTTTGTAGGTACATATAGAGAAGAGACCAGAGGCAGCTTTACAAATGTGAATTCCCTGAGTGAGCTATGATGTGAGGACCGGATATTTGTCTGTCTGTCGCCTGGTTTTGTTTCTGGCTTGTACCATGTGGGTAGGGTCCGTTCATGGTTAGCTCATGGTTAAAAAAGGGGCAACCCGGAAACGGGCGCTTTCAACAGCCATATGCTCGATACATATACTCTGTGTGTGAGGTATGTTTCTACCTTTTGTACGCACGACATGACCATGAGCATATGTATCTTCAAATAATCACTTTGGACAATCCATTTGGAAAGTTAGCCCAGTCCAGTTCAGTTCAGTTCGAATCCAGGCCCTATGACGACGATCTCTTGGGTAAAGGTGTAAATTTGTGGGCCGTAAAATCTGTCCAATTATGTGAAAAAGTACAGCGGACCGTAGTGGACGTGAATTCGGTTAGCTACAGCAAGTAGATACGAATTTTCGTAGCTCGCATCCTGGACTAAGAACACACGGCTGTAGACCCTAATTGAAATTAGCATGGCAATTCAGTTCCCTCTCCATCCCACTCATACTGCCCTTCACTTTTGTATGAATATAGTACATATCCATACGAATGTATGTAGGTAGTGTCCCTTAACTATATATAGACAGATTTCGAGTGCGTTCGCACGTCGTACGCAACACCTTTATGGTCACCTTGTTAACTGCCATTAGGTAATTGTTGTTCTCATTTTATGACCGGAACAACGATATACATTCATGCGCATACAGAGCTTTGTATTGTATATATGTATAGATACATCTACAAGGTGTTTATTGGAACGTACACGGATGTTGACATACGGAATTCCACATGCGAATTGTGAATTGTGAGCGTGCGGTTAATTTTGTTGTGATATCGTAAATCTATTGCTTCGTGCCGGAATGGGGCTAGTTTGTGGGTAGGATAAGGTCCTGTCAGGGATTATCCATTGGTTAAGGGGTAATCAACCCATCAAATTGGACGGATGAATAGTAAAGTAAGTGAATCCTTAACTATGTAATTGGATGAAATGGCTTTTGAATAAAAAATTAGCTCTTCAAGCTTCGTGGTAATGTTTGGTTGAATTTAAAGACCCACTACCACCGCAGGTATTCTTGTTTTGGTGGCCTACTTTTGGCTTTTTGCACCGCCAATAACTATCGCACCGTGGGTAGAAAGTGGTTTTTGATTGATATTCCAATCAGGTTACCATAATGATTTGAATATTTAAACTGCAATAGGTTTTGCGGGAGCTGAAACAGCTGCAGTTCATGGAAATTGTGTCAAAGAGCTGAATGCGGTTACGTATGGTTTTAGTGCTACATAATAGCAGTGCCTTGTTTGTCCTTTGTTAAACCTCAGCAAAAGATATAAAAAATTCAAAACTACCGCACATGGTCGTTGTGCAAGTGGGATTTGGTGCGTAACAGCAAAAAGTACTGTGCCCTACTACATGGCCTAAAAACTTCGCCACAAACATCAAAAGTCCAGCCATTGCCCTACAAACTATGGTTTAAAGTTGGATTTTCCAAAACATGTTGGAACTAAACCAGATCTCTGACATCTTCCGAGTTCGGACTCATTATACTTTTCTCCAACTAAGCCAAGTAGTTGGTTTTTATCTTGGACAGAATAGACAGCATATTTTCCGCAGAAAAATGCCAAAGGTACTGTCAGGTGTATGCCAATTCGGATGGTTGGGTGCTGTAGAAATCGGGTAGGCGATATCCAGTCTTGCAATTGTTTCTAAATACCAATTCGGATTATTTACCTCCGAGTGGTAATCATAGGGAAAAATACCAGCACTATAAACTGGACAGCTGATGAACTCCCCAGACGGGATCAAGAGTGAAGTGAAATCGCGAAACTAAACAAATGAGGCCCTATCCGGGCCACTACGACATATTTGGAGCTCACGCCAGTAAGGATTTTCGCTACTAAGTCAGGGTCTTGAAAACGGAAGGTGGCGTATGAGCTTTCAATGGACCAACGGCAGCGCTCACATTCCCGTATGAATTACCTGCTCCAGTCTAATGAACCTATCGCCCTAGAAATATCTAAAATGAAATTGGCCTTCCAGGTTGAGAGTTGTGCCTACTGTTGATAGTCATGGCCAACGAACCAAGGACAACAAACTTCGGATATGCACGTGAAATGTGGGAATGAGGGCATAATTGTGGATATTATGGAAATCATCGCCTATACGACACCATCTCCGATAACTGATTCAGGCTAATCCACTTTGCGGTGGGACGAAACACTGTCGTAGCTAGCATGCGATTCTCACAACTAGATATTTACTTCGTGACCTGGTTAACTCTTGATCAATCAACCAACAACCAGATTGTCCATATTGCGATCAATGCAAGACACTCCTTCATACTTTTATGGGTGTCTGAACATCAACATTGTTGTTGCCAAGGTACGGTTGCGGATATCGGGAACAGCGCCAAGACAAGCTTATACAATGAGGAATTTCGACGTCAGACGGCTACGATCGCAAGAGATCACCAAGTCCCTTCCGATCAAGTCCCTGTAATCTCTTAACATGTTCACTGCTGCCAGCAGCAAGCATCGAAGACCAGTGACAACACTACCAAAAAGCCATCAGAGATGCAGCTTTTAACGTGCTGGGTTTAATTTGACCACCACAACGAAAACCTTGGTTTGATGACGCATGCGGGCAAGCACACACAGCTAAGCAAGATGCACGCAATGCGGTGCTGTAAAGAAAGACGAGGGCTGCAGAGGAAAGATGAGCACCGGCTGCTCAGGTGGATAAAGAAGGAGCATAAGAAGCGCCTCATCGAGGAAATTGAGAGATCCTACGCCACGAATGAGATTCGAAAAATTTACCAAAAGGTAAAAATAACATGCCACGGACACAAGCCCCGAAGTGAAGCCTTTTGAGATGAACAAGGGAAAATCGTAGTAGAATCACAGTCGATGCTGAGGATTTGGGAAGATCATTTCTGTAGACTGTATAACGGCGATGACGGCAGAATCAACCCGACCTGAATGAAGTGAAAATAGCTATATCGAAGCTTACGTCCAACAAAGCTGCTGGAGCGGATGACCTGACTGCTGAGCTCTTCCAAGCGGCAGGCGATGACTTGGTAAGGAGCCTACACCAACTCATCTGTAGAATATGGTCGGCCGAAAGTATGTCCGATGAATGGAACCTCAGCATTGTTTGTCCGATTCTCAAGAAAGGAGACCCTCTGAATTGCGCAAACTACAGAGGCATCAGTCTCCTTAACATCGCATATAAGATCTTATCCGCCGTATTGTGTGAACGCCTGAAGCCGTTCGTCAACAACCTGATAGGTCTACGTAAGTCCACCATCGACCAGATATTCACACTACGACAGATCTTGGAGAAGACCCATGAGCTTCACACCGATACACACCACCTATTCATCGATTTTAAGGCCGCATATGACAGCATCTATAGAGACGCGCTATACAGAGCAATGTCTAGTTTCGGCATCCCTGCCAAACTGGTCCGTCTGTGCAGGATGACGATGGAGAATGCACGATACTCCATCAAGATCGGTAAAGATCTCAGCGAGACCTTTGATGTCCAGAAAGGATTTAGAAAAGACGATGCGCTTTCATGCGATTTTTTCAACATCGTACTTGAAAGAATAGTGCAAAACTCACAAGGAAACACAAGAGGCACTTTCTTTGAAAGAAAGCAGCGTGATGTCAGTGGCGCTTTCGCTAGTATTGAAACGGAAGCGGTGGAAATGAGCTTATCGGTTAACAAGGGCAAGAACAAGTACATATATGGTGTCAAGCAAAAACAACACTCAACACCGACGTCTTGGACAGAACGGCACCTCCGTCACCTTGAAGGAATAAAGGACTTTATCAACGTAAACTCTGCTATCAATTCAGATAATGACACCAACGCTGAGATCAAGTGAAGAATAACTCTTGCCAATCGCTGCTTGTTTGAGCTAAGAAGGCAATTGACTAGCAAAGCCGTCTTTCGAGCAACATCTCGTCTATATTGACGGCAAGTGGGGGAGAATATACTCGTACAACGATGAACCGAATACATTGTACCACGACATCGACTCAGCTAAAAAAGTGAAGGTTCAACGACTGACAAGGTTAGGTCATGTAGAGCGAATTGACACCAATGCTCTGGTGCGAAGAGTCTTCGAATCCGCTCCCAAGGGGCAACGCAGTGGAGAAGTGGAGAAGGACCGCAACTAAGGTGGCGCACTCAACTGAAAGAGGACCTCAGCCAACTTAGGGTACGAAACTGCGGGCAGCTAGTGAAGAATCGAGCATTATAACAGTGGAGATAGCACGCAGCGTTACTAGAAACCCCTGCTTACATCGACCATCACATATTTGCCACAATGAGCATACAAAATTTGTATCCTGCTTACCCGCTTTGCATTGCTCCATAAAACGAGTTATTTATCTACGGTGAATTGTATGGCAAAGTTACTCATGCTCCCAACGGAAGAGCAGTCAAAGCACCTTTAACATCGTCGCGCTGTAAATTTTATCTAACAAATTTTGGAGCTCATACTCACTGGGTCTTCCATGTTGATAGGCATATTGCATCATAGACAGAGGATGCATTCGCAGAGTAACTTAGTCCACATGGAGCTTGACTATTCTCTCTAAGCACTTCAACACTAAGGAAGACTTATAGATCGAGAGCCCTTCTTTTCGATATTCGATATAAGGACTTCTATCACTCTTTGCCAGGGTTTTGGTGTTTAAAACGTCGCCAGGCTAGCCATTTTGTATCATCAATGGACATATGCCAGGGGACTTGAAGCGACCGAAGGAATCTTGATGTCCTCGACGCCATCACGGTACGGCTTGTTGTGTTCCTAAGCTGGTTTTCAACTTCGTTGATAGAGGCTTGCTGTAAGCTAGCTCTGATAATCTTACCTGGGAAGTACTCTCTCTAAGAGCTAAAGCTAAAGAAAACTATTGTTTCAGTCCTTCCTTCTTGTGCAGATGCATAAATGGTGCCACAAATGGATGACACTCTAGCGGCTTAATTTGAGTAGAAATACCTCTAAAGTAGCTGGAGGCAACTACAATATTACCAGGCATGGATCTACAGATACTCCTACATTGTACTCTATGTTCTCGGGGGCAGGTACTTGGAACTACGGCAAATTTGAACTCAAGGAAGGCCCCTACAGCATAACGTTTCACGCTCTCGAAGGCCATTCGTGGGTAAGTCTATGGACACAGATGCGAAAACTCGACCGTGCTTCAGTTGCTGCGGATCCAATGAACCTCTTATACTATATACGAAAAGTTTCTAAATTTATCCACCGCATCCTTGAAAAAATTTGAAAACATCGTGCGCCACATTGGGCAGCTGCAAGCATGATAGTTGGTAGTGAATGACTTCGACTGGTCTTTAATGGTCATTGCATCATGTCATTAACTCATGATTTCATATTTCACACCTTCCATGCTCCTCAGTGCACCTAAGGGGCAACTTAACCCTAATTTCGAGTGTTTGGTAGGAGGTTTCACTCTAATTCATCACAAATGGTAATTTCTGCTCGAGGAATTGCATTTTTAAATTCATACCTACTAAACCACAAGTTGTGTGGCGTGAATAGATTTGCTCGATGGTAGGTGCAGTTTCCGTTCTGCAGAACGTACTTACTCCACCGCACGCTTATGTCCTTTTGTTGAAACTTTTCATAATTCCTTGCCAATTCCTTGGCAAAAAAGAAAACACAAACTTTCCTTCAAAGAGAACGAGACTCAATTGGTGGAGGGAGGGGATGGGGGAGAAATTGCAGCAAAGGACTTCCCCCTCGTCTAAACCGATCATTGGGAATAATAATCAGGACTTTGAATGACTCCATGATTGGCTTCGACTTCTGCTTTAGCTTCACCATCGGTTCCGTGTTGAACTAAAAGTTCAAGAAGGCGTGCCACTACTACAATACTATGCCGTGAATGAGAGTTAAAATTAATTTGGCTTTTGGTTGCTTGCCTTTTTCACTTCTTCATAATTGATCCACAAAATAGAATAGCAGGGAAGGGCCAGATGCAGAGTGAGACCGGCAGAAAGGAGAGAAAAATGAAGAAAAACGAGGAAAAAATTACCCAAAGAAAAGTTTGTTTTTTCCCCGGATGTAGGTTCTCGTAAATGCGAACGTACGTTCCCGTTCCCGTTCCACGTTCTCTTTTCACGTTACACGTTTCACTATTTCCAGCGGTTGAAGGAATAGAAAACAAAAAAAAAATAAAAACAACCAAAAACCCCATAGGACCGCTCCGCACAAGCCAGAACGATGGGAATAATTCCAACTCATTTGAAAGTTTTCCAACTCAAGTGTCGAAAACGCTCTCGGAAAGGAGAACGTATGTTTTTCTCAAGTGGCAACTGATTGGGTCCTTTTGTGAGGAAATTTAAAGTTGGAAATTTGTAACACAACTTCGAGAGGGGCATGACGAGAAGGATCCTCTGTTCCCTACAGTTCGCTTCTGTTCATCATTTTCCGTTTTCCGACAATGAACAGCAATTTTCCCAGGAACCCACCCACGCAGCACATATAGTACATGTACATATGTGCATGTCGATGATGTTTGCACACGGCGGCGCGGTGCGGTGCAAGTTGAAGAAAACAAATGGGCGATGACGAGAAACTCACGAGGAGTCAAAACTAAATTTTCCATGTCATAAAGTTTTGTATGGAGAAGAATACGAGTATGGCGGGCTATGCCGGCATCAGGACCGGTACCAGCACCAGGACCAGCAGTTGCAAGCTCAAAGTTTGAGTTGATGTATTCATGGTAATTATTTGACGAGACTATTTCAGCGGATGTCAGAACTTGGCTGTTCATATGAAAATATTGTGAAATTGAGTGGATCTTTAGTTTTTGGGTTGAGTGATGTGGTGTAGGGTGGAAGGTGATGTGCAGCATCAAGGCGCTGATGAACACTTGAATACTAAGATATCTTGTACACGTACGAAAAGAACATATTCATTCTCAAGAACTAATGAACGCATCAACTTCAACTAAATGGCTATTTCGACGTCAGTTGTTGACAATCATGGAATGCGGCTACGAAAATGGTGGAATATTTCAGAAGTTACGGCCTTTGAAAATCTTACGAAACTTTGTTAGGTTAATTGAGAATTCTGGTGGAATAGCCGGGAGTTCAAAATCCGGCCGTCCACGTACTATTCGGGCACTACAAGTTCTCTAAGCCGTGAATAATCGAATTCGCCGAGATCCGCTGTGCAAAAAGAAAATCATGTCTTGAGAGATAGATATTAGCAAGGACAAGGCAACTTAAAGAGAGACACCCGCCGATTACGTACTCACAGAAGCATTGACACAAAAACGTAAGTTGAAATCGAAAGCCCTTCCATGCCAGTACGCAAAGACCGGTCATAGATGAATTCTTTTCACTGACAACAGTCGCAGAATCTACAAAGAGAACGATAGAAAGTAGCTCTTTAATCACGACATGGGCCTGAATGCGTTCTGAGAGTTTATGGTGGCCACCTTCTAGCTTCTGTAATTTGGTTTGGTAAGTAGTCGACTACAATGGTTTCACAGAGTTTCATTTCTGCAAAAAAGCTGTCAAAACTCGGAGAGGGTGTATCAAACGGACGTTTAAGAGGACGTTGTGGAGCCCCTCAACAATGGCTCTGTAGCGCTCGCCATCCACAGTGACCTTTTGGCGCGAGCCTATCTAAGATTATTCTCGTTGTTAAGATTCAGGAGTGCGTGAGCGTAGGTTAGACGCAATTCACGGTCAATCCACATCAAAACCTTTCAAGGTTTTTACCAAAATCACCGTTGAGACGTGCGTAGAATGGTCAAGTGCATATCTCGTCGCCTGGTTGATGTCGACAGAGCATCTACGATATTATCAGGCACTGGAGTGATAATCCCGGCCGTGTTACTCCAGTCTCTAAGAGCCGGCCGCCCAGGAAAGTGGACACAAAATGCACGTTGCGGTAAAATTACTGAAAAATTGTTCATCTAAAACTTCGTGAAGATTATTCTGCGTTCATCAGGAGTATAGCATTCCAATTCTAATTTTTTTTTGCTTCGTACTTACTACTGTAGCGCTACAGTCCGGGGAGAACCTGGGTCTCAACCAACAAGCGTCTGATCTTTCGTTAACTGCATACAGTTTCGCAAGTTAAGCATAGACTGAGCCGAAAATCACTCGAAGAATTATCTTTACAAAGCAGCCAAGTGCATCGTCAACCACTTTTGATAATATCCATGCGCCATAGATGTGATGTAAAGTGAATATTTGGCCGATGGTGAACTTTTCTGGCCTGAAACCACACTGATATAGACCACTCAGGTTGTAGATGAACGGATGTAGGTGTTCACAAAATACGGTAGATAAGATTTTGTATGCGATATTAAGAACACTGATGCCTCTGTTGTTATACAGTCTGCAGCTTTTTTCCAAATCCTCAGCACCGACTGCGACTCCACTACGATGGTCCCTTGTTCGTCCCTACAGGCTTCAGTATGGAGTTTGAATCCGTGTCATGTTTTTTTTCCTTTTCGGACAACTTCCAAATCTCATTCCTAGAGAAGTATCTCTCAATTTTCTTGACCGTGGCCTTCTCATGCTCCTTCTTTTCTCCTGTGAAGAAGGTATTCGTCTCTCCTCTTCTGCTCATAGAGCTCGTGAGCAGCATTAGTCCTTCTATACAGCACCGCCCTGTATGCATCTTGCCTAGTGACATTAACTTGTCGGCGAGTTTCGTTGTAGTGGTCGAGTGAAACCCAGCATATTAGAAGCGGAATTTCTGATGGCTCTTTGGCAGTGCGGGCACAGGTCTTCGATACTTAATGATGGCGGCAGTGGACCCCTTGATAGATTGAATGGGATTCTCGATCAGAAATAGATTTGGCGGTCTCTCGCGATTCTAGCCATCTCACGTCGAAGTTCTGTTTGCTCCACAAATGCCAAAGCCGAATTGACATTTGATGCCTTTTGTAAAAATCTATCACTATTTCTAATAGGGTCACTCCAGAAAGATTATTCATTAAGGAGAATTGGACATTTTCGGAGCAGATAGTGGCTTCTAATGCCTGCCACCTGGAAGGTTCCTCGCGATGGGCAAGCCTTCAAAGAGCTGGTAATCTCTTCTTCCATAATATTCGGGATCCAAAGTACATTTTGAAAATTTCAATGATATATATTAGACAGCAACTTTTCTATTTTTTATTGATCAGACAATTTTTACTCTCATACTCCAGCTCGAAACAAAGTTGACTAACAATAGATGGAAACGTCACTTTCAAACAAAAAAGAACTTTAACCCGTTTTGTAACTCACAGAATAATCGCTTCACATTCGAATCATAACAATCATGTAAAAATCGCATAGCTTGTTGCAAATTACAACAAACAATGAGATTTCGTATGGTCACCGGAATCAGTTTTGCGTCTGGAAAACCGCACTGCACCGACAGAAAAGTAGACTTCTGACAAGACTTAAAAACTTATACACACAGTTTACAGACAGACAAGACCCAGAGATTAGGACACTGAAGTCTTCGATTAAAAATATTCAAACATTAATCAAAGAGAATTACAGAATTGCTGTAAGTTTGTATTGGAACAACAAGGTACGGGCTGTAAACACCAGCAACCCGAATATGTTCCCGCAAATAAATAAACTTTTTCGGAGAAAAAATCAAAACGACCTTCAGTGTCTTAAAATAGCCCGGACAACAGACAACGAACGATTACTAACAGTAGCAGGCATTGATACAAATGAGGCCGCTGATGATGACGACTTCTTTGTGATCGAGGATCCACAGGAGAAGGTTGAGGCCATAGGGGCGACTTTCCAGGAAGTATACAAGGCCAATGATATCATTGGCCCTAATTATGACCTGGACAATCGCATCTTGGTGCACAACTTCTATATTCGAAATGAAGTAGAGAACTGGCGAACCGAGGGCTCTGGTTTCACCCGGTTCAGCGATGAAAATATGGCAAATAATGTCATTGCCAGAGAAGGTGACCTACCCCCGTTCATTTCGAAGGAAGAACTCCATGAGATCTTCGACACAATCAGAAGTAAGAAATCAGTAGGGACCGATGGTATTCCGAACATCGTGCTTGGACATCTTCCTCTAGAAGCGGTGGACATTTATACCACCCTGTTTAATAATGCAATGAATAATGCACATTATCCAGCGCATTGGAAAGCGGCGGTGGTTCAACCTATCCCCAAAAAGGGAAAGGATATATCCAATCCGGCGAATCTCCGGTCGATAAGTCTACTTCCGAATATCAGTAAGGTTTTCGAAAAAGTAATCAATAGAGCTCTGACTAAGTGGGTTGAGGACAAACATATAGTTCCGGATAATCAATTCGGTTTTAAGGCAGGACATGCTATCTCACATGCCGCGTCTAAACTGGTGTCCGATATCCAATGGAATAGAGGCAAAAACCAATGTACTGGTGCCCGCCTAGTTGACTTGGAGAAGGCCTTCGACACTGTATGGTTAGAGGGTCTTTTCTACAAGCTGACTAGTCTGGGGATCAGTAAACCTCTCTTGTACATTCTTTACAATATGCTAACCAACAGACAGTTCATCGTGAAAAATGATGATGTGACTTCTGTTGGAATATTTCAAATTAAAAATTGTCTTCAGCAAGGCGCGGTTAATTCGCCGATCCTATTCAACATTTATACAAGCGACTTAATAGGTTCACTTCCCCATACTATTGCGTACGCAGACGACTTGATAGCGTACATAACAGGTCCAAAAATTGAGGTCATTAATAGTCTCTTACAGCGTGACTTCGATAAGATAAGACGATTTTGCGATGACTGGAAGTTGAAAGTCAACTTTCAGAAGTCGGAAACCATTCTTTTTAGGACGCCGTTGTCTGGAGCCTCTGGGGACACCAGAAAATATTGGCGAAAGTTCTCGATCATTGGACAATACGGACAGCCTCTTGCCTGTCGAAATGTAGTCAGATACCTTGGGATCTGGCTAGATCAATTTCTGTATTTTAACAAAAATGTAGATGCTGCTCTAGCCAGAGCTAAAGGCGCTTTTGCCCTCACAAAGAGACTGTTTTATAGCAGCCAACTCTATGCGAGGGTAAAGATAATCTGCTACATGGCCCTTATCAGGCCCATGCTGGTATTTGGGTGTCCCGTGTGGTTCAATGTACGAGCAAGCTTAATGGAAAAGATTCGGGTGTTTGAGAGGGCTTGCTTAGGGCTTGTCTTCGCTTGTACAGAACACCAGAGTCGGAGTACAAATTTTTTTATCTTAATGAGGTCCTTTACAACAGGGCGAACCTAATACGAGTGGACAACTTCGTAATTAAACTGACTCGAAGGCACATAGCAAGAGCAATGACCTCGACGAATAACCTGATATCAGGGGCGTACTACCCCAATCACCTTTATCATGAGAGTGTGCGCTCTAACGGCTTCGTTCCACCGGAAGCATTCCTCTACTTTGATCAGATACGGTTGATCCAGGATAGATCAGCGATCCCGTTAATCTTCCATGTCGCTCGGACAGCTGGGGACAGGCGACTCAACTACAACAGAGACGTCTCACACGGCAGGGTGGATCGTCTCAGGTTCAGAAAGGCGGTGGGGAATTCCGATAAGAGGGATGTCGTTCGGCAGCACCAGCATTTCTGGTGGTTGAATGATGGGGAAGATGTTTCGTCGTCGTTTCCGTCAATCACGGACCAGCCTCACTCATGAGGCAGAGCTGACCAATCTATTTGCTCTGTAAATAGCTATGGCCACCTTACGTAGGGTTAGGTTAGCATTTAAGAAAGATATGTATAAATTAGTATATATAAAGGTATATACTAATGTATGTATATTATTGTGTATAATGTCTATGTGTTTATATGTGTATATTATGTATGTAGGGTAGCTAGACTAAGGTTTATTTTAAGTTAGATATTAAGTGTTTATAAAAATTAAAAAATAATGTCCATATGCTAAGTTTTTCGTTAGCAATTTTTTCTTAGCCTAAGTATAGAAAATAAGTAATCATAAATAAAATGTAAATTAAGTCGAAAGACATACTCGTAGATATAAGAATTTAGAGTAGCTTAGAGTGCCTGTGTAGGGCCAGTAAGTTAGTATAAGATTGTTTAGTAATTTTAAGCTAGCATTTAAGCATTTTCTGTTAGAATGTAAGTCGTAATGATAAGTTAAATAAAATGCATTTAAACTGAAAAACTGACTGCGTCTGGAAAACAAGACCTTTGCTATGATTCTCCTCAGCTCTGGACTCTATGGAGATCCATGAAATCTTCATATAAAGGCAGAGGCAAGTCGTCAAATTAACAACAGTTGTTGGGATGTTGTTTTACAATTAAAATAATGTATTCGACCATACAACGAACTGACTTCATGTTATTCTGGATTTTTGTTGTCACAGCTGCTCCATCTAATATCTAAAAAATTAATTCTAATGTTGCGAGTCGGAGGTATTTATCGACCTCGAGAAAGCATTCGATCGAGTGCCTAGAGATCTCATATGGGCCGCGCTGAGGCCTCAAAAAGCACCGGAAACGTTTATTAGAATAATACAAGACGTGAAAACTGTAGTTAAAACTAACTAACGAGAGAGAATGTCGGAGTGCACCAAGGAAGCGTCCTTAGTCCTTTCCTCTTTAACTTAGTATTCGACTATCTTTTAAAAGACTGCATGCGCGAAGCAAATGTAACGCCAATTCTCTTTGTTGACGACGCAGTTATACTAAGCGATAACGTCGAAGATTTGCAGAACACCTAAGATTCATGTAAAAATGCGCTAGAGAGAAACGGGTTTAAAAAAAGGCGTTCAATGACGGAACATTTGACGTGCCCATTTGCTCATCTGTTGCAACCTGTTCCGGATATCGGTAACCGAACAGCTTGAGGCGAATAGAAAAAGCTGGTATTACCACGTTCGAAGAAGATCTGCGGAAAATCCGGTTAAAAAGGCACTATCAACTACGGTCACTCCAACTGTAAGAAAACGAGGTCGGAAAAAGAATTCCTGGATTTCCCAGATGGAAAATGCGCAACAACGCCTGGGGCTAACCACTGAAGCGATCCAGGACCGAGCAGTATGTAGACGCGTTCTGCGGCCTGCGACATTAGCCAACCCCATAAGCGGAGCAGCAACGATGAATCTTATATAGATTTGGAGTCGATTCTGAAGTACAACTGTTCCATCGAGACTGTACCGAGTAAAGAAGATACCTCGAAGGTAGTCCATGAAATCATCGCGCGTGGGAACCTAAGATCAGCCAAAGGATACACCCTATATCGAAACACTGAAGTGATTCCGCACATTGTTCACGAAATCTGTGTGACATAGTTTTGATATTCGCAACGGCCCTTTCGAATTGGACCTTGAGCCCTTCGATTACGAATTGATTGCAATACCGGATGAGAATGTCCCAACTTCCATCAACAAAGTGCTATTGATGACAGCTACGATCTAATCAAGAAAATGGAATAACATTTCATCAGTGCTTTGAAGAATGGCAAAGCTGAGAAAAACCCTGAATACAGTCTCTTCATGAACATTCTCCACAAAATGCGTCCACGTGTGTCTGATGAAGTCGTAAGACGAATAGTAGATAGTACTTATGGTGCAGGCGAAACCAGCAAACTTCTTGACTACATATTCAACAGCCCGAACACTTCTCCGGCTGTGAAAGGAACAAGCGAACTCTTCTGGAAGGTTAAAGATTTGCTCCAATTAGAATCTGAAAGGATGGATACTTTGAAGAAGGTGGTTTCAGAGCTTCCAACATGTGCCATAGATCTTTACTTTGCCTCAACTCTTGGGCTGTGGAATGACGTCAGAGAATCGTATTTAGAAACGACGGATAGGAAACTTGAAGATGGTCGTCGTAATGTAGTTATCCCATCTGGGGGTTCTTCGAATTTATTAGTAGCACGCTGACAGGTGGTTCAACTCAGCATCGTTTTCAAGAGCAGCTTGTACAAGAACGTATTCTTATATACAGGACCTTTTGACGACAATCCAGAGATGCATCACCTCTTGAGTTGGGTTCCACGGAGTAGTTTTGATGATGATAACACCTTCGAAATTGACCTTGAGAACGATCACTACTACAAAAGGAGCGTATACTCTGACGAGTATTTAGTGTTAATCACAAAAAGGTATCCAAATTCCGGGTGTCGTCCTCGCAGGAGTTGCAAATGATTGGCCCGAGTTCGTATGGAAAATTCCAGATTTCTGGTTGGTTTTAGGTTTGAGACAGTAAAAGTAGCTTTATTACGTGGTCGAGTATTTTTTTTTGAAATACTTCCAGCGTCTTAGATGAAACTCAAGTTCAGAGGGTCGTGCGTACCTTCATGCCAGCCAAAACGGAAAGTACGTGCTAGACCAGTTGGGCAATTCTGGCCTACTTTGTCATAGGGCCCATACGATAAAGAAAAAAATATTATAAACCATCTAAAAGCCTCGTATAATGCAAGATTCACTGGTAATGGCGACGGCAATACGTGGAGTATTTAAAATACGGCTGCGACGATTGCTACAGGGCAAACGAGCAACGTCTGTCTGATTTGTTTGCTTCGGACTTAAGCAAGAATTCTTTAGCTTTCGGTAGGTAAGAGAACACATTATTACAAAACGCATCAAGTCTTTGATCGCCAAGATTAAGATAATCTGCGCCCCACAGAGCTTAAAGAAGACGCTATTAGTAAATACTCTACGAGTTCCTTGACAACATGTGGATGAGAAGCACTTCATAAAGTTAACAACGTAGAGAAACGAACTAACGATGAAAAATCACAAAAATCACGGTGCCTTCACCTTAAGTTTCACAAACAGACATGGGAGGTACCTCGTCATCACAACTCCCGATAGTTTAATCATATTGCGATCTCCAATTTTAGAACTCTTTAGTGCCTGCTATAAAAGTGAATGGAGAGTTTAAATTAACCAAGAGTAAGCCCTTCTCTCCTTTGCTATTCAAAATCTGTCAGCACTTTCAAATTGTATCCTTACAACGTCTCTAATCTCTTCATCACTTGTATATTACCACTCCCACCTTAAAGATAACTCTCCAACCTTCAACTCCTCCATTTGAAGTTACTCAACAAAAACCACTAATCGTTGATTTTTACGGTGCACCCTTAACCAGGAAACATAACTAGATGCCCTTGCCTGCGTCAGCCTTTTCCATGCTCCCAACCAACATCGGATAAACATTTCCATTTCATTTGTTTCCGCGGGCATAGTTATCCTTATCTTATTCTTATCTGCGATTTGGTTTTGGTAAAGCACAATAAGGATTCTCGAAATTCCACCTTCTTTAGATCACTATTCCAGAAGTATCTCCAACAAATATGTCTCAAGGGGGAAACACTCCCCCACAAAAAAAATCAGAATCAGAGTTAAAAGAAGAAAAAACCAAGGGAAGCGAAAAAATCCTCAAGGGCGTGCACACAAGCTCAAAAAAAAGAAGACAACAACGAAAAATAGCAAAATTAAATAATCAGATTGGGCTGAGACGTAGGGTTGAGTGGAAGCAAAGACACAAAGAACTACAGCACACGCCCAATGATTAATTCCAAGTCTTGTGGTGCACCATATCCTTTCAACATCTACGAGTATCTGAGTCCTTATTCTGGAGCTGGAAATTGCCAATGGGCCAAATCAATATTCGCTATTCCAGAGCTTATCGCTTGCAGCAGGATTCAGGACTTTATACAGAAGCGAAACGATAACCAAGCAATTTCGATAACAAAAACGAAAAACACAACCAAACTGCACTGTTACGATTATAGTAGTAGAGGATTGGATTCCATTATAGTGGGGGTACGGGGGATCTCCAGCCTCTTGAGTACTCGTAAAAGGACTTCTTCCTTGAGAGTACTTCTCAGTCAAATTCAGCTATCGACTAAAGGATAAAGTTGTTCGGTGTAATGAATACAAGATGATTTTAAGAGGATGTCATGGGACAAACAAGGAAACTACTTCATGTTTCCCATTCGATGATGTCTTCGTTTGCGTCTTCCGACGAAAGATGGGTAATACTGGGTGATGGTGTGCTTGTCACCGCCCAAGTGGCAACATAATAAAACCAATTTCAACTGAACGTTACCAGACAGCATCAAATTGTTTCAAAAAACCAAAGAGGAGAAGAAAAAGGAAATAACAAACACGGAAAACGTAAAAGGACATGCCACAGACATAAACCGAAAGGATAACAATCCTTACGATGACAATGGGCACCAACAGTAATCACAGTAAAATATAGAACGCGCAGCTGGAGCACTTGTATCTGCAACATGGCTAGAGTAGAATTGAAATCTACTGAATTGTCCTTAAGATGATTTTGTGCGTCATCAAGAATTAGACAAGCACGAATGTGATACGACATACCTATGCAGGATGAAACTAGTACAATTTGGATTCAGCTGAATTGATAGAACTGTGTATTTGATGTAACTTGTCAATATAGGATTTGTAACAACGGATATGTGAGTCATTTGTCTTGAGGGATACAAGGGAGTTGTATTGGCTTTATGCTGTTAATAGATTGAAGCGAGATGTTTATTTTCCCATAAAGTGCAGACGGCAATATGACTGAAAACACAGATCTGGGTTTATTATTTCTGCATCCTGGCAAGAGAGTTTCTTCAAAGTTCTTAATTGTTCTGTAGACACGAGTATGTAGCTCAAAGAAGCATCTGCATTTGAAGTCATCCTCAATTTGATCAGTTTGAGGATGACAACTTTGGACAACTTTGAATTTTATGTTAGGAACCCTTATTCTCCCAACGGACTATGGAAGATAGGGGAGTGAGGAGCAATTAACGTTTAATCGTTCGATATTGCCTTTAGGACTTCGAAGAAGCTGACTTGCCAGAAGCTTGCAACAAAGAACTCAATTCAATGTGGGTTGTGGACGATTGTTTAGATAGAAAGATCAGTATGACGTGTTTCTACTAAGACTCGAGAGGGAGTTTTATTTTCTTAATGTCTGCGCAACCGGCGGTCAGTTTTAGTAGAACCAAAGTCCATAACACTTATTCGTCATTTTCCCAAGGCTAGCAGTCTTTCTCTTCTAGCTGCTACGTTGTGGCGTTTTGCCAATTTAAGATTATTAGACGATGAAAAGATCCGAGGAAAGTTTACCAAGTTAAATGAGTATGAACTGCACCTGAAAAGTAACCCCGCATGCTCCACAGTTGATACTCGCAACTGCGACAATATAAACTTTTTTTCTAGACTATGGTAGGGCAAGGATTCAAGACGTATCTTGAGTGCTGATCACCGATTGTTAGGTCTTGATGACTCCTGGCACTATAAGGCAAATCATAAAAGGACGGCAAGCTTTTAAGCTAAACTCTTCTATAGAGCTAAACTCGGATGATGTGATCTGGCAAACTGGGAAGGTTCAATTAGCTCCGAAAGATTGTGCTTTGAAAAAAATCTGTTGTCAAGACAGTTAAAAATGTGGAAGAGACTTGTGCAAGAGACCGCGCCGTATGGCTAGCGCGGAAAAATGACATGTAAAGTCGAAGACGCCATAGAGCAATCCGTTGACAACGATAGTAAACAGATCAAAGTCCGCAGAAGTTAACTCGAGTAAAACCGATCTATCTTTGCATCTATTCCTGCCTTAAAACGGAGTCAAGATAAAGAAAAATTCTCCATCAACTTTTGCATAGTCGTCAACTGTCTATAAATCCGTCTTTCGTGTATTTGTTGTCAGGCGAATCATAAGTCCTGCCTACTGTATTTTAAGCCCAGCATCTTCTGTGTCACTTCAATATACATAAGTCTGGAGAAAGCTACGGTCTGGACCTTACTTACTTACTTAACATGGCGCCACAGTACGGGATGGACCTGGGCCTCAGTCAACAAGCGTCTCCAGCCAGCTCGATATGTTACTATCTGCCTCCAGTTTCGCAGGCTAAGTTGGCTGAGGTGCACTTCCACTTGCGTGCGCCACCTGAGTCTCGGTCTCTCTCTACTGCGATATCCCTCGGGGGAGCATTCGAAATCTTTGCGACCGGAGCACTTTGGTTCATCCGCCCTACATGACCCAGCCATCTTCGCCGTTGGATCTCCACTCTTCTTGCGGTTGATGTCGCTGTATAGTCCGTACAGTTCGTCGTTGTTTCTCCTTCTCCAGTCTCCGTCAATGCAGACGGGATCGAAAATCACTCAAAGAATTCTCGTCTCGGAGCGGACACTGCACCCTCACCCACTTTTCATAATGCCCATGCTCTGCGCCATAGAGTAGGACTGGGATTATTAACGTCTTATATAGGGTCACTTTTGTTGTTCAGGCGAGGCTTCGCCACTCAATTGCCTTCTTATCCCAAAGAATCAGCGGTTGGCAAGAGTTATTCTTCGCTTGATCTCAGTGCTGGTTTCGTTGTTTGTATATATAGCAGAGCCTAGGTAGACAAAGTCCTTAACTACCTCAAAGTTATATCTGTCGAGGATGATGTTCTGTCCGAGACGTCGGTGTTGGTTGTCCTTTTTGCTTGACAGCATATACTTTGTCTTGCCCTCATTGACCGCTAAACCCATTTTCGCCGCTTCCGTCTCAATACTAGTAAAGGCGCCACTGACATCAAGCTGCTTTCTCTCGATTATGTCAATATCGTCGGCATACGCTTTAGTTGGACGGACTTTTGAAAGATAGTGCCTCTTGTGTTTGCTCGTGAGTATGGCACTATTCTTCCAAGTACGATTTTGAAAAAATCGCTTGACAGCGCATCGCCTTGTCTAAATCCTTTCTGGACATCAAAGGTCTCGGAGAGATCTTTACCGACCTTGATGGAGCAGCGTGCATTCTCCATCGTCATACTTCACAGACGGACGAGTTTGGCAGGGATGCCAAAACTAGATATTGCTCTATAGAGCTCGTCTCTATAGATGCTGTCATAAGCGGGCTTAAAATCGATGAATGGGTGGTGTGTATCGATCTGAAGCCCATGGGTCTTCTCCAAGATCTGCCGTAGTGTGAATATCCGGTCGATGGTGGACTTTCCTGGCCTGAAGCCACACTGATATCGACCTATCAGGTTGTTGACGAACGGTTTCAGGCGTTCACACAATACGGCAGATAAGATCTTATATGCGATGTTAAGGAGACTGATGCCTCTGTAGTTGGCGCAGTTCAGAGGGTCTACTTTCTTGAGAATCGGACAAACAATGCTGAGGTTCCATTCATCGGGCATACTGCATCATCATGCATCAACATCCAGTTCTCCAAAGAAGCAAAGTGTAGTGGTTTCACTCTGGATAACGAGCTTCTATGGACTAGATATATTGCATCGAAAACCTATAGGGCGCTGTAGAACATTTAACAGTGCAAAGGAGCTAGACATGTGCCCCGCCACAAGGGATGATTATGATAAGGCCAATTATGTCTTAAACTTCGGTTGTCTTGTGAAACAAACGCACGAAAACACATTATTGCTGCCTTTGCTACACTCCAAAGAGCGGATCGCATAGTTGCATAGGGCTTTCCTTAGTATGATAGTCCTCGTTGAGCACTTCAACGCTAGTTCTAGAAAGCAAGACTTCACTGAACGCCCTCAGAGGCTGGGTTAGGTTAGGTTTTGGTGACTCTTGGAGAGACACCAGTCCGCTTAGGGCTATTAACCTGTTGTGATGGCACGTGAATTTGCGATCTCCTTACTCGAGAAACCAATTTGAGCTTTTTACGAACCGTAGGAGAAGTCTAAAGTCAGTATTGATTAGATCGCTTAAGTCAATATAGAAGAATGCGTCAAAGTTGAGTTTTCTTTTAAGGAGAGAGCTGGACATGTATAAAGAATGTATAGGTACACGTCTATGCAGCTTCTGCAGAGGTTTTGTTTGCCCGTAGCGATTGATATATCGATGCTATCTTTTTCAGTTAGAATGCGTATTTCATCTGCCCAGTCCAATGCCACGGCACCCAGCAAAGTTGAATGTTGAACTGGTCTTCCATCTTCAAATGCAACGACTGGCAGTCTTAAACAGTTTGTCACGGGAAAATAAATCGCCGATGAACTTGCTAGGCAAGCCGTAGAGGAGCAATTTTTAGGAGGGACACCTACGTAAGGTTTGCCTGCGTTTTGGGTTGGGGCTTTCATTGACCTATGAGCACTACTGTAGATTGCATGCCTTTGCAGGTTGCCGGCATGTGAAGTGAATATTTTCTGACGTCTCGGACAACAGGCCGTCCCATTGTCCCTCAACATACTTATAGATGGAATTTGGGATTTGCATTGCGATCGATCGGAAAACTATTGAACGCTCAAGACTTGGCTTTTTGCCAGTAGCGCAACAGTCAAGTTCTTGATGTAGTGCGCTCCGTACCTCATAGTAGTAGTCCTCATGCATAAATGCTCGCTCCAAAATACGACATCACAGTAATGAGCCATCAAGAGACCCATTAATGGCAGAGCTCATCAAATATTTCTCCACTTGGTACCTTCAAAATTTTTCTCTGGGAAGACTACAGTCAACTCTGTCCTCAGCCAAAAAAATACCTGAAAACATTGTATCGGGGTCGCCCCAATCAACCAACCTGAAACTAACAGAATCGATCACCTTATTCGAGAATGGAACGAAGGAAGACAACGCAAATTCAAAAAATCATTTTCATAGACGGGCTTGAAAAAACAGAAAGTGTTGGTAAGGAGTTTTACTCTCAGGACCTCTGTAAAACTTAATACTTTAGTCTACGCGCATAATATACAATACAGTGGCAATGCAGCACAAGACCGCATTGTGATGCATTTCTCAGTCAAGCCATAGATGGAACCATGTGAACACCTGTGAGTCACCTTCATTCATATGGGACATACTCGCAGCTAAGTGACTTTGAGAGTTTACCAACCGAATGAGTAAGGGTATCTTTGAGCTCATTTCCACTGGGATGCTTACAATAAAGGTGCAGGGATGAAGAGAAATATACTTAACACCTCTGAGTGAACCATAACCTCGCAAACCTTACCCAACCTAACAGATTCACAAGCTGAATTAAGATCTGCCTTCAAATCCCAAAGTAAGAGCTGTTCAAGACTACGTTTTGCTATCTTCGAAACTCATATTTCCCTTGAACCAGCAATTAACTATCCATATCGAAAGTTATCAGCAATTTATCACTAGACCTCTTAACTCATCATGTAGTCCATCCCCACATTTACAGAAAATTATCTACGACCTCCGTATGCTCGTGGAGCTCCCTGTTTAAACCAGCACCCCAATTTGCTCAGTGTGACTGGTTGGAGTCGTAAATTAATGAATGCAACCCCTTGAGCGTTTTCTCTGCAGGAGTTCGTCGTACCCATTTATCATAGTGTGCAGAAGTTTGTTCATCTTTTCATAGCTCATTACTTGCAATTGCAATTGCAATTGTAGCAGTAGGTACAGCAGAGATAGACTAGAACTCCATAGCATAGGAAAACGTCACCCAGTTTTATAAAAGACAACTTAGCTCCATCATTATCAACAACAGCAGCACCATCACCACCAACGACACTATCATCCAACCCCTAGGGCTTCATCTGCTGGGTAGTGGTTGAAGTGCTTCTTAAGCTTGCAATCCAAAATTGGTGTCAACTCATTTACTTTAGTCTGCTTTCTCTCTCACTGTTGTTAGAGTGTAAATTTTTTGTTTATCTCCGTCCATCTCTTTATCCCTTTACTTCTTAATTTTTTTTTTCTTTTTTAATTCATCTGTCCTGCATCTGTGGATGGACTGGATACAGAAGCTCAGTTACAATATACACTCGTAGTCCTTCAGTCCTTCAGTACTACGGTCCTTCAGTTTTCCCGTCGTCATTTTGTTTAAAAAAAACAGATGTAAAAAACACTTCCGTGTAGATGGAGTTATAGTCAATTCAAACTCCTCATGTTGGATTTTTCCTCCCATTCCACAGTGGGTTGTTGATACATCTCGTGTATCTAGATATACTCGTACATGTGGACTCTGAAGCAATTCAAAACTCAATTAACTTTATACCCAAAGAGCATGTTCCCGGTCTTATTCCGGTACCTACTGATGGTAGTTGGTATGGTGATATCAGCCAAAGGGTGAAGCCTGATGGATGGAAGCAAACTGTACACTGTTACTGCCCACTAGCCCACTTGCCCACTGGCCCCATACTAAATGAAACGCTTTTATGTTTTTCAATTTACTTTTAGTTATTGAGTTTCCAGGCAGATCCGAATAAAAGTCTGCCTTTCTACCTCTCTACTGGCAGCAAAATATCTGACAGTTGTTCGACAGTATGTTAATGTGTTGTAAAAGGTTCTAGAATTGAGGCAACTTTCAACCTTCATTTCTCCATTCTGAGTTCCAGGATGGTGGCAATTTTCGAACAGACGTACGACGACTACGAGTTGAGCGTAAATCGTTTTCGGTTTTCCAAATTGTTGCAAAATATTGTCTGAATTAAAGTTTTACTGCGAGTATATGAGTATGTGGACACTTTGCATTCCAGGAGTTCCCTTTTTACTGGTTTTGTTTGTTTTGACCATGCCAGGCAGGACTCGATTAAAAGTTTTCAAATTCAATTTTCCCTTCCATAAAAATTGTACTCGTTAAATAAAAATCTGTGCGTCAGGTAAAAAGAGGTTTTGTTCCAAAAGTTGTGGACAGAACTGCCGCCCAGGGTGTTGAGTTCGAAGTTGTGTCTTTCTCGGATTTTCGAAGGAAAGAAATTTTTCTCAAATTTTGAAAGTGATGAAAAATGCCAGAGGCTTATGCAAGAGATTGCTGTTAAAACAGTTGGGAGCCTAAGACTTTGAGAAATTTGAAAGCTGAAACCTGGTATGTGTGTTGAAATACATGCCCTGAGCATTGTTAGTGTCAAATGCACGTAAGTTGGAACATAAACTTCTTGGGAGCAATCCTTTTTCTCTTAGGTTTAGTTTATTTGTGTATGTTCCATCTAATCTGATTGTACGAAGAACTACAAGGTACACCAAAATTCTTGCAGTTCACCACCGTATTCCTAAGGACGGGCATGGCACTACAGAGATGATTTAAAGTCTTAGAAGGGATAAAATTTGGCAGTCTCATTCATTGAAGGTAGTACAGCAAAGTCATTTTTATGTTGATGGGTGATGCTTGTGGAGACGAATCTGGAGGTCCTTTGAATCCTTAGGTTCCATTATTGTCTTACCTAAAACATACATCCAACGTGAAATGAGTCGTTGCCCGACATCGAACTCTTTTTTGCTTTGCCCTAAAACCAAACTGATTTTCCGGAATTATATTATTTTCCTCAACCCACCTTAACTTACTTACTTACTTTAGGTGGTGCTACAGTCCGGGGTGGACCTGGGCCTCAGTCAACAAGCTTCTCCAGCCAGCCCGATCCCTGGCTAGCTGTCTCCAGTTTCTTAAGTTGGCTGAGGTCCTCTTCCACTTGCGTGCTCCACCTGAGGTTTGGCCTTCCTCTACTGCGCTGTCCCTCGGGAGCAGATTCGAAGACTTTTCGGACCGGAGCATTGGTGTCCATGCGCTCTACATGACCCAGCAATCTCAGTCTTTGGATCTTCACTCTTCTGGCTAGGTCCATGTCGCTGTACAGACCATACAGTTCGTCGTTGTATCCCCTCCTCCACTCACCGTCAATGCAGACGGGACCGAAGATCGCCCGAAGAATTTTTCTCTCGAGGCAACCAAGAACACCTCATCTATTTTTGATAATGTCCATGCCTCTGCGCCATAGAGCAGGACCGGGATTATTAAAGTCTTATAAAGGGTGACTTTTGTTGTCCGAGAGAGGGCTTTGCTAGTCAATTGCCTTCTTAGCCCAAAGAAACAGCGGTTGGCAAGAGTTATTCTTCGCTTGATCTCAGCGCTGGTGTCGTTGTCTGTATTTATAGCAGAGCCTAGGTAGACAAAGTCCTTAACTACCTCAAAGTTATATCTGTCGAGGGTGACGTTCTGTCCGAGACGTCGGTGTTGGTTGTCCTTTTTGCTTGACAGCATACACTTGGTCTTGCCCTCATTGACAGCTAAACCCATTTTCGCCGCTTCCGTCTCAATACTCGCGAAAGCGCCACTGACATCACGCTGCTTTCTCCCGATTATGTCAATATCGTCGGCGTAAAGATAGTGCCTCTTGTGTTTGCTCGTGAGTATGGCACTATTCTTTCAAGTACGATGTTGAAAAAATCGCATGACAGCGCAACGCCTTGTCTAAATCCTTTCTGGACATCAAAGGTCTCGGTGAGATCGTTACCGACCTTGATGGAGCAGCGTGCATTCTCCATCGTCATCCTGCACAGACGGACGAGTTTGGCAGGGATGCAAAAACTAGACATTGCTCTATATAGCTCGTCTTTATAGATGCTGTCATACGCGGCCTTAAAATCGATGAATAGGTGGTGGGTATCGATCTGAAGCTCATGGGTCTTCTCCAATATCTGTCGTAGTGTGAATACCTGGTCGATGGTGGACTTTCCTGGCCTGAAGCCACACTGATATGGACCGATCAGGATGTTGACGAACGGCTTCAGGCGTTCACACAATACGGCGGATAAGATCTTATATGCGATGTTAAGGAGACTGATGCCTCTGTAGTTGGCGCAGTTCAGAGGGTCTCTTTTCTTGAGAATTGGACCATCATTGCTGAGGTTCCTTTCATCGGGCATACTTTCGTCCGACCATATTTTACAGATGAGTTGGTGTATGCTCCTTACCAAGTCATCGCCTGCCGCTTTGAAGAGCTCGGCAGTCAGGCCATCCATTAAGCTTCGATATGGCTATCTTCACTTCATCCAGGTCGGGTGGACGGAATTGTTGGTCATCATCGTCCAGGTTGAAAGGTTGATTCTGCCTGACAGCGGTATTTGGTCCGTCATCGCCGTTATACAGTCTGCAGAAATAATCTTTCCAAATCCTCAGCATCGACTGCGATTCTACTACGATGTTCCCTTGTTCATCTCTACAGGCTTCGGTTCGGGGTTTGTTTCCGCGGCATGTTATTTTTACCTTTTGGTAAAACTTCCGAACCTCACTCCTGGAGTAGCATCTCTCAATTTCCTCGATCGCGCGCTTCTCATGCTCTTTCTTCTTCCTCCTGAGAAGCCGGTGTTCGTCTCTCCTCTTCTGCTCATAGAGCTCATGAGCAGCTCTGGTCCTTCTAAGCAGTGCCGCTTTATATGCATCTTGCTTAGCTGCATGTGCTTGCCGGCATTCATCATCGATCCAGGGGTTTCGTTGTGGTGGACGAGTTTAACTCAGCACATCAGAAGCGGCATCTCTGATGGCGTTTTGGCAGTGTGTCCGATGGTCTTCGATGCTTGATGCTGGCGGCATTGGACCTCTTAAGAGATAAAGAGACACTCGATCGGAAAAGGACTTGGCGATCTCTTGCGATTGTAGCCTTCTGACGTCGAATTTTCTCACAGCATTAGTTTGTCTTGGCGTAGTTTGGGATATCCGCAACCGTACCTTGGCTACAAAAAGGTAATGGTCCGAGTCGATGTTGGCTCCTCGGAACGTACGGACATCCATAATGCTGGAGGAGTGTCTTGCGTCGATCGCAATGTGATCAATCTGGTTGACTGTTGATTGATCAGAAGTTCTCTAAGTCCCCTTGTGTACGTCCAGATGTGGGAACCGCCACGACAATGTTTCGCCCCGCCGCAAAGTCGATTAGCCTGAATCCGTTATCGGAGGTGGTGTTGTGCAGGCTATTTTTCCGATTGTTTCACCAAAGATACCCTCTCTTCCTAGCTTTGCATTAAAATCACCGAGTACAATTTTAATGTCATAGCTAGGGCATTGCTCGTAGGTCTTGTTAAGGAGCTCGTAGAAGGCATCCTTGGTGTCGTCATCTTTCTCCTCTGTGGGGGCATGCGCGCATATAAGGCTTATGTTGGCGAATTTAACCTTGATGCGGATTGCTACGAGGCGCTCGCTCACATGCCGGAAGCTGAGGACTTCTTGTCTTAGTCTGCCTCCGACAACAAATCCGCATCCAAATAAGCGCTGCTTTTGCGGTCGATAGCAATTGCCGTAGTAGATGTCGCAGTTTTTCATCTTCTTTTTGTCCGGCCCATCCCATCGCATTTCTTGGATGGCGGTTATGTCTGCTTTGCAGCAGTCTAGGGCCTCCGCTAGTTGCTCGGCTGCACGTGGTCTATTAAGGGATCTAACATTCCACGTGCATATCCGAAGCTCATTGTCCTTAAATCGTTTGCGTGGCTTGCCAACAGTAGATCCATCCAAATCCGAGGCTTTTTGATGCTTCTTAACTTCCTTTTTTTTAAATGGCCGGGCAGTTACCCCGGCGGCACAACCCCCAACCTGGAGGACCAGTTCCATTTCGAGTGCCCCTAGGTTACACCGAAGCCAGTAACCCGTTCCGGGATGTGAGCGCTGCCGTTGGCCCATATAGGGCTCGTCTGCCACCATCTCTTTTCCAAGACCTTGACTAAGTCCTGGAAATCCTTACCGGTCTGAGCTCCAAATATGTCGGAGTAGCCCGGATAAGGTCTTGTTTTTTTTCTCCGACACTAACCCTGATTTATGGCGCAGGAAACTCGCCATTTGCCCCCTTCACTTCGCAATCTCTAGTGAGATTGCCAGATGGCGCCACGGGGAGGCGTGAAGTATGGCTTATTAACAGAGCTGCAAGATGTGCGGCTGCAGAGGCTCATTCTCATCATTTAAGGAACCAGCACCTGCCGGAAGATGCTACTTCTACGAGGCCTTATACTAATCGTTGCCATCTCCCACCTTACCAGCGCTCTATAAACCACTTTCTCGAATACCTTGTTTATATTCGGAAGTAAATTGATTGACCGAAGATGAGCAGGCTTGGTTCTGACTTTATCCCTTTTCGGGACAGGATGTACCACTGCTATTTTCCAATGTGTCGGATAATATGCATTATACAGCGCATTGTTAAATAGCGTAGTAAAAATATCCACTGCTTCCAAGGGTAGGTGTCTTAACACGGCGTTTGGAATACCGTCTACTCCCGACGACTTTTTGTTTTTCAGAGGTACTCGAAGATGCACAGGAGTTCATCTTTTCGCACAAACAAATTCGAGGAATCTCGCTCATTGGCAACGATGCCATTTGCAGCGTTTTCTTCACTGAATAGGGTAAAAACCGTGATTCCCGGATCGCCAATTTTGGAGTTCGTTGCGTAAATAATAGTGACTTACGTAGGCCCTGTTATCAATGTCGTGATTGCGGTGAACCGGATTGTTCACCGTATATACGGCTTCGAAAAAAGCGCCCAGCAAATCCACTTTCTCCTGTGGGTCTTCGACCACGAAAAAACCATCGCCTGAGTCGGCCCCAACCGTTAGTAGTGTCTGTCTGTTCTCTGTCGTCTGTGGAATTCGAACAGATTGAATGTTGTTGTGATCTTTCCGCCTGAACAATTTATTTATCTGCGGGAACGTATTCGGACTTCTGGATTTTATAGCCCGAACCTTATTGCCCCAATACAGACTTACAGCTTTACTGTAATTTTGTTTTATTAATTGTTTAAGGTTTTTGTTCTTATTTCCGGGTCTTGTCTGTCTGTAAACTGTCTGTACAGTTCCTGTAGTCTCGTGAGCAGTCTACTTTTGTGTGCGTACAGTGCTTTTATTGTTGGCATTCTACCCGAGGAATAGTCTGTTCCATTGTTTGTTTGATAAAGTCTTGTAGCGTCAGTAAATCACAATCGATTTCGTCGTTGGTCAAGTTTCTGTTAGTCGGAGGATCAATCCCATTCAAATGTATATTCCGCTTTAGCATTCTGGAGAAGCGCGACCACCGTACCCTACGATAGTCGTACGAGTACACCTGATCATACTGCTCCAGCAGCCTTTGTTCATTTGGGATCCGTATTGTGGCTGCGAGTCCGTAGTGATCACTATCGTATTCGAACGCTCGCAAACAGTTCCGTGTGTTTAGACCCACGTCTGTCAGTTCTAGTCTATTGTCTATAAGAGCCAAGTCCAAATAGGAATCAGCTGATGGAAAGGATGGAATATTCGTCGCGTACAACTCAAGTTTGTATTAAATCATATATTGACTCCATCAGTAGTGTAACTGGTTACCCCTAGTGTTCGGCGGATTATTTCCCCATGCCGCATATCCAGCGTTCAGATCTCCGGCCAGACAGTAATAATTTTCTTCCGATTGAAGCTGAAGGCAACGAAAAAGTATTTCGAGCTCAGTTATAAAATGCCCAGCACACTTATGTACAATAGATAGAATAGGCCTAGCTTGACAATGATCTTGTTGGTGAGTGAATTTTAGTAAAAATCACACGAATTACTCATGTTTTCCATTGATGGTTCTACGAAGTGTTATATTCATGAAATCTGCGCCAACCCGGTTAGGTTTGTCACGGCAGATGAACGTTTCATGACACAAAGTGGGTTGGATGGAGAAGTATTTTTCAGTAAATATAGACCACTTTCGAAGGACATGTATAACTTCTTTGGCTCTGTTAACATTGAGCAGATGCAAATTGCAAAATCAGTTAAATCTAGAATTTCTGCTGCACTTTATTCTATCCTCAAGTTGTTCAAAAACATACTCCTCCTCCTCCTCCTCCTCACAAACAATGCCATCCATCAATCTACGCACAACACTTTCATGTAATAAGATTGCAATCTTTTCCGGTTGTTTACATCCTGTCAAGAGAAGGTCATGTGTTGTCGTTGATCATAAGCTGATGGTCTTGAGAGAATGATGCAAGGACTCGTTGTAACTATGCTTAGACAATTTCCACCAGAACTGACATTTCCATTAAGACAAGAATTTTGCAACATCCACACGACCACTATGACTACTACAACTACCGCCAAGATTCTGGATAAAAATCTTAAAATTCAGACTTCTCACCAAACTGTAGTAATGAGGTTTCCTTGCCATTTGGTTACAGCACCATTCCATGCATGTGAGTGCAGTTTATTCGAAGCTACCTTCACATTACCAAGTTAATGTCAACGTGCGGTGGGTGGTAATAAGAGGCCGACAGTTGTAGCTTTAGAAGGATAGAACATAGGTAAGGGGGAGGGGGATACCGTGCAACGAATATTAAGGGTAAAAGTAATTTACGAAGCTTTTAAAGGAACAAGAAGCCAACAAAGTAGAGCACACTAAACTGACGATGAAAACCAACAAAAAAAAAAAACAAGACAAACCAAAAGGAAGAAAAAGGACACGGAGGATGAAAACGATGCGTTGTGAGGTTGTAGCTTAGAGTTGGTAACCCAATGTGTTTACCACAAAGTAGGTGAAGTAGCAGCAGCAGTCAGAGTGTAATGAAGTGGCTTTAGGGCACTCCTGGAAATTGAGCACATCTCTCATCATCTACATGTATCTGTGGGGAGGGGGGGAGAGTAATTTATTAAAATTTATACCTTTATACCTCAAAGAGCTAAACCGGAGTAGAATAAGAAGAAGAAGATTGTGAAATACGCGCCATATTATCGCGCGTTTAAATTCCACTCAGTGGCAGATGGAGTATCATGAAAACAAAGCCAACGACAATGATGGAGGTGTACACTCGTCAATGGTTGTAGTTGGTCATTTAGTTGGTCCAAGTGGAGTGAAGATGACTTTAAAACCACTCGAAAGAGTAAAGCTGAAGATTTGAATAATTTAAGGTACAAAGCGATTACGACGATAATTAAGGCAGATCAGGCCGGAGAGAACCGGATGGAAATCTTGAAAATATGGCCACACCGGAAGATACTGGGTACCTTCACCCGGCAACTATTTAAGACGCACTCAATCAACGTACCTTTCCAAGATAATCTCCATAGATACATATGTTAGATAAGACAAATCTGATTTTTCTGTTTTGCCGCTGAAACGGTTGCAAATATCCTTTGTGTTGGAATCTGTCGTAGCTGGAGCTATTCGTTGTTACTCGTAAATGCAAAGCGATTATTCGTTGTGTCAAACAAACACTAAAGTCCTTCCGGATGGCGGATGCATTATACATTATTGCCATCACCAGGAGTCTACATCTGTGAATGAGAAATGTAACTTAAAAGGACTCCACAAGAAGTTCCTTTTACTGGTTTCGTTTTAGTTGTTTTTTTTTTTTTTTTTGTTCTTTCTCCCTTCGATCGTTTCGCCTGGAGTTGATAGCATTACCATCAGCACCAGAATGCCACATAGTACTCATTCTCATACTCGTACTCGTACTCGTACTTTAGTACTTTCCATTCTATACTATATTCTCAGTTCACGTCAAGAGAAGATAAAGTACGCGGTGAGAATTCTTGTGTCCTGCCAAAAACCATATACACTTCCAAGTTTCCAAGTGATACCGTTGACTCACCGCACAGATTCAATTTCTTCTATTTTTTTTTTCGCTGGCGTTACCTCCTTTTGAAAGGAAAAATAAGCAAACGCCCAAAAGGAGAAGAATAAGAAAAACCACTCGACAGGAAAAGGAATGAGTAACATGGCGAAATCTTTAAAAGGAAGCACACAAGACTCTCGAATAATATGGCCCGCCTGTCTGAGATGCAATTTCTCTGCTATGCTGGGGGACTCCAACTATATACTCGTACATGTATACGAGATTGTTGTGTTGGTGTTTTCTTCGTATCGAATGGGGATGCCTTAGAATGGATATCTTGAGTTTCTCCTTTCTTTTTATGCCACCCTCAGGGGGCTGTTGTTGTTTTTATCATAATGCCAGTTCGGAATTCCATCTCATAAAATTTTTTTTTTATTTTTTTGTTTTTGTCTAAGGACTCTCTGTCCGTTTGGAGAAGTATTTCTGGAATTGTCCTCCAGCTTAGCTAGTGAATTGTTGGTTGTGGTGCGGGATTTCGACTAAATCATGAACATTGTCAAAGCCATACATGCGACAAATGGAATTTCTCATAAATATGATTGAGACACTGGCCTGTAGGGTAGATCCTTTGGGCTGGCTATAGATTTTATTTCCTTCTACTAAGGGAAAGGGTTACAATCGAAACCGACATGAAAAACACAATAAAGTTGGTACGGATTCACTGGAAGAGGGTAAAGTCAGCATAGGTTGTCAGAATGCCAGGAAGTGTGAAAGAAATATTTTTCTTCAGGCCCCGATCGATTAAATCCATCGATCCGTTGCTTTGTCGTTTTAAAAGATAGAATATACACATTCTTATGAAAGGGGGTCCATAACCAACGTGTGTATGAACTTCGAGGGATGAAGTAGACTTATTTCCAACTTTTTCAATCCGTTGATCCGTTGGCAGTTTACAAATTCACATATCAAAGTTCTTTTATTCATAAGTAGAGAGTTAGCACATTCATTTGTGGAAGCATTGAGAGACTAAGTGTAGATATTTTGCTAAATGCTTTAAGTCGGCTTAGGCCCATTCCTACTTCCGACATCTTCCTTTCCAGACTAGATTCGAAAACCCTGATTTTTTCCTCAAAACGCCTTCAGATATATTATCCGCTTTCGATTGAGTAAATGGTCCAGCGCCGATCGATTTCTTATACAGAATCTCCTTCGTTTTATGGGATAGAGCTTTACTACTTAAATGCCCTCTTGGCTCAACGAAACAGCAATTGGCAAGAGTGATTCTTCGTTTTATTTCTGCTGAGGAGTTGTTGGCAGACAACTTCATTTACCACCTCGGAATTATAGCCGTCGACTGTGACATTAAGCCCAATTTTTCGGTGTTGCGTGTCCCTTATATTTGACAGCCTTTTGACAGCTAATGTTTCAATAGTAGCGTAGGCAATGATGACAGCCCTCAGTGTTTCCCAATTAATTCGATATCAGCGGCGTGTGCTAGAAGTTGCACAGAGTTTTGAGTGATTGTGCTCCCTTCTTTCAAGTATTCTTTCATGATGATGAAGTCACATGTCACATTGTCTCAAACTTTTTCTGATAGAATTCCAGATTAAGTCGATATCTACTGTAATGGAGCGTTTTCAATCGATATTCCGCACAGATGGACGAGCTTAGCAGGGGTATGCGTCCTTAGAATCCATGAAAAGATGGTGTGTATAGATTTGGACTTTAAGTTTTTTTTCTAGGATTTTCCAAGTCTGAAGATTTAGTTGATTTTGGACTTTCCTGGACTGAAACAGCACTGAAAGGGGGTAATAAGTGTGTACTCCCTCTACATACATATTTTCAGCAGTTTTGAATACCCCGGACGCAAACCGCCAGGTACAAGAGTGAAATATGCTTATACAAGGTGGCCCAAAATTAATCATGCAATTTTTTTTTGAATTAATTTTTTACTTATCCGCCAAGTGGCTGCCGCCAGTGTTGAATTGATACACATTTGTGCCCGTTTTATCGCATTTTCCATGACTTTCCGCAAGATTTCCGGTGATAACGGATTGTCTGAGGCCTGTTGGCATAAACCGGCGACTTTAAGTAGCCCCAAAGGAAGGTGTCTGGGATGGTTAAATCGGGCGATGGCAATCCCCAAAACGGGAGATGACGCGACCAGGAAACGCTTCCTTCACAATATCCATTGTGGCTCGTGCTGTGTCTTGTCGAAACCACATGATCACTAAGCCCTGTTCATCCAATTGCGGCAGTAAGAAGTCGTTTATCATGATGTAGCTTTCGCCAGTAACAGTAACCGTGTTGCCGATGGCGTCCTCAAAAAAATAGGGGCCAATTACTCCTCCCGCCGCACCACACAGTGGCTTTGAGTGGATGCTCTTCATGCATCACAACCGGATTTTCAGTGCCCCAGAAACGACAGTAATTCACACGCGACTGACGGTCAGGATTCATTAGCTGATGCACTGTTTGCTCTTTGTACGGGAACGTATGCAAGTCCTTCACTAAAGTTCGCTGTAGTGCCCTACTGCGGGGCATCACCAGACGGATGTTGATGTTTCTTCGTTCTCAGCGACATCGGCAGCCACAGCCGCGATATTCTCGACCGAACGACCAGTCCGGTGGCGGCCACGCACTGCATGGTCTCCTGTGGTTCCAGTCTGTTCGAGTCGGGTAGCTAAGCGCCGGAATGTTTGCCCAGTTGGCGCAACACGATTAGGAGTATAGCACTCCATTGCTTATCTGTTTATATACTGTAGCTGCCTAGTTCGCAAATGTCAAATATGATTGACGTACGACGCCATTTGCAAAAATTATAGCATCTTCCGATAGGATTTCGCTGCGGTGGACACCAGACATCGATAGATTACCAAAAGGTTGCGAAAGTAGTCTCAGGCTTGATCTTGAATAAAAGAAACCGGAGAAAAGCCCACAAAATACGGGATCAAGCGATAAAGGTGAGACATTGTATACAGAACAACAAGGGGTGCCCTCATAATCTATGTAAAAACGAGTGATATAGTAAGTAATAGTAAAAGTGCAAGGTCGGAGTACTGACTAACATTTTTTAAGATTATCGCAGGGATAACTGCTAAGGAAAAAACTATTTTACGAATGAACTGAGACATGTCGTCGAACCAAATTAAGTGGGAACCCTCCAATTTGTTGGCAACAATTAAAATGACTGAAATGACTCGCGACTTTGTTCAATTAAATGATCAGAGGCTACCAAGAGGCCATTAAAGAGAGTACTTTCTTGTTCCACTGCATATACTCGTATTGCTACAAGGAGAGGACATCTTAGGCAGCACAGCCTGCACGACATTACCCTCGATCATCGACATCGGTTCGGTATCATTACAGGCCCGTAGTTTCGGCATTTTATCATTTATAAGGGAGTTTGGATATATCCCGATCAATAAACCACCAAGGAAGTACCTAAAATATCGCAGCCGTAAGTACTTCAGTTCGAAATGAGTCAAATCAGTCGATTCCACACCATTTACAAGAATTGCGAATCTCTTAGTTCACATTGTGGCGAATTTCGCCTGAGGATCTTGGCCAAATCCTTTTACCAGATCAAATTAACTCCACAACTGAAGCTCATCTGAGGCGGCGACACTTCTCGGATTGGGCTCTGCAGAAGTTTGAAGAAAACCATGAATTTTCATTGGAAAACCATCTTCAGCGATGGAGCTCATTTTGTATTATTGGACAGCTACAAACCTACATACGCTTCAATAGACACTATTGCATCCATAAAAAGTGCCTGCCCGCTTATCGCCATGTTACGGTCAATGGAGTTGGCTATCCTGCCGTGTTGGAAGACTTTTTTTGGCCAAAATCTGAAGACTAAGCATATTGTAGGCTAAACTGAAAGACAATTTGGAAATACTGGCTCCGATATTAAGGCCTATCCATTATCGAAATACACGATCCATAGAAAATATTGCTGGCGTTAGTGAAAGTGTTGATGAAGATCCAAATCCATCGATTTCACTGCGCGCATCTGGGTTTTTCTTGTGGCACATTATGGCGTGTTTTGCATTTGGATTTGCATCTACACGCTTACAACACATAAGAATTGAAGCCATCTGACCACGGAGTGCATAGAACGTACCTTGATTGGGTGTTTGGATGACCAGCTTCCGCACAACATTTTCTTCAGCGATGAGGCTCATTTTTCATTCGGTGGATACGTTACTCAAATCGAAGATATGGATGTGGAAGATATAGGGTTTCAACTATACGATGCCACATCTCACACAGCACGACCCATTTTGGTTTTGATATAAGAAGAATTTTCCTTGGCGAGTTATTTTACATTTTGGTTCTGTGAACTGGCCACCAAGATCGTGTGGCTTGTTGGCGTTGGATTCCTTTTTGTGGTGCTATTTAAAATATCGTGTTTATGTACACAATCCGCAAACTCTTGACTTTCTGAAATCGAATATTCGTCAAGTTATGACCGAGTTATTGCACATATAGTGTGTCGTAAAGTAATCGAAAATTACCTAGTCAGAATCAAGTCCTACGAACTCCAGTGATGGACATTTAAATTATGTCTTATTCCATTCAAAATAGCAAGATCCAAACATCCAAGCAAGACGTAGATTCGCAGTCAGTACTGAGAATATGGATTGTTGTAAGGCTGGACCAACTATTATACCTACACGAATGAATCTTTCTGGCCTGGATGAAGTGATGACAACGATATCCAGACTAGGTCCAACAAGACTACCAGTGAAGGGTAAGAATCGGTAACAATAGCAACATCTAGATTTGTGTTGTTAACAAATAACCCATTGCGAGCCCTTACAAGCTAATTTGTTCAACATTATACAAAATCGTTCGAAAATCTAAACAACAGCAGGTCATCGGGAGAGTGTATATAAAATCGACGATTCGGACAAAGCTCCACAATTGATAGTTTAACTGTGTAAGACGTTATATCTATCTAAGATTCGCATTAAATATAAACAACAATGCAACCTTAAAGGTCGTTCGAAGATCCATTTTTTGGCACGGTTTCTATCAGAAAAGGACAGGAAGACACTGAGTAGTTTGAAAACATAGTTGCTTTCATAAATCATCGACCCTGTCAGTATCAATGGGGCGAAAAGGAGGGAATCTTACAAAGATATATATTTATAAGCTAAAGTCATCAGAATTGATCCCTTGGGTTAGATGGCAGGGAAACTGAAGGCCACCAATGATCTAGACTGAAAAATCCTTAAATCCACCATAAAGGAGAAGGCACCAAACTACGATCCGAACTTACTTGGCTTACGAGCCCTCGCCCAATTCCCAGGGCTACGTCCATCATTGACGTAGTAAAAAAATAAAGCTAAGACAGAGCAACATTAGTCTTATCGTCACAGCTTTCACTGAAGGTAACTTCGAATTTGCCAGTTATGTTCATCATGAGCGATTGGTCATAGGATACTGTTGGGTAGAAGGACCACTGCTAGTCCCACCAGGACTTAAAACGGCCTCAACTGAAGCCATAGGTGAAGCCAACACATTATTACTGAAATATGATAGGCAATACTCCTGATGGATGTATGGACTTTAGTCTCCAGGACATGTGTTCCATTTAAGCACTGCGTTAATCTTACTTGGCTTAGGGAATTGGAAGTAGCTAAAAAACAAAACCTCTCGCTTTAAATGCATGTTGGGGCCTGAGTATCGGGAAATACCATTGAAAAATGAAGAGAATATCAAATTCGGTTGAAAACATCCCTAAAATATGGCAATCCTCTCTATCATGGTTGAGTTTTACGACTCACTGTAATTGGCCTTCAATACACCTAACATCAAGTTTACTATCATAATTTCCCAACACTAATTAGACGCTCTCAATCTAATGGGAAGTTTCTAACAGAAAAAAAACAACATCCACTTTGCAAAAATTACGTCGCCCATCTAAAGTCATAGCTGAGATCCTTTAAAACCATCTAAGCAACCACAATAAATCTGTGAAGCTTCTCTTAAAGGCAACACAAACGCAAATAGCTCAAGGATAAGAAATATCCTCACAAACAAAGCACCTGATCCACTGCCATGGTCGTGATAGAATAAATAGATAAAACGCAAAGACAATGCATCACCATCTGCCTTCCCTGCCACCTTTCATCACCACTTTTCCGTACCACCATTCAGCTTTCTATTTGTCCCATAGAATCAGTACTCGGAGAAAGCCATCCATTTGGCATCTTTTAAAGGTGAAGTTCAAAGAAGTGGAAAACAATATCCCTCTGCACAAAGTGGATTTCATTCTCTTGTTTTTTGTTTTTTTGTTTTTCGCCGCACACCAAAGGAGGCTTCTACTATAGCACCCAACTCATGGACTCATGATTCAAGTTCCAAATAAAAGAAACCCTGTACTCCATGTTCGGGAGACGAGCCCAACATAATAGTAGAGGGTAGAGGTAAAAATTATTTAAATGAATAAAGAAAAAAAAAAAAAACAAAATTCAGAAGAGTCTTTCAAAGACGAAGGTAACTGTAGAAGATACTCGTACCTACTCGTGGCAACAGCCACCTTCTATCTAAGCTATGCCAAGGTAAAGTGGGTGTTCAGCTTCTCAAGATTGCCTTGGCTTGAATGTTTTTCTTTTGAAAATTTCTACACTTTTTTTTTTCTTGTTTTTTCGGTGAATAATGTTGAATCTGTATCCATTGGATAGAATTTTCGTCACACTGATCAGAGTACTGAGCATAAAGATGTCTAAAAGAAATGCGAAGGCACGTCTCACGTTCAATCAATGGATGAAAAATGGAAAGTGGAATATGTGATTCAGGAACAAAGTGTGCCGTGTCGTTGTTTAAAGTCGTCAGTGTAGATATTTGTATCATTTTCAGATAGGTACTACTTATTCGTTGTCGTATTCGTAAAACACACGCAAAAAATGCAAATACCTACACTAGTCTGCCATTAGAGAAATTGAATTGTTCGGTAAAAGATTGTTTTGAAGGCATTCGAGTATGCTGGGAGTTTCGTAAAAAGAAACGTATTTAGGCGATGCTCATAAATAATAGCAAACAAAGTGAGATGCTTTGGTGCCTTACCTGGGGTTTGAGACTTAATTTTATTTGGAGATTTGGAATTTTACAGATTTTTTTCCCGCCAATTGGATTGAATCCAGGATGAGCAGGGTTCTCCATAAAAAAAAAATTTATTACTTCCTAAAAGAGAAATCAAGTAAGAATGCAATAAATTTTATTTTTTTTCTTGAGATTTTTGTATATACGAGAAGAACAAGATACGCGCAATAGAACATCATAAAGCTGTACACCAGGTCGGTTCCTACCCAGACCATCAAATTACTTGGTTATATGGCTGGTACACAGATGAGAGGGACATTTTGTCAACTCCGAGAAGCTTCTATTTATTTTGCCATAGTCTGCCGGGTATCACTCGGATGCCCTCTACATGATCTGGATAACTCAATTATGTTAGCCAGAGTCGATTTTTATCCTCTGACCTTTTGGATGCTGAAGGTTCTGCATACGTATCTGGTATGTATTTGGTAAGTTGGTTGGCGAATAGACCACCTAGTTGCTTTGTGGACCTACGAGTATAGCCCTCAGAGTTTTGTGATACTAACGAGTATCGCCATATTGCCAGTTACTGTAAAATTAATTTGTCTTTTCTTTTACTGCGAAGGCTTTGTTTACCGACCTTTTTTCTAGCCCGAGGAGACTCGGAAATTAATTTGTATTCTTCATTTTGCAAATGTAAATTCTCTTATCTTTCATTATAGAACCTCAAGGAGCGCTATTGGTGGCAAACCTCTTGCCAAGGTACTCGAAATCACAGAATTTTACACCTATAAAACCTCTGTTAATGTGGTTGTGAATAGGCACTGAGAAGCCTTAAGATGGCTTATGTTTCCTACGATTGACGATTCGGTGAGTTCTCTAATCTAGTATCGATCTGAACGGTGTCGTTTCCCTTTTTCAATGTCTTGAACCCAATTGAGGTTTTTGAACTTTACACAGCTTCTACTTTACTTCTTCTGCTTATAAAGCACTTGCTAGTGAAATGGTCTTTGTAGACGAAACGGAAGTATTCATTGGCCTCTTCAATATTGATGACATCCAGAAGTCCAGCGGGGAAATTTAGGTCCATGCGTACTTTGATATAGACTTAGATAAGACTGTGTAAACCATTTTTCTTTAATTCGGCTCCGATGTTGTTTCTATTGCAGAAGACTCAGCCACGAACTAGTCCATTGAATTGTTTGTATATTCTTTCACCAAAATTTCTTAATCTTTCGTAAGCGGTTCAGTGGTAAAGTGCTTATAGTAGTAGCAACCACCATAGTATAGTCACATTAAAGCCAAAGGTCAATCGAAGCATTAACCATGACGCAGGCAATTCTGGATTCAGATCCTGTATAACTCTCCTCAGAGGCTTGCCACGTAAGTAGATCGATGATTTCATATCCTGTGACCCTATTGTTACCTTATGTTCAGCTGCATGTGCCTACGGGCATTCTTTATCAAGACGGGGAAACAGTATGATGTGATTACGTCCGCAATGTGATCAACCTGAATTGCATGCACCGCAGAGGTAAATGGATCAATACGTCGAAGATTAAGCTTAAGCTCAATATTAAGGGATCAATTACCACCTTAAGGCCACTTAAGATCTGAGGTAAGACTATCTGGATAATCATGGTTCCTCAAAGGCAGGTGTTTTAACCCACTCCTGGCTCTTGTATATTGACAGCGTTTATGAGACCTACTCTGAGAAATGGTTCGTACTTGCAATAGAACTTTGAGAAGCTACCTTCTGGCGTGGAGCTTGTGAAACTACTGAGATAAGTGATATTATCTGAGAACTTCTAATCGGACGACCATTTATAGGTTCACTTAAGCATTCCTATCGTAAAGTGGATCCTCTGATGGCTCCTCGACACAAGACACTAATCGACTTACATTTCTTCCTTACCACTCGGCAATGTTTGCTTATCACATTGCCTCATCTAAACTGTGGGCTTTAAGAAACCTTCCGGTTCGGTGAACTAACAACGAATTATGAACTGTGATTGTTGGAACTTTCACTGCAAGGAGAACCTTCCTCTTTCATTTTGACGATAAAGTTTAAGCATACGAATTTATTGCCAGTATGCCACAAGGTTCGGTCTTAGGCCCTATTCTGTGGAACATTTTGTAAGAATTTCGCTGCAAATAGTCGTTTATCGGATTCGCTAAATGCTCTGCTGGGATGGTGGTGGCAGAATTACAAGAAGAAGTCGAACTCTACATCAAAGAAACAATTAAAACTGTACGTCGCTGGGTCACTATCCCCAGTTTACAACTCTCCGATGAAAAAAACTGAAGCGGTGCTAAATATGAAAGGTAAATTCGTGAAAGAAGGCATCAAATCGTTTCTTGACCGTTTTATAAGTATCTCTAATCATTATTAGCAGTCGTAAGTTTAAAACATGTCCTAGAGAAGAATGGCGAGAAATCATTAAAACTGTAAGCGCACTTGCTAGTCCGAAGAGTAGTATCAGAGGTTAAGACAGAACAGAAGACTCGGCCATAATAAGTGAAATTATGGCTGCCTTAGACAAGGTCAAGACTTTGACCGCAAATTGTGGCCTTAGTGTCAACCCGAGAAAAACTGAGCTGAAACTATGAAAATCCAGGAGAAAAATCAATGCACAACTGCTCATACTTTCCTGCAGCGGTCGGAATCTAGATATCATCCTGGAGCCGAAACCTAACTGGAAGCAAAAAATCAATCAAATATGGCCTTGTCGATATGACTACAGTCGTAGTGCTTCCAATTGTCATCTACGGGTCACTGGTATGGAGGATCTCTTTCAGCAAAGGTTACAACCCCAAAAGTTTAAAAAAAACTCCAAAGGCATTAGCACCACAGAGCATAGAGGCCCATAAACATGCCTTTATTGTGCTTCAGCCACACTATGCGGCGCAGTCAGACTCAATGAATCTAGGTGCTGGACTACACGCCCTTACCGCCACATTAATATTCTACACTTGTTACCAAATGGCATGGCCACATTTTCAACCGACTTCAGCACACCCAAACTAAACTTTAAGAAAGAGTTTCTCTTGGATCTTCCCACCAGAGCTCAGTATACAAGAGAAAGTAACATGGTAAAGGACTTCGAAACGGTCATTCTTCACCGACGGATAAATGATTAACTGTCGTGTGGGTGCAGTGTCTTCTTAGAATCACTGAAAATATAAAACATCAATATTATACCGCTCTTCGGATTTTGTCAGCTTCTTCTAGGTGAAGCTACTGGCGAGCTGGGAGGCTTGTACGTAACTCAGGCGAGACACAACGTACAAAGGAAACAAAAGAATATCACCCAGATGATACTCTCATAGATAGCATAGTCGGTATCAAATCTATCAACTCTGCTACCATATCCTCCAAACTGATGAAGGAGTATTGGGACGAGCTTCTAGGGCACAGCGATATAAAATGATATGGCCGTGTAGATGAATTGACCAGGCAGGGCTCAGCTCTACCAGACCTACTCGCAGCAAGTTTCCACAACCCGCTAAGAACTGTTAAAAGACAAATCCATTTACCATCCATCTGTTCTCGCAGAGGGCCTGCTTTCGATGGATGATATGGCCGATTCTACGGCGATAATCACAGGGCATTCGCCAATTGGAGACCATGCGGCCTAACTTTAAATTTCGCACAACCCTCACTGCCGCAGTTGAGGAAACTCTCTTTCATTTCCTGTGCAAATGTCCGACACTAGTAAAACCCAGACTTAACCAATTACTACAACCTTCCTAGACTCATTGTTGCTACCTCTAGAGTTCCATACTCTTGTGCTCAGTGGAAGTATGGTCAAATGATACAAAGGTTAGGTTTTACATGCTGAAGAAATGATAAGATTCAAACGAAAGGAACTGTAGTATTGGGTTAAGTCAAACAGTCTTATACCTGTGACCGATTAAACTGAATCACGGCAAAACAAATAGCTATCTGATTTCATGTTGAACGGGATGAGAAACACGGGATTTGCAGATTGTCCGCAAATTTTGTTTCCATAGAGTGACAGTGGACCAGCCAAATAACTTAAGACTTAAACTATTATGACGAAAAATCGTTAAGTCATATCAGAAGCTAGCCGTTGTTGTAAATTCTTTCAAGGCCACGAAAAAGCCCTTCTGCCGGATCGAAATAACTCCCCTATGCCAAACTAACCCTTAAGGGAACACCTCCTCGTGCCTCCTGAAGCTGCTCCTCTGGGTTATAAAACCCATATTCCATGGAATTTCAAGGACTCATTTTAATAAAACAAATTGCAAACAAAGCTCCTTCGGTAAGTGTGCATTCTTTAAGTGTACGCCAGGCGCAGCGAAAGTAGTTTTAGTTGGCATTCTTCGGAAGTAACTAACCTCGTACGTCTATAGATACCAGCCCCGATAGAAGTATCCAGTATCTAGTGCGGGAGAATATTCTAAATTATTAACCGTAATCGCTGTTGCTCTACTGCAATTTTATATCTTCCACTTTTAATGCAAATGGGGATGGATGGATATATTGCATATAGTCGGAGACATGAGAGAATACACCGAGAGCACAAAAACAACAACAAAATCAACAACAAGGCTACAAGCATCCCCTGGATATGGATAAATTATTTAACAGCATACTCGTACACATGCCTTAGTACTTTGGATTACCCAGTTTAAGTGCTTCGCTTGAACGAATACAAGCGAATACAGCATGCTAGAAGTTGGTAGGTATCCCTTTTTGTATTAACCCATTTGGAGCAGGTCTACCCTTTTCTCTCTAGGAATCAGACCCCCACCCATCAAATGTGGGCCAAATGATGGTTTATTTTTGTTTTTCTTGGAAAAACATGTAATTTCTGTGTTTACACGATGTTTACAGGTTTTACCCTCGGCGAATTTTTGGTAAGGGTTGACTGGTAAAACTGAACCATCCTCTAAGGGGTAGAGTTTCATAGCAATGCAATGCACACTCTAACACATTGCCATCGAAGAGGGTATTTTTTTTTTCTAGACAAAATCTTACCCCAAACTAGTCATCACCACGTTCCAAATAGGAGTATGGCGAACTCCCTTTTGTTAAATCCCTATTTAACCATTTATTCACTCCATTTCATTACTGAACAAGGATGTGGGTGGGTAGACAGAGTCCTCATTTTCAAATTACCACCAATAAATAAGGCTCAGCGTGAATTTAAGGACTTTTACGTTGTTTATTACCAAACACCGCCAGCACCACCACCATCATAGAGGGGGGTTTTCTGTGTCTACCCCCTTCAATCAGTGAATTGGTTTTGGTAAACAAAAACAATAACTACCCAGCCATCATCGACACAAACAATTGGGGAGTCCCAACTGAAGGGTTATCTAACCCAAGGCATCTAGATCCCTCGAGGGGTTGGTTGTTGATGAAACTTAAAACAGAACAAAAAAAAAAAACTAGATTTTCTGGGAAAAATCTCAATGGGCGTGCCGAGGATATGATTTCGTGGATAATTTCCGAAAACACTAAAGGCCTCGAGGCAAACAACATTTCACTACAATTTAACCCTTCCTATACCACCCCGCCCCTATATCAGCGACAGAGAGAATTGATTAAGGAGAGAATTGATTGTAGAGGGTGTAATTATGCGTTCAATGGTTTGCTTGCCTATCCCGGCAATAATGGGTCAATGACAGGGCAAATTGACTTGAAACGTGAAGCCGGCAAATTCAGAGATGCAAGTGCTTAAATTTGGGGTGGACAGAGGAGAAGCACTTACCTCGAATCCGGGTCAATAGGTCGAGTTGTCCGAGCCATTTTAGTTTATCTCTTTTGTGAATGATGTCGAACGTCGCACAGTTGATGAATATTCCATTTCATTGAATCCAGGGATAACGCTGCACGCCAATTGATGATGGAAAACAGTACGATGAACTTTATCCAGTTGAGGCATGGCCTATTCGAGATAGCATTGACGAAACTCAATCAAGAGGCCAAATGGATTGACATACTCGTACAATTGCAGTTATTTATTAGATTTTGATTTTTCTGTTCCTAATTGGTATGCATACATAAAAAAAACCCCTCACCCCTGCCTTGGTGTTGAAAATTAAGAAAATTAAGAAACTTTTTCGGGACATGTGTATATAGATGTGGATGGGGATAAACAGGATGCGAAAGAGATTGGATCTACGAGTAGATGGATTAAGTTGCAGTAATTAAGGGTAAAAAACAATTTGAAAGTTAAAGGTTTTGACAGGGTGTTTGACAGAATGGTTGACAGTGTGCCTGACAAGTGAACCTGAAATATTTCCGGCAAATTTTTCTTGAATTTGTGAAGGCCTTGATTGATTAGGGTTACTTAATGGATACGAACTTTCTCTGACGTTTTCTAGGAAACTCTTTATTTATGGTTCACTAATGTACCCTGCTAGTTCAGCGTATGATGGACTGTTGACAAATTTTTGATATCCGACGTTTGATAAGGCAAATAAATAAAAACCAGAAGAGCTAAAAAAATTTATATAATATTCCACGTGAACAAGTTCTTGCATATAAAATTGTTCCTCCAAAAGCCAAAATTGTCTACGGCCAACAGAAATGAGTTGTGAAAGTTCATGTTCGCTAGGAACTTGACTGGGAAAGTCTGTATTAGGTCCACTGTGACCGGGGAATACATTGAACACACCCACCGTCTTAGCTTGCTCATGAATATCTGGATAACCTTGCACTCAAATGGCTCAATTAGAACGAATAAGCTACTATACTGGAAATACCTACTTTACTTTCCACTTTACTGATAATATTCATGCTTTCGCGATTTACAAAAGGAGCTGGGACGGTTGATCTCTTCGGTGGTGTTATTGCTTAATTTACGGCGAAGAACAGAGTTATGGGTGCCATGTTGGTGTACCTTTGGAGTCGTTGAACGCTTTGATTTTTTGTGCTGGCACTCCTGTACTAGTATCTGAATTTTGCACAATTTTGCGCACTATGATGTTAAAGAACAAACAGTCTCGTATATTTACTTCCCGTAGGTGGCGCTACAGTTCGGGGTGGATCTGGGCCTTAGTCAACAAGCATCTCCAGTCACCTTGGTACTTTGCTTGCTGCCTCCAGTTTCGCACGCTAAGTTGACTGAGATCCCCTTCCATTTGAGTGCGCCACCTGAGTCTCGGTCTTACAATTTGCCGAAGTACTCAGGTTGTGGAACCTGGCTTTTGTTCGGGGAAGATCTTTCTATTTCTGAATTCATTTCTTTTTCCCTTAGTTTAAGGTTTCGTGATTCCTAGCGAAAAATCACATGGCGCTCAACATTTTTTTATTTTGTTTCCCAGGTTTAGCTGCTGTCAAAGCGGTACCTGGAGGTTTCGTGTGCCCACCACTGGAATTAGTCGTAATTCCCGAGTTATCTTTGACAGTTGCCGGAAACTAAACATAACAATTGGCGCCCAACATGGGGCGCTGGCTTCAAAGGGGTCGTTGTCCCTTAACCCATCGAACCGAACTTTTATAGTTGATACGTCGTTGGGATGTGTCACATTATGCTGGTCGTCCGCCTTCACACCACTGTTGCTCCTCCATTGCTCCCTCGTTGGGGTGTAGCTATAAAAGAGATCGTCATCTCTTCCCCCATTGATCTTGTCTCTGCATCCACTTCGATTTCGAGATGTGATGCCGGTAATCCTAAAGCCTTTGTTTTCATGGCTTTCGTTGGTGTGTTACCTCCGGGGATCGTCCTTCCCCGTCCGTCATTATCGTGTTGGGGTGCTTGGCTATAAGGGACCGTCCGTCCCACCCGACGACGACTTTCAGACGCTCTATCTGATGCTGGCCGTTGCGAATCTCCTGTCTAGCCTACGGGCTCCGACAACGGTGATCTTGTTGGACCTTCTGTCGCACCCATGGCTCCTGGTTCGTCCTGAGTCTCCCTACTGCCAGTATGGCTTCACCGACCGAACCACCTCGTCCTCCTCTGAGGGTAAACTGCCCCTGAACCTGAAACTGAACCTATCTGGGTTCTTTCCGAGTTATGTGGTCGGTGGACCACTGGCTGATGGGACCATGGCTGCCCTAGACCTTCGCCAGAGCTCGGTCTTCCCACTCAAAACAATAGAGGAAACGAAAGGATATGAACAAGGAAAGAAGGTAAGCCTTGTTGTGGGTAAATTTACCGCAACAAGGAGGCGATACAGTCCAGGTTGGATCTTGTCCTTTGTCAACAAGCGTCTCCGGCCAGCTAGATACTTTCCTTACTGCCTCTGGAACTTCTGATGACCTTTTACCAGTATTGCCACTGGTCTTTGATGCTTTATGCTGGTAGCAGTGGACCTCTTATGGGATTGGGAGAGACTTGATAGGAAAAATATTTCGCGATCTCTTGCAATTGTAACCGTCTGACGTCAAAATTCTTCATTGCTTATTTTGGCGCTGCTTGGAATAACCGCAACCGTACCTTGGCGATGTTGGCTCCTTGCAACCTTATGTCATCCATAATACTGTAGTAGTGTCTTGCGCCCATCGCAATGTGGTCTATTTGGTTGAAAGTTGATTGATCAGGAGTTCTCCACGTTCCCTTGTGAATATTGAGATGTGGGAACCGCGTGCTAGCTACGAACATGTTTTGCCCCGCCGCAGAGTCGATTAGCCTGAATCCGTTATCGGAGGTGGTATCATGCAGGCTATATCTTCCGACAGTTCTACCAAAGATGTTCTACGGCATTGCTCGTAGGTCATGTTCAAAACTCATAGAAGATATCTTTGGTTATATTTCTCCTCTGTAGGAGCGTGAGCGCATACCAGCCTAATACTGTCAAATTTAGCCTTGATGCGGATTGCTACGAAGCGCTCGTTCATATGCCGAAAACTCAAGACTTCTTGCCTTAGTCTGTCTCCAAAAACAAATCTGCATCCAAATAGGTGCTGCTTTTGTTGTCGATAGCAATCGGCGTGGGATTATAGATGTCGCGGTTTTTCATTCTCTTTTGTCCGGCCCATCTGAGAGGTTTAGGCGGAGATATAACTGTGTTCCTGTTAGTGCCAAAACAGCTGGCCTGCATCCAAATAGGTGCTGCTTTTGTTGTCGATAGCAATCGGCGTGGGATTATAGATGTCGCGGTTTTTCATCCTCTTTTGTCCGGCCCATCCCATCGCACTTCTTGGATGGCGGTTATGTCTGCTTTGCAGCAGTTTAGGGCCTCCGCTAGTCGTTCGGCTACAGGGACCTAACATTCCACTAGCCGGCCAGTTACCCCGGCGGCACAACCCTCAACCTGGAGGGACAGTTCCATTTTGAGTGCCCCTAGGACGAGGGGTCGGTTAGACCCAAGCCAGTAACCAGTTCGGGTGCTGCCCTTGGTCCATTAAGAGCTCACCCGTCACCATCTCTTTTCAAGATCCTGACTTTGTACAGGTACAGAAGTTTTACAAACACGTAAAAACAACTTATCAAGGTAAAAAGCCATCCCTACGGAAGCCTGTAGAGATGAAAAAGGAAACCTTGACGTAGAGTCACAGTCGGTGCTAAGAATATGAAAAAAAAATTCCCTCCGACACCCAAAATAGACCATTCAAACTAGATGATGAAGGCTAAAGCTGCTGTTCATTTGAACAAATGAATTAAGGGCAATATCTAAGCCAAAATCAAACAAATCAGCTGAAGCTGACGTCTTACCGGCCGAGACTTTGTAGAAAGCATATACCAGCTCATCTCTCAAATCTTGTCAAAAGATCTTATATTGTGTGGATATCTGAAACTCTTCATGAACCACTAAATTGACTCCAATCAGTGGGGTTCAAGTCAGGTAGTTCCACAATCGACCAAATCTTTACACTCTGCAGATCCTTGAAAAAACTTGAGAAGTTCAATGGGATACCCACAATCTTCTCATTGAATTTCAGGCCACATATGGCAGTATTTATACAGAAGAGCTACATATATGGACCCTTGTCATGTTGTGACATCTCTGTCAATCTTGTCCATCTCCGCAGAATGCCAAGCTGCTGGTCCGTCAAAGTCAGTAATGACTTTGCCCAGACCTTTGGTATCAAAAACAGGTTTTAGATAAGGTGTCGCGATATCATGTAACTTCGCTAACATAATTTTTGAAAGAATTTTACAGCAGCCTGCGATGGCTTATACATGAAAGTTGAATGGACGACAATGCACCGGAGTGTACAGTCTTTGAATTAAGCTTGGAGGGACAACGGAGTAGGAGGAGTTTAGAAGGCGCGGATAAGTAGAACGGGACCTAAGCAGTTCACTCCGAACTGTTGACCCTTCCGAAAAACCAATTACAATTGATGATAATGAGAACTTGTTGCCACATCTATCATAATTGTCAATGAAAGTAGACTACAACCGAGAACATACAACGACGGAAATTACAAAGAAACCTTTTAAGGCAGAATCTTATCACATTTTGAGAGGAGCCTAAGCAAAAGCCTAAAAGCTTGTTATTGTACGAATTGATATATGGCCACACTGTACGTAACATACCGCTGCCAAATACGTCACCGGTTTAAAGAATCAATTCCGCCCTACGAATAGCTTCACATATTCTAAAGAGCTAGTGTTTAAGGAGATCACCATTAGACTTCAGAGATAAAAAATAGGAATGGCTAGACCCAGGGCATGTGACCGGTTGTACGCAGTTCGGCATCCATTGGAGGAATAATACGCATTTTCATCGCTCGCCATCAATATCTTCGATACCAATTTTGAACCCGTGTTGAGGGCACAGGTTACACCCTAAGTCGATTTTAGGTTCTTAACACCCAGTACTTATAGCAACTCTACAAGGGCTGAGACCAGCAGGAGCATTCTTTCTGCTTTAAAGGCTTAAACCACAGCCATCATGACGCTATCAAAAAGGGGTCTACTTCTTCAAGTCAGGCACGGACCTAAATCCTAAGGGCTCCTTACTCCCGCGGTTCTCTGTTTTATGGCTTGGCATGGAATACTGGTGGTCTTGGTGGTGTTACGATCTGAAGATGTTACCGATAAGTTCCCTGGTTATCATTCGGCAACTTCATTAATGAACGAAGCCTTGCTAATTTGGCGAAGATCTGGATCTTGAAACAGGAAAAACTTAGCAAAATAAGGGAAGATGACGGTGATAAAGGTATAGAGCTTAAGTTTGTTCATGACAAGGATAAAATTGAGTGCACCACTTCAACGTGTGGGTAGAGATGTCTAATATTTGAGATCCTATGTCAAGTGTTACTCGTAAACCCTACCCTAGATTTGAAGAGTCCTAACAGAAGATGATGATGCTGGTAATGCAAACCTATTTTCCCAGGTTAAGTGAAGCAGTCAGGGAAAGATTTTGGCCGTTCTTTCCCCTGGAACAAAAAACTCAATCAGGGGACTTGTCCACTGAACAAGATGTACGCTCCTTCGAAAGGAAATCTGTAGGTTTTCGTTGTAAGATGAAAGCATTTCAGTCCTTAACTATATACAGATCCAAGACGCATCACATTAGCACTTAGTACTTGCAGTCGTATGCGAGCAAAGGTCAATCAACTACCAAGTATTTCTTCCTGTGTTTGTCAATCTAACAAGTACACTAAGGTGGCACTCAGATAAAATGGAAATCTCCCAGTTGGACACAGATGTAAAAGTACAAAATTTAAGAACAAAACACTTGACGCATAATTGTTGAAATATTGACCTCGATCGCTCTTCCCTTAGACAATCCTTATGAAATGATGTTGCGTTGGAAACCTGAGTTCCCTCAGAGAGACAGCACCTCATGCCGTTCGCTTCTGGTAGAAGTAAATCCTTTTAAATCCGAGGAAAAACCCATTCCAAGACACTCAAACGATATAAGTATCACAAAGTTCATCTGTAGCCTCGTTTCAGTAAAGCAAAATTCCAAGGAAGCTATGAAATCCTTCGCATAAACCATCTCTTCGCCCTGTTTAGCCGGAAAGTAAAAAAAAAAATTCAAACTACCCTCACCACTACGTTTCCTACTATTTCTCTTTATCCTGTATTAACAGTAATTACCACCACCGCCTTGCACAAAGCCCAAAGTTCCTTCAAAACTTTCAACTTTCGAACATAAATCCATGTGAAGCCATAACTCTCAACTCGTTTCCCAACTTGCCGCACCACATCGAGAAAATCTCTTTGCTTGTGGTCGGTCTACACTTTGGAAACTTGTTCTTCTACACCACAAATGATTCATCCGTTTACTACTTACCACCCACTGGCATTGCCACTGGCACTTCATCCTTCCCAGATCCAGAGGCTCCGGCAAATGAAGAAAAATTGCCCTAACGAGAAGATGAAAGAATGCACATACAACAAAAACTAAGAAGCAAAATAAAAGATAGCTCAGGGGGGGACAAACAAAAACAAAAAAGAGCAACCGGACGAGGGAGACCGATAATTGATAATTAATTGATTTTGTGATTCATTGAATTGTAGGGGTACGGGCCCCAAAGCGCCCAACAACCGACACCCGACACCCGACACCCGACAACCGACAACCGCCAACCGTCCCTGGCAAATTAATGTAATAACTTTTAATTATTTGGTGCAACGGCGTATCGGTGCCTTGTGCATGTTTTCTTTGAGAAGGGAATTTGGGGAGGTACATGTTGCAACGACATGACGAAGGTGAGGAAAGACCAACATTTTCACACATGAGACAGAGCGGCATCGGGGCTCTTTTTGCCTTGTGAACTGTTGATGTGAGGTATTGTGAATGAATAGCTGGAAGAGGTATTTGTGTGTCCTTTGGGCCTTGGAAGCATGCTGCACCCATTGTACTCGTATGTTTTTGATGATGTAATCCATGGAGTAGACAACTTTATCTTCAAGAGAGCGACAAAGTGTAGAGTGAGTTGTGTTAACCAAAGGACACCTAAGCTAACAGACATGACAAGGGCCTAAGGATGATTTGTTGAACCTTTTCTCAGAGGTAGCATCGGAGGTAGATGCTTAACAATCAACAAAGAAGGAGTAATTCTTTTGAAATGGTTCAGAAACAGAAGAGTAAATCAAAGGAATGAGGATGCCAAAATATGACAAAGGAACAGCTCGGTAGTGTCGTACCTCTACGTTTCGAAAAATCTGGTCTGTTGATTGCTTTCCTCGTAACAGACACACATCATAGTCGTCTGCGTAATAGAAATGTAAGGCTTCCTTACTTAGAGTAACACTACTGTCATTTACTTTGCTAACCTTTTTAAAGTCGTTGGTGTTCGCCACTATCGTTTTAAGCAAACGAGCAAATCTTTCATAACTGTCATATTCGGCGAAGTAAATATTGTATTTGCCTCTGGCTGGATTTACCAGGGCTTTAAGTGCATTAACAAGGCCTTACTGAGTGGTTGACAAAGGCTTTCGACTTTTCGAGAAGATAGAGGGCAACTCATTAACGCTGTCGTAAAATTTTGGAGACTAGCTCCGCCTTCTTAAGCGGCACAACACCAAAGATAACTTCTATGAGATCTTGAACAAGACCTACGAGCCATGCCCTAGCTTTGACATTAAAATTGCCCTCGGTGATTCAAAGTTAAAGCTAGAAAGAAAGGGCATCGTTGGTAGTACTGTCGGAAGGTATAGCCTGCATAACGCCACTTCCGATAAAAGATTCAGATTAATCGAGTCTGCGGCGGCGCAGACATCCCGCACAATTCACAAGGGGACTTGGAGACCATCTGATCAATCAACCGTCAGGCGGACGGCTCGACTGCCAAGCTCCTTAAAGCGACGGGCAATAAATTGGTAGAGAGCATACACCAACTCGTCTCTAAGATATGATTGGACAAATGTATAGTATGACCGATGAATGGAACTTCAGCATTGTGTGTCCGAAACTCAAGAAATAGGATCTTATCTGCTGTTTTGTGCGAACCCCTAAGGCCGTTCGTCAAAAACTCGAGTGGTCGACCAAATATTCACACTACGGTAGATCTTGGAGAAGACCCATGAGCTTCAGATCGATACCCACCACCTATTCATCGATTTTAAGGCCGCGTATGACAGCATCTACAGAAACGAGCTATGCAGAGCAATGTCTAGTTTGGGGATCCCTGCCAAACTCATCCGTCTGTACAAGATGACGATGGAGAATGCACGCTGCTCCATCAAATTCGGTCAAGACTTCACCGAGACCTTTGATGTCAAAAAAGAATTTAGACAAGGCGATGCATGGTCATGCGTTCTTGAAAGACTAATGCGAAACACACGGGATAATAAGAGAGACACAATTTTCAACATACCGTCCAAGAACTCACGAATCGGAAGAAACTAGTGTGATGTCAGTTCAGCCTTTGCAAGACAGCAGCGACGAAAATAGATTTAGCGGTGAGGTCAAGACCAAGTATATGTTGTCGAGCAAAAGGACACTGAAAACCGGCGTCTCGGACAGAATATCACCTTCGGCAGATATAACTTTGCGGTAGTTAAGGTCTTTGTCAACCTAGGTTCCGCTATAAACTCAGACAACGACACCAGCGCTGAGATCAAGCGAAGAATAACTCTTGCCAACCGCTGTTTCTTTGGGGTAAGAAGGCAATTGAGTAGCAAAGCCCTCTCTCGGACAACAAAAGTCACCCTTCATAAGACCTTAATAATCCCGGTCCCGTCTGCATTGACGGTGAGTGGAGGAGGAGATACAACGACGAACTGTATGGACTGTACAGCGACGTGGACCTAGCCAGAAGAGTGAAGATCCAAAGACTGAGATGGCTGGGTCATGTAGAGCGCATGGACACCAATGCTCCGGTCCGAAAAGTCTTCGAATCCCCTCCCGAGGGACAGCGCGGTAGAGGAAGGCCAAGACCCAGGTGGCGCACGCAAGTGGAAGAGGACCTCAGCCAACTTAGCGTGCGAAACTGGAGGCAGCTAGGCAGGGATCGAGCTGGCTGGAGAAGCTTGTTGACTCAGGCCCAGGTCCACCCAGGACTGTAGCGCCACCTAAAGTAAGTAAGTAAGTGAACAAGAGGTAGTGAATAATAACATATCAGCTGTAGCAGAAGAGGAAAATATGAATGAGGGAAATAATGGTAGAGAAGACAATAATCTTGAAGATTGATGAACCAGATGACGAACGAGTCTGATGATGCGATTGATGACGAAGTAGATGATACTGATCAATCCACTCATTCTATAGAGGATACTCGCAGGTGGGCCGTTGTGGATCCACCCATACCACTTTAAGGAGAAGTTCTTAGCCAACTTTACCAAAAATTGCTTCAGAAGGTGAATAAACTAGTACCTGTGACGAGAAATTTTCGCGAGTTATTGAGGTATTGTATATCTCGAGATGTAGATCTCCAATACGCTCCAGTTAAAACTTCCAAGAACAAGCCTTAGATACATATTTCAGAGTACAACTGTTTATAAAGATATGGAAGATAATTAAAATCAAGAATTAAGTGTACCCATATCAATATAAATTATGGCTAACGGCAATAAATTAATATTTTTAAACGAATCTGCATCTTAAGTAAACTAAACTAATTGAATCCGGATTCTATTACTTTCATATTTGAAAACTAGGAATGAGCTTGAAATCAAGAGAATTCTTGGCTCCCGTATATCAACATCCTTCCCGACACTATTTACATTTTACCATGGTCAAGAGGAATTGTTCTTCTGGTCTTCATGTCACCCGTAACAACCAAAAAATATCCTGAGTCATAGAGAAGATAAGTCATTCATGTGCAAACTAAGCTGTTAAAGACAGCTGAGTTATGTTCCGAATATCAACCATATTACCTGCGATAATTCAGAGGGGTTCCACAACGGCAATATAATATTTCTGTGTTTCAGTATGGTATGGCATTCTACTGGAATGCGAAAACCTTAGTTTATCATATAAGCTGTTGGTTGTTTATAATCCTGTGTAAATATTTGATTGTGCAGTAGACAAAATATCGGTCAAGGGTTCAACCAAGAATATTTTTGGCATAAGCCGACACATGAGCAAAACAAATTAGGCCGTAAACGGATCGCACAACATTGTGCGCAAAGTTGAGCTTACGTCTGGCAAAGGCCCCGTCGCAACAAGAAATTTAGCAGCCATACGTTATCAGAGGAATGAGCACGGCCTTAAGTAACATGAGCTTCGTATTTACTGGTGTGAAGCTTTGAGATTGGGAGAGATTTCTAGGACATCCGTATATTTTCCCACAACTGAGCGAACCAGGTTCGAACCCAGGTTAATTTTGTATTGAACCAAATACCAAGATTTTTGGCTTTGTTTACAAATGCAATAGGTTCATTACCAAGGTAGACTGAAGGAACGTTGATAAGAGGAAACGGGTTTCTATTCATGAGAAGACACTTCGTTTTTCTTGGGTTAAGCTGTATAAAGTTTCCATCTGCCCAGCAAGGTAGCATGAACATTAAGATCATTCTCAAAGCTTAAATAGAGCTGGCAAGCATGTGAAAATTTTAACTTTTAATGCTTTCGGGAAGATCGTTAATAAAAATTGCGAAAAGTAGGGGACCTAAATTGGATCCTTATGAAACACCAGCTGATATTTCAATATAATCTGTTATAAACTGCATGTTTTCTTTCAACCAGATAGGACCGTATGAGGTTAGCGGCTGATATAGAGAAATTATAGAAGTTTATCAATTTTGATACAAGTAGCTCATGATCAACGGTGTCAAAGGCCTTAGAAAAATCTAGGAGAGCGATAAGGGTGATCTGTTTCTTGTCTATTGCAACTCTCATGTCGTTGGATACTTTTAGAAGACCTGATGTGCAGCTGTAGTATTTCCGAAATCCAGACTGGTAGGCGCAAACATCTTGTTCTTGATGAAGAAAACCTGATATTTTATGGTGTAATAACTTTTTCAAACATTTTTGACAAATATGGAAGTATAGCGATAGGTCTATATTCAGTCGACGAGTTGCCTACTGCTTTGGGATTGGGATAAACTTAGCTTGCTTCCAAGAACACGGAATGTGGATCTTGTTATTATATTATTGAAAATATCGGGTTTTCCAATAGAGACTTGACAATTTTAATTTGTGAACGCACTCTTTCACTAATCATCAAACTGTCACTGTCAATTTATTCAATAAACTCAACATTTTCATCATGGTAAAGTACACGAACGAGCAACGTCTGCAAATTATAAAAAATTTTCTACCGAAATTCGGAGTCGGTGACTACAACTTTAAGAGCGTTAATTCCAATTTTCGGTCGTAATTCTCGCCCTAGGCAATAACAAGTTTGGTGCAAAAATTTGAGTCTACATATTTGTTGTGTGATGTTGCCGTGTCAGTGAGACAACGGGTTGGTCGAAGTGTCGAAAATATCGCTGCCGTTCAGGCGTCCGTAGCAAACGATCCAAATCAGTCCGTCAGTTCTACGGCGTTATCAAGAATTTGGCATCGCTCAGACCACATTATGGCGTATTATGTGTAAGGATCTTGGTTTGCACCCATACAAGATCAAGCTAACTCATGAATTGAAGCCAATGGACCATTTGAAGAGTAAGTATGGTGAGCGTGTTATCTCAAAAAATGGGCTAGTCGATTGGCCGTCTCGTTTGTGCGATTTAACCCCGCTTGACTATTTTCTGTGGGGCTACGTTAAGTCATTGGTTTATGCCAACAAGCCGACGACGTTGGAAGAGCTCAGCGCCAACGTTGAACGGGAAATAGCAGCCTTTTCTGCCGAAATGTGTGGCCGAATCGTTGAAAATTGGGTCCAAGGAATCGACCGCTGCAAACGTGCATGCGGTGGCCATATGAACGTTTTGATTGTACTTCAAGCCGATAATAAAGTTTTTGAAATATCTCAAATGGTTTACGCTTTATTTAAAAAAAAAGTTGTCAAGCCCTTATTGGAAAACCCTTTATATGTTAAAGCTGGAAGTATAAAGGGAAATTTTAATTTAATAAAAGTTGGGCGGATGTTATCGACACCAACAGCATAAGATTTAGTTTTTAACGTAGCTCTAGCAACGTCGATTTGTTCCACTCGGACAAATTCAAATGAGCCAGCGTGTGGGGTTTGGATATTGTTTGCATTTAGGCGCAACATCGTCTGGACTTTTGCGAATTCTTTGTTTAGTTCGTTAGGATCGACCTGGTCTACCCTGAACTTTAAGTTACTTCCTACACCTAATTCTCGTAAGTTTATCCAAAGGGTTTTGGTTGTAAGTTTATGATCGAAGTGCGTAACATAATAGCGACGTTACGTAACAATCGGTAACTGTTACAGTTTATTGTATTTTTGAATTCAGCATCACGGTTGTTTCTTAGCTCAAAAATTGCAGAGGTGAACCACTTGATGTTAGTATACTTTACAGCTTTCCTTTTTAGAGCAACATGTTTATCGAAGAGCTGTTAGACTATGTAATTCAACTTGGGCATCGACCGATGTTTCAAAAAATACGCCATGCCAATCAAGGCAAAGAAGATCTTGTTGAAGTTGCTTCGCATTTAGATTTTAAAAGTGCCTGAATGTATAAACCGATGGTTTGGGACTGGTAACTAGATTTAAGGTAGCAAAAATGAGGTCATGTCTAGAAAAAACCGGGAGCAGAAACCTGTGTAAAGAACACTTCATGACAGTCACTGGTGGTAAGAATGTCCAACAGTGTGCTGTTGGAACCAAAGAAAACTTGAATTACAGCTTGAATAAGGTCATTCACTTCTCCTTATCATCCTTAATCTGCTATCGCCACTGAACTGACGCTACCCTACAACTTTAATTAAAACAGTGATTCAACTCCTTTTTGGGTCCTATCTGCCGAACATAAATATACGCCTCTCCACTTCCAGCCGATATAATCAATTAGAATCTCCCTGGTGTTACTCGTTGGTAATAATTTTTTCTATCTAATCACCTCGTTAGCTTAATTAAGATTCCTCCTCCCGATAACTAACTAATGTGTCTTCATCATCATGACCGATACAAGATAATGGACCTAGAAAATAATTCCTCACAACGCAAGCATCTCAATTGCTCCCTAATTTATTCTCCAAGCCCTAAGCACGGCAAATAAATCATCTTTCAACCCTCAGACCATGGTTCTGGGAGGACAGCTTACTCGCAAACATTCCTTTAGCTGTGCTGTTACCCAAAAACGAACAGAAGGAATCTCAATTTGAATCCCATTGGACACTTGGACACGAAACAAAGTGACGATGGCCAGCAGCGCTGTTGTTAGTGATTGGTATGTCCTTTTTATTTGGGCAGTCGTCTGGTTCTAAAACATTGCCAATGTACAGATACACTTCATTGAATTCAGCTGCCTTTCCTCTGAGGACGAGTATTTGATTGGATTTGGATTTTTTTTTTTGTTTTTTTCATTTAATTCCTGAAAATTCCACTCATAGAGATCCTTGGGAGAGTTTTATCAAGCTCCTCCGTAACTATGAGTTCTGAAAGTAATGAATATTCACAAAGACAAGGATAAAGTTAATTATTTAAACAAAGGTACCCCACCCAACAATTGATTCCCTCTCGATCATCCGGTCTAGCATTGGAATGGAATACCAGCAACACTGAACGTTGAGCTCATCGTGACAAGGTACAATTTTTTGGTGTCCTGCTAGGAGTTGGATAGAGATTCAACCGATTGAACGACCTCAATTGATAGTCTTGGGATAATTTGGTCGCGCGCACAATCAATTTCTTCTTCCTCGTTCGTGTTTTTTTTAATTAAAGCCGAGGGGACGATTTTCGGAGAATTCCGCAATACCCACTCAAAGGATAACACAGTTTGAGTGTAGAATTGAAAAATGAATGAATTCTTATTGGATTGTTGGAATGGGAAGGAAGAGGAAGGCGAAAACCTCGCCAAGGACATTCAGACCACTCGATAAATTCGTCCCGGCAAGGGGAATTAATTTTAACTTCAGGACAACAATGCACACCGAAAACCTTTGCATAGCAAATGCTCAAGTGGTTACTTTGGTAATTTATTAAGCAAAAGTGCATTGTCCTTGCCTTGAAGGGAGGGTCCTTCAATACTTCAAAGTGACTACAAGGATGTGCATGGATGCAAGTACCCCACAAAGGAACACAAAATTGCCATCTGTTTGAGGGTGAAACATCGTTTGTGGGGAATCCCTATCAACTGAGCTTTGAACTGTTGGATAGGGATAGTATCTTAAGACATTCAGTCTTAAAGTGAATGTTGGTTTGGTTTTTGATTGTTAACTATGACCGTTCTTAATACTTGTCCTTCCACCTCAGGCTACTGTATCAGGCTATTGATTCTGACTTTGGCGTATGTGTATTGCGATTGCGTCGAGATACTTCCTCAGATTATTACACCCGATCTTCATGGATGATTTTGAAACCGATCTAGGAAGCTATCCTCGTGTCTCTCTGAAGGACATCAACGTTGGATTTTACTGCTCGTTAGGAACAGCTGCGTCTGTTTTCCAGTGAAATTATAAACAATCTTGTTGACAATCCACTGTATTTTAAGGAGCCGATAAGAAAGGGGAAGCAATTGAACTCGTAGCGACCGCTAAGTTGCGTTTATAGCCATCCTGAACACTCTAACGACTTCCAAGCTAGTTCGCGAATAAGACATCACCGAATGCAGTCTAAAGGCTAAATTCACTGAATCTTGTCTGGGCATCAGGTCACAATGCGATCACGGCCTACGAAATCGCTGATAAATTTTCTTGGCAAGGCTACGAAGAGAGTTTTTCAGGATTGCCTGCGTCCTAGCTTTCGTTTTCCATTGACAGTTAGGTTTCATATGGCAGATGACATTACTTAACAGTTTGGCGGCAGACCAAACGAAAAGTTCTTCACGTTTCTGAGGGGTCATCGGCTTTCCAAAGACTACAGGCTGTGTTCTGCCATCGTGAAGGGGCAATACATTTTTCCTAAGCTAGAAGTAGGTGTTCCACATCCTGCGAGTCTTCTTGTAAAAAGGATGACGACACGGCGGAGCACAACCTGAATGTCCGGACTACATTTACACCATGCTGCATGTATTCGGCTTTGCCGCGCTTTTACCTGGTACTGAAACTTCATTACTGAAACCGCTCCTTGTTTTTCTTCGAAAGACTGAGCACATTCGTAAAAAGGAACTTACAAGGAGGACAATGGACTATTTCTTTGTGTGAGTACCCTCTTTCGACAGAAAAAGAAATATGTATTTAGCTACATAGCTACAAAACTGCGCCTTTAGATATTCCCTCCAGATACTGTACGAGGGCGGGTCAATAAGTCCGTGACTTTTGGATTAAAACACAGATTTTTTGATAAGAAAGTAATTTTATTTTTCAACGTTGTCTCCCTTGAGCTCTATACACTTTGTCCAACGCTTCTCCAATTTTTTTATCCCTTCCAAAAAAAAATGATTTGTCGAGGTCCTCAAAATAGGCCTTTGTTTGCGAGATGACTTCATCATTGGAGTCAAATCTTTTTCCACCAAGCCATTTCTTCAGGTTTGGGAACAAGAAGTAGTCGCTCGGAGCCAAATCTGGAGAATAGGGTGGATGAGGGAGCAATTCATAGCCCAATTCATGGATTTTTGCCATGGCAACTGCACATGTGTGCACCCTTGCATTGTCTTGGTGGAAAAGAACTTTTTTCTTGGCCAAATGAGGTCGTTTTTTTTTCAAATCGTCATTGAATCGGTCCAATAAGTTGGCATAATATTCCCCATTGATTGTTCTTCCCTTTTGAAGGTAGTCAATGTGGATTATCCCGCGTGCATCCCAAAAAACAGTCGCCATAACTTTATTGGCTGACAAACCCACCTTGGCCTTCTTTGGAGCCGATTCACCCTTAGAAACCCACTGTTTTGACTGTTGTTTGTTCTCTGGTGTGTTGTGATGGATCCATGTTTCGTCCACGGTTACAAAACGGCGCAAAAACTCCTCCATATTGCGATTAAACAACGCCAAACCTTCCTGTGAAGTTGTTACACGATTGCGTTTGTGGTCGACTGTGAGCAAACGCGGCACCCATCTTGCGGAAAGCTTTCTCATGCCCAAGTGATCATTCAAAATTGAAACCACTGAGCCATGCGAGATCCCTACGGCTTCCACAATCTCTCGCACTTTCAATCTTCGGTCGGCCAACACCATATCGTGAATTTTTTCGATTGTTTCGGGTGTAGAGACCTCAACTGGGCGTCCAGGACGTTCGGCATCTTCAGTGCTTGTACGGCCACAACGAAATTCAGTAAACCACTTTTTTACCATTGAAATCGATGGTGCAGAGTCCCCATAGTATTTATCAAGCTTAGCCTTGGTCTCGGTAATGGTTTTTTTTCACAAGAAATAATGCTTAACACGAAATTCACTTTTTTCCATTTTCTCCTCAAATTAGTGAGTAGTCTGATAAAAATAGCTGTCAAACACAAACTAACTGACGCAGTAAGCTTAAATTTTGACAGGAGTCAACTGACAGATGCCTGTTGACAGGAGCAGTGTTGCTGTTTCAGTAAAATTGCCTCTGGCTATTGCCTCTGGCTATCGCCTCTAGAAATTTGCTCTGGAAATTGCTCTGGCTATTTGCTTTAGCTATTGCCTTTGGCTATTGCCTTTGGCTATCGCCTCTGGCTATTGCCTATAGCTATTGCATCCGGATATTGCCACAAGCTATTGCCTTTGGTCATTGCCTTCGGGTATCGCCTCTGGCTATCGCCTCTGGCTATCGCCTCTGGCTGTTGCCTCTGGCTATTGCCTCTGACTATTGTCCCTGGCTGTTGCCTCCAGCTATCGAACTTAGCTATTGCATACGGCTATTGCCTCTGGTTACCGCCTCTGACTATTGCCCCTGGCCTTTACCTCTGGCTATTGCCACTGGCTGTTGCCTTTGGCTATTGCCTCTGGCTATTACCTTTGGTCATTGCCTTCAGCTATTGCCTCCGGCTATCGCCTTTGGCTATTGCATCTGACTATTGCCTCTGGTTATCGCCTCTGACTATTGTCCCTGGCTATTGTCCCTGGCTATTGCCTCTGGCTATCGCCTCTAGAAATTTGCTCTGGAAATTGCTCTGGCTATTTGCTTTAGCTATTGCCTTTGGCTATTGTCTTTGGCTATCGCCCCTGGCTATTACCTTTGGTCATTGCCTTCAGCTATTGCCTTCAGCTATTGCCTCCGGCTATCGCCTTTGGCTATTGCATCTGACTATTGTCTCTGGCTATTGCCCCTGACTATTGCCTTTGGGTATTGCCTCTGGCTATCGCCTCTGACTATTGTCCCTGGCTATTGCCTCCAGCTATCGCCCTTAGCTATTGCATCCGGCTATTGCCTCTGGTTATCGCCTCTGACTATTGTCCCTGGCTATTGGCTCTGGCTACTGCCCCTGACTATTGCTTCTGGCTATTTGCTCTGGCTATGGCCTCCGGCTATTGCCTCTGACTATTGCCTTTCGCTTTTGCTCCTGACTATCGCCTCTGGCTTTCGCCTCTGACTATTGCCACTGGCTTTTGCCTCTGGCTATTGCCTCTGGCTATCGCCTCTAGAAATTGGCTCTGGAAATTGCTCTGGCTATTTGCTTTAGCTATTGCCTTTGGCTATTACCTTTGGCTATTACCTCTGGCTATTGCCTTTGGCTATTGGCTATTGCTTCTGACTATCGCCTCTGGCTTTCGCCTCTGACTATTGCCACTGGCTTTTGCCTCTGGCTATCGCCTCTAGAAATTGGCTCTGGAAATTGCTCTGGCTATTTGCTTTAGCTATTGCCTTTAGCTATTACCTTTGGCTATTACCTCTGGCTATTGCCTTTGGCTATTGGCTTTTGTCTCTGGCTATTGCCTCTGGCTATCGCCTCTGGATGTTGCCTCTGGCTATTGCCTCTGGCTATCGCCTCTGACTATTGTCCCTGGCTATTGCCTCCAGCTATCGCCCTTAGCTATTGCATCCGGCTATTGCCTCTGGTTATCGCCTCTGACTATTGTCCCTGGCTATTGCCTGTGGCTATCGCCTCTGACTATTGCCTCTGGCTTTTACCTCTGGCTACTGCCTCTGGCTATTGGCTCTAGCTGTCGCCCTTAGCTATTGCCTCCGGCTATCGCCTTTGGCTATTGCATCTGACTATTGTATCTGACTATTGTCTCTGGCTATTGCCCCTGACTATTGTCTCTGGCTATTGCCTCTAGCTATTGCCTTTGATTTTTGCCTCTGGCCATTGACTCTTGCTTCTTGCCTTTGCTGTTTTGGCTTTGCCTTTTGCTTTTGGCTATCGCCTCCGACTATTGCTTCCAGCCATTACCCCGGGCTTTTACTTCAGGGTTCTGGCCTCTAGCGTTTGATCTGAACTTTATTTCTTACTATTTATTCCTGATGAAAAGCAACAACAATTTCTCTCAATCTTTTTTTATTTTGCAAGCCAACGTGTCTAGTCGCTCCTGCTTGTATGGTCTTTTTAAACGAAAGTATAATCAGCTCTGAAATTCCGTGATGTGTCTCCGGAAAGCTCCTAAATCCTAAAATAATAATTGCAACAGTTAAATTGCCCATTTGTCTCGTAACTATTCCATCACATTTACCGCCCTCTCTTGTAAAGTTGACCAGAACATGTGTACCCACTGTCAGACGACCGACACAGTCCACTTAAACCAGTTCTCTCTGGTTCATTTACCACTGTCACCAGTGAACAACCCCCAAAGACACTTCATTTAAATGATATCTTCCAGGATCCACTTGGTTCCACTTGCTGGCAACGACTGCATCTGCATAATCCACTAAAATGCGTTGTTGACATTTAACGTCCGCACAATTCCGCACCCCGTACACACGAAACTTCGTTTTGTAATGAAAATTTAAATAAGCCCACCCACATCCCATCATGAAACTAATCGTATCTCATGGAATAACACTCTCTTCATCATCCACCACTGTACCGGCTACTGGATGATGACCGATCCGATTTTGGACCCATAGCCATGTCGAGATGATGTCCTGGCCTAATTGTAATGAAATGCACACACCACTAAGCAACCCCAATGACCACACCCCAAATTGAATCCGCATTTCAACCGCAAATATTTTGTTTGTGCCGTTGTTGTGTGGGAGCTGATTTGAGTTGCGCCACGAATTTATGTATTAACCAGGCCCTTACCCCCTAAAAGTCTAAATAGGCCGCAGAATTTGAATGTGTGGGTAGTTACTATGAATCCTAGTGTCAGCGGACCAACACCACAACCTCAACCACCGACACAGCCATTAGCGACAAAGGTCATTTTCGGTCGCGTTGAGAGTCATCACTGGACCGACAGTATGAATATTTTCCCGCCCAAAATTCGAATAGACGAAGGACACGCTGCCACAACAGGAAGTCCTACTGTGCCCCATGACTATTCCGCGGTAGTCGGTGGTGCCAGCCTTCATTGTGTGCAAGTGGACGCTATCAAAACAACTCACACAATAATAATTTCGTTGATATTTGTAAATTCTGGCGAAATTAAAATCACTGATGGGAATTACGGTCAATGGGAATGATACGCTTGATGGGGTTTATTACTGTGGGCGGTAATATTTGGAAAATGTCCTTCTATCTTCAGTTGTGGTGGGTGAAGTTCTGGTATTTCCCTGTCATGTCGCCGTGGAGACCTAGAATTCAGATGTTCTGATGTTCTAGTAGACTCGTGTTCCCATTTAAGAGAACCCTGACTCTTCCTCGCTTTTGGAATGTGTTTCTGTTCGTATCTGCTCAGATATGGGAGCAAATGACGGTTGTGAGATACTGCCGGAGCTCTGACAGATGTCATAAAAGTTTTTAATCATAATTTTGAAGTTTTTAAACGAATTTGAGTTGCTGGCCACATAGTATCCTTGGACTTCTAGTAGACGCTCACTTGGTGGTGAGGTGCGAGAATTTCCAAGAAAATTTCGCTATCAAAGCTGACTCATTGTTTTTATCTCTACAGTGAATGGGGCAGCAGATATACTTAATAAAGCTTCTATCTCAACCGAGACCATTGAGAAAGCCCAGGAGAGCTTCCTGGAGAAATAATTGCGAAAATCTGGATGAAATAGCAGAGTTCGTTCGTCTCCAAAAGTTTATCTCAAAAGACTTTTTAAATAGCTTAGTTCTACTTGGAAATGAAGATGACACCTACGCATCTAGTCGAGAGCCTACATTGAGTGACGTCTTGTATTTTCGAATTTTTTCTAAAATTATACAGAATAGCACCGCTCTTACGCTCTATAATCAGCGTAACACCAGTAAGATTCTTCCATCTCATCAGGAGAACAACTTTAAGTTTGAGGGGATTTACTGGGGATACCTTCACTTAAGAGCAACCAGACGCTAGATTTTCAAAGCACGGTCACAAAATTTTCCCCGTTTACGAGGGATGGTTGAAAAGATCTCAACCTGACCAATAAATCCTTAAAAATGTGACAACTTTTCTTTATTCTTTTCCTCCACATGTTTCCCTTATTTCAATACACTTAATCTACCTGTGTTCCAGGATTAGAATATCTTTTTTATAAGCCGATTTCCCCAACTCCCCAAAAACAGCTCCGTCTCAGTTATCACCTCTTCTTTGATGGAAGGATTTTGTCCAGCCAAGTGCTTCTTGTATTAGGGAACAGGTAAAAGTCTCATAGGCAGATCACAGGACAGCAGTTTGCACACAGTGCGGAAGATGGAAACTTAGGGAACGAGAAAAGAGAGATACCGACGTAAGTTGGTTTTGAATGTTTGAAAGTTATAATGACTAGAAAATAGGGAGTTCAGCAGAGCATTCCATAAGTCACTTGTACAACTAAGGAAAGAATCACTATATATTAAAGAATGTCCAAAAATTAAGTGTTCAAAATGGCGGAATGCTACCGGCGATTTTGATGAAGCAGTGGTGGCAAAAATAGACATAGAACAAGTCGGTAATCAAGAGTGCCAATTGACTGTGCAATATTTGCATCTGTCGCATAGTTTTGAATTGTATCCTACTAGGGCGAAGAGCTCTAAGGGGCGCCTAACCATATGTGGGTACGGTACTCTAATTTTGAGCGGATAAATATATTATATAATCCAGATCAGAGGAGGATAGTATTCCTCAAGTCACTTGATGAAATCTATATATTTCTGCAACATGCGTACCGAGAATGAAAAGGTTTCGTTTCGGTTTCGATTATGCAAATGCCATTCAAGGATAATGACTGATAATATGCTGGATTAGAAGGAGGAGACAACAGATCATTAATGAATATTAAGAAAGAGTTGGAGACATGATGGAACCCTGGGGCACACCGTGAATATCAGGTTGGAAACCATTCAAGACAGCTGGAATTGAAAGTTCCGAAAGATAATTTCTATTTCATTTAAGAAGAGATCCGTCGATCCAAAACGCTAACGTCTTCGACACAAGAGCCAAACTCGGTCAAATGCCTTAAAAATATGAAATGCAACTGTCTTTCTTTGGCCAGATTGTTGATTGATTTTACTTCTCGGTGAGACATGGCATGAAATCATCAGTGGCCCTGGTGCAATGGCAATCGTAATTCCGGTCTTTCAGAAGTTTTCCTGTATCAAGGCGTTGCATGAGCTGACGGTTTATAAGTGTTTCCATGAGCTTGAAAAGAAGAAAGGGAAAAGAAGGAGAGATACACACAGCAGATTTGTGAATGTTTGGATCACAATTATTTTGTATTCTTGCTATTTCACGAGTGTGAAAGTGGATTCGTCCCATTGAAGATTCGAAGATAAAGCTCAATCTGGAAGTGTAAAGCTGCCCGTAAGGTGTCCATCAAAGGATCCTACCATTCAAAGAGTCGACAGGTAGAAAGTCTTTGTAAATGAGCATTGGGATACCGATTGAGGCAGAATCAATAATATCTTTGGGACATTTTATGATGGTGTCTTTGGTTCAGATTTTGGTCGTATTGAAATTTCACATGTTTAAGAAAGCCGTTCTTTCACTTTTGTTTTGGTTTTCCTCTGTCAGTTCGGTATTGAAGGAAAAACCCTTTTTAACCCTGAATGGTCTAGTCTGATACGCTTAATCCACGTCGCTATCGAGGAGACATAACGACCACTTAAGGTTTCAAAGTGCCCTTCAATTGGCTTTCTCGTATTGCCTCACGGTTTGTTTTGTAAATCTTTTCTCTAACTGTGGGTTATGTGTACGAGAAATTGGCTGATGTGATGAAATGGTGTGACAATCCTAGAGGGGGAAGTATATTTATTCATCAGATTGAGAAATTTAAAACAATTCCGGGGTGTTGGCTATCATGCCTATGCCTATCAACGTCTGGTATTCACCTGGGCTAAGATACAAGCTGAGTCGAGTTGTATTCCGCAGCGAAGGTCTTTGCATACAGTCCTTCGGGTGTTGTGTTTCGAAACCATCTATAATTTTGTATTGAATTCACCCGTAATTTATTATAAGAGTGCAGGGATACGATTCCCTTAATGAAATCGGAGTTAAAGGTCAAATTGCTGTCCAACTTGGGAATTCTGTACAAATTGAAGACGAATTCTGGATTGGAACAGGGAATACAATACATTGTGGTGGAGTTCGGTAGGCAACATCACTAGGCAACTAAATGGTAAGATAGCGGTGAGAAGGGAATAATGCCACTAGTTCGTGGTCTGGAAGTCTCAAATTTATGTGATCTGAGAGGTGAAACGAAATCAGGGTGAAAAGTCTGATGCTCTTGACGATCTTCCATTTATCTTTTCCAAGAAGGCTAATCTACCCGCTCGCCATACTTTCGGTATGTATGTCAGTGTCAGCCAGCCTGACCTTTGGTTTTTTTCAGAGTTGACAGCAGCTAATCTATGCTTTTTAGTAGAATATCGATGTCAGATGACTTCAAGACAAAATAAAAAGTTATATTGAATTGAATGGCCTAAGTCATCACTGCAATCGATAGGATATACCAGCTTCGTTGATTTGAGTTGGATTTGAGTTACTTGCATTTGAAGGCATTAGACGGAGTGTGCCATCAAACTTTTGTTCAAAGTGCATGAATTGGAAATCAATATATGTCCTCATTTCCACGACCAGAAACTACTTCCAGAATATTCAATTCGAGTTGCGAAAGGCTGCCTAAAGTCTGTTATCCACAAAAGAAAAGGCTGGTGTTCCACAGGGCTCCGAACTGTCGCCGATACTCTTTTAATTTTCGATAAATGCTCCTTTGCCTGCTACAAAAATATTCGTTTCCTGAGGGCAGTACTCTATCCTTTTGATATTGGTTGCCGGGATCATGTCCCTGCTCATTGAAATTCAGGAAAATCTATTTTGAAATAACCATAAAATCGATGTCACTAGAAATGCTGCGAAGTTTCTTGGTTTCTTCATTCGATGCAAGAAATGCCTTACTTCCTCTGAGCTGACGCCAGAATAAAAACAATTTATTGCTCCTCAACTGCAGTACAATGCCTTAATTGCGTTTAAACACCGACATAACATGTGTGGTCTGTTCATATTCTGTCTGAAAACTAAATTATTTCATAACCAATAGAACCAGATCCGAGACGTGCATCAATAGGCTTAATATTGTATGCTTTGCATGTCCTTTTTCGAAATCTTTAGCTCGGAGTCACCTCCTGAGTATTAAGGGAAAGCCATGTTCGGAAGACTTAGTTCGGAAGCTAATTCCACCAGATATCCCTCGTTTTCCTCTATAGCGATAGGATTAGAAGCTTTTAGAACTTTTTTAGCGTCCTTGCTGATTTTTAGGCGTCAAATACATTACCATCGGTTCATGGGGTAACGATACACTTACGAGTGTTAGATCTAAGATCAGCTTTATCTTTCTATTTTTGCCTTCCATCTAACATTCCAAATACCCACATTCGAACTCATCCTTAACTAAAACAATTCGGAATCCCCTCTCAATATGCGGAACTCCTTAAAAGATTATTCAATTTGGTGCGCCTAATAGATCAGCGAGGGCAATAAAATTAATTAACTTCGTTCAATCAGTCTCCCCATTAAACAGTGATAAAGTAAATTACATGGTTCTCTATTAATCACACTCCTGAAGGGTGATATTACCATTAGCATCCTCTTGTGCCAGCACTCTCTTGGAGGACTCGGCACAAATCATTACAAACCACTTGACAGTCAAAGACTTAAGGACTGAATTGGACACCATTTACACGCACACTCACAAAAATCACCATTAGCCATCCATTATACTTTATCACTGTGAGCATTTGTCATCATTCCTGTGTTTCCTGGTGACTCTCTGTCTGCTTCCTGTTTCCAGTTAATATGCAAATTGCATTTACCGATCCCTTGTTGTTAGCCCTAAGGGATAACATGGCCAACGGAAGTTCGAGGAGAGACACCAAATGGCATTGCCTCCAGTACGGCAGATAGATCTACCTACCATCGAAAGCACCGAAATTACTGCAAACACCAGAAACACCAAAAATGCCCAAACAACCAACAACGAATAACCAACAACAGCCAACAGCTAGAGCAGGAGTACAGATAGTTATCATATCTTCAGGCCAATTATAAACAACAATTAGCCTACCGTCGATCGATAACAGACATCAGGTAGTAGAGTGGATTCTGTAACAGGACGACGGCATCCATCGGTCCAGCCACTGATGATGGTGATGATTCATTGCGACCAGGTGAGCACAGGACACCACTGATGTAATAAATTCCCTTTCAGCTCATAATTTGTGCTCCATTCCATTTCAGTACCCAGAGCCCCATTCGGATACGTACACACTCCACTCCTTCAGTACAAATACACAAATTCAATTTCACTCATCTGTCTGATGACCAATGCATCAGAGGAAGAGGGAGACCAGTTACACCCTCCAAGGATTTCAAGGAAATTTAAAGCCTTCTCTTCCACCTCGTCGTGTTGTCCCTCGTCGACTAGGAGGACATCGCTTGCTTGTAAAATTTATGTCCATGTCGAACAAATCACGATAAACCGGAATTTAATTTCAACCACTGTCCACCCATCCACAGTGGCGCGTACTCCTACCCTACCCACAGTCGTGTTGCCCAAGCGGGACCATTAATAAATCTGCTCACATTGCATCTGCCCGAATCGTTCTGCCTGCTCCGCTCTAGTTGTCAGGATGTTGGGGCTGGTGACTGGAATTTATCTGACGGCTAGTAGGATCATCATAAGGGCTATTTGTCATATTTTTGCTCACAAAATACAAATTCTAGATTTCGAAATCCACTCGATGACTTCTCCCCTCTGTCTCCCCAAATCGGATGATGTGTTTCTCTATGGGAGTGTGTGCCTGAGCCTGTGGATGTTGAGTGGATCGGCTATCCTTGTTATCTAAGGACGACATAGTATGGATATCTCTGTATGAATTTGTATTTTGAATAACAAATTTATCCGATTTAACGATTGATTTCGTTTTATTGGTGCCGTAATCAAAAATTCAGGATTTCAAATGGATGACAGTGGGAATAGAATGAGGTGGTGGGGTGATATGCTCATAGAGGGATAAAAGGATGAAAGAGGGCGTACGGTATGGTTCATCTGTCACACATGCTTTCTAATAGAGAAACGACGATGCCAAAGCATACAGGAAAATAAAAAGAGTGGGGGAGGGGAGAAAAAATCACAAAAATATTTTAATAAATTTTCCGTTTCCCAGACGGAAGCCGACAGGGATGCCACATGTTTATTTTTCTTTAAGTTGCGATGAGTTAAACCTATTGTCCTCGATATTCAGAAAACACAAATTTTGGACAGGCCGAAAGATGTCTACATCCAGATCCAGCTGATTAAATCAATCTTTATTTAAGAACAAGCAGCACAAATGGAAATGGAATGAAATGGCCCTGATATAACAAGTTTCCCTTCTAGACAATATCAAAAGGCGAGTCTGTGAAAATATTCGCACAACTATCATTAAGCGAATTAATTCAACGTTGACAGAAGGAAAATCAAGGCATCTTATGCTTACAAAAATGGAGTAGGAAAACTCATTCTACGAAAAAGATACATTCTAGTAAATTATGCCGCCGAATTTATAACCATAATCAGTTAGCGGAGACCCTGCCGCAAGAATTGACTTAGCAATATTCAGAGCCATGATCAGAAGCTTAGCTAGAACAAAAAGGTGAATTTTGTTACTGGTGGTTGGATGAAGTCGAAATTCTTAGAGAAAATTATGACCATATTTGACGCAGATCCCTCTGATCCAGCCAAAATCCCAGAAACTATTACCTATTTAGAGGCTGGCAAACTTCGGAAAGCCCATCAAGAAGAGCAAGGCAAGATGCTTCAAATGGATATCTGATGAAGTAGAACGTTGTATGGATAGTATAAATGCCGATTCCCGTTAGAGAAACTGTATAAATCTTGCAGAAAGATTGGTGATAGCAAAGTGCCTGCCAATATTGATCCACAATACTAACTGAAGAAAATACGAGTAGTCACCAAGCTCCATTTCATCGATAGGAATGTGAGGTACTTGAGTTACGATGGCTTACCATGGAAGTCTTCATAGAGCCTGTTCTATGACTTCTTCCTTTTATACGGCAGTACAGTCTGTAGTGTACCAAGGCCTCAGCTAATATTCCTCTCCAGAAAGCGGGTCTTTTTGCCATCAAATAGTCAAATAGCTCAGATCCCATTTCACTTGTTTGCGTCACTTACTAAGAGGTCGTCCACATGCGTTTAAAGTGATCTAGCTTTCAAAGCCGGGTTATTTGAATTTACTGAACTTTTTCGCAGATGCAAATGGGACTGAGAATCACTCGAGAAACTATTTTCTCGAAAGGCTCGAGAACATTTTCATCCACTTCCAAGACTCTGCGCCGTAAAACCGAGCAACGGGGATCAGGGTGATGTTATCAGAGTTAATAACAGAGCTGAAGTAGATAATGCCATTCACTGCCTCAAGTAGAAGCTGCGTATCGTGAAGTTTTATCCAAGTATCCCTCTTTGTGGACAACTTACACTTTGGTTTTCCTTTGTTGACCGCTTATTCTTCTTAACTACTCCTATTTCAAAAGTTGTAAGCGTTTGATTGACTGTTCGCCGGGTCTCTCGTATTATGTCAATGTAGTCTGCTTATACAAGTGACCGAATAGACATTTGAAAGATGGTGCAGCAAAAGCAGGCTTGCGGAATTCGCGATTCTCTTAACTACGATGTTAAATAGGTCACTTGACAAAGCATTTGCTGATTTACCCTTTTCTTCTAGTATTGGAGATCTCGATTATGTCAATACCTACCTTGAGTAGTGAGCATTCTCTATCGTCATTCTGCGCGTTGGAATTAGTTTGATAGGGAACCAGCCACGGGTTGTTAGAAGCACGTCATCCAGCAACTTTGTTGGACTTAAGCGTTTAGTTTGCTGCCCTGACATCATTATTGTTGTGTTGAGGCTAGTAAGGGGCTTTCGACGTCCAAGTTAAAGGTTCATTCTGTCGGCCGATGGGATGTTGTTTGGAATTGACAGCATTCGAAGCTTCATCGATTTTGTTTTGGGGTATATTAGAGGTGGCGCTCTTGTGATTTTAACTCTTTAAAGTTGAACTTCCCCGCAATTGTAACATCCATATACATATGGCAACAGGAGAAATTGCTTAAGCAAATAATCAGCAACATTTTGAACAATAGACAACTCGAACAAAGCAGTGATATGAGGGTGTGCAAATCACGTTTTATAAAAGAAACTGGCATTCTGCTGACTGCTGTTTGTTATGGTAGAATAGCCCTGAGCTGTATTGTAGGATGGGGCAGGTTGCCTACAGATACATGAAAGCGACTTCTCCTCATTTTCGTTACTTGACAAAAAATTGGCGAGCTATAGTCCCAATAACATTGCAAGTCCGACAAGGAATTCACCAAACGGTGGCAAAAACAAGAAAATAGTTCAAATTACCATGGTTGGAGTGCAGACCTACTCCTTTTGTAGCTCGAGGAAACGATGCACTCCGAGGAGAATCAACAGGTGATTAGAGAAGAGTAAGCTTTATTGCACCAAATGTCCCAAATAATTATAACAACGCAGGATATAATAGAAAATCAAGAGATAACCACCAGGTTACTGGCCGAACGACAAGATCAAAAGGCCAACGACAAGCAGAGCCCCTTTAAGCCGGTGAAGCCCTATCTCGATACTTTAGACGACACTATAACGAACAAGATCTCGATGTTTTAGGTGATTTCGGCCCCTATTTTGCGAATACCCTGACCAATATTGCTCTTGAGTACATGAATCGTCTCTGGATTGTTTAAAAACGATAGATTAAACTATTGGTGAATGGATAGTGCAATAAAGAGATTGTTGAACGGCTTGTGTGGCACGTAGACCTATGTTTCTCAAACCATAGCTCCCTCAAGCCCTAATCCTCAATCTTGACCACTGAAAATCAGTAATCATGCTTCGGTAGCGCTCTTAATGGGCTGTATCGTTTATTCCATTGTCGGGAAAAATGGGCTAACAATGCCGCCACACTGAAGACCACACCACACGGAGGAACAGTCACACGTTCAGGATGCACTAGCTTCTCTATAACTACGTGTCATTCTTCCGATCTCCAAATATGACAAGATCGTTGGCGAGTTGAGCTACTCGAGCTTAGGTCCACCCTTTAGCCAACAGCTCTAATATTCTATACTGAACTCAAGAGACGAACACAGGAATATCTTCGGTTATCAATCAGCAAACCAGTCTCACAAACTTTCTTCACACACTTGTACACAGCTGCGGTTAGTGAAGTATTTCGACCGAAATTTCTTTTAAAAATTTACACTGTTTCGGCAACACAGCATCCACTTTGCAATATTTCGCGGCGTTAATCAAGCTTAACTCTATCCATTTTATACCTCGAAATATACTCGTAGTACTGAGTTTCCGTCAATTTTGAACACATAAGAACTGTCAATGTCAAAATAACATATCATTAAAAAGATACCAACACATGGCCCAACTTTTATAGTGTATGACAACTGCTAGGATTAACGCATAGAAATAAAATCTGCTTTTTGCAATCTAATCAAAAAATAGGGCTACCCAGGCTTAAGAAGCCTATATCCGGCTAAGTTGGCCATTAGAAAGTGTCTGCAGTAGGCTTGGACACCATAGTTTACTTGTCGTTGTTTAGAATGACCAGATAAAGAGCAAGATCCACAGCCACCATTGTTCGTAGCAAGAAGTACTCCAAGTACCCGAAGGTAGATACCACAATTTACTGGTTGTGGCCAACCTGACCGTAAGTTGTGAAGTATTAGACCGCCCGGCATGTACCACTTCTCATATAATCGAGTAGCAGGACGGTTAATCCATTTATAACGAATTTGGAGAACGAGCTGAGAATGGTTGTGTGACTAGGAAGAGCCAGAGTAGCAGATGCAGATGGAATGGCCTCAGTTTATAACCAACTGAGGGGTGAAATACTCATCCTCAGAAGCCATGCCGTTGGCTCAGATGTATGATTATCCTCATGCGACCTTATATCCAAGGGGTTGGATTTCCAGTCGTAACTATTCTCTGGTATGGATAAGGAATCTCAAAGATCCGTGTGGTAGACTAGCTAAATGGACAGTTAGACTACAGCAATTCGATTTTGAAATCGTACATCGCAAAAGGAAAGGTCACGCGGTTCCAGATATGCTGCGGAAGTAGCAAAACTGGGGAGCAAAGTACCGACCCATTGATCTCCAAGACGATGGTGAAAGTAGAATCGAATCCGTAAGCTTATCCATCCTAGATAGTAGAAAATGGACATGGATTGTTAGGACTAGACACGTGGTTGTTCATGATAGTAGCTTAGAATGGAAAGAAGTATTGCCGAAGGTAGATAGAGCTACGATTTTAAGGGAATGTCATGACAACGAGACAATGGGAGTAAGGAAAACTTTTGATAGAGTTGGAGCGAGGTACTTATAGCCGAAATTGAGGTCAGATGTTACGAAGCAAGTTAGGAACTGCAAGGTATGTCAAAGTGAGAAACTAGTAAACGATAAACCAGATGGTTTGATGGTCGAAAGGAGAGGAATTTCCGTGCCCTGGGAAATTATTTGTGTCGATTTAGTTGGTTCACTTCCAAAATCGAATAAAGATTTTGTTTACATTTACTATTGTAGATTATTTCAGTAGGTTTCCATTTAGGTCGCGACTGTTAGGGCCCTCTGTAAGCATCTGAAAGAGAACGTCTTCCTTCTATTTGGCATGCCGCAATGGATTGTCTATGACAACATTCCCCATGTCCGCAAAAAGGAATTGGCTGCGCTTGGCAAGGCACACGGGTCACAAATAAAACTCACTGCCCGTTGTCACGCTCAGGCTAATCCTGGAGAAAGGAAGGACTAGAAATGGAGGAGTAGCAAGACAAGGAAGAAAACTATGCCAGAAAGAGGGATAGCACCGCCAGGAATAAAGATAAGTAGAGTGTAGAACAGGCAGTTAGTGTAGAAAATCGTTGTTCTTAAATTGAAAGTGAGACTCTCGGGAAAAACAAGACACGCCATCCGATAAATATATTGGCGGGTCAATCTACTACATTGTCAAGCTCCAATAGAGCTTTTGTAATGTTTGTTTTTTGTTTGTTCGTCTTCGAGGACGATTTTTTGAACTGTCCCAGGTTTACCTGCCTCTTAACGCGCTACTTGGCGTGTAATAAACCCACACCTGGAATTAGTACTGATTCCAATAGTTATTTTTGATTCTGGGTAACGTTAGACAGTTGCCGGGAATTCAATCATACTCGTAACAAGATCTAGACCGATGTCTTAACATTTGACTTGCTGGCCCTCTATTTTTATAGTTCGACCCATCTGTCACGGAGGAAGATAAGAGAAAACTCTTTGGTGATCAGGGATAAAAAAGTAACGAATCGGCCACAAATACAATAATTTCAACATTTTGAAAAATTAGCCGAAAACACGAAGACAGCACAACAATTTCGAGCAACAAACCAGAAATTGCGCATCCTAATATTTTTTTTCGCGAAATTTGTACTCGAATTTGCTTGAAGGAAGTAAAATATACTTCCAGTTGCTCGTACATGGCAACTCTAAGACCGAACGACACCCTTATTCTTGAATAATTTCACATTATTTGCAAGTGTTTAAGTTATTTTGTCAAATAGCTTAAGGATGCCTTTATTCGTTATCCCTCTCCGCTATATTTTCTATTTTTTCTAGCTCTATCCCACTATTTCCTTGTATACTACGAGTAGCTAGCACTGCCATGCCATACTGCCGTTGAAATATTATTTTTCCCTTACCAACATTTTGGAATAGCTGGAATTGCCAGATTATTTTTATGGTCGATTGTTCGAGATCTGTATATGAATTGAAAGGATTTAACCGGTAATGCATACATACACACTACATAGTTGCGAGGGGAAGTTATTCAACATTTTTTCCTTTTTTTTTTCTTGTTTGTGAGGTGGTAGGACTCACTGGGAGTTGGTTGTATTTCATGTGGAAATTTAGATGGAACCAAACTGAAGATAGTGAATCTGTGTATGGGTGTGTGTGTGTGTCTTTTTTTGTAGAAACTTTAGTTTTATAGCTCATCATATTCAATTCGCTGGTGTAGTGTGTAAGTCCTTTTTTAGGGGTGCCATACTCTATTTCAATTCGGCAGGAGATATTTGCTTGAACTTTATGTCTTTATTATTTTCGAACGTTAAACATTTGTTTGCTCACTTGGGGGGTAGTAACACAGATCGATTTTGTATATTTTAGTCATCCCCCTCAGCCTGTGCTGGAGGGAAGGAGGATTCTATTTTTTTTTATTTTGTTGGCACCCAAACGCAACATACCCTTTTGATGGTATTCACTGGTTGTATGGTTCGCTTTTATTAAACCGTTTATGCATGATTTATTAACGATTCGTTACACTTTTTTTTTTTCCTCATAGATTCCCAATTGTGAATAGAGGCTCAGATAGGGATGGCTTAGGTCGGGGGTTGTTGAAGTAGATACACAGTCAAATAGAAAGTTAATAGGTGCTCTGCGATTTGGTTTAGTCGTATCGTATCTGTTGGGGTTTTTATCTATGTTACTGTTGTTTGACGGTTGAAATTTGAATGGACGATAGATAAAGGTTATCGGGTTGCTTTGTTCGAAATCACTTTCATAAGCTACAAAGTCAGAGAAAAAAAAAGCACGAGAGCAATAAATCATTTATGAACAGAAGCTTAAGTGAAGAGGTAATTTAAAAGGATACCGGTACAACGGAACGATTAAATACTTAAGGGGAATATTGATAAAATATTGGACGACTAGTGTCCTTTAGTTTAAAAAATATTAAGCTTTCGCCGCAGATCCGGATAGGGTCAAAATCGCACTCTAACCATACTTGAACGAATTAAGGAGAAACTAACATTTATCAGTGAGAACAGTGTCTTAAGACTTTCTCATAATTCTTCAAGGTCAAGAGTTGAGATTTTACACACTTACCTACCGGTATCGAGCAGGCTTGGTTCCAATATCAAATGGGCTCACACCAAATGTGGAAGTGTGCGAAGAATATTGTATTGCAGGCCGAACGATACCTTTTGATACTTGTAACCCTGAGGATTCTTCTGTTTTTTTAAGTTGCTCTGGCATGGCGGGAAGTCTTACAGTTAAAGTTCACAACTCTGAACTAGAAGTGGCACATTAGAGTTCATATAGGTGACCTTATATAACTATACTCCAGATGGTCCTCTCAATTGTGATAATCCACTCATGTTCTCTTCGACCGAGTTCGAGGCAAGGAATCTGAAGTTTCCAAGAACATGGTCTGACAAAAATCCGCCGAAATGTTAGATTTTTCAAATCGATGACTCATGCGGCTGTTTCTGTATAAAATTCGGTAGATAAGGCTATTAGTGCGCTCGAGAAATTCTCTAAAACAGTACAGTGTCAAAAGGAAGAGAAAATAAGTGCATCGATCATTGTAATAATAATTGTAGGAAATATACACGGACCACTTTTCTACGTCCCACCACGTCTAGAAATATAGGACAGCTATTTTGGCTCTTAGTGAAATACAGATAGATCCCCGCCACATCTATCAGATCTCTGTAATCTGAAGCGATCTTGCTAGAAAATTATGCCATTATTCTTCCCTTACCGCTCGCCACTTATGTCCGAATTGATGTTGTTTACGAAACTCTACCACAATGCAATCCTTACTTGATTCCAGGATTCAGCTTGATGTGGCTAAAATTCCATCTCTGTAAGTAAATTATCCACAACTGCTTTATTTTGAGAAGCCCCAAACTGAACAGCAATTCTACCTCTAATGAGTTTGATGCGCTGTCTGGCTGCATTCAAAGAATTGTATCCCTGTATCCTCATACTAATATCGTTAGCACGGGCAATCTCAATATACACAATTCTGTATTATTTCGACATTCTGGAACACAACTTTCGAAAGATGGTACCAGCTTGTAAATGAAACCACGCGAGAACTTTCACCCCTCAAGACTCGTCTAACCATTGTCTAAGGCAACTTTTCGTACATGGACAGTGCAGTTATAGAAAAGATTTCTAAGAGAACTGTCTGGCAGTATGGAAAGTCAATTAAATGGATCTTATCAGCCAATGCGGTTTTCGTATTGGCAGAACCATTGTTGCATGTCTCACCGATAAGTAAACCAAAGCGTACATTAATCTTATCGACAGTTGCACTTAATATCTCTAAGTCGAAGATGAGTGCATTTGGAGTTAACAAATATTTAATGCACTAAAAATTACCTTTCGGAACGTCTAATTGAACTTGTTTTGGGTGATTTCAAGTCTGATATTCAAAAAATAAATGCTGATGTGCCACAGGGTTCCATTCTGTCTCCGGAACTCTTCCTAATTTTCACAAATGATCTATAATCAGCTACTTCTAATCCAATAAACTCATTTGCTGACGATAGCGTTTTATGATTTTCATATTCGTTCTTGGACTTACTTTCCTGCTCTTCAGCTGCATAGGCCAGTATTGCAACCGACAAAGGCTATAGTACCAAAAGGTGGAAATTGGATGATGCTATTGTTGTTGGGTACCGCCCTTGCAGCTTCTATTCACATGACCTTTAGCACGATATTGTAAATACTGTTGACCTGATCCACATTGTAAGGAGCCTTTCTGGGAATTTTTGTTTTTATAATATACTAGCTGAACCACCCGGCTTCTCTAGTGGGCATCAATTATTTTAGTTGCAAAAAAGTGTAAATTTATATTTTGAAAGTTTCTTATTGGGTCTATAACTTAATTCGTGCGGTTTGCTTAGAGATGGCGTTACTTGTATTATTCCATTGGAACATGCGTTGGAAAGCTACTGTCATTGTACGTCATTTTAGTGTATGTCATTCATTTGAAGCGTAAACAACAATAATTTTTTTTCACTCAAATATGTTGAACTTTGTGCCTGAAAAAGTGTTTTTGCAGGGAGTTCTTTTTCATTACTTTAATATGAAGAAAACTGCTGCCGAAAGTCATCGTATTTTGGTGGAAGTTTATGATGAACATGCGCTAGCTGAGCGAACGTGCCGAAAGTGGTTTGCACGATTTAAAAGTTACGATTTTGGCTTAAAAGACGAAGAACGTCCTGGGCAGCCAACAAAGAATCTTTGAGCGTCACTCAAGCAGGCATTTCAAAACGTTTAAAAGCAGCTGGAACTCAAGCCGAGAGGCGTCGAAAGGCGGTTTTGCATGTCCGAAATGCTGCTTGAACGCCACAAAAGGAAGTCATTTTTGCATCAGATTGTTACTGGTGATGAAAAATGGATTCATTACGACAACCCCAAGCGCAAAAAATCATATGTGAAACCCGGCCAACCAGCCAAATCAACGGCAAAGCCGAATATTCATGGCGCGAAGGTAATGCTCTGTATTAAGTAGAATCAGATGGGTGTGCTTTATTATGAGCCGCTAAAACCAGGTGAAACCATCAATGGACAACGCTACCGAACACAATCAATCCATTTGAAGAGAGCAGTAGCCGAAAAACGCCTGGAATATGCGACCAGACATGAGGCAATAATTTTCCATCATGACAACGCTCGGCCCCACGTTGCTATTCCGGTAAAGAACTATTTGGAAAAGAGTGGATGGGAAGTCTTACCCCACCCGCCTTATAGCCCAGACCTTGCCCTTCTCACTACCATTTGTTGGGATATATGCAGAGCAGAATATCAAAAATTAGCTTGATTCATTCTTGACTGCCAAGCCGGCGCAGTTCTTTTGGGATGGGATCCACAAATTGCCAGAAAGATGGGAAAAAGTCATAGTCAAAGTCAAAAGTCATAGCTTCAGATGGGCAATACTTTGCATAATACTTTTATACATGTTTTTCTTAAATAAACGTTCAAATTTTGAAGAAAAAAAACCACACGAATTATATTTAAATTCATAAAATTAAAAATAATTTTATTTACAACTAATTTATTTCATTCGATTTCATATTTAAAATAAATTTGCGAAGTCTCAGAATTTACGAATTCGTACTAATGAAGCAGTCATTTAAAACAAAATGGCTAATCAGATGGAATAAGCGGGATGCGAGGAATGAACACAGTGTTTTCTTGGCAATTCTTTCTACTTCTTTTGCAATGCTTTTATCTGCAGTCTGGTCCGATTGCACATTTTTGGAAGGTTTAAATTTCGTAAGGGTTTAACAGGTGCGTCTACTTTTAATATCAATTTGTGCGAAGGAATGCCTGGGGAATTAAAAGTGTGTTGCAATTCGTGCGGATAATGCCCAACTCCTTCTGCACGTACTATTAAATCAATAGACTTGTATTTCAGGAGCTTTCAACTTAAGTAAGAGCATTGATTTCATTAGCTTCATCATTTTTTAGTGTTTATATAGCCATATAATTGGTTTGGCACTGATGTTTTTTAGTCGTCCACGATGTGGCACAAGCTATGGGGAATTCCTATTTTTCATCCTTTTCTTCTACGCTTCCCTTGTCTATCTTTGGAAGTAGTTGGGTGGTAAGCTCTCCTCGACACACGTCATTTCCCAAATCAACTCTCATTTTTTTTTTAAGGTGTATAAAGCTAAGTACAGACGATTGTCAGGTCTGACAATATTATCAGATCTGTCAGTAAAAAATTTTTCTGAAATGTCTTACAACCGTGTGATCTTACAAATTTTTTTGACAATATTGTAAGAAACGTCATTGTCAGGTCATTGTCAGACGGCCACCTGACAATAAAATTGTCAAGTATCTGACAACCGTCTGAATACGTCTGAACAATCAATTTTTATTAATTGTCAGAGATTGGAAAATTGTCAGACTCATTGGAAATTGTAAGCATCTTGTGGGATGTTGGATGCGCAGAGTACAAACTGCCCAAGGCTAATCTGTGGCAAGAAGTTGCGGAAGCCATTAATATGCCGGTGCAAAGGCAAATGGTCAAATCTGCACACTACATTCAACACCAACCTAGATAATGTTCGAAAAAAAAAATTCAGGTCAAGCTGCAAATGAAACCATCCCAATCTCCTGGAAATATTTTAAACAAATGATGTTCCTGGAGGCGAGCAAAGTGCTCCAATCCACACAATCAACATCATCTTTGGAATTAGTAAATATTTCTTCATTGATTTTGGTTTTAAGAATCGATTTTGATTTCTGTGTTGTGTTTTTTCAGAACTCCACGCTGGACGACCATTCCTTTCTCAAATCATTTGGAAAGTGTGATATGTCATCAACGTCTAGACCGGGGAAGACTCTGAAGCAGAAGGTTGGCATGTCGACACCATTGCCATCCTCAGCTGATACCAACACAAGCACGACCCTAAAACAAATCGCGGTTGAAGCACTGCAGTCCATTCGTTTTCAGAAAAAAGAACCGAACACATCGCCATGCGAATACATGGCATCGGAATTGCAAAATTTAGCCCCGCAGCAGAGTGCATATGCCAGACTGCAATTGAGGCGTGCATTTAATGATATTTTTGATATTTTTGACCAAGTTTCTTTGATGGTGCGTACATATTTATTGCTTCATCAGATTTACATCTTTAATTATTTTTTTCCTTCTAGTCTTCGTCTCATGAGGAGCTGCCGCTAGATGTGCTGGTACAACAGTGTAGTGACTCCAACGAATTATTGATAATTCCACCACCATCGATAGCCCCATCGACCAGGAAAAAAATTGTGGCAAATCTTCATTTTATTTAAAATATTTCAGATACTCGTATTTCACTTTCACTTTTCTCTGCACACGACAACCAAAACCTTCAGTTTAATTTCTCTAACAATGCCTTTCAATGTATCAACCAATTTTTCATAAACAAACCTCTTCCAATCGTGTTAACTGACAATTTTCAACCTGACAATATTTTCAGAAACGTCATTGTCAGAAAATTGTCAGACGGCCAGCTGACAATGAGATTGTCAGACTTACTGTCTGACCTGACAATCGTCTGATTTGAGGCAAGCCTTTACTTCATCAGCACGTGAAATGTCTGAATAATACTCCAACACATTTACGAATAATGCAGTCATCGACAAAATTGTACCCCAACAATTTCTGTTGATAGGCACAATTTAACAGAAAGCTGTAAAACTGTAAACACTGTTGAAAACTTCATTTGTGATTTTTTTTTTTTTTTCTATTTTTTGCTGAAGAGATCACAAACTAAAGATCAAAACAATCAGGATGTAGCCTCCCCCCACACACACACACACACAACTGTGGCAATGGTCTCCACTGAAGAAAAATTGCAGGCGATGATTTGATTAATTGTTTTTAGCATTACTTAGCCCCAGGGCAACGCAGAAGGATGATTTACAGTCCGTTTGATAAGATCGTATACGGCAAAACTCGTTTATGAAAACCGGTTTGGAAGTGACATTTGCATTAGCAGATAAAAAAATACTTCTGCTAAGATGCTTTGATTAAAAAAATTTAAAGAGTGTTCAATTTTTGTCAGAGACGGAAGTATTTTAAAATGAGTGTCGCGTCCAAAAGGACCGAAAATGTCACACGGAGCAGCTGCTAAATACATGAAAAAGTCAAAAGCATTTATTAGCAAGTGGGTGCACCGTTATTCCCAAGTTAAAAATGTGGATGATTTGCCGGATCGTGGGTCTACGCCAAAAACAACACAAAAGCAAGATAAAATGATTCTACGCGTGTTTGAAAAAAATCCTCTTCTATCGTTACGTGGAGGACAAGGGATTTTACGTAAAAGGAGTCTAAATGTGTGTTGTGATACGATACGAAGACGTTTACTAGCCAATAATGTAAAATTTCGAAGCACAATGATGGTTTCTTTACTGTCAAAAAAACACGTAGAAAAACGACTCAGTTGGGCCAAGGAGAATTTGGACAGAGATTGGAACAACGTTATTTTTTCGGATGAAGCTTATTTTTTGGGCATGGTCTCCTATCACTCATACCTGGTGTACACAATCCAATAAATTAATCTAGCGGACCGTCAAACACCCGGCAAAGGTGCACACTTGGGGATGCTTCTCAAAACAAGGATTTGGCAAATTGTGCATGTTTACAAATAACTTAAACGCACCCAACATGGTCAAAATTTATAAGAAGGCTTTATTACCATCTGCGAATTGGTTACTACAAGAAGATAATGACCCGAAACATTGCAGTCGTTTGTGCAGTGTGTGGAAACAAGAAAATGACGTCGATGTTTCATATTGGCCATCAAAGTCGCCGGATGCAAATCCCATTGAAAATGCTTGGGCATTCATGAAGCTAAAGCTCCAAGGCAAGAAGATATCGACGGTCAAACAATTATCACGAGAAATACGAGTTTTATGAAGATCTTTGTCTCAAGATTATGCTATAAGATTAGTAGAAAGCATGCCTAGAAGACTCCAAGCAATTATTGATAATGGAGGAGAGTGGACAACATATTAATTGAAAAGCATTCAAGTAAATAAACAAAATAAACCAGTACAATTGATTTTTTTTTAGTATTATAAGTTCTTCCTTAAGTTTTGCCGTATACGATCTTACCAAACGGACTGTATATCTTAAATAAATCAGCGGCGAAATTACTAAATTCACTTGTTTTTTATTTTTTAAATCCGATGAGCCATTATTGAGCTAGGGCTGTGTTAACAACTTTTAGTGTCAAGAAAATCAATCTCAACCCCCTTTATGCCACTTAGACCTTGAATCCTTGAAAATCCGTTTTTATTTCGCATCGAGGCAAAATTAGGAATAACTGTGCGAAATTTCAAGTCCCTACGTCTAGCAGTTTTTGAGAAACCGTGATGACAAGGATAAATGAAGTTTTAAGGTATTTAAAGATTGCCGGCTGCTTTAAAGAGATTGCCTCTTCTGCACCTAAATTATTTAAGTAATTGGCCTGATTAGAACGGATTTTCATTCAGGAGTTGACTACTGTAAATCAATTTTCTTGTCAAAGCGAATAATTATTCGTACCCAACAAAAGAAACAGCAGCATGTGCATATAGGATAGTCAAGAGAATATCGACGAACTCGCGAGGTTTTCTTAAGTAAGCTGAGCAGTTTAAGTTGGAGATTATAGGGCGGCAGGACGTAATGATCAGCTCATATCAGTTCGGCCAGAGAGAAGCATATAAATCTGCATTGGACAGTTCTCATGCTTAAATGGTTTTTGTAGTAGTGGAAAGATAAGTGGCCTACCAAGGTGATGTAAAAGGAATTCCGGACTTAAAAATAAAAGAAGTCTTTACGCCACCTTGTTACAAGGCCAATATTGATGTAGAAATAAATCGTTATGGATAAGTCCGCATAGAGGTGATGGAGCTCCAGTTGTAGTGGGTTCATTTAAAAAATGTTAACTACGAGTACTTCCAAGAGTCTGATATGGCTTGACACTTCTTTATGTTGAACTTATAAATGTTTTCGGTGCATCATATTAGCAACCTATGGTATGGAAACATATTTGGGAATTCTTTAAAAAAATATACAATCATTGGCAGTCAAAATGAAAACTAGCGGGCCATGCTGTCTGCCTTGTGGGACATCTAAAGGGACTTTAATCAATTTAAATAAATCAGAAAAAATTGAATGGAAAGTGATACAAATAGAATTTGGCCTTTTTGGAATCTGTAGCAATCACTTCCACTTCTTTTCCTTGTTCTTGGGCAAATAGTGTGCAAGAAACAAACTAAATAAAGTTGGTAGCTACTGATGTCCCTCAAAGAGATCCATATTGCTTGCATAGGTGCTTACAAGGGCCTTAGGTATACAAGACAGCTTAGGAATGCGTCGGTAGGTGCTATTAGAGCTATTAGTGTGTTAGTATGTTAGTATGTTTGCTGTTATTGGCATTAATCTAAGTTAGAGAAATGAAGATCAACACAGTTTGAAATATCAACTGTTAAGGTCAGGTCCAGTTTAGGTCAAGGAATACCAGGAATGCAATGAAAAAATAAACAAAACGCTGGCGCTGGCAGCCCGGTATGGGCCATGACCTAGCTTCTTGGCACTCATTTATGTTGCTCATGTTTTCATTTTTGTCAAATCTGAGCGGGGCCTACGGTTTATCGCCGAGTCCGAACGGCACTCTTTAGAAGCTTTTTCGTAGGCAATTTTACTTTCGGGAGTTTGCCATTGCCCGCCGAAAGAGGATGGCGATTTGAAAAATTGTTGGTGACCCAGCCAGGAATCGAACCCAGACTGTCTGCGTGATAGTAAAATGAGCTAACTATAGCGCCATCGCCATCATATTGCAAAGAGTAGCATTTATTTGAAAGAGTTCAGAAAAGCAGGCAATAACGAGGAGTTCTATACCTGAAAATGCAGTTGAGACAAGGGAGTAAGATTCCTCATTGGGCTGAGTGGATAAGTGAGACTAAAATCCATAGTATCAGCAAAGCCAATAATAATATCAAAAATGAGCCAAAATTTATATAAAAAAATTTATGTCAAATACATAAATCCGTTGAAGTCAAAAACGGATTGGTTTGAGTTGACGTTTCGAAGCATACCGTAAGAGGTGTGATGGGTTGAAATAAAGAAGAGATAAGGGATTCCTAAATGACTAAGGTTAGTACGAGTATTGTAGGAAATATAGTTGTAAAGGGAGGCGCAATCTACGGAACCAGAGAGCAGTTGATAAATGAAGAGAATGCCAGCTACGTCTTTGTGTTTTTCGAAGGTGTTCAAGTTAAGAAGTTTAAGGCGGTCGCAATAAATTGGTAAAATAAGAGAGCCATGGGGTAGTCAGGGTAGTCATCTAACAGCAAATCGAAGGAAACGGTGCGGAATGTCCCCTATTTGGGATATGTGAACTCGCTAAACCATGATTGGCTGGCATATTCGAGACGAGGGCGGTTTTATAAAACCAAGTAAAGAGTTGGCTTTAAGGACTATCTGATCTAAATGCGAGCGGAAGCTTAACTCTCTATCGTACAATATTCCACGGTTGCTAAGAGGTTGCACCAGTGGAAAATAACGTCGAGCAGCAGATTGGTTGGACTTGAATGACAATGTCATAAAGAGATATTAAGTTCTAGGCAATTTTTTCGATACCAAGTATAATAGAAAACATATCAAGGTGTTCTTGAAAGAGTATAGAGTCGTAGTGAGAGGAAATTGTTTTGAACAACTTGGTATCGTCGGTGTAAATGGAAAGGTAACAGTGTCTAATAATTCTATCAACATCGTTTATTGTGAAGATAAAATGAAGGGGACCTAGATGGTTGCCTTGTGGGACACCGAATGTGGTTAGAAATGGGGTTTGGACGGTTGATCTGAAGCGAACGCTATAGTAACAATCATTTTAATAATATTAGGTCAAGGCCACGTGAAGACAATTTGCAAAGGGTCAATTGATGAGATGCTTTACCAAAGTCTTTAGTAAAATCTGTAACAATAACATAGATTTCGTTGACAATTTCTAGGGCGGTAGCGCAAACGACACGAATCTAACCAAATTTGTAGATGTGCATCTACCTTTCAGGAATCCATGCTGACTGGGGAATATAAGTTAAATTACCAGGGCTGGTTTGTCTTTTAATAGAGAGGGATTTAGGTCTGAACTATGTGCATTTTAAAGGGCAAGAATCTGTTGAACTTTTTTATGAGGCCTTGGATTGTGATTATAACTAGGGAATTGAAGGGTATCGCCCGATGGTAAGATCTTAAGCCGGCCTATGTGGGTCTTTATTATATTCACGACAGAACATTAGCCTAACCTAATCTGCTTTCTAAGAACGGAGCAGGTACATTACTAATTGGCTTTCGAGGAGATTTTATCAGCTTTGGGAATTTAAAAGACTCAGAGATGGTTCTCTTCTGGCTGAAGCTTAAAACAAAGACATTCTATATTAAATCGTACTCATGGTAGAAGTTCTTAGTGGAAAAGAGGAAAAACCTCAATTTTACGAGCTAACCGAAGGAAACCAATTTGCTGCGGTACTTTGAAGCAGGAAAACCTTTTATCCTACGCTTCCTTGTGGTAATGCTTCTCTGCATTATGTTGTAGATAATCATAATGACTATTTGCAAGCCACAGACCTTTAAAGTTTGACTCTTTGAATCGTAAATTCTTACCCATCTGTCATAAGTCGTAATAGCTAACCACAAACTACAAAATTACAATTAGTTTACACACAACGTACTCCAAAGAATATGTGTATCTTAACAGCGATTCTATTAATTTGCATTCATCCTACTACACTTCATAAAACCCTTAAAACTTTTCAAACTTTCTAATTGAATAATACAGCCCCCGTGCCTTTGTTTGGTATCTATCTTCAAAACCATATGCTCAGAACAACAAACTCTTGACTAATTATCAACTATAATGCGACAATAAAGTGTCACCAACAGCTGTTGGTGGAACACATCCCCTTTGGCGTGACAGCGAAAACTCTATCCCAAAGTTGAAGGATTCACCGAAATTTCCTCTGAAAAACCAAAAATGAGAAGGAGTCGGCAGGAGAGACAGAGGAACACCGAAAAAAAAAAAAAAAAAAAAAAAAAACTTTACGAGTACATCCCTTCGATAGAATGTAGTGCTAGCCACACATCACAGCACTGTGCCACACAGCCAGCCACTCATTGGTAACACCCTGCGAGGCATGAATGACATGCAATTTGATGGCGACAATTTTCGCTGTTCATCATGCCACCACGAATACACCACATCACACACATGGTACACTATGTGTTCTATGGTATCCCATGAAACTCTGAACTCCATAGATAGTCAGTATTAGAGTACGAGTACCATATAGTATATCTACGCAACGAACATACCAAGAGAAGACCAGCTAAAACCCAGACCCACTGCCCAAAATGAGGCAAGAAAATTGCTTTTGTCATGATGTGACAAGGATATGTGATGGCAACTTCGAGACGAGTTAGATTCGGGACAGGACAACGCTCCTCGTCACCACTTGATTACGTGGTTTCAACGGCAAAATACAACTACAAGGATGACAATGAGATCTCCTTTCATTTCGAGGGACATCACTTGCCTCGTGCTTGAGGATATCAAAAGAATGAAACCAAACACAGAAAAAAAAATTAATTGAACACAAAAATTAAGTGAGCAAACCCTTTTTCTTAGTTATGCCCTCCGGCCTCGGATGAGGTCAAACAAAAAACCACAAAAATTGGAACTTTTGTCATTAGAGCGAGCTAGCGCTTTATGAATACTCGAACTCGTATCCGTGGCTTCTGGAGCTCGCTCGCTGTGGGTCATTAGAGGCGCCTTCATGAATGTGTACCGACATCGATGTAAAGAAGTTGCAAAAGTTTCCCTTCCATAGTCGAACTCATTTAAACGAATAATTTATTCCAGGGATAATGAATTCAAAGGAGAGTATGGGTGTAGGGTTCTATTTTAAACTGCGAAACTGTAACTTAAACTCAAACCGAAACCAGTAACAAACGAACAGTTCTGTAGCTACGAGTAGCACGCGTTTGATAATGCATGTCAAGGAGCGTTTTTTGTTGTTTTTTTTTGTGTATATTGTTTGAAAGGACTTAATAGTCGCACATTAATCATTAGTTGTTGTAACGGTTGGTTAACAACGCAACGGAAAACGTTGAAATATTCGAATTCGTTTCCGCTTTCATCCATTTCAATTCATCAGCTCTTTTTCGGAAATCACTTCTAGATCATTAGATGCGCACATTTTCATTTCACTTTGAAAAGTGCTTAATTATAGCCGAGGAGGGGCACTAATTTTTCAAATCGATTTCAAATCTAAACTTCTGCTGCTACTTTAGTTTTTTAGTTTTAAACGCATTTTATTTTCTTAATCATTAATTCTTACATACTAACAAAAAATGCTTAAATGCTAGCTTACAATTACTAAACAATCTTATACTAACTTACTGGCCCTACACAGACACTCTAAGCTACTCTAAATTTTTAATACTATGTCTTTCGACTTCATTTACATTTTATTTATGATATTAATTTTCTATTCTTAAGGCTAAGAAAAACATTGTTAACAAAAACTTAGCATATGGACAATTTTTTTATTTTTTATAAAAACTTAATATCTAACTTAAAATAAACCTTAGTCTAGCTAACCTACAAACACAATACACACATATAAACACATATACATTATACACAATAATATACATATATTAGTATATAACTTTGTATATACTAATATATATATATATTTCTTAAATGCTAACCTAAACCTATGTAAGCTGGCCATCGCTATTTACAGAGCAAATAGACTGGTCAGCTCTGCCTCATTAGTGAGGCTGGTCCGTAATTGACGGAAACGACGACGAAACATCTTCCCCATCATTCAACCACCAGAAATGCTGGTGCTGCCGAACGACATCCCTCTTATCGCGTTTCCCCACCGCCCTACTGAACCTGAGACGATCCACCCTGCCGTGTGCGACGTCTCTGTTGTAGTTGAGTCGCCTGTCCCCAGCTGTCCGAGCGACATGGAAGATTAACGGGATCGCTGACCTATCCTGGATCAACCCTATCTGATCAAAGTAGAGGAATGCTTCCGGTGGAACGAAGCCGTTAGAGCGCACACTCTCATGATAAATGTAATTGGGGTAGTAAGCCCCGGATATCAGGTTATTCGTCGAGGCCATTGCTCTTGCAATGTGCCTTCGAGTCAGCTTAATAACGAAGTTGTCCACTCGTATTAGGTTCGCCCTGTTGTAAAGGACCTCATTAGGATAAAATTTTTTGTACTCCGACTCTGGTGTTCTGTACAAGCGAAGACAAGCCCTAAGGCAAGCCCTCTCAAACACCCGAATCTTTTCCATTAAGCTTGCTCGTACATTGAACCACACGGGACACCCAAATACCAGCATGGGCCTGATAAGGGCCATGTAGCAGATTATCTTTACCCTCGCATCGAGTTGGCTGCTATAAAACAGTCTCTTTGTGAGGGCAAAAGCGCCTTTAGCTCTGGCTAGAGCAGCATCTACATTTTTGTTAAAATACAGAAACTGATCTAGCCAGATCCCAAGGTATCTGACCACACTTCGACAGGCAAGAGGCTGTCCGTGTTGTCCAATGATCGAGAACTTTCGCCAATTTTTTTCTGGTATCCCTAGAGGCTCCAGACAACGGCGTCCTAAAAAGAATAGTTTCCGACTTCTGAAAGATGACTTTCAACTTCCAGTCATCGCAAAATCGTCTTATCTTATCGAAGTCACGCTGTAAGAGACTATTAATGACCTCGATTTTTGGACCTGTTCTGTACGCTATCAAGTCGTCTGCGTACGCAATAGTATGGGGAAGTGAACCTATCAAGTCGCTTGTATAAATGTTGAATAGGATCGGCGAATTGACCGCGCCTTGCTGAAGACCATTTTTAATTTGAAATATTCCAACAGAAGTCACATCAGCACTTTTCACGATGAACTGTCTGTTGGTTAGCATATTATAAAGAATGTACAAGAGCGGTTTACTGATTCCCAAACTAGCCAGCTTGTAGAAAAGACCTTCTAACCATACGGTGTCGAAAGCCTTCTCCAAGTCAACTAGGCAGGCACCAGTACACTGTTTTTTGGCTTTATTCCATTGGATATCGGACACCAGTTTAGACGCGGCATGTGAGATTGCATGTCCTGCCTTAAAACCGAATTGATTATCCGGAACTATATGTTTGTCCTCAACCCACCTAGTCAGAGCTCTATTGATTATTTTTTCGAACACCTTACTGATATTCGGAAGGAGACTTATCGACCGAAGATTCGCCGGATTGGATATATCCTTTCCCTTTTTGGGGATAGGTTGAACCACCGCCGCTTTCCAATGCGCTGGATAATGTGCATTATTCATTGCATTATTAAACAGGGTGGTATAAATGTCCACCGCTTCTAGAGGAAGATGTCGAAGCACGATGTTCGGAATACCATCGGTCCCCACTGATTTCTTACTTCTGATTGTGTCGAAGATCTCATGGAGTTCTTCCTTCGAAATGAACGGGGGTAGGCCACCTTCTCTAGCAATGACATTATTTGCCATATTTTCGTCGCTGAAGCGGGTGAAACCAGAGCCCTCGGATCGCCAGTTCTCTACTTCATTTCGAATATAGAAGTTGTGCACCAAGACGCGATTGTCCAGGTCATAATTAGAACCAATGATATCATTGGCCTTGCATACTTCCTGGAAAGTCGCCCCTATGTTAGTAATCGTTCGTTGTCTGTTGTCCGGGCTATTTTAAGACACTGAAGGTCGTTTTGATTTTTTCTCCGAAAAAGTTTATTTATTTGTGGGAACATATTCGGGTTGCTGGTGTTTACAGCCCGAACCTTGTTGTTCCAATACAAACTTACAGCAATTCTGTAATTCTCTTTAATTAACGTTTGAATATTTTTAATCGACGACTTCAGTGTCCTAATCTCTGGGTCTTGTCTGTCTGTAAACTGTCTGTATAACTTTTTCAGCCTTGTCAGAAGTCTACTTTTCTGTCGGTGCAGTGCGTCAATAGTAGGATTGCGGAACAGATCTTCGTTAGTCGTTTGTTTATACCGTGGTATTGTAGTGTCCATAGTTTGTTTAATTGTCTCGTCCATTCGTTTTAGGTATTTGTCGATCTCCTCGTTTGACAGATTCCTATTGGACAGTGGGTGGAGCGTGTTCGAGGAGAGTGCTCTTGACAAGGTTGCGGAGAAACGTGTCCATCGAGTCTTACTGTAGTTGTAAGAATATCTTTGGACAAACTCCTCCAATTCCGCAATTTCGTTGGGAACTGTGATTTCTGTGCTAAAACCGCAATGGTCGCTGTCATACACGAATGTGCGCAGACAGTTAAGCGTTTGTGAATTCGTACCTGTCAGTCGTATACGTTCGTCGTACAGTAATAGATCCAAATAAGACCCGCCTCTGGGAAACGACGGGTTATCCGTCGCTTTAAGACCGAGTCTATACATGGCATCGTGCTGACCCCACCAATCGAGTAGTAGGTTCCCTCTAGTATTTGGCAAATTATTTCCCCAATCTCTGTGTCTAGCGTTAAAGTCCCCGCCGATTATAAAATAATTCTCCCCCGATTCCAGCCTCAGAAGTCGAAAAAGTGCGTCGAGCTCTGTAATGAATAAGGTGGATTGTGAAGCCCCAGATGCATAAACAGAGGCCAAGTACAGCCGCTTTCCACTGCGGAGGGGGATGTAAATGACGACTGCCTCCAACACCCGGAACCTGCGCAACACTCTCTTGTACACTCTGTGAAATTTTATACCTTCTTTAATGAAGATCGCGACGCCGCCTCCACGTTTGGATCTGGGCCGATTTCTTCTTCTAACAATATAATTATTGTACTCCAGTTTGTGCTTATCGGTTAGCTTGGTTTCGCTAGCGAAAAGCACATCAGGAGTTTGGTCTTGTAGCAATTTAAACATCGCGGCTCTTCGTTCGATCCTAATCAGTGAATTAACATTCACCGCAAGGACCTTCAAAGTTTGCTCCACCATGTGCGTACCCATTACGACATGTGTTGCGTTAGGCCCGGCAGCATCGCGTTGATCTGGTCCACCCGCTTGGCCTGTTCTTGCACCTGCTGTTGCAGCTGTGCCATCTGCCCTTGGATTGCGAGCAAGATGGCCAGCATGTTAGGTGCAGCTTCTGTTGTTCTCGGCATTGGCGCCGGAGAAGCAACAGCCGCTTGCTGTGCCGTAGCCCCTCTACCTGACACCATTTGAGCGTAGGAGATTTGGGACGTGACGGCTGGTGTTTGAAACCTAACAGGTGAACGTTTGACCTCCACCTTCTGTTGCCGAGCCAGTTTTGTTTTTTTAATGTCAGCGAACTTAGGACAACCCCGATAGTTTGCGGTGTGTCCCACGTTTCCACATAACACGCACGAGAGCTGCGTCCTATCGGATGCTCCGTCCCTACCCAAAGCACACTCTTCGGAACTGTGGTTCTTTGCGCACTTCACGCATCGAGGCTGCATTTGGCAGTTCGACGCGGCGTGCCCGAACCTCTGGCAGCGAACACATTGTATAACGCCTTCGCTCCTTTTTAATTTTTCCCAGTGAACCACCTGGTAGTCTAGGACATTGATACTCCTTAGACTATCCAGACGGCTTTCGGGACTGAGCTGTACCAGGAAGAACGGCAGACCCAGTTTCTCCCGCCTGGCTCTAGCTGTGGTAAATGGCTTTACCCCCACAAATTTGAGTCCTTCGCACTCCTTCTCTTTGAGCAGTGCCAGGATCTCCTCAGGATCAGAAGACGGTTCCAACCCCTTCAGCAGCATCGATTGCCGCTTTTCACACTTCGGTGTGAATGAGTAGTGCTCCGTCGTCGTTTCTTTTAGGAGCTCTTTCACTTTCGCATAGCCCTCCACTGTATTACAGTGGATGGCATGGCGATCGTTCCCCAATCTCTTTATATTAAAATTATTGCCAATTGCCAACTTACACAGGTCTTTGGTAGCATTTACCTCTAATTTGTATGTGTTGATGGGTGGAACCTTCTCCTTCTTCTTCTGCTGTTGTTGTTGTTGTTGTTGCTGCTTGTGTTGTTGTTGTTGCTGCTTGTGTTGTTGTTGCTGCTGCTGTTTTTTAAGCTGATGCGGTTTCAGCTGTTGTTGTTTTTGTAGCTGTTGCTGTTTCTGCAGCTGCTGTTCTTTCTGCTGCTGCTGTTTTGTTTGCTGCAGTTGTTGTTTCTGCTGCTGTTGGTTTTGTTTTTGTTGCAGTTGTTGTTTCTGCTCTTGTTGCTTTTCTTGTTGGGAGCTTTCAATTTCTAATCGCTCCCTTTGCCTGCGTGCAGTTTGTTTTTGCTTAATAGCAAGCACTTTTTCTTTCAGCTTTTGTATGCTGATGCTGATATCTTTTATTACTTCATCCTCATCTTCCGATTCAGATGCCGCTAGAGAGGCAAAGTTGTTGTTGCCCCCCTTATAATGGACCTCATCAGAGATGTGCATTAACGCATCATCTTGTTTTTTGTTTTGTTGTGTTGCTGTTGCTGTTTCAGCTGTTAAAGCAGCACTTATTTTAACTTTGGTTAGGTTAGGAGTGGTTCTTAACCTCCTCCTCCTTCTGATGGCTTTCGCCACGTTAATCAAAACGCAATTAATTGTCTTTGGGAGAAAACTAAAACACAATTTTCCATTTTTACGAAAAGCCGAAACACGAACACGTCTATTCTCGGTCTAGATCTGCGAACGACTGACTGCTGCTACTTTAGCTGGATTCAATGGACGAACTTTGCGAAATTCCAATCGATATTCGCCTTAATTGTGAATTCAACATTTAAACAGGGCGAGTTCAATGAATTCGTCTGTGCCTTTGTATTGTATCTGATGTACCAACTAGGGAAATCAGCGACTTCAACAGCTGAAGATTTGTTGAAATAGGACTGTACAAGCCTTGGACAGGCAGGCAGATTATCATCACAGGGCTAGCAATGTCAAGATCACAAAATATCGAAAAGATCCGGAGAGGGTAAGACAACTAGGGGAGAAAAACAGTCGTCGATTACTGGTTGAAAAACCTGGGAATTGTCGGGGAAAATCCAAAGAACAGGGTAAACAATCTACAATATTCCTCATTCATGGTACGCAAGTAGTAAAAATGGAAGTGCATCGTTGTACTGGTGGAACAATCGCCTTGCTTTAGCCTAAGAGTTTGAAGACGTTGCAATGCTAGAGACTACGAAAAAATACAAGAAAAATTGCTCGATGAGGAAGAATAAATGCGAAGGCTTCCAGGTGTACCGATAATAGGAGATCGTTTTGAAGTAAAAAAAAACCTCTTCTACGAAACAGAAGTGCCAGTGATATATAAAACTTCAAGAGAAGTTCTTCACGGTCCCGAACTAGTTTTATGGAATATCATGTACGATACAGCGGTGACATAGAGTCAACATAATTGCATCACAGCACTATTCATTGTAAAAACCAGAGAGGAAATGTCGCAACCACATTATCAGAGATATATGGTCTGGAAGTGACAAACTACAGACCAAAGCCGTTCTCATAAGTAACCCGAAGGAAGTCTGTTGCCAATGTTTCAGATCAAAGATCGAGTCAAAGCCTCATGTTCATTAACATAAGAAGACGCACACAGCCCATATGAATGCGCCCAGGTTCGGTGCAGGAAATAAATACTGATGGATAGAACTCCTATTTGGGCACCAGAAATAAATCTTGAGATTTACCTGAGAAGGGTAAATTCTATCAACTGAACGTCGTCACTCAAGTATGCTGCATATTCCAAACGATCTCGTTTGCTATCAGCACTTACAGCCGGGTGAATGTCTATCACTGGACAATATATCGCCATCCATGTTTAACGATGAAATGGAGAAGGCCATCATTTCAATATTCTTGCCACTTGCTTGGCAGTCAATAATTAGATATCCATTACTTTCAAGATATACCGTAAGTCCACACTTTTCATGGATATGTATGAAGAGGGTTGGCCAGTTTGCTGATGAAGCCTAAGAAAACTTGTTTTGTATAGTATTCGAATAAGTTTTCTTTTTTTAGATGTAACATCAGTTCCCCACCAAGCTCCAAGAATTGTTGGCAAGTGACCAAAGATGTATATGGCCTAGCGTTGTTCTAGTGAAAAATGACACTTTCCGATGTACCAATTCTGGCCGTTGTTGACAGTACACATCCGAATTGAGCATATAAGTTTTTGGACATAAATGAACTAACATAGATGGCAAACTCTACTACTACAGCTGCAAGCCTGGACCTTTTTCACAATCACACTGTAAGTGAATCACCAACACTAATCCAAGCCTGAGACCTGTCAAAATAGCCAAAATGACAGCAAATTTCACGTAACGTCCACTAGGTATATATAAAACAAAGCAAACATAAAAGAAAAAGTATTTTAACGTGGTCAATATTTATTTAAAGGTGGTGAAAAAGTAAATATAGTAGAACATATGAAAAAATACTTTTGTTTTGCTTTAAGTGTACCAAAAAATGATGGTTTCAGAACTAAATTAGTAAAAGACCTTGAAATCATAATTTAAAAGATTTATTTCAAGATATAAATGAATTGCAAATCAGCTTATCAGAAAACTTAAAATGGTATTGTAAGTCAATTGTGTAAGCTTTAAGTATATTTAGGAGCTGTGGGCGATTTTTTGTTGTTGTTTGACACGCATTAAGTAAACATTGTAATTTTATTAAGTAATACGATCCAATAAATTATAAATTATTATTCTTATCTTGTTTAAGTATTTCAAGAAAATATTTGTCAACTCGTTTAATTTAAAAATTTCAGGAATGATATTTATTTTTATTTACCATAAATAATAAAAAGGGTGGTATTTTTGATGTTAGTTTTCATCACCCGGAATAGCAAACGTGTACCAATATTGTTTAACTAATAAGATTTCTTGACCTTTTCGCAAAATTGTACCATTATAGCGTAGTGTTTGTGGAAAATACAGCATTCAATTTGCACAGATTTAGTTTTTTTCTTTCTTTTTCTTTCTTTTTTCAATGAATGTAAAAACTGAGTAACGAATTGGGAATTTGGTGAAAAATGAATGGCACAAAATTGTTAAAAAAAGTACTTACTAACGAGTCCCTAAACAAAAAAAAAACCAATCAGATTTGAAAAGCATTATTTTGCAAAATCTATGTCTTTTTGTCCAATGGCAATGGATCTTGGAATAGAAGTAAGTTGCTGTTTGAAATAAAACACCGATAAGTACTAATATAATTTTGCATTCACTTTAATTTTTTCTTACTATTTTGTAATAATTTCGTCGCTCGAGTTCTGACTCCCCGACAAATCATTCAATAATCGCGCATTTTATTTGGAATCAGAGCATGAAAAATGGTAGCTTTTAATTGTTTACTTCAAAATCGGACCAACGAGTTAGGTATTATTTTAAAATTCAACTTATTGGAAGTAGATTTTTTTTTCAATTTAGATATACATGTAAGAAAACTACCATTTACCATATAGCATTTTTATTTCTCTATTTTAAGTTAAATGTGTCCAGTTACACGTATATATATGTATATTTATAACATTTTTGAAGAATCAGTTTATTCTTTTAAGTACTTATAAATAATAGTTAGATACGAGGGCGGGTCAATAAGTCCGTGACTTTTTGAATTTCTGACCTCTTTACTGAAACAGCAACACTGCTCCTGTCAACAGGCATCTGTCAGTTGACTCCTGTCAAAATTTAAACTTGCTGCTTCAGTTAGTTTGTGTTTGACAGCTATTTTTATCAGACTACTCACTAATTTGAGGAGAAAATGGAAAAAATTGAATTTCGTGTGCTTATTAAGCATTATTTCTTGCGAAAAAAACCATTACCGAGACCAAGGCTAAGCTTGATAAATACTATGGGGACTCTGCACCATCGATTTCAATGGTAAAAAAGTGGTTTGCTGAATTTCGTTGTGGCCGTACAAGCACTGAAGATGCCGAACGTCCTGGACACCCAGTTGAGGTCTCTACACCCGAAACAATCGAATAAATTCACGATATGGTGTTGGCCGAACGAAGATTGAAAGTGCGAGAGATTGTGGAAGCCGTAGGGATCTCGCATGGCTCAGTGGTTTCAATTTTGAATGATCACTTGGGCATGAGAAAGCTTTTCGCAAGATGGGTGCCGCGTTTGCTCACAGTCGACCACAAACGCAATCGTGTAACAACTTCACAGGAAGGTTTGGCGTTGTTTAATCGCAATATGGAGAAGTTTTTGCGCCGTTTTGTAACCGTGGACGAAACATGGATCCATCACAACACACCAGAGAACAAACAACAGTCAATACAGTGGGCTTCTAAGGGTGAATCGGCGCCAAAGAAGGCCAAGGTGGGTTTGTCAGCCAATAAAGTTATGGCGACTGTTTTTTGGGATGCACGCGGGAAAATCCACATTGACTACCTTCAAAAGGGAAGAACAATCAATGGGGAATATTATGCCAACTTATTGGACCGATTCAATGACGATTTGAAGAAAAAAACGACGTCATTTGGCCAAGAAAAAAGTTCTTTTCCACCAAAACAATGCAAGGGTGCACACATGTGCAGTTGCCATGGCAAAAATCCATGAATTGGGCTATGAATTGCTCCCTCATCCACCCTATTCTCCAGATTTGGCTCCGAGTGACTACTTCTTGTTCCCAAACCTGAAGAAATGGCTTGGTGGAAAAAGATTTGACTCCAATGATGAAGTCATCTCGCAAACAAAGGCCTATTTTGAGGACCTCGACAAATCATTTTTTTTGGAAGGGATTAAAAAAATTGGAGAAGCGTTGGACAAAGTGTATAGAGCTCAAGGGAGACTACGTTGAAAAATAAAATTATTTTTTTATCAAAAAATCTGTGTTTTAATCCAAAAGTCACGGACTTATTGACCCGCCCTCGTAGATAGTTTGTTTGCTGTTTGCTACTTAACCAATATTTTAAAATCAATTTCACAAAAGGTTTGCGTTGAGTTAGATTTGCACAAATAAAAGTATTTAAAGTGATCATTAATCCTTTTCATGCATTTATAAGAAATTAAAACAATAATCAAATATTATGTATTTTTAATCTATTCATATTTCAGATATTCTAAGCTTATAAATTAATATTTTTCGGAACAGACCCTTCTGATAAAAACATTCATGGCGCACCAAAAAATTTGCCCACACCGGGGTGAAATGAAGAAATGTCAATACTTGACTAAAGAAGGAGCAAAACTGTAAGTGAAAAAAATTATTTCCTTTGTACGAGTATTTAATAAATAAATAAGTTTTTATTTTATAGATCAACTAATATGGCAAACTAGAAGAAATGCAGTTAAGGACGCAATATGCATGTGCATTCGTACCCCCCAGGATGCAAGGAATCCAGGTAAGTTTGCATTATGCATGTGAAAAAAAAATTGTTTGCACAATAATATTACCGGGGTGGACTAAAAAGTAAAATAATTTTTTTTCCACTTGCGTGGTATGTGTATATATTTGCATTTATTAATTATTTTTTCTCATTGACAGAAGCTAGATGAATCACACAATTCTTTGCATTTTTTTGCGGTTTTTTGCCGGGAACCTGAACCTCAAATATTAATTTAATGGTTCGTGAAAAAAAAATTACAACAGTTTTTGTTCTTTTTTACTTGTGTACTTTATTTAAAAGAAATTAACTTATGTTATGTTAACTTTTGTTATGTGAATGTATCTGTAAAGTGAAAATGTAGGATGGGTGAAATAGGCCTCCTGGGGAAACCGAACACCCAACCAAAAAAAATCGGTTAACGCGCCGCTATGCATACCTTAAGGGTGGTGTGGAATTGCATTAGCAAAAGAAATAAATAAACACATTTTTATTAAAGAAATTTATTTATTTTATTTATGATATAAGAAAATCAAACAAAAAATACATACTTTGTTTTAAAACCGTAAAACACCAATTTGTTTTTTAATTTTCCCTCTTCAGACGGATTCACCAAGATGTTGGAACTGCAAATGTTGAATCTGCGAAGAAAAAGCATTAAATTCACGGCTTAGTCGAAACAATTGCATTTTACTCACATGTCTTTAGTTAGTTAGGGTTGTTTTCACTCTTCCAAAGCATTTGCCAAGATGTTGAATAGTAAAATTATTCTGCAAAATAAGAAGTTTGATTAATTAGTTTCAAATTAAAATAGTTTTGCTTACTGAAAAGGAAACGTAAACAAACTATTCCAACTGCTTTTGCCACATCCACAAAAAACCAATCCATTGGTGGCAGCAGTATTTTGTAGAATATTGTTCCTTCTTGTTGTAGATGTCTTCAGATTCCCTTTTTTGTTGTCCTGAAAAATATAAAAAAGCAATTTATTGTCCAACATTATAATTTGTTTTAAACTTACACGTAAACATTAGAAATGTCAAAACAATAATTCACCTCGCCATTTTCTTATGGATGACGTAATCTTAAATTCTGACGTTCACACGTATTCACAGACAGGTTTCACACGGATAGGGGCCCTCAGAAGAAACCGGTTTCTGGAACGGCCGATATCTGGAAAGTTTGCCATCTATGTTGTTCATTTATGTTTTTGGAAGTAGCTCAAAATACACCACACCTTTCCAATCCCACATAATTGAGAGCAAAATCTTATTTTGGTGGATATCAGCTTCCGAAGTGGATTGTGCTGGCTCATTTAGCCTGGACCATTATTGTTTTCAATTGACGTTACTGTCCATTTTTCATCGCCAGGTATGATCGCATCTAAGATGTAAATCGCAAGCGGTGATGCGCTTTGTTAAATAAATTTCTTTTAAATCATGTGGAACCCAAATATCAAGCTTTTTCCAAAGTTTTAAATGTTTTTCGTTCGCTGTATGTGACACATTTAACTGTTTTGCTATCTCTCGAGCAGTTACATGATGATCCGACTCGATTATGGCTTTAATTTGATCATCACCAAGCACATCTAGTCGATCTGATCGTTGTTCATCTTTCAGTGAAAAATCTCAGAAATGAAATTTGTCAAACCAATTCCGGTACCGCCTTTCTTTGAAGGCAGCTTGCTCTGCGTTTTTCCTTTTTGGAAATATTTAAAGTAAAATATGGCGAAAATGCTTGTTTTGCACTCGATATTGAAACTGACGCCAAAACTAATACCTTTTCACAAAAATACGGGCAATTTGCTTCTGAAGCATAGTAAGAGTGACAGCTAACAAATGTCAAAAGGAAAAAAATATGTCATTGACAGAAGCTATTAAAAAATATGGCTAAAGCCATCTATGTGTGAGATCGGCAGTTACTAAGTTGACAATCTAAATTTCTTAGATTATAAAAGACAATTACATTCGCTGCTGCGTTATATGCAAAGCCTTTTTTGGAAAAAAAATTGGGCTAGACACGGTTATATATGGCTTCCTAAAGATTTAAGAAGATTAAACGAAAATCTAAAACCATCAATAGAGACACAGTCTTCCAAAAGACGAGGTAAAAAATTACATAGCCGTGAATAAAAAAAAGCGCAAAATCTTAAAATGAAGTGTCATCATAGGCAGCTTTTATTGAAGGACAGTCAGGGTTTTGTCCACTTCAGCTCAGTCTAAAGAAAACCTACAGTTGCTGTTTCTTATGCCCATGACGTCCTGATCTATGACACAGAAGTAGTTTGCGAAGACCATGCTGATATCCGTGGTCGTTTTGAACTCATGATCCATCCAGTGAATTGTTGCACCCATTCGTGTTGGTAGTTTTTGGACAATGAAATATTACAGCAAACTCTACAAGCTAGGGGATGAAGTGCGAATTAATGCCCGTATTCTGGCATACCTTTGTGATGCCTCATATGTCACAAAAACCTCACAAGAGCGAGGTGAGTCACAATTTGTGAGGTTTTCTAACCAAAACCTCACAAGTTGTCAGCATCACAAGAACTACCAAAATTGTGATGTCCTATTGAGCAACTCACAAGCCGGTCACAAGAGAAAAATAAAGGCTAAATTTTTAATTTTGAAAAAAAATGGAGGAGTGAGTGCTTGTGAGTGAAATAAACAAATAAAAGAAAAGATTAAAAAAATTCTACGAAATTTGCGGGAAAGGAATGATGCTTTCTCATTAATCGATGACTGTTTCATCAAATTGTTTCGCCATTTTTCGTTATTTTATTATTTATTTCACAAACTTCTATTAAATAATGATTGTCAAAAAAATAAAAAGTAATTTTTTGACAGAATAATGAATTAGATGGCAACGATAAGTATAAGGCCTCGTAGAAGTAGCATCTTCAAACAGGTGCTGATTCCTTAAATGACGAGAATGAGCCTCTGCAACCGAACACCTTGCAGCTCTGCTAATAAGTCCAACTTCACGCCTCCCTGTGGCGCCATCTGGGAATCACACTAGAGGTTGCGAAGTGAAGAGGACAAATGGCGAGTTTCCTGCGCCATTAACCAGGATTAGTGTCGGAAAAAACAAAACAAGACCTTATCCGCTACTACTCCGCTAGGCTACTCCGACATATTTGGAGCTCGGGCCGGAAAGGATTTCCAGGACTTAGTCAGGGTCTTGGAAAAGAGATGGTGGCGGACGAGCCCTATATGGGCCATCGGCAGCGCTCACATCCCGGAACGGGTTACTGGCTTCGGTGTAACCGACCCCTCGTCCTAGGGGCACTCAAAATGGAACTGGTCCTCCAGGTTGGGGGTTGTGCCGCCGGGGTAACTGCCCGGCCATTTAAAAAAAAACTAAGTTACGAAGCATCAACAAGCCTCGGATATGGACGGATCTAGTGTTGACAACCCACGCAAACGATTTAAGGACAATGAGCTTCGGATATGCACGTGGAATGTTAGATCCCTTAATAGACCACGTGCAGCCGAGCAACTAGGCCCTAGACTGCTGCAAAGCAGACATAACCACCACCCAAGAAATGCGATGGGATGGGCCGGACAAAAAGAAGATGAAAAACTGCAACATCTACTACGGCAATTGCTATCGACGGCAAAAGCAGCGCTTATTTGGATCCGGATTTGTTTTCGGAGGCAGACTAAGACAAGAAGTCCTCAGCTTCCGGCCTTCAAGGATGCCTTCTACGAGCTCCTTAACAAGACCTACGAGCAATGCCCTGGCTATGACATTAAAATTGTCCTCGGTGATTTTAATGCAAAGCTAGGAAGAGAGGGTATCTTTGGTGGAACAATCGGAAAATATAGCCTGCACAACACCACCTCCGATAACGGATTCAGGCTAATCGACTTTGCGGAATAGTAAGAAAGAGCATGAGAAGCGCGCGATCGAGGAAATTGAGAGATGCTACTCCAGGAATGAGGTTCGGAAGTTTTACCAAAAGGTAAAAATAACATGCCGCGGAAACAAACCCCGAACCGAAGCCTGTAGAGATGAACAAGGGAACATCGTAGTAGAATCGCAGTCGATGCTGAGGATTTGGAAATACCATTTCTGCAGACTGTATAACGGCGATGACGGACCAAATACCGCTGTCAGGCAGAATCAACCTTTCAACCTGGACAATGATGACCAACAATTCCGTCCACCCGACCTGGATGAAGTGAAGATAGCCATATCGAAGCTTAAGTCCAACAAAGCTGCTGGAGCGGATGGCATGACTGCCGAGCTCTTCAAAGCGGCAGGCGATGACTTGGTAAGGAGCATACACCAACTCATCTGTAAAATATGGTCGGACGAAAGTATGCCCGATGATTCTCAAGAAAGGAGACCCTCTGAACTGCGCCAACTACAGAGGCATCAGTCTCCTTCACATCGCATATAAGATCTTATCCGCCATATTATGTGAACGCCTGAAGCCGTTCGTCAACAACCTGATAGGTCCATATCAGTGTGGCTTCAGGCTAGAAAAGTCCACCATCGACCAGATATTCACACTACGGCAAATCTTGGAGCAGACCCATGAGCTTCAGGTGGATACCCACCACCTATTCATCGACTTTAAGGCCGCGTATGACAGCATCTATACAGACGAGCTATATAGAGAAATATCTAGTTTTGGCATCCCTGCCAAACTCGTCCGTCTATGCAGGATGCACGCTGCTCCATCAAGGTCGGTAAAGATCTCACCGAGACCTTTGATGTCCAGAAAGGATTTAGACAAGGCGATGCGCTGTCATGCGATTTTTTCAACATCGTACTTGAAAGAATAGTGCAAAACTCACGAGCAAACACAAGAGGCACTATCTTTCAAAAGTCCATCCAACTACTCGCATACGCCGACGATATTGACATAATCGGGTGAAAGCAGCGTGATGTCAGTGGTACTTTCGCGAGTAGTGAGACGGAAGCGGCGAAAATGGGTTAAGCGGTCAATGAGGGCAAGACCAAGTATATGCTGTCAAGCAAAAAGGACAACCAACACCGACGTCTCGGACAGAACGTCACCCTCGACAGATATAACTTTGAGGTAGTTAAGGACTTTGTCTACCTAGGCTCTGCTTTAACTCTTGCCAACCGCTCTTTCTTTGGGTTAAGAAGGCAATTGAGTAGCAAAGCCCTCTCTCGGACAACAAAAGTCACCCTTTATAAGACTTTAATAATCCCGGTCCTGCTCTATGGCGCAGAGGCATGGACATTATCAAAAATGGATGAGGGTGTTGGTTGCTTCGAGAGAAAAATTCTTCGGGCGATCTTCGGTCCCGTCTGCATTGACGGTGAGTGGAGGAGGAGATACAACGACGAACTGTATGGACTGTACAGCGACATGGACCTAGCCAGAAGAGTGAAGATCCAAAGACTGAGATGGCTGGGTCATGTAGAGCGCATGGACACCAATGCTCCGGTCCGAAAAGTTTTCGAATCTGCCCCCGAGGGACAGCGCAGTAGAGGAAGGCCAAGACTCAGGTGGCGCACGCAAGTGGAAGAGGACCTCAGCCAACTTAGCATGCGAAACTGGAGGCAGCTAGTCAGGGATCGAGCTGGCTGGAGAAGCTTGTTGACTGGGGCCCAGGTCCACCCCGGACTGTAGCGCCACCTAAAGTAAGTAAGTAATGAATTCACCACACCGTGGTAGCTATTTCTTGTGAGGTATTGGCCAGAATACCAAATAGCTGAATGCTCACAAGAAACCTCACAAGACAAACATCACAATTTTCGCATCACAGACATTCGTGAGTTGTGACCACATCACAATCAGAATAGGGGCATAATACTAATATTTCGACCTAAACAGTCTTCGGGCAGATCTAACTTTAGGTGGTGTGCAGTTGCAGGAAACCTCAACGTTCTTGAAGCTCGCAATTGCTGGTAGTTGGCCAATAATGCGGTAATTGATGCGATTTATTGGTTGATACCCAGGTTGTATGATTCCAGCCTGTATAGAACCGTGGCAATGGTATGAAAAATTTTCCACCGCTAAACACTACAAACACTACACGTATTTCCATTGGTAGTGCAGCTTCTTTATCTAATTATTAAGAGTTGCCTAAAGGACCATCCCATCATTGTTTATGTCAGCACTGTCATCGGCGAACCGAAGAAAGATCTTTGCTAAGAAAGCAACGGACTTAATACACTGCCTTGGTGTACTTCAAGTAGAGTAAGACCGAGCTTTTTTTCGATTGATATGTGTGCATTCGTTATAGAACCAGGAGTATATTTGTTATGATTATTTCTTGTCACTAATAGCGCTGGATCTCTACATTTGATGCTGGCAGCGTTCGACTTCGCGACAGATTAAGGATACCCAATCAGAAAAGGAATTGGCGATCTCTTGCGATTGCATTTGTTCTACATGGATAGTTCGCTAGATTTAAGCTCTTTAGGAATCTGTTATCGACATCCGTGTCATAGGTGTAACAGGATAATGTTCCGAGTCAATGGAACTGCTCGAAATGCACAAATATCCAAAACAGAGGGTGAATACCATTCGAATTAATATGATGTTGGTTTACTGTCTGTTGCGCAGCAGTTATCTGGGTCCCTCTATGCATATCGCTGTGATATCGTGAAGTAGTACTTTTCGACGGTTTTATTAAATATAGTATATCTTACTTCTTTTGCTTACTATTTAAAAGTCGTCTTTATCTTATGTTAGCGCTTATGACGCTCATGTTGGTGAATTTTAACTCTGCATAGCTTGAGGCTTGTTCCATGAGTCTCCTATAATGGGGAGTCTGCTTCCGAATAAAGGGAGGGACTACTGTCCTCTTTGTTATTGGTGTTTCCAGAAGAACACAAAGTACAAGGTGGCGCAAAAGTAATCATCCCATCGGAAGATGTTATAATTTTTGCAAATGGCGTCTTATGTCAATCGTATTTGAAATTTATGAACTAGACAGCTGCAGTATACAAACAGATAAGTAATGGCGCGCTATACTCCGAAAGAGCGTGGAATAATCGTGTCGGTTTCTTTTGCCAATAATCGGTCGGTGTTGTTAGCGTAACGTTAATTTCGACATCGATTTCCTAATCGTGTCGCGCCAACTAGGCAAACATTCTGCTTAGCTGCTCGACTCGAACAGACTGGAACCACAGGAGAATTTTCAGGGCATGGCCACCTCCGGACTGGCTGTGACTGAAAGCCACTTTGTGGTGTGGCGTTCACACGAGAGGATTGATTGAATTGGATGAGTGAGGCTTGGTGAACATGTGAAACATACACACAGAACGAGCCACAATGGTTATTGTGAAGCGTTTCCTGGTCGCGCAATCTCCCTTTTTGGCAATTTGGCATGGCCAGCAAGATCGCCCGATTTAACCATCCCAGATTTCTTTTTATTCAGTTATCACCGAAAATCTTGCGGAACCCATGGAAAATGCGATAAAATGGGCACAAATGTGTATCAATTCAACACTGGCGGCAGTTCAGCTGTACGCAACTTGTTAAGGTCTTTATCATGTTGTAACCGGAAATCACCACTTCGGGCAAACGTAACACTGCGGATTTTACTATTGCGCAATCAACTCAATCCAGGATATGAGACGTATCCGTTTAGGGATACGCAAACCTGATGATCTTTAATATGTTTCAACGATTGAATGTCAATGTCATGACAGTATTTTCGTTATCGTGCCATAATCTTTGAAACGCTCATATGTTGCGAGTGCTCATCCCTTTTCTGTAAAGTTTCCAGCCTAACTCAAGACACGTTTCATAGGGTTCGCCAATCCCACCTTTCATTTACAATTGAAGGCCTTGTCTTTAAATCCTTACCACTTTTGTCTCACCGTTCCACAAAGTTTTGAACATAAAAATTGGTATCGGTTGTATCAAGGGATTTTCTAAAAGTTGGATGATGTTCTTCGTAGGCACAGTTGAGTACAACATCTGTTCACGGGGTGCCCATACAACCATGGAAGCAAAGATACGAATTGAGAACGCGGGTTCAAGCCTTGGTATGAGAAGAGGTCGATCTTAGGGTCTCAGCACCCAGTACTTATTAAAACCCATCAACAGCTGCACCCTTCCGGCGTTGAAGGTTTAAGTCACAACTACAGTGATGGTCTCACAAGTGGGCCTACCTTTTCAAGTTAGACCCAGAACGAAATCCGAGGGTCTCCTGACTTACAAGGTACTGTGTTTTAAGTCCTGGTACGAACACCCAACAAGACCTGTAACCGACAGCTTGTAACTGATCAAATCGTTGCAACATTCAGAGGCATTAAAATCTGAAGATATTATCGAAAAGTCTAATATTGCTCTATTCAATCATTTCATTACACAACGTCAATTTTGATAAGTCATTACAATACGAAGCTATGATGCTCTTTATTTGAGACTGTTCATCGGCGTGAAATTATGAAGACAGCTTGGACGCGTTTCAAATACCTTTTACTCGTATCTGTGATTAAACTCCACAAGCCTCAACTGTATCCTGACCAAATTTCTGTTTGGAGCGGTAGAAACCTTTAAGATCGCACATATTATTTCCACTTTTGACTAAGAATTCCCTCTGATTTCTCCAAGGAAACTTGAGCTCAAAAAAATTACATAAATTGCAGCTCCCCTGTACAATCGATGTCCAACATTTTGATTTGAAAATATCTATCTCTTTAGATAAAAAAAAGAACGAAGAAAACAGTAATTCGTTTCGATTCCGTTTTCAATCCAATTGTTATTCGCACCACAGCACCATGACCACCGACGATGTTGCGCCTCTGGGTTTGAATAAATCACGCTGCCGTTTATCTAATTGACAAGATTGAATCACAACTGTCACGTTGGTATGAATATTCAATTCATAAACGTCAATCGACATGCCTGCGAGCAGTTTGGCAAAACGCGACTTGCCTCGTTTGCCTGTTTCCTCGTTTCCTCGTTTCCTCGCTTTGACAACAAATCGTTTTGTATCCCCCGTTTGTCATCATAATTTTACCGGCTCCAGCCGAAGTTGTTCCTTTTCTATGTGAAGGGACGAAGAGCAGGATTATGATTCAGAATCAACCTTGTGGGAGTCCTTGTAGAGCGAGTTCCTGTGCTTCTGTTTTGCTCGTGTTTTTTTTTGTATTGCTCCCTATACGGCAATCTGTTCAACCTCACCACGTCAGTTAGAATGACGTTGTGTGCTTCTGGCTAGAACAAGAGAACAAGGTACGAGTGGTACTGGTAACAAGAATCCCAATATGCAAATGGATCGTGGGTGGCTGTTTTTCTAGGTACGTGTGAGTGTGTGTATTAAAGGGATAGGTATTCCTCGTGGTAGGTCTACCAACAGTTGCAGGCGTACACAGAGATTTTCCCGTCAAGACCTTGTGACGAATGATTGAAAAGGAAATTTCTCCTCTTAGCTTGGTAAATTGCGATTCATTGTACAAAGTGGACTGGCACAGCCACTGGCATTGATCTTCCCCTGACATACGTTTAAGGATGGAAACGACTTCTTTGTCCATGTCAAAGGTGCGTCATATCAAAATCAGTACAAAAGTGCGTAACCCTCTGTCAAAGCGACACAACATCATACCCCACGAGATCTGCTTTAGTGGTCACTAGAAATGAACTGACACCAATTCTGACAAAATTTATCCGTAAGCCGACTTGTTCGATTTATCTTTTTATCTACACTGCACCAATTGTGTTGAAAACCTTGGATTAGAATTAATTTACGAGGCGCAGATACTCGTACACTGTACACTGTCGGATTGGCAATTTGTTTTGCAAACACCATTAGTTACGTTGTTTCGTGACGGCTGACATGAATTAAGCACGCCGGGCGGTCGCGGTGTGAGCTGTGGTCTGACGGTTGATTTCATTATGAGGGATTGCGGTAGTGCTTTGTTTATACTTGTCATTTTATATAACGGTACGCAAATCTTTATGAACTTGTCATATAAATTATTGGTAACGCCTTTGTAGGTTAAATTGATTGGCAATTTTGTATTTGCGATTAATTGCAGACAGTTAACAGTTAACATTATCTACATTGAATTATGGTAACCAATAAATTAGAGTGGTTCTAAATTAAGTCGTATAAATCGATTGCATGCCATTTCATTGAGATAGAAATCTTGATTTGAAGGAAAACATTGTGACTTGTACTAGATTGAGTACCTATTTAAGGCGTAGTATGAGTTTTGCCCAACTCTAGATAGATAAAAATTTTTTGTAAATAGTCAGCGGGGATATAAAACTGTTCTCAACACAAAAAGGCTTTCAGTCGATGCGGAAATTGGAAGACCTACAAAAGGACTGGAGTAAGCTCCACCGTGAACTGGACATTTTGAAGACGTTAATGGCAAGACTACTGGAGGACGGCATATTGCAATTGTTCTTCTAAAGAGACTGAAATGTATCTAAGAAGAAAACATCATTGTCAGTTCCGTTTAAGCTTATTTTAAACAAGCATGACTTACGTATTTTATTTGTTGGGAAAGGCTTTTTAGGTTGCAATAGCTGTAAAGTGGTTGACGTCTCATCAACTAAGTATGTCCATTGTGGTTGATTGGGAGATTCTGCTAATTGTCGTATTGACATGCTGAATGTGATGTTGTAGGAGCACTTCAGGATAACTGACGACACTTAGTTGAGCACAAGACTTGACTACAATATCGTAATCTTGCTCAAAGAATATCTACACCTTCGCATCTACACAGAAGCCATGTACCTCCAAGTTCACTGACTCGCTTCCATGTCTTTCAGACCGTTGAGTATGCTGGACAACACTAAAAGAATCGGGGGAAAGATGCTACGAACGGGTTCGAATGGGTTCTGGTTTCTGTGAGGACAACTCGACTGCCGGTTCTAAGGGTTGTAAAGCAGCCTGGCAATTCCCCCACAAGACGATGAGTTCCAACATCTCGTTCGACGTCAAAAACGCATTTATCTGAGCAAGATGAACCAAGATTCGAGGGGCCTTTAGGAAGGAACCTGCACCTGTCTACTAGAAAAATACTATCTACTAGATCCAGTGCTCGGTTATGACCAACGGACAACGAGAGATGCGGTTTACGTCAGGAGTAACAGAAGCCACTTTAGAATCACGTCTTCGGTGTGCTTCTGTACCTAAATATGCCTCTGAAGGCCAGCTTTGAGAATGATGTCACACTGATCGAGGGCCGAGTAGGGAGGGTCCTGGATAAAGTATCGAACTGGCTGTGGGGTCATCTGTTTGACTCTATAAACGACGATAATTGTCCTCACTGGGCAATGATCATTTGCTTAAAATCCGCGAGATCCCGGTATTTTGCTCTCTCGGAATATAGCTGTACGGTGTCGAGGTGTTGGCGTATGCGATGTCGAGATGGCGAAAGTGCCTTACTTCAACACAACGCGTCGGTTATCTTCAGATTACCTATACTTACCGCACGGTCTCCATAGCAGCAGTTATAGTGATCGCAAGGACCCGTGCCCGTCGTGTTAATAGCATATGAGCGAGTTACATGCACATCTCTGCATTCCACCAACATCACATCACTAGCAGTTTCTGTTATCGCCAAATCATCGTGGGATCATTTCACCTTAAAAACAAACATGTAAGCCGTTTATAATATGCAGCGCCAAAAGTAGGCTTGGGAGATTTTTTGGCGCCAACTTAGAGGAGGAGATGTCTTTTTGTAGCTGCGATGAGGTCGTCAGTCTACCAGCGAGACAAGCCGCATGTTCTAATTATTCCACAAATGAAGACACATATTTGTATTAATATGGAAATTGTTTGTTTTATTGAATAATAAAATTTACTCTACTATAGCTAGCGCAGAGATAAAGTTCTGTTTCCGCAAGAGCGACATGGTGTACTGATATCAGGAATGAGAAAACCAGGTTGTGAGTAAGTGGGTTCATGGACCCATATCCGTGCTAAACTTGTGGCTGGGGAGAATTCGTGGATGTGAATTACTATTTCATTCAGCTTCTCTCTGGACACGGGCAGTTGGACGCATATTTACACCCCCACCGTATGCCTTCACTGTCATCTTCCAGATGTGACCATTGTCCTACGGTGAAGGATATCGTCGAACACACGTTTTTTGGTTGCGTAAGGTGGAAACATAATTGGCAATATTTATATATACCATATCGCGAGGATGCATGGAGGACCATGCCAGGCTTCTACACCTACTCGGTAAAAATGAAAAATACAAGGAGGACGGGCTGGGGTTTTCTCATTAGTAGATATGGGTAATACGGAGCCAAGATGCGTTGGTATGTCTCTAACTTTTCCAGCAAGGGGAAACACCGAAACGAATAGTAGATTTTGGAGGTCTGAATAGAAGCCAACCGATGAAAGACCACGGTGCCCTCGGGTATTTGCGAAGTTCGGGATCATTTCCTTCGATACAATTGTTGTACATAATTTGGTGAAGGCCAAGATGGGTAAAGGGCAATGCTTCACTAGACTCTAGGGGAAGTGTTGTCTTAGGAGCAAGAGACTTTCTCCAAAACGTTGCACACTTCAATTCGGATTAGTCCTTTCTATTTGTGCCCTAGATTTTCTAAAAAAAAAACTGATTCAGTTCTTAGGAACATGCTGTTTGATGGAATGACGATGGAATGTTGCTGTAAGATTTCGAATAACTTTCCAGCGTTGGCTGGATCTAAACAAGAAAATGAAATGCCCCATGGACTTTACCAATGCACTAAAAAGGGCTAAGGACGTCACCTTGGTAGACGACAATATTCTCATTTGTCTTCTAAGTGGAGACATTCGTACTTCTTGTGACAATGATTCAAATGTATTATGAGGAACATGAGTAAAGGGCAAGTGACTGCATCTGTAGTGATTGACCATGATGGGATAGCGAGAAATAAAATTGTTAATGAACTTGAAAGGAAGGGATTGGAGCTTCTATAGATGTTAAAGCTTCTTGTGAGCAGGTGACTTGAATCCGTAAATTGTTAAATCTTAAAAAATTCAGCGGTATGCTCTAGTCATTTCGAAACTATTTTTTATTTCTGTAAACATCTAGGTACGTAGTGTATGTCTGATGATTTTTTGCGACGCTTGCTGTGAAAATAAAAATGCCGTGCGGCATCGGATAAAGAATAGTGCCGCAGTGCGTCCCAGCTTGTCGTAAGAGGCGACTAAATGGGACACCAATCATATACAGGCAACTATGACACCAAAAATGAGCCTGTGACACTTTAACACCTTAAAACATTCCCACAAGTTTGTATGCAATCAGTGGGTTCCCACGTCTGGAGACTACCGGTGGGATAAAATAACAGTCAATCAATTCGAAATGAGCATACAAGTGTCAAATCACTCAAACTTCAAACTTCATGGAAATGATCGCAATTAATAGCACTACCCCGCTGGGCACCACGGTTGCAACGCACTCGGGTGATCCCAGAGCAAGCAGAAGTGCTTGTGTCAGAGCCCGACGGATTCCGGGGCCGGGCAAAATGAAGTTTTCAAAATATTTTCATAAACTTCGGTTTGCAAGTTGGAACGTCGGATCGATGACCTCAAAAAGTTTAGAACTGGAAGCGATTATGCGTCGCAGAACTCTACAAATCCTGTGCTTACAGGAAACGAAGCGCGTTTTCTAGTTTTAAAAACTAAGGCATTTAAGATGTTCTACCATGGAATGGTCAGTGGACAAAACGGTGTTGGAATCGCTGTTGCAGCGGATCTTCTAAACCACATCGTTGGTATCTTGAAAATAGCTTTGGAACCAGAAATTCAGCTGGCGAAGACATCCTTGTAGCGTGTAGGGCTTACGGCTTAACCGTCTTAAATACAATGTTTATTAAACATCAACGACATCTTATCACCTATAGCAGCGGAGGCCACGAAACGCAAATAGATTATCACCTCTGCAAAATGTCGATGAGAAACCTTGTTAAGGACTGTAAAGAAATACTTGGAGAATCGCTAGTAAGCCAACACCGTCTGCTCATTACAGAATTTTTCACAGCGGAACCACCGAAATTACGGGCATCGTTTGGAAAGCCAAAAATCCGATGGTATAATCTATCGAAGGAACGAAGCGCAAGATTTATCGCACTGGCTAAAGAAGTACTTCAAAATATAAATGGTATAGCAGACTCACTTAGCCCGCAAGAAATGTGGAACAGCATGCAGGAGGCATGCATAACACTCGCAAAGTCCCATCTGGGGACTATATCGAAATACCATCACGTCGGCAAAGAAACATGGTGGTGGAATGACGAAACCAAACGAGCTGTGGCCGACAAGAAGAGTGCATTCCACGCGTGGACAAAATGCGATTGGAGCGACGATATCGAAAAAGCTCGACTGGCTCTTGAATACGAGCATCTTAAAAAGATCGCGAAGAAAGTCCTGGCTCGAACTCGAGCGGCAGAAGCGGAAAACCTGTACCAGGAGTTGGATCAAATATCCTCACGATCGGCGGATAGAAGACAAGCTATCCAAGAAGTTCAAACGTCGTACAATACTAAAATGCCAAATATTTTCAAGCTCGCTGCACAGAGGCGATAAAATTCGATGGAAATAAACTCGCCGAAATACATAAAAACTGTAGACGATCCCTTATTAACAAATGAAAAGGAAATTTGTGACCGGTGGCTTGAACACTGCAAGGAGTTGCTTAACAAACAGTTTCCACGTGATATCGTGCCGACAGCTGGTCTATTCGAGGAGGAAGTTTCGGACTTTTCAATCGAAGAAATAAGTATAGCAATCGGAAAAATGAAGCCGGGGAAAGCGGCGGGACCAGACAGCATTCCATCAGAGTTTTGGTCGGGGATGGAGGGGATCGGAAGCATTTGGCTATAGAAACTTTTAAATAAATTAAAATGTGGACAAACTATGCCGAATCAGCAATGGAGAAGTAGCTTCTTGGTTCCATTTTACAAAGGAAAAGGCGACACTCGAGAATGCAACAACTACCGTTCAATCAAGCTTATGTCACACACAATAAATATCGTCGAAAGAGTCTTAAACAAACGTCTTCGGCAAATAATAAAGCTCGATAATAGCCAGTGTGGACTTGTTGAAGGAAGATCGACGGTGGACGCTATCCAAAACCTTCGAATAATAATGGAAAAGCACCGAGATTCGTCTAAGGATTTACATATGGTATTTATCGACCTCGAGAAAGCATTCGATCGAGTCCTAGCCCTTTCCTCTTTAACGTAGTATTCGACTATCTTTTAAAAAAATGCATGCGCGAAGCAAATGTAACGCCAATTCTCTTCGCTGACGACGCAGTTATACTTAGCGATAACGTCGAAGATTTACAGAACGCCTAAGACTCATGGAGAAATGCGCTAGAGAGAAACGGGTTTAAAATAAGTCGTTCAAAGACGGAGCATTTGACGTGCCCATTTGCACATCCGTTGCGACCTGTTCCGGATATAATGTTAGACGAACAGCACTATCTTTAAGTACTTAGGATCAATCGTTAAAATTCGAGAAAATTCGGGAAAATTCGGGAATCTTTTGCGACCGAAAATTTCCACTTAAATTAAAGGGTAAACTCTACACCACGGTTGTTATACCAGCTCTTATATACGGTTCACAGTGCTGGACAATGTACGAAGCGTTTAAAAACAAAATGACGGCAGCGGAAATGAAAATGTTAAGGATGTCTAGTGGAGTCACTAAACGCGATTGCATTAGATCTACGCGTATAAGAGGAAGTCTCCATATAAAGAATTCGGTAACCGAACAGCTTGAGGCGAATAGAATAAGTTGGTATTGCCACGTTCAAAGAAGATCTGCGGAAAATCCGGTTAAAAAGGCACTATCAACTACGGTCACTCCAACTGTAAGAAAACGAGGTCGGAAAAAGAATTCCTGGATTTCTCAGATGGCAAACGTCTGGGGTTAACCACTGAAGCGATCCAGGACCGAGCATTATGTAGACGCGTTCTGCGGTCTGCGACATTAGCCAACCCCATAAGCGCAGCAGAAGCGGTGCAGTAAAAATGAGAAACTCGTTACGCATAAGTTCATATAACGAGGAAAGGGTTAATAAAAGGATAAGAAGAAAGTGTGAAAATAAAAACGGCACCGTGACGTACTTTCATTGGAACGAGACAAAGGCTTCTCGGGAAGTCCTCCTTTTTAATAAATTTGGCAGAGACTCTTAAAGAGAAAGTTACTGTGTTGTCCTCAGAAATTCCGATAAACAGCCAATTATTGGCTTCCAGTTTAGATGTTTTGACGTCCTAAATGTGCAGCGACAGGAGTATTTCACTCACTTTTCCAAAATAAATTGTTTTTCGATAAAAATATAAAAATAAATATTAAAGCCTGCAGCACATCAATTATTCGCCGAACTCAAACGGACTTGAAACAGAGCAATATAGCAAGCAAATAGGTATTGATAGTTGAGGTGCAACCGACTTGAAAACAAACATTTTTGTGTAAAGTATTTCCCTCCCGAATAAGTGTTTTTTTTTTTTTTTTAGTAGCAACGTAGATACATATTTTCAATTACAAGTAAGTTCCCACTTATACAGAGTGGTTCAAATACAAGTTCCTTTTAAACCAAAAAAATTAAATAAACAAAACTCAATTATTTTCAATATGTTATGGCTTTATATGAAAGAAAAAATATTCCCATTAGTTTGAAAAAACAATTTCGTTTATGGGACTGCCTCAGCTGGCTGTGTAGTAACGCATCCTGCCAATCCAATTATTCAAGCCCTTTATGACTATTCCTGGTTTTATCTCATGCATGGCTCGGACGATATTTGTTTTATTCATTTTTGGCTTGTCCGCATAACATCGATCTGCAAAAGCAAACCACGAAAAAAGTCTAGCGGTGTCAATTCGCAGCCCTGAGGTGGCCAATCGACATCGTCAAATCGGTTGATAACATGAATACCAAACTTGATCGGTTATTTGATGGACTGTTTAGAATGACGCAAAGCAAAGATTGTTCAAGTCCATGCCTTCAATATCAAACTTAAACAATTCAGTTATTTATGCTATATAGGGCACCGTTAATTGAAAATGCATTTTCAGTTCTTTACTTTAGGTGGCGCTACAGTCCGAGGTGGACTTGGGCCTCAGTCAACAAGCATTCGGCATTTACAGTAGCATTCTTGGAATAGAGTAGGCCGATGATGCCACTACTGTTTATCTAAAATCATGTTCTAGTTTTCCAATCGCCAGATTTTGTTTGTTTATAAAGCTGACGAGATGAAAATGCGCCTCGTCAGGAAAAAGTGAATTTTCAGCCAAATTCGATGCCCGTTTTTATTCTCGTCTAAATGTACCAAACGATGACGCGAACGAGTGGGTATTGTCCACAAGCAAGCCCTGTCTCATAATCTTTTTGCTAAAACTTCCATTTTTTTCTTAGGCCAAAACTCATTTTCAATTAACTCACTATTTGAGCAGCACCCCACTTATTTTGAGATAAGTTTTCAATATTTTTCAACGCTGCTCAAGCATAAAGCACTTTATTTCGTCCTGCGGAGATGATGATACTGACTAACACTCAGGATTTCGAGCGGCATAAGCCTGTATAAGTGAAAACTTATCTGCAATTGAAAATATGTACGCATGTACACCAAGAAGAAAAAATCCACTTATTCAGGAGGGAAATACTTTACACAAAAATGTTTGTTTTCAAGTCGGTTGCACCTCAACTATCAATACCTATTTGCTTACGTATCCTCGAAATATTGCCCTGTTTCATGTCCCTTTGAGTTCGGAGGCTGTACATTTTATACATCTAAAAATGCATGAAATTCTCCTGTTGTGTGGTTAGTCCTGTGCAGTCCATTGAAGCAGATAAATTTTAATGAAATTCCTCGTATTTCATTCAATTATTCGTCGTGTTTTTTAAACGTACCTTTGAAGTCGTTTATACGAGCTTTGGAGGCATAAATTACTTACCCTTGATGCCGGTGTGAGTTTATTTAAACTTTAACATGGGCAGTAACCAAGCGGACTGTTTATGGAATCAATTCATTCTTTGATCCGAATTTTTCAAACGAATTATACCGAATTATGGTCATCATACCACGAAGGTAATGGCCCTGATCAGTCCCCATTAGCGTCAAGTGCTTAAGAAAGAGAGCGTAAGTGCTTCTAGTATATGATGAACCACCCTAAGCCACCTTGTTTAATCGAAGGAATTTATGGACATACGAAGGGGTGCACGTCATTTTAACTTATAAGCGGTGAGCAGAGGTTAAAACAAGATGCATGATACATGATAGGAACATGGTTTCAGATCACAAATACGCTTAAGTCCTTTCTCGATCAACATTTAAATTTTACTAGGCGGCCCCAAATTCTTAAGGAATTCTTAAATTCATTTGAACATTGCTTTGGTTGAACGTGAGATTTAAAAATTCCGAAAGGCTTTGGATGGGATTTGCAATAGATCATAACCGAAGTCGACCATAAGGACGGCCAGAAAAAATGTGGAAAACAAGCTACGACATCTACAACGGCGATTTCTACAAGAAATAAGGATGACTCTTGTTTGGATGCGGACTGTTAGTAAGTGAACGTCTTAAAACGATCGGTATCAATGCCAGATTTGGTAGTACAAGCTTGATTTGCATTTTAGGCCCTGCAGAAAATATGAATGGCGGCATCAAAGAAGAATTTTGTGCCCCAGCTATGACACAACGATTGTGTTCTCAGTAATGTATACATCTCAGAGGGTATCATCAGAAAACACTCTCTGTAAAACACCACGTCCGATAATTCCTTTAAGTTTTGAGAAATTGTAACCTTTGTTGGGCAGCAAGTGGTTCTCACATTTCAACATGGACTTGAGGACTCCAAAATGATTTAATCATCAACCACATTCACCATACACCCAACATTCTAGACGTCCGAATTTTCCGAGGAGCTAACATCGATTAAGATCCGATCACAACGGAGTCAAGGAAACAACCAAAGTTCGATGTGGATGAGTTATGATGGCCAGGCACCGCTTAAATTTATGCCAAACCCGTTTCGTGTAAGCTGTATCAATGGAATGTACCCACAAGCTATCAGAAAAACCAATTCTGATTGACTCGTCTCAAAGTACTGCCAGAAAGAAATCTTTGGTTTGGCAACAAATGCGGGCAGGAACATGCAGCCCAACAAGAATAAAATAATGCTGTACTACATTTAAGGACGAAAGATGCTCCTAGGCTCAACGAATGTGCCTATTCTTCTGGAGCACAGTCTTGCTAAAGAGCATGAGAAATGCGCGATTAAGGAAATGAAGAGATATTGAGGCTGGATTTTCGTTGAAATATTAAATTTAAAAATAAAATCTACATGCAAGGGCTTCAAAGCCAGAATGGAAACCTGCAAAAATAAACACGGACCGTTAGTAGTAGAGTATATAAAGGCCTTCTTTTGCAAATTGTATTGAGGCGATGATGGTCAAAATCTACCTTAAAGGGGGAATGAACTATTCACACTGGACAACAGTGAGTTACATCCTCTTACCTAGAAAAAGTTAGGGCAACACCATCAAGCATCTGGGGGAGACGAATTAACTCATGACTGGTCTAAGTAACTGGATATAATCTCGATTTAACAAATGTACAAGCACAACAGTAAGATATGTTCAGAGAAAAGCATCTCCGAGGCATTATTTACTTAAGGTGGCGCTGTAGTCCGGGATGGATCTGAGCCTCAGCCAACTTTTAACTTACTACTTCTGGTTTGATTTGCTAAGTTCGTAGAGGTCCCTTTCCACTAGCGTGCATTTCCTGAGCCGCAGTCTTCCTTTATTTCTTTATGTCCCATTGGGCCGGTTTCGAAGACTTTTCAGACCGGAGCGTTGGTGTTCATCCGCGTCACATCATTTTAGCTTCTAGCTGAGTCAACATCTCTTTACTGTCCGTACAGCTCGAGACCCAAAATCACTAGAAGAATTTCCCCGCTCAAAGCACCCAAGAGAACCCTCATTATTATTTGATAATGTCCATGCCTCTGTGCCATAGAACAGGTCTGGGATTATTAAAGTCTTATAAAGGATCACTTTTGCTTTCCTAGAAATGGCTTGGCTAGTCAATTGCTTTCTTAGCCCAAAGAAGCAGAAATTGGCGAAGCAATTCTTCATTTGATCTCAGCGCGGGTGTCGTTCTATGAATTTATAGCGAAGTCTAGACGAAGTCCTTAATTACCTGGATGTTATATCTGTCGAGGATAACTTTCTTTCCGATATGTCGGAGTTGGGTACCTTTTCTATTCGACAGCATATTGCTACTTGGTCTTGCCCTCGCTGACCGTTAAACCCATTTCCGCTGCGTCCATTTCAAAACTCTCGTCTCGTTGCTTTCTTCCAGTTATGTCGATATCATCGGCGTACGCGGGTGACTAGACGGACTTTTGAAAAATTGTGACCCTAGTATTTGTGGGTTTTGCACTATTCTTCAAGTATGATGTTGAGGACATCGCATGACAGCACATCGCCTTGTCTAATTCCTTTTTTGACATCAAAGGTCTCTGTGAGATCCTACCGACCTTGATGGAGCAGCGTGGATTTTTCATTGTCATGCTGCTTTTAGATGGACCAGTTTGGAAAGGACGTCAAACTAGACATTGTTATTTTTGTCTCATCTCCATGGATGCTGTCATATGTGGCCTTGAAATCGATCAAATCGTGGTTCGTATCTGTTTGTAGCCATCTGATGGCGTTCCTCCCAGTATAAACAAGCCTTTGCGCTGTTAGTAATATCGGCAACCGTCCCTTGGAAACAAGAAGGTAATAATTTGAGTGTATGTTAGTTCCTCGGAACGTTCGGTCATGCAAAATACTAGAAGAGTCCTTAGGTGAATATAGAGATGTAGCCCTGCATACTTGCTAAGACAATATTTCGCTCCGCAGCAAAGTCGATTAGCTTGCATTCGTTATCACAAGTATTGTCATGCAGGCTTTACCTTCCGACAGTACTATTGAAGGCGCCCTCTCTTCCGGGCTTTTACTTCACCATTGACTACATCGCTGTTATTTTTGTCTGCTGGTCAGCCTCGTGCTTATAACATAGGCGCAATTGATGTATAAAACACAGTTGCAAACACTCGATATCCATGGACTGACACCTCTCAGGGCCTACCCTTTTTTTCAACAGCAGAGTTTCTCGTATATCCCCTGAAAAATCTTTTCTTTGCCTAAAACCATTCATAAACAATCTCATTGGTCTCTAACCGTAGCAGTTTTATAACTTCATGTCTGATGTTGACATCCCTGCGATGCTCGTCGGGTTATAGAATATGAAAATCACGTTTTCTATGGGCCCAGGAGGGATATAACGTCCTCTCAAAGGACCGAATTAGCTTCAAACAAACCCTAATCGCTCGTCAGGCGATTTCTGATCAAATATTCGGATAAGAAGTTTATATTTCGCAAAAATCTGGTTCCAATTTAAGTGCTTAGATTATTAAATAATTTTTAGTTGAGATACCTATACGCTGCTTTGAAATATTTTTTTTTCTGTCTAAGTTCATGAATCTTCCCCCCCTGGTTGGCTCATAACAGCGTTTTCCTTTGACGAAATATCAAACTCGATCGAATACCAGCCTGACTCTAGCGTACATCCTGGCAAATCCAGTCAAAAAATTATAAAGATTTGCCGCATAATTAAGAGCTGAGAATGATTGGAAGCTTCAAATTGTCTCGAAACCATCGAGCTAAGTCCTTTCAAACTTCCTCCACAGATAACATTCATACACAAGGTTGACACATAGTTGTAGTGCAATGTATCTCAATAAAAATCAAATGAGTTCATTAACAAATTGCACAGTTTTTTATTAAATTAAAAGAAAATTAGCATCATCAACAGAGCAATAGGATACACCATAAGGAGTTAATTGTTTCGCCTAATTTCGTAGGAGGCCTCCAAAAAAACCAAATAAAAATCCTTCCTTCCACACAACTAAACTTAACTTACGATGTACATTTCACTAGAAAGGAGAGAACACTAGAATAACAGACAGCATTTTAGATACAAATACATATGATCGAGTCAGTAGTAACAGTCAATAAGGAAATCCAATTCGAGTCAGTTCCGTTTACCAAGTTCCGGGAGCTGGTTGCAGGTTAACCGAAGCAGCAGATTGAATGTGACCAGCTAGGGGTGCAACATGGGTAGCACCACGAGTCTTAGCTACGTAAGTTCCTTGTGCGGCAGCAACAGCAACTGGGGCTTGAACCGCAACAGCAGCTGGGGCGACAGATAACGATGGACCTTGAACCGCAACAGCAGCTGGAGCAACTGATAGCGATGGACCTTGAACCGCAACAGCAGCTGGGCCGACAGATAGCGATGGACCTTGAACTGAGACGGCAGCGGGCGCTGAAACTGCAACTGAGGCTTGGGGAGCAACTGCAGCTGGAGCTGATACTGCAACTGAAGCTTGAGGAGCAACTGCAGCTGGAGCTGATACTGCAACTGAAGCTTGGGGAGCAACTGCTACTGGAGCTGATACTGCAACTGAAGCTTGGGGAGCAACTGCGACTGGAGCTTGAATGGAAACGGAGCCACCGGCAGACACAGCAACTGGAGCTTGAACAGCAACAGAACCTGCAATAGCAGCTGGAACTGATTGAACAGCGACAGTACCAGCGAGTCCTTGTAGAACTGAAGTTTGAATGGCAATTGAACCTGGAACTTGTACAGCTGCTAAAGCTACTGGAGATGAGACCGCAAGTAGTGGTCCAGCACTACCTATACCAAGAGGGATAACAGATGAGTGAGCATTGTATACCAAAGCAAGCACGACTACGGTGAACACGGCGAACTGAAAGATAAATTAAGAATTTGAGTTAGATCAGATATGTACTCGTATCTTAAATCCACCCGAATCTCACCTTCATGTTGCTGGGTTTTGGGAGTAAGGTGTGTGGGGTTTATTGGCTTGTTAACTGTGTTACGATTGAGTCGTTACTGATACCTTCCATCGGCTGGAGTAGAAGTTTTTATAGCAATCCACGCGTGGGTCCATTGAACTAGAGTACTAGTTTAATATGTACATACTCGTATGCAGATTGAAATACCACACAAATTCTTGAGATGCAAAGATACATAATTAATCTACAACGTCATAGTTGTAAACATAATGCTTGTGGGCAAACGGGTTGCAGCAAAACCTGATCGACTTAACCAGTGCCCAGTGTCAAGTGACCAAAGCTCTGGGGCAGCTATGAAGGTTGTTATAATTGCAAACGGCTTCCGATTTTGTGGCCATAAAAATAGGTTTGCCAGGTTATAGCTGTCGCCAGTTGGCTATTATTCGGACTGATTTGTCTAGGATTTATTTTGTTGCCGTTTTTTTTTTCTAGAACCAGTTTAGTATGAATGAGAAGTATGCTAACTGGATTGAGGTTACGGGGAACTGGGCGTTTAAGTGTTTTTATCGGGTAAGTAGAGCGCATGGCAATACTGGATTATTGTGTCGTCATCCCAAGCCGCTTGGATTGTCGTAACAAGCTAAATGAATTTCATAAGACGTTTGGCCAGGCTTTTGTGACGCTTGAATTGGTTTGATACTTGCAGTCACCCTACGGCTTTTGTCTATCGTATGTCATATTGGTAAGACACGAGTCGCAGTAGATACTATGTGAATGAACTCTGACAAGAGGGATTATAGTTCAAATCGGTGTTGAGATGGGAGGTTAAGGATTTGTATTGTATTGCATCATGCTTGATGGATAACTGTATGGGTAAACTCGGGCACCTCGCATTGAAGCCAACTTGGCCATTATAAGCATAGTACTCGTAGTAAAATAAATCATCTAACAATAGGCTAGGTGAACTGTAAGATCCAACACATAGCCAGAGAAGAGCTCTGCTACAAGTACTTAGAGTTCGCCTGAGCCAGCTATTGTAAAGTGCTCGACAAGTCAAGTACTTAGAGTTCGCCTGAGCCAGCTATTGCAAAGTGCTCGACAAGTCAGGAGAGTATTGAAGATGTAGAGAATAAGGTCATGTTGCTTGTAGCTGCTCCATAAACCCAACTACGACACATTGCAGGATTGACTGAGTCCGAGGCTTGGTAAAACCGCAGTAAATCTTTGGGGGTTCCAGACTTTCTGGGTCAGTTTTTCTGTGCACGAGACGCGGATCTGCATATATAAAGTGAGAAATACCATACATTATTGGACCGGGGTGTTAGTTATAAATAAATCAATTAAAAACTGAATTAAAATAACTATGAATACTATGTAATACTTATAATGAATAGTACGCTAAATTTACTAATGTTACTTTGCTACTTTTTATGGCGCAAAACTACTCGTATAGCATTACAATTATGTTCTTATATAACACTTATATTCTACTCTATTACATTCACAACTTTGAAATAGAATATATCGTCGTCTCGTGCGTTTTTGATATTCCAACACGGGGCTCATATAAGACGGAAACAGTCGTCGCTGTAGGCTGGTACACCAAACACCTTTGCATCCCCGAGACCCAAGAGGGGCATGTGTGGATCAAAGGTTCGGCGTCGTCTATATGAGTTTTTTTTTTCTGAGATCAGCTTTCCTCTCTAGAAGGCTTGATATTAGGGTGTTAAAGACTAATGACAAGGTGACGTTCAGAGGGATTGGCACCAGAAGGTCCGTGGTCCACATAACTATCGACAAGCCATACATTTGTGGTATAACGAGTCTCCTTTGAGAGGGTCCTGCAAGATTCCACGTTTGAAATTGCTTGAACGCCACATTGGCTGTGGGGACGCTGCGAAAAGAAATATGATGAGGGCGATCAAAATGAGAAAGATGCGCTGTTGGTATGAGTTTATTGTTGTGATTGATAAGGGCATGTGCAAGCATAGGTACCACCGGATACAATGAAATTGTATCTCCCACAGCTAAGCTTGTTTGAGTCTTTGTTTTTTGTGTTAGTTAGAATGTTAATATCTATTTTACTAGTTTAAATAGTCTTAATCATCTACCTTGCTAAGTTATTTTGCGGATTTCATGAAAGTGAGTGGAATTTGCCACCCTACTACGGTCCTATTTGATTAAAGAATTGATCTTAGTGCTAGTTGTCTAGATAAATAAGCCGTTTAACTCATTAACGCCGAGATGATCAGAATTTTTACTAACTTTTCATCGTGTTTATTTATTATGTTATCGGATCAAAAAAATAATGCAATGCCTCTATTCCTACGCGAAATTTGATGCTCTTTCAGAATCTGAGCTAAACATTTCAATTAGACACCGAGAAAAAAAAATATGGTCTATTGAAACGTGAAAAACGTGAAAATTTTCTAAAAACAAATTTTTTTCGCATTTTTTTTCACAATGATACCGCAAAGGTATCAACTTTTTACTATGATCAGAGGTGGTCATGGCACTCGAATATTAAGAGGAATTTTTTGTCAGAAAATTTCAATCATCACCACGATTTCTTCTAAATATTCCCTGGAGAAGCAACTGGTTAGGAGACAAGCCATTCATTCTTCAGAGTGAAAGAGAACTCGCCACAAACAAGATGTACGAAGTAGTGGCAAGAACTAATCCAGTCCGATGAGTTAAAGCCGATCTTTCGCGAGCGTGCTACAACCGTATATTTCTGAATCGTGGATGTCTCCATGGTCTACCAGACTCTGTACATATATTTACATATTTTCAAAGCTTCGTATGATGTTACGATTAGTGTCATGGCAATGAACAATATATGTAGACGACCCTTACTTTCTTCATTGCAGAGGGACTCAGTATCCGTAAGCTGTTTTCACATATGTAATTCAATAGAATCCTAAGTCAGTCATTTGCTTATTTCGACTGTGTATTGCTTCCAAAGCGCGCCAAGTTCAATATAGTTTGCCACCTATTGGTATACTATTGGAGCTATTATGAGGAATTACGGAAAGTGGATAAGGCAATTCAACTGTGAGGAGCGACTCTCTTATTTTGTGGACTTAAATTACCTCTGCATTAGATTCAAGACTCTGCCAGCCGTAGCATTGGTGTCTTTTCGCTATACGCAGTTTTCTGATAAAGTCGATGCCGCAACTGTGAAGTTCAATTCAATTCGTCGATATTGTGGGTTACTTCTTGTTGTCAGCACATACTCTCGTTTGCCGCTAAGCCCATGAGGTTGCCTGAGCATCAATACAACAGGTGATAACCCATGTTGTACAGAAATGTTGTGCCTCCAGTCTCCAGTTTTGAATTCCGCACAAATCTTTCAAGAATAATGCTAAGAAAAGCAACAGTATCTCTGTTGAGTCATTACCGACTTTGACGGAACAGGGAGAGTATTTAATCGACATTCTGCACAAATAGATGAGCCTGACAACAAGCCAAAACTAGCCACGACTCTGTATAGCTTGCCTCTATTGAATGCCTCGGCCAGTCAGCCGTCAGGTCCAGCTGCTTGGTTTGATTTCAGTGTAGTAATTGCTATTCTTACTTTGCTTTGGCCAGGTAGTCGGAAAATTCGACCTTCATTTTCCAGTTGAAAGGTCTATTCTTGTCTCTTGTTTTCCCTCATACAAGGAAGTTTTTTTTTCATATTCCGTCATCGACTGTGACTCTACAACAAGGCTTCCTTTCATATTTACAGGCTTCAGCACGTTTCATGTTAACTCGGCACTTGTTTTCCTTTCCGTATATTATTCCTAGAGTCCTTGTGCTTTTATTCTTCTTCTCGAGAAGCCGATGTTCTTTTCGACTCTTCTGCTCGTAGAGCTCAAGAGCGGTTTTTGTTCCTCGTTATAACTCCGCTTTGTACGCTTCTTGTTGTTCTTGCTGCATGTCCTTCCTGCATTCTTCATTTTTCAACCTGGACGATGATGACCAACAATTCCGTCCACCCGACCTGGATGAAGTGAAGATAGCCATATCGAAGCTTAAGTCCAACAAAGCTGCTGGAGCGGATGGCCTGACTGCCGAGCTCTTCAAAGCGGCAGGCGATGATTTGGTAAGGAGCCTTCACCAACTCATCTGTAAAATATGGTCGGGCGAAAGTATGCCCGATGAATGGAACCTCAGCATTGTTTGTCCAATTCTCAAGAAAGGAGACCCTCTGAACTGCGCCAACTACAGAGGCATCAGTGTCCTTAACATCGCATATAAGATCTTATCCGCCGTATTGTGTGAACGCCTGGAGCCGTTCGTCAACAACCTGATAGGTCCATATCAGTGTGGCTTCAGGCCAGGAAAGTCCACCATCGACCAGATATTCACACTACGGCAGATCTTGGATAAGACCCATGAGCTTCAGATTGATACCCACCACCTATTCATCGACTTTAAGGCCGCGTATGACAGCATCTATAGAGACGAGCTATATAGAGCAATGTCTAGTTTTGGCATCCCTGCCAAACTCGTCCGTCTGTGCAGGATGACGATGGAGAATGCACGCTGCTCCATCAAGGTCGGTAAAGATCTCACCGAGACCTTTGATGTCCAGGAAGGATTTAGACAAGGCGATGCGCTGTCATGCGATTTTTTCAACATCGTACTTTCAAAAGTCCGTCCAACTACTCGCATACGCCGACGATATTGACATAATCGGGAGAAAGCAGCGTGATGTCAGTGGCGCTTTCGCGAGTATTGAGACGGAAGCGGCGAAAATGGGTTTAGCGGTCAATGAGGGCAAGACCAAGTATATGCTGTCAAGCAAAAAGGACAACCAACACCGACGTCTCGGACAGAACGTCACCCTCGGCAGATATAACTTTGAGGTAGTTAAGGACTTTGTCTACCTAGGCTCCGCTATAAATACAGGCAACGACACTGGCGCTGAGATCAAGCGAAGAATAACTCTTGCCAACCGCTGTTTCATTGGGGTAAGAAGGCAATTGAGTAGCAAAGCCCTCTTTCGGACAACAAAAGTCACCCTTTATAAGACTTTAATAATCCCGGTCCTGCTCTATGGCGCAGAGGCATGGACATTATCAAAAATGGATGAGGGTGTTCTTGATTGCTTCGAGAGAAAAATTCTTCGGGCGATCTTCGGTCCCGTCTGCATTGACGGTGAGTGGAGGAGGAGATACAACGACGAACTGTATGGACTGTACAGCGACATGGACCTAGCCAGAAGAGTGAAGATCCAAAGACTGAGATGGCTGGGTCATGTAGAGCGCATGGACACCAATGCTCCGGTCCGAAAAGTCTTCGAATCCGCCCCCGAGGGACAGCGCAGTAGAGGAAGGCCAAGACTCAGGTGGCGCACGCAAGTGGAAGAGGACCTCAGCCAACTTAGCGTGCGAAACTGGAGACAGTTAGCCAGGGATCGAGCTAGCTGGAGAAGCTTATTGACTGAGGCCCAGGTCCACCCCGGACTGTAGCGCCACCTAAAGTAAGTAAGTAAGGTCATTTGCGGTATCTTTTATGACACATTGACCAGGTAGATTCTTGAAATCTTGCTATTATTGCTTTTCGATGTTCTTTCTTACAGAAGTTCTTCTTTGTTATGGCGGTTAAGTAATAAGGCTGCAACAAGGTGGCGATCCGAGTCAATGTTGGCTGCCCGTATATTTGGGATATCCAGAATGCCATAAATCTATCGCAATGTGATCAATTTGATTAAGCGTTTCATGATTCAGAGGCAGCTAAATCCTCTTGTCTATACTGAGATGCGAAAACTGTGTGATGCCTATAGTGATATTTTAGTTCGCCGCCGTCATACCTCGTAACATTCTTTAGTGGCGTCGCCCTGTTCGGCATACTAGAATTAACGGCTTTCGAGCTTACTGAAATATGCACATCGACTGGGAGCTTCAGGATGTACCTTTGGCCCATAGGACTGGAGCTGATCTGTACTCCGGTTTCGTGTGGAGTTGGAATCTTTAGTCTTTAAAAAATCGGTATTCAGAATAGGCAGAATCGTTGAAGTCCCCTTGCTGCCAGGATTGTGGATTACGAGTAAATAGGTACACATATACATATGTAAATTCAGTTGAGTGCTGTTCACTTCAAGTGTTGATTTGTCCCTAGTCTGATGATATTCATTGGAATTGATGTCTTTATCAGTTTTGGAAGGCCATCATAGCCGCTGTGGAGACCTGTACACGAGAGCAGTAGCCTAAGAGACAGTGTGTGGATCGTCGAAGTTTTATAGTTTCTATTGTTAGTTTCATGGTACATAGACGGTTTATACATTGGCGACGAGGATAAGAAATAATAACTATTTTTCACTCAAGAAAACTCCGTAGTTCCAATCTTTAAGAACAGAACAACAAATTGATTTTGAGTTTCCAATACCAAGCGCAAAGAGGTTAATTTGGGGAAATCAATCTGAAACATAGATTAAAGTCTCATGGACACCAGCGGACCTTAAGAAAAAGTTGTTGTTTTAGAATAATGAAGAAGAATGAGACCCACATCAGCGAAATAATATCATTGTTGGATCGTGAACCGGCTAAACGGTTGTGAGTGTTAAAATTGAGATAATATATAAATAGCATCAAAAACTGATAACCGTTCTCAAAAATAGTAGCTATACAAATAAAGCTGTCCATTTGTGAATTGGTAACAACAACCACTTCATAGAGTACCAGTTGCAATGAAAGAGGAGGTTGAGGCGAAGATCAAGGAGGCTTTAGAACTAGATATTATTAAACCAGTGCTAGGCCCAAGTCAATGGATTACCTCAACCGTCATTGCATCTAAGGATAGCGGGGATATTAGATTATGCATTGACATGCACCGGCCGAATACTGCCAATACTAAGAGGAAATTATCCAACTACCAACGTTTGAGTCGTTTATGACCAAGTTGAAAGAGGCTACCCCCATGACCTAAAAAGCGCATATAACCAGCTGGAATATGAGGCAATTGGTAGATATATCATGGCTTTCATCACACATAAAGGGGTATTCAGATAAATGAGGCTTTTGTTTGGGGTGAACTTGGCACAGGAAATTTTCCAGAAAACAATGGAAAACCTGTTAGCATCATGTGAAAGGTCGGACTTAGTTAATATTAGCGACCTGCTATCTGCGAAGTCTGATAAAAAAAAACACAAAGTTCGTTTGGAAAGATACTCAAAAAAAATTTCTTTAAGCGATTGAAAGAATTGTTGGCAAATTTATCAACCCTATCGTGCTTCAACCCAGAATACCGCATCTGTCTTATTGAAGATGTCAGTCCAGTTGCTCTCGGGACAGTCCTAAATTAATTTTAAAACGAAACTTCACAAGTAATATCGTTTGTGATTAAAAGGTTCTCCGACATAGAGAGAAAATATTCTCAGACCCATATATCGGTCATATATTTTCTTTATTCAAAATCAATTTCAATCAGGTAAATATTGGCCATAATTATCCATGACCTCTTGCCATTTTCCGGATGGCTTCATCGATGTAAAACTTCTGTGGTTTATCAGCGATAGAAACTTGGCCAAGTGATTTTCAGCAGCTCTTCGGTTGGCCAGTTTTTTACCATCGAGAGTGCAATGTCCGGGCTATACGGTGGATGCATCAAAACTTCCCAACCAAGCTCCGTCAATATGTTCCGGGTCATTAAAGATGTGTGTGGCCTAGCATTGTCACTCTATCTTGATAGTTTCATTCAAATGGTGGAGTTGTGCACAGTAGAGTATCGATTTGACCGTTTCGCCACGTTCTAGCAGCTCATAATAGAGAATTCCCTTCCAATCCCACCAAGCACTCAACATAACCTTGTTTGCCGTCAATCCAGGCTTTGAAGTTGTTTGTGATCGCTTGCATTGGATGTTCTCGTATTTAATTCATTTTTATCGCCCGTAATGAATCGCTTCAAAAACGGTTCCATTTCGTTACGTTTCAGCAGCGTTTCAATGATGGTTATTCGGTCAATTAGATTCCTTTACGCTTATTCATGTGGCACCCAAACATCGAGGTTCTTTGCGTAGCCTGCTCATTTTAGACGATTTCAAACTATCACACGGTCGATGATTATGGCCTCCACTTTCTCCAGACAGATTCTGTGCCGGTCTCGCTCCATCAGTTGCAAAATTTCATCGACTTTTTCAGTGACAGGGCGACCAGTGCTAGGTGCATCTTTTACATCGAAATTTCCGGAACGGAATCGAAAAAAATACTCCTGGGGCCAGCGTTCACTAACAGCATTCTCACCGTAAACTGCACACATTTTTTGGCATATTTTTGTAGCGTTTTTCCCTTTTTTATAGTAAAAAAGCATCACATAGCGTATTCTCATATTCAAATCAGTATAACTTTTAACACAAGCAACAAATTACACAGTTGTCTTCTCAAAAAATATAGCCTAACATGTCACCTTTCAAACACGTGTTCGTTTGACACAATCAGATTAGTGTTTTCGGTTAAATGAACATCAACACCATCTAGTGACAAAAAACCGCGGAGACTTTTTATATACGAGTAACAAATAGAAAGGTGAGCACTTAGACTGCAAGTATTTGAGTTCAGGATCACCTTACAAGCCGGCAAACAATTTTCGATGAAGAATAATCTCAGCCGATATCATTAATAACGTCTTCGGTCAGTAAGACTATTTCTTATCGACGACTTGGTGGTTCTTCTTAGTATAGTCAATGAGAGAGGTTATAAGTTTGCCCCAAGTACCCATACTATTATACTCAAGCATGTGAGAATCAAGAAGAAGAGACTTATCTAATGCTTTTTGCTCTTTTACTTGGAATAAGCGATTTGTATAGCTCGTTCAATTTAGTTGAAGTAATTAAATCGTGCCCCTTGAAGGAACCTTTTTCCGCCCAGACTTAACTGATGCCATGAAGCATTAATCACTTCTTAGAAGTGCCGCCCTATGCTAACTAACCCGGTCTTTCCACGAGATCCCCCTAACTATCCTTAATCTAACTTAAAACTAGGAGAAGTGTTTTACCTCAGTAACGTACCGACCAAGAAAAGCATGACTACCCTCCTTACTTCCTCACGCCACCAGAATTGGGCGAACTGTTTTTCGGCATCGACCCGATCCCTTTCCGCCATCGCGGTACTAAAACAGAGGAGCTCCTGAGCATTAGCGACGTACCCGTTGTAGATGAGCCGCTTATCCTTCGCACCGCGGTGGCGGTGGTATATTACCGGGATACCATCCCTATTTTGCACTAAACCTTTAGCATATATATGCAGAAAAGCCTTTGGCGGGATCAAGCCCAATAGAAGTGAGCTCTCGTGGTACATTTCATTGGGGTAGTGAGCCCCAAAGATCAGGCTGTTGTCGTTGGTCTTTGCCCTTGCAACGTGCCATTGAATCACCTTAATCAGGAAATTGTCAATCCTATTCAGATGAGCCCCATCTTAAAGGGCTTTGTTGGGATAGTATTTCTTGTACTCTGATTCTGGTGCTCTATACAAACCGAAACAGGTCCTAAGACACTGCCTTTCAAACACCCGAATCTTTTCCATTTGAGACGGCACTACATTAAACCACACAGGGCAACCATACGCGTTGACTGGCCTGATTAGGGCCACGTAGCATATGCCCTTCACCCTGGAAACAAGTTGACTGCTGTAAAACAGCCTGTTTGTCAAAAAACAGATATTTATCGAGCCAGATACTCGTACTAAGGTATCTAAATACGCTTCTCGCCGCTAATGGCATCCCGTGTTGTCCAATGATGGCCAAATTTCGCTAGTTTCTGGTTTCCCTAGAAGTCCATCGCAATGGAGTCCTAAACAAGATTGTTTCTGACTTTTGGAAATTGATTTTCAGTTTCCAATCGTCGCAATACGCCTTAATATGATCGAAATCACGCTGCAGAAGAGCATTGATGACTTCGATCTGTACGCCACTAAATCGTCTGCGTACGCTATAGAGTGATTGAGGGAACCTACTAGATCACTTGTGTAAATGTTAAACAGTATTGGAGATATCAAAGACTTTACTCGAAGTGAAGTTGCCACATTTGACAAAGAACTTTTTTCCCATAAGCATGTTGTAAATCATATACCTATATAGCAGAGGTTTTGGGCATACCCCTCCTAGTCAACTTATAGAAAAGCCGCTCTAGCCATACGGTGTCGAAAGCCTTCTCAAAGTCAACCAAGCAGGCACCCGTACACTGGTTCTTACAATTATTCCATTGTAGTCGGAGATCAGCTTTGACGCAGCATGAATTGTGTCATGCTTCCCCCTAAAACCAAACTGATTTTCCGGAATTACATTATTTTCCTCAACCCACCTTAACAGCGCTCTATAAGCCACTTTCTCGAATACCTTGTTTATATTCGGAAGTAAATTGATTGACCGAAGATGAGCAGGCTTGGTTCTGACTTTATCCCTTTTCGGGACAGGATGTACCACTGCTATTTTCCAATGTGTCGGATAATATGCATTATACAGCGCATTGTTAAATAGCGTAGTAAAACTATCCACTGCTTCCAAGGGTAGGTGTCTTAATACGGCATTTGGAATACCGTCTACTCCCGACGACTTTTTGTTTTTCAGAGACTCGAAGATGCAGAGGAGTTCATCTTTTCGCACGAACAATTTCGAGGAATCTGGCTCATTGGCAACAATGTCATTTGCAGCGATTTCTTCACTGAATACGGTAAAAACCGTGATTCCCGGATCGCCAATTTTGAAGTTCGTTGCGTAAATAATAGTGACTTACGTAGTCCCTGTTATCAATATCGTGAGTCGGCACTTTCTGGACTTATACAAACCGTTTGTAGTGTCTGTCTGTTCTCTGTCGTCTGTGGAATTCGAACAGATTGAATGTTGTTGTGATCTTTCCGCCTGAACAATTTATTTATCTGCGGGAACATATTCGGATACATATTCAGTACAGACTCACAGCTATACTGTAATTTTGTTTTTTTAATTGCTTAAAATTTTTGATCACTGACTTCAAGGAAGGAACCCCTCAACATCTTACATTCTCTAGACCTCGATCTCGTTATATTTCAAAAAAAAAAAAAAAAAACACAATTCAACAGGAAAGAAACTCCAACCATCAATGGAAGGACGAGAACTCTTTTCAAGTTAGACATGGACTAAAACTTTAGGTGTTGAGGTAACACCCACACCAACAACAATCCTCAAAGTCTCATCATTTTAACGAGATGATAACAAAATCAGTTCCACCAAATTAATTAAGAAACTCCATAACAAAACACCTTTGAAACAAATTGCAGTACATCCTGCAACATGGAACAAAAGATCACTTTTTCCAACTCAACAAAGTTCCATGGCGCTGCTCCTAGAGTTTCGAAATGAAATCTTTAAGCAGCTACCTTCTAGCCATGATGGAGACTACAATCGCTTCCGGATTGCGTCTACTCTAACATCTCTTTTTCTTTTTTAATTTTTTACAAGGGTAAACCCTACCGCACTCCAAAACAAAGGTAGAAACAACCTTTTTCCACAAATTCAAAGTTTTTCGCCCGATTTTACCTTACTTTGTGGATGGGACGAAAGAACACGACAAAAAAAAAAAAGGAACACCAAACTCCTTTATCACACTGGAGCTGCAACTAAAACTAAAAACGGATTTTTACTTTAAAAACTTTGGCATCCTTTGTGTGCAGTCTTACCGAATACACGGAAATTTGCTTTCGCGACAAATTTCAAACTGAACTCCGGTAACAACTAACCAACCACCGAACGAACCTACGAGTACAATCCAGTTAGGTCCTACCTACCTGGAAGCAAAAGTTACATCCTTTACCCACAAAAATCTTGAAGACGAAAAATCGTAAGAAAGGAAACATTTTACAATGTACGAGTAGAATCGTTGTGTTTTTTTTTTTTGTTGGAAGACCTCGTCTCACCCTCTAAATGAAATTAATGAAAAAACCAAGAATCATCCCAAGGGATACAGCGGGAGGATGACAAACAATGGACTGGCACAGGAAAGTGATAAAACTACAGGAATACGGTATGAGAAATCCTTAATGCCCACGAGGATTTACAGCTTCTTTTCGTGGCTTTCTTTAATTTCTCTACATCCTTCCTCGTTGACCAGGACCAAGACACGAGTAGCGAACAGAAAAAACAAAAAAAAAACGGAATGAAAATGACTTCCTACGATTAACGGCCCCATGGTGGCTTCCTTTCTAAGGATTTCTTACGAAAGCCAAATTCACTTCACCGTCATCGTCATGGAGCTCTTCTTCGTTGCCGTCTTCGTCGTTTTACTTCGTCGTTGTTGTAGTCATCCTTGTCGCTGTCCTTTAAGATGCTTATCTAGGTGCCAGGATAATTGAGCATAAACGCCCTTCAAATTAACACAAGACGAGATAGCCCAGCCTTTGGCTGGTCAGTCCAGTCTAATTCTTAACCAAACTCCCTTTGGCAAACAAAAAAGGACCTTCGAAACTTAATAACAATTCGCAACGCTTAATTAAAAAGCCGAACCTGTAATTAACTTCTGACATGGGGGTGTTATATACGCAGAGATATCCGCGATAGAGCTGAACTCGGATGAGTTATCCATTTGAGGAAGTGTTGGGCGGCGCGATACCATAGTAAAAGAGCCAACCCCCTCCCATGAAAAACTTAATCCCTCTGCAGGATATTCACGAAGAACTATAAATATGAATCTTCATCTTCACTTAGAACTCATGAGTAGCTTGAAATCAATACGAGATCCTTCCATTTAATCTTAGAAAGCAGCTCATAGATGAACATCCAATGGTCGGTCGATATGTATGTGGTTGTGCTCCTTGTGGTCATGGACAAAAGCTGGACCATTCTGATGCTAAAATTCTGACTCTCCACCAGACATGAAGAAGCACTTCGATCTTCCACTCACATTCACTTGGATTGTGCTTTGGGGGATGTGGTGTGGCAAGTGCTATTGACTATGAGGAGAGAAATGCTTGAGTCCTAATATTTACTGTGTGTGTTGGAACGGAATCCTTTTGAGTACGGGCAGACAAAACTCGAAACGGAAATGTGCGGCTAGTGAGAGCAGCACAATATCTAACCGAGTGCAATGGCAGAGTGTATTAGTGAGAGCTCGCATGTCTGACCGACATTAATCCACTCCACATGCAATAGGATACTTAACTGTGCTTAGTTTATTGAGTGAGTTTAGGGATTCATTTTCTACTCCTTCAGTTCCTTTCAACTTTTTTTTTATTTTTTTGCTCAAACATCCGCTGATGGTTGCAGATATGCTTGATGTTTGTTTGAGGAGCAATACATCAGGATGAGTGGAAGTGGGTAGCGACCTACCAACATGACGTGTAAATGCTCCCAAGAGGGAGTGACGATATCTTAATTAAATTAATGAATTATCCATGAGATTGTGATTGTACAAAGGTAAAAGGTTTAGCTTTGCTTATGATAGTCTGGATGGACTTTTGAATGAGTTGGGAACAAGCATGTGGAGAATCGCATGGAGTTGGCACTTATAACCTGACATAGCTGACGATAGTTACGTCGATCTTTGAATGAGTTATAGGCATGGTGTTAAAACCTTATTAAGCTTTGTGCTTTATTTGGTTAAGGCTAGCACAATTACATGAAAAAAAGGTTGTTCTTCAACGAGTTTTCCTCTTTGCAGCCCCCGAAGGTCCTTGTCAAAGCAATGACATAACATGACGATGATCTCTGGAAGTATTCCTTATGTTTTAAGAATGTCAGCGTGGCCAAATAGTTCATTTGTTGACTGTGTAGTCGATTTAAGATGAACAACTGCGTTGGCAGCCATTAAACTGCTGAAAATATTGACAATAACTATAATGAGGACCTTCGGTGGTTGGTGTTATAGAAACGGGGCACCGGATGAATTCCCTAGGTGGAACCAAGGCCGACGAAAAATCAATGACTAACCCAAATAATCTTATCCGGGATATTCCGACATATATGGAGCTCTCAAAATGATGACACCAAAGCTTCTACGAGTTCTTGAATATGACCTACGAGTAATGCCCTTAGTATGAATAAAAACAAAAAAAAAACGCTGTGGCGCTGGCAGCCCGGTATGGGCCATGGCTAACTTCTTGGCATGGGCCATGGCTAACTTCTGGGTGATGGCGATTTGAAAAATTGTTGCCAGGAATAATCGAACCCAGACTGTCTGCGTGATAGTCCAATGAGCTAACTATCGCGCCATCGCCATCGCCCCTTAGTACGAATATGACATTTAAATTGTCCTCGCCGATTTTAATGCTAGGAAGAGAGAAATATTTGGAAGAACTGTCAGAAGGTATAGAAACCACAAAACATGCTCCAATATAGGTTTCAGGCCAGTTGACTTTGCGGCGAGGCAAAACATTGCCGTAGCTGGCACACTGTTCTCACATCTCGATATTCTGCTAAGTAAGATGCATTAAAGGTCACCAAGCTTAGTAGAACTAGAGCTACTTTGGAAATGCACGACCATCAGCTAGTCAGGAATAACAAAAAGAGCTTAAGAAACTAGCGGTCGAGGAAACTGATAGATGCCAAACCTCGAAACGAAACCTGTAAAGACGAACAAGTGAACATCGTAGTAGAGTCGACGTCGATGCTGAGGATTTGGAATGAGCATTTCTTCAGACTGTACTACTGTACTACTGCAAAAAAAAGGTTATGGTGCCTTCAAGTCCGTTCATATTTAGGCAGACATGCCAAATTTCACTGCGATACTGTCTTTGGTTTTTTTTTGACAGCTGATTGTTGTTGACGTGTTTGGCATCATGCTGAGTATGGACAAAAACGATTTTCGTTCTCTCATAAGACATTATTTTTTGAGAGGCAAAACGGCGAAGGAAACAAAAGAAAAGTTGGATAAATATTATGGGGCTAATGCTCCGTCAGATTAAACCGTCAAATATTGGTTTCAAGAGTTTCGTGGTGGCCGCAACTCCACTACCGATCAAGTCCGCAGCGGCAAGCCCTCCGATGCGGTTACAGAGGACAATGTCAAAAAAATACATGAAATGGTGTTGGCTGACCGGAAAGTGGAGGTGTGTGAGCTAGCAGATACCACCAAGATTAGTACTGAGCGCACACGACATATTTTGGGCAATATTCTGCACATGAAAAAGTTATCATGCCGCTGGGTGCCGCGGATGCTCACTCCCGAATAAAAACACGAACGCGAGAGCACTTCGAAAGAGTGTTTGGACTTGCTGATGCGGGTTTGGGCGGACTTTTGGCGTCGATCGGTAACTGTTGATGAAACCTGGATCCACTATTAAACACCAGAGAACAGAATGAGCTCCCGGCAATGGACTTAAGCCTCTACGAGTGCTCCGAAGCAGCCGAGGGAGGCTCAATGGGTCGGAAATGTTATGGCGTCGGTTTTCTGGGATTGTCATGGCATACTCTTCGTGGACTACCTCAAAAAAGGAAAAACCATCAACAGCGAGTATTACTGTGCATTATTGGAGCGATTGAAGGCCGAAATCGCTGCAAAACGGCCTCACATGAAGCGAAAAAAAATTTTGTTTTTGCAAGGCAATACGCCGGCGCATAAGAGCATCGCAACCACGGCTAAATGACTTGGTATGGAGCATCACAAACTCACATGTAAAATATTGTCGGACGAAGTATCGACTTAATATTCACACTACTGCAGATCTTATAGAAAACCCATGAGCTTAAGAGCGATACACACTATATACTCATCGATTTTAAGTCCACGTATGACAGCATCTGTAGAGACAAGCTATACAGAGCAAAGTCTAGTTTTGGTATCCTTGCGAGCTCGTTTTCTTGTGCAGGATGCTGATGGAAAACGTACACTGCTCCATCAAGATAGGTCAAGATTTCACCGAGGCTTTTAATGTTAAAACAGACAAGGGGATGCGGCATCATGGGATTTGTGTAACATCATACTTGAAAGAATAGTGCAAAACTCACGCGCAAACACAAGAGGCACAATCTTTCGAAATTCCGTGCAATTACTCATGTACGCCGATGATACTGACAAAGCAGGCAAGGCGGCTTTACTCAGATGCAGCACGCAAGTGGAATGGAACCTCAGCTAACTGGAGACAGCTGGGATAGGATCAAGCTGGATAGAGATGCTTGTTTGCTGAGTCCCAAGATCGGCTCGGAGTGAAACGCCGATTTAAGTTAGTAAGTAGGACCACGGCCTTCGAAATATTGGAAAATCAAGGGCCATAACTGCCGTCAGATCTAACTGGAGCGCGAAGACTGAAACTTGACTGCGATTGATAAAGAGTCATAATTGGACGATTGCGAAATTTTCTCAGTTTCTCTGACAATCTGGAATTAACAATTCGATCGCAACAGTTTCGGCTTTCTTCCATCCACTGTATGAAGAGTATTACATAGAGATCTGTCCTTCGTCAATATAACATGAGATCCAGCTATTGCAGGAACTGGCCATGAAACCACTGATTCAAAGGACAACACTACAAATATTGGAAAATAATCCAGTGAATTGGCAACCAAGATCGTACAATTTTACACCGCTAGATCGCTAGGGGGATGGGGCTTTGTAAGGTGTTTGATAAATGCATCGCAAATTATTCCGGCCGAATTAATGAGATAGCCCCCAAGAACCCAAAAGGAGACTGGTTTGAGGAAGGCATGGTTATAACGTCATACTTCTTCCGGTGTTCCGCTTAAAGCAATTCAGTTTACTGACCTCCGACAAGCTTATTTTAATCGCTCTATAGACAATCTGGAAATCAGCGTCAATCTGAATCCGAAGGGAAATAGTTGAAGCTTTTGTAGACTTAGTGATTTTAATGTTTCAAATATTCAACAGTTAAACAATAACAATTATCAAAACCAAAGGGTTTTTCCATAAAAAAAGAGGAAAATATAATCTCACACTATAACCGCATATAAGTAAAAAAAAAACATTTAATTCGAGTACAAGTTGCAACATTTAAATCCTCGCCAATGACGCCAAATGAAATTATGTCGAATAAACCATTCAAAGGAAAATATTAATTAAATCTCTTCGAATTGAAGTTAATCAATTGAATAGTCAACGGATTTAATGTTCAATGGAATTTATTTCATGAACCCGCAGGCCACAGCCAAGTATACCTACTCGTATACGAGCTCTCGTATCTGACGAAATGAATCCTTTCGGGAATTTTTCCGCATGAATTTATTAATTTACAAGTGGTAAGTACCCCTTTGGAAGTCGTTGATTGTTAAGGCCTTGAGGGCGTTTACAATTCAAAAGGAAATACAGTCGTTCTATCTATTTGACGATTGACAATTAAAATTGATTTGTTTCAAGATTGATTCAATTCCTCTCTGTGAATTGATTGAAACAAATTAAGTAAGTTGAAGAACAAATACAAGAAGTTTCACTTTCAATAAGACGAAAGACAAATACTTGCTTTGCCTCTGTGGCAAGATTCAAAGGAGTTGGGTTTATTCTAGATTCGTGTACTTATAATGGGTGTCCCATAGTTCATGCTAAATTTTAATTTCACGCCATTTAATAGTACAGTGATGACAACGGAAAAAAGATAATAATGTGACAGCTGACATTTCGGGGTTAGTAAAAATGGAGCGCTATACGAAAGAACAACGCATTTTCATTGTTGAGCAATATTTTAAAAATAATGAAGGCTTGTCAGCTACAGTTCCCAGTTTTCGTACAAAATATGACCGTCATAGTGACGATGAAACCATCAACTGTGAAGAGACGAGAGACTGGCTCAATTAGTGATCTTAAACACTCTGGGTGTCCTGTCACAAGTCGTTCAACAGAAATCATCGAAGCAGTTCGCGAGACTATTGCTGACAGTTCGGGAACATCAATTCGGCACCGTAGTCAAGAATTGGGCAAGAACTGACTCAAGAACTGAAGACTATTCACTATGCAGCTCAAAGAGAGTTTGTTGAATTGATTTTGGAACAACAAGTAGATGCTGATTTTTAAAAAAAAATCATCTTCATCTTGATAGCTTCGTTAATCGTCAAAATTTTGACACATTTGGGGTTCAGAAATCCCAGGAGTAATTATTGAGAAACAAATGCATCCACAACGCGTGACTCTTTGGTGCGGATTTTATGCTGGAGGCATTATCGGACCATTCCTGTTCGAAAATGCCGTTGGTCAGGCAGTAACAATCAGTGGTATTTGTTATCGTGACATGATTACCCAGTTTATGTGCCTAAATTACAAGATATGGATGTGACCAACATGTGGTTTCCAAAAGACGCTGCCACATGAAATACGGTCAGAGAAACAATTCAATTTCTGCATGAGTCATTTCCTATTCCTTTAATCGGCCGTTTTTTCGATCAGAATTGGCCATCCAGATCTTGCGATTTAACGCTATTGGACTTTTTTCTTCGGGGTTTTTGAAAGTCGAAGCTCTATGCAAACAAGCCGACGACCACCAATGCCTTCAAAGAGGAAATTGGAAGGTGTATTAATGAAATTCAGCCACATTTATGCGAAGCGGTCATAGAAAATGTCAATAAAAGAGTACGTACTTGCCAGCAAAGCCGTGGCGGCCATTTATCTGGGGTGCTATTCCATACATAATCCCAATCTGTATACTCTATGAATCCATAAAAAATTTAAACTTTCTGTATTTTCTATCAAAATTACATTTTGCGTGAATTATGGGACACCCTTTACTTTATATGCAGTACTACATGTCATCACCCTATCGGAAGATGCTATAATTTTTGCAATTGGCGGCAAATGTCAATTCTATTTTGACATTTAGGAAGTAAACATACAAAATATACGTCAACAAGACAAGAATTGCCATACTCCTAGAGAATGCGGAATAATTCGTCGGTAATGATGGTGCAGCGTGAATTTTGGCGCAGTTTCCCCGTCATGTGACACCAACTGGGCAAACATTACGACGTTTAGCCGCTCGCCTATAAGAGTATGGGACAACACGAGATGCTGACAGGTGTGGCCCGCCCCGGAGCTTGCCGTTCTGTTGAGAACATCGCGGCTTTGTTTCAAGATATGGCAGTGGACCTTGGAGTATCGATCAGACGACGTGCCACGCAATCGGGCATCAATAGACGGGCTTTACAGAGAATTTTGGTGAAAAACTGTAAGATGTTCCCTTACAAAGAGCAGGCAGTGCTTCAGCTATTAGCTGTTGGCCGCCAAGCTCGTGTAACCTACCCTCAAGCCATTCTGAATTTTATCGAAAATCATAACGAGCGACGAGGCCCATTTCCAACTCTATGAGTATGTGAGTACGTAAAATTATTGCTTCTGGGGCATCAAGAACCCCCGTATAGCTTGAGAAGAGCCACTACACCTACTCAGAGTTACTGCATGGTGTGCTGTTTACCATGGAAGCGTCTTTCGGCCTTATTTTGGAGCAATTGGAGCGGGCCAAATGATTACTGTCGACGGCGAACGTTACAGAGCCATGCTCAAGGACTTACTCCTTTCTCAATTTTAGATGAATTGGGACTGGAGAATATGTAGTTCCAACAGGATGGAGCAACGGCGCATACTGTACGAGCCATAACCGAAATACTGAGAGCTACATTTCCGGGTCGCTTAATTTCTCATTTTGGCGGTTTGCACTGGCGGGCTTAAACAAAATTGCAGCCAAAGAACATCGGAGGACAGCTTTGGTGTCACTTTATATGGGAGATACTCTGCTGCCTTTATTTTTAATTTCAGAAAGACATCTTATATTGAATAGCAGTGAGAACATTTTGACTTCTCATTGCATAAACACAAAATACTATTTCGGTCGAATTAGATCTCAGTGATTACGATTGGACCATATTGCTTGTAACTCCCTGACTTAAATCAGAGCCGCAGCTAAGTTACCTTGCTAAGCTTCTTTTAACAGGAACATGTATATATGATGGATTCTCACAAATTAATTAGAATTATATGCGAAAAGCTCAGTACTATAACTGTTGCTTTGGACTGTCTCAAAGAAAGTATCTGCTAAGTAGTACTATACGTGAGCTAAAAATATTATGATACAAATATTGCTAAGAATGTTGCTTGCAATTTAGTCTTTTTAAGACGGTGGGGCAACTTTTCTATGACTGGGTTTCGAAAACTCTCACAGCAGTACTTTGTTCTTCATGTATACGAGTAAGCCGTCTTGTCTTAGCTTTCAAGGCTTTGTCCGCACCTGCTGTTGTCACCTATATTCCTTGTACTTACTGACTAAAGTACACATCCGAAGTAGCTTTTTCTTTCCAAGCTGCGTAGTGTCTGGATACCTTGACTGATTAAAGTCTGACACTCAGCGCACTATAAAAGAGCTAGCTTGAGAATTAGAGGTTTTTCAAAATGTAAATTGACTGATTCCGTTGCCAACAATCTTGCCTACTTTATAAGGCATCTTATCCTTTTTTTTCGAGTAAGACGGAAATGTTTTGTAAAAAGAATACACTAGAACCAGCGGCATAGACAAAAGTCATCATCCAGAAAGAAATAATGAATTGTTTGGTACCTAATGGTACCTTTAGGGATTCAAAGGATATAGGAACCCATTAAAACTTCTTGTATCTTCTTTTAATGCCTTCAAGTCGCCTATGACACTGATGACATATGTACATACATCCAGTTATGCTACAAAAAGTTTCAAAGTACCTCCTGGCGACTTTCCTTCAACAGAATCGTTACTTCTTGTCTTGCACATATCGAATGTTGAATAACAATAATAGCTTTTACACAGAAAATCGGAAGTCGCCGAGTGGTTGAACCCAACAAGTCCAACTTCCTTTTTGTAGGAGATCATAGTGGAATTGGTCGAGTTTCGAGTGCGTTAGACCTCCTTAAAGTTCATTTTTGTCAAGATGCAACTTGTGTTTTTACCGTCATTGAGGAGCCTTTCGACAGTGCATTTTTCGAACATGCCAAAACATAGAAGCATGAAGGTTGTTACCGATGCGGCACCTGTGTGCTGCACAAGTAAAGCTCAACAAACTACAAAGACTAGATTGTATTAGCACTACTGGTGCTATGAGAACAACTCCTAACGCAGCGCTGGAAGTCATTCTCAACCTCCCACCCATTCATCTCCACATAATGAAGAAAGCCATAGCAAGTGCCTATGTGCTCATCACATAGATCTAAGACAGATGAAGGAGTTGGAGGCGGAGTAATCGGACCCAATGCAGGAACTTGTCTATACGTAGGCTTAGAAATAAGAAACTCTGGTTTGCAAACCGAGATTCATGCAATAGAGCTATGCATCCGAGAGAATCTAGAGAGACGAACCATGAATAGGAACATCTACATACTCTTGGGTAGCAAGGCGGCACTGCTTGCAATCAAGGCACATGCAATCAGATCCAAGGTAGTATGGGACTGCGTTCAGCTACTGGTAACGCTAGCCAACTCAAATAGAGTCCATCTCATTTGGGTGCGGCCACGATGGAAACGAAGAAGCTGATAAATTAGCCAGAAAAAGATCTGCGTCACAATTCTCGATGCCCAGACCAATCTGTGGCCTACCCACTAGCATTGCCAAAAACAGTATTAAAAAGTGACTCGAAAATAAGGCACAATGTTATTGGATAAATACTGAAGGTAACAGACAAGCCAAACTATTCTCGGCAAAAGTTTCCCACAACAAAACAAAACAACTCCTAAACCTGAACTGAAATCAGATTCGAATGGTCATGGGCTTTCTGTCATGACGGGACACTGTCGAGTGTCTATAGATTGTGCAACGAAGACGAACAGTCCGCAGAACAAATACTATGCCACCGCAGCTGCCTAATCAGAACACGTCAACTTTACTAAGGTAAATTCTAACTCGAAACAGAAAACATTTCTGACAGTTCCCCCAAAGATCTGTCGGGATTTATTGTCAAATCCGGGATCATGGTTGAAATTGAGGCCGCAGTGAGAAGGGCTTAATTTCCATCTCTTACGTAGTCTAATCAAATCTAATGTTACCGAAGTGACTCTTGAAGACCTACACTTCTATGATAATATCCGTAAGTACGCCATTGAGGTAATGAATCTATCGATATTATGGGTCACACTCTTAAGCCTATATGTTCCTTGGTAAAATGCTCCTTATTAATATAGATGGCGCTACAGTCCGTGGTGGACCTGGGCATGCTAAGACCCATTCCACTTGCATGCGCCACCTAAACCACGGTCTTTCTTTACTGCGTTGTTCCTCGGAAGCCGATGAGAAGATATTTTGGGCCGGAGCGTTGGTGTCCATCCGCTGTACAGAACAGTCATCTCAGTCGTTAGACCTATACTATTCTGACGAAGTCGATGTAGTTTTACAGTCGTTGTATATCGTCCTTCACTCACCGTCTATGCAGACAAGACTTTTGTTACTCGAAGGAGCGCTTTGCTAGTCAATTGCAATGATCTAAAGCTACACTGATATGGTCCAATCAGGTTGTTGAACAACGGCGTCAGGACTTCACAAAATAGGACAGATAGGTAGGCTGATGTTGGCGCAGTTCTTTACTTCATCCAGATCGGGTAGAGGGAATTGTTCATCCCAGATTAAAAGATTTGCTCTGCTTATCAGGGAGACATCTTGCTTACCTGCATGTGCTTGTCGGCATTCGTCATCAAATAAGGGTTTCGTTGTGGTGGTCGAGTGAAACCCAGCACATGAAAAACGGCATCTCTAACGGCAGAAAATATATTTTACTGGTTTTCAAAATAAAGCAGAATCTGGAATACAAGAATGTGTAATACAAAGTAGTATACCACAGGGATATGTAGTAGAGTCTTTATTTTTAATGAGAAATTTGTTAGATTCATTCAATGATTGCTTGGAAGTTTTTAAAACTAATTGTCTTTGCGGTTGCAGTACCTACCACTTTCTCTATAATCCAAGGACTATACGGAGGTGCAACCTATTGTGCATTCTTTAGGAGGTGAACTTTTAATATATCGTGCTGTCATGCCTTTATGGTCATGTGAGTTCGATTGATTTTTTTAGATAAACTCACCAACTAGATAAAAGACTGATAGACATCGTCACGTTTAATCAATCATTTGTTTTTGCGCTAAAAAGGTAAGGCTTGTGGTGTTTTGACTTATCTATTACGTTGGCAACTTCACACATTGACGTATTTTATAGGAAAAAGGTGAGTCTAACCTTTTATACCCAATAAACGTAAAACCCGTAGTAGATTTCTTCGAATTACACAACCAACTTTTGACCATTTGGCAATTGTACTTCGAATGATGAGTCAAAAAATATTGAGCGCCATAATAATGGACTTTTATGAATTTACAACTAAAAGATTGGTTATCTTTGCAATTTTCTAATTAAAGTTTTCTGGAAATTTTACCTTTAATTGCTAATCTCGAAAATACTAGTCACAATGGATTGGCCGTATTTGTTAGGGGATTAACAATTTTTTTAGAGTGTGTACGAATATATAATAAAAAGACTTTAATGGGATCAATAAAGGTATAAAGACTGTCTGAGGAACTAACAATAGAATTGTGACACAGTCAAAAGCAGCCCTCCGTAGAAAGTCCTCGAACTGTTTAGCCGCTTCGAGTATGGTAATAAAAATTCATAAGAACCGCCATGTGTACATTAGCGATGTACAACTGAAGAGGTAGAAACCTTTCAATACCTATTGAATAATCATATAATAGTGAAGCCTAAGTGGGTCTGCCTCACACCTCATTGCCTCTATATGATGGTTTGCAGCAGTTCCTGAAACGTTTCCTGAGAACTAAACTTTTCTTATTGTACTCGACTCAAATTCATCCGATTTCCACAGTCTGTCTGTGTCGGTTAAAGTTTTCCCACTGCCTCATGGTGCTTTTTTATGCATTCCAAGAGGTGTGATACCTTTGCCAAGGTCCCATACTAGCGTGTCTCTTTTATTAATTTCAATTCGGTCTCTGGTGAATCTAATTTCCTTTATTTTGAACTTCCAATGCCTTCTTATGTAATGTAACTAAATGTGTTACGTGGTTGTAGGAGGACTCAAACCCCAGCCTAGTGGGCCGGATACTTCAGACCAGTTCAGTTCCAGGGTTATAGTTTAATCTTTCGTCTGATTGAATCTGTTTAATCATCATCTCTATTTCGGACGAGCTTACTAAATGCCGACGCATCTTTAAATGTCTTTCTTAAGTACTGATCACATCTAAATAATCTAAATGAGGTTATTGCTGAACCTTTTTCTTATGCCTGAAAAAAATGCGACTATCCTGGATACCAACTTTGCAATGCAATCTTTCAAGACGCCGCATCTGTCGTGTTAGGTTTCAACCGGCCATTTCAACAAAACTCTTGATTCGATGAATAATAGCGCTAAGTGCACGCAGCGAAACAAAAGGTCTAGATGGCGATGCTTAAACTCTATTAGCACGGGAGTCACGACAAACACCTTCTTCTGAGATAGCTCAGAAGATAGCTCCATAATAATCTGTCGGATATTACTTCCTTCAGAAGTATGAAGCCAGGTCAATGAATCTGCGTAATCATTAGTCGCATTGTCGCCCGGTAGATTCCTTACTTGAGCTACATCAAGCTACACTTGAGGTGAATACGCATTTTTGGGACTAGTCAAGGTTAATCGATAGAAGTGGTCGCAGATGAACTCATAGTAGATCTCATATTCCCGTGAGGGACTACTAGGTCAGGGTTCCTACAACATATAAGAACATAACACAGTAGCAATAGGGGTACCACAGAACGAATTCACTCTAGATCGGCCTGCAAGACGAACAAACTACAACTAGTCTTGGCCTGAAAACTGTCACCGTAATCCAGAAAATGTGATACTTAGATACGGATCAGCAAATTTCTCATCCCCATAACATCGAAGTATTACTACGAGAAGTAATACTGAGCGGTTGCAATCGCAATAAGCCGATTGTGTTTCCCTCAACCACTCATTTATGCTTTCACAACCTGCATTGTTTAGTTCGGACTTTCGGTGGCACCGATGCTGAGAAGTCGTCAGAAATGCTGTAAAAGAGTTGCCGAATTTCAGTAGAACATCAGTAGAGAGGTGCCCCTCTCACATCACATGTATTTTAAAATTCAAGATAGCCGTTTACAAGACCAACATGAAGCAAAAATAAACAGCAATGTCTAAATTAAACTACAAAATTGTCGGAAAGCATTGGCTACCTGGCACATGACTTAAGTCACATGTCAGACAACATACACCAACTCATTCCCAAGATATACCTACAGAAGTAAAAAGAACAACATCACCATCACGATCCACAAAATCCAACAAATGTGTTATAAAGGGCCATTTCTAAATTCAGCTGCCCTGTCAAACACTTTCTGTGAAGGAAGGTCTTGAAATATAAAGCACTTAGCATTTGTATTCCATAAATGAAGGGAAAGTCCATATCTTTCTTGGGGTCTTTCGAAGTTCCAGTATAACACAGTGTGGCAAATAATATCCTGCAGACGAGCCCTATCTCAGCAACCAAGAGTGCCATCTATTTGTTCGAACATGCATTATTTAAGTAGAACAGTTGTTGTGGCGGCAGAGAGAGAGAGGCAGACACACAGGAAGGCCAATTTCAGTTCGGACGCCGGAAATGATCCAAAAAGTGATTTCGTTGCAGAAGACCACAACGGTTCACTGAGAATAATGCCCTTAAACATCAAGAAAAAGACTATTCGAGACACCCTCCATGAGGATTTGGACAAAATAAAGGACTGTCTCTGTTACACGACAGTGCACCGAGTCACACAGCATACTGTTCGTCAATTCAAACGAAATCAAGTGTGGGTGTTAAGAAATCCGGCATAATCCCCCGATTTGACACCATGCGACTTCTGTTTGTTCCTAAAACTAAAATTGAAGTTAAGAGGATACTTTTTTAATGACATTCTGACCATTTAAGCAGCTTCGACACAGGCGTTGAACCCAATTCCTCAAACTGAGCTAAAGCAAAATATTCAGAAATCTGGTTCTAATTATATTGTCTAGGTTCAGTCCGGGAGTTTATTGGCCACACTGTGTAAATGTTTTTGCTAAAGTTTTGCTTGACGGACTCTTTTTCGTCATCTTACTGATTTTAGTTCTATTCTCATATTTGTTAGTGACTATGGTTAAGACGGGACAATCAAATTATGTACATTGTTGGCTTTTGGCAAAGCCAGAGCTAGATCTGTGATTAACATTGTCCATGTATGACCGATGATGGTAAAGCGCAGTAGATTCAGAATATGAAAATGCATTGATTTTACTCATATAATCGCCACAGCGTTTCGCATGCTTCGACTTAAATGTTTTGAAGAAGCTACATAGGTGCATTGACATCAAACAAAGACTCGGTTTAACAATGGAAGCTCGTTACATATCTTTACACTACTACCAAGTATCTTATTGTGCTTAAAATTGTCCCTTACGAGCGAACTCCCAGGCTTAAGCTTCATCTGCTTTCTTTTAGTAACTCCGATCAACTGGTCAAAGAATCGGCAGACATTCCTCTTAAAGCCCCTGCTTCAAGTTCAGTACGACGAAGAGTCCATATTTTATTCAAATTCCATGAATACTTAATTGAACATAAGCAAATTCAAGTATGTTAGGCACCATTTAAGTAATTACAATTACAATTCCAACTACCATCAACTTCCTGCTACTTCATTTATCAATATCATAGGCACAGCTTACATAAGTAGCATAAGACACCTTAACCCAGTTGCAGATGAATGAAAACTTCCACAAAACACAAAGTTCAAGCGATGTTTGCATGATCACCAAGGAATTCCTCGTGGAATTCGGTCTTAACCTTCTGCAATTCATAGAAGAATTTCGTAATGCGACCACAAGCAGCAGCTGACCTTAGTTCACCAATTCGCGTAAAAACCAGTTCCAGCCTTACATTTTATCTCTGCAAATTGATTTGCTATCTGCACCTGATCTACTCTCATAACACCACTTCACCTGGCGCCGCCGTTGCATTAGTCTCTATCCACCCAAACAAATATACATACTGCTCGTTGAGACACCAATTACTTTCGATCGAGTTCCGCGAACTGGATACCCTCTAGGTGCTGTTCAGATGACAATATCTACTACCACCGACACGCCCAATTAGGTAGATTCAATTAATGACATAAAATAGTCATAAATCGAACAGCACTACTGACAAGCGGTTCTGGTTTAACTGCATTAACCCAAGATCTCTGCAATACCACCAGAGACCTTCGGTGGACTGCAAGTACTTGGATGGTGGCTAACAGCCTGACATTGAATATTTATGGAATGCAAGCGAGCTCTAAGAGACTTCCTATAAAAACTTCTGTCAAATCCATTAGAAAGCATCAGTAACGATTCATTCGTAACACAGTCAAGACCTTTAGAAGTCTCAGAATATACCAAAACTAATAAGCACCATGAAGGTATGACACTCAGATACTCTCTTCAAATTTCATGAATATAACGTATCTATCATAATTTCCTTTCAGTTCGCTATTTTCGCTGTAGTCATGCTTGCTTTGGCCCTCGGAGCACAATCCTCTGTGATTTTGGGAGCTCCAGGACCAGTATTGACCGTCTCAGGCCCAGCTGGTATTGTAACCGTCCCCGGTGCCATCTCAATTCAAGCTGCTCCAGCTGCAGTTGCTGTCGCTCCAGCTATTGCTCCTGTAGTTATCGGTGCTGAGGGTACCTATGTTGCCAAGACTCGTGGTGCTGTTCATGTTGCACCCCTACCAGGACACTTACAATCTGCTGCTTCAGTTAACTTGCAACCAGCTCCTGGAACCATCTAAAAAGGCTTATCCAACTCAATGCACTCTGTAATTAATGTTGATCATCAAATTCTTGTCTTTCACCATCCTGTCCCTTTTACTATCTCCTCTGTCTATTTGAAATACTTGTAAAAGATACAAAACCCGCTGATGGGTATTAGTTGGTTGGAAATTATTTTGTTTGGAGGGCCTCCGGCTAGTTTTAAGGATACAACGTTAGATGTGGTATAAAATGTACTTTTGTCAATGTCAATGTCAATGTTTTCTAATAAAACAGAAAAGAAAACACAAAACCGATTTTTTTTCTTTTAATGATTTCAGCAATCAGTTGGTAGGTTGAACGTAACACCTCCGGCCATCTCCTCTTGACGAGATTATAATCTCGTGAGACTGAAGCTACTAATTGCTGATACGCACAACTCCGAACAATTGCACACATGAACAAAGTGGGCCTGATCGTATGAAATCTTCATAGATACTAGAAGCCTGTACGATTAGTGGGTTAAAAGTTTCTTGCAACTCTTGAGAGGTCTTTTAAGCAATTAATCAGTTTTCTCTGAAGTCACCCATTGGATTGTTTTCAATGTTTTTGCACGCATACTCTAGATGAGTAAATCTCCATCCTGTTACTTTCTGATCCCGTCATGTTAACTACTCCTTCGTGCCTGACAGCTATGTTCTGTTTTCTACGGAGCATCAGAAGTATAACGTCACATGCTTCGCATCTTTCCCTTTGTTTGGATTTCGCAACCTCCGATACGGACAAAAACTACGTTAGGTGGTTACAGTACCAACTTTCTTCTTGGTGATTTTAGGACGGGAATAAGCTTGTTTGTCCCTCTGTATTTCTAGGAACTACGCCACGTGGCTTGTCATATTCCTGCTGTTGTATTTGTAAAAGGATGTCGAGACGTAAATTGTGATTATCTGGAGTGGCAAACAATGTTTGCTCAACCATGTCCCTTTAATGTTTTTCTAAGAACCGTTTCTTCTCATTTCGCTTCGACAACTGTACAATTCCACAAAAGATAGTACGAGTGCGGGTCAATAAGTCCGTGACTTTTGGATTAAAACACAGATTTTTTGATAAAAAAATAATTTTATTTTTCAACATAGTCTCCCTTGAGTTCTATACACTTTGTCCAACGCTTCTCCAATTTTTTTTATCCCTTCCAAAAAAAATGATTTGTCGAGGTCCTCAAAATAGGCCTTTGTTTGCGAGATGGCTTCATCATTGGAGTCAAATCTTTTTCCACCAAGCCATTTCTTCAGGTTTGGGAACAAGAAGTAGTCGCTCGGAGCCAAATCTGGAGAATAGGGTGGATGAGGGAGCAATTCATAGCCCAATTCATGGATTTTTGCCATGGCAACTGCACATGTGTGCACCCTTGCATTGCCTTGGTGGAAAATAACTTTTTTCTTGGCCAAATGAGGTCGTTTTTTTTCAAATCGTCATTGAATAGGTCCAATAAGTTGGCATAATATTCCCCATTGATTGTTCTTCCCTTTTGAAGGTAGTCAATGTGGATTATCCCGCGTGCATCCCAAAAAACAGTCGCCATAACTTTATTGGCTGACAAACCCACCTTGGCCTTCTTTGGCGCCGATTCACCCTTAGAAACCCACTGTTTTGACTGTTGTTTGTTCTCTGGTGTGTTGTGATGGATCCATGTTTTGTCCACGGTTACAAAACGGCGCAAAAACTCCTCCATATTGCGATTAAACAACGCCAAACCTTCCTGTGAAGTTGTTACACGATTGCGTTTGTGGTCGACTGTGAGCAAACGCGGCACCCATCTTGCGGAAAGCTTTCTCATGCCCAAGTGATCATTCAAAATTGAAACCACTGAGCCATGCGAGATCCCTACGGCTTCCACAATCTCTCGCACTTTCAATCTTCGGTCGGCCAACACCATATCGTGAATTTTTTCGATTGTTTCGGGTGTAGAGACCTCAACTGGGCGTCCAGGACGTTCGGCATCTTCAGTGCTTGTACGGCCACAACGAAATTCAGTAAACCACTTTTTTACCATTGAAATCGATGGTGCAGAGTCCCCATAGTATTTATCAAGCTTAGCCTTGGTCTCGGTAATGGTTTTTTTTCGCAAGAAATAATGCTTAATAAGCACACGAAATTCACTTTTTTCCATTTTCTCCTCAAATTAGTGAGTAATCTGATAAAAATAGCTGTCAAACACAAACTAACTGACGCAGCAAGTTTAAATTTTGACAGGAGTCAACTGACAGATGCCTGTTGACAGGAGCAGTGTTGCTGTTTCAGTAAAGAGGTCAGAAATTCAAAAAGTCACGGACTTATTGACCCGCCCTCGTATTAAACGGCTTAGTCTAAATTTGAGTAATCCGGTGGACAAAGCATCTACTCGTACGTCGAATGTGGGAGTCAAATTTTCGATGACTGAGGAGTCTGTTTCGTATGACTAGGCCGAAGTCCATGCTGAATGTCTCCGCTTTTCATTCAAAAGTAACCGAGATAAGGAATCAGATTTCTAACATGTTACTGCAGAGTCAAGAAACACCTCATGATCTTGGAAATAGCACAAGACATCACTTGTGCATGAGCAGCGCGGACGAAGAAACAGCAGACCATTCCCTTTGCCACTGTAACCGCCTAAGCAGAACACGTCTATGGTGTCTAGATGGCTCAACTAATGTAAGTGGCAGAAGATATCACTGCTGGCTTATTCAAAAACGCAGCTGAATTTATTAAACATTTAGATATCTTTGGTAACCTAGTCGCAGTAAGAAAAGTACATAGTCCCATTCTCCTCCCCCTAATCACAGACTTCAGATAGACGGTAAAGAATCGATACCTCCAGTCTGAGAGAAAGAAATACAAAGAGAGCTGAAAATATTAAAGCTACAAGTTCATCTGTGTTAAGTGAACCAAATTAATCCAATCCGCGCCGTTTGCTGGAATTGAGTATCGCTTAAGCAATATTTTCGTTAAGAATCTTGGCCCACAATCGCATAAGACCCAATTAACTCAAAAACTAAAGTCAGATGACCATTTGAAACCATTTTGACGGCTACAGACCCACATGTGCTTCTTGGGACTCAAAATGGTGTTTTCTTCATGCCGGTCGCGTCTTTTGGGCGTCTTATTTCGTTCATGATGACGCCGCGTTATAGCTATTGAGTGATGTTGGAATGTTTCTTCTGGCCGAAATTGCGTGCACTCAACATTGGTGAAATGTGGTTTTAACAGGTCAAAACTACTTGCCACATAGCGGGCCTAACATGTGAGCTATTATCCCTAGAAATAAACGAGTCATTTGGACTTCTTCCTCTGGGATGCTTGCTTTTCCAACAATGATCGATAAACCTATGGCAGTTTCTGCTTTAATAGTCGCAAATGCTCTACTGACAGTCCGCTGTGTTCTTCTTATTTTACGAGTATCAATATCTTCAGCTTATGCGTGTAACTGATGACAGATTTTTGAAAGGTGATGTTTCTAGAGTTGAATTGTGAGTTGCATACAATTCTCTCAAAAGCAATGTTAAACAAGTTACATGACATAGCATCATCGTCAGCGAACAGGAAATTTATTTTTTCGACGTTCAGCTTCCTCATTCGCATGTACCATATATCTAGGATATAGTAAGATAGTTGTTAGAGTCGATATTAGCTACTGGGAAGGCTAAAGAAGCACGTGAAAACATCCCTTACTACCTAGTTTATCTTGGGCGATTTAGTACTGTAGAAATAGGGTAGACACTGTGAGAGGTGCACCTGGCGATATCCAGTGTGGCAACTGCTTTCTACACATCAATTGTGCCTATAATACAGTACTGGTCGGTATCCATGCGGATTCGACTTGTTAAGCTTATAAGCGCGAGTGCAGACCAGCAAACAAAAAAAGCAGCACTATAAACGGGACAGCGGCTCATTTCCCCAGCTGGAATCACCGGCGAAGAAAAAATCCTGCAATAAATCAGACCTTAGCCGTGCTCCTCCTACATATTTGGAGCTCAGGCTGGTAAGGATTTCCGAGAATAAGACAGGGTCTTGGAAAAGAGATGATAGCGAATGAGTTCTTTATGGACCAACGGCAGCGCTCATTTACCCGAAAAGGTTACTGGCTTTAGTCTAACCGATAACTCGTCCTAGGAGTCTCAAAAATAGAACTGGCCGTCCAGGGTGGGGCTGTGCCTGCGGAATAACTGCTCGGCCATAGAAAAAAGATGAAAATTACTAAGCAAAAACAAGCCTCGGATACGGACGGACTAACTATTGACAAATTAAGGACAACGAACTTCTGACATGCACATGATACGAGTATGTTAGGTCATTGACTGCTGCAGGCAGTCTTGAAGGCAGGCTAAGGCAAGAAATCTTGAGTTTTCGGCATGTAAGAGAGCGCCATATCAAGGCCGAATACCTATATATGCGCGCATACTCACGCAGAGGAGAATAATGACGACACCATAGATAGCTTCTAAAAGCTTTTTAACAATGCCCTAACTATGACAATAAAATTGCAGAGGACAATTCCTTGCAAAATACGGAAGAGACGACATCTGTAGTTGTACTGTCCGAAGATACGATTATACCCGGCACGACAATACCTAAGATTACGGAGGGAGGCTAGTATATAAACTTGTCTCCAAAATCTGATCGGAAGAAAGTTTGCCCGATGAATGGCATCAGTCTTCTTAACGCCTTGAGCCGTTCGTCAATAACCCGATTCGCCAAAATTTTAGTGCTTTCAGGCAACTTTTGGAAAACCTCAGGAACTTAAAATCGATACACACAGACACACAGATTTTAAGGCCGCGTATGACAACATAGAGACGAGATATTCCGACCAAAGCATGTCTAATTTTAGGATCCCCGTTTTTGCAGGATGACGATGGATAATGCACGCAACGCTATCAAGGTCAGCGAAGAACTCATCGAGACCTCTGATGTCAAAAAGGATTTCGACAAGGCGGTGCACTGTCATGTGATTTATTCAACATCTTTCTGGAAAGAATAGTGCAAAGCTCACACGAATACCTGAGTCTGTCCAACTACTCGCATACTCCGATAACATGGACATAGTCGGAAGAAAGCGTGAAGTCAGGGAAGCTTTCGCGAGTATTGAGACGGAAGCGGTGAAAATGGGTTTAGCGGTAAACGAGGGCAAGACCAAGTATATGCTGTCAACAACCGACTGAACGTCAGGTGGCTCACGCAAGTGGAGGGGAACCTCGGCCATCTTAGCCAACTTAAAGTGCGAAACTGGAGGAAGCTAGCAAAAGATCGAGCTGTCTGGAGACGCTTGTTGACTGAGACGCAGGTCCTCTCCGGACTGTATCGCCACCTAAAAGTTTTTTTTGTGCTTAATAGTAAATTCTTAAGGGTTCCTGACGTTCAACTCTATGGAAGAGTGATTACTTTATTACTTATTTCTGAAGGGCTCTGTTGGGACCTTGTTTCCTTAACACATTCGATAAAACTTTTGATCCCACTTAAAGTGTGGCTGACCTATGTCCAATAGGCAAAGCTTTTCGCGATATGTTCTGATTGCAACCCCTCAACGTTGCGCCTGAGCTGGGCTGCTTTGGAATTTGGTATTTTTGGATGACGAAACGCATAGATATGCATCGAGAACTTGATTTCCTTCGTTAAATCTACTTAGTCTACATTTCCGGTACAAGTCTGCGATCTTCATGCTTTTCATTCCACGTCTGGCCTCCTCTGACCAGACTTATCACTTCATCATTGAGTTTCCAAACCTGTTCGACTTTATGACGTACACATTCATTGATCACTTGCCTTTGGAACTCGTACAAGGTTCAAGTATAAAGCTACCTGTCAAGGGAGTAACTGATGATGTTCATACCTTAAGTGTTCATTCAATTACTTGATTTATCTACACATGAACGTTCATAAATGAATGAATACACAATAGTTTGTTTCATCAGCATAAATTAGAGATAAGAAACTTGACTCAGAGCTGTATTTCCCCTACCTTCGATAGTAATTGGTGTCTTACTATCGCAATTCTTATGTGGTCTTGTCGCTTTATATCTTACAACCTGCTCAGTGTATGTTTATGACACCGCATAGACATAGGATTACCTATTCGATTTATAGCCACTTACAAATCCGATAGTTCTATCTCACTCAAAAAGAACTCAAACACCAATATTACCACAGGTCTTTACTGTGAACCTGTCGCCCCTAACAACTAGAAAATAGATGTTATCATCCTCCATACGCCTCTCTAATTGTGCAAGAAATGTTCGCCTTATCAATACGCATACTAACTGGAGCGAGCAAAAATTAAATAAAAAAAAATCTTCACTCAAAATAGCGTTCGCAAACATCAGATAGGGTCAGTCTTGTCCAAGGTTTCTGTTAACACGTTTAATCACTATCTAACAGAAATGTTTCCATTCCGATACTCTTTCGGATTACTATTAATCGCGATCGTTTGTCGTGGATATCCACGTCAGGTCATAAGTGACAATCCCGAAGAAACTGGAGGATATTTCGAAGGCGATATCATCCTCAGTCCAGACCAGTTAAAGGGAATTCAATCGAAGAACGGATTAATCGCCAAATCTAAACGTTGGCCCAATAAATTGGTTACCTACAAAATCAGCCCTGATTTTGGTGAGATCATTGATCCTATGCCACAAAACAATGAAATTCAATTTTGTCTCTTACAGATAATGCACATCAGGCCCACATCAAGAAAGCAATCCAAACCATCGAAGATGTCTCTTGCATTCGTTTCCAGGAAGCCGACGAAACCACCAAGTACTACATCAACATCGTAGCAGTTCCCGACGGATGTCATTCTCAAGTTGGCTATCAGCAGTCCATTCAAAGGATGAATCTTCAGATTTACCCCATCGATGAGGGTTGCTTTAGATTGGGCACTATTCTACACGAGTTTCTGCATACTCTTGGATTCTACCATCAACAAAGTGCATCAGATCGAGACGACTTCATCACAGTGGTTGAGGAGAACATTGAACCTGGCATGGAGCATAATTTCAAGAAATTTGCTACAACAGAAAACTTCGGTATCCCTTATGATTATAAAAGTGTCCTACACTATACTTCTTCGGCGTTTTCGAAAAATGGTGAAAACACCATCCGAACACATGATCCAAATGCTGTTATCGGCCAAAGGAACGGTCTAAGCAGTAAGGATATCGACAAACTAAACACCATGTACCTGTGTCCTATGCAGATTTGAATTAAAGAACTGGCGTAGAGTCTCAGGTTCAAAAGCATTGAAGTACATATTTATTATTAATTAGAAATCCGTGATCGTGTAGTGTTTAGATTTATTAACTTTAAGTACAATAGAATCTAAGAATGTTTGCCATTGTGATTGCCAATCAGCAGTAAAGTGATAACTATCTCACAGTACGGTAGTCGTAATATCTAAAAATATTTCAAAAGAGTTTGAATTAATCTTTATTGCGTCAACAAGGTAATTTTGCGAGTGAGCTAGTCAAGTTTTAAGAATTTTACACAAAGTCGTTTGGATGAGGCCTTAATTCGAATCTACCCAAGACGCACGGTAGTCTGGAATATTTCTTGACGAATTCTGCATAATGATTGAAGTTCTCTAAAACCGGAGGACATTTTAGGCTTTCTCCAATCGTCAGAATTCCCTTCTGGGGTGATTACGGTGGAAATGCATACGCTTTATCCATAACAATCACTAAACAGGTTAAACTGGCTCAAGGATGGACCTTTCAACGAAACTTCTTTCTAGGTCTTTCGGAGAAGTATGACTTATCGCTTCAGTGATAGAGTGGCTACAGTACCAGTTGAATATCTCAAGATAGATATTTATAGAAAACGTGCTCGTTGGAATTGTGATCACTCTCACTGCAAAGGTTGGGGTGATGTCACACTTATACTTCGCCCATTTAGGTTCTAAGAAAGAACTCAACCCCTTTGAAGCAGGTCATCGGCCTCAGGGCAACCATTTCGGTCAACAGCCCATTGTTAGCACTACAATTTGAATCTGCAAGACTCTTGACTCTTCGAGGCTGTGTTGCCTGAACAAATTCCACATATTGTCCAAAGTAGCATTATCAAAGGCAGATACTCCTTCTTCTTTTAGAAGTTATTGCTTCGAAAAGCAAGTCCATTTATCCTTGTCATCACGGTTTCTCAAAAACTGCTAGACGTAGGGACTTGAAATTTCGCACAGGTATTCCTTATTTTCAGAAATTCAAGTTCTAAGTAGCATAAAGGGGGTTGAGATTGAATTTCCTGTTACTAAAAATTTTGTTTAGACATCCCTAGCTCAATAATGGCTCATGGGATTTAAAAACTAAAAAACAGGTGAATTTAGTGATTTCGCCGCTGATTTATTTAAGATATAAATTATCCTTCTGCGTTGCTCTGGGGCTGGGTAATCCTTAAAACAATTAATTAAATCATCGCCCACAATTTTTATTCAGTGGAGACCATTGCCACAGTTGTGTGTGTATGTATGGGCGCGCTACATCCTGATCTTGAGTGTTAAATTGTGCCAACAGAAATTGTTGCGGAAAAAATTTGTCGATGACTGCATTATTGGCGAGTGTGTTGGAGTATTATTCACACATTTCACGTGCTGAAATGAAATGAAATTTGTAGACGACATAAAGGCGCTCGCTGAAAATGTTCATCCAGATCTTAAAAACATCAGTGCCAATCCAATTATATGGCTGAAGGAGCGAGCTTTATTAACACCAAACAATGATGGAGCTAATGAAATCAATACTTACCTCTTACTTAAGTTGAACGCTCCTGAAATTGAACACATACAACTCTATTGATTCAATGGTACATGTAGAAGATCCTGTGCATTACCCGTACGAATTCACACAAATTTATATTAAAAGTAGGCGCACCTATTATACTCTTACGAAATTTAAACCCTCCAAAAATGTGCAATGAGCACAATGTTGTAAACCTTACTGGATGCTGCCAAGGAGATACTGTATTCATTTATCGCATCCCGCTTATTTCATCTGATTATACGTTTTGTATTAAACGACGGCTTTTCCCAATTAAAGTCTGTTTCGCCATGACTGTGAATAAGGCTCAGGGTCAGTCCTTTAAGAAGGCTAAGATTGATTTTAGAGCAGATTGCTTTTCTCATGGCCAACTATATGTGGCATGTTCGAGAGTTAGCTTATCCTGAGCCTGAGGGAAAAACGGAAAACATAGCTTACAAACAGGTGTTGCACAAATAAGGCAACGCATTGGCATCTCTAAGATTTCCAAAACACCGCCAAATAAATTGACAGCTCCATTAATATTCACAATAATGCTCGGGCTTAGAAAAGTACATGCAAGGGGTGTGGAATGCTATGCTAACTTTAACTCCTCGTGGCGCATTCTGGTTGACACTAAAATTGCCAGCTTCATCAGTACGAATTCGTAAATTCTTACATTTCTTATAAAAATTATATGAAATCGAATGAAATTAATTAATTGTTACATACTCGTACTATTTAGAAACTTTTAAAACATAAATGTACATGCTTAAGAATTTGCAACTAAACGAGCAAAGCCGGGTGGGTCAGCTAGTACTAGATAGTCGCGCAAATAATCGCCACATGATCAATGTGGCGGTCGGTTAATTGATGGGGAATTTTCTATTTCCTATTTTGAAAATATAATATAAACAAGCCACGACAATTGATTGGCCCTTTATAGGATTCCTAGTGTTGATTGAACTTAGTCCCTTTGGCCCTGCTCAAACATCTTATCGAATAGCTCAAAGTAGGTACTCGTATCTTTGGTGTCAGAGTTTCTTCGTGCATATCATACTAATGCTAGAACATCTAGCTTTGATATTAATTGCCTCCGCTTATTGAATCCCCATTTCCTTACTCACTGTTGTCCCTTTTGGGAAATCATTGCATCTTTGGGGCAACTGAATTCCATGAAAGAGCCAGTGATGTTCATCTTCATCTAATGTCATAAGTAGTGAGACTTTGTGGCGATAAAATCGAAAGTATAGGGCTACCATTCCAAGTCGTCTTATAGAGAAGCAAATTCAGAGAATAGTCTAATCTTCTTTCAGTTTTGTGTTTCCGAAACTCTTCCTTTAAAAAAAAAAAAAAAAAAAAACAAAAAAAAAACACTGTTGCGCTGGCAGCCCGGTATGGGCCATGGCCTAGCTTCTTGACACTCATTTGTGTTGCTCATGTTTTATTTTTTTGGCACATCTGAGCGGAGCCTACGGCTTATCGTCGAGTTCAAGCGGCACTCCTTAGAAGCTTTTTCGTAGGCAATTTTACTTTCGGGAGTTTGCCATTGCCCGTCGAAAGGGTGATGGCGATTTGAAAAATTGTTGGTGACTGGTGACCCAGCCTTGAATCGAACCCAGACTGTCTGCGTGATAGTCCAATGAGCTAACTATCGTGCCATCGCCATCGCCCTCTTCCTTGAACACTTCTATTAATATCTCACAGGTGAACAAGTGCATTCACCTCTACTGATTTCTTGAAATTCAAGATTTTTAATTCACAACTCTTTTCTCATCACTCGGCGAACTCTGTTTGTGACTTTGCTAAGGAGCCCGACTTTAAGATGAGTTAATGGTGTATCACAGGGGTAGAAAGGGCTTTAAACGCATTTGCCCTTTATAAAAAAGAAAGAGTCATACTTCCACCAAAACAAACTCCATGTCATGTATGGAGACCAGAGGCAAGGTTATGCTTAAAAAAACTGATCTTATTCTTCAATGATGTCCGTTCCTAGATCTTGCAGTGTTACCTTCTGAGAAGACATTAGGGATGCGATTCAAGTGCAAGTTGCCCTGGAAAGCTTTGCTTCATTAAAGAAATACGAGTATCATCGTAATCAAGTCGATTGAATAAATAAATGAGATGATCCACATGCCTGTCTTGAGGCGAAGTCTTTCTGGAAAATTCCAATTTCAACTACACAAGGGTTGCCTGAAAAGTTTCCGACCTAACAATGATACAAAACATTTTTCTCAAAATTTCTTTTTATTTTTCTACATAGTCTCCTTGTAACTCTACACACTTCTCCCAGCGATGCTCCCAAAATAATTGTTCACGAAGGTGATTGCCTCCTCATTTGACGAAAATCTCTGTACTCCGAGCGCAGTTTTTAGATGAGGGAACAAAAAGAAGTCGCTTGGGGCTAGATCTGGTCAATAAGGCGGATGGTCAAGCAGTTCAAATCGTAAGTCATGGATTTTCGCCATGGCGACCGCTGATGTATGAGACGGCGCGTTGTCTTGGTCTTTTCGCAATTTCTGCCTTCAGTTTGGCAAGTAATGATGCGTAGTATTGCTCTTATAATGGTTTTTCCTTTTTGAAGATAATCGATTAAGATAACTCCTTTGCTATCCCAAAAACCAGTCGCCATCACTTTCCTAGTCGAAAGAACAGTTTTTGAATTTTTTTTTTGAGCCGGCTCGCCCTTTGCACTCCACTGTTTCGACAGAATTTTTGTTTCGGGCGTATAATGGTGTATCCAAATTTTATCTACAGTAATTAATCGGCGCCAAAACTCGGATTTGTTGCGCCTAAACTGCGCCAACAGAGCGTTGGAAATGTTTGTTCGAACACGTTTTTGGTCTAACGTAAGCAAATGCGGCACCCAACGCGCGGACAGCTTTCTCATGCCTAAATTTTGATTCAATATGTAACAAACACATTCTTTGGACATTTTCATAACCTCTACTATCTCTCTCACGTTGATTCGGAGGTCGTCTAACACCATTTTGTGAACTTTAGCAATGTTATCGTCAGTGGTTGCAGTTTTTGGACGTCCCGAACGTTCATCATTTCCCAAGATCTGGCCGTAAGAGCTGCCCAAAATTTCACTGGGATAAATGATGGTGCAGACTCCCCATACACAGAGTCCAACTCATTTTTGATTTGCGTAGGCGTATTGCGTTTCAAAAACAAGAATTTAATAACAGCTCGATACTCAAGTTTTTCCATTTTCACAAAAAAACACTCACATCGACCCACTCAAACGACTGTCAACTAAAAACTGCGCGTCCAAAATGACTGAAACTTCGGCAAGTAACTGTCAAAAGATGCACAACTCGCATTCACTAGCTTTTATTGACGAGTGCCGCTATCTTTACGTTGCGGTCGAACACTTTTCAGACAACCCTCGTATCTAATACCCATCCAGCATCTAGAGGAAGCTAGTCACTGGGAAGCTGTTTATCATATATATCAACCATTCAATGCCGCTTAGGAAGAAAAGGCACTTTAGAACCACCTGACCGTTCATATGCTGTTATACGACTCAACATCTATATGATCTTGGAACCCCTCTGAGTAAAGCGGAGACAGTACAACGGGGAACTGCACATGTGCATTGATTGTACGACGATATGTATCTGGTAGGAATGGTGCACTTACTTCTACAGTGACTAAGATAGCTAGTCGCTTATAGACAACAGTCGCACCAGTGTAACAACACTGTTTTCTGCGATTGGTTTCCATGAGTTACAATTCACGATTGCTTTCCTCATCCATATCGCAATTATAGTAACTGGTGTCAGGAATTTCACTTACTTCACCAATTCTATTGGTTTTATAACTCTGCTACCCTAGTGACCACCCATGATGTACTCTTTATCCGTAAAACAGATACATCTTTAGCTGACTTTTAAAACCAGGTGTGGAATTTATCCTCGATAGCTTCTTTCTTGGGTAACCTGGAATCAATTTAAATGCTTATTATTGGCTGACTCAAATATGAATAAGGCCAATTGCGCAACGTTTGTTCCACCTCCTCGCAGTGGCACATGCAAATTGGTTGAATAAGCTCTCTTATGAGTTTATCCAGGTTAACATTACAAACCCCAGCCAGAACTAAATGTTGGAAAAAGAATCAGCAGACGAATTTCCCAAATGATGAGTTAATGTTACCTGAACCTATGTTAGCTCTTGACCTGATAATCTTCCTGCGGGATTGCTTTAACATATTCAAATCTTAGTTTCGAAAGTAATTTTCAGCGGTTGCGACGTAGATATGGTGGCGGTTCGACACTTTGTGGTACTACAAAGAAAGAAAATTGCAACACGTATTACTATGATTGCTATCGAGAAGACATGCCGCTACTATCTGGATGCGGATTTGTCACAAGAGCCAGACCTTTGCAAGAAATATTAAGTTTCTGGCTTCTGATGAGCACCTAGTGATATTGCTAAATGCGCCAACATGGGCCTAATACCCGTCCAAGTCACATAGGAGGACGACGATGACAGCACTGAGCGTATCGTCAACACATTTATTTTGACGTAGAAGACGGAAAAGAGAACGCATACGAGTATCATAAAATAACGCAGTCGGTAGATATTAAACCTAAGCGGTACCATCTCTGACAACGGGTTGAAGCTGAGCGCAAAAAGTCACAAGCAAGCACTCGGTTCCCGGATTTTGAAAGTAATACGAGAACCTTCCTCTCCTACATTAATGATTAATCTACTTCAAATTAGAAGACATCTACAGTTGTAAAGAAAGAGCTTCCAAGTAGCCTTAAGAGATGCCGTCTTTGACGTAATACACACAGCCTGAGCAATCCTTGGTTTGATGAGAAGCTTAGAGAAATCTGTAAGGAAGGACTAAAGCAAAAAAATACCATTAGCACGCGAAACGGAAGAAGGTGACAGTGAAATGGCTCTCACAATCATTCTCTGCTGTCAAACAGATCAAACTATGGAGTGTGAAGAGTAATATTTCCACTCGGTTGTTCTTGACAAAGTAAAGATGGTCCCAAATCGACCCCCATCACACATTTGTAGATTTTGTGTTCACCTATGAAAACCTACATCGGAAGAGATACACACATTAACGAGACTTTTGATGTTAAAAAACGGCTTCCACTCTTATCGAAATTCGGCAAAGTCGTACTTGTGCGGAGCCCACAAGCCAACAGCGGAGGAAAAATCATCAATAGCAGGTAGAACTACTTGCCTAATAGGTAGACATTAAAATTATTGGCAGAATTTTGCGCGCGGTTCGTAAGGCACCTGCAAGTATTGAAATAAAAGCGGCGAAGGTACATCTGGCCATAAGAATATCGACAACTTCGATTTAGTGTCATAATTGAAGGACGTTGTCCTAGGACTACCTAGGCAATTGAATAGCAGAATGTTCTCCCCTAAAACCAGAGTAGCACTGTTTGACTTCTTGTTGTACAAGACCTTGTTTTTGCCGCAGAGGCCTGACTAGGGCATGGGGAACGGATTCAGTACGACTTAGGGAGGCTGCAAAAAAAAAATAGCCCAACTTACATGTGTCACTAAGTGTTTTACGTAGGTAGGTGCCGTAAAGGCTCAAGCCTACGGTTCATCTTCGCACGAGATTTCAAAACAATGAGTTGATCAGCATAATGACCACCAGTACCAGATTCAAAGTCGTGTGTAAGGCATGGACTTCTTCTTTAGTGAAGGGTCGAGGCCTATCTAATACCTCAGCCATTCTGTCATGGCACCCGGTTGCGGTGAAACTCCACATCGAGCAGACCAATCAGTTCCATAGCAATCAAATAGTTGATCACAGGTAGTAGCATGCTACAACATATGCTCTACCATGAGATGTCAAAACACCATTTAGTCTACTGTCACCGCGACGTTGGGTATATACCACAGCCACAACGATACCCCCACAAGGGAACCTACGCCAAGGTCAGCCCGAAACAGAAGTTCCCTGACTTCCCGTGGTACCAGAATATAGCATCCGGTCGAGCTTCGTAACCTTGCGGTCACTTTCAGTTGGGCGCCTTACAACCCAGGAGTGGCAGCCTTTGGTACTACCTACTGCGCCTTTTGTTAAACACTTTTTTGGTAAAACTACGGATTCTTTCGAACCGGACGGGTTCAGTGAAAACTCGACTGACAAGTCCCTTACATCTGGGTTATTTGGCCACTCGCACAGAACACGCAGCCAATCCTCATAGGTAGCTCCAACTCGCCACCCCGCTAAGCCCTCGTTTAAGCCAAAAAAGCATTAAGAGAGCCATGTACGGTCAGCAAAAAGCCCATGCTGAGGAAAGAGCTCCATTCAAGAAACTCCCACATGTTCAGCACATCCCTAAGGCAACTATAAGTAACCTAACCATTTTCGCTAGCTTCCCATCTAGATAGAACGCATGTGTTAGTCAAGGCTTTACGCTCCCTCAAGGTTGAGGGAAACCCAATCTCGCTCGTTTAGAGGGAGACCTTTTCTGATCTTGAAAGCAATACCACAACGTATAGCTTCCAGATTCAGAGGTGGCACTCCCAACAAAACACCAACTTACAGTTCGAAATTAGAAGCAAGTAGACAATGCTAGGGTTATCTAGGAAGGCATGTTGCTCGAGAACCAGGTCACTGCGGACTGCATTTAAAAGTCTCACTGCTAATGAGTGATGACAAATTATGACTCTTTTCTCCACTACGAAGCCGGCTAAAAATCCGTAATGGGAGGAACCTTGTTTCCAAATATATCTACTTAGATCAAAGCGCATTATGTAATGCTTTCCAACTCGTTACGAATCAAATACTCTCAACAGCAATGACTTCACTTAGTCAAACAAGTAAGCAGAAAAAAAAAAACTCATTAAACCGGGTTCCAGGGACATCAGCTACTTGAATCTCCCCCATGACCATGGTCGGATGGAAATTTCTCTCATTTAAAATGTTCAAGGCAAAATATTCATAATCCTCGAAAATATTTTTATAATCACCTTCGCACTTCTCATTACGACCTTCAGGGAGAAAACCCTGATCAAACCGAACCCCGAAACCAATATCAATGTTCCACATCCACATACGCCCTAACAGGCTCCTTAGGGTTTGTGTGTACGAACACTTACAAATGTACGAGTACGAGTGTATGCTACTCAACTTCAACTGGAACAATGCCAAAAACCGACGAAAAATTTCAAAAAAAAAAAAAAATTGAAAATGTTTCTTTAGCACTTTTCCGAGTCGCATGCATGTGGTGGAGGAAGTTTTTGAAACAAGTATACCACTTTGCATACCCTTAGACCGGCCCCATTTCGGCTAGCTAACGTCCTTGAACGGCATATAGTTGAGGGATGCGCCTTGGTCTACTCAACTAATGTATTCATTGTAAGCAATTCCGCATTTTTCGAGTATACATACGAGTACATTGTGGTGGTTCCATATTTTTTCAGATGAATTGCTCGTTTGTGACTACATACGAGTTGTCCATGTTGTTTTTGTTGCTGATAGACGGTCAAGGAAATTCCGATGAGAAAATATAGGACACCTACTCATTCCCGTAGATGTGCTCTAGTTGTTCGAAGCTGAGGTGTATCCATAACTACTCCTCGCTCAAGGACATTCAGTAACCTCATTAATATTGTGACAAATCAATCATGTGCCTGACAAAGGAGAGGAGGAAACAAATTCCTCACTCAGCCACAATCATGCACGAGTTCTCACGCATCCTTAGGCCCCTCCGTGCGTGCGTCGTCTCGTAGTAAATTAAATTCTTCTCTTAGTGTCGGCTCATACGTACTTGTACTCTAGTGCTGTGAAAAATAAGAAATAACGGGTGTTTCGACAGACAGAATGGGCGGTAGTTTGTTAACAGAGCAAATAAACACACACACACACTGTGGGGGATGAAGTCTGTAGGGTGGTTGGTAACCAGCCACCGGAAACGTATGTCGCTACAAAGATGATTATGTTGATGAATGTTCTCCACTTGGATCTTTATTTATCACTCACAATGAGGGATTTTCTTGGTAGGTATTCCAATACCATCCGAAGCACCACACAGATACGAGTAACAGAACCACACTTTCATACAAAAGCACAGACCTACTCGTATAAGCCGTCTCATGCCGTATGCATGCGAAACAGTGAAGCACAACATTCGTAGAACATTAGTGTTCATTTGTCGGATGTTTCCTTTTATTAATTTGGATTATTTTTAGATAACGGCATCTTCTTCAAATTTTGCTACTGAAAACGAATGTGACAGGATGCGCAATGTAGGACAGCAAGGACGAAGACCGGACGCTTTAGACAACCGACTGAGGCCGACGATGATGATGGTCCGTAATCGATTCTGTCCGACCTCATTAGTTTTCATGACGCGTACACGTGGGGTAGTTAAAGGAAAGCCAAAGAAGATGATGAAGAAAAAAATGTATAAATCTCTACGAATGCCATTAAATGGAACATTAAAGTAACGGAAAATGGATAGTAAAGTGATGTGTCCTTGTGTGTTGACAGATGACGACTTTGGTAATTTCTACAGGCGTAGCACATGTGTACTTTTACGGAGCTACGAGTATACTATATGTGTTGGTTCTGAGAAGGAGGCAGACAACTTGTGAAAGCAACGTTTTGATTGCAATAAGAAATACTGGAAAAGAAGAAGGAGCGATTAGGATAGACTCATCCAGGGAACGTAGGTTGAGTTTTATTTGAATTTGAAATGAACACGTGTACATCAGATATTAGGTCGTTCAACACGAAACGTCTGATTTGCTTGGTCCGAAATAAAACACTGTATCCATTCGCAATCATGGCCTTTTGTCAATGGAGAGGACAATATGTCAATTTTAAGGAAGTCCTTTGAATTCAGAGGTTGCCATGGTATCGTCACGATTTCAAAGACACTGGTTACTGATACTCTTGCTGAAACTCCTAAAAAAGTGGCAATCTGTTGGCGAAAAGTCCTGGGAATACCATGGATGCTGCAAGATTTCATATCCTAAGTTATTTTTATTTTTTTAAGTGGCGCTTCAGTCCGGGGTGGACCTGAGCCTCAATTAACAAGCGTCTCCATGCAGCTCGATCTTTTGCTAGCTGCCACAGTTTCGCACTCTAAGTTGGCGGAAGGACCCTTCCACTTGCGTTCACCACTTAAGTCTCGGTCTTTTCTATTTCGCTGTCCCCCGGGGGTGGATTCCAAGACTTTTCGGACCTGAGCGTTGGTGTCCATCCTTTCTATATGACCCAGCCATCTCAGTCGTTGGATTTTCACTCTTCTGGCTAAATCCATGTCGCTGTAGGGCAAGATCGGCCATATTCCTCGTTTGATCTCAGCGCTGGTGTCATTGTCTTTCATGACCTAAAGCTACTCTGATAAGGACTAATCAGGTTTTTGACGAACGGCCTTAGGAAGTTACACAATAGGGCAGATAAGATCTTGTATACTATGTGACGAAGGCTTATGGCTCTGTGGTTGTCGCAGTTCAAGAGATCTGATTTCTTGAGTATCGGACAAACAATACTAAGGTTCCATTTGTCGGGCATTTGTTTTTCCAAGTCATCGCCTGCCGCTTTGAATAGCTCGGCAGTCAGGCCTTCCATTCCAGCAGCTTTGTTCGACTTGTGCTAAGTTATCCCTATCTTCACTTCATCTAGGTGCGGTGGTTGGAATTGTTGGTCTGCATATTAATGGATGTTAGACTTCTTGAGAGATTAAGAGAGACTCGATTGGAAATGGATTTCTTAGTAAACTTTTAAACAGACAATGGAGAAACATGTGGTCTAGGGTTGTAGTGAGGGTTAGTTCTGTTCACAGCTTTCTGGACATCTTTTTAGAATAACGATAAGAGTTGGTGTTTATTCAACTACATATATTCCGTTAAAATCTTTCACATATGAAGTACCTTGGCACTATTATGGACGAAGTTTCTGTGATAGCTCTTGTTGAACTACTCAGCTTACTTAACTTCTTACAGTGCACTATAGTCCAAAGCGATCATACCCCTGAACCAGTAAGCCTCTACAAAGTGGTTTGTGATGAAGTTCACCACCTAACCACTGGTGTTTCTCCTCTGGGTTGTTTCTCTGGTTCTGAAGTATAGTCTCTGCGATTTGAAGAGTTATAACCACATGTGGTTGAGGATCCAAATACAAGTTTCTTTTTAAAAATAAATCAAAATTTAAAAATCTTTAATTTTGTCGATATAAAATAGCTTTATTAGAAAGAAAAAATATTCCCATTAGTTATGAAATGCAATTTTATTCATGGGGCTACCTCAGCTAGCTGTATAGCAGCGCGTCCTGTTAATCCAATTTTCCAAAACATTGTTGACTGCTTCTGACTCTAACTTGCGAATTGCTCAAACGATATTCTCTTTATAGACTTGAATTTTTACTGGATTGTTGCACCGAAAGGGCCTATGACAGCCTAAGAGCAGTTGATAACACGATTACAGAACTTAGAGCACAAAAGATAGATTGTTTGATGAGCTGTGTGGTATGGCAGCTCATTGAATCGTGCTGAAAGCAAAGGTCGTCCAAGTCTGTGTCTTCAAGTCCAGACTACAAACTGTCAGCCTCTGCTAATGCAGTGGCTTCTACACATGACTTGCAGCAAATTTGATTTTTTAACACAGCGCCTCCCCAGAAAAAGTAATTTTTTGGCCAAATTTGACCTCCAATTCGAACTCCGGCTCTAACCAAGTCGAGTATCTTATGATAGAATAATCCGAGATCTTTGAGCAAAATTCTTATCAGGCTGGTGTGTGAAGTGTAGAGTTGTTGAGATCGATGGCGAGTCATTGTTATGTAATTGAGCCGAAAACTTTGGGTCACAGCGGGTGATTTCTCGTCGGTACGTACCGCTCACTCGAAAAATTACCATCCACCCTCAAGAGATAGAGATTCAGGAGTCCAACTTTCCATTCGATTGTCACAGCTTCGTGTGTACAGCTGTTTATGATGATGTTTATGTCATCACATATGAGGTTGCAGAAACTTTTTGAGAACTATGCAGGAGCTTCTCAGGAAGTCATACGACTGCAGTTCTAAATTCCTTTTTGACATCAAATATATCGGTTAGATTTCAACTGATCTTCCTCCTGCATTCCCCATATTTTTCATTCAATATTCTTTACAATTTGACGAGTTTGTTATGGAAGGCATGTATTACTCATGTCACCGTCATAAGAAGTCCTGATATCAACAAGTGAGTATCGATCCGGGGCAGTTGGATTGCTCCTGTATGGTTCTAGGGGGTTGACACAATGCAGTAAACAAGTTCTGCTAAGTGATATTAAGGAGGCTGATGGTTCTTATGGGTCAAACAAAAGATACTATGTCTGCTGCCTACAAAAAGTTCCGAATTTGCGCCCGATTTTGTTCTCCGTAGCAGTCCGTGTATATTCGTTTGTGTTCCATTTTCTGGATAGCGGTGCTATTAACTCTAAAGGTGTGTAGGAGTTCAGCTAGTTCCTTGGTTGGAGGTGGTCGGTTCAAGCTCCAATCGTCCCTTGTGCAAGTTTTATCACAAGGATTCAGAGATCAAATTAATTCTAAGTTGATTCATAGATAACAGATAACCAACCTCATGCTATTTGAGACCCCACCATTCCAATGCCATTAACACCCATCGAGGAGATGATTAACACATTAGAGATTTATCCGTCAAAATCTTCTTTTTTCACCCTCCAATATGCGACTATTTCAGGAAGGATATAACGACGGACACAGGAATAGCTTGAAACATTAATTTGGTTGAGCACATTACCACGTGTCGTAATGTTACGCACTAGCTTTCGAGTACAGCGAAGAGAGTCTTAAATTTTACAAGGACGTTTTGTAAGTTAGCTGCGCCTATCCCAAAATTCCAGATCCTTGATAAATATCCTTAAAATAGACCGGTCTTTTGCCAGCTGCCTACAGTTGCGCGCACAAAGTTGGCCAAGGTCCCCTTCTGCTTCTGTAAATCATCTTAGATGAGATCGTCCGGTGTTGGACTTGCGGTCCAGGTGCCCTGCCATATAAGCTGGGTTATGCGAAATTTTCTGATGAGTTCTGTTTCGCTGTACAGCCCGAACAGTTCGGTCTTCTCAATCCTTCATTGATGCAAACGGGACCAAAAATATTTCATCAGTGGCCAAACTTCTCGGCCATACGATCAGTGTCTTTTATTATATATATTTGGTTACTAGAGTGAGGGCTTAATCAATTGTCTTCTAGGCCCAAGGAAACAGCGATTTTTCGCTTATTTGTACTCTGGTGTAATAGTCGGAGTTGTAAGCGAATTCTGGGTAGATAAAGTCACTTACTATCTCAAAATGTAGCTGTCGGCAATGACGATTTGTATAAGGCTAAGCGCCGATGTTGTCTGACTCTCTACGTTGGCGGTTTCGCGGACAGCGGAAAAAGTTTGGCACTAATGGTAAAACATGGCTTTGCACTTTTGGATCGGACAGACACTGGTCGAAGGGCAGACTTTCGTCGTTCCAGATCTCCATTTCGTGTGCAATCAACACCTATTGTTGTAAATAGTTCGCCAGTTTGGTCATAGCGTCGTTCAGGTTTGTTAGACTAAGGCTAGGAAATTGCTGTACTGACTTAATATCAGGTCAGGCAGAACAGAATTGAAGGGGCTAATTCTGCCTAACAGTGGGATCTTTTGTTATCACCGTTTAAAAGTCTGCAGAAATAACATTACCAAATTCTCAGCACTGACTGTGGTTGTACTAAGAGGTTTCCTTCTCCATCCTCGCAGAGTTATGTTCGAGCTTTTCAGCTGTGGCATGTTAATTTAATTTTTTGGCACAAACATCATTCTTCTGGTACCACATCCGAAGGCCTTGATCGGGCGCATCTCCCGCTCTTTCTCTTTATATCTTCGCCTGTATTCGTCATCGAACCAGGGATATCCTTGTTGGGACGGGTTGAAAGCAAATGCATTCAGACGCAGCGTCTCAAACTAATCTTTGACAGTTATGACACTGGTCTTCCAGGCTCGATTTTGGCGTACTTATATATCCGCATCTGTATAATATAAAAAGTAATGTTCTTGTGCTTAGAACGATCAGGCGTTCAAAACCCCGGATGTTTGCGTTGATCGCAATGTGAGCAATGCCATTGTCGCTTTATTATTCAGGAGTTAACCAGGTCCCCTTATGGATATCAAGGTGTGAAAATCTTAAACTGGCTATAGTAACGTTAGGTTTCGACGAAAAATCAATAAGCATGCGTGCGTTTCCGGAGGTGATAGCATGGAGAGTATACTTCCCTACTATGGCGATGGCGCGATAGTTAGCTCATTGAACAATCACACACGCAATCACTCTTTCGGCGGGCAATGGCAAACTCCCGTAGGTAAAATTGCCTACGAAAAAGCTTCTAAGGAGTGCCGTTCGGACTCGGCGATAAACCGTAGGCCCCGCTCAGATTTGACAAAAATGAAAACATGAGCAACACAAATGAGTGCCAAGAAGCTAGGTCATGGCCCATACCGGACTGCCAGCGCCACAGTGTTTTTTTTTTTTTAGCCGATTGATGGAAGGTATCTTCAAGGAGCTCGTAGAAGCAGTTCTTGGTTTGGTCGTTCTTCTCCTTTATTGGGACATGGACATAAAAAGTTTTATGTTGACGAACTTACACTCAATGCTAGTCTTCACCAGGCATTTGCTTACATACATGCGACTTAAGGCTTATTCCTTAGGTTTTGCTCTTACGAAAAAACCGCATCCGCATAAACTCCGCTAGAACTAGTAGATATCACAATTTCACATCCTCTTTTTACCCTGTCCATCCCATCGTATTTTTTGGATGGATGTCGGCTTTGTAGCAGTCGATTATCTCCGCTTTTTGTTCGGCCACACGTCGTTCATTAAGCGTTCGAATATTCCACGTGCAGATCCGAAGATCGTTGTCATTTGCAAGGGTCGTGAACAGTGAATCGATTAGGTATAGGCATGTCAGCACTATGATGTTGAAAGTCTGTATTGTGCTACTCTTAGAGGTCAAATTTAAAATGTAGGCCTTTGTGGGAAACGAAATGTTGATGTTGTTACGAGGGACCACCATACTAGAAGGTAGGGCAAGCAATCGTCACATGACATCGAATTGGGAAATGAATCTGATAAATCTGCCAGCAACAAGCAGTCAAGAACTCTGCCTTGCAGTCTTAAAGTAACGACTCTAAGAGAACTTCCAACACAATGTATGCTTCGTGGCACTATAGAAGTTTCAAGTTAAAAACTCTATTGCGTTGTGATGATAAATAGTTATACTGCTCACTTTCAATCTTCTGCATAATTGCACATGTAAAGCCCACCAATTAGTGCAAATTTAGTTTGGGTTCCAAGGACATTTCCTTTCCAAAATAAGATATGACAGGATTTCCTAAGCTTTTATGGTATACGAAGAAACGTGTTATCCTGCAACATGATGAAGAACTCTTTTGCAACAATGAAACCGATTTTTTATTTCGTCCTCCTCCTTTCCTCAGTGCACTGCCTTGCATAGTTTTACCCCAATGTGTGGCTCGTACTACTAAGGTGCTAGCTATCCCTGTCGTATTGTTTGTGCAATTTGGAATGGGAAATGGGTATACGAGTACGAGTATAGTACCTTCATCCATCCATTATCCTTACACAATCTCCTTCAAGAGCGCTTATACAGATCCTTGCAAATAAGCAGATATAACGAAATGCAAACAAAACCTCTCAAAAAGGATGAAAGGGACATTTCTTTTATCCTTTTCTCACGTATTTCATATTTTTGTTCATTTTTTTGGTTTATTACGTTGGCATCCTTTTTCCGGTATGGATGCCCTCTCAAGTCCCGCCAACGGAAGTGCTCTAGTCCAACGGATCAACGATGGTAGGGCACACGCAAAAGGATTATGTTGTCTTTTAGTTATGTAACGGTAATTACCTTAAGAGGTGTAGTTATTACCTAAACTAATGCTGTGGTTTGTAATACGAGTAACTCTCGTATTTTGTTTTTACTGAGCTGAATCCTGTTTCTGTTTGCACTTGCCCCGACTGGGTCCTGCTTGTGGGACATTATTAATGCAAAGTTGAATTAACTAACCATTAGTAGGGCCACAGGAATAGAACAATGGCAGGAAGAGGTAAAATTATTAAACAATGGTCGAGAGCAAAAAGGATAGCAGCAGCAAAAGGAAGTCAAATGACTAATGTGGGATATGGTTGCAGGTTGAGAGCTGTACAAAGTGGGCGATGTAATTAATTTCGACAAAGTCATGGTTGGATAGGGGTTTCCTGGGTTCCTCAACTGGACTGCCTTAGGAAAATTGACTGCCTTACCTGCATATGTAAGGGGATGTACATATTTTTGTGAACTTTGAGTCGAGGTTTCGGATGGACAACTTCACGGAAGTTTGTGGTTTGTTCTGTCTTTGTTTTGTGTTGGCTGTTACTCGTACAAATATGGGAGAGGTAAACAATTTGAATGATCGAAGTGGGCTGTTATTGAGTGGGAGTGCTAGGAAGCTGTGAGGGTTATCCTTAATTCGACTTTCATACTAATGCTACAATCTGCTGCACATTTCAAATGCGCATGTGATCTAAGATATGTCTTGTGTTTAACGTGAACGCCTGTAGTGGAGACTTAAGATCACGGGATGCCCATACATCAATGGGGGCAAGGATACGCCTTGTCATCGCTTATTCGCTAGATTATGATAATACTAATGCTACCAAGTTGAGGGCACAGCTCCACCTTGGGTATGAGTCAAAGCCTACCTTAAACCTCTAGCTGATCTTAAGGTCTCAGTACCCAGCAATTTCAGCAACTCCACTGAGGGTATTGAGCGGTAGCAGGGCCACTCTCCACAGCCACCGTGACGTTCCCAAAAAGTAGCCTATCTCAACAAATAAGGCCCGGATTGAAGTCCGAGGGGTTCTAACACGGTACCGTGTTTTAAGTCCTGGCATGGACTACCGGTGGTCTTGCCACTCAACAAGACCTGTGACCTGCAGCTTGTAACTTAACAGCAACGTCATTGATGGAAGAAGTCTTGATAATCGGGCGAGGGCCCGCATGAGATCTAAGGTGGGGTTTTCCGTTGCTTCAACGACAGTTATGGGTTTAACACTCAAGATTTTTTCATCCTCAGACATCTGAGAGAACGTCTGCCATCCTTACACAGAACAAAGTGAAAACTTTCCCAGAGATTGCTTCTATGAGCTGCTCGACCAGACTTATGAGCAACGTTCTTAGCACGATGTTAAGACTTTTGCATGGTGATTTTATTGCCAAAGAAGAAAACATCATCTTTACAAGTGAACTTAGGTAAATTGACTTGATAATGAAGCGAAATGTCTTCAAAAATCATAGTTGGCACACTTTCACATCCACAAGGGGACCTAGCAGTGCCCTAATCAGAATTTGTCAGCCAGATTACTCAAAGCTCCTCTATTCAGATACTCACGAGAAAGTTACAAACGTTAACAGGTGCCTGCGTAACATCTTAAACGCCTCTACCTCTACAACGGGTCAGGAACCTATAGTCACGAGTATCCAACGACGAAAGCGATAATGGACTGGTCACACGTTCGGAAAAGGTGACAGTTCCATAGCTAACCATGTTATGGAACCGGTTAACCTAGGATGGTAGAATACCCGGCGGCGATGGAGGCACGGCAGTTGGGAAAGAGTTGGAGAGAACTGAGGCACATTGCCAGGAACCGTACACGATGATGGGTAGGCGTAATAGAGGCCCTGATCCCACAAGAGAATACAGGACATAAGTAAGTAAGTAAACATACAGACACGCAGTGCAAAAGCGCGAAGAATGAACAGCTACAATAGGTAAGGATAGCTTGATGCCCTTCTGGTCGAGCTTCCTAAAACCTACCCACTCTTTGGTAGATAATGTCTTGGTAAACAAGACATTTATGGAAACACCGCAAATAAGGACGAGAGCTGCCCGCGAACTTTATAAATCAGCTCTCATTATTGTCACCACATCCACACCAATCATCGAAAGATATTTCATCACTTATGCTTAGCACAAGTGTAGTGGCCCGTCACGGCACCAGTAAGCAGCTTGCACTCTTTCCAACTTTGGGACACCGGTAAGGCCGCTAACCTTTCAGAGCTGTCGGAAAGTTTGATAGGGCACTAACAAAGAAAAGCTATGTCAGCTGTGTTAATGCTCAAATAAGACCCAACTGTCGATGAGAGGGAGGACGAGGAGGAGGACTCAAGCCACAGGGAGCACAGGCAAGACTCAGTGAATTAGAACTTTTGACTGCGTTCAGAGAAGTCTTGGTTTATCGAACCAACTTGGAAGTCATGAAAGGATTTAGAACGGTTGCCGGTATAGATCCCATTTCTTTACTTTCTCCAACGATTTTTCATTAGGATTGCGCATTTCTCCATTTGGAAGCCAACGAATTTCATCCTTGTCGAACTCTAGATAGACACAAGCGATGGAAGCTACCCACAAAAATTCGACGGCATTCGCTTCCTGACTTACGTTCGGAAGTCAATATGGAAAACTGGAGGTCTGTAGTTGATGGCATGTTTTAAGACCAAAGAAAGGAATAGGCCGGCGAGCAAAGTCGTCAAAACCCACATAAAGATGTGGTCTGTAGTACAACATCTAAAGACCATTTCTTTTTAAAAGGAAGTTGCCTCAAGAGTGTAGTCCATGATTTTAAAATCAAGGTGAGGGAACTTCATGAGTGCATCTAGAGCCGAACCAGGCGTGCTTGTGAAAGGCATCATGCAGCCGAGAAAGACCGTTTTTTGGAGTCTCATAAAAGTTACGTTTCTTCGAGAGTACCTTGGAGACCTTTAGCTTAACATGTTTGTTTTTGATTTAGTATGACACCAGAGTACTTTGCTTCATTGGAGAATCAGATGGTGATGCATTTAAACACTAGATAAGTCAAACTAGTCAATCCAGCCTTCTTGTAACAAGTTTTTAGCGGACTAAAAGCCCATTTCTAGAGCACCAATCGATGATTACGTCCCAAGAATTCAGGGTGGACAATCGATAGACACGATTCAACGGACAGTACAGCTGCCTCTTCCGTGCTTGTGCATAGACGTGAGAATTACTGGATGCAATGAGCAGTGAATCTACCATTATATGCATACGATAGTAATAGAGACAGAACTCGAGGTTGACGCAACCGTTATGTATCCTCTCCATCACATATTGACCACAGTCAGCATCCGCAAACAATGTCCTATTCGCCAGCATTGCTTTATCCACAAAACTAGTCAAGTTTGAAGACCAAGGCATACGTGGCGTCAAAAGTTTTGTCGAAAGCAGTGACGAGGTCGTCCTTGAAGGAAGGAAAAATGTTCCATAATCTTCCTTATTGCTTGGATAGAAGATGCATTCGCAAAGCAGTTGTACGTAACTTGAGCTCCACCATTCCCTCCATAGTATTCAACAAGAAGAAAGCCAGATTGATTAGTTTGAAGCTCTATGCAGCGTGTCATCATAGTTTTAAATTATCGGCACAAAGGCTACTCTAATAGTTTGCCAGAATTTCTGTGTACATCCACATGTATGTGCTAGAACCAATATTTAGAGGATGGCCTATATTGTTTTGTCGCATAACTGGGTATATGTCATCGGTGTCAGGTGACTTAAAGCGATTAAAGGAAGCATGTTTGATGGCCTCATCTTGTTACCACAATGGAAAGTAGAAACTAACTATCGAGTTCTTGGTGTCATTAAACTGCTACAACTTGAAGACGAGTCATAGCTGCGTCATGCTGCGTCAGCGTCTCCAGTTATCTTCTGAAAATCTGGTAAAATCAAAAGCTAGATAGTTCTATTCAAGAATGAAATGGAATATTCATTCAAACTTCCTTTTCTACTACGACTATAGGCACAATGTAGAAAAATAGTCGTGATATTGAAATTTTACCACGCACACCGTACTCTGATAAGGAAAACAAAAAAAATCGATTGTCGATAGCATCATCGCACTGATTTAACCGCAAAAAAAAGCAACAAATCAGCAACAAATTCAGAAAAAAAACCAAAAAAGAGTTACGATCAAGCTAAATTTCAAGACTGATTAGCAGTCAAGATATAGGGTGGCGAGTGTTTTTATTTTTGGCAGCAAAGTCTACATATTTACAAATCAAATTTCGTTTATTCATTTCACAGTTTATAGAAATAATTTAGTGTATATTGCTTTAAACAAAAGTTGAAATGTTTAATCTGGAATCATTAAATCACTATGAGCACTGAGGTGGCAATTTATGGTTCCGATACTATGTACAGATAGGTACTTTACCAAAACGAGTTTCTTCTAGATTTTTGAGAGTCAAAATGCTTTCAGTTTTTGTATAAATCATTGCTCCGTCGTTAGGCTGTGAGGTAAGGTAAGAGCAGCGCCTAAGATTATGACAAAAAAAAAAACCAACGTGCAAAATCTGGCAGGCAGCTTTCAAGCAAAACTCCTGCTATAGCCCCCAACTATATGGAATGGTTTCGTTCTTTGTAAGTTTGTCTCGTCCAGAGTCTGAAGAATAGCGCTGTTGTAATGTCCATGGAGACGAATACGACGTTTTCGAGTATGGTTCGTTTTTTTCGTCATCGACGGAGTTACTCCAATGTCTCTGTGGATATCACTGTTTCAGATATACCCCGGGGCATTTACTATGATTTTCAGTACCTTGTTTTGAAAAGATTATAGGATGTCTCTATTGCTTCGTTTAATACAACACCAAAGATGTATACCATACGTCCAAACAGGTTTAAGCACTTGTTTGTATAAAACAAGTTATCCATCTTAAATTGGGAATATCCTTCAAGTAGCCAATATATTTTTCTGAATTTATTTTCAATTTCCAAAGCTCGTTGGAGCTTTACGGTTGATAACTCGACTGATTTGTCTGTTGTAAGTACAGCCGTATCGTCAGCGAACGTAGCTACAAAAACATCTTTTTCTTGCGGTATATTCTCGAGTGTAAAGTAAGAACAATGCTGGACAAAGAACACTTCCTTGTGGTACCCCGATAGTGATTTCCATAAATTCAGAGTTTTCCGATCCATGTTTAACATGGAAAATTCTTTCCGCAATGTTAGATTCTAAAATCACACATAATTGTTATGGAAGAACCTATCGTAGCTTAAACTTCAGGCCTTCATGCCATAGCTTGTCAAAGGCTTGAGAGGCATCCATGGTTTTATAAATCCGATCACTTATGGAAAGCTCTGTTCTGAAGCCGAATTGGTGGTTAGGAATCAAATGTCTTACCACAATGACCGGTTGTAGGTGCTTTAACAAAAGTGTTTCAAATACCTTAGATACTTCCGGCAAGAACGATATAGATCTGTACAATTTTTTGTCATTTGAAGGTTTTCCTGGTTTCGGAACCACCGGTGGCAACACTGCCAAAAATCCATCACAGATGCTGCTATTGATGTGCTGGGCTTAACTCGACCATCACAAAGAAACTCCCAGTTTGATCACGCGTGCCAGCAACCACATGCAGCTAGGCACGACGCACACAAAGCAGTGCTGCAAAATAACGCTAGAGCCACTCACGAGCTCTATGCGCAGAAGAGAAGATACGAACACAGTCTTCTCAGAAGGAAAAAGAAGGAGTATGAGAAGCGCACGGTCTAGGAAATTGAGAGATGCTACTCCTGAAATGAAATTGGGAACTTTTACCAAAAGATAAAAAAAACATGCCAAGGACACAGGCCCCAAACCGAAGCCTGTATAGACGAACAAGGGAACATCGTAGTAGAATCACAGTCGATGCTGAGGATTTGGAAAGACCATTTCTGCAGACTGTACACCGCTGTCAGACAGAATCAACCTTTTAACCAGGACGATGATGACCAACAATTCCGTCCACCCGACCTGGTTGAAGTGAAGATAGCAGTATCTAAGCTGAAGTCCAACAAAGCTACTTGAGCTGACGGCTCGACCACCGAGCTCTTCAAAGCGGCAGGCAATAACTTGGTGAGGAGTGTACAGCTACTCATCTGTAAAATATGGTCGGACGAAAGTATGCCCGTTGAATGGAACCTCAGCATTTTTGTCCGATCCGATCTGAACTGCGCCAACTATAGAGGCATCAGTCTCCTTTACATCGCATATAAAATCTTATCCGCCGTATTGTGTGAACGCCTGAAGCCATTCGTCAATAACCTGATTGGTCCATATCAGTGTGGCTTCCGGCCGGGAAAGTCCATCATTGACCAAATTTTCACACTACGACAAAATAGCACCTATAGAGCTACGAGTATACAGAGCAATGTCTAGTTTTGGCATCCCTTTTAAATTCGTCCGCATATGCAGGATGAAGAATGGAGAATGCTGTCAAGTAAGCCGAAAACGACACAACACCGACGTCTCATACAGAACATGACCTTCGACAGATATGACTTTGAGGCAGTTAAGGACTTTATCAACGTAGGCTTTGCTATCAATTTGAACTGCCGACATTGATTAAGACAGAAGACTGAAGGTCGAACGGCTAAAATGGCTAGGTGATGTAAAGCCGATTGATTCCAACGCTCTTGTCCGAAAAGTATTCCAGTAGAGGAAGTCCGCGACACAGGTAGCACATGCAACTGAAGGGAGAGCCAACTTGGAGTGCGAAACTTCGGTCAGTTAGCGAAGGATTGAGCTTGCTAGAGATGCTTGTTGGCTGAGGACATGGTACACCCTGAAGTGGATCTAAGTATTCGATGGTTTTTCAAATCGACTGGCAATAAGGACCAAAATTGTCTCCTATATAGAACAAAGATAGCCTCAAAGAAGCAGATGGCAGATAGATTTAAAGAAATCTATCGGTCTTAGGAAGGTGAATTAAATCCCAGCTATCCCAGCCAGATACTTGAACTATTGTCGCCTCTCCTTCTTGAAGGGGAAGCCCACCGGGTCATAATGCAAGCACAGCGTTGAGTGAAGGATAGTTGGTACTGATAGTTCAGGTCCTTCTCTGATCAATTTTGGGAGCCTAATTTTGTCTCTCAAATTGAAACCACCTGGACCTCCGTCTATAACGTGGAGATATGTACCAAGTCTAACATACGAGTAGTTAACCTATGTCGCCAAGAACGCTGTTAACAAGCCATTTGACTTTTGTTTTTGTAACAAGATTGACATAATCGGGAAAAGCAGCGTGATGTCAGTGGCGCTTTCGCGAGTATTGAGACGGAAGCGGCGAAAATGGGTTTAGCGGTCAATGAGGGCAAGACCAAGTATATGCTGTCAAGCAAAAAGGACAACCAACACCGACGTCTCGAACAGAACGTCACCATCGACAGATATAACTTTGAGGTAGTTAAGGACTTTGTCTACCTCGGCCCCGCTATAAATACAGACAACGACACCAGCGCTGAGATCAAGCGAAGAATAACTCTTGCCAACCGCTGTTTCTTTGGGTTAAGAAGGCAATTGAGTAGCAAAGCCCTCTCTCGGACAACAAAAGTCACCCTCTATAAGACTTTAATAATCCCGGTCCTGCTCTATGGCGCAGAGACATGGACATTATCAAAAATGGATGAGGGTGTTCTTGGTTGCTTCGAGAGAAAAATTCTTTGGGCGATCTTCGGTCTCGTCTGCATTGACGGTGAGTGGAGGAGGAGATACAACGACGAACTGTATGGACTGTACAGCGACATGGACCTAGCCAGAAGAGTGAAGATCCAAAGACTGAGATGGCTGGGTCATGTAGAGCGCATGGGCACCAATGCTCCGGTCCGAAAAGTCTTCGAATCCGCCCCCGAGGGACAGCGCAGTAGAGGAAGGCCAAGACTCAGGTGGCGCACGCAAGTGGAAGAAGACCTCAGCCAACTTAGCGTGCGAAACTGGAGGCAGCTAGCCAGGGATCGAGCTGGCTGGAGAAGCTTGTTGACTGAGGCCCAGGTCCACCCCGGACTGTAGCGCCACCTAAAGTTTCTCGACTTGCTACGCGCATTTAGGACTTAACTCTAGGTTGCACGTTTCCAGACCACTGGACTCAGCCTAAAGTGTCCCTTCCAGGAATCTTCTTTGAGGTGGAGCTTTTCTTTGTTGAATTTAACACATTTGAGCTTTTGGACTCATTCCTCGATAAAAAAAAAGGTAACAAACACCATTCATCCGCTGATACTGGACAAACTCAATTGCTTAGTCGGTTTTTCTAGTCAACCCTATCGGGCGATCATATATTTTAAACGCTGTAAATACCTCTCATTCCCGATAAGTGTTTTACGGTAGCACAAGCTAACACATATACATACATCATACGTTATCGGCGTGATCAGTAGATCATTCGATTAGATAACCATTTTGCATTGACTATTAAAAATAGCACAAGAGATATTCCAACGTTGTAATAAAATTGAAATTTGCCAGAACCGATAGGTTTTCGACTACATTTGGCGCTCGTGCCTGTTAGTTTGCTGTCACAAGTCAATCTGAAATGAAGTTACTCGTCGGAGTTGCTCTACTTACGACCCTAGTTGGTCTGACACTCGCGTATCCTACACCAACTGAAGTTGATCCGGAATATGGGAATCATTTTGAAGGTGACATTGTCCTATCGCCCAGTCAGGAGATCAATCTCCAAGCCGGTGTCCGTAATGGCTTGATTAATGAAAGATACCGATGGCCTGAGAGGAAAGTATACTACAAGTTCTTCCAAAACCAACATGGTGAGTTCTAGAAATAAATATTCTTACCATGGCCCACTAACAGAAGGTTCTGTCCTTTTAGACGAAGCCCATAGGAATCATATCCGTCGTGGAATGCAAATTCTAGAAGAAGAGTCCTGCATTCGATTCTATGAAGCAGATGATACCATGACGCAGTACATCAACATAACAGGCCTATCTGGTGGTTGTTACTCAAACGTTGGCTACTTAGGTAGAACACAAGTTGTAAACTTCCAGGTCTACGATTTGGACGTTGGCTGCTTCCGATTGGGTACCATAGTTCATGAGTTCCTGCACTCCTTGGGATTCTATCATCAACAGAGTGCTTCAGATCGAGATGAATTTGTGAAAATTGTGTTCGAAAACATACAGCAAGGCACTGAGAATAACTTTAACATATACAGCGATACAGTTATTGATGATTTTGGTATTCCCTACGATTACGGAAGTGTTATGCATTATGGGCCGCTGGCATTTAGTAAAAATGGTGAGGAAACTATTATACCACTTGATCCGGATGCAGAAATTGGACAGAGAAAAGGTCTAAGTTCGAAGGATATCCACAAGCTAAACATCATGTACAAGTGCCAAGTACCTATTTAGTAAGTGTGTTTAGATTGAATGTGAGTAGGATAAGATTTTGTGCAATAAAAGTGGGATTAGATACGCTTCAAATAAATGGTTTTAGATGCAGTAAACTGTTTAAAACAGGGATATTAAGTAGAGCAATCCTTCAACACATATACAATATGTTGAGTCGAAGCTGGAGCCCATAAATGGGACCGGGAATCAAAAAGAAAATCTGAAAAAATATCTCGAAATTGTGTTTTTCAGAAGTCCCACCTTTAGCAGGGAACCGAACTAGACGGAGAACTAGTCCACAGCACTTATAACTAGAATTTCTCAGACTTTTTTAGAAAAGTGAGGAAACCCTTCAATCCACTTCGGCGCTGTGTAACTGCAGGTTAGAGCGGACATTCACATAGACAGTGTTGCATGATGTCATCTTTACTCTTACAATAAGGTAAGCAAGACATTGAATCACTTAAGTCTAGCACGCTTTGGTAAGTATTAAGCACGACAGTTTCTTCTGCTTAGGGACGCCCTGAAAAGCGCTAGCCTCTTAGAGACATCGGGGAGCTTTCATTTGCTCTGATTGCATCCTAAAGAGTGATAACAGCCCAGGATGCAGGATCGGTCTTCTTTCATTGAAGTAATGATTGTCCTGGTCCTCCTCTCAGCCATGACTTCGAACAAGGCCCGGTGAATTAATCCAACCGAGTGCACTCAATGAAGTCCTGCATTCATTTACTAGCCCGAAAGCCACGAGAGGATCCAGCAGATCCTTAAGTGCAGCTTGGTGTCATTACAATTCACTCCCTACATCGATTTTTGGTGATATAGTTCGTTGCTATCAAGATTGCGTATACCATCGCTTTGAAGACAGACGCAAATTTATCAATGACAAGGTTGCCGTTCCTGGGAGATTCAGCAATGTATCCAAAGCAGAGCAAAATATGCTAGGAAAGACTCCCTGAAGTCGAGACAGACCGTTCGTATATGATGATGACACCCGAATACTTGGCCCTGGCGTGAAGCTGTAGATGAGTCACATCAGTTCGCTTTCTCCTTTTCGTGAGCAGAACAACCTCAGTTTAAGTGAAAGCCTATAACCAATCATCGATCACATCTAAGGCTGCTTACATTTAAGAAATGATAGTCGCAGGGCATGATCCAACAGACAGTACAGCTATATCACCTGCATCTTACGATTTGGTAGGCATCATAGAAAGACCATGGATTTGCAAGCAATTTGTGGGCACAAGGAGCTCATCTATTCTTTTCTGGTAATCCAACTTAAGTACTCCATGCCTTGCTAGCAGAGAAGATTTTCTTCCACTAGGTGACGCAAAAGTCATCATCCTATCGAAAGATGAAGTACAAAATACACGCCGGCAAAACATGAATCGTTTACTCCTAAAGAACACGGAATAGTTCGTCAGAGGTGTTGGTGTAGCTTGAATATCGGCGCAGATTTCTCGTTCGTCCGACACCAACTGGGTCAATACTACGACGTTTAGCGACACGATATGCCACCAGATCTAGCCGGCCTCGCAGAATCCGTTCTGTTGAGAATATTGCATCTGTTGTTGAAGATGTCGCAGAGGACCCCGGAGTATTGAAAAGACGATGTGCCACGAAATTCGGCATCAATTTACTTTCTTTACAACAGCTGTTAGCTGTTGACCGCCAAGCCACCCTAAATCTCGACCACGAGGAATACAACTTTTCATCGAAAATCATCATGAGTCACGAGGTTCATTTTCATCACCGTGGATATGTGAATAAGCACACTTATCACTTCTGGGGCATCGAAAATCCGCGCATAGCCCACGGAGTGCCACTACACCTGCTTAAAGTTACTGCATGATGTGCTGTTTACACTGGAGGCGTCATCGGGCCTTATTTTTTCGAAAACGCTGCGGGCCAAACGACTACTGTGGACGGCGAGTGCTACAGAGCCATGCTCAACGACTTTCTCCTTCCTCAATCGGATGAATTAAGACTGGTGTACATGTGGTTCCAACAGGTGGGAGCAACGGCGCATACTGCAGCAGCCAAAACCAAAATTCTTAGGGCTGCATTTCCGAGTCCGAGAGGTAAGGCTCTCGTTTTGGGGACTAACAGTGGCCGGCAAGATCGTCTGATTTAATCATTCCAGACGGTTTTTTTTGAGGTTTTTTGAAGTCACTAGTCTACGTCAACAGGAATGTGGAGACCTATCGTCGGAAGTTTGGGCAAGAGTGATGGAAAATGCCATAAATCGGGCGCGAATGGTCATGAATTCTGGCGGCGGCCACTTAGCTGATATCATTTTCTTTACTTAATAGGAAAAATGTCATCAAATAAACACAACCCAAACACAGATCTAAAATTTTTCATTCATAAAGAGAATTACAGCCAGAGAACAACTTTTGCGCCAACTTGTAGATATCAGCTACGATGTGTTATGTTATTCTGCTCACTTGCAACTTAGTCAATAAGAGCTGGTTGTAAACAAGTTCCAATTAGGTTCACAATGAAATGAGTCTTCGTCTCAGTGTTCAAAAGCGGGTCACTCCATACAACTATAGTTTTTTGTTTTTGTTTATTGTGTTTCTGCGCCCTCCTGACCTAAACCTGTTTAGTATTTTGTAATTATTGTGTTGTTATTGTTTACTATGTTGTTGCTGTTGTTGTTTGATGATGTTATTCTTGGTTTATTTGCTCCCACGTTGGAGGTTGTCTCATAGCTCGGTTGGCCCCTACAAGCCTCTGCTCCCTTGGTGCTCTCTTGGTGGAATGCTGGCTTAGAAAGCGGTTTTTGGTCCCTTCACCCATCGAACCTGACTTTTAATGTTGATACGTCATTGAGGTGTGTTTGTTTGGTTTGACCATCCGCCTCTACAACACTGTCGCTTCGCCACTGCTCCCTTGTTGGGGTGTAGCTATAAAAGAGATCGTCATCTCTCCACTCATTGAACGTTTTACTCTATGCACCCATATCGATTGCCAAATGTGATACTGCTATTCCTCAAGCGTTTGTTTTTCATGACTTTGTTGGAGTGTAGGTTCCAGAGATTGTCCTCACACACCCGTCATTATCGTTTGATGTGTCCGGCCTTAAAGGACCATCTTTTCCCGCCCATCGACGACTTGCAGACGTGCTGTCTGAGTTGTGAGTCTCCAGTCTTGCGTACGGGCTTCGACAACGTTGATCCTGATGAATCTCCTGTCGCACCGTAGGCTCCTGGTTCGTGTGAGCGCACCTCTTAGGGCTTCACCGACCAAACTCTCTCATTCTTTTCTGAGGCGAAACACCGCCCGTACAATCTATGTGAGTTACTTTCCGAGGTCTGTGGTCGGTGGACCACCGGCTGACGGGACCACGGCTGACCTCCACTTTCGCCAGAGCTCGGTCTTCTAACACAAAAGAGGGACCAAAAAGATAGTAACCAGAAAGAGGGTCAACTTTTTTGATGGGAATTCGACCGCACAGAGACGAAGTAGTAGTAAAAGACCTCGATCAGAGGAGAGGCAAGAAAGCCTCTTAAACTAGTTTAAGGTAGCTAGCTTACTTTAAAGCTGGATGTGAAAGCCTGTTGGGTGAAGCGCGATCAAAAAGACTTTGGATACATTTCTGCAATGTGTAAACCTTGCTTGATGACTTAAAAGAAATCACCTGTCTGAAAATTGGCATATTGAAAACAAACCTCCTAAAGTATATGAAGTAAGCTTAAATCAGCTGCTGTCTCGAATGACAAACAAACTCCACGATATTTTGTGTTAGAAAAATGTTGCTTACGTTTAAAAATTTGCTGTACGCGACAGATGCTTGTCTGGCTTTTTACAGCTGCAACAATTTATTGGAGGATGTATGAGAAGCAAAAGGGAAAAATGACAGCTAAACGAGTAGCGTTGATAATCGACTGTTACACAGAATTCATAATCGTGCTTATTCGGATGCAGATTTGCCGTCAGAAAAAGACTTTAAAAACAAGTCTTGAGTTTCAGTCATCTTACCCGACAAAGATTCGTATTAGAGTTGCCGGCATGAACCTTATAAACGCCCACACCCCGACAAAGAAGAAGTATGACCATACCCACGATTTGATCTACGAGCTCTTTGCAAAGACTAAGGTCTCCACATCTTACTCTTTGCTTTTTTGGCGGGACATTATGTGACGAGCACCAGCACACAGTTTTCGTTTCGTAGCATGTTATTCATAAAGAAGCCTCGCCAACTTGTAAACAACAAATTGTCAACCAAATTGATCATACCTTGGTAAGCGAGAACTGGATGAGCGAGAAAACTCTACTAACCTCGAAAACCTTTACAAGTGAGTAACAGAAACCTCTAGATGAGAGTTATTTTTCAAGCGTGAACCTCTATAATTGGGATGCAACACGACATGTTGCTCCACAGCAGCATACCCACGATTCAATGATTGGACTCGCAAGGCCTGTGTGGAAGATTATTCCAAATATTATTCGGGCGAAAGGTTACCCACTTTTTGAAGGATGTTCTTCTTGAGGACTGGAGAGATTGCGGCTTGTTCACATAGACCCGTGACTTTAAATAACTTCATATAATGAAATATAGGGCAGTCAAATCGGTTGATCTTGCAAGGCAATGCAAATAGGCATACACAATATCTGACGACTGGGAAATGTCGGAATTTCCATTGTTCCTAGTGCAGGTTGTGGCCTTGCTTCGCCCTGCTAGAACCACATGTCCTCCAGCCCTTACTCATCCAGTTGTGGCATGAAAACTTCATAATTCATGACTCTGCAGCCCTCACTATCTATATTGACCGTTTGGCCGGCGGCGCCTTTCTCAAACAAAAAAAAATAGTTCAATGACTTCTCCGCCTTGTTCGGTCCCGTGTTGTTGCAGTCGCTAAGAGTCATGCGAAGATACACCGCCTCAAATGAAGAGTAGAAACCGGTCGGCTAAGAAAACATGTACAAAATGCACGTTAGCGTGCATTGCAGTGTATAGCGTTACAATGGTGTGGTGTGCGGTCATTTTTTAAAAAAAGGTTCTTTCTAGTTTTTCAACACGTTAATCTATTGATTTCTCACACCCTTGCTCGTCTATAAGTGAGACTCTTGATACAGACCGCTTAAACTTTCTTTCATTGAATGGCATCACTGCCAAAGGGCAATCAAGAAAGTAAGCAAGTAGGTCGGTATTGGAAAATCTCCGCATATGACGGCGGCTGTATAGATAAGGCATGTTTAGTTTAAGCATCCCTGCCGAGGTTCTTAAAGAGTGCCAGGTGAGGATGGAGAATGCACGCAGCTTCCCGTTCTGTTCCTCAAATCTGTAAACGACACTGGCTCAATGGAAGGATAATTGAATCTTGATAATTGTTTCTTCCTTGGGGTTAGAAGGCAGCTAATAGAATTTATAGGAGAACCTGCTATACGGCGCAGAAGTTTAGGCAGTGGAGAGGGAAGATGAAAATATTCTCCGTAGCCTCAAAGGCTACGCCATTTTTTTTGGTTCCATATGCGTCGGTAGAATGAAACTTTTTATCAACAAATTGTAGGGGCTTAGGTTAGATAATCCGACACAGACAACGACTTCACCTTAGGAGGCAAACACAAGTGAAACGTGTGAGCTATAGTAACTGAGGCCCTGGTCCACCCCAATGTCTGTTTTAAATTCACAGCTTCGATTACGATAGGTCTCATAGTTCTTTCTTATAGATAAATATTCTCAGAAGGCCTTAAAAAGTTTAAATTCCCACAGCATGACCACGTCGTCTTTGTTCGTTTTACTATTCACCAACGACACTAGCACTTAGTGATAAGGTTGATCTGTCATGCATGACTTTCGTATCAAACCCTTTGGCAATTGCGTGTTTTTGACAGCCTTGACACACAACTGGTAGTGCTACAATCGTCAATTTTATATGACGTTAGCCGAGATAGTAGCATGTATGCAAATTGAAATAAAAGCAACGCCCAGAGATATGGATACAATTCAAATCGAGTATCCTTCGTTAAAATATTTAAATTTCCTTATCTTTGCCGATAAATTCTGGTTTACCCAACTGCATTTGATAACTGTTTTTTGTTGTGTTCACGGAACAGATATAAACTTTCTACAACAAAGTACATACATTCACCCCCACTATTTCACTGCCCCTTATCACATTTTATCTTTCAGATATCCATCAGCTCCTTTATTAGATCTCAATCGGACACTTGTACATGATGTTAAGCTTGTAAATATCCTTTGAACTCAAACCCTTTCGCTGTCCTATTTCTGCCTTAGGATCAACTGGTATAATCGTTTTCTGACCATTCTTTGTAAAAGCTGTCGAACTGTAATGCATCACACTACCATAATCGTACTCAATCCCAAAATCTTCGACAACGCTATCGTTGTAGATATTGAAATTGTGCTCCTTGCCTTCTTGGACGTTCTCGAAAGCGATGTGTACGAATTTATCACGATCGGAGGCACTTTGTTGATGATAGAAGCCAAGAGAATGTAGAAACTCGTGCACTATGGTTCCCAGGCGGAAACAGCCAGAATCTAATTCATAGACCTGGTAGTTGATCCTCTGGGTTTTACCAAGATATCCCACGTTCGAGAAGCATCCTCCAGATTCACCAGTGATATTAATGTAATTGGTCATTGAGTCATCTGCTTCATAGAATCGAAGACAAGAATTTTCCTCCAGAATTTGCATGCCTCGACGAATGTGGTTTCTATGGGCCTCATCTACAGAAAGGAGGTAAAGATTTAGGTATACGTATACGACAACTCCAATACTTACCATGCTGATCCTGGAAGAACTTATAATATACCTTCCTCTGAGGCCATCTATACTTTTCATTAATCAAACCATTACGATTGCCAATTTCCAGGTCGATCTTCTGGCTGGATGAAAGAACGATGTCGCCTTCAAAATTTTCACCATATTCGGGATCAACTCCAACTGGTGTAGGATAGGCGATGGCAAGACCAACAATTGCCAGAAAAAGACAAGTTCTAGCCTGAGACTTCATTCTGTGTTGGTTTTCAGCAAGGAACTAAGAAGTTCGGCTACAAAGTATTTGTGCAACCGATCGACAACTTATCAGCCGCAAACAACGAACATATTGTTTCAACCTACAACCACAGGTAGCTGTCATATCTAACCTTGCAGCCAAAGTGTATTAAGTGTATTAAGTGCGTCGTTTAGCCACATAGTTATCTAATCGTTCTAATCGTAGGGTTTAATGAGTTGATTATATAAGTGGAATCGGTGGTTTCTAGAACAGATGTCTGCCAGTGTGGAAATGCCATTTTTAAGTTCTTATCTAGAAAGAAAGTTATTTATAACACTTGGATTAGATGACCTTTGGAAAATGTAAGAGGATAGTCGGTAAACGGATCAAGGGTGATTTAATATACTCGTACCTTCTGATCAAAAAGCATTTAGCATTCAAATAAACCGCGCTTGAGCTTATTTTTGTAGGTTGACACATCTTTCATCTTATACGCGCGCATGCCTCCTTAGATGAGACGGATGATGACATCAAAAACAGGTCCTACGAGAAATGCCCGGCTATTTCAATGCAAAGCTAGGAAGAGAGACCATCTTTGGTAGTACTGTCGGAAGATATAGTCTGCACGACACCATCTTCGATGACGGATTTAGGCTAATCGACTTTTCGGCGGGGAAAATCATTGTGGTAGGTAGCACGCGGTCCCCACATCTCGACTTGGAGAACTCCTGGTCAATCAACCGTCAACCAGATTGAGTACCTGCGATCGACACAAGACACTCCTCCAGAATTATGACCAACATTGACTCGGACCATTAGCTTGCTGTAGCCAATGTATGGTTGCGGATATCTGGAACAACGACAAGACCTGCTAATGTTGTAAGGAAATTCGACGTCAGACGGTTACAATTGCAAGATATCGCCACATCTCTATCCGATCACATTTCTTTTAATCCCCGAAGTGGTCCATTGCTGCCAGCATCAAGTGTCAAAGACCATTGGTAACGCTGCCACAATGCCATTAGAGATGACGAATGCCGACAAGCTCGTGTAGCTAAGCAAGATGCATACAAAGCGGCACTGCATAAGCGGACTAGAGCTGCCCACGAGCTCTATGAACACCGGCTTCTCAGGAAGAAAACGAAGGAGCCCGATAGGTGCGTAGTCGAGGAATCTGAGAGATGCTATAAAAGGAATGAGACTCTGAAGTTCTACCGAGCTCTTCAAAGCGGCAAGCGATGACTTGATAAAGAGCATACACTAACTCATCTCTAAAATATGGTCGGACAAGAGTATGCTTGATGAATGGAACCTCAGCATTGTTTGTCCGATCCTCAAGAAAAGAGACCCTTTGAACTGCGTCAACTGCAGTAGCATCAGTCTTATATAAGATCTTATTTGCTGTTTTGTGTGAACGCCTGAAGCCGGTCGTCAATAATCTGGTAAGCCCATATCAGTATGGCTTCACGCCAGGACCATTGACCAAATGTTCACATTGCGGCAGGGTTTGGAGAAAACCCATGAGCTTCAGATTGATTTTAAGGCCGCATATGATAGCATCCATAGAAACGAGCTATGCAGAGCAATGTCTTGTTTTGGCATTCATGCAAAACACGTACTTGGCTGCCTACATATTAAAAGAGATCGGGAATGATGACTTGCCACAAAAAAGTCACTGTCGCAGTGTTTAGACATAGGTTTAGGTGACTCGTCGTCAACAGGAGAATTCTGAACAATTTGATAATCTTCTAGCTTCGGTGATTCCACTTATCCAAAAGCAAGACAGAAATATGTGCGCGAGCATTTCAACAGGTAAGTGGCTTGTGTCTATACTTCTTCGGCATTCCTGCGTCAACAATCTCTTCCATCATTCAAGATTTTCTGAATCGGATCTACGCGTGTTGGATTGGAGCAGCGGACTAAAAGCGTGAATGATGGTGATGAATGCACCACCTAATCCTCGCAGCATCTTCTACTGTATTGATTTGCATTGCTGATGCGGAATATAAACTCTTATACTTTTCCGTCAGTAGCTATAGTCGATTTTCCGATGGTGGTTTAATCGTTGCACATTTGGCCAAAGCACTGGATAATGATCAGTTATGGTTGCCACTAACAAACCACTACTCGGTAGAGAATTGTCTATTCTGTATATTCTCGTCACTGACGATGCAAACACTTTACGATCGAACATACTGATACCACACAGACTACGAGGCCTTTAAATGGTCCAGCAACTATTCAATTATCGATTAAGTCGGACTTGCCGTTTCATCAAATATATTATCGGCGTCATGAGGGCAAGCCTCTGAGTGCTGCTTAAACTTATACATTTGGACGCCGTAAATGCAAATAAAGCTACCCTTGCGAGTTGCTGCTCTTCAACTACCTAGTCAAGTCATAAATACTGGTACACAACTGAGCTCACTCATTACGAATGCAAAACTGGGCGCATCCATTTCGTATTGATTGCGATTTGACAGTTGATATTTATGTTTTATTGTGTCGTAAACAGTTATTGACATTAATTGCTTACAATCATGGAATGGGGCAAAATCGTTTTGTAGTTGGCCTACTTAAGTGCAACATGGAAAAAGGCGATATCATTAGGACGATGCCACCGCTTGGAATCACTCGCAATTTTGTGTATCGTGCTGTGAAGTTGTTTGAGGATACTGGTGGAGTACGAGACGAGACAATCGCGAAAGCGATCAAAGCCGTGAAGAAACGAATCGACCGAAAACCGCTGCGAAAACAGAAAATCTTGTCGCGGGAAATGCAAATTTCGCAAAAATCCATGTCTCGCATTATCAAAGAAGCAACACACTGGACATCTGCTCATGGCCGCATTGAAGGAAAAACGAGAGCGAAGACCGAAAGCGTTACTCAGCCGGTACGCGAAGAACGCTCACAGACAAATTATGTTTACTGAAGGGAAAATCTTCACCGTGGAAGAATCGTTCAATGAGCAGAACGATTGTGTGTATGCTCGTTCATCCAGAGAAGCATCGGAACTCATCCCGAGGGTTCAAAGAGGCCACCATCCCGCGTCTGTAATGGTATGGGAGTGTTACAAAGATGGCGTTACAAAGCTCCATTTTTGCGAGAAAGGAGTGAAAACATCGGCCAAAGTATATCAATCGACCGTCTTGTGAAGTCTCTCAACCAATCAATATTCAACAGCAAGCCATGGACTTTCCAGTAAAACTCTATTCCAGCTCACAAAGCATAAACGACTCAACTGTGGCTTAAAAACAACGTTCCGGACTTGATATCAACGGATGATTGGCCAGCTGGTAGTCCAGACCTTAACCCGTTGGATTACAAGTTTTGGTCCGTATTATAGGGCATGGCTTGCTCTACTCGACACTCAAATATTGAGTCGTCTTAAGTCTTGCTGGAAGGCAAATGGAAGTCATTTCGAATAAGTTTTTCTAAGATTTGTAGCCATTGAATAACCCAATAAAAATTGTTAAAATATTAATTCGTTTTCATTTGGCGATAATTTTTCTGTGCACCAGTATTTACGACTTGACTAGGTACCTGATGATAACGAATAAAAAGAAGTACGCTCCGAGCAATTCATTAGATCATTACAATGAGTATGATGATATGGGTGATTGACGAGGCGTAAGACAGAATATTGTATCCTTTAGTAAGGTCCCGTATTGAAACACTTTTGGATGCTAAGGATGTTCGAAGTGAGTTCAAGGCGTACGTCATCGAAAAGGGAGAATTGGAGTAGCAGTGGCAGTAGCAGATTTCCTTAGGTAAGTTCTTCATAGTGTCTTCGCAATCGGCAGATCTGTTAATTGCATCACCAAGAAGCCCTCGAACTCTAACCTGGAGGAATTATCTTATATTATGAACTCGCATATTCTGTCCAAATGTCTTTAATTCCTCTTTACTCTATAATATAACTAAAGGGTGAGCCAACAGCTAGTGTTTTATTCATTTAATTAAACACACGTTTATTATAAAATCTATGTAGATAAAGTACGGCTTATGGCATTTATGAATAAAATACAACAATGTTCATGTGACTACCACAGCTTCGGTTGCAAGCGTTTGAGATTCTAAATTGTTACAGGGTTATTGGCATAGACCTTACACTTCAAAAAACTAAACAGGGGGAAGTCTATGGTGTAAACTCGTATCACCTTGGAGGACAATCAATTTCACGTTCTTTTCTAATCGAATTCATTGCGATCTTCTAATTTCGTACGCAATAAAGTGATTGATTGGACAGAGATCGCCTAAACCCAATCCAATCAATTTCGGAAAACACATACCAGGTCATCATGTGACGGTAGCTTTTTCCACTCACTGTAACTATCTCTCTAGTCTCGTCTTCGAAAAAGCATGTGGCAATAATGCCGCCAACCCATTATCCGCACCTTACAGTGACTGTTTTGGACGGAATCTCATATGGCTTTTCCGGTCCCCGAAAATGACAATTTGTTTATTTATGGACCCATCCTTCCAAAAATGAACTTCATCGGAAAGAATCGAATTCGATGACAAATTGTCGTGGCGATCCAACATCCAGTTAACAAATCGGCGACGTCATAGATGGTTCAAACGCATCAGTTGTTGTGTAATTTGGATTTTATATCCGTGCAAATGAAGATGCCAAAAAGACAGGTGGTGGTCCACCCAAAAAAGAACTACCAGCACTAAGCGAACCAATGCAACAATTTTTAAAATCAATGCGGACACCGTTTGAACGTTGAGGGAGAACCATCCCTTGCGATTTCTAAAATTTTCTGCGTCAGTTCCATCTGGTGACTGACTGCGAACATGTGTACAATCTTTTGCACCAATTGTTCGAGGGAATTTCGCTATAGCATAGAAGTCACTTGCTGCTTATAGCCGCTCTTTTGCGTTTCCGGCATACGCACGACTCGTGGGGTAAGATTGGCACGAGCTCTAGGCACACGTTTCAACACAAATTGCCAATTGGATAGATCCGATCGCATAATACCGTAATGCGATTAATAATTGCGTAATTGACCGTAGTTTAAGTGATCTTTTCACAAGTAAGAACAAAGAAACAACAATCTATCAAATACTTTCATTCATTTTAATCATACCGATATGCACCGTATCTTCTCTGGTCGCACGGCAACGTATCCTGTGTTAGTTTGAGCACCATCATTGTCGTCAGTTTTGAGAGCCGAAAACAATGTACGAAGTCAATATAGTCCCCTTTTAGCTTGATATACGAGGGCGGGTCAATAAGTCCGTGACTTTTGGATTAAAACACAGATTTTTTGATAAAAAATTAATTTTATTTTTCAACGTAGTCTCCCTTGAGCTCTATACACTTTGTCCAACGCTTCTCCAATTTTTTTATCCCTTCCAAAAAAAATGATTTGTCGAGGTCCTAAAAATAGGCCTTTGTTTGCGAGATGACTTCATCATTGGAGTCAAATCTTTTCCCACCAAGCCATTTCTTCAGGTTTGGGAACAAGAAGTAGTCGCTCGGAGCCAAATCTGGAGAATAGGGTGGATGAGGGAGCAATTCATAGCCCAATTCATGGATTTTTGCCATGGCAACTGCACATGTGTTTGTGGTCGACTGTGAGCAAACGCGGCACCCATCTTGCGGAAAGCTTTCTCATGCCCAAGTGATCATTCAAAATTGAAACCACTGAGCCATGCGAGATCCCTACGGCTTCCACAATCTCTCGCACTTTCAATCTTCGGTCGGCCAACACCATATCGTGAATTTTTTCGATTGTTTCGGGTGTAGAGACCTCAACTGGGCGTCCAGGACGTTCGGCATCTTCAGTGCTTGTACGGCCACAACGAAATTCAGTAAACCACTTTTTTACCATTGAAATCGAGGGTGCAGAGTCCCCATAGTATTTATCAAGCTTAGCCTTGGTCTCGGTAATGGTTTTTTTTCGCAAGAAATAATGCTTAATAAGCACACGAAATTCACTTTTTTCCATTTTCTCCTCAAATTAGTGAGTAGTCTGATAAAAATAGCTGTCAAACACAAACTAACTGACGCAGCAAGTTTAAATTTTGACAGGAGTCAACTGACAGATGCCTGTTGACAGGAGCAGTGTTGCTGTTTCAGTAAAGAGGTCAGAAATTCAAAAAGTCACGGACTTATTGACCCGCCCTCGTACTTATTCCAGGGATTTTCCAACTTCCTGATCCCGTCCGAAAAGTAATTTTCTGAAAGGTCTGCAAAATACTCCTCCGTGGCGCCGATGATTTCCTCGCATGAGCTGAATTTTTTATTGATGAGCCATCTTTTGAGGTTTGGGAAGAGATAATAGTCCGTGGGAGCCAAATCGGGCGAATACGGTGGATACGACAGCAATTTGAGCCGTAAGTCATTGATTTTAGCCGTGGTTGCGATGCTCTTATGCGCCGGCGCATTGTCTTGCTAAAACCAAATTTTTTTTGCTTCATGTGAGGCCGTTTTCCAGCGATTTCGGCCTTCAATCGCTCCAATAATGCACAGTAATACTCGCTGTTGATGGTTTTTCCTTTTTCGAGGTAGTCCACGAAGAGTATGCCATGACAATCCCAGAAAACCGATGCCATAACCTTTCCGACCCATTGAGCCTCCCTCGGCCGCTTGGGAGCACTCGTGCCGGCTTTCAGTCCATGGCCGGGCACTCATTCTGTTCTCTGGTGTGTAATAGTGGATCCAGGTTTCATCAACAGTTACCAATCGACGCCAAAAGTCCGCCCGATTCCGCATCTGCAAGTCCAAACACTCTTTGGGAGTGCTCTCTCGTTCGTGTGTTTGGTCAGGAGTGAGCATGCGCGGCACCCAGCGGCAGGATAACTTTTTCATATGCAGAATATTGTCTAAATATGGCGTGTGCGCTCAGTACTAATCTTAGTGGTATCTGCTAGCTCGCGCACCTCCACTTTCCGGTTAGCCAACACCATTTCATGTATTTTTTTGACATTGTCCTCTGTAACCGCATCGGAGGGCTTGCCGCTGCGGCCACCACGAAACTCTTGAAATCAATGTTTGACGGTGTAATCTGACGGAGCATTAGCCCCATAACATTTATCCAACTTTTCTTTTGTTTCCTTCGCCGTTTTTCCTCTCAAAAAATAATGTTTTTTGAGAGAACGAAAATCGTTTTTGTCCATACTCAATACATGATACCAAACACGTCAACAACAATCAGCTGTCAAAACGAAACCAAAGACAGTATCGCACTGAAATTTGACATGTCATGAACGGACTTCAAGGCACCATAACTTTTTTTGCAGTAGCAGCGCATTCTGTCAAACAAAAATTCAAACAATTGCTCTCTCAATTTCTACTATTTTGGGGAGTTGAAAAAATCAAAGGTTTATCAACTCTAGAGTTGCAAATTGAAAGTAGAAAACGTCAACTTTCAGTGTATAAAAACAAACCATAAGTCGAGATGCAAAGCCCTGAAGTTGAGTTCAACTTCGAATGAATAAAATCGCCCTAAGTGAGGCCCGATTGTTGACTCCGGCGACAGTAGTGATGTTTAGTCGTATACGTTCTGGCCGCTCGATAAGCAAGCCGATATAGAGTTCGACTCAAAACCGAGCCTACGACTGAAATTGCCACAGATTGTGTGACATCTGTCAAAAAGATCAAGCACAGTAAATTCAGTAAATGACAGTAATGGACAGCCAACATCCACGCCATCTGTTAAGTTGCTTCGAGTGGCGTTATAGTTGACAGGAGAATCAAGCGTAAAGCATTCAGGATGTGACAAAAATCTTGTAGCAGAAGTAATGCCAAAGAGAAAGGCGTGGTAAGGGAGCTTGCCTCCAGGTTAGCCCTATTAAAATCAAAGTTCCAAAGTTCATTCGTCTCGCCAATTTCTATGATTTCAATGGTGCCAATTGAATTGTAAATTAAAATGCAAAATATTTCGAAACTACCTACCAATCCCTATATTGTTGATGAATTCATTTTCCAAAAGCAAAACAAACTATCTCGCTTCTCGAACAACAATTTTAATATTCAAAATCCCAATCAGTGTTAACAGCATCATTCGCATGAATGCCATCCAAACACGCTCCATAATTAACGCGCTTAACTCAAGCCCATCCCTCCTCAAAAACAATCCGAATAAATTCCAACTTGTTATCTCTTAAAATATATCTCAACCTTCCTTCAACTAACACCATTGGGTGTAGTAGAACAACATCTGAATTCACCACCATAACAGGATAACTGACAAAATCTGAATATTTATTAATTAATAAAACAGTGTCACTTGTAGTTGTTGTAGTCTCGTTATCGTACTCACAATCCTTGTCGTGATTCTAGCCATTCTCGACTTCTCTCGTGTTATCCTCCACGTCGTCGTCGCTGTCGACGACATCGTAATAATCGTTGTTGGACCCATGTAAAGGATTTCCTTGAACGAACCGCCAAAGTCAAGGCATCATGCAGCCATGAATAAGCACCACCAACGAAAAGTTGTCCTCGTATAAATCACACAAACTACAAAACTCCATTTAAACTTTTAACCTCCGACTGTCAAATGAATATCACCCAAAGAGGATTCCATACCATTCCGACCATATTCCGAATTCGGTTCCGTCTTTGACTTTTGCCCATAGTCAGAGTCATTAGAATCGGCAGGCGGTAGCAGTCGTTGTTGTTGCATTACTTTGTGGTGATGGTGCATCGACCATTAGGATCCTTTGGGGTTAACAAGTTCCGCGCATTCCAACCTCCCTAGTACTACAAAAGGCGGAACTCAACTTTTAGGCAAAGACCAAAAAGGCATCATACCACAGCATCGGATGGACTTTGAATTCTTCTTCAATATAGTGTTGTTGGTCCAACTCTAACATGCCATATGTCCTCATAGTGCTGGATCCGAGTAATAGATTGCTATTCTGCGGATTCCGGAATCCCTATCGCTGTATCGCTTTCTCTGCCTTTGCAATTCGAAAAACTCAATTAAACACATAAAATCCAATAAAATACCCCAAACCCGCTTGTTTCGTGTGTACACTGTGGACATTTGATGCGATTTTCAATTTACAATCACAGTCCCTTTTTGGCTCTCAATAATACGAAAGATACGTATACGAATACGAATACCAACGGCAACGACAACGTTCCAGCGTACGAGTACAATGTACAACGACAAAGCAAAGGATGACCCTGCTAACCAAAACCGAAAGAGCCATTTTCTTTTTCGAGATGTCAGATAATAAATTTATTTATCTTTTACTCCGTCGCTCGGTCTTTGGTTCGTTTTGCATCTTTGCTCGGATAGTCCGCTGGGATGGTGCTTCCTGGTAGATGCATCTCTCTGGAGATCTCTTTAGAGAGAAATACTCGTATCTCTGGCAAATGAACGAGACGCAGAGGGTGGCAGCAGACGTACTATACATACTACTCGTACATAGACGAATAAAGGACCGAAACAATGAATGTGTATCTAGAAATCTACCAATTTCATTGGTACTGCAGTTGGCGGGAATGGGGTACGATGATGGTGGCTTCTATGCGCCTAGGGGTCTCGATGCAATATTTCACAAATTTATGGAGAGTCAGGCGAAAACTTGAGATGAACGGAAAACAGGAAAAACTTCTCATTCCTCGTGTATGCAATTTTCTGGAAAAATTTATGCCAAGTCATTATAGCGTCCACTTTGGTCCTTTGGCTTTTTTTTTTTTTTTTTTTTTTGTATCTGCTGAAACGGCCTTCTGAGTAGCATACGGATGTGGATTCCAATCGTTGAACTGCAGTTTCTTGTTAGAATTCATGACGGAGTGGATGGATTTCATTTTCCGTATCGCGCGAGAAGAGTTGATTTATCGGTGATTACTTTGGACGGTAAATCACTTGGCGGGAAGAAGAGAATTCGCGTAAAATACGCGAAAATGTTTAAACTGAAATGAGAGATTTATGTACGATTGTGCTGGTTGGAAGGTGGGGGTAAGAAGTTGTTATGTTTCTTGCTGCTTTGGGTAATTGGAAGGAATTTAATAAATTGCAAAGAAATTGCCATAAATTGGAAAATAATTTCAGTTAATGTTAATAAATTGGTTATCGGGAGGGTTATGTGGATTCAATTAACATTTTGAAGTTAACGATTGAAGGGAAGACTCGGTGAGATCCTTGCGTAGGCAACTTTGCCATGGAAAGAATGAATGACAATTGTAAAGCCTGATTTGAGAGTGTCTTACAAGTTGTCAGCAGAATGTGAAATGATCACATACTGTGGACTACCATCAAAATCGTCAGGGTGAACAGTCGTATCCGCGAACGATTGACCCCAGCTAAGTGCTTCAATTGCCTTGAATTTGGCCACACAGCTCGTCATTACAAAAGCGAGCTAGACCGCTTACAGCAATGTTTGAAATCTGGAGAGAAGGACCACATTGCCAGAAACTGCCGCAAGGAACGACTTTGCTTCTTCTGTAAGAAAAGGACAACCCAAGAAAATGTAAGGCATGTTACTGGATGCAATAGATTCCCAGCATTTAAGCTTAACCACTGCGAAGCTACACAAGATCTGTGAACCCAAAAAACCAAAGGAAAGCTGATTAATGCGGTCCTGATCATTGAACCATATAAGCCTCTAAAAGTATCTAAGTGAGCGATAAACGACAAAATTAGCCTTCAGAATACCAACGAATCGGCGGAAGGCTTCGCCCACGCCAAGATCAATGGCATTCTCTTTAATACCTGCTACGCTCCGCCACGCCTGTCCTCGGGACAGTACAAAAAATTGCTGGATGATACGAGAGAATAAAACCCGGTAGACGGATGCAAGAGGACGAGCCCTATTTGAGACATTCGCAGCACTGGACATAGTTACGAGGACACGAAAAACAGCACTATCCGAAAGACGGGTACGGGGTTTATTTTAGATATTACTTTGTTCGCAGCTCTCTAGCGCGTAACACAAAATGGTGGGTCAGCGAAAACTATATACAAAGTAATCTCCAGCCTGTGATTTTCGTGCTCCTATAAAAGCTGAAAACTCCTAAAATGACTGACCCAAAGTGGAGAGATGGAGGATAGAGAAACGTTTGAGGAAGTCATTAACACTTACCAACTGAGACCCGGGACCAGCGAGAATCTTCCGCTCTTACTGTCGGACGAAAAATACAATGCTTAAGGGGAAGCCTGCATTTCAATCAGAATCTGGTTGTCTTTAAATAAGCGAGGATATTCTTAAAGGGTCATTAGGAACAGCAAAAACAGAAGCTTCAAAAAGCTAGTGGACAAAGCCGATATTAACCCTTGTGGGACAGCCTGCAGAAACGTGACGAAAAAGTCCGAAGGACAAAGAGCACCTCAACTAGCATGCCCAACAATGCTGGAAAATTTCAGAACTATTGCCAAACCGTTCACACGAAGTCATGGAACCTGAATACGAAGTGATTCCATCAGTTACAGAAGATGAAGTTTCGCTGGGATGCAAAAGGCGATAGGAAACCTCCAGCCCCAGATGGAATTCCAAACAGAGCCCTTACAGCCGGTATTACATCGAGATTGGACATCTTCTCAGAAGTAACTTACAGCTGCCTCAAAGGGAGGACTTTCCCAGTTCAGTGGAAAAATATCAACGTAGAGTTCTTCTACCCAAAGGTAATAAGCCTCCAGGAGTTCCATCATCGTATCGTCCCATTTGCCTTCTGGATGCCACAGGGAAAATTATTAAAAATGCTATTTACAACAAACTCATGGCAATAGTAGAAGAGAGCAGTGCACTGTCAGAATACCAGTTTGGGTTCCGAAAATCTCGCTCCATAGTAGATACAATTAAAACGGTAAAAGAAATAGCAAGCGGTGTGATTGATGGACGTTGATGGCGATGCGGCCAAAGGAGTATTGTGCAGTGGCTCATTAGACACCACAAATGCTCTCAGCGCGGCGATCTGGACTTTTATGATGAATGCTTTTGCTAGAGTGGACATATCAAACTATATCCTCATGATGATTTCGGATACTTTAGCAACAGAATGCTAAACTAAGACACATACGAAGGTACCAAGCTGTATAACGTCACAGCAGATGTGTCACAAGGATACATTCTGGGCCCCTTGCTGTGAAATATTATGTATGATGATGTTATCAGGCTCCCATTGCCTGAAGTAATCTCCAGAGTCAAAGGTTGGCCTGAATTTAGCCGATCATAAACAGATACGGTTCTAATCACCAGCCGTGAGACCGTTGAATACATGAATATACCCTTGGGAGAACAGGTTTAAAATACCTAAGCGTTATGATTGGCTTAGCTTTAAGGCTACGCAGATTATTACTACTAAAAGTAGTTAGCTCAAGCTGTACGCGTCTCCATTATGGGCAGGCGCAATGGCAATAAAACAATCTGGGAGAAAGATTTCTGCGAATTTATAGACTAATCGCTTTGAGAAGAATCTGCGCTTTTCGTCCCAGAGGAAGCAGCGGGCGTTTTAGCTGATATGGCTCCCATTGATATAATCATGAAAGACGGCAAAATGATGAAAAAATAATATTGACTGAGACAGAAGACGTAGGCAAGGAAGAAACTGCTAACCAGGTTCACGAAATAAGGAAGGAAGGTTCGCGGGAAAGTGGTAATGATCAATAACTTCTCAGCAACGCAATCACACGACCCAGACCCATAACTCTCTCTTTCCTTTCCCCTGACGTTCATATGTATACAGACTCAATCCACACACCCTATTCCTAAATAAATATTTATCCACCCTTACGTACAAATACACGCCAACATTTGCAATAAAACATACAGGAGATCTTCGCCGGCCCAACAAGCCAATAATATGATAAAATACGAGAACTTGACTAACCAGCCCATGATTTTTAGTCAAAGGCTACCCACCTGCCTCATAAAGTTTTGGTTCAGTGGGCGAACACAGGGACGATGTTTCTTTGCGGTGAAAGGTTAAGTCTCACACTGGCACCTTCACATTGTACAGCATCATCAAATTGTTCGATTTGGTTGAGATATTTGTTGGCAAAATGTACAATGCCAATCCAGGGCATTGCCTTCAAGATACCATAAATTGTAAATCACCAAGGAATCCTTATGGTATACTTGCAGGCATTCTGAATAGGCTAGGTAATGCAGCTTACACTTCGTCACGCTGTGCTTCCTCTACGCTTCTTTTGAAACTGCATAGCTTAAAATGGCCAAATACAATCTTCAGCGCCGTAAGACAGCATAAGTCTCGTTAAGTAGTGCCAAACAAGCCTTTGATGCTGAGCTTGATTTTTCTCTGATGGCAAACATAGACAAAGGTTGTACTCAGACTTTGTATATCTCCAACTGGAGAGTGAAAATTTGGAATGCATACAATGAATATTTTTTACTTCCATACAGTATTACACTTTTGTACAGCTAATGACCATATCTGTCATTATAACGTATAAACAAGCAAGGTTAATACAGCCCGTGATCGTGTACTAGTAAAGTATGGTCCATAGACCAAGGTGGATGACGACAGTGGAGCATGAATCCCAGTTCACAAAAAGAAATCAGATTTGATGAGACAGACCAAACAAGAGAAATAGCAGGAGTACCGTGAAAAACTTGCCAAATAATCATTCTAATGAGCAGATCTCGAAACTGTACGATACTCGTACATCTGCTGAGTGCAGTCCACGATCCGGTAGATGTAATGAACCTCCAACCAATTAAAGAGTTATATCGACTTTCAGACCGTGATTGATAGATGTGCTGGTTTTTACAGCGGAGATAACCGGTAGTGTTTCACTGAACTTCACGGTAAGTCTTATAACACCAACACCAAACGTAGAATATCAGTGGCTTCTGTGTTAAGGAGAAACCAGAGAAGTCACCTCTGATGTATTGGGTTACAGCGTGCCCGCAAAAATAAGCTACTGGTTCGATGGCGAATGCAAATTGACAAATTTATAAAACAACAGATGTACAAAGCCACTTTACAGAAAAGATGGGCTCGCAAGCTCTCCAAGCAGAAAAAAAAGAAAGAATGAGCACAAGAAGCGCTCGATTGAGGCCTTTGATAGGCGCTCTCAGATGATGACGAACAACATCCCACCATCAGGCTTAGTGAACCATTCAACCCGACCGAGTTCAATTAGGACAGCACTTCTCAGGCCTAAGACTTACAAAACGAATTGACCCGATTGCTTACCTACCGAGTTGTTAAAGACCGCAGGTGGTGATTGGATACTGAGAGACATAAACTCTGAACGTTGAAAACCCTTCGCCAAAAGTCTGACTTACCCGTATTAATGTGGTTATAAGTAAAAAAAAATAATTCACCATATTTCTACTTTACGGGTGTTGGAATATATGACAGCGTCTAAAGGGGCGAACTGTACAAAATCATGTCCAGTTTTGACATTCCTGCCAAACTCATTCGACTTTCCAACCGATACCGTCAAGGGACAAGGTGATGCGTTGACCTCTTGTTTTTTTCTAGCAACATTCTTGAAAGAATTGTGCGAAACTCAAAAGTCAAATCCAGAAGTAGCATCTTTCCAAAGTATGTTTAGTTACTCGGATATGTAGACGACATTGACAGAATGCGTATGGCGCGTTCTCAGAATCCGCTAAGATTGGTTTATTGGTCAACCAAGAAAGTATTTGTTGTCAAAAAGTCTGTATGCATGACATCAACGCCTAGGACAAAACGTCACGATAAGCAGATACAACCTTGAGGTGTTCAATGAGTTCCTACTTCGGCTCGGATATTAACTCCGATAACGACAACAGTACAAAATTTATGCGAAGGCCTCGTCAGATAACTCTACTTACTTAGCTGGGTCACCTTAAGCCCCGACACCTAGGACTGAAAAGTTTTCGACTCCAACCCGAATGGACAACATGGTAGCATATAAGTGTAATAAGGTAACTCTGTGTAAGCTTCTGGAGTTAAGTGGTAAAATTCTGCGTTATCTATCGAGACTGAGGCCCTGGCCCACCCCGGACCGCAGCGCCATCTATGCGGAAAAAAAAACTTATCCAATTACCACTGTCGTTAGCGAACTGCGTCTACCAGACTACTCCAATACTGTTGGAAGAGCTACTCTTGCACACCTGTGGAGAACCCTTTCTAAAGCTAGTTGTCTTGACACATTGCACGTATTGCGTCAGGTGAAACCAAGCACATTCTGGCTTAGAGCACATAATCATATCAATTTGTTAGCTTTTTGTTTTTCTATAATTAACGCGCGCTCAAGTTGTTTCTAGCAACCTTAAAATGATTTCATACAGCGCAAGCAATAGAAAGTTAGGCAGAAAAGAAAGAGATTTACCGATGTACGTTGGTTTTGAATGTTTGGAGTTTGTAATGAGAAAAAAATAGGAAGCTCGCAGCACATTCCATTTGCGAGATGATCAACTTCGGAAAGAACCATGATAGCTATTTCAGAGTACGTCCGAAAGTTGGCTTGAAGACAGTGTTGGAAACAGATATGTCTAGGGTCTTAAAAACGCTCGATAGGGTCTGTAACAGGCTAAATGATTTACTACAGCTCCATTTTGCTCTTTATTCCTCATCCAAAGTCAACGGGTTGCAATCAAAGTCTTTACGAGAATAGACTGGCCCCATGTCCGCTCCTTTCTGATAGTTTATACGGTTCTACTGTCACATCTCCTGCTGCTTATTCTGCTCTAGTAGACGTTTAACACGTCTTACACTATGATGCCCTTGGTTTTTGTTTTATGTGATATTGAACACTAAACTCAGGTCACTCCACTGCTAAAGCCACTATAATCCGAGCTCCTCGATTCGTATTCAGCTGATTGTTTAGGCCTCTAAGGCAAGGTGATCCCGTATTTAACCGCAGATCATTTTGGTGATAAATGTTTCTATTAGGACGACTGTAATTGAAGCAATTTTAACATAGTTGATTTGTGTATTTAACCCAACATAATAATCGAAGGAATAAGGTTGAAAAGTCAAAAAATCTCTTCGCCGTTATCGTTCCGGATGGTCTTACCGTCAATATCCTATTACTAAGTGTCAAGGCTACCATTTGCCTTGAGGTTAGTAGGTCCCAATTCTTGGTTGGAGCAATCAGCTCTTATAACTAACGAGGAGGCCCTCCAGAATGAAGTACCTACCCCGTTTTGTAGTCTACATCGTGTCAAAGTGTTCTTTAAGTGGATTATCTGTCTCCCCAGTTGATATCAAAGACTTCAATTGACATTTGAAAAGATACGAGCTTTTCAGAGTATGTATACAACATTGAGTGGCCTTATCTAACTTACTCATATTGCGAAGGCACAATTGTTTGAATTGAAACTCCGAGTTCATCAAAAGTTTCTTCTTATTATATCCACAATCTTTTCTGACGTTATACATATATCTTTAACCTTTTGCCCACATTTTTTCTCTCCAATTTTCCAGCTGAAAATTTATTAAACACCAAGAAAAGATATCTCCACAGCCAAAGCCTTCATCTGCTCTTGAGAAGAGCCAAAATCCAACCACTTGACGGGATTTTTCAAAAGTTCATTGTCAATCTGTAAAGCCAAGTTCCTTTCACATCGAATCTACCCTTTATCTTCATCTTACGCTACGCTACATCTCATCTCTTGAATGATGGAAGGCAGTTCAAGGAAAATCGTTTTTCATAATTAAAAAGGATTAGAAGACGTTCCGCAGAAGTACTCGCTTCCCCACACAAACACCGTCCCAAAGTCGCGTCTTATCATTCATTAAACTTTCGCGAATGAATGTGAAAGTGAATGTCGTCGGTATGACAGGATAGAGATTGACAAAAAAAGAAAAAGAAAAGAAAAGCATCGCTTGACAGTTAAAATAATGGAGTACGTCACTAATCCTTTTAGATGGTTAACACTCGAAACGTGTCCATAATGCAAATTGTCATCTAATAGTACTCCAACTTCCGATTCAAGTCTTTTAAAGTAAGACCGAGGCTAGAACGATGATGATGACGACAAGAATGGGTACCAAGATGAGAACGAGGACGAGGATGAGGATGAGCATGAGGATGATGAGGAGGACAACAACCAGGACAAGGTAATGAAATTCCATCAGGATGTGAAATTATTGAGAAATTCTCACACAATGGCAACTGAACTCGTTGTCTCGTTAAAATGGAAAGGGAAGAGTGCTTGTTTGCTGCTTAATGGGATGACAGGAGAGTGCTTGCATTCATTCATTTCTCCACGAGATGCATTCGAGTTTTTTTTTTACAGAGGACCATACCAAGGCACGCCTCTCGTCTTGTGTGACCAGTTCGTCCTTGAGAATAACTTCCACTCGATATGGCTGAAAGGACACCAAGTAAATCGTTGTATACTAAATCACTGTACACTAAATCACTGGATCCTGAATCGCTCAATTCAACATAAAAGAAGTCTTGAAAAAGGTCTTTATAGTACAAGAACTTGTATGTAGGCATTCGTAGCATCCCAGATACATTAGTTAGTGCAAAAACACAGCCTAAGGGGGTAAGAAGGGTTGCCATCGCCCGCCCTAAAGAAGGGAGAAGAATTTCTTTCGTCTTAAGTTTGTGGAATGTTGAAGGATATCCTTAAGACGAAGGATACACGCTATTGCTATCCATCGCTCTTGGATGGAAATAAATTTACTTCTCAAATTGCTAGCGAAAATTTGTGCTTAGTCCTTATTTGTGCTGCTTAGAGGGGGGAGCTGCAGTGCACGTGAGCGGGGGCCGGACGGTTCGAATGGCAAGCAAGGGTGGTATGTGCTCACATTTTATTTACATAGAGTAATTCCGAATTCAGGTCGACTTACAGGGAGGTGTTCGTAGTATACAACTTAGAATACCACGATGACTACTATACAACGACAAAGATGATGGAGAGATGAGCTACTGTAGTACATACTATTCGTGCTCGTGCACTGAGTGTGAGAAGAAGCTGGTTCCGCACCTGGCTTTTTGATTCATGCTGGCAGGGAACTACTTCATTCTGTAAATTGCTTTCTGAATAGATGTCTCAATTTGGGTTAAGATACCTCGTCGTTAACGTCGCTATCCTTCGTCGATCTATGTCGTCCTGTCGGATTTTTCAATTCAATGCCGACTACATACGTGTATACAACGTTTACTAATACAACTACAACAATCTACTTTACATCGCCGGAGCAGCTTACAGGATAGGTAGGTAATGGATGATGGGCGTCTCTGCAAATGGAAGGGATTGATTTGTTATGGCTTCAAGTGGTGCTCTCGTTGTGATTATATCTCGGTTCAGGGCTTCACCTTCATGTAGTTGATCGCAATCGGATGGATAAATATTATGAGTTTACGGTGTAGCCTCTGACGGTGTGTTGGGCGGGAAATTTGTGGCATATTCTGTGGCTGTAGCATAGGAATATGATTATCACTGGTAGAGGTTGATGTGGCCCATAAAATTATCAGGTGATTCTTTTGACATTTGAAGGTGAAGTTTTAAGGGTACTTTCCATTTAGGTAAAACGTGATGAGGGTTAAAATGATTAAGTCAGGGTACTTTTATGTTATGTGACAGCCTTGAAAATTGGGATTTTATTCAATCTGAGGGTCAAAGTTTACTACCAAAAGGTAATCAGTACTTTACTGTCATGTGTGTGTCGAGTGTGATTTCATTTAAAGGGAATGACCTTGGCAATGGCGATGCGGAAGCCTTACATCTTTTTCCAATGAGTCACCTGAAGAGGAGAAAGAGTGCAAAGCACCACGATGATGGATTCCAACAAGCTCCAACCAAGAAACCACTTTATTTTTGAAAAGAAGGTATCCAGACAAAACAGCTAAATGAAAGGAAACGTGTCAGAAAGGATTCTTGATTAAGACAATTTGTGCCAATTGTCAACTTCATTGCAGGAGAATTGAAGCTTTATCTACCGCAAAGTCTGGAGAAAACGCATAGATCTACCGAAGCGGTCAAAAAAAATTATCTGACGATGACAAGAAAATTCCTTTTCAGTAAGCAATGCAATTAGCAAAGCCCAGGTCATAAAAAGAGAGACGCTAAGGACAAGTACTACGAAAATTTTCCCAGTTGAATGAGTCGCTCTGTGCAGGTGTAATTAAATACTCGGATATGCGCAAGCATAGTTTTGAGAACTTCATTGACGAAGCGCACTACTAAACCTTCAGGATGAAATCGACATAGAAATGGTGATGGAGAACTTTCAATCAAACAAACAATCTTGCTTACCTCCACGCAAAGAATAAATTTTGGGGTTCAAGATGCATTTCGACGAAGGGCAGGCCACTGTACTAAGCAAGTATGAAACGAGCCTTCGACTGTTTTCCGACGGGCAAGCCAACCTACTGGCCCACCGAGACACAAATAAAATACCTAACCTGGTTGACTTTTTCATTACAAAAGGGGTCCCCAAATATCTCACGACTTTAGGTGAATCCTATGATCTCTGCTCACATCACTCATGTACAGAAAGACAAACAACTTACCTTTATTCATCAACTCAGTACAAATACCGTTTGCAAACGAGGCAAAATATTTGGGAATAACCCTAAACGTAAAACTGAAGTGGAAATCACATGTAAAAGAGAAACGTGAAGAGCTCGAAATCAGGCTAAGACAAATGAATTGGCTTATCGGAAGATACTCTTAACTAAGCACATATGGCTTATGGTATACAACTATGGGGTTGCATTCAACCAAACAATATGTCTGTCCTACAGACATTCCAGGACAAAGCGCTTAGAACAATCGTACGTGCTCCATGGTATAAAAGAAATAGCTATATTTACCGCGATCTGGGAATTGCAACCGTGAAAGACGAAGTAACAAGCTTTACACGTAAACTTCGCAGTCGTCTTATGCATCATTGCAACAAGGAAATAATCCACTTCAAAGAACAAGACCGTTCGACTTAGCGCTACCTACCAAACGTGATAAACTACAGAAGCTTGAGCTACTTGTTGAGGAAACTTAGTTGTAGTCTTATAGAAAACGGGAGGTTTTTTAGTGAGTAAGAACCTCACACTACCATGAGCGCGTGCTAATGGTGAGCGCTGCTATGCCACTGTGGTAGGCAGTAGGTGTTAGTGCTTATGGTGCCTGCTGTGGTGTTATGGTGAAGCTCTTATGAGCGCGTGCTTATGGTGCCTATGAAGGTTTTTACCTACCCACGGAGGAAAAAAAAAGACAAAAAATTTGCTTGTAAATGAGTCCAACCGAATACAAAACGTTAATAGTTATTCCGCCAATACTCTGGGTTTGTTTGCGATTTCTCACCCTAATGAGTACTTTCACCTCTGATGTGCTCTTCCCACTATGCTCTGGTTCAGTTAGAGAAAAGAAGACCGAATTGTGATACAATAAAGTCATATGGAGAGGACTTAGCACCTTCTTCAGGAATGTTAACTGTGTCGTTATGATTCCTTGATAATGACGGGGATGCCGCTGTTGATTTTCATCCCAGACGCTATTGTCATTGGAAGGAGATCCCTTCCCTTTCATCGGACTAAGAGTTTCAGACCAAAGGAAAATGCAAGACCCAATCGACAGAGGAAAACCGAAACAATTTCAAACGGACGATGAACTACTGCAACGCCTTCCTTAAAAGTTTGAAATTTCAAATCGACCAAGTAGTAAACATTTTTAGTCGTTCGTCGAAAATATTAGAAATTCAGCTTCATTCTCCAACCCAACGCTCATTTATAATAACATTCTGCATACCAGCTCAACACTTTTCGATAGTGCTCTGTCTCCTTACACTTCAGGTGGGTCGAATCTGCAATAGGACGTTTAGTAGTAAGATAACTAAAAATTTCAGATGCACAGATGGTACGAGTATATCTCCCCTTCTTCTGAAAAGATGTTCGTCCGTCCACTGCGTTGGCTTTTTCATCAGTCCTAGTCTTAAGCACTCTTTCTGAGGAGTTATAAACAACATTTGTCCATCCCGCTCCTCTCTTCTAATACAGACCTATTGCATCAAATTTGGCATCAGGGTCTTTAGTTGAAAATGTATGCATTTGGGACCGATTACTCTCTTTTCTTAAGGACCAAGTTTTCTGAAATTCCCTTTCAGAACATTCAATTCAAGTTGGCTTTGATGATTTAAAGTCTGATTTTAACAACAAAGATTATGGTATGCCTCAGGGTTCCATTCTGTCTCCGATACTATTTTTTAAGATTGATTAATATCCTCTTGGCTACTACTTCTAATCCAATATATTTTGCTTTGCTCATGACAGTACTCTGCTTTACATATTCGTTCCCAGACTCACGTCCCTGCTCTTTGGCTGTAAATTTCGATATTATTGAGGAACTATCAACAAAGTGCATTTTAATGTTTCTAAAACACAATGCTGTCTGTCGCCGAGTTTTGAGTCGAATAAGCGTCATTTGGGGGAACTTTTGAACTTAAGGTAGCGGAAGGCCGAAAGTGTGTGAAGACGCAGAATTGGAAGCATTATTGGAGGAAGATTCATGCCAAAGGCAAGATGAACTTGGACTTATTCGTTCATTAGAAGTGAATCACCTAACCATTTCACATCGTTTAAAATCGTTAGGAATTGTAAAGCAAGGAAATTTGGTTTTATATGAACTGAAGCCGAGAAACTTTGAACGCCGATTTTGCCCCATCGTATGGTTACTTGTGATGAAATATGAGTTCACTTCGATATAGCAGATGAAACAATGGCGACTAAGTGGCCATGCTTCAAAATAGACAACCAAGCCAAATATTCATGGGAACCAGCTGATTATGAGTTGCTCAATCGAACACAACTATTTTTGAGGCCTCTACCAAATACTTCGAGCACTCAAGTAAAACGTACTCACTTCTCTTCTAGACATGACAAAATTATTTTCCTGCATGATAATGCTCATCCAGATAGAGCGGCGCCGGTCAAACCCATTTGGAAACACTCAACTGGGAAGTCCTACCCACGGTGTTCACCAGACATTGTTCCTTCCGATTTCCATTCACGTTATGCGTGTCTATGACAACCTTCGTTAGTATGACCATATATCCTTTATTGCCAAAAATGCTGCAAAATCTCTTGGTTTCTTAGAACGGTGTTAGAAGTATTTTACTCCCGCTGATCTGGCCTCAAAATATAAGGTATTGATCCGCCCAACATTGAAGTACAATATTCACATCTGGTCGGGTGCCCCTAAGACCTATTTGCACTTTCTAGATGCCAATATTTCACAGTCAATTGAGATCCTCGAACACCGACGTAAGGCCCCTAGTATCACCTAGTTTTATTCCCGTTCTCACCACCAGTGCTCTTCCGGAATTGCCTGTAGTATATCGCCCCTTCAACCGTAACACCCACTTCGGACATACATATTCTAAAATATCGCCATTGTTTCCTAAGCTTCACAACTTGCTTATAAAGTGTTGTGCTGAGCTCTTTATTTCCTACTCATTATAACCTGCAAACATTCAAAACCAACGTACATCGGTACCTCTCTTTCTTTTCTCCCGAACATTCATTTCGCTCGCGTTCTGTGCAAATATTTTAAGTGTACGCAAAACTTCTTGAGAGCTCGCCAATTATAAAAAGCAATGTCAGATATGAATGGACTTGTTGACAATCGATGATCCCAGCAAACGAGGATTGATCGGACTGTTAATAGTTAACACACAACCGATCACTTGCCAAAGGTTCTAAATTGTTAAAAAGCAGATATCACTGCCCCTTCCGCCCGTTCAAATCAAGATAGTTGTATCGTTATAGGTAAGCCTAACGCCGGGGCTTTCCGCAATTTTCATTTAAGCACGTTTTCGTTCGACATCGAACTTCCGTCCACAAGGCATTGTAAGCATTGGTTGAAGCAACACCGATTTTATTTGGACCTTGCTGGGGTGGGAAGCCTGCTCTGGGGTTGTTTATTGAAGCAGTTCTAATAGCTTGAACCCAAATATTGAAATAAAAGTTTTTTTTAGACTGGTTACAAGATTGACGTATATCTCGTTGTTTCATTAAATTCGCCAATGGGAGCTGCATCCATAGAATCACTACTGTGGTAACCTTTCCTTGTCATGGAATTTCCATGTACTCGTACCTACTTTACCTTAACATGGAACGAAATTAACTTGGTGTTGGATTGATTAATGTTCGATTTCACCTTAATTCCAATTAACCGTTCGTTATGTTATTTCTCACCAGGACTCGGATCATCATTACACCGAAATGATTCATGTAGAGCTCTTGTCCCAATTGGGCCATACAGAATCGAACAAAAAGGATTGTATATTGCTCTAGGACTGGTTTGGCCCCAATTGAAATGTAATTGCCCACAATGCGACATCATGGGTGTGTTTCCGTTCACACGGAAAACCATCGAAGGACACCAAAGAACGACGATGATGACCAACCGGTCAGCGGCCAGCGGCCAGCGGCCAGCAGTGAGGGTAAGTAAATAAAATTGTAATAACATTTTATTTTCAATTAAAATGAGGTTTACCATGACACCGATCCGGCGGAGCTGGAGTAGCAGCCCAGCTCCAGCTGGAGTGTTTGTAATTACTTGAGGGAATTCGGGAAACACTAGCCAGGGCCGTTGGGGATCGGGTGGTTACTTAATGAGGATGCGAATTTCAACTGACCGCTTGTATCATGAAGTGGATAATGGATAATGATATAAATTAAGTGCTTTACGATACGCGGTTGTGTGGATTGGATACCATCGACCGACGACGATCTATTTGCCAATAATTTTAATTTTTTTATTTTTTATTCCTCCAATTGCTTGTTTTGTGTGAATGGTGGATGAATTGTGTGTGATTTATTTGAACGCGTAATGAGGTGATTTAAGATTCTGGCTATGGGCCAGTACCCTGGGTGGCTGTTAAATAAATGAAAAATTGATGATACGCTTGACCTGCGATATTTGCTTAACAATTCTGGCATCATTGAGATAGGCAAGGAGGGCGAAAGGTGTTTATCAGGAAGCCATTATCCTCGTTACACTGTTGTCCTTCTCCCAATGAATAATATAAGAGGATGTTCTGCAATTAGCATAGGGTAAACATCTTACATTCTTGTAGTAGCTTAATGAAATCTTTCAAAATAAAGGGTGAGCCATCCGTTGGTTTCTTTTTGAATCGCGCATGCTATTTAGACACTGACAGCTCTTATGCCCATGAAACCAGCAATTATAAGCCCGAAATTTGATATAGATCAACGTACGCTTAAAAACCTTAAGAAATTTGCAAAGTTACTCCCAAAGTAGGTGCTGTTTTCCCGGAGCAATGCGAAAAGAAATTTCTTGGAGAAGGGCAGCATATGAATAAGCTGGAAAACCTTCAATTAGGGGTTCTAATTAGCCAAATCGAAGAAAAGAAAAATCAACATATTGAGTTGCTGCCTTTTTTTAAATTATCCTATTTTCACATGGTGGTTGGGTGCTGTAGAAATAGGCACTGAGAGGTGTCAACCTGGCGATATAAAGTGGTGACCACCGGGTACTGGTCAATGTCTAACTAATAAGTGCGAGTGATGACCAGCAGACAAAAATAGCAGCACTATAAACGAGACAGCGGATGAATTCCCCAGGTGGAATCAGCGCTAGAAACACTCCCGAAATAAAGAGAGTAACGAGACCTTATCTTGGCTACTTCGACATATTTGGAGTTCAGGCCGGTAAGGACTAAGTCTTGGAAAAGAGATGGTGGCGGAAGAGCCTTTAATGGACCAACGGCAGCACTCACATCCGTGAAAGGTGTTACTGGCTTTCGGTCCAACCAACCCCTCATCCTTGCTTACTTACTTTAGGTGGCGCTACAGTCAGGGGTGGACCTGGGCCTCAGTCTACAAGCTTTTCCAGCCAGCTCGATCCCTGGCTAGCTGCCTCCAGTTTCGCATGCTTAGTTGGCTGAGGTCCTCTTCCATTTGCATGCGCCACCTGAGTCTTGGCCTTCCTCTACTGCGCTGTCCCTCGGGAGCGGATTCGAAGACTTTTCGGACCGGAGCATTGGTGTCCATGCGCTCTACATGACCCAGCCATCTCAGTCTTTGGATCCTCACTCTTCTGGCTAGGTCCATGTCGCTGTACAGTCCGTACAGTTCGTCGTTGTATCTCCTCCTCCACTCACCGTCAATGCAGACGGGACCGAAGATCGCCCGAAGAATTTTTCTCTCGAAGCAACCAAGAGCACCCTCATCCATTTTTGATAATGTCCATGCCTCTGCGCCATAGAGCAGGACCGGGATTATTAAAGTCTTATAAAGGGTGACATTTGTTGTCCGAGAGAGGGCTTTGCTACTCAATTTCCTTCTTAACCCAAAGAAACAGCGGTTGGCAAGAGTTAAAGCAGAGCCTAGGTAGACAAAGTCCTTAACTACCTCAAAGTTATATCTGTCGAGGGTGACGTTCTGTCCGAAACGTCGGTGTTGGTTGTCCTTTTTGCTTGACAGCATATACTTGGTCTTGCCCTCATTGACCGCTTAATCCATTTTCGCCGCTTCGGTCTCACTACTCGCGAAAGCGCCACTGACATCACGTTGCTTTCACCCGATTATGTCAATATCGTCGGCGTATGCGACTAGTTGGACGGACTTTTGAAAGATAGTGCCTCTTGTGTTTGCTCGTGAGTTTTGCACTATACTTTCAAGTAAGTGTCTAAATCCTTTCTGGACATCAAAGATCTCGGTGAGATCTTTACCGACCTTGATGGAGCAGCGTGCGTTCTCCATCGTCATCCTGCACAGACGGACGAGTTTGGAAGGGATGCCAAAACTAGACATTGCTCTGTATAGCTCGTCTCTATAGATGCTGTCATACGCGGCCTTAAAATCGATGAATAGGTGGTGGGTATCGATCTGAAGCTCATGGGTCTTCTCTAAGATCTGCCGTAGTGTGAATATCTGGTCGGTGGTGGACTTTCCTGGCCTGAAGCCACACTGATATGGACCTATCAGGTTGTTGACCTACGGCTTCAGGCGTTCACAAAATACGTTGGATAAGATCTTATATGCGATGTTAACGAGACTGATGCCCCTGTAGTTGGCGCAGTTCAGAGGGTCTCCTTTCTTGAGAATTGGACAAATAATGCTGAGGTTCCATTCATCGGGCATACTTTCGTCCGACCATATTTTACAGATGAGTTGGTGTATGCTCCTTACCAAGTCATCGTCCAGGTTTATTCTGTTGATTCTGTCTGACAGCGGTATTTGGTCCGTCATTGCCGTTATACAGTCTGCAGAAGTGGTCTTTCCAAATCCTCAGCATCGACTGCGATTCTACTACGATGTTCCCTTGTTCATCTCTACAGGCTTCGGTTCGGGGTTTGTTTCCGCGGCATGTTATTTTTACCTTTTGGTAAAACTTCCGAACCTCATTTCTGGAGTAGAATCTCTCAATTTCCTCGATCGCGCGCTTCTCATGCTCTTTCTTCTTCCTCCTGAGAAGCCTGTGTTCGTCTCTCCTCTTCCGCTCATAGAGCTCAAGAGCATCTCTGGTCTTTCTAAGCAGCACCGCGTTATATGCATCTTGCTTAGCTACTTGTGCTTGCCGGCATTCATCATCGAACCAGGGGTTTCGTTGTGGTGAACGAGTTTAACCCAGCACATCAGAAGCGGCATCTCTGATGGCGTTTTGGCAGTGTTTCCAATGGTCTTCGATGCTTGATGCTGGCGGTATTGGAACTCTTAAGAAATTAAGAGACACTCGATCGGAAAAGGACTTGGCGATCTCTTGTGATTGTAGCCGTCTGACGTCGAAACCGTACCTTGGCTACAACAAAGTAGTGGGCCGACTCGATGTTGGCTCCTCGGAACGTTCGGACATGCATAATACTGGAGGAGTGTCTTGCTTCGATCGCAATGTGATCAATCTGGTTGACGATTGATTGATCAGGAATTCTCCAAGTCCCCTTGTGAATATCGAGATTAGAGAACCGCGTACTAGCTACGACAATGTTTCTCCCCGTCGCAAAGTCGATAAGCCTGAATCCGTTATCGTAAGTGGTGTTGTGCAGGCTATATTTTCCGATTGTTCCACCAAAGATACCTTCTCTTCCTATACCTTCAATTTTAATGTTATAGCCAGGGCATTGCTCGTAGGTCTTGTTAAGGAGCTCGTAGAAGGCATCCTTGGTGTCGTCATCTTTCTCCTCTGTGGGGGCATGCGCGCATATAAGGTTAATGTTAGCGAATTAAGCCTTGATGCGGATGGTTACGAGGCGCTCGCTTACATGCCGGAAGCTGAGGACTTCTTGTCTTAGTTTGCCTCCGAAAACAAATCCGCATCCAAATAAGCGCTGCTTTTGCCGTAGTGGATGTCGCAGTGTCGACCGTTGACAACCCCTGCAAACGAATTATGGATAAGGAACTTCGAATATTCACGTGGAATGTTAGGTCCCTTAACAGGCCACGAGCAGCAAAGCAACTAGCGGAGGCCCTTAACTGCTGCAAAGTAGACATAACCGCCATCCAAAAAATGCGATACGATGTGCTAAACAATAAGAGGATGAAAAACTACGACATCTACCACGGCAATTGTTATCGACGGCTAAAGCAGCGTCGATGGAGGCAGACTGATTCAGAAGTCTTGAGTTTCCCGCATATAGCGAGGACCTCGCAGCAATCCCTATCAAGGCTAAATTTGCCAACATTCGCCTCATATGCACACAAGGCCCCACAGAGGAAAAGATGACAGCACAAAAGATAGCTTTAACGAGCTCTTGAATACGAGCAATTCCATAGCTATGACGTTATAATTGTAATCGCCAATTTTAATACAAAGCTAGGAAGAGAGGGCATTTGTGATAGTACCGATACCAAATTCAGGCTAAACGACTCTGTAGCAGAGGGAAATATTGCCGTAGCTAGCATGCGTTTCCCGCATCTTGATAATTACAAGGGGACTTGAAGAACTTCTTATCAATAAGATTGACCATATTGCGGTTGATGCACAACCCTCGTCCAGTATTATTGATTTCCGAACGTACAGGGGAGTCAACATCTATTCGGACCACATGCAGCTAGACAAGATGCTGATGCATGCAAAGCGACTCTGCATAGAATGACTAGAGCTCTAGGAGCATGAGCACCGCGTGATCGAGAAATTTAAAAGATTCTTATGAGTAAGACTCGGATTTTTTACCAAAAGCCAACAAAAACATCCCATGGAGACTGACCCCGGACCGAAGCCTATAGAGACGAACAAGGGAACATCGATGCTGAGGATTTGGAAAGATCATTTCTATAGACTGTATAACGGCGACGACGAATCAAATACCGCTGTCAGGCAGAATGAACCTTTCAATCTGGATGATGTAGACCAACAATTCCGTCCAGACCTGGATGAAGTGAATATAACCATATATTAGCTTAAATCCAACACACCTGGAGCGGACGCCTGACTACCGAGCTTTTCAAAGCGGCAGGCGATGATTTAAAGGGTATACCGACTCATCTATAAAATGTGGGCGGGAAAAAGTGTGCTGGATGCAATGAACTTCAAGGAAGGAGAAATTTAAACTGCGCTAACTGCAACACGCTGCTCCATCAAACTCGGTAAAGATCGCACCGAGACACTTGATGTCAAATACGATTCCTTGAACATCCCACGGTGAGTGGGAGAAAAGGCTTCCACTGACAGTTGGCAGATGGTATGACTCTATGTTGCCATTAAACCAAACCAATGCTTTCCGATGTCCCTAAGAGGTCCAAGGACTGCAGGATGCTAACTGACACAAGATCCTGTGGTACTTGCCGTGAAAATGTTGAAGACACCGGAAGCTCAAATCTGCACTGATGTTGTTGGTGGTGGTACTATAGACATTTTATCACTGAAGCGCTTTATCATCTTTTTGGAAGACTGAAAAATACAGGAAATGAGTTATGTTGTCTTCAGAAAACCGTTTGCTGTTGAGATATAAGGCAACTTTACCGCCATATACGAGTAGATTACCTTACAACGTTTTATCGAGAAATGTAGGCATCTTTTATAACCTCAACTTAGGGACTTGCTTTGACCTGTGGGATTTGCTTTATTGTCACCTTTGTAGTATGTGTTACGGTTGTGACTTTGGTCAATTGAAGTGGGTTGCAGGAGCTATTGCTCAGAGCTTTGATCTAGTAACTCTGGTTACAGGGTGTCCGGTAGTGCTGTTGGTAGACTTAACACGTCTCCATGGACACTAAAGGAAATTTGAACAGAAGTTTCAACTATCCAAACACCGATCGGTAAAGGCGGAGACTTTGAAATCCTAACCAAACGAGAACAGAGGTTGGGTGGAAAGAGTCAGTTGACAGATACGTACAATCATATGTTTCTCACCAAAATAATCACATTTCCAATTTGACGTTCTGGTTTATCGATTCCAAACAAATGAACAAGTTGTCAATTTTATTACGAAAATAATTACATACCCTGTAAACTTTCAGCGAACCAATTATCCATCAAATTCATAGAGAAAAAATATACTGGACACCGTTTCGATAAGGATCTGCATCCTCCCTCGTCGAAAGAGCATCCATGCAATTATCCTCACCCTCATCTATTTCATAGCTGTTTGCATTTCCCTGAAAGGACCGTGTCAAAGAAAAATGAACAAAAAAAAAAAACAGAAAAACTGAAAACCTCTCACCGTCCATTTGATGAAAAAACTACCTCTACCAACGATTATCGCCATCATCCTTTGCTCATCACTATCATCCCTGTCGTCATCATAAGTTTCCACCACGTCTAGTGTATGGGTAAAATGAAAGAGGACATCTCCGCTTCGCCCCATCCCCTGGCCAACGAGTTACGGCCAAATTTAATTTCTAACACCTAAAGCTGTCGTTACACAAATTACATTGAGAGCTGTAGAATAATAAAATTAGGGCAACACAAAAAAAAAAGAGGAAAAACGAAATATTGAAATGTTGAACTGTTCCAGATGAAATAAGGAACAAAACGACCGACGCAGTAGACGACGACGACGACGACGACGAAGTCGAATCCAACGAAAGCATCAGATCCGGCAATGATGATAACTATGTGACAGAAATGACACCAGGACGAATGCTTCGAGGTAGGATCTCCTATCCAACATCGTCGGTCGGTTTGCCCAAGTGAACATTTTCAATTGGATTCCTCCCCGGCGTCACTTTTAATTCAATAAAAATCCTGTAATTGCATGCTTCAATTTCAATTTTGTGACCCAGCTTCAACGGCAACGGCAACGGCTACGACTATGACTACGACTACACAAGTACCTACAACGTGAAGGACGATTCTGAGGAGGGCAGCACCAATGCCAACGACAGGGAGAGATACGAATACCATGAAGTTGAAATACGCCCCAAGGACGGATTCTGATGTTTAACTTAACCGCTGCTGGTGTGATGACCAGAGTATGGGGATGCTACAGCGGATTCACCCACCTTTTACCAGGTGTGAACATACTATAGAGCGAATATCTTGATCTGAACTGAATGCTAACTACCCACAGTATGAGCAACCAACTGTTAGTGTGTCCTTTCATCAGGACCAAACGGTCGGGTGTGGTAGTGATTCGTTCTTTTATATGCATAAGCATCGCGTCGCGTCGCGTCGCGTCGCTCCTTTTCCATCTTCGAATAAATCATGTGCTCTCGTTGGGGCGAGTGACAGTGGGAACAGGTAAGTCCTTAGACCAGGACCTGAACGCTAACGGACCACTGGTCAGTGAATGTTCTACGTGTCTCTGTTGAAATTGAATCACAAGCAGTAATTAGCAATGGAGATTGGACAAGAAAAATTCATCTCAACTCCGGAAGTTTGTCCCTTCTCTATGTTATCCTTGTTCCTTTGTATAATGGGACAATTATATTTATTCTTTTTTATTGTTTATCCATAGAACAACCTTAGACTACTCCACTTCGACTACAACTTTCAACTGTAATCGGAGTTTTTGTTCAAACGAGGAAAAAGCTTCGAGAAGTTTGGTTTTTTTTTTTTTTTTTGTTCCACCACTTTGAAGGCATGAAAGTGCAGAACCTTTAAGACACACTTTATGCAGCAGGAGCAAAAACTGCAGCGCCTCTAAGAGTTAAGTGACCGAAAATAATACGAGTTCTCCTACACCTAAACGAACTTTCCCGATAGAACATTTTAATAATTCGTTATTGGAAAAGTTGGACTACCCACGGATTCTGGGGTTTTTGTGCCGACTCGTGGGAGCAAAAGTTTCGCATTTGCTTCCAACGATTTGGTGCACATGATTTTCAAGATTCTAATGAGCCTACTTACCGATGAAATCTGTTTCAGGACAACTCAGCAAATTCAACTTAAACTACTGATTTGATGAATGTGATAATCCAGCCGACACCAAAGGTCAGGACATAAATTTCACCTTTGAGGATATTTTTCTTTCCTTTTTTTTTATTTTCTATTCGAAAGGAAATGCTCGTAGCTATGAAGTACGAGTATTTGCTTTGTATCCTTGGAGCAAAATTATTAACCAAAATGAGTGGCAATAAAGTTGAAGAAGCTATTGAGCGGCGGTTATGAGCACTTGACATTCAGATATGGAATGTCCTTCATAAAATTAGATTTACATTTGCCCGGGGGTGATGAACAAGACGAGACTCACATGTGCACATGACAACAAGGACAACGACTTGATTCATCGTTTTTACGACATTCTTAGGATAAATATTTAAGGAAGTCCTTTTCGGCATTCAGTTATTATTAGATGGAGAATGGTTTTTCTTTCGAAAAGGAATTTGGGACTACCTCAATGTCAAGATGAATGGTCAATAATTTTAATGATGCACCCTACATCAAGTGGATTATACGGAAATTTTTGGCGCTTACAGGGTGATAACAAGATGATTTTGCAATGTACCTCCGAACAATTGCTTCAGGAAGATTCATTTCTGATATCGAACTTGGTAACTTGAATGTTTCTTTACGCGGACAACTGTTGTTAGAAACTATAAAGATTAGTCTCAACAAAGTCCTCAGTTTATGATTGTTCTGAATCGTGTGAATTAGTCATCACCCTCCTGTGAAAACTTTGATGCCTTAACGTATCTTGCAATACCTTTAAGTTCGCTCATTTTAACTCATTTAAGCTATGAAGAGATGCAACCGATTTAAATCCAAGTCGATCTTGGTTGCGGCTGATAAGCATCTTCAGCCTCAAGTTTCGCACATTATCCCTTCCTTTGGGGGCGGATTCGAAGACTTTTCGGACCGAAGCGTTGGTGCCCTCTACATGAACCAGGCATCTCAGTCGTCCCGTACTCACCGTCAATGCCGACGGGACCAAAAATCACTCAATGAATCTTCCTCTCGAAGCAACCAAGAGACCATGACTAGGACTATAAAGGTCATATACGCGTATAAGGTAACCTTTGTTGTTCGAAAGAGGGCTTTGCTAGGCAAGTGCCTTCTGAGCCACTGATATCACGCTGGTTTCTTCCGATTATGTCAATATTATCGCCTATTGCGAGTCATTGCGCTTGAGTCATGCACTTTTCTTTCAGGAATGATGTTTAAGAATTTACATGACAGCACATCGCTTTGTCTACATTCTTTTTGTTGCGGGTGGCACCGAATTTGAGGTCACTTGACTCCATACAGCATTTTCCTTAACTTCGCTCTGCATAAATCTAAACTCCTGCGCAGTAAGAAAGAATTGTGACGAGCAGTGTCTGGCATCAAGTTCTTGGCCCCAGCTAATCTAAATTAGAACTCATCTTCCGAAGTACTGTAGTCAAAGTCAGTTTGCCGCCATGCGATAGTCGTCTCTTTACATGTTGTGATGGCATTCGATGCCCCATGTTCACCCTGTTTCAGAACTCCATATCTAACGTGCTTATGTATGTAAAGCTGTTATCTTATATGATTCGAAATATATTTGTGCTATTTTTAGATTCGGCCCAAACGGCGTTATAGCTTTATAGCCACCTAGCCATCCTCGCCATATTTTGCAGCTGCTGTTCTCGCCGGACGACGGATGTGATTCGGTTTTCTTGTTGGATCTTCTCTATCGCATCTTGTGCCAGTTATCTGATCTCATCTCCTTCTGTCTTAAGCAATTGTTGGATCTCGTCATCTATCACACTTACCAAATCTGGATCAGCGTTTCTCCTCATTTCAGTTTCAATCATAAGTTAAAACGGTGTTCTTTTGATGCTGCGTTGCCAAGTGGAGTTGAAGCCCTTTGGACCTTGCTGACACAAGTGTAACATTTCACCGATAGTTTGGTTTCTATACTAAGATTATAATTCGGTTAACCCATCCAACCACTGCCACGAGGAAGGACCATTGTAACCACCAGATGTTAGATTTTATTTCCTTGGCAATATACGTTGAAATTGGTACCCGTATAGGCATCACTCCGATCCGACATAATCCTTTGGAGATTAGCAAACTTTGCTCTCTGACATCATTTTGGTTGGATATAGCCACGTTAATTAGGAACGCTACTACGCAAAATATGTAAGAATATTGTTTGGTCGTTCTTGATAATAGCTTTCTATGAAGTCTTCCTGTTTAAATAACTTAAATTCAGCCAAGATCCAAGATACAGAATTTCGGGATACTTCTGGCAGGATGTAATAATACCTCTTGATCAGCTCTTCTATTTTCCTTATTACAACATGCCCCTCGTTGAGATAATCTAAAACTTTCGCCCTTCTCCGTTTTTCTGATGTCACATTCCTCTTTCCAGGCAAAATTTTTCATACTCACCATGGCGTAGAAGTTGGCGTATAGGTTTCACCTGCTTCTCATCTTCTTGACCTTTAACTATTCTGGAAAGAAACATCATAACGTTAACTGCCCATCTGCTCGGAGCGCCTACGTTCCGTAATTTTGCTGCATTTCTAGGTGTAGTTCAACTCCTGCAAAATAAATTCGAAACCAGCAATACGAGACTACAAATCGTCCTTCTCAATAGTTCCCTTGAAATCTACGCAGTCCTTTAATATCTTAAGGCGTATTCCCAGTTGATAGTGCCGGAATTATGGGTGAACATTGTTTTGAGTTCTGGATGCGACACGTTCTTCAATCCGAAATAAAACTTCACTTCCTTCTTTAAGAGGTCCGTGAGTGGACGGGCGGATATAAATACACTAGAACACACTTCCTAAAGTAGCCCGTAGGACCCGAGACCTCTAGACCTGCACCCAGTCTGTGGGCTGTCGAGAATTCCGAACTTCATAGATCTTCTTCGTCGATGGTCTAGCCTCATAGTCTTGAACGACCGACGAACACAAGAAGTGAGATAGATCTCTTGATCATAGTTCTGCGCCACATTTATCACTGCTCTTAGGTTGACGATACCGTCTTTGTTGCTGTTTCTTAAAATGGCAATGCTGTCAATCTTCAGAAATATGATCTTTTGAACACTAATTCTTGAACAACTTGGTAGAGGTGACTCTGGAACAACGCTGTTGTAGAACAGATTTCAAATGGAACAATGTTGAACTCATGCTGTCTCAGTTCTGTGACAAATGATATAAACATCCTGCTCTACTATTTAACTCCAAGTCGAATGTAGAGGAAACTTTAGCAGAAATCGTCTGGTCAATTTTGTCTCTAAGAAGTGGTAACTAAAAGCTATCTTTGGCCACCAATTTGTTCAGTCTTCTGTAATCAATCCTCAACCTTTTACTGCCGTCTTTTTGTTTAGTCAACGCTATCAGCGAAGTATAGTCTGAAGTGCTGTTCGAGTATTCCTGTTCTTAGCCAACCTTCAATTTGCTTTTGGACGATCTCCTTCTCCATAGGCCGGCGTTTATCTGCGTAGACGATGTGCAACGGGGATTTCGTTTGTCAAAACGATCCTCATCTAGACACTTGTCCTTTTGATCGGATTTGATCATCTTCAACTTCATCTTGATAACTTGGGTTGCCTATGTTGACTTCGGGAGTGTTATCACTCATCTGGAAGCATTTGCCAGAACTAAACTTCGTTCATTAGAATAGGTCGCGTTCCTATCATCAACGGTGGCCTGAGGGACTCCGAAGACATGACATAAATTTTCGGTCGGTGTTTTTGACGAACATTGGGACGATTGTGCTGAGTCAGGGATGGGGATCCGATTCTGAGGTATTTTTCACTCCTTATGATACTTACATGTCGATTCGCGCTTCAACTTCAGTTTCGATTACTGCTGTGACTTACAACTTATCTACCTTTGTCTGCTTGAACTAAGTTCTCCATTCAAAAATAGCTAAAGTATGTTCCATGGTGCGTGCAGGTGTTGACTTACTATTGCAAGATTGCGCTCTAGATGGATCCGACAGACGCCAGTAATCTAACAGCATTGTCACATTGAACGACGAAATGTAGGTTCCCTCGATGATGTTTTGTATTATGGAGTCATCATCAGTTCTCACATTGCGTAAAAGTACTCCAGTATCGGTTCCTCTTACCTCTGGTTCGTACTGTAGATAGAACCACCCAATTATTCCAAACATTCCCCAGATTTTGGTAAGAAGGGCTGTCGTGTAATCTCTTTCATCTCGTGCTGAAGCTTATGTTGCAAGAGGCGGCATAAAAGCGGAAAACACTAGTTTTAACATGTCCGTCCAGCTGATGGAATAAACAGACGATATTGGCATCATTATTATTAGACATTAGTATTAGACATACTGTTAGAGAGGACTATAGGTCCTGGGACTAGGAAGAATTGAAGGGAGCGTTAGTTCACAATCTGGCCCTTCAAGAGTCGTTAACCATATAAGTTAATAAGTAAATGCAGAGGACTACTCTAGACCCAGCTATTTTGTCGAAATAAAGTGACACCCACGGACAATATTAAGTTCAAGTCTTGGAGCACTTGTAGAACCCTCTAAGGGTTAATCCTTAGTTTGACTTTAAATGCAAAGGATCGATGGCACTGCAATTGACTCCACTTTATCTGTAACTAGTCATAGTAGTCTTGCCCATTGACCATGGTAACTTCATACGATTCATAGTGCTTATCGCAAAAGGTTTGACCAAAGTACTTGTCCATTAGATCTCTTAGATAAAGGCAGTTATCTGTTCGGCGCCACTTCAGTTGTCTTCCGGTGCAATTTCTTCATATGGAAGTCTAGGAAGAAAGTTAGAAGTCTTATTAGGATAACTAAACTCTTGGATGTTGACGTGACTCACAAGATACGCACAAGAACTAAAGAACAGTCCATGGTGATGCACTTATATGTTAATGTAGACTTAGCTGGACCCCTGGCTTATCCCATTGGGTACTCAGCTGCAGACCTTCAATTTGAAGACTAATAGGGAAAATTGACTTACCTAGTTAAGCCTTCAACCAAATAACAAGGAGCACAAACGATCTTCAAACCAAATATACAATTTTCATCACCATATATCTTTAAATAATTTTTGTTTTTTATTATAACAAAAGCTTTGTCTATTCACAGTTATGAATTTGCCATTCAAACTCTGGCCTTTCATCGGGACCACCATTAATCCATGCAAACACATATGAAAGTTCATTATCCTTCTTAAATCTGATCGAAGATGCCATTAGATACTCATTGAAGAAGAAACTCTTCAGGTAGCAATGATCACCTCTTAGTTCGATTCTAAATGCACTCTGACTATCAGTGTTATTACCAGGCAGCCAATTGAAAACATAATGAGCATCTGGACTGTAACTATACTGTGCTGTGTACATGTACTCATTTGGATACAACTTACTTTTGAAATAAAACTTATCCTTCAGTTTTTCTACAATCCAACGAGCTCCGCTAATATCTGAATCCTTTGCCGGATTTGTGAATATATTACGCCGATTTTTGTCATGGTTGTTTGCTGTTACAGAAGCCTCCAAATAAGCTTTTCGACCTCTATTCCATATGCAAACAATCGGAGAGAAGTAGATGTTCCTGGCACAAATTGGCAGTGCTTCAATTACTTTGTCTAAAACTTCCACCTTTGTTGCGTCTAATGAGGCAGATTCCTTTTGAAGTTTGACTAGATTTGAGGCTATTTCCAAGATATTGGTGTTGTTCAGACCTGTATCTTGTCCGATCTTCCAGAAGAGAGCACTAATTCCTTCAATCGCCTGTGGGGTGTTGAAGGTTTTAGTGATGTAGCTGAGCAGAAGATTGGTCTTCACTAAGTCAAAGGTACCATTTATCACACTTTTAACTACTTCGTCAGATACCTCTGGACGCACTTCATATAGATCGTTGAGGAACTGACGATAATCCGAGTTCTTTACAATGGCACCACTTTTCACACCCTTGATCAGGTAGTCTGTACCAGATCTCTTTATAGTATCCACAAGTCTATAGTTGGTAATTCCGACGCTAACCAAGTCGTCTTCGTTGTCATTGTTTTTGACTGGTTGTACTCGTATTACCTGATTGTCAAGTGCTTGTAACAATTTCAAAGAACTTCTGGGATCCTCCTGTCCAAGTGATCGCAATTCATCATATAATGCCTTCAGCATCTCATATCTAAATGTCCACTCGGGAAGAGATTCAGAGAAGTTTAACACCACATCCAAGTTGCTTTCAGAATTTGCATAGATTTTATGGACAATCTCTGGAATCAACGAAATATCTCCGGATTGGATGAGTTTGTCTTGCATCGACTTAAAACTTCCAATCTTGATGGCTTCATCGAGATCCGAAAGGAAATTCCTCCTTCCTTCAATCTTCATTTGCACGTCAAACTTCATTTCGAGTTCCTTCAATCGTTCATCGATGGAGCTATAATGTTCCGTCAACAGTTTCACAACAGCACTGCAAGCTTCGTTTTGAATTTCGGAGATGGGAAGTTGAGGTAGTTTTTTGAGATCCAATTCAACTGCATCTAAACGAGTTTTTAGATCGTCAATACTTGTTTTTTTATTAGAAGATCCAGTTCCGGCAGTAGTACTTGTATGAAGAGCTGTCACAACACTTATCCAAAACAGCACGAAACCACTGTGTCGCGCCACCGAATTCATTGTTTTACCGATTAAAAAGTTTACTACGGATCGCAAAGCACTTACCTACTAACTGTTAGCAGTCGTGATGTTGATTCGTTTTTATATAAAGAATTTCTGGAAAATCCACTTTGGTTAAAATACCTGTGACTCACTTGGTTAAGGGTAGAGTGTAGAGTGAGAACTGAGAGAAATCTTAGCTCCAAACAAGTTCCGGCGGCGGCGAGAAGATGTGATAACGTCTGACATGTTATTTTGTTTTGTTTTGATTACCATTTCGCAATGTGAGAATTTTATTGAGCGTTCTGTAGATACTTGTGGATGCATACAGAAGATGCCTCTTTCGAATCGAGTTTTCGAATACCTACCTATCTAAATGGAACTGGTTTGGTTAATTAAAATTTTGCAAAACCAACAGTTGACGAAGAGCAGAGCAAAGTTTAAATGTCCAACAAAAAAAGGTGAATTTTCTGGATTTTATTTTGGGATTTATAAAATATTTAATCAAGCTGCTAGCCACAAAAGTCACAGCATTGGTCAGTTAGGAACTGAACTGAGGAATTGAATTTAAAAAAAAAAATTATGACATCAGCGTTGCACGAACAAATTAAATGAATAATTACATTCACAACGGTTTTTCGACGTAATTGTACTTAGCAAGCTCGGTAAATAATTACCGGTGAAATAGGTATGCAAGTTTGGTTTGTAATTTGTTACGTGTTGCTTCCAAGTATTTGAGGTATATCACTTTACAGGCTGCCCTAATTGAAACACACCATCATTGGGAGCGAAACATGAATCAAACACATGAATCGCTTATAAACAAATACTTCAGATGTGGGCCAACGGCTAATTGAACTGAACTTCAGTTCGTTTCCGAATTTGTCATAAAAGATGACTTAATGGGGAAATATCAGATAACTTTACTTTACTTTGGGTTTGGGGTGGACCTGGGCCTCAGTCAACAAGCGTCTCCAGCCAGATCGATCTTTTACTAGCTGCCTCCAGTTTCGCATGCTCAGTTGGCTAAAGCCCCCTTCCACTTGTGAGCGTCACCTGAGTAGCGATTTCCTCTACAGCGCTGTCCCTCAGGGGCGGATTAGAAGACTTTTCCGCTCTACATGACCCAGCCATTTCTGTCGTTGGACCTTCACTATTTTGGACAAGTCGATGTCACTGTACAGTAAATACAGTTCGTCGTTGTATCTCCTCCTCCTCTCAAAGTAGCCATGAGCAACCAGCCACAGAGCAGGACTGGGATTATTAAGATCTTAACTGTATAGAGCATCACTTTTGTTGTTCGAAAGAGGTCTTCACTAGTCAATTGTCTTCTTAGCCCAAAACAAAGCAGCGAATGGCAAAAGTGATTTATCGTTTGATCTCAGCGCTGGTGTCGTTGTAGGAATTTATAGCAGAGCCTAGGTAGACTTTAAACTCTTATCAGCCGACGGTGACGTTCTGTCCTGTTCTGGTTGGCAGTATACATTTGATCTTACCTTCTCGTAAGTCGGCCGCTAAACCCATTGTCGCCGCTTCTGTCACTATACTTGTGAAAGCGCCACTGACATCACGCTGCTTTCTTCCGATTGTGGCAATATCATCGGCATATGCGAGTAATTCAACGAACTTTTGGATTGTCTGTCTTACGTGAGTTCTACAACGTTCTTTCAGTGCAGTGCATCGCCTTGTCTAAAGCCTTTTTAACATCAAAGGTCTCGGTGCATTCTCCATCGTCATCCTGCACAGACGGACGAGTTTGGCAAGGATCCCGAAACTAGACATTGCTCTGTATAGCTCATTTCTGTAGATGCTGTCATACCCGGCCTTAAAATCTATGAACTGGTGGTGGGTATGGACAGGATCTGGCGTAATGTGAATATTTGATCGATGATGGAATTTCCTAACCTGAAACTGACATGGAGCGATCAAGTTGTTGACGAACGGCTACGGCACATAAGATCTTATATACGATGTTAAGAAGACTGATGCTTCCGTAGTTGGCGCAGTTCAGACTATCCCCATTCTTAAGGATCGGACTGCGGCTCCATTCATCGGGCATAGTTTCGTCTGACTATAGTCTTAGAGATGGGTTGGTCTATATTCCTCACCAAGTCAACACCTGCCGCTTTGAAGATCTCGGAAGTGAGGTCGTCTGGTCCAGCTGCCTTTTTGGACTTGGGCTTTGATATGGCTATCTTCACTGCTTCACTTCACGTTGGGTTCCTACATTTAGAAGTTGAAAAGTTCGTTCTGCCTGACAGCAGTATTTGGTTCGTCTTCGCCGCTATACAGTCTTCAGAAATGCTCTTTTCAAATCCTCAGCATTGACTGCCACTCTATTACGATGTTCCCTTGTTCGTCTCTACCGGCTTCAGTTAGGGGCTTGTGTCCGTGTCATGTTTTTTTTTACCTTTTGGGAGAACTTCCGAATCTCATTCCTGGAGTGGCATCCCTCAATTTCCTCGAACGCGCACTTCTCATGCTTTTTGCTGTTTTTCGCTCCTCTTCCGCTCATAGAGCTCATAAGGATCTCTAGTCCTCCTATGCAGCGCCACTTTGTGTGCATCTCTGAGAACCAGAGGTTTCGTTGTGGTGGTCGAGGGAACCGCCAGCTACGATTATATTTCATCCCGCCGCAAAGTTGATTAGCGAGAAGCCATTATCAGAGATGGTGACATGCAGGCTATGCCTTCCGAAAGTACTAAAAAGATGCCCTCTCTTCCTACTTTGCATTGAAATCGGCGAAGACAATTTTATTGACACATGTAGCTACGGCATTGCTCGTAGGTTTTGTTCAAGAGCTTGTTGCAGATATTTTTAGTGCCGTCAACTTTCTCCTCTGTTGTGGCAAGCGCGCATATGATGCTAATGTTGGCATATTAAGTCTTTATACAGATTGCTACGAAAACTCAAGTCTTCTTGTCTCATCTTGCTTCCAATAACAAATCCGCATCCAAAGAGGCGCAGCTTTTCATTCTCTTTCTTAGATGACGGTAATGTCTGTAATGTAGCAGTCTTGGGCCTTCTCCCGTTGATCGGCCTTTTAAAGGACCTAACATTCCACGTGCAAATCCGGTTTTTGATATTCTTAAGTTAGGTTAAGTTAAACAAGGTGTATCATAAGACACAGGCACCAAAACGGGCCCATAGCGATCCTTATGCTACCAGTTGAATTTAACTTCAAGTGGCAAAAACCTAAACAATCTCCCTGCTAAAACACCCTTTTTCTCTACCTACAAAAACTAAAAAGGCTTTTGAAATTCGTGACGTCTATTTTCTCTAAGTTTTCGTAGGTCACCGCAGAATCTACAAATGTCTGTATTTTTGTCAATTTGAGTCTGTTTATGTGTTTTAGCAGCAGACAGTGTCCTGTCAGGATTCCTATTAGCGCCCTAAGCTTATCCCTGTTAAGCTTTCTAGATCTGTTACCGTCGAGAAGTGGCCGTAGAGCCTTGGATACCCTATGTCCTTTCAGATTTGACCACCTTTTGTTGGTAGCCTTTATTGTTTTTTCCTCGACAGTGCCCCTTACTGTGCGGAGGGGTAGTTTAACATCAGCAAACTCACTATTATCGAGTAGCCCTCCTTTTCTTTTAAGCTCATCCGCTTGTTCATGTCCTTCTACACTGCAGTGTCCTAGCACCCAACACTGTCTTACCCGGTTCTGAATATATAATGCTTTGAGCACTGTGCGACAGCTCCTGACTGTGTCAGAGTTTATGTTCGTTGATTTCATTGCTTTAAGAGTGTCCTGGCTGTCGATGTAGATAGCGAAATCTCTTCCGTATACCGATCTCATCTGCATCAGCTCAGCTGCCATGAGGACAGCCAGAACCTCTGATCGGAACACACTACTAGTGTCCGGTAGCCTTATGGACACACTTAGTTCTGGGTCTTCCTTCCTTTGTCTTCGAGCCATCCGTAAAAACTGCAATTTCATTTGGCCTGATTACTGCACTTTCTTGCCAGTCCTTCCTCTTCGGATATATTATAGGTACATCAAACGGAATGTCGAAATCGATTAAGGAAAGGATTTAATCTGTCAAAATAGGATTGCCTGGCAGTAGCTCTCCTAGGATCGTTCGGTGTCCGAAGCTACTGCTTTTGAAATGACCCCGATTAGTGAGTCGAATCGCACTGTTGCCGGCAAGTTTTTTTATCTGTAAATCAAGCGGTGTTAGATGCAAAAAAGGTGTCCAATGCTGCCGTATGGGCGGTACGGAGCTCACCTGTAATGGCTATATTTATTCAACCGCAGCTAATTTTCCGTAGATCGATTTCTTATTTGTTTCTTTCCACCATATGTCAATATGGGCCTCACCACTACCGTATACAGGGTGAGTTTTTTAACTTGAGACATCCAAATTACTCGAAAAATACGCGATATCGCGAAAAATGTTTCGGACAAAAGTCACAAGGTCTGTCTCAAAGGTCTTATTCATTCATACCATTGCACTGGCACTTCTAAATCATTAATCGGTTCCCAACGTTGTTAGGGTGATAGAAGTTCGATATTTGTTTTGAGGAACTGATTACTATTAGTGACGTTTTCCAGACAATCCAGGCCATTTCAATTCAAGAGAAAATTGAAATGATATTGATATGGTGAAAGTGGAAGGAACATCGATGGTGCTGTTGCTTTTTACGCCCAAAGTTTCTCAGACCAGATACCATCGCGGGTCATTCAACGCCCAAAGTTTCTCAGACCAGATACCATCGCGGGTCATTCAACAATTCACTGGTGAAGGAAGTGTTCAACCAAAGAAAAGGAATCGGTCAGATAGAGTGGCTGTTGAGGTCAATGAAATAGCAGTGTTAGCTGCTGTTGCACACAATCCTCACATTAGCACTGGCCAAATAAGTCGTGAATCAGGAATTTCTAAAACGATTGTCTGTAAGATATTACATCGGCATAAATACCATCCTTATCATGTTTCAATGCATCAAGAACTTTCTAGTGAGGATTTTCGCAACCGGGTTTTCTTTTGTCAATGGACACTTCAGCAAATTGAACGAGACCCCCTTTTCTTCGCCAAGGTGTTGTTCTCTGATGAGTCGACTTTCACCAATCACGGTACGGTCAATCGACATAATATGCATTACTGGGCTACCGAAAACCCTTTTTGGTTGCGACAAGTTGAACGCCAGCACCCTTGGAATGTTAGTGTTTGGGCGGGAATTATTGGGGATAAATTAATAGGTCCATATTTTATTGAAGGCAACTTGAATGGCGAAAAGTATGCAAACTTCCTGCGGGACCATCTTCAAGTATTACTATAGAACTGCCATTGGAGGAGCGACAAACAATGTGGTTTTAACATGATGGTTGTCCAGCCCATTATTCCCAAGTAGCCCGGGGCGTATTAAACAATGTTTACCATCAACGATGGATCGGACGAGGGGGTCCGAGGCAATGGCCTGCTAGATCGCCTGATGTTACGACACTTGATTTCTTCTTGTGGGGCTACTTAAAAAGTGAGGTTCACAGAAAAGACGAATAACTGAAGCTTGCCGGAAGATTACGCCAGAAATACTTCACAGTTCTGTTGGTTCATTTAGAGCGCGGATAGACAAGTGCATTGAAGTGAATGGTCACATTTTCGAGCATTTGTTGAAATAGTCTCGGGAAAAAAAACATCGAAATGGAAAGAATTCAATGATTTAACAGTGAGAGGCAAGGGGACCCACTCTAATTAATCACCCCGAAGGAAACAAAATACTGCTACGTCCACGTCGTTGTTTCTGGGTTATGCTAAATGCAGTATGTAATTGAGTAATTTGGATGTCTCAAGTTAAAAAACTCACCCTATATAGCCAATACACCATAGCAGCTATAGGCCTCAAATTGTTCCTACAGTTCTTTTGCATAAGTTGAGACTCCAATTCAGTTTTTTGTCCAGAATCACATCCAGTTTGATGTCCTTAATATGACTAACAATAAGTGTTTGTTACTCATTACAAAAAAGAACGAAAATTTGGGTTTGAAAATTGAATTACGCAAGCACTTTTGCGCTATGTGGCAGATAAATCATCTACAGAAGCTAGGTTTGGGGATCCAGAGTTAGAAAAACCTTGCAAAGCCAATAAGTCGAACACCTTTGTCTGTTTGTGGTTCGTGGAAAATGCACCTTCCTACTCATCTACATCATTTGACTTTAATCATTTACCCAATTTCCAGAAACGAAATTTTTATTATATTCCCATTCATACTCGTACTAACAATGACTTTAGACATATCCATTCTCATCATAAGAAACTCTCAGAGGGTAGACGATAGATATAAAAAAAAAACTCCTAAGCATCCCTCATTAGTTAAACCCGATAAACTGCCCTTTAAATGGCCATTCTTACGTAATCATCTTTAATATCCTGATGGGGCTTTTAAACATCATTACTTTCCCGCAACCCACAAGCAACCATTCACATCAATCTTTCCTTCAAATAGAATCCTTTCTAACTACACCCACATCCACCGTTCACCATCCAACATCAAACATCCCAACCACATCACATTTTGCGCTTAGTTCACGCAGCAGAGGCTAGGTTGCCGATGGTTATCCTTCAGAAATAGGTCTACGTTTTCTTCCACCCCACACTACTCTTCCTAATCGGAAATAATGAGAAAAAAAAAGAAAAGAAAAAAAACTGCAGAAAGCAAGAAGAAACGGGAAACAGAAAATCGAAACTCTTTCACAACATTCGCTTTCAAAGTAAATCAGCTGAAAGCCTTGGCGGCTTTTTACCGAAATGGAGAAGGATACCGAATCCACCGCATTTCATCCTTCCTCCTCCATTTCCACCATCCTTTTGGCCATCGACGACTTTAGTAATCTCTTCCATTCACTACCATAAATAAGTTCAATACTGAACAACGCCTAGCCAATATCATCCTTCGCCTCCATCGTGTGGCCTGTTGGTGGAGGTGGTTGTATACGTATTCGTAGCACTGCTCCAGTTCAACTGGAAGCTGATGCAGGTATGAATAATGCTAAGGATACAAAGTGCGAGTACATATGCTCATACCCTGACATCACTCACCTAGTCATCCTCCTGTATAGGAACATATAATACCCGGGCTAAGAACTAAGGGATTAGCAGCGGTATTAGGTTTCGTTGAAATGATTGTGACTCTGGCAACTGACTCTGGCAACTGACTCTGACTTTCATTCGGAACCTGATTTCAACTCCCACCACTTCGAACACGATTCCCTCAGACTGCTGCTATTCTAACTATTTGAACGAACGTACGTAGATACGTCTGTGTGGGCTCTTCAGCTGGAAAAATATTGATTCAACCGGAGATTTATGATCCTTGCGGTGAAATATTGTTTCTGCCAATATGTACCAATACACACTCGTCCATAGTCCTGGGCTCGAACTCAGGCTCCATCCTTTGGCTAAGGTATCGGATATCGTTTGGTATACGTATAAATGGCGTTGACCAAACTCATAGCCGCCACTGTCAGTTGGAAAGGGCCAGACCGCAGGATTAAACAAAAAAAAATAAGAAAAATATAAAAAGAAAGAACAGAGTCCCATCCGACGGTAAATAAAAGGGACGAAAGCCTAGAAGTACACAAGTTAGAAAAATGAAAGAATTATTATTGTCGAAACGTAATATAGTGCGGATGGGTGTCAGCAGTACGGTTCGACTTGCGTCGGTATTCACATCTACATATGGAAGGTACACATGTACTCGGAGTTCGAGTGGAAGTGGCAAGAGATTACTTATAACTGGGTAAGAGCTCTCCAGAGCTTATGGATGCCATCGGTGAAATACGCAGTCATAGTTGAACAAAGTCGTTTCCAGGAATGGGTTTCATTTTCTATGTTTGCTTCGTTGAAAAAGATTGATGAAGGCCCAGAATGGTAAATGGCATGAGAGAACAGAGAACAGAAACGGCGACGGCCTTGGTGGACGGTGGATGGCAGATAGTGAAGACCGGAAAGAAGCAATGAAGTTATCCCTTCATAAAATCCAGCTCGACTCGGTTTCTCTTTCAACTTTAGTGTTTGCGAGGAACGCATAGTCTTCTTCGGCAACATTATAAGAGGAATTCAATTAAAATAGTTTCCACGGGAATTTTTTTTTTTTTTCTCGAAAACTCGCAGTTTTGTTCTTTTTCGATAAACTTTCCCGATTCACGAGAATGAAGCTGAATAGAGAGGAAATAAGTTTAAGCGAGGAGAATGGAAACGGGACTAAAATGTACAGAATGAGGCCAATCTGAAAGTTTTGAAATATTCAAAGTGCACCCGACTCTTAGGGGTTTATTTTGGAGGCGATTCCACAATTTCTATAACTCTCAGGAATATGTGAAGGTCCACGATTTGGGTCATTGATTTTGGAAGTGTAATAATCTGAGGATTGCACTATCCCTTAACTAGCCTCTTGAGCATGAGGTCGGAGGGAAAACAACCACCTTTTACCAGTCAAAGTGTCCTTACTCGGATTGGGCCGGAAGTGAGGGCCTACGTTAAACACGATTTCTAAATAAAAATCAGGGTCAACATCCTCGACGTGCACGCATTCCGAGGTGCAAACGTCGACTCTGACCACTTTCTTGTCGCGGCTAAATTCAGAGCTCGACTGTCCAACGAGAAGAAGAAATTCGACGTTGGACGCCTTAGTACACCTGGAGTAGCCAGAGTCTACAGGGAGCGCCTGACTATGAGACTCTGTGCACTATGTGCACTCACCTACCACAAACGCCAACAATCAGTAGTGCCAGCATCGCGACATCATCAAGGAGGTAGCCGAAACCACTGTAGGGTACCAGCCACCCCAGAGAAAGAGCCCGTGGTATGATGATGAATGCGTATACAGGAAAAAGGTGACAGAAGATGCACACAAGTAAGAGCTGCATCACAAAACAAGGGCAGCGAGAGAAGATTATCGAGCCAGAAGAAGGGAGGAAAAGAAGATCCTGCGTAGAAAGAAGAGGGCTTACGCAGCTTCCCAGCTCAAGGAGATCGAAGAGTCGTGCGATCGTAATAACATCCGGAGGTTTTACAAAAAAGCCAAGCATCTGGCTGCTGGCTACAAAACAGGAAAGCAGGCTCTTCGAGACAGCGAAGGAAACTTAGTCACCGAAGCGCATGGAATAGTAGATGTATTTAAGGAGTATTTCCAGCAGCTGCTTAATGGGCATCATGTAGAGAGAGTGACAGAGCAAGAAGAGAACCCACGTCCAGACAATGAAGACCCAGTTCCACCACCTAGTATAGAAGAAGTTGGCTTAGCTATAAAAAAGCTTAAGAACAACAAGGCCACAGGCCCTGATGGCTTACCAGCGGAACTCTTTAAATACAGTGGTGTTGTATTGGTAGGGAGCATGCACCGAATCATCAACCAAGTATAAGTGGAAGAAAAGATGCCCGATGACTCCATATGCCCCATCTACAAAAAAGGCGATCCTATGTCTTGCAATATCGAGGAATATCCCTGCTTTATGTCGCATATAAGATCCTATTCATCGTACTGTGTGAACGTCTTAAGCCCTGCCCCAACAAACTAATCGGCACGTACCAGTATGGCTTCCGGCCCAGAAGATCGACTGTAGACCAAATTTTCACACTGAGGCAAATCCTGGAAAAGCCCAACGAATTTCAAGTCGAAACACACCACCTATTCACTGACTTCAAAGCCGCGTATGATAGCATACATCGTCAGGAGCTCTATATGGCGATGGCCGAATTCGGAATCCCGGCAAAACTGATTTAGCTGTGCCGCGTGACGCTGGAAAACACGCGCTGTAACATGCAGTTTGGAAGTATTTTCTCCGAATTATTTCAATCATGCATCGGATTTCGGCAAGGAGATGCGCTATCATGCGACTTCTTCAATATTGTACTGGAGCAGATAGTGCGCAGGGCAGGTGTCAACACGGAAGACACTATCTTCGACAGGTCCGTTCAGCTGCTGGGGCATGTGGACGATATTGACATCATCGGTCGCTCCCAGCGCGCCGTGATAGAAGCGCTCACGGCGATTGAAGAACAGGCGAAATCCGTTGGTCTTGAAGTAAATGAGGACAAGACTAAGTACATGCTATCAACAAACAAACAAGCATATGTACGCCGCCTAAAACAAAACGTCACTATTGATATCAACAATTTTGAGGTAGTTACCTACCTCGGAGTAAACAAGAGCTCCACGAATGACACCCTAGCGGAGACCCGGCGAAGAATTACCCTACTTCGGCTTCGCCAAACAATTGGGTTCAAAACCCGTAACTCAAAGGACGAAATGTGTGCTCTACAAATCATTATCCTGCCAGTTCTGCTTTATGGCGCCGAGTACTGGACGATAAGCAAGAAGGGAGACCTGATACTGGGTTCCTTCGAAAGAAATATACTTCGGCGGATTTTAGGTCCTGTGTGCGAGGAGGGCGAATGGAGGAGAAGATACAACTGTGAACTCAATGAACTGTATCAATATGTGGATGTTGTCCAAAAAGCCAAAACACGTCGATTACATTGGCTCGGCCACATCGAACGAGTGGACAATAATGCTCCAGCTAAGAGGATCTTCGAACTTACATTTCAAAGACCAAGCTATCACGGATGCCAGAGCTCTTGGTCTGGACAACTGAAAGCAGCGTGCCCGGAATCGTAGGGGATGAAAGGCTGCAGTGTCTCTGACAGAGACTGTACATGGGTCGGGAGCCCCATAAGTAAGTAAGTAAGTCATCTTTCCGCAACAGACTTTTGCTATGTTTAACGCCATTTAAGTCACCTGCACTGACTCTTCTTTGGTATGGTCTAATTACTTACTTACTTAGGTGACATAGTAGGAAGGAGTGAACGTGGTTCTGAAATAACTAATCCCCCAACTCCACAGGAGTTCGCGATGGGCCCGTTTTGGTGCCTAGTGTCTGTGTCTAATGGCACACCATATTTTTCCTAAAAAAAATCCCTCAACTTTGCAAGGTCTTAAGTTAACTACCTACAGCTGTGCACTCCGATTCGATAGAAGTGCCTTTGTGCTTGTGTTCGCCACGCAAGTTAAGGTCTTCATTTACTGTGCTGTCAAATTCGAAGATTCTGCTGGCCAGAGCTCTGTTGTTCATTCGCTCAACCTTAGGCGACTTACGAATATTTTCTTCGAGAGACAACTAAGATTTCTATCCTCTGCTTTCGATAGAGCTTATATTTTAGCGCCATGAAGTAGGACTGGGACGATCAAGGTATTCTATAAGGTCTCCTCAGTTTTTCGGAATAGGGCCTTACTTGATTCCAAATTTTATCCCTGCTGAGGTATTGTTGTCAGAATTCTGAGGGTTTCACTCGACCACCGCTGGTTTGATAACGAATGCCAGCGCTGGCTGCATAGACAACTAGAGCCACTCATAAGCTATATGAGCAGGAGAGGAGAAATGAACATTGACTTCCCAAATTTTGCAAAAAAAAAAAACATTCCGTCGATACAAACCGGGCACTCATCGGAGGAGCAGCCTATGCTTAGGATTTCGAAAGAGCATTTCTATAGACTGTATAGCAGCGATTACGAACCAAATACCGCTGTCATTGGATGAAGTGAAGATAGCCATACCTAAACTTAATTCTAACAAAGCTGCTGGAGCAGACGGCTTGACTTCCTAGCTCTTCAAGGCGGCAAGCGACGACTTGGTAAGGAGCATAAAAAACACTCAGCTCTAAGATATGGTCGGACAAAAGATATGCCCTTTCGCGAATATTGAGACCTAAGTATCGGAGATGTGTTTAACGGTACACGAGGGCAAGGGCATCGTCTCTGGCTTATCCATGTAGACTATTGGCTTTACGTAGCCCCAAAGGAAAAAGGTATAGAGGTCACATGATCCAGGCCGCCAAGTCACTGGTTCAAAGCGTGAATTTAACTGTTCAACAAATAGTTATCGCAAAAACGCCATTATTTTTACAGGCTGTGCGGCAAGTTGCGCCATTTTTTTATCAAGTAATATCGTCGAAACCACGAGCTTCAACTTTAGGCAGCAAATGTTTTGTTATAATTGCGCGATAATGCCCGCCAGTAACGTTCCTGAATGGCTCAGTTTTAAAGAAAAGCCAGAAATCACAGTAAACCGTTATTTTGTCTGGATGTTATGGCAGCCATTAAGCCAGAAATAGGCCTCATCGCTGAACAATATTTTATGCGAAGATAGTAGATCTTCTTAGATGGTAACGATTAGTATAAGAAGTAGCATCTTCTGACAGGTGCTGGTTCTTTAAATAACGAGAATGAGCCTCTGCAGCCGAACATCTTGCAGCTCTGCTAATAAGCCCTACTTCACGCATCCCCTTGGCGCCGTCTGGGTCTCTCTCTAGAGATTGCGAAGTGAAGGGGATAAATGCCGAATTTCCTGCGCCATAAATCAGAATTAGTTTAGGATTTAGGTAAGGATTTCCAAGACTTAGTCAAGGTCTTGGAAAAGAGACGGTGGCGGATGAGCCCTATCTGAGCCAACGGCAGCGCTCACATCCCGGAACGGGTTACTGGCTTCGGTGTAACCGACCCCTCGTCCTAGGGGGTTAAATTTGTCCTCCGTGATTTTAATGCAAAGCTAGGAAGAGAGGGTATCTTTGGTGGAACAATCGGAAAACATAGCCTACACAACACCACCTTCGATAACGGATTCAGGCTAATCGACTCTGAGGCGGGGCGAAACATTGTCGTGGGTAGCACGCAGTTCCCACATCTCGACATACACAAGGGGACTTGGAGAACTACTGATCAATCAACAGTCAACCAGATTGATGACATTGCGATCGACGCAAGATACTCCTCCAGTATTATGGATGTCCGTACATTCCGAGGAGCCAACATCGACTCGGACCATTATCTTGTTGTAGCCAAGGTACGGTTGCGGATATCCCAAACTACGCCAAGACAAACTCATGCTGTGAGAAAATTCGACGTCAGACGGTTACAATCACAAGAGATCGCCAAGTTCTTTTCCGATCGAGTATCTCCTAATCTCTTAAGATGTCCAATGCCGCCAGCATCAAGCATCGAAGACCACTTGAAATACTGCTAAAACGCTATCAGAGATGCCGCTTCGTATGTGCTGGGTTTCACTAGTCCACCACAATGAAACCCCTGGTTCGATGATGAATTCTGGCAAGCACATGCAGCTAAGCAAGATGCATATAACGCATAAGACCAGAGCTGCTCATGAGCTCTATGAGCGGAAGAGAAGAAACGAACACCGGCTTCTCAGTAGGAAGAAGAAAGAGCATGAGAAGCGCGCGATCGAGGAAATTGAGAAATGCTACTCCAGGAATGAGGTTCTGAAGTTTTACCAAAAGGTAAAAATAACATGCCGCGGAAACAAACCCCGAACCGAAGCCTGTAGAGATGAAGAGGGGAACATCGTAGTAGAATCGCAGTCGATGCTGAGGATTTGGAAAGATCATTTCTGCAGACTGTATAACGGCGATGATGGACCAAATACCGCTGTCAGGCAGAATCAACCTTTTAACTCGGACGATGATGACCAACAATTCTGTCCACCCGACCTGGATGAAGTGAAGATAGATATATCGAAGCTTAAGTCCAAAAAAGCTGCTGGAGCGGAGGGCCTGGCTGCTGAGCTCTTTCAAGTGGCAGATGATGATTTGGTAACGAGGATGCACCAACTCATCTGTAAAATATGGTCGGACGAAAGTATGCCCGATGAATGGAACCTCAGCATTGTTTGTCCGATCCTCAAGAAAGGAGACCCTCTGAACTGCGCCAACTTAAGAGGCATCAGTCTCCTTAACATCGCTAATCCCGGTCCTGCTCTATGGCAGAGGCATGGACATTATCAAAAATGGATGAGGATGTTCTTGGTTGTTCTTGGTTCAATCACTACTGAACAGAAATATTATATCTGTGTGACACGATATTTATTTAGATAAAATCCCCAGTGCGAAAAGTACATCTTAAAGAATCACCTTTTATTTAACTTCGTTAAAGAAATGCTTTAAGTACTAGATGAGTCAGGCCAATCAATGTCTTCTTCTCCTTTTCGTTAAAAAGAACAAGCTCAGTTTGAAGAGGATTGACAAAAAGCGCATCTCTGGTATACTATTCGTTGATAGTGTACAGGACCCTAGAGCCGATTTTCACTGCTTTGACCCGAAATCTTAACTACTCCCGACATTTGAAATAATTTTCTGACATATTTAGTCCCAAGCGACTTGACATCTTGCGTAAACAAGCTGCCAGTAAAAGCTGGGTGCCTGTGGTTCTTCCCTGCGGCATACCATTAACTTACCAAACATGAGACTCGAAGGGATTCGATATTTTAAATATTCAAAAATGACTACAATATGTGTCTTAGTATATACCTTTACCAATTCAAGTCTCTGGAGTCAGATACGAAACTTTCGGAGTCAAAAGTCAACATTGAATAAGTCATAAGTGAATGCAAGACCTCTACAAATGTTGTCCGAAATATACTTGTCTGCATAGTTCAATGATATTCTCAATGGATCTAGCCCTAAAATCTCACGTCATCAATATGCCAGGATTCTCGAGAATAACGATTCCCATCTTAACTCGAGAGTAGGCTTCTGTTTATTTGAAATCTCAATAAATTACAATATCATGGATACAAGATGTATTTTCATATCATATCGATTCGGTGTCCTCATTTCTGAGTAAATACAAAGAAAACCCCCCCTCATTGCCTCATCCATATCAATATATCAAGAAGGCAAGAGAAGTGTTTTACCAATTTGTCCACTTAAATCCATTTGCTTAAAATGTAAGCATTACAATGCGCATTTAATTTTTAATTGATTGCCATGTACTCACACTCGTACTCGTATTTACTACGAGTACCTTCAGTGTCCTGCCAATGGATATACGGATGCATTTCACTTAAAATTGACAAAACTGCAAAAAGAATTGCAAAAGGAAATTATCCCAATTGTCTTGCCGACTGGAGTGCATGCCAACTGACGCGCCACATACAAGTATATGTGCATAAGTGCTCATCATGATGATGATGGTAATATTTACAAAATGTCCCCAGGATCCGCAATCCATAAACAATGGAAAATTAATCCATGTCCCTTTGCAATTGCTCTTATTCTTTGTTTGTGTACTGTATATGAGTGTGTGTTCTCTGATTGACAGGATATCCGAACAGAATCTTGAAATTATGCAAATTTTGTGAATAATTGAATTTCAGCAACGCATTTACTCGTAGATGGTATATCCTGTCTTGTACAATAAGTGTGCCCCACCTACGAGTATAGCTCTATGTAAAGATGCTTGTTTGTAAAATCCTGACAAAGGACTTTCGGAATAATCCATCAGAAAATCTGATATTTCCTACAGGTACGATATTGTTGTCTCCATTAACATATTGCAACGACTATACGAGTAGTAAGTATTGATCCTGATGATAGAAGGACACCGTACATCGAATGCAATCACAAACACTCACACACTGAGAGAAAGAAATACATGAGTGGTATGGAAGTAGCCAATTTAATGTCACCTGAATGGACTTGGTTTCATTGATTCCAATGAATATGGGGACAGGGGGACGACGACTGTGACGACGACGACGACGATGGCCTAGTCGAGGGCAGTCAGGTGTGTTTAGAAGACAATTCAAGCATCAAGTGCATTCTTCTAGCACAGCAGGTGGGATGAAAGGGATATCCCTTTGCTGTTGTTGAACCTGCCAGCCTGTCGCTCATCCAAAGGACTTTCATTTCATATCTTGTTGGGTCCTAATACTACTATCACTACCAGTGTTGTTGTTGTTGTCACTATCGTTGTTATCATATTATTGTTGTTTGATCTAAGTTGTGAGAATAATCGTGTCGTGCTGTAGTTTGGCACCTATAGTCGTTATCCCATGAAGACGGCCCAGCATCCAAGAGCTTCTCTTGTATATCACTACATACTTGTGTATCCATATCTAGGTAGAACACAGGTATGCTGGTGACACAATATTTGCACAAACATCCATTTATTTTCATTTATTCGTGTTTAAGTTTGTATGCCTATGCATGTATAAGTTGGTAATGAATCCAGATTGCAGGGCATGAAACGATTATCTTGTTCAATGGAATGAATGCATTAATTTCACTACTATCATCGATGGCATCGACAACAAATGGAGAATTGAGAATTGAGAATTGAGAATTGGTATTGCAGGCCGGTAACTGGTACTGATTCGTGCAGTGGGAATGAGAATTGCAACTGGTTAACAAAAAGACAACATGACAGGAACACACGCTTTCCTGCTCGTGAATAGAGCTCATTTTGGCCATTACCTTTGGTAATAAATTATCTTAAAACGAAAGGAAGGAAGAACCATGGAAATATGGCACTGGGAAGCTGTTGGATTAATTTATTGAAACCAAATCATTCAGGGAGAAGCAAGTACCATCTGTTTCCTTTTGGTAATGGTTAAAAATGGACAACAGAATGAATTGAAACAGTTGCGCGGGAAAGTCGATGAACGAATTGATTTTTTGTTTTTTTTAAGAGCTTTGGTCAGCTTCTAAAATTTAATTTGGCGATGGCGCGATGATTAGCTCATCGGACTATCACGCAGAGGGTCCGTGGTTCGATTCCCGGCATCAGCAACAATTTTTCGAATCGTCATCACCGTTTTGGCGGGCAATGGCAAACTCCCGAAAGTAAAATTGCCTATGAAAAAGCTTCTAAGGAGTGCCGTTCGGATTCGGCGATAAGCTGTTGGCCCCGCTCAGACGTGACAAAAAATGACAACCTGAGCAACAGAAATGAGTTTCAAGACGCTAGCTACTGTGTGGCTGCGAGCGTCACAGTGTTTTTGTTTTTTTGTTGATTGCCTCACCTTAGTATCTAAATAGATTGAAATCGTACCCTCGAATCATATGATTCCCATGGCACGCTGGCGTCCTCTACTCATTCTCTAGTGCCAATCTTTAGTTTCCCCCAGCATGGAGAAAAGTTTATGCAGTCTTCGCCCATTTGCTGACTGCAGATTTTATTGAATTCTAAGCAAACTTTGCTGCTTCGGCGCTTTATAAATTACTGAAACAAATATCGATTTTAATGGTGGATATTCCTTCGAATAGATCCGCCATTTCTTTAGCAGCAAAATATATGTTCAGTAGCCAACTCGGTAGCAGGCCTTGCATTATCTCGCCAGCACAGTGGCTGAATTACATAACACAACGTCACTATCGTCTTGTCATCCACGTTTTGATAGAGCCTACCAAGCTCCAGCACACATTGGAAACTTTGTTTCAATCGAGAATTCAACTTTGCGTGGGTGAAATCGCATCAAATTGGGTTTAAGGCAAGTTTTTTGAATGTACTATCTGATTTCATGCAACGATCCCTGTTTCCCATTCGAATACTTAATGGTGATAGTTATGCAGCCATCAACTTGGATTCTCTTCGTGAAATCGTTCAGCAATACCTGAGACGTAATTGGAGCGGACCGAACATTTTAACAAATTACAAACATCTGCTGTGGTTCCGCGGTTGTTAGGATCTGAGAGATGTTAACTAGTTGCTGTGCATTATTGAAATACTTTCCACACATCAATTACACTAATTCTACCTTCAAATGGTCCAATGGTTACCACTGGTCGATGTCTATCCAGACTCGACTTCCCAAACCTATAAGCGGCAGTTCTAAGCAGAAGACGAATTCGCAGTACTATAAATGCTAAATGATTGATGAAATCAACGGTGAAGTAAGATGCCGGAGAAAACAAATAAGACCTTATCTGGGCTACTCTGACATACTTAGAGCTCAGCGCAGTTGGAGTGTCCGAGACTAGGTCAGGGTTCTTTAAAAACAGAGAATGCGCATTAAACGGCAGCACTCACATCCTCGCAGGGTTCACCGATTTCGGTCTGGCCACTGGCCATGGTCACTGGCCCTCCTAGACGAGTGTTGTGCCGTCGTGGTAACTGCTCGGCAAAGCGACAATAAGCCTTGGATGCTCATAGACCCACGGACAAAACTGCAATAATAAAGAGAGCAACGAACTTCGGATTGGATATTTGAAAAGCAAATATTATCGCCATCCAACAAATGCGATTGGACATTAACTACGACTATTGTAATCGACGGCAAAAGGGCACCTATTTGGATGCGGATTTTTTTTTAGAGGAAGACCTAGCAAGAAGTCTTGAAATTTCGATATCCTAACGATTGCCTCGAACCAATCCCTATTAAGGCCAAATTTACCAGTCAATTCGGCGCCGATCACCTAAATTGGTCATCGGCCGTCAACCCGGTAGAATTTGGGCCTACATTCGTATAAGATTGTGCTGATGTAAGAATTGAAGCCGGATGACCATAGCCAACCTCATAAGTTCGTTAACTAGGCTCTGGAAATGTTCTTCGAAGATCCAGGTTTTGGACAAAAAATTTTCTTCTCAGACGAAGCCCATTTTTGGCTAACCGGCCATGTCAACAGTTGCCATTATTGGAGCGAACACAATCTAAAAATGTCTGTCCGAGCATCAATTCATCTAAAAAGATTGTGCGTTTGGTGCGTATTATATCATGGCGGTATACTCTATTTCTTTCGAAATGAGGGAGAAGCGTCCATTACCGTCAATTGTCTTAGGTATAGAGCGATGTTAACCTACTTTTTGTAGCTCGAAAACATCGATATGTCCGAGCTGTGGTTCCAACTAGACAGCGCTTCTTGCCAAGCGACGAAGGACGGGAAGGAGAAATTTGGAGACTGAATCATCTCATGGTGAGCGTTCATCAATTAGCCGCTGCGATCATGCGATTTGATACAACTCGATGATTTTCTCTGGGGCTACGTTAATAAACCCACCACTTTCAACGAGCTTGGGGCCAACATTCGACACAATATTACGGAATAAAGCTGCACATATTGGACCGAATCATCAAAAATTGGACCGACCGCTTGATGCACTGGCAGTGAAGCCGAGGCGGCCATTTCAATGATGTAATATTTCACATATAGGGGCTGAACGTAGCTTCAAAATAAAGCCAGAGTTAATTTTATAACTCACACCGTTGTTTTTTTCATTTAATCTCTTTTTCTGTTGTTCTTATCTGGTTATCCATTGCTAACGTCTCTTCTTTCCAAGGTCATGGAAACTCAACTCATGAAACATCTCGAAACATGAAAACTTTTCAATAACCGGCCCTTATGGTTGTCGTTGCAACAGCTCCACTTATTTGATGGTATGTCTCATCGAAATGTGGATCCAAAGCGTACATCAATCTGGTGAAAGGAAGATAGTTGCAGTTGATATTTCTAAGTCACTTGACAGAGTTTGGTATCAGGCTCTTTTGTCGAATTACGTGCATTTCAGATAGACGACTCTCTTCTTCAATGCATTAGAAATTTCCTTTTTGAATGTGCAACTCAATGTCTTTGACGGTCACAAGTCGGATATCGACAAAAAAAAATTATGGTATACCTCAGGGCTCCACTCTGTCTCCGACACCATTCTTAATATTCATTAATCTCTGCTGCTTTTAATCCAATAAATTCCTCTGCTGACAACAGTATTCCCTGCTTTTCATATTTTTCTCAGGACACTGTTGTTCTTCAGCTGTAGAACAGTGTGTATGTAGAATTGAATGCATCCAAAACTCAATGCTGTCTCAGTTTAAAGCATTTGAACACACAGCAATAAATATCACTTGCATAGTCGAAATCAAAAACTTTAAATTCTCGGTATGTGTGTCAGTGGAAACTGCGTTGGAATGACGAAAGATTTGTCGGTCCTTGCACCTGCTAGTTAGGATTCAAAACAGTGCTATAAAATGTAAAGGTGTCGCCTAAATAGCACAGTCAATTGATACCCTTGGCATAATGGCGCAATTTTCACCACTAGTGCTCCACCGAAATCTCAAGTAGCATTCCGCCTCTCTAAACCTTCTAACCTAACAGCTTCTCGTCATAAATGCTCATCAATACATCCCTAAGCCCTCTTTCTGTTATACTCTGAAATGTAGTGATTCTATTCTAAGCCGTACGACGCTTATAGAATGTCCTGCGAGCTCTGTATTTCCTAGTCATTATAATCTGCAAACATTCAAAACCAACGTACATTGCTGCCTCTCTGTCTATCCTAGCTTACTTTTCGCTATCGGTGTACCAACATTTTGAAGGTGCTAAAGACGGTGCCGTGACATAAGGCCATGTGACACAAGGCCATATTTTGAAATATGGCCCTATGACGCTTTCACAAAGTGTCACAAAGACATATTTCGGGGTATAAATTTGAGACAAAAGATCGTATGGTATTTTTGTTAAAGATAAAATTTAATCAAGTGAGGGCTGAAAATCCGGTGAAGTGAAAAAACGCCTAGCGCAATAACGCCGAATTCCAAATTCAAAAATTCTGCGTTATTTCACATTGTCGAAGTGAAATAACGCCGCCCATTGCTTGGGAAATAAAGCCGAATTCAGAGAAAGCTATAGGCGCCTGCCTGACAGTTGTTGACATACCCTTAGCGGAGTGATGAAGTCCCGTGAACGGCTAAATCCTGCGGAGAAAGAAAGCCCCAAAAGAAAGACTATTTATCGGTCAGGTTTGCTTTATGACAACGATCATCCTCAACACAATCCGAAAATCAAGACCTTTTTCCTGATTTAACGCGGCGCTAGCCAAAGAGTTAAAGTAGAAAGTCATTAGATCACACAAACTGGCGGTCTCCAAGCCTATCATCTCTTGATCGAAGCAAGATATTCTTCTATAATTTGGAAAAAACATGACTTTTCAAGGAATCAACAAAGCAAGAAATGTTGTACAGATAATCAAGATCTCAAGTTGCTGTGGGTCTGTCAGTAATTCTATTCTTTTGAGAAACTTACGAACTTCATTGTCGCCCGTACCGGATTTGATTGCCAGAAGGCCATCAATGCCATCGATAGTAATTGGTAGCTGTTTTATAATCCATTAAGTGTTCTTTTGCCCATAGTTCCAGAAGGGGTTATTCTTTAGATCCCGACGTCATCTAAAAGTGAAAGTGCAGTCGTGACACTTTGCTTTAATTTCTGTAGCCTTTTCTATTATCGTTCTGCTGTGTCTCACTGGACCATTGCCTTCAGTTTCCTATTTAAGCTGAAGCTAACCAACTTCCTTTTCTTTCGTTTCTGTACTTCGTTCATTTAAAAAAAAAAAATCCACCTTTCAGCAGAATAACCCCCTTTCACCATTGGCATTAGAGCAATTCGTTGCTTCTCCAATCTCGTTGGCGAATTTTCAACATCCACTGTCCCATTCTATATATGGGACACTATGTACATCAGCAGTTCCCTGGAATACTTTCATTGACCACCCTTTGTGTGCGATAAATCAGAGAGCAACTGTTGATCCCAACTAGACGCCTGTTGTTGGCCAACACAGGCCACACCAGCAATTCACAGGATGTCCAACTCAAAAAAATGAAAAAAAAAGTAAAAAAAATAGTAAAAACGATAAAGTCACTGAAACATATTTCAAAATAAACACAAAAGGGAATATGACTCACTGGCTCCCCAAGGTCCTTTGTCATTCGCAGTTCCAATCTCTAGCTTTGTCTCTGCGTATGAAACAAATTCAATAAAGAATCGTGTACACAAAAAAGTAGCGACATATTTTTTTGTTGTTTCTTCCTTCTACACTTTTCACTTTTTACCCTTCACTTCGCGTCCTCTGCACCATCTCTCCGATTGGTGTCCTTTCGGATTTATTCGATTTGGCAGAAAATATTACCGAAAAAAAGGACCAGCTTCACCCTTTAATTCTCTAACCAAGCATTGGACTGGTACGGGGGATACCTATAAATCCACCGCACAGCAGGCGGTAGGCCCCAGCAGACATCGTTCGTTTGAGACTTAATAGCCAAAAGTTTATAAACACATCGCCGGGTTTGAATTATTGACAGGGACATCTATCCTCCTACCACGAGGAAAGAGGAAACTTTTCGTTTTTCGGCTTAAATAATATTTTCTTAGGATTTGCCTAGGGTGGGGGGCTTGAATTTGAGTCTGAACCATCGAAGACTGGCCATCGTAATCGTAAATTCTGAATGCGCACAGTGTGTGTGCGTTAACTGTCAAAAGGTGAAGATTTGTTGAGAAACGTGCTAAGGGTTGAGATTGGGGATGTAGTGTAGTATTGACATAAATATAATCGATGCCGGATAGACAGTAGGTTGGCTAAAGGTAGCTCTTGAGGGGTGGGAAGGGATGGATTAAAATAACTTTATGGCCATTCAATTATAGGTAATAAATTCTGTGGATGCTACGCCTTTGGCCATTTCGGAAGGTAAACTTATTAAATTTCTGCTCCGGATTGAGTGATGGGTTCCCTCAAAAGGCAATAATATGCGGAAAACTGATTTTGTTTTTATTAAAAGGGATGCTGTGAGTATGAGTAGATAGAAATATTTATTTATGTCAACATGTTGGATTGATTGAAGAACCAACCATCCCTTTGGTGTGAAGAAAAGATGAAAAGTGACAAAGAATATAGCCACAATCAGTTCCTAATCTTAAATTAATCTTCTTGAAAATGATGACAATTTAAGCGACTTTGCTACCGACTTTTGCAAGTCCATTAAAGGAAGTTTCTGGCAAGTTCGACATATAGTTTGGTCTTGTTCCTAGAGCTCTGTCTTTGGAGGCTTCAAAACCATGAAACATGACTGATTCGGAGTCAATGCTTCACTGTTCGTGAATATATATAGTAGATGTTTGCGCCGTTGATACCAGAGTTTTAGGCATAGTTGGCGTGGAATTCTCCCTGAAATACACTAGTTCGCGAATACCAGCTTCCCGATTCCATTTTAGAACCACACGTTTACCATTTTCAGTCATTTTTGGTGTTTGATGGGATATTGCGAATGCATGCTTCTTTGCTGGGAAGAATCTCCTTGGGGAATCGTTTATAGAAGCAAAATATTTTTTTCAAGGCGGTCTGTTACCGCGCAAATCATACTAAGTTCTGGCATTTCAAAACGCAGGGTCTTTAGGTCCGGCTAAACGCTTAAATGTAACATTTTGCTTTGGTGTTCTCTTTTGAGATTTATAACAGCGGTTTTAGTCCACCATAGAAGCATATGTTGTGATGGGCCTGACCATCATTCACTGAGTGATCTGTGAATAGACCCTCATGTGCTGCCATAGGTTAAGCCTAGGCTTAAGTTTCTTCTTCTATTGGAAGGAACTATGAGAGCCTTTTTTGGATTTATGAAGAGTTTCTCCCTGGTGCACCAGTCTACGACAATCTTAAGCGCATTTTTCACACGTGCAGTGACTTTGTTAGCTTTCCTGACCCTAATGATGATGACTAGGTATAACCAATTGGTATACCCTAAGTTGCTCAATTTGTTAGACGACGACAGGAGGGGCGATAACACGCTGATACTGATACCTAATTCGGCCCCGAAAAGGAAGTAATTATTCGGCTTATAAGCACCTGTTTGACCCAGCTGATAGTACGTTGATCAATATTTCTATGTAATAAAGCATTTACGTGGAGTCATATCCAGTATTACCGAAAGCACCCTCTATATCAATTTCTTTACACCAAAAGAAGCTTTTGAGCTGTTAGCTCCATCTGTCGATATGCCTTTCTGATACGCGTATTGCCATGGGCGCAGAGGCTAATTATTTTCTAAGCCTTTTCCGATGTGAGCCTCAATAGCTCTTTCCATTGTTTTCAGATGAAATGATGTCAAGCTTATAGGATGGATGGATTTGCCTCGTTTTAGGATAATTACTATGTGCGCCTCCCTGTGAGCCGTAATTAGCCCCAATTGAAATTGAACCTAAGGCTATAAGGGTAGGTTAGGTGCATACAAGGAAGTGATAAATTTGTTAAGTTAATATCACGGCTTTTTATAGCTTGCTAACTTGCTTTCTTAAGAAGTGATGAACAATTTTGAGAATCAGAAGTCAGGGAATTGGGCCCAAAAGTTTCAGGGCAATAAGTGTAATACGTTTCATTTATACCGGTATTCGCAACAACCAAAACTACAGACTATTTCAGGAAAAGAAGCAACGAGGTTTGGTCAAATAAGGGAAACTTTTTTCGGCAAAAAATGTTTTATTTTCAACGCAATCTTCTTTCAGCTTGAGACACTTCGTTCAACGTTTCTCCAATTTTTGATGGACCCAAATAATACGATTACTCAAAACCTTCAAAATAGTCTTGTTTTTTCCTCGATGACCATGTCATTCGACGCAAGTCGCAGGCGGCTAACTCTAGAGGAAGTGCTCGATGGGGATGCAAAAGTTCATTGATTTTTGCCTTTTGGACAGTTAATTGTACGCCTGTGTGTTGTTCTAGTAGAAGAGAATTTTTTCCTCGCCAAATGCAATTGTTTTTGCTTCAAATCGATCCAACAACTCTGCGTAAAAGGCTTCAGTGATTGTTTTCCTCTTTTCAAGGTAATCGATGTGAATGATACCAAGTGCATCCCAAAAAAAGCTACGGCCATGAGCTTGTTGGGTTGGCCGGCAGATTCTCTTTGGCCTCGATTAAGCAAGAGAACTCCACTGTCACGACTGTTCCTTGTGATGATCTATATTTCTTCCACGTTTACGTGAAACTGGTTCGGAGTGTGATTGACCATCATCAAACACTTCTTTGGAGTTGTCAAACGATAGCATTTGTCGTCAATAGTGAGCGAACGCGCCACCTTTCTCGCGAATAGCTTTCTCATATTCAAATATTTTTTTCAAAACTGAGATCACTATAAGCCTCCATAATACGTTTCAAGCAATTGTGTAGTTTGCTTGATGGTATTTTTGCGCAAAAAGTAGTGTTTAATGAGCACACGAGGTTCACTTTTTTCAATTTTTCGAATAATTCTCGTAGGCATCTGTTTCAAATGGCTGTCACATCAAAGCTCTTTGACAGATCTGTCAAAAAGCTTAGGTATGTTCTTTTGAAAGATATTTTTTGATATCAAAATGTTTGATTTGAGGTGGCAACGCAATCTATTTTCTTTTGCTGGAACCAAATGACCCAATCTCAACCATGGAGGCGAGGACACTCTGAACAGGAATGGTCCGCGCTTAATTGCGTACTGCATGCACAAAGCTAGCTTACAAAATTGTTAACGAGGCAGGGGAGCGAGAATCAATTAGCATTAAATTCTACTTTCTGTTCTTTAAGATAAGTAGAAAATATGTTAGCGATCAACCACTGTTTATTTATATACATCCACAGATTCAGAATGGATTAGAACCTAAGGCTCAAAGTGCCCGAAGCGCTTTAGGTAGAAAAAACGAGGCAGGTAATTGTAGGACAGTATAGCTGAAGTAACACGGAAAGTGCAAAAAGGACACGAAATCAGCATTTACTTAGGAAATAACAGTCAGAAGGACACCTCGGTAAACTCAAAAAGATCCAAGAAAAAGTAAATGAAAATAAATCGACTTAAAAAGAAATAATCAGAACTTATGCCGAAACCGAATACAAGACATGGGTTTTTACCCGAACTGTCTGTTGTATCATCCCTAGGGACTATCTCCAGATATGATCAAAGATGGTTTCACAAATAGATTTTCAATCATTCCTCTCATAAGCACGGTTGTTAAGGTCCGATTTGTTTCGTGCTATAAGCTATCATCATTCATTTTTCAAATAAACTTGAGCAAATCATGTCACGTCAAAAACATCAGAGAGCTGAGTTTTCGGCAAGACATAGAACTATTTACAGAGAAAGGTGTCTTGGTTAGACATGGCTCTATGGTAAAATCAAATAAATATAAACCAGGCGTCCTATGTATATCTATTGGAAGAAGCTTTCACTTTAATACGTCACTGCTGCTTTCACCACACTACGAAGAACAGTCAATCTCAGTTACTTAGGGTCTCCTTTTACCGTCATAGATGCGGTCTAGAAACTCCTGAAGGATCTCCATTCTTTTGACTTGCATATCATGCCTTGCTTTGGCGTTATGACAATAAATCAAATGAAATGGGGCCAGAACTCAAAAACGGAATGGTTTTGGGCAGAATCTGAGCTAGGAGACGAATTCAGTCGGTTCTTCCTGGATAGCTCCAAAAAAGGTGAACGATGCCGGATTTGTGTCTTATGCGAGATTGACAACATTCGGTTTTACTCCTCTTTAAAAAAAAACGGATTTGCCTCCAAAGCGAGCACATGCGCCCCCTGATGGCAATGAAATTTACTGCAAAAAAAAAAAATTAATAAAACCCTCTTATGATTTCTAAGCTACTGGATTGTTCGGAATAATAATGTGGGGTTTTCCCAACAGAGAACTTATATTGTAGTTTTGCACATCCAACTTCAGACTTAAGCCATCCGGCTCATTATATATTTTGACAGCTGATATACTACCTTGATCAGAAAGTTCCCGGAATATAAACACACAGAGATAGATGTACTCTGGGCTACGTAACTTTTGTCAATATCAAGCTGTGATGCTAAGATTTAGAGGGAATATCAATAACAGATGTACCAACTCAAAGCGGAACGATGGGAGCGCCACACCGTGGTTATTCCGGTTACTTTCTGAGTATAAAGGCTTGCTTGTGAAAAAGTTGGATTGATTTGGTTGGTGCCGTTTCAAATATGGAAAGTAAAAGCAGCATTTTCGGCATATTTTTCTTGTTTAGAAAAAAATTATCGGATGTGTAGGAAGAAACATTGCAAAATTTCGATCAAGATCTTTTGATGTTGAAGATGCACCACATTCTGGAAATTCAGTTGAATCTGATGAAGACACAATAAATGCATGAGTTGATGCAAACCGGCGAAAAACAACTTGTGGATCGCTCAGAGACTAAATTTATCTAATTTGACGCCTAGGTTCAGTCTCAAAGCTCGACATACGGGTTGCTTAATTTCTTACAGAAAGGTATTTGTGCCGCCGCGTTGATGTCTGTGTCAAGCAAATGATCCATTTTTGAAGCACATCATCACTACGGACAAAAAATGGGTTGTCTACAACAATGTTGTTCAATGATAACTGAATAAAAGAGATGAACTGTCTCAAAGCACTTCGGAAGCAGATATTCGTCAAAAAAAGGTGATGCTGTCTTTTTGGTGAGACTTCAAGGGAATCGATTTTTGTGAGCTTCTTTCAAACAACACATCAATCAATTTTGAAGTGTACTGCCATCAGCTGGACAAATTGAATGATTCACTTAAACACAAAAGATCAGAATTGATAATTAGAAAAGTAGAAGAGTTCCACCTAGATAATGCGAGAACTCATACAAATTTTGGTTAACTTAGATGGGATCTACTGCCGTATTCACCATGTTCCCCAGATCTGGCACCGTCCGAGTCTCTACAGAAGTGTTTAGAGGAAATTACTTTCCGAACAACCTAATAGATCGAGAGTTCAAGTTTCCAGAGATCTTATTTGAATGGCAAGACAGGAGTCAGAAGACAATCGGCGCGTAATGTCAAGTATTTGTTGTACCAAAAACAACTTCTTATTGAACGGAAGATAAATTTGAGAGTGCAGCCCAGAATATGGAGGAAGGACGACTCATCAGATTTATAAAGCAGAGCCAGCCGTGCTATATAAAACCCCCACGCAGATGAGACAGACAATTCTTTCAGGTCTGGTAAAAGCAGCAGATGAAGCTTGTTCCACTATACATGTGACATAGAACATAAAATCGACCATTTAGCCATTAAGATCCAAAAGAACTCTCATCTATGGCAAGCCCATGTAACGCAGCAAGGTCCTTTATACTGCTAGAAGGTCGGCAACACTTTGGCGATTTCGACGTAACAGAGTCCGGAGAGTTTTTACTATCTAGAATGCCACCCAAACACTAAGCTTCTTTCGATGATTGCATTGTGATATTTTTAAGCACTTTATAAGTCAGACCAGTCAGCTTCTTCCTTCTCGCAAAGAGAATAACCGCAGATTTGAGAGAATTTACTGAAACCCAATTTCTCGTTCACTAAATGTCGAACATATCTAGAGCTGCTAGTAAGTCACAATCGCCAGATCCGATCTTACAGGCAGTATAGCTACATCATACGCATATGCTTGAGGATAGATGTCAGAAACATTGAGAGCGTTAAGCAGTACCATAGCAATGGATTACCCCAGCTGTCATCGTCAGCATCTACAATCAGTTTCCTATTCATCAGTATTGCTTCGATCCACAACACTAATGATTCATCTACACCGTGTTGTCTTCCCGAGTTATACATGCAGTTAAAAGTTGCGTTGTCCAAAGCACTCAATTTGAATGAAAATGCCCAGCGCGTACTGCTTTTGGGCGAGTATACCTTAAATTCTTCCTATCAGTTTTGGAAGCGCATTCTCGCACTATCCTCCGCGTGGGTATGCATGTTGCCTCTTAAACAGAGGACACAGAACGTCTTTTGTCTTTTTCGTTGACACCTGTCTCAAAGAACTTAATTTCGTGGGATGCCTATACGAGCAAGGATACCAATTTGGAGCCCGTGTTGAAGGCATAGGCTCCACAGAGGTTCCACAAAGGTCGAGGTCGATCTTTAACCTCTTACTGATCTTAGAGTCTCAGTACATAGTACTTAATAACAACTCTACATCGGGTGAGACCAGCAGGTGAACACTTCCACAGGCTCAGCTTCCTTTTCAAGTCAGGTTTGGATCGAAATCCGGGGGACTCGTTTTTGTTTTGATATGAACAACCGACACTCTTGCCATTCAATAAAACCTATGGCCTGCAGCTTGTAACTGGACAAATCGTACCAACCTTCAGTGGCGTTGGGGTCTAAAGATGTTATCCTTAACTCCAGTTGTGCTCTGCTCCCGTTTTATATTAGAGAACGTCATAAATGGAAGAAGCCTGACAATTGGGCTGTGATTCGCTAAGGAAAAATTCATATGATGCATTGGTCTGAAACTCATGGCGAGTATGCAGCGATATTTCCCTATTTTCGGTACAAAGGCTACTCTCATCCGAGTTCAAAATACCAGGCAACTTGAGGTCATTGAAGGAACTAACAGCGTGATTTTTGGCCTAATTCTTCACCGCAAACGATGAAAATTACACGATACGGCCCGTTGTGTTATTCAGCCCACTAGCAGCTTCATAAATAGAAACTGGTTGTTGGCTGACTCTTATTAGATTTTCTGGGAAGCGTTCTTAAGCAGAGAGTATTTGCTATCGACTCAGTGTATGTGCCATTAGATTACCTAATTCAGTCCTTTTGAGGATTATGACTAGCTTCATGGTTTCGCCGACTGCTTCAATTCTACCAGCTTTGATCTACTAAGATACCAGTCTTCCTCCAAAGTCTAAAGGTTTTCTGGTTTCTTTACGCAGTTACTGAAGATTTGCACTGTACCAAAGAACGGAAAGAACGGATGGTCTGCGTGATTGTTTCCAAGGTGAATATAACACATGGTGAGGGAGCTATTCAGAATCTTTTAATCCTTCTGAGTTAAGGAAGAGCTTAATCATCTCTTCGTAAAAGCGTGTTTTGGCGGAGACCTTGCATCCGATTCTGATTAAGACGCAAATTTGATCTGACATGGAGAGTTTCCAAGGGTTAGTCTTCTTAGCACCTCTGCTGGCCAACGTTAACTCAATCACTTGCTAGCTAGGGGCCAACATTGTTGACAATCAGGTCAGAAATAGCAAGAGATGACTGCCTCCTACGTTGCATCACTATAGAAATAGTTCAACTTAAGCATACTTTCACCTTTGAAAGCCTCATCGGATATAAAAGCAATTCCTCCACATCTGAAAGACGAACTACAGTAGGCTATTTAACCAATTGCGCGTTGCCGATTGCACTAGTAGTACACTTGCGGCATGACTCCCACAACGGCAAGACTTTATCTATTCATATGTATTTATTTCTAAGATAAAAAGAACACAACAACACATAGTACCCAACAATTGTTTAAATTGGCCAAAGTGATAGAAGAATAAATTGACAACAACGCTACACAGACGACTTTTTGACCTCAATTCTCTATCATGAACTCCTCTGCAGAGCAAACGCATTCTGCTCTTGTTTTTCTTACTTTGTACCGTTGTTTGCTTTGACAACTACGAGTATCTGTATGTTGTGAGAAATTTTTAAAAATTCATAAACACACTCGGGGTTGTAGGGTGTCTCTTCCCCAGGAGAAAATGTCCTTCGGATGCGTATGTTATATTTGTATCTGTCGCCAAGATATTTAAACCATCACCCAGAGAGACAGATTCAAATTCACCTCTAACTTCATGAGAACTTTAGTTGAGCTTTAATAAGGCTACAGCTCTAGCTACACCATGCCCACTTCACACATTTTAATTAATTGGCAGCATCTGGCACACGGTAGAAGGATTTAGAATTTCAGATTTTTCAGTTTCCAGCTTTAGTCCTTTTTAATATGTCACAGTGAGGCAGAAAAATTGTATGCACGTGCATGACTTGGCATAAGAGCGTGTCGTGTAAACAACCTGACGAACGCCTTTTAGGCCTCCCTCCGCACCCTTAAGCTTTCACTGGGGGTAGCAAAACGTACGTTTGATGCGGATATGATGGAAAAAAAATATACAAACCTCTGCAGGCACGTCTACGACCGGAAAAATGAAAGGTGCAGACGAATGTGGCACAAGGTAACTGGTTTACTTACTTTCTTTTCCAATGAAAAAAAAAAAATCTAAAGTATTTGTGAGCAACGAATCGAGTATGGGAATCAAACGATCGTCGTTCAAGGTATTAGTGCCGACCTAAGGTCAATTGTTAAATGACTTCGACTACATCTACGACTATGACTATGTATACCTGCGGCACTTGACAACCTTGTACTAGGTATGGTAAAATTCTGCCATTTTCCTCTAAAGTGTCAGGAAAAACCGACTCGTTATGATGGCCTATTTTCTTTGCACGATAAAAAGTAGTTGCTCGCATGTGGCTTTAGAACCACGTACAATTCCACTTGACATTTATACGGATACCTAGGCCTACAACCACAACAACATCACCACTACATGCTCACAAAAGATTTTTAGTATTTTTTAGTTTTGTAATGAGAAAAGATGTGCACACACACATGGGTTTTTAAGTGGTCTAGACCAAATGGGTCAAATAATTAAAAATAAAATTTCAGCCTTAAACGAAAGAACGTGATCCTCGGGCATTTTAAATATTCGCCATAGTTTGACTACCAAGGCACAAACCTATAACTTAAAGTAAGAAGCTACAAAGTGTGCGCTCAAGTCATTCAAAGCAACGTTTCTAGCCAATGCTCGTAGACAATGTGTTGTAAGTCACAGAATCCAAAATGACGACTATTACAGAAGATGCACAGACAGAGAAGAACTGGAATCCATTCGCCACCTCCTGCCCTTGAAAATTCTAAATTTGCAGGACTCTAAGTGAGCAATAATTGCTTATCACGGCATACTAGGCTGGCAGTGGTATACTTACCAGAGCCCTGGCAGACAGCCCGAGGAGCTCTTATATCGAAAATCAGAAAACAAATGCCCACAAGGCCGTAAGACCGAACATACTAGGTGGGGTGAAAAGTAACTTCCTTGGGAATGAAAAAAAATAATTTTTATTTAATTCAATATAGTCCCCTTTTAGCTTGATATACTTATTCAAGCGATTTTTCAACTTCTTGATTCCGTCCGAAAAGTAATTTTCCGGAAGGTCCTCCGTGGCGTCGATGATTTCCTCGCGTGAGCTGAATTGCTATCTTTTGAGGTTTGGGAAGAGATAATAGTCCGAGAGAGCCAAATCGGGCGAATACTGTGAATGCGACAGCAATTGGAGCCGTAAGTCATTGATTTTAACCGTGGTTGCGATGCTCTTATGCGCCGGCCTTCAATCGCTCCAATGATGCACAGTAATATTTGCTGTTGATAGTTTTTCCTTTATCGAGGTAGTCCACGAAGAGTATGCCATGACAATCCCAGAAAACCGACGCCATAACCTTTCCGACCCATAGAGCCTCCCTCGGCCGCTTCGGAGCACTCGAGCCAGCTTCAGTCCATTGCCGGGCACTCATTCTGTTCTCTTGTGTGTCATAGTGGATCCAGGTTTCATCAACAGTTACCAATCGACGCCAAAAGTCCGACCGATTCCCCAACAGCAAGTCCAAACACTATTTCGAAGTGTTCCGCGTCCTTGTTTTTGGTCAGGAGTGAGCATGCGCGGCACCCAGCGGCAGGATATGCAGAATATTGCCGAAAATATGGTGTGTGCGCTCAGTATTAATCTTAGTGGTATCTGCTAGCTCGCACACCTCCACTTTCCGGTCAGCCAACACCATTTCATGTATTTTTTTGACATTGTCCTCTATCGGAGGGCCTGCCGCTGCGGACTTGGTCGGTAGTGGAGTCGTGGCCACCACGAAACTCTTGAAATCAATGTTTGACGGTGTAGTCTGCATTAGCCCTATAATATTTATCCAACTTTTCTTTTGTTTCTTTCGCCGTTTTGCCTCTCAAAAAATAATGTTTTATGAGAGAACGAAGATCGGTTTTGTCCATACTCAACATGATGCCAAACACGTCAAAAACAGTCAGCTATCAAACCAAAACTAAAGACAGTATCGCAGTGAAATTTGGCATGTCTGACTAAATTTGACGAACTTCAAGGCACCATAACCTTTTATGTAGTAGCAGCGCATTCTGGCGGTCAAGGAGGTTACTTCTGAAGAGGGTGTAGAGGATGGTCAGCACCCATGTGTGGAAAATTGCTTTGCGAATAAAACTCTGTCTGAGGTGACACAATATGCCTTCGAGGAATGAAAGGCAAACAAGAATTGTAGAGGCACCCGACATAAAAAAAACCCAACATTGATTGCAGATGCTGAGTCGGGCAAAATATGATGGCGGGAGTAAATAGGGACTGCCTGCCTGTTACTACTTAACGAAACTGTGCTGTCTGTTGCAAAGGGCAAGCAGCCACAGCCGTGACCCACGAATAGTGCCCTAGAAATGGTCTTTCAGTTAATCCTCTCAAAACTGAGATTGTCGTCCTTAGGAGGAGAAGAAAGCTCACTGATCTGGCTCATGTAATGATTACAGGCATCACCATCCAATCCTCCAAAGAAGCTAAGTTTTTAGGCGTCATCTTGGATAGTAAAATTCTCTGAGGCAATGACCGTCTTTTGGTTGAGCAAAGAAGCTATGAGCATCAGCCTCATGGGCTGCACTCTCAAAACTATCTTCCGTTTTCATTACCTTATCTTATGGCTTATACAATCTCACCAGAACTCCTGCTGCGAGGAAACCCATTTTCAATGTGAATAGGAATGGTTTGGCCAGCAATTGGGAAATAAAGTGAATGTGGTGGGGTGTTCATTGTTCCAATAACGATGAAGTGTGCGGCGCGTATCTTTCTGCAAGACGACATCGCAATATTTCATTGCTCGCAAGAACAGCTTGCGTCTGTTTTCCAAGAGCCAAGTTACGCCTAAAGCCTTGTAGTACCCTCTAAGGACTTCCATCGTTAGGTCTGGCTGTGTTCTCGGGCAGGGATTCAATTGACAATTGGGTTTCATATTGAAATAATGGCATCAATCTCCATGTAGCGCACTGACCAAAAGACTACTTCCCGATGTCTCTAAGAGGTCAGCGTCAGACCACAGGATGCTTACTATCGTCGTGTAGTAGGTTTTATCACTGAAGAGTTTACGAGTTTCAAAGGAGTTCAAAGAACTAAGTCTCTTTGTTCCGAAATAAAACATTTCAAATATACTTCCAGCGTCATCTTTCTGCAAATCCGAGTTTTCGAAAAACGAATTTTGGTAGCCTATTAGGGTGGTTCTTGTATAGGCTATATCTTCGAAGCTTTTGTGAAAATAACGTAGTGAAAGTCAGAACCTAACTACATTCAATTTATTTCAGTTATTCTTCTGCAAAGCTTTTTAAACATTTTTACTACCTACAGGGTGGACATACAAAAAAGTTAAATTAATTCTTATCGTTATAAAAGCAACAATTGTCTTGATGTATTGTATGTATTGACCAAAAAAAATAGTCTCGTATTGTGCGTCCTGCAGCATTTAAATTTTGGGATGAAAAATTCCCCATACTACATATTGATGCCCGATAAAAGGGGAAGGAATATTTCTTACAGCTCCTGATGTTACCTTGATATTTGACAGCGACATCGAATAGATAGTCATTTTAACCTAAATATATTGTCATTGACACATCTTCGGTTTCAACGATGCAAAAGCCGTACATGGATATTTTCGGGTACTTACATAAATTTCGCCTTAACGACAGCAGACAGCATTATTTCTCGGAAACATTAAATTTTACTCCACTGTTTGTTTCTTATTGATTTTGCTGTTTATTATAATTTATTGAGTTTAACATATTCTGCTGTTCCCGTTCTATAGCCGAATAACCTCGACGTGAGTCCGGGAATAAATTTGAAAAGCAGGGAATATTGTCGTCAGCAAAAAAATTTATTGGGCTAGAAGTAGCAGACAAGAAATCATTGATGCGGATTCAAAGATAGAACGGAACATTGCTCTGTATAGCTGGTCTTCATAGATGATGTCATACGTGACCTTAAAGTCGATGATGAGGTTGTTTGTATTGATTTCAAGCTCATGGGTTTTCCCCAAGGTCTGTCGCTGAGTGAATATTTGGTCGATGGAACCTTCTTGAAAGTTCTCTTCCTTCGAATTGGACCCGAGCTCAACCACATGGCAGAGCAAGTGGGCAAGACCATGGTCTAAGTTCATCTATTGTTCAAAGTTCACTCTATTTTTATCTAAAAATAAACCAAGGTTGGCTTCATACACTCTTAGCAAAGTCGCTAATTATGAACCCTAAAGTCGGATTGAAATGTTAAGGTTTTAAGTCGCCTAAGTAGTGCGAAAGAGGGCATTATAATTCAATGTTCTATGAGACTCTAGAAGGATCTTTGATTAGTAAATGTAACTGATTGACTCTCCGAGTGTATAGTTATTGTGTCTTCTACATGTGGTCACCTTAGTTAAGTGCATACAGCCTCAAACACTTATAGTTACTGGCTCTAAAGATTCCGACTAAATTCAAGACGAGTCTGCTTGTACATATCGATAGGAAGGCTGGGAAGATACCGCTGACTTTTAGAGCTTGAATGAACTTATTGCCCTTTCTATCTTTTTATTGTAAAAGTATTTTAATCCTAGTTTGTGTGTTTTTCTGGCAGGAGAAGTACTCGTATGTTATTTGAAGGTTATTACTTTGGTTACTATGATACTAATCTGTTTCCGATGAATTTGAAGCACACCATTTTGTGCTTGAAGTTTCATTCTGAACATTTCCGTATAGGTATGAGGTACTATACTTTTTTATATCGCGTTTTTATAATTGGAGCCTTGTATTGGGTATATAACTTAATTCGTGCATTTGTTTTTCAAAATTTGAACGTTTATTTAAGATAAACCTTTACAATAGTATTATTCAAAGTGGTGCCTATCTGAAGCTTTTTCCCATCTTTCTGGCAATTTGTGGATCCCATGCCAAAAGAACTACGCCGGCTTGGCAGCCAAGAATGAATCAAGTCAATTTTTGATATTCTGCTCTGATGTGAACCGTATTTCAGTGAGAGCGTTCTGCATCGACCGGAACAAATGGTAGTCAGAAGGGGCAAGGTCTGGGCTATATGGCGGGTGGGGTAAGACTTCCCATCAACTGTTTTCCAAATAGTTCTTAACCGGAATAGCAACGTGGGGCCGAGCGTTCTCATGATGGAAAATTATTCCCTCGTGTCTGGTCGCATATTCCGGGCGTTTTTCGGCTACTCTCTCAACCGGATTAATTGTGTTCGGTAGCGTTGTCCATTGATGGTTTCACCCGGTTTTAGCAGCTCATAATACAGCACACCCATCAGATCCCACCAAATACAGAGTATTACCTTCGCGCCATGGATATTCGGCTTTGTCGTTGATTTGGCTGGTTGGCCGGGTTTCACATATGATTTTTTGCGCTTGGGGTTGTCGTAATGGATCCATTTTTCATCACCAGTAACAATCCGATGCAAAAATGACTTCCTTTTTCCGGCGTTCCAGCAGCATTTCGGACATGCAAAACCGCCTTTCGACGTCTCTTGGCTTGAGTTCATGTGGAACCCAATTTCTATGCTTTTGAATATATCCAGCTGCTTTTAAACGTTTTGAAATGGCTGCTTGAGTGACACCCAAGGATTCTGCGAGCTCTTCTTGTGTTTGGCAACAATCTTGATAGAGTAATGCTTCCAGTTCTTCATCTTCAAACTTTTTTGGCTGTCCAGGACATTCATCGTCTTCCAAGCCAAAATCACCATCAGCTAGCGCATGTTCACCATAAACTTCCACCAAAGTACGATGACTTTCGGCAGGAGTTTTCTTCATATTAAAGTAATGAAGAAGAACTCCCCGCAAAAACACTTTTTCATGCACAAAGTTCGACATATTTGAGTGAAAAAAAATTATTGTTGTTTACGCTTCAAATGAATGATATATACTGAAATGGCGTACAAAGACAGTAGCTTGCCAACGTTACGCCATCTCTTAGCAAACCGCTCGAATTAAGTTATAAACCCAATAGATGGGCCTTATTGATACCCCTGTGTAAGCAGTAGTAATTTTTTGGGGATACCGTTGTCAAATCTTCTGCTTAACTCCCCCGGGCTGCTTAAGCTTTTTGGTGATTCACCTATTAGCACATCAGTTAACCGATTTATGGTATTGGAGTCACTAAGAGAACTCCTCTGTCTTTAAGGTTCCATGACCCTAATTCTCTTGGGTAGTTCTTTGCACTGATTTTTGCATCCTTCAGTCTTAGAGTTTTCTGTCTCTTAGTCCCTCACGGATAAGACTTACATCACATATTTCTTTAACGTTTCAGAGCAAGCCCGACGTTAATGTCTGAACTCAGTTCTTGTACAAATAACACTATCTTAGTAATAGGATCCTCTTTGTTCCACAGTGAAACACCTTCTCTCGGTGACACATTAAGAATGGTCACCTTCTCGCAGTCCGCAATTGTGTTCTCTACCCAATGCAAGACAAGGTATTCTGCTTTCAACATAAAAAGGTTAGTTTTGTCACCTGGTCCTTGTCGAATATTATTTTTGTCCGACAGAACGTTTAGAAAAGAACCCATTCGAGCAGTGAATAAGGCCGCGTCAGGAAAATTCGTTGCCTAAAGCCCGTCATTAGCTCTTTGAACTGAGCAGTGGTCTGAATTTTCCATTACCACCATGATCCATAAACTCATTCGCCTTCCTTTCGCTGCTCACTTTTGATTTGATTTGCGGCCCGGGTCAACCCCGGACAGATTTATTAATGCTTATTGCAAGCTAATTCTTAGAACTAACAATTTTCACTTAAAACTAAATATAAAAACTAAAGGGTGGGAGCGGTTAAAAAAAAGTTAGGATGTGAGGCATAGGTGGAAATAAGAGTGTTTTTAAGAGAGAGTTTGGTGAGATGGTAGTCGAAGAGAGGCAGAATATCGTTAACTTCACGAAGCATTCTAGACATTGGCTCCAAGTGTCCGTAAATCGTTCGGTGAAGATTTAGCCGGAAAAGTGGCACTTAGGTCTGTGCGAGGGTTTGTATTAAAAGAAATAAGTCGAAGTAAGGAAGGACAATCGATATTACCAACTAAAATTTGATGAATAAAGAGAATGTCGGCAATTTTTCGACGTATAGAAAGGGGTTGTAAATTTATAAGTTTCAGCCGATCAGTACAAGGTGGTAAGTTTTGGCTATCATCCCAGGGAAGACCACGTAAAGCGAATCGTAAAAACCTGCGTTGAACAGCTTTTATTCGGAGAATGTGTGTTCTGTAGTAGGGTGGCCACACCTGGCTTGCATATTCAAGAAGAGGCCTAACAAAGGTTATGTTAAGAGATTTAGTAACATAAGGATTGGAAAACTCCTTAGACCAGCGCTTGATGAAGCCGAGGGCAGAGTTGGCTTTCTTTATTATATTATCAATGTGAGAACGGAAATTGAGTTCTTTATCACAGATAACACCTAAATCCCGGAACTCATTCACTAAGGGAACATCAATCATGTCTCACAGAGTATTGAAGGTGCCCAATACTCACTCTCGTGTAGAAGCTAAGTAAGGCATTCTATCCAACGGGGTGGTCATGTTTTGATAAAATGAGAACCAACACCTTCTAAGTGCATTGCATAGAGAATTTACATTTAAATAAAGTATCTTCAATGCATTGGGTCCTTTTAAGGGTAATCTGCATCAAAAACTTATCCTTCACGATTCCTTGCAATAGTTCGGCTTTTTAAAAAGTAAAACCTTTGTCACGCCTTGATCGGAATACGAGTATTTCAAAACCGATTCGAACAGCAACTGAAAAAATATCCATAACCGATTCATTTGGCAAAAAGCTAAGCCCATCGCGAAAGCTTCCTCATATTTTTATATCTACGCCACCCCATGGACACACTTACCACATTTATGTCATTGACAAAAGTCCTTATCACATTGCCGTTCCAAAGTTGTCACATTATTTATGGATATCCTCCACAAAAAGCGCACATAAAACAATGAAAAAAAAAAAACTGCTCCACAAAAACTTACAACCCCACACAGCCAGCAATCGCCAAATGTGTGTCTACACACATTATGGCTGCCATTAAAGCTATCCATCCATTTTGCAACCCCCAATTGACGCATGCGTCAACTCCAATTCAAAAGCTTCCCGAAAACACCCCCTTGTAAGAATTAACTTTTCAACCATTCAACTTTTTTGTACCGCAGAACTTTTTTCCATAATTTCGAAATCGATTTTCACCAGAACGACTACTTCACAGATTCGCCTTCACTTTGCGATATCCCAAAACGCGAGTGAATTCTCTCATCTCTGCGTGTGTTGTTCTCTGCTGTAAGTGGTAAAAAAAATAAAAAATTCCTCACAATATCCTTAATTTCATTTCATAGGCAAACAAAAGAAAAATATCTCAAAAATTCAGTGAGCCTTTCATTATACGATTATATTCGAGCAATGGAAAAAGTATCTTAGTGTTGAGAATTATTGTTTCCTTAGTTTTGTGTGGCAAATCAAAAGTCATTTCACTGTTTCACCATCGAAAAGTGAGTTTCCCAAAACGAAGAAAAGTCAAAAAGTGCTTTGTTACGTTACCAAAAAGGAAGAAAAAAAAATCGATTAATTGATTTCTAAAAGAAATAACATCATTTCTTGATTAAATCTTTGTCATTTTTTATTTTTGAAAAAATTTGCAGTTTTCCGTGTTGAAATTTAGAAAAAATTTGAAGAGTGAAAAGTGAAAAGTGGAAAGTGGAAAGTGGAAAGAAAAAAATCCCAAAAAGCTCTCCGAAAATGTCGGTCCGAGAAAATAACTGAAGATTGTCGCAGGATAATTTAGAATTTAGCAGCAGATACATTTTTACAAATTCAATTTAGAGATAAAGTATCATTTACTCAAAAACTGGATTAAAAACAAAAAATTTAACGAAAATATCAAAATCGAACATCTAAGACTAAAATCAAAAACGAAAACAACAAATCTCAAGGGGATTCGTTCAAATCGCACCTCAATCCGAATTGTCTCTCTCTTCCTAGGTAAGCAAGGACATTTAGATACATTTCGTAATTTTTTCTTTTTTTTTTTTTATATAAATTTCTTTGATCGGGGATGATACTTACGAATATGATGATGACAATGATTATCATTTTCGAAGTCGATCAATAGAGACTACATACGAGTAGTTTCTGGGGAAGATTTTCAAAAAAAAAAAAATCCTCCTCTCTAACCCTCACATAACCTTTAACGTAGATTTCCTACTTCCACAAGACGTACGAAAGAAAAAAACTATGAAAGAAGAGACTGAGAAGAGAAAGAACAGAACAAGGAGTAATGGAAAAGAGTGGCTTTCGTGAAATGGTTGGGGCTTTTTTCCAATTTGGGGGGGTTCGGTTCTGACGGACAGGAGCTTTCGCAAATTGTATCATTGTACGAGTATATACGACTACATTCCTACATACTACATACCTACAACCATTGATTGAATGGTTTTTTTTTTTTTTTTTTTTTTTCATTTTTGTCCTTTTTCTCCATTTCATACGAGTCATACATATTTGTCTCTTGTTTTGCAAATTGGACAACAATTGCTGAAAAATTTGTTTCACTTAACAACGGTACATGGGGCCGTGTTAGAAGATGTAAAGTTCATTCAGGCAAAAGGGATGTTTGTGTACTAGAAAATGCTTAATTGGCAATTTTTTTTGACAAAAACTCTCCGTTTCGACATGCAGAATTTTATGGAGGAGAAGAAGAATTCTCGAATTACGGATAAAAGAACTCGTGGGCAAGGCTGATGATGGCTATTAAAAGATGGTTCTCACTGATATATCTATGTTGTGAAGGTCTTTTGCCTGTCAATGGTTGGTAGTTTATATACTGTTCACGTTCACATACATACATACATATGTACTATGCAATAGATCTATTATACTTTGTATTCAAGATGTACTCGTAAGATGCTGGATAATGTCCAATTATGGATGTGTTCTTGTATAAGAATGCGCATTTCATACAGAAAATCCAATGAATTGCCATATTTTCCTAAGAATCCTTTGGATACAGTACTTCAAGCGTTCCTTGCAGTCTTGATATTTTTAAAATTTTGGCAGAAAGGTCCATGGGTATGGGCGTAGGTATGGGTGTTCCCGACAAAGTCACTTTATTTAGAAAAAATTGCATGTCTTTGAAATTGTACTAAATAGTTAAACAGGTGAATGCGTTTTGTAGCGTGGTGATGGCGGATGTCCAGAAGATGTAGATGGTAATGCCAACGTAACCGTATCCAATTCATTATAATCCTCCTCCTCTCCATTTTCAACGTAGCAAGGTTCACAAACCCGTATATTATGCTTGGAGCAAGTAGCACAGATCCTCCATCGATTCTCTTACGAATATGTGGAGTTGCTAACTCAGTGGCCTACCGTCCCAAAAACACTTTTCTTTTGTTACGCCACGAAGGGTTGGTAAGTCAAAAATGCAATATCGACAAAGAACTGCCACACTCGTACTCGTATATAGAAATCATTTGAAGGAGTATGAACTTCTCCATTTGTTGCATTATAGTCGATGATAATCGGGGGTCTCCTGGCCCTTTCATCGATGGCTTCATCAGCGTATGTACTGTTGTGTCGAAAACATAAAATTTAAGAAGCAAAAAATTGAAGACTACGTCTCTTTTCTTTTCACTTTTCTTGAGTCCTTAAACTGATGGCGCAACTCGAGTTTATTCAATCGAATAGTGCCTATTAGAGTAGTATTTCTCGAGCACAATTCTTTTCCTTATGAGATACCGGTAAAAGATTTATCGATTGTTATATTGCAGCCCCTAGTAAGATACCTTTGAGCTGGACAAAGTACATATATAATGTTTTTTATACCTAAGAGAATATTTTGTCACTGAATAAACAAGCCAAAATACCTCAATCTCATATTTTCTAGAGTTACTACTTATTACCTACTTACTAGGTGTATACTGCCGGAAGCTGCATCTTTCACGTGTCGTAACCAACCGTTTGTCAATGATCAAACCTTTGGATGGTCAGAAGAATTGAGTAAGATTATTTTGAAACAAGGTCTAAATATAACAAAAAGCCGCAGTTTATCTTCCTGCTGCCGGCTTGGTCTTATGCGTGAATCATCAAATCTTTGGAGGCGAGATATTTGTTCAAATCTTTCGAAGGATATTACTTCTATACTCGTACGAACAGACATGTGAGAATTATGAAAAAGATCTTTAGTTTTCACCGAAGATGATTGTTCTGCACCAGCGAAAAGAAGAATATCTCATCTTCATTTATTTCGTGGCAAGATGGCGCTCTGACCAAATCTTTTTACGAGGCAGTTAATTTATTTTCTTAGCCTTCTTGTTGGTGTCCAGAACAATAGTTTCACCCAAAGAGGGCGATATGAAACTTTTTAATGCATCCGCTTTGTCTTCAAAAGTATCCCAACAATATGGTCCATGATTGGTTCACGCTAAGCAGTGTCAAGCATATTTTTTAGAATTTCTTATTTCGAGCCTTATTCCTCAGTTTGATTCATCTTAATTGGTCCTCTGTTGTTCTTCTTGCTATTCTCAGTATTCTGTCAAGTATGATGTTGAAGAAATCGGATGTCAGCGCATCGCCTTATCCGAATCTTTTTTTTGACATACAAGATGGAAGTAAGATCTTGAGCGACTTTTATGGAGTAGACTGCCTTCTTTATCATCATCCTGCACACACGGACGAGTTTTGCAGTGATGCCAAAACTATACAATGCTCTGTGTAGCTCGTCTCTATAGGAATAAATGGGTGGTGTGTATCAATTTGAAGCTGATGGGCTTTCTCCAAGATCTCCTCTAGTGGGAATATTTGGCCGATGACGGACTTCTTGGCTTGGCTTGGCTTATTTATATGGTAATAAATTATAAGAGTAATCGTCCATAGCAATAATGTCAGATAGTCAAGCAGCTATTTAAGCACTGGTCTCCTCTGTCATTAAATCGAAACTTGTATGGGAATGCCTACAAAGTCTTAACAAATTGGGCAAGAAAAACAGAGTATCTGTCTGCTAGGCCATGTGGGCATTGTTGGTAACGAGGCGGCGGACTCTCTAGCGAGAAAACCATTCTGCGGGATATGGGAACACACCCTACGTGAAGAATTCAGGAAATCGGAAAAGCAGAAAATGGCTAGAGCCTTTCGGGATCTCCAAGGTTTGAGACAAGCCAAGAATCTTTTAGGAGATTACAATCTCTCTGTATCAGTCTTAGCAAAAATAACATACGCATCCTAACTAGTTTCCTAACAGGGCATTAGAAACTCAGGGAATAACTTAGGAAGATAGGGATATCAGATGAAAGTCTCCGCAGATTCTGCAATGATTCCACAGAAACTCCAGAACACATACTGGAATTCTGCGGGGCACTGACCCAAAAAAGGTTTAAATATTTGGGAAAACACCAAATTCAAGAAAACGATTTACCAACCACGGATCCACTGCTCATTCTCAGATTCATAAAAGAAACTGGTCTGGATGACGTGCTCTGAGTAAGTTTTTCCTTGCCAAGGCTAAAGCCAGAGCATAAACACTCCACCATAATTCCTGGTGAATAAGGCTGTGAGGGGGCTCTGAAAGAGGGAACAAACCTCTACAAGCTATAAGAAGGGGGCACAATAGATCACAAGGTCGCTGTGTCCATGTTAAAAGGTTCGTTTTACCTGACAGCGGTGTTTGGTTCGTCATCACCGTTATATAATCTGCAGAAATACTCTCTCCAAAACCTCAGCATCGACTGCGACTCTACTGCGATTCTACTCTCTATCGGTTCTTTGTTTCTTTGTCTTTTGATAAAATTTCCGAATTTCATTCTTGAAGTAGCATCTCTTAATTTCCACGACCGCGAGCTTCTCATGATTTTTTCTTTTCCCACCCATGTAGCAGGTTAATCTTTTTACCATAAAGTGCCAGATAGCACTGAATAAAAAAACCATATTTCACGACACGAAGTATGCGTGATTTCTCATAAAATCCCGACTAGAAAAAGTACCTCTAAAAGAATCATCCTTTAAAAGACATATCCACAACCTTTCGCATAGTCAGGCCGTAATCAAATCCCTGGACTTGATCTCACAAAATTATTAGACCGTAATTATCTTTCATAAAGATGACAGAGCAGTTCAAAATTCACCTATGTCAGGCTGCAGAGATATTATAGGGAATTGAAGGGGCCGACGAACTCGGCAAAATTGTAAGCACAATACCTGGTATACCGATGATAACCTTTTCAAGTAGAATAAGTACAGTAGCTAATAGCGGAACAAATTTAAGATGAACTGCTGGGTCAAAAAGTATAGCGGCCAAATAAAAGTTGGACCTCAACCACTCTGAGAATTTGATCATTCAAAATAGGACACATCTCTGAGCTACCATCGGTGGCATCAATAGAAACTATCTCAAAGGCAAGCATGTAAGAAGGCTTGTCATTTTTATAAACGACTTCTGCAGAAGCTGTGCAAATGAGGAGAAGGGGGAAGAAATCCTCCACGTGCTTTGTGCATTCCCAACTTTCTCCTAAAACTCTTCTTAGAAGCATTCCTCTAAAATGACTTAAGCTATCTGTACGTACAGACGTTAATAGCCTCCCAAGTTTCGCCAGAGCTCAAACTGGTTCCAGAAGTAGGAAGATCACAGCTCAACGTGGCACTACAATGGACTAAAGGCCTAAGTGGGTTGGTTATTCCAATAGCCAGCCTTATCTTATCTTACTTAATCTTTTATTCCTTAAGCTGGTATTGGAACTATTCATGGTTACATGTATTTTCTACTACATAGGAGAATGCATAAGCTTGCTGACAAACTGGCAAGCTTGCTGACATTATCTCTGCCTTGGACTCCAGGGAAATAGAGATATTTCAAACAGACAGGACACACTTTCTGACTTTTCCGACACCAGAAAGAAACTAATTGCTCAGATCTGCTCAGAAGAATGCATGCTGGGAACAGTAAAAACCAACATTTGCTGAGGATTCACATTGACGGATGCAAAACAAATGAAGGAGTTGGAGCCGGGGTATACGGTTCGCACACAAAAGCATCCCTACATGTCAGTATAGATATTAGTAGCTCAGGCAGAAATTCACGCAATAGAACTCTGCATTCAGGAAATTTAAAAAACATAAAAGGAGTTGGGATTGCCTTCAACTCCTATAACTACTTTCCACAACAAATAAAATTCATCTGAATCGTGTGTCAGGACATAGTGGAAAACAAGGCAATGAAAAAGCAGACGAACTAGCCAGAAAAGGATCCGCATCTCAATTCATGATGCCAAGACCATTTTGTGGACTATCAACAAAAACCATAAATGAAAACATTAAAACTTGGCTAGAGAAAAAAAAGGTTCATTTCTGGAGGAAAACCGAAGGAAACATACAAACCAAAACCTTTATGCCAAACAGTTGTGAAAAAAAAAAAAACGAAACAACCACTACAACTAAGTAGAAGCCAGATTCTTCTCACAGGGCATTGGCGTGTGAATAGCACAAGACAATACATGCAGATTACATGTATGTAACGAGGACGTGGAAACAGCTGATTGCAATAGTTTAGTCAAAACACGTCGGCGTTATCTCGGTAATTTATACCTCAAAGCGGCAGACATTGCTGTCAGCTCACCTAAGGATTTGGCCATTTTTCTAACAAACTCTGGCATCTTAGATGAGCTTTAAATGGAATTGGAATTTAGCTAGAAGAAGAATTCAGATGTCGGTCTTTATCAGCAGAAAATATAGGAACGGCGTTATTTGAACTTGACAGGGCTATAGGCAGACACGCTTCTCAAACATGAGGTGGCATTGACCACTCATTATTTTAGTGACCATACCGAGTAAAACAGAATTAAGGGGTCTACCTTAGCCCATCTATCAATACTAAAGACTTTCCAATATTGAATACGAGCATATGGCACACGGGTGTTACGAGTACAACAAAAAAAAAAAAACAATTTTATAAGTCCTTTAGAGCCGCACTGCATATACCTACAAGTGCATCATGCACACTAGGTTCAAGTTTAAATCGGTACGTATGTAGATATATATAATTCTTCATTTTCTTCTCTGCATTGTGCGGTCATTTTAAAAAATTGTACACATGATGTCTTCACAATACAGGGCTATTGTAAGCCCCCATTGTATTGCCATTGAAAAGAAATTACAAAAACGTGGAAGAATAATCAATTCGGATTATTTATTGCATGTACGAGTATATTGCAACCTAGAATTTCAAAACCATGACCTGAACTACGAAGATATTAAATTTTCCTTTCATTTTATCCCAGGAATAATTCGTTAAATTTAATTTTTAATTATTTTTTTTTTCAAAAGAAAGATAGTCTCCTCAATTAAAGAAGGGTTTACGTTTCACTTGGTTTAGTCTGGCTACGGACTTTAAGTTAAAATCACTTAGAGGACACTCAAGTATTGCTCAGTCATTTTCATTGATAAATGCAATGACAAATAGCCTTGAAAAGTGGGTTTATAGTAGCCCCTTAGGCAGCAACCGATTAGGTAAGATACCTGGAAAGTTTACATGGTATCAGGTGCGAATCATCTCCGTGAAGTCGAAACGACTCTTAATTTACAACAACTTAGACACATATAAACGAAGAGACCTCTTTTAGACACTGTATACGGATGTGCACTACAAGTTGCCCGACCTCTGCCTTTTATTGTGCTAAGATGAAGGCTTAATCTTTCTTGCTCTTGCTCCAGGAACATCTAGAAACATTAATATTATCAGTTTCGGAATTTCAGATAGTGCTTTACATAGTAACGACTGATCTCATACACTGCAATAACTAAATCAAAGAAGCCTTCTTTTGGGCTCTTGACTGCTGAAAAGTAGAAGCCTATGTCTTACGTAAGACACTTGAATATATATCCAGCTTAGTGGATGTATCCCTACTATTACATTTTGGTAAATTTAAGAAAATGCTTCCACAGATTACATTATTTACCAATGTTTGAGCATGTATTGAGGAGCGCTTGCTGGGATTTCGTGCTGCTGTTAAGACGGTTACCTCAAAGCTACTTGTAAGATTTTGTGAGAGTAATTCTTCCACCAAAAGCTAGTAAAAATGTTCCTTGCCAGTGGAGATCCTTTTCTCTTTGTGGTAATGAGGGCAATATGAGTTTCGTGCATAGCTGAACTAGCCGTTGTTGCGAACCGTTGTTATATGTTTCCTCATTTTCAAAAATTCAAGAACTCTTGTCTAAGGATACAAAGGATAACTGTTACCTTCCGTGAGTTGCAGTGCCCAAAAGCCTCTCACTCGACTTGCTTAAACCACCTAAAGCGAGCACTTATTTTACCGCATTGTGGTTCCAGGAACTAGTTGCTTATATGTCATAGTCATCTCAGATGTTTCATGCGCACAGAAAAGGACAAACAAGTCCAGATCAGTGTCGTTTTATAGTTCGTAGACTTCGCTGTTATATCTTCGAAGCCTCGCAACACAAAACGAGATAAGAAATTGAAAAACTTTGAGTTGAAAATACCAAATCCACCACTGCTAAATGCTTCTGGGCCATAGAGAAACACTATTCATTTGTCTTCTTAGGCAAAAGAAACTGATATCCCTCACTACTTCATATTCTCTTCGTATGAAACCTCTCATTGGCGCAAAGTTTCAGGCGATGTTAGGGAGGCTGCAGCCTATTTCAGTTGATGCTATCTACTATGTTATCCGTCGCTGCCTTAACAAACCCGCCGGGTGAACCGCCCGTGTGTAAGTCATGTGAGCGGGGATTTCCACCCCGAAATGAAGGGTTTGTACTGCATGACAATAGAGTCGTTGTTATTTCCGCTGTTTAACAGCTGCAACACTGACTGATTCTTCGTTTGTGTTGATAAGTTTCTGTTTCATTGGCTTGACCTTGGTTTCTAGAGTTAATTAAGTTGGTACTGAACGAGCATGTCTCTATTTTCTCGACTGCATGCCTTTCATGATTTTGTTTTCTGTGAAAAAGAGTGATTATGTCAGTGTTTTACGTGAACACCTGTCGTAAGGACTTAAGCTCATGTATCCATGGGGGCCAGAATACGCCTGGCCATTGCTCACCATCTTTCGGTCATACCATACAGTCATGGCAGATATCACCCTCATGATACTCTCCAATAGAATAACCAACTTATGGAGGAGCTTCCCTGTGATTTAAGGTTTCAACAATAGCTATCATGACGCTTCCACTAGAAAGGAGCAGAACAAAGTTCGGGAAACTATTACTCTTATGGTTCTATTTTGGAGTCGGGACTACTGGTAGTCCATGCCGTTCAACAGGACCTTAGGACCGGTCGACCATTACATTACTGATAAAGTCCTCGCAAGTGTCACAACAATTGGATTAAAGGTGGTTTCAATCCATTTTCAAAGAAGGCGGAGGAATATGAAATCAATTTTAGGAAATTTTTGTAACTAACAAGCATAGGTCCAATGACAGACCCTTGAGGAACACCAAGGTTATGAGTCCTTGGGAGGCTTAGATTCATTCCAGTTATTATTTGTTGTATCCTATCTTCGAGATGGGAAGGAAACCAATAGCCCGTACCTCCGCGGAAGCCTGAAATGAAAAGAATTGCGAAATCGACCTGAAGCCATTTCTATAATTTTGATGTATTTCAAGATGAGTTAAATATCGGTGTCATATCCGATAAGGTATGTTATGATTTGTTTTTGAACGCCAACGCATAAAGTAAATATCGGAATGAAATGAGCCTTACATACACCGCCCCTGTCGTACCGTCGTCAGCAAAGGAATACATTGGATGAGAGATCGTTAATGAAAAAAGTGTCGTATAGAGAACAGAGCCCTGTGGCAAACCACCATTTATATCAGATATGATACCGTCCAGGATAATTTCGAATTCCTTAAAGAAGAGACTCAGCAATCCCAAATGCACAAGGGCCTGATGCCGAACTCTGTCAGATGCTCAAGATATATCAGGTGCAACTGCAGTTCCCCAAATCGATGTACGCTTGAGTTTCGCTTTTTGATGAGACATACTACCAATGCGGAAGCATATCTATTGGTCTGAAAATTGTCCTGCCGGTCATTTAAAAATTTTTCTGTATCAAGATACTTCGCATACCAAAGCATTTTTGATAGCGCATAAGTACGGTCTGAACAAAGGTCTTTCCACTTACTCTGCTATTTGGGGAGCGATTTTCAAAGGCTGGGTTAACTCCCTTATTTTGTTTTTCGTCTTTTTATCCTTGACTCTCTGACTTCGCCATGTTACTATCGAAATAATGCATGGCCTAGAAATTTATCAGTGTTCCCTAACTCTGGAGAGATAGCACATAAGTACAGTGGCCCTGTAGGAGGAGAGAGAATATGATTGAGCCTCTTTAGCTGACTTAAAAGAACACACCTTTAGAAGACAAACCAGCATATTTACTCGTATGTGTGTCTTTAGGTACTCTTGGGACGACTATACGATTGCGAAAGATACATCTCATATGATGTTCTATGTCCTCAGGTGTGAAAGGGACGTGTCACAACCTGCTAGCGTTGATTGCGTTGGGCATCGTTGTGACTTATCTTTGGAACTTGAAGCAATCTCTAAAGGGTTAAACAAGGGGTTACTGGCAAAAGTTCTAAGACTTCTCCTAACTTAATGCGTCGCTGTGACATTGGAGGTATTCTTAAAGGGGCTCTGTGGGGCTCATATGGCTCTCCCTTCTATAATACTGAAGGAGTGAGGTAAGTAAACAGGGGGTAGCTATTTTGATATTTTATTTCATGTAGGGACAATTAGCCTCAGTTCGCTTTCAGTGTATCCTACGTCATGCTTAAGTCTTTCTTTGAAAGTTTTCTTGAAAAGCCTGCAACGGGTTTCCGATTTTTGTGAAAAATTAGTGCATATCACGCTAATGTAAATAAAAAAAGCCTTTAAACGACCTCCTACAAGGCATTCTAACGTACATATCCACCCCCTTCAACAAACTCGTATAAGCCACTCGCATTCTCCCCTAGTACTTGGACATAACAGTGGTGGAAGACATCTCTTCGTTTCAAAGTTATTTGTTGTGGTTGGCAGTTGGCAGACATTCCATTCTGCATGAACTACTACGGCAGTGGTATAAAAAAAAGGAAAATATTGTGAGAACAAATATAATTAATTACTCGAGTTTGTTGTTAACCATTATGAATTGCAGTTATTAATCAAAGACAATCATATCACTCCCTGATGGTACCTCATTGTCCTATTTTCTAAACTTGAAATCGATTCATTGTAATCCCTTCCATGAGAGTACGAGTATATATCCTTTAAGCTTATTATGAGGTGAACGGAAGGTCAGGAACAAGTCCTTTCTGTTTTTGAAGAAAGGAAACATTTCCAATTCATTTTATGTTCACACAAATCACTACATAGATACGAGAGGATTAAGCAGATGAATGCGTTGTGTTTTTAGTATTTTTCAAAGTGTAATAAAACGAGAAGATTCCTGACAATGGGCCTTACATAGGTGTATTGTACAAATATGAGAAATGTAAGTTTTAATCAGAGTAAGTGGATTAGCAGGCCTATTCATCAGTTTCCACTTTAAGACGTCCCTTTTACTCGGAATACAGGACGGTGCAACCAGACCGTCTTCCGTAAAAATTAGCAGAATTCGCAGATTTTGAATTCTAAATTAAGTTCTGATGTGAAAAGCAACAAGAAACATGGGAAAATCTACAAAAATGTGAATCTCAAAGCAACCAGATTGAAAATCATTCAGGACCATTTAATCTTCCTTTCTGGGGTGCAAACAATAAGTTAACGCTTTGCATGCTTGAAACTGGCTCAACTCCTTGTACTCGGCCCTGGTCAGAAGAATTCTCTCATTTGACTTGATTAAGTTCTGTGAATAGCATTCCAGAAATTGTCTGTGTGCAACTCCTTAAAGATCCTTTCGTCATGGATTATAACAAAAACAAGAACAACGTTTTAGAAACTGGATCACGATTTTGGGTTAAGGACTAAGACTTTGTCAAAGTTTTGCACAGGAACACTTTTCCAAGTATTCTTCTTGAATAGTTGATGAGAGATTCTTTCTTGCAACGACGATTCAAGGTTCAGCTAAATTCATTGAGTCGAAACTATGTCCTGACAGAAGTGAAGAGTAGAATTTATATTTAAATACAACAACAGTGGTGCGAGTTTTACAACTTCCTTTGCTTAATTGTGTGTTGATTCATTGCAATTACAATTACTATGAATATCATAGTGAAGGACAGTACAGAGGATAGGGTACACACAACTGCAACGGCAATGGTAACCTTCTCAATAAATTTTAACAAGCAAACAACTAAAAATAACAACGCCTTCGCAGGAAATTAAATCAACCGCAGAGCGAACGTGACATCCTGGGTAAGCTTTTATTATTTATTCCAATACTAACGCAGCCATAAACCATATGCTACTCGAAAGATACTTTTCTGGTTTCCGGTTGTGTTTTTGGTTTCTGTATCCATTTTTGTTATAATTGTTTTTTCGTTCTTTTTCTCTTCCTTTTTAATTTAATTTACGGAATATTAAGATGTAAATGTCCTTGTTGTTTATCTATAAGATCAGTGGGCAAATTAATTTTTAAATAGGTAGATACTCAGTTTGGTAAGAAACAACTACTATTTGACTTGGAGCATATTCAGCCAAATAGTTTGCGAAAAGCCAAGAGTCGGCAGGTGAAACTGTGGAAAAATTAATTCAGTTCGGTGTATCTAATTCGACTAAGGCTGTCCGTGGAGAGTTGGAATAGCTGCGACTACTTTCGTTGTCCAACTGAAACTGAAGTTGAGACATTCTTTGTCTGCCATCTCTCGGCCTTTACATATTAAATCATCGAGTTAGCAAAATGTGAAAATACAGACTCCTTGAAAAAGAAAAGCGTAAGCGTTTTGGCATTCATCTATTTCATCGCCTTCTGCAGTGGACTTGAAGATTTTTTGACTACTTGAATTGTCTTAGCCTATGGCGCTGGGTAGTAGACCAAAGAATGACTAGATTTCTACTTGCCTTTGCTTAGTACGAGCATCGGCGTGTGTCTCATTGGTATCGAAATTAACTTGCCAAAGTATATCTCAACGAGTACCAAGAACACATAAACATTTGGCGGACGACTAACGACAAAATCTTAAGTAGCCATAGCAAATGACAGAATCAAGCTTTTTTCTTGTAAATCACTGCCAACTTTCACGTTATTCCGGTCTTAATACAGATTGCGTCTAATTTTTCTTCTCCATTCTAAGAAACTATTCAAAAACATCGGAATCTGTGCACGGTAAGAGGCTTGCTGGATAAGATAAGAAAGATAAGAAAGAAGAAGAAAGGATAAGAAAGACAATGTTCTAACTTAGTTTTTGCTTAGAACAGTCAGGATGGAGCTCAACCTTTAAACATTAAGGCTCTGAAGATAGCGCAGTCTGTGAATAACTGCCTACAAATCCGTACCCCAAATTAGTCGGGGTTCCTTCTTAATGTTCGCTTCACCTCTACCAAATTGTCCCTCAGGATGAAATCGACAACTCCTTCGACTGGAACGTTTATGTTTGCTTGTTCTTTATTTCTTAGCCACCAACTTTGGGCTGTGTGCTTTTTTAAACAGTTCAATATCACCATATAGTTTGTATAGTTCGCTTTTGGGTCTTTAAGCCCCGTCAATGCAAATGCGACCCACAAAACTCAAAGAATTTCGCATTGAAAATGGTAAAGATATCCTTACCCACTTCGCTAACCTCGATGCTTCTGCACGAGGATCTCAAAAGGAGTCTTTATCGGGTTTCTTGGCAAAGTCTTCTTACTCATTTACGTTCAAGACACGAGTAAACATTGGTGGGCAAGGTAATAGCTGAGCCAAGGTATATAAAGTCCCTGCCTACCACGGTTATAGCTCTCTGTTTATTGTGAGGTTTTGTCCGATGTCTGTCGTAACAACTTACTTAATTGTGCGAGTTATAGATATCTCGAAAAGATCACTTTCCATCTTTAAGGAGCAGTGAGCATTGTCCATCATCATATGACGAGTTTGGCAGGAATGCCGAGGCATTGCTCTGTAAAGCTCGCTGTCACACAAAACCAATTGAAAAAGATGGACATCTTGAGTTTTTTTTTCTAGAATCCGCCATAGTGTAAATATTTGGTTGATTGGGACTAATCAGGCCTACCGATGGTGGTCGATTATATCCTTGGTAAGGTAAATAGCTTCAAGCATTTGCACAAGCAACCGGATCCAAAATGAGGTTTTAAGAGGACTGATTTTGGTGTTTTTACAATTGACGTTGTTGAGAGAATCTGCTTTCTTGTAGGTGGCAAAGCAAAAACTCCATTCTAGATGCATACATTCTGCTGATCAAGTCTTGTGAATGAGTTGTTACTCAAGTCATATTCCGCTGGTCAGGTGAAACCCAGCACATCAGTTGCGGGGCTTCTGATGACTTCTTGTCACCGATGATACAGAGCTTCAGCGCTTTATGTTGATTGCATAAGAATTTTGTCAAAGAGCAAGAAAAATTTGTTGATTTGTATGGTGAGCAGATTCGACAGTATCTTGCAACGGGTAGGGGAATATGAAATGGATATTTGAGTCCTCAAGTAGGATTGGCCAACCCAAATTCATTGGCTTATACATACATAGACTGTTGACCTTAGCCCTCTTATAAATTTCTTCAGCTGCTTTTAAATGTACTAATGCAGTTATTTAGGACTGAAGCTGAGTCCCTATATCGATCACCGATACTCTTCATTTCTTACCCCTAAGCAGCTGCATAACTGTTTCAAAATTTGAAGTAAGAAATCGGCTTTGGCTTTTTACATAGTTTCTTCAAAAATATCTCCCGAGTTAATGCAGCATTTTTCTCAACTTCCTCTAACCTTCACTGCGTGATTTTTTCGACATTTTACTGCACTCCGCTGACTCTAAAGTTGTTTGGCTTTTTTATTTCTTTGTTAGGTCTGTAATCGAGGATGGATCTTGCTCTTTACCAGCACTCTTTTCCCGTAAGTCTATTTCCAAGCGTATCGTCTTTGATTGTGCAAGTTGGTTAAAGTTGTTGGTCCCATTTGGGCACTACCGAAAAAAAAAGACGAAATCCTTCTGAATTTTTCGGAAATTTTGAATTGAATTTGAAGTCTCTCCAAGAACGCCGATGTCCATCTGCTCTATTTCAAAGACAGATGTTCGATAAAGAAGATAATTTATAGATACAGGTACACTCTGTAGCTTAGAAAGGCGTAGTTTTAATTCATCATTCGATCTACCGACTATGTTGTAGATCAGGCTTCATTTAGAATATACTTTTAGAAAATCTCAGGCACCTTTCTAAGGATCTTCTTTAGAACTGGAATAATGTAACTTAAGGACTGAAATAATACTAGAGATACAATAATACCTGCATCTAAACTTCTGTAAAATTTCAGCTATTCATTGAACGTTTAAGCTACTGCCTTCGAAGTGAATAACATGCTCTACTCCTATTTGCATCTCCTTAGAAGTGTATTTATAGTGCGTCTGATGTGCATAGGACACGCGCCACTCATGTATGTCCACCTGGGTAGGCGCTTTCCCTTGCATATCGTACTTTGCCATGAAGCTAATTTCACGCCGGGAATTGTAGACCTGTCACGGAAGTCAAAGCTCATTGGCAGGTTAACATGTTTATCTATATCCAAGGGCTTATTCTGCATTTTCAAGATGTAGTTTTTTGTCTATGTTGGGGCAAATCCAGGATGAAAAGGATTCAAATCAATTCCAAGATAATAAAGCAAGTAGGCCTGAAGTAAATAAAAAATGGTACCCTTTCTCTTAAAATATAGTCAATTTTATCTGCATAGTAATTTCACTTACATCTTCAAATCCAAGAAGATTTTAATTTAAACGGACACTGTACACGGTACACATAAAGTACACGACCGATAATCCTTTTGTCGAGTTCGTCTGGTTATACAAAAAGTTACTATTCCCCAAAAATTCAATCAATCTTGTCTTTTTTTAACAATACAGTTCCCACCAAGCGTGGAGGGGCTAATGGACCCAAATAACCAGCATCATTGTGAGGGAATCAAAGTGTCATATTTAAGTGCAGTCGAGAAGTACATCACAGTACACCTACATTAATTTACGAGTATTGCATGTGCTTGCACTCTTTGCAAAAAGGAACAATGCTCGTCCAATCGTCACTTCAATTTTTCAAGTATATTGAAGTTCAATGACTGAGGATAACTCCTTTGATTAACCCGAAACCGCACAAAATTTCTTTAAGGAACTGCGACGTGTAACCAAGAAACAGCACTTTATTGTGTAGGTGTACCTGAATGGCTTTTAATGAAAGTTTTCCCATTTATTTTGAACACAGATTAGTACACATCCTAGAGCCACGTCTGAAATCCTGTGTCCTTACCTTGGCTACGTACCGGTAGAGTGTCATACAAACTTAAGGATGTAAAGACTTTTACTAAGTACTCCAAGTTAATTATATTTTTCAAACAATTTGAATGAAAACATTCGAGTTCCAATTTCTTACAAGAAACATCCAATGACTTTTCAGTCTACTCGTAATAGGTTGTTTGCGAAAATTCTAAGCCAAGTTGATGCTGTTCAAAAATCTGGGCGAGTTTCTATATAGTATTCTTCTACGTATACGAGTAAAATACATTCAAGTAAATAGTACAGTGAATGGTAAAGAACTCTTTCTGTAGCTATCTCACAAGGCTTTTCATTAGCCCTTAGTTCGGTAGTGAACTTCCTCAATCGTTTGGGAAAGTAAATTGCCTTCTTAGCTTCACACAATCTATATTAGAGAAGTCAAAACTACAATAGAACTTGCTATATACGATTACCGGTCTAAAAACCAGTAAATATACGATGATAACCACGCTTATAACGAGATATCCATCGACAGACAAAAAGATCTCAGGCGATCACATGAATGTGTAAATATATTAGGAAATTATTTTCCACATCTACTAAAGATGTATCTGTTGTTGACGCAGGGTATTGGATCTGCTACAGGGTACAAGTAAGTTGCCGCCACTTGAAAAAAGATGGCCCCACCAGTAAGTTATGTTTGACATTTTCAAATGCAAAACGTCATATCGTAAGGTTGGACATCTGTTAGCACCATAACCTTAAAGTTGTCAAGGGTTTGAATCGGCGTCACATAATTTTTTTCCGTACGAAAATATGGAGTTTTGGGCCGAATAAGCATCATGTGCGGGAACTTTGGATGTAATTCTTTAATTTGAAGAAATCTGCAGCAGATACGCATCGATTGCTTCTAGAAGCATATTGTGAGTGCGAAAACATGTCGTGATTGATTTCAAGAGTTTAAAAACGGTGAGTTTAACTTCGAAGACAAAGAACGTAGCGAAAGGCCGAAAGTATATGAAGACGAGGAATTGAAAGCATTATTGGAGGAAGATTCGTGTCCAAGGCAAGGAGAGCTTGCACTTATATTACGCATGACTCAGCCAGTGATTTCAAATCGTAAGGAATGTTTCAAAAACGGAAGGGTTTTTTGGATCGTAAGTCACTGGTGATGAAAAAATAATTCACTTCGATAACCCAAAGAAGAGGAAATCATGGGGACTACGTGGCCATGCTTTAAAATCGACAGCCAAGAAGAATGTTCATGAAAGAAAACACAACAAATTATTCTCCTGCTCGTCCACATGCTGTGGCGCTCGAACTGATTGACTTTTGCTTTAACACAAGCTTTCAAACGGGGTGGCCATTGGGCTATAGAGGCACGTACGGTTTCCATGGAGATCGTGGACGTTGCTCTGGTTAATGCTGTTTTAAGGCTTTCCAAATTTCTGTGGGGAGTCTTGTAGGCTATGTTCTCCAATTCTGACAGCAAACCATAATCCAGTGGATTCAGATCTGGTATCCCTGACAGCCAATCTTCTGCTGGTCTAAAGCCAGGAATAATGACTCTGATCCACTCCGGCGTGGGTTTGGCTTTGTGCGCTGAAGCAGAGTCCTGTTGGAAAACCCATCTGTGTCTATTACAAAGGGTATTGGTCAAACCCTTCACACGTGTTGTTGTCTAGCACATCTATTTGGTGAACCATTGCACCAGTTCTTACATCTTTTTCACAAAAATGGAGGCATGTGACACCATGGTGAGAGACCCCCCAAAAAACCATTACGGAAGCGGAATGATGTCAACGTTGAACCCTTGGAACAACTGTTTTCGCTTCCTTAGATGAAATTTGTCATTTTGTTTGTTGAAAACTTCTTCCACGGTAAATAGAATGTTTTCATGGCCATTGTCTGCGTACCACTGCAAAAGTCGCTTGCATCTTTCAAGGCTATTTTTCTTTTTTGTTGAGTTAGAATATGATCCGTGAACCGACAATAGGCTTTTAAATGCAGGTCATCTCGAATCAGCCTAGACATAGATCTGATTGATATACCCAATTCCTTGGACATGATCTTTTGCTTCCTAAGGGGATTTCTCCGAATTCGTGCACGCACTGCCCTTACTAACGCATTCGTACGGACGAAGCGCGGGCGGCCACTTCTTGGCCTGTCTTCTACTCCAGACAATTTGGCGAAGCCACCAATAGCTCGATTAACGAATATTCTCGATATTCCGAGTGGTTTCATCAACTTGAAAATTTGGTCACCACTCTTTCCGCACTTATGCAAAGCTATTACTGCAACTCGATTCTCTTTAACGCCCCACTCCATGTTAATATTGGAAATTGTGTAGCAGAACTTATGGCAGGACTAGGAAAAATGCTTAATGCCTCTGGTCCTAAACGCAGATAGTAACTCTACTCTACCGTGTTTCCATCCTTAGTACTGCGAAATAAATTGTAGGCCCCACAGTCTGGTGTGGTCCAAGTGATTATCTCTCAAAGTAGGGAGGTATGTCCACGGCTCATTGCCGACGGAAATACCACTCGTTTTCATAGGCAGAAATTATGACAATTGAACATTCGCTATTGGCCGCCAAAATGCTGGTAACACAAGAAATTATTTTTTTTCTTAATCTTCAGTATATATCTTGGGAGTCGAACCGCAACTTGTGAAGTAACAGTCGACGAACCTAGCAACCACCGGCTCGTCAAAATCGTCTAGTCTAACTTTTTACCATAACTCCTGCTTCAATTTCTTTAAAGTGCTTCTCGGCGTTAAAGATATCTTCGTTATTGCTGCGGTTAAAACAATCGATTGGTCGTTGTCGACCTTCTTGAAACTCCTGAACACCCGGGATACTTGATACTATACTCGTAATAAATCTAAGTTACAGTGTTTCGACCATATGTCTGCCGTCGAAAGGTTGATTACATTGAAACCATTTTCGGAGACATAAGGCATCATTTGTCTCCATATTTTAATAGTGACCCTTTACTTCCTTGTTATTCAAATCAGCAATAAAAATCATGAAACTGTGCTAAGTTCTTTTTTCGTTGAACTTCAAAAATCAATTTTTCCAAGTTCTTCATTTCCCCATTTGAAGATGGAACTACATATCAGGCTTAACTTGTGAAAGTAAGTCTTTTTGTGGATTACAATTTGGTTTGAGGGCAAACTGATATCTAAACCATCGCTGGTTTTTTACTTCATCCTCCTTTAGTTTGGTGACTCCCATCACATTTGAACAATATCGTTTTTAAGTCGACTTCTTACCAGGAGGAAAAAATCGTTCGAAGGAACGATCACGACAGCGTGAAGCGCCTTTGGTAAAATACAAACCGGTCTATCGATGATTGCCTGCTACCTCCCTACGGCTGGTCCTCAGTTGCTATCTTATTTATGTATTTCTATAAAAGAGCTCTTCGCATCTTCACCCAACATCAGTCCTTTCACTGCTAGTACGAAGTAATGTTAGAGTTTTAGTTACGTTTATCATTGTTAGTTTTACATTAGGCTGTGGGTTTTAGAAGTTATTCTCTCTCGTCATGTTGACTAGTTATTTGGCTATTAAAGGGACGGCCGACTCATTATTGTAGAAATGTTTTAGACGTGGTGCGAGATTCTACCCGATGCGAGTCTTCTGTCAACCTGATTTATCGTGAGTCCACCCTCTTCTCTAAAAGCTCCACATCTCAGACGACATCCCAGTGGACATCAAATACACTCAACAAACTATTATATTAAGATGATTCTAGGGATTCTGTCAGAATAAAAATAGGAGCCGACAATCCTGAAAATTCATTACTTAATTTGGGATTATGTCCTACATAATCGTCTCCTTATCGCGGATTAGCAAAGGTTATTTGAAAGTAGCTGAAAGGCCTGATGATAAAACGTAGTTTCACATAAATGAGCCCACAACCGAGAAATCTTTGAACCACGAATACCGACTTTTTAATCTGAGAAATGTTTGTGGTATCTTTCCGACTGTGTCTCTAGGTCAATACTTTCACCTAAAACTTGAAACTTATAAACTAGTATCCCGTTTATACTCGTGTGTGATATTTAAAATCAACCCTAAAACTTTTGAAATCACTAACAAAAGGGTTAAAACTTGCAAACTCTTTTGAATAACTTAAAATTACGCAACACCTACCCATGTATCCGTCCCTGAACAATGAAAGCAGAATCACATTAGGATAGGGTCAACCACGAAACTTTTAAGACAATGTCACCATCAAGGATGTAAATAGTGACAGATAGATACACGTTCATGCATAATCAATACCTCAGCCCAAGTCGCAATCTTTGATATGTTGTCTATAAAATCTTGCATAAACCGGGTGAGTTTGTAAACTTAAATACAAGACCCAACGTTTCCCTCCAGTTTTTCCGCACTTAAAAGAGTTTACCCTCGACCCAAGCCCTATTCAATATTTTTTTCTTCTTTTTTTTCCAAACAATAGACCACTCAATAAAGGATACCAAGTCAAACAGAATCCACAAAGTAAAAGAAAACAAACAAAAAACTTCCATTCGACCTCATTTTTCATTCCTGCCTGTCAGCTCTATTAACCTGCAGACCCTATAATCTATACATTCTCCCCCAAAAAAAAAAAACAAGAAATGCCGAAACTACATTTTGTATCCTTTATGGGGCAACTATTACTGGAATGAGGAGTTCCTTCTAAAACGTCACTCTAACAGCAACAAAACGAAAAACAACTGCAACAATAATTTTCCTGTCCATTAAGGTGGAAACAAAGTTAAAACAATTTTCTTCACACATGCCAAGAGTTTTACTTCTATTTCTGAGATTCTACGAACACACCCGGATGTGGTCTCGGTGCTGGAACATGTTTCGATTGCACTGGCATCATTGATATTCTTCGGCCAGTGCTGCTACTTTTCCTCGATTGTGTAATTCTTGGACGGTATTCAAGTAGGGTGTTTGTTTCTCGTTTCACGTTTCTCATTTCTCCAACCGGCTACGTTTCACTTTTCTCGAAGGAATCGATTTTTCCTTGTCTCCTGTGGTGCCCACTCTCGTGGTGCACGTTATGGTTTCATTCGAAACTAAGACGCATTTAAAATTAATGAAATATTTTTATGCGTAATTTCGTCCTTGTGCTTGTAACCCGTGCGGTGAAAAGTATTTTTTTTTCCTCCTTGAAAATATGCTCATGTAAATGTTAAAAAATTCGTAAAGTTTTCGTTTTTTTTCTTTTGAGTTTGTTTTCTTTTAAGAAATGTGTTACGCTTTATCAGATACTTTTAAGTTCAAAGACGAAACGCAAATACTTTGTAACCTTTTGACGGCAGGATAAATAAATGCTTTACTGCAGTGTATTAGCGAAAAAGGCGTAGTTGGACTAAGTGAATGCAGTATTTAATATTTTTCACCTAACCTTTAACAAAACACAGAGAAACCTTTCTTTTACAAATAAAAAGAAGGTAATTCTGGATCCATTTAACAAAACCCACTTCCCTCATTCAAAATGTTGGCGAATTGCATTGGTCAAGGACTAGAATTAAGCCTAGGGTGGCTAGTTTGCTTAAAACCCACTAAGTCTATAAGACAGTTTGAATGCTTAGATTTAATAAAGGACTACTAAACCACTTCAACGAGGCATCCGAATTTTAGGAATATGGTATGTACCTCGACTAGGTGGAAACGGTTTTTTCATAGCCCGAAAACCTACAGATTAACAAAAAATCGAATGGATTCCATTTAGAGAATTGGTCTAGGCATTGAAAGTCTCAAGAAACATCACCAGTACCGCCACCAACTTAAATGAGAAAATACTTAGCTATGGCAAGAATAACAAAGGAGAAGATTTAAGTACGCAAGATTCATGAAAAAACCTGGAAGAAAAATACAAGAGCAATGCAATTGTGTTCCAAATTAAAGCCTCCTAATCGGCATACTATATCCATAGGCTGGTTATATTTTGTGCCAATCGTAATACTTGAAATACGTTGAGAGAACTTGTTATGAGTAAAGCTACCTCGGTAAGGAAAGTGACTGCGAATTTTACACATACCACAAACTTCTGTATCAAGCAACAGCAGTCAAATTGTATCCTCGGTCAGTTTATCATATACTGAGTTGCGGCTTATATCCCTTCCTGATGAAGACGTAGTTAAATCAGTGCTGTCAATAAAATCAAACGCCACCGGTGCTGACCAAATTGATCCAAGGTTTTATAAATTACTACTGCGCTGTACCTTACCACTTTTGACATTCCGTTTTAAACAGCATTATAACTACTTTTGGGCTCCCTTTTAGATAAAAATAAGCCGAAAGTGATAACTTTTAAACAATCCTAGGCATTTGGCACAACAAACAAAACTATTACAATTCACATATACATGTACGCTTTCGAGAGACAATGCGTTGAAACCAATGAACGATCCTCTCGTTGTCTTACGATTTATGGTGGACTACCGCAAGAATCAATTCTTAGACCGATACTCTTTTCCCTCTATATTTATGAGCTTCCGCTCTAGTTCACCATTGCTCAATATGTTTGAACGCCGATGACGTGCATTTCGTCTTCAGTGACTTCATTACCAGTTTAGATAAGGCTGGCGCGAAAATCATTAAAAACCTATTACTCCTAACTACGAGTATACCCGAATGGTCGGTCAGTAACTTTCTTTGTCTCGGACTGAATAGTTCCAAGGCAACTGCTACCCAGAACGAACCACCTGACATATCTGTGTGTCCACTTATTACGCTCGTCTCTAGCGCAAATAATCTGGGACTCTGTTTTAGCAATATTTTATATGGAATGTGAAGATGAACCATGACATCGGCAAGCAATTAAACAACTGTAACGTCTAGCCACAGGCAAAGGAGCTATTGTTTTACAATCGAAGAAATCTATTAAAGACACAGCAGGCAAATAATGGCAAATAACAAAATTTGTAATTGATGAAATTTTGATGAAGCATTCGCTCTACTATCGCACAAGAAGCTTAAATCACAGATTTTACGGAAACCAAAATTAGCGAGTGGAAAAAAGAATTTACCGGGGAAGTGCAGTGAAAAAGGATCACATATTCTTCGAAGCATTCTATGAAAATAAGCAATAAGCAGTCGACCACGAAATATTTAAATGTTTTAGGTCACATGACAGCGGGCTTTTGATCCTTTTAAAAGAGATTGCTACTTTAATTCTCGCCTCTACAGATCATTCTTGGCAATTGTTGTTTCTTTGAAGAAAAAACACAATTAAGTCATTTTTCCAATATCTAAAGTCTCTTACATGTATGTAATGCAAAATTTCGGTCCCTACTACTATCGCAATTGAAAATTGACTTTAACTGATTAGTCGTGCTTTACTTGAGGTTGATGTCCAGGGCGTGCTAAATTAGAAAAGAAACAGCCTTTGTTCTGCAAAAAGTAGACGCCGAAGAAATATTGTGATTTTCAATATTCCAAAGAACTATACAAACTATACAAAGTCCGCTGACAAGGATTCAACTTCAAGTAAGTGCCCCTTTCGATCAAATTAAAAGTGGAACATAGTTCGTGACATTGTAAAATATCACCGCAGGCACAGCCTTTTCTCCTTTAATTGCTTTTCTAAAAGTCGCATTTCATTGAAGTTCCATTGTCTTTTTAAAACAGAATTTAGTATCCTGCCATTTACCTATTTCAAATGGGTTTTCCGACGGGAATTTGAATTACCGATCAATAACATCAATTAAAGACATTTCGACTCTTTTCATATCCATAATAGAAGGAGTCAGATGCTGTTCAATCCCATAAGACAGCAAAATCATTAATATGCGAGTTTTGGGCATATGTATGTCACTATCCTCCGGAACTATATTCGATGGAGACTCACACTTTCCAGTTGGTGCCAAAATAAACTCTACTGCATACTTTAATTTCTTGCACCATTAACAGCAGCCGCATTATCGACCTTATTTTTTAGGGAAATTTGCCATATAATTCCGAGCCAAAAGACCTACAAAACAGCAACATCTTATATGTGTCATGAATCTCCAAGCTACTCGTACATATAGTATTCGACAATTTTGCTAATTTGAGCATTTATCGAGATGAAAAAGAACCTTTTACTAACTAAAGAACTATAATGGCGAGAAATTATCAGTGGGCTCTATTTCTTCTTCTAATTTCATTTTCCACCGAACTGAAGCTGCAAAACTTTCGTGTTAATCCATATTATGTAAGGTAACTTCTACTTTCGTGCACCATGTGGTAGTCCCTGCTACGACGTCCCTCGGGGTTAGACCCAAAGATTTTTTTACCGGACCTCTGGTGTCCAATCGCTCAACATGGCCTAGATATCTCAGGCGTTGGATCCGTAGAAGGCGGCGGACTAAACCGAGTTCTATACAGTTCGAGTTCGCTGAGTGTTTTCCTCCATTATCAATCAATACAAGTAGAATAAAAAATAAAATCTTTCGAGAGAGCACTGTGCACTGTCTTCTTCTTCTTCTTATCCTTTTATTAACCCTTTCCTCGTTATACGAACTTATGCGTAACGAGTTTCCCATTTTTACTGCAACGCTGCTGCTCCGCTTATGGGGTTGGCTAATGTCGCAGACCGCAGAACGCGTCTACATAAAACTCGGTCCTGGATCGCTTTAGTGGTTAACCCCAGACGTTGTTGCGCATTTTCCATCTGAGAAATCCAGGAATTCTTTTTCCGACCTCGTTTTCTTACAGTTGGAGTGACCGTAGTTGATAGTGCCTTTTTAACCGGATTATCCGCAGATCTTCTTTGAACGTGGCAATACCAACTTATTCTATTCGCCTCAAGCTGTTCGGTTACCGAATTCTTTATATGTAGACTTCCTCTTATACGCGTAGATCTAATGCAATCGCGTTTAGTGACTCCACTAGACATCCTTAACATTTTCATTTCCGCTGCCGTCATTTTGTTTTTAAACGCTTCGTACATTGTCCAGCACTGTGAACCGTATATAAGAGCTGGTCTAACAACCGTGGTGTAGAGTTTCCCCTTTAATTTAAGTGGAAATTTTCGGTCGCAAAAGATTCCCGAATTTTCCCGCCATTTCATCCATCCCACACTCACTCTGTGGTTTACGTCGTCGTCACATTTCGCTTCCATGTTAACGATTGATCCTAAGTACTTAAAGATAGTGCTTTTCGGAAGAACTATTCCGTCTAACATTATATCCGGAACAGGTCGCAACGGATGCGCAAATGGGCACTGTGCACTGTATCTGATCTTAGCACTGATATAACTCCCTTTGAATTAAGAGCCAGGGAAAAAGCTGTTCTAAACTACATTGGAGTTATACGTGCAAATGGTGATATTCTAGAGATGCCGCACCCACGTCTTTTTCAGATGACAACATACACTTTCTTTTGCCCTCGTGTACTGCCAGACTTATTTTGGCATCCTTCACCTCAAAGCTTAAGAGAAGTTCATTGACGGCTCGCTGTTTCTCCAACCATATTAATGTCATCATAGTAATATCGGGTTTTCCAATAGAGACTTGACAACTTTGAATTTAATTTGTGAACGCACTCTTTCATTAATCATCAAACTGTCACTGTCAATTTATTCAGTAAACTCAACATTTTCATCATGGTAAAGCAACGTCTGCAAGTTATAAAAAATTTTCCACCGAAATTCGGAGTCGGTGACTGTAACTTTAAGAGCGTTAATTCAACTTCAGTGACGAAGCTCATTTTTGGCTCAATGGGTTCGTAAATAAACAAAATATGCGTTATTAGTCGGCTGAAAATTCACATGTGCTTCATGAATTACCACTTCATCCACAAAAAATAACTGTTTGGTGCGCTTTGCATGACGGCGGCGTTATTTGGCCATATTATTTCGTCGACGATAACGATCGTCACGTTACTGTGAATGGTCAGCGTTATCGCGCCATGATCACTGATTATTTTTAGCCCGAATTGGAAGATATGGACTTGGACGACATGTGGTTTCAACAGGATGGTGCCACAAGCCACACAGCACACTTTACAATCGATTCATTGAAGAGTAAGAATGGTGAGCGTATTATCTCAAGAAATGGGCCAGTCGATTGGCCTACTCGTTCGTGCGATTTAACGCCGCTTGACTATTTTCTGTGGGGCTACTTTAAGTCATTGGTTTATGCCAACAAGCCGACGACGTTGGAAGAGCTCAGAGCCGACATTAAACGCGAAATAGCGGCCGTTTCGGCCGGAATGTGTGGCCGAGTCGTTAAAAATTGAGTTCAACGAATGGACCGCTGCAAACGTACCCGCGGTGGCCATATGAAAAAAGTCGAGTTCCATTCCAGAAATGTTTTGATTGTACTTTAAGCCGATAATAAAGTTTTTGAAATATCTCAAATGGTTTGCGTTTTATTTTAAAAAAAAAGTTGTCAAGTCCTTATTGGAAAACCCTTTAAAAGTAATTGTGCGGATTTGCAAAAGATCGTGCCTATTTAATAGGGCGTTTGACACCGTGCTGCCTTTGTTTAAACCTTTCTTGATATTGAAAGCCTCGGTTAATTCAATACCAACTTAGACTGACCGATAAGAACCTTTCATATTTATCCTGTACAACCTGTGAGGTTTTACATCGTGTTGTATAGCTTATCAAGTATCTCTTTTCTATAACTGGTGGTCCGCGAGTGCTTATTTGATTAACATTGTTTATGAATGGTTTTAGATGTTCAGTCTTATTCCACTGAAATTGATGCAGTCAAATTTCTTCTGAATCGGACAATCGATACTGAGATTCGATGCAGCGGATGTGCTTTCCTCCGAATATGAATATTTTACAGATAAGCTGGGGCATGTTGTCAACTATATCATCTCCAGCTGAATGAAGTAGCTGCACAAGCAGTCTGCGCCAGCAACTTTGTAAGAATTGACTTGACTATTTACATCTTTAACTTATCCTACTTCAGGGGAACAAAAGCATCTATCGTGTTCCTTGGAATTAGCACGACTACGGTAAGGTCAATTATATCTGATAAGTAAATTTTCTGGTGGAACACGAAAGTGCAAACCAGACTCCAAACCTTCTACCTTCCTGCATAGGGGCCTTTCTGAGTATTCCTGTTATTTATATCAAAGTCTCCACGATCAAGCTAAAAGGAGCGGTTTTCGGTACCACACCCATTGCACTATTGATGACTTGTCGCTTGGTACCAAAAGCACGAAATCGTCTTATCCTGTAGGTACTCAGGAAAGATTTCGGTCAGAGTCTAAGAAAAAGGGTTTTGTCGAACCTTCGCAGATTGCTCTAAAATATATCCGAAATGTGGCGCTGGTGTCTTTTGGAAGACGAAAATTTTTGCAAGCTAAAGCTAGTTCGGCAATACGAATAAAAGGCTTTGCTGAACACAGTGGGAAGGGTGAATTCACTGAGTATTATTTGGGTCCAGGTCAAAACGGGTTTAAGACTCAGAAAATCATTTTTCAGGACACAAATTTATTGCGTCCTTGGTCATAGTGTGCATTGATTCTCCAAGCTATCAGTAGATCAAATGAATGCTTTTCGATACCTCTAATAGGTCCGCGATATTCCCTTTGTGCCTGAGTAGGAAAGGCTATAGCCCTCTTACTGGCATTATGACAGATATCTACGCCTTTGCTAAGCACATAGGTATGCTGGTCGTAAGTAACACAGGGTCTTGGGTTGTGATATCGCTAGAAATATATCGACACGTTGAAGCACTATCTCTGTGAAATTCAAGCCTCCGCTAGTTGATGGTATTCAGCGGTGACAGCGCTTGTCACTTAGGCAATCGTTTATCTTTTCACAAAAGGCTGCCGAATTCCAGCAAAAGAAACATACAGGAGTACAATGGACAAGTTCTTTTCTTCAATGCCTTGATCCGACAGAAGAAAACAAGACGCTACCATTCTAATGGTTGACTTAAATTTGAGTTCTTGGGAAGGAGTCATGACCATAACCTGAGTCCTAACAGTAAAAGCAGGAAGCTTCGTACCTTGGAAAAGTATCCATTAAACCTGTCTACAGACTACTGCATCCATATCAGCAAAAAAATTTCAAACTCATGACAACTTACTTCCGTGAACTTTGAGATTCGATTATAAGTGATATTTGAGGGAGGCCAAAAACAAAACTCTGTTCGATTTGACAACTCTGGGTTATGTCACATTTTGTAAGTTGTTTGGTGGGAATAAGGGGCTTTTCGAGTTGATTTATTGCCCATAACTTTGTTCCTTGTTCATAATTGTTTTACGAGCAATTGGCTACAGTGAAGTGGTTGTGAAAGGACGATGTAAAAAACAAAAACACGTTTCAACGTTCTTTCCGGTCACTGTAGGAGGAATTATTATAAATAGTTAAATAGAAAGGAAAAATAACTTCTCATTTGCATGTCCTTTGGAATAGAAGAGGAAGCTTTCAGTTATTTTGTTTTTTTTTTATTGTATTCAAGAATTTAAAGCTTTTGCTACCGCCTACACCCTGCTTACCACCTCTGTATTTCTCGTTTGTCGTCCTTTTTGGAGTGTTTTTCCATTTTATGTTTTTTTTTTATGGAGAATTGATTATTTATTATAATTCGTTTCGCTTCTCCTGTGTGTATACGTGAATCAGGACATTTTTTGTTGTTGTTGTAATTTTCCTTTTCGTAATTTTCTCTGCCAACTATGCGGAGAATTGGAGACAACATGTCTGAAGAGAACAAGGAAACTCCTGTTGGCAAAAGCCATGGCAAATTCCTGGCGACACAGAGTATTAGCCACTCACATAGATACTCGTACATATAAATACACTTCAATACACTTGTACTGCGTACATATGTAGGCTAAGTGGAAAAAGTTTATACGGACCGTCTCATTTGATTGGAGGAAATTTTATTTGATTTAATTTTCTTTCATTCCTTCGTTGCTCTCCGTTCGTTATTCACTGTTCACTGCTCGTTATACTCGTACATTATACGTTGTACGTTGTTCGGTATTCGAAATTTGCTGTTCGGTATTCCGTATTCGGTATTCGGTATTCGGTATTCAGTATCCAGTTGTTTCAGTGTGTTGAGTGAATTTCCTTCGTCGAAAACGTTTAGACAGGATTTTCAAAATTGTTTTATCGTTGATTGAGTTTACTTTACTCGGTGACGTCTGTTGTATGTAGCTATCCTCCTGCAGCCGAATCCTTTGAAAGTGAGGAATTTTCGCGTTCTGCCTTTGCCCTTGGGATGTGGTTTTAAAGCTGAAAACGAAATAGGTATATTACTCGTAGAAATAAAAATGTGTGTATACTAGTGTTGGTTGGAAAATAGAAATACAAGTACCAGTGCTAAGGACTTAACTCCTTTCAAAGCCAGTAAAGGCCTAAATAATTTGTCAGTGTATAGCTACGTATGTATGTATGGGAGTACAATGCTTAGGGGGTAAATTCCGTTGCAAAGTGATTTTTTGTTTGTATCCTATTCGTTCTGGTGAAGGCAACTAACTACACACCTATACTCATGAATTGTGAATGAAATTTGCTATACCGGTGCGTGTTTCGCCTACGGATTGGCGATTAGCCCCTTCTAAGAAATTCCATTAAATTGAAAGACCGTTATACTTACGGTTATAGATACCTATTGTTCATAAATATTTTGCCTGCAAATATCTTTACGTTCTTTTGAATTTAACCAAGTTAGACGTCTATAGGTCGCGCCGAATGGGTTTCTTTTAATTTTGTTCGCTCATTTTATTAACAAAAGATAAAAGGAAGAAAAGGGCCCAATTTGCGGATTAATTTTTTACAAATTGGGTAAGCAAAGATACTTTTACAAAGACTGTTACCTATAATGACATTTCAATGGCGTAAAATTGTGAAAAAATTATTTTGAAACCAAAATCAGATTTTTCATTTAATATGTCAAATCACGAGCAATTCTTAAACATGACAGATGACAGGTTCTTAGAATTGATCAATCACGTTTTTTGACAGGTGTCACATTTGATATAATGTGAATTGCTTAGATAAATCACGTAAAGGTTTTTTTTTGGCAATATCAGATGTCTGTCTTGTGTGTGAGACAGAACACCACAGAAAAGTGTTCAAAATATTCGGATGTTTTTTTTTTTTTTGAAAAATTATGTCATCATTTTATTGTCATTTCGAATTCCTGAAAAACAATTTTGGAGATGGACTACGTCGCTTGATTAGAACCTTATTCAATTCGAGTATAACAAATCGTAAATTTCGCTAAAAATTTTGTGGAAGTGCTTTCAGTTTTTGACAGGAAGGAATTGCAGTGTGACTACGAAGACATTTTTTTGGAGCAAGAAAATACCCGTGAGAAAGTATACTAGCCTCATTCAAGTTACACGGTCTAACTATACTAAAGACAGCGGCAGCTCATCAAAAGATTCCCAAATGAGCTTAGACGAATCACTACCACGTCACGACATTTGTTGGCAGAGATTTTTGTGAATAAACGTGAAAACGCCCAAAATAAACCGGCATAAATCGAGAAAATAAACTGGCAAGACTGGAAAGAGTCCAGCTCTGGACCCTAAATACCTTAAATTGGGGGAAAAAACCACTCTGATGAAACATTAAAAAGAAGTGCCTCAAGTGTTTTCACGTACGTATTAATTTTGCTGTACACAGTAGAGACATTGCATCGGAAAAAAGGATAGATACGCTCCCAACCTATAGGCAGGTGACAAGCCCTAGTGAAGCATGTTTAAATGAGGTAACATTTTTAAGATTGTTGCAGAAAGAAGAAACAAAAATCGCATTAGACTAATTGCAGAATTACAATACAATGGTTTCAGAGTGTGCGTCCTAATATATTTAATTTTTAATTGCTGTGGAATGTGAAATCAATCGAATGTCTCCCGAATAGAACAGCTTGCATGAGTTCATTATCTGATCAATGTTCCATCAATTTCATCTTTAAGACGTCTTAAGGTGCTGGCTTGTCGCCATAGACCAGTTATTCAAAGATGTACAGAGCCCTTTATTCCTACGGACGAGCTTGCCATCACTGAGATAGTTCTGGCGATAAAACAACAAACCGAACTTCATCACACTGTGTTTCATCCTATTAAAATCACACATCATCATAATTATTTAAGCCAAAAAAAATCGGGTTAACACGGAGCGATAGCCATCTCCCTTGACTTTTTTGGCGTTATATCGGAAGAAATACGTCCCAGTGGCACCTCTAGCATGAACACCCCACCAAACAGCCAATTTTTTATATACAACGGCTGCTTTGAAACAGCTCCAGATGATCACTTGATCAAAAGCGGAACAGTTTGCTCTTCATTACTGAAGATGATTTTTCGGCGAATATTTACATCCCTTTCCATCTCCAATGGAGCCCAATTAGCGAAAGTTTGACGTTAACAATGGTCATGTTTACACGAATTTTTGCAGTAGCAGTCTTGCGTGTTTTTTAATTAAAACGAATAAACTTGAATATGGTGCGGACATGCGTGTCATCCAAAGTTCACAAAAATTTACGAGGGCCATGCTCCTTCCATGTCAATTGTTAAAAATTGGCTGAATTAAAACGTGGTCGTACATCCCTAAAAGATGACCTAAGTACGTCAAGGACGGCCAAAAACCGCAACCACACTCGAAACCATCGAAAAAGTGCATCATAACTTGTTGGCCGATAGGCGAGTAAAGGTGATTGAGTAGCTGAGGCTGTGAAGATAGCAGAAGAATGAGTGTGAAACATCTTGCTCAAAATTTTAGGGATGCGAAAGCTCTGCGCAAGTTGGGTGCACCATTTGCCGAAGCAAATGGAATTCAATAGGGATCTGACCAATTTTGTGCGACGATTTCTCACCATGGATAAGACATGGGTCCACCACTACACGACAGAAACGAAACAACAGACGAAACAATGGGTGAAAGCCGGTGGTTTAGCTCCAAAGAAAGCGAAGTCGATCGTATCTGCTGGAAAGGTTATGGCCAGCGTGTTTTGGGACAGCAAAGAGATCCTCTTAATTGATTTCCTTTAAAAAGGCAGAACAATTACAGGCGAATAACACTCCAGCCTTCTTGACCAGTTGGATGCTAAAATTCCCCAAAAGAGGCCTGGTTTGAAGAAGAGCACATTCATCTTTTACCCGGGTGCGTTTTTGATGCGAAAACTGCAGAATTTGGGGTACGATTTTCTCGACTATCCCCCCTATTCTCCGGTGCGGTGCGGCGATGCGGTTTGCATCCCATAAAAAAGTTGAGAGGGCCATAGACGAATATTTTCACAGTCTTTTAAACACTCACATCAGAGAAGGAATACTGATGTTAGAGAAACGCTAGACCAAGTGTGTTGAAGTCCAGGAAGATTATGTAGAAAAATAAAATCATTTTTTAACTGAAATCGAAGCCTTTCATTGTCAGGCTCAGAACTTTTCAACTTACCCTCGTAAGTCCATTCAAGTTTGTTCACTAAGTGCTCAATTGTTTGCTTAATGGATCGATTATTACACTCTAAAGTGTTTTTTCTACCTAACCTTGGTGTCCATTCCTTCTACATGTCCAAACTATCTCAATAAGACGTCTTTTTTCAATTTGTCAATGTTTTGTAGCCCTTCTTGTTGACAGCATACACATACTTAGTTTGGCTTTAATTTACATTTTAACCAAATTTGGAAGTTTCTGCTGCAAACGAATCTGTGACAGCTTGGTATGTTTCATTAATTATGTCGATATCATCGGCATTGCACAGACCTTGAAACATTGAGTCTAGAACCATTTTTGGAATCAAAGGTCTCGGTTAAGTCGTTAATGACTTTGGAAAAACAGCGAGCGTTCTAAATCGACCTTGTGCACTAACAGCTTAGAGAGAGTTACTGAGAATTATACCTCTTTAGATGGCGCAATTAAAGAATCTTCTGTTTTGAGAATTTTTAGGCATTCACTATTCCGAAGTGGTCTGAGAAATGAGTTGGACTATGCTCGTCCCAAAGTCAACTTTAGCAGCTTTAAATACCTCACTCAACCAGTAAGCTGTCAAATCAATGAGTTTTATTAGATTTAAGCCCAGATATTGCTATCCGCACTTGATTTGGTAAGAATAGTTTATTTTGTCTGATTGAGGAATTTTCCATATTCTCGGTACCGGCTGTATCCTCCTTCATCTCTACAGGCTGCTATACAGGTTTTCTTCTCGACACGTGTCTATTACCCCAGTTATTTCTGGGGTACAACCTGTCAATATCTTCGATCAAGCCTTTTCGTGCTGTTTTTCTTCTTCCGGATAAGCCGATGCTCTTCCCGTCTCTTTTGTTCGCTGTAGTTGGAGTTCGGCGAAGATTCTGGCAGACTGTTGCAATTGCGCATTATTCTACGTTTATATCTTCAGTTTTTCTTTGTTGTGGCGCTAAGAAATCCGCATTTGCACTAGAATAGTGATCCGAGCCGGTGTTTGCTTCCCATAATGTTTGGGCGTCCACAATACTGGAGGCATGCCTTAAATCTATCGAGATATGACCAATTTTATTTAGCGTTTCACAATCCAAAAACCACCGAGTCTCCTTGTGTATAATGGAGATGTGCTTGCTAGAGTGCTATTTTGTCAATCCGCAAAGTTTATAAGTCCATTGTCAGACGTGCAAGTTACGCTTACCAAATATCCTACCAAAGATGTCCGTTTTTCATCCTTCTTTTATAACACATCCGGGATATCAGTGATATTTGCGTCAAAGCAGTCAAAGTCCTTTGCAAGTTGGCCGCTGTCTAAAAAAAGTTTGCAATAGTCGTAAACAATGAATTTATCTCTATCGGAGGACATTAGTTGGTTTGTCACATCTTTACAAGGTTGAATGTTTATGACGGCGTATGCGATTATTACACTTTTGGCCAAGCATGTCCCTGACATTTTACGCTTTATGAGTAGGTATTTACTCATGCAGTTATCAAGTTATTAGACAGTCACCAAGTTTCCAATGCACCACCTCCACAAGTCTACGCTGTAATTTAATTGATAGGTTGCTGCTGAATTCAAACCAACGTAGTGATGAAAACTATGACAAGACTTACTTTACCCCCAATCGGTAAACATTGGGTACTTATCGATTTTGGCTTGACATGGGTAACTTTCAAGTTGTGAAAGTATGACAGCACTATAAGTTCTTGGGGAAAGAATTGGCCCGTGATAAATTTTAACAAAGTTTACGACTCATCAGCGCTACTTCTTAACATTCAAAACTCAGAGCGAGAAGAATCGAACCAACCCACAGTCTTAGAGAAGAAAGCACTCACAGTGCCCAAATCGTTTACTGAAAACAGTTGTAAATGACATTGCTTCCTTGCAACGCATTAGGTCAGTTAAAAAGACAATGCCTTCGAATTCCTCTTGTAAAATGACGCCCCAGGATGTCTAAGTCCTATAAACTGGGATTGTGCACGTACGTTTGCCGTTCACAACAGGCGGCACTCAAATATTAGAAGTTGTGGTCGCACTTAAATAGATAAGATAAAATATACCAACAAACTAGGCCAAATGTTTTCTCTAGAAGTTGGCCCATTTCAATTCCCATTCGGCAAAAACTGAGGTAGCATGAAAATATAAAATCTGCATTAAACACGCATTATATGGACACCGGACTTGGTCTACAATTGAAATTCTTCCCAGGCCCTACCCTGTAACTTATAATTTCATTCGATAAAATTGAACTGCATTCATGTCGAAATGCAACACTAGCATGCACGGAAGCCAATGACACCGCCAAACCATTTGTGTCATTTTCAAGCACTTGAACGCTTGAGAAAATAATAACATGAAACCTTTGCTTGGTGACAGTCCAATTTTATTTTAAATCAAGATCCTTGCCCTCTTAATTTGGTCTACAGGACTGTTACTACAAATGTATATCCTTACCATTTATAGATACTACGACTATTGTACAGCGTGGCGGAAATAATTATCACCTGTCGTGTGAGCTTACCATTCAATTTCTGAATTTGATGAAATATGTTGTTTTTGGAACATTTAAACTTGTATACTTGTTATTAAGTTTAACTACATAGTCAAATTCGCGGTCTAAATAAAGAAAAGTGAGTAAGCATGTCAGTCAACTTAGTGTTGGACGTGAATGATCGATTTTTCTGCAGCTGTTTGAATAAATCAAGCTTCGATATGGAAAATACCCGACATAACGAGCGTTAGCAAGGACTTTAACTCATTTTAAGCCTGCTTCTAAGCAACAGACCAAAATCAGTCTTTGGACTCTGGTAAAAGCAGCACTAACATATGTATTCGCATATTTAACCAAGCAACCTTGATCCTTATCTGGTCCATTTCTTGCCAAAAGCTTCCTAATACTGATATCACATTGAAGTCTAAAAAAGTTAGCTATCCATGAGTATACTCATAGTCTTGCCTTTACAGAAGAAATGGATAGAAATGGCTTTCAGTACTAGTTGAATCAACCCCATCAGCAGCTTCCCTCTCGAGTAGGAAACAAGTTTACTTACTTGACTGAGTAGAACCAATCTTTGATTCGATGCACAGTACCTCTAAATCACCTTCATATGCCAAAGTTAAGAAGTTATACCTGTAGAGAGCATCTCCACATAAAATACGAAAATAACTCTGCGCCACCTGTTACCTTCGACATAATCTGTCCACTGACAATATGCGGGACCACACTTCTATTCATAAGCACTGCACTAGTATCCACAAAACAATTGATGTTTTTGGGGTGTGCTGTCTACCTGTGTTACATACTATATACAAGGTTGCGCAAAATTAATCATCCTATTGGCGATGGCGATGGTGCGATAGTTAGCTCATTGGACTATCACGCAGAGAGTCTGGGTTCGATTCCCGGCTGGGTCATCAACAATTTTTCAAATTTCCATCACCCTTTCGACGGGCAATGGCAAACTCCCGAAAGTAAAAAATTACCTACGAAAAAGCTTCTAAGGAGTGCCGTTTGAACTCGGCGATAAGCCGTAGGCCCCGCTCAGATGTGCCAAAAAAGTAAAACATTAGCAACACAAATGAGTGCCAAGAAGCTAGGCCATGGCCCATACCGGGCTGCCAGCGCCACAGTGTTATTTTTTTTTTATCGGAAGATGTTATAATTTTTGCAAATGCCTTCATACGTTATTCTTATTTGACATTTGTGAACTAGACAGTTGCAATATACAAACAGACAAGCAATGACGCGCTATACTCTGCAAGAGCGTGGAATAATTGTGTCGGTTTTCTTGACCAATAATAGGTCAGTGGTGTTAGCGCAGCGTGAATTTCGAAGTCGATTTCTTAATTGTGTCGCGCCAAATGGGCAAAGATGCCGGCACTTAGCTACTCGACTCGAACAGACTGGAACCACAGGAGACCCTACAGGGCGTGGCCGCCACAGGACTTGTCGTTCGGGGTAGAATATCGCGGCTGCGGCTGCCGATGTCGCTGAGAACGAAGACGACGGGCCACGGAATAGGGCATCAACAGGCGGACCCTTCAGCGAATTATAGTGAAAGACATACACATATTCCCGTACCCCGAACGCTACAGGGCCATGATAAATGACTCTTTACTGCCGGAATTGAATGAGCGGCGCTTGATAAACATGTGGTTTCAACAAGACGGTGCAACCGCACACACATCACGAGCCAAAATGGATACTGTGAACAAGCGATTTGGCGATTTGGTATGGCCAGCAAGATCGCCCGATTTTACCATCCCAGGCTTCTTTCTTTGGGGCTACTTGAAGTGGCGGGTTTATGCCAACAAGCCTTAGACAATCGCAGCCCTTAAGGAGAATATTCGACAGGAATGCGAACAGTTATCACTGGAAATCTTGCGGAAAGTCATGGATAATAATAAAACTGGCATAAATGTGTATCAACACTGACGGCAGCCGCTTGGCGGACGTTATCCAAATAAAGATTTCCATCACTTGTCATTTTTTTTCCAGTAAAAAAGTAATTCAAAAACAAAATTGGATGATTAATTTTGCGCCACCTTGCATAATGAGTTGTGTTGTCAAAGTCCTCTTCAAACTCGGTGAAAATTTCCAATACAGACTTCTTTTTGTCAACTTCGCATTACGTTCGCTAGTTTTTGAATCACAATCTCACAGGGTCTTCCACGATGGTATGCATTCTGCATCGCGTATAGAAAATGCATTCGCAAACTGATTTTATGCAAATGAACCCCAACACTCTTTCTGCGATGTTTAGCAAACGGAAAGTCAACTAAATTTATTAGTAAGTTACTATTGTAGTCAATATTTTTGACATCTGACCGCTGAGTCCTACATGGCGTAATCTGAAAGCCCAATTTTCACACACTTTTAGCACTAAATCAGGCTGTATTTCGGCAATAACGATGCGAATGTTGGCTGCCAAGTGCTCAATTGTTTCTGGTTTATCGGCGGATACATGCGACTTTACAATACATTACTATTTTTAAGAGACATTATGATTCCACTGACGTATAAAGCGCAGCAAACGGTCATTTTTTCTGGGTGTAATGGTATTTCGACAGTGACTTATGGACTATTGTCGCTCCAAATGCGCCTATACTGTTTATTGACATATATGTAGCGATTTAACTGAAAGTATGCTTCATCACAACAAAATCTTTAAATTAAATTGTATGTTAGAGTAACAACAATGTTTCCTTCGGCCTATTCACTAAATCTACGGCGCGTACTATAATCGTCTGGCTTCAAGTCCTATACACTTTGTATCTTGTAAGTATCTAAATCAAGACTTTGACGAAAAATTTTCCAGAAAGTAGATGAACACAAGTTTATTTGTTGACGTGACGACGATGACGAATTGACACATTTGGATCACCATCAACACTACGATGCACATCATCTATCGCTTGTTTTGTGCGCACTAATCCGACATCCTACAGAATATGTTTTATTGTTTGGGCTAAACGTATTGCGAAAACGATCTAAAGTTTCTCGAATAAATAGCTGGAATTGTACCACGTTTTCCAAAATAAATTAAAACAATTTGTAAATGTAACTGCGGCGTGAAACTATTCGTAAAGAACTGCCAAACTAAACTAACCTCAAAATAACTAAGAACTGTCAAATCGACTTTTATAGAAAACAGTGCTGCCAATTAAAAGTTCTTTGTCTCTTAAAAACAAACACCCCTCTTTATTAACTTACTCACTTATATTTTCGGCAAAACTAGCTGGTTTTAAGCTGCTTCTGATCTGCTTAACTATGAAGTTAGTTTCGCAGAAGTACTTAAGTCACAGCAACCTACAAAGGGATCTTGAGTGAACTGTGAAGAGTGCTTTTTGCTTTCTCCAATAAGTAAGTTATAAACACTTCTCACAGAACTCTTCATATATAAAAGAAAGCAGCATACTCACTATGTATTTCCATGACTTTCTATAATTTTATACTCATACCAGTCAACAAATTTTCCTACGTAGTTTGCAATTTTATTTACAATTTCACCTTAACCATCCATGTACCGAACAGCTGTCTTCCCATTTACCTTTCGAGGAGTATTTCCTTTCAGAAATCCGCCCAGGTAAACAAGTTCACCTTCGCTCTTATTCTCAACAACAACATCTGTTACCAATATTTACTTAACTTTTAAAACCGAAGTCAATGTCAAAGAAACCATTGCCATTGCATTGAGGGTGGTTTCCAAATTTAGCATACCCCGCTAGCTATGCTTTATAAAAAATTGCTGTTTTAAGCCTTTTGACCTTCTAATTCATTGAAATGAAAATATATGTACCTCCTTACGTCAGGAAATGCCCTTTTTTAATTATCAATAAAATATTAAAGCCTCAGGGTGTACAGATAATAAAATAAGCCTAGCCAGAACGTAGCGTTGCCATTTTACAATATAAGCCCAAAACCTACTTGCAGAGCCGAAATTTTACACTCGCATCCTATGAATTAAATTAACATTAATAAATGTAATAAATCACAGAGCACAAGATCCACCTAATATTAGAATAAACTCCGGCACCATACTGGTTAAGTTATACCACTGGATTGAAGGGAATTTTCGTAAAATACCAGCGAGTTGTTACAGCTAAATCCCTAGATACAGATTTGTTTTCTCCCAATCCATAATGCTGCGTGTTGGATAAAGCTAAGCCTGTATCCTTATTTCTCATCTGACGTGTCGGTCTGTGGATACACAGAAAACAACACTCATACACCCGTATAACGTTATGTGTGCTAGTATGGCTTTTTGCGTGACACATATTCCAGCATTCAGTTTGTGGACGAACTGCGAGTATACGAGTACGACGAATATTATCCGTAATTTGAACGGAATTCATCAACCACAAGTCGAAATATCAAATGACGTTATTTTCATCAATTCGATTGACTGCTTGTGCTGTGAACCGTGGTCGGGATAGCAATTAAAACCTTTATCCCGGACTGTGTATATGATTTTTGTGAATTTCAGTTCAAAAATATTTCACTCTACCGATGTTATTCTCGAATGACATCTGCATAATGATTCTAAAAATAAAGAAAACCACTTAATTATGCAAAGAACCATCTACAGAAAAACAAAATAATGACAGCCATTCTGGGTACTTGGTAAGCATGAAGTCAGTCCTCCACCCCTCCCATTGAATCCATAATTACCACAACCCCATCAAATGGCATATACAAGTACATAAACTGAAAAGGATACTAGAAAACGGATGACGACTTTAGTATAAAGTAGAATGTCTTGGGCAGGAAAAATGCTAAACATTCATACTCGTATATCACTCAACAAACAACCCCTCCCATAATCTTCCTTGAATGACGTTCGATACCTTTCACGGCATGACTACGCGATGATATATCCTTTTGCCCTCCTTTTGGAACACTTTTTTGTTGCCCTCTTTAGAGTTTTAGAAGAGTAAGAGTTGTCGATGTCGTTGTCCGTTCTACAAACTTTTCTAAACTTCTTGTAGTACTCATTTTGGCATGAAAAAAACGGACTAACATGTTTTCTCTTGACAATTCTTCAGAATTGTCTTTTTTAATGGGAATGGGGGGAAGCTGAAGAAAAATAATGGGCCTGATGGTCCAGCTCTGGTGCTGAAAGGATAAGGGTATATCCAGAACTCAGAGACTTTATTTACTTGCAGCAATGGACCGCTGCTCTGTTAAGAGTCACTACCTCATGAAGGCCGTGATATTTGGTGTCTTTATGGATACAGACGACAGAGAAGTTAAAGTAGAGTCCAAAACAAAAACTGGAGTACATGGTCCTGCACATGGTTTTTCGAAAATAAAGAATAGACGTTGTCGCCGTGATAGAAAAATAAAAAAGTGTTTGCGTACTTACTCTGGTTCAAATACTTTGAACATCGGCTTCAACAAACAGACATCTTCATTTACCATAAACCGGTCCCTAGTTAAATGCCATTTACTCTCAAATAATTCTTCTGGCTGCAAACCAAAATATCAAGTTTACATCTCAACTACGAGTATCTTAAACGTTCTGTGTGCATTTTTTTGAGCCGATGCCGCTGCATAATTAGAGATCGAATTCTCCTTTCTGCAATTTGTGAACAATCTTAAGCAATCCGCGGCGTTCTTAAGGTTTCATGCTTTAGTGCTACAGAACAGTAGTGGTCAAGTAGATGTTCCTGTAATTATTCGGGATTGGGCGTAGGAATAGCGATTGGAGAATACAAGTATCGCTGTTGGTGTAATGTTTGATGAGATTCCTACTCAAAACGGGATCAGAACAAAATCTGTCCTTCGATGGGGCTGGATTGTAGGAGAATAACAAAATAAAGGTCGTTTTCACGCTGGCCAGCAGAGCAAATGACAGCAGCAGATATCGGGACAAGCAGCTTGCCATCCATTATGCTCAAAACCAACCCAAAAACTACTAAGGAAGGCTCGCTTCAGGACTAAACGTAACTATGCCTCTTGAACGAGTAACGCAAACATTTATGAAAATATTATAATCTGCTCTACACAATCTTGTTGAGAAGACAAGAAGATGCCTGCTCTTCGCGAATGTATCCAATCGTTTTTACTCAAAGGCCCAAGATGACGCAATGCCGTCTTCTGATAGTGGATGTAACAGATTTGACACTTTGGGGAACGTGTAATATTTTGGAGTAATTCCAAACCTAGGCCTACCTAGTTGTCCTTAAATGCAAGAGATTAATAGAAAAGGCATACGGTTCAAACATGAGGTTTCAGTGGTAATGAGATCTGTAGCCATGTATAGTTAGTCCCAATAGTTTTGCAGAAAAGCATTAAGAAGAAAAAAGTAGCGATGTTCCAAAAAACGGTAAGCAAAGCGTTCCAGATCACTGGACTACTTTCGGCAATTTCTACACCGATCAAACAACTTATCAGCATCACACTTTAGCGAATGCACCGTTGGATATTAAACAATTTTAGCACATTTACTTGCGAGCTATCCAATAATGGCTGAATGAATTGAAATTTCTGAAAGATACAAATAACAGGGATATGCAATATCAAAGTCAAACGAAATTTTGAACTTCATAGATCGGTCCAAACTTTAGAAGGGATAGAGTTATGAAAACAGGACATTGCCTCCCAAACCACACGACAGAAGACTCAAACTATCAGTATCTGGGAAGAAAGAGAGAACGTATCGGAGGAGGAGAAAGTATCGCGAAACGAAGAAAGCGCCATTTTTCAAACATTATGAGGAATCAAACTAGAGGAACTATTAGGAGCTAGTGTCTAGTGTCGTATGAGGCTCTGAGATTCCTATTTTTCATGCTTCTACATCTTTCCCTCCATCCGAAACTTAGCCGGCGGTGAAAATATATCTTCATTTCTTCGAACCATACCCGTCCATTGATACCGATTGCTTTCCATCAAATGTCCTCCATTGCACTCGCTTTTTAAAACCTTTATTTCAGATCAGTGAACGCAGATTTAACCTTCGACACAAAGAGGTATTGCTATTGGTAGACGAAAATTTACGACGACATTGACGAATTGAGAAATATTTAGCTGGAGCAATCCTCCCTGAGATGAATATGAATTGTTCCAAACAAAACAGAATTGAATATCCTTCTTTTCCGTAGAATCCGAACCGCTTCTCAAAAGAATATTTTAAGGAAAGCATTACCTGCTCTTTGTTAGCTTTTTATATGTACGTCAAAATGCAGGGTTTGAGTCCTAGGCTATACACTAAACAACAAAAAAAAAACAAGAAACACCTCTTGCTTAAGAATTGTTTTGGAAGGCAGAGATAAATCACCAAAAATGTTATTATCTTGTCGTATGAAGTCGTTGTAAGACCGTAGATCCCTCTAACAAAAGAACAAGACGAAAAGTAAATTAATTGATTGGATGGGGTGGACCTGGGACTAAATTAGCATTTTTCTTCTATGATGGAATTTTATCGCCCGAAACCCCACTGCTATGAACCAATCAGGTTGTGGATCTTCTAGAGGATATTCTATAGATGACACAGTTCAAAGAGTCTCTTTTCAAAAAGATTAGAAGGACATGCTTAGGTTCCATTTCGCCCAAAATGATTTTTAAAGTACGAAACGCTACTGATTTAACAAAAGGTAGATGGTAATGTCTATGTGAAGTATCTGCCTGACTAGACAGAGCTTATCCGTGGGCATTTCCTTTTACTGAACAATTTCTTTTAAGTGAATAACTAAACTTAAATTTTCTTCAATCGGCATACAGCTTCTAGGCCGCCTGATCCAGTAATTTCAGAATATCTCATACTTTGAATGTATGATCAAACGAGAATGTCAATCCAAAAATCCCTAATATACTCGTATGTAGGTATTCGAATCCAAATGAAACATGTCCCATCTTATCAAAATCATCCGTCCGTATTGACGTCTCCTGACACAATTGAGACTGTTCACCGATGCGTCAAAGTACCACAATTTCACTGAATACACTCATTTAGGGGAACAAAAAAAACACATTTTTATTGCTCTCAATCTCTTGCCCACGACAACACTGTTGGTGTATCCATTTCTCCCATTTCGGAATTACTATATCTTTTTTTGTTTTTTTAGAGAGAGATACTTTCTAGTTGTATTATACTTGGAGTACACGTATCTATGTATCTTCTTGTGCTCTTATAGCTGCTGTAGATTTCCATTTTTGTTTGTGGTACGTAGTCAATGACGGCCTACTTTTGCAGTAGCTACCAACAGCTGACACACAAAACGAAGTACGAAAAATAACGAGTCCTACCACTATGAGCCTTTCGATATATTTTTGCCTTAAGGGAGCCTAACCTCGAACGATGTCATATCTGTGTGTGTAGTGTGGTGTAGTACAAACTTATACATACTGAAGCTTGAATTAAGACAAAATGATATTTTCTATGTTCACAAGTGGCAGAGGAGTTAGTCGTACACGGGTACACTTCGTACACTCGTACACTAGTACACTTCTGAACTATATCTAGATTGTGCAAAACCCTTAAAAAGCTCATCTCAGGAGGTGTACAACTAACGTATGTATGTACATATATTTCACTTACATTCGAAAGGAATTTAGAAAAAAAAAAAAATGAAAGAGGATTACATCAAAAAGGGAAGGAGTTCTTTATTGTTGGAGACCCGGTGCACTTACAGATACATACGAATATATATTATGTAGTTTTCCTTCTAATCGGCTTAAATTCATTTTTCCATATTAGAACAGAGTCCCACACACAATGGGAGCGAATAGGTGACGTATGGGGGCTATGAATGGAGTAGGTTCAATGGGTTACCTCTTGGGAAGTTTAATCCATTTTATAATGAAATAAAGTGGTTGGCGATTAAATTGAATTTGTTGCGTACATTACTGGTAGGAGTTAAGGCCTCTAAAAAAGGGTTATTCGTTTAGAAGTCAATTTATGGAAGGTCTGCGGTTCTGTTTTTTTAGATTTCTTACACAGTTCTGAGCAGATGCTTTTGTGTAAAATTGGTTGACTTGATAGGTTTAATTATGGTTCTGAGTTAGGTTACAGTTTTTGAGAGCATTTTCTGAAGATTCTTCAAGGGTTTCGTATTGTTTGTTTGACGACACAAAACCTTAGGAGGCAGTTTCTTGGCTTCGGCTCTCATATGATCATCTTGCTAATGGAGCTATGCTGACATACTTTGTGACATGTTCGGCAACAGTCTCAATCCACGAGGGCTATCAAATGACTCTGAATCGATCCTTTTGATAATCTCTCAGCGGTCAAACCATAGGTGAATGTGGATTGAAAGAACCGACATCAGATGCTGAAGACCAGGGATATCAATGCCAAGAAGAAACTGTGTATGTAACTACTGTGCTGGGATTCACCCGACTACTTCGATAGAGCCAATAGTTTTCTTTGAAGAATACGGACAAGGAAACTTGCCTATGAAGCGGCATTCCGAAGAACCATGAGAGCCATGAGAGCCATGAGAGCTCTCTAACAAAAAACGGGGAGGAAGAACTTCGGCTTCTCCGGAAGAACGAGAAAGAAATTCTGAAGCAGCTGCAGTATGGGGAGTAAAACCTAAATTGCGCGAGGATATCAGACTTGAAATACAACAACCAATTGTATTTAACCTATTATGGAAGCATCAGTCTCCTTTCGCATGTAAGAGCCTATCTGTACTTCTCAGTGTGGTTTTAGACTCGGCAAGCCCCGAATTGTCTAAATATTCGCACTACGGCAGATCTTAGAAAAAACCGACAATCGCATCTATAAGACACAAGTCCTACAGACCCATGTCTATCCTTAGTATCCGTGTTGAAAAGAGAATTTTGTGCACAATTGTAAGCTAGCTCTACAAGCTGTACAAAAACATTGTTGTGGTTAGAAAGTATATATCAAAACCAAAGCTGGCTAGGACATGCTGAGCAAAGAAACACAAACGATTTCAGAAGACTCTTCTAGTCTTCTTCTTAGGTGGCACGCACAAGTGGAAGTGGACCTCAACCAACATACAGAGAATACTCCGAAATGTAAGACATCCAAGCATTAAGTAAACTAATTGCTGGCAAAGACGTTCTCTGTGATATGCGATTAGTGTCTACTAAGTAGCGATGTACAATTGAACTCGATGAATTTGTAATTTATTTTCAAGTTATGAGTCCTCTAAATATTTTCCAAGCTCAATTAGTGGTAGAGTCTTAGACGAAGGCTTTTAAGATTGCTCCATAGTTAAAGTTGTAATTTCGGCGAGTTTAAGGATATTTATGTACTAAACATTTTTTAAGTAGCTCTACTGACATCTGTTGTTCCTATTTCAATCCTGGTGGACATTGTTCCCTTTAGGATGCAAATATTTGAAATTCAGTTTTTTTTTCTCATCGAAGCAACCCGGTGATTCGCTTAGACTATGAAGTAAGGTTTGTCTTTTAAAATAAACAATGTTGGACGCTTTCATATTAGATGAAGATGATCTACTCCTTTTCCTTATCTGGGTAGCTTTAAAAAGTCCGGGAACTCCCATTCTCCTGATATGTTTTTCTAATAAACAATACGTGTTTATTTAAATCTGTATCGATTCGTATTGACGTAGGACTTCCTGTTAAAGACTGCAGCTATTGTGCTATAGTGGACAGAGGATAATATTAAGGTAAACTTTCTCTTAGTCGACGAACATTATAAAGACCTTTAGCAATCAGAGATGGTTCTTGCCATACTGTCTAGGATATCACTACGCTAAAGTCTTTGGCAATAGTGAGATCTCATAAGAACGAATTTCTGCATTTCTCCACCGCGATCCATGCTCAGTTTCCAGTTTATTCTATCAAAACCGTAACCTCATCCAGATAATACAGGATTCTATAAGAATTCTAAAGTTACCAATACTGTCAGCAGTGAACTAAAATGATTATTCGGAAAAAGAAGACAGAAGTAAGCAGGCAAACACAATGTAAAGGAAGTACTTAAAATAGGCTGGTGGAAATATAGTAGTGTGGATTAATCTGGAGGTAAGCATTTGTCCGATCAAAGAGCTATCACATTTGATTGCACCTATTTTCATAATGCTATTTTCAACGTCAAAGGAATGCAGTGTTCGTAGACCCAACTTTTCCATGTGATATTCGTATTTAGTGTTGAAAATGATCAACATGATGCTGGTGCTCTTAAATGTTATCAAATATCTTTCTGCTTCTCCTGCAAAGTTAAGTATACCTCTAATCCCATTAGGGCGGCTATAAATCTAAGCTCAAACTGCTCAGAGACGCTGGTATATCTTTGAGGGATCTAAGTTTATGGATATTACTTTCTGGTTAACCGTGTTCCTTTCATATGACAAAAGTTTCGAAGTTGCTGCTGTCAATAATGAAATTTTAAATTCTTTGTTCAATTTTTTTTAATTTGTCCTCTATCACTCAAAAACCAATTCACTTGGGCTTCTGTTGTGAGAGTCTTTGCGAATAAGATCAGGAGAAAGAATAGCCTACCTTTGCTTAAGGTAGAGCAAGCTATTTAGAGCCTGAACAATGCCTCAACCAAGTATTTGGAGTTGACTTGCAAGGCAGAAAAAATATTTAAAGATTTCCTGCAGCGATCCTCTGGATATAAATGTGGATATTATTTATAAGAGCAATCATACGCGTCGGTTTTATGAAAGAACAAATTTTCCTTGGAACAACAACGAAAAAAGGATTTGTTTCAGCTACATGAGGTCTTTCCCTAAGACACGCCATCTCAATATCATTAATATTAATATCGTGTGGCGCATTCTTAAGTCAGTATTATATTGGATGAAAACTAACTAATGGACATGAGAAAATATAAAATCAAAATTCCCCGTTCTCGGGATGATTCCAATCAAGGAATGTTCCAAAACTGATCCAGGATGTGGATATAATATGTATAATATCTACGACACCATTAGGTTTCACTTTTGTCTACAAAGAGAAGCGAAGGAGATTAATGAAATGCTGATGTCAATGAACTGTGCTGTACGAAATCTTGCTTAACGCTGTCATGTCTTTCAAACTATTGGAGAATGAAATACACTGAGTTTAGTTTGAGTTCCAGGTCACTATGGATAGACTTTCAGTTAGAACTGCCTATGTACTCGGTTTGGTCTTTCATTGACAGCCGAGTCTCACATGATTATGACTGCAATTGTCACAACTATCAAAGTTAGCGGCAAATCAAACAAACGCTTAGCGCAGTCTCTTAGAAATCTTAGTAGAAAGCTTAATAACTCCTTGAGTGATCACTATGCTTTTTGGCACCTAAGTATGACAAGTGACACTAAATAATGGACAATTTTAAGGACACTGCGGGACCCTATCTACCTATGTGAATGTCAGACCTATGCTCGCAACAGCCTACAGGTGATTGACGCTATTGTGGTTGGTACCGGAACCTAGCTTAGTTTTGAAGTATTTACAAAAAGAATCGTACATTCATTATGTACCAGACATCCATATATATTCAATGAACTAGTTTTATTAATTTTAATTTAAATCGAACAAGCTACTGGATATCTATACATGTGTCTATCCCGAGCGTTTACTATCACAGATTTTTGTTTGGTTTATACCATTTTCTTCTCAAACTCCCATCATTACCACAAGATTCGACACATTCTACAGTCAAAATATTTTCAACTTTTTAAAACACATTTCCGCAATTTTCCACCTTTTTTCAATTTCTAGATAATTAAAAAATAAATGCGTAGAAAGTTATATCAATAAAAACCATCAAGAAATAAAACCTTTTTAATAATTGATAGGAGAGGAAAAGTCTGCGATAAAAAGCTTCACAAACAACTTTTCCTATTTCTTATTCCAGTTTATTAACTCACTTGGAAAAGTTTTCCCAGTTCGATAATTCAAAAAGTTCCTTTCTTATTATCTATTGAGTTGCCGGTTGTAACTATAAAAAACATGAAATTGACGTCGTGATTCAATGTCAACCGAAAGATCAAATGTCATGATTTGTTTGTTCTCAAAAGAAGTTCTCTTTGAGACTTTTCAGATAACTTTTCGAAGAACATCAAAATGCACACCTGGTACATAGTGTGAGTATACTTCCTATCAAAAGCCTCTATGTATCGTTTATTCATTGACAACTCAAAAGAGTTTACGGATACATCCTTGAAAATATTTTTTATTACCCGATTAATCAAAAGCCCTAGAAAGTTCTTCTATACCAACCAACCTACGGTCCATAATTTAAGCCTCATAAAAAACTCTCGAAAGTGTATTCGCTTTAAGAATCATAAACTCAACCCAGAATGGGTATCACAAATATTCAAAAACAGAAAACCCATCCTCACCAACAAAGCCTCACAATGTTTTCCAATAATACCCGACGCGATGATGTAAGGATGCATTAGGATGGATAGATATCCTTTCTTAGAAAACAAAAAACGGAAAATAAAAAAATAAAATCGAACAGTCAGAACAAAAACAAAGTTAAGAGAATCCTTAGATATGCTCCAATTTTCGCATGAAATGGAAAGATTTTCGGCGTCAGTAAAGCCACAAATTCTTCTCGTACATAGTTATTGCATAAAAGCAATGGAGAAAAAATTGATATTCCCGACACAATGACGTCATGTACAAGTAAATATACCATTCTGGCAAGAGCGACTAAAATGAAATGGCTCACAAAGAGATGGTTTTACGAAAAGGGTCAACAATTTTTCATAAAGTTGAAAAATTAAAAAAAAAAACTATATAATCCAGAACCTTAAAGAGATTCGGAATAATGTCTGGACTGGACTGATGATGCAGATAATTTCTGTATTCCTTTTGGAATGGTCATTAAAAACTCATGCGATGTCCGGTTTAAGTGGGATCACCACTCAAAGTGTAACAAATGTGCCTTTGAGGAGATTTCGCAAATTATACCTACTATATACAGACCTATACATCCTCGTTTGGATCGTAAATCACATATCCTCTCAAGGACAAACCTCCAAAACAGACATACACATATCTAACAAAATATTTATGTATATAAAGACCAAATGTAACAGTACGAGTCCCTTAGATGTCTCCAATGGCAGGCGAATTTAATCCTTAATGGCCCAGTCATTTTGTAAATCTTTTAGAGGATAAAAGTTTGTGGGGTAATGAAGCATTCCGCAGAGATACGAGTATTTGTATTTGTGTTTGGCAGCTTAATGAATTAGTTATTGGAATGGTGAGAAAGAAATAAGATTTCATGGCAAATAGCAACTTGCCACTTTAAGTGTTGAATATGCCATAAATTTAAGAAAAGGAAATTTAAACTGCTAAGCCTTGGAATTGGATAGTGGCCGAGTGGTAATAAAAGTAAAAGCCTCAGTGACTCATACCACACTCTACAACTCTATTGCGATTTTAACTGAAATGTTCATCTAAGTTCCGGCTTAAAATCGCCTCCTTTAATTATAAAATGTTGAAAAAATCGCGACAAATTGAATTGCCACGCAATTTAGCACGAAAAAAACGTACCACGAAATTATGAGAATCAACAAGAAGGAACAATTTGGGGATTTTGTTTGGCAATTCTCGTGTTAATTTTCTTTTCTGTTTTTTTTTTGTTCGTACTTTCCATATTCAATTACTGAACATAAACAAATGGAGTATCTGAGATACAATTTGTAAATAATTCGATGATGACACCGATGTCGATGTCCGTTTTCGATCAAAATCCTGCACGGAAATTGCATTTGACAATTGGATTGATTAAAGACTGGCGTTTCGGTATGGAAAATCCAATCAAATTGTTTTGATTAAACTGTGCAAAATTGATTATAGATTGAGATTGAAAGCATCCCTTATGTGTTGCTACAATTGTGTCATACAAAACTTATTTCTAAGTAAAACAGAAATCTCTTTCAATTTGAATTGTGAAATTGTATAAATTGAAGTAGTGAAATTCACTCTGTTTAATTACCATTCTCTCTTTACCCAGAAATGGAGGAAGGGAGGAAAGTGAAAATGGGTTCGTTTTAGCCCTGTTGTAAGCACTTCGGAGTCAGAATTGGTATAGTGTGATTTTCATTTTTCAATTTAAGCTTTGAAAGTTGCGCTTGTTCGAGGACTTTCACACGATTTTTATTATTTGTTTAAGTTTCCCTCAAAGTAGAATGAAAAATATTCATAAACTGACTTAACAAAAAAGTTATAAGCGAGAGGGAGGCTTATTGCGTATCAGAATTTGTAATTATGAGCACGCAAGTAATTTCCAACAGTGTTTTCCTTTAGTTATTCTATGATGTCATTGTGATTTATGAATGCTGTTCGAAAGCAAACACTGAAGACGAATCAAGTATTCACTAGCTAATCGACATCGAGTTAATTCGATATTTCAAGTTCAAAGTTATTTAAAGGTTCCTTCGCCTCGCTGTAGGAATCTAAAATTACGGCATTTCGACAGTGGACTGAGATGACTTTAGCTTGAAAACAGACTATGTAAACAAACACGCTGGTTATGTTTCCATAACATTACATGCAACAGAGATATTTGCGGCAAATCACTATCAACAGAGAGCTTGCAAAGACTAAACTCCCTAGTAACACCATGACATCGCCTCAGTTAAGGACCTGTCAAATGGATGCAGTTGAAAGGCAAATGAAGTATAACCGATGCCTTGGTTTTATTTTTCTGATTTTCATCATATGAGTTTATCTACTGATGAAGTTAAATGTATTCAATTGAATAATAAATAATGGGCTAAAGTTCAAGAACAAATCTAAGTCGGAAACAATCACCACTTTATTGCGAGAAACGTTTCAAAATTCTCATGGAGACATTGTTGTCATTTAATTGATAACTCCTTGTATACTGCTGTAAGAAAAACCAATTGCCACTAATTTAGTAAGCAGATGAGTGAACTCTGGCTCATATATCGTAATGAGAATGGAAAACCGATTTAAAAATTGGAAAAACAGGCTGGAGAAACAGTTAGACACCATATTTGACTCTGTATCTTCTGAGATACTCGATTAACTTCAATTTCAAATTTAATGAACTAAATAAACGTACCCAGAAGATGGGATAGATTTTTTTGGATCTCGAACTCATGACGCGTTACGGGGGGACGAAATATTACTACAGCAACCACACGGTTTCTTCAACACAGTATACACAAGGAGACATGACAGTCAGAGATTTTGAAGCCCAAGACGAAAATAATAATTTTGCGATAGACATAGGACATGCGTTCAGTATTTTGAACGTCCGAACCTTTCGGGAAGACAACAAAGGCTCGAATCACTACACTATTGCAATTTATGCAATCGCGGGACACCACCAGAATTTTTACCGAATGCGTTCCTCGAATTTCTTAACAACTCCTGCATCGCCAGCTTAAAGACCTAGAGCCAGCGGTATCGCTTCTAACGTGCCACCAGAGACTCAGCAACTGATGTCCAAGATTTCACCCGGAAATTCACGGTTTGATGAAGAAGCATACAAAGCTGCGCGGCAACGACTAGAGTCGCCCGTAACCTCTACGGCTCATTATCGACAACATCAGGTTTTCCTGATGTTACGATAACAATATCTGAGCCTAAGTCGAAAATGATTCAGTGGTAGTGAACTGACTTCCAAATCAGAAGGTTCGGTGTTCAAATCTCAGCCGTGCCCGAAAGACTTGCATTTTTAGTTCGACAAAAATCAAGTAAAATGTTTAGTTGACTAGAATACAAGAACAAGCCAGCTCTCACTAACAATTTAGTATCCCCATTAAATGTTGGATGCGACTCATGGAGCAAAATAACCACTGAGCCCAAACATCTTTCTGTACTCATACCCAGTTGAGTGTTAAGTTCTTTTTTTTGTTCTTACAAAACAAAAGCTCGTGGAACTGACAGCTTACCGGATGAGGTATTCAATCTGCTGGAAGTGAATTTATGGTGATCATGCAGAAAAATGACTTGGTCTGGAGCAGCACAAAACCGGAGACCCTCGCAACTACTTTAACTATAAAGGCATAGGTCTTCTCAAAAGAACTATACGGGCTGTTTATTGCGCATTCGTTGGCATATCTAAGCATAATACAATATAAAAATAAAAAAGAACACACACTATAGATGAATTGAAAATAACGTCACAGTTGCCAGGTTTGACTCTGTATGGGACTGTGTCTGCATTCTGCTCTTGCCGATGGCTGGAGAAGAAAATTTAACGACACATAGACATCAGTTGTATAATTTCGGTGGGATATGTAGAGCAAAATGAGATGAATACATGGCCCGGAGAGTTTTCGGATCTTATCTAATGTTGCAACGCACTAACCTAATATAATGCGCACAACGGAAGAGATTTATACCGACAGATGAGCGCCATTGTATGCATTAAGTTAGGCAACGAACTAACTGGAGAGGCTTCTTATTCTGCCAAGGAAAGACACCTGGGTGCAGCCTTTTTTTCAAACATTATATAATATTAAACATCGAGTGCTAAAAAAAAAAAAAAATAGAAAAGACCACCTTACTACTTTTGAAGCTTTTCAAAACTCATATCATCTGTTTAAAATTATTTGACATTTGAATTCTGAAAACACTGAAAAAAATATTCTCTTAGGAGACACATTCCCAATGGAATTGCAGATACTTTTCATTATTCATGCCCATAACACAAGTCGTGATTTTTTTTTTAAAAATAATTTCCAACTCAAAAGCTAAGTGATGCTGAATGTCGAAAATAAAATGGCATCTATGACATGAAGGGAAGTTTAAAAGTCATTATTTTGAGATACCTGCTCTGCTCATCAACAACTCAAAACATTCAGTCGTCTAATCAAGTTTTGGAAGTAATTACACAGTGACTGGCTATTAACTTCAACTCTTAGTTATTGGTGTGGATTTATCTGCATACACAAATCTTTTATTGGCATTGCGTGAATGTTGATTTATTGATTAAAACATCCGACAATGGCAATGCATAAACACGATGTCTCGACCATTACGTACTTCGACGAAACTAACAATAGCGAAAATTGTCATTCAGACACATGTTTACGAATATTCCTCACCTTTCTAAATCAACGTAAACTGTAGCACTTATTTGATTTTCCATCTCCGTTCGATGTTAGTTTATACGAATCTACAAAGGTTGACTAATAAGTGAAGGAAAATATAAATATTTACCAACTCAACGACGACTCAAACCTAATGACATTTAGTTACAATTGTGGAAAATCAATTAAAAACCTTCATCGTCTACACTTTGAATGTGTAAGTGCGTTTTTGCTTAGATAATTAATCTAAATTGGCTAAACTGAGAGAAAACTTAACGCACATTTTATTTTCTACATTTTATGACATTTTGGGACAAGCAAGCGCATCACCTTTTACCTAATAACTGACAAATGAACAACTTGAATCTATATCAATAAAATTTACCACTGAATGTAACCTTTAGATCCATTGCCTGAACGCATCTATTTATGTCGTTTGCTTTTGGTATTTTATGACATTAATAAAGATTGACATTTAACTCAGCATAAAATACGATTAATAGCAATGTTTTAGCCATTTTTGCTTTCCAATTAAACTTGATAAGCTGGTATTACACAAAATTGAATCAAATAATAGACTCCGTAGTGTCAAATGTCAAATATGACAGCAAACGTGTGTGTTAACTGACAAAGGTGGTTCCGTTCAGTAAAGAAATCAATACGATGTAAGTTTTTAACGCAGTTGATGGTTTCCGTAGAAAGCTCAATGTCGGTGAGGTGAAGGAGGCTATTTTGTGGAATAAGCATACGGTAAGGTTAAAGGTTATCGACCACATAGGCCGATATGTGGGTAAGGATATTATGAATCCCTAATTTGGTGCCTTGGTTAAATAAAGAACAGGACTAACAATGGTACACTGCTACCACAGAGTGTTGGGCAATACATGCAAAGGGGTCCTACAATAGAAGGATATTGCATATTACACAGGCTTAGATTTTTCAATGGCGTAGTCTGATAATTAACAGGGGCAGAACGTATTTATAATCAGCTACATTTTAAAGGGATTTCAGCAGCAAATCGATACATGAGATCTGTAGGGGTCATACTAGTGCCTGATCAGAGGCTAAATTCTGGTACTATGGGAGTCAGAAGCCCCTGAAACTTCGCTTACTGGTAATTATCCCACTGGTAAAAGTCATAGTGACCGTGGCCTTAACCTAAGATCGCAGGAAGGGTTTTCGGACTATAGTTGGAAATCCCAGAAATGTAGCAAATACCACAGCGACGTGTGATCCTAAAATCACTCTTTTTAAACGGGAAATCATGCTTACACAGTGCCTTTGAATCGGCGCTGATCTGAATGAAGTTTCCGCAGGATCATCGGGAATAGGGATTATTTTCTATTCAAGATTAAGGCGATGTTTGATGCATTAATTGATTCCACGTGTATGGCTGTTACCTACGTTAAGCACGTTACACCGAAAATATGAGAAGCTGCTGAGATGTCAAAATGTCTCTTAATTGTATTCAACGAGGGTTGTCTGAAAAGTTTCCGACCGCAACGCAAAGATAGCGGCACTCGTCAATAAAAGCTAGTGAGTGCTAGTTGTGCATCTTTTGACAGTTACTTACCGAAGTTTCAGTCATTTTGGACGGACAGTTTTTAGTTTACAGTCATTTGAGTGAGTCGATGTTAGTGTTTTTTTGTGAAAATGGAAAAAATTGAGTATCGAACTGTTATTAAATTCTTGTTTTTGAAAGGCAATACGCCTACGCAAATCGAAAATGAGTTGGACTCTGTGTATGGGGACTTTGCACCATCATTTACCACAGTGAGATTTTGGGCAGCTGAATTTAAACGTGACATTGGTTAAGTTCACCAAAGGGTGTTAGACGACCGCCGAATTAAAGTAAGAGAGATAGTAGAGATTATGAAAATGTACAAAGAACGTTTTTGTTACATATTAAATCAAGATTTAGGCATGAGAAAGCTGTCCACGCGTTGCGTTCCACGTGTGCTTACGTAAGACCAAAAACGTGTTCGAATGAACATTTCCAACGCTCTGTTGGCGCAGTTAAGGCGCAATAAATCCGAGATTTGGCGCCGATTAATTACTGATTGGATCAAAACTAAATATGTACAGATAGACTGAGTGAACGAAGGAAAAAGGTTAGAGAATTTTATGTCGTTACAATCACCATGAAGACGAATACGTAGTTCGCAAGTAAGGTTCGTCATTTCATCATAGACTTTAGTAAGTTTTACTTTCTGTGAATATCATTGTTTCTGCTCTTGGTATCAAAATGTTGACCAAATTCGTTGGATGATTACATTTTCTGACTCGACTTAATTATTTGTTGCTTATCGTTCACACCATTGACTGCCGCAGTGCCTTCTTCTTGGGATATACCAATCAATGTAGAGTTAAAACAGGACAGGACCCAAAATGCTTACTTGCGGCACTCCGACTGTGATTTTTTAAGGTATACAAATATGTCTTTAACAGAGAATCGTGGAATTATTAGATCTCGTATAATTATTCCAGGGAACCCATCACCGAAAGGACATCAAGAAAAACACTGAAATATATCTTTCCCTTTTCTACTTTATCTGTCCTCTAAAGCTGCTCAGGTGTAGAATGCGGGGCTCAGAATCCACATAACTGGTGAAGTCAATTTCATTCCTTCATTGACAACTTATTACGGATGTGTCTGGTTATTTAATCATATCCAAGGGCCTCATTCTGTTTTGAATTCACATATTTTCTCGAAGTAATGTGTGCATATTTTTATAAATAGACCAAATTGAAGATTTATCTACATCATTACGATCACCGTTGCTCAAAATATCGTCAAAGGCTTAAACATAGTTTAGTAATATCGTTTGGTCAACAAAGGATATTTGAACATAATATTTGGGGCACCATACTCACTTAACTTACGTTTTTGTACCGAGAGGAATATCAAAAAACATACAATAGAAGTTTCAAAAGCCTTTTCAAGCTTAACTGGCGGATTTGATCCCTTGTATAATGCTTGTTTGAATTTTGTTTCCCAGACTACCAGCTACAGCAGCTGAACTAGCAACATTTTGTACAAAAATTCAGCAAATGTTTGAAAACGAAAATCCAAAAGAGATATTCAAAAAATGGATACGGTTGCGCCATTTAACCGTAATCCCTCGGCTGTCGTCGGAAAAACCTTTCTTTTCCATGTCAAATAGAATGGCCCCCAAACTAGAGCCTTGTGGAACTTAACCGGACAAAAATGGACACCACAAACTTTAAATAAATAATTTAATAGACGACATTGATGAATGAAGTAAAAGTTGTATCCTAAGATGACAATTTACAATTGCAGGGAGTGCCTTAAAACTTTTAGTTTGCTTCAACCGCTTTTTTTTTAAAGACATATACAACATCAATATTTGAACTTGTAAATCATAAAAATAACCGCCGTCAATGCTTTGATACTCGTAGTTTGCCATTCAAATCTTAAATTAAAATTGGTTTCTAAATTTAGCTCTTTAATGTACTCAAAGTTACTATTACCACTACATGTGTACACACAGAAAAAATCCTTTTAGACATTTTGGTAAACAACATGTTTCACTAAGTGGCATCGTAAACAAGTTCAAGGTCACCGAAATGTCAGATGTTGGTGTTTGTTTATACCTCCTTCACCACATGACCAAACGATTCGTATGCAGACATAGAGTCCTTGAGGTTGATGCAAATATGGGTTCACACTCATTGAAGCTCACATCAAGCAAATATTTAGCAAAATATGTATGAGTATATATTTAGGTACCTAGATACATCTTTTGCCAAATACTTAATTAAAATAAAAAAAAATACTTTAAATTAAAATATTTAATGACAAACTGTCGTCCTCGCAGTGATTTATGGTTCGAAAGGCGATTCCTAGTCAACTTTTTGACGGTAGGTAATGAATTTCTCACATGTTCAGTCGCACTTAATACTCGCTATGGTATGGATTCCTCAAAATTATGTACAAATCCACCTACAAGTACGTAGTACCAAAAATATTCTTCGAATAAAGTTCAAGGTTCACTTTGAAATTCAGTCAATAACTTGTTTATGACCAAGAGCGCAGAGAAGTTTTGTTTTCGTGTCAACAAGATATTTTGGTAATTGGAGAGAATGTTGATGACAAACAACCATTAACTGTCAATTATTGAAATTTAGAAGGTTATCCTGCCAATTAAATTTAACTTATCCTTTGGAGCATGAATTTTTTTTTCTTAATAAATACGAATATGTCTGGGTTTGAGGATTGAGGGTGGATCAGAGGCTTCAACGTGAAATTAATTTTCACTCATAACTCATCGCGTTTGATAGGAGGACACTAAATGGTGGAGATTCATTTGGAATAAATTACACTCGAAAGTTAAGTCAAGTTAACTAAGGTCCTACTCCATCTAAGTTATATGGGATTCCACTACATTTATCTTACTTACATATACAAACGATGTTAAGGTTTCAATGAATTTTAATATTTTAAAACAAGGTTTAACATTTTCTGCTATGCTTCCGGTAGACATGGCCAGTACAACAACACTTTCAAGTTAATTAAGTTTACATCGGGGAGAATATAGTCAAAACCAGCACTCGGTTTCCACATCACATCCATCGAAATTTGACCCAGATTACTACTCCAATGTAGCCAGGCTGCGGATGGTCATATTTGATTCATTGTCAAGCTAAAGTATAATGAGTGCTGCCACGAAGTTTGACGTCAAAGCACGAATAGGAAAAACAATTGTCACAGTCTTTACCAATCCAATGCCTCCATGCTCAATGCTTTTGAACTGTGGTCACCATCAATTCTCAAAGAAACGTAATAACAATGCTCACAAGCCATCTTTGACATCCCAACCGTCACACAAAAACCTGTGATTTATTGGTAAATAATGGCCAGTACAACAACACTTTCAAGTTAATTAAGTTTACATCGGGGAGAATATAGTCAAAACCAGCACTCGGTTTCCACATCACATCCATCGAAATTTGACCCAGATTACTACTCCAATGTAGCCAGGCTGCGGATGGTCATATTTGATTCATTGTCAAGCTAAAGTATAATGAGTGCTGCCACGAAGTTTGACGTCAAAGCACGAATAGGAAAAACAATTGTCACAGTGTTTACCAATCCAATGCCTCCAAGCTCAATGCTTTTGAACTGTGGTCACCATCAATTCTCAAAGAAACGTAATAACAATGCTCACAAGCCATCTTTGACATCCCAACCGTCACACAAAAACCTGTGATTTATTGGTAAATAATTCCAGAGATATGAAGCCAAATGCGGTTCAATCAAAGGATTGGGCTACGAGTTTCAAAGTTAGCTACCACAAGCTTGTCAGAAAAAGAAAATATTGAGGATAAGACGTGATCCACTTAGACGATAGAAAGATATTTCTCCCTAAATGATGTTCAAAGCGTTTTTCCATTCTCAAGACAAGAGTACAGAACTGCACAAACTCCAGGGCATGAACGCACTGATGGTAATAAAAAGGCTTACGAACTGGGCAGAAAGGGTTCAAAAATTCTTTTTAACACACCTGAACCCTTTGGCTGCACTCCTAAAACAGCAGTCAATCTAGCAATCAATAGCTGGAAGCACTGAAAATGCATTTCATATTGGAGGGCTACTCCAGGTCTAAGACAGGGCTAACGAGCCATCCTGCCCTTCAACGAAACAAGGGAACATCCTTTCAACCTGGACGATGATGACCAAAAATTCCGTCCACCCGACCTGGATAAAGTGAAGATAGCTATATTGAAGCTTAAGTTCGACAAAGCTGCTGACTGCCGAGCTCTTCAAAGCGGCAGGCGATGACTTGGTAAGGAGCATACACCAACTCATCTGTAAAATATGGTCGGACGAAAGTATGCCCGATGAATGGAACCTCAGCATTGTTTGTCCAATTCTCAAGAAAGGAGACCCTCTGAACTGCGCCAACTACAGAGGCATCAGTCTCCTTAACATCGCATATAAGATCTTATCCGCCGTATTGTGTGAACGCCTGAAGCCGTTCGTCAGCAACCTGATAAGTCCATATCAGTGTGGCTTCAGGCCAGGTAAGTCCACCATCGACCAAATATCTATACTACGGCAGATCTTGGAGAAGACCCATGAGCTTCAGATCGATACACACCACCTATTCATCGATTTTAAGGACGCGTACGACAGCATCTACAGAGACGAGCTATATGGAGCAATGTCTAGTTTTGGCATCCCTGCCAAACTCGTCCGTCTCTGCAGGATGACGATGGAGAATGCACGCTGCTCCATCAAGGTCGGTAAAGATCTCACCGAGACCTTTGATGTCCAGAACGGATTTAAACAAGGCGGTGCGCTGTCATGCGATTTTTTCAACATCATACTTGAAAGAATAGTGCAAAACTCACGAGCAAACACAAGAGGCACTATCTTTCAAAAGTCCGTCCAACTACTCGCATACGCCGATGATATTGACATAATCGGGAGAAAGCAGCGTGATGTCAGTGGCGCTTTCGCGAGTATTGAGATTGAAGCGGCGAAAATGGGTTTAGCGGTCAATGAGGGCAAGACCAAGTATATGCTATCAAGCAAAAAGGACAACGAACACCGACGTCTCGGGCAGAACGTCACCCTCGACAGATATAACTTTGAGGTAGTTAAGGACTTTGTCTACCTAGGCTCCGCTATAAAAACAGACAACGATACCAGCGCTGAGATCAAGCGAAGAATGACTCTTGCCACCAACGGCTGTTTCTTTAGGTTAAGAAGGCAACTGAGTAGCAAAGCCCTCTCTCGGACAACAAAAATCACCCTTTATAAGACCTTAATAATCCCGGTCCTGCTCTATGGCGCAGAGGCATGGATATTATCAAAAATGGATGAGGGTGCTCTTGGTTGCTTCGAGAGAAAAATTCTTCAGGCGATCTTCGTACCCGTCTGCATTGAAGGAGAATGGAGGAGGAGATACAACAATGAACTCTACGGACTATATAGCGACATCGACCTAGCAAGAAAAGTGAAGATCAAAAGACTGAGATGGCTGGGTCATGTAGAGCGTATGGACACCAATGTTTCGGTCCAAAAAGTCTTTGAATCCGGTCCCGAGAGACAGCGCAGTAGAGGAAGGCCAAGACTCAAATGGCGAAGACAAGTGGAAGAGGACCTCAGCCTACCAGCCAAGGATCGAGCTGGCTGGAGAAGCTTGTTGACTGAGGCCCAGGTCCACCCTGGACAGTAGCGCCACTTAAAAAAGAAGAAGAAGATCGAAATGCCTTATTTCGGAGATGCCGAGTCAGTTTTCAAATCGTCACATACAAAATTATATCTGCTAGCGTAAATAGGTGACTTCAGTCCCAAAGTCGACAAAGTTTTTTAAGACTTTTGAAGACTTCAATGACAATACAGCTGGCAGTCATGTGAAAAATTGCGTAGATTCCTTCAGAACTGTGATTAAAACGCCTGTAAAAGCACTCGTTTACGCGGATGATATAAGTATTCGATTCACAAAGTCTTACCCAAATATGAAACCGTCAATTAATTTGCTAGACATGTCTGGGAATCAAACCATTATTTGAACTACCTTCTGAGTGAAGGGGATAGCCAATGCCCAACCAAGGTTCTAACTCTTGTCAAAAAAGAATTTCTGATTCTATTTGCCATGAATCTACCGACATTGATTGCTAAAGGGTCAACACTCGTCTACTATCTCGCTGCGGGAAAATATGCCATTTACAACGAAGACAATATTAGCCTCCTCCTCGTCATATTGGTGCAGCCGAATTCACCCTTTCAAATTGATTTTCACTAAATTATGGCTGTAAACCCTGTGAATCTCTGTGGAAAGTACCCAGATCAAGTAAATGAATCTTCGACAAAGTGATTATATTCGCGACAAAATATCATTCAGTGCAATAAAAGATAATTTATCTTAGTGAATCTTGCATCTGATGCAAGAGTGAGACTCTATTTTCCAAACAGAATCTTCCTAAATAAAGATTGATTTTCTTAAGCACTCTCTCAGTTCACTGAACATCCATTTATTCAACTTTTTATAGCCAATGGGTGTCTGTTTCAGATCAACGCATCTAAAAAACCAAAAGACTCAAAGCATTGTAAATGAAAACGCTTTTTAGTTCATTGAATCGAATTGAGAAGTGTCGGATACATACTCGTAGTAAATCAAATCAACAAATACAAAATGTAAAACCTAAAAAATAAAATTGTGTAGACAATTATCCTCGAGCAAGATGTCAATTTATTGCTATGAAACACTTTGTCATCATTTGAAATACATACTTCCAAGTACTTCCTTAGCACTGACCTTGTGTTTTATTGCGAAAGAGTTTACCGTCTTAAATCCATGAAAACCACCGAAAATTGTTAGGCCCTTCGAACAAGGGTTAACATTTTTCAGAGTCATGTTAGAGCAATAAAACTTCATTGATTTAGTCGTACTTTATCCACAATTTATTAGGATGTTTGATTTTTTATACTTTCCCATAGGAGCCTCACATCTCTGGGAATGTAAAGACTTTTCTGACAATAAGGACTATTTTTGCTTCATGACAGTCATATCGGATTCCTTTTTAATGAACACACCCCCTCACACAGAACATCTGTTGGATTAATTCGACTCCCTATTTAATGACGCTCTTTCTAGCTGACAGAGTTTTATTGAAATTAATTGCCATATGCTCTAGTGAAGCAGCCGTTTCGAGTGCCTTATTTTTACACTCTTTGATGAGCTATTTGTCGATTTTTTCTTCCCCTTTTTTTACTATTACTCTATGTTGTTTCTGTTTGCCACCCTTTTCGTTGACTGTTTTGGATTAAATTGCAATCGATACTGTCTCTGACGTTACCGTTCGATAACTAAGCATTACATTGCATAAAAATAAAAATAATGAAAAACAAACTTCAACCCTTCCGGGTAAGGGCAGTGACAATGAATTCATTTGCTGAGTACCAAGTTCCATGATATATTCTCGATAATACCATGTGAAATCCCGGAAGCACTGAGATAGATGGACGACCATCCTCAGGAATACTTTGCAAACACTACGCACGTAGAGCCTATTCTTTCCATAAAAATTCTTTTTTTTTTCCACCCCAATACAAAGAAGGGTGCATATAAAATGAACCTCCATGACGAAGGTTTGACGGATGTCTCACATTTTAATCGGATTATATAGTCATAATAGTGAACCACGTAATGGTTGCTGCATTCTTTCAGCTATAGTGTATCTGCGAAAGATTCTTTTATTTTCTTCTTCAGTTTTTTTTTTTTCAACCTACTTCTGGGTTTAATATATTTTCCTAATTGACATTCACCTAAGTGGGTGAAGGTCTCGTAAGGTACCGACATATGGAATATCTGCAGATTTTTACGAATAAATGTGGAAAACTAAATCGGCGTTAAGAATAAATACAGGAAGAAACTAAATTTGCTCTCTATGGGGTATGATGGTATTCATGCTGGACGAAGGGTAAATTTTTTCGTTGGCGTAAAGTGAGCCTTGGAATAGACGGAAAGCCAAACCAGATGGATTAAAATGGTTCTCTAAAATAAAAAAGAGGATGTATATACTATTCATGCAAAAAATGAGTGTGAGAATTTCTAGACTACCCTACATAGCTGTGCACATGGCGGTCTAGAAGTTTTCGATGTTTTTTTGGCTTCAAAGTATAAAGTTTACGCTCTTTCTGTATTATTCTTTAATGCCAGAGTGACGATGATTTAATTACAAGGATACTAACTGCTCTGATTAACTGGTTTCCATATGCGAACTAATTTTTTTTCGCAGCAGTAAGGTATAAATAGAAATTTTCCATCCAATTGAAGCTTATAAGTCACGAGTCTTTGGTTAGCTCTTAAATGCCACATATAGTTCAGTCCATTCAGTAAGTAGATACCTTAACGCCCGTTTTTTTTTTTATAAAACCTACAAAACAGTTACTTACAGTTCAAGTTTGGTTCTATACTCCTTATTCATTGGATGCAAGCCAGCTTTTCCCACTAGTTCTGCACCTTCACCTGCTTATTTCCAGCTCCTTTTCCGTCGCACGTTAAATAGTCGTTAAATAGAATCGACTTCTCGTCACCTGTTTCCACTCGATCCAAAAAAACCTTCATTTTCATGAGATCATCTAATTATGTCGAGTTTGGAGATGAATCCCAGTTACCTGAACATTCACCCTAAATTAACCAATCGTCAACATTTTGCCTCTCAGCAATCTCCTCAGATGAAATCTTCGGTTTATTTTTCACTAAGGCTCGCACAATATAGTCATCAAACTCCTAAGGCCATCCAGAACTAGGCTGATTGTTAGAGGTCATATCACCGTTCCGAAATCTAAAAAACCGCTTCTTGATCCTTTAGAGCAGAAGGACAATCCAAATAAACGCTCAGAATGTTTTTTGTTACAGTTCACTCAGTCCTTTTCGAAACCCGTAGAGGACTACCTGGCGAAAATGTACCTTTTCATTCTCTGTTTTTGGTTTTTTTTATAGTCAATTTGACTTAATTCGACCGGGTCTTGTGATAAAATGACTTCTGATGCCGCCACCTTTCCACTAGTATGCAACAAGTTCGTTCAACAAACAATAGTTTTGTATAAAGATCGGGCACGAACTTCTAACATGATCCAATAATTTGTGACTTATACTCGCAACACTGCAGTAGTTAAGTTCTTCGACTACTGCGTACGATTTTTGGGTTCAATTCCAAAGTCATGCTGCGAAACACAAAAAACATGTTTCTGAGTCAGTTTTTGAAAAGGTGTAATCTGCTGACATGAAAAGGTCTCTCATCTAGGTCCAAGAAGTGGGTACAAACCGTAGGTGCTTATTTGTGTGCCCAATTTTTTTTTACAAATAGCGCTCACTCAAGGGGCTTTTAGCATTTTTAAAAGATTGCAAACTGAGAGGGCAATGGAAAGTTAGGGAGGAAGTTTCCAGCTTAAAATGGTTAAGAATTTTTTACAGTTATATGGCTTAGGAAGGAATCAATAAGTACCGCCGAAAGTGGATTAGATCGGCGTTCATAGAGAGACGGGTGTTTGTAGGCACGAAATGCTATCGAGCATTGGTCTCTACCATGGAACCGCGACTAAACAGAGTGAGACAGGAGGGTCTCCGGGTGTTCGAGGGTATTTCGATGTAATTTGTCGCACGGTCTTGAATCCTTTCTAGCAAGTACAAAGAGGTCTTAGGGGCTCTTGATGAGATGTGAGCATTGTTCTTTAATTTTGAGCGAACAAACGACAGATAAATTTAGGCCAGGTGAGATGAGGTGACATATTTCTTACGTAGACATTTTGCAGTAATTTTGCCGACATCGAAAATGTAGTCATTCCAACTAAGGTTGTCATTACATATGAATGTTCACAGCAAGAATAAAAAGTTTTTCGATTTCGACGATGCAAGTTACATTCATGGATTATGGCTTCAAATTAGGCTTTAACGGCAGCAGATAGGATTGTTAAATAAAAGTTTTCCAATTTTGCTAATGTACAAAATGGCATGACAAGACAGACAAAACAATAACTTGATGGACTTGTTCCGGACAAATACGTTATCAATTATTTTAGTTTTTTATATACCTATATATGAGGCGATGGCGATGGCGCGATAGTAAGCTCATTGGACTACCACGCAGGGAGTCTGGGTTCGATTCCCGGCTGGGTAACCGACAATTTTTCAAATCGCCATCACCCGTTCGGCGGATAATGGCAAACTAAAAAATTGCATACGAAAAAGGTGTGCGAAGGCGTGCCGTTCGAACTCAGCGATAGACCGTAGGCCCCGCTTAAATGAGTGTCAAGAAGCTGGCTAAGGCCCATACCAGGCTGCCAGCGCCACAATGTTTTTTTTTTTGTTTTTTATACATGAGTCATTAGCCCCAAAGAAATTTGCTTTTATTTTATCATTGTTAAGTACCTTTCAATCCGACCGAAAAAATCAAGAGGAAAGCTCACAACAAAGAAAGGGAACTGCTTGCTGATTTAAGTTATTCATGACTAATATATCGTCAATATCTCATGCGCGACATTGTACTCGAATTTCGTTCGGCAATACACTCAACTCTGTAGATCGACTTCACTGCAGGAACAGTTTGTATAATTGCGCTAGTTTAACACCGGTATTCACAGACGTTACTATGAGGTCTCATAGTGTGCACGAGCGCACAGGGTTATTAAAATCAACTCACAAACATTACTTAATTGTCAAAGCGCACTGTACGTTCGTTAAAATAAGCGCACAACTAAGGAAGCTTGCTACCTGCATGCTTTAACCGACGCAAGGAACTGTCAAAAGTGTGTTCGGTTTGTGTTTAAAGGTTGCAAAAAGTAATTTTGTCTTTCAAAACAATATAAAATGGATTACAGCGGTGAGAAAGAATTTGATAATTAAATTAACGATAGGTTATCTGAGCAAAGGAAAATAATTACAAGAAAAGTGGTGCGCGATTTTCAAAATCCTTTCGATTTTTAAAGTTCGGATGAATTTCGAAGGCGTTATAGATTTTGTAACGGTATTTAATTTGAGATAAACTCAAATCTTCCTTTTTAATTACTACCCCGACATCAGATCTGGGCAATAACTAAATAGGGTAGTGTTTAGCTAGTCTACACTAAACATAGGGTCCGTTGCTTTCGTTAAAAAAAAAAAAAATAAATAAATAAAAAATGTAATTAAAATCGATCATACAAGAAGCAAAAGGAACCCTCCCTTCTACCGTTGCTTCACCCTTATGACCTTCGAACACAGGCAACCCTAAAGGCCAATCCAGGCAAAGAGTAGAAAGGGGTTAAGCCATTCAGCAGCGGCAGGCATGCTAGTGTGAGCTCCGTTCTATGCTCGTCGGAATGGGGGGGATCTTGCTGCTAAATTCGGCCAACCGCTGTTACAATTTTTACATGCCTTACTCTCGATGGTAGTTGAGCTGAAATTTTAAATAAGGGACCCGAATTTGTCCAGAGCGATTTCCGACCGCCTTTAGTTATCTTCCCGTTGATATGAGCCTGCAAAATGAAACTTAATTTGCCTTCCCGAATTCCATCAACTAAAGAGAGAAAAGAGCTAGGTGTTGTGCTCTTTTACGGAGTTTACCCTCCCCTTTGTGTCTAGCATGGGATCGCTAGTACACACCGTGGTAGCTACGTAATCCGTAGGCGTGGTGCGTGGCTACCCCTTAAAAAAAAATCAAAACACACTACGTTCTCGAAGATTACATCATTTTTCGCTGTCCGCAGGATCCCTTCACGCCCCTATCAGTATCTTAATATTAGCGTATCATTTTCTAGAATATAACATCGAATGCAGAAAAAAAGAGAAAAAAAACAAAAACAAAACGACGGTGACCAATCTTTTCAAAACATGAAATCTCCTTGACTATTAAAAGTATTGAAAACTAAATGAATTCCAAGGTTCAACAAAATTTATTTCACGGAAAAGGGTAGGGGGAAATCAAACAGCTGAAGAAAATTTATGTATAAAGATAAATGTTAACTTAAATAGGTATAAGCGTACGAGTATGTAAAAAAAATAACAAAAATTAGATAAAAGTATTGGGTATATAAAAAAAATTATTAAAGATAAAAAGGAAAGCAAAAAAAAATAAAATTAAAATTAAATGGCTCCAATATGGGCATATCTATGCACTTGTGTTCGTAATCCTCTTCATCACTATATATGTATGTATGTCCTATCTATGTATGTCCATATGTGTAATATATGCATATGTAAATTTATAATTTAGGCCATTTTCGTAAAATGATAGACATAGGTCACAGATACAGAGGGTATCTGTAGATAGCTAAAGCTTCTTCACACATTTAATTCATATTTTCTTAAAAAGATTACAATAATGAAATTGACTCACCGTAGCTAAAAACTTGTTAAGGGATGAAGTGCACTCCTTCGCCGTATAAATATTGTATGTATGTTGTCAGTGTGTGTGTGGGTGGAATTTTCCATTTCGTTTTCTTGTTACTTGAACCTTATTGGCTATCAAAAATAGAATTAAATGCAAAGAAGCTGACTATTAAATGCAAAAAAAAAAATTTTACTCTACAACCTGATAAGGTCCTTGTTGGGACTAACTTGAAAAAGGATAGGAAGGGGGAAAGGGGTATGGCTCCATGTGGTTTCTCGTCTTCATTGGTTTCGCAAGTTCTCGTATCTCTTCTTCTCGGTGATCCTCGATTTCATTGTAGTAATGTGCACTTCCTGGAATGCGTGTACTTTCAAGCTCCTTATTTGATGCTGACGCCTGTGCAACTGCTTTATCCTGTACACTTGCTGGCTATGACGCAACTGCTGACTTCTGCGACTTGCTTTTTATAGGGCTATTGCTTGGCTTAGCGCACTTGGTGGCTCCTGCGCACTTGTTCCTTACGGGGTAATGGCTTGGCTTAGTGCACTTGCTGGTTCTTCTTTGAGAGGAGATTTTCTGCTGACTCTGATGATCGGTTTTCACGTGTGATTGTCTTATCTGCTCATTTTTTTTTTTCTTGTCTGGAATTTTTTTTTTTTTTCTTTTTTCTAGATTATGAAGCGTTTTATTTGTTCTTGAACTAGCATGATTCCCTTTTATTTTCTTTCGGCAATATTATTCTTTTTTTTTTTTTTTTGACTAAACTTTACACTGAACTTCTTCAAAACCACATTGACTTTTACTTTCTTTTTTGTTCTTTTTTTTTTTTTTTTTTTTTTTTCCTGCCAACTTTCAACCTTTGCTATCCCACGCTAACTGACCACTTGTCGTCATCCGATCTTTTTACAATGCCTCGTATGACAAATAAAAAAAACAAAAAAAATTCCGTTTTTCCAAATTACCGAATTATAATTGATGGTCATTCCCCATTAGAGCTTTGAAGACCGATTCAATTGTTGGTTTTTTTGAATACCGAGTAATCATCTTAGGCACAAACCTTACCAAGGAGCTAAGGGTGTGACGGGAGACATCGACTGGAAAGGAAACTCTTACGTAGATGGAAAAGGAATACAAATCAGGTTGTTGTAATTGACAATATCTATTGCCATGATCTGAACAAAAGATGGCGCTGTTATGATATGGGATTGATTTTCTTATCAATTGTTATTGTTTTTGCATGTTTTTTTTTTTTTTTTCTTGGTTTATAAATATGAAGGGGAATACATACACATACATACATACATGGACGTAAGTGCGAACGAACTAGGGGAACGTTTCCCACAAAACTTACTACTTTTACTGGTATCATATACAATTAAAAGGAGGAAGAAAAGAAACGTAATTTTGCTTAAAGTAATGCTGAGGACTTTTTTCCTGTCTTTTAAATAAAATTGAGAATAATTAATAAACCTTAGTCTTGAATATCTGCATTTTATATACATATTTATATGCTGCTGCAAGGAAGCGTATGCACAATCTCGAAATCAATAATAAAAATAAATAAAAATTGCGTATACGCACCACTTAACTAATTTCTAGTTGGCCTTAATGCTTATTGTCTAGGTTCTTATGTCTTTTATATGGAAAACTCCCGCTATCTTGCCAGTTGTGTCTTTGAGCTCATACATTTGATTGCTAATCACCTTACATACTATCATTTTCAGAAATTTGGGGCATAGCTTAGCATTAATCTTCTTGGCTGCATCACTTAGAATGAAATTTCTTTTGTAAACTGTGTCGCCCACTTTATATTTTCTTTTAGTACTGCGAACATTGTACACTTTCTCATATCTATCGTGAGCAGCTTCGAGAGATTCTTTTAAATGTCTGTGCAAGATTTTCAGTTTATCAGATTTTGGTAGTGTATGAATATCAGAGTTGTTTAACGCGTTCAGCTTGCGGAGAAGTTCGTAGCTAGACCCATGTTCAACTATTACATGGCCAAACAAGGCTTCGTATGGGGAAATTCCAATTGCTGAATGAACAGCTGATCGCAAAGCGCAACCGATGGCTGGTAATTGTTCGTCCCATCGTGTTTGATCAGAGGACAGGTACGACCGAATCGCTGCCAATATTGACCTATTAACGCGCTCACTAGCATTGGCCTGCGGAGAATAGGCAGCAGTGCGTATATGTCGTATCCCATACGAGCTTAGGAACCTTCTGAATTCTTTGCTGGTGAATTGTTTTCCATTATCGGTAAGAATACTCTCGGGTACACCATATACAAAAAAGACTTGGTTTTTCAGAAACTGTATGGTTGCATGGCTTGTCGCATTTCGTATTGGGTGTAAAAACACAAACTTTGTGAGTTGGTCTAATACTATTATTATGATGGTATTCCCAGATTTGGATCTAGGATAAGGACCCAGGAAATCTAAATAGAGATGCTGGAAGGGACGCTGGACTCCGAAAGCTTTGCCCAAGGGTGGTCGTAGTGTAAAGTTAGGGGCCTTATTTGTTTTGCATTCCTCACATTCGCTAATAAAAAGTTTTACTTCCGAAGCCATATTTGGCCAATAATATTGCTCACGTAGTCGGTACAGAGTTTTAGCTATGCCGCCATGGGAGGAACTAGGAGGTCGATGTGCTAAAGATATTAGACGCTTAGTTAACTCAGATGGAACCCAGAGCTTCCACGTTAAATCATCCTGAAGTGGATGCCCTGTGCTGTGTTTGACCTTCTTGTATACAAAATTGTTCGAAACAACAAGGTCAGGTAGCTCTTCTTTATTTTGTTCGATGGTTTTAATGATCTCGCTGTATTCTTCGGATTTGAAACTAGGATCCGAGAGATCTAAATGTAACACATCGAAAGCTGCATTCGATTTCGGCTCTTGGGGATCAATGACGTCGACCGAATATACTCTGGAAAGAGCATCTGGAACGACATTCAGAGATCCCTTTCGATGCTCAATATCGAAGGTAAAACTTTGAAGCTTAAGGCTCCACCGAGCCAACCTACCGTCCAAATCTTTCTTAGTCATCAGCCAACGAAGACTTGCATGATCAGTAATAATTTTAAATTTATGACCCTCTATGTATGGTCGAAATTTTTGCACTCCCATGACTGCTGCAAGACACTCTCGCTCTGGTACGCTGTAATTCTTTTGAGCTCTGTTAAGTTTGTGGGAATAGTAAAATATCGGCCTCTCGACACCCATTTCATCTGTTTGACATAATACGCACCCGATTCCGGTTGCCGAAGCGTCGCACGAAATTATGAATTCCTTGGTGTAGTCAGGATTTATTAGGATCGGGGCCGATGTCAACATGTGTTTAATTTTACTTACTTTGATTTGTTTATATTTATCGTCAAACCAGCGGCTTTTAAATTGTCTGCTACAATCGTTAACATTTTAATATGCTCATCAAAGTTGCTAGAAATGACCAGCAAGTCATCCAAATAAACAAATACTTGTTCCCTCATCTCATGGGGCACAACTTTGTCCATCAACCTACACATACGCTGAGGCGCATTGCATAGGCCGAACGGCATCACTCGGAATTGATACAATGGTCTTCCCGGGACGGTGAACGCAGTTTTCTCCCTTGACATTTCTTCCAGCGGTATCTGCCAAAAGGCGTCTTTCAGATCTACGCTTGAAATAAAGTGTGTATCTGAGAGGCGTCCTAGCAGCCCTTCTATATGCGGAAGTGGATACGCATCCTTTTTTGTTACTTGATTTATCTTGCGGAAGTCTAGGCATAATCGGTTTTTCCCAGGCTTACGTATAAGTACCACTGGAGAACTCCACGCACTGTTACTTTCCTCGATGATGCCCAAATCAAGCATGCGATCCAATTCCTCATAAAGAAGAGTTTGCACCGCTGGGGATACAGGATAATGCCGCTGTTTTATGGGTTCAGCGTCTCCGGTATCAATCACATGTACCTCAAGATTAGTTTTTCCCAGACCAGCAGAGATGAACGAGGGAAATCGTGAGATGGCCTCGGTTAATTTAGTTGATTCCTCGCTGGTCAGTTCTAACGAATCTTGATCAAGTTCCCTGTTAAAAGTATCTAGTCGCAAACTCGATATTATCTGGGGTGCGATTTGGAATTGTTTCCAAAAGTCCACACCCAGGTATAGTGATTGCTTTAAAGAGGGTACGATATAAAACGTTAATGCTTTTGTTACGCCCTTATAGTTAACGTCAGTAGTCACTTTTCCAATGACTTCCTGGCGGTGACCATCAGCGGTTTTGACAACAGTCTTGAAAGTTTTGAAATCAATTGAATCTTTTTGTAGAATGTCGTAACCTTCTTGCCCTAAGCAACTAACACCTGCTCCACTGTCGAGCAGTCCTAACATTCTTTTGCCAAGAATGGTAACTACGGCATAAGGTCGCGGGTCGTCTTCAGCGACACATAAGGTACAAGCCGCTATAGTCTGATGCTCAAGTTTTTTGTTTTTGAATTTTTGTCGAAGACGGCGTATTTTATCCGATAGAAAGTTTGGTCTGAGAATTCTTTTTCGAGCAGCATAGTATTCTTGCTGTCTTTCATGCAGGCTTTTGACATGTCGCTCGGTGGAAGAAGGTATTTCCGTTTCGTTTAAGAAAGTACCGACGTCACGCTTTAAAATGGTTACTGGCTGGTTGTTGTATAAAAATGCAGGTGTAGCGGGAGGTAAGTATGGTGAAATCATTTGTGTGCCGGGTTCATTGGTGATGGGACAGATACCCCGGTTGGAAACTTGCCCCTTCGGTAGTTTACCGAGCACTTTTGACACTGAGGAGTTGTGGTGTTTTCTTTTCCACACCGGTAGCAAAAAAGATTTCCTTGAGGACTCTCGCATTCGTAAAAGGAATGCCCAGGCGCCTTGCAATTCCAACAAACAAGCGAAGAGGGATTTATTCGCGGCTCTACCGCATCTAAGTGGAAATCAGTCGGGGAAGTAAAGGGATTTCCATTTACCTCTATTTCACCTATATTTCGGCGTGCTTGTGGAATTGAATGTTGGCGAAATCTAAGCGTGTCATGATCGTTTAAGTATTTTTCAATCGTTCGGCAGACATACACCATCTCGGGCAGACTGGAAGTGTGAAATGTGATTAACAGCTCCCCCATCCGCCTGCGTACGTTTTGCTTAATTATTTCAATGATTTCTATATTCGGCTTTGGATTTCTCAGTCTGGTGTTTAGTTGAATGATTTCATTATAGAATTCATCAAAAGGTTCGGAACTACCTTGTCGACGATCTGACATTTTTCGAGACAGTTCAGAGTCTGTTTCCAGACTTCGAAACTGTTCAATAAGAGCTAACTTCAGACTGGCCCAAGTAGTAATTGGATTGGATTTTAAATGAGTCCAATACCAATTTTCCACCGGCCCAGTGAGGAACTGATGAAAGTTCAAAACAATTTCTTCCCAAGAGGTTCCATAGCCTTCCCTAACTCGGTCAAGTCGAAATAAGAAGTCGTCGACTGACATTGTTCGATTGTCGAAAGTAATTCCCCATTTGTGGAAGTTGTAACTTCTAACTGAAGACGACGAGGGGGTGGGATTTTGGCTGCAGCGTAGTGGAGGAGAGGTGTTTACAAAGTTAAGATTGCCTAATTGTGAGATAAAATTATCCACATTGGAACTTCGACCAGGTGGAGGCTGTCGATCAAAATTGGATTGCTGTACTCCCACAGGGCAAGAGCCAACCTTAGTTTGCACATCTTGCACCAGCGGAAATGGGAGGGAATTCGAATGAACTTCTGGCTCCGCTGGTCTGGTGGTAGGGGTCGGGGCAGAAAGCAAGCTCTGAATTTGGGAATGGATCTCGTTTCGGAGAGTTTGTTGATGCTTCTCCAATTCCTCCCTTAATACGCGCAGATCATCCGCTCGGCTAAGGCCGACTGTCGCTGTAACTACTTCTTGTACATATTGTGCCAACTGCTCTCCTTCGCTTCCCTCAGCCTCACCTTCAGATTCATGGATCTCGTTTTCGGATTCTTGAGGCAATGGAATGGCTGCGGTTTGCTCATTCCTATTTACTTCCGGAAGTGAATGTCGGGTGTTTTGCGATGAAGAAGGCTTAGGCATTGTTTGTGAGCTATTGACGCTTGAGTGAGTTTTAGGTATAGGACCAAGTGGACCCATAGACAAACTTAAAATATTTTCAGACGTCTTTCTCCCCTTTTTGGGACGTAATTGACGTTCAGATGCCTTGGATGGATGAGACCTAATTGATTTACATATATATATGTAGATACGAATTCAAAAAGATTTAACTAAATACAAATCAAAATTCCAAAACTTCAGATATAGAAAAAAAATATATATAGCCACAAGCCATTTAGATGAAGAATTCAAGAGAAAAACTCAAAACAATTCGTAATAAAAATTGGAACACCTAAATTCGGTAATTCTTCAGAAACAAAAGTATAAATAATTCAAATATGAGAAAGACTTACTATGATAGAGAATAGGGATATCAGAATGTACCTGCTTTGCGTTATATCTAGTTCTTACAAGAGAAACAAGGGGCGAGAAGGGTCTAGGGTTGCGAATTATTGAACGTGTAAATATAGTAAGGATAAAAAAAAAATAACAACAAATAGCAAACTATTTTTGTCTGCAATCTAGGATGAGATTGGTAAGTGGATATTCGGACAAACCAGTACATAAGTAAAAGTAAAAAGTATATGATGCAACGAACATAAGAACAGATAAGCTTAAGGGTCTTACTGGTCATCACATAAGCTCAGTCTGGTTATGATGATAAAAACGTAGGTGCTATAAAAAATATCATGAATTAGTTAACTGTTCTCTTGATGTCAGATGTCGTATACGATTAATGTGTATATTTATTTCTTTTTCCAGTAGAGCTCATGTAGAGAGATAGCAACAGACGAAAATAGACTTATGAAGCTTATTTACCGGACTATAATCTGAGCACAAGAAAAAGCAAACTACTGTGATAGGGGAATGCTGGTCAAGGTCGCCTTGCAAATATACAAAAAAAAAAAAAAAAAAAAAAAAACTTGTTGTATCGACAAGGTTAGACTGTCCCCCAGATTTCAGATCAAGGAATATCTAGTAGCAACTGACATAGAGAAGCCTCTGTGCTGTACTCTATCGGACAGCTAGGTATTGACCTTAAATCATCGTATATCTTCAAAACAAAACAAATAAACTAAAATTCTAGATAAACAACTAAAACAAAGAGTATATCTAATGCACCAAACAGCTTATCAAAACTGGTCTGAAAAACAACCCCACTATCCGTAAGGCAAATAAGGACAGGATTATCGGTATGCTAAAAACTGTAAAAACTTGGTCGGGACAAGGACAAATCGGGCCCCACGTTGGGCGCCAACCTGTAACGGTATTTAATTTGAGATAAATTCAAATCTTCCTTTTTAATTACTACCCCGACATCAGATCTGGGCAATAACTAAATAGGGTAGTGTTTAGCTAGTCTACACTAAACATAGGGTCCGTTGCTTTCGTTAAAAAAAAAAAAAATAAATAAATAAAAAATGTAATTGAAATCGATCATACAAGAAGCAAAAGGAACCCTCCCTTCTACCGTTGCTTCACCCTTATGACCTTCGAACACAGGCAACCCTAAAGGCCAATCCAGGCAAAGAGTAGAAAGGGGTTAAGCCATTCAGCAGCGGCAGGCATGCTAGTGTGAGCTCCGTTCTATGCTCGTCGGAATGGGGGGGATCTTGCTGCTAAATTCGGCCAACCGCTGTTACAATTTTTACATGCCTTACTCTCGATGGTAGTTGAGCTGAAATTTTAAATAAGGGACCCGAATTTGTCCAGAGCGATTTCCGACCGCCTTTAGTTATCTTCCCGTTGATATGAGCCTGCAAAATGAAACTTAATTTGCCTTCCCGAATTCCATCAACTAAAGAGAGAAAAGAGCTAGGTGTTGTGCTCTTTTACGGAGTTTACCCTCCCCTTTGTGTCTAGCATGGGATCGCTAGTACACACCGTGGTAGCTACGTAATCCGTAGGCGTGGTGCGTGGCTACCCCTTAAAAAAAAATCAAAACACACTACGTTCTCGAAGATTACATCATTTGTCGCTGTCCGCAGGATCCCTTCACGCCCCTATCAGTATCTTAATATTAGCGTATCATTTTCTAGAATATAACATCGAATGCAGAAAAAAAGAGAAAAAAAACAAAAACAAAACGACGGTGACCAATCTTTTCAAAACATGAAATCTCCTTGACTATTAAAAGTATTGAAAACTAAATGAATTCCAAGGTTCAACAAAATTTATTTCACGGAAAAGGGTAGGGGGAAATCAAACAGCTGAAGAAAATTTATGTATAAAGATAAATGTTAACTTAAATAGGTATAAGCGTACGAGTATGTAAAAAAAATAACAAAAATTAGATAAAAGTATTGGGTATATAAAAAAAATTATTAAAGATAAAAAGGAAAGCAAAAAAAAATAAAATTAAAATTAAATGGCTCCAATATGGGCATATCTATGCACTTGTGTTCGTAATCCTCTTCATCACTATATATGTATGTATGTCCTATCTATGTATGTCCATATGTGTAATATATGCATATGTAAATTTATAATTTAGGCCATTTTCGTAAAATGATAGACATAGGTCACAGATACAGAGGGTATCTGTAGATAGCTAAAGCTTCTTCACACATTTAATTCATATTTTCTTAAAAAGATTACAATAATGAAATTGACTCACCGTAGCTAAAAACTTGTTAAGGGATGAAGTGCACTCCTTCGCCGTATAAATATTGTATGTATGTTGTCAGTGTGTGTGTGGGTGGAATTTTCCATTTCGTTTTCTTGTTACTTGAACCTTATTGGCTATCAAAAATAGAATTAAATGCAAAGAAGCTGACTATTAAATGCAAAAAAAAAAATTTTACTCTACAACCTGATAAGGTCCTTGTTGGGACTAACTTGAAAAAGGATAGGAAGGGGGAAAGGGGTATGGCTCCATGTGGTTTCTCGTCTTCATTGGTTTCGCAAGTTCTCGTATCTCTTCTTCTCGGTGATCCTCGATTTCATTGTAGTAATGTGCACTTCCTGGAATGCGTGTACTTTCAAGCTCCTTATTTGATGCTGACGCCTGTGCAACTGCTTTATCCTGTACACTTGCTGGCTATGACGCAACTGCTGACTTCTGCGACTTGCTTTTTATAGGGCTATTGCTTGGCTTAGCGCACTTGGTGGCTCCTGCGCACTTGTTCCTTACGGGGTAATGGCTTGGCTTAGTGCACTTGCTGGTTCTTCTTTGAGAGGAGATTTTCTGCTGACTCTGATGATCGGTTTTCACGTGTGATTGTCTTATCTGCTCATTTTTTTTTTTCTTGTCTGGAATTTTTTTTTTTTTTCTTTTTTCTAGATTATGAAGCGTTTTATTTGTTCTTGAACTAGCATGATTCCCTTTTATTTTCTTTCGGCAATATTATTCTTTTTTTTTTTTTTTTGACTAAACTTTACACTGAACTTCTTCAAAACCACGTTGACTTTTACTTTCTTTTTTGTTCTTTTTTTTTTTTTTTTTTTTTTTTTCCTGCCAACTTTCAACCTTTGCTATCCCACGCTAACTGACCACTTGTCGTCATCCGATCTTTTTACAATGCCTCGTATGACAAATAAAAAAAACAAAAAAAATTCCGTTTTTCCAAATTACCGAATTATAATTGATGGTCATTCCCCATTAGAGCTTTGAAGACCGATTCAATTGTTGGTTTTTTTGAATACCGAGTAATCATCTTAGGCACAAACCTTACCAAGGAGCTAAGGGTGTGACGGGAGACATCGACTGGAAAGGAAACTCTTACGTAGATGGAAAAGGAATACAAATCAGGTTGTTGTAATTGACAATATCTATTGCCATGATCTGAACAAAAGATGGCGCTGTTATGATATGGGATTGATTTTCTTATCAATTGTTATTGTTTTTGCATGTTTTTTTTTTTTTTTTCTTGGTTTATAAATATGAAGGGGAATACATACACATACATACATACATGGACGTAAGTGCGAACGAACTAGGGGAACGTTTCCCACAATTTTCAAAAGACATCGTTTGTTCTATCCTTCTGCCGCAGGTTGAAAATGATTTAAGAAAATCAAGTGAGAGAGGTTTACAAGTGCCACCAATACAACGTGAACTTGGCAACACTTGGTAACTTGGTAAATGGACCAATCACTTAAATATTGTTTATGAATTGAAAGGCTTGCTTAAAGGAACGCACTGAGAAAGAGCATTCTTTGCACAGTATTGATGTCTTACTTAGGGATGTACTGTTTGTGAATGCGAGTGTAAGACTTTTCGACTCGTGTTCCAAAACATCAAAAATGTCCTCATCAAAGAGCTACAGCTGACTTTAATACCGTCGGCGGTCTGCCAGTTGAAGCTTTGTTAAGAGAACTTTACAGTTTATTCTAACAGCATTGGGAAAAAATATTTACTTCAAACTAAGATTAAGCTATCCAACATACAAAGCTCCAGAATTTTCGCTTCTTAGAAAAGATAAAATCATTGCCACGTTTAGAAAACTCAAATCGAAAAAAGTGGCAGCACTTTCTATACGAGGGGTTCTGGACGAGTTCGACATCAGTTTTTGCGAGTCTACTGAAAAGACAGGATGATTGGAAAAAAGGCTTGTCATAACAGAGTATGAAAAGGAAAAAGGACAACACAATCCTTGAATATTTTAAGGAAAGTACTCCCGACAATTAAGAATACCAAGGTTCCTTCTCGTATAATCATCCGTCGACACGACACACACATTAAAACCTTACAGATAATCATTAAACAATTTATGGAATATTAATCGGCAGGACAACTCATTTTTAGTATTTTTTAAAAAGGATTCAATAGTGTAAACAATCTGAGAACTTTTCTCAAAGGTTATGACATCAACCGTAATGTTAGCGATTAAGTGTTTAGAACCTGACGTAGTAGGACTAAAACTCTACTTTTCCAACACAAAAATCATTATTCTTGCTTCTAACTCCTTACTATCAATTTTCAGAATTGAAGGCAACATGTCGAGAAAATATATAATTCAGGTTATTCCATGACAGCCCCACATCTAAATGTAGGGCTGCATTCTATATTTGTATTTGGCTAAATGTTCGTTATCTAAGTTATAGAAGAAGCTCTCGCCGTTTCAGTTTTGCTTTTCGAGGCTGAGTCGGGTCAGTTCCTGCCTGTCTACTTCTCGTTAAGAGCAGTTTTCATAAGCCGCCAGCTTGTTTTGTGACCAATCCTTGTCATCATTCACGTTAAATGAAGAATTTGCTTGATTTCACGCTAGAAAACCAGGTCTAACTTTGAGAACTAGAAGATCTTTAGTTGCGATGGTTTATTTTACATCGTCAAGTGAAGCAAAGAACTATGACGTTCAAGCGACTATTTTCTAGTTCCACCCACAATATTGAGATTTCTTAAAAAATTTAATTGTTGGAAAATAACGACGTTAGAGATCTTTTGTGCCTTACAATGTCTATTGCCGCCGTAATCCTTTTAAAGAAAATACGCCTTCTTGTCATCAAGGAAGTTTTTGATGTTGAGCTTACAGGTTTTGCCTGTCTATGTCAGTTACTATGATCACTTGTTCATTGCATTTCTAAATTTATTGATTAAGAGGTAGGGCATCTACGAAAATGACTTCAATAGGCCAGAAATACGAGTACATACTGTGACAGAGCACTCTCAAGAAATGATAAGATATTGGTATTCAAACCGCATCCTCTGCGAAATAAGGCATTAATGACTCAATCAAACACCTTGTAGTCAAAAGTTAAGTGGCTTAAGGCACCTTCCAATTATTGGTCCTTACGGAACACTGCAATGCAATTATACAATTGTTTTTCAAAGAAACTCTGCTTAGAGTTCAAAAAAGAGATGGAAGAATATTACGTTTATCTCAACTTCACCTAGGCTTGCGTTATGTGTTCTGTGTTGAAGTTTACTCTAAATAAGGTTACCAGAGTAGAGATTATTGCGTCAGCACCATGTCAGATTAATCAAATTGTCCATTTAGTTTTGTCTTTGTTTAGGAGCTTTTGAGAAAGTCTGTTTGTTCTTCTTCAGAAGTTATTACCGTGGATACGTAGCTTACATCACCCTGCATAGTACAGTCGGGCAAATTCACTTAAAGCAGAGTGTTCACCGTTTAGCCACCTTTTCCAGTTGAATTTGGGAATATGCGCATATATCGAGATCATTTTTTAAACAAATAATTTCTTCAGACAAGAACTCAGGTGTCTGATGAGAATTGTCCTGTTTGAATTCCTTTTCCTTTTTCCAGGATTGATTCTACGCTCAGGTGGGCTATTTTTTGCATGATCTAGAAGCAAATTGAGCTCATCAGTATTTTTCGTTTTTTTTTGTCCTTGCCTTTTTTCTACCGTCTTTCTTCAAAGAACTTCCATCGCATCATATCTTCATTTCATGTAGTCATGTAGGCTCGGGGTAATTTTCTTTTGACATTGTTCATAAGTTTATCACCTCTTCGTTTTTGCGCAAGTTCTATCTGTACCCTTCCGTGGTTCTTTTAGTAGTTGAATGTAAGGGGTTTGAATTCATTTTAAAGAGGTCATCTGAGCTTGAGATTTAGTGTTCCTAATTATTACAATTTAAATCTCTGTGGACTTGTCCTCATGCCCTATTCCTAGATAAGCACCACAGAACGGCACATGTTCCATTCCTATTTAAATTTTCTAAAATCAAAACACCTTACATGGTATAGAAATAAAGGTAATTTACACTTTTTAAGAAGCAAAATCCATTTCAAAGGATAAAGTTAGTTCAAGGTTTCAAGCTAAAATTAATTTAAATTTGAAAAACTTGCGGAATTTTTAGCTCGTTTTCCTGGAAATCAAAGCGCCTCCGGGGGCCCTTCTTAAAAAAGTCATGAAACACGAAAAATATTTTCATCTGTGGCCATGAATTGAAACGACCACCGTGCTTTATGGAGTATTCCGCACCATAACACAGCTGGATTACTTTCTTTTGTGTTGGAACAGCAAATTTCAGCTCGTGTATGTGTAGGATAGTATCTAAGAGTATGGGCAAAATCTCATACAGATACACTGTGTAGTGTGTAATTCAGCAGAAAAAATAAAATTAATTTTTATAGATACAATCTAATCAAAATATTTATTTTCATATCTGCGTGTGGTTTTGTGATTCCTTTGTCGAGTCATTTATTTGATTTTTTTTTCCAAATTATTTTGGTCAATCATTGTGGGTGACACTATAAAACGTGTGGCTTTACAAAATTTGTTCAAAGAGATGTTTTGAAATACTGGTACATGTACCTATATATGCGTTTTTGGACAGCATTTCATAATTAACATCATATACTCGTATGATGTGTAAATGCAGATTGACAGAATACATAAAGCAGATTCAAATACATCCATCCAGACCATGTTGCCCACCAAAAGAGTGAAGAACTTATCAAGAATTAATCAAGTTTCTCTCCCTTTCTTGGGGGCGTTAGTCAAAGTTTCATAAACCTGTTTTCTGAAGACCGAAGTTTTATTTTAAAATTGTTTTGTATACTCACAAGATCCCCTCTTTTAGCTCGTTTGGGTTGAGGTGGCCTTTTAATGTGCTGTCCATCTGAGTCCTAAGAAAATCGCCTTTACAACTGATTTGGTAACTAACTAGGCGTCAACATATGAATGTGCACTGCAAGGCGGTTAGACTTTCTGAAATTCATGTCATTGTGTGAATATTGACCTTAACAATGGAGTTTTCTGAAATTTTGGGTGCCATCATAACTCTTTTTCTTCTGTAGAAGCCTGACCTTTAAACTCAAGTTTTTCTGCCAAAAAAACGTGTCTTCAATGAAGATTAACTGAATGTCAGTTATTATTTGTGTTCGCTCTAGTAAATCTTTCATCTTCATGTTTCCTTTTTTTTTAAGATCATTCAAATATTTTTCCGTAATATTCCGTCGTAACCTGACCAGATGTACTCCCTATGCTTGAGATACCCTGGAAAGGAGGAGGCATATTTACGAAAAGACAAATCTTTGTCATCTACGGGTATCTCCATAAGAAGGCGCGTATCTAAAGATGTGACTTACATAAATTAGAGTACATGACTGAATAGCGATCTTGTAGAAACCAAATATTTAACCTCATTACCAACAAGTCAACTTAATTAAGCTGAGAAAGCCAGCCACCTCTTTGTACTGTAAGTAATTAACGTATCCCGAACACCAATTGTTCAACAACAATATAACAATCCCTTGTGAACTGGTAGAAAGGTGGAGATGGCAACAGATTTCTGCTTCTGGTTAACAGAACTCGCTGCTATACGAAATATGGTGATTTAAATAGCAGGCGGTAGTTAAGTATCGAAAGGTTTGCTATTCAAGGTTTCCGACCGAAGACCTTATTTTGTATGCACTTAAATCGTGTGAGGTGCGTGGGAGTTGCCTTCCCTACCTAGTCAAGTCATAAAACTGGTGCACAGAGAAATCACCGCCAAATGAAAACGAATTAATATGTAAACATTTTTTTTTTTGTTTTTTTATTGGGTTATGCAATGGCTACAAATCTTAGAACAACTTATTCGAAATGACTTCCATTTGCCTTCCAGCATGACTTAAGACGATGTGGCCACTCATCGATTGCAAGACAAATTTCATGCATGGGGAAATTGTTCACTGCACGGACAAGGGCTCGCTTCAACGACTCAATATTTTGGTGTCGAGTAGAGCAAGCCATGCACACTAATACGGACCAAAACTTGTAATCCAACGGGTTAAGGTCTGGACTACCAGCTGGCCAATCATCCGTTGATATGAAGTCCGGAACGTAGTTTTTGAGCCACAGTTGAGTCGTTTTTGCTTTGTGAGCTGAAGCAGAGTTTTACTGGAAAGTCTATGGCTTGTTGTTGAATATTGATTGGTTGAGAGACTTCGCAATGGGTTCCAAGACGGTCGATTGATATACTTTGGCCGATGTTTTCACTCCTTTCTCGCAAAACTGGAACTGGGTAACGCCATCGTAGCACACTCCCAACCATACCATTACAGACGCAGGATGGTGGCCTCTTTGAACCCTCGGGATGAGTTCGGATGCTTCTCTGGATGACCGAGCATACACATGATCGTTCTGCTTATTGAACGATTCTATTACGTCAGTAACGCTTTTGATCTTCGCTTGCGTTCCTCCTTCAATGCGGCCGTGAGCAGGTGTCCAGTATGTCTCTTGTACACGGTGAGTCTTAAATCTTCTTTGATAATGTGAGACATGGATTTAGGCGAAATTTGCATTTCCCGCGACATGATTTTCTGTTTTCGCAGCGGTTTTCGGTCGATTCGTTTCTTCACGGCTTAGATCACTTTCAGAGTTCTCACAGTGCGCCGACGGCCGGATTTTTTACGGTCTCGTACTCCACCAGAATCCGCAAACAACTTCACAGCACGACACACAAAATTGCGAGTGATTTCAAGCGGCCTTTTTCCATGTTGCATTTAAGTAGGCCAACTACAACAATACGATTTTCGATGTCGCCATTCCACGATTGTAAGCCAGTAATGTCAAAAACTTTATGTCACAATGAAGCATATCAACTGTCAAATCGCAATCAATACGAAATGGATGCGCCCAGTGTTGCATTCGTAATGAGTGAGTTCAGTTGTGTTCCAGTATTTATGAATTGACTAGGTATAATAAAACAAAAATGTAAATTTTGGATGCCACCCATGGAGTAAAATAATCAATGAAACCAATCATCAGTTAAAACGTTAACACCTACCTTTTTCGGCATTTTACGAGTAGTCTTACCTCTTTAGATGGCAAATTCTTGAACAAAAAAATTATTTGTCAACCTGGGTATCTCCGGATATTTGAATTGCCTCATCCAGGTCAATGGAAGATGTTATATGCTGCGCTCCTTATTTTCTAGCTGCATTCTGATGCATCCTACTGTTTAAGAAAATATGCTACGGTATGGGCAAGATAACAGGTTAAACGTTGGACGGAAAACAGAAGTACTATTGCACCAAGTGAATACGTGTCTCAGCTTATAGAAATTTGGCGCTGGGAACAAAACTCATAAACCACTTGGTAAGTTGAATTCTTGAGAAGTTCATTCAATTTCAAGTTGAAACACCATATGAGGGCGTTTGGAATACTTTAAGATGATAATTCGGGAACTCGCTCTTGAAACAACTCTAGGCATGCACCGAATTTCCAGAAAGAAATGCGCATTCATATATTCTGCAATGCAGACAAAGAAACCTACATAAACTTACTATTCACATCATCACATACAAAGTAGCTTGGGAGCTCACCTTCTACAGAATGAACATCAAGCCCATAAATGATACGTAAGTGAGGCTCTGATGTAGACCATCGGTTCCTACCTTACATCACTAATTCTCAACGATGATGAACGATTTAGCTAATCTTTGAGCTGATCCAAATATGGGTTCAATCCAAATAGCCATTGCTTTGGCTCAGCTCTATCGAGTGAATGTCTGACAATGCTCAAGATTAAAGTATTTTCGAAACATGTCCCTCATATTTGCGAGGTTAAAGAATACTGGTTCTCTGGGACGGTCTACAGTTGTGTGCTATGTCTAACCGCGATGTCTTCGCAAAAAGAATTATTAAAAATCGTAGGCTTACATCGAAGCATCAAATACGTATCTCAACTTCTGATTAAAAAGAAGCAGGCGTACTGAACTTCAAGTTTAAAAGAAGGTTGATGGGTATTTCGACGGCGAGCAAAGATGCTCTGTTCTTTCTCTCTTTTTGATGACCATTAATCGAAGAATTCTTTCTGTGGACTTATGGATAACACCCATCAAATTTAAGACCCTTCAAATTGTAATACGAATTTTCGGGGGATTTTAGATTCAGCCCTCCACCTGTATGAATAGTAACTTCCCAGAGATCTCATTTTTGCGTCCAACAGAACAGGACAATCACATAGCAGCTAACAGACAGACAAAATCTATTCCACTTTCCGGAGAGATTGTCCATGAATCTCGAAGATGTATTATTTCGCGCTTTTCAATTGAGCTTTCCTAGAAAGTGTGACATTTGCTTGTAATTTGTCGTAGACGAAGAATAGGGCCTGTGAACTATGCAGCGCCTACCCCTTCCTCTCCAACCCATAGCTGTCTTGTTTTCTGGTATATCCATATGGACCAGCATATGATCTGAGAACCTTTAGGTTTCTTCAATCCGTGATATGAATTTTACTTAAATAGCCCAGAGCCTTAACAGGAACTAACCTTTGTTGCAAGTGGTTGTGAATTGAAGTGCCGTTCCCACTCTGTACTACCACTTTTATCAATGGTTACAATAGATCAACGCATAGCTCATATAGTTTGTCATTAAATCTTCTCATCCAAAGCCCTCCAATATAAACGGGACCGAATATTTTTTCTCGAAACAATAAAGATGTCTTCATTTGCTTTCAATAGAGTCCCTGATTAAGCGCCATCAAAAAGGCATCGATGTTATGTGCTTGGTCAGCCTCCGAACGACTACCTTCCATCGTTTCAGCGGCACTTAGTACGCGTCTTATTTAGCTGAACATACGTTCTTCATTTATCCAGAGATTTATTGGTGGAGTACAGGATTTGTAGAAAAATTTCAGGATACGTGTTCGGCAATATTCTGGCGGTTTCTTTGCACTTTTCTGCGTTATATCTACTCACAATTTCTTCTTTGTTGTGGCAAATAAAAAATCAAGGTTCGTACCATTCCTGCTCAAAAGGTAAGGACGTTCGCTATAGTGAAGATATGCCTAAAGTCATCATGGCAAAATGATCCGAAATTCGTCATCTTCCTTTGTGAAGATGAAAAAACTTGACTTGCTATCAGTATGTGTATGTCCGTTGCCAAACGTTGTGTCTTGTACGATATTGTTACTTAATGTTCCACCAAAGGTGTCCTGATTTCCTTTCTTAGCATAAAAATCATTCATAGACATCAGTCATGTTCACTTACATCTTTGTAGTCAAAATAGACGTACCTACGAGTAAGTATGTGTTTCTCAGGGCCACAAGTCACAAGGAGTTTTTCAATAGAATTTCAAAGAAAGGATGTTCGATCTACTTGTCATTAGTAAAATGTTATAAATGCATAAACTGGTAACTGTTACATTACATTTAAATTCAAGTTAAAGTGTTGACTCATTGGCGCCATGCCTTGACGTATTCGAACATCTCTCTCTCTCTCGAATCCCTTGTCGTCATATATGTGTTCAATTAATGCCGAGAACATGACTCACGGCTCACTTGGATGCCATTTAAAGCGAAAACATCTTCATCTTTATCGCCCACACATATCCGTACATGCAAAAATGAGGTCAATTCAAAATACGTACGAAGAGTACTGGTATTCGCCCGCCTGTGGTGTTACATGCTCCCCGAAAGAAGAGTCAAACTACCAAAGTTCTACCAAACACGCGAGAACCAGGATTAAACGTGTACTCATTCATCGACACGACAATGCCGAAATTAGGTCCACGCTCCTGGTGCTGTTATGGGAAACACTTTTGTATGTCTTTTCCTCGCTCTATTTCCTGCACTTTGTTAGCTAAAAAAAATACCATAAAAAAAAAAAAATTCATTGGCATCATTTGAGAGTTGGCAAATTAAAGCTTTTAAAGTATCTCATGGAGTCTCCGTGATATCGTTCACCTACATACTCGTACGTGGAAGGAATATAACTAAGTGGCACCCCTTAGCCAACACTTAATGATTGTGGGTAGAAAGTGATACCTAGAGATACTCGCTTTTCAGCATTCACTCAACGTAATTGACTATATTACTCGTATATCGGTTTTGCACTTTACCCATATAATTATTATTTCCTCTATCTTCACTACGTTTCTTCCTTCAATAGTGCTCAATCATTGTCCTGACATTCCTACCTTCAAAAATCGATATCTGGCACGGATCCCGATGCTGGAGCTGGATATACATATATATGAACATCGTACGTAGGTAGAAATACTTTAGCTTGTCCTAGATGCAGTTTATTTTCTTTTTTTCTATTCCCCTTTGGAATGTTCTATGAAAAGGATGTTCAAATATTCGTACTTGTAGATAGAAATTTATTCCAGCAGAAAGAAAAAATGCCAAAGTGTTGTTGGTGGTAGTGGGATTCGTTTAAAATGTAGGCTGCATTCGATGTTGCCAGATTGGAATTTTTTTTTCTTCACAAAAGATGTGTTGGTAACCTAAATAAGGCCGGACTTGCCGTTGATGGCATGCTTCGATTTAAGAAACAAAAAAAAATGTGAGACCTGATTTACTAACGAAGACAATATTTATTTTTAATTAAATATTTTCCAATTGGGTGTTGCGTTTGAAAAGGACAATTAGAGTTTGAATTTGGTTCTACGAAAGTCTTTGTATTATTCGAATTCGAGTTTGAGCATGAGCTGTTTGTTTGACAATTTTAAACGAGGTCATTTACAAAGGAACGTTTCGAGCGATCCTAGTTTCATTTATTCCTATTGATTTCACTCAAAAAAATACAGCAGCAGACCATCCCCGAGTTTCTTCTTAAGGCCTCCTACGAGTATCTAAATCTTATTTATTCTCGTTGCTTTGTGAGACTTTTCATCAAGGATATCTGTCTGAGACGTCTAGGCCTGTAATCAAATTGTCAGAACCCAAACAAATACTTATTGGGAAGAAATAAGACTCTAACTCAAACAGCAAACGAAATACATTTTTAAAAGCAGAAGTTTTCAACTTCAAGACTTGCCATTGCCCGTCGTGTCGAAAGAATGGTGTCGTCGGAAAAAAACAGTTTTCAGTTTTTTGGTATATGGCCTGGGAATCGAACCCAGAACTGTAGATTATGAATATAATCACTGCACCACCCTTGACTACCAATGTCATTTCGTATTTTTTAGTTATGTACTTTATTGAACTAGCACTGCAAGATCACTAATCTAAGCTGACTACAACTAGACTGCGGATCATGCAATTAGTTTCTTAAGCCAAACAAAACCAACAAAGAAAATAAGGTAATGCTTCATTCGCTACCGTCACTATTGTAGCTTAATTGGCTGACTCGAACTCCAACTATTTAAAATGCTTTAATTTTTTTATTTTTTGATAAATTTTATTGTGCCAAAGCAAAAAATGTTGGAAAATACATAAATTTTCAAATAGTATCAGTAGTTTTCGATATGTCTACCTTTGGCGCAAATAATGGCCTTGAGACCGTCGAAGAAAGCATCGCACGCTGCACGCAAGTGACTCTGTGGTATTTTGGCCCATTCCCGGCGAAGTGCTTGTTTGAGGTGGTCTAAACTTTGGTATTTTTTAGTGCCAACCTTCGCCTTCAAAATACCACAGACAGAGAAATCCAACGTCTTTAAATCCGAAGAGTTTGCAATCCATTGTGTCGAACAAATGAAGTGTGGAACATTGTTTTTTAACCAATCTTGGTTGAACCGCGCTTTGTGAGACGGTGCCGAGTCTTGTTGAAATAACCACTGTCTCCGACCGAAATGATTGTTTGCCCAAGGCTTCAATACTGCCTCTAAGACAGTTTAACGGCATACGCTCGCATTAATTTTGACGGCACGGTCCAAAAATACGGCCCAAACCATCACCATCGGTGCTGCCTCCTTTCTGGTGGCCGTCCGAAGGTGTAAATTTTCGAAGGACTTCTCTGGCAAGTAAGCTCGGTCATTTTGTTTGTTGACATATTGCTCGATAACAAATGGTGACTCATCGGAAAAAAACAAATTCGGCAACTCAGCACTTTCGTGCGAGCGTAGCAACTCCTTCGCTCTTTCGACTCTAACTTTTTTCTGTTGTGGTGTAAGATCTTGTGCTTTTTGGAACTTCAATGGCTTGAGCCCAAGCTAATTTTTTAGTATGTGCTGCATCCGTTCCAACGATATGTTGAGCTCACGAGTCATTTTTCTTCCACTTCGACGCGGATTTCGCTCAATTCGAGCCTTCACTTTCCGAACCATTTCTGCCGATGTTGCTGTTTTTTTTATGACCACCTCCATGGCGGTTTACAATTCTGCCAGTATCACGGTGACGAACTATGGTTCGAGACACAAATGATTTATTCACTTTTAGGTGCTGGAGGGCTCTAACTATAGCTACTAGTGGTTTTCCAGCCAAATAAAAAGCAATCACACAATCATTTTTGAATTCCATCGCGGATAAAATTTTTTAACACAACTGAGACGCAGATCGTTTAAAAGGCTTGTAAATTATATGTCATATGTCAAAATTTGAGCTCACTGTCATGAACGACTTAGAAATTATAGCAGTCTGAAGTTGGTTGCAGTTCGAGTCAGTCAGGGTAATAGAAAAGCAATCGATAAAGTTTATGAGCGAACAATTTGACCTGACCACGCCCTATCAATTCCTTAAATAGAATTTAATTATTCTGCATCAGTTAGACTGGAATTGTCTTAAATGTAATCTCGCCAATAAATTAGTAAATGAATTGCTGGTATGTTGGAACTTTATGCGACTCTCTTTTCGTATATGAAAGTTGTGATCTTTTCCAATCTCTAATTTACGCTCGCCACAGTTCTAATACCTGCACTATGGCAAAAACCGATGATGAAACTTTATGTCAACCTTGCCTTGCGACCCTCTGCTCCAAAGCGCAGGTAGTCCTAGACATTATTGACGGTAAATGGCATTAAAATAGGTTTTTCAGATCGGTTTAGGTCCCCTTCTACTTGGGGACCTCAGTTGGAGTCTTTTTCTGCTGCTTTGTTAAGCTAGGTTAGATTCGAAGACTCTGCAGACCGGATCGTTGGTGTCCATTTCTTCTAGATATCTAGAAATCTCATGCTCCTGACTCTCAAGTTTTTGATTAAGTCGATGTTGTGGTACAGCTCCTATAGTTCGACGTTGAATCCTGTGCCTCAAAGCCCGTTAACACAAAGTAGGCCTAAAATTTTTTAGAAGAATTTTTTTCTAGAAACGACTTTTGTTTATCTACTACAGACTCCATGCCTCAACGCCATAAAGCAGGACTGGGATGTTCGCGGTATCCTTAGCTTTTTGGGAGACAGGCTTACTACTCAATGGCCTTCTTATCCCAAAGAAACAACGATTGGGAAGAGTGATTCTTTGCTTCATTTCTACTGAAGTGTTGTTGGCTAAATTTATAGCAGGACCAAGGTAGACACAGTCCTTTTCTACCTCGAAATTTTAGCTGTATATATTGTGACGTTCTATTCAATTAGTCGATATTGCGTGTCCCTTGTCGTTGACTTGGTTCTGCACTCATTTATCGCTTAACCTTCTTTGGCAACTTCCATTTTATTACCTACCAGTGAGCGAACCGGTGATAGTCTGCTGTGTTTTTCTAGTTATGTCGATATTATCGGCATACAATAGAAGTAGCATTAAATTTTGAACGACATCAAAGGTCTCGGTTAAGTCGTTAGCTTGACAGATGAGCGAGCGTTCTCAATCGTCATTCTGCACTGACAGACGAGCTTGGTAGGTATGCCGAAACTAAACATGGCTTTATATGTTACCTCTCAATAAATGCTGTCATATGTGGCCTTAAAATCGATCAAAAGACGCTCTTGGTCTAAAATTGTACAAATAGGTGTTAATCATGTTGTTGACGAAAGGCTTCAGACGTTCTCACTACTATATATGACAGATAAGTATTTGTATGCGATTTTGAGGAGACTCATACCTCTTTAGTTGGCACTGCTGAGGGGGTCTTATTTTTCGTGGATTGGGAAAACGATACTGAGATTCCATTTACCAGGCAGATTTTAGAAACGAGTATGTGTGTGCTTTCTCCAAAGTCATTTCTATCAGGTTTAAATACCTCGGCGGGTAGGCCCTCAGGTCCAGCTGTTTTCTTGATTTTCAGATTCGATATTGCTATCCTTACTTCACTTTGGGCGGTTGAACGTAAGTTTTGGCTGTCATCGTCTAGATTGAATGGTCTATTCTGCCTTTACACTGACGGTATAGAAATTGTCGAGAGATTTTCGGATACATATGCGGCGAAGATTCTGGTGGTCTCTTCCGGTTGCAGCTTTTCTACATAATACCTTCTCACAGTTGTTCTTCTTTATTGTGGCGCTTGGGAAGGATATCCTAATTCGTCCCTTAGCTGGAACAAAGTGGTGATTCGAATCAATATTGGCTGCCCGGATCGTTTAAAAAATTAACAATGCTGCTTGGCATGCAATTTGATCAATATGATTTCGCTCTTCATGTGTTTGTATTAGAAATATTTCGTCAATAAACATAAAACCGTTACCAGTTGTGGTATCACATCATAACCTGCTTTCCATAAATCTGCCAAAAATTACTGCCTTTACGATATTATTGATTATCTCTACCACGATTTCCATTCATGTCAGGAGACACCCATATAATGCTCCATCCAGCAAACGTAAAAGGCTTCCTTAAAAGTGTCTTCTGCTTCCTCGATATGAGCACATTTATAACGTCTAACGTCAGAGGCTATGAGCCATATGCGAATTTTAGTATCACAGTCGTTTTAGAGTCCGCACAAGTCGTAGTTATATTTCTCATTCTCAATCGATATATTTTGAACTCTGTCTTTATATTCTCGAGACTGCAACCAAGATAAATTGGAATACTGTCAGCCTAGCTTTCACACTGATTTTGAAATCAATTCCAGGATTCACGAAAAAATAGCTGTTGACATGTGGAGTCAATTTCGTTCGCCCTAAGCTTATTGATAGCAAAATTTTAGATGTAGCCGTAAACTACGAGTAGTATTTTATTCCGACCGAACGCTTTTTTTAAATGTGATTAAACAAGAGACCGGAAAGTCATCTTGAGATGAAGCACCTAGCCACGACCGCTGTGAGCAAATATTCACTTTCAAAGGTCATGTTCTGTGGACCTTATTTCCACCTGTGCTATCGTGTAAAGGAGACAACTTAAGACATAATGCTTGGGTTTCTAAAATAACAAAATTAATATCTTTTCAATTTATTTTCTAATATTAATATGAAAAATGTCGGAAATATAAAATCCTACAAAATATTACCAGAAAAACCCTTCTCAAGTTGTCCCAGTCAACATAAAGACGATTTACAATGACAAACAGAAATAGTACACAGGACATGGAAGGCCAACTTGGGCTAAAGCACAAAACCTCTTGGCCAAACCCAAATCAGCTATACAGAAGGTCATCATCGGAGGAGTATTTCTGTTGCAGCCCTTATTTCAAATTACGTATATTGATTTTACAACAAATAGCACAGAGTCATAATGATTTAACTATGAGCCGTAAGCGTTCGCCCTTATCCTTGCATTAACCATTCTAAGATACTTCTTTATTTCTTTTTTAATTTTCCTAATTAAACTCCAACATGTTCTGGGATAATTTATCTGAAAGCAAATCCATTTTAAGGAGACAAGCATCATCAAATTAATCACCACTAAATAAAGCCCAGGCCAAAACGACGCAAAGCGATCGCTTTCATTAGATAAACAGCCAAAACGTAATAAACAGTTGGCCCCTTATTAAACCTATCAATTTATCCCTCACACCACCTCAACAACTGCCTAGCTAAAGTCTGAATTGAATTTAAAAGCAATTAACCGCGACATAATCATATGGGCTACCCTAATAGGCCTTTACCAACCAAACCACCATCCTCCCAATCTGTGTGGCCTTTGATAACTTTGAAAAAGCTTAAACGCGCACACCAAAGCACACTGATACTGCCCCACATACATAGATATGTGGAGAATGTATATAAATAAAAAAGTAAAACGACGATTCAGAGATACGAGTACACACCCTCTCGACAAATTACACCAACAGATACTCGTACAACTCATCTGTCCAGAATCAGAAGAGAGAAGAAAATCAAGGAAATTACTGGACACTGGTCAGTGAGGTCACTGATATGTGACGAGTATCCTTTGCGTGGGCGGCTGGAACTCGAAACTTATCCCTTCTCGTTTTGTCTCAATGGACAGACGGGTGTTACTGAGTGAATGAATAATTTCCACTCCAACAACAATTCAACAGTCCATCAGTGAGGCAATCCAACTGCGTGTATCTATTGAATGTTACAAGTATGTGGGTGTAATGTCACTCAGAATAAGAAAGACTGATGGAATACATTGCACAGTATTCGCATTCATATATGTAAACCATTCTGATTAATGGCTCGTGACAGGATGTACAATCTTATCCTTCGAGTGTGATAAAGTTCATCCTCCGCCTCCGGGAGAATGATACGAAACGACGGATGTTTATGTATCCCAAAGTCATTCTGCCACTGAGACCTGTATCTGAGTGCTTTTGTTTAGCTTAAAATTATGAAAATCAGATTAAGCATCTAAATAGAGAGCATTCGGAGTGATAAAGAGGAGTACATTGTGTGTCTGACATTTATACTCGTATTTATAAACGATGACAATTCTTCAAAGGATGAAATCATCCCTCCCAGTTTGTTTCGAATTTTACTAATTTTTTTTTTCTCTCTCTCTATTTATTTTAGAATAAAAACAGAATAACAAAGGAACAATGCCTCCAAGCGGTCAAGGCGATGAGACAGTGCCGCAGGTCGGCGAGGAGCTCAAAGTGGAGGAAACAACGCCAAAGAGTCACTTTAGGGAATTGCAAACGACCACAACACCAAAAATTCTCACAACATCAGTTGCAGAAGGTAAGTACCAACGAAAGACCAATAAATGATACACATCTCCTCCTCGGAGAGGTAAATTTAATATTAATCAAATACCAAATTGGTTAACTTAGAACCGGAGGGCATAACAACGACTGGCGTACCCTTTGAGGAGAAGGTGGAAAAACTCGGCAAAGAAACTGTCGAAATCACAGAGAAATTCGCCCACAAAGTTGGCATACCACCATGGGGCATGGTAGCGATTATTATCGCTATCTGTCTTATTGTTCTCGGCCTGTGTTTCTTCTGTGTACGAAGATTCCTTAAAAAGCGACGGACCAAAGATGGTAAGGGTAAGAAGGGGGTCGATATGAAATCGGTCCAATTACTAGGCTCGGCGTATAAAGAGAAAGTAAGTATCACGCCGTCATTATTATCTTAGTAGTTATTGGGTTCTGGTATGTCATAGGTTCAGCCTGATATGGAGGAATTGACCGAAAATGCCGAAGAGCAAGATGATGGCGAAAGCAAGCAGAGCGAACAAAAATTAGGCAGATTAAATTTCAAGGTAAGTTCTAGGGAGCCGTGGTAAGTCGGCGGTATATGGTATACAATAGTATTGATGATGGTGGTCCTAAGGTTATGGATCCTTTTTTAACAGACGATGAAGACCCTCAAAACAAAAGACAACAAAATACAGCATAAACTTTTGATAATACTTTTTTTGTTTTTTTTTTTGTATCGATGGAGGTTTCAATGGTGAGAGTATATCATTTCATGTTTATGATTCCCATTCAACTGTCATTGCAATCATTAGGACTTTGCGAAAAATTTCCCTGTCTCTTTGTCGTCTTTGGTATGACATTGGTGATCAACTACTCATTCAACTTGGCGGAATCAATGACAATCTCCTATCACTTCTCACAAAGATCTGATACATCTTCAAATTAGTTTCGGGAGAGATTTTCTTTGAATTTTTCTGCAACCTTCGCTGATGTCAATTTTCACTGCCTTAGATCTGTCTTCTCTTCTACCTTATTGCCTATCATGAAGCTAATAGTGATAATTATCAATACTTGAATAAGGAAGAACTGTTCGAAAGACACTGAAGTACACTATGTCACACTTCATCACTGGAGCCGGATTCCTGTCGACTATAATACTTTTCCAAGGCAATCTTTGACAAACTCTCATGTGTAGATTTATGTGGAAGACTATAAAGCAATTGATGTGTTGTATTTCGACCTAAATATGAGCTCTAGGCATTGAAAGACATAAAGAGGGTTCGCCGTATGCATCTTTTACTATATAATCCACTTTGCAGACCTGCTACTCATACTCCCTAATCTGTGTCCTCGTCCCGACGATTTGTCAAGATATACCTGTAGATTGCTGGTTTAAACCAACCCGTTTAATGTTGCTGCTTTGGTTAATCCTCCTAAAAATCTGTAGCCAAGATTTGATGAGTACAAAGTAAGAGCCAACAAGAATGACACAGATTATGTTGTTATTGATTTTGAAGCACTTAAGCGTATTTGGATCTCAAGCTTGCGACCTTCACGAATAGTGTGCTTCAATCTTGTCTAAGTCCTTTAAAGCTGCGAATACTATATGCCCTTATAGGACTACGTACGTATGACGAAAATGTATTTTTTGACAGGGTCACGACTATGAGTTGACCAAGTCTGGAAACAATTCTTTATTTTTTAAAATTCAGAACTGATCTCGGTCATATGAGTTATGCGACGGGCAATTATAAAGCGTATCATAAGGGTTACTCTTAAGCCAATATTTTAATCATCTGGAGCCGTATATGCACAATCACTCATCATTTATTGTCCTTCAAAGCTGCACTCGTTGCTGATGTCTATGTAAACGCATTCATGTAACTTTGATTTCAATAAATCAGTAGTATTAGTCATATGACACATAGCCCCATCCTACTAATACCACCCATCATCCATGTCGATCTCCTTGAACTTAAAAATGTTTGTTCATCTCCCTGTATCGAGCACCAGTGCTTGAGCAAGCTCCTGTACAACTTTAAAGGAAATGAGGTTTTGCAATTTGTTTTAGGCAATATTCAGCGAAAGTCCAATGCATACCATGGCCAAGCATCAATTCTTGCAGCAGTTAAATCTTGTTAAGGAAAGCGGAAGATTCTTTCATAAAACTACGAGTACTAAAGTTTTGAACAGACAAAGCCCAAGCAAAAATATCTGATGTAGTTCTGACAAACTGAGCACGAAGATAATGCCTAGATAATATTTAAATGTTGATCAGCATCAAGAAAAAAGTAGGAGGGCTTAAATTGAACCTTGTGGCACACTACCATTACTTAGAACATTTTCATTCCACCATTAAAATTAAAGAGAGGTATTGTATCATTTCCACAATTCCAGATACAAATATATTGGAATCTTATAGGCTCATTAGATGTCTTCAACCGTGACATGTACTTAGAAAGGATAATGCAACGAGTTTTTCTTCGTGTCCTATATTTGTTTTGTTCGCACAGAGATCTCGTATTCAAGATTAAGCATATCAATAGGTCCTGAGGTCTTACGATCTAATATTTTTGTTTTTCTTATCAATTTTGTGTGTAGCAGTTAAGACGAGCGACGTCTGTAATTTATTTCCTCTCAGATCTCGGAGATTCCGGAAACATTTTGTTCCTCGCCTTCCTATAGTTTTCAGCCCAGTCTTGGCATAACAATAATGCATTATTTTTGTGGCTACTTGTGACCGTTACCATTCCAATGTTATTAGTATATGGATGCACTTAACTATTTGTTTTTGACCCCAGTTGACAAATTTTTAAATTTTCATCAATATGCTGTGGACGTTGGTTTCATCTTGGACGAAGATGCAATATTTGTCTAGTTCAACCTAGTTTACTCGTAAATATGGAGCTAAATTGTCTTGTCGATTGGATTTCTATTGCTGACTAGTGCAGACACTCGGCATAGGGTAAATATTTTAATCACAGTGTCTATGTCTAGAGGAGCCTTAATTTTATCAGCCTCCCTTCAAAATATCATCGTGCTGAACTACCTCGGCGACCAATTATGAAAAACATTCGTAGTTAGGGACACAGTCTCAGCACATATGCAATAAATTCTTGCGACGCTGAATCTGTTGCGTTTTAATGTAAGACATGGTAGAAATATTCCATCGTTGTAGGCCTCTTTTCCGGTGTTTTGTATGTAAGTGTAAACCTCTTGAACTGCTAAGACAGTCTTCATGATTTAAGCATCTAGTTTCGCTGCTTTTTTTTTACTGTGTCTGTGTTGGCTAATCGGATTGAAATTTTCTTACAAATGCTGGTCCTAAGTACCACACTGTTGAATAAAGAATATTAACTGATCTGGAAAAAGTCAGGAGACAAAACGTTTGACAAGTTGAATGAACGACTTGTTATAAACTACGAAATCTCTGTTTATCCATTCTATACAGTCGCCAATAACTTAAGAAAGTTATTTCCTTTAAAACTTACAACTTTTTTTTTATAAATATGCCAATCATGAGGGTTGCTACTTAAGTTTTGAGATATGGCAATACCAGTGTGAATATGTCACAGTTTGACAATTTTAATGGTAATCGTTTTCAGAATATTTTGTGATACGAGTGCTGTTTGTGTTGTGAACATCTAATCTGTGTAACAAAAAACTTGAATCAATTCGTAAGCATTTTCATGGCCGCACTTTGCGCTACAGAACGAATTAGGTTAAGGTCATCCAAAATGGATTGTTTTGCTTTAAGAATCGTTGCTGTACGTGAACTTATGTTGCAAGAATGTCATGTGATATACCGTGAGATCGAGGCATACTTGGGCATTAATTCCACTCGCATAAATTCAATATTGCATGAACATACTTACTTTACTTTAGGTGGCGCTACAGTCCCGGGTGGACCTGGGCCTCAGCCAACAAGCTTCTCCAGCCAGCTCGATCCCTGGCTAGCTGCCTCCAGTTTCGCACGCTAAGTTGGCTGAGGTCCTCTTCCACTTGCGTGCGCCACCTGAGTCTTGGCCTTCCTCTAATGCGCTGTCCCTCGGGGGCGGATTCGAAGACTTTTCGGACCGGAGCATTGGTGTCCATGCGCTCTACATGACCCAGCCATCTCAGTCTTTGGATCTTCACTCTTCTGGCTAGATCCATGTCGCTGTACAGTCCATACAGTTCGTCGTTGTATCTCCTCCTCCACTCACCGTCAATGCAGAGGGACCGAAGATCGCCCGAAGAATTTTTCTCTCGAAGCAACCAAGAACACCCTCATCCATTTTTGATAATATCCATGCCTCTGCGAATGGGTGACTTTTGTTGTCCGAGAGAGGGCTTTGCTACTCAATTGCCTTCTTAGCCCAAAGAAACAGTGGTTGGCAAGAGTTATTCTTCGCTTAATCCCAGCGCTGGTGTCGTTGTCTGTATTTATAGCGGAGCCTAGGTAGACAAAGTCCTTGAACGTTTTGCATGAACATTTTGCCGAAAAAAAAATTTTTTCCCGATAGATACCGCAAATAAGCAATCGCTCAAAAGAAGGCTCGTCTCGATTGGTGCCAAGAAATGTTGAAAAAATACAATCACGGTGCTTCAGAAGACGTCTAAAAAAGGCGACAGTCGGCGAATCATGGATCTATGTATATGAATCCGAAACTAAACAACAATCGACTGTATGGGTTTTAAAAGACAAGCCAAATCCAAAAAAAAATTTCCCTCACGAATCACTTCGAAGCTAATGGTCGCCTATCTTTTTTCGGAATAATTGGACATGTCGCCACCGTGCCATTAGAGCAACGTAGAACGGTCAATTCTAAATGGTACACCTCCGGCGACGTCAACATTGATGTGTTCTACATGCTCCTTGGGAGCTATAAGAAAATAGCGATGCTCAACATCCATTGCACCTGCTGATAATTCAAGGATGTGTCGAGGTGCCTTAACCTTACTGAGCTGAGTAGAACCTTTCTTACGGTAAATAATTTTGATTGAATCTTCATGAGTAAGGCTGAGGAATTAATGTGAAGATGGTAACAAGATTCTCAAAACCTGTCTGCAAAATTTTTTGTGGATTTTGTTAAGACTTCCTTGATATAAGGTTGAGGATACCCCGTATGAAGGGGTATACGAATTAGACCCTACCGAAAATTTATTGTTTTACCAAAGTCTACCGACAGTGCCTCGGAAATTTATGAATATTTTTTTTACCTTAGAGATCTTCCAGCAGAGAGATGTTAACTTTCAAACAGTGCTCTTTTTTTAAAGAATTTCTTGGCACTTCTTTTTCAGACTTCCGCCAGAAGAATGCTTTCTAATGATTCAGACTTATTTTGAAAATGGGACAATAAAAACTTTACATGACACAAAACCAAGAACGCGTCAACGTAATGTGCTTACAGATCCTGTAGCTGATGTAAGCGAAAGTGTTAAGGAATATTTGGTTTAACGAGTAAATTAATTTGTCAACGATCACAACAGTTTGAGCTTTGTCCTCCAACTATGTTCAAAATTTTGGGAAAAATCCTTCCAGTGCAGGAAATAAAGTCACGAGAAAATGGTTTTAAATGTAACTACGCGGGCTGGGTAGCTCTTCAGCAGCGTAAAATGGGTTCTTCTTCAATTACTTGCCTCAATCTTGTTTTGATGACGCAAAATTGCTGCGTCTGCAGTGTTTCAAATCCAGAAGACTCAATTACACCTATGAAAATGCATTTTTGGTGTAATCCTTACGCAGGTGGCATCATCGGTTCTCATTTCACACAAACTGAAAACTGAACTTTTTTTTTACAATAATCATACTCGTATTTAGCAAGTTATTGTGTAAAATAGAGCCCCAAAGGTTTGAAGAGTGCTTCAATATAAGATTTACAGGGGGCGCTTCGTCAAAAACTTCAGAGATAGCCAAATGCTATATTATACTTATAGTTTGCTTAAAACTAATACAATTTTTGGACTACAAATTTCATGTTCTTCAAGAGCAGCCCTTGATTTCTTTCGATATGGTGAGTAGCTCCGAGTACTTCTGCGACGCCTCCGTTTTAATTCCTTCATAATGAACATACGTATATACATACCATATCTTCAGCTTCTGATATATATAGCGATAGTTACGCTGCGCAAATATAACAATTTTTCCATGACTATTCATTGCGTTTGTTTTTTTTTTTTATCTTTGAAATTAGTGCATTTTAAAACTCAAGCACTCAAGGTTTAGAAGTCTTCTGAAAATGGTTCACCATTTTTCAGAAAACAACTTCCCTGAACTGAAATCCATTCATTGTCTGCCCATCTCAACTACGATTACATGTATCCTTTTAACTCTCTTTCCATTACGGATGCATATAAAGGCTTATACAAATAACGCCCCCAACGATTTGTAAACCACTTTAAACTATACATTTTCAAATTGAACCCAGTTCTTCAAATCCCCATATCATTGTATCTCTGATATCGTAGTTCCTGAGAAAACAATAGCCATTGGAGAATCCTTTTGAACCCTCATCTATCCGTGACATCAAATGAAATATTCTGAAATTATTCACAAAAAGCTGGACTCAACGTAAAACGAATTACGAGTAAACTCGTATCTGTAGAATACTTGAAAATCCCCTTCATTGCCTGGAACAAATTTTTCGAGATATTCGATCTGCCTCTTTCGTTGTCGATTGAAATGTAAAATGCCGCCCCAAATGACCCTTCATTGTTTTTTTTTGAATTTTTTTTTGTGCTGACAAACGAATACTCATACTCAGATACTAAATCGAGTATCGTTTTTATTCCAATGCATGTGTTGCCCAAAAGGGATAATGCCTGCTTCCATTATTAATGACTTCTAGCAGAAGAAGATTAACGAGCTCCCGGTTCCCTAATCAGTTTAATTCTCAGAAAATCAATAACAATTCCTTGAAGTCGATAAGAAGTTGGTTGGTTCGAATTTCAAGTACTTTTTTAACAATCGAAAAAAAAAAACTCTCTCACTCACTAACATTACTCACCATCATTCGACACATACTCGTACATATATTTTTCATTTTCCACTTTAAATTAAAGGATATTGATTTTGAATTTTATTTTTTGACAGCTTGAATATGACTTTAACTCAAACAGCTTAGCCGTAACAATTATTCAAGCTGAGGAACTACCCGCCCTGGATATGGGTGGTACATCAGATCCTTACGTTAAGTGCTACCTACTACCGGATAAGAAAAAGAAATTCGAAACAAAAGTCCATCGTAAGACCTTGAGTCCTGTCTTCAATGAGACATTTACTTTTAAGGTAAGTTACAGGGGGTGTTCTCTTACAGACTATTGTATTCGACTTGTTGTTTTTTCTTTTTTAATAGAGTTTACCCTATGCCGATGCCATGAATAAGACCCTAGTATTTGCGATCTTCGATTTTGATCGTTTCTCAAAACATGACCAAATTGGCGAAGTCAAGGTGCCCCTATGTACCATCGATTTGGCGCAAACTATCGAGGAATGGCGTGACTTGGTCAGCGTCGAAGGCGAAGGTGGACAGGTATGTACTTTTACTTTTAAATTTTCTGTCTTATAATTTTTTGTTTTAATTAAAAATAAACGAAAGAACCCTAGGTAGAAACACAATTTTAAATGCGAAAGGCTTTACGAAAGACAAAATACATCAGAAAAAAAAAATATTCACACCCAGTTCAAAAAGCTGAAAAATCGAAAACAATTTTTTTTCCTATATTAAAAAAAAAAACAAAACCAACACTAAAAAATACTTTTCCATATTTTTAATAATTTTTTAATATAAAATAATAATTAAAACTATATCTTCCTCGTTTATATATGATATTCTAATTATTTATTTTTTTTTAAATTATGGGCGGGTTTATTTCAACAGTGACTTATTGAAAATATATATTTTCCTATTTTTCTTTTTCCCCCTTTTTTGAAAACAAAACAAAAAAAAAAACTCTGTTTCGTCCCTTCGTAGAAGGTAAATACAAGAATATTACACAACAACAACTACAACTACTACTTAACTACTTCTGATAAAATAAAATAAAAAAAAAACAAGGTCAGAGATTATCATTTCATTTTCATTTTCAGTTAGATTTTCCTTTTTTTTTGATTTACTTGTGAATTTGTAACTTAAAAAAAAACAATTTTTTACTTATATATGATACAAGCAGAGCATTTTATAATACCAGAGTTTGAATTATACAATTTTTTCTCATACTTTTACTCAATTGGATACAGTTTTAATAATTTATTAATTTTCTTAATTAAAAAGCTGATTGATTGGATGATGCTAAATATATATAAAAATTTTATAAAAAACTGTTTTTCATGAGTCTTAGAGAGATTACAACTTTTTTCGATTGGAGTTTTATTTAAAATAAATTTTTTTTTTTTTATTAAAAATTAATTTAGGCATTTAGCGATCATTATTCGGCTGTTTTGAATATTTACATGCACCAGTTCTTATTCTTTTATTTATTAATTCGTTATTTTCAATACATAAAGTGTGATTTAAAGTAAGTAAGATAGAAATAAAGAGAGAAGACCGCTTTAAATAGTGAAATTGAGGGAATATCTAAAAACCGCTTTAGTCGACAATAACTCTTCTGGAGAATGGCACGATTTCACGCCCCTTTATACATATATCAATCTCGGGATCTATTCCTTTTGTATTTGTCAATTGGAAAATAATAATCATAAACAACATATGTAGGTCAACCAAACATCGTTTTGTTTTACGTTGGTTATTTTTTAAATATTTAAATCGAAATATAATTAAATTATTTGCAAATAAATAACATATTTGATATGTTATATGATATTAAGTAAAAGCGGGAAGTTCCCGTGGGACATTGACATTTTACTCATCTGGTTCATTAGTTATTATAGAAATGTCCGTACCTTGTAGGGATCCAACGGTTTTCTTTGCAACGATAGGTTCAAAAATGACCTCAAAGTTGTTAATACAATTGTAACTCGCTCTGTTATATTTGTGTCAAATTTATCGAATTTAAGTCTACGCGAAGCTTATGAGGGATGTTTTTAACTTCCCATTCGAGGTCAATAGAACCGAATGTTATGGTTGCAGTCATTTAAACTATGTATATTTTTAAAATAACGACAGTTGTTTTTTTTAATTTTTATCATACAGACCGGCAGTGCCAAAAATGTGGAGCGAAAGCTCTGATCATGTTCAAGATTGCTATTTTACTGTAGTTAATTTATAGTAGAGCTGGGCGATGGCGCGATAGTTAGCTCATTGGACTATCACGCAGAGAGTCTGGGTTCGATTCCTGACTAGGTCACGAACAATTTTTCATATTTTACTCCCGAAAGTAAAATTGCCTACGAAAAAGCTTCTAAGGAGTGCCGTTCGAACTCGGCGATAAACCGTAGGCCCCGCTCAGATGTAACAAAAATGACAACATGAGCAACGGAAATGAGTGTCAAGAAGCTAGGCCATGGCCCTTACCGGGCTGCCAGCAGCGCCACAGTGTTGTTTTTAATTTAGAGCTGGCAAAAATACTTTAATCATCTTACTATCACATTAGGGCCATAGTGTTATTGTCCTAGGCTATATCTTTGGAAAAGAATTCAAATAAAAATAAATACGTTTTTGTTTTGATGTTTATTTGGACATTTAAGTCTTGTTTTTCATCAGTTAAGTGTGCGCCATTTTTCATGATTTTTAGAACTTCGGGCGGTAGGCTCTCCACTAGTTGACGGATGTTCTCCTTAAAGGCTGGCAGGATTTGTAACTTGTTCACATAGACCCAGGATTTAAATAACCTCAAATAAGGTCAGAGCAAATCCCCTAAGTGCGGAATCACACGATTGAGAAAGCACTGCATTCGAATATCAATCCAATAGTTCATTCAATTGAGGAATGAAAAATCTACTTATCATGGCTTTGTAACTGCTCGCCATTTATAATTATTTTTGATGCAAAATTGTCCATTCTTTTTGTAGAGATTAAGGAGAACGTGAGCATAGTTTAGACGCGGTTTACGGTCTATCTATCTGCATTTTGTGCAGGAAACATGTTCTGGTCGATGTCGGCGGAGCTTCTACAAATTCTTCACGGCAGTAGTATTCTCGACCAAAGGAGAGGTACAAAGACCTTCCCGTGTTGTTCCAGTCTGTTAGTGCCACATTAAACTACCAGTGGGAACCGAACGGCCAGGAAAACGGGCACTCATTTTGACTAGAAATCAGTAAAACTCTTCGTCAAGATGCTGAAGCTTTCCAATATCGAAAAGAATTGTTCCCTAAGTTATTCAAAGCCAAAGTTACAGTCGTTTAAGTAGTCAACTGCAGGTTTAAAATACATGTTAAAAATTTTCGAAAACTACCTGCAATAAGGTAATTGAAAAAAATATGAAGGTGAATGCAAAAGGAAAGAAAAGAAAAATTGAAGTTCTCATCCCATAAAAGACGTGGAAACGATGATTCATTTTATAGGCCTAGGCCATACAATAAATGTTTGGTTTTTTGGATTGCAAGACACTTCACTCGCAGCTCAATTGGTTCGGAATTTTTTTGCTGGTTGAGCAGCCAGTATCAAAAATGTCATGACTGAAACAAATATGTATACTGGGTGCAGTAACTCAGTTAAGACACGGACATTTTAATGTAACATTGCATCGCATTGAATTTTAATCTTGCGTAAACAAATTTGTATAGTTTTTATTCTATTTACCATCAATTTAAACAATTATTGGGTCTTATTGTTGATTCCGCACGGAAAGATATATCGATCTACGTATATAGTTTTTGGTATTGTTGATTCCGCTGTTATAATAATTTAATTTACCGACACTTTTGACACTTGCTGCAGAAGAAATAACTTTATCGACGTTTGAATATGCAAAGTTTCGGTTTTTGTAAAACCTAAAAAAACTTTAAGAATTCAACAAATAAAATAAAAAAAAATGGAAATGATGGCCTATTTAGATTCAGATAGTGATAGTGACACTAGTGGCTATGTTTGAAAGGTTTTGCGATGCAGTGCAGCTGATATTTTGCAAGTAAACGACTAAGAGTAATTTTCATACAAAAAATGCATTTCCACTGGTCTAAACTCAGTTTAATTCCGCGCAACTTTCGCCTTAACAAAATTGCATTCCAATGCGTGCTTATGGAACTGGAGCATTCGCTCAGCCAAAGAAAAAGGCAAAGGGCACTTTCCACCAAAGAAAAGTTGGCTGACTGTTTACGCTTTTTCGCAGAAGGCAGCCATCAGCACGACGTTGGAAAAGAATCTAACGTCATAAGTGCTGTTGGACATCTGGAGACTCTTAGTAAGTAATTTGCTACATAAAATCTGAATCGTGGGTTCTTTTGAGACATTGGGATAGGAGATAGGTCGAAATTTATCTAAAAAAAATGTGTGTATCCTCTACATAACTTCATAAGCAGCCAAAAAAAAAATTGGTTGCTTTACCTAAAACATCTTTTGACCTGATGTTCCAATTAGGACCCGAGATTCAGATTCTACGTAACAAATTACTTCGAAAGAGTCTTCAGATGTCCAACAGAAATTGTAACCCCATTTTTGCAAACCTCCGCAGTAGTTGTCTTATACTCGTATGTTGCTATTTCGTTCTAGTTATAATTCCAACAACCTTTTTTTTATTTCTAGTTTTCCCCTCGCCAATCGGACCATCTCCATGTTGTGTTGGTATTGTTCTTCCAATTGTTTCCTCATAATTTTCATTTCGAAAAAATTTCCGCAGCGAAACTCTCACCGAAAGAAAGTAAGCAAAAATATCGATAATGCGGAATCAAAAATACAGATATATGTGCGGAAAAATGAGTAGGTAAGGTAGTTTTCCGTGTAGGAAACCACAATGCAAAAATTTTTTCCCGCACAGAAAGAGTGCGGAACGAATGTGGTGCGGAATCAACAATACGACCCATTACCTTCCCAAATTCAATTAGTTGTTTCTCGAAGAAATTGTACTAATTTGCAGTTCTATTGCATCAGTTTTGCAGTAAGATTGCAGTTTGCGATCTATTTGAGCAATCCAATAATCTTAATGTATTTATGGATTAATACAAAAAAAATTTATGAAAATTTATTCATGAATAAGCTAGAATGGGACAGCCTTAAGGCAGTAGTCTATGTTTGTGTACGGAGATATCAGAGCTTACAAAGGACTTATTTTTAATGCGCCTGAAGGCTTTTAACTTATGGATTGCCTTTTTGTAGTCCAGCTATCCAATCACATAAGCAAAACACAGATTCGAAATTTTTGTTTACCGATGTAATGTGATATGAGCTACTTAATAAACATATTCTTCAAAGGGGTTAATATGATGTTTTTAAAATTTTGTCTGGCAGATACTCGTAAATATAATTCACAATGTCACTTTTATTGAAGATCTGCCGACTAAAAACAATTCTTAACTTAAGTTGTGGCGTAGTCTGAAGGTTAGTTTAAATTATATTGGAGTTGGTGGAGCATGTAACCATACCACTGCGGCCACAGTATTCAAGTAAATCTTGTTATATAACCTCTGATTGAACAGTTACAGAGTCACAAAATATGTTGTACTTACTCTTCGTCCTCCTTGCACCTTCCTCAGTAATCTTTTTTCCATAGTCATGGTACTATTTTGATTTTTTTTGACTTGAAAGTGTCAAGTGAGAATTCCTATGACCTTACGAAACTGCTTTCTAATTAGAACTAAGAGTTGACTCGTTGGCACATTTTTGCGTTCATCGCAGTAGTAATAGATATATCACAGAGTGGTCTTGGCATCATGAAGATTGATGTACATCCTTTTCCTATTAGTAGGTCTGCCATTTCATTGCAAATATTCTGTCAAAAAATCCAGAATTGTTAAATGAAACATAAAATACTTTTATTCACTCATTAATGTTTTCATGTACCTATGAATATCGCTTTAGTTACATGCAGGTAGATGTCGCTTTTTTTCTTAGAGCTTATTTCATAAGGGGGCTTATAAATATGAAATCTATAACTAACCTCTTTTCAAAAACAAAAGTAAAATATTAATAATAAAAATCGGTCTTCTCTTTTAATCTAGTGTAGGACTTTTAAACATTTACTCACAGTGCATTCTTACCACTTGTACACAAACAAATTTATTCGTTTAGTTTATAGTATTTTTTTTCTTTTTGGAAAACTAGAAGTTGTTGAAAAAGTTTTGAAGCATCCCCCTTCTGGCCTTTGGAAAGATTGAGTTAAAGAAAGCCGATTTAAATTTCCTATCATTTTTTTTTTTTTTTTTCTTTTTAAAATTTTACCTTAGAAGTTGCACACAATTTTTCTTATGCTCTGCTAGAAGTGAAATGATCGCTAAAAAAAATAAAATAAAAAATAATTTTTTTACCAAAATATTCGACTTTTAAAAATTTGCATTTCAATTCCAGTTCGAATCACTTTGAGTATACATACATATCAGCGCTTACAAATTTTCCAAAATGTTTTAAGACAAAATCCCATTTTACTAATAGACGGTTTAGTTTTGATTGGGAAGTTTATCTCTTTGTTTAAGTTTTTGTTTTTTTTAAATAATTTATATATACAACAAACATTTCTGATTTTTTTTGTAAACCACCAAAATGTGTTTGTTATATGATTTATATATAGTGAATCCCCTTTTGTAGACAGTTTAACAGTTTTATATGTTTCACAACGCAATACAGTAAATATTTAAACATTCGAAGAAATCAAAAAAACAACCAAAATATATACTTTTATTCAAAATTACAAATTCAAAAATAAAAACACAACTATTCAACAAACAAAAACACAGTGTATCTCACCTTAACACTTGATGCTAAAATTTTATTTTGAAATACTTTTACTATATTTTTTTCGTTGTCTAAGTTTTTCCCCCACCGTCAGTCATTTTTAACATCTGCTGTGCTTACGCCTGTGAATGGTTGTGTCTTCTGAAGAACTAATTATACAAATTCTTATAAGAAAATTATCAAAAAAATAATTATAAATATATACCTATTGAAAAATTCGCATTTTGTAAGAAACAAAAATTTCAATAAAAAAAGAAAAAATTATTATTAAAAATTTTATACAACATGCATGCTTTCGCTTACAAATGAAAATTTTTTTCTTAAAAAAAAAAACTTGTAACATTTTTTCTTTATCTCAAAAAAAAGTACATAAAATTACATTTCAGAAATTATTTATCCTCTTTCAAATCATATATTATATTAAAAAAAATTTTCCAAAAACAAATCTTACTTTTAATCAAATTTTACGCTAATATTAATTTTTTTTCGATATTTAATTTTTTTGTATCGCTAACGAAAACAAATTATCAATCAAACCATAACTATTGCCAAAATTATCAATCAAAATTCTGTCTCGCAAAAAAACTAAATCATCCACGTAAGTATTGAAAATATTAAAAATTCAAAATCAAAAAAAAAAAACAAAAAACAAAATTCGTATTCATTATGTGTTTGTGTGTAACGAAATTATTCGTATTCGTATATGTGATTGAAATTGGTGTAATCGTATTTCATGTTTGACATTTACTATTGTTGTTCGTAGTTTATTTATTTTTTAACTATTTTTAAAAGCATCTGTTTATGTATTCGTGTCTGTAACTATGCGCTCATGACAATAATTGTGTCATTCTGCTTTTGTCTGATTTTTATATTCATTTTGTATATTTTTATTTTAAGTTTGAAAAACCGAAAAAGTAATTTCAGCTAGCTTATATAGAAACTAGAAAAACTCTGTCTCGAAAATCTGAACTTATGTAAATTTTTTTTATTTACGTAATTACTTTGGAAGCACTACGATAGGGGGTGAATCTCAGCTGTTACTGAAAAGCATTTCCAACTAGCACGATTTCTCGCCAAAGTCTTTTCGCTAAATGTGACCCAACATTTAAGCCATTGTGATCGTAAGCTCCAGAATAGACCGATGTCCCTGTACCTTCTTCTCTATTTTCTGTTAATACACGCAATACCCTTCTCTGGAAACGGCCAAATGTTTTTTTCACAAGTCGTTCGAAAAAGATCCAAACCCCTGTTCCACGAACCAGAATGAACGGAGAAATGCTATTCTTGCTGTTCAGAACCCAAAAACCCACCGAGTGGCAAGAATAATTTAGAGTATGATTTCTGCTCTGATATCTTTCCCACTCTTGATTGTGGTGTCATTGTAAACGAAGTCGTTAAAAACGTAAATTTTGATATTTTGTCTAAGCCTTCGGTGGTGTGCGTCATTTGATAATAACGTGTACTTTGTTTAGCCCCTTTCGCCTCAATACTTAAGATGGTAACACGCTCTTTTGTCCGAAGCCTTTCGTGGATTCAAAGTCTCATTAAATTCAGGTCAACCTTAATAGAAAATCCAGGCACATCCTGACGAGCTTGACAGGAAAATCATGGCGCTATGGTGGTGGTCTTCTGAAATATCTTACTTTTTCAAGACCATATTGTTCACAATAAAATTTTCGAACGTCACTCCTGCACCAAGATCTCCTAATTTTTTTAATTACATTTTTCTAGCAGTCTTTCTATTTTTCTCTAGAAAGCTTGGTTCATGTTGCTCAGAAGTCTAATGCGACTCTTGTCACAAGCCATGGTCACGAGGTTTGCATTGGTACATAGACAGGATCTAACATCCCCATTTTGGCAGTGTGAGGCTTCCTCATATTTTAACTCTGCACTTTTAAAACGTATTTAACCACGTTGCTGAATGTGACCAGCGATTTATGGAACGAATTTCATTAATTTAATGGTCAGTGCTGGTTTTCATCGATACATGACTGGAGCAATTTACAAGGTCAGATTTTCGACCAAATAATCCGAATGATTCACATTGAAAAAGGCTAAAATTGCATTTGTTCCATCCTCTCTGCTTACGACTTTTGTAAAAAATATAGCCAACATTTCTGGAAAATATTTTAATTTTCAGAAAACTTCTTCATGAAAGAATGTATACACAGTATGTGTTTCGGAAATCCAGTCGAATGTAACTTATTTAAAGACCATTTCAACTTCTCACAAAAAAACAATACAATACTTCTTGACCTGTATCAACGAATAGATTTCTCCCCTGGCATCTATCGTTCCCGGCCTTAAAATATCTTTTAAATAACAACAAAAGTTACATCATTAGATCTTGATCGAAACCTGTCCAAAGCCAAATGTTTTCAACCCGCTCATTCAAGCCTGCCGTAATCTTTTATTAATAAAAGCCATACATAAGTAAGGTCTTCTTATACTGCATTATCCCTCCAGCTATCTTAGCCTTCCTTAGATTTTTTCTTCTATCGGCCCTTTACCAATGTTGCCTCTAGTGTTCGGCACTCGATATTGGCATGCTAATCAGTAAGGCTAATCACAATTTCTTGTATTTACTTGCAATCTTTCCAGTCAAACGGTGTACAGTTTAGTTCAAATTTATGCTGTGTTTGATATGTATGTATGTGCTTTTGTGCCTCAATCAGACTTTTACATTATTTGAGTAGTGTGTGGCCCCTTAAAAAGTTATGGAAACTAATCGCAATGACGAACGCACTAATTAAAGGCAACTCGCAACTTTTAAACCGCAAAAGTTATTTTTGCTACCAAACAGCGTAACCCCACTTTCTTAAAAAAAATAGCTTATGTCCGGCATGTCACAGACTCTTGTTTTTATTCAACACGGTCCTTAGGTTTTACTACTTTTAATATATATCTAAGGATTTATTGCTCCAATACTTTATGAAGTATTTATTAATTTAATCTGGCGTTGTTCTTAACAAACTAAATCAACTGCCTCAAAAAAGTACTCATTTTGGGAATAGGATATAAAAGACTATTCTGTCATGGGCTTGCGTCAAACAATGCAATGAACAAATATAAAACGAATAAATAAATACCGTAATAGCTGAAATTACTTTTACTTCAAAGAATTACTTTTAATTTTATTTTTTGATAGTAGACAATTTTTTGACTGTAATGTTACACAGAGCTTCGATAAACATTTATTACATTACATATGAATATTTATTAAATACATATTTTTTTAAATAATAGATCTAGTTTGCTTATAAATCTTTGGAAAGGTTTATTATAAAAAAAAATTCAAATTCCTTTTATTCGTACATTTGGCCAGAAACGAAACCAGCCAAGGGTTTAGAATTACATAGTTTTTTTTCATACACAAATATTTTAAGCAAAAGTTCAAAGCAAAATAAATTGACATGGCTTTAGCTGCGGATAAGTTGTTTTAAATGTGAAGAAATAAACGAAAATAATTTTATTCCAAACAAGTAAGGATCGGAGATAATTATTAAGTACAATGTACATACATTAAAACATGAGAATCACAAAGAAGGAACTTGTGTACTAGCAGTATTAAGTAGGGGGAAACGCTTGATATCGAATGAAAACATTTCTTCTTAGTTAGATTCTGGGTTAAAAGGATTTTTTATTTTTTTTGTTTTTAATATCGAGAACGTGCACCATCTTATATACATACAAATCTACAAGTATGAGAATGAAAAGTAGAGTAGATATGCTGTGCGTGAGTTCAAGTTTGATATCAAAACAGATTCCTAGCACTGCATAGAAAAAGTATTGTAATTGCAGTTATTTAAAGAGTATTTTATTTGTGTGACTGCAGCTTATGTTCTTTTTTCTGGCTGGTTGCAGTGTTCCTACATTTCGATTTTGGTGTATCTAGATCGATCCGAACTGCCAACACATTTTTAGGTGATTTGTTTCGGTGGCGATTGTTTTGCTAAGATGAACTTAATTGCACACAAGCCCCACTTATGTGGGTTTTCTCCCACTTTCATATTTATTATGCCACCTGGTAGGCTTAGATTAGACTACTTACTTACGTGATATATATTACTACAATCAAAAAAATGATTTAGATCCCAACTAAATAGCCCCTTTTCTCAATTGCTTAGGATTTCATTCATCGGTTTTTCTTTTCTCGGACCATTGTCGTTTCTTTAAAGCAGCTCAGCTACCGGAACTTTTTTAAACGCATTTTAGATATTTGTATATGTCCTCGCTTTCAATTTATCCAGGTCAATAAAGTAGTGGTTAAGTACCCTATTTTGCCGGATAGAGTTGTGATCACTCTCGGCTGTATGCAGTCTGCAGCAATTATCCTTGCATGTTCTCAATACTGACTGACACTAGATTGCCATGTATTATCATGCCTTGCGATATTGTTTTTAGACGTTGGTAAATCTTTCGCAATATCAACGCTCTTTCCTGGACCCTGCGTTTGTTTTGTTTTCATTCTGTTCTGTTTCTTTTTAATAGTTAAACTCTTGGTTAGTTTTAGTCAATTTTCAATCCGCCTTTTTATGTTCTTCTTGATTCATTGCATGTTCTTTCCTGCATCCTGCGTCTTACGCGAGGTTAAATAGTGGCGGTAAACACAACGAAACTCGCTGGTTGCTCTTGATCGCGATCCCACTGGTTTCTTATACTGCTCTTAGTAATTTCTTGTATTTGCGAGGTTCGGCAGTCAAAATTCGTCGAAAACTTCAAACATCGATCAGACTAGAGCAGTGCCTTGTATCGATCACAGTTTGATCAATCTCGTTGACGGTTAGTTGATCTCCACTGCTCTGTTGGAAATATTAAGATGCAGGGAAAGCATACCAACCCGTCAATATTTTACCCTGCCCCAATTCTGTTGGTCTGAATCTATAAAACCAAAGAAGCATGGACCAGTTTTAGCTATGGCACTACTCGTTATAATCTTTTGTATCTTTTTCTTGGATGCATTCGTGATTAAGTCTTATAATGACAAATTCAACTTTGATTCCTTCACTTATCGAATATTAAAAACTTCTTGCTTAGGACTGACTTCCATTGCAAAACCTCATCCAAATATAAGCTCTTCTTCTTCTTCTTTTTACGACGGACCTGTTTCATAGCACTTCTTAGATGGCAATAATTTCTGCTCTACAGCAGTCTCCGACCTCTAATGATGTCTCACGTGGTGGTCTAACTAGTGACCTTACAATCAACGTGTAAATCCGAAATTTGTTGTTCTGATTTTGTTTCCATTGGCATAGTGCTAGGCTGTCAGAGAAACCTAAAGTTAAAAGTGATGACGGTACCTTTACCAATACATAATTAAATTGACAAGAATTCTACGAGTAAGTCATAAAGACTCATAATATCAAAGGAGAGACTAGAGACTTGTTTGGAATCAAATAGTTAATTAACAAAGAAAATAACTATCAATTTGCCTTGAACCTTTCTTAAAAAAATCAACACAAAGAGAGTATTTGTTTTTTTACCTTTTTAAATCTCATTAATCAATTTTCATAATTTTTTGCTAAATACTTAAACATTTTGAATGCCAACTATTAAAGCTTTACAACATATTTTTTTGTTTTTCTTATTCAACGAACTGATGTTCTTAAATCTATAGTCTAGTTGATATCAAATATTTAGTGCCATACTTACACAAAAAGATGGATTTTGACATGGAAGCTACAGATGTAATTACAACGACTAATTTTTAACACTCTTTACTAATTTTTTTGTTTTATTTTTATTTGATATATATTTTCTAAAAATGAAAACAAAAACAAAATTGGTAACAAAACAAAAGATAATATTGGAGCTGGTTTGAGCTGGGTGTATAACATTTACAAAGAAAAGAAAAAAGGTAAAACAGTGATACACAATATTTTGATTTTAATTTACTCCGCTCCACTATAAGACTGACGCTGATTTTTAAAATACTGAAAAATGGTCTTCAAGTATTTTTTTTTCCATTAACGATACCTACAAAATAGTTTGTATCTTACTTATATTAACATGTTTTTTTTTTTTGTAAAAACAATCGAAGCTCTAATACGTTCAGTAAAAGTGCGAAGGTTTTATTTTGATTTTAATTATTATTTTTTATTAATTTTTTTTAAGGAAGATTTTATAATTTATAAAGTTATAATAAGTTTTTGCGTTAATGATCGATGTTTACTTGCAAAAGTAGTAAATGTGTAATGAAGTAAATTAAATATATTTGTTTATATTAATTAGCATTGATTGGTTACTTAATAAATACGAAAATGCTTTAAATTTATTTATGTGTTAAAAATAATTTTTAATTTAATTAAATTCTTTTTATTGATTTAAAACTACAAAATATTACGTGGCGTATACTTAATATATTATTTTCATATACAAATTATTAATTAAAATATTTATTACCTTATATGTCTGCTGCCTTCTTCCTTAGTCAGCATACAAAGAAATACGGTTTTAATGAGACTGCTTAGGTGTGTGCTTTTGCCTCAGTAATAATTGATTGATAGTTTCCGAGAATCGTTCTAATTACAGTCACGCAAAGGTTAGGCTTGGACCTAGACAACTTTGTTGAAAGCTCTTGTAAAGTGTAGACAAATGGTCTACTCTCTAAGGAGCATTTCCATTTTCTTTACCTTTATCTTCATTAAATATGTATGGTCTTAATTATTAGGTCGGTATTTGATTATGAATTTCAATGTACTACAAAATATACTCCATGTAGTAGGTGCTCCAACTTATTATTGACCACATCCACTTTTGTGGAACTTACAAAAGACCTGCTTCGAGGACGGCCGGCATAAATTGATGGTTGTAAAATTAGTCGGGGTTCTTGCCATTCATGAATAGGTGGTATTTAAATACATACGAGTAGAGTAAATTCTTCAAAATCATGTGCGGTATTGAGTTTAAATGTGAAATCGTTAATAATGAATCTGATGAGGAGAGAAAAATGCGATGTACGTAATTGTTTCTATTATTGACGGGACTCAAAAACAAATGTTAAATAAATGCTTTTAATTGTGAAATAATAGTTTGTGCAAAAGTGCTAATAGTTTTTTGCCGAACTAGTGACACCAAGTCTTACTAGAGAAACCAATTAGACTTTGTTGATAGTTACATAACGCAAGACACCAGAAAATGTCATTTCATTCCCTTTGCATGCAAAATTTATGGCTGTATGTTACACTATCCTTGGTGGTTATTTTTCCAATACATTTCTAAATATCGCAGGAAAGTCTTTGTATTTATCGCCATTTAAATTAGGTTTAAGTTTTCTCCTTTACGACCGATAACTACTCGAACCGTGATATTTTTATTTAAATCTCAAGTACAAATTCTAAAGTTAGTAATGGAGGACAATACTCGTATCACGAATTACAGCTCTGGTATTTCATTTATTCACATAATTCACTGGCGGAGCATTGGCGTTGACTTTATCTTTAAAATTGCCCCAAAGGAAATAGATTGAATAGCACAATCTCGGCTTTACCCACCCAATAAACCCGTTGTTAATATAGTTCACGTCCAAAGCATCAATTTCAAGTAAAAAAATTTCAGTTAAGATCGTTCGCGAATGCAATCCATTCACTTAAATTATCGTAAGACCATCACTTTTGAAAAAATATGGCTCAATTACACCGCCAGCCCAAACGCCGCACCAAACTGTCAGTTGTCGTGGATGGAGAGATTGCTTCACTATCTTTTCTTATGTTTTCGGAGCCAGAGCAGATCCGATAGTTTTATTTAGCCTCGTCGCTGAGAATAGTTTGTATAAAAAATCATTATCTTGTTACTTGTTACTTCCACTACCTGAAAGTGCTGTTGTTGGCTTCGATTCTTGTGTCAATCGGACCTTATTATTGTGTTGGCCTAGATCTTTATTCAAAACGCGAAGCTAAGTGGTTTGCATAGATTTTCCAGTACTTGTGATCATAGCAGTGGTCTTATTAGGATGGCTTTGTAAAACCCTTCTGATGGATTCTTGCATCGATACCACTTGTCAGCATTAAATGGCAGTTGTCTAGCAAAAATTTTAAGATTTGTTGCTATTGTAGCCATTCAATAATTTTCAGATGTTTTGGTGCCTGAGGCATCCGTAGGTACCTACCTCACTGAAAATATTGGAACCCTTATGAACATTAGAAACACTGCTCCTTCCTCCATCTCCTTATTCGTTTTGAGGGTGGCTATATTATGCTGAAATACTCGAAGTAAAGGCAGTATCAGGGATTTCGAAGGTTCAAGGATTCTTTCAACCAGCGTTTGAACATTTAGAGAGAAGAAGTTTTGCTTGCTTATTGAAAAAATCTTGGCTCATATGTCTAGAAATAATCATGCCATTAGCATAATAAGTGGCATTGTAATAAAATGAATATTATTGTTACGATAAAGATGATTGGTCCAAGATGGTTTTCCTGAGGGACATCAGATGTTGCTTTAATGGAATCGGATATTAATTATCTAAGTATATTTACGTTCTATCGGCCTTTTAAATAGGATTTAACTGATTTATTATGCATGGCTTCCAAAAAAGGCCACATGATGCAACCTCTTTTTACCGGTAGCTCTGTTTTAATGTAATACAAAGTTCAGTAGAGAGCCTTCCGTGGATGTTTCTTTTCTATGAACATATTTGTGAAAGTGCAGAGCTGAATTTATATTATGAACATCTCTGATATATAAATCGATAAGTCCTTGCATATCTTTCAAACTTATGGGTCTATACGATTTAGATATTTCACTAGGTTTTGCTGGTTTGTTGATAAAGACTATGTTTACCTCCCCCTAGACTTGTGGATTATAATCTCAGTTAAAGCTAGACCCAAGTAAGGCAAGAGAATGAGGACCAGAGTTTTGGGAATATTCCAGGTAGGCTGTTATTACTGTTGATGTAGGAAAGCTTGTGGCATCAGAATTGACATAATCTGTGTTATATAAATTGAAAAACCTGTAATATGAACCTTAAATTACATTTCATTCATTCATTCAAGTGTCTTTTGAGAGAGCTTTATGGAACGCCTCTCGTAGTTCCTCCAGGCTTCGCAACCGTTTCAGCAAGAAGCTCTATTGACCTTCTTTCTTCCCTTGTTGGTTTAAGAGACCTTGTATATGCTGCAGTTACCGATGTATTTAGATTCTTTAAAAAATGTTCTCATCATTTTGCGGAATCTTTTTTATGTTACTTTTGTTTTCCTATCAAAACAATTAGAAGAGTACTTTTCTTAAAAACTAATATCAGAGATTTTCTCAACCTACATACTATGTTTGGAGCATAAAATATGTCAGATTTTTTCTACTAATTTTGATCTTAAAAAGTCTCGTAATATTACACCGTTCAGAGGCGGCAAAACCGAAGACCCCCCTCTCACTTTTTGAAAAAAAATGGATTATAGTTAATATATACTCGTATATACATTTTGTCTTTGCCTAAAATCAATTTCATTAACATTGATATTGTTTAATTGACCTTAAAACATATTACGTATACGCCACGTTATTTTCATAAATACTTTTATTTTAAAAGCAAAATTTTAATTTTCGTTTGCATTCGATATAAGACATTCCAAAAATAAAAAAACAAAGCTTTTTAGAAGCCTTATACTAATTAATATACTTATGCAATAAGAAATAAATAAAACGTATTCGATGTTGAAACGTATTGTTGTTATTGTACTAACCCTCCAATTTGGTGGACTGCAAATAAAATGTGCACCAAGCCCTCCTCTTAAAAATTAAAATAACCAAATGTCAAACCCCTAAACGGTGCAAGTGACCCTTTTTCTAAACAAAAATAAAATAAAACCAATAATTTCCCCTAAATGTTGTGGACTACAGACTGTTGTCAAATGCGCAAATATGTATTCAACCAAATAAAAATTTTAAAAAAGTAGCTTAATACCTAACTGTTATGTAGAAATAAATGTGCAAAAACTATATAAATTTAATTTTTAAAATAAATTACAGGAAAATAGCATTTTTTTTTAATTCATAATTTGGTTAAATTTATTTTCGATAACAGGAAAAGCTTGGCGATATCTGCTTCTCTCTGCGTTATGTACCGACCGCTGGAAAACTAACTGTCGTCATACTGGAGGCTAAGAACTTGAAAAAGATGGACGTCGGTGGATTGTCTGGTAAAAAATTTAGTTACCAAATCGATTTGAAAATTTTCGATTCACTGCCAGTATCACTCATGCATTTAGTCCATCTGGTGGATTGATATTTTCAAATCGATGTAGCTTACAATATATTTATTTTAATTCTTTTTCTTAATAAGAATAAACATTACATAAACATTTCTTACAACACTAAATAAATAAATGTTGATCTTTGAGTTTTCGTTCTAATTGGCATAAGAAAATGTTTTCTTTGCCAAGTAAACGATAAGAGTCCTGATTTCAATTATCTATAATTTTTTTTTTGTGATATTTTCATACGAGCAACACTGGATGGATTTTATATATTCATATCCGTATGCATATTTCGTCAAACTGTCCAAGTACAATTTTTTTTTTTTTTTTTAAATATAGAAACTATTAAATTTTTTTGTAAACTTATCATATATGCTTGCCTTTGAAATTTTTGTATCCCTTTTTTGGTTCAACGATAATATTACTATTACTAATCGTATACTCGTACTTTGCTATGGATTTATATTTTTTTTTTTTTGAGATTTTAGTTTTCTACTTCATTTTATATCTTCGCTGAGTATTGAACATTTTTTTTTTTTTGCATTTATGCTCACAATATACATTTTTGTTCTATTTAAGTCTTTACGTCTTTAAGTGAACCTGAGAAAATTTCTCAAAGAAAGTGTTGCCTATGAAAATATCAACCGAAGCTCTTCTAAGCTTTTACAAACAAACCCTAAATTCTACTTTCGTTCTCGATGTATTTATTGTTTTTAATCTTTTTGATTTTGACTTTAAGTTTTGTCCATTTGATTCACTTTGGTTTTAACGGTTTTCAGTTCTTTTCGTAGAGTAAATATTTGAATTCGTTCATTCTCGTTGAAATTTACAAATTTGATGTTCAAGTAAATTGTAATTTCGTTATTATTGATATTGATGCAAATGGGTTCTCAGTGTAGAATTTTACATTTTAAAAATTGTTCTATCTAAAACTCCCAAACTTAAAAATTTTTACCTGGAATACGTTACTCTAAGAGAACTTACATATACAGGGTTTTCCAAAAAGAACTTGACAACTTTTTTTTTAAATAAAACGCAAACCATTTGAGATATTTCAAAAACTTTATTATCGACTTGAAGTACAATCAAAACATTTATGAATGGAACTCGACTTCGTGCATATGGCCACCGCGGGCATGTTTGTAGCGGTCAACTCGTTGGACCCAATTTTCAACGACTCGGCCACACATTTCGGCCGAAACGACCGCTATTTCGCGTTCAATGTTGGCTCTGAGCTCTTCCAACATCGTCGGCTTGTTGGCATAAACCAATGACTTAACGTAGCCCCACAGAAAATAGTCAAGCGGCGTTAAATCGCACGAACGGGGCGGCCAATCGACTGAAGATGATTTTGCGATGAAATACACCATTTTGGCGCATCTTCTCCAGAACCCAATCGGAGAATGTACGGCGCTTCAAATGGTCCATCGGCTTCAATTCTTTAGTCAGCTTGATCTTGTATGGATGTTAACCAAGATCCTTACGCAAAATACGCCATAATGTGGTCTAACCGATACCCAATTCTTGAGAACGCCGTGGAATTGACTGATTTGGATCGTTTGCTACGGACTCCTGAACGGCAGCGATATGTTCGACACTTCGACCAACCCGTTGTTTCCCTGACATGGCAACTTCACACAAAAAATATGTAGACTCAAATTTTTGCGCTAAACTTGTTATTGCTTGTCTACTAGGGCGAGAATTACGACTGAAAATTGGAATTAACGCTCCTTAAAGTTGTAGTCACCGACTTCGAATTTCGGTAGAAAATTTTTATAATTTGCAGACATTGCAGAGAGTGCGTTCACAAATTAAATTCAAAGTTGTCAAGTCCCTATTGGTAAACCCGATACAAGAACTCGGCTGCGAATCCGTGCCCTTACACTCAGCAAGAAATGATTACTAAGACTTACAAGAAGCCAGACTAATAATGATCTTTTATTTTTGAACTCAAAGAAAAATACGTAACATATGTAAGAGCAAGAGGAATATTCCATGAGTAAGGGGTTACTCTCCATGTCAAACTAAATAGAGTTTGAGATAACACCGCCTTTCAGAAAGAAAAATCAATTTAAGATGTCCTTCCTATATCAATTTTATCTCTCTTGTTTTCCTTTTAAATATGCCTTTCTATATTTTCTTATTCGGGAAGTGTTCGTTCGTTGCAAAAAGATCATAAGAACTAAATATTTGAAAAATGGAAAAATTAAATTTAGTGAATTATTTGGGAGTACCTCAGAGTTCTGTGTTATGACCCATTGTATTTGGAATTTATATTACTTCACTATTTGACCTCAGTATCAAAGGCAAACTAACTAATTTGTTTTTCTCACGGGCTTGATAGGATGCTGAATCTTTGAGTCCGGTTTATCACGTGTCTAAGTTGGATCAAGTTCCAGGTACTACAGAGACAGCTTTACTACTAAATTCCGGTGTCGTTGCCAAAGTTGTTAGCGAGGCGGAGGTAGGTAAAGTCCTGTACTGCGAGTAGTACCTCAAAGTTCTAGCTGCCTTTCGTATGGTATTGTCGGCATCGATCTTGTAGGCCCTTCTTTGTTTACAGCATGTAATTCGTTTTTCCAGTCTTTGCTGTTGTAGTTCAATTGAAGTAAATGTTCTATTGACAGGTCAATGTGTTTTTCCCAGTAAGTCAATGTCGTCTGCATTTGAGACAAACTAAACGTACATTTGAAAGTAATGCCTTTAAAATTGACTTGAGATTTTCGCAAAATTCTTAAAAGGACTATGCTCAAAATATCACCAGACAACGCATCACCAAATGTAAGCGCTTCTTCTCTCTCTCGCGCTCTACACATCTTGACCAATGATGAGTTGTTTTAAGAGTTTTCAGTTGCTGTTGCTTTACAGCCAAAGAACTACCTCAAAGTAATTTCGTTGTTTTCTCCGAAACATCAGGAATGTTTTACCGTCGTCGGTAGAAGTGCGACACTTGAGAAGGCGTTACTGACTTTACAAACCATTAGCCCAATTCAATCAATATTCAGCGTATTTTTGAAAAATTGTGGGTCGGGTGTAAGTGAATTTTGCACATTTTATTCAAGAATGGTGCTAACGATATCGCAACGTGTCGTTGTGCAAAAATTGTTTTTTGATATCGAAGATCTTATTCAGACCATTGTCATCCTTCACAGTTCCACGAGTAAAGAAGGATGCAGGAACTAGGCAGGATTCTTAATAACCCATCTGTATATACAGTTCATATAAAGTTGCCTTAAGTGACACTGATATGGTTCAGTCTGATATGGCGTAAGTAAAGTAAGATCTTTCGATCAGTGTTTGAAAGTCTTTTCTTCTATAGTTCCCGCAGTTCCATTCGTTGGAAAAACACTGATTTTATCACTAATTGCAGATTACTTAGTATGTAATACTTAACCAATCGTTTTCCCCTTCTTTAAGCAGCTTAGAGGGTAGACAATCTGGGCCCTCTCTCTGTATTGTTACTCGAATCTTAAAGTAATGCGAATATGATATCTGATTCTACTTTTAATACGTACTGTGTATGAAAATATTGTAGAATCGAGTGCTACTGTTGTCAAAAAATGGTCTATGGCAGGAATCGGACAAACTTGTGACAGACTGCTATTGACCTCTAAGTGTCGCTCAATGCTCTTAACTAGTCTACTTAAGAAGTCGTTGTACAGTGACTTACTTTGTCTAAGATAGGTTTTGAAAATTGTGGGTTCACGACTAGTAATGCGATGGCCTACTATGCAGGGGGGTTTCTTTATCGTCATGCTACATAAAAATGGCCATTGTTCTATATAACTCGAAACTCTATCATACGCGGCATGGAAATCGATAAAATTAATTTTCTGCATCGATTAACAACTCTTGGACTTTTTCCAAAAGTGTGGTCCACTATTATGGGCAGTAATACTCGTATGTAGCACTGAAGGCACCCAAGTACCTTAAACCTTGACAAAACAGTCCATGCTTCCATCGTAATTTAGATCTTGTTCACGTTATTAACCTGATTGATGCCTCGGTCAATATGGTCAAATGATAACCAAATTTTTTTGGCCGGCGATTGAAGATCTCGCATGCTGCGAATCTTCCCGAGGCGGCCACTTGAATGATATTGTTTATCACACTTAATGGCAAAGTCCAAACTTTATAATGAATTAAAATATTCATCAAAAATGTATCGCTGTGTGTGTTTAATTTAGCTTTACTTTCGAAATCTAAAAATGAATGACACTTTATAACTATGCATTTTCCAAGCACTTCACCGCTCTTGTCATGATGGATATTGGCATCCACCTTTCCTACAAACATCTAATCACTATTCTGTATGATCAGTATGATATTTCATTTAGACTTCTGCTTTTTTAACTGAAACTTTTATCATTATCCAGACAAAATTAAGTTCCAGGTCAACAAGGAACAAGTTTAAATTTATTAATTGGCATCTCACAAATAAGTTCGCAATGAGAACCCTTTATGTATTTAAATTCGTTGTTGATTAAATTTTCTGTTGACGTTTCCGTTGTTATATTTTACTTTTTCGTTGATTAATATTAATTTGTTTTTGTTTCTTAGAAAAAAGAAACAATTTTGAAATTAGACAGTAGAGTAACGTAATTTGAAAATAATCAAAATGAATATTGTTATCGAATTTTAGTGTAAACAAGTAAAAACAAAAATTTAAGAGTAAAACAAGATGTGGTAACAACAAAATTTTGCAGACAAAAAAAAAGATAAAGTAAAAAAAATCGACAAAAACCATATTGTGTTTTCTTTTTTTCTATTTTATAGATCCATATGTGAAAATTGCTATCATGCAAAATGGAAAACGTTTGAAAAAGAAGAAGACAAGTATCAAAAAATGCACCCTCAACCCTTACTACAATGAGTCGTTCTCATTTGAAGTTCCATTTGAACAAATACAAGTATGCGAGAATGTATTATACTATCCTATAACTAAATATTAATGTTTAATTTACAAAACAAAAACAAAACCAATCCAAAAACAAACTTAAACTAAACTATAAAAAAAAAAAAAAAAAACCAAAACCAAAACTTAAACCTTAACTTACCAATCAAGCATCTAAATACTTTACCTTCCAACAAATTAAAAAAATGTAATTAAAGAATAACAATACTAACTCTATCTTAACACAAATAACAGTTCTGTTGAATGGTTTCCACAACCTAACCCAAAAAAAAAACTACAACAATTTCAACTACAAAAAAAAAAACAAGTACTACTAGATACTTTCAATACTATACTACAGATACAAGATAAACTTTTGTCTTAAACAGAAATTTTCACTGACATCCCCCCTTTAAAGAAAAATTGTTATTTGATCACAACCCCCCGTTCTGCTATCACCTTTCAGCATAAATATTCTTGTGTTGTGTTTTATGTTGTAATTAAATTTTAAAAATAAAAATTTTAAATACAAGCAGAGCCGTTGCACATTGTTATGAGCTAAATATTAAACAAAAAACAAAAAACACAAACCCAAAACTGTTCTATCAATTGAACTTGTAAATATTTGTATTTTCAAAAACCCGATGCGTTTCGATGTTGTCCTTAAATATACACCAAAGTGCGCCCAGTTTCAATATTTTTTTTTTTTCTGTTGCTCACTTTATCCCCTCCGAACGCCCAATGCCCTGTGAATGCAAACGGCTCGTAGAAAACTAAATTTTTTTTTTTTTATCTCATACATGCCCCCAGTAATAGTTTTGCAACAAAATTAAAAACAATTTACAATAACATTTTGGTTTTTGGTCAATACTTATTACAATACGATATTTTGTTTTGTTATTGATGTTTAATCCTTTTGTTAATGAGAAATTTATTATTTGCTGTTGGCTTTAAAGTAAGGTGAGTGTATATTTAGCGGAAAATTTAATTTTTATAAAACCTTTTAGTACAAAAGAATTCGTTTTACTTAAGCCATTTCATCAGACTTTGATGGTTTATTTTTACCATGCCTGATCTGAACCTGCTTTGAATGCCAGTTTGCGGCAGTCCTTGGTCTCTCTCAACTTATACGTTCTTCCATCTATCGTGATCCCAAGATCGCTGCCTTTAGAAATGAACACAGAGACGGATACACTGCCTTCTAGCCGCATATACCACCGTACAGATATTGATATGAAAATTTTACGAGCCAAAGTTTTGGATTCCATCTTATTCCCTGTAAGTATAGCCATGTCACCAGATTGATGTCGTTGTATAGTCGGTATAGTATTACACTTCCAAGCGCAGACGGAACCGAAAATCCCGTGGACAGTTTCATCGTTGAAAGCAACCTGCTTTGCAAAGCGTCCAAACCTAACGCCTTCTCTACTTTCGTAAGAAAAGCGACTTGGAAAGATTAACCTTCACTTGGTCTAAGTGCTGATATTCAGTTCAGAGCCTTGGTAAATAAATTTGTTTGCAATTCATAAAATCGATGATTTCCAGTATTACGAGTATGTTCTGCCTAAAATGTTGCTGCTGTTGATAACATTTTGTTCTCCCTTCATTGTCAGCAAAACCTACTTTTTTCTCTTCTGTCTCAGGACACATAAATCCGCACTGGAAGTCCATTAAACTCTTCTGGCTGTACACCATCTTAATCCACGATGTTAAGGGGAGAAATGATTGTACGATATTTCATATCATTAGGTTTTAGAGATTTTTTTTCCGAGCAGCAGGAGTTCTCTATCTAAATCTGAACGTAGAATATCGATGCGGGCTTCCCTCTTCTTAACTCGTAGTATTTCTCTAACGCCTTCTACCAAAAGAGCAAACATCAGGGAAGATCTCACAGCTACTGTCGATTTGATACTGCAGGAAGTGCTAGACGCCTTTTTGTAATAGCTAAAACCTATACAAACTTTTTCGAAAGTCTCTTACAAGTTCAATTTGGAATTGTAAAGAGCAACGAGAAATACGAGTATATATGAGAAATTCAATCTCAATTCGCACAATCTCAATTGCAGCAAATTCGGCCCATATAAAGATAGTCACATCGTTGGCATAGGCGATATAGTAAAAACCATTGACCTTCCACATTATAAAAATCCCGATCACTAAAACTAGCCATAAAAACCCATGCTCTATAGAGATCCTCTGCCCACTAGTAATTTCCGTTGTTTTTGTCAAGTTATATCCACTTTCACATGGTTACAAATGACATCTGTAGAAGATGCATAAACGGGGAGGAGGAGACGATAATCATCCACCTACTTTGTACATGTCCAGCTCTCTCAAAAAGTAGGAATCTTTACTTGGGAGCTTTTTTGCACAATAACTGAAGCTATCTAAACGATATAGATGTTAACAGTCTCCTACGCTATGTCAGAAGCTCCAAATGGTTGCAAGAGTAGGGGATCACATATCCAAGTGGCATCAGAGCGGGTCAATAGACGTAAATGAGTTGGTCCTTCTCCAACAGCCACATTGACATACTCGTAATCTAACGTAACCTAAATCCACGTTCTCCATGAGCAATTTTCGCTCACATCTTCACTGGTTCACAGTCATCAGGAGTGGTTCTTTCAAATTCTCAGTATCTACTTGTACTTCGTCTATCCTACGATGCTATTTTATCATCTTTCTAGATTTCGGTTGTCGTTTTATTGCACTGACTCATATTTTGACTAAAGGGCTCATCGGCATGTGTCATCGGATTTCGAAATATCGGGACGCAAGAATAGTAATTTGTTTGCCATCAGAATTTACGACTGTTATTTGCAAACTAAAAACGCTCCTTCCAAGAACGTATCTGAAGTTCATTATCCTTGTAACATTTGTGTGGCTTTGTAGGTGTCTATTGTATGATTTCTTCATAAAGGGTTTCCATTTGCATTCTTCTCATAAGCTGATGTTACAGTTTGGGTGAACTGTCTTTAGGTAAATGCTGCAGTTGCGCACTCCAAATCGGTCAAGGTCGCCCTTCGGTCCCTTGGCACCAGACCAAATATTTTTCGAATGATTTTTCTCTCAAAACGACTGAGAGAGCGCATGCTTCACGCCATAGGATTAGACTGGGATGATTTCCCTAATTTTTCGGGATAGGGCCTTACTACTTAATTGCTTTCTTAGCGGTCAAAAAAGGCATCAAAATTAGTGGTAAAGAGGTGGGTATTGACTTGGGTTGATCTTGAGTTTTTCTCAGGATCTGACGGAGTTTAAAGATTTGATCGATTATGGACTTTCCTTCCTGAAACCGCGCTGAAAGGGGCCAATCAGGTTGTTGACGAAAGGTTTTAGACGTTCACACAATATGGCATATGGCAAATAAGATCGTGTATGCAATATTGAGAAGACTTATACCTTGGCACGGTTGGGGGGCTTCCTTTTTTTTAATGTGGATTATGCAAACGATAAGATTACAGCAGGCATACACTCTTCTACCAGATTCACAAAGTCATTTCCGGCAGCTTTGAATAACTCGTACAGTAAGCCATCAGGCTTGTCACTTTTTCAGATTGGATATTCCTATCGTTACTTTATTTTGGACAAATGGATGGAAGTTTTAGCTATCATCGCCCTGGTTGAATAGTCTTTTCTGCCTGACGGCAGGATTTTGGGATAGTCTTGCATAAGTGGCTTGGAAAAAAAGTCTAACAGTAACCGATAGTGGGCAATCTTGACCATTAACATCAACTGCATTTTCTAAGCAGAATATGCTAATGAACGATTTTGAGCTATCAGCTCCTATGTTTTCGCAAAATACTCTGTTTCCATTGTAAAATTTGCGGATGATATAAACTTAGATCGTAGGCCTATTTTGAAGGTAAAAATGTCAATATATTGCTCAGTAATCTTTACGAACCACCCGAAGATGATGATTTCATTCATTTAACATTCTTTCTCGGTCAGTACCATGACCATCTACTGCATCAAAACCCATAGACTACCTCGACTTTGGTTTGGTCAATGTCATTCTTACCTTATCGACTTCAGTTTGACCTTAATGGCTTATTCTGCCTGACAGCGATATTTTATTTCTTTCATCGACTGTTTGTTAGCGGAAATTCTTATTCAATGCCTTTCGTCATTCCGATGATATATTGGTCTTCTGCCTACATGTCTCCAAAAATTCATTATTTTATCACACTAATAGTAAATTGGTGCTATATGAATTTTTAGTGTTTAATTAATGAACGAATTCTTGTCTTAGTTCTTAGGAATAAATATGAAATATTTAACTAGAAATATACACTCACCTAACTAACGGAAGCTCCTATTTAATAAAAAAAAAAAAAAAAAAAAATTAAGAAAAAACCTGCCTTGTTTTGAGTAAATTAGTTAATTCGATGTTATTTCTTACAGTAGATGTTAAATGTGATCTTATCTACAATATTATTTACCCAAAGCCTATTATTTCAAACTTTAGTTTCTCTTCTGTTTTGCTTTCGAAAAAATCAAAAAAACAAATTATAAATCAATATTAGAATTAAAAATTTAAAAAAATTGAAGAAAAAACTTCCTGACAATGTTGCTCCTAAATCAGGATACACACAGCAATGATTTTTTGTTTCTCTACAAGAACTGCTTTGAATGAAATATATTTTAGAAACCAATTTAGAGCAAATTAAAAATGAAAAATAAATTATTTAAGAAAACCAAAAAGAAAAACTAACATTCACTACGGTGTCATCTTTTTTTAAACAATCATAATTACACTCTCCCTCTATAAGCTGTCTCTATCTCTGTCTTCAGCATCGCCTGATATGCAATAATATCTACCTTCTCAAACTAATTCTTAACGGCGTCAAAATTGATATCTACCCCGGGTTCATTATTTTGACACTGTCTTCTGATTTGGATACAACCGTATAGATACACATATATTCAAACTCGCTAAGGATTTCTATGATCTCCACTCATATGTGTACTATACCCTAGACGTCGACCATATAAATCAAATATATAAATATATATCAATCACTATTTAAGCTACAATATTTTGTAAATCCTTATAAAAATCCTTACATTCCTCTGATGAATCCATTGATTATTAAAAAATTTAAAAAAAAATACCAAAATTACTAATTCACCTCAAAAATAACACACTCACGCGCTCGAATTCTCAAAAGAGCTCATTGAATAGAATTTTCAAAAAAAAAACAAAAAAAATAAGGCGATGACAACACCGTAATCACCAACCTCAAAACCATTATATCAAAAAAAAAAAAACAAGAACTCCAACAATAAACAATTTTTTTTAAACAAAAAATTAATAAGAAAATAAATTAAAAAAAAAAAAAATTATAATAGGATTGAATATTATACATTTTCGTCTACCAGTATTTAATGAACAGATAATTGTTCATTATGTGTTCATCCGTTCATGATATTCGTTAATGACGTCACCTTAACATATCTTCATATACATATTTTCCTCACAAAGAAAAACATTTCCATAATTTTTTTTTTAACTTTTATCTCATTTAAATCACTATATTACACAAACTTAAAAATGTTTTTTTTTTTTTTTTTACAAAACATGGCTTTAAAATAATATTTTAGTATTTTATTTGTAAATAACAAAGTCAAGTACTAATAAATTGTGCACTGATAGTCATGTCTTGCAAGTATCCTATACACAAGCTATTGTAGCACTGCATGCAGAAACAAATCCAAATGAATTCTGTGACACAACTAAAAGGTAAAATTATTTCCTAAATTTTTGAAAGTTTGAAAATGGTAATAGTTTTTTAAGTACGAGCTTAAGAGATACATATTTAAAAAAAAAACAATATAAGTAAACTTTCCAAATTTGACAGAAATTCAGGTGGCCCTTACAATTGAAGCGACTGAAGGAGAACTTACGAAAAAAAAATAAATTGCTTATGTCTCCCTGAACGATTCCAAAAAAACTGTAAATATTTTGACATAGCAAATCGCGTCTAACAATTTAGATATCGAATCAATGAAAATCAGACTATATGAAAAATATTTCGCTGATACACAATGTCTTTCAAAAAGTTCCGAAACCGAACCTTAATCAATAGGGCAGCAGTTTTTTATCAAATGTTCAGTATAGTACCCTTCCACTCCTATACAAATGGTTGGCTTGAAGTGTTCGTTCGAAATGCTTCGCAAGACCCTCTTCACGTTTCAATGAATAACCTTCAAAACGCATTCCCTTATGTCAATCAGGGATAAGAAATTAATGTTTGGGTCTGATCCGGCGACCATAGGTAGATAGATGATAAAAATCGATTATAGCCAAAAACATTGGTAACCTATAACCACGAGTACTCAGCAGCCTTTTCCCAAAGCAAGGACTAGTCGCCCGGGTAGTAAAATATTATCGTCCGTAATGAAAGTAGAGGGCAGTCGTTTTCTGAGATCCTTTTCCATCGACTGTAGATCGTTTCGAAGAACGAGAATACTATTGAAATACCTTGTTTCGATTTAAACCCACATTAGCATACACTCTTACACAGTCTTCAGCATTTATACTGTCTTTGACTAAACTATTCAAGCATTTATCGCAAATGGATCTTTACGAAACAACTTGAAAGAACGCCAAAATAGATCTTCTGTACAGTTGAGGTAAGGAAAAAGTTATTCATTTAAAAGGCTTCCTTAAGTTAATGTTTATTCCAATGCTTTCCATTGGCGATAACTTAGAAGCAATTTTTATTGCATAGTCCTGTCATTGTTGTCACAATTCTAAGAGCTTAGAACCATTTTAAGCTCTCATGTTGTCCTTGCATTTTTTTTTTAAACTCTTCTTTATATGTCGCCAGAAATTTTTAACTCGAAACTGATATTGTCAATGTAACATGTTGAAGTCGTTTTTCTCTTTGAAACCATAACAGATACGACTTTAATATTTCAGATCATTGACCCCTTGTAGGAGTTAATTTTACAGAGTCTCGCAGCTTAGATGAAGCGATAAAGCCATAGTTCGTTGGACGAAATGCAGGCAAACCACACCGTTTCAACGTTTGTTAAATAGCTTCTCTCACTTCTTTACAAAACCCTCTGACTTTCGAAGATACTTTGCTGGATCTAAACTGATAATTCTGGTCCCTGTTGATGGGCAATGGTATTGGCAATGGCGATGGCGTGATAGTTAGCTCCTCGGACTATCACGCAGAGAGTCTGGGTTCGATTCCAGGCTGGGTCACCAACAATTTTTCAAATCGCCATCACCCTTTCGGCGGGCAATGGCAAACTCCCGAAAGTAAAATTGCCTACGAAAGAGCTTCTAAGGAGTGCCGTTCGAACTCGGCGATAAACCGTAGGCCCCGCTCAGATGTGACAAAAATGACAACGTGAGCAACACAAATGAGTGTCAAGAAGCTAGGCCATGGCCCATAACGGGCTGCCAGCGCCACAGTTTTTTTTTTTTTGTTGATGGGCAAGAGGAAACTAAGCATCACAGCAAACCGTATGTCGAACACTGATTATGGAATGCATCTCTTGTAATCTTTACGATGCAAAGGAGAAATTATTGCAATGGAAACCAATTGATCTAAGACATCTTTATTTTGTCATATCTTCTTTTAACGAAATTTTCATTCACTGTTTAGTGTAAATGTAAATGTAAATTTGGCTGGTATCCAGTAACACTGCGACACCATGAAGAAGGACGATGCGCTTGTACTTCTTGGTCTAAGTTTTGCTCTTAAAAAATACCAATTTCCAAATGCGTTTGCATGCATGATCTAAACGGCTAATCCTGCTAATCCAATTATTCAAGCGCTATTCTACACGACAACGTGATCTGTTATTTTTAATATAATATTTATTTTTTTGGCATCTCCTAGCTTCAACAGTCGTATGAAAACAACATATTTTCGAGATCCATACCATCGGTTTGAGACACAAAAAAGCGGGTGACCATTACACGATGACATTTGCTATTGAACGTTTATGCATTCTTGACAAAATCTCCAACTTGCTTAACGAAATTCGTGTCAAGTACTTCGATCGCACAATAATTTTGGAATGAACTTAATGTGATCGCTACAGATATAAACAGGATTTCGACGCAACTCCACATACAACTTTTTACCTTACCCTAGAAATGGTCTGGCCTACGGTTTCTGAAACCATGTATACCGCAGAGTAGACCTGTTGGTCCCTTATCTTTTTTATGCTTGCAAGTATTATCGAAAACTGATGTCGTGTCATATGTGTATGTAATGTATACCATACACAGTATACATTTTTGGATGTGTTACTAAAACAGATCACATAGATCAATGTCAATGAATGCTATATATATAATATATTAAGAATCATAATCAACACTAACTAGATTATATTTTACTGATTCTGGCTGACAATAGCGGATGCCCACCATTTTTATTAAAGATCCTTCAGCTCGAAGTCAAATACTCGTAACAATCACCTGCCACTTCACATCAAACTCGTATTTTTCGAAGTACTTAACCTTACTTCTTTTATTCACAAAGCCCCTTTTTCTATAATCTACTTATTCTCACCGAGTAAGTCACTTGTAAAACTGCGATGTTATGTGTTACCGATGTAACCCTAAAGTACAATACTTTATGCAATTGTCTTTGAAACGCGGATCTTCTCCCTCTTGAAATCCAATATTCGGTGACATTTCTCTTATAAGCAAAATAAAATAGTATAGCTCATGGAAGATCGACCAAAATACGGTGGCATGAGCTAAAGTATTGCAATTTACATGTCTTCTTCAGTTCTGTTAGACTCTACCAACGAATATATCAAACATACTTGAACAAATCTTTTGTAGAAACAATTAAAAGAAAAGTAATGTCTAAATGCCTGAGCCACGGCATTCTTCCATCTTTTGCGATCCAGTTCTCTGAAACAAGCAATATAGTATCCACGATCACTTAGTGCTTAATACGAAGGTTTGATCTTTCTTATCGTCTAAAACCTGTGTGAGAAGCTCCACTTGGCTAGAGCTCGGTGTTGTGTAGTTAATAAAATCGACTTTTTGTTATACACTCAAATCTCACAATAACTAGCTCCCCAACCAAATTGATCCGTAGAAATGAGTAGCTGCCTTTCATTTCGTCCGACAATTTGACTGGGATCGTTGAGAATTTTCGCCCGGATGTTTTTCCTGGTATTGTTCCTTTGAGATGAAATTGGATGCATCTTTGAGTGAGAATGTTTTTATTTTTAATATCCGTATAGCTATAACTTTTCCATAATCCGGAGCAGGGTTACGAATTATATATTTCATAATTGGACAGTTTGGGTCGGCCTTTAACCACCAGACCTCTTCAGAGTGCAATATCAATGGCCAGTCGTATCCATGCCGGTTGTACTTAACTGCTCCATAAAGGAGGAGGTCTCCATCTACTGTTATGTTCCTCTGTCGTTGATTTAATTATTTGTCGGGCAAGAACATTGATGATATTCCTCTTTTTCATCGAAATCAATGTATTCAAATTAATTAAGCTAGGTCAATGTGGTTTTACGGCCGTCTTCGAATGAAGCAAATAGGAACAACATATTGTTGGTCTCAAACTGGACATTTTCTCTTCAAAACGATCAATCGATCAATCCGTCTTTAAATAGTTCTAAAGACTCGAAAAATCTTGATTGCACTCTGGGTGCACAAAAATCGAAATGGAAAATATTATTATCTGTTTGATCCCTACCAATACTACTTCTTAAAGCGAGAACCAAATACACGAATCCTGTCCATCCTGTACATTTTCTTCGATAGTACTTCAAATTGCCCTTCGAACCTCTTTTCGTCTTTTTCCTGATGATGTCACAGTCCTCGTAATCATATCGTGGTATACAATTTCAAAGAAATGTGCCTTTGATATTGATGGCTGAGTTCTGCATAACAACTCGTCGAAGCCTAATAGAGCTATGCCCAATAAATAGATTTTTTGTGCAGAAAAGTCACAGGAACCTCAATCAAAGGCCTCTTTGTTGATTTTAATAGAGTTTTGTTCAGCAATTTACTCCATATTCTCCAAAAGGCATTCATCGTTAACCAATCAGTTTTACAATTAATATTTCCTAGACCTTGCTTTCTAAAAATTTGTAGAATGACATATACGAAATGTATCACTTTTGTACTGGCATTTAGCATTAACAAGGACCTAACACAACAATCTTCTCCAGTTAAGTTTGTCCCTATTCCAGTTATTCCACCAATTAGTTGACGTTTGTTTCCCTTTTTTTAGAAACACCACCTTAAGTTATGTGGGGATTTTCTATTCCGTTGAAATTGATGACGGACATGCATGATCATATAATCCTATACCGTAGATATTGCTGCATAGAATTTTGTAGAATTTTTTCTTCATTAATAGGTCAAAATAGAAGAATAGAATCTCTTACTCTGTGCACAGAAGGTTGATGTCTCTGTACCAAGCGTGCGTGAGAGCATCTCAGTTTTTGTATATTGATAGAATTTAGGTAAAATAAGATTCTAATTCCATGTACGAGTATCTTTGAGTATTCTACAATTAATTCTACATTCTACGATCGTTTCAGTTTGTTAGTATTTGAATTGAATTTGCAAAATTTAAAAAGACGATGTACGAGTATGTAACTTAAAAATTTGAGAATTAACAAGAAAGAATCCTAATTCACTCATTTTGAATCACAAATTCTTAAAAGGCCATGATGATTATTTACAGCGAAAGATGCGAGCTAGATGAAAACCATTTCCTTTCAATTTGGAAACTTTTGAAGTTTTAAAACTTACTTATATTGTGTAAACTTAAAAAGTACTCTCTTACTTGGAAAATTATACCAGGAAACATGTTTGCCTTTTCGTTGTGTCTACGGAAAGTGAACTCTTCCAAGTCACCCCTATCCAGAATGGAAAAATTTAACCCTCTCCTTCGTAGCAGCATAACATAATATTTAGAAAATAATGATAAATAATGTAGCAAATTTAATAAATCAAAAAACAAAACGAGTAATTTATGATTTATTAATTTTTATTTTCATTTAGTAAATAGAGCGAAAGCAACCAAAGCATATTGTATTTATGGATGTATTGCTTTTATATGTTGCCTATACAAGCTTTCAAAAACTTCTCTAAAAAAATAATATATATATATATATATTACAATATATTTATTACAAACACCAACAACGCTTTCCCGTTAAAGGGGATCGTTAAAAATAATAGTTTTTAATTTTTTATCATTTTAAATGTTTTGTGAAGTATATTTATTCGAATTGCTGGCTTACCATAAAAGATTTATTAATTAATTTTTTACAAAAAAATATTACAATGCTACTAGAAAATCCAACTTGTCGTCACTGTTGTGGATTACGATCGTATTGGTACATCTGAGCCAATTGGACGATGCATTCTTGGATGCGCTGCTACCGGTACTGAACTACGGCATTGGTCTGATATGTTGGCATCACCGAGACGACCAATTGCCCAATGGCATACCCTAAAGGATCCAGAAGAAACCGATGCTCAACTGGCTGCAATGAAATAAGCAGCTACACGAAATTAAATAGGAAATGATGTGAACAAAAAACAAAAACTCATAGAACAATATAAAAAGAAAATAATTAACAATTTAAAATAATGTAATGATATGAAGACGTCAACAAAACAGGTAGATGAATAAATTTGTGTTGTAAATGGGTGTTGTAAATTATTATTTTGTTTCTTTAAAGACATTTTCATATGTGTACTATACAATACATTTTACAATATTATTTGTAGTTTCATTTAAAAGAAAAAAAAATGTTTGGTTTAAACGAATGTCACTTTGTAAAGAATTTTTTTTTATTCCTTTTGCGTTTACCTTTCCAACATTCCTTTATGTTTGTCTATGACTCGTTGAAACCTCAGTTTTGAGGCAGTCGCAGTTCCACTTAATGCTCTCGGGTTGGATTTGTTAACCAGTTTTTCACTCTGAAGTTTTTCCCTTTAGAACATTCAGATAAGGTGGAATTTCCTCACCCTATCCTCACTCATCCTGTGAAATTTCGAAACTTCTTATAGCACCTAGTTACCACGAAAGAGCTACGGTTTGTCAATTACTACTGATAGGACCACACATAGTAGTCGCAAATGCCGAACCTTTCCTTTAGTTGCGTGAGCTGTATGCCTATCTTTTGACTCCATAGTGCATGGAGGGATACTGATACTGACTCCTACCAAGTAGAAATACGGAACCACTTGTGGAAGGTCTTTTTACGGATGCCAGCAAATTCGGAACTACTAAAAGAAGTAATATTTTATTTAGTCTTAGATCTTAAAAGATAACCAAAATTCTTGGTTCCCTCTACGTAACCGAACCGTCAGCTTATGTATGCTAAATTCTAGAAAACAAGCGACTTCGTAGAGATTTACTCGTATTTCAAAAGCTTTCCTTTAGTACGAGATAATCCTGTTTATATATTCTTGATATTGCGATTGCGATTTATCTATCGTCAACGTATATAACAATTGTAGTACGTTTTCTAACAAAAACTCAGGAATACGCTTTAGAAGAGACTTAGTGTGTAAATTTAAGATTACAGCATCCTAGGCTCTGTTCCAAAAATACTTTCGGATATATATACTCGTGTATTTCAGACTCTTTTGCATTTGGGCTTCTATGAACTTAATATTTCGAGCAGTTTGTTTCAAAGGCCAGAGAGTCCGACATTACATCTCTCCTGAAACTTGCCTCTTCTTGACCCTCAAACTCATAAAAAAAAACCTTTTACAATACTTTTGAATAGAATTCCTATTGCTTTACAACACTGCAGAGCCATTGTAATAAATATACAGGCAAGATTAAGCCTCTTTTCTTATTTTAATCGCATTTATCAATATAACTGAATGCAATATCGGTTGATCGTTATTCGGTTTCCATTTCAGAACCCTCTCAGTAAAACTCAGTGCTTTATCATTGGTATGTTATTGGTTTATTAAATGTCAACGACCATTGCTGTGCCAAATAAAACGATTTAAAAACATCTTCCTTGAATTTCTGATTTCGAACCAGTTCACCCCATGGAATGCGATCCTTATTCTTTAAACTACAGATTCATTGTTCCTTACACCTCGAACCAGGTGGCTGGATATGAAAGATCTCAGCGAATTCACTCAGCGGTGTCAAGTAAAAGAAGTCATTTTATTAGTTTCTTGCGTTTATTCAGCCAAAATCGCCTAAGCCCTTGAAAAAATACCCTTTGCCTTTCGATTTATGAGTTTCGAACTCGATTGATTCACTAAATTAGGATGGCAATGATTTGCCATTTTTTGTGAGATGTTCAGTAAGTACCATAAGCTGTGGACAGTAATGTTTTGGTTTATGTGATCACGAAGAAACTAATGCTTTACTTGTTGAAGGATGAATATGAGTTTGCACTTATTGACTTCCTCACCAGTTCTTTTTTGCCTTTTTTCCCAGAATAACAAGTTAAATCCGATTATTTATGAGTAGTAATAATACTCCAATAGCTAAGCGGGCTTGATAAAGACTGTACCGTTTGTTTCACCATTACAGCAAAGAAACCTCGCGAATAAGTGTCACCGCACAAAAATCAGGTACATCAATGTTCCAAAGAGGAGTTCCGCAAACATACAGTAAATTGATTGTAACACGGAATTGTAAAACTCACCTATCCCCTTATGGAGCTGTAGCAGATAAATGAAATCATATGCGGTGTTCATAACATAAGTCGGAAATATTTACGATGCAGCATTTGTGAAGGCCGGTATTATAGGAAATAGTTCCACAGCCTAGTACCATCTGCAGGTTTTTAGAAGTGCTTAAGCGTCCAACGTCGAACTTCTTCTTTTGTCTACTAATTGTATGTGGATTCTTTTTGTACTTTTACAATAAAACAATTATGAAAGGGTTTTTTATAGTTAATTTTGGTATTCAAAGTTATGTTAATTTAAGGTAGACTGTACTTTCAAAGCTGACGGATCTGCCTTAGTAATTGTACAACTTTGTATAACACCTTAATACTTCAGACAGAGGGTATCGTCAACTATCCAAAATCTAGACTAGATGCTACAAATTCATCGATATCAAGTTGAGAAATTTCCTAAGACTTCTAATGCGAAAAAAAGCAAAGAAGTGAAAAATTAAGTATTAATAGCAATTATTTCGCTGATGCTTTCATGGCTACTGAGGAAACCAACTTCACTTTCGTTTTTACATCCATCACAAGCCGGACTAGAGTGCCTGATATGTATCTTTTTACAAATATACCAGACTCTCCATCCTTGGAGATATAATGCTGGGTCATAATGCATTATGCTCTGTGGACTGAGTCAATAAAAACAACACAAATCGTTATCGAAAAAATCCGTCTCCAAATAGGCTAATTGTGAACAACTTCACGGTCCTCTGAACGCTCTGTACCACTTAAATGTTTTTATTCGGGATTTTACGGGGACTCTGTAGGCTTTTTTCGACATTTTTGATGCATTCGAATAAGAAAAATTTCAAACGAAGTCCTTGCCCAAACTCAGCATAAAAATAGATTACAAAAAAAAAAAGATGGACCAACTTAGAAAAAATAAACCACTAACGCGGGCCGTTTTCCTAACTCAATCTCGGTTATATTTTGCCAGAATGTGTGTCTGGATATACTTTGATATTCTCTTTATTCCTGCGAGTAGTTTAAAATCGAAGTTAATATTTATCTGAAAAGCGTTTATCAAGCGTTCGAACGCTAGTCATTGAATTCCAAATTTGCCATTGTCGCTTTATTTTGGCTTAAAATCTGATCTGGCGTAAAGTATACTATTCGTTAACAGGCATTATTGTCCATTTTTTACATACATAATTTGGTGATTGAATCTTCCACCAGGCTTTTCTGAATAGTGGCACAATCTGGAAATTATTAACACGTTTGAATGTTCTACGATGTTGCACTTATTCTAATCAGTTGCCTATTAATCAGCTGTACTTTATTCAGAACTGCCTCGGTACGTGCTGCAGCATCTCCTTCTTCGCTCTTTTGATAATTTTTTTCAAAACACGCTTCATCAGTTTAAATGTTATGAACTTAAAATTACTGACTGTTATAGGTATATGGCATTTTGGAGCCTTTTTTTGCAAAATTAACGACCCGAACTGGACTTTTTTGCTGATTTTTTGCTATTTCCTTCTTTGATATTCTAATTAAATTCTCATTAAAGCCATGTCAAAAAATTTCTTTTTTTAGATGGTAACCGCCTACAATTCAGACGATAGCAAAATTTGAAGTTTTGTGTTTAATTATTAGTTCAATTGGCATCAGTCAGTGACTTGTTTCCACAACTCCTTGTTGCTTTCTAGGAGTTCAACAGCCAAATTGAAAGCAAGTCCGTTTTTTTTTTCTTATCACTCCGTAGTTATACAATTTGAACCCTTTTTATTTGCAAATTTAAGTAGCAGGATCTGTTTCTACAATTCTACAGCAATTTGGTACATGGAGTTCAAAATATTGTCAGACAATAAAATCAACTACTTATTCCATTAAATGAGAATCAAAAAGAAGGTACTCTAACAACATTAAAAAAAAAAGGTCTGAGAAGAAAATACTTCGTTCTCCCAATCATTTAATTTACTGCTTTTTTTTAAGACATTCGTTTTAACCCGTTAACTATAAGAACATTTCGAATACTTACTAAAATTGATAACATAACTCATTAAGTTCTGCCAGATATGTACACAAATAGAAAATGAAAACAAGAAAAGCAGCAACACAGGAATCTCATGCGGGCAGGACATCATATTCAATAGGACACAATCAACAAATAACAAACAAACATCATTTCGACAAAATACAACAACAACAAAACCAAAACAAAAAAAAACAACAAAATCACAATGGAAAGTGTTTCCTCATCTCTTCAATCTGACGTAGAAAGAATTTTCACCAAAAAAACAATCACCCTCCCATTGAAGCTCCTAGCATTAAATTTAAGCAAACAAACAAAAAGATTAGTTAAAACAAAACAATAAAACAAATATAAATATTACAAATTATTTATTATTGTATTTTCAATAATATTGTAAAAACAAAATAAATCTTCAAGATGATCTCAAATATCCTCTTGACAGCTTGAAAAAATTAAAGGTGAAAAACTATTTTAGATTTAACACAACAATTTGACTCTTTACCAACAAAATACGAAAAGTAATTTCAAAACAACAAAAACAAACAAAATCGTCAAACATGTTTGCAGTTATTATTATTACAACTACGAGTAAATATTATTAAAATTAAAACCAAACAAAAATCTATTATTATCATTATCTCTCTATTTATGCAAAACAAAAAAAGTTCAGAGTTGTTTAAAATATTTAACAAAAACAAAAAACCTTTCAAAAAACCAAAGGTTATGGTGCAAAACATAAAAGAAAAATTTCAAAAATAAAGCAAATAAATTCCAAAAACTTCATAAATTGATTTCACCCAAAAGTATAAATTTTTTTATTTTTTTTCATTATGGAATTTATTTCCATTTACAATAATAATATTAAATTCAAAACAAACAAAAAACTAAAATTTGTTTTCAATAATAAAAACAACAAAAGACCGTTATGTAAATTTGATTAATAATTGTGTAAGTATATTTAAATAAAAATAAAATAAAAACAAAAAGAGAATAAATAAAAAATTCAAAATGTAAAAAATAGAACAAAATAATTAATTTTACTATTTATTAAATAAATAATAAAAATAAAGTTTAACTTTATTAGTGATTTAAATAAACATATATATCATTTGATTTTAAGTTATCTCCATTAATTTTTGACTGTTAAATATTTTATATAATCCAATATCACTGTTAGTGGTTATTTAAAGAAAAATAAATAAAACAATTCAAATAACTACGATTTTAAATAAAATGAAAAAATATAAATAAATCTCTTAAGCATTCTATGTCTTGGCATTGCTGTATTTAACTTGTTAAATTGAAAAGTTTTAGAGTGATAGAAACCATTTTTTTTTTGGCTTTAAAAATATTTAACTATTAAATATTACTCGTAATTATTTTGTATGCATTTAAATATTTGTTGTAAATTTTAATTTTACAGTGTGATCTTTCATCCAGTAGTTTGTGTGGCTCTACTGAGGTACTCCAACGATACTCGGTTTCATTGGGTTAAATTATGATTAATAAATAATACAGGTATATTTACGTACCCCTGTGGTACCTTTCAATTTAATTTCTTTCATATCTTCTTCAGTTCTTTGATATAGTATGGGACTTAGAGTAAACACATTAGAACTCCTGAAAATGGGTTTGAAAATCTTTCGATTTTTAAAATGGATTTTGAGACCGGGAAACCATATTGTCTGCATAAAAAGATTGGAAATTAGTCGTTAATACTTTAGTATTTAAAATAAGCATCTGAATTGATTTTCCTGAGCATGGAACTTTTAGTCCTTTAAATGGTCGAAAAGACTTAATTAGAGAAGTATAAGTCTCCATCAAATACAAACAGAAGTTCTATTGCGCTTGTAGTTTTCAAAGCTCATCCGGTTGACACTGTACTATTCCGTGTTATTCCATATTTTATTCTTTACAGGCAAACATCCTACTGTACTGTTTTCTCGGTGCAGATGTCATGGTAGGGGAATGATAAACCACTTCGACAAAAAAAATTTCATAAAATTTAAGCAAAGGAAGGAGCTTTGACACTTAAGTGAGATTCTAGATTTTAATAGTCGCCTCCTTGACATTTTAACTAAAACTATTTAGGGTTAAAGTCCCTCAGTTGCATCAATGTAAAAGTCATTTGATTTGTATCAAACTGCTTTCAATGCAAAAGGCTGTTACCTCACGAAGATGCCTCGAATTTACTTGAACTTGAGAGAATTTTCTTTGACCAAGGCTTAACGATCGAAACAGAACCAGTATTTTTGTAAGGTATTAGATAGCAAGAACTCTTAAAAGTAACTATGTTTGGATGTTTCAGCTCTCTTCACAGAATTTGTATCGCTGAACTTTCACTATAACGAAACCTAGCCTAGGGCTCACAACTGTCATTGCTATCTTGATGTTAACGACTCCGTTCTCTAACATATTTTTCCCAAAAGGTGGAAGATATATCACTACGTTTATTGGAAACTAACTTCGATTTAGCAGAGACGCTTGCTTCGAGGCTTTAAGTTTTTTATAACTTTAACATCTTCTTTCGAAAAACTTAAAACAGATATTTGTTAGCAAACTACGCTGCTCAGACCCTTGCAAATTAATTCATCGACATACCAGAGTCCAAGAAAATATACTGTCACATTATCTGTACACATTTATAGGTTATTTTACTGCTAGAACCTGTTGAAAACTTGTATGACCTTGCATAAAATTTGACATTTTTTGACAATTTCAAAATGCTGTCACGTTGAAATGAAGTTTGGTCAAATAACAGAGCTAAATGGCAGCAAAGTCTTAAAATATTTTTCTCGTCGATCTGTTATTTATTTTTCTTTTCTTCAAAACGGTACAAATTAATGGTGTTAAATTAACGACAAGAAATGCTTGAAATGATAAAATAAGCCGAGCCGGGATAGTTGTTGTAGCTTTGCTTCACAACCTCGACCAGATGGTAGAAATTTTCCTTATCGGCTAATTTATACCTAAAACCCAGGGATAGTTGGTCTTTCTTATTGGCCAAAACTCTCAATACACCTGTCTCAAAACTAAATATTTAAAATAATCCCAAAGACAAAATAGAAAATAATTTTAAAATGAGTACTTGCCACAACAAACACAGATAAACGAATCGCAAGCATTTTTATTTGTTTCCGTTTTATTTAAAATTTTAATTAAAAAAAATATATTCTATATATATATGTACTTATATACATATATATTTAATGAAGAAATATTAAGAACAATAATAGCTATTACTTATTTATAAAAATAAATGAAAAGAAACAATATTATATCGTATACATAAAAAAAGCAAAAAAAAAAAACAAAACAAAAACCCTTACTTAAGAAAAATGAAAAAAAAAAATATTACGTTGGAAAGGAATCCAGATATACATATATATATATATATAAACAATAAATTAATTAGATGTTTTTTGTCCTGTATAAATACTACTTTTAAAAACTTATATACACATATATATATGTAAACACAAAACAAACCAAATCGTATATATGATTGTGTAAGACAAAACAGAAGGAGCATGTAAAATATATTAAAAAATAATAAGAAGCAAAAATGGGACAAATGAGTTTAATTAATGTAAAAACAAAATAACAAAAGAAAAATAGATTACAAAATATATATATACATAAATTAAAAAAATAAAACTATATAAAAATTCACCACCCGTTTTTCTTTTCTGTTTTTTTTTGATTTTCGTTTGGAATTATTTTTCCAGTTTCCATTTCAATTTTGTTTTGTAAAAGGATTTTTTTTTTTGTTTGAAATTCTTTAGAAAAACTTTCGTTTTCCTTTTTTCCTCTTTCGGTTGTTCGTAAAGCGTTCGACTATTTACATAAAATAAAAAAAAATCTCAAAATTCGTCAGTGAACAAAATCCTACCTAAAACTAAGAATTTAAATAAACAAAAAATAATTAGAACAAAAAAAATAATACAAGAAACTAACTAATTAAGAGAATTCGATCCGCAAACTACTTATATATACAAAAATTTTAGAGGAAACAAAAAGCAGATTATATATAAAATTTAATTTTTAAAACTATTTATGAAAACAAAACAAAAATAGGGAGATAGCAGAAATAAATAAAAAAAAAAAACAAGAATAACTGAAATTATATAATAAATAAAATATAGGTAAACAAATGCTAAACGACCAAAGACAACAAGAATTCTTTAATTTTCTAACTTTTCTTAATTTCTTATTTATATAGTTTTAGTTGTGATATATTTTTTTTTTTTTTTTCAATTTCATTTATCTCTTGTCATATCATTAAAATAAAAATAAAAATAAAAATAAAAATGTATAGGTAGATAATGTAGCAGAAGCATGAAAAGAACATAATAGTAACCATTTTGAGTTATCGATTCCGCTGTCTTGAGTAGAAGTCGAAAGGATATAGAAAAAGGACACGCATCTTAAGTAAAGAAACGATTTTCAGTTATTTCTAACAACGATGCATTTTTTTTTTTAATTTATTTTCGGCTCACAAATTCCGCTTTTCAATTAAGTTTGAAAAAATTTAAAATAATAGTAAAAAAAAGACAGACAGGTATATATATATATATAAAAATAAAGAAATAAATGTTTGTAGAAAATAATGTTAGACTTATGAAATGAAATTGGAATCCTCTCTGTACATACATTGGTTCCACAAGCTTCAAAGAAAAGTCGGATCTAAATCGGAATAAAATAAAATAAGATTAATGTAAAGACAAAACAATTTATATAGTGAATTTATAAATTTAACCAAACCCACGGAATACAGAAAAATAAACAAACATTATATAAATATATATATATACTATATACAAAGCATATAACATGAACATTTTTAGCAAGGCAAGATAGAAAATCTTTAAAAAACAAAATGACAAAAAAAAAAAAACAAAAAAAGGAAACCCATCAGCAGATATTTTATATGAAACAACTTAAAAAGAATACAAATTTAGTACAGACGAGTACTAAACACAAATGCATATATAGTAAAATTGGTTTTACATGTGAATATATATGTAGTAAGACACACTGGCAAGTAGAATATAAAAAAAGGCACAAACCAAAAATAAAATAAAATATACACACACTCTATATATGATAGAAAAATTAAGTACATATTCGCGAGTAGTTAGATACACCTCTATGTTTTGTGGAAAAGGCAGTCAAACCAGACACAAACAGCACACATATATATAGAATGGAAATATGTACTTATACGTATTTTACCCAACAAATAGCGTTTCAATGGATACGGTTATATTAAGTAAATGGCTAAACAAACTATGTATTATTACATCTTCTCATTTCGTTTTGGAATTGATTTTCATTTTCTTATTTTTGTTTTCTTGGTTTTCTTATATTTAGTAAATTTTTATTTAAAAAAAAAAAAATCCTTATATATATATTATGTAAAATGAAAAAGAAAATAAACTTTCGAGACTTTATCCCTCAAGAAAGTTTATCGAATGATATTTCTCTATTTAAAATAATAAAATGAAATTTATAGAGAAAAAACATTCCTCCTCACAAAACAGAAGAAAGAAATGTATTATTATTGAATAAATATATTATATATATATATATAGACACATAAAAAAGAAAATCACACACATACATACATACACACATATATATATATATATATATATGAATAAATAAATAAAACAAAAATGTATTAGATGTATTTTATAATTTTTATTTTTCAAACAATATATTTTAGTGATTTTATTATATTATAGTGTCGGGAGTTAAATTTTAAATAAAAATCTAAATAAATAAATAATTCGAAATATTTATATAAAGAATTAATAATACACTAAATGAACAAGTGAATATATTTAATAATCTATAATAATACACAAAATGATTAAAACAACAAATAAAGAATAATCTTGTGAGAACAAAAAACAAAAAGAGAAATAAAATATATGGTACATATATTGTTTAATAATAATACAAATGCAAAATAAAAATATTTAATTATAAAGTATAAACAAAAAAAAAAAACCAAGCAACTGACAACAACAAAAAGTATAAGATTGAACAAAAAGAAGACATTATTATAAATAAAATGAATAAATCTCTGTTATCGATTTGTGACTTTGTTTTTTCATCAATTTTGGAAAGTGCCTTTCGAGCGCATCATTGGCTCGGAACAATTAGGTTCCGATGATTTCAGCGTCGAAAATAAACCGCACGAGAAGCTGAAAACGTTAACTGACCACGAGGTCTTGGTTAATGCAGGCTCAACGAAATAAGTGCGAGGCCTTGCATAGAACGTGATAGTATCCCCTATAACAACAATTAAACGCTTTTCTCATTCGTTTCGACACGTGTGTAAACCAAGTTATCCCGCTTTAATCAACCTACGAGGGCGGGTCAATAAGTCCGTGACTTTTTGAATTTCTGACCTCTTTACTGAAACAGCAACACTGCTCCTGTCAACAGGCATCTGTCAGTTGACTCCTGTCAAAATTTAAACTTGCTGCGTCAGTTAGTTTGTGTTTGACAGCTATTTTTATCAGACTACTCACTAATTTGAGGAGAAAATGGAAAAAAGTGAATTTCGTGTGCTTATTAAGCATTATTTCTTGCGAAAAAAAACCATTACCGAGACCAAGGCTAAGCTTGATAAATACTATGGGGACTCTGCACCATCGATTTCAATGGTAAAAAAGTGGTTTACTGAATTTCGTTGTGGCCGTACAAGCACTGAAGATGCCGAACGTCCTGGACGCCCAGTTGAGGTCTCTACACCCGAAACAATCGAAAAAATTCACGATATGGTGTTGGCCGACCGAAGATTGAAAGTGCGAGAGATTGTGGAAGCCGTAGGGATCTCGCATGGCTCAGTGGTTTCAATTTTGAATGATCACTTGGGCATGAGAAAGCTTTCCGCAAGATGGGTGCCGCGTTTGCTCACAGTCGACCACAAACATATGTGCAGTTGCCATGGCAAAAATCCATGTATTGGGCTATGAATTGCTCCCTCATCCACCCTATTCTCCAGATTTGGCTCCGAGCGACTACTTCTTGTTCCCAAACCTGAAGAAATGGCTTGGTGGAAAAAGATTTGACTCCAATGATGAAGTCATCTCGCAAACAAAGGCCTATTTTGAGGACCTCGACAAATCATTTTTTTTGGAAGGGATAAAAAAATTGGAGAAGCGTTGGACAAAGTGTATAGAGCTCAAGGGAGACTAGGTTGAAAAATAAAACTATTTTTTTATCAAAAAATCGGTGTTTTAATCCAAAAGTCACGGACTTATTGACCCGCCCTCGTAAATTTAGATTTGAGAACATTCAATATAGCTTCTTGGAGAAAAAATCGTGAGAACCTAAAAAAAATGCCTCAAATCTCGCTTCTCCATAAGTTTCTCTCAAAAGGTTTGCGAGAAGAAACTTCACTTTTACCCCCTTATTTAGATATAGTTTCAACTACGGATACATCCCAAAAGCGTGGAGGAAGGTAAACGTATACTTTATCCCAAAACTAAATAAACCAAGTTAACTGCCTAAATCGGTTTTTTTCTGAAAACCATAGAAAGTCTAAGCAATCTACACATTAGACCATTTCTTAACAGAAATTCACCTCTGCACCCTCACCCCAAAACATGCTTACTAGAAAGAAAGATCCACGTAAATTGTTCAACTTAATCTGATAACATCATATAAAAAAGGATACCGACAAAAGCAAATAGCAATATGTTTCTTCCTGGATATTGAAGATACCAACGACAACACCGGATATATGTAAATCCATTACAGAAGCCATGTCCAAAAAGGGTGTTGACCATCCCACTTATCGATTGATGAAAGCAATGCTTCTAAATCGGAAAATCTTCACAACTTCCTGTCCACAATGAGGTGTTTTCTCACTGCTCTTCTGAGCATTGATGTGCCACAAGTAAAACTTAATATAGTCTGGGCTATCAAACAATGAAATATGCCGACCATTTAGTAAAATAGTGAAAGATAAACTCCCAATAGACGTTTGCTATAAGATGCAGACTACTCTTAAGATATTAAATGACTGGTGTTTTAGAGAAAACCTCTCAATAAAATCCAGTAGAGCTACACTTGTTCCCTTCACTGGTAAAAGAAGCCTCACTTAACGTTACAGAAATCGTGTACTCCAATGAAGCTGTACTTGATAAAAAAAACTTAATTAGAATTCACACATTAATATTAAAATTACCAAAGCATTGTAAAGTAAGGCCTGGTAATTAAATCTAAAGGTCATGCCTCGGAAATATACAATAATAATACGACCTATCATAACGTACTCATCAGTAGTATGGTGAAACAAAAGAGAAGAGAAAACTGCGATACAAAAGCTGAAACGGCTAGAAAGACTTGTATGACTCGGCATCGTCGGCGAAATGCACACATGTCTTACAATAGCTATTGAAACTTTCGTTGGTTAAAACTACTCCATCTTTTCTTAAAAAAATAAATAGAAATTCGCAGCTCAGCTCAGATCACATAAGAGCCATCAAACCCTTTCAGAGAATCTCTATAACCTAAAATGAATGATATTAGAAGACTGGTTGAATTTTTAACCAAACACTGCCATCGATATCACCAAATAGGGCTTACTCAAGAAATTGGATGTCGTCTTTGCATGGAAGATGACGAAGCCATCCATGGTTCTAAAAGCATTACTTTCTTAGATTCGTAATCCGTAGGAAAATTCTCAAAATATCCACCAGAGAGACTCTCAATAACATCAAAAGAGTTTAGCCTCTCTTGGCCTCCTAATATCGATTCTATTGTACAAAAGATCTTTTAGGTCGCAGTACCCTTCGAATTGCCGGATCAGATCCCTTTAAAAACAGAAATCTTAATTTATCTGAACGAGTCTCAAGAAATATTAAAAACCAATGTGCAGCGATAAACTTAAGACACAAAAATTAGGGGATCTGAATACAATTGATCCGGATACTCGTACTATTGACAGTCGTAAATGGCGATTCTTTTAAATGTAAGTACTTTTTCCAACGGATATTTCATGAGAGATCACGATGCGTCGTGTCACACTGATACATATTGTATTCTTGTTCAGCGTAGTTTAATATTTCATCGTGCAAAGACTTCCTCGGCACTGCGTCTATAAATTATTCAGCTATGTATATGTATTACGAAAATGAGCGTCTACTAGATGGGGTGAAAGGTAACCTTGACCGCCAGAATGCGCTGCTACTGCAAAAGGGGTTATGGTGTCTTGAAGTCCGTTCATATTTAAGCAGACATGCCAAATTTCAGTGTGATGCCGTCTTTAGTTTTGTTTTGACAGCTGATTGTCGTTCTCTCATAAAACATTATTTTTTTAGAGGCAAAACGGCGAAGGAAACAAAAGAAAAGTTGGATAAATATTATGGGGCTAATGCTCCGTCAGATTACACCGTCAAATATTGGTTTCAAAAGTTTCGTGGTGGCCGCAACTCCACTACCGATCAAGTCCGCAACGGCAGGCCCTCCGATGCGGTTACAGAGGACAAAGTCAAAAAAAATACATGAAATGGTGTTGGCTGACCGGAAAGTGAAGGTGCGCGAGCTAGCAGATACCACAAAGATTAGTACTGAGCGCACACGCCGCGCATGCTCACTCCTGACCAAGAACACAAACGTGAGAGCACTTCGAAAGAGTGTTTGGACTTGCTGATGCAGAATCGGGCGGACTTTTGGCGTCGATTGGTAACTGTTGATGAAACCTGGATCCACTATTACACACCAAAGAACAGAATGAGTGCCCGGCAATGGACTGAGGCCGGCACGAGTGCTCCGAAGCGGCCGAGGGAGGCTAAATGGGTCGGAAAGGTTATGGCCCCGGTTTTCTGGGATTTTCATGGCATACTCTTCGTGGACTACCTCGAAAAAGGAAAACCATCAACAGCGAGTATTACTGTGCATTATTGGAGTGATTGAAGGCCGAAATCGCTGCAAAACGGCCTCACATGAAGCGAAAAAAAATTTGTTTTTGTATGACAATGCGCCGGCGCATAAGAGCATCGCAACCACGGCTAAAATCAATGACTTACGGCTCCAATTGCTGTTGCATCCACCGTATTCGCCCGATTTGGCTCCCTCGGACTATCATCTCTTCCCAAACCTCAAAAGAAGGCTCATCAATAAAAAATTCAGCTCACGCGAGGAAATCATCGACGCCACGGAGGAGTATTTTGCAGACCTTCCGGAAAATTACTTTTCGGACGGGATCAAAAAGTTGGAAAATCGCTGAAATAAGTGTATCAAGCTAAAAGAGGACTATATTGAATAAAATAAAAAAAACATTTAAAAAAATTTTTTTCATTCCCAAGGAGGCTACTTTTCACCTAGTACATGGTCCAAATAATCAGCCTATCAAACGCACAATTCGCTATACCATTGTAAAGTTTGAAACCTAATTTATGTTATTGGATAATATGCAATCAAATAGACCACTCCTAGGAGTCAGTGAACGAAATACTCGTATAGAGGCAATAGCCATGATGAATCGATTCGGCTCCGTTCTCAACAACTTCACGTATTTTACTTGAGGATCTTACAAAATTAAAATTTAACAACAACTTAAGCCGCAGGACCATCTGAATCATCTCGGTTTCAGTCATTGACCTCTGGAAAAGCCTCAAGAAAATCCACTGTCTTCGATCAAAATTTTGTCAACAAACAAAATAACCGTATTTGGGTTGGGGAAATCGAAAATGTTCGACAATTGCCATTATATCCAGACAAAACAACGGCTTAGTGTAGTTTAAGGGTATGATTACGTCTTGATAATGGAATATTAGCCACCTGAAATCTCGACGACATTTTGTTTTAACAAGACGGTGCCACTAGTCACACAGCTCATGAAACCAACGCTTTATTGCGAGTACGATTCGGTAAACAATTTCACATTTTGGACCTGTGAATTGGCTGCCTAGTTCAAAGTCTACATGGATAAACTGGATTAGGCCAGCAGTGCAATAAACTGTGTTTGTTCCCGGTAACAACATGCATAAAGCTTTAATCAGTCTAGCTAAAACGAGAAGAGCGTGTTCAACCTGTACCATAATATCGGCCTACACCATCATAGAATTTTTAACACTATACGGAAGAAATAATAAAAAAAATTAGGCGAACCAACTAATGCCTTCGGGTAATGACACTGTTCAGAACCCTGGCAAAGGATTAGGGAACTACGATCTTTGGATCGGAACGTGGAATGTTCGAACATCTCACCTCTTAAATCGGACAAATAAAGCCTGCAGACTGTTATGGCAAACCCAAGCTTTTAAATATCTTAAAGGGCCCAAACAAGGTGATGCGTATGATGCTTTCGATGATTTTTTCGACATCATTCTTGAAAGAATTAGGCAGAACTGAGAAGTCAATTTCAGAAGCGCAATCTCTTAAAAGTTTGCTCAGTTACCTGCATATGCAGACGACATTGATATAAGCGAGCTGTTGCCACTTTTGAAGCAGAAGGGACAAAGATGACTTTAGCAGTTAACGACGGAAAAACCAAGTATATGCTGTTTGCAAAGGTGGACACACAACATCGACAAGTAGGAGAAAACGATAGGCAGCTAGAAATTTGAGATAGTAAGCGACTTTGAGGAAGGCATCCGCCATCAACTCCGACAACGACACTAGTGGAAAAATTGTGCGAATCAGTTTTGCTAATAGCTGCTTGTTTGGGCTTAGAAGGCAATGGACTAGTAAGGCACTCTCCCGTGCCAACATAACTTTAAATAGAAAATTGGTATTGGGCGCTTCGGGAGAAAAGGATTCTCTTGGGTGATTTTCGGTGCGCAACCTTTTCACTTTCAACAATGATGTCATCAGTAAAACCCAACAGTTGAACAGACCTTTTTAACATTTTGCCTATGGTATTTGCTAGCGAGTTTCATACAATCTTCTCAATTATGGTGTTAAAGAAAACGCGAATAGCCTGTTTAAGATCTTAGCGAGATTTATTCCGACTTTTACAGAGCAGCAGAACCTTTTCTTTTTGTCATTCTTTACCGAGATTGGCAAGGGTTAAAATTACGCATTGTAGAAAACTTAGCAGATCTACCCGCCATAGCGGGTATATTGCGAATAATGAGAAAAAGATGACGCGGGTGTCAAGACAACGCACCATTTAACGACTTGCAACTCGGCCTGAAATCACTGTGTTTCGTACATTTCGTACGTAAAAGCAATGCTAGGGAATAAAACATTGACTTACTGCGGTTTCTATGAAATAATGGAGATGAGCAGGGTCTGCCCACATGGCGGACACTACTGCTGTGGTGCGTGCTAATCTAATCCTTAGTTACAACATCAACAGTTGTAATGTCTACTTTCAGGGTATAAGCAGATGGTGCTGTATTGTCTGTCAGATGAGTCCTGACGACTGCTTGATCAGTGGCACAGGCAGCCTTATGTGTTGTCGGTAACTGATTTCACTAGAAATGGGCTTCTTATCAATCATCTCTACACTGATTGATCTGAGTAGCAGTTGAAACTACTAAAAGGCCTAGGCTTCTGTTTCTCCATCAATGCTAAGCATTTGAATATTATCCTGAGTAAAATAAACTTGGCAAATGGGATCCTGCTGCTTTCTCTGTAGTAAAACTTTTATTTCTGCGATACGAAGTGGACTTTCTTCTCGTCCAGTCATGATTGTAGCCGGATTCGATGCAAGAAAGGTATATAGTCGAATCCTCACGGATGGCTCTAAGACTGGTAAGGAATATGGTAGCAGGAGGACATGCGCAATTCTAATGACAGCAAATTCTTCTTTGAGGAACATGTGAAGAATCCGGGGTATCTGTGCCCTATTAATGCACAAGAGACACATAAGACCTTTCTATTATATTTGTTTAGAATTTCTGCTCCGTTGCATTCCGGGGCATACTAGGCATACTAAACTCAATTCTTTCAGCAGATACTTCTGTTTTAAGATTGTTGGTAGTCTTTTTCCATATTCAATTGAATTTTTCAGTAATGCTATGCAGAAACAAAAGATTTTCGAGGAATACGAGTAGTTAAACCGTGTCTTTCTCAACAGAAATATTTTCAAATTTAATTCGATAAATCACATGCGACCCTTGCGTCGACTAGATTGAATTAACTGCCATCAACATTCGAGTCTCGTTGTTGGAATTCAAAATTGTGGAACACATTCGTTCTCAATCTGACAGATAATTGGATTTTTTTTTATTTGTATACGATTTCCCAATCGCTCCAGGAGAAGAGTTGCGGCAGAGTAGTTTAAAAAAAATCCGATAACAAGCCTCGAGTAAATATCACCTCTTACATTCAAATGTCTGAAGTGCGTTCCAAAGTTATTCAGCTTTACAAACAAGTAAGTTTTAAATCGAATAACTTCCAAAGATCTCTAACTAAAGACAACTTCCACACACGTAGCTTCAATATCTTGGCCGTGAATACCCCGGTGGAGCGGAAAAATTTCGCAAGCAGTGCCATGAGGCATTCATAAAGAACAAGGACATTCAGGATCCGAAGCAGATCATGGCATTGGTCGCTAAGGGTCGATATGTGGTCAAGGAACTTGAAGCGCTGTACTCGCTTAAGAAATATCGTGCCATGAAACAGAGATACGAGAAGAACTAAAGGATCCTCCGAATCAAGTGTAAACTCACTTCCATTTGCACCAATGTTTTCGGAAATGTATTTATTTTTTTTCGAAATTTTGTTTCCCTTTTTTTACCAAGCAATTTACGTTTTACATAATGTAGTTCCCCCAGTGCGTCGAGAATGGCACAAATAAAAATAAATTCTCAAACAAATTGAGGTGTGTCGCTTTAATTTTAGGGACAAACGCCGGAAGACAGAAGGTGTGAATGGCGCCGCGTTGATCTATATTTAGTGTCAATTTATGTTGCGAGAAGGTCGGCGAAATGAATTTACTTACTGCGTCGTTATATCCAAAAGATTGTTTCTGTTGCATGAACCATTGACGTATTTTGTTTGTCTTTTTAAAAAACAAATCAATAACAGGGTCAGAGTGTATCAGAGGGAAACATCTTCAGATTGTCTGATAGGGTTAAGCTGACTATGGGCCTTTGAACTTGGACTGAACTGAATAAACTTTTACTGAACCCAAGGTATAGAAATAGTTTTATATTTCTTGTGTCACATCCAGTGCTGATAGCAAACCAAATCCAAAGTATGTGTTCCATGCAATCTAATCAGCAAATTTCTTAATACCTATGGAGGGTTAAACCGCAATCGTAGATATACATTCCTATCGTGAATGTAATTTCGATGGAGTTTTTCCCTATTTTCGAAAAATTGGCATCACGTACCCATGGAATAATGGTGAATTCCGTTCCAACGGAAATCATGTTTGTAGGAGTTTTTTCCTTCTCAATTTCGTCGGGAAAATATTGGAAGAAAGGATGATATGTAAATTAACCATGTGTGTTTAAAGCGTCATTAATTTTATTATTTACAGGGCAAACTCAACAAATAAAATGCTATTAAAAGCCCTTGTTTCTTACTTACTTACTTTAGGTGGCGCTACAGTCTGGGATGGACCTGGGCCTCGGTCAACAAGTGTCTGCAGCCAGCTCGATCTTTTTCTAGCTGCCTCCGGTTTCGCACGCTGGCTGAGGTCCCCTTCCACTTGCGCGCGTTACCTGAGTCTTTCTCTACCGCGCTTTCCCTCTGGGTCGGATTCGAAGACTTTTCTGACCGGAGCATTGGTGTTCATCCGCTCTACATGACCCAGCCATCTTATTTCTTAAGTATGTACAATTTCAGTACGAGCAAAAATAGATACCATAGTCAGTCAGCATTTCATCAGCGCTCATCCAAAATATTAGAAGTTCTGCATCATCCTCCATGCCAACGCTCATTTATAATAACATTGTAGCCGCCAGGTTTTTGGACAAAGCTAATCTGCTGCCTACACGATGGGACGAATCCACTTTTGCTGTAACTAGAGTACTTAAAGATCTTCAAACCCATAACTCCATTGGTCCAGATGGTATATTCCCCTGCTGGAGAAATCATTTGGTAAGCTTTTTCATCAATTCTACACTTTAAGGCTCTTTTCAAGTAGGTAGACAACTGCCTTTGTCCAGCTGTCCTGCTGCAGACCCATTGCACTTATTTATGTCCCTTCTTCCGACGGTTGTGGAAACGCAAATAAGCCGATAGCTCTTAGCAACAGGTCCAATGGTGTTTTGATGGAATGTCTGAACGAAAAGTTGAACCAAAGAGTACATCAATCTAGCGAAAGCAGGAAAGTTGCACTTGATATTTCTAAGGCTTTTGACAGAGTTTGGCATCAGGCCCCTTTGTCAAAAATGCGTGCATTTCGGATCAATGACTCCCTTCGAAAATGGATTGGCAATCATCCTATGGAACGTTAAATTCAAGTTGTCTTGGAAGGTTTTAAGTCTGATATTAACGAAATAAACTGGTGTGCCCCAGAGCTCCGTTCTGTCTACGTCACTCTACTTTCACTTCATCAAAGATCTGTTGTATGCTACTTCTTATCCAATATATTCCTTTGCTGGTGCCAGTATTCTCTGCTTTTCATATTGCTGAAATCAAGTCCCTCCTCAATTGGGGACTATCAACAGAATGGTATTTAATGCTTCCAAAACTCAATGCTGCCTGCTGTCATTAAAACAAAGGTTTAACACCCGACCATTATACACGAATTGCATTCTCGGTATGGGTCGGTTAAAAAGACCAAATACTCGATGTCGCCAAAAAAGCTGGGAAATGTCTAGGTTTCCTCAAACGATGTCAGAAATGCTTTTCCGCCTCTGATTTGGTCTCATATCTGGTCATGTTCCGCTAAGACCTCTTTGTATTTGCTAGTCAGGAATCAAGACCGGTCGAATTTTGATTTACACGAGTAGCACGCGGAATCGGTCACTTGAATAGACCAGAACTTTTAGGCCTATCTCGAAAAATTTCAGAAACTCAACTAGATATCAGCGGAAGGCTGTCTGCGGCGAAAAATGGCAACATTGCCGTGTCGTTAGCTGGAGATAGCTGGATACTTTCCATAATAGGGCCGTTATTACAATTGAGGTACTACAACAGACTATGGTGCGAAGTTTTCTCTCTCAAACAAAAGCGTTGGTAAGTGTATAAAGAGAATATCACCAGATTTGCGACGTTTTTTCCACAGATCATACACCCAGCAATTTGAGTCGATCAGCATAGGGCGGAAGGATGTGAAAGCAAACTCATGGGAGTTACGCATAGCGAATCGTAGGAATCTACGTTGAACAGCTTCAATACGTAGAATATAGTTTTCATAGTAAGGGAACCATACCATAACATATTCGAGAAATGGTCTAAAAAGGGCGATGAAAAGGGATTTTTTGATGCCAAGGCCTTTTTCGTTTAACAAAGCTAATGCGGGTGCGGAAACTGAATTTAGTATCAAATATAACGCCCAGCTCCTGCATGACGAGAATGACAAAATGGATAAAAATAATTATAGACCGATTTCCTTGTTACCTTTAATCTCTAAATTATTTGAAAAGGCTGTTATAAAGAGAATGTGCAGTTATTTAAATAGTTTAACCTTATTTTGTCCAGTACAATTTGAGTTTAGAGAGGGCCTTTCCACTAAAGATGCTCTTCTGGCTTTTTGCTCCTTTTTAAACAAAGGTCTTGATGACAAAAATATTGCGCCGGTCTTTTCGTGGATATTACATTACTAAGGCATTCGATATGGTCCATGACAGCATTCTTTTGGGCAAGCTATGTGGTGCTTGCTTTCGGGGCTTTATGTATAGTTGGTTTGTTTCTTATCTTAAAGACAGGACACAAAATGTAAGAGTGGATGACTATCTTAGCGACCCAAAAGTAATTTCATTGTCTGCCTTGGACCCATCTTGTTTTTGATCTACGTCAACTCTCTGTTTGATCAACAATTTACAGGAAAGTCACTGCTTTGCAGATGATCTTGGCATTGCCTATGATTCAAGTAATATCTTTCCGAAGCCCAGATTAATCGTCAGAAACAAAAACAAAATTATGTATTTCAGCCTTAGAATGCAAGAGTTTCCTGACTTCGAAATATATTTTCATGAACTCGGCTGATGTCGGCAAAGCATGATAAATTGTACTTGTACTGCGGAAGCCTGTAAAATCATGTATAACGACAGCGTCACTTGCAATGTAAAATGTTTAAAAGTTGAAGTCGTAAAACACTTTAGGTACCTAGGTATTGTTGTAGATAAAAATCTGAGTTGGGGTGGACACATCGCGGTTTAAAAAAAACTGTCTATGTTCGGCTATTCGTAGTCTTTATCGACTCAGAAAATTTTGCATGAATCATACTTTAAAAACAGTCTAGTATGAAATTTTTTGTTCGAAGGTTCAATATGGTATAAACTGTTGGGGAGATACATACATCACCAATCTCCAATCACTTGTTGTGTTGCAAAAGTGTGCCTTCCGAAGAATATGTAATGTTCACAGCTTATTCCATTATATGGTGCTGTTGAGGTTTAAAGTTTGAAAGATCTTTTTTTATAAGAGGTGGATATATGCAAAGGCGATGGCGATGGCGCGATAGTTAGCTCATTGGACTATCACGCAGACAGTCTGGGTTCGATTCCTGGCTGGGTCACCAACAATTTTTCAAATTGCCATCACCCTTTCGGCGGGCAATGGCAAACTCCCGAAAGTAAAATTGCCTACGAAAAAGCTTCTAAGGAGTGCCGTTCGGACTCGGCGATAAACCGTAGGACCCGCTCAGATGTGACTAGAATGACAACAAGAGCAACACAAATGAGTGTCAAGTTTTGGATATATGCAAAGCCCATTCTCTGACACTTACAATTAAAGAAGTTTGTTGTCGAAATACCTCCTTTTCGTACCACCCATTTTATAAACTTTTCTTGTGTAGTATCTTGCAAATTGTTCCATAAACTCCCTGTAGACACACGACGCATTAGAACATTAAACGCGTTTTCAAAAAAATTGAAAATATAGCTCCATGATTTTAATCATATTGATATTGAAGTTTTGCTGTCCTACATTGTTTGATTTTTAGTTTTTTGTACAAGCTCTAAAGCTCCCTGTTCGTTTGTTTTTTTAAGTATTCAATTGAATTATTGTTCACCCCGCAATAAATAATTTAGTTTTGAAGTGGCATTTACATATATCTATTAACCTATATATTTTTAAATATTTAATTTCACTAACTATTCTCTTGTGTGAAGCAATTCTGTAATATCATAGTAAGCTCGAACATTTTTTTAAAAAGAGAATAAAAAAAAAAAGTACTTTTGATCATTTGTGAATGGTTCTTTTTCCCTGACAGCGGTATTAACCATAATCGCCCTTACCAAACCTGCAAAAGTAGTCTCAATATGCCCAGCACCAACTGCGAGCCTATTTCTAGTTGTCCATGTTCACCTTTGCAGTTTTCTTTCTGTCTTTGCAACCCTGACAAGTTCGTTTTACTAATATCCACGAAATCATGCATGTCTCGTAGTCTTTAATTTATTTCTCCGAGAAACTTGTTCTCTTCTCTCCTTTCCTTCTCATAGAGCTCTCTTCTTTCAAAACATATCAATTTTATATGTTTCTTGTTTGTCTGAACGTTTCTTTGAGATGGCGACGCTATAAAATCAATGACTTCGAAAGCCGCTTTTTTGATGCCTCGTTAACAACATTCCCACTGATATTTTATGATTTGTGATTTGAAAAGTTTGCGGAAAACGGCGCTGCCAAAGATTCTAGCAGTTTTTTTGCTTTTCAACGGCAAACTTTGGTGGTCATTCTCTACTCCGTTGTGAATTCTATATCCACATTCGTAGCCAGGCTACCAGAAGATAATAATTGGCCTCTTGAAAACTTCAGCAATCTAGAATGCAGAAGTGCTTTCTGTCTACGAATCTGGTTGTCTTTTGATTGATGAATAGTCAAGTCCCTTTATGGATGTTGAAATTTGGGAACCGCTTTCTGGCTGCTAAAGTGTTACGTCCCGTTACAAATTCTAAAAACCTGAATCCATTGACAGACGTAGTGCCACAGAAAAGGGAACTCCCTTTAGACTTAGGCTACAAATACGTCCGGAGCAGTTCTAAGCGGGGGATATGCACCAAGTAGCTCAGACTGACTAGAGCCGTGAATTACGCCAATGATACGTAGGTGGGATACCTCCGCCAGCTTCCGGATGACGCTGATGTCTTTATAAAATGCTTGACAACCGCTTGACAACAGACCTACAACTAGATGCATGTTCATTTTAATATCAGAATAGAAACAAGGTAAAATTAAACCAACAAATTCAAAACTGGTTCAGGTCTTTAATTTTGTAGACAGTTAAACGATTTGTCAATTTGTCCCAACAAATACTTTTGCTTTCTAAATCGCCAAGAAAAAGCAAAAACTTCTTTAAAATATACTTTCAAATAATTTTTTGTATTTTGTTTCCCCTTATTAAATCAATCATTCCTTACCGCTAGCTTACATATCAACTACATATTACAATCTACAATAATTCGTTACCAAGTATTAGTTAAACGCAAATTTCAAGTCTATCACATAGAGAGTACAACAAACATATCCTTGTGATGCAAAAAGATATGTTTACAACACACGCAGTTCACACATTTATCAATTCAACGGAGTTATTTTCAACAATTCATTGATTCTATCCAAATTCGAATCCAAGTACATGCTCTACACCGTAATCAAATAACCGGAAATCATCTAAATATATCTCGTACAACCTTCGAATGGCACCAATGGGCAATGGGTCAAAATATTCTCGCAGATGACTTCGTGTACCTGACGATTTGTGTCCTGTAGGGAATGTTAAATTACCGTCACCGGTTAAGTGCAATGCCAGTGCTGAATCATCTAAAAGAGTTTCATGTTTGCCTGAAATAAACGAACGATTTTCCATTACAAAAAATAAATTCACAACAACTACTCGTATTTATAAATCATTTACACTCACCTATGACATTGTATTTCATAACGCAAGGGTGACATAATTTCGAAATCGGTTGCCAGTGCTCATTGAATGACTGATTAAAAAGACTCACGTCAGGAGTTAGTAGATACTGTACAAATTCTCCAAATGTAACATCATCGCCATTTTCCAGTGATTCATTGGTTGGATTCACTCGAAAATTCTTAACAATCTGCTTACCCACTCGTGTTTGGAAATACTTTGCGCTAGGGGTGCTGCCTTCAAGTTTATTGCGATAGGCTGAGAGTAGCCTTTCAAAGGGATGTCTGACTATAACGAATCTTGTATACTCAGATAGAACCGAATTGCGTTCTTCTTCAGTGAGAGAACTAAATTTTTGGAACATGTTTGGGGAATGTGCTAGAGAAGCTGGAATTTGTAGAGGATCAGTGCCATTTTGCCAGTTGCCTGTGAGTATCATCAAAACTCGTTTCCAATTTGTGCAGGCTACCTGAAGGAGAATTAAAAAATAAAAAAAAGATTTATTAGACTAATGTGATGGGAATTGATGATTTGGTAAAAGTAAACAAATCTCAAAGAAGTGAGTTATGGGTCGGATGCTTCCAAGAAACTTTACAGCTACTATACACACATACTCGTACGCATAAACAATCTTCGACTTGTTTAGCTGGGAGAGAGGCAGATGATTTCTGTGCGAAAAGGTATTTCAAGGTCTTCTTTGTAGAATTATTGGGTACGAAATCTTGAGAGACTTTAAGAAAATGGATCACTTTTTTTTCCAAAAATAGCAATTTTCGTATTGTGGGTTACGAAATCGAACATTCTTGTCAGTGTCCCAATTATAAATTGATTTCAGTTTGCCTTTGTAGTTGGCGATAGCCATCAACAATGTGGGGTTTTCTTTTGTAAAATTGTGGTGGAAATTAACAATATCTAATTTTCTACGGCGATTTGCGACGACATAAAACAAGAGTCAGGATATGAAATTTTTCCTTTGCATACAAACACGCATAACCATGAGAGCTCGGCAGGTCATTCCATAAGCGTATTGTTCGGCTCAGAAAGTATCTCAATATATTAGAGTACGTCCGAAAGTGGGCTATAGCATTTCTAACGAGGTGTTACGGTGTAAAGTTGAGGGCGGAATACAAATAGCAATTTCAGGGAAGCACTATTAATGAAAATAGTAAGAGGACAAGGTGACTTTTTATGTCGACTTTTTCGAGGATTTCAATTATCTGTGTGATATTGGAATCACCTATACGCTTTATCGCAGGTTTTTTAATCTTATCCAGCAAGTTCAAAGAGGTGTAAGAGGCACCTGACCAGATGTGATCATTTTACTCCTATTTTGAGCGGATTAATGTCTTTTATATTGAAGCCAGATCAGAAGGGTTAACATATTTCTTAAATTTTTTTAGAAAACCTAGACATATCGCAGCACATCCATTGGCCATATCGATTGTGTGGTCTTTTCAATGGACGTTGTCATTACACGCATATCGAGATTCGGAAGTTTTTCGGTTTCGATAATACAAGTGGCATTCATGGCTGATGGCCGAGTGTTTTCATTTCATCTTAACGACAGTAGACAGTATTAAATACTACTCTGATAGTTCCCGATTGTTTATGATATAAATATAGGAATTTGATGAGCTTAGTATACGCTGCCATTTCTCTCCTATGACCGAACAGCAAAGGAATACCACATATTGGATTAAAAGTAGTAGACAAGAGATCATTAATGAAGTTTAAGTAGAGTAATGGAGACAAAACGGAATCCTGGGGTACACACATACCACCTTGATCAAATTTGATTGTTCCGATTTGAGTTCTGTATTTTTTTGATAAGTTGGTACATCTGTTGTTGATATTCCCTCTAAATCTTAGCATCATAGCTTGACATTTGCAAAAGTTACGAAGCCAAAAGTACATCTATCTCTGTGTGTGTTGGCGATTTTTTACAATTTTAGGAATGAATTTAAATTTGCAACAACGAACTTGCATTCAATTTTGCGTAAAAAACGGATTTAATTGTGCGCGAACATTGGAAATGTTGGAAAAGTGTTTCGGTAACGATTCTCTAAAGAAAACGGTCGGTTCAAAAGTGGCCGTGAGTCAATCGCAGATGATGAACGCAGTGGCAGACCATCGACATCGAACACGGACGAAAACATTGATGAAGTAAAAGAAATGTTGGTCATTAACCGCAAATTAACCATCAGAGAGATAGCGGAGGACTTGAACATTGCCTATGCATCCGCCCAAGACATTTTGGTTAATGATTTGGGTTTCCGTTGTGTAGCAGCAAAGTTGGTGCCAAAAGACCTCAATTTCATGCAAAAAAGAGACCGTGTTGACGTCGCAAAAGAAATGATTTGCGAGGCTGATACCGATCCCACATTCATCAAAAGGATCATTACTGGAGACGAGACGTGGGTTTATGAGTACGACACGCAATCCAGACATCAGGCAAGTGAATGGCGTTCACCAAATGAGCCGAGGTAAACAAAGACAGACAGTAAACAAAGAGTATTATTTGGGCGTTATGAGTCGTTTGCGTGAAGCAATTCGTCGAAAGAGACCAGAATTGGTGGCAGAAAACTGGTGGATTTTGCACCATGATAACGCACCGTCGCACAGTGTCATCATTATTCGTAATTTTTTGACGAAAAATGCAACAAATACCATCCAACAGCCACCGAATTCTCCTGATGTGGCTCCCTGTGACTTCTTTCTGTTCAATCGAGTTAAGAAACCATTACGGAGAACGCGTTTCAGCAGCCGAGAGGAAGTAATGGATGGAGCACTGATGGACATACCAAAAACCGAATATAAAAAATGTTTCGAGAATTGGATCAAACGCTAGCATAAGCGTGTTGCAGTCGATGGGGATTACTTTGAAGGGGACAATATAGATTTAGATGAATAAACTTGTAATTTTAATTTTCTGAATAAATTCCGAACTTTTTGATCAAGGTGGTATGACTTAAAATCACCCAAGTAAACTTGTATTTAACGTTTCGAAAAGTAATTGCTAATCAATTGAAGAAGAATCTCATCGATCCCAAATGCACCTGTTTTCGACAAAGGATTGGGCTTTTTAAGAAATGTCTCAAGAATGAATCAAGAAGCATTTATGGTGTTTATTGGGAGATGAACACGGGTATCTTGTGAGTTCCAAATACATTGAAAATGGCTGGACCATTAATCTTTCCGAAAGCAAGAACTATTAGGGATGTTTTCGACAAGGTAGCCTGTGCAACTCGTTCAGACAATACCACACAGACGAATCACTGAACCATATCAATTCTTGTAAAGAAAATGCTGCTTCCAGGCCAACACACAAGGGTAACCCGCATGCTGGCCTTCTGTCTTTGCTGCTTTTGACGCACGCGGCTCTCAACCGTTCTGCGCTATAAAAACGCTAGCGACCACTTCCTGTAAATCGTAATTGTGATCGAAGATTAGTGCATTAGAAATCGGCTTTCAGTCAATTTTCTCAAATCAGAGATTGTTTTCTACATAAAGAAGAGGAAATCGTCCTGATTTATCGACTTATAAATGTTACGATTAATTTTTTTTTTTCCATCGATCACAAATTTTTTTGGATCGAACATGTCGAGTCGAGCAGTATGGGGGTTGTCACCGAAAAAGGAGCTAGTATCTATATATAGAAGCTATGGTATACCAGTACAAATCCCTGTGGATTTTCCAGACTTCAAAAAACGGCCTGTAGGTATAGGCTACATGGAAGCTTCGCCAACAGCCTTTTGACTCTGATCTTATGGACATGCCATCTCTGCTGCAACGACAGAACGAACTCGTCGACAATGTTAAATTTTCCTCATCTGCGTTCCAAGAAGAGACAGAAGCAGTACTACAGGCAATAGACGATATTGTGAATAATTAGAAGACGAGAGAAGCAACTGCGCCGAAAGACAGGACGGTCTAAGGCCGTCCTAACCGCAATCGGAACGCTGAATTCATTGAATCTTGTCTGGATCCTAGAGGATTACAGAAGGGATTTTATAGACGAATTTGTTAAGCAAGAATCAGAGGAGGACATCCCCGTATGGCCTGTAAAAGCATCCCGAGTATTTCCATTCTCAGAAAGCGCTCTTATTTACAGAAGGATGCACTTTTGAGTGCAACCCAAGACAGTATGACTCTCCAAGTTGCACGCAGTTCAAACAAATAGGTCGTGAAGTCTCTTAAATTGTCTGGGATCTTGGCTTTTGTTAAGCACCTCACTGTGATAGGCATAAGTAAAACTACTGTCTACGTTACTAAGGTGTAAGAATGATCACAATATCACTTATGCCAGCATTAGACAACAGGTGCTTGGCGCTCAAATGATGAGTCTCATTGTACAACTAGTAGTACGAGTATAATGGAATAGTTCTTTAGTTATGTTAATGAAATAAGAAGAGAAAGTGCCAAAATGAAGGATTTAAGGAAGTTAAATACCTCTTCAGAGAGCAATGATCTTCAAATTGCCCTAAAAATTAAACTTACTCGTAAGGAAGCAGTCATGATTGTGCTGTTCATATTCCACCAACTATTCCCAGAAACTTGAAATCAAGCCTAGATAAGTTTTGTAAAGATATGATTCCAAAAATTTGTTGAACTTTCGGTTCCGATTTGTACATTACTCACGTACAATAATAGAAACTCACAGCAATAAATTCCAAAAATCCAAAGTCCAGGCGAAATGTTTTATTCAATTGTTGAAACATTTACCTCACCTGACTCATGCCAAAATAAGCCAGTACGTATTCGTACATAAAGATATCTACGTACAGATACAAAGTACTCAACATACATATATATTTCAACTGTAGGCAATCAATCAATTCTTGACTGAAAATCACCCGCTGACTAGGAACCGCTCCCGTGCATCTATTTCAATAAAAACAAAAAAAAAAGAATGTTTGCAACTTATTTGCCAGATGACTGACTCCAACTGCTAGAAAACGCTTACAATTAATATAAACAAAAACAAAATCAGTTCAATCGAAAATGCCAACATAAATAGTCAGACGTTTGCGTTTTAAAAATGTTTACTTTGAGCAAAATTTCGCTCATTCGAAGAAAGTTGCAAAAAATAAATTAAACAAAAATCGTTCGTTGCCCACATATTTTCCAGCCAACAGCTAACAACCGATAATCCCATAATCCCACGTTCACAAATTATCCACACACGTTCGTGTATTGATTAAAGTCTCATAATTTGCGATAGCTTTTCGTCGGCATCAGATACTTATCGATTTTAATTGGGGAAATTTCAAAGACGAAGATAAATGCCCTGAATGGGGCCGTGTTGGAAATTAATTTTTAATTAAGCGCCCAGTCATCTGTTTTGAGGCTTCTCTTGATAATCTGACTTGACGCACCTTAGGTGTGCTAACTTTATCGATGCACAAACATGTGATTAGATTAGAAAGGAATTATATACATTAAGAATAAGGTTTTGAGGTTTTTTTTGGGGAGCACGCGTGTTTTCACATTGGAAGGGACACTTAAAGTTCGAATTAGACCCTGCCCTCATACAACCAATCTTTCTAATTAGTCCAGTCTTGAGCACTCCAAATCGATTAAGGTTATCTTCTACTTCTATGAGCCACCTAAGGTAAGGTCCTCCTTTACTGCGTTGTTCCTCCGAGTTTGAGTTGAAGACTCTACGGTCCGGAGCGTTTATGTCCATTCGCTGATTCGCAATGATGCGCAGTTTTCTAGGTCGATGTCGTTGTATAGCTAGTACACGAGTACTTGTATACAAAGCTGAATCCTCTGTTGCAAAGCCCGTTAACGCAAACGGGACCGACTATTTTTTTAAAGACTTTTCTCTCGAAATCTGATTTCGATGGAGTCCATGCGCCATAAAGTAAGACTGGGATGATCAAGGTCTTATACTAGGTGGGGTGAAAAGTAACCTCCTTGACCGCCAGAATGCGCTGCTACTACATAAAAGGTTATGGTGCCTTGAAGTTCGTTATATTTAGTCAGACATGCCAAATTTCACTGCGATACTGTCTTTAGTTTTGGGTTGATAGCTGACTGTTTTTGACGTGTTTGGCATCATGTTGAGTATGGACAAAACCGATCTTCGTTCTCTCATAAAACATTATTTTTTGAGAGGCAAAACGGCGAAAGAAACAAAAGAAAAGTTGGATAAATATTATGGCGCTAATGCTCCGTCAGATTACACCATCAAATATTGGTTTCGAGAGTTTCGTGGTGGCCGCAACTCCACTACCGATCAAGTCCGCAGCGACAGGCCCTCCGATGCAGTTACAGAGGACAATGTCAAAAAAATACATGAAATGGTGTTGGCTGACCGGAAAGTGAAGGTGCGCGAGCTAGCAGATACCGCAAAGATTAGTACTGAGCGCACACGCCATATTTTTGGCAATATTCTGCATATGAAAAAGTTATCCTGCCGCTGGGTGCCGCGGATGCTCACTCCTTACCAAAAACACGAACGCGAGAGCACTTCGAAATAGTGTTTGGACTTGCTGATGGGGAATCGGGCGGACTTTTGGCGTCGATTGGTAACTGTTGATGAAACCTGTATCCACTATTACACACCAGAGAACAGAATGAGTGCCCGGCAACGGACTTTAGCCGGCACGAGTGCTCCGAATGGCGTCGGTTTTCTGGGATTGTCATGGCATACTCTTCGTGGACTACCTCGAAAAAGGAAAAACCATCAACAGCGAGTATTACTGTGCATCATTGGGGCGATTGAAGGCCGAAATCGCTGCAAAACGGCCTCACATGAAGTGAAAAAAATTTTGTTTTTGCAAGACAATGCACCGGCGCATAAGAGCATCGCAACCACGGCTAAAATCAATGACTTACGGCTCCAAATCTCTTCCCAAACCTCAAAAGATGGCTCACCAATAAAAAATTCAGCTCACGCGAGGAAATCATCGACGCCACGGAGGAGTATTTTGCAGAACTTCCGGAAAATTACTTTTCGGACGGGAACAAGAAGTTGGAAAATCGCTGGAATAAGTGTATCAAGCTAAAAGGGGACTAGTATAGGGTCATGCAATTCCTGGCCAGGATTTGACATCCCCGTTTCAATGGCATACGTCAAACCGAACTGTCATACAAGATGTATATGTTTACTTTATTTCATTCCATTTTACAATATGGATCGTTTAACGTGGTAAAATTGTGAAAACTTACCACAAAAACAGTGATTCTGTAGTGGGTACGTTTCGCGTATAAAGAGCAGATTATGGTCGACATAATAGTCCATCGTTTAATGTAAGAAATCCAAGAGACCGACTATGTTACAGATAAGGCCTATCCATCGTCGAAATGCATGACTTACAGATAATATGGCTTGTGTTAGTGGAAGTGTCCAAGAAGATCCAAATCTATCGATTTTATGGCGAGCACAACATTTGGAAATGTCTCACGGCACATTATGGCGTATTTTGCATTTGGATTTGCATCTATACTCTTATAAAATTCAATTAACTTAAGAATTGAAGCCTGACAACGGAATCCGTAGAACATACTCCGATTGGGTGCTTGAACATTAGAGTCTTATTGATCAATTTTCACACAACATCTGCAAAAAGTCAATCCAGTCGCATTGACAATGTCGAATTTTGTGCCAGATAAGGGCCATTTGAAGCCAGTTTTATTACATTATTGTTTTTCAAAGAAAACCGCTGCTGAAAGTCATAAATTTTTAATGAAACTTTATGGTGAACTTGCTCCAACTCAAACGACTTCTGGACGTTGGTTTGTTCGTTTCAAAAGTGGTGATTTTGGCATCGTAGAAAACCAGCAAAAAATTCAAAGATGCAGATTTGCAAGATGAAGACTCGAATCAAACACAAGAACAACTCGCAGAAGCATTGAGTGTTAATCGTACGTAGTCAAGTCATAAAAACTGGTACACAACTGAACTCACTCATTATGAATGCAACAGTGAGCGCATCCATTTCGTATTGATTGCGATTTGACAGTTGATATTTATGCTTCATTGTGACGTAAGAAGTTTTTGACATTAATTGCTTACAATCATGAAATGGGGCGACATCGAAAATCGTATTGTTGCAGATGGCCTACTTAAATGCAATATGGAAAAAGGCGATATCTTTAGAACGTTGCGACCGCTTGGAATCACTCGCAATTTTGTGTATCGTGCTATGAATTTGTTTGTGGATACTGGTGGACTACGAGACCGTCAAAGATCCGGGCGTCCGTGCACTTTGAGAACTCCGAAAGCGATCGACCGAAAACCGCACTGAAAACAGAAAATCTTGTCGCGGGAAATGCAAATTTCGCAAAAATCCATGTCTCGCGTTATCAAAGAAGATTTAGGACTCAGCGCGTACAAGCGACACACTGGACACCTGCTCATGACCGCATTGAAGGAAAAACGCAAGCGAAGATCGAAAGCGTTACTCAGCCGGTACGCGAAGAACGCTCACAGACAAATTCTGTTTACTGATGAGAAAATCTTCACTGTAGAAGAATCGTTCAATAAGCAGAACGATCGTGTGTATTCTCGTCCATCCAGAGAAGCATCCGAACTCATCCCGAGGGTTCAAAGAGGCCACCATCCCGCGTCTGTAATGGTATGGTGGGGAGTGTGCTACGATAGCGTTACCAAGCTCCAGTTTTGCGAGAAAGGAGTGAAAACATCGGCCAAAGTATATCAATCGACCGTCTTGGAACCCATTGTGAAGTCTCTCAACCAATCAATATTCAACAACAAGCCTTGGACTATCCAGCAAGACTCTGTTCCAGCTCACAAAGCAAAAACGACTAAACTTTGGCTCAAAAACTATGTTCCGGACTTCATATTAACGGATGACTTTTATTTTATATTTATGACTTGACTAAGTACAACTGTTATCAAATATTTAAAGCCGTAGGAACGATCCAAAAAAAAAAAAGGAAAATGGGTTCCATATCGATTAAAAGAAAAACACATCAAAAGGCGAAGCACCGATTTCGAAAATTCTGATTGATCAGCACAAAAGAAATTCGGGCAATCGAAACCGCAAAAAATTATGGGTAGACCCAGATCAACCATCAACCTCACAGCCACAACGCAATATCTGCCACGGAATGGTGTACTATAGGCTGCTTAAAACCTGGTGATCGTTACAGCCAACAACTAATAAAGTTGAATTGAAGCAAAAACGACCAGAATATGCCACAACACACGCATCAATTACCTGGCAAGTAAAAAAAAACTATTTGACAAACATTAATTTGGAAGTTCCGCCTTAACCGCTTGCCACTTCTAATTACTACTTGTTTCGGTCGATGCACCATGGACTTTTGAAAAAGCGCTTTCATTCTTACGAAGAACTTGCGGAATCTATCAATTGCAAGAAAGATGGGAAAAGGTCAAAGCTAACGATGGCCAATACTTTGTTGTTTAAGTAAATGATTTCTTTTCTATTATCCACACACCAATTAGTCCCCCTAGTTTTTCGAGATAGGGCTGTAATATTCAATTGCTACCTTGGCCCAAGGGAAAGCGACTGGCAATAATGATTATTCGTTTTATTTCTGCTGAGGCGTTGTTGGCAAAATTATTAGTAGAGCCAAGGTAGACTACTACCTCGATTGTAACTATCGACTGGGAAGTTCTATCGAATTTGTCGATGTTATGTGTTTCTTCTTATTGAAATCATATATGTACTTGTAGTTAGTTTTGCTCTCATTTACCGCCATTTAGGAAGCCTTCGTTTTAATATTATCGAACGCTCTTAGGTATAAAGTTGAAGACCGGAAACCATTCTATCTAGAACCTATTTGTCAGACGGACACAAGGAAGAAAAAGCAAAAATTTTCGTTTGTGGGGAAACACAGATTTGCTGATCTAAATGTACTCCGATGCATTGGATGTCCAATTTTTTAAGGCTGACTCAAAGGCATATTGCAAGGATTACTAATTGGAATGATAACCTGATAACAGGGGGTTCTGTGTATCACGATAGTTTGCGCTTAAACAGCTCTATCCTCCAGAAGCGTTTTTCTATCTGGGCAAAAACAGGGCTGCCACAAATGCTTCACATGCCTCGGCGAAGGCAGCTGTACTATGACTAAACGCTATTGTGGAGCGTCTTCGGGGTTCGGTTGGGAAGTAGGAAGTAGAAAAAAAAATTTTGATGATCTGATGATACAGAGACAAATTTTGGGTCGCTTGCAATGGGCAGAGTCGGTACGCTTGTTTTATCCTAGTAAGATAGAACAGATTAGTACAGCTACTGTACATAAATTTAAGAAACCAAAAAAGGCCAGATAAAATCGATGTGATGGAATACACAAATTTAAACTATCTGCTGAATCAATTCCCATTACAAATGACAATTCATTCGTAAAGCTGCTTACGTGGTTTCTATTATAATAAAAACGTGAAGCTATGAACCAAACACAAACCCCTTCTAGGCGCTTTATCAACAGATTATTCGGAGAAACGTAACAGGCCCTATATAGAACACAATCCTACAATTCACACACCAGTTCGGACTCGATTTTAGATTATTTTCTTTCCAAACGCGTGTTAACTACAATTACGAGTATTCACGCCATCATAAATCTTAGCGTGTCCATCGGAGATAAACTATTTTCAACCCGTGTTCTTTGCCACAAAGTCTTCAATTACCAACATCGGTAAACTTCTAAAGTGTGGTTTCTTCGAAAGATTTCACCTGGAATGTCAATCAGCTAATTGTTGTGGGTTATTTGCAAACAAACATTCGCTATTACTCATGGCCCACACAAACAAATCTAACAAATTGTTAGAGATTGGCAATCTACAAAATGTACTACAGAATTGATATGACTATTCGATTATGTACATATTCGTATCGACTGATTTGGGAACGTTTCCCCACACACGTCTTATCAAATTTACTAAGTCAATTTCTATTTTTAGACCACATCCGGTCGTGTAAAATTCGGCCCGCGTGGTATTTCCGTAGTCAAAACTATTTTAAATTGAAAGGAATACCAAGTCGAATTTTCGCCTAGAAACTTACATTTTTATGGCGGAAAGTTAATTGATGAGAACTTTCTCCTTCTTTTGTCAGATGAAATCAAAAGTGCAACACTTGTTGTCATCATCATTAAGGCACACTCATGCTGGCAAATGGAAATTGTTGCACATGCAACGTTCTCGTACTCATACTCGTACTTGTACAACTTTCACGAAAGCGATTCAATTAAGCGCAACCAGCCACCAGACATGATGAGAAGGAAACTCGCCATACTCGCAGCCCGGTAGTTTCTAATAAATAGTTAAATTTTATTCCGTGGGGAGGTGCGAATAGTTATCTCCAGCATCTACTTATGGGCCTTGTATCGCAAAGATGGGTACTACTACGTTCATTTGATTAACTTAATCGCTTGTCACGTGCTGTAAGCCTTGATTGCCTTCTCACCGTGGTTCGATCGTGGTTTTAGGTCTAGTTCATGCGGAACCACGATAATGACAGGTGCTTTGGTTTAAACTTCTCGATCGCCCCTCCATGTGCCATCCATCCATCCATCATAGGCATTTCAACTTTAAACAATTTGTTTTGGTTTTCACATTTTTTTTTTTTTTTTTGATTTTATGTAATCAACAACGACAGTCAAAAATGACACACGTGTGTGATAAAAGTTCAACATTATATCACCTCATCACTAAATAGGCAACACCTGAAGAATTTAAAAAGAAATTATCGTCAATTGTTTGGACTGTTTGGACTCTATAATTATAGTAAGGCACCAACATACTCATATATGTGTTGTTGAGGCTCATATACTCGCCTTAATTATCGCATTTAATTGCCAATACGAGGCTATGGCAGATCAAAGGTTGACTAAGTTAGATTGGCGTATAGACTCCCTGGTGTGTAATTGACGCTTAATGTATTTAGGTATACAAAACACTGAAAAATGTTCTAGGGGTACGTTATCATCTTGTACTCTGATATATGACTTCCTTATATCGACTACAAGATTGCCTGGTTCTAGTTAAAGATAGTATACGTTATGCTTTGACTGTTTCTATTAAAATGTGTACCCAGATTGTGGTCGGTTGATTTTGACGATTAATTTCATTTATTGCGAGGGCAAAGTTGTGGCTTACGTTAAGTTGTTTACTGAGAGAATACAAATTAAAATATTTTGATTTACTCGTCCCCGGGAGCACTGGATTATTTTTACAATCGCACATAGGCATACGGATTTGTATAATGAGATTACGAAAGCAGTATCAATAGTTATTGAATTTAATCCGCTCTATTTCCAGAAAGTGATTAGAAAATGTATAGAAAGATAAAACTCTAATAAAAGATAGAAAATAGGAATGAGTTGACAGAATAGAATACGTAGAAACTATTTGAAAATAAAGGGTGCGCTATTTGTTTGGTATTTTTTAAAAAAAAAGGCTATAAACATAAACACCGTTAAATATTTTTCAGTGATTGCCTGATTATGAAATGATATTTGATTCAAATGACTGCCTTGGCAGTAGGTCATCCTGTCAACCCAATTTTTCAATACATTTTCGGTGGTTTCGGCCACTTCTTCGCGAAAAGATTGATCGACATTGAGTACCTGAATTGTCTCTGGATTGTTCGAATACCATACATCTTTAATGTCACTCCAAAAAAAAGAGTTCATACGGCATCAAATCGCAACTCCGTGGCGACTAAGCAACATCACCAAAACGACTAATTACAAGATTATTGAACTCAGTGTGCTATAAACTGATTGTTAGACGGCTTGTTTGGCACGTAGCCTAATCTTGCTGGATCCATAGCTCGCCCAAGTCCACATTCTCAATTTCTGGTCATAAAAATCGGCATTGACTGTAAAGTTCCTTCGATTGTGGTGTTGGAAGAAAAATGGGCCAATAATGCCGCAACTCCAAAAACCACATCAAACAGTCACACGTTCAGGATGCATTGGATTCTCCACGGCTATGTGTGGATTTTCCGAGCCCCAAATACGGCCTTGTTTACGCAGCCACCGAGATGGAAATGAGCCTTATTTGAAAAGATAATTTTTTGAGTTAAATTGCCGAAAATATCGAGGTGCTCTTGAGGCCAAACGGAGAACCGATAACCAAGCCGGTGGTTATTTTGCTTCAAATCCTGAGGTAATTGGAACTTGTTGGCAAAATTCTTCTCAGGCTAGTGCGACGGATGTTCGGGTTTAGGCATACACTTTCGTTCGGCAACAACTGCCGGACAAACACCGGAATACGTTTAGGTATCAATCAGGAAACCAGTCTCACAAACTTTTGTACAGCAGCTACAGCTGGTAGCCGAAATTCCTTTTCAAAATTTCTCCCATTTCGGCAACACAGCATCCACATGAAATTTTGCAAACACAACTTTGTGCATATACCCACCACAGCTGAATCTGAAAAATGTCACCAACAAAGAGTTTTTGAGCATTTGCGGCCGTATTTCCTTAATAACAAGAATAATGTTGCCTGACGATTCTTGTTAATTTGCCAGCATGCAAATCTTAGAGGACAATTCGCAGGTCTATTAAGCGTAATAATGCGTTCATCAAATGTTTCCTTCAATAAGTTTATTGTTTAGTTAGGTGTATGGCACGTAGCGTACCATCCTGTTGAAACCACTTCTCTTCTACTTCTTCTTCTTCTTATCCTTTTATTAACCCTTTCCTCGTTATACGAACTTATGCGTAACGAGTTTCCCATTTTTACTGCATCGCTGCTGCTCCGCTTATGGGGTTGGCTAATGTCGCAGACCGCAGAACGCGTCTACATAATGCTCGGTCCTGGATCGCTTCAGTGGTAAGCCCCAGGCGTTGTTGCGCATTTGCCATCTGAGAAATCCAGGAATTCTTTTTCCGACCTCGTTTTCTTACAGTTGGAGTGACCGTAGTTGATAGTGCCTTTTTAACCGGATTTTCCGCAGATCTTCTTTGAACGTGGCAATACCAGCTTATTCTATTCGCCTCAAGCTGTTCGGTTACCGAATTCTTTATATGTAGACTTCCTCTTATACGCGTAGATCTAATACAATCGCGTTTAGTGACTCCACTAGACATCCTTAACATTTTCATTTCCGCTGCCGTCATTTTATTTTTAAACGCTTCGTACATTGTCCAGCACTGTGAGCCGTACATAAGAGCTGGTCTAACAACCGTGGTGTAGAGTTTCCCCTTTAATTTAAGTGGAAATTTTCGGTCGCAAAAGATTCCCGAATTTTCCCGCCATTTCATCCATCCCACACTCACTCTGTGGTTTACGTCGTCGTCACATTTCGCTTCCATGTTAACGATTGATCCTAAGTACTTAAAGATAGTGCTTTTCGGAAGAACTATTCCGTCTAACATTATATCCGGAACAGGTCGCAACGGATGCGCAAATGGGCACGTCAAATGTTCCGTCTTTGAACGACTTATTTTAAACCCGTTTCTCTCTAGCTCATTTCTCCATGAGTTTAAGGCGTTCTGTAAATCTTCGACGTTATCGCTAAGTATAACTGCGTCGTCAGCGAAGAGAATTGGGGTTACATTTGCTTCGCGCATGCAGTCTTTTAAAAGATAGTCGAATACTACGTTAAAGAGGAAAGGGCTAAGTACGCTTCCTTGATGCACTCCGACATTAACTGGAAATTTTCTCGTTAGTCCAGCAGAGCTTTTAACCGCAGTTTTCACGTTTCCACTTCTCTTCTACATTAATGTCATTCAATCGTTGAACGAAAAAGTCATTAATCATGGCTCTATAGCGAATAAATATGAGCATAACATGACAAAAATGAGTCTCATCGCTGCACATATTTTTTTGATAAAACAGCGCATCGATTTCGGGCCCATTCACTGCAACTTCGACGCAAAGAATGAACATTTTGCTTCAATTCCCACACGCGCTGAATCTTGTAAGCGTTTAAACCAAAATCTCTGGGTGAATTTTTCCATGAAGTGAACGGACAATGACCAAGCTGTTACCAATATTCAGATGCAAAAGCCTCTTCAGTGTGCATTCTTTTTATGCGGCGCGATTTCACTGCATCGTCCGAAGAAAATGGTAAACATACGGCAAATAGCGGACTCTGATGGTCAATTATGTCGAGTGTAATATGGTGCAAGGACTATATAAATTTTAGATTTACCACGCAGAACCATGGTTCTGAACCAAATTTCTTAAATTTGGCAACGCTGTTAAAGATAACGATACAATTGCAAAGATGATTGAATAAAATATGACACTGACAGTTTGCAACGGGACAACTAGTTTGATAGATATTAATATCTAAAGTTACTATTACGTTAAAAAAACATTCTTTATATGTAAAGCGTATAGGAGCTGAATGAAATTAATTAATTAAAAACGTACTCGGATCGAATTTCAATTATATATCACTGCAGAACAATGCGGGAATGAATAATGAATACTATTCCCAAAATGAATAAAAGAAAGGCCAGTCGTTAAGAACAAATATACCATACTTCCTCCGCTCCATTCTTGCACGAGGTTCATAGGCCCAAATGGAAGTTTCAACAAAGTAAAGAGTCATGCTTACTAAAGTTCATATTCATTTCTAAAATGGTGTATACGTTCTTAGAGACTCTCTGAACCAAGACTTGCGACGATATATTGTCACAACGCAAAGAAACTACCGCCAGCAGTATGACGCTTCAACAGCTCCTAGTTCAAACATCATAAGAAACTTAAAAACACTTTTGAGGAGCAGGGTGCGGTTATAATCACAATAAAGTAGAATTGAAGGCCGTATACAAACTATTAATGATGATTCACATGAGTGACTTTTCGACAAGCTATTCAATTAATTGGGCATCTCCAGAACATCGCTTTTGCAAATTTTTTAAAAATGATCTGAAGATCAGAGCAGCCTCTACTAACATATATGCCAAATTTAAATGGATACTCCTATGTAAATAAATATAACTGCCGAAGTTGAGGTACGGAGAATCTGAGGGCATTGTACCAACGTCAATAACAGCACCGACAGAATCATCGGCCCATTTGCTTTTATAAAATAGTGATGAAAATCACAAACTCGGGGGGTGTGTACCGGACTATAATGGAGAATTTTTTACCTCCAGTAGTTCAGAAAAACGCTTAAATATGATACTCGTACTATGTTGCAGCACAAACTGCAAGATCAACAATGAAGATATTTTGAGAGCTTTTCGCCGACGACAAATGGTATTTATGAAAAATGCTAATTTCACTTAGGGGGAGTTTGAGTTAATGTCAAATATCCGGGTAGACACAACAAATCTAAATCCAGAAACGTTGCGTGACGTGATGTTAAATGCTGCAGAAAGACCCATTATTTGTCAGAAAATTATATAAAAGGTGCTATTTTTCGCACATATTTAGGTCAACAAATTGGTGTTCCCATCAACAAGGCAAATTAGTGCAAAAAGGCATGTCGACTTTAAAAAAGAAAATTCTATCACTGAATGGGTTCTCGGAAGGAGATGTAAAAAATTCTCCATAATTGACCAATTCAACTCTCTATTGCTCGTGTTAAAGATAAATTTCGTACACGTTTAGATATACAGAAGAAACTATAGCCGCTGTTCGAGTTACCCCAAGGTTACTTACTGTTTAAAGGCGCAGACAATCAAGTGACTGTAGTGAAGCAATGCAGTAGGTGGGGTGTTTTTAATCACCATTTTTGACAAGTTCTTCTTCCTTGTGTTGAGGATGCAATTAAGCAGCAAAATTCTATCGAAAACAACAACAGTGACTGAATAAAATCTTTTAAACTCAAATCCCTGTTCTTTTTTATATTGCAGAACCGTGTGTTGTTACTCATACAGATTGGAAGTATTCTTAGTTGAAACAAAAAGCATTCCGTACCAGCAACAACGATGCTGCTGTAAAAAATTAATAATGACTTCAAAGGCAAACTGCTTACAGTACCAGAACCATCCATATCAATTCCTCGTATGTGAGATCTCGATTCTGTACAAAAGTTATCCCGGTTATACTGACCGATCTTTTTCAGATTCATATTTGGCTTGATAGCTTGACCCTTAAAATTTTGGATCGGTTTTTCTTATTGTCTCAAATCTAGGGGCTATGACTCGAATATCCTCTTTGCTGGAGCAATATGGTCTCTTCATTCGATGTGAGTTAGCCGGCGTAGTGGACTTATGTCGGCTTTCTAGATCGCATCCACATCGTTTTAGAGTTCAAGTCAGTGTAAGCTCCTAAATGCGACTTTGAAGTCGATAAAGATATGGTAAGTCTCGACTTAAGATTGGTTCACTCAGACGTTGGATTGAATCTTATCTGTGATATTAAGCAGAGATCTGCCTTGCCTACATAAGACCGTATCCTCATGACTGGTTGAGGATTTGGCGTGTGCACCAAGCAAAATAAAACTCAGTGTTCTGCAACTTTTGATAGCTGAGCCAACCTCTTCTGTACTAGGAAAGGTGACGATTTCTTAATTGACTGATGGCGGATTCATTTGTTTGCCCTATGTGACCTATGTACCTGCGGGAAGTGCAACAATTCCCTGCGCTTCATAAAGTACATTTCCTTTGCTGTTTCCAAGAGCCTTCAGTTCAAGCTTAAAGTCAGCTGTCAGTTGCCTAGTTTTCCTGAAAAACATAAGCGAGTATTGTTTCTATTGCGGGATCCTCTGATGTTCCTGAGCTGAGAGGGTGCGCCTTTTTCTTTATATGCTCGATGCTCTTCACTTGCTGCTTTTACGAGTATATTGTGCTTCAGCGCTTTAAATACGCATTTTATGTCACCCTATTTGTCGTAAGCTTCTGTAGTTTTAAATTTTTCTTTGATGAAGTCGCGATACTGATTCCACCATTTGAGTTTCTAGTTGGTGGCTGCAAAGCGGAGAATGCTGTATGTAGGCTTTGGGCACACCATTGCTAACGCTTCTTACATTAAATTTCTTTTTCTAGGTGAATTTTCTTATTCTGGTTGGAGCTGTCATGCCACCATATGACTATATGACTCCATATAGGAAATTCGCCGGCTGCCGTGATTCTAGTGTTGCTGCGCTTATAAGCTCAGTAGGTCAAGTTCGAATGAACATTAGCCAGAACGATAGCTACCAGTTGAAGGTGAGATATGCCAATGAAGTATAGGAACAGTCATAATCAACTCCAACACAAAACTGAAATCTTTTCAAAAACCTATAACAAAGTAGCCAACATTGTTGCTCACTTAAATCATAAGAAAGTGTATTAACATATTAGATCAGGAGGCAGAAAACGAAAGCGAAAAATTGCGGCTTGAGCGAAATTAAAGACACAGTAAAAACAAAACTAGAATCGCAGCAGATGCTTTAACTTCTCCATCATCAAACCGACAGGATATATATACATATGTGGCATAGAAAAGAGCGGCAACTGCGGTAGTAATTTTCACAAATTATTAGCCTAGTTAATTTGCACGAATACTATACACAATCAACAAATCTTCAAAACTATACCAAATTAATCGAATGCGAATTTCCCGTTGATTAACAAGAAACCTATTTTTATCTGACTTCCACAAACGTGTTCCCAATAAGGAATAGAAACGTGTACGCCACTGACATCATTGAATATTTCCAGTGGGTAATTTGGGGCACTTTGATAAAGAATATAAAGTCCCTAACATATCTGCTATTGAATGTTATAAAATAATACAGAGGAAACACGGGGGAAGAAACTGGACGAGCATTGTCCTTGAAAACATTTGACACCTAGCAAACTCTAGTAGGTAAAAAGTTGTCAAATCTATTTGAAATAATGACAACTATCTGACTGACTATGTTGTACAAAACTTTCGTTTTCTGTCATCCACTCAAACACCCCAGTTATGAGCTCAACGATACATAGATACAGAGTATCAGAGGGTTTCAATTACACAAAAAAACAAAACATAAACGACATCACAACATGTTTTCATTTATCAGGTCAAATGTATTGTGCTCTACAGCTTGGAAGCAACGCGTATCTAAACATCAACTTTATGGGTATTAATTAAACACTCAGATATGAGTGCATCAGGATAATGCCCAGCATGCAACAAACCTATCTATACATATATCTAAAGTCACGTGGCTGACAAAAAAGACACAAACTGAAATGGAAACCTCAAAAACTTCAACGAAGCATAAATTTAACCATACACTGGGTTTCGTCTGTTTCGCTAATAAACAAAAACTCGCTTTAAAATCAAAAACAGAGGAAAAAGAAATTATTTCGCATAAAAACGAAGACCATATATGCGGAGCGATCGACATTGTCGTATCCATCGTTGTTGTAGCTATTGCCGGAGACCCCACATGGCCTGAGGCTAGTGCTTTGACTTTAGCCAAACGGAAATGGAGCATGACAGGATAAGGGGAAGGCACAAACAAAACGAAACTAACGACAAAGAAGAGGCAGCATATTTTTTTTAATTTTTAAGAAACTACCTTCTGATTGATTGTTTAATGGCGATCAGCTCATGCATACGCATGAATTCCACTTATGTACTCTTGTACATATGACTATTGACTACCTTAATGCATAAGTCTGAAGCACATCGGCAGTTGTTAGGAGAGTGAGAAACTTAAAATTATTCACCTTTGGCACATAGCAGTACATAAATTTATGTTCCGGATCCACAATCATGTGGTCCATTTGCTCATCGGTTAGATCGGCAATTGTTTGAGAGTTGTATCCCATGGTTTCGCACATTTTCTGCAAATACTCCTGTCGTTGAATATTAATCGCTTGTGTTAATTCCAACCCATGTTGGGTGATCTTCACGTTATTATTATTTCCATCTTCAAAGCACAACACTTGAATGAACAGCGCCACCAGTAGGATTACCTCGTAAGTAATCCTTTTGCGTATAATCATCGTTCCAAAACGAATTGTATGTCACGTATAGCCTTGCTGATCGAGAAGTGTACTGAGTACGCGGTTAACATTGAAAAGCGGGTATGCGGGCGCGCTAGCTACGTTGCCTTCGACGACCGAAATACTTCTCACGTTTAACGAAACGCAACACCGACTTGTGACCGATACCAACGTCGCTCAACAACTGACGACCGTCTTCATCGGGTATAGGATTCGCAACTGCTTGTTCGGTATCTTGCGCTTTACATAGGGCATACGCTCTCCAGAGGAAACGCCACGAAGCGTTGATACGATGTGGTCGATCTGAGCGTGCTGATGCCGCTGCTACTAAGTCACCACTTCGCCGTGGAGGTGTGTCGGTTGAGCTTTTCGTTTTGGTCGCTTTCGCTCGATCGCTTGTGAGATTTTTGCTTTTGCTCTTACGTTGTTGAAGTAAATTCGCTGTACGTTCGATGCCTCTTTTCAGATTCGCTATCGTTGGATTTTGTTGCGGTAGCTAAAAAGAGAAAGAGAGAAAATGGGAATTTAATATGAGTACGAGTACAAGTACGTCGGTTTGCTTCATTGGAAATATCATAAATAAGTACAATTTATCGAGTTAAGTCTATCAATGTGGGTCAGCTTACGCGACGTGAAGTGACGGCCTTGAACTTGGATATTTATGATAATGATTTAATGGCCCTAAAGCTGAGAGGTGATGTTAAGTTATCCCTTCATCTTTGCTGGAGAGACGACTGTAAATAACTTGTACATAAGTGCTCGTACGTTTATTTTACTTTAATGGCAGTGTTGGTTGTTTTAATTGGAAAGGAGTTACGATGGTGAACCGGCTTGATTTTTATGATGTGCTACTACTTACAGATATAAATGGAGTCACACGTTTGCGTCATCATCCGGTGGTATACTCGTATCTAAAATGGGAAGTACGTCATTTCTTTTCTTTTTTTATGACAGGTCGTTATGTTATGTGGTGCGATCGCATGTTTTCAAATAAATGTTGGATGTAGCTCGAGGAAATGAGTAAGAAAATTACGAGAAACTTTTTGACGAACCGCCTTCAAGTACAGTCAAGTTGATTGATTAACAACGAAACGTGAAGAACACTCATTGGATTCAGAACATGAACAACTCAGTCATTCGCTATTCCAGGCTAGTCACACGTTTCGAATAGACAGTACAGCCTTAAGGCCTTGTCTGCAAAAGACTGATTACAATGTTTTTAGTTACTTTGGCTTTTTTTTTAAGTGTTGGTATTGACAGATTTCTACGTTCTTAAGGGAGACCATATAAAATTATTGAGATTGTCCTGTAAGATAGTGTTTTCTGCGAACTTATTCGTTCGATAGGGTATATCAATCTCGATCACTTGATCAAAACAGAGCAGATTTTTTCTAATTCATACAGTTGCGATGTATTAAATAGTATGCCATCATCGTTGATTTTTTATTTATTGCACTCTTGCTCAGAACATAAGGCTTTGAAACCTCAGATGAGTAATTTCAACTATCTGACGTTAAGTTGCATTTCCCCATCCAGATATTCCACATGTCAGATGAAATTCGATAACTCTTAGTGAACATCTGTTAGAAAACGATAGTCAAGGTGAAAATATGCATACGCAATACGCAGTATTGTAAGCTCCTTAATGTGTCAGCTGCCTTTATCAATTATCGCCGACTGTAAGTTCGAGTTACTTGCACATCGGTTAGTGTTCCATTGAAGTTGAACAGCTATCACACTTTTGCAGATAAATATGGTTCCGGTAGACGAAAATGCTTGACATTCCGAAGTGTACATGGTCCTCATATGTCTCTTCAGTTACTGTAGTCTGCTAAATGTTGCGAACTTCAAGTTAATTAAAGTCCTATTCTATTTGCCAGCGCAAATTACCTTTCACTACTGCGTTGTCTCTCTGGCTTGAAAGTGAAGACTACATAGGCGAAAGCATTGATATTCATTCGCTCTACATATCCTTGCCATCTTAGGCAACTAATGTGTATTTTCTTGATCAATGTTACTTTACAGCTGGTAAAGTTCGTAGGTATACTCTTCTTCCAAACCCCGTCTCTCAAACGAAACTAAAAATCACCCGAAGAATTTTATTTTCAAAACAGCAAAGGAAATTTTTATCCACCGTCACAAACGTCCATGCTTCCACACCAAGTGGTTTATATGCAATCCCCAAAGTGTTCCTTTACAAGACCTTATTGCTCATTTGCTTTCTTAGGCTAAGGGGACATCGATTGGCAAAAGTAACTCTTTGTCTTATCTCTGATGATATACAAAGTCGCTGACTTCCTCTGATTTATAGCCGTCTATTGTGACATTCAGTGGGATTAGTATAAATTGTGTACTCTTATTGTTGAGAGTATAAACTTTGTCATTATTCGCGACTTAACTCATTTTTGCCACTTTGATTCCAATACTTAAGAACGGACCAGTAACCGGCCGCTGAATGCTACTAATGATACCAGCGTAGGTAAGAAGTCATACAGACTTTTGGATCTCTTGTCTTTATTTGTAAGTTGTCCTTAATCGGGACTTGAAACGTCCTTTGAACTTTGAAGTACAAAATTTTGAACATTGTTCCTGATCATGATCATGATCATTATTTTCCCATGGAGAAGAGTACCGCTTCCCTTGTGATTTATTTTTCTGGGTGGGCTTAGCTCGATTCTTCATCAAAGCATGAATTTCATTGAGTTGGACGGGAAAAACCCAGGAAATCTGATGGCTTCTAGACATCCGTAGCATAGAAAATGTCGGGATGTTGAGGGATATAGACTAGGAACTGGATCGGATTAGGCCAGGCGTAATCTCTAGAGTTATTCAAAGAAGAGTTGAAAATTAATTGTTTGCCTTTGTATAAGCAAGTCAAAGCAAACGACTCCCATTCACTGGCAGTTCACTTTGCGCTGTGATCCCTGTGAACCCTTTTGATAAAAGGCCTTGCTAAAACCGCTCACGACTGCCAAGCTTATCCGAGAATCCAAGGCTTGCTGGACGCAGTCGGGAGACGGAATTCACTAGTTGTTCTTAGAGTCGTGGGTCATAATGCAATCGCAGGAAATTAAATCACCGATGAACATTCTAGGCAGAGCTCAGATAAGAGTTTCTCAGGGGCCTAGCCTGCGTAAGTACTCATATCTCATTTGTTATCACTCATCATTTATTTCTTCCCAGTTGTTATGACGTTCCGAGGAGCCAACATCGACTCGGACCATTACCTTGTTGTAGCCAAGGTACGGTTGCGGATATCCCAAACTACGCCAAGACAAACTTATGCTGTCAGAAAATTCGACGTCAGACGGCTACAATCGCAAAAGATCGCCAAGTCCTTCCCCGATCGAGTGTCTCTTAATCTCTTAAGAGGTCCAATGCCGCCAGCATCAAGCATAGAAGACCATTGGAAACACTGCCAAAACGCCATCAGAGATGCCGCTTCTGATGTGCTGGGTTTCACTCGTCCACCACAACGAAATCCCTGGTTCGATGATGAATCCCGGCAAGCACATGCAGCTAAGCAAGATGCATATAACGCGGCGCTGCTTAGAAAGACCAGGGCTGCTCATGAGCTCTATGAGCGGAAGAGGAGAGACGAGCACCGGCTTCTCAGGAGGAAGAAGAAAGCGCATGAGAAGCGCGCGATCGAGGAAATTGAGAGATGCTACTCCAGGAATGAGGTTCGGAAGTTTTACCAAAAGGTAAAAATAACATGCCGCGGAAACAAACCCCGAACCGAAGCCTGTAGAGATGAACAAGGGAACATCGTAGTAGAATCGCAGTCGATGCTGAGGATTTGGAAAGATCATTTCTGCAGACTGTATAACGGCGATGACGGACCAAATACCGCTGTCAGGCAGAATCAACCTTTCAACCTGGACGATGATGACCAACAATTCCGTCCACCCGACCTGGATGAAGTGAAGATAGCCATATCGAAGCTTAAGTCAAACAAAGCTGCTGGAGCGGATGGCCTGACTGCCGAGCTCTTCAAAGCGGCAGGCGATGACTTGGTAAGGAGCATACACCAACTCATCTGTAAAATATGGTCGGACGAAAATATGCCCGATGAATGGAACCTCAGCATTGTTTGTCCAATTCTCAAGAAAGGAGACCCTCTGAACTGCGCCAACTACAGAGGCATCAGTCTCCTTAACATCGCATATAAGATCTTATCCGCCGTATTGTGTGAACGCCTGAAGCCGTTTGTCAACATCCTGATAGGTCCATATCAGTGTGGCTGCAAGCCAGGAAAGTCCACCATCGACCAGATATCCACACTACGGCAGATCTTGGAGAAGACCCATGAGCTTCAGATCGATACCCACCACCTATTCATCGATTTTAAGGCCGCGTATGACAGCATCTATAGAGGCGAGCTATATAGAGCAATGTCTAGTTTTTGCATCCCTGCCAAACTCGTCCGTCTGTGCAGGATGACGATGGAGAATGCACGCTGCTCCATCAAGGTCGGTAAAGATCTCACCGAGACCTTTGATGTCCAGAAAGGATTTAGACAAGGCGATGCGCTGTCATGCGATTTTTTTCAACATCGTACTTGAAAGAATAGTGCAAAACTCACGAGCAAACACAAGAGGCACTATCTTTCAAAAGTCCGTCCAACTACTCGCATACGCCGACGATATTGACATAATCGGGAGAAAGCAGCGTGATGTCAGTGGCGCTTTCGCGAGTATTGAGACGGAAGCGGCGAAAATGGGTTTAGCGGTCAATGAGGGCAAGACCAAGTATATGCTGTCAAGCAAAAAGGACAACCAACACCGACGTCTCGGACAGAACGTCACCCTCGACAGATATAACTTTGAGGTAGTTAAGGACTTTGTCTACCTAGGCTCTGCTTTAACTCTTGCCAACCGCTGTTTCTTTGGGTTAAGAAGGCAATTGAGTAGCAAAGCCCTCTCTCGGACAACAAATGTCACCCTTTATAAGACTTTAATAATCCCGGTCCTGCTCTATGGCGCAGAGGCATGGACATTATCAAAAATGGATGAGGGTGTTCTTGGTTGCTTCGAGAGAAAAATTCTTCGGGCGATCTTCGGTCCCGTCTGCATTGACGGTGAGTGGAGGAGGAGATACAACGACGAACTGTATGGACTGTACAGCGACATGGACCTAGCCAGAAGAGTGAAGATCCAAAGACTGAGATGGCTGGGTCATGTAGAGCGCATGGACACCAATGGTCCGGTTCGAAAAGTCTTCGAATCCGCCCCCGAGGGACAGCGCAGTAGAGGAAGGCCAAGACTCAGGTGGCGCACGCAAGTGGAGCCAACGCAGCCAACTTAGCGTGCGAAACTGGAGACAGCTAGCCAGGGATCGAGCTGGCTGGAGAAGCTTGTTGACTGAAGCCCAGGTCCACCCCGGACTGTAGCGCCACCTAAAGTAAGTAAGTTGTTATGATACTATTGATATTTCGTTAAAAAATGCGACTTAAGTTTGGTGTTAAAGTCCCAGTTAATTAACGAATACGAGTGCACAGAAAATTGTAGAAATATAGGGTCATCCAATTCGTAGCCTGTTTCAACCACATACGGCAAAACGAACTGTCATTTGAGACTGTATATGTCTAGTTTAAGATTTGCCATTTTACAAACAAAAATAGAGATGCTGTAGTACGTACCGTTTCTCGCATTACGAGCAGATTATGTTTAACATAACCATCCATCTGAACGTACAAAAGGCAAAACTGTAAAACAATTTCGAAGAGAATGGCTCTATTACAGATGTCTTAAGGATTGCTCTGCAGGAAATTTGGCTGCCGTTGGTGAAAATGTAGAAGGCGAGCACAACATTCGAACTCGTATTACGGCACATTGTCGCGTATTTCGCATTTAGATTTGCATCCATCCACCTTTATGAATTTTGACTCACTCATAAATTGAAGCCAGCTGACCACGGCAGGCGTAGAACATACGACGATTGGGTGCTTGAACATCAGCGTTCGATGACCAATTTTCATACAACATTTTCCTCAGCGACTTCAATATCGCAATAAGGCCCATTTTTCACACGATGGATACGTTAAAAAACAAAAAATAGCGGTCAAAAGACCATGGCATCTACTAAAAGGCACTGAATGGTGTACCATTTCCTCTGGTGATGTCATTAGTCCATAGTTCTTCGAAAATGAGGAAGGTGTAACCGTCCGAATTTGTTTGGACTCAATTCGAAGATATGGATGTGGAAAACATGTGATTTCAACAAGACAAGTACCACACATCATACAACACGACCCGTTTTAGCTTTATTTTGCGTTTTGGTGATGTGAACTCTCCACCAAGATCGTATGATTTATCGCCGTTGGCTTGTTTTAAATTGACTATCCAAAAGACCGTGTTTATGCGCAAAATTCGCACATTCTTGACGCTTTGAAAGCATCAAATTATTGCCGAGTTTTTACTTGATATCGGTCGAAAAGTAGTCATCGAAAATTACCTTGGCAGAATCAAGTTCTGCAAGAACTCCCGCAGATTTTATGTTCCATTTATAATAGCAAGATTCAACGATATAGTAAAAATAAAAACTGGACCCAAATCTAAGTCATAAATGTGTTGTATTTGAATTTACTTTCGGAACAACAAAATGGATGACCCTGTATTAGAAACATCATAATTAAAACAGAGGAACCCTTGCATCTTAAATACAAAAGAATACTCTGTTAGAAAATTAAAAAAATTACATAAGATGCAAACTGTAATTAAATTTAACAAAACAAAAAAACAACAGCACGTTCAATGAACATCTAGACACGTTCTTTGGTGGCAGAACCTTTACCAATAAAACAGGTGGCTAAAAACTACTCAGTTTACAGAAAACCTTTAAAGCAACCTCATTACAAGTTAGCAATTGTAACAAGTCCATACACTTTAAACTTAAACGAAATTCTGAACTTTTTAATTACCTGTGTGCCAGTTCCGTTTGTAGGTCTGACATAGTTTTTCTAAAGCACAAATAAACCACTTAAGGAAAATCGTAGCAAGACGACATTGCTACCTCATACGCTCACGTGTGAAATGATTTTCTCGTAGCAAAACAAGTTATATTTTATGACAAATGTCCCAGTTTCAAAAGTTATGCTTTTATAATAAATCCGACACAGAAAAATAAAAAAAATGAAAAGTCACTGATTTTTGAAAAGATTTTAAGAGATTTAAATTTGTTTAACATCAGATTTACAAAGAATAGTGGAGAAGAGATACTTTTTAAAGCTAGTTGTGAAAGATTACATCAGTCATATGAGCGCCAGGTTAAATCTCACAAAGATGAGCAATTTCTGGAGCGTTTTCCATGATCGCTGATTTTAATGCGATCACCAGAAATGTCAATTTGTGTAGGCATTGCAGCGCGAGCTGTGTGACTAGTAGATCCATTCCATTGAAACCAAATCTCAAAATCTCCATTGTCTATCCTCAAAAACCTTTAATCGGGGCCCGATATATGCCACCATTATTTGTGCCGTCGAGACATGCTTGCTTTCGACAGAACAAACTCCTTATACAACATTTCAAGCTATTCCTGAGTTTTAACTCGATTTTGTTTCTCATCAAATAACAGTGTTTTATCAACGTACGAAATTCGTTTTTTCCAAGGTTTTGAAAATATTAAAAATTGCGTCATTAAAACTTTAATGAAACGACGACAAAGAGTCAAAATGCCATCAATTGTTGACACCTACCTATCGTTTGAAGGTTGGCACATACTAAAATTGTATGGATATGTTAAAGTCGCCATCTTTGCGTCAGCCCCGATCCCTTTTCAACCGAATGTTAAGTCAATTTAATTGATTTCTCATAAGCGACGTGTTATAGAGGATCGTTTGGCTTGAACTTTTGCCCACATTGGATTGTGTATGGAAACATCTGTAATTCGATTTATAGAGTTCTTAGAGCTCTTTACAATGACCTGCGAGACACATCAAGTCGACCAAAACACCTTTATGTCGATATTTCTTCAGGTTCCCCCCAACACTAACTAGTGATCGTCAAACAGAGAAGTCTTCGAGCTCGAACCATTTTTATGGAAATTTGAATTGAAAATGTCAGAGCTATTAAATGAACTTGCAATCTACAAGACTACTTACTCGTATGCTGGAGATTGTAATTGCCTCGGGCACACAGAACTCGTTTATTTGCTGTAGACACTTTTAACAGGCTATTAAGCATCGTAGAATACTCTATTGAGTACACACTACGACGTGCATTTTAAAACTGTTGGATTAGGCAATTAGAACAGATTAAGTAATATGATTAAACCGTATATCAGAATTATTAAATTCAACTGACACTTTAATTACTATTCCTACAAAATGTGTAGACTCGCGTACAGAAAAACGAATTTAAGGAATGCACTCTTCTGCTGGGTTGCTCAATGAAGACCAAATAAATCAAAAACTATCAGCATCACAACCAGAGTCAGAAACAAGAGACAACCTTCAATTAAAAAGCCAAACAACTAAAAATCACAGCAGTCCGTTGACCTTCAAAAAGGCGGGATCAAACGAATTGCAGACAGGAAGACGTGAAGACGCGAAGTTGTTTCATCAGCTCCGATTCCCAGAATCAAAATGACGTGACGATGACAATCATTTAAGTCATAAAAAATATCACGTTTTCTTAGGTACAGCATCTACCCGTATGTATCTCATGCCAATCAAGCGAATTACGAAAAGGGAGGCAGTTCATATACAACCTTCATTCTCAATCAATTACAATAGATTCGTGTTGATTTTTTTTTTATTAGTGAGTATGTTTCTTAGGATCCTCACTTTAGCGATTGATTTGCTCAAGCAATATACGTAATCAAGAGAAGAGGGTTAATTTGCAAGTAATTGATCTGAATTCGATGGGAATTAGTTAGAATTTGTTACCCACAACAGTTGTGGATACAAAGTTGGGCTTGTGAATAAATTACAGATGGCAGTGAATGTAAAGCAAATCGAATCCAATTAAGTACGTAAATAACTGCTGACTTATTGTTTTTATAGGGGACTGTTTTTGCACGTATAGAAATGGGTTCAGACTACAAATATCCGTCAACTCTTAAAGCGCTTCAGTAGGGACTCAATGTGATCATAGACAAGCCCAAAAATGCAGTGGCTCAAATATTTAAAAAAAAAAAACTTTTACACGAGATGTACGACATTTAATTTCGCAGCTCCTACGCTGCATTATAGTTAGACATGCCAGCCGATATCAGAAAATCTCAGGAGACCGAACTTAGCAGCTTGGGACAATAGCGTTCCATGGAGATCAATATGCAAACGAGAGGCTTTTTGTTTCATTAAACAATAGGAGCATGACGGACTCTATATCTAGATGACTAGTCCAGCATTCTACGATAACTTAGTTTGGATCTCATCTTATACATTCGAGTGAACTTGGTCTTCAACCAGTATACCTTCCAGTTAGCTCGACCCTTGGCTAGCTGCCTCTGGTTACGAACACCGAGTTGGAAGAGATTTCAGTCCAATAAGGGGCACGCTAGGAAAGGTATTCCAATGCTTCGTTGACCCACTGCGGTAGATTGAAAGAACCTTCGGAGTAGAATACTGGTGTCCATGCGCTTACATTAAGTTGAAATGATCGTTCAATCCTCCTGTTTCAATTTAAAAAAAACACCACAAAGCAGATGTTTTATCCCAAAAAAAGAAAACAAGATGTCGTACTCCATTTTGCGCTTTAAGCTTTAACTCCTCGAGTAGCTTTACTCTACGTTGGGCTTGAGAACCAAGTAAACTCAATAATATCCTAAGGGTGTTCATGTGATTGACAGAGACACATTTTACTAGGTTGTTCGAGATCAAGTTTGTTTCCCGAATATTATTAAATTTGCTGCTTACTTTAGTTGTTACCTTAGCTACAGCAGGCAGCATGAAAAATTTCTCTTGTTTCTAAAGTGCACTAAGTATCTTCATCAGAAAAGCCTTTTGCATTTCAAGTTTTACACATAGATATGAATAATCCCACGACTTTGGCATGCCTCCTTACGGAGACGGTGACGACATGCGAAGATTATTTATAAAGAGATAGGGCCGCCCCAACAAAGCAAAATACAATCCAAGTGTAGATTCAGATCTTGAGAAACTATTCTCTGAGCCTTGCCTTGCAAGGTGTGATCCCATTATAACCTGGGAACGAATCAACACTCTGTAATTTTTTCCTCCGACTGCATTCATTGAAGTCTTGCATTTCCGAATTTGCTTGTTAGTCGTGCAAAGGTTCTATAAGGCTCTAAGCGCAGTTTCACAGTATAGTTAGTTGCCATCTCCGCTTGCTTACATTGCAAATTTCTCCGATTTAAAGATAGATGCAAGTTTTCTTTACGCGGTGTGAATTGTAATGTTGTCATCCTCCAGATCAGCACAAGCCAAAACAAATCAATTTTGAAGCCCTCTGTAAAGATCCGACTTCATTCCTATCCGGGCTCAAATTCTGACCGAAACTAGTCTTGGAATTCCTCCGCAGCAGGAATTCTGGTATAATTGCATCAGACGACATGCCTATATGAGCAGAATCAATGTGAATAACCAAAGACCACTTTTATATAAAAATAAGATGGCTTTAATAGTGCAACTCATGATATGTATTTGAAAGGAGGAAGATTCATAAGTGCCTCTAGAGGGGAGCCAGGCGTTATAGGGGATGCCCCTACACGGCCGAAGCAGTCCCATCTTTGGTGTCTGGTAAAAGCAGCAATGTTGTATATTCGTGAAAGTTTATTCTACTAGACAACAGAGGCCTAGGATATAATTGGCCTTATCACCATGTCTATTTCCTGCCGACGACAGCTCCTTTGTACTTAGAGAGAGCCTTAGAAGCTTTCGAATTAACGTGTTTAGTCCTTAAAAGTTTATTATTCTGGATAATACCTAAAAACTAAGCCTCTTTGGAGAATTAGGTGGTGATGCCATTAAGCACCAGATAAGTGAGTGTCCTATTCACTAGTATTGTTTTGATGTACAAAACCAGTGATTCGTTTAGGTCTGTGTTATCTGGCCGTCTTACACATGCCGTTGAAAATTGCAAAAAATTAAAAAAAATTAAGTTACCAAGCATCAACAACAGCCTCGGATATGGACGGATCTACTGTTGACAACCCACGCAAACGATTTAAGGACAATGAGCTGCGGATATTCACGTGGAATGTTAGGTCCCTTAATAGACCACGTGCAGCCGAACAAATAACAGAGGCCATTCAAGAAATGCGATGGGATGGGCCGGACAAAAATAGGATGAAAAACTGCGACATCTACTACGGCAATTGCTATCGACGGCAAAAGATGCGGATTTGTTGTCGGAGGCAGACTAACACAAGAAGTCCTCAGCTTCTGGCATATGAGCGCGTGCCTCGTAGCAATCCGTTTCAAGGCTAAATTCGCCAACATTAGCCAACATAAGCGCATGCCCCCACAGAGGAGAAAGATGACGACACCAAGGATGCCTTCAATGAGCTCCTTAACAAGACCTACGAACAATGCCCTAGCTATGACATTAAAATTGTCCTCGGTGATTTTAATGCAAAGCTAAGAAGAGAGGATATCTTTAGTGGAACGATCGGAAAATATAGCCTGCACAACACCACTTCCGATAACGGATTCAGGCTAATCGACCTCGCGGCGGGGCGAAACATTTTCTAAGCTAGTACGCGGTTCCCACATCTCGATATACACAAGGGGACTTTGAGAACTCCTGATCAATCAACAGTCAACCAGATTGATCACATTGCGATCGACGCAAGACACTCCTCCAGTATTATGGATGTCCTTACGTTCCCAGGAGCCAACATCGACTCGGACCATGACCTTGTTGTAGCCAAGGTACGGTTGCGGATATCCCGAACTACGCCAAGACAAACTAATGCTGTGAGAAAATTCGACGTCAGACGGCTACAACGTCGCAAGAGATCGCCAAGTCCTTTTCCGATCGAGTGTCTGTTAATCTCTTAAGAGGTCCAATACCGCCAGCATCAAGCATAGAAGACCATTGGAAACACTGCCAAAACGCCATCAGAGATGCCGCTTCTGATGTGCTGGGTTTCACTCGTAGACCACAACGAAACCCCTGGTTCGATGATGAATGCCGGCAAGCACATACAGCTAAGCAAGATGCATATAAAGCGGAGGAGCTGCATAGAAGGACCAAAAATGCCCAACTCGATTTCCTTTTTATCGACTTTGTCTTCAACTACACCAGCTTCTAAGACCCTTCCTCTTTGATGGGAATATTTAACTTTGGATAGAGGATTCGCAAAGCAGTTTTCAGCACACTATGCTCGAACATTCTCCCCAAGCCCTTCGTATAGATCTCTCCGGATTTCGATACAAGGTCTACTCTCACTGTTTGCCAGTGTTAGGCTAACATATGAAGTTTTTCCACTGAATTACCAGCAGCCGGTGTACATTTTCTTTTCAGCGGCATACGAGTATATGACGTCGGAGCGAGGCGACTTTAAGCCATCAAAGAAAGTAACATCAAGCCCTAATTTGCATTCCCATAAGGAACTGACGATCTATTGGATTGTTAGCTGGCTATCAGCTCGAAAACCATTGCATACCGTTCCAAATTTTGAAGAGCCCTCTCTACTTTTTTTCTGAATCTGATAGTTAAACAGCAACAATCTAGGACTTTGAACGCCTGTTCAATAGTATAACTGCGGTGATGAATTATTTAGCGAGGAACCCTGACGATTGTACCTGTAATAAAATTATGTAACTATCCGACTGTTATGTGCATCAATATTTGTATGCATGTGTCTTATTTAATTTGCAATTAAGTTTTTAAGCGCTTACATCATCGCTTCAGAAAACCGGAAAGGCTATAATAAATTCCCTTAAACCATGTACCTGACCAGATATCCGTAAATCGCTTAGTATTCGTACATTCACGTGTGGAACAGGTTTTTTGTTGTTTACAGCTCACATTCCGTTCTCGTACTCGTATCTATCATCTCTTCAATGTCTCTCTCTTTTCGTAAACGATCTGACAATTAAATTATCCGTATGCTTCCGTTCGTTTTTTTTTATCGAAATCTCTTCTCAGAATTCAATCCCGACACAAGGCAGCATCTCAACTGTCTTCTTGGAATTTCTCCTCCCTTGCGATTGCCTCCAATTCAATTGACGCATCAATGTCACGTCTCTTTCGATGCGAAGTTTATTTATCTCTCATTGTTAACAAACAAAATCTCTCCAAAGTCGGACAACTATAAACAGCACTTTGCTTTGGCGTTAGTCTGTTAACGCCATACTGTATGCACAATACTAGAGCGATAAGGCACCTCCAGTTTCATCCAATTAAATTGGTCGGGACTTGGGGGGGGAGGGGGTTTGAAACTTCAAACCGACACTATCAGTACTTAACCCAAATGATCACGTAGAGCAATAAATTGTCTGGGAATTAGAATGAAATTAAATACGAGTATTAACGCACTCATCCTCGTACTCGTATGCAGCGATTGCAGAGCGAAATCGCAGTTCTATTTTTATGGCTTCTCGATTGTGTATCCAGCTCGGATGGCAACACCTTATTAATGTGTCTGGTGACAATGAAAGGCCACACCAAACAATTTTCCTCGACTAGCTAATCAAGTGTTATCGCCAAGTGTCTAATAATGAATGAGCTAAAGCTTGACCCATGACCTGTTAGACTCTAGTATAAGTCGCGCTTAATTATTATCTTTCAACGATTTGTGCGATTCAATTGAATCTAATGGAAGAAACCAATCGTTACTGGAGACCGGAGTACGGTGTGTTTTGTTGACTTTGTAGATTGTTTTTTAAAGTTTTACGTTTTTGCTTTTTTTTTATTGCGAACAGTGAGGCAAGTCATAAAAGTAAGCCGTCTGTCCACAGTCATCAGTTGAAGTTGAATAGAATTACATAAACTAGAGGCTAACTGTCCGTCCAACTGACTGATGACTTTATTAGCCAAGGCAGATACGAAAATAATAAAAAAAATCTTTTTATTGCTTAAACATTCCACTCATTAAGTTGGAAAGCGTATTTTAATGACTGCGCTGACGGTAATTTATGAAATTTGAAGAGAAAATGCTTTGTTTGAGTTAGACATTATCTTAACCGAAAAAGGTTGTATCCTTTCGGTCTATTGTCCTTAATGTTTGTAGAAGCGAGAACAACTGTGACCTTTATACATTAAATTCGAGAATGGATGGATAAGTCAGTGACTTTTTGAACCAAAGGTTGTCCAATAAGTTGACATAACCTTCTTCGCAAGGTTATCGATCACAATAGTTGTAAATCGCTGGTTTCTTCGAGGTCGATTCGCCCGGATAAACCCAATGCTTCAACTACTGCTTGGTGATTTCAGTTAGATACATGTTTTGTCTGCATATGACTACATCTACCCAGGAACAGCAAATGTTTTAATACACAAACTTTGGCAAACGCAAACGCATGAATATTCAAACAATTTTTGGATTACTCAAAGGCAACAAATTGTAGAACAACTTATTCGAAACGGCGCCCATTTGCTTTCAGCAACGGCAACTTCTCGAAAAAGAACGCGTTTGAGTTTAATGTACCGATGGCGAATCATCCGTGGAAATTAAGTTGGGAACGTGGCTTTTCAGCCACGGGAAGAATTGGTGAACTCAGGAGTGACAGGAGTCTCCGTGAGAGTGACGGGCTGTCACTTTTGTCCAAAAGCCACTTACGTCTAATGCCAGACGGACGGTCTGGAACCCTATGCGTGTAATGAATCTCATCGACGCTCTATTCAGTGACGGAGGTCATCCATCGGAATCCTTCTTCCAAAAAAATATAAAATCAAGCAATTTGTAAAAAAAATTGTTTTGTAAAGACGGGACTCCTTTCTGCGTGCCCCGCACTACCGAAACTCTAAACAACAGAATTCACCGGGATGTTGTTTAGTTTGCATTGAGTAGCGTTCCAGTAGTAGAACTTCTTCCACAAAAGCCCGTCAAATGAGTAGTTCCCCGTTTCGGCCTCACTGTACCCCATCCGATCAGGAAGTAGGGATGGGATAGGGCTGAATGCAACCCCAATGTCCGATCGTAGGAAAATTTTAGCTTGGGCCAAAGGGAAATCACAAATCCCAACTTGAAGGAAATTTCCCCAGATGTGTGAAATAAGAATGGGACATGCATGAGTGAATGTGAGAGAGTGAAAGCAACGGAAGTCCAAGGAACGGTGGCACACTTCCACAAATTTGCGGAAGTTGCACCTGTCTGAACCGAGGTGAGTGTGAGACCTATGGTCCGAGCTAATAGCAATGGGATAGGGTTAACCATTTTTTGGTTGACTCAATGAATCAAAACCCATTTTATTAAGTAGTACAAAGAGATTCTTTCTCTTTCTGGTGTTGTTTCCTGTCTTTTTCTTTTACCGCATACGATTTTGCAATTCTGATCGGATCGATCGTGCGTGGCGCCTAACTTAAATTCTTTTAAGGTGAAATATTCTACATATTTACGAGTACTTTCATGAACCCAGTCCAGCGGAGAAGCCCATAGGCTCAGCAAACATTTTGCTGCCATTGCAAGTTTCCCCATGGCATTTTTTTCTTTTTTCTCCCTCTATGGTCCGAATCGACAGATCGTCATACTGATCTTAACTAAAATCCATATGGTCCGGTGTTTTTTTCCCTTTCACTTGTTATTTTTGTTTTGCTTAAAACATTTGAGTTTTGATTTTGCCGGCAGCCCGGCAATTTGTAAATCGAGAATATGCATAACAAACTGATGTAAAAAAAACGTCGGACAGATGCAATCGCAAAAGATTGCCAAATCCTTTTCCGATCGGATCTCCCTTAAACTCTTTCGAGGTCTTGTGTCACCAGCATCAAGTATCGCAGACCAGTGGCAACACTGTCGAAAAACCATCAGAGATGCTGCCTTTGAAGGGCTAGGTTTCACACGTCCACGAAAACGAAACTTCAAGTTTGATGACAAATGCCGAGAAGCACATGTCGCTTCTTAGCTAGATAGCTAGAGCTCCTCAGGAGTAGAAGAGAAGAGATGAACAGCGCCTTCCCGGGAGGAAAGAGAGGAGAGATGCTACTCCAGTAATGCGATTCGGAAGTTTAACCAGAGGGTAAAAACAAAAATGCCATGGACACAAACCCCCCCGAGCCGAAGCCTGAACAGACGAACAGGGGTATATCGTGGTAGAGTCGCAGTCAGTGCTGAGGATTTGGAAGGACGAACCAAATCCCGCTGTCAGACAGAATGGACCTTTCAACCTAACGGTGAGGACCAACAAATTCATCCACCGGACCTGGACGAAGTGAAGATAGCCATATCTAAGCTAAAATCTAACAATACTGCAGGAGCGGACGCCCTAACTCCAGAGCTTTATAAAGCGGCAGGCGATGACTTTGAAAAGACCAAACACCAACTCATCTGTAAAGTTGGGAACCTAACCATTGGTCTTTCGATCCTCTAGAAAGGAGACCCACTGAACTGCGCCAAGTACAGAGACATCAGTCTTCTTAACATCGCATACAAGAAGCCCTTCGTCAACAACCTGCATATCAGTGTGGCATCGGGCCAGAAAGTCAACCATCGGCCAAATATTCATGCTGCGGCAGAACTTGGCGAAAACCCATGAACTTCAGATCGATACACACCACCTATTCATCGATTTTAAGACCGCGTATGACAGCATCTATAGAGACGAGCTATACAGAGCAATGTCTTGTTTTGGCATCCCTACCAAACTCGTCCGTCTGTGCAGCATGACTATGGAGAATGCACGCTGCTTCATCAAGGCTGGAAATCACCGAAACCTTTGATGTCAATAAAGAATTTAAACAAAGCGATGCGCTGTCATGCAATTTCTTTAACATCATTCTTGAAAAAATAGTGCAAAACTCACGCGTCAACACAAGATGCATAATCAGAAGTCCGCCAAATTACTCGCATACGCCAATGACATTGACATATTGGAAAGAAAGGAGCATGGTGTCAGTGTCGCTTTCACAAGTATTGATACAGAAGCGGCATAATGGGTTAAACGACCAGCGAGTGTATACTCGTATGCTTTCAACCAGGAAGGACACCCAAAACTGCAGTCTCGGAAAGAACGTCACTGCATATCAAAGGAACAAATCCTGGAAACTTCAAGAGATGAAAAGAGAACACGGTAAAACTGCATTTCCGTTTATCCTGTCCGACCACAACGACCAAAAATTCCACTGCCAGGTAGAGCGAAACACCTAATATAAACGATGATACCTAAAATATTGATGGAACTAGTTAAAGTGAATAAAAACTCAGAGGACGCATTTGATAACTAAAAAATGACCGAGGTTGCCCATACAGTTGGAAAAATGTTTGCCTTATGCGAGGCGAAAAGACCATCACCAATTTAAATAAATAGCCTGGGTGTGACCGTATGATCATCGCGGCTGCAGGAGTCCTGATAGAACCCGCAGTTCTCAAAAAGTCTAGTAACTGCTCCAACGTAAATAGCACACTAGCATACAATGCACTGACTTTGAGTGGAAGTAATGGCTCGTGCATTACTCGCGGATTTTCAGTGCCTCAGAACTCGAAATATTGTTTGTTCACGTATCCACATAAATGGAAATCATTGTTTTTCGCGCAAAATCGTTTACTTGGTTGTTGAGATTCAGAAGCATAGGTTACACGCCATTCGCGCCAAAATTACTGACAAATTGTTCATAAAAAACATCGTGACGATTATTCCGCGTTCTATTGCTTATTCGCACAAATTCTAATACTGTTTGCTTGGCAAATGTCAAAACCGAATTGACACTCTTTCCGACATGAATCCACAAAGGCATTGAACCGAAAGTAATCGACTCCAAAGTAATTATTTTTCTTTTTAAAAATTTAAACGACAGCACAAATGCATGGATTGAATTACGAACCCTAACGCTGAAAATAATAATTGGGTTAACGGCATGTAATGCAGTTGTACTGTTCGTTATCGTTTTTGCAATGTAAGTACTTTTAGAGCTTTAAGACGAAGTGAACGAATAGAGTTTTTGTTTTCCTTCCACCTGACGGAAGTACTATTTTTGTTTTCGTCGTTGATGATTTTTTTTTATTTCGCACGAGATCAGTACACACCGAATCATACCCGTCCTGAGTCCATAGCTTGAGCAAAGTCATGGTGAGGTGAGTTACTACCTACGTTACCCAGCTTCTCTCTGCCCATGAACATTCTAATGTATACACTATATACTCTAGATTCTGGTAAGGGCATCACTCAAATGTACTCCAGTGGATTATTTGTTCTTCATTTGCTTAAGGAAGCAAAAGCAATGACAAAACTTTGTGGATCAGGTGGGGTTCGTAATCATGGCCGAAATCATTGTTCCCGCCATCTGAATAGGAGGCCGCCGATTAGAGACCATTGTACCCGTTGAAGTACCTGTGGTGGGTGTCTTTTAGACTAAGAGACCAGCTTTCTCGTTACTGTTGCAGGGTTCTAAAACCCCTCATGCTCAACAGTTTTCCCCCAAGCTTAATGTAAAGACTACCTTCCCTCGTGTTGCCGCTGTTTTTTTTTCCTGTCATTTTTTACAGGTGAGATTCACTGGATTCCTTTGATCCTTTTTTCCCTTGTTCAATAGCTCTATGAAGAAAAGGAAGAAAAAAAATGAAACTCAAAATTGCACAAATGAAACGAATATTTATTGGTGAAATATATTTCGCATATTAGCACTGCTCATCTCGGCGGACTGTAACAAAGCGAAGTAAACGAAATCCTTCCCGTCATCGTATCGGCTCTTATGTGTGCACGCTCATCGACACGACATCTCGGTCGCAACCACCGCCATCCAGCGCACTATGGAATGGGGTGCGGTCTCCCGGTAGAGCACATACGATATATACATATGTATATGCATGTGATCATCTCTGATGATTTCTATTTCTCGGCTGCAACTACCTCTAATCTTCCGATGATTGCTCCGAGGTAGGGCATGGAAATGCCCTTTGCTGTGAGGATTCCGAACATCCCTCATTCTACCTACAGTTCCAGAGATGACCATATAGGTAGGTACTCCGAATAAGGCCAAGCCGCCCGGCCTGGAGACTCTACCGACCCTAAGATATTGACACTCCCCAGCAATGGCCGAGAGGCCACCTTAAATTCTGCATTATTTGCTTCCATCGATTAAGATTTGTTAAACTCCAAACCTTCGAATTTGAGTCTAAAGTCTCTAAAAGGGCCCAAGTTGTCACTCGACAGACGGAATCAACATGACGAACATGACAAAACATCGACTTATTTGATTAGATGATTCCACAGGAAGAAGAAGAAGCTGTCAGAGCTCTGGCAGCCAAAGTTATGTGTAGGAAGCAACTAGGCTAGTTCGATCAATGACTCATGTCATGGCGATTATCAAAAAAAGGAACGGCAACCCCAGTGAATGTGGCGGGAAGTATCCACACCATAACAACCCATTGCACCCATTGCACCACAAGCACTGACATTGACCCAGGAGCGACCTCAGTAAGCAGAAGTACAAATAAGTACCTTTTTGTATTTTTTTTATTTTTGTGTGATCCTCCCTTGGTTGGGATATTCATCATTCCGTAAGGTTCCTTACCAGTTACTAATTAGACCCTGTTACGCTTTACCGGTTACTTTTAAACGTTTCCTGACCACTTCAACCCTAATTGGGTTAGACAGTTTCTTTCGCTGATCGTACGTAATAGTGGGCCTGTGTGAGCAATCCCCTTTTCATATATACTCGTAGTATGAACCTAGTCAAGTCATCAATACTGGTACAAAACAGAACTCACTTATTACGAATGCAACACTGGGCGCATCCATTTAGTATTGATTGCGATTTGACAGTTGATATTTATGCTTCATTGTGGCGTAAGAAGTTTTTGACATTAATTGCTTACAATCATAGAATGGGGCAACATCTCTAGTGGAGGACGAGACCGTCAAAGATCCGGCCAGAAAATCTTGTCGCGGGAAATGCAAATTTCGCAAAAATCCATGTCTCGCATTATGAAAGAAGATTTAGGACTCAGCGCGTACAAGCGACACACTGGACACCGTCTGTAATGGTATGGTGGGGAGTGTGCTACGATGGCGCTACCAAGCTCAATTTTTGCGAGAAAGGAGTGAAAACATCGGCCAAAGTATATCAATCGACCGTCTTGGAACCCATTGTGAAGTCTCTTAACCAATCAATATTCAACAGCAAGCCATGGACTTTCCAGCAAGACTCTGCTACAGCTCACAAAGCAAAAACGACTCAACTGTGGCTCAAAAACAACGTTCCGGACTTCATATCAACGGATGATTGGCCAGCTGGTAGTCCAGACCCCAACCCGTTGCATTACAAGTTTTGGTCCGAATTAGAGGGCATGGCTTGTTCTACTCGACACTCAAATATTGAGTCGTTGAAGCGAGCCCTTGTCCGTGCAGTAGACAATTTTCCCATGCATGAAGTGCGTCGAGCAATCGATGAGTGGCCACATCGTCTTAAGTCGTGCTGGAAGGCAAATGGAAGTCATTTCGAATAAGTTGTTCTAAGATTTGTAGCCCTTGAATAACCCAATAAACACAAAAAAAAAATTTTTTTAAATATTAATTCGTTTTAATTTTCCGCCGACTTTTCTGTGCACCAGTATTTATGACTTGACTAGGTACATACATATAGTATTTGGATATGTTATGTGCTCGGCCTTTATCATCCCCTTTTCGAAAGAAAAAAAAATTTCACATCCATCAGGAAAAAATTAATCTTTTTGTTTTGATCTGGTTTTGTTCCAATTTAGCATTAAAATTGGGTGTCGTCCACTTTGTTTATTGTTTATTATCGGGTTACTTTCCTCTTATCGGAATACTCGTTCTGAGCAACCGGCGTGTGCACCTTGAAATTAGCTGATTTTTGCAATTCTTCCGATTCTTTCTTGGGCTTACATTCGCACAGTTGCGGTTTTTATTTCTACTAGCATCTACTTGATTTAGTTGCCGGTAGGCACGTTTTGGGAATATACTCATATTTGGTAAACTTAAAAAAAAAGCGAAATTTTGCAACAAATTGACGCCCAGGCGTGGGGCTCCACAAAGGAATATAAACTTATTCAAATAAAGTGTTGTACCAAAGGGTTCGAGTGCAAAATTAAGGTCTGTGAAAAGTGTCTTTGTTATGCATAAAAAGATCAGTTAAACAGTGTTGGTTTTTTTATATATTGCAGTTCACAAAAGGAGTCATCAGTGGGAGTTTGATCTATAAAAATCAGAAGGCAATACTCATCGTTGGAGTGTGAAATCCCAGGTCGAATGTACCCTGGGTTAAAAGTAGGTTTTCTGATTTTGAATTTCTGATTCTGGTTTTTGATCTTGCTCCAAAAATTTCATGTTTTTGGTGACTTAAATAGCACGTGATGTTATTGATTCGAAAGCACAACTACGAGTAGGTAGAGAAGGTACAAATGAAGTATAACTACAAATTCTAAAAGAATCAAAGGTAGAACTCTGGAATGTGGTTATTCTCGTCAACTCCAGGAGAAGCACGCGTTAAGACAATTGTGTCTTTTTTTTTCTTTATGATAGTCACCTCTTTAAATTCACTCTTCCCATGCACTGTTTTGGCGAAAAGGCTGTAAAAGATTGTAACCAGGGGCCCCATTTCAGTTGCCAAATCATTAATATAGAAAAAGTTCCTGTAGCATAGGTTGAAATGGTTTTTCAGTTTTCTTAGCCCCACGACTGCAAGCGCTTTTTTCCCAAAAGGGTGTAAAAAGCTGTATCCACTGCTCATCAGAAAACTAGAGGAACAATGAAACGGTTTTCCAATTAGGACATAACAATTTCGTATTTAAAGAAGACACAGAATAATTGTTAGGTTTAAGAATGGAATTCGACCTCGTTCATATGACCACTGGGGGCACCTTTGCAGCGATCGATTATTTGGAGCCAACTTACCATCACTCTTCCACATTTATTATCCGGAACATTGGTAATTTCGCGTTTGATATTGTTCCTGAGTACCTCCTATGTTGTTGGCATAATTCAACAACCTACGTAAGCCCATACAAAGTAATCCAATGGAGTTAAATCTCATGAGCGAAGTGGCCATTCGACAGGACTATTTCTCGAGATAACGCCATTACCGAACTTCCCCTTCAAAAGATAAATTTTTTGACTAGCTGTGTGGCTTGCGGTAGCATCTGATGTCAAGCCCAAATAATTCTCACTGAAAATACTCTTTCAATATTGCACGATAGCGAACTCTATTGGTCGTTACATACTTACTTTAGGTGGCGCTACAGTCCGGGGTGGACCTGGGCCTCAGTCAACAAGCTTCTCCAGCCAGCTCGATCCCTGGCTAGCTGTCTCCAGTTTCGCACGCTAAGTTGGCTGAGGTCCTCTTCCACTTGCGTGCGCCACCTAAGTCTTGGCCTTCCTCTACTGCGCTGTCCCTCGGGGGCGGATTCGAAGACTTTTCGGACCGGAGCATTGGTGTCCATGCGCTCTACATGACCCAGCCATCTCAGTCTTTGGATCTTCACTCTTCTGGCTAGGTCCATGTCGCTGTACAGTCCATACAGTTCGTCGTTGTATCTCCTCCTCCACTCACCGTCTATGCAGACGGGACCGAAGATCGCCCGAAGAATTTTTTCTCTCGAAGCAACCAAGAACACCCTCATCCATTTTTGATAATGTCCATGCCTCTGCGCCATAGAGCAGGACCGGGATTATTAAAGTCTTATAAAGGGTGACTTTTGTTGTCCGAGAGAGGGCTTTGCTACTCAATTGCCTTCTTAACCCAAAGAAACAGCGGTTGGCAAGAGTTATTCTTCGCTTGATCTCAGCGCTGGTGTCGTTGTCTGTATTTATAGCGGAGCCTAGGTAGACAAAGTCCTTAACTACATGAAAGTTATATCTGTCGAGGGTGACGTTCTGTCCGAGACGTCGGTGTTGGTTGTCCTTTTTGCTTGACAGCATAAACTTGGTCTTGCCCTCATTGACCGCTAAACCCATTTTCGCCACTTCCGTCTCAATACTCGCGAAAGCGCCACTGCCATCACGCTGTTTTCTCCCGATTATGTCAATATCGTCGGCGTATGCGAGTAGTTGGACGGACTTTTGAAAGATAGTGCCTCTTGTGTTTGCTCGTGAGTTTAGCACTATTCTTTCAAGTACGATGTTGAAAAAATCGCATGACAGCGCATCGCCTTGTCTAAATCCTTTCTGGACATCAAAGGTCTCGGTGAGATCTTTACCGACCTTGATGGAGCAGCATGCATTCTCCACCGTCATCCTGCACAGATGGATTAGTTTGGCAGGGATGCCGAAACTAGACATTGCTCTGTATAGCTTTTCTCTATAGATGCTGTCATACGCGGCCTTAAAATCGATGAATAGGTGGTGCGTAACGATCTGAAGCTCATGGGTCTTCTCCAAGATCTGCCGTAGTATGAATATTTGGTCGATGGTGGACTTTCCTGGCCTGAAGCCACACTAATATGGACCTATCAGGTTGTTGACAAATGGCTTCAGGCGTTCACACAATACGGCGGATAAGATCTTATATGCGATGTTAAGGAGACTGATGCCTCTCTAGTTGGAGTAGTTCAGAGGGTCTCCTTTCTTGAGAATCGGACAAACAATGCTGAGGTTCCATTCATCGGGCATACTTTCGTCCGACCATATTTTACAGATGAGTTGGTGTATGCTCCTTACCAAGTCATCGCCTGCCGCTTTGAAGAGCTCGGCAGTCAGGCCACCCGCTCCAGCAGCTTTGTTGGACTTAAGCTTCGATATGGCTATCTTCACTTCATCCAGGTCGGGTGGACGGAATTGTTGGTCATCATCGTCCAGGTTGAAAGGTTGATTCTGCCTGACAGCGGTATTTGGTCCGTCGTCGCCGTTATGCAGTCTGCAGAAATGATCTTTCCAAATCCTCAGCATCGACTGCGATTCTACTACGATGTTCCCTTGTTCATCTCTACAGGCTTCGGTTCGGGGTTTGTTTTACCTTTTGTAAAACTTCCGAACCTCATTCCTGGAGTAGCATCTCTCAATTTCCTCGATCGCGCGCTTCTCATGTTCTTTCTTCTTCCTCCTGAGAAGCTGGTGTTCGTCTCTCCTCTTCCGCTCATAGAGCTCATGAGCAGCTCTGGTCTTTCTAAGCAGCGCCGCGTTTTATGCATCTTGCTTAGCTGCATGTGCTTGCCGGCATTCATCATCGAACCAGGGGTTTCGTTGTGGTGGACGAGTGAAACCCAGCACATCAGAAGCGGCATCTCTGATGGCGTTTTGGCAGTGTTTCCAATGGTCTTCGATGCTTGATGCTGGCGGCATTGGACCTCTTAAGAGATTAAGAGACACTCGATCGAAAAAGGACTTGGCGATCTCTTGCGATTGTAGCCGTCTGACGTCGAATTTTCTCACAGCATTAGTTTGTCTTGGCGTAGATTGGGATATCCACAACCGTACCTTGGCTACAACAAGGTAATGGTCCGAGTCCGAGATGATGGCTCCTCGGAACGTACGGACATCCATAATACTGGAGAAGTGTCTTACGTCGATCGCAATGTGATCAATCTGGTTGAGTGTTGATTGATCAGGAGTTCTCCAAGTCCCCTTGTGTATGTCGAGATGTGGGAACCGCGTGCTAGCCACGACAATGTTTCGCCCCGCCGCAAAGTCGATTAGCCTGAATCCGTTATCGGAGGTGGTGTTGTGCAGGCTATATTTTCCGATTGTTCCACCAAAGATACCTTCTCTTCCTAGCTTTGCATTAAAATCACCGAGCACAATTTTAATGTCATAGCTAGGGCATTGCTCGTAGGTCTTGTTGAGGAGCTCGTAGAAGGCATCCTTGGTGTCGTCATCTTTCTCCTCTGTGGGGGCATGCGCGCATATGAGGCTTATGTTGGCGAATTTAGCCTTGATGCGGATTTCTACGAGGCGCTCGCTCACATGTCGGAAGCTGAGGACTTCTCGTCTTAGTCTGCCTCCGACAACAAATCCGCATCCAAATAAGCGCTGCTTTTGCCGTCGATAGCAATTGCCCTAGTAGATGTCGCAGTTTTTCATCTTCTTTTAGTCCGGCCCATCCCATCACATTTCTTGGATGGCGGTTATGTCTGCTTTGCAGCAGTCTAGGGCCTCCGCTAGTTGCTCGGCTGCACGTGGTCTATTAAGGGATCTAACATTCCACGTGCATATCCGAAGCTCATTGTCCTTAAATCGTTTGCGTGGGTTGTCAACAGTAGATCCGTCCGTATCCGAGGCTTGTTGATGCTTCGTAACTTAATCTTTTTTAAATGGCCGGGCAGTTACCCCGGCGGCACAACCCCCAACCTGGAGGACCAGTTCCACTTTGAGTGCCCCTAGGACGAGGGGTCGGTTACACCGAAGCCAGTAACCCGTTCCGGGATGTGAGCGTTGCCGTTGGCCCTTATAGGGCTCGTCCGCCACCATCTCTTTTCCAGGACCCTGACTAAGTCTTGGAAATCCTTTCCGGCCTGAGCTCCAAATATGTTGGAGTAGCCCGGATAAGGTCTACATGGCGATCATTTTTATCGACGTTTTGACATTGACGGATCATAAGAAAAGTTTAAGGGCGCGGGTGCATTAAAATACAAAATTGTTGTATCCCTATTGAAAAACCATTAACAATTTTTTGTGTTTTTTTTTTTTTGTATTTTGATGGAAAATTGTGAGCCGTATGAGTCCTCTGTGCGACCCGTTTTAGAAATCGTGGCTAATGTTTGTAAAGGTAAAGGTTGGTAACCAGCTGGTAAACACGACGGCAGAGGTCGTTCACTTAGGTTATACGCTCGAGGCACAGGAAAACGAGGTGCGTTCTTATTAAAGAATTAGTGTTTACAGATTCAGGTGCTTCCGTACGATAACGTTTCTTTATCAAACGATTCAGGTATAGAGTTTGTATGTTGTTTGCCTTTTCCAATTGCAGTGCAGGAGAAATCGATCTTACTGAAATATCGTGTAATTCCAAATCTTTCACGTCTGGATGAAATTGGCGTGGATCTGAGGTCAGGCTTGTGAAATTTTTTACACCAGGCAAATCTGCATTTAAAGATTTAGATGTGGAGTAGGATCGAGAATTAAGTATGGTTATAGATAGGGTTTTCAAAATTTGTCAGAAGGGTTAGGATGCACACACTTACTGGATCATAAGATTGGAACGTCGTCTGAACCGACAAAGCAGTGTAACTATCCAGTCTCGCTGGCGCGGCTGCACAGCATCACATAGATAAGGAATTTAAAGATATGAGTCCATGAGCTTCTCTCGTTGTGAGAATCAACAAAAATATGATTTGTGTAGGTTCTGCCGCGACTACAGAAATTTGAATAAGTTCACGGAGCTTGATGCTTATCATCTTCCCTACGTCTCAGCTAACTTGCTCAAACTCTGGGATGCCAAATTCTTCTCTTCGTTGGACATCAAGTCAGCGTATTGGCAGATTCCCGTTGACGAGAAGTTTCGGTCTTAAACGGCTATCACTGTAGCCAATCAAGGCCTCCTTCAATTCAAAAGAATGCCTTTCGAGGTACATGACGCGCCGGCGAAGTGGCAGCATTTTATCGTGCCGTGCTTGGAATCGCACGTGTTCTTTTATCTGGATGACATTTTAATCGTCATCAACAATCTCCACCTGGGAATATCGGAAGTGGTATACATAAAATTGACTGCGTCAAGCCTCATATTAACGAAAAGGATAGTCGTTTTTAATTGTGGTTAGGATACCTATACCAAAGAATGTTAAAAAGTTTGGGAGTTTCGTCAGCACGGTTTTCTGTTAGATGAGATTTTTAACGAACTTCGCCGTTTTGCTAAAACTGTTGACAGACCTGTTGAAGAAGTGCTTAGTAACCGCCCCGATGTCCGAACTGACACATCGGCCTATCGGGGAGCATATTCACTCAGACAATCCATTAGCAGTGAATATGAGAGTTAGGAAGACATATGCCAGAGAACGGTCTGGGTAAGAAGCTAACTCGGATTCCGAAGATTATCTCGAAACGATTGAAAAACTAGGGGAAACCAGAAGACTGGTAAAAGTCTTCAACAGGGGAGGGGGATCAATCAACCAGCCTGAAATCACACAGAAATCGGATGGTACTTACACTGTATCGAAAGCAGAGACTCTCTGTCTCATGCTTGTAACTAACTTACAAAACCAGCTCACAATTAGATGCTATGCCCAAAACTGCACTTACAATTGCGCTCATCACATCGGTCGTGTTACAGTCTGTTTGATAACATCGTACACGACAAAAATTAAAGAAGAACTTATAATAATAAAAAAAAATCAATTGTACTGGTTTATTTTGTTTATTTACTTGAATGCTTTTCAATTAATATGTTGTCCACTCTCCTACATTATCAATAATTGCTTAGAGTCTTCGAGGCATGCTTTCTACTAATCTTAAAGCATAATCTTGAGACAAAGATCTCCATAAAACTCGTATTTTTCGTTATAATTGTTTGACCGTCGAGATCTTCTTTCCTTGGAGCTTTAGCTTCATGAATGCCCAAACATTTTCAATGGGATTTGCATCCGGCGACTGTGATGGCCAATCTAAAAAATCGACGTCATTTTCTTCTTCCCACGCACTGCACAAACGACTGCGATGTTTCGGGTCATTATCTTCTTGCAGTAACCAATTTTCACTTCTTCTTTTAAACCACCTTTAGGCAGATGGTATAAAAAGCCTTCTTATAAATTTTGACCATGTTGGGTGCGTTTAAGTTATTTGTAAACATGAACAAATTGCCAAATCCTTGTTTTGAGAAGCATCCCAAAACGTGCACCTTTGCCGGGTGTTTGACTGGATTAATTTATTGGATTGTGTACACCAGTTATGAGTGATAGGAGTACATGTCCAAAAAGAAGCTTCATCCGAAAAAATAAAGTTGTTGAGCCGTTTTTCTACGTGTTTTTTTGACAGTGGTGGTTTCCTTATTGTGCTTCGAAATTTTACATTATTGGCTAGTAAACGTCTTCGTATCGTATCACAACACACATTTGGACGCCTTTTACGTAAAATCCCTTGTCCTCCACGTAACGATAGAAGTGGATTTGTTTCAAACACGCGTAAAATCATTTTGTCCTGCTTTTTTGTTGTTTTTGGCGTAGACCCACGATCCGGCAAATCATCCACATTTTTAACTTGGGAATAACGGTGCACTCACTTGCTAACAAATGCTTTTGACTTTTTCATGTATTTAGCAGCTGCTCCGTATGACATTTTCGGTCCTTTTGGATGCGTGCACAAGAATACTGCTTCATAACGTGATGCAAACGCGACACTTATTTTAAAATACTTCCGGCTCTGACAAAAATTGAACACTCTTTAAATTTTTTTATTCAAAGCATCTAAGCAGAAAGATTTTTTTATCTGCTAATGCAAATGCCATTTCCAAACCAGTTTTCATAAACGAGTTTTGCCGTATACGATCTTATCAAACGGACTGTATTTCCTTCGACAATTTAAAGTCGTCTGACACCGACCGCATTTATCCAATTATGTTACAAATAAGGTAAAACCAGCTGCTGGTAACTCTTTAGAAAACCTTCACCGGTAGGATTTTACTGGCGTACATGCCGGCGCTACTATGACGCTTATCGCTTTAATCAGTTCTTATGGCTATCTATATTATCTGCGTAAGCAGATAATGTTGCTGTACTGTCTGTTTGATTGTGTCTAGTGGTTGTGTGCTCTTAAGCGCACCCAGCTCGAGACGTGATTGACGATTGTCGCACTAGAAATGAACTTTTAGTCAATCCTCTCAAAACAAAGGCTCTTATTTTTATGAGAAGAAGCAAGCTAAGTGGGCTGAATTGCTCGCCAACTGTCTTTTGACTTTGGTTAGATTAGATTTTACTCTTCGTAAGGAAAACTTGCCTTGTCTTCCAACCGGAGATATACGCAAGCCTGATAGTAACGAACTACATTGTAGAAAATTGGAGGGATAAAACGTTTGCATCTGTAGCGACAGCCAAGCTGCGTTTAGACCCCAACTGGGCCCTCTTATGGTTGATAAGCTAATTTGAAAATAAAAGACTTCAATGAGCGTAGTCGGAAAGCAAAATTCACTGAGTCTTGTTTGAGAACGAGGTCAGAAATTAACCACCACCCTTCTGCTAAGTACTTAAGTGTGCTAGGCACAAGTGTGCCTCTGTCAATGCCCGGCTTTCGTTCACATCAAGGTGCATTGCACGAGTCTCTCGCTATGCGATGTCCGTAAGAGGAATTCCTCCTCTCTCAAAAAAAAAAAAAAAGGGCAGCGGTAACCTAGCTAGTTGAAGTTAGGATACACCCCGAACTGTAACATTTGCCAATTAATACGAGTAGTACGTCAGTAAGAAGCTATGCCAAATAAGTTGGCAATAATTTCAATGGCATGACCCATAAAACCCTCTATATAAGACAAACACTTTATTAAAATAACCCTTAACAAGGTAAACATAGAGTGAATGTATGTAAACGTAAAGCGGATGTGCATATATCATAGGTTTACACGTACATGAATAAATCATAGGCACCAACTGCCTATGCTGATGGTGATTGTAAATTCTTGTGTTTGAATTGAATTTTACCAAATAAAGCGGCCCACCAGCAACTTCTGTCAATAATGGTTCAGCATTTGTAAATATTTATTGTCAATTCCACCTTTCAGTATCGAAGCATGACATCACAGCACTTGAATCGAATTATTTCGTTTTCACTTGTTTGCATTACAATCAGTCTTTTCAATTTTTAAGCTTTGAGACCAACAACGTCTCGCTTACAATTGATTTAATTTTCGGTTACCAACAGAGTTATGATAATTCGGTCTGAGTTTAAGTTTGACTGGTTTTGATAAATCAATATAGTGAAGCTCAAACGTTTGGTGTAGCACATATACGAATTTCACTAACATGATCTCTGTCACTGTATACATTGTCTACTATTGGAAGAACCCAAAGAGACATGCAAAGGAGAAAACAATCTTCTAACAGAAATCAGAAATTCTTTGACGGAACAGAGAAATGAAGACTCAACCTAGACGTAGGTACTGAAACTGCATACGTTCTTACATACATACGTAGCTCACCAATTTAAACACTTTCTTAGATGGTGCTACAGTCTGGGAAGGACCTGTGCCTCGATAAATAAACTTTGTACCGCAGTTATCGTAATCTTTGGCAAATTGCTCCCGTTGCAAATTTTGCGTAGTCCGTCCGAATCAAAATCGAAGACTCCTGGGTTTATACAGTCTACATGTTATTGCCATTTAACGCAAACTGGTGCGTACCTTTTGTTAAGTCGATAAAAGTCGTAGTTTTGCTGTTAAATTCTTTTTGATTGCCTTCAACACCAAAAATCATTTAAAAATAACTTGCGTTCAAAACGGCTTTGGTAAAGTACTCGTATATCGTTCTGCGACAATAAGTAAGAATAGTCTTAGATAGAGTCTAATTAGCACTTCTTGACAATGCCTCATTGCTCAATGGCATTCTTAGGTCAAAAACAGCAAGTGTAACTCTTCATTTGATTTCTAATTGAGATAACCCTTACAAAGTTAACAGCAGAGCCAAGGACGGCGCCATTTTGTATGATTCCATGTCGTGTATCCCTTCTTGTGGATCATACGAGTATATACTCGTAGTATACTTAAATTAGCATTTTTTTTTAGCATAACTCGTTGTTGGCACTTTTGCTACAGTACATGCAAATCTCTCTGGGTTCTATCAATAATGCCACAGTTATCAGTTTTTTTTCTGGGCGTTCCCTTAAAACCGGCGCGTGTGAAGGAAAGTTAGTTAGGAAAGACAGAGATACTCATACTAAGTTAAAAATAGAAAGGTACCGATGTACGTTGGTTTTGAATGTTTGCAGGTTATAATGACTAAGAAATAGAAGGCTTGGCAGGGCACTCCATAAGCGAATTGTTCGGCTAAGGAAAGAATCATGATACGAGTATGTAGGAGTAGATCCGAAAGTGGGCTTCGACATATACTAATGGGCATCCATAACAAGGCAAATGTTACGGTTGTAGGTTTGAAGGGGCGGAATACTACTGATAGCAATAGGACTATGTCAGACAGGAGACATGACGTCGGGGTGTCAACTGACTGTGTGATATTTGAATCACCTTTAAGTTTAATCGCATGGTTTTGAATCCTATCCAGCAAGAGCAAAGACGTTTAGGAGCACCTGACCAAATATGAGAATTGTAGTGCGATTTTGGGCAGATAAATGCCTTTTTAAATATATTGAGTCCAGATCGGAGGAAGTGAAATATTACTAACATCGTTTGAGGAAATCTACATTTTTGGTGACATGGAATATGAAGTCATTCCAACGTAGATTGTCATTGTTACACATACCGAAAGTGGAAAGTTTTCCGATTTCGACGATGCAAATGCCAATTATGGATAAAAGCTAGGTGCTCAAATTTCGCTTTAACGATAGCATACAGCTTTGAGATTTGGATGCGTTCAATTTTGCACTCTGCTGATGGTCCCCCCAATTAGTTACGCTGTTAATATGAATTTGATGAGCTTAGAAAGCTAAGAAATAAATTAGATTAGAGGTAGCAAACCAAAGAAAAATGTCGGAGACAGAACGGAGCCCTAGGGCACACCAGCATTTATTTTATAAATACCAGACTTGAAACCTTTCAAGACAACTTGGATGTAGCATTCCGCTGGAGAAAGGAGTCATTGGTCCTAAATGCATGCATTTTTGACAAAAGCGTGTCTGATGCCAAAACTCTACCAAATGCCTTAGAAATATTAAGTGTAACTTTCGTGATTTTGCCAGATTTTGATGTACTCTTTCGTTGAGACAGACAGTGGACCTGTTGCTACGAAAACCGTGCTACTGTTCATTGCGAACTTTTCGTGTTTCGAGATATAAGGTGTAGTAAAACGAAGTCCATTATTTTTGCATGAAATAGAAGGCTTTATTTAGCATAGTTAGAATGATCCGAATTAGGTCAAATATGCGCGGTTTTGTTCGATAAATTGTTGCCATTTTGAAGATAATTTCATTATGCCTCTTCCATAGAAGCCCTCGTCCCTATTGGCAAAAGACTGGGGCTATCGTTTTTCACAAGCCTCTTTTGAGGCGAATCGTTCTCCATTGACAGGAACAGGTGAAAATCACTAGGTGCCAGATCTGGACTATAAAGTGGATGCATAAGAACTTCCCAAACGGAACTATGGGCGAGTCAATATCGATGTGTGGGGCCTGCCGTTGTCCTGATGGAACACAATTGCTCTCTTATTTTCAGCCGACTGGCTTGAGTTTTCGCCTTACAGAAGAAGAATGTAAAATATGGCGTTTTTTTCGTTTTGCTGGTGTCCATCTTTGAAGTGCGTTCAAACAAAACTGAGTCAGCCAAGCACAAAACTGTTAGTTAGCATTAGTATGCGTCCGATAGGGTTTATACAACGCAAGATACAGATTGGAAAAATAATGGATTTATTTTTGCTACAGCTGATACTCCAAAACCTGGCGATTTTTCAGCACTTCCGTAACACTCGAAAGAAGGTGTTTAAGTTGGACGGGTCTATAGGACTTTTATAGGGACAGGCTGGGCAATTGCGCTCTTCCATCTGCTTGGAAAGAGTTCGAGCGTTGGGATGGAGGATGAGGCAGAATTTCTAATATTTTTGACGAACGACTAAGCATTGTTACTATCTTTGAGACATTCTAGTACGTATTGCCTCAGTTCTTGGTCGTATTGGAATTTCACATGAAGAAAATCATTGAACTCTGGTTCTGGTTACTGGCTCAATTCAACTTTTTTCGGTTTTCCTCTGTCGGGTTAGTATTTCTTTAAGCCTGGCACCATCTTTCCACCTCAAGTTTTTCTTTTGGTCTAATACTCGTACTCCTAATCCGATGAGGGATAAAGGATCAGATTCCAAAGAGGAGTATTATGGCACTAGTTCGTAGCCAAGTACCTCAGATTAAAATGAATTGAGAGTTGTGGACGAATTTCTACCTCTGTTTCACTAAGTGCCAAAGCAGCTGATCTGTATTTACAGATAGGCGTCCATACGCAGAAAAGTGATTACTTCTTCACCAGCGAATATATAAGCACGTAAATAGCTTGACGAGTGGGATCTTTGTGTGCGGGCTGAAGCTTCCACCTGAAAGCAGATTTTGAATACTCCCCGTCTAACTACTATTAAATTTCGTTCATTTTTATAGTTCGCTGTTCGAAATTAGTTTCCTTGACAGCTTTTCTTTTATCAGAAACGTAATGTCTGGAGTAATACCCCGCATTGTCTTCATCGCATGCCTCTCGTGTGCTTTCCTTTTCCGTTGGAGACGCTCGTAGAGCTCACAAGTTACCCTTATTCTTGTGTATTAAGTTTTCACATTAAAAGATTTTTAAACAAGGAGTTGGTGAAGTTCGAACATATGTATGTATGTCCTGACGAAGCTTAGAAGAAAAGAATACAACTACAAGAGAATCTTCAATGCTGAAAGGAGTCTTCTTCAAAACAACGCAATTCCCAAATGCAAGCAAATATCGCAATAGAAACCGATGATTTTTCACCTGCATATTTTCTGAAGGCTTTCTGGGACATCGAAGATACCACTGTGGCGCTGGCAAGCCGGTATGGGCCATGGCCTAGTTTCTTGACACTCATTTGTGTTGCTCATGTTGTCATTTTTTTCACATCTGAGCGGGGCCTACTGTTTATCGCCGAGCCCGAACGGCACTGCTTAGAAGCTGTTTCATAGGCAATTTTACTTTTGGGAGTTTGTCATTGCTTGCCGAAAGAGTGATGGCGATTCGAAAAATTGTTAGCGATGCCGAGGATCGAACCAAGGACCAGCAAGCTAACCATCGCGCCATCGCCACCAACAAGCAAAAAAAAAAAACACCCACACGTAGCCTTTTATATTCCTCAATAAGCTTTTAGGAAACTGCCTATTTAAACTGCCCTAATGATGTCAATTCTCTAAAAACGAATCAGGTTCCCTTAACAAGAATAATCAATCATGTATCTTCCCTCCCAACATATCTTTATGTTATTCGTCAAGAGTCAGGTACTTCTTCTTATCCTTTTATTAACCCTTTCCTCGTTAAACGAACTTATGCGTAACGAGTTTCCCATTTTTACTGCATCGCTGCTGCTCCGCTTATGGGGTTGGCTAATGTCGCAGACCGCAGAACTCGTCTACATAATGCTCGGTCCTGGATCGCTTCAGTGGTAAGCCCCAGGCGTTGTTGCGCATTTGCCATCTGAGAAATCCAGGAATTCTTTTTCCGACCTCGTTTTCTTACAGTTGGAGTGACCGTAGTTGATAGTGCCTTTTTAACCGGATTTTCCGCAGATCTTCTTTGAACGTGGCAATACCAGCTTATTCTATTCGCCTCAAGCTGTTCGGTTACCGAATTCTTTATATGTAGACTTCCTCTTATACGCGTAGATCTAATGCAATCGCGTTTAGTGACTCCACTAGACATCCTTAACATTTTCATTTCCGCTGCCCTAATTTTGTTTTTAAACGCTTCGTACATTGTCCAGCACTGTGAACCGTATATAAGAGCTGGTCTAACAACCGTGGTGTAGAGTTTCCCCTTTAATTTAAGTGGAAATTTTCGGTCGCAAAAGATTCCCGAATTTTCCCGCCATTTCATCCATCCCACACTCACTCTGTGGTTTACATCGTCGTCACATTTCGCTTTCATGTTAACGATTGATCCTAAGTACTTAAAGATAGTGCTTTTCGGAAGAACTATTTCGTCTAACATTATATCCGGAACAGGTCGCAACAGATGCGCAAATGGGCACGTCAAATGCTCCGTCTTTGAACGACTTATTTTAAACCCGTTTCTCTCTGGCGCATTTCTCCATGAATCTAAGGCGTTCTGTAAATCTTCGACGTTATCGCTAAGTATAACTGCGTCGTCAGCGAAGAGAATTGGCGTTACATTTGCTTTGCGCATGCAGTCTTTTAAAAGATAGTCGAATACTACGTTAAAGAGGAAAGGGCTAAGTACGCTTCCTTGATGCAATCCGACATTAACTTGAATTTCTCTCGTTAGTCCAGCAGAGCTTTTAGTCGCAGTTTTTACGTCTTGTATTATTCTAACATACGTTTCCGGTACGTTTTGAGACCTCAGCGCGGCCCATATGAGATCCCTAGGCACTCGATCGAATGCTTTCTCGAGGTCGATAAATACCATGTGTAAATCCTTAGATGAATCTCGGTGCTTTTCCATTATTATTCAGGCTTTGGATAGCGTCCACCGTCGATCTTCCTTCAACAAATCTACACTGGCTATTATCGAGCTTTATTATTTGCCGAAGACGTTCGTTTAAGACTCTTTCGACGATTTTCATTGTGTGTGACATAAGCTTGATTGAACGGTAGTTGTTGCATTCTCGAGTGTCGCCTTTTCCTTTGTACGAGTATAATGGACCCAAGAAGCTACTTCTCCATTGATTCGGCATAGGTTGTCCATATTTTAATTTATTTAAAAGTTTCGATAGCCAAACGCTGCCGATCCCCTCCATCTTCGACCAAAACTCTGATGGAATGCTGTCTGGTCCCGCCGCTTTCCCCCGCTTCATTTTTCCGATTGCTATACTTATTTCTTCGATTGAAAAGTCCGAAACTATCTCCTCGAATAGACCAGCTGTCGGCACGATATCACGTGGAAACTGTTTGTTAAGCAACTCCTTGCAGGTCACAAATTTCCTTTTCATTTGTTAGTAAGCGACCGTCTGCGTTTTTGATGTATTTCGACGAGGTTATTTCCGTTGAATTTTTTCTCCTCTGTGCAGCGAGCTTAAAAATATTTGGCACTTTAGTATTGTACGACGTTTAAACTTCTTGGATAGCTTGTCTTCTATCCGCCGATCGTGAGGATATTTGTTCCAACTCCTGGTACAGGTTTTCCGCTTCTGCCGCTCGAGTTCGAGCCAGGACTTTCTTTGCGATCTTTTTAAGACGCTCGTATTCAAGAGCCAGTCGAGCTTTTTCGATATCGTCGCTCCGATCGCATTTTGTCCACGCTTGGAATGCACTATTCTTGTCGTTTCGTGGCCTCCGCTGCTACAGGTGATAAGATGTCGTTGATGTTTAATAAACATTGTATTTAAGACGGTTAAGCCGTAAGCCCTACACGCTACAAGGATGTCTTCGCCAGCTGAATTTCTGGTTCCAAAGCCTTTACCGCCGTGGCAGTCCTCATAATCAACATTTGTTTCTCCGACGTGGCCATTTAAATCTCCGCCTATGAAGAGCATCTCATCGATAGGTATATTTCTAAGCAAATTACCGAACTCTGACCAAAATGTATCTTTTTCCGATTGGTCGCATCCATTTTGTGGAGCGTACGCGCTAACAATGTTCCACGTTTCATTGTGTATGACGAATTTAACACTCATCAAGCGGTCGCTTATTTTCAAGATACCAACGATGTTGTTTAGAAGATCCGCTGCAACAACGATTCCAACACCGTTTCGTCCATTGACCGTTCCATGGTAGAACATCTTAAATGCCTTAGTTTTTAAATCTAGAAAACACGCTTTATTTCCTGTATTACACCACTTCGTTTCCTGTACGCACAGGATTTGTAGAGTTCTGCGACGCATAATCGCTTCCAGTTCTAAACTTTTTGAGGTCATCGATCCGACGTTCCAACTTGCAAACCGAAGTTTATGAAAATATTTTGGAAACTTCATTTTGCCCGTCCCCGGAATCCGTCGGGCTCTGACACAAGCACTTCTGCTTGCTATTAATTGCGATCATTTCCATGAAGTGTATCTAAAGTTTGAGTGGTTTGACACTTGTATGCTCTTTTCAAATTGAATGACTGTTCTTTTACCCCACCTGTAGTCTCCAGACGTGGTCACAGGCTCATTTTTGGTGTCATAGTTGCCTGTATATGATCGGTGTCCCATTTAGCCGCCTCTTACGACAAGCTGGGACGCACTGCGGCACTATTCTTTATCCGATGCCGCTCGGAATCGTCAAGAGTCAGGTACATCAATCTCATTCTGAATAGCAAACAGAGGTGATTAGGTTACATTGAAACAGAAAAGAACTAGTTGTGCCTAGTCAAGCGCCTACGGATCCAACATCTGGGTCATAGTGAATGGATATCCCTGCTCTGGCCCAAAGAATCCTTGAATCAATGAGCGCAATAGTAGAGGATGACCGCATACAAGCTGGCGCATGGAAGTGGAAAAGGCGAGAGATGATGCTAATCGAAGGGGGTTATATTGGTAGAAGCCCAAGTAAGTAAGGAAGACAACGGCAAACTTTGACATGATGGATTAGTTTAGTGGAAATGGCTGAACAATTTTGGGAGAACTGATATCTTAAAACTCTCAAATGTAATCACGGGCGGTATACTATTTAAACCTACACATAGTTCAGTACTCCTCGCTGTATACAGAACCTACAATTTAATTGCTGTGTTCTATCTCGTAAGGATTTAAGGCCATAACATATTCATTAAGAAAATGGAATGGCTCCAGTGCCAGTTAGACCTACATATGTCTGTCATATCACGATGTACTGGAATCAGGACATCTCAAATGAGGACCTGAATAAGATCTCAGTGCAAAATTAAAGTAAAATAAAAAACTAGGTTCTACAGGAGAACTGAATCCTACCACTTCCGACAGCTGCAATGAATATATAAATATTCCAAATGTATCATCCAACTTACCAAGAAACAAACTCAAGAATTCACAGTGTGCCTTTCCCAGAAACGCCACCCTCAGTCTATTTGTTTATTCTATTTACTAATCACTAGTTAAACACACATTTCTATAATGGCAATCGCTTGTCTCATCAAATAAATTCTATTTACACAAACCTCTAATCGCCAATAGATGATTACATGACAACACTATGTAAACACCTGGGTAACGATATCTTATCAAATGTGTTACGCCCGGCAGGTATTTCCGAAATTGGCACGTAAACCAGTCCTATTAAGTCCACTGGTCTTAAACCAATCGATCACCGATAACAAATTCCAATTGAAGTACTGGCTAAGCTCGTTGCATTTGGCCAACATAAAACATTAACACAACTGACTCACTAACGAATCGACGATTGACGTTGGGAAGGGAAAATCACGTTTGCGATGGCATACACAATAACGCGATCATAAAAAAGTTTTCCTCAATCCCATCAGCAACTGTAATATGAGAAAAGCAAAGAAGTATCGACTTACCACAACTTTTAACGTCCTAAGTCCATCACGTTTCACGTAAACTATGGTCGCAAGCCCCTTTGCTAAAGCAATCTGTTGATGAAAATTCAAACAAATAACCAACTTATACTAACTATTCCGGTAACGCCACTACGTAACGAATGATGCAAGAGTATTGCCGAACCACTGGAACAACCACTAACTCAAACACAATACAAGAACCCATCCAAGCAACATCGAGAAGGTCTAACTACCTATACAGTAGATCTGCAGTCGTTCTCGCCCCTTTGGCCGGGTAATTAACACTTGAAACTGTGGAGCAAACGTACTGGACCGCAATTTCACACTCACCGGCTAATGATTTTCAAAAAGTTTACTGACCCAGTTACACGGATTCTCTTCGATTCAGAGGAAACTTTCTTGTAACCCACTTGTTGGATGGTGACAAACGACAATGGCTATCAATCGATTGCCAATGTTAAGGTTATACCATGGAAAACGCCAGAAATAGTGTTTTAATTGGATTTGGAATCGATCGATGGTTGTTTCGAGCAACTGGTTATTTCAGTGGTGTGGCTTTGTTTACATAGAATCAGAAGACAAACTCACCTCTGCCTGAAGCTCTTCAAGTGTACAGTCCGGCGGGAGGTAGGAAAGGTGTTCGTCTGATGTAAGAATTTTGCGAAGGACCGCTTCGGTGGCTTGACACAGTGCGTCATGTTCGTCCAAAGGAGGTGTTGGTTTTTGTTTGGTTTCGGGAGGTTTTTTTGACGAGCGACGACGATCGGATGAGGAACCGGTTCTGGAAGAGCTCATAATTGGAGGTGCACACGAATGTAGTGATTAAATGTGTGTGGATATTCGGTGGTATAAATTTGAAGAACTTGTTTTGCAATGAATGGACAACTTTGTTTACTTGGAAACTACTGAAAACCGCAAAAATCAACAAAAAATACAATTTATAGCAATATCAAACTACAAAAACTGACAGTTCAACGAATACGTTCCACACAATACACTGAACTGTCAGGGACATGCGCAAATAACATAAGTGATGCCAGACCATATTTTAGTCGAAGCTCCTTAAATGTTAAAATGTATTTATAAATTTGGACTCGAAAGTCACCATGCAATACCCTTCATCAGCATCTTGTGGACACACATATAAGTATGTTTTTCTAGAATTTCAGATTTCTTTTTTGTTTAAATAAAACACAGGAAAATTATTAGATTTTATAAATAGCGGAAATAGTTTCGAGCATATGTTTGCTAAGGATGCCCTTACAAAGCGCCCGCTAATATCGCTTGTTACTCAAACACTTTTTTGCTCCAAAGCGTCAAGTAATGACTTGGCGTAACTTCATGGAATGTAATACAATGGGTGTAAATCGCACGATCGTATTGGCCAAGTAACGTGTACATTTACTGAAATGACTTTGTTGTCAAGATGTATTTTCAAAAGCGCCATTTGAGTTGGTAATGTGGGCTGGAGCACCACCCTTTTGGAACCACAATTCTTCCATTGATGTCACGCAAATCATCGCACCATACTATATATTAATTGACTTTTACTTGTGCTTCGTCATCATTTTCCAAGAAATAACATTTTTCTGCACTCTTTGTTCTAAAAATAGACATTTTGCTAGGTCGCGGCTTTAGCTCTTGCACCAATTGGATCTTATAAGCTTTGATATATAGATTTTTAGCTGCCTCCATTAACGCACACAAAGTTAGCTAAAGTTCCCTTTCACTTACATATGTTCGCTACCGAAGATAAGATCGTCCAGTATCGCGCCTTGAATTGAAAACTTTAAACGCAGAGGCGCTGTTGTCTATGAGCTGAAGTTGACCTAGCCATCTTAACCAGGTTAGACCAGCTATTCTGAAGAAGTCAAATCGCTACCAATCAATTGATTTTAAGCCAAAAAAAGCGATTATGAATAGCAGCGATTTTATCCAAATAAATTTTGAAAAAAAAAACAAACGTATCGCTTTATTTAAGTCCTTTTCTAGCATTCAAAGTTTAGGTCTTGACATTACTGATCTTAACAGTGCAAGAAGTATTTTCCATCGTTGTCCTGGATAGTCGACTGAGCTTGGCAGAGATGCCAGAACTAGGCATGGCTATGTATAGTTCACCTCTTTAGATATTGTCATATTCAGCTTGACATATATTAATAGGTGGTGTCTATCAATTTATGAGTCTTGAGTCTTAAGGCAACTTCTATAGTAGTGTGAACATTCTTATAGAGCCCGATCGGTCTGCAGACCAAGGAGCTCACGACTTATTTCTCTGTAGTTGACGTAGTTTAGGAGACATTTTTCCTTAAGGACTAACCAAACAATGCTGAGGTTCTATTCGTTGTGTATGCTGTCATTGACCCTGAGTTTAAGGTGAGTTCTTGTATTTATCCTTTGTGCAGAAATCAACTGCTGCTTGGCAGCTACACCATCGAGTCCAACAGCCTTGTTTTTATAATATATGAGAGCATCTCTTCAGGCCTCGAACGAGCACTTTTCGTGATCTTTCTTGTTTTGTCTGAGGAGCTTATGATCTTTCCTCCTTTTCTGCTTTCTGAACAGAAAGCACACACCCTGTATGGGTAATGAGGAATCTAACCAGAACTGCAAATATATGAAAACCTCTTCTTTCCACTGTGGAAAGGTAAGGGTGACTCCAGAAACTGTAACTGTCTCAGCTTATGTAAATTAGAAAAGGCTAGTCGTTAAGTGAAAATATCTATTACCAACCATTAAGGTTTGTTTCGAGTAGGATACAAATTTAAAACATTTGGTGAAAAACTGCAACAACTTAACATATTTTGTAGAATTGCCCAGGCTTAAATATTTACAAGGTGGCGCAAAATTAATCATCCAATTTTTTTGAATTCCTTTTTCACTAAATAAAAAAAAATTATTTTGGGTGATGGAAATCTTTATTTGGATCCTAACAACTTTTTTCGTTAATGGAAAAGATGATATCCGCCAAGTGGCTGCCGCAAATGTTGATACACATTTTTGCCCGTTTTATCGGATTTTTCATGACTTTCCGCAAGATTTCCGGTGATAACTGTTCGCTGTTATTGTCTGAGGCATGTTGGCATAAATCTGCGACTTCAAGTAGCCCCAAAGAAAGAAGTCTGGGATGGTTAAATCGAGCGATCTTGCTGGCCAAGGAAATCACCAAAACGGGAGTTTACGCGAGCTGCAAAAGTTTCCTTCACAATATCCACTGTGTGTGCGGTTGCACCGTCTTGTTGAAACCACATGTTCATCAAGCCCTGCTCATCCAATTCCGGCAGTAAGAAGTCATTTATCATGGCCCCGTAGCGTTCGCCAGTAACAGTGACCGTATTCCCAATAGCCTTCTTTAAAAAAAATACGACCCAATCACTCCTCCCGCGTGAACGCCGAACCACACAGTGGCTTTGAGTGGATGTAATGGCTCTTTGTGCACCACACGCGGATTTTTAGTGCTCCAGAAATGAAGATTTTGCTTATTGACGTAACCGCTTAAGTGGAAATGCATTGCTTGTATGTTTGCATACTGCAGCTAGTTCGCCATTTGCAAAAATTATAAAATCTCCCTATAGGATGATTAATTTTGCGCCACCTAGTATTTGGTTTCAGCATAGTAAAACAGAACACTGGTCATATAGTGAAGCCTCTTAAGAAGCAGATAGGAACGTAAATATTGCCAAGATTTTGAGGACTCGATAAAAGAGTTGTCTTAACCCACCCAAAGATATGGGCTGTTCTTGTTTTCTCGATTTTTGCTCTCTCGATATGAAAACGCGTCAGCACATCTCCAGTTCCTCTGTATTGCCTGGAATTCAGCTATAGTGAACCGAAAACCTCAAATGTCTTAGCCCCTAGATGGACACAGACTGTACTAGCCTTTCAGAATTTTCAACTTGGAGTTCTGTTTTACCCTAAGAGTTTCATTTTCTATAATATATCGCAGCTGTGCGCTTGAAGGTAAGCATTTTTAACTTTAGCTTAATCCAAAATTGATCTTGTTTACTCACTATCGTTCAGGTTGTTATTTTCATCGTCCTTCCTTTTTGGAAGTGAAATCTGGGATAGCCGCACCTTTAAATTTAAGCCGGACTTGCCCCTTGTCGATTTGTGCTCTTTGTAGAGCTGTGTATCCACGAAATTCAACTACAGTCCACCCGAACTATTTCGGATGTAGCGCCAATGTCTAGTGTACATGGCTTCTAACGATTTTCGTCTATTAGAACTGCATCCTTTTTTGGTTGCAGCATCGCATTTATTCAGGTTAATGTGCGCGAAATAGGCCATCGATAGAGGGAGTGTTAATTATTTTTTCTCTTCTAAAAGATGAATCCACTTAAGTGGGTGTCAATTCCGCTTATATGTTCTTGTTAGCATCGCCGTAGAAGGAACAAGGCTCTTCTTGCGGCGTACGCTTGCTTGACGCCTTCTTCTTTACTTCTACTGCTCGACAAACTGGACTGGCAAGTCGATACATGTCCATTTTGATAAACTTCACCCGAAGTAAGCTGAGCTTCTTCATTGGTCCCTCCATATTTCTACTCCAAAATGTCCGAGCTAATCGAATCAGATATCAGCTACGCTTTTCAGTTCCATACAGAACTGAATATATGTCAATGGTAACTATAGATAAGATTTATCAACGAGTAATGAACCGAGAGTGCCACGATACCATTGCCTGCTATGGTTTCAAAGTAAAAGGTCGTGATTTGCTTTCTCAGCTTAACATACACATTAGTCCAGCAAGACTTCCTTCCGTATACAAATTAGATTTGCTGCCTCCAAACGTCAACTCAACAAGAATCTATCCAAAATAGAAATCATATCAAATGGGATTCGAATGTCGTCTTACAATTTAATTAACTTACTTGGTAGCACGATCTCTCGCCAATTATCTCCTGGGCTCAAAGAAACAACATTTGGTAAGAGCAGCTCTGCGTCTGATGTCTGCTGTTTTATCGTTGCTCCTAGTTATTACAATGCGAAGGTAATCGAAGTCTTGAACTCCTTCGAAGGGACGTTTTGTTTGAAGTTTTTAATGAAGGCATGTAATTTGTTTTGCCCTACCTTAGGGTCAGATCCATTTTGGTCGCTTCTGCCATTAATGGCGGGCTGTATTCGTCCAATCAAAACAATGTCAGCCACATAAATACGAAATATGCGGTTCTAAAGTAAGTCGTACCACTGGATGATCAGTGAATTTGCACGATTGTTTAAAGCGAAAGTACTTAGAAAGTCACATGATAATGGCTCGTCTGGTCTAAAGCCCTTCATCACATTAAATCTCTCGATCGATTCATTACCGAACCTGATGGAGGAACGAGGATTTTCCATGATCAACTTGCACAACCTGAAAAGTTTGGAAGGGATGTCAAAACTAGCCATAGCGTTATATGGGTTGACAAATGGTGAGATTAAATTCAAAATCCCCATTGAATTGATGTCCGAAACTGTCTGAAACATATGGACTAGCTAGGTTGTTTGTGAATGATTTCAGACACTGAATAAGAAAGAAAAGAGGCTTATTCATCTATTGTTGAAGTTGCGAGAAGGGTCTACTTCAATATAGGTAGACATGTGCTCTATGGAAATGCGATTCTCTGTCGTCTCTTCCCGATCACAACGAATCAGCTTGACAGCGATATTTTGACAATTTTTGCCGTTATAAAATACAATCCGCAGATGCGGTCTAACTATATTCTCAGCACCGTCTTTGGCTCTACTACTAGTGGGACAGGTTCAGCCTTGCAAGCCCCCAGTCTGGCATTGAAGCCGTGCCATACAAGGGATATTCTCTAATAAAACTTGAATGTCATCACCAGAGCAGCACCTCTCCACTTTCTTTTGTTTTGCTTGCGACCAAACTTGCCCTTCGATGAAACGTAGCTCCTTGGCTGCTTATAGCTACCTACCATTGATGTCGAACTAGAGGTTCCTTTGTGGCGGCACTTTAAAAGCAATCACACCAGAAACAGCTTCTCTGATGGTTCGTTGACAACATTCCTATTGGTGTTCTACAGTTTTTGTGTGAGGGCAAGTGCTTTGAGTAAACTTGAAGGAAAAGCAATTCGCAAAGTCCTAGAACCCTTTTGCGATTACAGCTTTTTCGCGCCAGAGTTTTGGTGTCTTACTTGATTCTATTGTGTAAATGCTGGTTCTTCAAATTGAGATATTTAGAATTCTGGAGAAGTTACTAGTTTCGAGTGTAATATGATGAATCAAGTTGAGGATTGCCGCATTTGGCAGTATTTATATAGACGAGCTAGTCGTATATAGAAGCATATCTCGTTTTGGCATCCATGTTTCTGTCGAAATAGGATTTAAATAAGCGATGTGCTGTCATAGAATTTGTTTAATCTTGGAAGAATAGTTCAAAATAGTTCAAATAGGTCAACGAGGGACAGACCAAGTATATGATGTAACACCGACATCTCGGCCAAAACGTCACCTTCGACAGATATAAGGTAGTTAAGGGCTTTGTCTACCTAGGCTCCGCTATATAAATAAACCAGCATTGAGATCAAACGAAGAATAACTATTGCCAATCGCTGCTTATTTGGCCTACGAAGGCGATTGACTAGCAAAGTCCTCTCTTGAACAACGAAAGAGGCCCTTTGTAAAACCTTATTAATCCCGCTTTAGCTCTATGGCGCAGATGAGAATAGATAACGGCGCTCTTGGCTGCTTCGAGAGGAAAATTATTTGATTGATTTTCGTTATCATCTAAATAGGCGGCGTGTGGAGAAGGAAAGCAATGACGTACTGTAGGCGCTGTATAGCGACATCCAGTTAGAAAGAAAAGTAAATATCCAACGATTGAGATCGCTGGATCATATAGGGTGGATCGACACCAGCGCTCCTGTCCGAAGAGTCTTCCAATCCGCCCCTGAGAGAGATAACTCAGTAGCAAAGCTTATGTTCAGTCTAGAAGGTCATACAATTCATCTTTGATGCTATAGGAGCACGAACGCAAGCTATGTTTTTATTTCGGTGTTCGATCTGGATGTGGGTTACTCTGAAGCATTCGCTAACATACCGATAGTTTAGACTTTTTGCTTCAGGCTCCCTTGAAAAGCAAATTTTGCATCCAAGAAACCGTGGTCTTTGTAGAAGTCGCTGTAGTACAGAGAAGACGTATTTTTTTGATTTTTGCCCACCGACTATTGCAGTTCTTGGATATGCTCTATTAGTGTGTTAAAGTTTATAACACTCTGTGTGTGAAGCCCAAAAGTAATTGACCCTATGGCGTTCGCTGCAGTCGTAAACATTATTTCCGTCTATATCAGAGGCTGTTGGCTACTCGTAAAGTCTTTTGTGCAGTAGCAAAATTATTCCCACGCACAACCCCCAACCTTGAAGACTAGGTTCTACACAAAAGCTTTGGATATAAGGGTCTAACTAAATATTCCAGTGCATGTAGCCTCGCTGAGGTAATCACAACTGTGGTTGACCTATTCAGGTTTCTTATACCGCCACTTTTACTCCAAAGTTCCGGCACAATATATGGGATTCATCTCCTGCCGTCCTAATAAAGAACAAGTTCCCTAGATCGAACACACTCCCATTCCTTCAAATACTAGGCTCCCTTCAAATGGAGGGTATTGATTTAAGAAAGCTTAAGTGCATACTTCTTCATAAAACGCTTTGCCACTTACATTTCAAAACCAAACCAAAATCCTTCCCCCAATCGCTCTCAGAAATAAAACATCAATCTGTTGTTCCGCTAGAGTAGCTAAAACTTTATTTTTGTAATTTTTTTATGTATAATCATTATTTATGTTCTAATGTGTAACATTAGCAGAAATTGATAAATTTCAAGTTGCAATTTGTGTGTGTGTTTTTGTTTTTTTTTTTAAATAAATTCTTTACACTCAGCTTTTTGTGTCGAAATGTTTGCATGGACTTCAAAAACCAAGACACATTCGATGTTAATTGTGGCTTTTGAGATGTTGTTTTCATTTTTTTTTCGTTTTTTTTTTATCAATAATCAAAGTAACTAATTCTATTTGCAATATTTACATTATATTCAAGGATACTTAATCTATTTTTTGTAATTTTTTTTCAAAATTGATTCAATAAAACGTACAGATCTCGTCACAACAAAGAGTCCTTGGCATGGTTTCAGATACTTTTAAAGAAACCATTGCCGTGGAGCCTTAAATTGTATAGGTAAAATAAAAATACAAAATTGTGTTGCTGTTTTGTAGAAATTCCTTACGTTGATACGAATAATACTGCAGCGTAGAAGGACTCCAAATTTAAGTTAGATGGTAGTGCAAGGATAACAAATTTATTTGTTGTTCCATTGAATCGAAGTAGCTAAGGGTTGATTCATTTGCGAATGGAAAAAAACCCTCTCTGGTGCTTGCATCCAATGGGTAAATTGCATTTGTATCCTTTTGTCTGCTCTTAATTGTGTTTCTCGCTCTTTCTATCGAAATGTCCTGCCAAATCCAAATCAAGGACGAACAGTGAAAAGCAAAATTCAACACACAGCTCCTGTCCAATGTGCACCGTGCTGAACACTCAGGCGTATGTGGACTCTTGCGCTTCGAGTCACCTTCACACTTATAGTACATACGCGTGTGTCCTCAGCGCGGTGGCTGTATTTGTAAGGGAGTGGATGAAGTGCATTCCTGTGCGCTGCTGCCGAGGGGCTGGTCAGGCTCCCTCAACAGCCAATGAAGTCGGCAGGAGATTTGGATAAAGTCACTGGCAAATGAATGCCTTGTGTTTTCATTGGAGTCTTTTGGCTGCAAAGTACCTAAAATGAGAAGAAATAAAAAAGAAAATTTGCAATTAGATGAAGTTTTCTCATGTGTTGGGGTAATACAATTTTAAAATTCGTTCGATAAGTAACTGTTGGCAACTGTGAGCCATTCTGAAATAATAAAATATGATAACTGGCTTCTTTGTCAAAAGTAATCTGGACATCGTGATTCATATATGTTAACTCAAGCCTTTAGGGTTAAACTGGACCATTCCTCTTCAGAAATAGGATGTAGATAGTTTAAAAAGACAATAAGAACCAAATAACTGTACTACTGACTTTAAGCAAAGGTTTTTGACTCATAGCATCAACTTCCACCTCCCACCTTCTATGTGCAATGAGCTGAATATGAACAAGAGCTTAGTGAAGCTTCATTTTTATTGTGAAGTCAAACCTCAAGTCTGATGGGATAGAGTCCTCATTTAGGGTCATTGATGTTTGCGGGAATTCACAGCAATATACGAGAGCACTCCTATAGCTCGAGATCCTGAAAAATTGAGCTGAATTTCTATTTACCGTCCAAGCTGGAGCAGTTTTGTTATCAAGATTTGACTACTGCAGTTATAATGAAAAATGACTAAGGAATTTTACTCCCTTGCGTCCTTTAACTTTCCTTAGAATTCGGTGCCGATGCCACCGAAAGCAATAATGAAGCTCATTGTTTCCAGAAGGTTAGGATTTATCGTGCTCGTATGATGCAATCCGAATGCTTTGGGACAAGAACATGTTCTGAAGCAAGATACAGTGCATACAGTGCTGAAGGCAACCATCTTTTGAACCTCATACTATCGTTTCACTTTATTACCAACAATGTCGGTTCCAGCCAGTGAAAGGAAAAAAGCATGAAACCGAGTCGGTTCCATCTATATATAGTATCAGAAGTTTCAATGTCAGAAAATGGGTACATTGAAGGCCTCGAAGTGGACCTTGCTTAGGGGAAAAATTCAGTTAAAACCAACTACCTAGATCTGGTTTAAAGAGGATGCCAAATCTATCAAAATGTCACTTTTATTTCCAACGAGAAGGTAGAGCAAGCTTTTCAAATCTTTAACAGTGTCCTTACCAAAAGAAGCCTGCAGTTGCTCATTTCATGGTATATGGAAGTTCTGTAGCGACTACGTAAGGGAACCAACAACTTTTTCACAAGTCCTTTGAGGCACATTTGAAATATAATCTTTGTTGGCAGAAATATAAATAATATAAAAAGTTAATTCGGATTCCAAAGTCGACAAAAAGTAGCAAATCAAGACTTGGAACACTTCACCACTTCGATGGCGTATACACTGATTCAAAAGAAAAATCTAACTTTTCACGTAAACAGATCAGAACAGCTCCTATTACAAAAGCTACAATATTTGTTGCTGATACGAGTATTTTTCATCGTATCTGGTTACGGAAGAGATCAGAAAATACGCTGTTGTGTCCATTGATGGCTTCGAGTCGACAGGTACTGATCGCATAAGTTATGCAACAATCTACACAGCACTCAGACAAAGAAATAATCCATTGAACTCCTTGTATGTTTACCATCACTTTCACAGCAAGCATCACAGGATGTTGTATCGCTTATGCCCAGCACATTCAAGTTTAGTGCCCCTTCACAACCTCAGTAATCAATCTGCAGTCATGTCTCGCATTCTCGAACTAGCGAGATGATGCAGCAAGGCTCTAAGCGCAGCACTGAGAATCCAAATGCTTCTGGTTTTCGCGATATAAATAATTCGATGCCATTAGAACTCCGTTCTTCTCCGTATGAAAGACAGACGCAAGGGTTCCTAATGAGAAGTGAAATCTTACTTTGTCGTCCTCAAGAAAGACACCAGCGCAGCATCCGATATCGAACTTCTGACTTCATTTCTCCGAGGTCTTAGGAAAGGTCGATTTCCTATTTTTTCCGCACCAGTAGTTTTAATATCATTGCAGAGACTTTCGATGTAACATGTTTAGTTTATGGAAGCGTTTCCGGGCTGACACCCAAATAATTCTCTTCTTTGGAGACTTAGACGGTGATACCTTGAGGTACTAGATGAGTCAAACCATTTACACCCTTGCAAGGTCTTCCGCATTTGAAGGAGTGTTGCATTGCAGACAGAAGATGCATTCACGAGGCACATGATTTTAACCATTCTTTCCATGCTCTACAAACTGAAGAAAGTCCGATTTTCGGTATTAAAGCTTCTCTTTCTGTATGTATGCCAGTGCTAAGCTATCAGTTAAGATTCGCTTAAAAGCTACCAGCAACTGATTTATACCTATTTCTAACATAAGTGAGTGCCCTGTTATGGGAAGTTATCAAAGTGGCGTCATTAATCACCACAACCTATAAGATACACCAACTACTACCTGTTGTGTCGTTTAACTCACTAGTAGCTCCGTAATCAGGAGCTGGTTGTGAGTTCGTTCTCATTAGGTTACCTGCGAAGTGAGCCTTAAGTATGAGGCGAAGAATCTCCACTTTCGACTCAGTGCAGGCACGTTACTCCAAGGAACGGGCAAACTGCAAGATTGCTTTCTAGAAAGACATGCCATTTCAAAACATCTGGTAAGGATGGGTGTAGAGGGACTACTGTTTGACTTTTCGAATTTTTCCTTAAATCGTGTTCAGTTCGTTTCCTGCGAATTCCTCTTCTTCTTTAACAAGATCTGACATGGAGGTCTCTGATAGTGCTTCAGTCCTTTGTATCAAGACAATAGTATCAAGACAATAGTGTACGATGACTTCCATTATATGGTATTTAACAAAAAATACAAGATCAAAACGATTGTTAAAAGGAACACACTTGCTCCCTAAAACAATTCGTAAAAAGAGAAGTCAAACAGCCATCCCATTCAAGTTTCTACTCTAGTTTACCCATCGCGGAACTAGAAAGCAATGGTCTACCGAAGTCTATGCTAGAGTATGGGTTATCTTGTTGGTTAGCTATTCTTTCAATAATCTGAAACTTCTTCAAAATGTCTGGTTTATACTCTTAACAGTTCAATCATCCACTCTTCAACATATGCAGATGATGTATCGGTTGTAGTTGTCGGATTACCATATACTAAACAGAGGGTTGCTCCTTAACACACCATCGCCACCGTTTGTTTCCCCAGGGCAACAAGCATATAGGTGTGTTCCTGAACAGCAAAATTCGTTGCCGCTTCAAAAAGAGGATCTCCTTGATCTTAACGGCTATGATAAGACTAAATCTATCTTCACGATAGATTCATTGGCATTCACATTGACGTCACTTTCCAAAAGAACCATCAGCAAACGTCCACCGAGCATCACAGGTGCCCAAACCTGTGACAAACGGTGGCACTTGACTTCTAGCGGTAAATCGAACGTTCAAACTTTCGTATGACCCTTCCGTTAATAAACACGTTTACTTTGTTTGTTTACGAACTGTCCGATTGGGAAATTTTTCTCATCAGAGGACACCACATTCTGCAACTGGTCGCGTTCGTGTAAAAGGAAAAAAACTCCTTTCCTCAATCGAATGTCTCTCTTATAAGGCTTTAGTTTAAGCTTATCTTTCAACATCTGTTACATGACTGTCCTTGATATCTTCAGTTCAGCATCAATTTTTCTGCCACTCTGTTGAGGATTTCATTCAACTATAGTCTCACTTAAAATCTACTTTTGGCTCTGATGCATTTTTTTCGATCACCACCATAACGTTTTGCTACACTGCCAGTATTATTGTAGAGTGTTAATGTGATACGAAAGATTTATTGACATAAGGGTGATGGCAGACTCTAACGATAGCAACTTGTGACGTTCCACTCAAATATAGCGCTATCACACTATGAAGTTGTTCGAATTCAATAACAAAAAAAAGACATTCCACGAAACTAAGTCGCAAATGCTTCTGCACGCTGACAGTGAAACCAACTGTCATTAGGAGAAACATTGACGCAGTTTTACCAATTGCTTTAGAAGTTACAGCCTTCTGAAGTTGGTTGCAGTTCAACTGAGCACCCCTGATAGTCAGTTGGTTAGGGATTGAACTTGCACGAAAATGGTGTGCATCAATGCTTTTTTTCACCTCACTCTTGATTACATGAAGGCTGCTCGGTTGATTAAGGACTTAACGCACTTATCAAGTTTTCTCTCCCTAAACTCATATCAAGGGCTGAGTTCCCAAAGCAATATTCGATTTTAAAAAAAGTGGTGTTTGATACGACTTGCACACTCATGTGATATTGTACACCTACGTGCTGTCTGCCGCCTAATATTCTGTAATTTAATTAGATGCTCACGGATGTTTAAAAGACCGATCTTACATGCAGCGTTGGGACCTTCATGGAAGTCGACTATCTTAGATATCACTTTTCATTAGATCATCTTCTAAGAGGAGGCATACACAATGAACTATATTACAAAGTCCTTACAGATAATTTTTACTTAGAGGCTATGCAAATGTGCAAGGCTTCCCTGAATGCAATCAGAAGTCTGAATACAGTAATTCTTACCTAAATCTTAAGGTTTGAAATAGGATCACACAAAGTTAAATCGTCGAGGAAATGTTTAGTCAAGCCTCAGAGATCTGTATCCACATTATACTGCTAACGTCCTCTGTAAGGATTTCCACTGGCTAATGGATTTCGTGTGTGTACACACTTCCACAGCCCTTCGCAGTCATCAAGTCTTTAGACCGCTTTCGGCATCTTAAAGAGCACCACGCTTTTGCAAACACATAGTCGTTAGTTTTCTAGGCTTCATTGACACTATTTTCAACATTGCTGAGCTGCGGTTGTCTAGCTAACACCCGAAGAGGGCTGTAAGTACCTTGTCCTACCTTATGTCCTTTTTACTACTGTCAGTGTGGTAAAGAGTTTGTTACTAGCTAAGGCAATCAGTTATCTACAGACAAGCACGTACCATGGGCTTAAGCTATATCTGTTTCTAGTTACTTATACATTAGCAGATACATTAGGTTAATACACGTACACATCATTTGCAGAGGGCATCTTACCTGGGAATAAGGCATGCACTCGTAGTTTATGTACATTCTATTGAATGTACCTATACTAACTTTCCGAGTTCAAGTAGTTCAAACATCATAATTTGCTTAGATCCTTCAATAGATTAAATAATCTTTTGTACTGAGGATCATTGAAGTCTATAGGTACTTCGGACTCCCACTGCCCTTTGTTAAACGACTTCTTATTTAAAGAACTGAGATAACCATCAGGATACCCAAGTTAATAGAGCGATCTCTGGAGATTTTGACTTGACTACTTTATCAAAGCTTTCCACACTGGCAAAAAGAATGTAGAGCACTGGAAAAATCATTCAATTGCCTTTACGTCAGTTCTTATTGTATCTTACATATTGCCTGCTCCAAATTGCTCGTATCCCAGCAAACCATTTACGCAATCGAACATTTCCTAATTGATAGTGAATTTCTGTTGTATAATGCAATTTTCCTCCGCTGCCATCCTTTTGCATCAAAACAAAAACATCAACAAAATGATTATAAATGATATATATACGACGAAAAACCTAAATGAAAAGATTCACTATCCTAAGCAATATCTTCTGTTTATCTCAAAGATACTCGTACATACTCGTACATTCATTTTTATTTTTTCTCGATCTTCAGTCATCTTAGACGAAAAATACGAATACTCGGCGCATATAACTCAGTGTCTGTGTTTTAATTATAAATTAGTAAATACACAAAATACTAAAACGAAAAAAAATTCTACTACATATATACTACAAGTAAATATATACAGCCACCCGTACATATATTAGGTTAATGATGCATAAACTCACGGCATATACTTGTATATCTTGTATCTATTTGTACGCGCATATAGGAGTACATAGAATAGAACGTAAATTACGAAAATAAACGGCGACGTTCTTGCTGAGCGGCCTGGGCTAAATAAAAACGTCTCTCGAATATTCCGCTGCCGAATTTACGACTTGAGATGTGTTTTTGAATGTAAGAAGGGCGGGGATTGGCCCGAGAGGAGGACATAGATATTTTTGTCGCCTAAAAAGAAAACTGCACACTCGTACATATAAAGAAGGCCAGGATAGATTTACGATATCCCAGAGCGATTGCGAGGTAAATGTTCGTTTTCGGAATGGTGATGATCTGCACCGAGATATGAACAGATCTACAGAGATCTGTATGAATCTACATTGATAGGTTTGTAGAAATCTACAAAGATCTTAACCGATTGTTACAGATTTGTACCGATCTACAGAGATCTTTTTGTAAGATTTAAGTGAACGAGAATGGTTGAAGACATTAAAAAAATCACCACAGAGCCTCATAGATCTTGAAAGATCTTCCTAGATCCTCATTGATCGGTATTAATCGCCTTGAAGTCTTTCCTTGGGAAAAACTTATAAGGCAAGATACGAGTATGTCTTCTTTTTCTATGCTAGTTGTGCCACTAGGACCAATACGATTCAAGTAAATGTGTGTGCACATGTAGTTGTACCTACAGTTTATTGGACGGATGCAGATAAAATAATTAGAAATACGATGATCGGCAAACGAAAAGTTACATCACCAAAATGTCTAATTAGATACGACCATCGAGTAGAGATGGTTTTTTTGTTTGTTTTTGTTGTCTTGCTCGGCATGTTGTTGATTGCAAAATGTTAATTTTAGAACACTGACGCAGACCACAGATAGGTATGAGGAGCTTCTCTTATTTTTGTTTTTCTCTGTTTTTGTTTGAAATTTTAGACGGACATTTTAAGTGATAAATACATCGTCAATTCTAAACAAAGGCGAAAACTGATTTATAAACCGTGAAAGTTCCCTCCGTCGTGATCTTAAATAAGACGACATTAAGAACAGCAAAGTTTTGTTAAGCATTTCTAATTTAATTAAAAGTTAATGGGGTGAGAAATGCTAAAGAATCTAAGATCGAGAGATATTTATTTTGATCAAATTTTCTATGTAAAAACCACAAATTGATGGTCACTTTAGAAAGGATGAAAACGACTTATGCTTTGACAGTTTGTCATTGGCATTGATGGCATTTTAATGGTAGACTTCCGTCATAGTCCTTGACCGTTTATTTAATACATCCGTACCATATCATACAATAAGATGAACACCTTTCTGCTAGAGGTGTTTTCTACATAAAGAGATTTGTTAAGCATCAAATATCTGAGAGAAATGGCACTTTACAACAATGTTGGTAGGAACCGTAGAAAAGCTAAATCAGACATCAAAGTGGGATGCGGATCCGTTTAAATATGCTTACGTTTCTTACAGATTCATAAATGTAGCAGTTTCTCTACGAAAATAAGACCCCACAGAATAAAATTCCAAGGAATTGTGCTCTTATATGAAACCTAGTCCCCGATGGGTTGTTTCCCAAATTAGAATACGTGGGATGTAGTGTAAAAGCTTACCCACCCGATGTCACTTTCACCCATAGACATTGTCCAACACAGAGCTGTCACTAGAGACAATCCGACCCAAGATATGTACTATAAATGGCATCTTTCGGATTCCACAAAGAGTGCTAGATGCCTGGTGAAGGTATGTACAAATGTTGCAGAATGAAGCAAAACAGTTTGTGGCTTAGTTTTGTGCCCTAAGCTGAAAAAGGGGCAACAAGTGGACTGTATAAGTTTTGAACTTCTCTATCGGTGGCGCTGCAGAATCTACTCCATTTGCTATCTCCAACTTGTTGAGATTGAATGATAACGAAAAAGAGTTAATGAACATTCTAAAGTGCTAAAACGGGAGACTTCTCCAAATACCAAGCTAATCCTTAAGTTTTCTTGTACATAGTAAAATTCTTTAAACCGAAGTACTATCTATTCATCAGGCAGCTACTTCACATTGAAATGGTTAAAGGATACCTAAATGCCAATGCGACTTGCCATGACCAAAGAGCAGAAAATTGCACTCGTCGGGGTTGCAGAAGATCCGGACGTCCAAGGGAACGGAGTGGCCAGAGTTTCGCCTGCTCTTATTCTCATCCATACCAATGGACCTACGACTTTTCTGGGTTTCAAAACTTTACCTGATGGAATTTAGCTTACACCTTTTCCAAGCGCATATTAAGGGCATACACCGAGATTAAGAATTTTTTAGTCAAGTCTTGTTTTGGTCATTGCTACATAAGACTTTGCCTCGTATGATAGTAGATTCAGAGACTTTAACACCAGTACAAACCAAATGTTCATGGCCGTTGCAGTCTTTTGTTGGATCACATTTAACCCGCCAGCGAATGGTTAATGTTGTCCTAGAGACCAACCAGTCTACAATCACCAAAATTAGATATACGATGCATATCTCAGTGAAACGAAACTAAAAACTCTAGTGGGCACCATAGGAAGTTATTTGAAACTTCTTTGTATGCACAAAGTATTTTCAAAAATGCTCAGACTGAAATAATACCGTAGATCGTATAGAACTGAAGTTCTAAGTGATGAAATGCCTGGAGAGGTAGACAGGTATACTTTTAGTGCTTTAGGCAGTGTTGGTTCTCAGCCAGGTAATCCAATTTCAAAGGATGAAATTCCTTCGTTGGTCGACTTCGACATTCCGTATGATTTAACATAATAAATCCGACGAGGAAGAACCGGCAAGAAAATGCAGTAATCAAGCCAAATGAAGCTGCAATTTTCACAGATGGCTCGAAAACAGAGAAAGAAACAGGTTCTGGTATCTTCTCAGAAGACCCAGAATTAAGAGTGTCTATAAGACTACTGGACGCAAGTAGTGTCTTCCAATCAGAGGTTCTACCCTCAGGGCGGTTGAGATAATGCAGATGAGATGCAGAAGAGATACACATTGCCAGCCAGCCCGCTCTAAGGGCAATGGAATCGAATCAAAGCATTATGCATTCAAAACCCAGTGAGACTATATTGGATGTGGGTGCCAGAACACTACTGTATAGAGGGAAATGCACAAGCAGATGAGCTTGAAAAAAGAGGAGGGCTAATCGATAATTGTGAGGTTGCCAACATCAAACCACCCCTCTGCTTAAGTAAGGGGCACTATCGAGGAAAAGACCATAAGGACCGCTAACCTAAGGTGGTCGAATCTTGAAGCACATAGGGTATCCAAGGCTGTACGGCCATTTCTTGACGGTAAAAAATCTAGGGTTTAGTTTTATCTAACTAAACAGGGATAAGCTTAGACAATAATAGGAATCCTGACAGGACACTGCTGAAACATGCAAAAGATCTCATTTGTAGATTCTGGGGCGATCTGCAAGCGTTTGAGGACATAACACACACTGTGTGAATGCGAGGCAATATCGTGTAGCCGAAGGAAATTCTTAGGAAAATCCTTTTTTTAAGTCTTGAGGAAATAGACAGCATTGATTCCAAGGGCCTTCTTGACCCTGATGGGCCCGTTTTGATGCCTAGTGTTTGTATGATGACACACCCCTGTTTTAACTTTTCCTATGCTATTTTGCTACCTCTCAAAAATGACAGCGCAATTTTTGACAGATGACAGATAAAAACTACGCTTCAACAATGCAATGAAATTGGTAAAATTCACTATAAAAACCTACAAAATTAAATTGAAATTATTCGAAAGTAAAAGGTTTTCGAATTAAGGTCTATGTAAAGTATCTCCTTGCCCAGCACTTGATGAATTAGTTAAAAAATGTGAATTTTTGGACAAGGCAATGTAGTAAGAAGCCGAACCGTCCCTATCGCACAAGAACAACTGAGAATATTGCTTATTTTCCTCGAAGTGTGGCCAAAACCCAGTTTTTTTTGAGTCCGCCCTAAAAAAAACAAAAAACGCTGTGGCGCTGGCAGCCCGGTATGGACCATGGTTTAGCTTCTTGACACTTATTTGTGTTGCTCATGTTGTCATTTTTTGTCACATCCGAGCGGGGCCTACGGTTTATCACCGAGTCCGAACGGCGCGGCGCTCCTTAGAAGCTTTTTCGTAGGCAATTTTACTTTAGGGAGTTTGCCATTGCCCGCCGAAAGGATGATGGTGATTTGAAAAATTGTTGGTGACACAGTCAGGAATCGAACCCAGACTCACTGCGAGATAGTCCGATGAGCTAACTATCGCGCCATCGCCATTGCCGCCTTAATCTTAGAAATTTGGCATAACGCAAACAACTCGTTTCCGAATTGTACAAAACGACTTGAGTCATGAAGCCTCTCAATTAGCTTATCAGTAGACGAAAGATATTAATACTGCTGACTGTAACACTAACAATTGGGTGTTGCACATGGGTTTGGTTTGTAAGCAGAATTACTGGATTTGGAGTTTAGGAACTAAAGATCATCGAGAAACCCCTTAATTCTCTATTCACAATGTCTTACTGCTTGTTGCAATTTTTAGCAGGCCAAAAAGGAGGTGTGAATTTCAAAAGTTGGCCATAAAGCACTTAAAGGCAACATCTGTGCTGTTATCGATGCAATGCGTGAAAATGTTTCCAAAATTTCTGACGTAATTTTCGAAATTTTCCAAAATATCTGCATGTGCAACAAATCAAAATACATAGACAAATTTGTTTGTAAGAAAAGAGTAACATTTTGTACACCACCTTCAACCAGAGCTGTACGAAATTAGCGGCCGTACAAATCGAATCTTTAATGAGTTTGATATGCCGACGCCAGTTGAACTACCTTTAAGCACTCATACTACAAAGCTGTGAGTGTTTACAAAAACCTTGAAACGCCTGTTTTACATGCATATTGATAAGGACAACGCACATTCAAAAGAAGAAATAAAACAGAAGAATCTAGATCATCACCATATCATTCAGGAGTGACTAGACGTTTTTTTTTTTGGCTACTCAATCTGACTCAACCGAATGAAAGTTCAATGACTGCGCTTCCAATCAAATTTAACAGAAATAAAAGAAAATCAAAATAATTTTCTGTTTTTTTTTTTTGTTTTCATAGGCCACTGCCAATAAATTTCCACCTCATCCAATTCTGAGCCAAAAAAAAAAGATATTTAGTAGCCTCAGCCAATGAATTTCACAATCGTGTCAACGTGCCCTGATAACCTTCAACTGCTTCTCAATCTAAAAACACAAGACATTGGTTAGCCTACTATTAGCCACCTGTCGCGGTGGTTGCCTATATGGGAAACAAGCCTCTTTTTGGGAAAAGAATCAATTGGCATTCGCAACCGATCAAACCTGTCCAAATTCATTTGACTTGCGTTTATTTGTCGATAGATACAAGTACATACTCGTAGATAGCTCTGATGAGTCTACTCAATCTGAAGGATATGCCAAGAATTTCTAGAATTGCAGCCAGAAAGGCACACGACTACTGTAAATCGACGCCTCAGTCGCAATCGAAGCAAGTGGGTGACTCTGATTCGGATTAGCTTACGCATAGCGTGCGCGCCGGCTCCTCAATGAAATTCAGGAAAGTGGCCAAAAACAAAACCCGAATGTGAGCAAGTATTTGTGTGACCATAGTGATGGCTTCCAGTGACTAGTGCCAACATTTTGAGAGTGTTTTGTTTTGGCTTGTATCTATTCGTATTTATTTTTCCTTCTTACATAACATAACCAAGATCTTGGCAAGCCTTTCATTTTAAGTTTTTTTGTTGTTGTTCATGTTCTGGTGAACTTAGGGAGACTGAACGATTTATTGTGATGTGTCCAAAAGTCTTTGAGAGGGTTAGTGATCCAAGGATGTATAGTAAAGTCAGCCAAATTCAATCCTTTGCATATAAAAACATTAATGTTTGTAGAAGGAGAGGGGAACATCTTATTCTTCACGCGACAGCCAGACAAGTAGGCGCTTCCATATCTACTGGGTTTTTTTGTTTGTTTTGTTTTTTTTTTTTGTCTGATTTGTTGGCCCAATCCACTGTTGGCTCTTGTCTACGATGCATTGCGTCAAAATGCGCTACTGGCGCTGGCTGGCGACAACGGCACAGTAGTTCTTGGCTTTGGTCGAGGACTACTTTCAGCCGCCAAGAACCAAGCTCATGAGTCAGGGTGGAATGCATGTGTATAAATACGAATACGTGCAGATACATTTTCCTTGATGTTGTTTCAATAATAAAATAAATTTCCCATTTCACAATGTGACATCGTGTTTGGTGGAAAATTTATGTCCTCATATGTGAAAGAGTGTAGACATTATTTTTCCGTTTCGATGTCGCAAGCCCATGGGGGGGTGTACTCGTACTTATACGAAAATGAGTCAAAAAACAGTTTAGGAAGAGGGGAAGGAAAATGCTAAATATATAATCTTGGATGAATCTTGCTGCACTCATTTACTTTTTGGACAGAACAATCGTTTTGCTGCGTATTAAGGCTTATAGAAGTACACGTCTGATGTGTTTATGGTTGTTGCACTTAAGATCAAAATTTTCCTACGAGTCCTGCGAGTAGGGTGCTATTTTTTGGTTTAATTTCTGACTTAATTTCGTCTAGTTCTTCGTCGTAGTGAATTGATAAGTTCCATTCTGCATAGATGGACAAGTTTTACAAATAAGCTATGCAACGGTGTTGTTAACACAGTCTTCTCCTTATAGGTCAGTTCTCGCCAAGCTTCCAATGGTGAAATTTGAAGACATCTGCCCAAATCATGAAATGGAGTTCAAACCCAAGAACTACAACCCACAACCCAGTGGTACGATATCATGAAAGTCTCTCAGTTAGTTACTAAAGAAACAATTTCTCATCCCAGAATCGAGTCAGCTATCAAGAAGTTCAATAACAACGAGGCTATACCTTAATTGGCAGGTTACAATGTCACTTCCGGCGCAGTAGACGCACGATATCTTTAGAATTGGGCAAACAGTGCAAACACAAGGTATGTTTACAAGTCATTTAAAAACTCAACTTGTTGATAACGAATACCGAGGTTGTGGCTTAAGGTTGAGGGCTGTCCGTGGCGACACGATCATGTTAGAATACTCATTATGCTCAGCACTTTGAATTAGGATGGATGCATTGCTGATGAGCCTTTCAGATTGCACATAAACTGGTCGGAGCAGACAGAGAGTACAGCCGTTATGACATAACATCTTGATACGGACTTAAATTGAGGGCCGAGATGTCACTATGCTAACATTTAATCCACGCAAAGCACTCCTACTGTCCTATAGATGTTCGAACATTTTGAGTGTATGTATCTTTTCCTAAAATTGAGTTGTTGATACCAGTAGTAGAGGCACTCACCTCGAGTACCTACATCCTGTTAACAGCGTAGAGCAGAAGTCGCAGTACGCGGTGTCGCCATCACACTAACACCAAACGTTCCAGAATGTTGTGTCACGAATGCCCAGCAACTTTAGATTCTTAGCAAAAGCATGATGACCTGTCAAGTTGACAGATGTCACGTAGGTACCTGCCGTGAAGGCTCAAGCCTACAGTGCATCTTTGCACTTCGTAATACCTTCGGGTAGTACAAGTAGCTTCGGGTCGAGCTTCGCAACCTTGCGCTTATTTTCAGTTAGGCACCTTATAGACCAGGATTGGCAGCCTTTGGTAGCAATAAATTTTCCCAACTATTATAAAATTCCACCCGCTGATTGTCTACTGCGTCTTCTATTAAATACTTTTCTTGCAAAACTACGGGTTCTTTCAAACTGTCAGTGAAAACTCCACTGACATCTTAGGCCTTCCCGTCTCTAACATCTAAGTAATTTCTGTACTCGCACAGAACATGCAGCCAATCCTTATAGTTGACTCCCCATGTGCAGCTCGCCATCGCGCCATCCCTTCATTTATTCAACAAAAAGCCCAGGCTGAGCGGCTCCGTTCAAGGAACGCCCGCATGTTTAGCACATCTCCAAAGAAGTTATAAGTAACTCTACCATTTTCGTTAGCGTTCCATCTAGATGCAACGCATGCGTTAAGCAGGGCCTTTTGCTCCCTCAAAGATAGGCCGTCTACTTCTCTCCAAATGAAGAGGTGGCACTCCCGACAATACTTGCATTGCCTCTGTGGAGACAGCGCGGCGCACAAGTAGGCATCCAAGCAAGGCGACTATTTGGCAAGTCAAAATCTAAAGGCAGTCGTCTACAGTCTTAACCCTGTCGTCCTATACTGACGCTTGTTGTTGTTGCACAAGCAACAAAGAGGCCAGAGTATATAATACAAACAGAACGCCTGTTAAGCCCCCACCCAGTCAGATTGCAGAATGCGCCTTACCTGGCGTACAGGGCACAGGATGCGTTTCTTTATTTGAACAAGACGAAGCATGCATTTTATGCGCCCACCGAACGTTATGCTTGGATATTTGACCTTAGTAATATATCTAATACTAACGCCCTTCATACGAATCATAGGAGGCCGACTTTTTATATTCAATTTGCCCTTAAGTCACATTGAAACTGTCTTCTCCTGTGACACTCTTAGGCAAAGTTTTCTCCCCATTCAGTAACGATTAAGAGAGCTCTTCCTCCTAAATGTTCCGCAAGAAACCTGGACTTGCCTTCGAGGATAAGGAGCAGGTCGTATGCATAAGCACACCAACCGAAAAGCTTGTTTAATCCTCCCGGTAGCGGATACATTATCAAAAAAAACAAAAACACTGTGGCGCTGGCAGCCCGGTATGGGCCATGGCCTAGCTTCTTAACACTCATTTGTGTTGCTCATGTTGTCTTTTTTGTCACATCTGAGCGGGGCCTACGGCTTATCGCCGAGTCCGAACAAAGCTCTTAAGAAACTTTTCCGTAGGCAATTTTACTGTCGGGAGTTTGCCATTGCCCGCCGAAAGGGTGGGGGCAACCTCTCTCAACTTTTACGCAAAGGCTATCGTGTGTATTGACCGCACTCGCTCTTCTTCCATAAAAATAGCTTCCCCAAAGCCCAATTTCCTGGCAGCCCAATTCTCGCAATCTTGTAAGTATTTTCTCCCAGTTCAAGTTATCGAGGGCACCTTTAAAGTCAATCCGTTACGTTGACAGTTGACAGTAATCAACATCATGACGGTCGCTCAGAGGCATTGGATAGCATTTGTTTGGTCTGCCGGCAACCTTGAGTCATGCTTTCTTTAGTTAAGCTCACATGAAACCTATGTGTTAAAGGAAGACCTAATGGAGGACGCAGACTATCCCGTGATTCCATTGACACCGGAGACTCAAACAAGACTCAGTAAGTTCAGCTTTTTGACTGCTTTCAGAAAATAATTGCATTCTCGCATTTGAAAACAACTCCCGGTTTTCCTACAGAAAAGCTTAATCAAACGTTAGCATCCTCCAGAAAGAGACCAGCCTTGATCGGTTTTAGGGCTATTCACGGGAACCGATTTCATTCCTTTCCTAAGTTGGAACCATTCTTGGAGAAAGACAAAGAGTTCTGGTGCCATTGAATGGGATGCGTCCCGGACAGAGCCAGACGTGTTCAGACTAGGGCATTTCAACGCTAGGCTTGACACGATTCAACAAAAATACTACCTTGATCAGAAAGTTCCCAGAATAACCACCGTGTGGCGCTCCCATTGTTCTGATTTGAGTTCTGTTTTTTTTTGTTAAGTTGTTGATATTCCCTCTAAATCTTAGCGTCAAATGTACCAAGACGTTTGCAAAAGTTACGTAGCCAAGAGTACATCTATCTCTGTGAGTGTTATTCCGGAAACTTTCTGATCAAGGTAGTATAGATACATAAACTGCAGCTTACTGAGCATAGACGTAAGAACTATTGAGAGCGATAAACAGTGAATCAACCAACATGCCTCATTGTAGTGCAGACATGACGCCACTCTGCGGACAATTTCTCTGGCAGAGTTGAGCTACTCCACGAACCGTATCTATTTCTGAAAGATAATACCCTTAGAAACAGCTCTACAACTTCATTGATTCCAGGAGAACACTTGAAGTTCAAAATTTACTCAACGTCGCAAACTGGAAGAAGAAGACTTAATTATTCTGGGTTAATACCATGCAGACCTCATCATCAGGCATCAGAGAGTAGCGTGTGCTGGTATCACGCGGTCTAAGGATGACTGTAAGCAAGTGCTATTCACTGACGAGCCCTTATGTTGCTTGTAGTTAAGAACCACAAACGGAATTTATCGTAATAGAAAATGAATCACAGTAGAACGGCTCATTTTCTATCAAAAATTGTTTCGAAGTATCTTCTGGAGGTCAAACTGCACACCCTTCATTGATCCGAATTCTATTGAAAACGTCAGAAACAACAGAAACAAGGGAATGTGAAGTCATTTCTTATAGTCGTCCATTAGTTTGAGATTATTACAACAGATTGTTTGGGAGACCATCGATGAGTCGTCCTTTGTTAATCAGAATGCACCTGCAAGCAAGTATTGTATTTCGAAAGCCTCTTGCACTTGTCCCAGGAAATATTTATTAGCTATCTTGTTCCTTTTTGGCGACAACACTTCTTGTGATTATTGCCACATGTTCATTGATTTATTACACCGCAATTAATAACCTTAATTGACTACACATGCTTTATTAGCATCTGCGTCGACATGCCTACCATAAGTTATATACTCGTAGACTCGCCACTACATACTCGTAGACTGGCAGTGTCTACACGAACCATGTACACAATACTGAAAACTAGACACCAGCTCTACTTTACTGGAATGGTTCCAACTTGAATCCTCGACCTTCCTCAATCGAAAAGCTAGAATCGTTCCAAAATTCAGTTTCTTTATGTCAATTAAGAAAACACACCAACACACATATACTCGTACACGCAATTAAAAGTATCTACGAGTCACACCCCCTTTTTTTGCTAAAAATCTAAAAATCTATTTGTGTTGGCTCTTCTGGTGTAGCGCACGAACGCACACTTATTGGCATCACTCCATGGGGTTGATAGATTATGCACTTATGAACTGCGTACGATTCGACTACGGATACGGATACGTATACGGATACTTCTCCATTTGAAATTTGTTTACAATCTGAATGAGTGAATCTCCTGGCACACGCACAACGTTTGTGCTTCCTGCCAAGTAGGACGCATCTCAAATGGCCTTAAAGTAGCTATAGTCCTCTATCATCTAGCCGGATATTGGATGATGTTTAAAAGTCCATCTCAACATCCAGTCCAAACAGTTGTTAATCAAGTTCTATTGGGAAGTCTCGCATGTAACATACATATACGTACTCGTAGAGGACAGGGGCGGAAGAAAATTTCTGATCAAGTTCCAAATTTTCAAACAACATACACGTGAGTGTGTGCGTATGCCAGTTGGCAGCTTAATAATGAGTTCTTGGCAGAAGCTGGTGTAAACAAATCACTACGCGTGTTCCTCATCGCTAGCTGGGGAGGGAGTTCTAGTTTTTTTTTATTCGTTCACTGTCGAGAGCCAAAAAGTGGAAATCTGCATACGACTCCTGACAGGTTGCTGAAAGAGCCAACTGGGATATGTACGAGTATATCTTGGAGCCAAAGGGTGGTGGTGCTGATGGTGGTGGTTGCGTTTTATTCACCCAACATTCGCAGTGGCAACAAATCTCTAAAGTTGGCACTTGGCTGGGATTTTTATTGCTTTTGGAACGTGAACCGTGGGAAAATTCTCACCTCTAAACGGGGATGGCAATGTGGATATGTGTGAGTTTTAAGTTGAGATACTTTGTAGTCAGTTGGCCATGAATTCGACCAAAAAAAAAGTAGGAAGTGACGCATTGAATGGTTTTCGGGTGAATGAGTGAGTGAATTCCTTGGCAGTTCACTAGACTACGGATAAGAATTTTGGCAACTCTTGGGAAAGATACCGTGAACTGAGTGGTGTTGTTGATAGTTTTTGATCATGTGCCGGCCGTGAATGATTGAGGTATGAGTGGAAACCTGCTGATTGACTGGTGAAAGTGGTTATGTGTTTTCGTGATTCTCCTAGTCATGTACTCGTAACTTAGAGGTTATGTTTAGAAGATGTAACTGTTTTCAGGCAAAGATAAAAACAAGTAATGGGTTGGGGATTCTTTGCAAAGGCGACATAAACCGATTGTGTTTAACCTGAAGCAGTGTTGTATACTAGGTGGGGTGAAAAGTAACCTCCTTGGGAAGGAAACAAATTTTTTTTTATTTTATTCAATATAGTCCCCTTTTGGCTTGATACACTTATTCCAGCGATTTTCAAACTTCTTGATCCCGTCCGAAAAGTAATTTTCCGGAAGGTCTGCAAAATACTCGTCAGTTTGAGGTTTGGGAAGAGATAATAGTCCGAGGGAGCAAAATCGGGCGAATACGGTGGATGCGACAGCAATTTGAGTCGTAAGTCATTGATTTAAGCCGTGGTTGCGATGCTCTTATGCGCCGGCGCATTGTCTTGCAAAAACAAAATTTTTTTTCGCTTCATGTGAAGCCGTTTTGCAGCGATTTCGGCCTTCAATCGCTCCAATAATGCATAGTAATACTCACTGTTGATGGTTTTTCCTTTTTCGAGGTAGTCGACGAAGAGTATGCTATGACAATCCCAGAAAACCGACGCCATAACTTTTCCGACCCATTGAGCCTCCCTCGGCTGCTTCGGAGCAGTCCATTGCCGGGCACTCTTTCTGTTCTCTGGTGTGTAATAGTGGATCAAGGTTTCACCAACAGTTACCAACCGACGCCAAAAGTCCGCCCGATTCCCCATCAGCAAGTCCAAACACTATTTCGAAGTGTTCTCGCTTTCGTGTTTTTGGTCAGGAGTGAGCATTTGCGGCACCCAGCGGCAGGATAACTTTTTCATATGCAGAATATTGCCAAAAATATGGCGTGTGCGCTCAGTACTAATCTTTGTGGTATCTGCTAGCTCGCACACCTTCAGGTTCCGGTCAGCAAACACCATTTCATGTATTTTTTTGACATTGTCCTCTGTAACCGCACCGGAGGGCCTGCCGCTGCGGACTTGATCGGTAGTGGAGTTGCGGCCACCACGAAACTCTCGAAACCAATATTTGACGGTGTAATCTGACGGAGCATTAGCCCCATAATATTTATCCAACTTTTCTTTTGTTTCCTTCGCCGTTTTGCCTCTCAAAAAATAATGTTTTATGAGAGAACGAGGATCGGTTTTGTTCATACTCAACATGATGCCAAACACGTCAACAACAATCAGCTGTCGAAACAAAACTAAAGACAGTATCGCACTGAAATTTGGCATGTCTGCCTAAATATGAACGAACTTCAAGGCACCATGCAGCATTAGGCTGCAGGCACCAGGTTATGATATAGTTTCGCAAGCAATTTGTATAGGTTGCGTTTTTAGATGCGCAAAACTTAAAATTGGCAACACTGTTTTATGGTTCAGCCGATTCGACATTGTTTTGAGGTTAGTTTTGTTTGACAAACTCTTTATGAATAGACTCACGACGGAGCACTGTTTGCAATTGTTAAAGTTTTTTTTGAAATACACGGTTCAGTTTGAGCAACTCATGGGGCATTAAGTGCAATTGATGGTGCTCATAATCGACTATCAGAGCGTTAATTCGAAAAACTATGAATTTTTGTCGCAATTCGTTTATTCTAAACAATAATATCCACCGCAAGGCGTTGTACAGTGCGCCCACAACAAGTGATTGATGGTGTGCAGCGTAGTGTTGACAATGATCCAAACGTGTCAATTCGCCATCGTGGTCAACAAATAAACCTGTGTCAGTCTAATTTATGACCAATTTGGCGTTAAAATTCTGGTTTACGTGCCTAAAGGATTAAACTTGTACGTAAATTGAAGCCGCACGAACGATCATCGTTTGTTGAATGGGCCGAAGAAAACGTTGCTATTGATCCACAATTCCATTTGAAAATTTTGTTCAGTGATGAAGGACACTTTTCGTTGAATTGCTATGTTTCCGCATTTGGAGCAATGATAATCCAAGAGCCATTACGAGTACATTCAGAAGAAGTCACAGTTTGGTGCGCCTCATGAGCCGGTGGAATCATACTCGTATGTTCATATATCTTCACAAATGATTAAGGCCGGAACGTTACAGTCAACGGTGAGTGGAACTGAAACATGATTATTAATTTTTGCGTGCCTCAATTGAAAGGCATTAATGTTGCAGGCATGTGGTTTCAGTAAAACGGCGCCAAATAATTTACTGAAAAAAACATTTGACTAACGATTAATTTCACAAAATGGGCCCGTTTACTACCTAGCTCGTTCGTTCGATTTGACGCCATTAGATTATCTTCTCTGAGGATATGTAAAATCGCATGTCTAAGGCGATAAATCAGGAACAATTGAGCACTTGGAAGCCAACATTTGATGCGTTACTGCCAAAATACCGCCTGATTTAATGCGAAGAGTGTGTGAAAACTAGACCTCCAGATTACGCCATGCCTGAGTCAGCCGAGACAGTCCCATGCCTAAATATAAGTGCCATAACTAGCTTTTTGTAGGCAGCTGTTCACAAAAGTCATGCCAATAGCGAACTCCAATCTTTGTTTGCAAAATATGTTCACAATCCTAATACTGATTATAGCGCGGGCGATGGAGAGTAAGGGAGGAAATAAAGAGAGGTACCGATGTACGTTGGTTTTAAATGTTTGCAGATTATAATGACAAGGGAATAAAGAGCTCAGCACAGCATTCCATAACCGAGTTGTTCACACCATTCTCTATACGTCTGTGGACATCTGATGGACTAAGCAACTGAATAACTGTCATTTTTCAACCATTACCGAAACCCACTACTTCAAAACCTTGACGGCGACAATAAGGCGAAAATTTACATAACAACCACAAAGCCATCTTTATGCACAATAGCGCATTCGATAATTTCTTTTAAATTACACCACCGCAAACGATTACCGCAGCAATAAATATTGTCCCAGTCCCAAAACCAAAGTTGCCGAAAGTTATGAGGACTTCTTTCTGTTAGCCGACTTTTCCTCACTCAGTAATGTTATGCAATTATGACTCGGCTCACACCTCCTAAATTTGTTTCAAAAAAAATCAAATCACTTCTCTTAACATTTCGCCTTTGTGGTATACTTCTTACCATCTCTTACAAAGGATAACAAAGAAGAAAACAAAGTGGAGCCTCCTCCCAATCGGATCCATAAAAAATCTGCCACAAAATTATGACTCAAAAACGAAGCGCCACTGTCCAGTATGTCTCGCGCCATAAAGGACACTCTCACTATCATCTACCATCTACCAGCTACCATCTCCATTGCCCATCCAAGGACGTGCAATCAAAACCACCCACCATTCCTAATGTATAATGTAATGATTTATTTACATATTTTTCCACTAAAGACGACCGGACGGACGGATTTTCTTTTTCAGGGAAATTTTTCATCCGCAGGACTTTTGGACAAAACTTTCAACCGATGCCAAAATAAATTTCTCTTCTGTTACGAATAGATCGCCGATACTCTTACACTGACATTCATACCGATACACTTGGCCTTCCAATTAATTATTATGACTCTCGCCTACAATTTTTGTTCCTTTTTGTTTTTTTTTTTTGTAAAAAAGTCCTTTATTCCTTGTTTTTGCTTTGTGAGAAAACAAACAACTCTGCCAGCAATTAAGGATTACGCGAAGATTAATTTCTTGGCAGCAATTTTAAACACCGAATTGGAATAGACTCGTTCGTTGGAGCGATTTATGGGCCACCTAAGCAATTAACAATTAAGAAGATAGTACAGAGCCCGGTAGTAATTAAACACGGACAAAAATCCGCGACAAGGACTTGGAAGAGGATTTGCCTACAACAATTTTATTTGGCAAAACATTGGCATCAGTAACTCTTTCCCAACCGGAAACGGAGTAACAAATCGTTGACATTCTTTGAATTCTCAAACACGGAAGTTGGATATGTCCAAAATTATCCAAAGGACTTTATATCCTTTTTCACGAGTTTGGTTTTTTTCTTTTGTTCCGAATCCCTTTTTTTTTTATCGTTGACATTGATCGCCTGTTTCGGATATTCGCAAATTCCGTTTCCTGTCGCTTTTGTCCAGTAGATATTTGCAAGGACTTTTTCCCCCTCACTGGACTTGGAAAGAATTCCTTGCTGAACATTTTTCTTGACTCCTTTCGTATGCCGTTTTTTTTCTCTCTCTCCCTCTCCATCATTTTTCTTTGAAAGATGGAAACTATTTTGTTTTTTTTTTTTTGGTCGGACAACCCTTTAACTGGTATGTTGACACTTCCGGCGCGAAAGGACATTGTCGAGGATGCCTTTGTTTATTTATTGTTCGTGATTTTATATTAAATCGAATTCGATTCCAATTGAGACGAAAATAAATCTCAAAACAAGCGAAAGGCTGAAGCAATTAATTAAATTACATGCAGGACATTGAATTGAATTTTTTTGATAGAAAAAGAAACGGAAAAACTTTTAAAGACTCTAAAGGATACTGCATTCTATTCTCACTCCATGTTTTCTGCATTGGCGTCCAATAAATATTTTTCGTCCTACGGCACGATATTTGTTATTTTCTAGTTTTATGTTGTTCTTGTTCTGCCTCTTGGCCTTCCTTTAGTTCTTCTCGGTTGGATGCAGATCTAGGATGTGATTTACTTTAGTCGCATTGGGCGGTTATTGTAAGATGCGTGCATGGATATAGCCTTTGGGGCGTATTTCGGGGGGAAACTGTTGAAAAATGTTGAACACGTTCTATTGTTTACTTACACATGGGTGAACAGAGGAATTGGAAATGGAAGATACATAGCTGAAGTCAAAGATAAATATTTATGATTAAGGACTTGAATCTTCTGCAACAAAGTTGTTGGTCGAGTTACTATTTTGTCTTTTATCAACAAAATTTTCATTGCAAAAATATCATCTAAAAATTCAAATTTTTTTTTGAAAACTGTCAACTCACTTAGTTTTGGCAGTCATTTTGGAAAATCTGCTCCACCAGACAATTGTGGAGCCTGTGAAGTAGAGATTGCAACTTTTGCTTCATATATGACTCGGTTCATATTTATTGCAATTTGCGCCGAAGGCAAAGAAAAATCCTCCTGACCATCGAGGATGATTTTCACTTACAATTGTGCAATTAACGAGCTCTTTCATCTGTTGGTAATGTAGCCAGTGGTTGAGTTCGCTACCAGTTGCACCAGAGAGTTCAGTTCAAACCACATTACTTACAGAAAAAAAAAAGGAAATGACAATGACGTCAGTAGCGTTATATAAGTTTCCCACTCTCTTGCCGGTAAGAGTCGGCAAAAAACTTGTTTTGCTTATGAGAAAATGGCAAGTCCTTGGCCCACTGCAGTCCTTTGGCCAATCAGTACTGTTGTCAATGAATCGTACATCTCGTCATTTCCCAGCAAGATGGGATGGACCAAGAGCAATGAAATTTATGGTTTTGAGGAGGTGCATATCTGTCATTTTAAAACCTCGTTGCGTCTCATTGAATTTGTAGTTTTAAGGACCCATGGACTGCTTACGTTTTGCTTTAATTAACATTTCGATCTAATGTCATTCCTCAATTGCATCTTAGACATCTTGCTGCAACCACAAATCTAAACAGTTCGAACTAGGTGACGCAAAAGTCATTACCCTATCGGAAGATGCTATAATTTTTGAGAATGGCGGCAAATGTCAATTGCACTTTGACGTTTGTGAAGCAAACAGATACAAAATACACGTCAACAAGACATGAATTGCTATACTTCTAAAGAACGCGGAATAATTCGTCGGCGATGTTAACGCAGCGTGTATTTCGGCGCAGATTTCCCGAAACTCCAACTCTAAAAAACTACTTTGAAGCACTCTATGTCGAGTAAAAGAATCGGCGGAACAAATGTTTTAAAGTTCACATTGATGGGGTTTTCTTAAGAGCTTGAGAACTTTAAATAATAATACAATACAGAAATATTGTTGGAATGAATTTCTTATTATTATAATCTGGTATATAATTTCGTTGCGGCTATGAGTTATATGATCATTTCGATCAGTCCAATTTTTCACTACTTTTTCCAATAAATCTGGCCGTATGGCGTCAATGATGGCTTGAATATTAGCTTTTCATTGCTTCAAGAGTGGCTGGTTTGTCAGCATAAACCAATGACTTAACATAGTTCCATAAAAAGTTATCGAGAGGCGGTAAGTCGCACGAACGAGGGGCCAGTCAACAGGACCAATTCTGGAAATAAAGTTGACACCAAATTGATTTTGCAATAAATTGATGGTTAAGCGCGCTGTATCGCAAGTTGCGCCGTCGTGATTAATTTTTGGAAACAAAAAATCATTCAGCGTTATTGAGCTCGACATTCACCGTAACGGCAGCTCCTTCCTCATTTCGAAAGAAATAATGACCGATGATGCCGCCAGCGTATAGACGGCACCAAACAGTCAATTTCTTTTGATGGATTTGAATCGAGAAGAGTAAAATTAGTGCGAAAACGATCAATAACTGCTCGAATTGCTTGCTCACTAAACTGATTATGTTGACTGTACAATTGACGAAGTGCTCTATGAACTTCACGAACAGATTTATTTTTTTCAAAGTAAGTTTCGACAATTTGGAAGCGTTGTTCTGGCGTTTAATAATTCATGATGAATTGTCAAACCTTACTGAACAAAAATGTCAATTCAGTTGACAGCTGTCAAACCATAGACAACAACCATAAAAACTTCTCATGAAGCTAGAAAAAACACCTTTTGTTAGAGGCTAAATCTTCATCAACTGACCAATAAGATTTTATAGGGAATCGATCCTTACTCCGATGTGATTGAGTAATAGCTTTGAATTCAGTTCCATCATTAACTAACCTCATCAGAATGGTCACACTTGCCTTCTTTGTTTCTTTATGTTAAGAAGGCAGTTGACGCTCAATAGCTTGGTCATTTAGAACGCAGAATTCTTCCTTTGGCGGGACTTTGGGAAGGGCATTTAAGAGGCATCTTAACAAGATCTACCGCGACATGGATATTTTTTTTCCATTTCATTCTTTAAGCCTTCCAAGTAAGACGAAACCTGGAGATGGAGTGCACCATGTCGATTCAATTTTGATTGTATTTTGAAAGTTGGAGCTATATGACACCATAAAGGAGCTGAGTATCTTCTTTAAACACGTAATCCTGCAGAAACTTCAGTACATATCTAGTGGATCAACGACCTCTCTATTTTCAAAAACTCAATCACTGATTTAATTTTTAAAAATTAAGACCGATAATGCTACTGCGTATAGACAACATCGAATTCTGTGCCAGAAATAGCGCCGCCACTCCTGCCTTCAGATGGATGTTCTTTCGAGAAATGGTCGGAAACCAAAGTGACCCCCTGATAAAGGGACATCGGAACTTATCCACATTTTTAAAGGAGCAATAAATTTAATTCCATGCTGCATAAAATAGAATACTTTTAGCTTGGCGTTATGTCCTTTAGAGTTTTTGATGTCCGTCTATAGCAGACTGAACAAATCGTCCTCATAACTTTGCCTTATATGATTTGTAGATGCTTGATCATGATTTTGTGCGGTGTGATCAAAACTCAAAGATATTTATCCCATCATCTCGATCTGACTGTCATGAAAATTCCAATTTTTACTTCAAGAGTGACATTGACGTTCCAAGATTTGCATTGCTTATTTCGTCTTTATGACTAGATACGTAAAAAACAAACCTTTACCCCAAAAATTCAACAACGACCTCACTGCCCAACGAGCATTTTATATCTTCCGCGCTTTCTGTCCAAATATCCACTGGTTTTCTCTTCAATCATATTTGCATGTCTATGATGTCATAGTGGACCATGGAAACTTGAACTGAGTCAGATGTATTTATTAGCAAGTTTCATTCGGAAACATTGTCATGGATAGGTGGACACAATCATTAAATGCGGGACTAACTAAACCGAAACTAGTAATGTAAACACAAGTCCCAATTGCAGTTGTTATTTTTCTTCGGAGAATTCTGTGTAAAAAGAACAATCGTCATCCGAATTAAGTCAAAAGGTATTGATAGATCACTCAACTAATTAACAATATTGAGCTAATATTCCACTGGACTTGACACTGAAGACTGATCGTCAAGGCCACCCAATTAACACTACCACAATTCAGTGCCAAAATATGTGGTGGATGTAGGGCGAATATACTCGTACCAAGGTGCGTTTGACCCAACACGTTTTCCTTGCATTAGTCATCTTAATTAATCTCTGTTTGTATAATAATTTGAGTTAAGGTATTGTGTTGCCTGGTTTTCTTGTATCCTTACAAGAAATGGCAAAAATGTGGAAGATTTTCTCTGTTATATTGAAGATTGAACGGATACCGTAAGCATTTCTAAGTCAGCTCTTTAACTATCAACAATAATTGGCTTATATATGAATATATCTTACAGTACAAACAAATATTAAATTACTATTACCATTTAATCCAACGGCCACAATTTAAAATACTCCCGGAACCTTACAATTGAAAAGGGTGACTTGAATTAGAGGGTCACGCGAAAGTCATAATCTCTGTAAGACCGAAGCAATCTTTCTCGGACACTGCTTTTCTTTGAATATGTAGAACGTATATTCCACCCACCAGGTATACCACGGAGGCTGTAAGAAGTCCTTTTGCATGCATTTCGATGATCATCCCTACAGTGAATATGTACCGGGTGATTTGTTTACTGTTTGCTACTTCAGTGCTCTATTTTCGACATCTCACGCGTACCATTGCCATTTCATCATGGAACGGCTTATATCCGAACAACGCTTACAAATTATTGCATTTTATTATCAAAATTCGTGCTCTGTAAAAAATGTTTTTCGCGCTCTTCGACCATTTTACAGTCGTCATAATCGACCTACCGAGCAAGCAATTCAAGCTAAGTGACTGAATTTCGCACCGATATCACGCTATTGGACATCGAGCCACCTACCCGTATGGATAAAGTTCGTGCACAGGAAAATATCGCTGCTGAATCCGCCAATGTTAATGAAGACCTGGACTCTTCGATTTGTCGCCGATTGCAACAATTGGGATTGTGTTACTCGACTACGTGGAAGATTTTACGCATGGATCTTGGTCTAAAACCTTCAAAATAAAGCTCGTGCAAGAACTAAAGTCGAATGACCTGTCACAACGTCGAATTTTCGGTGAATGGCCGAAAAAAAAATTGTCGTCAGAGAAGAACCTCATTTTTGGTTGAATGGGTGTTGATAAACAAAACTGCCATATGCCGTGTTTGCTCCGATGATCAACCTCATGCAATACAAGAACTGTCAATGTACCCGATAAAATTCACTTTTTGGTGCAGTTTATGGCTGGCGTAATCATTGGACCTTATTTTTTCAAAGATAACCGTGAGAACAATGTTACCGTCAATGGCGCCCGTCAATGTCGTTCAATGATTTCGAACTTTCTTCTGTACAAAATGAACGAGTTGAATCTTGCCACATGTGGTCTTAGCAAGACATCGCTATATTGCAAAATGAGTTTGGTGAGCAGTGTATCTCTCGTTTTGGACTCGGTGAATTGGCCGTTTTGATCGTGCGATTTGACGCCTTTAGACGATTTTTTATAGGGCCACGTCAAATCACACGTCTATGTCGATAAGCCAGCTACCATGTAGCCTTGGAAGACAGCATTACACGTAACATTATCAAGATACCAGTCAATAATAGTTTACAATAGATACTCCATCGTTGTGGTGGAGAATCTTTACTGCCGCCGTCACAACTTCAAACGTAGATTAACAAATTATTGAGATCCCATAAGGGCCTAGAGTCCCACCGCTTATTCCTCGGTTCTCATCTCAAAGTCCGCAGTCTGTGTACTCATCCGAAATTCCAGCCTTGTACTTTGCCTTGATCTAGATGCCACAAAATGCGAAAGCACAGAAGTTCAGCTAACTGTGCTGATTGACATCTAGGAAAATTTTGTCTTAGTATTTTGATTGCGGCAATTTAAAATGCAAATCTCTTGGTCTGCCAGACAAGCCCAGCATTAGGTATACTTTTTACCGCGGAGAATTTGAAATTTTCTATTTTTATTTTATTATTCATTCTAAGGATTCACGGACTTAGCATAGCTATTCCGGTCCCAAATGACCATCACGAAATAAGAAACAAGACCAAATATCAACAGCTGATCTTGTGTTTTCATATTCTCCTCCCTATAACCGATACCAATACTAAACTAAGTCTATTAACTCTACTGTTAAAAATATTCACAACTGAAATTGACACTTGTTTTTCAATATCAAGAGAATTAATCAAATTAGCCGAAATAATTTAATTATGATCGTTAATCGAAGTATCAGATTTGTTAGTTCATTGCTAGACATTCTACGACAAATTCTATCCAGAGGTCGTTTCAATAATCATTGATGTTGTATCTGTTAAAAGCAATTAAACGATTAATTAGACCCTAGCTACGGTGAGACAAAGCACCAAAATTTCACTAATATTTTGAACACACAGAAGTCAGTTTCCGTTGACTAGTTTTCGTAATACCAGATAGAGTTGGAAGACAACGACACGGTTTCTCATTTCAGTCTAACCCTTCGACTTACCGAAAGTGATAGTGTCAAATTTTTCAAATATCTTTTAAAGGTGTCAGTCGTTATTCGTCAGTTGTGATAAGTTCGTCTGACAATTGTGTAAATTGTGTGAGATGTGGGATCTTTTATTTTTAAGATTTTAATCGCAATTCGAAGTGATATAAACAGAAGCATTTTTTTTTTTTTATTTAAATTTAAGTGTAATAACCAAAATTATTTTAAAAGCAACAAGTGCAAAGAATAGTATAATACCTACGCTTTCAAGTTATTTTTATTATAAAGTGCTGAGATATATTTTTTAAATACTGCTGAATATTTGTACATAGAAGGATCAACAAAGTTTCGACGAAGGGGTATGCACTATTTATTTTTGTATTGCAGATTATGAATTAAAATCAAATTGTAAAACTCCATAGTTATGTACGAGAATCCAATTTACGAGTATTTTTGAATGTTTAGCTTTTCAAAAACTCCAAATATTTTAAGGATTCTCCAAAAATGAATTCGAAAAGATATAGAGTGTACGTGGATAATTTTTTGAACTTCAGAGGGAACGTCTGACTGGTTTGTGAATTCAAACATAGCTGTTAAAAATGTTCCCACATTTTTAGATTGTTGTTCTTTAAAATTTAATCAATAAACACATGTGTCAGTGTTAATGGAATGCAGGTCTAATTAAGCTGCCGTGTTAATTAAATGAAACGTGTTAGTGCGCTGTGTTGCGTTGAAGTCTGTTGCATGGTGTAAACATCTGAGAACTGACTGATTGAATTGTTGTCCATCACTTTCCCTTAATGCATAAATGTTTGTTATGTTTGTAATTTTAAGTAATGGTGTTACATCATTGGTCTTCATCATCAAGGAATACGCATTCTATGTTTGTTTTTGTATAAGTCGATGTACTAGACCAATCTTTCTATGTATAGGTACTATCCAAAATTCGCTCGACATTTTAGCAATTTCATGTCGAATGTTCCTCTTTAAATTGTCTTAAGTTTGTGACTTGTTGGCCGCCTCAATGAAACATCTCATCCCGCAAGTAAGGGACGACCAATAAGCCTACTGTACCATGTGCTGTGTCGTAAATAGGACCGGCCTATTGAAAACACGTTTACTCCATGCCTTCTAGCTCCAATGAGTTAAGAAAAAAATTGACGAACATGGAATGATAGCCGTCCTCAGTGACTGAATCCGACTCGCCGGCATCATTTAAGAGAAATTACAGCATAAAAACCACAGCCGCAACAGTCAGTTTTTTTTTAAACATCTTAGACTGTTGCCTTAACCAAACACGCTTTGGTATAGAGGTGGAGTTTTCAGTGAAAATAAAAATCTCCGTCCGTCTTCAAAAGAACAGCAAAATTTCCATGTGCACGATAGCCATTTGGCTTGTTAATATGAGTACGGTCTTAGATGGACGTATAAAAAAATACTCCGTAATATATTCTCTTGAGAACAGGCCGGAAAAGATTGGTTGCGGTCTGACCTATCGACTCGCTGCAATTTTCTAAACTAATTATTTTTTCATCAGCACGACTATAGCTGCTGCCGGAAACTTAAGACAACGTAGTCGTAACGGACAGTGAGTTTTGATAAAAAGTATGGGTCTTTTGTAAACGTTGTTTAAGTTTGTATTCTGATTATAGGGTCAACAAGCTGGAAGACTAATATGACTTCTGTTAAAAGATAAAATGAATCACCAAAAGAAATATGGGCGCATCTATTGGAGAACCTATTGGGTGGTGATGTCCTTGAAAATCTGAATATCTTACAAAATTCTAAACTGTGCTGGGCGGTATTGACCTTATTTGATTCATCGGGAGTGCGGGTTTCTTGATGTTTTTTCTTCTATAATATAAGTGCGTACAGCAAATTTGTTCACGTTACAATATTCGGCGATTCAGCGATGCCCCTAGTGTAAATTTAATTCATCTGTGTTTAAATGTTCCTTCGGTACAAAAACCTCTTACTCGGGGCCAAGCAGAACATAAGGACTACCGAAAACATTCATGAGATGAAACAAAGCTTAGAGTCACAGCGTGGAAAAGAGCAGGTACTTGCTCGTAAATACTTAAAATGTCACCCTTTTAAGATGCACTTGGTATAAATACTTAAGGATGACTTCAATCTATGCAAAAACTCTTGTGGAGTAACGAGACCTACGTCCACTTAAATGGTCGCATTAGTTAGTAAAACTTCCACTTCAGGCTGTAATAAAAAGTAATCCGCGATTAACGCATACCAACGCCTTTAAAATTGCCCAAAAATTAGTGTTTGTTACGCCATATCGACCAATGAAATTTGCGCTATAGTTTTTTTCTTAAAATTCCAAAGCACATGCGTTAAATCTAGTAATTATGGGCTCATGATCAGGGATTGTTTATGACCACACTTGTAAGCACATCCATCTTTCTTGTAACACACGGGGTTTCAACAAGATCCGTGCATTTGTCAAGAAAACTTATCAGGCGTCTTGGAGTACCCCGGTCTCCAGATTGAATTGATTTTCTTTCGGGGCTGACTGAAGACTATGCTGGCTATTAAAAAAAGTAATACGAGTAGTAAATATAACTTCTACTTGCGAATTCTGCCTTAAAAACACCCCCAGACCGTAGTGTATCTCCCACCATTTTCCACTGTAATCATACCTTTATCCTTTTGCACACTGTCTTCTTAAATTAGTTGTACTGTTTAAAAACCAAGGTTTTGGCCATATCTCGGTTGGTTTTTAGAAATGTGTTTCTACAAACTGGGTTCAATCCTTAATTTGTTTTTTTTGGAAAGGGTGACACCATTCAGAAAATAAACCTTCAGATTGTGCTTTCCTAATTGTCGATTCAAATTGCTATAATCGCTAATCAGCTACACCGAGAATTCTTCAATATTTGATGGCATCTTCATTGAGCCGAAAGTTTGGACTTTTAAATCATGCTCGAGAGGTTTTCTCTAACCAAAAGCGGATATAAGGAATGCGAGCTTTCGGATTGCAGGTAATCCGCGTTCTATAAAGTAGACAACAATTTCTTGAGCTTGTGGCCCATGTGGGTAAACAGGGGTTGCCAGCTACGCGGCGTCCTGACACGATTGCAACGGTGCATATTGAAGGAGTCAGTGTCTAACGCTCTCAACATTTTTTACTCTTACGCTCAGTTATATACAGATGATGTAGCTGTGTAGGCACGGAATCGTAGACGTGATCGACAATTAATGCACTGACATTCAGTCAAACCTCTCAAAACTGAGATTTTTCTCTTTACCTTGTATATGGTAACTGGTATGATTCCTTAAGAGCTATGAAGTATGACTATCCGTTTGAAAATACCGTCGTGAATAGCAAACTTATTTGGCCTTATCATCTCGAAAACCTTTATCGCAACTAATCCTTTTACTGGATTCCAAAAAACGTTCTCTCTCGACTTTCCGTCATTTCCTATAGATTCTCACCTGGATCTACTCTAGAAGCACTTACGAATCTTTCCTCACCTTAAAACTCTTATCGTGTCCTGATAACTGAAAGCTGTTTTCGTTTAAAAAAAAACTGATCTTTAAGTACACCCCACACTGGAGTTTTAATGAACTTCCGCGTAAATTGTTCTTAGTAAGCTGTCTAATTCCATGAAACCAGAACTCAATTAAGTTGAAATAAAAAAATTACTACAACGCTTAGTTGATCGATTGTGAGGACCAAAAGTCCTTTTCGAAAGAAGACCTTTTACATGGTAACGTGAACTTTGAACCAGATTGTAAACGTCCCCTGGTATAATTATCTTGAAAGTGTTACTACCATTTTTGAACATTGCAATACTTGTTGGTGTTGAATCCAGGCCAGTTCCGACAGGAAACAGTAATGTAATGACCAAAACAACACCAATCATTCTTGCTGTACCCTTTGGTCAGACAGATGATAATGGCTTCAGTCTCCAATAAAGTACGAGAGTTTGCAACAGTTTATTGTGAATTCATTGAGCCTAGTAAAAATCCCAGGTCAAAATGAGACCACTTATGAACATTTCTTATCTTTTTGCGAAAAACTGAATAATACAATAAAGATCACAATAATTTTTAGAACGTATTTTTAGGTAAATTAAAAAAGAAAGTCTAAAAACCACAAATTGATCTTCAAAAATCTTGAACTCAGAGGTAGAGGGTATCCTTAAATGTACGCAATATTTTAATTTTGGGCCATTTGTGCAGTAAAGTTCTGCCAACGTTAAAAACACAAAGTGACAGCTGACAGTGACAGTTCGGGGTTATTGAAAATGGACCACTACATGGAAAAAAAAAGTGTTTTCTTTTGTTGAGCAATATTTTAAAAACAACATCGATTGGAAGCTGATTTTTCAAACAAAATCATTTTCAACCATGAGGATCATTTGCATCTTAATGGCTTTATTAACGTTAAAATTCTTGAGCCTGCGATTCAGAAAATCTTCAAGTGATGGTCGAGAAACAAATGTATCCACAATTGTGCTTCATCAGACCATTCTTCTTTGAAAATGTGGCTGGTCAGGCTATAACAGTTAATTGTGCTTGCCATCGCGACATGGTTATTCAGATTTATTCGTATGTGCCTAAATTGCAAGATACGCACGTATACGCTGTATTGTAGGATGTACAGAATGGGTACAGTAGTTCCAATTTTGACAAGCGCATCGGCCCTACAATTCCCTGGAATATTTCCATGCACTGGCACTTAGCACAGGTGAATGTTGAATCATTTCTCTGAAAGATGATAGTCTAGGACGGTTTTAGAGCTGAGCGAAAATGAATTCAGACATCTGAAAGTGGCTGGACTATCCCAGAAGATGAGGATATCCTTCGCAGACATAACGTTTTTTTTTCAGCTGTAAAAGGGGTTCTTCAATTCAATTCAAGTCTCCAATTTTCAATTTAAAACCTGTGTTTTCTATTAAAATTACTTCCGAAACCCGTTTTGGTAAAACTTCCATCAAAATCAAAAGAAAAGGTCACTTTCAAAATATTGCCTTATTCAGAAAACAAAAAAAAAAACGTAAAACGTAAATAGAAAATCCAAAAACACAATGACGTACTTGCAGGGCCATTAAAAAATTATATATTCGACATGCGTCATTAACAAAACAAATTAGTTTTCTATTTCAAAAAGTAAATATGTTTTAACGTTTTTTTTTAAGCAAAAACATAAAATAAAAATAAAAATCACAACTTACCACGAGTGGTTGAATGTGAAGGAGTTTCAAAAACTTTTCCATTACTGTTGCTTTTCATCATCAGCATTTGAATTAAAGTTTCGTTTTCCAAATTGATATTTTTTCTATTGTTGTGTTGAATATAGTTATTTGAATAATTTTTGTTTTTTTTTTTTAAAGTAACTTAACACTACTGTATCCTTGTGATTAACTGTCACTACGAATAACTAGATAAATTTTATTTTATGTTATTTCTAAACTAAGCAGCAAATTTTTTTTTTTAATTGTTTTAACACTACGTTGATTAATTTATATTTTTAGTTCAACTATTTTTTTTTAATTGTTAAAAATTTAATTGATTATTTTTTTAAGATTAACTTTTGCGATTAATCACTTAGATCTTAGATTTACTATATTTTTGTTTTGAATTGATACAAGGTGAATCCGCTTTAGCACTGATAACCCAAAATATGTACGAAACCGGACTAAGGTTTTTCATTTTTCTGTTTTGAAAAGGTCCTTTGCCGAATTACGGTTTGCGTTTGACTGGTGGACACTCGATGGCACTTTTGTTTTTAGCAAAATGAAACAATGAACGACGCGTTTCTTGGATACGTGTCCACTGAAATTGGCCAAGTTCCTCGGTGTCAATGTCGGGCCAGGAAAAGATGTTTCCCTGATTATTCGACATGTCGGTTTTTTCTTTTTTGTTTTTTGTTGTATTTTTTGGGTAATAGCCAGTTGGCCAGGGCAACGCAACAAATGAGCGACACTTCTTTGGTAGTGCTGGGCAATAGCTGCTTCCAGCTGATGATGGGAGAAATTTGGACTTCCGTTTGATTTCGATTGACATAAGCTGCAGATGGAGGTCAGCTGAAACTGTATGATCGAGACGGACGTATTTTTGTGGTATGTCAATGGTTAAACAATCAAAATTCCAAATAACTTCAAACATCAACCTGTTGACCGGAGAGCCAGTAGTGTAGAGCAGCCAAGAAAAAGTTGAATTCAATTCTGTGCAATCCCACTTGGCTATGGCTGGGATTCTTTTTGGCCATCAACATCTTGATTTTGGCCACCAGCATTTCCAAGAATCATTATCGTCATGACAATGATGTGGTGGACCAATAAGCGAGAAGAGATATCTTTTGCTTCTGTTTTTAAGCATCTTCCGATGATGAAGAAGAAAGTTGTAGTGATGGTGGTTGTCGTAGTGATGTTGGAAGTAGAAACACTTGGACTTGGCCATCACAAGAATATCTGCTACGATTGGTCGTACGGCTTCTGTTGATGGTGATGATGATGATGAGTTTCTGAATCGGTGGCCAAGTTACGAGACACCGTCCAAAAAAAAATTTTTGTTTTCCTTACGATGAGTAGCCCAAGTAGACGTCCATAAAGAATTTTCTTCGAATGGTCTGTCGGAGATGGTTTGTTGGCTGACTCGAATCGTTTTGAGATGTTTTTTTTTTTATTTTGTTATTTTTTTTTATGTCAGGCGTAATTTTTCTTGGATGCGTCTCAATCGTGCCCGAAGGCACGATTGGTGGCACCGCACGTTGCCTGCCTGTGCCAGAAGCGGCACAACACTGCACTGGCAAACAATTTGCAAACAACTGGCTCCACTCCAAAATTCAACGAGAATCGGTCGCCTTGGTATCCGTAGCGTGGCTATTCGGTGGCAGTACAATATGCAGAGGCAGCAGTAGTAGAACTTTTTCGGGGGATGTCGCTCTGTTGTCGTCTTGGTTTAGAGTCACCATATTATCGTTGCTCGTAGAGAGGCCACAACAACAACAGCCATGACAAGTTGTAGTTGTCTTCTCTTCTATGAGTGAGTATCTATGTGGTTGACTGGCTAGTGTACTCGTATCTACTATATGTTGGTGTATGTTGGCCCCGAAATAGCACATCAGTTTTGGCTGTGTTAGTTTTGTGAGTTTGTGGCAAACACTATTCCTATTCGAGATGGTGGTTGTTGTACTATGCACCACCATAGCAAACACTCTCTGGGCCTGGCAAAACAGAGGGACGTGAGTTGGCGGATGCTTGAATTCTCTACTTTTCCGCAGCATTTTCTTTTTGTTTTTCTTTTTTCTTTTTTCATTTTCTTTCTTTTCTAGTTTTCCCTTTTCCTATGCTTTATTATTGTTTTCCTAGAAACGATTTCTCGTCGGATGCCCACGATCGAATGTGTGGGAGTGGATGTGATTGAATTCGGTGGCAACTTATGTGGCTACACGGTAAAGAGGAGCGCGTGTCTCTTGAAAAGTTTATAGGATTTAGCCTCGATAGACAATGTTTAATGCTTGTTCTTGTGGCAAACATACACATACATGTAAACGTATGACTATGAGTATCTAACGAAATGGTATTTTAATTTTAAGTCAAGTCAAACCTATGAATTCATATCTCAATTATTTGCTTAGGTACATGGTTGAATTTTTTTTTCTATTTTTATGGTGACGGGCTTTTTTTTTAAATTATTTTACGGATGCTTCCTTCCGTGAAGAAACGAAACGTTAATTGAAATTGGGTTACGTCAATGAATTGCCGTTGGAAAGCGTATAGGGTTTTGAGTTTCTTCTATCGCACGAGTCATAAAAGAATTAACTGTTCATACTCCAAGGTTGTACTCGTATTTATATTTCAAAGCATGAGAATTGCAGTATTAAAAGCACTATCAAGTTGTATATACCTTCTCCCAAACGATTTGCATAGAAATGTCGTGGACATCGTCAGTGAATCGTATATAAGATTTTGGTTGAGTTCCACTGGATAGCGTCCTTTGATTTTTAATTTCAAATGTTCTGGGTTTGCATCTAATGAGAAGGTCCAATGACAGGTTATGGAATTTCTGAATCTGCACGATTCAAGTTTTTCGAAAATATAATAAGAAGTACAATGTGGCGCAAAATTAATCATCCAATCGGAAGATGTTATAATTTTTACAAATGGCGTCGTACGTCAATCATATTTGACATATGTGAACTAGACAGTCGCAATATGCAAACAGACAAGCAATAGAGTGCGTGTGAAATACTGTCAAGCCATCCTCAGTCTCAACAACGAAGAGGACGATTTTCTGTCAAAATCATCATGAGCGGCGAAAGGCATTTCCGCTTAAGTGGTTACATCAATAAGCAAAATCTTCGTTTCTTCGGCACTTAAAATCCACGTATGATGCACGAAGAGCCTTTACATGCACTCAAAAAGATTATGTGGTGCGGCGTTCATGCGGAAAGAGTGATTGGGCAGTATTTTTTTGAGAACGCCATCGGCAATGCGGTCACTGTTACTGGCGAACGTTAGGGGGCCATGATAAACGACTTCTTACCGCCGGAATTGGATGAGCGGGACTTGGTGAACATGTGGTTTCAACAATACGGTGCAACACCGTTGTCGTAATAGCTAACATGAATATCAAGAAATTTGTTTTCACTCTGGATCCGCCCTAAGACTAACTATCTGACAGCAAATACACATTGGACTTTATAGCCTTATGGCCTCCTATTTCATCTCTAGATCAGCTAAGATCCAAGATTACTTCATTTCAGACGCAGATTAAGATGAGAAGGCATTGTAAGATTGCACATGAGAACTAAGATCATCCATCTGGCTGGCATATTGGCTTTTCGTTTAAGTATAGAATTTCAGAGGCTCTAAGAATATAGAACAAGGAGATTGAAGCCCACTACTGCACTAGGAAAGGTGATATGTTTTTTGAGTAGAACGTGTGCGATCTAGGAAAATTATTTACTCCTGGTGAAATCAAGAACATTTCTTGAGTAGTTGTAGGAACACCTGAACTAAGCATTGGATATTTAATAAACAGGCTTCTGTGACAGACGCTCTTTGGGTAATCTTACAGAGGTATCCTTGAAGCTACGGTTGAAGGTGCTTTCGAAGCTACAAAAAGGGATAGTATTTTATACATGTAGTTACATGCATCTGATAGTTACATGACACTGCTAAGTGTCCATTCTCTCACAGCTACTGCTTTCGCAGTTCAATGTGTTCGTATTATATTCGCCATATTTTCATCAAATTGCTCAGAATTCTTAAACTATTGTCATTTTTATGATAGTGCAGTAAGAAGTTAATTGTCATTAATTTCGAATGCCGAGTTGCTCAGGTCATCCTTAAAACTTAGCTGCAATCTTTCAGCACTGGTCTATGTGGTCCATACGTTTTAACAATCTAAGATAGAGCATCTATGAAGTTAATAATGTAATGAACTACTGTACAGCTGGCATATATTTTTTATTTAATCCTCTGACTCTGCAATATAAATCGTACCATACCTAAGTGATACGGAGAGCTCCTTTTGAAAGTAGACATGGTCCATGTTTCTGCACTGTAAAGTAGGACCAAAATGATAAAGGTATACGTAGGGCGCTCTTAAAAGGGTCATGCTTGCCGATTTGAATAATACATTTTACTTGTTATTGCAACACTAATGTTGTTTTCAAAGCTAACTATGAAGCTTAAGTAAATAAACACTTCTTCAACTTTAAAAGTTCCAGCTGTCATATCGACATTTCATGATGCCGATGTCATACAACATTTTTTAAGATCGATTCTCCAGAGTCCCTTTGTCGAAACTGTACGAAACCACTGACAGCCCCTATCGTCAGTCTATTTTAATGTATTGGGTTTATAACTTAATTCGTGCGGTTTGCTAAGAGATGGCGTAACTTGTATTATTCCATTGGAACACGCGTTGGAAAGCTACTGTCATTGTACGTCATTTCAGTATATGTCATACAATTGAAGCGTAAACAACAATAATTTTTTTTCACTCAAATATGTCGAACTTTGTGCCTGAAAAAGTGTTTTTGCGGGGAGTTCTTCTTCATTTATTTAATATGAAGAAAACTTCTGCCGAAAGTCATCGTATTTTAGTGGAAGTTTATGGTGAACATGCGCTAGCTGAGCAAACGCGCCAAAAGTGGTTTGCACGATTTAAAAGTGGTGATTTTGGCTTGGAAGACGATGAACGTCCTGGGCAGCCAAAAAAGTTTGAAGATGACGACCTGGAAGCATTACTCTTTGAAGATTGTTGCCAAACACAAGAAGAGCTCCCAGAATCTTTGGGTGTCACTCAAGCAGCCATTTCAAAACGTTCAAAAGCAGGGAAATTGGGTTCCACATGAACTCAAGCCGAGAGACGTCGAAAGGCGGTTTGCATGTCCGAAATGCTGCTTGAACCCCACAAAAGGAAGTCATTTTTGCATCGGATTGTTACTGGTGATGAAAAATGGATCCATTACAACAACTCCAAGCGCAAAAAATCATATATGAAACCCGGCCAACCAGCCAAATCAACGGCAAAGCCGAATATCCATGGCGCGAAGGTAATGCTCTGTATTTGGTGGGATCAGATGGGTGTGCTGTATTACTAGCTGCTAAAACCGGGTGAGACCATCAATGGACAAGCCTACCGAACACAATTAATCCGTTTAAAGAGAGCAGTAGCCGAAAAACGCCCGGAATATGCGACCAGACACGAGGCAATAATTTTCCATCATGACAACGCTCGGCCCCACGTTAAGAACTATTTGGAAAACAGTGGATGGGAAGTCTTACCCCACCCGCCTTATAGCCCAGACCTTGCCCCTTCTGACTATCATTTGTTCCGGTCGATGCAGAACGCCCTCACTGAAATACGGTTCACATGGGAGCAGAATATAAAAAATTGGCTTGATTCATTCTTGGCTGCCAAGCCATGTACATGTTTTTCTTAAATAAACGTTCAAATTTTGAAAAAAAAAAAAACCGCACGAATTAAGTTATATACCAATATATTCAAAATATGAGTCTGCTCTAAGATTCGTAGTCCTGGTATCATTTCTTCTCAATATTTTGGATTGTACAGTTCTCTTGACTTCTGTTCTACTTACCATATAAGCACCCTGTTTTGCTGTTTTTGATAGATGATATTCCTCACAAGACCTTTCTTGTGTATAACACACGATTTCTGTTATCTTGCTGACAATGTTGCCACTGATATCAAAGATTTAACGTTAGCTTCTCAGAAGTTCTTGAGTGATTCTAGAAGCTCAAGGTAGAAAAACTTCGAGTTGATTTTCCAAGCTCTGTTGGATCGAACATGCCCAGGTACTGACTCCCATCAAACTCAATATAAAAGTCGACTATAACAATTTCTCACATGTCCTGTCCAACCTTACAGAAGCAATATTTTGAAATATGCAGCAGGGATTCGATCGCATTTCGTCGATTTACAAGTGCCAGGCAGTTGGTAGAAATGTGTTCCATAAACTCCTCAGTTCACAGAAAAATCTACATGTGCTAGTGAAAATGATTCGTAGTAAGTAAAGATGTTATTACAGGAAACGTAAGCTGTCAGTACTCGCGTCGTATTCTTATTGGCTTCTTATCTAAGGATGATTTGGCTCTTTCATTTCTATTATTTAGAAATATTCTTGGAGCGATTAAGACCACCTGATCATTCCAGTATTTTACTTGCCCAATTTAACTTTTTTTTCCTGTTTTAAATGGTTATAACTAAAGCCGAGGCTTAGAATGAATCCGATGTCGGCCCTCTTGATTGTCATCTTGACCCTCATGCTTTGGTTCCCATTTTAGTAAGATTTTATTTGGGGTGATGGGGTGCTTCATGGCACTCTAAAACGATATTTGATGAGTATGAATACCGCTCCCAAAAAGGCAGTTTCACCTGAACTCCGCAGGCGAGCTCACATCTCAATGGGTGCTGTTCCTTTCCGCAGTAACAAATATCGCAGTTTTCCATCGATTTAGTTACCTTATCTCAATAACAGCGAGTACTGCTCTAAATAAATCAAAACCAGTTTAATACCATATGGTCTGTACAGAGCTATACGTATTGGATTTCAAAACCCTTAGTAGCCAACCTATATATAGTACTCGTATAGCTCTAGATATCCCTTTAACACTGCTTTGAACAGTCTTTGCATATATGAATCGCCATGTCCTACAAAATAACACCACTGAGATAGAGTTTCTAAATTCATTGGAACTTGAAAAGGTTTCCGAAGGGTCACTCATTTTTCATCATGAAGTCTTTGACAGTATCCTCTGATTCACTTTTTCTAGGTTTTCTTGGTTATATCATATTTCGAACTCTCTGGCATGGTCCTCTGTTCTCAAAAATATCGACAAGGAATTCGAAATGCTATCTGAAAGACAATCACACAACGCTGAGCTTTAGTGTTGAGTCCTTTCAGTTTTATATCCACTCAGTAAGATGTCCGATAGAAGGACATATGATCTATGGCATATTAGAGCTCTTTAGGCTTTATTTGGTTTCTAGCAAGTCCCAGCCCACTTTGAATTTTTTTAGGAGGACGGTGGGCAATTGTTAAAGAGACGACCTTGTTAGATTTTATTTTGAAATTATAAATACTTTTTGTCAAACACAAAATCCAAACAGAAAGATTTGGAAACTTTTTTCCCAGTGTACTGTCCTCTCTACAACTACATACAATGCACTTGCCAAGTTAGTGTGAGTCAAATTGAAAACTTTCTCTCCACTCGACGAATTGAAATGCGCGAGAGTTGCAAATACGAGTAATTTGAATTTTACCAATGAAACCAGCAAAATTCGCAAGAAGGCCGTTTCAAAATTACGAATCCAAAACCAAAAAATTAAATTATATATCCTAATTTGCCTACGATATACTTAGATGTCCTTAAAGAATACGTGTTTCACATCCAGGGTTGTGGATAGAACTGCAAAGACGAATGACTTTAGTCAGTTTTAAAAACCCAACACACGTTTGAATTTGGATATTTGCTCCCCATTGTGCTGGTCATGTCCTGCCAAAGGGATGTAAACAGCGGAAAACACTTCGTGACTTGAAGATGCCTTCAAACCTGCCAACGACTATCCTCATGTTTATCTTGATTTCTTTTTTCTGTTTATCCTGCTCCTTCTCTTGAGTTTTTTCGCTGCCAAGTTGAATCTTTTGGACATCAACTCACCCCAACCCCAATGTTGGCGGATTTTTTTTCTTTGTCGAGACAAATTACCCACTCTTTGACATCGGTCACCATTCAAAAGTCACCACTTACCACTACTACCACCATCCATTACAGAGTATCCTTTTGCTCTCCCATGTTCGTTTGGAGTCACCACATGGATGTGGCGCATGTTTCATGGTTCGCGGTGCACACGTTGTTTTTCATTGATGATGTGCTCCCCAGCACGTGGTTTCGAAAGCGACAAAAAAAAATAAAAACAATACGGCAAGTTGGAGCAGCTGGTGATTGTGTATGTAGTTCGATTACAGGGAGCATCCTTGTTGGTTTTTGTGCTGTTGTTGCTATTGTTGTTGGTGTTATCCTGTGTATCCCTAATCGCTGGAACTGTTTCTAATTCAATGGAACTATTTAGACGAGACTCTAACGCAGCAGAATAGATATGCAGGGCGGGTTAAGGATTTGAATTATGTGGCTAATTTTTCTGCTGGAAGAGGACTACCGTCGGGCAATACCATGTGAGAGTGTTGGCGAAAGGTTGTAGTCATTTGGTTGATATATAGCAACCGCTAACATTGCAAGTGTTGTGTAATGTTCGGCATTTTGGAGGTGCAAACCAATAGGACTTTTTTTATGATGGAAATCCTTGTTACAAACTCTCGCTGTGATAGTGCTGATGGGATTTTTGTTATTAAAGAATATTGAAGGTAGTTAGTCGAAAATATTAGCTTTAAGCTTGAAATGGTTTAGTGAAAATGAAAAAAAAGAAGATTGTAGCAGACGTTAAAATGAATAGGTCTCATGGTAAGAGGGCAAGGAATACACCTTGACTTTCCTCTTCTAGGCCATTGTAAAGACTATAAAGGCTTCAGGTTTAAGAGGACAGCTTTGACAAAATCTACTATTCATAGCAAAGTGATGGTCGGGTGAGGTGTTCAACAACGATATCGTGGGTTCGACGCTCTTTCCGACAACCAAAGTCTGTTAATGTAAATTTCTTTCTTAAACATTTCTTATTTTGACGTCCTTTTGGTGATACAAGTATTTCATGTTCGACCGGGTAAAGAATCATCCAGTAACGTATATCCTAAATCGAAACTCAATCAATAGTCTATTTTGAACTTCAGGATCCTTGATTGTAAGTTAACTTTGTGATACATAGAAACTCAATCTAGTGACTCAGACAGAATCAGCCATCAACTTGGTCATAAGGCCAGCCTTATACCGATTCCTTAGACGTCCTTCTTAAAAAACTAAAAAGGCCTATACTTGATTTAGATCCATTAAACTGACTTGATTTTAACTCATTAGGATAGAAGGACGCTTTCTCTATAAGGTTGTACTGAATACCTTCGTCTGAGTCTTCTCTATCTATTTCCTTCCTGAATACACCTGAAAATGTGGATGTTCTTGTTGTAATCCTCCGATTTTAGTATACATTTCAAAACTGGTTGTCTTCTCCATTACTAGGTAGGCTTAGGACGTCTTACTATCCTTTCTGATTGGATAAAGAAGGAAATGTTCATGCTTCAGTATGTAACCGATCTATTGCCATTTGCTCATTCGAATGTGAATGTTGGTAGTCGCATACCTGATGTCTTACCAAATAAAGATTCCATTAGATTCTATTTGATTCTATCTTTTGACAACTTTATGGTCCAGTCTTCATGGAATAGCCTATCTCTCCAGGATTTGTCCGTCAGTTATGTACGAATTTTTTTTAAAATATTTCGCTTCATTAAGATAGTTGTTCTATCCGCCATTCTCGTCATTTTCACACTCTTGCAGATGATGTCGCTGGATGATTTAAAGTCAGTTCTGGAACTGGTCAATAAAGCAACTCCCTCCACGATTTCAAAAACCCTGACGTCAAATGTATTTTAACTTTTGTCTAACTAGTTGCAGGGACCGGAACCTTAGTTGCTTCATATTAATAAAATCGTCTTTACCTGTGTTGAAGACCAGCGAGATCCTGACCCTGGAAGTGATGTAGTCGAATCTTGATAGACGGTATTAAAGCATCAAGGATTCGAGGACCGCAAAGCGTTAAATAATAACCACAAACTGTCAAATGCAGAAACATTGAATTCGTGCTAATTTGGTTTGAGAAAGCCCAGTTTCTCTAAATATCGACAGAGAGCTGAAGTGATTCGGTTCATTCTCGAACCTAGTGTCGGATTAAAGAAAATGTAATCCCCGCTGGCCTTGCAAATGAGGTCAGCAGAGGAGATAAAGGGGTCTAAAATTGTACTAGCACTACTTGAAACACTTGCTTATGAATGACCATATAACTCCCGTATCAAAGTGAAGCTTCTTCTCTGAAAATAAAAAACACCGCAATCACCGAGATACTAATATTCCAGCTCTAGGCAAAGCAAGTTTCTGACTCCTGCATTCATATGCAATAGCATGGATTTAATAGTTGCATGTACGAGTAACAATCGGAGCTTGGTGCTGAAACTTATTTTATAGCTTCCCTATATTTGGATACATTCCAAAGAAAGACATTGTTTTGACAATATTGGCGACAGTATGCAGCCCTGCTTTACCCCTTTGGATCTCGAACTTCTCATGGAACCTTATTCTATCATATATATGTATGTATACATCATACATGGGTAGACAATGCAATGGGCAATATAGATTTACTGTCTTGTTGTTAATTCTGCTGCTGAAGTTGCTCTGGGCAGACCAGTCTGAAATGGGTGCATATCGTTGGCGAATACACAATCGGAAGAAGTGGGAAAGAATCTTTCCAACATTTGATGGTTGGTCCTCATCCCAAAGGAATAGAGCTCTGTCAAAGATTCGATTACTTGGCAATTACTACTTGTATGACATTTAAGTAGACCTTTGGTGATATTCTAAACAGTTCTAATATTACGAGTACCTTGCGATGATTCCTGGCTAGTATAGGTTATATTACATAGTAGAAAAGTTCTTCAAGGATCCTCAGGAAGCCGAGTGGAATATATCCCTTAAATTTGACCTACAAACAACAACGGTGTGAGATATGAAATTGATTCTGGCTTATTTAAAAGCTTCATTCATGCCACTATGTGTGGAATAGCACATCATTCAAATGGCAGTCTCAGCTTCGCTGGCAGTTTTTCAAGCGGTCGGTTCAATTTTTAATGACTCGGTCCAATATGTACGGCCTTATTCCGGCAATAGGGTGTCGAATGTTGGCCTCGAGCTCAGTCAAAGTGGTTGGCTTGTTAGGCTGCGGCCACACATTGAGCAACGAGCGGCTGGGTGACTGAGTGACGCAAAAATTTTTTAAAAAAACATGAAATCGTATGGCGGTGGCCACGTAAGCCCTGAGCGATTTGTGATTTTTTAAAGCGACAAAGCGTCGTCGCTCTGAAATCAAATCTGTTTCAATTTTTTAGTTCATCGCTGAGCGGCGAAGTAAGTCCACAGAGAAAAAAACGCGGAAAGTTTAATCTCAGCTGTCCAAGGTCACCCAGTTCTATGGCAGGACAGCCACAACTGACATACGACATTATTGCCAAAATCGGTCTGGACATCTGCGAAGATTTTGATATAAGTGATGAAATTCACCATAATTTGCCCTTTCTCGATTTATGGGGTGCACACCAAGTCCTCGTTTTCTCGATCTCATAATAGGACTTTGACAATGGCATTTTCGCGATGATGCTCAGTAAATGGCCACCCGTAGCTCAAACGCGTTGGCCTCGAGCAGGATCGCTCGTCGCTCAATCGCATGAACGCTCGCCGTGAAATGACCTAGTCCCCAAATTTCTCCTTCATAACATTGAAAATCGAGCGCATGTTGGAACCACAGCTCGGATATATCGATGTAGTTCAGCTCTGACAAAAGAATGTCGGTGAACATCGCTCTATACCTGAGACCAATGACCTTTTGCATTTCGAAAAAAAAGGTCTGTTTTTTTTTTGTCAAACTATCCCATCTCAATTCTTTCTTGGATGTGAAATATACATATCTGCTTTGAACCAGTCGAGGATATCCGCTGGCGATTATTCTACAAGCGGTCTTTGAAGGGTCCGAAGGTGTGGATCTGAAGTTCGTTGTCCGTTAATCCGTCGCCAGGGTTGACAAAAGTAAATCCGTCATTTTTGAAAGCTCTCAGCTAGTTCGTTACATTTCTATCTGTTTCATTAGGGTTTTGGGCTCTAAAATGGTGTAGTTATATTGCCCTGTTACTGGGGGTCGTCGGTGTAATAAAATCAAGCACTACGCTACGACCCGACCCAGACTAAAGGACAGTCAGTAGCCTTGCCATCAATCCAAGCACGGATTTCCATATATAAACACTGCACTAGATTAACTTTAAAAGTAGACGAGTGGCCTTTTATTTGAATGCTTTCTGGAAAATTTTGCTTTAATTCTAAGGGATCCATAAGCCTCCTAATGTTATACCTGAGTATTCTAGCGACATAGTCAGAGATAGCCCCATGCCTCCCGATAACATATTTGAAATCGTATTTGTCGACATTCAAGTATATTTGTACACTTATGGACCTCAGGCATATTATTTTTGACCCTCCAAAGTTGTTGGTACAGTATTTCACGACACACAACAGCAAGAATTTAATGTTTTAAGCTGCTGTATGATTCAACATTTGCAGTCTACTCCAAACTGCTTAGTTTTCTTGATTAAGTTTAAAGAACAAGCGCTGACATTCGCCTTGACAATGTCATGATCAGTCAAAAACCAGAGCAGTCAACAATGATTGCCGCAGTCAAGAAGAAGCTCCTTGTCGTCCTTAAACTATTGTTTCTATATGAAGCTGGTGAATAATTTCATTTTGTAGATCTCTCAACCAGCAACTACTTGAGAGCTTGCTTTCTCACTTACATTTTCATTTACTGGTATAAATGGGAGATGATCGTTATTATTTTTCTCCTTAAAGAAGTAAAATTCTACTTTAGTCACTGTACCACATTGCGATATTTTCTATTGTCATCACTTCAGACACATTGGCCAACATTTTAAAGTCATCGAACTCCGTCTGTTTCCGAAAGATTCCCTTCCTTTTACACACCTACGGGTTCTAACAATCCATAACAAAACACAAAATGCACTCCAGCCGATGATGCACTTATACTTCCTGGCGCCAGCTCCAATCAACCAAAGCAACATACCCCTTGGCCGACGAAAGAATTCCCATATCATTGCAAAAGTCCTTACGACAACAATCCAATCAAATGTTCATAAAATGTTTAACAATACGCGAGGAGTTCCTTCAAAATTCTTTCAAAACAAAACCAAAAACGACCCCCATCCACTGAGCTACTAAACGTTCCGTTTGTCAGGACTCACTTATGTGCTTTTCTTAAATTGAAATTTACATACAATTGCCATAAGACGGGACTCTTTCTCTGTCCGAGGTACTCGTATAAGTATGCATGTCCCAGAAATGAAGCCATTCAAAGTCTTTGTTAGAGGGCTTTCTCGTACACCTCATAGACGGCAATCCTGCTTCAGTTATCTTAATTATTGGAAAGGATTTTTTTCCCAAGGACTTTGTAGAAATTTCCATATTTCTAAGCAACAAGGAATCAAGGAAAAAGGATTACCTTCAAAACACCAAAAGATGTTTATATTTGTACTAGTCGTACTTGCAGAAGTCAATGACTAGCATAAGGAACATAAAGGAATTAAGGAAAAAGGTGATAATTTGTGATTTCCTAATCCAGGATACCCACATCTATTTGGCTTTGGAAGGGACCAGGATTACTTGTGCATTGAGGATGCATAACCTTCTGCTATCGACAAGTTTTCAGGTCATTAAGTTTTGTGCGGCCAGGGGATGGTGAGCGACAAACAAAAAACTAGACCAACCCAGAGAGTCGTCTGTGTCACAGACTTGGACAGGGGTTGGGTAGGTTAAGATAGCATCTTAAAGGGATGCCTGCACGTACTGCCATAGAGATACATACACTTGATCCTTAAAGGGATACGTGTGTTTGTGTCTTGAATAAAATTAATATTTTCAAATTCGAAGAGGAAGATGTCTTTAAGTTATCTCAGGATTTTGGCAACAAAAGGTTGTTGTTTCCAAACGAAATGAGAAAACGTATAAAACAATGTCCTTTCCTTTGGTCTGAAATTTGTGTTTTTTTTTCAATGTTGCTGAGGAGGACTGTATGTCGTTTAAATATTTTTACATCCTCAATTGCTCTGGCAAGTGAGCATATTCGGAAGTGGCTCGGGAGTTGTTTGAGTGTCCTTAATTCAACATTCGTTAAGATAGATCTGGAGAGGTAGAAATGTTTCGGCACTTTATGGCCTCTCTCGAGTTTTTTTTTTAAATTTTATTCAAAATATTGTAATCGTATAGATTTATTAGTGATTGAGAACAAAAAAAAGAGTAATTGCAGTCGCCTTCTCGGCATTATATCGTAATGACCTAAAATACGAACGATTTTTAGGTGACCATACTAAAGAACGAAACCGAAACCCCAGGTTCGTCGCCTTAAAAGCGTACGTACTTAGGTACTAAGGTGGTACTACCTTACATGAAGTCGTTTTCTGCTGCGACGTCTCCCGGGGTCTGACTTGAAAACTCGAAGAGGCGGGAGCTGTAGAGGTACCGTTGACTTTACCGCTGTCGCTGTAGAGACCCCCTGCCTCTTTTGTTAAACAGTGGTCTTTGGACGACTCTCTTGGACAATGTTAAAAGTGTCACAATACAGCTAGTTATTTCAGCATAGCATTGTATGACTTGTCCCTATGAACGCTGTCATATTGGCCTTTGAAATCGATTGTTGATTATGCCTGACAGCGGGATTTTGATTGTCGCTATATGGTTTTCAAAATTATTCTTTCCGAACTCTCGTCACTGACTGCCACTCTACTCTCGGTGCCCATGTTCATCTTTGCACCATTCCATTTAGATCTTGTGACCCTGCCATGTATTTCACATTCTCTAAAAAAATATTCAAATGTCATCCATGTACCTATAGTTAAATCACTCTATTTCCTTGCTCGAACACATGCCTACCGTGCTCTTTAATTTTTTTTAGGAGAAGCCTGTTCTTTTCCCATTTTTTTTGTTTGTAAATCTCAAGAGCTACTCCCGTCCTTCGATACAGTGGAGCTACTTGTTTGGTGGCATGTGCATGCCTATATTTATCGTCAAACCAGAGGTTTCTTTGTGGTTTTGTGTGGAAACCAGTCACATCAAAGCTTCTCAGACGGCTTGTTTACAACAAAGATATGAGAAATGCCTACCCAAAAACAAAAAAAGACCATATCAGCCTTGGAACAACCTCATCAGCTCAAATATGTATAACTGGACAACCGGTATAGAGAGTAGACGATTTCCTGTATCTTGGGAGTATTGTCTCGACTGACGGGTGCACCAAACTGGATATATCCAACCTAGTTTCCAAAGCGAAATCCGCGCTCGGTATGTTCTCCAAGGTAAGGCAAAGCAATGCAATCAGTTTAAAAATCAAGCTAAGACTGTTCCGCTCCATCGTCATATCCGTGCTGTTATTTGGATGTTGCACGTGGTAAGCCCTCATCAACATCAGAAAGTTACAAACATTCGTTAACAGGTGACTGCGAAACATCTTAAGGATTTTCCCGCCCCACCGTATCTCTAATGAACACAACTACCAGAGCACATTGCCAGAAACCGTACACGATGGCGCGTAGGCGTAATAGAGGCCCTAAGTCCTACAACGGAATACAGGATATAGGTAAGTAAGTAAGTACTCATATACAATAAACTTTGTCATACTCTTAAGGATGGCAGGCCAAATAAAAAAAAACCACTCAAAAGCATGTAGGAAAATCGGTGGGTTCGAAGTAATTTGTCAAAATAATTCAAAACTTGTAAACAAATTTGGAGGAAGGGATATCTTATCATGAACTTAAATAAAGCAAGTAGGGCATAGACAAACGTAAGAACCAGCTGCTGTATAATTCCTGAATGGATTGCATAGTTCATTAAGCAACAATCTATAAGGAAGGCATTATTTTGAAGGCCGAGAATGATGGCTTTCAAGCTAATAAATGCTAAACAAAATGTAAATGTAACAAAGTATTATGTGGCCTTCGCTTTAGCCGCACCATAGCCCTTTATTGAAGGGGAATTATGAGCAATAATTTTATTAGTTGGATTTTGGTGGTGTGGTATGGTGGTATAATCTATCGAAGGAACGAAGCGCAAGATTTATCGCACTGGCTAAAGAAGTACTTCACAATATAAACGGTATCGCAGACTCACTTAGCCCGCAAGAAATGTGGAACAGCATGCACGAGGAATGCATAACACTCGCAAAGTCCCATCTGGGGACTATATCGAAAAACCATTACGTCGGCAAAGAAACATGGTGGTGGAATGACGAAACCAAACGAGCTGTGGCCGACAAGAAGAGTGCATTCCAAGCGTGGACAAAATGCGATCGGAGCGACGATATCGAAAAAGCTCGACTGGCTCTTGAATACGAGCGTCTTAAAAAGATCGCAAAGAAAGTCCTGGCTCGAACTCGAGCGGCAGAAGCGGAAAACCTGTACCAGGAGTTGGAACAAATATCCTCACGATCGGCGGATAGAAGACAAGCTATCCAAGAAGTTCAAACGTCGTACAGTACTAAAATGCCAAATATTTTTAAGCTCGCTGCACAGAGGAGAAAAAATTCAATGGAAATAACCTCGTCGAAATACATCAAAAACGCAGACGGTCGCTTACTAACAAATGAAAAGGAAATTTGTGACCGGTGGCTTGAATACTGCAAGGAGTTGCTTAACAAACAGTTTCCACGTGATGTCGTGCCGACAGCTGGTCTATTCGAGGAGATAGTTTCGGACTTTTCAATCGAAGAAATAAGTATAGCAATCGGAAAAATGAAGCGGGGGAAAGCGGCGGGACCAGACAGCATTCCATCAGAGTTTTGGTCGAAGATGGAGGGGATCGGCAGCGTTTGGCTATCGAAACTTTTAAATAAATTAAAATATGGACAACCTATGCCGAATCAATGGAGAAGTAGCTTCTTGGTTCCATTATACTCGTACAAAGGAAAAGGCGACACTCGAGAATGCAACAACTACCGTTCAATCAAGCTTATGTCACACACAATGAAAATCGTCGAAAGAGTCTTAAACGAACGTCTTCGGCAAATAATAAAGCTCGATAATAGCCAGTGTAGATTTGTTGAAGGAAGATCGACGGTGGACGCTATCCAAAGCCTGAATAATAATGGAAAAGCACCGAGATTCATCTAAGGATTTACACATGGTATTTATCGACCTCGAGAAAGCATTCGATCGAGTGCCTAGGGATCTCATATGGGCCGCGCTGAGGTCTCAAAACGTACCGGAAACGTATGTTAGAATAATACAAGACGTAAAAACTGCGACTAAAAGCTCTGCTGGACTAACGAGAGAAATTCAAGTTAATGTCGGATTGCATCAAGGAAGCGTACTTAGCCCTTTCCTCTTTAACGTAGTATTCGACTATCTTTTAAAAGACTGCATGCGCAAAGCAAATGTAACGCCAATTCTCTTCGCTGACGACGCAGTTATACTTAGCGATAACGTCGAAGATTTACAGAACGCCTTAGATTCATGGAGAAATGCGCCAGAGAGAAACGGGTTTAAAATAAGTCGTTCAAAGACGGAGCATTTGACGTGCCCATTTGCGCATCTGTTGCGACCTGTTCCGGATATAATGTTAGACGGAATAGTTCTTCCGAAAAGCACTATCTTTAAGTACTTAGGATCAATCGTTAACATGGAAGCGAAATGTGGATAAAAAGGCACTATCAACTACGGTCACTCCAACTGAAAGAAAATGAGGTCGGAAAAAGAATTCCTGGATTTCTCAGATGGCAAATGCGCAACAACGTCTGGGGCTTACCACTGAAGCGATCCAGGACCGAGCATTATGTAGACGCGTTCTGCGACATTAGCCAACCCCATAAGCCGAGCAGCAGCGATGCAGTAAAAATGGGAAACTCGTTACGCATAAGTTCGTATAACGAGGAAAGGGCTAATAAAAGGATTAGAAGAAGGATTTTGGTTAATACAAACGAAACTAAACACTGGGACAAGCAACATTTGGGCAAGAACAGCACGATGCGAATATTTCAATGGAGGAATCATCCAGATAAAGATAAAATCAATATTAGATACTAGTTGCAATTCTAGCACAATGTTTTTGGCATATTTCTCACGACCTACGCTATCGCAATAAGAATCTAAGAATTGGGGCAGATAAGGCCGGCAAAGCAAGATGCAAAATTATAAAAACTATAGTTTTGCTTTGATGTTCTACGCATGTAAAAATCTTCTTTCATCGAAGATGTCGACAAGGGCATTTAGCGAAGCAAGACGGATACACACATCGGGTTGTTCCAAAAAAAAGCTTTCAATCGTAGCGAAATTTAAAAAAAATGCTTAGATATCTCAAAAGATTGTAAAAATAATTGCGAAGAACGGGTTTATGACATATAGTGCCGTAAATTTGAAAAGATAAGTAACTGAAGAATATTCTGTCAGAATAAATCGCATTCAACCTAGATGACGACTTTTATCCAGTGAAGGAAACAAAGCTCCAGCCAGAAAAATCCCGTAATACCTAGTTCGATTCAAGGAAGACTGTACTTCCCTTCTGAGGGCACTCTATCACTTTTAATATTATCGGAATAACAAATTGGCAGCAAACATCCAGAAGAAGATGGTAATTTGTAAAGCACCCAGTCGGTCCGTTGTAATCAGCTTACAAGAATGAAAATCTGAAACATTACCATTACCACAGTCAGAAACGTCTAGTTCTACCTTCCTGCCTCTGTATCTCAGTGTATTTTTTCACCAAAATTCTAGAGTTAACCCTTTTGTTTTTCATCTTGACTTACTTTCTCTGATTTCTCAGCTCAGTGTCTCGAATAGCAAAACAGCCCACTCATAGTCTAATTTAGTTATGCCATTATTTTGATTGGCTTTGGCTCTCAAATGAAACAATATTTACCAGAAGACAAGTCTGGTATTGATGTATTTTTTTTGGCGAAATTTTCTAGTCTCTGAGGAAACCAACACCCACCACATAAAAGCTTAGCAGCTGCAACCTTATGCAAACATAAGTCATATACTGCAAAATCGCAGTGACCCATTAAGACGCCAGTAAGCAGGCGCGGGACAACAAAAAGGCCACTGATTTTCACGGTCAATCCATTTAGTCCTCCTTCAACCTGTAGAACTAAACTTTCTACGGTTATGCTCAATGACAGACTTGTTTCTGAGGGATGCTTAGGATCTTCGAAGCCTTTATCTCAGCTTTTCCTAGAAAGGTCATCGGCGATCGCATTTTCTGTAATCCCAATTTAGGCACGACTCCGCTTGTTCAAACACACCAATTAGCAAGACTTTCCCCTTCCTCAATTAGACCCGTTAGTGGGAGCGTTATATAAAACCGGAAGAAGGTTGTTCCAGTTGGTTCGAAATCGATGTAAATTGCTATAAGTACTGGGTACCGTGATTCTAAGATTGGAAAGAGAACTTAGGTCAGCCTCGACTATCACGAAAAATGGAGTTTGTGCCCTCAACACATCCTGCCCCATGGATAGATGGACATACGTACCATGAAATTAAGTCGCACATCTCTCTGATGTCTTCAAGAGTCCAATTTATGTTAGGTGGAAAGAGAACATAACCAGACGTGGATGGGAAGAGCCCTATTGAGCCTTGATAGACGATTCTTTGGAGTAAGGGAAAAGTAATTTCGCTATTCCACAAATCAGCTTATATAAAGGATAGATTAAGTATTATCATAAAGATTTCGGGGATCAAACTTAACGCCAAAACTATCATACACTGCCAGAACTGCCAACAATGCCTTTAAGATTTTCGACACGACATGTTAGGTCCGAATAAGCTTGCTCTCCCGGTTGATACCCAGACTACAATATGTTTCTTAGTATTTCACGAGTCAAGATAGTAAGCTTCCTCGTGAAGAATGTTAAGAGCGTAAATGTAAGAAATTTTAACTTGCGGCATTACTGCGGCTCTGTTTACTAGCAAAGCTCACATTTGCAAAACAAGTTACACAGTACTATGGATGGAGTTCAATCATCGTCTCCTTGCTGGTCACCAGACAGGGATTGAGACCCGATGGGTACGAGTCGATCAAGTAGAGCTGCTTTCACTGTCCAATACATATAAGCTACTGCCAGTGAAGATACTCTGCAGAGTTCATACCTTGTCTATGCCTTTTTGAAAAATAATTAGAAATATGCTATCAGTGCTAGGCGATTTGAAATTATTAAAGCAAACAGGAAGTGGGCTCCTATCATGAGATTGGGAAATTCATGTTTTAACTGAATGTTGCTGATTTTCCAATCTAAGCCGGGATGACTTACCACACATTTATATTCGTAATGAGCATTAATTTTTTCGACGATCTGCTGCCATCTCTCAGGCAACTTCATAATACCGTCTTCATCAGAGTTTCTATATTTCTTTGCAAGAAACTTGTCAAGGTGTTGTTTGATTAGGTCATCGGAGGAAACGTTCACCCATTCAAGGAGACTTGCAAAGAGTGAAGCAAGTTAGAGCCTTATGCTGCAGGATCTGTGCTATACGGTAGATGTTGGATAAAACCATTTATTACAAGAAAAGGGAATGATTTTTTAAACAAAGTTCGACCATAGAGTAAGCAATTTACAGCGTATTTATTCTGGCAGAGCGTGCATGGTAAGCTCGGCCATGGGCTTTGGTGGTAGAAAGTAATAGAAAAAATAGAAGAACGCAACGACATACGAGGGTTGTCTGAAAAGTTTCCGACCGCAACGTCAAGATAGCGGCACTCGTCAATAAAAGCTAGTGAATGCTAGTTGTGCATCTTTTGACAGTTACTTACCGAAGTTTCAGTCATTTTGGACTCGCAGTTTTTAGTTGACAGTCGTTTGAGTGAGTCGATGTGAGTGTTTTTGTGTGAAAATGGAAAAAATTGAGTATCGAGCTGTCATTAAATTCTTCTTTTTGAAAAGCAGTACGCCTACGCATGGGAACTCTGCACTATCATTTACCATAGTGAAGTTTTGGGCAGCTGAATTTAAACGTGGCCCTAAGAGCTTGGGAGATGATGAACGTTCCGGACGTCAAAAACCTGCAACCACTGACTATAACATTGCTAAAGTTCACCAAATGGTGTTAGACGATGGTGTTAGATGAGGAGGCAATCACCTTCGTGAACAATTATTTTGCAGAGAAAAATGCCAAGTACTATTTGGACGAGATGGGAGCATCACTGGGAGAAGTGTGTAGAGTTACAAGGAGACTTTGTAGAAAAATTTTGAGAAAAAATGTCTTCGGTCGGAAACTTTTCAGACAACCCTCGTACTTATACCCACTTTCGTTCGTTTGGCAGCTAATGACAGTGGAAGACACAACTTGATACCGAAGCAGTTCAATTTTACCTGCAGACATTTTATTCTGAAAAATTTCACAAACTGTCGGCCTTTCAAATCGCACAAAATATGATTGGCTACTCGAACCCGAAGCCCCATATTCAAGTAATTCATAGTTTATCTCTTCTCTCTCTACTGCCTACTTTAGAGTTATTTCTGTTTATCAGCAAATCCTATTGCATTCCTGAAAAAAATCATTCCCTCAGTAACCTGTTGCCGAGGTCCCTAGGGACCAATCTAAACACATAAATCTCCCAAAAGAGTTAATCTCAAAACAACTCCCACTCCCTCTTTGTTCAACTACAATAACCATTTCGACAATAAAATCGCAATCACTTGTAAATTATGGTTGAAGTAATGTCCTTTGTCTGCTGATCCCAATACACCACAACCAAAACTGTCCTGTCATCCCCGAGGTTATAAGCCATAAAAAAAATGACTAACTACACCTGCAAAACAACGGCCAATGAAAAAATAAACCAAAACCAAAACCAAAACCAAATTCAAAATCCTCTCTAAACTGCAATGACATCCAAAACATCTCCATATCCTAGGAGCACTCCATCCTGCTTTGCTATTAGCTCACAACCAATAAAAGCAATACCACTACTGCTACTGCTACTGCTACTGCTGCTGATTTCTTGCTTATGATTGTCAACAAAGTGACTGCGGAGCTGGAGAACGTCGTTTTTTTGGTTGTTTTTGGCCATTCCGAGTAATTTTGGGACCGGGACCACGGGGATGGCATCATTGTTAGTGGTTTGTTTTTAGATCTCCCTGGACAGCATTTTCAAATTTTTAGATACAGACTCGAATTCACTTGAAATATTCTTTCTATAGAACGTCCTATGTACGAGTACAAATTTCGTTTACATTCACATATTTGTAGTTTGCAAGAATCTAAAAAGTCAATTAGAGAGACTGTATGGCATCTGTTGGATGCACGGCCTGATGTAAGATACTTAGATAGTGCATGCAACACCAGCAGCCAGTTCCGGGCAATTTCGAATTTTTATTTATAGACCCGGTGCTATGCATTGCAAATAAATGTGTACATCTTCGTCGTCGCCGTCGCCGTCGCCGTTGTCGTTGTCGTTCTCATCCTCTTTCCCACCTAAAACAGTCATGGGCCAGAGAAAATACCGTATTTTATAATTTCACATCTGCCCGTCCATTCGTCCGTTCGTTTGTCCCGTAGCGACATGAAACGAATAAACTATTAGACTACGAATACGACACGACACACAGATGCCTGACAAAGTGGCAGCTCGCAAAAATAATAGGACAAAAACAACAATGACAAAAAAAAGCAAACAATAACAAAATGAAAAACCAAAATTCGTTACAAGTACGAGCAATCGTACGTTAAGTATGTTAAAATAACTGCGCAACGTATATTTCAACATTTTCGCGTAATTCTTCTTTTTCCAGTAGTTTATAGGTGCAGATTCAAATGCACCTACAATACAGTGGGAGCGACAACTAAACAGACAAAGTTAATGAGACATAGTGCAAAAAAGTTGCAGTTTCTGAAAAGAGCAATCTGATCGGCGCCCTTAAGACAGTTACTTACTCGCATGTCTCCGATTTACGAGCGGTCTAAGCTGCCACAACGCTAGAGCTGTCATGGAGAGAATAGATTAGTTTCATGAGCGTTTAACGGCTTTGCCAATGGATCGTCTGTCTAAGATGCAATCTGCATAGCAATGCGAAAGATCTTGCAAGGCTGGGTTTTCGAATCTGGTGAGCAGAATTGAAAATGTTCGAAAAGACGAAGCAGCGTTGGCGAATCATTAGTTTTTTCGTGAACGTCTAGCAACACTTATGAGCAAAATTCGGACGCTGACTGGAGTGGACGAAGGAAATTACCCGCGGTTTTGGACCCTTTCTTCATTGCTATGGAGTACGTTTATAGGCTCTCTATACAATGCAATAGCTCTAAAGCTATTGGTATACGAGTATGAAGAAGATTTAGCGACTGTATACCAAAGACATTATCCTCGATCGTTGGATAGTCAATCGATCGTTTTGAAACTGTGGTTGAAGCTAACAATATTAGCCCAGCTAGTGCTAAAAGTTTCTTCAACGAGGCTAAGTACTTCTTTTTGTATATCAAGCATCCTTAGTGTGAACATGTCACTTCTAATACACCTGACATTTCAGCAGACTCTACGCTTCTTGGTTGCTTTTTCTAGAACAAGGATCCCCGGTTGCTGCGGCCATATAAACCTGACCTTTCCAGGCTTCGACCAGAAACTGAGTAAGGTATATTGAGATTCCTTGACTTGGAAGTAAGCAATATTTTTCAAGACTGCAAAAATGCTGGTAACCGAAAACATCTTGAAGCGTTCGTTTGATACGCAGTGAGGAGATTGAGTTATACCGAGAAGAATTCAAAGATGCAAACAAAGCTTTCTTGGCAGATTCATGTCATAGGACTGAGCACTTGATAGATTTATGCATTGAATCTCCCCCACACAATCCATCACCCATAACGTGACGGGGGCTCACGTATAAAATCTTTCATTCGAAGCAGCAAAAGAGCTTTTATCCGCTCTTGAGAGTTTCTATGCTTCTGCGCCGTAAAACTTGATAGTAATGTAGGTCCTGGTTAACTTCCCCTTCTTTGCTTGAATCAGACTTTGTTGCTAAATATCCTTCTTAGCCTATTGACAGAGCGGTTGGCTAGTGCAATTCTTCGCTACCTCCATGCTTATGTGATTATTAAAGTTCACTAAAAGGTCAAAGCACATAAATTATTTTATAAATTAAAAAAAATTCTTGTTGCGGCAGTCCGTGGTGGACCAAGGCCGTATCTCTCCAACTCCCGGAATTGTTCGCCTTTCATGATGTGCATAGTAAGAGGAGACCTTTTAATTGTTGCTGACTTCCAACACAGGGAGAATGTGAATCTCTCTCAGAGAAGAAAGATTTCACTTTAAAGGTTTTCCATTGCCCATCTAGAGAGTAGTGCGGTCAGGAATGTTGGGAGATTGGTGTTGGAAGAGTTTAGAGTCCAAATTTTGCGTAGTATTCGGCAAAGAGTACGTCCGCCACGTCATGTTTTAGCACCTTAATCTTATGATTCTCTAACATCTGCCAATGAGAGAATTTTTGGTCAAGGGGCGATTTATTAGGTCTAAAACAGCACTGCTATGAGGCTATTAGGTTGGTGCTGGCCATTTTTGGGCGTTAAAGTTATACGACAGCAGAGATCTTGTATGTTGCAATGTTTAGCAGCTTATGCCTCTGTAGCATAGTTTGCGTAGTTCACGGAACTGTGATACTTAAGGGATATCAAAATTGTCAGCATTAACTTCGGGTTCTTCGTTCTTTGAAAAACTTTCCAAACCTGAATCCTTAAAGTATATGGCCAAATTCGTAAACGCATGTGTTGCGCAAAAGGTGCAAAACATAACGGAAAATTACTGCAAAGCAAACAGTTCTAAAACGTAGTAGATTCAGTTTTTTTACGCTAAAGCAAGAGCATCTGTGCAACTGTCAAAGAAATGTTGCACTTACAATGCAAACATATGCTTTTGACGTTTCAACTGCTCTATTTCACTTGCTTTGCAGGTAATTTGCTTTGCAAGTCGTGCGTTTACGAATTCGCCCTATCTTTAAATCTTCTCGACTTCCGATTCAGGTTTGTCTTCTCCTGGTACGGATCAACACCAGTTCCAAACTCAATCGTCGTCCTCCAGTGCAATGTTGCTTAACGCCGCTTTTTTGGCTGAAAGCGCCGATATTATAAGTTTTTTGCAGAATATCTGAATTCACACATGTGCTATCGGTATTAGACGACCTGATGCTCTCAATGGGCTATACGTAGTATAAGTCAAGTACAGTTCTACGTAACACCTTCAGACAAAAATCATAGTATCACAAGCGCTCTTCTTTTTAACCTGTTTAAGGCAGATTTCTCATCTAAGCCTGCATACCTTTTATAAAGTCTGAGGCCTCTAAGGTTCTAAGAGCTTTTGATTTCGGTGGTAGCAGCATAAAGTCACAAACATTAGTTGTTCAACCTACTGTTCAGACTACGTGTTTAAAAGTGCATCGATTGAATTGATGGCGCGGCAAATCAATTGTAAGTCTTGCCTCAGGACTCTGACCTGGAGCCCAGGCAAGACTCTGTGAATCCAGCCTTTTAACTGATTTAAGAGGTGGGCCAATAAGCCTTGTTGTAACATCCCTGGTTTCAAAACAGGACCGTAATCAATGTCGTGACCTAAAAACAGCTGGAAATGTTGGATAATCAATTAGAATGGGCGATTCTGCTGTATCTTCTGCCTTGAAAAACTTAGGAACTGAAGAAATTGATTCGAAATAAAAAGATCAACATCTGCATAATGTATGCATGCATGCATTTTCAGCTTGCGAAATAGCCAATGAGTAAGGTCAGAAGAGTAAGCAAAAGTTGGCGAACCGCAGGTGTGTTGTATTTGGCTAAGAAACACCGAATCACTTGTAAGGTATGAAAGGAAGTGTGATCGTGATAAAGTCTCCAACTGCCATTTGGCCACAGCTCTGGCTATTTGGATCTCTCTGTATCACGAAGGTAAAGCAGAACATCACCGTGGAACTCCTCGTAGTACTACCGTGTGAAGTGTTCTTATAAAGAACCACGCCACTGAAATCAAAGAACTCATCTATTTGCCTGCTGTTCCAAACCATCTCTTTTGAAGGACACATTTGTTTGAAAATTCAAAGAAACAAATTCATTTACATCTTCAAAATAAACTTGTCCCAATTTCATTCATTACAGTCCGTGATATTTCAAAAGTGTCACTAGCACATTATCAAGGCTTATCTTGTCACTTAAAGAGACTCCAACGTCTAATCACTTAGAGCCTACGCGTAGGTAATAAAAATTTAGTTTTGTCACGTTGAAGTGTTGAAAAGCCCCTTCATTTCAAGAAATCTTCTTTTCGATAAAAAGTATCTCATTTTCAGCCCACACTGTATCTGTCGTTTGAGAATGTGTGATTTGAATTGAAAAAAACAAAAAAAAAAAAAAACCAGAGCGCGTCCGCATCAATGTTGTGCCTGTGCGCGTCTAATGTGATCGTCTACACCTGTTTGGAAAATGTCATCTAATGCGACTGACATCATGCGACGCACGTAGACGAAAGTGCACTCAACGGATTGTCTTCGGACGGATTTGGACGTAACGCTGTTAGTTTCGCTAATCTGAATCTTCCATTCGTTATCTACTACATACTCGTTCGTCTTAAAGCCGCATAAGCATGTCTTCGGCCCGATCTACCTTAATAGACTTTCACAATGTATCTTCCAGTATACACTTCCATACCTCCACACGATGAACTCATAATGTGTTCCCATTTGCAAATTACAGACGAGCGCATTTGGAATTCATAATTTAAGCCCGCACACTGGACGAACGGAGAGTCAAACGAATATCGGTTTGGCGTTCAGGCATTCCTTTGATTCGCACAAAACCATGTCTAGTCATTGAGTGTGTATCTAAGTATCTGAGTGATAAAAATCGCAACAAATGTTATTTGTTTTCTATGCTATATGAAAAACCGTTGGAAGGTTATAAATCGTCCGAGACGCGTTTTGTTTGCATTTAGTTGTTCGATAAATTCATCTTAAGGACGTCGCTGACTGGTGGAACACAGATGGAGAGGGATTCAGAGGTGGTGCTTTGTGCTGTACGTAACATGTTTGAAATGGAGAGATATGAATATTTGCTACCAAATATTATTTTGAAGAAACAATTGCGAGACTTATAAATCACACAATGAAGAAACCATTCGGATAAAAATTGCGATGGGTTTTTGTGCTGACGGGGGGCTATTATTCGGTGGTGTCACGCGGTGAATGAGTGGAGTTACTCACTTGTGGGAGAGCAAGGGCGCATTTCTGAATGCTGGTTTCGAAAAAGTAATGAAATACATAGAAATTATGAGTCAGAGGGCCACCCTGTGTGGGTCAGAAAAAAAGGTGAGGCAGGGATTTAAAGGATATAAATGTATTTAGAAGGCGATTGTCTTTGTTCTACAAAATATGTTAAAATCGTACAACAAGACAGGTCTTTTTGTGCCACTAACCATTTTAAAGTTATTTCCCACGTACATAGATCTAACTGCTTAAAGAGATTCCCATTTACTTGTCTTTGGACTTGACCAGTTTGGTTGATCTGTTTTGCTAGGTTCAGACAACTATAGTCAACGAAAGCATATTATCGATTACTTGTCCTTTTTAGGTGTTCGTCTTTCGGTAAATGGAAGAAAGTCTTTACACCGATCCATGAAAATGTCACCATGGAACACTTATCCAGCATCGGCAAACACTTCTCAAATTCCAATTCGCTTTTTTATGCGAATGCAACAAGCGAAGCCTTTTAAAAGTTTTTAGAAAGCAGAATCAATGAATGTCCTTTGAAGTGACACATTCACTTACTCCAGAAATCATTCCTCCTGACCATTATTGGGTTACATTTAGCTAAGTAAGCAAATATTTCTCGCAAAATGACTGTCATACTTGCCGTTGGCAGAATCTCTGTTCACTCTGAATGAGCGACGACAACATTCTGCAAAGTTAATACGAATTCTTTACCATACACCAGTTTGGTACACCCAGTGGTGTTTCACTTTACTTAAAAAATACTCGATTACACTCCTGCATGTGAATCATACACTATGTCCCAATCGATGATATTGGTCCTTGTTGGGGTGCTTGTCCGTTGGTCGAATCGCGGTGTCATAGCCAATCTCCTGACGAACTGCAAAAATCTCCTGAGTTGGGAAAGCAAGCAAAAAGCCATGGTCACTGGTCAGTGAACAAAGTACTATTGTGTCCAAAAACTAATCGGAATTTTTCGATTTAAATTACGCGGGTAAATACTTTCGCTCAATATATTTTTTTAAGTTGGTACAACTGTTACTGACTTCCATGCCAAATTATATGTCAATATATACATTAGTGTTTGAGTTACGCTTATTTTTGTGCGACATAAATAGTGAATTTGGCGATATTTACAATGTCTGAAATTATTCAACAAAGAAGTGCTATCAAATTTTGTTTCCTGAATGGAATAAATGCTGCAGAAACGTTGGAAATGTTGAAGAAGACTTACGGGGAGCGAGCTCTACCAAAACCAACGATATATGATTGGTATAAATTGTTTAAAGAAGGTAGAGACCGCGTCAAAGTCGCTCAAAAATCAAGGTGATGTTGACTGTTTTCTGCGATTTTCGTGGTGTAGTGCATTATGAATTCCTTCTGCCTGGTCAAATGGTCAACAAGGAATACTATTTTAGTGTTATGCGTCGTTTGCGTGAAGCTACTCGTATTCGTAAAAAGAGACCGGATTTATGGAAAGACAACTCTTGGTTTTTACACCACGATAATGCGCCCTCTCACACTGCACTGATTCTTCATGACTTTTTCGCCAAAAATGCAACCAATATCGTTCCGCAATCACCTTATTCACCTGATTTGGCTCCGTGTGACTTCTGGTTATTTCCAAAACTCAAAAGACCACTCCGAGGAAACCGTTTTGAGTCGATTGAAGACATTCAACATTCAATCGGCGCGCTCTGAAGGCTATACCGGAAGAAGACTTTTTGGCATGCTTCGAGGACTGGAAAAAGCGGTGGCATATGTGTATTATATCGGGAGGGGACGAAATTGATTTGGAAGAATAAATAAAGATTTTTTGATTTTATTATAAAAAAAAAATCCGACCAGTTTTTGGATACAATAGTAAACTTATGTCCGCCACAGTAATGAAAAGATATTCTTCAATGTCACTTGTGAGTCCGACTATAGTTTCTTTCCGAGAAGCTGTTTTCAGTTCTCAAGTATTTGATAAAATGGCCGTTGATAAAGGAAAGACTAGATCATACTCAACCAGTTTGATGTGGAAAGTAACCTTGTCCTTGATTAGATTAATTGTCTTCTCGCATTGTTTAATGGGTGTAGTTTGGCCGAATGATTTCTTAAGAATTATAATAACCTAAACCTCGCCCTTCTTATCACCTCGCTGAAATCACATGTTGTAGGTAGGTAATTCTTATAATTTTCAAAAATCTCATGTTTATCAAAATTCATCACCACCTACTCAATCCACCTTATCTATCGCGAAACTCAAGACACTTTCTCTATTCCTACAGCTGGGATCAGAGAAGAACTAAGAGTATGTCATAACCGGCAGTAATTTCAAGTCTAGACAGAAAGATTGTAAATAAAATACATAAAATAGTAGAAGAACTTGCTATTTAATTGGTGGAGTTAGAATACTGTTATTAACTAACTCGGAAGCTAAGAACAATTTGTAGTCTCCCAAATACAACTCCTATATGTATCACCTTCTTTTCGACACTATTCTTACAAGCTTTCATGTAAAACAGTGACCACTACGGCACCAAAATAACCCTTTCGATCCGAAAATTTCCAGAACTGAAGGAGCTTTTTCAAAATCATACCTAGAATTGGTGTAGGAGATTTCAGAGACTTTTTAACTTGCTCCACCTATCATTCAAAAGGAGATTGAAAGATATCTATACGATCATCATACCAGAACGATCACCACAACGATATACTTTTGACCCAATGTGGCAACACAACAGTAGCCAGCTGTCAAGACTGAAAACCATATAAAGAAGCGATCTGTGATCTTTCAAGCTCACTTCACGAATGCAAACCACCAGATCGTTCAGATCTAGTTCAAAGATGGATATCAAGAACATGACTTTGATGAGTTTAAGCGACAATGCAATGACGCAAAGTTAAAGATCAATTTCCAGATGTCGAAAATCATTCATTTTAGAACGCCTCTGTCTTCGGTTTATAGATACCAGACATAATTGGCGAAAGTTTGCTTTTGATGGATAGCAACTACGAGTATTTGTTTGTTGAGATACAGTTAAATTCCTAGGAATCTAGGTGGTTCAACAGCTGTATATAAGCTTTGGGTCAATAGCAGCAACTCCATGCCGAGTATTTTCTTGTAGAGTCTGAATTGTTTAAGAATTATAGCTGGAAACCTTTGACTTAAGATATCCCCATAAAAAAGTCACACGGTGAAAGGTTCGGTGACCGAGGTGCCGGCACTGATTAATTCTCAGCATCTACGAGGGTATAGCGATGGTGCGATAGTTAGCTCATTGGACTATCATGCAGAGAGTCTGGGTTCGATTCCTGGCTGGGGCACCAACAATTTTTCAAATCCCCATCACCCTTTCGGCGGGCAAAGGCAAACTCCCGAAAGTAAAAAATGGCCTTCTAAGGAGTGCCGTTCGGCGATAGACCGTAGGCCCCGCTCAGATGTAACAAAAATGAAAACATGAGCTACATCGACGAGGGTAAAGTGAAAAGTTCTCGGCCGGACAATTAAAGACTGGGGTTTTCAGATAAAAAATAATTTTATTTTTCTACACAAACTCCCTTGATTTTCAACACACTTGGGACAGCGTTTATCTAATACCAGTATTCCTTCCCGGAAGTGAGAATCTGGAAGGCCCTCTCAACTGCTTTATTGGATGCGGAGCGCTTCTCAGAAATAACTTTCTTTAAGTTTGGGAGCGGATAGAAGTCTGAGGGTGAAAAATCAGGAGAAAAAGGAAGGTGGTCGAGCAAATCGTACCGCAAATCTGACGGTTTACCAATCGCAAACGCACCCTTGTGTACAGGTGCATTCTCCTAGTAAGAGATGACTTGTTTCTATGATTAGCCAGGCCTTCCAGCTGGTCAAGAAGGTTGGAGTTCGATTCGCCTGTAATTATTCTGCCTTTACAAGGAAATCACGGCCATGACCTTTCCGGTAGATGCTATCGACTTCGTTTCCTTCGGCACTGAACCACTGGCTTCCACGCACTGCTGTTTCATTTCTGTAGTGGACCCATGTCTCATCCATGGTGAGAAATCACCGCACAAAAAAACGGATCCCTAATGACTCGGTCCAAAGATTGCTGCGAAAATCGTTTGCGCAATTACTATTGATCGGCATTCAGAAAATAAGGGACCCATCTTAAGCAGAGCTTTCGAATCCATAAGTTTTTTTTAAAGATGTTTCGTATCCTTTCTTCCGACATCCCTAAGGCCTCAGCTATCTCAATTACCCACGCTCGCCTATCGTCCAATACGATATCATGGACTTTTTCGATGGTTGCGGTTTGTGGCTGTCCTTCGCGTGGGTTATCTTCGAGTGACGTGTGACCATGTTTAAACTCAGCTGCCCACTTTTTAATGGTTGGCATGAAAGCAGCAGAGTCCCCGTGAGCTTTTATCAACTTCCTTAGGGTTTAATCCATCCAAAACCAAGAATTTTATGACCGCACGCTATTCAAGTCTATCCATTTTAAAGAAAAACACGAGTGAACAAATTAAAACTTGACATACGAACTTACTTACTTACTTTAGGTGGCGCTACAGTCCGGGGTGGACCTGGTCCTCAGTCAACAAGCTTCTCCAACCAGCTCGATCCCTGGCTAGCTGCCTCCAGTTTCGCACGCTAAGTTGGCTGAGGTCCTCTTCCACTTGCGTGCGCCACCTGAATCTTGGCCTTCCTCTACTGCGCTGTCCCTCGGGGGCGGATTCGAAGACTTTTCGGACCGGAGCATTGGTGTCCATGCGCTCTACATGACCCAGCCATCTCAGTCTTTGGATCTTCACTCTTCTGGCTAGGTCCATGTCGCTGTACAGTCCATACAGTTCGTCGTTGTATCTCCTCCTCCACTCACCGTCAATGCAGACGGGACCGAAGATCGCCCGAAGAATTTTTCTCTCGAAGCAATCAAGAACACCCTCATCCATTTTTGATAATGTCCATGCCTCTGCGCCATAGAGCAGGACCGGGATTATTAAAGTCTTATAAAGGGTGACTTTTGTTGTCCGAGAGAGGGCTTTGCTACTCAATTGCCTTCTTAACCCAAAGAAACAGCGGTTGGCAAGAGTTATTCTTCGCTTGATCTCAGCGCTGGTGTCTTTGTCTGTATTTAAAGCGGAGCTATAAAGTTATATCAAAGTTATATCTGTCGAGGGTGACGTTCTGTCCGAGACGTCGGTGTTGGTTGTCCTTTTTGCTTGACAGCATATACTTGGTCTTGCCCTCATTGACCGCTAAACCCATTTTCGCCACTTCCGTCTCAATACTCGCGAAAGCGCCGCTGACATCACGCTGTTTTCTCCCGATTATGTCAATATCGTCGGCGTATGCGAGTAGTTGGACGGACTTTTTAAAGATTGTGCCTCTTGTGTTTGCTCGTGAGTTTTGCACTATTCTTTCAAGTACGATGTTGAAAAAATAGCATGACAGCGCATCGCCTTGTCTAAATCCTTTCTGGACATCAAAGGTCTCGGTGAGATCTTTACCGACCTTGTTGGAGCAGCGTGCATTCTCCATCGTCATCCTGCACAGACGGACGAGTTTGGCAGGGATGCCAAAACTAGATATTGCTCTATATAGCTCGTCTCTATAGATGCTGTCATACGCGGCCTTAAAATCGATGAATAGGTGGTGGGTATCGATCTGAAGCTCATGGGTCTTCTCCAAGATCTGCCGTAGTGTGAATATCTGGTCGACGGTGGACTTTCCTGGCCTGAAGCCACACTGATATGGACCTATCAGGTTGTTGACGAACGGCTTCAGGCGTTCACAGAATACGGCGGATAAGATCTTATATGCGATGTTAAGGAGACTGATGCCTCTCTAGTTGGCGCAGTTCATAGGGTCTCCTTTCTTGAGAATTGGACAAACAATGCTGAGGTTCCATTCATCGGGCATACTTTCGTCCGACCATATTTTACAGATGAGTTGGTGTATGCTCCTTACCAAGTCATCGCCTGCCGCTTTGAAGAGCTCGGCAGTCAGGCCATCCGCTCCAGCAGCTTTGTAGGACTTAAGCTTCGATATGGCTATCTTCACTTCATCCAGGTCGGGTGGACGGAATTGTTGGTCTTCATCGTCCAGGTTGAAAGGTTGACTCTGCCTGACAGCGGTATTTGGTCCGTCATCGCCAGTATACAGTCTGCAGAAATGATCTTTCCAAATCCTCACCATCGACTGCGATTCTACTACGATGTTCCCTTGTTCATCTCTACAGGCTTCGGTTCGGGGTTTGATTCATTCTCATTCCTCATTCCTGGAGTAGCGTTTCTCAATTTCCTCGATCGCGCGCTTCTCATGCTCTTTCTTCTTCCTCCTGAGAAGCCGGTGCTCGTCTCTCCTCTTCCGCTCATAGAGCTCATGAGCGGCTCTGGTCTTTCTAAGCAGCGCCGCGTTATATGCATCTTGCTTAGCTACATGTGCTTGCCGGCATTCATCATCGAACCAGGGGTTTCGTTGTGGTGGACGAGTGAAACCCAGTACATCAGAAGCGGCATCTCTGATGGCGTTTTGGCAGTGTTTCCAATGGTCTTCGATGCTTGATGCTGGCGGCATTGGACCTCTTAAGAGATTAAGAGACACTCGATCGGGGAAGGACTTGGCGATCTCTTGCGATTGTAGCCGTCTGACGTCGAATTTTCTCACAGCATTAGTTTATCTTGGCGTAGTTTGGGATATCCGCAACCGTACCTTGGCTACAACAAAGTAATGGTCCGAGTCGATCTTGGCTCCTCGGAACGCACGGACATCCATAATGCTGGAGAAGTGTCTTACGTCGATCACAATGTGATCAATCGGGTTGACTATTGATTGATCAGGAGTTCTCCAAGTCCCCTTGTGTATGTCGAGATGTGGGAACTGCGTGCTAGCCACGACAATGTTTCGCCCCGCCGCAAAGTCGATTAGCCTGAATCCGTTATCGGAGGTGGTGTTGTGCAGGCTATATTTCCCTCTCTTCCTAGCTTTGCATTAAAATCACCTAGGACAATTTTAATGTCATAGCTAGGGCATTGCTCGTAGGTCTTGTTGAGGAGCTCGTAGAAGGCATCCTTGGTGTCGTCATCTTTCTCCTCTGTGGGGGCATGCGCGCATATGAGGGTTATGTTGGCGAATTTAGCCTTGATGCGGATTGCTACGAGGCGCTCGCTCACATGCCGGAAGCTGAGGACTTCTCGTCTTAGTCTGCCTCCGACAACAAATCCGCATCCAAATAAACGCTGCTTTTGCCGCCGATGGCAATTGCCGTAGTAGATGTCGCAGTTTTTCATCTTCTTTTTGTCCGGCCCATCCAATCGCATTTCTTGGATGGCGGTTATGTCTGCTTTGCAGCAGTCTAGGGCCTCCGCTAATTGCTCGGCTGCACGTGGTCTATTAAGGGATCTAACATTCCACGTGCATATCCGAAGCTCATTGTCCTTAAATCGTTTGCGTGGGTTGTCAACAGTAGATCCGTCCATATCCGAGGCTTGTTGATGCTTCGTAACTTAATTTTTTTTTTTTAAATGGCCGGGCAGTTAACCCGGCGGCACAACCCCCAACTTGGAGGACCAGTTCCATTTTGAGTGCCCGTAGGACGAGGGGTCGGTTACATCGATGCCAGTAACCCGTTCCAGGATGTGAGCGCTGCCGTTGGCCCTTATAGGGCTCGTCCGCCACTATCTCTTTTCCAAGACCCTGACTAAGTCCTGGAAATCCTTTCCGGCCTGAGCTCCAAATATGTTGGAGTAGCCCGGATAAGGTCTTGTTTTGTTTTTCAGACACTAATCCTGGTTAATGGCGCGGGAAACTCGCCATTTGCCCTCTTCACTTCGCAACCTCTAGTGAGATTCCCAGATGGCGCCACGGGGAGGCGTGAAGTAGGACTTATTAGCAGAGCTGCAAGCACCTGTCGGAAGATGCAACTTCTACGAGGCCTTATATTAATCATATACGAACATACGAACTAAATGACATAAATTTTTGCTGATTGGAATGCCATCTCTGCGTCAGGCCGAGAATATTTCACTTTGCTCTCGTAAAATGAAACTTTAGCTACTTTAGCGTGGCCCTGTTTTGCTGAAATTGTATTCTATTGGTGATCCTAAAAAGCAGCTGAAGTTTCGGTACCAAAAACCAGTCAATCATTTGGCAATACAAGTCTTGCTGATTAAAAAATTAAATGCCAGTAATCCCTCGACTAGAAATTGCACACCACACTATTGTTTTTGGACAATGCAAACGTTTTTAATGGGATTCCCTAGGGATGTCGGTGCACCAGTATCTCACGCAGCCATCGATATGAAAATGTGTCAGTAAACAATATGTTTCCAAGCGTTCGTGCTGTTCGAAAACATTCCAGCATTGTTCTCGCTAATGTTTCTCCTAGAGATAGTCATTTTCGTGGTTTTCACTTTGTGTGGCTGAAACTTGCATGACTGTTTACGTTGATAATCTCTGAAGATTATGGTAAACCCTTGTCCTTCGTTGTCTTAGCCGTTTAACTCACAACCAGATAAGTTGCGTGCTTGGCCATACTTGTCGAATCTTAAAGTGAGTCCAAACCCCGCGACGCGCACGAGCCAACAAATCGCTGCACTGTTAATATTGACGAATGGCGCACTTTCGACTAGTGAGTCTGGCAAATCAAGTGCGTCGAACTCTACCCCTCTCACCCTTGATATGTATGATCTTAATTTGAGAATTTTCCGCTGGACACACTTAATATCACGTGACTGTGCCCTTTAGCAGCATAGTTTCCCCAAAAGTTACCTACTTTGGGGTCGCTACAGATTGGGATCTCTCAAGTTAACCCTCTCACTTGTTGAGGATGATTTTGTAGTCCGCTAGAATCTGATGGACCTGTCTTTTTTCAAAATTTTTGAATCTGCTCTTGCCTTTCGACCCCTTTAGCAAATAACAAATGGGACTTAACGAATGGAAATGTCAGCGGGTTTTGTATTGTTTTGCTGAGCTTAGTAGTCGATAATTTGTACCACCACAAGGCGAGAATGTCGAGAACCATTGTTCTTCAATCACGCATCGCTTCTTCCCTGGGTTTGTTGAGATCTCTTGAGTTTGAGTTTAGATCTCTTCTGGCAATTTAACTTGAGAAATTTAGATCTGTTTGTTCCAAAAATTGCGTCTACCTTTCCAGGCATAAAATATATGTTAATGTTCGCTAGTTTTGCCCCATATTTAAGCTGCGTTCTAAGTTTTTTATCACACCCATAAAGTGCACCTTACCGGAGACCACTAACAAATTAAATTATCATCGGCAGTCGGATGCTTAGCGAGAAGTGGATTTCGAATTTGCAACATAACTTCCTCCTTTGTGATCGCTTCAATTTGTTCAAAGATTACACTGTATACACTGATCCTCCCTAAACTCTGTGGAGTTGGTTCTAATCAGATTTCTTCTCTCCAACAAGGCCGATAGCTCGTATATAATTCTGAACTAGAAAACGACTGTCTATCAGTATTTCTCCTATGAAGTTGGGTATTGTGCGACCGAAAACATGCTATTTTCTGAAGAGCCATCTTATAAACCGTAGTCATTGACATCCTTTTTTAATTTGAACAGAGATAGGGCCACCTTCTTTGATAATCTGGTGCGGGTCTTCTTGAAGCACATTTTCTTCCACATATACCTATATACTCTGGCTAACAAAAGTACCATTTTGCTAGTTGAAGCCGGACCTTGTACGCGGTTTTGTTTATAGCAATGGGATAGATCGTTTTATTCTTTTTCCGCCTACTCGAACTGCAGATACTTTCATTCAACTGCCCCTTCCGACAAAGTTTGTGTCTCTCTTGCAATTCAGACAATCTACTGAATGTGTCAAGGAAAAGGCGGCAGCAGTCATTGGAATCACAAGACCTTGTTCCTGCCGAATTGGTTCCTGCGCCATGATCGATAGGACAATGGGTGGGTAACCACAATCACCTTGAAATTGTTTGGCAATTTGGCACTAATTCTGTACTTCTATGATTCTATCATTATGTATATTCAATAGTATATAGAGAAGTTGGCCGCAGAAAATATTTTTAAATTACCGGGACATAAGAAACCGTTGTCGGATAGTATTTCGGATAACTGGAGATATTACTACATCAATACATTTTCAACATAATTTTACCAAGTATCCAAATAGCAGTCCATTACACGTCCATTCACGCGAAATACATTTTCCCAACATGCCCCCGTCCTTTAGGATTGCTCACTTTAAGAACAACGTTATCATTTTCTTTCCACGAGATGTTTGCCCCTTTTGTTGCTCTTCCGCCGATTGACTACTGGGCAACTTTTGACCTAAGTACGTTTTAAAAGTTTTGCCAATTTCTAGTCGTACAATTGAAAAGAAATGCCAACGCAGTTTTACTTTGTAATAAATAATTCTTTTGTTCAATTGACCAAATTTTACTGAATGGTCACCTCCAATATTGGCGTGCGATCAAAGTTGCAGGTTAAACCAGAGTCCTCCCTCCCATAAATCCTACCAAAAGAAAACTTAACCTCATTTCCATCTTTCGTAAAACCCCCCATCCACTGACACCCATCTGAAGATAAAATTTTACATAAACCATAAGACTGTAAAAACTATGAATATGTCCTCCATATCCGGCTATTGCGGGCATTCATAACTTAGGCGACAAAAATACTCTCAAAAATCCAACCCACAAAGCCCACACATGCAGCAGGAAAATAGGAATTGTCGGCAAAATTCCATTGTGAAGAGTTGTTCTTGCCAAAAATGCCAACCGCAAGAGATGACTGAAAAGGATATCGTTCGTCTCTAAGTGCATTGGGTAGGTCATAGCCGGTCGATTGGCCTTTTTCCATTTCATCTCTTTTAGCCAGGAATGTATAAAATATTCATCCCTTCTAGTGGAAGTAGGAATCATAGATTTATGAGTGAAGGATGGGCGGAACTAGCAGCAATCTTGCTCCACTCCCAAAAAGAATATTTTATCCTCTTACATGCGTTAAACGATGTCGTAATTAAGTGAAAAAGATGCCCTCGCCACAACTGATAGGCAAAGAGGGGGTTGGTTGGTCTGAAAAGCCCTTTGCTGCTTACGTCTGCCGATAATCATTTTTGCGCTTAGAAATTATAATTTATTGATGCAGTCAAATGGTGGCAGCTAGCAGATTCTGATCACCGCCGAACTTTATTCCTTTAAATTGACAAACAGTTTTGCAGTGCTGAATTGATTTGGAAGGTCTTATCATAGACATGACATAAACAACAATCTTCTCACCGTAAGGCCACATGGCTTGCTGAAACACTTCTAACTACCGCGCAAACTGGAGAAAATAATTGATTCAAGCCCAATTCTATCCTGGAATGTGAAGTACTCAAGTAAGACTGAAAGTGCATTCCTAGTGCTTTGGTCGTTGAAGAGATTAAGGGCTCCTTGTGTATAGTAACGTCCTTTGCATTCTCCGCAGGTAAGACGTTGACAAGAATGTACTGATCTAGTGGATACATGACCCAGTTCTACGCCTATCTTCGCGTATGACACATATGCAAAACTTGAACTTTGCAACCGAAAAATGTCTGATGGTTTCTTACCATGATAGCTTCACGGCATCCATACAGCCTCAACCGGAGCTGCAAGACTCATATGCTCACAACAGGGAACTAAGTAAATCACTGAACTAGAAATGGTCAACATGGTCGCCGAATACATGTTACGTACACTTTACTTGGGAAGATTATTTGAGACTACGATCCTTCATTCTGTAGACTGTAAAACCAGGTCCCTCAAGGACCAAAATCAACCTTAAGACGGACATAAGAGGTGTACCCATCATTATAATCGTTACCATTCCAGCAGCGCTTAAGGCGTTGGCTCTACAAACAGTGCATATATGCCGAACTTTAAGTTCAACAACCTATTTCTCAGGTAAAGAGTAGTATCTAATGGGTGACCAGATAAGAAAGATAGAAAAAAAAACTTAAACTGGCTTTATTTTAAAGCTACGTTCATACCATTATGTATGGAAAGCACATCATTCAAATGGCCACCTTGTCTTCTCTGTCAGTGCTTCAAGCGGCCGGTCCAATTTATGATGACTCGGTTCAATATGTATGGCGTTATTTCGGTAATAGATTGTCAAATGTTGGTCTCGAGCTCATCCAAAGTGATTAGCTTGTTTGGGTAGACTAAGAACTTGACGTACCTCTTGAACAAATTAACGAGTTGTGTCCAATCACATGATCGCGGCGACCAATTCATGAACGGTCGCCACGAGATGACACGGCCGTCAAATTTCTTCTTCACAACTTCGTGCGTTGCGTCGATTGTATGACATAAATCTCCGTATTGTTGGAACCACAGCTCGGATATATCGATTTCTGGCCACAGAAAGGCGGTAAACATCGCTCTATACCTGAGATCATTGACGGTAACGGCGTTTCCTTCCTCATTTCGGAAGAAATAAGGTCAGATGATGCAGCCAGGCCATAAACCGCACCAAACAGTCAATCTTTGTAAATGCATTGATGCTCGGCCGAACACTTGTGGATTGTGTCCGCTCCAATAATGGCAATTTTGCTTGTTGACATAAATGCTGAGCCGAAAATGGACCGCTTCTGAAAAGATGATTTTTTTGACCAAAATTCGGATCTCCCGCTAACATTTCCAGCGCCCAATTAGCAAACTCACGGCGTAGTTTATGGTCGTCTGGCTTCAATTTTCGCATCAGCACTGTTTAATATGGATGTAGGCTCAAATCCAACCGCAAACTAAGCCGGTTTAACTCTCTGATGATCTTCAAATCAGCTGATCGATGCCGAATCGACATTTCTGGGTTTTCTTTGATAAGGGCCGTAGTGGCCAGTGGCGGCTATGTTTTCTTCATTGCGCACCAATCTCTGTTCGGTTGGTAGGTAAGGATCCAAAAGAGTGTACTCATGACGTTCTTCACAAACAATTTTCCATCAAGTACTTGGTGCAAACGAATGGAAAAGTTTTGAACTACCGACCTCCAGAATATGTAGGTTATGTTTCAACGACATCGAATTGGCCTGGATAACTTGTAAGCCATGCGCGATTGGGACCTACTGTGTCTCAGCCAGAAACTCCTCACAAGTCGTTCAGTAACTTTACAAGTTAAAAGATTCACCACAAGAAGCAAGCGTGAATATGAAGCTTGACCAGAACATCGTTGGGTGACTACCATGCCATTGAAACGAAGTACCTTCGAATCAAAAAGTACCCGGTTAAATATTCACTTCTTTTTTTTCCCTTCAAAGTAATCCCATTGCAAGCAATACATATAATCCAACGCTTCCCCCAATCTTCAAAACACCTTCCACACCTTCAAAACGTTTTCCGCGAAGAGGTACCTTAAGTCATGTCAGGTGAATACGAAGCGGAGCGGTATGAATGTTGATTTTGAACAAATAGTCGCGAACAAGATATGTGTGAGCCAATCGTGGTGAAGAAACCACGAGTTGTTTCTCTACAATTCTGGCCTCTTATGACGAAAATTGTGCCTCAAATGCATTAATACGCTTACGTTATACTCGTCATTTACTGTCTGGCCAGGCGGAAGAAATTCGGAGTTGACCATACCACAGCAATCAGGCAATCAAATAAAACGGTCAACAGAACCATGATTTTGGATCGACTCTGTCGTGGTTTTTTAGGTCTCAGCTCGTCTGAAAAGTACCATTCCAATGACTGTTGGTTAGTTTCGATATCGTATTCATAGACCCATGTCTCGTCACCGTTAATGATACCATCAATTACATTTTGGCCCAAAAAAAACATTTTTTTAACGACATCAATGCGATGCTGTTTCTGCAACAAATTCGGCTTCAACTCGTCTCATGCCTAAATCATCGTGTATAACGCTCTGTACCGATCCGAACAAGACATCGAGATCAGCTGCTATCCCCATGATGCTCACATGATGATCCACGAGGGCAGTTTTCTTAATATTTCCGATATCTACGTCAGTCATACTGGCAGATGCACGACCGTAACGAGGTTAATCATCAACCACAGTACGACCCACTTCAAATTCTTAACTCGTACGCTTGCGATTTCAACACTGTTGAGTCCCAGTTGGCTACCGTCAACATTTTCAACGCTTCGGCATATGATATTTTGTTAGAAACACAAAATTTCAGGTAAACTGCTCAACTAAATTTGACATTGTGAAATTTGCAGAGCACACGAACACTGACGTAATTACAAAACTATCACGCGAACCGGAAAATGGCGCTCAAACAGATATTTAAGCGACAGATGTACGTTTTGATAAGAAGGTATGAAGGAAAGAATTTAAATGGCCAAGTATCCATCCAGAAATTCTCCGCTGGGTTTGCATTGTAGGCTTCTTCTTTTTCTTTGAATGGCGCTACAGTCCGGGGTGGACCTGGGCCTCAGCCAACAAACGTCTCCAGCCAGCTCGATCCCTGGCTAGCTGCCTCCAGTCCCCTTCCACTTGCGTACGCCACCTGAATCTTGGCCTTCCTTAACTGCGCTGTCCCTCGGGAGCGCATTCGAAGACTTTTCGAGCATTGGTGTACATACGCTTTAAATTACCCAGCCATCTCAGTCTTTGAATCTTCACACTTCTGGTTAGGTCGATGTCGCTGTACAGTCCGTAGAGTTCATTATTGTATCTCCTGCTCCACTCACCGTCAATGCAGACGGGACCGGAGATCGCCCGAAGGCTATTTCCAGAAAATAACTCTCCACTGTCTTAATTTAAAGATAAAATACGAAAGTGTTAAAAAGACAAAACTGTAGTCCATCTTCCGTAGGGCTTCACTTTCAGGCCGCTACTTTAAAACGTTTTGAATTCCGAACTTGAAACATAACAGTGGAATTTTCAACTAACATCGCATGGCACTAAATTTTAACGAGGCTTTGTGCCTCCAATCGATACACGAGGCTACTTATTTACTGATTTGCATATATATTGCTACAGTCCTGCGTGAATCACGGCCTAAGCCAATAGCTAGAAAAGTTTTAAGTTAGCAGCCGCCAGATGCGAAGTATGAAATGCAGAGTATGAATCAGATTATTCGGATAGTGATGTCTCCAAAAATTCTGGAAAAATTTGAGAGTGTTCTTTGACTAATTTAAAAACATTTTTCTTCTAAAAAATTCTTTTCTAAATTTTATAGTTTTTAAGAGGTGAGGTGATCACCTCTGATCATAGTAAAAAGTTGATACTTTTGCGGTATCACTGTGAAAAAAAAATGCGAAAAAGTTTCAATCGACCATATTTTTTTTTTTCGGTTTCTAATCGAAATTTTGAGCTCAGATTCTGAAAGAGCATGAAATTCTCTTTTCAAATCCTATCAAGTCGACACGATCTTCATCTTTTTGAAAGACTTTCGGGCATTGTTCCTGGACTTATCTTTTTCCTCATAATCTTTCACCTTTCTCCAGACAAGCCGATGTTTCCCCTTCTTTTCGATCGCCAAGCGCTCTTGTCTTGTTTATGTTTGTGTTTATGTGACGAATTCTATGATCTCCTTAACGAAACATTTGCTCAGTGCCACAGCTATGAAAGCAAAGTTGTTTTAGGAAACCTGAACGCAGGGCTGGATAAAAAAGCCGTTATCGGCAACGCAGGTTCTATAGCAGCCCGTTAGACAATAACTTCATGATTTTTGAATCTGTAGCAAGCTGTATCCTTTTATTAGATACGACTCGGTTTCTACTTATTAACATAGATAAACAGACTTAACTATCCAATCGGCCATCAACCAGATTACATTACGATCATCACCAGACACTCCAACCTAATGGCTGTCTAAAATTTCCGAGAAGCCAACATCTACTCGAATCATTACCGAGCACAAAGGAGTGAAGTTTGACGACGTGACCATTAAATCCTTATCTTAGCCACAAAACGCAAGCCACAGAACCTCAATGTTGTCAATAATCCATCAGCGAAGCTCCTTCTGATGTTATTTTTGTCAACGTACCGACGAGGGAATCTTCTAGTTTGACGATAAATGCATGAGGACATGTATCTAAACAAGAAGTAAATGACGTGAAGGAAGAGAAATGAAGGCGTTACGAGGAAATAAAAAAATATTCCTTTAAGAATCACGTTCAAAACATGTATCAGGGAATATAACAAGCATTCCAGGGCCACAAAGCAGAGCGAAACAATGAGTAATAGATTAGCAGTCGTTGTGGAAAATATGGAACAATTTCTTCCACCTGTGTAACGGTGATTATGGTCAAAATTCCACTGTCCAGCAGCGTGGACTCATCATTCTGACCTAAACGGAGTTATGGTACGAGTAGCAATTTCGAAGATCTGCTAGAAACCACCACAAGCCCATCTGTAAAGTATAGTTAGGTGGAAGCTTGCCCAATGCTTGGAATCTCAGCATCATTTAATGTCTTTTGGCCAAATACAGGGGAAGTAGACCCCTTAATATCGTCTATAAAATCTTTTCTGCTTTCCTGATTGGTCCACACCACTGAGGTCTCAGTCCAAGAAAGTCCACCATCGACAAAATGTTCACACCCCGAAATTTCAGATTGACCATCGTCTAACTTAGGTCAAAGCTGGTAGGTTCTCTCTTGAGGCTCGTAACAACATTCTTTGGCAGCATCATCTATTCCATTTCTTATGTTGGACGGATTGTATCTTGATGGCGGTGATGTCTGCTTTTTAACAGTCTATGGCTGCTTCAAATCTTAACGTAGAAGCTCTATTCCATTTTGAAGTGGTTGTGAGCAGTAAATCTGACCATATGCGAGCCTGTTTGATATTCAGCGGTAGTGAGACAGTAGCCAACACCCACTGGACGAGTTAGTAACAGACTTTCGAAATATGAGAGCTACCGCCCATAATCACTATTTTGCACCCTAACTATTTCGCAAAAAGTCATATTGACCTTAGTACCAAATAGTTGTTTTTTCTGGCCGACAAAGCCACCGTTAATTCTTCCCCGGTACGTCCTTCTTGTGAGAAGTACTCATTTACGATGTAGTACTATGTAGAAACTTCATTTTAGTCAGCTACAGCAATATTGTCCTAATGGAGTTAGGAAAACGTATTAATCAACGTTTCCGAGTATGTTGCTAAAAATTGGCGCAACAAACATGCGGTAGTTTCATGTTTCTTTAAATCCACGATACAAAGAAAATGCCAACAACTACCAATTTGTTCGCAGGAAAACTCAAAACTAAATTTACCAGATTAGCTCACCCTTGTGAGAAGAAGAAAAAGAATCCTTGCACCTAATTCGCTTAACAAATGAATTTTCATTTCCACAGTCTTTTCAAGAGTGGAAGGTCCTTGAAAAATCGCTGCTATTCACATGCCCGCATGCATAGACAGATTTTTCACAAATTGCAAAGGATTTTCTCGGTTGGAAACGATTTCAAATCTGCGCAATTTCTGGTGCCAAAAATCGGGATAAATTACCACAAAAACACCGGGACACTAAAATAGATAATCGCCTTCTGACTTAACCGAATGAATTGCAAGCGGAAACCATATGAGAACACCACACCAATAGAGGTTCCATTCAATTAATTACTCGTATCCGTACAGTTGAGTGTGTTTCACTTGTAACTTTAAATGGTTTTTCAACTTTTAGGCAGATAAATTTATTAAATTCACATCTACCTAAAGTTCTACAGGGGTTTAGATAGAAATTTATATCTCGACTTTAACTTTTACATTACCAAATCCCCCTGAACCCATTCTCGTTGTCAAGGACAAATAAATCCTTCCAATTAATGTACATTTGCCTTTTGGGCACATAATTTATCCTAGAAATGTAATAAAGACAACATTGTCTGTTGCTCTCATGTATCGTCCTGTCTGGAGTCTAAGTGCTTCACAAAGACAACGACAGTTGGAAGGAGATGGCCTGGCCACCTCCTGATAGAAAAAAAACCGAAAATCAAAGGCAGAAAAATCGCGTGAACTCTCCAAAAGCAAACATTAAAATATTGCCGAAATCCAGATTCACATCTTCAGTTAGTTCCTCGATTCCTTGACTGCTGTTGTTGTTGTCTAAAGTGATGTCCTTATGATTATTGCATTTCGTTTGAGGGAGGCAACGACTTACAAGGAGGAAATACAAAAATGACACATGCCCTCTTGAATACGAATTACTCGATTGTTTTGAGCCTACATGTGGATTGAACAGAGATATGAATACTAGACCGGGTCTAGTTCGTCCTTGGAAGGCAGAACTACAAGACTGACGGGAAAAAAAGGAAAGGAACCGGAAACGAGGCAATTCATTTGATGAGATGTAGTTTGGCGGAAAAATTCCATACACTTCGACTACGACAACCGCCAACAGTGATGACTCTGATGATGGGACTAGGAGTGGGCCTGGCTAATGCAGAGAAAAGACTCACTGCAGGCAGAAAAGTAATAACAGAGCATCCTAGATGAAAAATCTCGAGGTTGTTGGGTTGGGCTTGGCAAATGCAAACAAAAATTTTGAGTTCATTTGATTTCCGGCCTGAATTGGGTTGCCTTTGATGGTACAGATACATAGATAGACGTGTAGGAGTTGTAGCCAATTTTGTGGCAAGACTTACAACTTTCTAAATGGCCCATGAAAATTACCAAGAGTACGACAATAATGCTGTGTATCTACGAGTACGAGTATGTATAGAGTGTTTTTTTTTTTAAGTGGCTGATGGCAATTTGGAGAATTCGGATGCTAATTGTGGATCGTTTTACTCGTAATGAGTAATAATGTGGTTCTTCTTAATTATGCAAATATTTTCATGTAATTTTAGACTTCAGTTGGTTCTAGCTTTAATGGGGGCGAACTGACGGTTATGTCAAATCTTAGTGTGGAACACTCTACCTCTAGAAGCAGTGCATTGTCTGCAAGGTGTTTACGCCAATTAAAACACACGACAGTTTAGTAACCGGGGGGTTTAATCATGAAGTGGGAAATGCTCCTTTCAATAGAATTTCATAGTCCTTAGAAGAGAGATGAGAAATTGCAAAGTGACAGTACTCGTATCAGCATTTACAACAGCGCAAAATATCTATGGAAAAATGACGTTCAGCAATATTTTCACACTAAATGTATCAGGAGGAGGCGTCACTTAACCCTTTAACAAGCTTTTGTGTAACAGTAGCGTATTTAGAAAAAAACGGATTTACAAGATAGAATTGGTGTTTCAGAGACGTATAGTTCCAAAGGAATCGAGAGCTCATTACACGTTTAGAAGGCCGACAGTGCATTGCATATCTTTGACGTGACATGATTTGTCTAAGGAAATTCCATCTTCGTTGGAGAAACAGATTGTAACGCCTAAAAGCACTTATTCAGTCAAACTAGTCAGCTTCTCTTTGTTGTGAGAGCGCTTATTGAAGCTAAATTTCTTGTGCACCAATCGTCGATTACGTCTAGAGCTGCTTGCATTTAAGATCAATGAAACAAGCAATCTTCAGGAGTTTTTCCTGAAGGCGCAGCACGCAACTTCAAAACACATGTTTTTCAGGTTCTGAACAATTTTTCTTCTCTTTCTCCCTCTCTTATGCTGAGTCATCAAGTTCCAGTCAGAACATCGCACACTGGGTCAAAAGCGAAGACTGTAAGTTTTATATTTGTCTCAGGCCAATAGATTGCAACTAGCTCCTATAACTGGACCTGCAAATGAGTTGTGTAATACAAGTTGTAGTTGGTAACTTTCATCTATCTCATGCCACATGGGATCATTAAATACGCTGATGCGTCTTGTGATGGTATCGAGTTTACGTCATCTGGTATGAACTCAAGAAAGAAATTTCACTGATAGCCCACCACGGAACTATACACTCAGCACTTGGCGCAGAGTCAAAGAAGTAGTTCATTACAAAGAATGATTTATAGCATTGAACTCAGCTGCATAAACATGGCATCGTTTCAGTCTCATTGTTGATGACGCTTTTGAACAATTCTATCTTTACCTCATCAAAGATGCGCTGTATAATGGCTTCAAGAAAGGCTGCACAAAGCCCCGCTAGAAGTAATCATGTGGCACACAATTGTTGTCATTCAATCGAGCCACATATGTTCCGGGTAAGGGTCGCTCATGTTTTGGAAGAAACACTATTGAATAACTGCCCGTAGTATTGACCATTAACTCATCAAGCTGCTCAAGAGCCCCATCCCAAGGCTTCGCCCATCAATGACGTTGTCTAATATAAAGCGGGGGCAGAGTACATACTGGACTTATCATAAACCCTTCCCCTCTGATGGTTGCTATGATTTGTCCAGTAACAAGCTGCCGGTCATAGGTCTTGTTGAGTGGCAAAACCACCGGTAGTCCATACCAGGACTTAAAACACGGTACCGTGGGAGTTAGGAGCCCCCCGGACTTCGGTCCGGGCCTAACTTGTTGAGGTTGGCCCCCTTGTGGGAGCGTCACGGTGGCTGTGGTTTAAACCTAAATCGCAGGGAGGGTAGCCCTGCTAGGGCTCAATACCCGGAGTGGAGTGGCTATAAGTGCTGGGTGCTGAGACCCTAAGATCAGTAAGAGGTTTTAGGTGGGCCTCGACTCATACCAAGGGTGGATTTGTGCCCTCAACACATTTCCGCTTTGGTATTAATTGTTAATGTAGCAAATAAGCGATGGCAGGGCGAACCTTGCTCCCATGGATGTATGGACATCCCGTGAGTTTAAGTCTCCACGACAGGTATTCACGTTAAACACAAGTGACAACTGTCGCCGCAAGCCATGTTTTTGTGACTTTAGTTCTTGCAGCAGCCGATCTTTCCACTAAGTTTTCTACAAATTGTCCACTACACTTTCATTCACAATTACTTTACGTTGACGCTAATGTAGGGCGTTGCCTTAATTCTGCACGTTCCAATTTGTTGAGGGGAAATGCTGACCATAAGAAAAGGAGGAGGGCAGCCATGGTTCCGTCAACGAGTGGTCAGCTGGCTCAAGACATCATATTTCCGGTCTAGTCGATGGAAAAGGGTCAGATAGACGGTCGTCGCTTCAATCAGTGAATTGGCCCACAAAGCCCACCATTTTTGCCGGTCGTTGGGCTGATAGGAGATCCGCAATGCACATCATCAGAAGGAGAGTACCTGAAAATCTTCGATGGTTCTTAATGGTTCAAGTGCGGATGCTCTTTTAACGATGAAGTGAAAGATGGCTATTCTGGTTCACCTACCAAAAAGGCTTACTATCAAGATTTTTGACGAAACTATGTTAAAACCTAAATAACATCCTTAAAAGCAAACTGCTTTGAAACCTCTCCTCTTATTTGGCAGCGTAAGGGAGCATTTTAATAAACATTGGTTCAATAAGACGAGTTCCGTGCATCAGGTGTTACGTGGAATAAGCCCGCTCCCCATCTATATTTTGTCTCTACAGGATGTCTGATTGGAATGAGTATATAAGTGGTCCAAATACGAATACTTGAGGTACACCACTATCATCAGTCATAACAGCGAAAGAAATCCCTTGTTCTGTTCTCTCCCCATATTTGAGTGAGATTTTGGAAAAATTGAAATTGTTCTTGGTTTTCGAAATTTAAACTACCTGGTCGAATAATATACACAAGCCAGAAAGAGGGTTAGCATCAACCTCGGCTCTGTCCAAAGCCATATCTACACATCGTTTTAAGTCCGAAAAGAATGCAGTCAGGTCCTCGTACCATCTAGGATGTTGGAATCGATAAAATAGCCATCGTTGCATCGTTGATGCGGCCTTAGACCAGTTGTACAGGATTTTCCATTCAACCCCGTTCGAAGGAATTGAGCTTCACTCGAAAACATTGTGTCGTATTTTGGGAAAACCTACACCAACCTAAGATCAAACTGGAAAAAAATCTAGTCGACCATTTGAACCGTCGAACTTTCTCAAATAGGTCTCTGGAAATGCCTACAACTGATTTGTAAGTTCATCATCAGCGATCAAGCCCTATCCCGGCTAAATAACTATGTTAACAAGCAAATTATATACTATTGGACGTGCTTCATGAGATGCCAGTACATCCACAAAAATGTATTGTGGCGAGGGCTTTACCTGTTAATAGAAATCGCTATCGGGACATGTTGAAATATTATTATTTGCCGCAATTGCGTGCACTAAACATTTGAAAGATGTGGTTTCAACAGGACGGCGCCATTTTTAATCTAACAGTTTGATGGCACTGAAACTAAGCATAAAATAAGTTTGGATGCTGTAAAAATAGGTTAGGCACTGAAAGATGTCAGCCTGACAGGACTCAGTGTTGCAACTGTTCAATTGTTCTTTTTTTACCTCTGATCGAGATCAATCCGGACTCACCAAACTTATAAGTGCGAGTTCTGAATACCACCACTTTAAAAGAGATAGCGGATAGATTCCTTCTATGGAATCAATGGTAAAGCAAAATTCCGGAAAAAATGAGGCCTTATCCGAGCTACTCCAACATATTTGAAGCTCAGGACGGTAAGGATTTCCGAAACTAAGTCAGAGTAATGGAAAACAAATGGTGACGGATGAACTCTTAATGGACCAACGGTAGCACTCACATTCCCGTAAAAATTACTGGCTTTGGTTTGACCGATCCTCCGTCCTACGGCATCTAAAACAGAACCGGTCCTCCAAGTTGGGAGCTACTCCCCCTTGGTAAGTGCACAGCCGTGGAAAATAGACCAAAGTTACGAAGCAGCAACTAGCCTCAGATACGAAAGGATCTGCTGTTGACAACCCTTGCAAACGAAACAAGAACATTGGACTTTGGATATGCAAGTGGAATCTAAAGTCCCTTAATAGCAACCGTGCAGTCGTCAAACAACTAGCGGAGGCCCTGGACTGCTGCAAACCAGATATAACCGCCATCCAAAAAATGCGACGGGAAGGGCCGGACTAAAAGAAGATGAAAAACTGCGACATCTACTACGGCAATTGCTATCGACGGAAATAGCAGCGCTTATTTGGATGCGGATTTGTTGTCGGAGGCAGACTAAGACGAGAAGTCCTCAGCTTTCGGCATGTGAGCGAGCGCCTCGTAGCAATCCGCATCAAGGCTAAATTCGCCAACATAAGCCTTATATGCGCGCATGCCCCCACAGAGGAGAAAGATGACGACACCAAGGATGCCTTCTACGAGCTCCTCAACAAGACCTACGAGCAATGCCCTAGCTATGACATTAAAATTGTCCTCGGTGATTTTAATGCAAAGCTAGGAAGAGAGGGTATCTTTGGTGGAACAATCGGAAAATATAGCCTGCACAACACACCTCCGATAACGGATTCAGGCTAATCGACTTTGCGGCGGGGCGAAACATTGTCGTAGCTAGTATGCGGTCCCCACATATCGATATACACAAGGGGACTTGGAGAACTCCTGATCAATCAACAGTCAACCAGATTGATCACATTGCGATCGACGTAAGACACTTCTCCAGTATTATGGATGTCCGTACGTTCCGAGGAGCCAACATCTCGGACTCGGACCATTACCTTGTTGTAGCCAAGGTACGGTTGCGGATTTCCCAATCTACGCCAAGACAAACTAATGCTGTGAGAAAATTCGACGTCAGACGGCTACAATCGCAAGAGATCGCTAAGTCCTTTTCCGATCGAGTGTCTCTTAATATCTTAAGAGGTCCAATGCCGCCAGCATCAAGCATAGAAGACCATTGGAAACACTGCCAAATCGCCATCAGAGATGCCGCTTCTGATATGCATATAACGCGGCGCTGCTTAGAAAGACCAGAGCTGCTCATGAGCTCTATGAGCGGAAGAGGAGAGACGAGCACCGCCCTCTCAGGAGGAAGAAGAAAGAGCATGAGAAGCGCGCGATCGAGGAAATTGAGAGATGCTACTCCAGGAATGAGGTTCAGAAGTTTAACCAAAAGGTAAAAATAAGATGCCGCGGAATCAAACCCCGAACCGAAGCCTGTAGAGATGAACAAGGGAACATCGAAGTAGAATCGCAGTCGATGCTGAGGATTTGGAAAAAGCATTTCTGCAGACTGTATAACGGCGATGACGAACCAAATACCGCTGTCAGGCAGAATCAACCCTTCAACCTGGACGATGATGACCAACAATTCCGTCCACCCGACCTGGATGAAGTGAAGATAGCCATATCGAAGCTTAAGTCCAACAAAGCTGCTGGAGCGGATGGCCTGACTGCCGAGCTCTTCAAAGCGGCAGGCGATGACTTGGTAAGGAGCATACACCAACTCATCTGTAAAATATGGTCGGACGAAAGTATGCCCGATGAATGGAACCTCAGCATTGTTTGTCCGATTCTCAAGAAAGGAGACCCTCTGAACTACTCCAACTACAGAGGCATCAGTCTCCTTAACATCGCATATAAGATCTTATCCGCCGTATTCTGTGAACGCCTGAAGCCGTTCGTCAACAACCTGATAGGTCCATATTAGTGTGGCTTCAGGCCAGGAAAGTCCACCGTCGACATTCATCGATTTTAAGGCCGCGTATGACAGCATCTATAGAGACGAGCTATATAGAGCAATATCTAGTTTTGGCATCCCTGCCAAACTCGTCCGTCTGTGCAGGATGACGATGGAGAATGCACGCTGCTCCATCAAGGTCGGTAAAGATCTCACCGAGACCTTTGATGTCCAGAAAGGATTTAGACAAGGCGATGCGCTGTCATGCGATTTTTTCAACATCGTACTTGAAAGAATAGTGCAAAACTCACGAGCAAACACAAGAGGCACTATCTTTCAAAAGTCCGTCCAACTACTCGCATACGCCGACGATATTGACATAATCGGGAGAAAACAGCGTGATGTCAGTGGCGCTTTCGCGAGTATTGAGACGGAAGTGGCGTAAATGGGTTTAGCGGTCAATGAGGGCAAGACCAAGTTTATGCTGTCAAGCAAAAAGGACAACCAACACCGACGTCTCGGACAGAACGTCACCCTCGACAGATATAACTTTCATGTAGTTAAGGACTTTGTCTACCTAGGCTCCGCTATAAATACAGACAACGACACCAGCGCTGAGATCAAGCGAAGAATAACTCTTGCCAACCGCTGTTTCTTTGGGTGAAGAAGGCAATTGACTAGTAAAGCCCTCTTTTGAATAACCGGCCCTGCTCTATGGCGCAGAGGCATGGACATTATCAAAAATAGATGAGGGTGTTCTTGGTTGCTTCGAGAGAAAAATTCTTCGGGCGATCTTCGGTCCCGTCCGCATTGACGGTGAGTGGAGGAGGAGATACAACGACCAACTATACCGTCTGTAAAGCAACATTGACTTAGCCAGAAGAGTGAAGGTCCAACGACTGAGGCGACTGGATAATGTAGAGCAGATGGAGACCAACGCTCCGGTCCGAAAAGTCAGCGCAGTAGAAGATGTCGAAGGGGACCTCAGACAACTTAGCTTGCGAAATTAGACGCAGCTAGCTAAAGATCGAGCAACTGCAATCCTTTTACGTTTCTAACTTTCTTTGGATTTGTGTAGGATTTTTGGGAACCGTGGCATGGGGGTGATTACATCAGACATCTCTTTTCTTCCAAAAACACAGTCTTTGAGAAATGAACACATTTAGGTTCGAAAAAATCATTTCACTTTGTATCGCCACTTCTGTAGCTCATGCACCTGAAACTCTTCTTTTTTTAAAGTCGGCTTTTAGGCGCCAAATTTCTAATTTCAAATTTTTTTCGTTTTCTTTTCAGTTAAAATCAAATCACACACGCACCTGGTCTGCATACAAAGCAGAACAAACTCCAGAGTCACCTAAATTGCTCAAAAATTCTGCACACACCTGAGGTTGGGAGATCTTCAGGTCTGACTGAGTCTTATCGAAAGCTTTGGAGGAACACTTCCGCACCGAAATAACTTACAACTCAAACCGTTTGTACCTATAATAACCTCACTCGACTGATTTAGACATTCTTACAACATCAAAACATTAATTACGACTGTAAGAGAGTTTGTTTGTAATTTGTTTTCCAATAATTTCACGTAATTTATCCAAAATATCAAAACAAACCCATCTACGTGGCCAGTTTCGGTGACTGCAAGGCAATACTTCAATCGCGATCCTATTATCACGAACGAAATAATTCAAATTAATGGCGATTAGTATTCCGCCACCGTTTGCGTCATGTTGGCCAGCGCGAGTTTTTGTCAACACCAACAGCAGTAGTCTGCTCCAGCAGTCAGTTAGTAATCGGTATGTGCCAGACCGCATAGAACAACTAGTGTTTGAAGCTTGTAGTACTAGATACTTAGATACTTGTTTTTTTTTTTTTGAATTTTTTTCTATTTTCTATTTCGACAATGAGTGAGTGCGATCATTGGGCGCATTTCTTAGCCATCCTAGGCCTGTACGTGCTGGTGTGCTACCTCTATGACAATCTACTGTCGGGAGTGCTGATCTTAAAGTCAATCATTGAGGGGCTGGTGTGTCCTGAGAGGAAATTGGATTTAAGGAAGAAATATGGAACGTGGGCTGGTAGGTTTTAAAAGTCCTCTTTCTCAAATCCAAAATAACCAAGGTGTGCCCTTCCTTAGTTATAACAGGTTCAACAGATGGCATTGGCAAGTACTATGCCTATGAATTGGCTAAAAAGGGCCTCAACATCGTCCTTATTGCGAGATCCAAGGACAAGCTGGTCAGCTGCACTGCAGAAATCGGTAAGTCTATGATAAGAGTAATGTGAACAAACCCAACTGAATCATCCTACTAGAGAGCCAGTATGGAGTCGAAACCAAATGGATTCAAGCCGACTTCTCTAAGGGCGCCGAGATCTATGACCACATCGAGAAGGAGTTGGAGAATATTCCAGTTGGCATATTGGGTAACTTAACTCCACAAACAAAAGTGTTGTCCATTGAAGTTATTTTTGACAATCCATTGCAGTGAATAATGTCGGTTGTACATATGGACGTGTCGATTGTGTGACCGAATTTCCCAGTAAAGTCTTATGGAACGTGATGAACACAAATGTCGGTGCCGCCACGATTATGTGTCAAATGATGATCAAGAAAATGAAAGCGAATGGAGGGAAAGGTGCCATTGTTAATGTGTCGTCGGCAACAGAGTCACAACCAGCTCCATATGGGGCCATTTATGGAGCATCCAAGGTGAGTACTCCAAAAATTGTTTTTTGTTTAAGCCCAATGGCTTAGACCTTTCATTGAATGCATCTGAAACCATTAAGGAATAGTGCTTTGTTCTCATTGCACTTCTGAGATCTCAGGAGGGCTACTCGTTTGGTTTTTGTTTCCGCCTGCAGTTATTCCTTACATTGGTGAAGCTTTTAGTGAACTTGCGAATGAATCAATATTTGAGTTGCATTCAGTAAACTGACAGTTAATTGCGATTTTTGATGAAAATTTAAATTTTTTTATTGACTCGTTTGCAGTAGGCAAATACGAATCGTAGCTAAAGTGTCTGTAGATTGTGCGGAAAGTGCATGGAAATATCTGTAGGTTCTTAAGCATTAAGGAAACATTAACGTTCATCTAAATGATTAATGACTTTGTGAAGATAAATATTTGCATGTCAAATGGTATTGTTCTCTCACTCAATGTAGAATAAAAACGTTAATTGGTTGACACTTGACAATGATGGATTTTTTTACTTTTTTGTTGAGTCCCTAAGACTCCATTAGATAAAAAATTCATGACTAGTCGGAGGGGGTTAGATAAAAGTGAGAATAACGACAACCTGGGGAGTATACGAAAACAAACGCAGAGAAGGGATTCGATCGAGGCTGTCTGACCGCTTTTGCATTTTTTTTTCCTCCTTTTGTTCCAGGAGTATCGATCGCCTCCAGGTGTTCTTGGGACGGCCTCTGGATCCTTTGCCTTGAAGGTTCCACTCTAACGCCATTCTGGTAATGCTGTGGGCTTTTTTCCTGATGGTATGTCCGATCCATTTCCATTTGCGTCTCTTAATTTGTATCGCAATTGGTTCCTCTCTTGTCAATTTAAACAGACCCACATTCCTGATGCTGTTTGGCCAGAATATTCGACTCCGTATGATATCTGTAAGAGAAATCAACCAGGCCTCGCTGTATGAGTTGAATATTCTGAGCTTCGTGTTCCTGGAACTCTGGGAACTCCTCCATATAGGTCATAATTGGTCAAATGCTGCTCTTGCTTTCCGAAGTTGTAATCAAAGTCTGCTTCTGCGCCGCCGTCTGTTGTTATTATACTACCTTGATAGCAGAAGCTATCTACATATTCGACGGGGCTTCCTTCGATGGTAATATCTCCTCTGTTGCAGGTGTTGATCCTCATGTAATCGTGCTAATCTTGCGAGGTATTCTAATTTAGTTTGGATGTCACTGAGCTTGTGTAATATAAGTCAAATAATGTCCGCATTGTCTAAATGCTCGAGCTGTCGTGTAAGACTCCAAGTTAAAATTTCATCCAGGACAATTGTGAACAGTTAATGTGAGAGTGGGCATCCTTGCTTTACTCCTGTATTTCTAGTGAAAGGGTCACTGATGATTCCATTATGCAGTACCGCGAGATCCAAATCTACGTACATTGCTCTGGTGATGTTAATTATATTTTAGGGTACTCCTTTCTTACTTAGTGCTCTCCATATTGCAACTCTTTTGATGGTGTCAAAGACCTTCTGGAAATCGATGAACAGCAGGTATAGATAGAGATGTACGCCATTGTGTAGACTGCTCAACTATTGTGCGCAGAGTGTTGGCTTGGTCTACGCAACTTCTTGTGGGCGGAAGCCAGCCCGTTCATCTCGTAGATTTCCTTCGATTTTGTTTTGAAGTCTCCCTTGAATGATTGTTGCAAGTATCTTGTATATGGAGTTAAGTAGAGTTATTCCTCTACTGTTGCTTTCAGGACGCCCTTCTTTGGTAACTTCTTCCCATGTCTTTCTGAACTGAGGCTATAGAAGTTCTGCTGATGTTCTGCTGTCAGCGCGTGGCAAATCGGCTGTGATACAATTTTTTTTCAGGAACTGTTTTTTGTCTATTTCAGCGGCTTTCCTTACTTGTTTGGCAGCGATGTTGTATTGACTGCTAGTAGCTGCGTTGTTGAATAGCTGCCGGTTCAGTTCCTTTCTTTGAGATATAAGGTTCTATGTTTCATCAGATATCCATATTTTTCGTTCCGGCTGTGCTATACCAAGTGTTTCTTCTCCGACTTGGTTGAACACTGCTACAATGTCTTCCCATGTATGATTTTCCGCTAATGTTGATGTCTTCTCTGGTAGGCTGTTCACTAGTTCGTTCGTTATAGGTCTGCGCCTCGTCTGTTTCTGACATCAGTTAACGAGCTACGCCATCTTCTGCTTACGCATATGTGGTCGACCTGATTGCGTTTGCAGCCTCCTGGTGACGTCTAGGTGTACTTGTGTATATCTTTTTGGGGAAAGATGGTGCCGCCGATTACTAGTAGAAATGTTTGACATAATTCGACTAATCTCTCTCCATTTTTGTTTCGGACTCCCCAACTACCCATGTTTTCCCACGATGTTTTCTTGGTTGGTGTTTCCTACTTTCGCGTTGAAATCTCCCATTAGTATGACAATATCTCTTCCTCGTGCATTATTGAGCGTAGATGTTAGTTGTTCGTAAAATTCGTCTTTCTTGGTTATTTCTGCATCTTCAGTGGGTGCGTAGCATTGTATAATGGTAATGTTTCTAGCCGAGGAAACGAGCTGTGATTATCCCCTCTGATATTGGAGACCAGGATATGAGGGAGTTCCGTATTTTCTTTGACATTATAATTCCGACTCCATCTTGACCTTTGCGCTGTAAATTTTACTTACTTTACTTTAGGTGGCGCTACAGTCCGGGGTGGACCTGGGCCTCAGTTAACAAGCTTCTCCAGCCATCTGGATCCCTGGCTAGCTACCTCCAGTTTCGCAAGCTAATTTGGCTGAGGTCCTCTTCCACTTGCGTGCGCCACCTGAGTCTTGGCCTTCCTCTACTGCGCTGCCCCTCGGGGACGGATTCGAAGACTTTTCGGACCGGAGCATTGGTGTCCATGCGCTCTACATGACCCAGCCATCTCAGTCTTTGGATCTTCACTCTTCTAGCTAGGTCCATGTCGCTGTACAGTCCATACAGTTCGTCGTTGTATCTCCTCCTCCACTCACCGTCAATGCAGACGGGACTGAAGATCGCCCGAAGAATTTTTCTCTCGAAGCAACCAAGAACACCCTCATCCATTTTTGATAATGTCCATGCCTCTGCGCCATAGAGCAGGACCGGGATTATTAAAGTCTTATAAAGGGTGACTTTTGTTGTCCGAGAGAGGGCTTTGCTACTCAATTGCCTTCTTAACCCAAAGAAACAGCGATTGGCAAGAGTTATTCTTCGCTTGATCTCAGCGCTGGTGTCGTTGTCTGTATTTATAGCGGAGCTATAAAGTTATATCAAAGTTATATCTGTCGAGGGTGACGTTCTGTCCGAGACGTCGGTGTTGGTTGTCCTTTTTGCTTGACAGCATAAACTTGGTCTTGCCCTCATTGACCGCTAAACCCATTTTCGCCGCTTCCGTCTCAATTCTCGCGAAAGCGCCACTGACATCACGCTGCTTTCTCCCGATTATGTCAATATCGTCGGCGTATGCGAGTAGTTGGACGGACTTTTGAAAGATTTTGCCTCTTGTGTTTGCTCGTGAGTTTTGCACTATTCTTTCAAGTAAGTGTCTAAATCCTTTCTGGACATCAAAGATCTCGGTGAGATCTTTACCGACCTTGATGGAGCAGCGTACGTTCTCCATCGTTATCCTGCACAGACGGACGAGTTTGGAAGGGATGCCAAAACTAGACATTGCTCTATATAGCTCGTCTCTATAGATGCTGTCATACGCGGCCTTAAAATCGATGAATAGGTGGTGTGTATCGATCTGAAGCTCATGGGTCTTCTCCAAGACCTGCCGTAGTGTGAATATCTGGTCGTTGGTGGACTTTCCTGGCCTGAAGCCACACTGATATATCAGGTTGTTGACGAAGGGCTTCAGGCGTTCACAAAATACGGCGGATAAGATCTTATATGCGATGTTAAGGAGACTGATGCCTCTCTAGTTGGCGCAGTTCAGAGGGTCTCCTTTCTTGAGAATTGGACAAACAATGCTGAGGTTCCATTCATCGGGCATACCTTCGTCCGACCATATTTTACAGATGAGTTGGTGTATGCTCCTTACCAAGTCATCGCCTGCCGCTTTGAAGAGCTCGGCAGTCAGGCCATCCGCTCCAGCAGCTTTGTTGGACTTAAGCTTCGATATGGCTATCTTCACTTCATCCAGGTCGGGTGGACGGAATTGTTGGTCATCATCGTCCAGGTTGAAAGGTTGACTCTGCCTGACAGCGGTATTTGGTCCGTCATCGCCAGTATATAGTCTGCAGAAATGATCTTTCCAAATCCTCACCATCGACTGCGATTCTACTACGATGTTCCCTTGTTCATCTTTACAGGCTTCGGTTCGGGGTTTGATTCCGCGGCATGTTATTTTTACCTTTTGGTAAAACTTCCGAACCTCATTCCTGGAGTAGCATCTCTCAATTTCCTCGATCGCGCGCTTTTCATGCTCTTTCTTCTTCCTCCTGAGAGGCCGGTGCTCGTCTCTCCTCTTCCGCTCATAGAGCTCATGAGCAGCTCTGGTCATTCTAAGCAGCGCCGCGTTATATGCATCTTGCTTAGCTACATGTGCTTGCCGGCATTCATCATCGAACCAGGGGTTTCGTTGTGGTGTGGTAGTGTTTCCAATGGTCTTCGATGCTTGATGCTGGCGGCATTGGACCCTTTAAGAGATTAAGAGACACTCGATCGGAAAAGGACTTGGCGATCTCTTGCGATTGTAGCCGTCTGACGTCGAATTTTCTCACAGCATTAGTTTGTCTTGGCGTAGTTTGGGATATCCGCAACCGTACCTTGGCTACAACAAGGTAATGGTCCGAGTCGATATTGGCTCCTCGGAACGTACGGACATCCATAATGCTGGAGGAGTGTCTTGCGTCGATCGCAATGTGATCAATCTGGATGACTGTTGATTGATCAGGAGTTCTCCAAGTCCCCTTGTGTATGTCGAGATGTGGGAACCGCGTGCTAGCCACGACAATGTTTCGCCCCGCCGCAAAGTCGATTAGCCTGAATCCGTTATCGGAGGTGGTGTTGTGCAGGCTATATTTTCCGATTGTTCCACCAAAGATACCTTCTCTTCCTAGCTTTGCATTAAAATCACCGAGGACAATTTTAATGTCATAGCTAGGGCATTGCTCGTAGGTCTTGTAAATAAGAGTACTGTATTACTGTATGACTGCTTTTGCATACTCGTATTTATATTAGTAATGAACTCGATGGATCCAAACCATTTTAGATCTCTACTCATATTTTTCAATCAGGTTTTAGGTTTCTGTTCTGGAAAGTGTGTTAAATAAAAACCCCTTGGTTTCTTCTAGTTATGTTGTGCAGTCCCTATTTTCCAAAACCACGTTTCCAAGACTCCAAAAAGAATGTTTTTCCACCCTTTTCTTATCTACAATACTTGTTGACGATAGTTCTTTCAGAACTCGTCCTCCTCGTTGTTCGACATTCCGTTTAGGTCAATGTAATGGATATCTCATCATGTGTTTCCTATGATTTGTGGCAGCTGAATCATTCGAGTTAGAGCAGGAACGCAACATGTAATACAAATCATGTCAAAGATGGGTTTCACCAAGTTTATTTTACAAATTACCTACCTTATGCGGTAGAGGTTTTCGTAACAGATTTAGTCTGCGGGCAATGCACGTTGGTCTAATGCCTCAATTATTTTATTCTCATTGTTCATATCATAAAAATTGAAAATGAGTGCATTTAAGGCCAAGCGGTGGATGAGAATTGGCCACTTTGTCTATCAGCAGATTAAGTTATACTTAATGAAAGTCAACTTTCTTTGCATCCTCATAGTTGTTCTGGACAATTAGAGCGGTGTTTGGCTATTTGCTTTTAATCACGCGCCACCTTCTACGAGGTCTTTTTCTATTTGTCGTTTCTTCGAGCAGAAATCGAGGACTCTTCGGGCCGAAGATTTATATTTATTCGATTTAAAATGCGTCCTGTAATGCGCACTCTTTTGACGTGGTCTATGTTCTTCCTCTGTATTCAGAATTTGGTGTTTGGTGTTATATCTTATCCTCTCAAGTCGGTCAAAATAGACGGGACTAAATCGTTTGGAAAATTTTCCAGTACAGATAACTCACCTTCGATAGCTACCGGGCCTTTTTAGCATAAAGAAAGACTAGAATTTTTTACCATGTTCTTATGACTCAATTGCCTTTTTAGAACCAAAAACAGCCCATTCCTTTTCATGTGTTCATTGTATAAAGTATTTGATTTGGTCGGCCAAGTTTCGTCTACTTGAATCTTATATGCCATCATTTCGAACGAGCTTCTTAATTGCTGACAAATCTTTACATGAATGGTCTGAACATGGCATATCGAAGTAGCTTAAATAAGATGAATGCTACTCGTATGTAGGCAGAAAGTTTTAAGTGTCAGTCATCTAATGAGTCCGATCACACGACATTAGCTGTAACTGCGGATAACATGGTCCATTCCAAATTTACAATTTTTCCACGACGATTGGTGTTTGACCAATGACTCGAGTAATATTGACCTTCAACACCTCAATCCTTATCCATGTGCATTTTGGACTTTACGTTGCCCCAAAGGTGTGATATCACATGATCTAGGCGTCCAATTCGGCGGTCCAAAGCGTGAAATTACCTGATCAACGAATCGTTCCTTTAATAAATTGATGGTTTTACGGGCTGTGTGGTAAGACATAAGTCCCTCTCAGGAACAATGTAGAAGGTATTGATGGTCCCAGTCCTACTTTATGGCGCGAACGCTTGATCAAAATGTCTTTCATTCGAGAGAAAAGTTTTTCGACGGATTCGCAAAGACGAAATTTGAAATAGACACGAAAACGAATACCTTGGGCTATTTCGCGTCATTGACCTTGTCGGAAGGGCTGAAAATCAAGGTGCATGGACACACAGCTACATGCGGAGGCGGAAGAGAACCTAAGTCAACTTGTTGACCGCAACCTTAAGCGGTTAAATAGAGAGAGCTCTCGATTGATAGCAATGTCATGAACATGTTACGCTGTATGGCGGCTCCCCGCCAAATTATCGAGGCTTCTTCTAACAATGACGTTGTCTAATAAAAGCCGGGGGTAGGGTAAAACTGGACTTATCTATGACATCATCAGACTTTTACCCGACTGATGGTTGCTATGATTTGCCCAGTTACAAGCTGCCGGTCATAGGTCTTGTTGCGTGGTAACGCAGGGAGAGTGGCCCTGCTAAGGCTCAATACCCGGAGTGGAGTAGCTATAAGTGCTAGGTACTGAAACCTTAAGATCAGTAAGAGATTTTAGGTAGGCATCGATTCATACCAAGAGTGGAGCTGTGCCCTCAACACAGGTCCGCATTGGTATTATTTCAAGAAGCGAATAAACGATGGCAAGGCGTATCCCTGATCCCATGGATATATGGGCATCCCGTGAATTGAAGTCTATACGACAGGCGGTCGTGCAGATGTGGCTGTTGTTTATTCTAGACACTGTAACGCTCCTACGAAATTTCTCCTTTAGGCTTCTGATTGGGTCTTTGTGACCTGTTTTCCCAAGACTACCTCCCAATTTGCAATTTCTTCAGAGATACGTTTCCGCTCTTCCGTTGCTGATAGAGCGTACCAACTCATTTCTGTCTTTTTTGCAGCACCCGTTCCTTGGCATGTTTTTAAACTACCCGCACCTGCCTGTTTTCCTTATCAAAATAATGATTTCATGCTGATAGTCGAGTGAGACCCAGCACATCAATTAAGACATTTCTGACTGCTTCTTGGGATCAAGGCCACAAATCTCCGGCAATCTGGCGGTTGATGCCTATTTGAGTCTACCTTAGCTTAAGTGGCGCTACAGTTCAGAGTGAACATGGGGCTCAACTAACAGGCCTCTCCAGTCAACATTAAATCTGTTCACAGTATTTCGCTATTGCCTTGGAATCTGAAATAAATTTTAGGCAAAGTACTGCAGCTGCAACTAAGGTAGTGGTGCGAGTTTGTTTTGGCCTCTCTAAATTTTCGCGTATCACGATCACACAATTAATTTGCTGCTTTGTCATTTTGTGACTCGCAATGAAGTAAGAAAAAACTTTATGTCAGCTACACCAGAAAATCAATTAGTCTATGTCATCCTTCCTCAGTCACTGGCATTATACTCGTATCCAAATTGAATGCTTTAACGCCTTCCCTCTGTCGTGCGATTGAAGTTTTCTACGTAACAAGGAAATACCAGTCAAAAATTTAACTTAAGATCACCTTGTATCTGTCTTTATGTTCTATTTGCTTGGACCTGAAATATATAAATCACAAGATTCTATGTCCCACCTTCAAAACAAACAAAAAATCGTTGTCATTCTACAATCGTCCATTCAATAAGCGAAAGCCATTCATCATTTCTTTATGGCGCAACTACACTATTCCTACTAATTACAACATGCTTTCAATTAACACAAAACGTCACGTACTCGACCAAAAGTGTACTTCAAAAACTCATTACTTACTCACAATCTATAATACTTCTACTTCCAGGCCTACATAAAGAGCTTAACGCACTCATTACAATATGAAGTTGCAGATACAAACATAGACATCCAACTGCTGTCGCCCTTCTTTGTCGTCACCAAGATCAACTCGTACTCCACCAAAATCATGCAAGGTGGCATCACCATACCCAACGCTGAGACCTATTCCCGATGGGCTGTCTTCACCTTGGGTAGAACAAGCGAAACCACCGGATACTTCTTCCATGCCTTCCAGGTAAGTAATAGCAAGTTAAACTGTATCCTTGAGGGAGTCCAACAAATTGTATTTTTTCCTTTTAGAAAGCTTTAACGAACTTGGTACCGTACCGGGTGCGTACCCTGGTGGCTTGTAGGATAGCTGAGTCACTGCGGGAGAACCAGACAAATAGCGAACTCATGACGAATTAGCTTGGACTTGAAGTACGAGTATGTTGCAGTAGTTGTAGTTGTTTAGTCGTCGTGTATATCGATTTTGTATACATAACCTCACTTTTATAAAATAAAAAATAAAAACAAATAAATAAATCCAGCTTTTGTAGGTGACCGGAGAGCTTTGGATGTTTTCTTTTTGGTTCGTGTCTACGGTGGTGGGACATTTTTCAAATAAATTTACCAAATACCAACCAAGAAAGCTACAAATCTCATTTTTCACACTCGTTTTCGTTTCCACTGAAAACTTACTTAAAACACGGATCCAACGGAGTAAAAAACTTCGAAATTATACTCACAAAGTGACAAGCACTCAATAAAATCTCAGTTTCTGAGTGGAATTGTATGGATTTTGCAAAACTTTTTAGTTTTGGGTAGAAAAAGTGGCGTTGTGGTGGTGTGTCCAGGTTGACAAGCCTGGGGTCGTGAGTTATAACCCAGCAGGTGAAGGGTGTAGGCAAATGTCTTTCATTGATGAAATTTTTAAATCCGATTGAATCGATGGATTTTTAAGGATTTGTTTGTGTTTCCATTTTTCATTGATTTTTTTATCTTTTCCTTAATACATTTTTGTACAGAGTACGGCATTTGCATTGTGAGGTCTTAATCTAGCCCATTGATAACAATTAGGATTTTTATCATCTTAAACACGTCCGTTTCCATACAGGCTAAATTTGGGGCCACTCCTAAGTTAGTCACTTAATGTGGTTGGCCGTTTTCGAAAACCTCATCTGCATCAAACTTGCTTTTGCATTTGCGGTCCAAGGAAGCGTCCTTAGCCTTTTCCTCTTTAACGTAGTATTCGACTATCTTTTAAAAGACTGCATGCGCGAAACAAATGTAACGCCAATCCTCTTCGCTGACGATGCAGTTATACTAAGCGATAACGTCGAAGATTTGCAGAACGCCTTAGATTCATGGAAAAATGCGCTAGAGAGAAACGGGCTTAAAAGTCGTTCAAAGACGCACATGACTTCAGCGGAAATGAAAATGTTAAGGATGTCTAGTGGAGTCACTAAACGCGATTGCATTAGATCTACGCGTATAAGAGGAAGTCTACATATTAAGAATTCGGTAACCAAACAGCTTGAGGCGAATAGAATAAGCTGGTATTGCCACGTTCAAAGAAGATCTGCAGAAAATCCGGTAAAAAAGGCACTATTAACTACGGACACTCCAACTGTAAGAAAACGAGGTCGAAAAAAGATGGCAGATGCGCAACAACGCCTGGGGCTAACCACTGAAGCGATCAAGGACCGAGCAGTATGTATACGCGTTCTGCGACATTAGCCAACCCCATTAGGGGAGCAGTGGCGATGCAGTAAAAATGGAAAACTCATTACGCATAAGTTCAGATAACGTGGAAAGGGTTTATAGAAGTTCTTAAACAGAAGCTGCGAAAAATACAATATTTGTTCGAAAACATCATTGTAATGCCCAAAACACATGCGCAGAAAATCTACTTGCAGTACTGCTGACAGCTCTGCCCGTGAAACAGATGTGCAGATATTTTTTGGAGTCAATCGCATCGGTTGCCGTCATTTTACAGTTACTGTCACTTATGTGTGACACTGTCGATTGCAGCGAATTTCGAAAAAGAGATTTGTTGCAGAACAGCGCTACGTGCAGCACTTACATGTATGTAGCTTCGCGAATTAGAACATGTGTATTATAATTTCACTGCACACAAAATTCTGCTCATGTGTTTTGGGCATTAATCCCACTGCACTTGCAGCATATTCAATAATGCAGTATTTTTAAGGGCAAATATTCATAAACGGCATATGCGCTGCAAAAAGGAAGCTAGAAATATAGTATGAGCTGCACGACATGAATTCAAAAATTACTGAATTTATTGAACTTCATCACCTAATCTTGGGTTGAGTCGATGGAACCATAAACGCGAATGAACGTAAAATTGCTTATAAAAACCAGACTGCAATGTTAGTGTGAACGTACTCTCACTAATATTTTTTGGGTGTCAGATGTCGGTTGGTATTGAAAATCCTTCACAGAGATAAACTGAACGCGACCTTGGCAATTGACAGTCTTCGATATCTGACCGGCTTTCTTGAAGGCGGTGACCTTCTTGTAAACAAGCAACTGCCGCCGCTGATTATTTAAACAATTAGTAGTATACGAGTAAAGTATCGCGAGTGCTAATCAAGTCAACGAATGTGTACTTACCTCAGTGGAACAGTGTTGTCTGCAATACATATTTTGCTCCCCATTTGTCGCTAACGATATTTTGATGGTGAAACGATTTGGGTCAAGATTGAGTACTGAAGATACTAAGTGCCTCCTCTCTAGTTTTGGATTGGAGCTCGCGGTGTGGATGCATTTCCCATTTACCACTGTTTGGTGATTTATCGATTTTTCAAACAGCAGTTACGGGTAACATGTGAACATTCGATGGATATGTAGGTTGGCTACTTAAAAATCGATACGCGAAGTGTGCTTAGTGACTTCTTTAAATTGACAGGTGGTGGTGGATGCATTCGTTAAAGTAGAAAAGCATGCGCTTTTTTCGAAAAATTACATCGGCGGAATTATTGTCGTTTTTATTATTTACCTCAAGTTGAGTTTTAATCAGTTTCCCAGTGTCCTTCTGCGACCAAAACAATGGTAGTTCCACCTAAATCTTTTCAAAAATCGATGCAAATAAGTATACCTCTACTTTGATGGCTTTTAAATATGCATATATCCTTGCAAATATCCGTAACAGAGGATTGTGAAATTTTCGCGCCATTTTGACCGCTAAAAACTCACTTGGCTTGCACAATTATCGTCGCAATACGACTATGTTTGAGTATTTAGGTCAAAAACGTAGTTTTTAAACCATTACTCTTTCGTTGGTCTAAAAAAATCGACGGTGTTGTAGATTCATTCAGATTTTAGATGGTCTGTAGTTTAGTTCGGTCCTAAACTAATTGATTTCGGCAACGGAATGACAGTCATATTAAAGTATCGTTCCCCAAATCGTCGTGACCAAATCCAACTCTTTGGTGTTGATACTCGTAAGTTCGTATGGCGGGATTCAATCTGAAATACCTTAAATTTAATTAGATTAAAGCTTTTGAAAGATAGGACTTATGACACTTTATTTTGGCCTGATTGGACCTATTGTGATATTTCCGTGTTAGAGTGCGTGCTCATGGTAACGAAGTTTTTTGGCTGTGTTTTTGATTAACATCCCAGTGATATATTCTACCACAAGATAAGAATTATCTAGGCTAACTTGATGTTCTGTTTAGGTAGTTACAGAAGATCTGCTAATCCACCGTCCTCGACGCCGTACAATCGGTGTATATTTTCGTGACCTACTTCCATAACCATAAGATGCAGGACTTTTCAATGTCCTTTTGAAAAAACCTTTTTTGTTTTGAGAGAAGACGTTGGTAAAAACAAGTTGCTGGTCTGCTTACAGTTTCCATTCAGCCAAGATGGTTTTGATCCCAATCTTGACAAAATAAATTTCCAGACAGGCCATTTCCTTGCTCAATCTTTGCCCTCCTATCTATTGCACCCTTTTCAGAATAAATAAGATCTTTTGGTAATGGCTTTATTGTATCCAGTTTGAAGCAGTCGTAGAATAGCTTACCTGTGTAGGTTCTCTCTAACCCAGAGCCTTATTGCATGTCATTCATTCAGTATATGGCGCTCAGCTAACAAGCCTTCTTAATCAGCGCAATTGTCAGATGCCTCAAATTGTGCATATGAAGTTTACTGAGGTCCCTTCACAGCAACTTTTCTCTCCTTCGCCTTCGTCTGTGTCCATGCTTCTGTGCTGTAAAGTAGAATCGGAATGGTCAGTACCTTGTAAAAAGCTTTTTCGGTTGCACGAGAATGGCTTAACTACTTAACTACCTTTTATGCAAATAACATGATATTTGCGTTGGTTTAGTTGGAATACAGTCAGTACTACCTTTAAATCTTCGGCACCATTGTTGTGGGTCGCTATTTGTTAAAACCATATTCTTCTTTTCTCTCCTGGACCGCTTAATCCACTTTTGGTGCTTCTGCTTTAATTGCCGCAAGCGATCCATTCCAATTGAAGGGACTTGTGAAAGATTGTGCCTTTGAAGTTGGCTTGGCATTTTTGCCCACACTCGTTTAGTCTATTGAAGATTACTCTAATGAATCTTTGATATACGAGTATGTAGAACGGCTCGTTGTATTCCCAGTTCAGTCGTGTTCTAGAAATCTAACCTGTAAGGGTGTTTCCTAGTGGTTTTTTGCTCCCTCATTCCTGAACAAGGTCCGAATGAATTAAGCCAGAATCGTTCCTATTCAATGAGTTAAACATTCCAGCTGATGGGTATAGCTTTTTTCTTAATTCGAAGATGGTACGAGTAAAAAGAAAATTTCAGTAAAAGCTCTAAAAGTGCGGTCGGTGTTATTGTCGTAGGCCAGTATTTGCAGCTTGTTGGAGTCCGCCCTATGAAGACCAAATGGTTCTAGCATTTTTTGTGTACCTCAAAAGCAGTTTTGAAGGAGGAAAGCGTAGTTTGTTTACTAGTCCATAGTAAGATCCTAGCTTTGTCTATGGTTTTCTTGGTTATCCCCTATAGGCTCGGTAAAGTCTGAATTCCTAGGTCGTGTAGCCCTTGGATTTATGCACTTTAAATACAGCTAGTTTGTCTTAATATTTGTTGACTCAGCATGTTTAATCAGCGGATTCGTTTTTTAAAAGTAGCACATTTTCCATATATTTGTCTCGGATTAATCGATGATTTTCTTGGAAGGCCGTGATCTGAACAATGAAGGACTTTTTATGTACAACACGTCATTCTCAGGGTAGAACCTCCACTCGGCTTCATATGCGTACAATTTTGTGGATCGAAAATGTCGGACCAGATGCAGGGGTATACTTTTTTTTGTTATATTTCACAATAAAACATTTTAAGGATGGTGCTTAATAGGAACTACAGGTAGATGTAGAACTAATCGTTTCCTTTACCATCATCACTGATTTATTGTGTGGGCACTCTGAGGTCAGAAAGGTGCACAGTATTCACAGAGAAGTAGGCTATACAGAGGTTGGCGGGACAAAACGGTATTATTTTAAATTGCAGTAAAATAGTCTTAGTTATGTTAGCATAGTCTTAAAAGCCGTTCTGAGAGGATCTCTTCTGTATAAGCACTCTTCTGTATAAGCTCTCTTCTGCTGAGTGATTATTATAAAATTGTCAAAACAGGCGTGAAAAGGTTAAAAAGCAGTGGAGCTAGTACTCATCTTTGCGGAAGTCCAGTGTTTAGTGTTCTTGTCTTGCTAAACGCATCAATAAAATGTACGATATTTGAAACTTTCTGACGCTCAGCATTTTTTGGAGAACCGAGACTATTTTTATATGTGCGACTGAAATTTAAAATTTTTTTTTTTAAAATCGACTCCTTACACGCTTGCTTTAATTCGATCTATGTAGACCACATAGTAAGTTTTTGCTCTATACAAAAGCAAATTAACAGTCAAACTATAGTTTTAGCCATCTGTGTTAAGTGGTCTTTTCTATGGCCCTTGTTTATCATGAAAACAAAACCTTTGAGGCTTCTGTTTCAATAGCCGCAAACAGACCACTGATAATCTTCAGCATAAACTTACAGCTGTACAGGAGTTAGAATATTAAACTTGGTACTCATTTTATCTGAAAACTCAGAGTTCTTTGGCATGGATTCTGCAACACTTTGGACCTTATTCTTAGCCTAGTTGGATAAGCTAAGTGTGCAAAATGCACCTCATGCTCCGTAGACAAGAAACCTTCTGTTTGCCATACCTGGCTTATTTGTAACCTTTTCTTAAAGGTGCGAGAGATGCCTCTAATATAGGTTTCCGTACACCTTAAGAGTTTAGAAAGTTACTGCCGTGTTCTGTTTGAACCCCCTTAATTTTTGTTTTCTGGAGTACTATATTTTTCTCTAGAATGTGGAACTGAACGATCGGGGATACATGTCTGTGATTTAGTTTTGCTCATTAGATCTGCCATGTTCGTATTCGTAAGAGACAGCAAACATCCTAACCCTCTTAAACCTATGGACGGGCTGAAAATTCAAATACCACATTGGAGTTTTACTTTTCAGACTTATGTCCGCCCATTCAACGGGTTCAACGATCTCAATGACATCTTAAAAAACATCGGTGAAGGGAAGATTCATGTGGACACACTACATATATTTCTTGTGTCACTAATTCTGGCATCTGTCCCAATTGTGTATCACTGTTACGGGGCTCTTAATAGGAAGAGATAGTGTAGATCGACATTTTACTTTAATCAAACCCTCAAAACGGCCAAATCCTCTGTTTAAAAGTATTAACAAAAGACAACAGCCTAAGGTCAAAGCCATATTAACCATCTTACTAATAGAGGTAACTTTAGACCATTTGAGATGCAGGAATTCAAAGATTCGATCAATGTCTCTTAAATAATAAAACGCCAAACAAAGAGTGCAACTTTTCGGATTATGTTCATATTTCGAGTGCCCTAAGATGCGCATATGAAATCAAAGCGGGAATTCAGAATTTCGTTTTTGTTCAAGTGAGTTATGGCGACCTTTTTTAGTTAGTTTTTATAAACGTCCTACAACTATTGGTCATCTATTTAAAGAGGTTTGCGGACTCACCATTTATAGCTCTTGGTCTTTAGTGTCTGTTGGCAATAAAATCAAAGCGTGACTAGAAACTCAACAAGGCACTTACGAAAACGACCTCCTGCATTTTTTGCTCCAGTCAACTCTGCCTGTCACATTTCCGTACTAAGCCAATTAACACATAACCAGCGTTAAACTCTGTTTACATTTTGCATTGCCCCATCCTCATCCAGCCATGATAACAGCCCCCGCTAAAGTCACGATTGACTTCCTAAGCCAACGCTACTGCTGTGTCGGTTCCATTAAGTGAAAGTGGTCACCATCTCAGTGCGAGACAAAATAAACCGAAGCAAAGTGATGTCAATTTTACACTACACTAAGCCTCGGGTTGCTGCACTTTGACAACACAGCTGATCGCAATGTCACTTAATTGTTGTGTCATTACCGTTATCTGTTGGATAGTCCCAAATTCTTATCCACCATGTGAAACCGGTGGCATTATCAGCTGTCACACAACAGTCCGCAATAAGTACGAATACGAGTTTACGATCAACAAAACGCGTACTCGCACTCGCACTCATACTCGTATCTTATACGAGTACGTCGTTATGTGGTCATATCTGCTGCAAGTGACTGTATCTTTCTCGTGTGTTACTAGTACTAGTACATCTCCACCAAAATACAAACACCAGCTGGATGGGGATGGGGATTGGGGAGGCCTATGAAGGTTTTCGACGCCGATTTGGACATTTTAACGAATTTCCTCGACTCGGGTAGTTTCAGTCGGGTGTTGACGATCTTTGTTTACAGAAGGAAGTCAAAGTAGCGCAAACGATCGGTTCGTGTTGCATATTCGTACTAAAATAGTGCGGATACAATAGTGTTTATTTGTTTTTTAGAGATAACTGTTTTTTTTTTTTTAATTATTGTACTCGTAGTTTGCAAATCGTTAAACACATTTGATTTCATTTAATCGACAACAAGTGATAAAGAAAGAATTTGTTTAGTTGATAGTTGATAACAAGTATCTGTAGTAGAAGTTAGATTGTGAAATTTTCTATCAATCGGGAAAAGATTTTTACTAAACAAAAACTTTAACAAAATGATTGAAAAAGTCCTAGGAATGGTTCAGATTGGTCTTCTTTATGAATACTGGACAACATTGATCTTTTTAATCGGCCTCTATGCATTAGCGATTTATGTCTACGATAACTCAAAGTCGGTTCTGTCTATAATTAGATCAGTTCTGGAGCCATATTTCCAGCCGCATCTACAAAAGACGCTGATAGAAAGATACGGCAAATGGGCGGGTAAGTACTCATTCTGTACGGATGTAAACAAAATTTCTTTCTGATACTAGTACGAGAATTGCTCCTTAATATGCAGGGCATATAGAAAAACAACGAATTTGTTCGATTAATTGATTTTGTAAATTTTAAGTATTTATTGAGTATGTGTTCGCGAATATCATGTACAAATGCTAAGCACTTGAGTGGACTTTAAAATTATAAAACGTGGTGGTTTGAATTCTTAATTCCAATTAAGAGGAACCCATTAGACGGAGTTTGCAAATACTACAATGTTGCGTACTGACAAAGACTTAGTAAGAAAAAAATTAGAAAAAAAAAGTCAATTGTTATTGAAACTTTTTGCAGCAAAAATTATCTGCAAATTATTCATAAGATGTTGAGAATGCAATTCCTCTTTTTTGTATATAAATAATTTTAATAGTGAATCGGAGCAAACAATGATCTGGAAATTTAAGTGTACAATCCACCTTCCTAGTTGGCACAAAAATTCAAAGATTTAAAATTTATTTATTTCAAATAAGCGAGATTGTACGAGTACAATTAAGAACTACGCTCTTTTACCAGTACATATTTTATGATAAAGTTAAAGTTAAAAATATAATTAAAAATAAACAAAAATGTAATATAAATTATGAAAAGAAAAATATCAAAAATATGTGCAAGACTATCCAATTTTGTTTTACATTTTTCAAGTAGCTATCAGAGTCTTGAATAAATTTATCTTACTACCATGTTGCTGACTGTTTGTGCTCCTGTTTGACTTATAGATTCTTGAAATGCTTGAATTGTTGTGTTGTCCCTATCATACGCCTGATTTCGTATGGCAATAAGTTCCTAAACCTCACAGACGGTCACCTACTAAATATTTATGGTAAGGAGGAATTAAAGTACTTGTCCTAGAATATCTAGGAAATTTTAGCTTAATGTATAAGTTTTTGGGTCTCTGATAAGTTATTAAGCTTACAAGAAATAAGCAGTTAAGAGCACCCTAAGATTGAGCGCATAAACGTAGATGAAAAATATATCTTATCATAGCGTAAACAGCAAGTTCTAATTTTTGAAAAAAAAAATGAATTAAGAGCAATGTAGACTAAACAGCAGTAGCTTATTTGCGGTACTAGTAGACCTACCTTTGAAGAGTTTTAGTCGAATTTTTATTAGAGTATAGCAAGCAGAAGTCCACGGCATGTACAACACCATATAAATATTTCTAACAAGTATGTTAATGTCGTCACAGGCTGTAAGATAGTTATTGAAAATGATTCCAAGACTTTTTACCATTTCATAGAAAAGAATCTTCTCCCTAGATGTTTACTTATCTAATCAAGGTATTCATCATTAATCACGATGTTCTTGGCAAATGATAGGAATACATACTTTTTTGGATTAAGTAAAAGACCACTCGAATCTACCCAAAGATTTATTACCTTCAAATCCTCATTCAATTTACTGACAAAATTCCGGATTTGTGACCACGAAGTCGACAAGTATATTTGAGCATCATCCGCATATACCACCTTGATCAAAAAGTTCCCGTGTGCCGCTCCCATTGTTCCGATTTGAGTTTGATTTTTTTTGTTAAATTAGTACACCTATTGTTGGTATTTCCTCTAAATCTTAGCATCATAGCTTGACATTTGCAAAAGTTACGTAGCCAAGAGATAATATATCTCTGTGTGTATTGGCGATTTTTTACAATTTTAGAAATAAATTTAAATTTGCAACAACGAACTTGTATTAAATTTTGCGTACAACGCGGATTTGGTGCGCGAACGTTGGAAATGTTGGAAAAGTGTTTCGGCAACAATTCTCTAAAGAAAACGGTCGCTTACCAGTTAGTGGCACGAACGGTCCAAGACATTTTGGTTAATGATTTGGGTTTCCGTCATGTAGCAGTAAAGTTGGTGCCAAAAGCCCTCAATTTCATGCAAAAAAGAGACCGTGTTGACGTCGCATAAGATATGATTTGCGAGGCTGAATCCGATCCCGCATTCATCAAAAGGATCATTACTGGAGACGAGACGTGGGTTTATGAGTACGGCACGCAATCCAGACATCAGGCAAGTGAATGGCGTTCACCAAATGAGCCGAGACCAAAATAACCACATCGTTTTCAGTCAAAAAAGAAGGCAATGCTCACGGTTCGCCGAAAGAGACCAGAATTGTGGGCAGAAAACTCGTGGATTTTGCACCATGATAACGCACCGTCGCACAGTGCCATCATTATTCGTAATTTGTTGACGAAAAATGCAACAAGTACCATCCAACAGCCACCGATTTCACCTGATTTGGCTCCCTGTGACTTCTCTCTGTTCAATCGAATTAAAAAACCACTAAGGGGAACGCGTTTCAGCAGCCGAGAGGAAGGAATGAAAAATCGCAGGAAGCACTGATGGACCGGAAACCGAAAAAATGTTTCGAGGATTGGATCAAGGGCTGGCATAAGTATGTTGCAGTCGATGGGGATTACTTTGAAGGGGACAATATAGATTTAGATGAATAAACTTGTATGTTTTGATTTTTGATCAAGATGTAGATGTAGATGTTGATGTAGATGTATCGTAGTATACTTACATAGTTCGGGATTAATATTTAAAACGAAGAGCAGAGGTCCAAGAATTGTGCCTTGTGGAATGCCTCTGCAAAGTCAGAGCATTGTTGAGTTGAGAACACCACTGGGGTAGTTCCGAATCAATCCAACGGCCGTCTTGTCTAATCCGAACCTAGAACAAAGTTTCTGACAAAGTTTTCTGTGATTCACCGCATCGAAACCCTTTAAAAAGTTCAAGAGGCAGAGCAGAGTTGTATTGGTCTCATCAAAGGGCAGACGAATGTCGTGAACTATCTTTGTCGGTGCAGTGATGCAGCTATGCCCTGTTCGATTTGCAGTTTGATGTGGGCTTATCAAGCCTTAGGAGTCAAGATGTGCTTGGAGCTTAATCTTAACAATCATTTCTAAGACCTTTGATAAGCCCAAATTTGGTGTTTTCTTGGAAGTTTCCGAAAAGTAGAAAAGATCTAACTAGGCAGCAATTATTAATATGCGTAAGCGTGTCAATTACGAATGGCAGTATTAATCTGACGAATTTCAAAGATATTTCGTCTAAACCTATAGCAAGAGATTTTATGGATTTAATGGCGAAAATAACATCAGTACTAGTTACCATCTTGAAAACAAATTTTGGTGCTGGAAAACTGCAACTAACCTCAGGTTCGGGAAAACAAATAGTCGTGTCTGGTACAGATGTAGCAGAGTAATTATTTAATGATTTTGTGTCGATGTCTATATTTTTTTGAAGACTTCTTCTTATTGACAATGGCAAACTTACGCAAATTTTCTCAAAGATTGCGGAAATTTTTATTGACATTCAATTTGGCACTATAACAACATTGTTTACTTTGTCGAATTTCGGCAGTTGTGGTAACATACCTAATAGTATCTTCTTCCATAACTATGTTAATCTTCAAGTTGCATAAATCCATAATAATGCCTTTAGACATTTTTACACACTTATAGTGCTCTCACATCTATGTTAGTAATTAAATAATATTGAAATATTGGGATATAGGCTTAAACTTTATTCAAATCAAACCAGAGTTGCGGCCCAGTGGTATGGAACTGCATTGCACACTACCAACAGAGTTATAATGCAATGCTTTTGAGTGGGTCGCACAATATTTACCATTATGACCTCAACTACATCCAATGAAACTGCTTGGATCCAAAAGCTACAATTCCATTTTACTCATAGTAAACTCATCTTCTAGATAAAGGCAGAGCATAACGAAGTGGTGCTTCTAAAAGCGGTTCGTTCCGTAGGACCACTGTAATACATTACCTCGCGGAAATCGGCTTGTAGACTTAGCTTACTTTAACGATTCGACTATTTTGCTTGCTCGATTTATATTAACACTCTTACCGTCTAGGTTCACTTGGTATGTGCACTGATATATATTACTCTCAATAGTAGAGCTTTCCTCATTTTAACAACGGGCGTAGACGTATTATCAGAGATAGGCCACTCTTTTGTAGGACTATCCGCCTGGTTTCGAATCATCGACAATAAATAAGTACGTGTTAGCACAATTTGAATGTTTTAATCTGAGCAGATACTCCCTGCTTAGACCATGTCCATTCGGAAACTGGTTCAGATAGAAGTTTGTTTGACCATATTTGGCATGTATAAGACGACATATCCACCTTCCTTTTAAGGATAAGTTCCATTGTTCTGACCACATTGCTACTATACGGTTCCTTTCTTATTTCCTTTTTTCATCATTAACCTTTCTATTTGGGAGTCGGAGGCTTTAGAGTTTTAGCATTCCTTTAGCAAGAAACATTAGAGATGCTACGAGCATACAAATTAAGCGAAACAGTTCGTAATGCACTCGAAGCTCCAACAAAAAGGAGCTTTTATTCTGTTTTAGGCCTCCGATACTAACTATGTAAATTTATTTACAGTTTTCGGTTATCTCTAGCATATCTGCTCCGGTTGATGCTTTCAATTTTTTTTTTAGAAGGATCTGATTCTCAAATTGCTAGGGCACTGCAACCTAATAGATCTTTTGCATTGCAAAATCAGTAATCAGTATTAAGGGACCAAAAAACCAAAAAAGGCTCAACACTCGGAAGCTTACTGCGCAAATCATGTCATAGATTGTCGTTAAATAAACAACGACTTTTAGGACTACGTAAGAGCACGTGTGCATTCTGCCGGCGAACCCGAGGCTTGAAAGCCTATGTAGCCACTGCTACTTTTGTACGGTAGCTTTCATTTTGTTCGACTATTCTACTGATGGCTATGTGATGATAGTTCGTACCATCAGTATTCTCGTGACCTTTGGGGTTAATCCTCTGGTCTTACCATTCATACGACGACCATTTCAGTATACTTTACTTCGTTGGAGTATACAATTTTTGTACCATTAAGTGCGAACTGGTCAAGGCTTACATTTCTTTTACGAGTGAAGGGGACAAGTTAAGCTTCACCGGGGTTAAATGAGAAATTTTCTCCTAACACCAGTGGCTTACTTTCTTTCGGGCAGTTTAAGCCGAGATCACTAAGTTTTACTAGTAGGTCATCACTTAACAATGACCACAGTTAAGAGAGTACACCTCCTTGTGGACAGTCTTTGATAGCTGAGACATAAGTTTTAGTATAGTCGAAAGATGTGGAGATTTTTGGACATAGCTTCCGTATAGGGTTCATATTCAGAATAATCAAAGGCGCCTTTAATATCGAGGCCTCTTTAATCTGCCTTACCAGATTTTGTAGAGCACCGTCCATGGTGCTTAAAATTAAGAAGACTTTCAATAATAACTCCGAGATACTTGAAAAACGGTTGAGAAACAAAGTGCTGACTTAAATCAAGGGTTGATGCCGCCTAACCAAAAGTCAACACTTTGTTTGTACCATCTGTCTTTAAGGACCAACCTATGAAACACAAAGTGCTAGTCAAGCTAATCTTGGCTACCGAAGCTTAGACAAATCGGGCTCGCAGGAACTGCGACTACGGTACGGTATTACGCTTTTTGTGCCTGAAATGACCAGAGGAAGTTTTAATGAAGACATTGAATAAATAAAGAAAGCAAAAGTACTAAATACAGAAAGAATGAGATGAGGAGTACGTGCTAGGCCACGGGCTAGTCTCTTAATGGACCCACAGTTTTTCTGTCATTTTCTGGACAGAGAGGGGAGCCTATTGGCTTTTTTTTCGATTCCTGGAGGCAGGAGAAAGCGAGGTTTTGTCAAAGACTGCAAATTTCCCCATCAAAAATTTGTCATTTCTTGCTGAAACGGTGGTGACGCTAAAAATTGTTTGTTAGTTTTTTTTTTATATATGACATGGGAATCGAACCCAAACCTCTGACGTAGTAGTTTTAATGAGCATTTTGTTTTGATTTTTGTTTGGTCAGAACAGAGCACTAAGTCTACAGTGCAGTTTTCCTTAAATTTCTTAAGTGATAAAATTCCTACAGTTCCAGCACCCACTTTGGGCGGATAATTAAGGAGCCATAATCACTCTCACAGCTAGCGCTGTAGGAGAAGTTGTTGCTTAAAACACGGTAATATAAAGTAGATGGTAAGCAGAAATGTAGTTTGCCATTGAGACGTCAATAAATCCTTCCAAACTGCATACTTGGGAATCCAGATGATTTTTTAGGGACGTCGGGAGTCACTAAATGTACACAGCCCAACTTTCAAGTAAAGCCCTAATAGAGTATAGATGCATGCATGGCATCAGGTTACAAAGGTTTCTACTCTGACAGGACTCTAGCACTTTGAAGTCATATGCTCGGTCTAAAGAAGTTTGCTTATAATAGCCTTCTTGCCTAAAAGATAATCCATTATATATAAAAGAACATGTGAAAGGAAGTAGGCGTACATATTTTAGCATGCAAAGTTCAATAGCGAAGTCTAAGCTTCATTGTTCACACATTTGTTAAGACCTATCTTGGTCCCAAGGCACTGGAAAAAAAATTGCTGCAAACTGTTTGGAAGAATTTAATACCATAATCGGCTTCATGCTACTAACTGAAGTATGATAACGACATTAGATTGATGTTTTGTAGAATTAAAACTCTGACCTGTGTTTGTGTATATACTAAATGCAGGCTTCCGGACATCTGAAAAAATTTATAGTTCAGAAACAAAAATGACGAGTGCCCTATTTTGTCAATCGCCTTATTTGTCTTGGGTCAAAGATATTAAGAGGTGATGTAGAAAGCGAATATCTTCTAAGATCTTCATCAATTAAGCCCCTTTCTATTCTTGTCTTGTGAAATGAAAAATAATTAAAGCAGGTGGTTGTGTGATACAGCAAGAAACCGTTTAACGATAGCGCTGAATCGATGTAATAGCGGATTCGTTCCTCGTAGCGAAATAATAGTTTCATAAAAATGTTGAGTTGAATACTACTTTTCAAATTATAGACATTCAAGTCAAGGAATCAAAATTACTGAGGAAATGTAATTCACAATACAGGAGCTTCGAGTAAATTGCCATTGCGCCCAAACAGTTTCTAAAGCATTTTCCTCTTTAATCCTATTGTTTTCATCTGCAATGCTAAGTGCCTTGCTTTGAGTAGGTAGCACTAGATTGTCACATTCATTCATAACCTACAACTGACTTTGATTCGATTACTGAGGGTCTCCGCTGATGTAAGTTAACCGCCTTATCCCAAAAACATCTCATATGATATAATAGCTACAAAACCAAATTCTTGAAACTGTCCCTATTCTCGTATCGCACTGCCTGTTTACTATAGTCTTGTTTTGCTTAAAGTAACATTGTACGAGTATAAGAACAAGTACTTGTTGACACATAATGACTTCGGGGCGCATTGCCCAAAGAAATACCATAAAACATGCTACATACCTGACTGGCAGTGATCTAATTCTTGTTTGTGCAGGTCATTGCAGTAATATGATAACAAGAAGTCCAAGTAATCCGTAAGATGGTCAAAAACAGTCATCAGGGGGAAAACCTTAATGACTATTTACATTCCGTAAGAACTTGAAACGTAGTAGCCAATGGTAATACTAATAGACAACCTGAACTCACATGTATAAGTGGTGATATCGTTGGAAGAGAACTTGCATCTTCATCAGTACGAGTATGTTACGTCTTCTAAGGCGACCCTCTGGTTTTGATGTGAAGTTTCTAATTATTTGTTCATGATCTAAAGATCTTAGATCTCCGGCGTAGTTCCATAGCGACGACATTGCATTTTCTGAAGAGACAAAGAATTCTTATAAAAACTCCTCTATTATTGATAAAGTGTTGTTGACGGTTTTACTACAGAGTTACACTTTCAGTTTAGTTAGTAAGCGATAAGCTATTACAAGTGTAAAATTTTCCAAACTTGGAAAGTATCCACGGAACAGCAATTATCAAACTGCAAGTAATTTTGCTCACTACTTCTGTTCAATAGATTTTAGCATTGAGACTTCCTGCTCATGCAAAAATGTAAAGTTTGAACGATAAAAGAATATGTGGCCTGAAATCTGATGATCGATTTGAATCCTTTGAAATTGAGCCTTTTGAGTCTTAGAGATTTCTTATGCTTTGACTTGAATTTTGCTGCCTGCACTGTTTTTCAAGTTAATTAGGTAAACATCCTGAATATTATGGTCTAAATGGTCTACGTGATGTTGGAATGCTAGGTTTGATCCACATCATATTGAAGTACTCGTACAATAGTTGTTTCCTATCTTTTTGTTGTTAGGATCTGTATGCTTTCCTTTTATATTTCGACCAGTCTGGGTAAGAACTGGGCATTTACCAATAAATTTCCCTTGATTTCTGATTCCAAAAATTAATTATGATGGTGATATCAGAAGCTTCCCTACTCGTTTAAAGCTAGAACGTGAGTCAGAAAACAAGAAGTGACGACATATAATTGTTATTCAAAATTTGATTGAAGAATATCGAAGACAAAATGGACCCCTGAGGCATACTAGCATTTATTTTGTGATTATCAGACCTACAACAATGGACAATCGTCCAATATGTTTTTCGTTAATCGTTAATCGCTCCTACTCGTATATCTATGTAATTTTTAACCAATTGAAGTCTTGTTCGATCCCAAATTCACGCATTTTCGAATAAAGAGGCCTTGGAGAAAGCTCATGAGCTTCAGATCGATACACACCATCTATTTATCGATTTTAAGGCCGCATATGACAGCATCTATGGAGACGATCAATGTCTAGTTTTGGCATCCCTGCCAAATTCGTCCTTCTGTGCATGATGACGATGGAGAATGGACACTGCTCCATCAAGGTCGCTTATGATCTCACCGAGACCTTTGGTGCCAAAAACGGATTTAGACAAGGCGATACGCTTTCATGTGATTTCTTTAACATCATACGTGAAATAATAGTGCTAAACTCACGTGCAAACACAAGGGGCACAATCTTTCAAAAGACCGTCCAATTACTCGCATTCGCCGACGATATTGACATAATCGGGAGAAAGCAGCGTGATGTCAGTGGCGCTTTCGCGATTATTGAGACGGAAGCAGCGAAAATGGGTTTAGCGGTCAATAAGGGGAAGACTAAGTACGAGCAAAAAGGACACTCAACACCGACGTCTCGGACAGAACGTCACAGCAACAAGTATTTTTGTCAGAACTACTCTATGGGCGTTGGCGTCAATGTGTTATAAGGTGCCTAAGGTTGAATGTAATCAAAGCTGAATACATAATCGGAGTCTTCTATTCAACGAGTTCCAGGGTTTAGTGCTGTGTTTTGCAAGATAGAGAAGTCGATTTTCGCCGCCTGCCATATTATGATAAAGGTTAAGTTGAAGAGCCTCCATTATTGTTATAACAAATATAAGAGATCCTTTCTTTCGCCGTTTTTTATCAGAATTAATGTGAGTGGTTTCCAATTCTGATTTTTCAAACCCTAGCTAGAAATACATCAATCAGAATTTCCCACTTTCGATCCTCCAGTTGTACTACCAATTTGCACCGGTTGGCTTGGTGATTTTCTCATAGGTACTCATTATAATTCAATATTCGATAGCCTTATTCTGAGTTTTGTTCATGCCGATGACTCCTCTGAGCTCCTTTGGAACATCCATGTTGATCAGAAAATTGAGGACTCGACCACAGAAAAATAGTGAACGGATTAAGTTTAACAACTTTTAAGTCCGTACCGGTATTCCATTGACAATTCCGGGTAACCTAAATACGTTTGAGACTGCCCAATAGAGTTGGATTTTTTGTGATATAGTCACTCGTTTGTTTCAAAATCAGAAGGCTTCTTGGCAACTGTGTTTCTTCGTGGGCAATTTTAGATCATTACCATGATACAATTTAATCTCACCCGAAAGAAAGAAATTACAAACCAGTTGGCCCATTGATTTTTGATGGTTTCGAACGAGTCACAGGGTAACATAGGGCCAAAGTTTTTGGTATTTGAATAATTATTGCATTACCAGCTAACTTGTCGAAGACCGATGGTATGTTGACGTTTTTTTCCCTCCCATTGGACTCGAAACTCTTAACCTGCTAGCTACTTAATCAACACTATGGTACCACCACAATCTCTTACAAAGATAAGAAAAGTTGTTCTTCTCATGACTTCTTGGAAATCCCAACTGTTCTGAGTATGCGCAGCTAACTCAAAGATGGGTTATTTCAATGATTAATTGCTCAAAAGTTACATGCACCTGACCAACATGATTTAAATCCTCTTTTGGTCATGAAGTACACCTGAACATAGTGTATGTGATCGTATGAATAATTGTCACCTGACAAAAGAAGCGATCATGCAATAGAGATTGCCGAAGATTGTTAATTAAAATCCAACTTTCCACAGCAGTCAGGTTAAGGTTATAAGGGAATATAGTGAGAACCAGTTTGTCTTCCGGTTAACTAGTTCGCCTCGCCGCGCCGGTCAGGGAAAGATGTATGTTTTCCTTCTATGAAACTACTCGTGCCTCTTCCAAAGCCAATTAAATTGATCACCCAAAGCCTTAGCTCTATTCTTGACAGTTAAATGGATTTTCACTGCAATCTATGGTATGTAGATACCTCTCTTTGGTTAGAACACGCTCCTGGCATGCAAGACACTCTTCTGGATCTTTGAGATGACCAGCACCAGGAATCCCACCTTACAAGCTGAAATCTGATAGTGCCATCAAGATGTTGCAACTAAAGCTGCACTTGGCAAATACCACCGCCAATCAATGCCAATGCACATTGCTAAACGCTCTCAGGCTGCAACCTCCATCAAGGTATTCTCGCATGTTACTCATAGATAAATCAAGCGGCAGCGATGCAATACTAAGCTGTTGCAACAGTTTATATACATACATTCCATGAGTCAATGCCTAGCTGTTTGACTAGATTTTCGTTTTTTTTTTTGTGCTTTTTACCAAAACGAGTACAAGAACAATGTTTAGCAATCAGATAGTGATCGTATTTATGGGAAATCATTAACAAAAAAGAAATGATGGATCGCACATATGACCAAAGTTAGTAAAAGATACTCTGATTGGTAGTGTGCTCTTCATGCTGTTGGTTCCGATGGTTCCATTGTCTTACTCAGCTTTGGGTAAATTGGGCAACTTCATGCCAATTAACCGACATTTACTGGGCTACTACCGTCGCGTCAGTGCGATTACTCATGTCATTCAAAGCTAAGAAAATATCCATTTTTAATTGTATCTTAAAGTTGCGTCGCGTGATGATGACGGTAAGTTGGTACCAGATGAGGTGTAAATAGATAGGTTAATGAAGATCTTTTAATAACGTTGGGTTGTTGACTTTTAATGAGTTGTTGTCTACTACCAGTCTTTGAAATTATGTATGCTCAAGGTCATGTGAGGGTTGCAGTCTTGAGATAGCTGAGGAAGATAAAGACATATGCGAGTACCTTTAATTGAGGTTCGAATTTCATGATATTTAGTTTGTCATTGTACCTGTGTGGTAGAGAATTGTTGATGAGATGCAAAAAGATGCAGATAAGGTACAATGCGTGACTAAAGGTCACTGTGTCTTTAGAGAAGATGGTCTTTTAATAGTTGCTGTTTGTGGTGTCTTCCTTGTTAACAGTGAACTTGAAAAGACCTTATATCATCGGGCTTGAATGACCTTAACCTTCACGGCTCACCGCGCCCAAAAACTGTTTCATAGAATTAGTGAGTATGTAAAGCTCAAAGCAAAGGAAATAAGGTCTTCTCTTCCGAGAAGTAACAGATCACTACTATTATTATTGGCCCGGACAAATAAATGAAAGGCATACAATGGGTAGGTCCCAATTTGGAGCACCAAGTTCGAACCCATGGTAAACATCTTGAATTCCTTGAATATGTGTTTGTGATGACCAAAGTGGTGTATAGTGACATTTGACGAAACCAAATGCAGAGTTAATTTTATCAATAATACTGTCAATGTAGTGGGAACAATTAGCACATCGCAGATAAAGTAGTTTCTTGGACATTTGTTAAAACTTTTTAAGAAGTCTTGCAAGCAATATAAGTCAGAGGGCAATGATATGAATTTTGAAATTCCCATGTCAGTGGAAGTAGAGGGATTAGAATTCCTTAAAACGAGATTAACATCGTTAATCGTTAGGGTAAAGACGATTGGTCCAAGATGACTACCCTAAGGGATACCAGATGTTGAGGACCTGAAAATGACTCTACTCTCCATCTAGGAGTTTATCCATTCCACAAGTTGAGGATGGAAACCAGGTTAGTTTGGTTAGTTTACTTCTCATATAAGGGTGCTGATCGATGCAAATATTGGTCTACAGTACGAAAATGACTCTTCATACGTTGACTCTGCTCTCGAATAGTTTGGGTATGAAAGAGAGTTCTGCTATGAGCCTGTTATTATTCGCAGTCTTAGTTTGTTTTTTTGTGGATAGGGATGATGAAAGGTTCTTTCCAGAGTTACACCTTCTTAGTACCTTTTGAAACCGGCATATTAAAGAGGGTACCATAAAAGGACTGAGATGGTTTACACATTTTAAAGAAAAACCGTGTTTAAGTTTGGTTATATTTTCTGATGCCAAATGAGATGAATGACGACTGTGGAGACTTTCTCATTGGAGTGGTTATGAGTGTGTTGCCATTCGCCTTTGGTATTAACAAAATGGAAGAAACGCTAAAGGTCCGAGGGTAAGGTAAATTACATGTTGAAGAGATGCACAAGATTCAGAAATCAAGCGTACAAAAATCGACAGTTGCTGTAGTCGGAATCAAATGAAGTTGACACACCAAAAGAGCCTAAGTTGATTGCCAATAACACTTTTAAGTTTGTAATGTCGATTCTTCATTCTGGTTGTGACATTATTGGGAAGTGCAGATTTTATCTTTGTAGTTTTTGCGCGCTTAATTCAAAACATAAAAAAAGTTTTGCATTATGTTGCTCTTCAAGTACTTTTGATTGCGCTTAATATTGAGATTTATCTTTGCCCATGTAGTGCAATCTGGTATAACATTTAGTTATGGTATCACAAAAAAACAAAAACTTCCTTTTCGCATTGTCACTGGAGGACTTGTACGCAAACTACCGAAGCCACGACGTAAGCATTTACTCGGGCAATTTGTCTAGTTTTTTTTTAAATAATGAATTCGTACCCTTTTGGGCAAGAAAAGTATTGCGCTTTGCACCTATAACCCCGTTTTTGTGAGCTTAAAGAATTTTTAACACAAACAAGGTTTTTTCATTTGCTTTTGAAGGAGTCTTCTACTTCTACAGAGGTTTCAATACTGTTATTAGAAACCAGTATAGACCAAGACTTAGATCATTTACTTACAACTTTATTGATCTTGTTACCTTTTCCAGAGAGATACAGACCAATAAATTCTTGCTAACTCCGAACGGCAAGAGTGTGAGAGTTATAGGCAAACGATTTCACTTTCTGAAGTTTGCTGTTTACCACGAAATATAATTTTTTCCTCTTTTTAGTGTGCGTGGTAGTCGTCAAACTTAATCACTGCACCAAGTCACTACTTGTCTTTAATAGGTTCCATAAATCTCGTCAAGTGCAAACTCAAAAATCATGGAGAGGTAGTGTTATGAATATGAAATTCTCGGGTATTTTTGGGTGATTATCAGGCTGGTGATGATGAAAGGTTTTAGTGCTCACAAAATTGCATTAACATCAGGCTGCTATGCCTCTATTAAATATATAAATAATCTAATGTGTCATCTCTGATAACTATTCATTGTGATTTAGCGCTTGGTGTTGACAGGACATAGGACTTCTTGAGGGGTTTTCGAAGATTCAGTCGAAAGAGGCTCTGGCAGCTGTCTTAAATAGAACTTCCTTACTGTAGATATATCTTCAGTAGTCTAGCATCCGAAATATTTGAATTTATACCTGGCAAAACCACTGCTCACTGGTCAATGTTGTCTCAACAAACGACAATACATTTTCCTGGATCAGAGGATAGCTATAAAATCGCTTTTTGGATATTGTGCCTTAGTTTTTCCCCTGATTTCGATATCATGACTGACCTGAACCTAGCGAATACACTAAAATTCACTCAATTGTTTGTAAAATTTTCAATTCGCATAATCTAATTTCGCCAGTGAAACAGTTGACTTCATCAACATCAATGATTCATAGAATAAATATCAGTCTAAATATCATCCAAAGGTCTTTCCATCCTTACGCACCACCACATCAAAACAACACCCAGACGGGTCCACCAAAATGCCGATTTGATTGAACTTTATGCCACCGTAAGCAATGCACATCTTGAATGTCGAATTGTTGACATTCCTTTTACGTGATTGAGGCATCATTGTATCAAAAACAGTTGATATCCAGTAAAAATGTAAAATGGAAATGGAGACAAACTTATCCGACTGTTCAACCCTTTTTCCCACCTTAAAATCAACATAAAGCAATTGGGAGTCTGCTGATCCTTTGACCGTCAATCGACACAATTGCTTTGGTATTGAAGCAAGACGCTCATGCATTATTTTGAGTGTTAAAAGATGTAGGCCATACAAGTAGTACACAAGGTCGCGTAAAGCAATCAGTTTTCCCGGAATCCTGCACCCGAAATTCGTCTAATTTCTCCATAATTTGTTATAGAGTGAAATTTTAACATGTTGCAAATGTGTCAGTCTAGTAAATCTAATACATACGGATAAGTATGGTCTCAGGCAATAATGCAATATTTTGGCAACAGAAAAATACCCCAATAGTTTTTACAAGGCTACTAGCCTAGTCATAAAATAGCTCTTTCGTTCAATCACCGGGCATATACACACCACATATTACCTTGATCAGAAAGTTCCCGGAATAACTACCCTGTGACGCTCCCATTGTTCCTATTTGAATTCTGTTTTTTTTGTTAAGTTGGTACATCTGTTATTGATATTTCCTCTAAATCTTAGCGTCATAGCTTGACATTTGCAAAGTTACGTAGCTAAGAGTACATCAATGTATCTCGGTGTGTTGGCGATTTTTTACAATTAACAGCAACGAAATTGTATTAAATTTTGCGTAAAAAACGAATTTAATTGTGCGCGAACGTTGGAAATGTTGGAAAAGGGTTTCGGTAACGATTCTCTTATGAAAACGGTTGTGGCACGTGCCACGAGGTAGTATGTACATCGCCAAAACCTCGTATTTCAAAAGTTCAACTAGCAAGTCAAGTTTTCGGTATCAATCTCTTTTTTGTTCTCGCCCGTTCACTCTCTATATATGCATACTTAAATGTGTATTCTCAATACTTTGGCGACTATTATTTCGCTCAAAATTTGAACCAAACATCAGGAACTTAGTCTTCTTAGTGGGCATCCGAATTTTTGTTTAAATTTTAAGAAAGAAAATTGAATAGCACCAATACTGAATCAAAAATAAGGACTCTTAGTCTCATACTCCAAACTCAAAAGTTTACAAGATCCCAGCTTCTTTCACTAGATTTCCAAGTGCACTAATCAGCTGTCAAGTCTCCTGAAAAAATCTTTACTAATAGTCCAGCCCTTGTCTTTATAAGGAACCTCTGGAAAAATGTGTGATTTGCAATTGTATTCCAAAAACTACTACTCGGTCAGTCTGACTTCAATTCATATTGGCCATTCTCAACATTGAAAATGAGCTCATCACCCTTTTACAGGCATGTGCCATATATCGGCTAGATAGCACAGAATAAACGTTTCACTCTCCTAATTAAAGCGCAGAAAAAGATCGCGGCTTCTTACAGCTCTAGTACTCTTTGCTCTAAAGTTCAGACACTTCTTAATGCATTTGAAAATCGGTAAACAAAAAATAAAATTCAAAGCATATTCGAAGCTAAAAACAATTTTTCTTGTCTGGTTCCACTTTAGATAGACTGACTTTCCTTTTCCTTGATATTCACACTATGAGCTCTACTCCCAAGGCCATCTTCTGTTTAAAAATAGATTCTTCTTGATATTACATTCACTGTAGCCTTGATAATATTGCGCGCCGACATTCCTTTTATCCTGTTGTTATGGTAGGTAACGCAATGAGACCCTGACTCCGATTACTGTGGGACTTATAGACACTTGGCCTGGAAAAGAATAAAATTAGATCTTCACAATAATCCTCCACAATAATGTGCCACCTGCATCTTTGAAACAAGGAAAACTGATAACAATGAACTTTTTATGAGGAACAGACCTCTATCGGCAGCCAAGCCTTGCCTATGGCTTTATTGTATCGTGCCTCCACTTTTAAGCTAATTGCAGTATGAAAGCCTTCTTTGATCCCAGTTGGAAGACTTAATAATTGTTTTTAGGCCAACTTAACTTGGTCTGTCGAACTCTTGGCCAAAACCTGAAAAAAGTTAAGGAATGTCCGACTCCACTACAGAAAACTACGCAATTGAAGGAAAACTAGAAAAATTCCAGCCCAGTCTGGCTACAAATGAATGCTACAAATGAAAACTTTTGGACTCATAAAGAGCGTATCGAGATACCCATCATGATATCTACATATGTTGTCCATTTAATTAAGCAATGAGTAAGCAGTCAATTGTTTTCATCAAAAACACTGGAAGAGCTCTACCACTTGACAAACTATTGGCATACTAATCTCTTTAACCCTTGAATAAACGTGTAAAACAGTTGCAGTGTCTAAATTAATGAGACTGCGACTCGTCAAGTTGACAATGGCACTGTTAACGATAGGCAGTCTACCCCACATATGTATGACCTTAGAAGTAAAACTGTATGAACATCCGAAATCAATCTCTTATGATGGCTGTTAGAGTAAATTTGCCGACATCTTCAATCAAATGAACACTGTACAAAGTAAAAGCGTCACTTTATGTAATTACTCGCTAATCGTTAGGTTTTTGCGTTATACTTCAACGATTTGCAAACACAAGATCCCACAGATTACTCTATGTCACATACTAGGTGCTAAAGACTTGTACACAGTAGCAGATATACTCGTAGATGCCAAAGCCATTGGTCAACACTTCCGCTTACCATTCATGTTCACCGATACTCGTATTTGTACAATTATTACGTGGAAAACTACATCCAAACAGTCTTGAGATAAAGTATCTGCAATAACTTGGTTAAACAGTTAAATGTGATTTCTTTCTCCGAAGACTTCTTGCATAATTTTTTCGCAGTCCAAACTGGTTGTTGGTTAGTCAAAGACGAAACAAGATATTCGTGATACTTCATCGTACTGCATGCTGCACTTTTCCTGCATCGAGCAGGACGTAGTCATTTGAATCCGACTGCGAGTGGAAATCAAATGTGCTGCACACTGAGACAACAACCATCAGAGTGACGCAACGTTCCAGCAACTAATGCGGCAAAATGCCAAAAAATTAAATACTAACACCCCGCTGCCTCCTCTGCTACCATTAAGACCATCCAATAATTGTTAGTACGAGAACTTGTATCTGGGTCATTTGAGTTTGCTAAAAGTGAAGTGTAGATACGAGTACATGGGCATTGGTATGAGTACGGAAAAACTCATTCCTACAGCCTGGGTACCGTGTAGATGCAAGAAATTAGCGTCATTAAAATGAATGAATGCTTAGATGGATGTGTGTTGTAATATGGACAGGATTGAATGAAATATTGATGCTGAAATGCAAACGTTGACATCGATGCTTTTGAATGTGGGCTAAGATGTTACGAATTGGAGGCCGTTTTAGTTCAATGCACTCGCTTGGAGATTTGTTGTTATTCAGTAAACAGTAATGAGCATACTCGTAATAAAAGTGAAAACATAGGACGTAAAAGACGAAGGCAACATTTCTGTAAATGAAATCTTTTTTATGAAAAATTTCAAGGACATCAATAGTATGAAAGTATATAGATGTTACGATGGAGAGTAGATTGATTTAAATCATCAGGTTCCTACAACTTCAGAATGTATTTCATACGACCTACACAAGACTTGGGCGGCGAGGCTAAATACGAATTAACCGGGACTTAAAGGCCTTTAGTTCGGTTAATCCATGCACCCGCACCTCAACTAACTGCCGCATAAGCTTCACGTCTACTCATGACATCGTTATCATAATGGTAGCGAATATCTAGAGAAATACAAAATGCATTGGCATTGTCGGCACATCAATGGAATATTTCTAAGATATGCCAAGGAATACAGAATTTGACTAGGTTTATTGCATGTTTATCATTCAGGCTAAACTACGAGTATCAAGTGCATGCCCAGTCATAATACGTGTTGCACTTCAAAGGGGACACAACCCCACACAGTTGTGATTAAAAATATGTTGTGAACCGCCTAATGGCCTCGGATAAGGATTGGTTCACTGTTCACGACCCTTTAAAGAAGACGACGCCACTAAAGAATATTTCAACGAGCTCTTCGACAAGACATATGAACAATGTCAGAAGTAGGCAATTTCAACACCAGGATAGGAAAAGGGGATATCCCTGGTAGGACAGTTGGTAAACATAGCATACACGACACCATCTCAGTATGCACACGGGGAGTTGGTGGTCTCCAGGTCATAAAACCCTTACTCAAATAAATCATATTCCGACCCACGTAAGGCATGCTTCCAGTATTCTAGACGCTCTTACGTTCCCAGCAGCCAACATTGACTTGAGCGAATGTGCGAATACGAATTTCCCAAGCATCACGACGAGGAAGAACTTCTGAAGGAAGGGATTACGTAGAAAAGCTACAACAGCAGACCGTTAAAATCTTCGCCGAACGAGTATCCCGAATTCCTCTTATGCCGCCAGCATCAAGAAACATTTCGAAGACAAGTAGCAACGCTGCCGAAGTGCAATAAAAGACATCGCAACTAATGTGCTGGGTCTCACCCGACGATCACCAAGAACTCCAATGTTTGAAGAAGAATGCCTGCAGGCACATGCTGCTAAATAAGACGGGTACAAATCAGTGGTACAACGAAGGTGGAGAACCACTCATCAGCTCATCGGTTTCTTCAGAAAAAGAAAAGGCAACGTGAGAAGCTCGCTATCGAAGATATTGAGAGTTTATAACTCCAGAAATAACATACTGAAGTTTTAGCAAAAGGTTAAAAGAACTTTCCAAGGCACAATGACCCGTACAAAATCCTGTAGAGATGAAGAAACAAACTTTGGTATAGAACCACGGTCGGTACTGAGAATATGGATGAACCTTTTCTGCCTTTAGGGATAATAGACCATTGTACCTATACGATGAAAACCGAAACTTCGAAAATTAAGTAAGGATAGCAATTTTCAAGCTGAAATCAAAGAGAGCAGCTGGACCTGACGGCTTACCAGATGAGGTATTCAAAGCTGGAAATGACTTTGCAGAGAGCATACACCAACTCATTTCTGAAATCTGGTCAAACGAATGTATTCATTATGACTGGAATCTCAGTACTAAAAACAGGATACCCACTCAGGTGCGCCAACATCGCGTGCAGGATCTTATCTGCCATATTGTATGATGTTTGGCCTGATTAGATCAGTGTGGTTTCAGAGCACGAAAGTCCACAATTAAGAAAATCTTTACAGTCTGGCTTATGAAGTCTAAATTGTTACGCACCACCTTTTCATCGACTTTAAGATCGAATTTAACAGCATTTAACACTGGGGCTACAATCTTTCAAAAGTCTGTGCAACTAAAGTCATACACAGATCATATCGGCATGATTTTGAGAAAACAGCGGCCTTTCAACAAGAAGAGACACAAAACATCGACAAATTGGGCAGAACTTCATTATCGATAGCTGTGATTTCGATTTGGGAAGGGACTTTGTCTACCTTGGCTCTGCTAGAAATTCTGCTAACAACTCCTTGGCAAAAATGAAGCATGGACCATATAGAAAGCGGACGAAGATATCCTTAGTCGTTTCAAGAAAACAATCCTTCGAAAAATGTCCGTCCCATTTGCGTTTACGTGCCTTGGAGGAGAAAAGTTAACGACAAACTATACAAAGTCTAGAGCGCTTTCGGCCTAGCATCAGTTGCCTGAGATTTCTAGGACATGTAGAGCGAATCCGACCTTTAGAGTATTTGAATTTATCTCGGATGGATAACGCAGTAAAGAAAGACCTCACCTTAGGTGCCCTGCACAAATAGAAGGGAACCTAAACAGACTGGAAACAATTACCTAAAGACCTGACTAGCTAGAGAGGCTAGATAGTAGAGGCGCAGATTCGCCTCGAACTGCAGGGCCACTTAAGTAAGTAAGGAAGTCCTCGGAGTGTATAATTTGGTCGCATGCTATTGTACTAACTCCAAGTTAATGGATTTTATGTTGAAATATTTCACCGATAAAGAGTCTGTAGAGAGTCTGTTTTTCCATATTGTCAGCACCGACTTTAATTCTACCACAAGGTTTCACTCTTCACCTCTAGAGGCTTCTATATGGGTATTCTTGCCTTGATACATATAATTTTTACCTGTCGATATAACTTCTATATAACCTTTCAATATCGTCGATCGCGCGATACTCTTCTGTTTTTTTTTTCCTTACGAATTTCTTGGTTGCGGTAGGGCTAAACCTTTGGGGATACACTATCGGATAAATTCCAGTGGTCCCTTGCGATTGCAGCTTTTCAACGTTATGTCCCCTCGCAAAAGTTCTTTCTTGTTGTGACGCTTAGTACGCATTCGCACCTTGGCTACAACAAAGTGGCGATCCAAGTCAATGTTGGCTACTCGGAACGTTCACTGGAACTTTCCATATCCTGATGTGTATATTGAGATAAAGAAACTGTATTCTTATTATAGTGGTATTTTGTCCCGCCGCAGAGTGATAAAGCCTAAGTCCATTACTAGAAGTTGTGTCATGTAAGCTATGCCTACCAACTGTCCTACCAATGATATCAACATAAACTCCACCGTCCATCCAACCAAAATGAAGTGAGGATAGCAATGTGCAAGTTTTAATAAAACAATTATTCTGATTCAAATGCCTAGCTGTCGAGCTAGAAGCAAGAGGCACGTGCATGCCCTTAGATTTGCTCGGCAGAATGCATGCCATAAAATGTAGCACAGTTTCCCGGTTTCACAAGAAAGGATTCTATATAAGATCTTATCTGCCATCTAACGTGAACGAAATTTGATTGGTTTTAGACCCAAAAAGTCTACAATCGACCAAATATTCACACTATGGCAGATCCTGGAAAAAAAATCTAAGAACTCGCACAACTTCTGTATCGAATTCAAGCCCAAATGATACACCGAGTCTGTATAAATCGATCACCATACCAGTCCTTTATTGTGCAGTAGCATGAAGCTTAGTGAAGGTGGATGAAGATAGCGCTGGCCGTTTAAAACGAAAATTTCTCAAATGATTTTTGGTCTCGCTTGCGCTGAAAAAATTCCCAAAAGAAGTACACAGTAGAGGAACTCCTTGCCTTAGGTGGCACACATTGGAGGGAAGAAGTGCTCCTCTGAATCATATCTAGAAAGTTGTTGATTCAGAAACGTTTACATGCCATCGTCTAAGGATTTCTTCAATACACATAAGATCTCTTAAAATCAGTTCAACTTTTCGCGATTTTTCCTCAACAGGTCTCAGCTGCGGTTACTTACCTCGTATCTCTGCCTACAGTACTAAAGTTAGTTCTATGAAGTAAGCCGAATTGAAGTTGTTTGATCGACCCATTGCCCCTATGATTGACGTATTGTGATACTTACCCTGCGACTCCTAACTTGTTCCTTTGTAATTCACGAATTTGAGAACATCTACATATTTTGGGTGGCTTTCCAGCTAAAGCTTGGTTTTGGTACCAACAACAATGCTTTCAGTTCGTATAACAAGGTTTTTGTCATTGCGATTGTACTGCCGATATCGAACTCGATTCCTCCATAATACCAGAAGGGGCTTCCCACATAAATAACATTCTCATCTTTCTGACCAGTAAAGCTGAAGTTCATCGAAATGTTTTTAAATGTATTAGACTTTGGCTTAGGACTCTAGGTCAGATAAGACGTAATACAAGTACCAATTTGTCACGAAATCAAAAGATTTCTATATAAACGGGGGGGGGGATCTTTGCATAACACTTTTTTTCAGACCTCTCTTTTGCTACAGTCCATCCATTTTAAATTTTAAGAAGCATTCTTGATCTTTGTCCAGTTATGTGTTTATAGAGTTGTACCGACACTGGAAATGCAAACAATACAGACTGACATTGTGCGTATCACAAAACTTATTTACGAATGCATATACAGTTCAAGATGCAACATGCCTAGAAGTCTTTGGGGTCACATACTCCGTAATATTCGTTTCCTATGCCTCGACTATCATTTCACTCCTCTGCATCAAGAATAATTAGTCAACTTTCTCTGTACCAGCGACTTTTTTCCGACGCAGGAAAGGATGACGCTCACAGATGATCCCAAACCGACATGGAATTACGTAGAATACGGAATCCCAATGGCAATGAACAATGTTGACGCAAGTCTGGGAATGCAAGTTTCTTTTGGGTGAAGTGAGTTAATTTCACAATCAACTTGCAGGACTAAGATCACTGATGACAGACATTGTCATCGGCTTTGATTTTTTTTAATACGACCGCATATGGCTAGACTCTCTTCCTTATAGGTAAACCAAACGAATGACTTCTGAAAGACTTCTCATCATACTTCGAACATTGCTTATATGTCTCGTCGAGGAGCGTTGTCTTTGCCTTGCGTTGGAGCATGGGCCCGGATAGGTCCAAACGTTCCACATGCACATTCACATTCATCAACATTTATTAATCACCACCATATAGAAGGCCTTTATGAGTAAGGACCTGCTCAAGTAGCTACCACCACAGGGACGTAATACGAGCACTTCGGTACGAACTTGATTCATGCACTGCTGGTCCAATCCAAGTTGTAAGACTTTCAACAGTCCCTGAGCAAGGAAATATTATATCTGCAATTTCGGCCAATGTGGTAACTCTATCTACACATATGTTGCCGATATGCTTCTTGTAAATGTCGACCTCAACAGCAAGAAATAAGCGCCTCGTAGCAATCAAAACTCCACCTCCACGGGACTTTGGCACATCAATCGTTCGCATGTCGTCTTACAGCCATGTCTCAGGCAGATCAAAAATTATAAACTTATCGATCTATCATCGCATGTGCGTTCCTCAATGGATTTGCCATTTCTAGACTTCCTTGTGCAACGACATATTCGTCTGCTTTCTGAATTTATTTTTCGGGTACTTCACTTCCGAATATGCATGAATGGAATTCTTGGATTCTTTATTCTGGCAAAAACGTTCGTCTGCCAAAAATTTCAGAAAAACCGTTTATTCAGCAAAACATAATGTCCATGAGAAGTTAACAAGAAATATGTAGATAGTTGTCTTAGCCAACGTATCAGTACCAATTTAAAGTGAATATGACAAGATTAGAGTATCGTGTTCTCCCCAAAAGACAGAAGTATCTCACACGCCCGTATTTTTATTTTTTATGATAATTTTTTTTTTTCTGAACTTTGATTTGAAACTCTAATACATCATTGTCATTAAACTGCAAAAAGGCTATCAAGTTGGTTAGAGTTCAAAATGAATGATCCTGCTGATCTTAATATTAGCCATCAATCTGAGTCAAATTTGTTTTGTATAATTAAACTTTGCTCCCTTATGAAATTTGTTTTTCATTTCTAATTTTACAATCTATTCTATTTGATGCAGTTATCACTGGTTCAACGGATGGCATTGGCAAAGAATACGCCAAAGAATTGGCCAAGAAAGGAATTAATATTGTGCTGATATCGAGAACGGAAGAGAGGTTAATTGATGTGGCACGAGAAATCGGTAAGCTACTAAGCTGTGCCATCAAAGTAATGACACAAAGAGATTAATGGTATGTTTTTGCAATTTTAGAATCTAAATTTAAGGTCAAGACAAAGTGGATTGCGGCTGATTTTTCAAAAGGCCGAGAGGTCTATGAACACATCCGAAAGGAGCTGGAGGGTATTCCAGTTGGAATTTTAGGTAAGTTTCTAGAACAAATCTTGATTAAGCAACGCAGAAGGATGAGTATTAAAATGGAAATTCAGTTTTTTTCAATCAATCATAAGGCTTTCATTCAAAAATATAGAAACGCGTCCTCATTTCTTGCGAAAAAATGTGTGCTATCGAAATGACTGCTCTATGAGGTACAGGTTGATCACGATAAAATATGTAAGTGGGAAGTCCCAACTTCATCAGGAGGCATGTGTGCATGGAAAGAAATTTGGGTCGATCAACTTCTTAGATTCCTTTTGCGGGGGATATGGTATCTGTAGCTGAAAGTACCTTAAACCCCTTAGGTTTGTGTGGATCCATTCAGGCGGCAAAATTGAACTGCGCTTGCTTATTGTGGTTTTCTGCTCTAGTCACTGTTGATTGACATTTGGTACTTGAGTGTGTCTCAGCTATCCTGCTCCATCCGTAAAAATGAAAAACAAAAAATGGGATAGAAGAGCACGCACCTAAAAATTAATGACGACCACGAGTGTCAATAAAGCCCAGCTATTTTGCCACTTAGATTGTGTTTTGTCCCCGCTTATACTTAAATGGGTAGAATCTTCGAAGGAACGAATCCACTTTTGCACTCGTTTAGTAGCAAGAGTACTGAAAGATCCTAACGTACAAATCCGCGGGCTCCCTTCTTCTAAATAAGAGTTTTTCCATGCTGGCAAATCATCAATCCCACTCCTTTGGACTCTTTACCAGCAAATGGAAAACAGGTCTTGTCCAGCCCGTCCCAAAAAATGCGAATCTTCCCCTTCAAACTCATAACACTTACGTCCCTTCTTTCAAAAGTCATAGCCCATGGAAATCTAGCAACCCGAATATTTCTTATTGACCGGCAGTACGGTTTCTGTAGCCAGGTCCATTATCCATGCAGCTACCTCATCTGCGTGTCGTCAGTAATACAGCAGGTTCGATACCTTTATGCTAAACGTAAATGACCTTTAACTCTTTATGAGTTGATTTAATTTAATTTTGGCTCCAGTTTTTCCCTTTAAAGCAACCTGGCTGTGAATCATTAAGGTAGTAGCCTCGTAGAACATTGCTCTTACTATCGCAATCCTGGCTGCTTCAACATCTAAGCTCGGAAGTCACTCGCACCGTCTGTCAAGTGATCATCACATTTCAACAACATCAATCAAATTGTCGAATATTTTTATGTTTGAAGCTCTGTTTCATTCAGGGCCGTTTTTTCGTCTACTTTTGTGGTGATACTCGTATGTTGGTTTGAAGGTAGATCTCTTGGGTGCAATTTCGTACGAATACGTGTGTCAAGCAGTCTTTTCAAAAATAAAAAATAGAAAAATGTTGGGCCTGCAGTCTTCCAGCATTTTGGCACATATTCATATTTAATGCTACAGCCGAAGATTCTGTTCAAGAACGATATCACAGTCTGCTTCGTTTTTGAAGTATGGTCGTTATGATTCCGTCCAGTCCAGGTATTTGTTAACGAAGAATGAATCTACAGCACAGGTCATTTGTTTTTTTTCTAGTATCCCCCCTAGAATCTCGCGCTGGACAGTGTCCTACTACGTGTGGACCTTCAATATCAATATCACCCCAGATCTTCCCCCCTTTTTTTCTATCGTAACAGAGCACTCAGACAAAGAACTAGTCGATTGTACGCCTTGTATGTTTTTTTTTACTAAAACTTGCCCGTCCTTTGGACAAAGATGAATAAGCGCTTTAGTGATAAAGTGCCTACAATAGAGCCCCCCCTATCAGGGGTGAATACCTGTAATACTATCGAAGGGCAGGTCGGACAGTCAAAGAGGTAGTTCTACATGATGTTGTTATCCATTTCACAACAAACATCGCAAGATATTGTATTACTTATGCTCAGCATCCACGATTGTAAGAACGGTACACCTTAATGCTTACCAAAATCATTATGCTCGGTTACGACACGAGTAAGGCGTCTAAAGTCTTTCCTATTAATGAACTGCAGGAAAGTCGCTTACCCGTTAGTAATTTCAGGAAGCATTCGCTTGGTTTGTCCATAACCTGGAGATACAACTGTCAATGGAGGCCCTATCCGAGGACACAGGCAGATCTTGCTTACAAGCTCATCGGCGATTTCATTTTCTGTGATCCCATTCCGACCTCACACTCTAACAAGATCCAGTAAATTTAGTCTTGCATTCTCGATCTAGCTTCAAAGAGGGATCAGTAAAACTCTAAACGCAGCTTGGCTGTGGCTATAGATGCAAATCCTTTCTCCCCTTCACCCAATTTAAACAATATAATTCAGTGCCGTCAGGACTGTGTATATCTCCACTTAGAAGATAGCCGCAAAGCAAGGAGTACAATCTAACTCTGTTGCCCTGCAGAACACCACCAGCGTCGCATCCTTAATCAGTTTTTAAATAATCTGTGAAGACACTCGACTTTATTCCTTTTCTATCTGAAATTCTCTAACGATTCCCAGGCATAGGCAAATTCGATTTGCTATTTTTTTCCGAAGGAGTTTTGGTGTCTTTGTATCAGATTGAATGTCAAAGCAGGATAATCAAGTACCGAGTACCAAAGGACACTTATCTTTATATTGAAGATGACTTTGAAAGTGCAGTCCACGACATAAATATCAAGCGAGATTCATCAATGCATCTAGAACAGACTACGACTAGGGCTTATGGCCTACAGTCTCTGTTTCTATTTCTGTTTTTATTACTGATTCAACAGATGGAACAACTTCAGCTTCTTATTTTGTTTGAGAACAGACGTCAGAACTATTTAATTCATTAAGCAAAGAGTCGACTTGCATGCACCATAGCAAAACATACAGGACGCCCCTCATTCGGACAACACCTCGTTATCCTCTCTATTATATATTGGCCACCCTCAGCGTCCGTAATCAGTGTCCTAGTTACAGAAATTGCTCTTGACATCTTCACTAAACTAGGTGATTCGCCTGAACCGTGTTGTCTGGCCGAAAACACACTCAATATAAATATCAATGAAAATGTCCAGCGTGAATTCCTCCTTGCCAAGTACGCCTACCAAATTTTGAAACAAACTCTCGTAGGATCTGCGGCTTTGGTAAGCATGTTGCAACTTAGATAGAGGATACATTCACAAAGCAATTTTGTGATGTAAAAAAATATTCAATTGATAATCCTAAAATGTAGCTACAAATAGTTGTAGTTCTTGAATTTGTACCAGTAAGCTGCCCTACAAAAATTAAATTCCAAATATCCCCCTACAAAATCTATTCAACTTTAACTCATATTATGTCGACATAATATCACATTTGCTTAAAAGATGATAATCATTGGCATTGCCCTTGAAATCTAACCTTAAGACACTCATACAGCAAACAATTGCAAACTGCTCGTATTCCGCGAAAGCTTGCCTTTCCGCAAATTAATCTTCTTATCTGCCATTAAGCTCTCTCCAAATTGGAACAAATCCATGCAAATAATATCACTCCATTTGTAAGGCATTCGCCATTTCCTCCTCCAAACAATCGGACTTTTATTACTGTCATACGAGTATTACTCCCTGCCAACCAGTCTAAAGTAATCTCCCAAAGTCAACTTTGGCAAATTTACGCTTTACAACTGCAAAACATTAAAGACCATTTGAACAATAGCCTCGAATTACCGCCCATAAAACTTCTCATATCTGTCATTATGTAGTGCAATCAGTTGCGGTCCATAAGCTCGGGTCTAACCAGCCTCCAAGCGGTTTACGTTATCGCTTTCCTTAAGAAAGACCTTTGTAGTATCTTAGCTTTCTGATCAACCTTGTCTTTGACTTACTTTTGCTAAACGGTTTCATGGTTAAAAATGAAAATGAAATTGAAATGATAATTAAATTTTTATTTTTTATTTTGCTTTTTTGCTTTACTCGTATTTCTTCTTCTCTCTATGCTGCAATTATTCGTGTTTTTCTTTGTTAGGCAGTTCCGTCATAACTAAACGGTTACGCATATTGTAACACCAAGTGTAGCGTGTAATCGTACGATTATGACATGCGGCATAGTGTATAGCGGTGTAATTAAATTAACCGACATTTACGAGTAACGTATTTGAATTTACTTTTAATTACAGTTAACAATGTGGGTAAAATGTACGATTATCCGGATGAGTTGTCAAAAGTTCCTGAAGACGTACTTTGGGATTTGATTAACATCAATATCGCAGCTTGTACGATGATGTGTCATATGCTGATCGGTGAAATGAAGAAGAACGGAAAGGGTGCCATAGTTAACATCGCCTCAGGAAGCGAATTGCAAGCAATGCCTTACATGGCTGTCTATTCAGCATCAAAGGTATGAGTACACAAATGTCAACATATCCCCATATGTCAAGTTTGAAACTGTCATGCGATTGTCTTTCAGAAATATGTCAAAAACTTGACACTTGCTCTTCAGGAAGAGTTGACTGAATATGGAATCACCGTTCAGTGCGTCACGCCAATGTTTCTGGTGACGAAGATGAATCAATACTCCAAGCAGGTCATGAGCGGTGGTTTCTTGATTCCAGATGTCAAGAGCTTCACAAGGTCTGCGGTATTCACTTTGGGTAAGACCAATGAAACCACCGGATATTGGACCCATGGACTGCAGGTAAGTCTGACACATAAATTATAAGAAACAAATTGAAATGACATCTTTAATTGCAGTATGCCATTATGAAACTGGTACCGGAATGGACTCGCACTAAAGTCGGCCATAAAGTAACAAGCCAGCTGAGGAAAGAATACCTAAGTTCGTTAGATACAAAAGTAGCCTAAGCTGAGGAACTGTTTAATTATTTATCTTTTAAGAAATATTTAGAAAATTATTTATAGAGATACAGGTTCTCATGTTATCTTCGTGTGGAACACAATGCATTTGTAAATACTAAGCAGGGATAAAAGATACCAAAAGGGGAAAACTAAGAAAATATAAAATTTTTTTAAATGTCGGGCGCAAATGACTTGTATAATATTATTGCAGTTCGTTCCTTTTTAATATCGCAAAACGTGGATAGGTCGAGAAAAATCATATTCGGTCCCTTTGACACCAAAAATAAGGCAGAGGCGTATCAACAAGAAATGAGACTTCCTAAAATTGGCGCCTCATAACCACCGTATATGAAAGTAGGATATGAAAGTAGGAAATACACTCACAGAGACACGCGCGACACGGATGAAGACAGAGGAATAGTAGAAAGCTTGAATATTGTGACCACATCAGGCCGCACGGAACTTTTTCCGCATGACGAAAAAGTACTCTGAATTCGAATATTTGTGGAAGGGATCGACGGCTTTCGGGCCAAGCAATATACATATTTTGTTTTGTATCTGAAGAGAGCACTTATGCGAAGAACTAGTCGATTGTACTCCTGAAATGATTTTTTTACTGCAGGAGTATACTATATACTTGCGTCATTAAACCTATAGCAAGCGTCGCTGGGCTATGTGTTACAAATGTAAGTAAGCAGTCTGCAGCCCCTTCCTACTTAGGGATAGCAGACAACTCTTTTACTTTGGAAACGCTTCGTTTGATCTGTCGCCATTCCAGCTATCAACGGAAACGTCTAAACCGAGGATTAAAGCAGTGTTTACGCAAGGTCGGGCTCTAATAAATTCTCTTCTTATCCTTGTGATCCTCAGTAAATATTGCCTCCATACAGTGTTCAGAAGATTTGCATTTGTCGAATGAACTTGAAAATAGTAAAACAAGGTTAAACAAGATTTTAAGCACACCGACTCTTTAACAGACAATTTATTTCCATTCGGGTTTTGTTCATATCCGTTTGGAAGATAGGCACAATTTTCATATTTAGGAGTGAAATCCAACGCATTCGTCCGCCAAAAAAAAACCTGGCACACTACATAGGGTTTAGAGCTAACCAATTAAAACTGCACCTTGTTGCGGCTCAGATTTTGACCGAAAATATTCGTGGGCACGGAAAGAGTCGGCTTTGTACTTGTATAGATATGGATGGCTTTAACCGATCAACGTCAGTTCTCATATGTATCTCTGAAGCGTGTTACTGGCAGTTTGCAGTTCCTTTTTTCCATTGCTTCTCAGAAAGCAACTGCGTTCGGACCTTGAATTGAAGTAACGCTTTGGGATGGTCTGGACAAACACTTCGGAGGTTAAAAGGAAATTCAATTGGGACAGAAATGTTAGCGGCACACTTCACCAATAAATTTTGAGCTTTCTGCATGGAAGCAAAGGCATTTTAACAAGTATCATCAGAGCTTCATTTGCCAATATTAACTTGAAATACGCTCCCGCCTCCACAGGCGTTTTTCGAAACTCCTCAACAAAATCTACGGCCACCTTACAACGTTATCAGTCGAAACTTTTTAACTTCAATATTCGCATGTTAGGATCGATGAATAGATCCAGTACGAGTATTTAAGGGAACATACATTCCGACCTAGGTACGGAAAACATCATCCGAAGACTGTTAAACGGCGGCAACGACTCAAGCTCCGCTGTCAGACATAACAAGCCATTCAATCTGGGCTTAAAAGCAACAATTTCCATCCAACAAAGTAAATATAGGAACATCTGAACTTATGCTGAAATGGAAGGCTCGCTCCCAGTAATTGATTAGAGCAAGTGTGCCTGATGGACTGAGCCTCAGGTTCGTTTGCCTCATTCTAACAGTAGATCTTCTATATATCCACAACTATGGAGGGATCAGTCGGAAATTATCTTAACGACACTTGTTATTTCAAAGAAGGATTCAGATAAAGAAATGCGGTGTTTGTTAAATCATACTTCAGAAAACTGTACAAAACTCCTAGGTAAGTATCAGAGCCACAGTTTTCCAAGAGTCCTTATTGGTGCATTGCATATGTATATTGAAACATAACCTACAAAAATAAGCTTGACAGCGAATTACGAGTAGAGCAAAAGCCAGTACATTCTGCCAAGCAAGTGCTACACTTGTCAATTTCTGCGTCATTGACATAAAAAGACACTCAACTGCCTCATCAAGAAAAAAGACCAAATAGAACATCTTATGCACCCCACTCCTGCTGTATGGTGTTACCAAAAGGGGAATGATATCCTTGGCCGTTTTCAGTATAAGATTCTTCTAACGACTTTTGGTCCCACAGCAAGACATATAGCAGCAATTTATAGGAGCTGTACAGTGTCCCTCTTTCTAAAAAGTGGCGCTATTGTTCGGAGCAATCGTGGACCTCCACCAACAAACTTCTCCAGTTAGCACAATCTCCTGATGCTGCCTTTAGTGCGGCACCCTAAATTGGTTGACATCGTCTTCCACTACCGTGCTCCACTTTAGATGCAGTAGCTCAACATACCGCATCTATCTCAGACGTGGTATCACAGTATAGTTTGTCGGTGAATCTTATCCTCCACCTTATGTTAATATAAATGGGACCGTACATAACAAATAGTATCTTTGTCTCAAAATGGCAAAATGGTACCTCTTCATCCGCTTTCTACAAGGTTCAAGCCTCTGCGCCATGAAGTAGGACCAAAATATTAAAGGTCTTGTATAAAGCCAGCTTCGTCTTGCGAGAGAGATCTCTGTTTCTCAAATGCCTCTCAAAGAAACAGCGGGTGGCAAGAGTGAGCGATTTGGTCTCTGCTTTTTATTGCGGGAACAAGAAAACAAAGTCCTTATACATTTTTGATATTGAAGTCCTCGGTTAATTCATTACCGACCCTGATGGAGCAGCTGCCATATGCGGCTTTTGCGCTTGCCTACAATTTATGAATGAGACTAACATTTGGAAAGTTCTTGAAAGGAACTGAATAGGCAAAGATACCAGCAGTCTCTTGTTACTGCACCTTTCTACCTCGAACTTTGGTGTTCTAACTTGGTTCCATTGTACCCTGCCTACAACAAGGTAATGACCAAAGTCGAAGTTGGCTCTTCAGAAAGAATGGATATCCAAAATGCGCAAAATACAGGAGACGTGTCTGAAGTCGATCACAAAATATTCAGTCTGGTTGGTAGTCGATTGGCCCAGGGATAAACAAGTCCCTTTGCAAATTCTAAGAACCTGACTCCAATATCGGAGCCGAAATTGTTATGCAGGCTGTATTTTCCGATTACCCGTTCACAGGCGGCATTGCTTTAGGGTCTCTTAGCACAAATTTGGTGTTTTTAGCCGAGACATTAAGGATGTATTCGGTTTAAAAGATCATATAATTCGCCTACGTGATGCGGATTGTGGTGGGGTTAAATTGTAGGTTAAACACTTTTTCCCTGAGTCTCCCTTCCATAGTAGATGTCAAAATTTTTTCTCCGCTTTTCGTCCTGTTCATTAAATCGTGCAAACTAAAGGCTTAAGAGCAGCCTGTGTTTGGCGGCACAAGGTCTATTACGGGTGCTTACATTCCAAGTGCAAAGCCGAGATTCGTTGACTTTCAGACGTTTGTAGGAGCTATTAACATAATATTCACCAGTATCTGAGGCTGTTGGTTGCGCCTAAATAGTTTTTTTTTTGATGGCTGGAAATTTACCTCTACAGGCAGTCACTGACTTAGAGGACCAGGTCCTTAATAAGTCTCCTGAAGTGTCTCTCTTAACAGTCTATAGCCAGTGGGCTCGCTGAGGTTATAGGAGCCGCTGTTTGCCTACTCAGATTTCTTGAGTCGCCATCACTACGTCAAGAGCCCAAAAATGGAACTCACTGTAAACCTGGACTCCGAATATGTAAAAAAAAATCCTAAAGGAAGGTGTGCACCAAATACCTCAAACTAACCAGAGCCTTGAATGCCGCGTTGATTCAAATATACACACGACTCGTCCGATGTAGTGACCTAATGAAATGCAATTGAAAACCCGAGTTCTACTATTAAATGGTCAATAAAATACGCATCGGTTGGCTGAAATGATTTGGACATGTATAACGAATGAATACTCCGATCTGAAGAAGGTTATTACTCGGATGCATGACGCACTAGACAAAGACATCGATATCACAAACACGCCCAAGGAAAAATGGATGGCATGCATCTTATAGTCCATAATCACACGCTGTTCGCGAAAGACTCCGACTCCGATTTGAAGTAAAAACACTTATAAGAACATTAGCTATTAACCAATAGGTCACGAGATGATCAGCCGGTATGACTGTTGTTATTGCAAATAGCTTTCACGAATTCTAAAAATATTACACGATTTAGTCAGGCAGAAGAACTCATATGGCAATCCTCAACAATAACGACGTGACCATCACTACAAAAGTATTGTAAAACCAACACCAAATACTCTTTTCCAATATGACCCACCGTCGCGTCGGCCCCTAAATTTTCAAATTTCCGACGCCCTACAGCCGCTCATGTGCTATTTCAAATCTGAAAATGAAAATATCTAATGAACTCTTCCAGGTGCGTTATCGAGATATTTCTCACCACCCCGCAAAAACGTGTCATTATACTTAATTATTATGAGAAAATAAAAAATCGAAAAAATAAACACATGACCGTTGGACAACATAAATTTTTTAGAGGAGCGTCTTCAGTTATACCCTCCGCCTTATTTATAAGCGACATATATTTTCTTATTTATTTATTCCGTTATAATTTGGAATGGAAAATAAAATAGATGATTTGTAACTGAAAAAGTCTGGCCGAGGATCTCGATCCATATTTATCTGATAAAATATTTGCTACAGAGGAAATTTTCAAAATTCCAAAAAAAAAACGGAAAACGAAATTTTGTACTTCCGTCATCGGGCGCGGGTCTCGAAGCATCCACTCCAAGTCGCGTAAGTCGTAACGAATTAATTGCGTTGGACAATTAGGAGAACTGCAACGATTTTCTCGTTCCAAAGTGCTGATGCTGATGATGGCGGAGATGAAAAGGCTACGTGATCTTATACTTGTTTAGCATTTGAAAAATTGGACAGCGGACAAAAAAAAAAAGGCTGTTTTATTTTTTATGTGTATCATGTGCGTGTGTATGAAGAGTTTTCACTGAAATCGACGCCAACGACAACGATAACAACGACGACGACTACGACGACAACGACGACTACGACGGACGACATTGTGACATAAAAAGTTTAAAACGTTCCTCCGAACACCCACGCCTGACATATTGTTCCTTTTCGCTTTTTATACGCTTCATTTAAAAATAATCCGTTGCTTCTTCTTCGCTTAACCTGACAAACAACAATTTCGTATTTTATGCTATTTAAGTTTTCAACAAAAAAAATTACTTGTTGTTAATTTTTAAAAACAGTTTTTAAGAGATAGCTGAAGTTAAACAAAAAATCAATTTGATCATTTTGTTTATTTAATTTTGCTATTCCTAACGACCCAGAGATGAGATCGTCATATAATTAAAGACCTACATTGACGAAGTTTTTCAAAGCGGCAAAAAGTACGAAAAGTTTCAAGCAATCAAGGTGGCGTAAAACTAATCATCCAATTTTGTTTCTGATCTGCTTTTTTACTAAATAAAAAAAAGTGATTTTCAGTGATTGAACAATTTTTTCTGTTAAGTGGAAAAGATGATATCCGCCAAGTGGCTGCCGCCAGTGTTGATACACATTTGTGCCCATTTTATCACGTTTTCCATGACTTTCCGCAAGATTTCTGGTGATTGTCTGAGGCTTGTTGGAATAAATCCGCGACTTCAAATAGCCACAAAGAAAGAAGCCTGGGTTGGTTAAATCGGGCGATCTTGCTGGCCATGTCAAATCGCCAAAACGAGAGATTGCGCGACCAGAAAACGCTTCTTTCACTATATCTATTGTGGATCGTGCTGAGTGTGCGGTTGCACCGTGTTGTTGAAACCACATGGTCACCAAGCCCCGCTCATCCAATCCGGCAGTAAGAAGTCTTTATCATAGCCCCGTAGAGTTAGCCAGTATAGCCGATGGCGTCCTCAAAAAAATACGGCCCAATCACACCTCCCGCTTGAACGCCGCACCATACACCAGGCACTATTCCCTTTGGAATGAGATCCTTTATCCCTCACCAGATAAAGAGTATCAGACCAAAGGAAAAGGCGTGGTATGACTCGAGCTGTAAAGAGGCTGTCAGGTTGAGAGAAATGTTTTTTCTGTTTTGTAAGGCCAATCCGACAGAGGTAAACCGGAAAAAATTTAAGCGAGCCAGAAATGACTGCAACGCCTTTCTTAAGCGTGTGAAATTTCTATACGATCAAAAACTGAGGCAAAAAATGCTACAATGTCCCAAAGGTAGTAACAATTTTCGGTCGCTTGTCAAAAACATTAGAAATTCTGCCTCATCCTCCACCCCAACGCTCATTTACAATGACATTCCAGCTGTCAGCTCATTGGACAAGGCCAATCTGCTTGCTGCACATTTTGCAGCCAGCTCAACTCCTCCATATTGTGCATTGTCTCCGACTATACTTGAGTGCGTCGAATCTTCAATGGGACGAATCCATTTTCGCACTCGTGTTACTACACTTAAGATCTTAACATTCACAAATCCGCTAGTCCAGATGGTATATCTCCCCTTCTTCTGAAGAGGTGTTCTTCAACGCTAGCAAAACCACTGCGTAAGCTTTTCCATCCATCCTACCCTTTAGGACCCTTTCCGAGCAGATGGAAACCAGCATTTGTCCAGCCCGTCCCAAAAAATGCCGAATCTTCTTCTCTTTCCTCTTACAGACCCATTACACTTACGTCCCTTCTTTCCAAAGTCATGGAAACGCTGATAAATCGTCTGCTCATGAAATATCTCGAAACACGAAAACTGCTTAATGGCCGGCAGTACGGTTTTCGTAGCTCACATCTGGTCAGGTGCCCCCAAGACATCTTTGCGCCTACTAGATAGGATTCAGAACCGTACGATACAGCTTATAGGTGATGCTAATATTACCCAGTCGATTGACACCCTCGACCACCGACGTAATGTCTCCTGTGAGTGCTCGCCAGTGCTCGGCTGAAATTGGCAGAAGCATTCCGTCCCTTCTAATCCCTCACCGTAACACCTGTCACGCTATGAATGCTCATCAGTACACCCTGAAGCCCACTTTGGGACGTACCCTGAAATATCGGGATTCTTTTTTAAGCCGAACAACTCGCTTATGAAATGCCCTGCCTAGCTCTTTATTCCATAGTCATTATAACGTCCAAACATTCAAGACCAACGTACATCGGTACCTCTCTTTCTATCCTCCCTAATTTTCCATCGCCCGCGCTGTATGCAATCATTTCAAGGGTGCTAATAACCCCTTGATCGCGCGTCAATTATAAAAAAAAAAAAAAATACAATGGCTTGGAGTAGATGTAATGGCTCTTCGTGCATCACACGAATGCGATACTATCGCATTTTTGACGAATATTCTCTTATTCTCTTTGCGGGCTTCAAAAAACTGAGGCTTGTTGACATACACTCGTGACTTCAAAAGACCCATAAAAAGAAGTCTGGAACGGTTTAATCCGGCGATCTTGCCGGCCAGTGCAAATCGCGAAAACCTGAGATTAGGCGACCCGGAGATGCAACCCTCAGAATTTTGGTTCTGGCTCGTGCAGTATGCGCCGTTGCATTGGTTCATACTGTTGGAACCACATGTTCCCCATTCCCAATTCATCTAATTGAAAAAACAAAAAAGTCGTTAAGCATGCCTCTGTAGCGCTCGCTCCACAGTAATCGTTGGGCCCGCGGCGTTTTCGAAAGATTAAGGCCCGATGAGGCCTCCAGCGTAAACAGCACACAATGCAGTAACTTAAAACGGGTGTAATGGCTATTCGTGAGATATACACGGATTTTCGGTGTCCAAAAGCTACAATTCTGCTTATTCCCATATGTAGAAAGATGGTAATAGGGCTCGTCGCTCATGATGATTATGATAGATTTTGACGAAAAGTTGTCTCCATCGCGGTTGCGATTCAGGATAGCTTGGGCGTAGATTACAAGCGTTTGGTGTTAAACAGCCTACAGCTGAAGCGCCGCCTCCAAAATTCTCTGTAAAGATCGCTAATTGATACCCAATTGCGTGGCACGTCGTCTGGTCTAAAGTTCCTCTGCGACATCTTCAACCACAGCTGCTATATCTTCAGCAGAACGGCTGTTCTGGGGCCGGCTAGACCTGGCAGCATCTCGTGTTGTCCCATACTCTTCTAAGCAAGCGGGTAAAAGTCGTAGTGTTTGCCCAATTGGTGTCGGACGACCGGGAAATCTGCACCAAAATTCACGCTGCGTCAACACCACCGACGAATTACATGTTCCGCAAAAAAATCGTAGTAATTATTCTGCGTTCTTGAGGAGTAATGTGATTCATATCTTGTTAACGTTTATTTTGTATCTGTTTACTTCACAAATGTCAAAGGAGAATTGACATTTACAGCCACTGCAGCCATTTGCAAAAATAATAACATCTTCCGATAGGGTGATGACTTTTGCGCCACCTAGTTTAACTTTGGAATGGCTGGAAATTCGTCTATCACGGCTCCGATATTTTCTCTGATAATGACACCTCATCAGTAGTATTTGCAAAACACTATCTCATTTCAAGAAATACTATCGAGACATTAAAAAAAGAACGAATATTACAATTCTGTTTTATGACTATGAAAAACGGACATTAGGGAAGACGGATGTAGAGTTTGTTGGTCCTTTTGAACGCAAGGCTATTTGAGTGATATTTATAGTCATCCCGTTTACGTTCACGGTATTTTGGAGAGTTTAAGCAGCTAATTTAACAAGATGCACATTGATATCAACCTGGTCAGAAATGTGTCCAATTTTCTGGGTAGTCTAAGTCTTGGAAAGGGTGGGCCATCTGCTGGTATCTTTTTAAAACGGCTATAAAGGAAACACTGCTCTATATTTTTCAACGATTTTTTTTTATTAAGAAGAAAAAACCTTCCTACTACTTACAAAGTAACACTCCATTCAAATAAATGCCTTGGCTAGCTAGGCAGTAAACCATCCTGTTTCCACAATTTTTTGTGGCAAATAGCCCCTCTTGCTGAAGAAATAACTCGCCCTAGTTCAAACCCTCAAATTCTGTGCATAAAAATTCAGTTATAATGCCTCGAAAGTGCTTTCCATTGACTGCCAAGTATCATCTCTTGTCGTCTTAGAAAAAAAATGAGCCAATAACAGCGCAACTCCAAAAATTACGCCAAACACTCGAACGTTCAGGACGCATTGGCTTCAGAAGGCGATACAGAAAAGGGCCTTATCTAAAACGATAATTTTTTGGGCAAAATTTACAACGAAGCGAATGGACCTTGTAAGCGAATAATCCGAGAAATCTATGCGAAGTTCTCCCCACGCTAGTGCAGCTGATGTTCAGCTTCTAAGATCGTTGGCGTGTTGCATTATTCTTCATTGAGCTCACAGAACAAACACGGGAATATGTTCGGTTATATATCAGTAAACCAGTTTCAAAAACTTTCTTCACAAACTTGCGTACACCACCTGCAATCAGTGCATTGTTTATATCGAAATTTATTTTTAAAATTCGCATTGTTTCGGCAAGAAACATCCGCTTTGAAAGTAACTTTGCAATAATTCTCAACGTTGTTCAAAAGTATGTCGATCTATTTCGTACTGCTGAGATATACGAATAGATTGGCCCGCTTTTAAGAATGAATGGATATCAAGTCTCTGGATCAATGAAGAGTCTTATGTGGCTCGCACAACGGAAGCAAATCTCAATCAACTTGAAGTGTGCAAACGAAGGCGGTTGACCATCTGGTTGAGACCCAGGTTGACGTCACACAATAGCGCCACCTAACAAAAGTAGTTAGAACGACTTAACCCAAACGTTTTCGCTTTTATAGGTACTCGTAGACATCCTTATCAACCTTTTGAATATGATATGTCAGCTCCTAAAATGTGCCCTGTGACCACTGGCATCTCAAAAAAAGTTATTTCATCGAATTTCTAGTTTCTTAATAAATCTTTCCCGACTTTTGGGAAGCATCATTGTGGCAATCAGACAAGATACAGGTGGAATTTATGTATTCAATATCATAATTGGGGTATGAATTTCGATCGGATGACCTTCGCATCACAGCGAAATTTAAGAAATGTATTTTGTATAATTTCACTTACCGTTGGGATACGTGATTGTATAGGTAGAGATGTATTATTTATAAGAGCTCCACTCTATCTCAGGTAATCGTCAGACTTTTATGGTTCATAGACAGAGACTAGTAATCTTCTTCAATATATACCGTCAGATAGGTCAGAGGAACAAAGTTGTGACCAAAAGAAATTTAAATAAATGCTCCATGGCCTCAAAATATCCATCTTTCCCTCCCAAACCACGTTATCTATTGAGAAGTAAATATTTCCCTTGTATTTGTATGTAAATTTTCGGGTGCTTGCTTCCAAAGTAAGTGGAAATCTGCGCTTTTGTGTTTTCTTTATTGTCAGCAGGTTATTTATTTTTATACCATATTATTATTATTATTTTTTTTTTTTTGTTAAAGAAATAATTGTCACACAAAATTTATTTTCTAAGGCACGGCCTATTCTTTTTTTTTTTTTTTTTTGTAAAAAAGCATTTATTCCTCTGTTTATGTGGTTTTTTCAACTATTTTGTTATTGTCCGAATCCGAATATTCTTGAAAATTTTGCATTTTTTGTCAGGCATTCCTAAATGGATTCTATAAGATTTGCTTCCAATCAAATTTTGTCTTTTTCTTTTATTTTTTGTAAATATCTTAAGAGAAAGAATATGTGGTGACACTTTGTACATGTACAAGTGAGTGTCAACATGTATTTATATGTATCTATGTATGCATGATCGGTATGAAGAGAAGATTTTTGTTAAAAAAAAAATTATTTGGTAAAGTGGGAAAATAATTTAAGGAATAACATTTAGTTTTGGACTAGGTCTCATTAAGTTCGGTACACTCTTTCAAATCGATTCAGCTTTACTATCGATCTAAATAAAAATTTAAGAAAAGCAATTTTCAAAAAATAAAAAGGTTAGCGAGTTCATATTTCTTTTAAAATTAATATTTGTGTAAATTTATTTTCAAATTAATTCAAAGTGAAGTATAATGAAATAAAACTGAAAAATATATTTTAATTTATTTGTCAAATTTAAATAAATTCGTATCTGTTAGATATTAATTTCGAATGAAGGACAAAGTACAGAAATTTAGAAGTGAAAGCGGATAGATGAATATTTGTTTTTTTTTTTTTTTTTTTTTTTTTTGATTCAAATCCATATTTTAATCGTTTTGATATTTGTGACAGACGCATATTGTAGTTGGTAAAACGATTATTTGGCCAAAGTCCAATAGAATATCTTTTGATAAAAAATAAAATTCATATTAAGTCTGTCATCAGAAATAGTCTGGAATGAATTAGTGAAGTACAAGTAAAGAACGTACATCGAAGGGATTCTATTCGCGTAGGAGGCCGAATGTGTTCTAAGCATTTTTTATGGATGTAAAAATCTATTTTTTCATCTGATAATCATAAATATTTTGGAAAGTAATTTTTTTAAAACGCAAATTGAAGTTAGGAAGTCTGTCCTAAAAATAACTAAATGTAAAATTAAGTGAGAGTTAAGATATGTAAAACATTACACGTGTCTTAATGGTTCTTTTACACTTGTCACGGAAGCTACTAAGAGCTCAGAATGTTTTATTTATATTTTCTTAATTAATTTTCAACCTATTTCTATTTAATCATAAGATTATACATCCAGATTCATAATTTTCTAAATTTAATATAAGGCAATACAAAATAAAATTAAAATTTTATTTCGAAAGGCATAAATTCAAATTCGTTCTAAGCCATGTCATGAGAATTATTTTAAAAATCTGCAATTCGATTTGTGGTCTCAGTTTTTAATTATATATTTTGTTTTAAGACTTTTCGTAGATTTTACTTATATCTAAATTTATATTCATTTTCCAAAGCTTTATTTTGAATCAGGTTAACTGTATGAATTTCTGATATTTTTGGATTTCGTTCCAATTACTTCATCTTACACTTTTTCTTCGAAACGAGTCTGGATATTGAACGTCTATTGGCCTTTGAACTAGATATTCCGACCAACTTCGTTAAACATAGCAAAATCTGTAACTTTTCTTCACTTGAAGTTCTACATCTGTCGGTATCTTAATCTGAAAACTTACACAAATGCATGTTCTTCATATGAGATCAGGATTAACCACATCCGCGGAAATTCGAAGCATTTTATACACGGTGGCGTGCGTGCAGTGCATCTTTAAAGCTAGACGAAGATCTTTCATGTAGATGTAACAAACCCTTCACTTGACCGGCATTCTCAACAAAAAGAGTTTCGTAAGATTTAAGCTACCCGGGTTTAATACTACGTTCGATATCGTCTTGGAGGGTTACGACAGAGCCTTCGTATTTAAATCATTCGCACTTTGCAATTCAGCCAGTTGAAGATATTTGCTCTTGGCTTAGTTCATAACCCGTTATTCTTGTCCATCTGTTAACAATTTCTTGAAGTGTATACCGTTACTCCTTTTTTAGAGAAGACATTCCAGCTTCATTAATATGTACACGACTTAATATGTGATACTTCCACGACTTTTATAAACAATAGACTTTGTATATAGCCTTAGTGAATTCCTTCTACAATTTTGGACTCTCCAGTTATTTTTGCTATAGATTTACCTTCGTTTCTTCCTCGTTAATATTGCATATTATTCTTATACACATCTCAAGTAACTGTGTTCCTTAAGAACCTAGCGCTGTGTGTAAAAGATCTCTGGAAACTCTATGGAACCCTTTTCGAAATCGATGAAGGCGATTTACGGATTTCTTGAACCATAACATCAATTTTGAATAATACCATATGTTGACCTGCATCCAACAAATACCCTTTAACTATGTGCGACATAAGTTTTAACGATTAGTGGTTTTTGCAGTTTCTCATGTCCCCTTATTCACTTGTTTAGCCAACAATAGACTCTGGTCATTTTATTGATCAAAATCGTAATCTTTCTTTTCACTGACCAGACTTGGAAGAATGATTTCTTCATTAAGTAAGGCGCTGAAGTATGAAATCTTTCCATCTCTTGTTGCCAATTTCTGTGGTCCTCGATAGCAGATCTTCTTGCTCATCTTCGGCCATTGAATTTCTTCGGAGGGTTTTTTTCGTATTGCTCACAAACTTGGTCGACTCGGCTACATATTCTCCAAACTTGTGCAAGAGTGCAAGAGTACTGTTTCTAAATGCACATTCTAGGAGTAATTTGGTTCATGCTGAACCGACACCTGTACCTTCCTAGTACCTGCTTACCTATAATCTGAAAATTATGAGATCCTTTACTCGGACTTAAGACATTTAATTTTTCTATTGCTCTTCATCTCTTTAGAGGTTAAAAGGCTACATCTTTTAATTCCCCTTACAACGCATCCAGTCTTGCAACTTTCGTTTGTAGTCTAACTTGAGATACACTTCATCGGTTTGTACTCAGTCCATGCCTAACAGGCCATCCCTTTATTCTTTCCCGCCCTTTTCGACTCATCGTTTCACCAATTCGTTATTTTTATTTTTCAAAGAGAGTATAGTTAGGTGTCCAATGCTGTAGTATACGAGTATAATCTAGCCCAGCTTTAACTTAATAGACAAGGTAAATATAGTAGCATAGTTTAGCCGTGTCATTTTCTAATAGCGTTTCCTTAATGGCAGTTTACATACGAGTATTCTCGGTTTGAAATGTGTCCTTCTTAATCTACGCGGATCGAAAGAATGTCCTCGTTTGATGTTCTATGTAAGTACTCATTAGAGTTGTGGAAAAGAGTTTCCTTTTCTGATTATTAAATACCTAGCAGCGCGGCGGTGTGTACTAGGTGCTATGAATCTTTCTAGTCAATCAATTCCGTCTCAATCATTTTTGACGCACCCATTTTTTAATTTTCATTTAAGAAAAACACATATTTTCCATTTCTCTATAATTTTTCATAAAAATGTTTTTCACTAATAAAAGTTTTTTTTTTCTAAAAAGCAATTACTCGATGCGCAATACGAGTAAGGTGGGTGTGGCATTTTTTCAGATGACGCTTTAACTCTTAGCATAGAAATACAATTTTAAAAAAAGAATTTAAATAACAAACATATTTGATTGACGTATGCACGTTTCGGATGTTAAAAAGGTGAACTTTCCTTCTTTATTTTTACAAAAAAATTTTACTTCTTTGTGATGAAATTTTATTCTATTTATGAGTTAAAAAAAGAACTTTATTTTTGTTTATTCCGATTTTTGGAATTTGAATATTGCGTATGTACTAGTACTCGTTACTCGCAGGATCAATAATTGTTTTGACTTGCCTTTCTTGTTTTTGATGTTGCTAACCAAACATACGGTTTTAGTTTTTTGCGATGCGTTTTGTTTGTAGTTTAAAGAATCTACCGGTCGGAGTTTTTATATTTTCTACGTTCACTTTCATCATCTGACAAGATTGATTGAATTCGCTCATTCAGGGCCATACTTTCCGATCTTATATTTAAATAAAAAACATTTATGACTTAGATTTCGATCAAGTTTTTACTTCAATAGCGTACATTGTTTAGGTCTTGCCATTATGAATGGAATATAACATCATTCAAATGTCCTTCACGGGAGTACTTACCGATCTTGATTCTGGCAAGATTATTTTCGATGACTTTTCGACATATATCTGGCGTCAAGAATTTGCGAATTGTGTGAACAATCTTCAGAAAGAATTTCAACGGCGACAAATCAGACGATCTTGGTGACCAATTCAACAAAACGCGACAAAACTAATCTAGGGAATTTTTCTTGCAATAAAGCCCAAACGGGTCATGTTGTGTGAGATGTGGTATAGTCTTGTTGAAACCACTTATCTACCACATCCATGTCTTCTATTTGAGTCAAAAAACAATCGGTTAACATTTGGCTATAGCGATGAGACTATAACTTTTACACCTTCCACATTTTCGAAAAAAATATGAACCCATGAAACCACCAAACCTAATTGGACACCGTACAACGACTTTTTGACGCAATGATCCTTCGCAGTTACATGTAGATTTTCACATGTATCCACCGAGTGAAAAATTACCCTCATCGCTGAAGAAAATGTTGTGTCAATTTTCACATCCAAACGCTTACTTTCAAGCCCCTAATCAACATATGTTCTACACATTTCCTAGTCAGCTGGCTTCAATTCTTTATAACGGTGTAAATGCAAATCCAAATGCAAAATACGCCATAATGTGCAGTAAAACAAGCCAAATGTTGTGCTCGCCTTGAAACCGATAGATTTAAATCTTCTTCAATACTTTCACTGACGCAGCCATTTTTTCTGTAAAGCGTGCATTTCGATGATTAATAGTAACAGAGCCAGTGTCTTTGAATTTACCTATAGTACGCGCAGATAGACAATGTCGACCAAAATTCGTAGTAAGTTTTCACAATTTTAACACGTTCAGCGATTGTTAAGTGATTTGTCTAGTAAAATGGCAAACCTTAAACTAAACATATAGAGTCTCGGATGACAGCTCGGTCTGACGTATGTAATTGAAGCAGGGATGTCAAATCCCGACCACGAATTGGGAGACCCTATATGAGTATTACTCGGATTCAAACCATTTCTTTACTTTGATCAGATTTTAGATTACATACTTGTACTCGTATGATAGAATTTTTGAAAGTTCTGCTAAATTTCTTAATCAGCACGAAAGTAGAGTGATTGGAAAGTGCTATTTTTCTTTTTATTCTTCTGCGGTAAAGTCCTCTGATTACACGATTACGGGTACAGATCTTTTATAATCGTGTCTCTAATGTCCGTCTTTGGCCGATAATGAGGTCTTCATCGATTTTCATCCATCTCCCCACTTTGAAGCGTTGTTGTCCACTAGCTCGATGTATTTAATTCCATATAGTCGCGAAGTGTCTCAGATCTTCACACTTAACCTACTAGTATATGCTGGTTGTTACTGTTTGTAAGTTCGCTTTTTTTTCTCATACAGAATAAGAATTGTCGCCAGATCCTCGTCGTAATTTAATCTCCAGTTCTGCTCTCTTCAATTCATCCAGAATTAAAACCAATTGTCGGCACTTTGGGTTGGACGTATCGCGTTTTTGTACGATTTTCGTTCAAAACTCGAGATAGCATTCGACCAGTCAAACCACAGCATCAAAAGTAGACGTAGGTTTACATCTAGCAAGTGAAACCGCTTCAAGTTTGTATGTTTTTTACTCATTCAATACCACTTCTCTTTCTTGCCATATTCCGACAACGTTTCTCTCAAACCGTGATTCTCAAGTGACATCCAAATTTCTGCTTGGCATTTGTCCACGAGACAACTCATAAAGCGACATCTCATCTCCAGGGGATTGATCCAATTTTCCAGCGTAATTCAGTCAAAACTTGCCTTCTGCGTGCCACCTTTTCTTTGTATTTATAATTTACACTGCTAAAGCTTACATTTTTGTTGCCGGTTGTTGGTCCTATTTCATTCTTTACTACTGAAGTCAAGAGAAGTATTAATATTCCAATGCTTTGGGCTTTTTTTGTCCAATCGTTTGACAATTGTTCGTCATCGTAAGGTGTGGACTTTATTTTCATTGCTCGCCCACTAGCGTATACGAAACTACAGGTCTCCAAGTGTATTGACATGCTAATCACAAGTATCTCTAAGGGCTATGCTAATGTTGACCATATACAAACATGTACTATACTGCATTGTATCAAAAACCAAGCCTATAACCGCAGCACCATTTATCATACACAATATGGCCGATAGTATAATGTTGCGGCAAACTTTCTCCTGATCAAATATTTCAACTGGAACTATGGTACTTATCCTTTCAAGTTCTCAAATTGGCTTTATATTCAAAGCAATAAGCTAACATGGGATTGAGGAAAGATTGACAATGTACAAAGGCCAAATTAAAGGATGATTCCGGTTTAATCTACTCGTACCATAGATCAAGATCATCATAGGAATTTTGACTGACATTTCGAAATTGTGCCTGTGAAAATGATATTTCACTTAGATTTTAAGATTTGGCATTGTCCGATTACAGAGATGCCATTCTGTGAACTATGTTATACTAAACGCTAAATTTCCTTCATTTCCAACATTGTCGTTGGAGTTATGAAGTATAATTCTGACGTCAAACAACAAAAGTTGGTCAAAATTGTGAAACTGAAATTTTCACCAGTTCTGGGTGCCTTTTAAAACACTATTGTAATAATTTTCTCATACACCCAAGACTAAATACAATACCATCGAAATACTATATTTAAATTGAACATTTGTTCATTTTTTTAAGAATAAAAGAAATTTATTTTTCATAACATCAGACATTAACATCAAACTTGAAATGTCACAAATGTGTTTTTGTTTGTTTTTTTTAAAAAATTTTCAGCAGTACTGAAATACTTGCCCTAATTTTTCTTAATTGCTCAAACTTGAAAATAGATATTTCAGCAGACCAAATGATTTTTTTAAACTCTTTTAGAATGTCTTGTATTATATTTTTATGTTTTTTTTATTTTTGTTTATTTTTTGTTTTTTAGTAACAACATGAGTGAAGTAAAGAGCTTATTGACAACTTTCATTATTTTGACTGGACTTTTGGTGTTCCTCTATTCGATTTATGCTACATTCAGTTAAATTAAATAAGATGCAATCATTTTTTTTATACATACACACACATATATAATCGTTTAGGATAAGGATAAAACTATTTAATGTGAGTATTGACAATTTTTTTTTATTGTAACTTAATTTTAAAGTTTAAAAGTTTGAAGAAATAGAATAATATGAGAAATAAGGACACCATACAAGAAGAACTATAATACTTATACATACCTTTATTAATAACAATTCTTTTATTGTTATTTGTGTTGGAGATTTCTACATGCAACGTTCAACTAACAATTCCTTTCAAACGTACTGAATTTGTATCCCGATCAGTAAAAAGAGTCTGCCTGTAAGGCTAGGACTGCTTTTTTCGCCGGCTTATTTCTTCACAATATAGCATACTACTACTACTACTAAATATACAATTTTTTTTTTTGAAAAATCTCGTAGTTACACGGATAAATTTACCTCCTTTTCCACTTTAAAGTGCTGAACTGGTTTCTTTATGAAAGTCTAACTTGACACAAGTTCTAGTGGACTTGAAATTTGCTCCTTCGAGGATAGACAATCTTAGAGATACAAGCAGCTATAGGTTCTGAAAGTCGCTGGCAGTCAACGATAATAGACACTGTCTGAGTTGCTCAGTACATAGACTTGCTTAAGTCCGTACTATCTAAACGTACAACCTGAAGTAAGTTCCAACTGATTAAAGACTTCTTCTGACTATGCGCTCCGACTACAGTATTGATTAAGTTCGACGACCTCCAAGCGCGGACTATTAATGTCCTTTAAAACCTTTTTAGTTTAAAGGATTTAAATTTGCAAACGGCTTTACGTAATTTGTTCATCTGATTTAAGTTTAGAAGAGCAACACTAATCTTTCGGTTTCGATTCAATAGCCATGGACTCAACAACAACGGCTTGTTGATATCCTTTCATAAAAGCAATATCTTCAAATCATTTGTTGCCTTCCAAGTTTTGCCCAATACTTTTAAGAATGATTTTGAAAAAAGCACCTGGCAACTTCCCTCGCTAAGTATCTTTTTGACATTAAAGGTTAACTCATTATCAAATTATACAAGGCATCGAATTAACAAATTATATAAACAAGCATGTTTGGAACGGATGCCAAACCTCATTATGTGTCATTATAAGGACCTTATCTGTGATAAAAGTTCACACGTTGTTCCCCATGAACACTCACGTTGATGTCTGATTAATAACATAACTGACTAACTGGATTTAATGCATGTTCCCACAGATAGAACACTGCAGACGATCTAAAAGAGGTTCATACCTTTTGTATTCTATTTCAGGGAAGACTCGCATAACTGCGAATCAATATCTGGTGAGCAGAATCGAAATCACGATCGACAGGAGAGTTCATGCCAGCTCTATCGACATTAAGAGTGATTTCGACAATTACAAGTTGACGCCATGTGCAATCGCCCAGAGAATATTGTACCTTCAAGACGATGATACCAGCTTCGATTCTCACTCGATGACCGAAAACAAGCGGCGTTTGGTATGGTAAATACTGAGATTATCTACAGAGCAGATCAGAATGGAGATGTAGATGCTTCAAAATGCAGTACTGGAACCGCTCTAAACCCCTCTGTCTATCCATAACTACAATGATGGTTCCGAACATCTTCCGATGTGGGGCGCCGATGTTCATTTCCAGCAATCTAGGCCTTGAACCACACGAAACACATTTATTTCCAAAAGACCAAGGGCCTTCTGATTTCTTTTTGATAAAGTCCATGCCTCTGCGCCAGAGCAAAAAAGATCGATAAGGTGATCAATGTTGAATTGAATCCTTTGTTGTCCGAGAATAGGTTCTGCTACCGAATTGCAAGAGTTAATCTAGAGTGATTTCGTTGTTTATATAAAATGCGGAGCCTAGCTAGATACAGTCCGAAGTGTATTTGTCCAAATTGGCGTTGTTTTGTGTCCTTTCGGGATCCCAGCATGTAAAGGGTTTTCCAATAAGGACTTGACAACTTTTTTTTTAAATAAAACTCAAATCATTTGAGATATTTCAAAAACTTTATTATCGGCTTGAAGTACAATCAAAACATTTATGAATGGAACTCGACTTCGTTTATATCGCCACCGCGGGCACGTTTACACCCAATTTTCAATGACTCGGCCACACATTTCGGCCGAAACGGCCGCTATTTCGCGTTCAATGTTGGCTCTGAGCTCTTCCAACGTCGTCGAGTTGTTGGCATAAACCAATGACTTAACGTAGCCCCACAGAAAATAGTCAAGCGGCGTCAAATCGCACGAACGAAGCGGCCAATCGACTGGCCGATTTCTTGAGATAACACGCTCACCATATTTACTCTTCAAAAAATCGATTATAACGTGTGCTGTGTGGCTTGTGGCACCATCCTGTTGAAATCACATGTCGTCCAAGTCCATATCTTCCGATTCGAGCCAAAAATACGCCATAATGTGGTCTGATCGATGCCCAATTCTTGAGAACGCCGTGGAATTGACTGATTTGGATCTTTTGCTACGGACGCCTGAACGGCAGCGATATTTTCGACACCTCGATCAACCCGTTGTCTCACTGATACGGCAGCATCACACAACGAATATGTAGACTCAAACTTGTTATTGCCTGTCTACTAGGGCGAGAATTACGAACGAAAATTGGAGTTAACGCTCTTAAAGGTGCAGTCCATGACTCCAAATTTCGGTAGAAAATTTTTATAATTTGCAGACGTTGCTCGTTCGTGTACTTTACCATGATGAAAATGTTGAGTTTACTGAATAAATTGACAGTGACAGTTTGATGATTATTGAAAGAATGCATTCACAAATTAAATTCAAAGTTGTCAAGTCCATATTGGAAAACCCGATACATATTTGTTTGCTCGTCTACCGCTGGAATTAACATCAATATTTGGAAGTGCTTTGCTGTGTTCAATCTATATCTTTCGCATAGGCAACCATTGCTTGCATGAAATTCCATAAAATTTTGACTCTGGCGTTAGCTTACTAGTTTCTCAAAATAATCGAACGTTGCAGAAAATCTGGCCGAAGGTGGACTTTTCAGTCTAATAGCCCCATTAAAAAGGCGTTTAATCGATTACAAAATATGGCGAAATGTATCTTATAGAGAAGATGCTGCGAAAGTGATGCCTCTTTTGTTGGCGCACACTAAAGGGTCTCCATTCTTCAGAATGTGGCATAAAATGCCGAGCTTTGATTCATATCCCAAAATACTTAAGAATTGCGCTTCACATAATCAACACATACCATCTTGAACAGCCCACACGTAGCCTGTTAGTGCTGATAACCTTGTTTGGATATCGCTATCTTTAAAAGTGTACAGAAATAGCTCATTTACATCCTTAGAAACTGCGAATCTATCACTAGCTTTCTTTTTCGTTCTTGGAAGCTTCCATTCTTATGTATATTCTTCACCTGGGATCTTCTTTTGCTTTCTGGTAAATATTTCGAACTTCTTTCCTGCAAAATAACGTCCCCCTTGGACTCTGCTTTCTTCTTTTTGAGAAGTCGGTCAAACTTAGAATCTCTAACGCCTTTCTGACAACTTTACCACTAGGTAAAGGCTTCAAATTGCAACCTTCCAGCATATAACTCACAGTAATTCCCCTCATAGCAGCATTAATAATATTTGCATTCACGCCTTGACCACGATCAATATTGACATCTAGGAAATGTCGAAAGACCAGAATACTAGAAGCGCGTCGTGCAGCAATCACAATTTAATTAATCTAGTGTTGGCAGTAGATAGATCAGGAGACCTTACGAATGTCAAGATTCGTGAACGTCTCGCCTGCAACCATGACATTTAGCACCGAAAGCAGTCGATATTTTATTTAAAAAGGGGACAAAATCTAAATTTACTAAATAGCCATGTCGCATCTCTACACATACAAAAGGAGATATGAGGCAACCAAAGTCTTAAATAGCATCTGTCGCATATTTTGTTTGAAAACTAATCGTAGCCTGTCTAAATTCCAATAAAAATAAAATATCATCTCCTCTTTCTAATATAAAAAAAATATTTGTTTTATTCTTTTTTGAAATGTTTCGTTCTGTTATTTTTTAAATATTTTTTTCGAACATAATTTCTATTTCGCATTATTTATATTGGTCAGTAGAACGTCATGAGTTCATTTCCAAATACGCATATTTTATTCTAAACAACAATATTTGTGGTAAACAATTGTTGTAGAATGCATTTGAGGTAAACATAAAATTTTTTCACGATCACGCCCATATTTCTGAGGTCACACAAAGGTCATGAAAACTTAAGCAGCTCATAAATTGAGAGGCACATTTTATCATTCATCTTGGCTAATAGGCAATATAGTTTTTGATTTAAGTAATCATCAAGAATTTTATTAAATTTAAATGTATACACAGTCTTTTTATAAATTAAAAATTCAGAAACTATTTTGTTGACATAAATCTTTTCCAAAAATCTATACATTCTCTACTTCAAATGAAAAGAATTAAAAAGCGAAAAACAAAGAGCTAATATTTACAATGCCAGTTATGATTAATGTTACCAATTCTATTTTTATCCTGGAGCACCCCGAATTTTTTTTCTCTAAACTAAAATCTTTTTTAATCCACTGAAGAAAAAACTAGCAACGACCGATTATAATCGGTCAAAAACAAATATACAAAGACAACAAAAATAAATTTCGGATACATTTTCGGTAATAACAAAAAAAAATCAAAAACAGAATCCAAAATCCACTCAACAGAAAAGAAAAGAATTTTCAAAACCAATTGAAAACAGAGATGAAAACTCAAAAACGTCTGCCTTGAGATTTGCCTGCATGGAATGGAGAACTCATCCAAAATTAAATTTCGAAAAAAAAAAACACAAATTCACTCCAATACCTATGGTATAGTCTGTATACTGTATAGAGGGTGAAAGTATACGGAAACAACAAAAAGAACAACATACAACGGAGAAAAAACATCTTTTGATATCAGAGAAATTGGGGAGAATAATTTTGTGGAATCACGTCCCAGTTATTTGCAAGCGTTCGGTTGGAATAGTATCTCTGATCTGCAGTATCGGAATACAAAACTTGTAACGGTCTTCAAAGGCTATCTCAAATTCACTAGATTTCTCGTTCGGTTTGGTTTTTTTTTACAAATCAACAGTGTGTGTGTTTAATTTAACTCAAAACAACAACTAAAAAACAAAAAACCGTCACCATGAATGAAATGAGAAGTTTAATGACCACCTTCATCATCCTGGTGTTCCTTTTGGGATTGTTATACGCCTTCTACACAACACTTTCTTAAATTTCCAATTATTATTTGATTTTCTTTTTTTTTTATACATTTTTTTTAAATTTCATTTTAAAACTAAACACGATATAATTTTAAAGAATATATACAAAATATTCCAACATATTTAATCATGTATTAATAATAAGCAGGATGTAACTAACGACATCCTTATCAATTTCATCTCATTAAACTAAAGGTGAGTAAGATTGGAAAATATTTGAAAAGCCACTCCAAAATAGAACTATTTTGATAAATATAACAAATTTCGTATTTCCTTAAAATTTAAAAATAAATATGAATAAGCAGAATTTCAAATGTGGACATACATGAATGGTTGCTAATGGCTCGGAACCTTTATGTGGAATTGTGACCAATTTCACAAATTTGTTCTTCCGTTTGGGCATGTATTTTTGGAACACACAAATCGAATTTTAACCAAATGACTAAGAATAATGTCAAGGGGTGTCATTAATAATGATCAAATAATTGAGACCAGACAGACTAAAAATTGTATAGATCCGCATATATACTCGTATATAAATTTTAAGGCATAGGTGAAGAAAAATTGACTGTTCCTAAGTTATCTATGTATTTGAAGAAAAATTCAAAAAGAAAGTCTCTCCAAAAATCTCCCACCATATAAGCTCATTATGAATCAGAAAAAATCGCAAATATCGTCCAATTTTCGAATCAAGAACATTCCTTTTCACAAATTGTGTTTAATCGAGTCAATTTGAAAAGTGTCACTCTCATAAATTGAAAGAAAAACAAGATAGCTGTCAAACTAATTGAGATACATTCAACAGAAACACCTCAAAATGAGCTATCTTCTTTCGCTCTGTTAAAAATGTTGGCCTCCCGATATTTTACGTTACGTAACTCTTTCTAACATATTGGGATGATATGTTATCTAAGAAATTAGATAAAGTATTATTCATCTCATTTTAAAAATATACATACCATATTAAGTACGAGTATCTTTATTAATCCGTTTTTCGTTGCTGAATTTATAGGCCTTAAATTCTCTTACTTTTGAATGGTATCTTCGGTTTTAAGTATTTTATGTCCTGCTTCTTTTACATAATTTCCTTATTTCCATGATAACCCTTTTTTTCGATGCTTTTTTTCAATTGATTATTTCAGACTTTATTTTTAACGAGCAATTTTAAATCATATCCTGTCGGTTAAATTTTTGACCACTTTTTCGAATACTTGGGCCCATATATTCCCAATAGCTCGGTCATTACTGGTTGTTTCAAAAAAACAAACGATTTTACGTCTCTTCCAGAAAATAATCGAGTGTCGTTAGATCGCAAATTTACGATTTCCAATTTCATATAAACCAATGATGTTACTGGCAGTGGGAGACGTAATCCTATACAGTGGTAACGATGTCATATAGTAGATTGAAAACATTCTTCTGTATCTGTGACAATCTTCAAACGCATAGATTCCGAATATTCCTTCGCACTCCATTTTTGTCGGAATAACTACTTGCACATTATGAGAACACTATTTTTCTATAAATTTCAAGATCACCTTACAATTGGTTTTGAATTCCTACTGCGAAGATCAGAAGCATCCCATCCTCGTTCAATACTTGCGCCAATTGAGTCTTTTGAGAGATAAGGTCAAGATCTCTTCAATCCATTCGAGTCATACATTACACTAGCCGTAATTGAGGGAATATTTTCTTCAGAATGTATTGGTGTCATTCTTTTTGTGGGCTATTTTAGGCCCATGAAATCGGCGAAGTGCTCAATTAAAAACACTGATTTCGGAAATAATATTCTGCGATTATTTCGAAAATCCATCTCAAATAAATTAAACGGGAATTTTTTGTTTCATTGAAACTTTAAAATATGATAGTTTGTTTGACAGTTATCCCTTGAAATCCAGCGCCTCATCGACAAACACTCTTCAAAATTCTGACAAATTTATTTTGTTTAACGTTTGGTAAGCAGCGAATAGAAATACTTTTTCGAGACATATTTTTGCTACTTACTACTTATTGTCATTGTTTTTATTTTTGTAGATTCAAAGCAACATTGCTCCTTAATTTAAGCAAAAAATTATAGAAACATACTCCAGCTGTAGCTACGGTAAGATAAAGTTTGACCTCTCCAAAATGCTTGTACGGGTCATCCATTGTGTGCTTCAAAAATTAAATTTAAATAAAATATCTTGATGGCCAGTAAACATCACCAAAACAGTTCACATAACTCGTGGAGGAAATTTTTGTTTGCAATAAAGCCAAAAAGGGTCGGGTTGTGGGAGATGTGGAACCGTATTGTTAAAAACTCATGTTTTTCACATCCATATCTTCTTAGACTTAAGGCCAAACAACTCGGTTCACATTTGGCTATTGCGATGAGGAGTATGGACCAATGACACCACCAGATTAAATTGCACGCTATGCAGTGAATTTTTGTGGATGCAATAGTCTTTCGACAGCTTCATGTGGATGTTCACTTCAAAATAAGAGTATGTGACAATTTTGTCTATTAAAATATCCACCGAATGAAGGTGGGACCGCTGAGTTCATCTTAATGCTGACCTCCAAGCAAGTATGTTCAACGCATTCCGTGATGAGCTGGATTTAATTCTTAAGTGAGTTGAATCTTATACTCGTAAGAGTGTAGATGCGACTCCAAATGAAAAAGTCGCCATAATGGATCTTCTGCAAGACTTTCTCTAACGGCAGCCATATTTTCTGTATACCGTTCATTTCGCTGATTGAAACACTGAGGTATCTGTAATATAACATCGGATGACAGTTCGGTCTTGCGTTACTGTTACTGAAACAGGGATGTCATATCCGGCCCACGAATTCGTTGTAATGTAAAAACTTTGCATCGAACTAACAATATCAGAAAGTGTAAGTTTGCGAAGTGAATTTGAAATTGAATTTCTGAAACTCAATATCTCTAAAGGCTTCTACGAAAAGTTGTCATTTCTTAGCTTCATCAAACTGCCTGTGGTCTTTTTTGCTAAGTGACAGAGAGAGAGAGAGAAAGAGAGAGAGAGAGAGAGAGTATGTTAAAGAATTTTTAGGGACGTCGAAAAATATTTATCACCAGCTGAGATGATCAGTGTTTCAACGAACTTCTAGTTCTTAACAAATACTCATTTTAGGTGTATTAAGCAAACATGACATGAGACCACCACTATCAGAAGAGTTTACGAATGAGCTTTTAACTTACATTAGCCGAGCGAATGCTTGGAAGCACCAAGTTGATTGTCTTTTTGTCATTATGTCTTAAATAAAGACAATATATTTATATACAATATTTCAAATTTGACGAATTGTGAACGCAATTTTAACTACCTAGTTGACAACTGTCAAGTATTACAGTTCGATTTATAAGGCATTGTGAAATAAAACCTGATTTTATGTCTTTTGCAAGCATTTAAAAGCTTTGTTCAGTGAGGTTGTTCCAAACTGTTCGGAAAGAAAAATACAAGCGTTTCTGTTCAGTGAGAAAAATTCCTGTCCGAATCTGTTCTCCTTTGTGTTCAGTGAGGTTGTTCCAATCTGTTCGGAACAGAAAATCTTGCACCTACTCTCGAAGTAGAACACAATTGTGAAAAGTGTCAAAATTAAATTGTATTATTTGTTGGCGGTTATTTGCAAAATCAAGTGAAATTTTAAATTTCAAGTGGATTAACTTTTGACAACTCTTATATGGGCTGTACTTTTCTGTTCTCATTTGATTTGACGTTTTTCACAAATTTGTGCGGTTCTGTTCTAGTTTTTCCTCACTGAACAAAGCTAAACTGAGCTCATTTTGAGAAGAAATCGCTACGTAGTTTTTTTTTTTTCAAAGAAAAAAGAAAACATTTGAAAATAAACTAAGAAACAGACCCTTTTTAGTTGCATATTTGGGTAACATTTGAGAGATATTTCGTGAAAAAAAATTTGTCAAAATGTCTCGAATTTCAACAGCTTCGCAGTAGTGTCAGGAAATGACATCACTGACTAATGAGCGACCAAATGGAACTCGAACAAAGCCTTAGAAGTATATAAATTACAATTTCGAATACTCAAATGTAATTCAATATTGACGTTTGATAAGCTGATCAAGTTTTCAACCAGAATTGAAGAGTATTTGAACACCCGACCATTGGTTCATGAATCACACGAGATGAATACTAGACTTGCACCGAAGAAGTAGGTCACTTCATGCAATCATTCCTGATAATGATTAAAGCAAAGTCTAAATTGGGCTATTCAAAACCAAATAAAGCCCATTATTCTTGTGCTTTTACTACTCGTAGTCCGGATTAACTTCCCTTGTCTCAAATGATAGTATCACTTATTTGTATTTCTAAAGACTTACTTATGGTTGATCTGCCCTCTCGATCATTTGGAATCAAGTATGAGCTATATGGTCAGATATGGCACAAAGCCACATCTCATTATTTCCCTGGTGAAACCACAAATGGCTAGCATTAGAAAACGCTTGAGCGTGTATCATCTGTTGTTACCTACTATTTGTTAATAAAAATTGCGGTCTTGGTTCGCAGTTTCCTGGGACGTCCGAGTGTCTCGGAATCCAGCAGAGTCTGATTCTGTTCTTTTCTGTTCTGAGAAGTTGGCGCAGACTTTACCGCCCACAATTTAACGTCGTTAAAGCGGAAGTGAACGCAAATCCCCGTTTTGGAGAAAAGCAAATCCAGAACAGAAACACCGTTTAGTTCGGTCTTTATGTAAATGAACGTTACACTGAATAGCGAACGTTGTCTGAAAAGGGTTAAATATCATTTTCCCGAAATTTTAGACGGCATTGCTCTGGAAGAAATGTAGTTCCACCAGTATAGTGCTAAATGTCATTCTGCCCGTGACTTAGGGTAACTCGTTTCAATCAAGGTTAAGGAACAAGTTAATTGGTCGCCGAGATTCTGCGACTTGACGCAACTCGATTACTTCCTGTGGAGCTGTGTTATGTAGGTTTTAAGGAAGCACACATTTTATTAAAATAAACATCAAGGATATTTAATTTCGACCAGCTGTCAAGACGACAAATATTAAGGTAGACCAAAGGATTGTTGTATTTAGAAGTCATCGTCTTTGCCTGTTTCATGGCATCTTTGAACACAGAAGTGCTAACATTGACTACGAGTTGTCTGAATTTGTATGTTTCCGAAAACTGTACGTACCAGGCTATGATGAAGTCAGTTTTATTAAGGAATAAGTCGGTTTATTGGGAGAATACTCCATGAAACTTGAGATAGACTAGCTTGTCCCACATTTAACTCCTTCTATAGCTGAGTGTCTCTCGGACAGAGGGCGAAGGTAATGGACAACAATAGTCCAAAGATAGCAAATGAGGCCGATTTCTTTAGAAGAACTTGGTAAGAGCTTCTCTACGCTCCTATGAATGCGAACAAATGTACATTAAACAATTAATACAATCCACAAATTAAATTGTTTTTTTTCGCAACTGCAAGGCGTGCAATATAAATGTTTGCATAAACTTACTACAAGTTGAATAGATTTAAAAACAAAAATATTTTCTTAGAACAGTTCACATGATATTCAAAATACCAGAACGTACTTTCTCTTCTTCTTTATACGATGTGTTTATTGAGGATCTATTGTAAAATATTTTGACTTAAATGTACTCGTATCAATCAGTCAATCAAATGTAAATCACTTCTACGTTAAATAAATAGGGGATCATGGATACGTTCAATCAAAACGACATGACTGAAGGTTTTATAGAATTTTTATGAGATTTCGAACTTTGCTTTATTTCTAAATGTGATACAATAATTTCAATCTGTTAAGTCATATCCAACCACACTGTTTGTTTTTTTTATATCGTTGTAAATTGCGCAAACGTTTTGTTTCTTTCTCATAAAACCCAATTACAATACAAGTACATACTGGTATATCACATGTGAAAATGTTAATTAAGTTCTCTTTACGAGTGCTATACAAAAAAATAAGAAAATATATAAAATCCTAGTCGTATACGTAACATTTTGTTGTTTACTTTTTAATTCCAAACAATTCGTCGGACTTTTTCTTATTTTTACCACGCATACACACCTTCATCCATAAAGAGCCGGTGTGGATACAAAATTTGTATTTTCCTACAAAAACAAAACAAAAAAAGAAACATTTTTTGGATAAAGTAATTTTATCGAAATCGAAAGAGCTATAGATACGAGTATACACCTCGATGTTATTTTTGAAAAGGAGATATTCTTACCGTTTCATATAAAAGTTTTTTTTTTCTGATTTTGTTTTTGTTTTTATTTTTCTTCTAAAAATTGGAAAGATTTGTTGTTGTATTGAGCGGGTATTTTTTTATTCGCGGACGATTGGCAACGAGGCAAAATTTGTATATTCATACAGATTTGATATTTTTTTATAATAAAAATGACTTTTTTATTGCTAGATATAAATATAATCATATTTTTGTTTGCATCCCAGATTTTTCTTAATTTCTAATAAATAAATATAGATCTAGAAAAATTGGAATTGTAGGTGATTATTTTTTTAAAGGTGTGTAAAAGCTGACTGAAAATGTAATCGGTGAGGCAAATGTTTATAAACGAAGACTATCTCGTTGAAAGTATGAAGCCATAACGAAATAAAAGTCTCTAGACTAACTCTAAGAAAGACATGTATATCAAGAATACAAGTCACCAAATGAATGTTGACAAAACCATCCGAACACCACCAGCAGTGTTTTTGACTTGACAATTATCATGAGATCCTTTTTTCAAATTTCTTCAATTTAACTGTAATCCACAAGTTTTGTAAGAGTTTTTTTACTCTCAAAAAAAAAAGCATATTGAATTGAGTATCGTAATTTTCATTTCCATCAAAATATGAAAAATAAGATGAACTCGTATAGATACTCGTATTACAGATTGAATTAAGAAAATCGTACTGGTTCTGACTTAACAGCTTACACCCTACGCATGACACATATGGTATAGTGACCGATGGCCATCCCTTAACCCTTTATAAGGGAGTACTGAAATGTCGACCTTTTTTTGTTGCTTTTAGTGCTACAAAGCCTACATCTGCAATATGATGAGATATCTTTAGGCCTATGTCAAGCCTATGTTCATCTAGCACGCCCATCGATTAATTGGAACTACTCGTATATGTAGCAGTTTTTTTCATGTAACGTGGTTTGTTCTTCCCATTATTTGTTTGAAAGCTTCCAACAAGCTGTTAGCCCAGTAAAGCTCTAAACTGGAGCTAAACTAGGACCTCTAGTCCTAATGCGAACAAGGCTCGAATACAGAATGTGAGCATTTGTCACAGTTGCGTCGACGAAGAAGAAAAACATGCGTAACCACCAGCGCTTGCTTTGGTGACCTAAGCTATAGGTGGCACGCTTTTGGTCGAATCTGTCCACGCCACCCATGCGCTTTGTATACTGCAGTATGGCCAGTGATCCATCCTTTTGAGTTCTTTTGGTGACTGCTTTGCTTTTTGGATCAAAAGCTGTTGAGAGAAGGTTTACTTGCTATGTATCTATCCACTGAATGAAACCTAAATTTTTCTATGTCCTCTATTTGTATTGGCCCTTGGACATATTGTTTTTCTTATTAGCTATATTAGGAAGACTCTTTTGATTCGGCCCTACCGTAGCAGTCGCATAAATTTGGCTTTCGTACAAATCCTGCATTAGTTGGAAGGATGAAAAGAAATTTTCAAAGGCTACGTAGACACTTGCGCCTTTCAATTAGTCGCAAAGCTTTTGTACGACAGAGGCGCCTAGCCCCAGTTCAGGCCTGCTGTCATCCTTATTGCCCGTACAAATATCACACTGATATAGTTTCTGAATCACATCGAGCCCAAACTTTGAAACCTCTTTTTATAGGTTTGAGTGGCATATAATGCTTGAGGTTGGACAGACCTTTGAACAATATCATGCACTCATCGATTGACTATGATTTGGTACTTACAGCGGCACTTTCGAAGTAACAGTTCAAATTAGTAACTCAGCTTGTAAAGATGGTCAAAATTTGACTTTCCGTATTTAGGGCAATGGGAATTGTCGACCACATGCAAATTCTGTAATACTTTTTTGAACCTTTTGCATGGCAAAACAGAGGCTATGACTTTGTTGTAAAACAACGAATCTGTTGACCAGTAGAGATCAATAATTGGAAGATTATGTACGCCCATCAAAATAATTATTCCAAAAACGTTTTCGATGGTTCTATGGCTTTCAAAATAACAGTGCATTCAAATGAGCGGTTATAAGCCTTTTATTCTAGTTCAGAATAGATGTCAAGCAAAACACTAATGGGATATAATGATTGTATTCAGGAGTTTGGAATTAGTCAACGATTTTGTAGGGTGGCAAACATAATGCCACCACGTTATAAAGAGTTAAGTCATTAAATTCGTACATCTTATGAGTCGTCCTCGAAGTAGCACCATCTACTAAGACGTGCTTATGACGTTTGTTTTCAAAAATCCATTTGCAAGAGCTATCGCCGGACAAAACATTTCAATTGAAATGTCTGCTTATCTTATATCTTCTTGAAAAAATATCGTCTTAAAAGATCTGTATGTATGCCAGACAATTCACTTGTAATCATGTCTAAGGTATTAAAAACGGACTAATCACTTTAGGACCACCACCTTGTTCCTATGGTCCAACGTAAAACCGAATAGTCTGCAATTTTATTGTGCTTTATATGCAACTTTACAAAAAAAAATATAAGAAATCAATAGGTAGTCCTTTTAAATCACTTTTAATACACCAAAACATTCTCAAAACTTGTCTTTGATTCCAGCCTACCTCAAAGCAAGGCATCAGTCATGTATACAATGTAAGTACACATTGAACTCGTTAAAGGTGTCATCAGTCTCAAGGTTTTAAAATAGCTATGTTTATAAAAAAGGCGATGATCTTACTCTTTTCTAAAACATCTATGGACTGTTTTCCATTCATTCGAACTAACTAAACCATATTTTTAATCAAACTCATAGGGATCATGGTCACTTCTTCTTATCCATATATGTACTTCCTTTGGGGATATGACCAAATATCCAATGGAATATTTTTTTTTTTTTCTAAGTACCTAAAACCAGTTCAGCCCTTTTAACTACCGTCCAGCATTTAGCTTTAAATAGTAGGACTGTCAAAAGAGCGATGTGAAGAACAAGTTTTATGACTTCGAATAAGTTTGGACCCAGGCTATATACAAAGGTACAAACCGGAGCTTTCGATCTAGACAGCAAATTTTTCGAACAATTATGATTTCTTTCTTCCATCTTCTGAATAGAAGTTTTTGCTATTGAGCTTTGTGAAATAGAGGAAACCTGCAAGGGATGGATACCTCACATAATGCCAGATCCAGAGATTCGGACAGCTGGTTAAACTCGAAAGGCCTACAACTACGAGTAAGTTGACTTATACTCATAACAGTCTATAAGATGAACCCACAACTAAGACAGAAGACAAATGTCGACATCTTCTAGAACAAAGAATTACTTTGAGATCCAATATTTCTCTTTCGATTGCAAAAAATCTTTAATGCGTTTTATGATCACAGTTTCAGTATTAATCAAATCTCACGGGCGTAAGGTATTGGGTTTAGTTAAATGGTGCAATATAATCGAGACATGTCAATTGTACAGCAAGAGTTGGTTTTCTCGCAATTTTAAATAATCAAAGTTATTTCTTTTGCCTGCTGCAGAGGTCTAGAAGTAAATCCTTCAACGGCAGAGGTTATTCTCCTCACTTACACATATTCAATCTCCATTTTAAGTGGCCAAAACTGGAAACTAAGTTTGAAATGTCAAGATAAAAAAAGACGTAATACATTATTCTGGTTTCAACTGTCAAACCCCAGCAGGATTTAAAGTACAGCCTGCATCGAAATTATGGTAATTATTGAAACAATATCCACAATGGCATTAGAAACTACTCATATGATTAGCACTCATAGTCTTCGAATTTATACCGCACCAGTGTTGCGCCCAAAATACTCGTAGTTGTTTCGCTACGAAGTTCGAACTTAGTACATACTCCGTACTCTGTCATTGAGAAACTGCAGAAAACTACTCTATTGGAATTTGTACTGCTTTCGATATTCGGAAGATTGAAATAATTGAAATTTAAAAAGGTAAATCGATAACTATTTACTCAGACACCCAGGCGAGCATTAAATATTTGTTGTCGAGGATTATGTATAATTAACAGGCTCTTCTCTGTATTAAAGTGCCGTTTAGCGAGGTCAAAAGAAACATTGACGACCACATCATGGGTCAAAAAAATAAGTGCCTTGGGTCCAATTTAATATCTGCGCTATACTAAGGACTCTATGCCCGACATACAGTAAGAAAAGGTCACAATACTTCACAATACTGAAGCTGATAAAAAATTGTGGAAAAATCTTAATCTTCCCTTGTAGAGCAGTTACAATTTAAACCTAATCACATCGTAAAATTGTGGTCAGTGATTCATATTTAGCTTAAATGGCGCGATGGTTAGCTCATTGGACTATCATTCAGAGAGTCTGTGGTTCGATCCCTGGCATCACCAACAATTTTTCGAATCGTCATCACCCTTTCGGCGGGCAATGGTAAATTCTCGAAATTAAAATTGCTTATGAAAAAGCTTCTGAGGAGTACCGTTTGGATTCGGCGATAAACCGTAGGCCTCGCTCAGATGTGACAACATGAGTGTCCAGAAGCTAGGCCATGGCTCATACCGGGCTGCCAGCGCCACATTGTTTTTTATTTGTTTAATGACAATTTGATTTCAGCCTGTGACCGGATCAAGATCAGTTAACGCTTTTCTTACAAATATATAGGTAGATTTAAACGAGGTAGGCTTCAATCATTTATTGTCTGAGAAAAAGTTATCGATCTGACAACTGGCCTCCAAGCAAAGTGTCCAATCATTTCTGGGCAGTGAATCACCAACATAAAGACTGGTATTACCTAGAGACTAAGGTTGTTTTTCTCAAGTCTCAATAAATGTAGAAAACGCAGTAATATTTGTCATTTACTATGACATAACTGAGTAATACGATTGAATTATGTTTTCCTGATCTAAGCAGATAGCTACGCGTCTCCTTTGATGCAATTCAAACATCAACAAAAATGCAAAATAAATTCAAAATTATTCGAAACAACTACATGTACCCTTTTAACTGCCAGCTGTGCTCTAGAGTATACACAATCTATGATAAATAATTATCTTTTGGTGTCTATCTGTAAACAAATTAACATTCACACAATTTATCTAAGCCGATAAAAACAACAATATTTAACCCCCTGGGCAAATATTTATCATGCCATGGCCCCAAGCAATTATGAAAAAAATAGTTCACGCCAAAATTAAACAGAAACGATACCGATTGCAATTAGTCAAGTAGATTCTATCGACCTAATGAATTGCGATCGCTTACGATCAAAAATATCTTCTCATCAGCAGCCCCCCTTCTGTTTTGTTACATTTAAACTGCGTACTCGATTGCCACCCACAAGACGCGTCTTTCAGTCGATTTATATGGAATTTTCCAAAAACTCGTGCCAACACATTCCGAAAGCGAAAGGCAATCTACGTTTCTAAAATTATCAAAAAATACACAAAATTTTGCTCCTTCTATATACAAATTCGTTTCGTATCTACATACTAAGTATAAGAAAATAATTTTAATAAAAATTCATATTAAACGCAATCTTTGGTTTGATCTTTCTTTTTGGCAGATGACGTAAGTGCGGATGTGGCGCCATGCGGAGAAGAGCGGAAATACAAAATTACTTCAGCAAATTATGAGCGTTTTCAACGTAACACTTGAAAACTGCATATGACGGCAGAAACGGCTGGTAAGTGTTTTTTTTTCTTTTTTTTCATCAAGATCAGCTGATAAAGATGTTTTACTTAATTGCAGAGATTTAAAAGTATGGATGCTCTTCTTGACTTTTATCCGTGCGCTGGACTAGCTTTGCGTGGTTTTAAAATCTTGACGTCATCAGTGAAACACCATCCGTTGTATTGATATTTAAATTGTTTAGATTTCTATCTTTTCGTTGTGTTGTTCATTTGTTAAAAAAGGGTGCACCTGCTCTTTATTTAGTTTTTTTTTTGTTTTCCTTTTTCTTTTTGTTAATTAAGTTCTTATTTATTTTTGTTTGTTTTTTTTATGTTTTGTAATTTATTTTGAACTATCCATCTTATCCCGGGAGTGATGGATGGGTGAAAACTTTGGTAATTGTATTTATTTACTATTATATTCGAGCCCATGTGAATATTTACAATTTTATAAGTTCAAAATATATACACATGTATGAGCTGATAAAGTCATTCTCTTGATTATTTAAGAAATAAAATTAATTAAATAAATTTCACTTGTTTCCTTCTATTTCTTGGGCTTTTCTGGGAAAATATACCGTAAAACATGAGTCAAGCGTTTACTGGGTAAACAGCTTATTAGTTAATATAATTGCAATTCAATACCACCCTTCATATTCAATAAATTTTCACTAAAATATGGTTTTCTGTCATTAGTGTTAGTGGAGTAACCCTTAAGGCCGACAGTCGACCATCTGCAGTTTAATCCAAGCATATGCCGGACAGAAAATAGGTTCCGCGGTGTCGCAAACACTCGCGCATCAATTGCAGTATATTGTGTCAGTAACGCCCAGTACCCTTGGAAAAGGTACCACTATGCAGTCTTAAGTCTTCCCTGTGAAACAAACAGCAGAAAAGTCGCTGACCTGTTAGAGGTATCGGGAAGCATTCGTTTGGTCTGCCTTCATAGTGAATAGTCATGTCACCTGCTGTTTTTCTCACATAGAACCTAACTGTCTATAGAAACGCCAACCGAAGGCACAAGTTCAGATCATAAAAATCTTTTCGCTTACACTTGCCCATCAAGTTCATTGCAACTGGCATTCTCTCGAAGGGTGCTTCAACGTTGTATTGCTGGCTGCATTCTGGCGTGAGTTTTAACTCTCCGACCTTTACTGGCGGCACATGTGACACATTTTCTACACCAATTTTCGACATCATCCTTGGCGTACACCAAATAAAAACCTTCTCGCACCTTTTCTAACGTCTTATTCACTCCCAGGTGGCCTCTGGATACTCCATGGTGCGCTTCCCTTACCACGTCACTCAATATCGACATTGACACAACAAGCTGCATCAGAAACGACTTTCCATCCGAGTTTTCCCACCTCCGCCTCAAAACAGCATCTTGAACATGAAGCGAGTCCCACTGTTCCCCAACATGCCTTTAGTTCGGGATGGTTTTTCTTCATGTTCTTTCCAGGCGAGTATTGGCTCGATATCCGGATCCTCTTTTTGGGCGTTTCGGATTTCACTTATATTCTAACCCTCAGTTCCGCATCTTTTTCTTCCTGTCGCAATGCTTGCAGTCAGATTTACAAGTTCGCCGAGACAAAGAGTCCGCATAAGAGTGAAGGGTTCCCTTTCGATGCTGTATCTCGTAGTTGTACATTTGGAACCGTTTAATTCACCTTGCGACCTGTCCTTCAGGATTTTTAAATCCTTCTGGATCATTAAACCTCCAGAACCTTTGCCGATCGCGTACTAATCTGTTAATCAATCACTCGAAGAGTCGTATGAAACTGATAAATGTACTGCAAAACAAGGATGAAAGGAAACAACGTCGGCTTCTCCAGAAAATAAAAAAGAAAGCGGTCGATTCACATATAAAGACCTGCAAAGAGAAACAAGGAAACTCCATAGTAAAGCCAAAGTTGGTACTAAGTAAATAAAAAACCACGTCCGCAGATTAGTTAACAGCGGAGACGACTCGAATTTCGTCAAAGCACACCTGCCAAACCAATATGTCTGCTCAGTTCAACATTATCACCATTTGTCCGATTAACAAGAAGGGCCACATTCTAATCTGCGCCTACTATAAAGGCATCATTTTCTTTAACATCATGTGCAAGATCTTTTCTCCTGTACTGCGCGAAAGCCTGAAATCATTTCACGGCTACCTGGTTGGCCCTTACCAGTGTATATTTAGTCTAAGTAAACAAGGCAAAATCAAGCCCCTTTCACTAAGGTGGTTAATGCCAGGCGTTCTGCAGCTCATAAAAAAGTGCGATGACACATTCAATATATACCAAAAACATTGAATTGGTGAAATCTTTGATAGATATCACTCACTTCGTAGGAAAGTGGTATACAATACCAAAGTTACTTAGTGGACATTCAACAGTAGACAATTTGGGATGTGTTCTTCAGGGAAACAAATGTAGCAAATAATTCGAGAAATCGGCCTTAAAAGGCTAAAGCTAAGCATTCCGGAAAATGTTGACTGCAACCGGCTCGATACAATTTTTTTAACTCGAAGCAATCCCCTTTCAGTAGTATGTGACGGTTTCGATCAGACACCGGATGACACCGAACGGTCATACTTTAATCTTAATGGTATACGGCATACGGCATACGGATGATGTTGTGGAAGATCTATGGGAGTTGACGAAGTCTATCCAAAAATTGTTAAACTTCTGCTTCTGTTACTAATACACTTATTATTATACAATTATTATAACTTTCTGTTTCCCAAAATAGCGGAAGGGGCAAAAGTCATACCGATTCCCATGAATGGAAAATCAAAGGAATATAGACTAGTTTCGATCCTCCCGTTCCTTTTTAAAGTATTCGAAAGAAACCATATTCGTGCAAATGCAAAAGTATCTCTCAGTTAACAATCTAATTTATGGAACCCAATCATAGTTGAAAGACTGCTTTGATGTCAGCTGTTGAGGCAATCAGAAAGAATATGGATGCAACTGTTTTAGTCCGTCTCGACCTATCTAAAGCATTCGAAACTGTCTGCTGCGAAGCTCATTCTGTCCTACTTAGAAGGGAGACATCAAAAGGTTGTAATTGGTGGACAGCTTTCGTCTTACCCACCAATCAAGTACGAAGTACCACAAGGCTTGATCCTTGGACCAATACTTTTTTCCCTCCAAGTGAACGAGCTACCTACGATTGTCAAGCATTGCTCGACATTGCTCATATGAAAGCAGGTTACAGCCAGGCATATATAAGCCACCCACTTGAGTCGGGGAACGAAGCCATCATCTTGATTAATGAAATAGATCTTCAGCGTATCTCAGATTGGCCTTACAGCAATAATTCAGAAACAAGTTGGATGTATCTCATCTCCCTCCAATTCAACTATCTGAAAACCCGATCCCGACCCGAACAATCGCTTGAGATGGCTAGTACATGTAGGTAAATCGAATATCAGCACTCCCGCATCACAGTAAATGATGATCACGCCTTAGGCTGAAAACACACTGAAGCGAACAACGGTGTCTTGGCTTCTTCCTTCAAAAAGACAATTTTTATTGTCACACACAGCAACCGGAATATGGATTTTTGTCTCATCTGCTTTAGTGTGTGTTGATTCATAAGAAACAGTGGATCTTTGTCTGATTCGACAAAACAAATACGTCTTGTCCGCTCCGATGCAGACACGAAAGGGAATTTGAACTATTATACTTGACTAAATTTATACATATTTTTACAGTATTGTACTCAATATATACATATGTATGTATGTTTGGTAGTATATTCCGTAATGTATACCACGAAAAATATATTTTCAAATTTGCGCGCCCAAATGGCGACACTGTTAACCATAAAAGCACTATATGGGGGCACACCATGTTCAACCTGAACTTCTAATATCAAAACAAAGGCGGAATTTGTTCTGTCCAATTCGTCGTTGTTGTATGTCTACTCTTGTTGACACCATTTACTTGGTTTTGCCCATGTTTACCGCTAAACACATTTTGACAACTTCTGCTTTAGTGCTAGCGAACGCTAGTGTCGGGTAAACTTCCGACTTTGACGGAGCACGTATTGTTCTCAATCGACATTCTGCACAGACGGGCGAGCTTTGGCAGGCATGCCAAGACCAGACATGGCTCAGTATAGCTCGTGATTATAAATGCTGTCATATACGGCCTTAAAATTCATGAAAATATGGTGAGTATCGATTTTAACTTAACATTATTCTAGGATCTGCCGGAGTGTGGAGATTTGGTCGATTGTGGCCTTTCCTGGCCTGAAATCGCACTAAAAAGTGGCAACCAGGTTGTTGACGAATGGTTTCAGACGTTCATGCAATATATGACATAAGATCTTGTATAAGATCTCTAGGATGCTTTTACCTCCACAGTTGACACATTTGATAGACCGGGCAAACGATAATGGGATTAAATTCATCAGGATCAGGCATGTAGCACCGTATTGCTGGAGCCAAAAAAATCGGTTATCACGCCTCGGTAGCGCTCTACATTGCCTGAAAGGTTTTTACCACTGTCGTATTGAAAAAAATGGGCCAATAATCCCACTCCTAAAACGACACTTAAGTCACACGTTCAGGATGCATTGGCTTCTCTATGACTAGGTGTGATTTCTCCGAACTCCAAATACAGCAATTTTAGTTTTTTACGTAGCCGCGAAATGGAAACGCGAATCTTCTGAGAAGATTGTATTTCAAGCAAAGATAATCAAACTGGAAATGATATAGGTAATCTCCATGCAGTAATCTGTGTTACATTAAAATCAATAAAGGCGATGAGTATCGATATTGATTCCTAGGATTTGTGCAGAATCTATTTAGTGTGAACACTTGATTAGTTGTGGGCTTATCGGACCCAAAGCAACATTGAAACAGCAGACAAGATCTTGAAAATATTGCACCTAATGTTGGCACAACTAAGAGAGAGTCCTTTATTATAAATTAGGCAAGTGATATGGAAATACCAGTTTTCAGGCATATTTTCTTCCGACCTAATCATGGAAATGAGTTGGTGTATGCTCTCACCAAGTCATATTTAGCCGTCCGGTAGTATAAAATTTACAATACATTATTCATCATTGTAGTTGTTCTGGCGTCCGAGATTCCCGCAAGTCTATATTGACCGGACGTTCGGATAGCTTTGAAATTGATGGAGTGCTCTGAGCTCTTCCCAATACCATCAAAACCATAAATCCGATTGACTTTTTGGTTCTACTTAGGTGAGATTTGGGTCGCCAACAACCAAAATTGTTGTTTTTCTGTAGGTTAATCATTTCCTACATTATATAATATGCTGGACAAACTTAGTCGGGTTGGACGAAATCAATTCATGGTGGCTACCACGAGGAGATGAAATAAGCACAATAGATGATCAAGGTCTTGGCTTCGTCAGTTGACACCGCCGGAGCTTACGATAAACGTCGAGCATATACCCACGTCTGCGTACGTACTTCTGCAAGTTGGTTTGTAATAAACTTTTTATATTTCGCTGTTCTGAATTTCGTATTCGCATTACGTTTTACGGATTGAAGGGTGTTCTGCAAAACGAACGGATCTTAAATCCGCCAAAAGTTTTATGTTTTCAATTCGGCTGTTTTTTTCTTGGCGGAATTCAATTAAGTTAACATACTTCATTTCATTTATTTATTCGAGCGATAATGTAAGTACCTAATTATTATTTAACAAAAAAACAAAAATTAATTATTAACCGTAATTCTGTAATTCAGGGGAAAGCATACCACACAAATACAATACTTGCAATCATCACGTTGAGAATAAAATGTGGTTTCCGACAGTAAAATAAATGATTGTTTTTCACAGATTGAACAATTTTTACATGTTCTCTAATTTTTACATCATCTAAGCACCACTAACCACTCCAGGAAAACCAGTTTTGTCAAAAAAATGTCTCTTGTTCCTTTGTATTGTTTCTTCAAAGTCGACCTTCCCATAGCTACACTGGAGAGCAAAAGTGTAACAATAATCTCTAAATTAAACAAAACTTAAAGAAATTTTACTCAATCAATTTTAATTTGCAAATAAAAACTAATTCTATTCTTTTTACATTGATTGATAAACAAAATAACGTAACAAATTTACAATTTCAACGAAAAACAAAAGAGTAGAAAAAAAAAAAACAAGTCCATTGTTACAGTTTTGCACCGTATAGAAAAAAAAGAAAAAAAAGGGTTTTAGTACTCTGTCCACGGTCCTTTTGCCTTTTTTAAAGAATCAAGCTGCCGCGGCATACTTTCGTAAAGTTTAAGTACGTATTCCGGCGAAATTGCGTACCATTCCTGCTGTACCTGGTCCCATAATTCGGTCATTTCTTTGGGCACGTCTTGGTAGCTTGCCAGTTGTCTTTTTAAATAAGCCCACAAATTTTCGATGGGATTCATATCAGGACTTTGGGCAGGCCATTCCATCGTTTCAAACTTTTGAAAAATTAGCCAATTTTTTTTACCAGTTTTGAAGAATGTTTTGGATCATTGTTCTGTTGAAAAATGATCCGATTTTCCCTACATTCCCATCGTATCCACAGGAACTGGTAAATTTTCCTGCAAAATACTGAGGTACTGTTCCTTCCTCATTATGCCATCAATTTTAACCACGAGATCGACACCGTTAAGCGTAATACATCCCCAAATCATCAAACAACCTCCTCCATGTTTAATGGTTTGTTTGACATGTTGAGGTTTTAGAGTACCTGGTGAGTTTGTCCAGTACCAAGAACGGCCATCTGACTGAAATCGGTTAATTTTGGTCTCATCGGACCAAATTACTTAAAAAACAAAAATTGGATTGCAACAAAAATTACGAAATAATCAAAAATTGAGTATTACCCGTCTCCAATCATCAAAAGTCCAGCTTTCGTATCTCTTCAAAAAGGCTTTTCGCGACAGAACATTTTTGGCTCACAACGTTGGCTTCTTCTTATTTTCTTTAGCTTTGTAGCCGACTAACGCTCGCCGAAGAGTCCAAATACTTGCTTTTTGCGCTAGGAATGGGAGGCCATCCCTTGGCACAGACATTTCACCTGTTGTTAAAAGCCTCCCAATGTGTCTCGCCTCCCTGTCCACAATTTTTTTCGATCTTCCTTCCTTGCTAACATCATCTGAGACGGACATGGGGCTTATATTTAATATTTTTGCGATCACTCTACTAGATTTTCCTTCTTTCAACAAGTCTAAAGTCTTTTTTTTTTTATTTCTTCGCTTAAACTTCTCATTTTTCGCAAATTTACTCGCACTACCGATCACTTCTAAATGACGCCACCAAATGATCAATACGTGATAAGTAAACACGAAAATAAAAGCTAATATTTGTACTCGCTGCAACGGTGCAAAACTGTAACAAAGCAGCTGTCGCAAACAGAAAAAAACAGTCGGAAGATGTAGAGAATTCCTCAAACTTTGTTCTCAGAAAAAAAAAAATAAAAAATTTCTGCAAAGAATTATGCGTATCATGAGTTCTTTATTTCAAAGCTGTGACATTGTTACACTTTTGCACTTCAGCGTAAGTGGAAGTCATTTCCGACTCCCCGTTGGTAGTCGCCTTCAGTGAAAAATCTGAAGCAAGCCAATAACTTTGCCATTGGAGCCAGAATTTTTACAACTCAACTAATATACAGACAAATTATTCCTTATTTAATCTGTAGGTCAGGATAAACCTTTTAGGATTAAATAAAACGTTGGATTTGCTTTATATAATCATTGAACAAAATTCATACAGTATTGTGCAAAACAAGAGCAACAAATTTAGTTCAAACGTTTAAATAGAAATAATTTTTTTCCTAATGAACTTTCTACAAAAAATTAAGTATAGATTTATGTAATCATGAAACAGAAACATGATAACGTACGAGATTTTCTTAAACAATAACAACTCATATATAAGAAAATAACAAGTACAAAACCAGTACATATCATAAATGGCAGTGTGCAAAACTAAAGCAACAAATCTAATACTTTGTACAAAAGCCCTTGTTCTTAATAACTTCAGCACATCTACGTGGCATCGAAGATATTAAGTTTGAAATTGTGGTTTCCGGTATTTTTTGCCATTCAGTTTTTAATGCTTGAAACAGTTCTCGCTTATTCGTAAAACGTTCTCCTGCAACCCGTCGCTTTAGTATCCCGAATAGATTTTCAATTGGATTCAAGTCTGGTGATTGTGCCGGCCAATCAATAACTTGCACCCTATTGACGTGTAACCACTCTCTTGCAATCTTCGACGTGTGCTTCGGGTCGTTATCGTGCTGAAACACCCATAGAAGCGGCATATTCCATTCAGCATGGGGCATCGTTTGCATCTCCATACTGCTTTTATATTTAAAACTGTCCATTATCCCTTCAATCTGGTAAAAGAGACCAACACCATTGGCTGAGAAGCATGTCCACACCATCACACTACCACCTCCATGCTTTGCAGTTCCGAGGATTAAGTCTCTCTCCTTTTCGACGTCTAACTGTTGACATACCATCTAAATTGACCAGATTGAACATAGATTCATCACTGAAAAGGACAGTTCTCTATTTGTCAATGGACCATTTCAGATGCATTCTGGCGAAATTTAACCTAATGATTAATAACGAGTTGTTCGGTTTAGGTTTATGCTTTGAAAAAAGATATTTTAAAAAGTACCTTTTCTGCAAATGCACCTTTTTAAGAATAGGCTAAGTCGTTTTCGATTGCTCGTCTTCGAATTGTAGCTGGATGAACGGGTAATTTAAGTGATGTTACAATTCTTTGGGAAGTCACAAGCGGGTCTTTTTTAATTAAACGGCAAATTCTTCTATCCATCTTCTCCGAAGTTTTTCGTGGTCGGCCTCCCAAATGCACTGTTCTTACATATCCCGTTGATTTATATTTTTTGATTAGCCGAGTAGATCTGTTTATTTTATATTTCTTGGCTTTGGAAATTTGAGTCTCTCCATTTAAAAACTGTTTAATTATTTGAGATTTAATTTCATCACTAAAGTTATTTCGAGCCATAGTTCTAGATCCACCAACAATAAAGTTATCGGTTTGACTGGTCAACGACTCACTTCCTTATACTAAGGTAAGAAAATAGCAGAACACATAAAAGCACCGCTAACTCTCTTTTATTTTTGTTTTTAGGACATCAAGAAATTGTTGCTTTAGTTTTGCACACCGCAATATATTGCAGGTACGAGGGCGGGTCAATAAGTCCGTGACTTTTGGATTAAAACACAGATTTTTTGATAAAAAAATAATTTTATTTTTCAACGTAATCTCCCTTGAGCTCTATACACTTTGTCCAACGCTTCTCCAATTTTTTTATCCCTTCCAAAAAAAATGATTTGTCGAGGTCCTCAAAATAGGCCTTTGTTTGCGAGATGACTTCATCATTGGAGTCAAATCATTTTCCACCAAGCCATTTCTTCAGGTTTGGGAACAAGAAGTAGTCGCTCGGAGCCAAATCTGGAGAATAGGGTGGATGAGGGAGCAATTCATAGCCCAATTCATGGATTTTTGCCATGGCAACTGCACATGTGTTTGTGGTCGACTGTGAGCAAACGCGGCACCCACCTTGCGGAAAGCTTTCTCATGCCCAAGTGATCATTCAAAATTGAAACCACTGAGCCATGCGAGATCCCTACGGCTTCCACAATCTCTCGCACTTTCAATCTTCGGTCGGCCAACACCATATCGTGAATTTTTTCGATTGTTTCGGGTGTAGAGACCTCAACTGGGCGTCCAGGACGTTCGGCATCTTCAGTGCTTGTACGGCCACAACGAAATTCAGTAAACCACTTTTTTACCATTGAAATCGATGGTGCAGAGTCCCCATAGTATTTATCAAGCTTAGCCTTGGTCTCGGTAATGGTTTTTTTTCGCAAGAAATAATGCTTAATAAGCACACGAAATTCACTTTTTTCCATTTTCTCCTCAAATTAGTGAGTAGTCTGATAAAAATAGCTGTCAAACACAAACTAACTGACGCAGCAAGTTTAAATTTTGACAGGAGTCAACTGACAGATGCATGTTGACAGGAGCAGTGTTGCTGTTTCAGTAAAGAGGTCAGAAATTCAAAAAGTCACGGACTTATTGACCCGCCCTCGTACTTGTTGTTGTTGAGATTTTCTTATATACGAGTTGTTATTGTTTTAGAAAATACGTTATCCTGTTTCTGTTTCATGATTACATACAGCTATATTTAATTTTTTTTTAGAAAGTTCATTAGGAAAAAAAATATTTCCATTTATACGTTCGAACTAAATTTGTTGCTTTTAATACTGTACATGCACGGGTTCAAATGGTCCCTTAACATTTTCCGATACCTGCGCGTAGCAAGTAGGGCATTTTGCCTTTCTATTGCCACTTCCTCATCGAGCAATATAATACCTGGGAGATCCATATTCTAAAAAAAATAAAATAAATGCAGCGTTTTTAAAGCTCTTGGAGACGCATCTAATAATCGATTTCTCGGCTACTTACAGGGTGTAAAATTAGGAAATTAATTATTGCACTCAATTGAAACAGCTCCTGCCTATAGAAAAAATTGATTTCAAAATCGCTTTGTTGATATTAAGTTGGTGGTACTGTAAAGTGAATCCGATCGTAAATCAGAACTCTCTTTTCCATTCCGTACGGATTCAATTTCAGTTTTCGTTTTCATATTCGGTCGGAAATCAGAACAGCTATGATAGTTAGAATGTACAATAAGTCATGGTGAATTAAGCTTGAAGAGTTTAACCGTGCTGCACCGGTGCAAAAACTAATTTGAAATATTAATTTAGCCCCGAAACACGTTTTTTGTACAGAGCATATATGTATAAATCACTAATTTTATTAAGTGTTGGGATTAGTGCCGACTAGTTGTCAGTCCAAGCAGACATGCATTTGTAATAATGTCCCTTGGACATGATCCCTAAACAATTGGACTGCTACCAGACGGGCTTACGACTTCATTCCATTTACACAAACTTAATTCTTTGCTGCCACATCGATGACTATCTTCTTCTAAAAGTTAATCCGATAAAAAGCAATAGAAAAAAAATCGAATAACTTCTAATTTATACTTTTTATTAAGTCCTTAATATTTTTAACTAAAATATCATTTAAACGTGTGTGATTAGGTTGAGAAAGGCTGATGATAGTTTTGCATCTGAGAATGGTTTGTTCTTGTGTGATTTGTTGACCTGATTTATTTTTGTTTTTCTTTCTCCTTTTCAACATCACTTATCTCAATTTATTTAAAGGCTAACGTCATCGTCATCGTTGTATGTTGCTGTCTGGTCAATTATTATTTGATTGCAAAATTATAAATGTAATCAAAACAAAAACACAAAAAAAAAAAAATAAAAATTGGAAAAAAAAAACAGAAACAAAACCAGATAACAACTTGCGCCAAACTAAAATGATGATTTAGGCAGAGTAGTAATGTCCACGCTTCAATGGCAGCACACAATGAGAGCAAATCGTGAATGTCTTAACGTTTATTCAATGGCAGATGAGAATACACATAAATTTGCCAAAAGAAAACACAAAAAAAAAAAACAAAACGAAAGTAAGAGTAAGCAAAACAAAAGGATTACATTAAAAAATTTCAAAGAATTTAGTTTTAATCAATAAAAACATTATTGTTTGCGATATTATTATCCCTTGAGGTTTTTGTGGCGATGATAATTCTTAAGTGGGTACTTCTTCTGCTCGATCTTAAGGCGGCTTAAGGCATTGCGACGAAGAATGAGCAAAATCCCAAAAGAGGTGAGATAAAGAGAAATGAATTGTTTGTTGTTGTTGTTGTTTTTTTTTGTTTTTTTTTTAAATAATAATAATAATAATAATGATAAAAACAAAAAGTTGTTTTTAATGTTTCCGTTGATTGATTGTTGTTGTTGTTGTTGTTGTTGTGTTGTTATTGGGTTGCCTTCATCTATGATAACATTTAGGAATTATACAAATTGCTTCTTTACAAATAAAACGCGCGTTTGGATGATGTGTATCCCTATCGTCCTTGAGCGGCTGCTGCAAGTGTTGGCTGATTAATCTTCGCCATCAGAGTACCACGAAAGTCGTTCCTCATAGAATTTTATCACCAACTGGGGACATTTGACGTTCGCTATGGGAGCTGGTACTAATTCGGCTTGATCTACACCCTTAAATTGAATAAGGAAGGTTAGGGTTCCGGTTACATCTGATGCGCCAAGAATTTTCTCTGGATCGAGACCTCGTTCGAATCCATTCTTTTCGGGTTTTGTAGCGCCCACTGATTCATTTGTTGTAGACTCATTATCCGAGTCGGATTTTGAGGATTCTCGTCGTCCCTTCTTTTTGCTATTGGTTGTTGTTGTGTTATTTGTAGCAGTACTGTTATTGGAGTCTTGATTATGTTCTTCAGTTTTTTTTCTTTTAGCCGACGCTGTTGTTGTTGTTGTACTGTTATTTGATTTCTCTTTAGAATTGGTTGTCTCATCCGACTTGCGTTTTGTTCCCGGTTTAGCAGCCGCCACTGGCTTGGCTTTTTCTGATTTTGTGCTCTGCAAACAAAAAAACGAGAGGGAATGAGAAAATTTTAATTAGTTATACACATACGTTATGATTTATCTATTAGAAAAGCAAGTAAATAAAAGGATCCCAAAGCAAGTCGAAGTGGAAAGGTTTTTTTTTTTTTTGTTCTTAAAGACTGTACTTACTTATACTTGTCCTAAGTACTGGTAAAAGGCTAATCAAATTCATCGTAGATAAAGTACTTACGCGTGCGTTTCATGTTGACTACTATTTAATATTTATGCAACATTGGCATAACAATTTGTCAGGTTCGGTTGTATACAAAATCAAGCTGTTGTAGTAAAATAAAATGTTGTCGCTACAACAGCCCTTTAAACTTACAATGATGGTTATTCGTGAGACTTTTATTTAAAAAATTAAACTTTCAAGAGTTTACTATTGTAAACTGGATAAATGAACCCAGTCGCTATTGCATAGTAGTCGGCAAATGTTGGTACTGCACCCCACAAGCACCCACCATGGTTTTAGTTGGCCTTAACAAATGTAACATGCAAAAGGGCGAGCTCTTTTAAATTCCTGACCCATTCAGAACCACTCCTGATTTTGTCTATCAATTCTGCCAACGAACGAACATTCTGCTATGAGTACTACGAGTTGCCATTCATGTCGTTCAAACGAAAACAAAGATTCGGTCGCGCGGGATGAACATTTTACAAAAATCCACGTCTTGCATTTAAAAAACAAAAATGGGAGTTGCTACATCGCAATTTATGTGGCGCTACAGTCCAGGGTTTACCTGGGCCTCGGTGAACAAACGTCTCCAGCTAGCTCGATCTTGAGTTAGAGACGTCATCAAGCACCTCATTTAATCAGTGTTCTCGAGGACCACTCACCGGTGACTTAAAAAATAAAAGATGTAAACATTTCGAGATTTACGAGTATACGAGGGTTGTCTGAAAAGTTTCCCACCGCAACGTAATGATAGCGGCACTCGTCAATAAAAGCTAGTGAATGCTAGTTGTGCATCTTTTGACAATTACTTACCGCAGCTTCAGTCATTCTGGACGCGCAGTTTTTAGTTGACAATCATTTGCGTGAGTCGATGTTAGGGTTTTTTTGTGAAAATGGAAAAAATTGAGTATCGAGCTGTTATTAAATTCCTGTTTTTGAAAGGCAATACGCCTACGCATGGGGACTCTGCACCATCATTTACCACACTGAAATTTTGGGCAGCTGAATTTAAACGTGGCCGTAAGAGCTTGGGAGAAGATGAACGTTCGGGACGTCCAAAAACTGCAACCGCTGACGATAAAATTGCTAAAGTTCACCAAATGGTGTTAGCCGACCGCCGAATTAAAGTGAAAGAGATAGAAGGTTATGGAAATGGCCAAAGAACGTGTTTGTTACATATTGTATCAAGATTTATAGTAAGCATGAGAAAGCTGTCCGCGCGTTGGGTGCCGCGTTTGCGTACGTTAGACCAAAAACGTGTTCGAATGACCATTTCCAACGCTATGTAGGCGCAGTTTTGGCGCCGATTAATTATTGCAGATGAAACTTGGGTACACCATTATATGCCCGAAAAAAATTCAATCAAAACAGTGGAATGCAAAGGGCGAACCGGCTCCAAAAGTAGCAAAAACTGTTTTTTCGGCTAGGAAAGCGATGGCGACTGTGTGGTATAGTAAAGAAGTTATCTTAATCGATTATCTTCAAAAGCTGAAGGCAGAAATTGCGCAAAAACGGCCACATTTGCAGAAAAAAAAGAGATCCTGTTTCACCAAGACAACGCGCCGTCTCACACCTCAGCGGTTGCCATGGCGAAAATCCATGAATTACGGTTTAAACTGCTTGACCATCCGCCTTATTCACCAGATCTAACCCCAAGCGACTTCTTTTTGTTCCCTCATCTAAAAACTGCGCTCGGAGGACAGAGATTTTCGTCAAATGAGGAGGCAATCACCTTGGTGAACAATTATTTTGCAGAGAAAACTGCCAAGTACTATTTGGACGGGTAAGAGAATTCGCTGGGAGAAGTGAGTAGAGTTACAAGACTATGTAGAAAAATGTCTTGTATTATAGTTCGGTCGGAAACTTTTCAGACAACTCTGGTATCTGTGTATTTTTAAAAGTACCAGCCAATAACGTTCAAAGTTTAAAATTATTTCTTACCATACAGAGCCGTAGGTTCCAGTGTGCAAAAAATAAAAAGAGGAGTGAGAGAGTGGGCAAAGTGGAAGAACCAAGCGATCAAGAGGTGATTCAAAATAGGACGACCTATAGAACGACACTTATATCCTCACAAGGGCCGCATTAGCAATTCAGATCGACATATACATGCACAGAGCATAACAGAATACTAACAAAAGAGATCGTAGGAGGTTGAAGCACACTCTGTCAGAATATAACCAGCATATAATGTGACGCAACAGTCACAATAACTACTGAGGATATGGGAAAATCATTTTTGCGGACTGGTAACAAGGAGAAATGGCTCAAGTTGCCCCCTCAAGCAAAGCTAAATATTCAATTTTGGGCGATGAAAGCCAAAACATCACTCCACTCGATCAAAATTGAGTAAAGCAATATCTTTACTACAGATAAACAGGTGTAATGTTTTGGAGTACGGCCCATCCACCAACTTAATTCCACGTAAAGTATGCCTGATAATTGGAATACCTTACTAACTTTTGTACATCAGTAACCACGAAGTGTGAATGAAGCCCAAAGAGTTTTCGATTTTCAACTCTCTGCTTATCAGTAGTCACGTATTCTTCTGTGACATTTATGACAACATTCGTTGAGCTAGACCCTGTTTAGATGGTTACTTTCGATTAAGTTGTGGCGGTCATGTATCTACACACTGTAATCCTTACTCCTGCACTACTTTGAGGGTATTAAGAGGTGTTAAGAGATTATTATCCGCGAACTTCACTGCTCAACGATTGAACTGATAACGATAAAATGGAAAAAGGGCGAAACATCCGTGACTCTCGATTTTTATATTTTCTTCATGATTGTCCCCCTCTATAAAGTGCCTCACTCTTCTTCCCTACATACTGTCGTCAAAGCAGAGTCATGACTAGCCGTGTAAAAAGGGTCTTCCGGAATTAAGGTCAGATCAGATTGTGTCACTAGATAGACTAAGCTGATGGAGATGGGATGATCCCTTGGGACGTACTTTTGTGTTGGTTATTAGAGAGATTCGAGTGTTGTCAAAGTTAAGCAGTAATTATGTTGGTGATAAACATGAACCATATCTATTTAGTGATCTGTGGATCAAAACTTTTAGCATCAGCAGCAGTTTTCATCAATTTAAAGGACATGAAGCCTGTTACCATCGGTCGATTAACCTTGCGTATTAGATATTGAAATTCATTTGATGGGCGGTCTATTAATATGGATATATAGTAGAGTTTTCCCACGACACTCTGGGACACATGATGAGAACATGTGCTAGTACAGCAGATGCTTACCCCTCAAAAGAGTTGCATAAAACATAAAAACTATGCATTGACCGGATATCGACTGCAAGATTCTAGACTTGAATAAGTATAAATACCATGAAGCCTCAACTGAGAACGACCACAACTTCCTCACATTTGTGAAACTTAAACTCTTCGTCAAGATCGTATGAAGCAAAATCATTAAGCTCCATTCCGTAAATTTTTGGGCAGCGACACTTCGTGAGATGAGGTGAAAGCTTAAGTTTCTGTCAGTGGTGACAACTTTAAGTGCACTTTCATCCAATTTTCGGTCGTAATAATCGTTGGCTGGATACGCTAGTTGACTGAGGCCCGGTTCCACCCCAGACTGTAGCTACACCTAAAGTAAGTAAGTAAATAATCGTTCCACCAGACAGGCGGTGCGTGATATATTCGAGAAATTCAAATCAACCAATGAAAATGATCACCATCTTATAGTCACTAGTTTGCTATTGTTCCATGTTAGAAGACTATTTTTGGCCAGCATTGAATGGACTTGACATCAGATATATGTGGTTGCAACAAGATGGTCCAACAATTGATCTATTGAAGGGAAAGCCCGGTAATAGTAAGCGTTTTAACGCCGTCGGATTTCTTTTTATGCGGTAACGTTAAATCGTTGGTTTATGCCAGCAAGCCAACAATGCTAGAGGAATTCTGGAACAGTATCGAATGTGTAAAAGAGTGGTAGAACATGAGCCCGGAAGAATCGATCGCTGTAGGCGTGTCGTAGTGGTTATGTCGAGTGAAATCAAAGTGCATTTTGGCGAGATACTTGGGAGTACTTCAAAGAATTCGGTAAAACAAACGATAGAAGCAGTGGCATACTTTGCTTTTTTCGTAGGAATTCGTACGTTCTTCACCTTGTCGTCAAAATGGAACAGATTCTGCGACATCAGCGCCACAGAAATTGTTGCTGTTGTGAGAGAAGTAGAATTCAAAATAAGAAAATTAGAATTCATAGGGTCTCTAGACAAATTGTCGTAACTTTTTTTTCGGCTAAACAAATTGTTAGACCTGACGCAAGATACACATGCGGTCACTAACATTCCTAGAGATCACTAAAAGTCCTTCTTTAATTAAATTGTTTGTGATGTTCCCAGGAATCGATGCCTATTACGTAAATATCATTTTTTAAAGTAGTAGCACTGTTTTCTTGTGAAATTAAAAAATATCAGTTATTTAATGTTGCATTGACAAAAGAACAAATTGATTTTTGTAAAGCAAAAATAAATTTGAACCCGGACAATGCGAAATCGAGGAACGAAGTCTTGTTATTAATCTTCGTAAGCAAAATATGTAAATACCATAGAACAAACTCATCACTGAATTGGGGCGATTAAAGAATTTCGCAATAAACGCATTTAAGTCCTAAAAACATTACAACATAGATATGGCACAAGGAAAACAACAACGATGCGGCTTGCCATCGCTCTCCGTCACCTTCCTTTGATACCAATTCGGAACCCGTGCTGAGGGCACAAGTTCAAGACTTGGTATAAGTTGGGGCCCATCTAAAACCTCTTACTGCTCTAACGTTCCCAGCACCCGCACCAAGTGAGACGAGCAGGTGCGCCCTCCCTACTTGTTTAGGTTGAAATCAAAATCACCGTGCCGTACCTCTTCAAGTTAGACCGCTTCGAAATCCGGGATATGCACTGCCGGTGTTCTTGCCACTCAATAATATCTAAGACCAACAGCTTGTAACTCGACAAATCATAGCAAACTTCAGTGGCTTACCACGCTTTTTATTACACAATAACATTATGGACGAAGCCCAAATACAACATTCGCTCAGCAAGTTTTCTTTACGTCTTCAATAGCAGGTTACATTTTTTTTATGAAATTTCAAACAGAACTGAACGACGCCGACTGGACAACGCGAATCTAGATCAAAATAAAAAACTCGAACAGTTCCCTTTCTTAGAAAAGTAGTCACAGAAGTGGAAAATGCTTAGAGTTTGGTGTGGCTCAGAAGGTTCCAAGTAGTGGCGGGATACAGTCTAAACCGACGAGACAAAAATTGTTTGCCTTCAAAACCACGCTAGACCATGGCATTAAGCCTCTTGCAGAGGAGGAAATGTCACTTTGGTTGATAGCATGACCAATGATCCTAAACACTAATCAAATTTGATAGGCTTTTGCTTTCAGCAGGACGGTGTTAATGTTTACCCCCATCTAAACCCAATACAGAATTTTTGAGGAGAATTAACAAAGAGAATTGGGAAACGAATTGTCGGAATGACAATTTTCCGAAACGAAAAAAAAACGCTCCACAAACACAAAGGAAGATTTGCTCTGCACACAGAGGATTGGCTCATTTAGCGCCTGAATAGTTTGTGAGGGGCTCTAACGTTTTCGTGATAGTGATTTCTCATACTTAACCACCTGTTGAGATTTATGCAGACCAAATAAGATCTCTAATTCAAAATAATACACGTTACACAACAAACACATAGCACAAATATTCGACATTATAAAATGAATCGTAAAAAACCACTTGGCCATAAGAAAGTTAAGTTGGCATAGGAAAAAACACGCTTATAGCAGACACCTACACAGCAACTCTGTTTAAGCGGGACCCCTTTATGTCCTCAAAACCACAAGATTTGTGAGAAAACTAAATTTATTCGATCGCGTCTCCAATAGCAATTCCCCGCAGAAACGGAACGAATATGAAAAACAACAAACACTGTGGCGCTGGCAGCCCGGTGTGGGCCATGGCCAAGCTTCTTGACACTCATTTGTGTTGATCCTGTTGTCATTTTTGCCACATCTGATCGGGGCCTACGGTGGTTTATCGCCGAGTCCGAACGACACTCCTTAGATGCTTCTTCACAGGCAATTTTACTTTCTGGAGTTTGCCATTGCCCGCCGAAAGCGTGATGACGGACCCTCTGCGTGATAGTCCAATGAGCTAACCATCGCCACCACCGAACGAATATGAACGAGCTTTAAAACTTATGAAAACGAGTGATGAACAGTGGATTACAACATGAAGCAAATGGGTTGAGCCACTTTGTCATTCCAGTCTTTACGCTAAGACGATTGTGATCTGTGTTGCGTGAGATTGAAAGGAAATTGTAAATTATAGGCTTCTTTCGCATGACCACACCATAAATTCCGATAAGTACTGCTCTCAAGGGCGTCGAGTTTCATCATCATCATCACCTAGACTCCATGTCTCTGCAGACGCTCTGTTAATGAAAATGAAAAGAATTTCGTCTAGGTGGAAGCTTGCAAAATCCGCTCGAACTAATTGTTCACACATAAAACTACTAAAGGAACATGTGGCGGTAGCTGATAATGGGCCATATATAACTGACGCTTATGAACTCGCATAAAATTTTGCGAAACTCGGCAACTTACACCAGACCTTCTGTGAATCGGTCACACCCTAGGTGCAAGGATTACTTCATTGGATAGTACGGCGCGTTACTGTGTTCTTAAACCCAAACAGACAGAACAACGAGACGCCCTAAAAAGACGTAGGACAGCTAAAGTAAGACCTAAGGAGACCTGCCGAAAACCAAGCGGACAAGCACTCGCATTCAAACCTAAACTAAAAAGATTCAATTGAAAACACTTCTTTATTAACACCTTGATCTAGATCAAGCTAGATCCATTGAAAAGCATCCATATGTCCGATTCAAATCATCGACAACCATCACAGATTATAACAACAGCCAACAGAACCAAAACAAGATTATCTACAATACGGCAACCACTGCCTGCAAAAATCCAAATCACGAAGGCCAAGAAAATCCGCTGAGTCCCCCCACTCACGTCTATCGTTGATTTTTCCCGAAACCAAACTATTTACTCTTCATCTCACAGAGAATCGCCAGAAATTTCTGATGAAATCAAAAGAAAACATAAACAAAAGTTCTCGTAAGTGGCGTTCTGCGCCATTGTCCATATCATCGAATGGACAGAAACATTTCCCGCCAAAAAAAAAATCGTGCACCAACAACACAGCGCAGATGTCTACAAAGTACACAGCCCATCCATACGGCATACATATACGCGTAAACGTTCCTACACACATTGCCATGTCAACTTGCACACTTACTGTCTAGAAAATTCGCTAAAACGAGCGCAAATGCTTCCGAAAACATGCAAAACTCATCAATTTTCCACGAAATCTAAACAAATCGACTCGATTTCGATCTAATAGGACCTGGTTCTGTTGGGGGCTTAACTACATCTTAAACTCACCTCTGCTGCTGCCGCTTCCTCCTGCTTCTTTCGATCAGCTTCATATGCCGCGATTAAATCTTTACAATCCAAATTCTCTACTGGCTCCCACGTATTATCTGTATCCGGATAGCCCTTCCATTTCAAGAAATACTCAATCTTAAAGAAATCAAATTGGAAACGAGAAAAATACACAAAAAAAAAAAACAAAAAACGAAATTGAAAAGCAATCGGTAGCATTTTTAATTTGAAAATTTACCTTCCCCTTACGCGTTCTTCGGTCGACAACCTTCTCAACAGCGTATTCCTCCTCTGAAGACTCATCCTCTGGGTCGGGAGTTGTTTTCTTTTGATCGTCTTCCTCTGCGGTCTTTGTTTCTGTGGAGCCCTTCTTTGATCTCATTTTGATTTAACGTATTCTCCTTGATCGAAAATTGCAGAAAAACTACAATCAAATTTCACAATTGGTGTTTCTGCTCTTCTTTTTTTTTTTGGTTTTTTTCGTTGCCGTAAAGTACAGTGGCGGCGTCCAAATGCGATGTCAGAATTTCACGAAGCTTTATTCGCAGTATTTGCGTTCCGCCGGTTGCTGATGGAATTTCGCACGTCAAGTAATTGTTGAGAAGAAATATGGTGCACGACAATTTATGGTCAATTGTAAAGGGGGTGATTTTTCCTTAACAGTTAGTTGATAAAATTGGGTAATTGTCGGCGCCTTTTTCGATTAAAAAAAAAATTAAGCAATGAAGAGAAATTCAAAATGCACAAGCACACATTCCGTTTGAAGCACTGTGAGTGTGCGCTGGCTAAATTCACGGCGCTTATTATAGAAAATGGCGTCTGGCTTTCGTTGAGCACAAAATATCTATACAGTAGAGTTATCGATAACATGATTTTGTGATGGGCTCGTCTGTTGGGACACGTTAAAACAAGCGGAGTTTTTCCAGTGGCTGTGTTCAGAGGAAAATTAAGCGCTTTCATAAAACGTCTTTTTTATTAAATTAATTAAGTATGCCAAATGAATAAATATTGAGTTGCTGTGAGAGGGGAAGAAAGAGAAATTATGCAAATCATTAAATAAATTATGGGACATTTTGGACAATATTTGCAAATGTTATAAAAAAACAAATGGAACATTTTAAGTGGGTTAGGTTAACAGTGATTGATTTATTTGACTGCTTTTCTCGCAACACATTCTTTGAGACGTTTACTGCAAAGTAAATGGTCCTCGGACTATTAAAGTTGTGACCTATCATACTGCCGTATATACTGTGTACGTCTTCGGATCAGTCTTCATCTTTTGGTTATTGATTGTCTCCGGTTGTCACACTCTAAGAACACACTGATTAATATATTCATAAAGGCTCCAGAGGGTGTTTTTCCTTCTACTGATAGCCACCAACATTTCTAGCCAAGTACAGCAACGTCTCTTAGGTTGAAACTACCTGCTACCCTTGAACCAGATACACTCTCCACAACAGTGTGCGATGTCTTTGCCGCGGTTGAACCTCCTATCCGCAATTATTCGAGCGAATTGAAGATTAGCAGCAGTGCTATGCAAGTGAATGCAAGCCATTCCAAAGACCTGAATCTTTTGCAATATACCTGGTCGCACGTTGAACTTCACGAGATATCCAAATTCAAGCACAAGCCGGAGATTACCTTTACTCTCGCATAGAGGCGGCTGTTTTGAAACAATCTATTTGCAAGCGCAAGAGCATCTTTTGAAGCAGCATCAGTTAAAATGCAAATTTTGATCGCTTTCGCACAGCATTTTGTAATGGGAATACATTTTCAACCTTTAAATGGCAGAGGCAGGCGCGTTCACACCGAGGTTTGACTACGCCGAACCGAAAGTCCATAGGCTTCTTCTAGCTTTTTCCTACTTTGTTCGTGTCTGACTTTAAGTTGTGAGTCCTCTAGTGCAGCGATCAAAATATTTGAGGTGTGGTATCAAAGGCGATCGCAGTACCTTGAACGGTAAAATAATGCAGCCTTTTGCACTTCCTTGCAAACTTCAAAGATTCCGCACGCTTCACCGTTGTGTAAAACTCATATTCTTGAAGAGCCACTAGCCTTTCTGGTATATCTCTTCCGCGCAAGACTCACCATGCAGCATATCGGTTCGAACTATCGAGTCACTTCGTTATCGATGAATGACAAAAGTTGCAAAGATCTATGGCATTATATACTCAACGCATTGTTGTTATGAACGGTTTTCTACTGGCTGGCTATTACGTTGATGAAGTTGCGATCCGTCTTCCTGTGTTTCCTGTCAGCCTTGTTCCCTGAATTTTGAACATTCAACCAACAATGATACCTCCCAAAATACACAAGGCATATACGTAAAAATAGTAACGTGCAAATATCTTTCAAAATATTTTTCTTTTACAACCCTCGTTCAATCGCGGAATTGGCAGTTCTGTTAATATTTTTACATGAATTTCAAAAACTCTTAACTTCTATGACTAAGTTTCGTAAATGGCTGAATGCAGTCATTCTCCAAATTCACATGAAGAAAATCTACTTTATCGATATCAATGCTTCGATAACCGTTTTCGACCAGTGCTCTTAGACTGTTGATTCTGAAAATAAAAATAAAGCAATTTTTTTTTTCAATTTACCATTTTTTTTAAACATAGTCGACTTTTACTCGGTGCCGGACGACTCGGCCCGATTTTTGTTATTTTCTTTTGGGCTCGAAGTACCGAGCCGATCACGTCACGATTTCTCATATTTCTGCTTCTCCCTTCATTCGTCATTTGCTGTGTTCGGAAGTAGTTGACGTAGCAGTATTAAGAATTTAAAATAAATCTTCCACACGACACGAATTCAACGCTAAGAACACAAGAATTAAACAAATGCATACAATAACAAAAGAAAGAACATTTAAATCTGTCCGATTCATCTACTCATCCGATTCGAGCTACATTCTTCACTTGTCCTCTTCGTTTCCATGACATTTCAGAATCGACCGAGTCGTCTCGTAGCGCGTAAAAGTTAACCTACTGAGTTCATTTTTGTCGAAAGATTAGATTAAAGTAAGCTAAATCCAAGAAGAGTTCGGATTCCAAGGCGCTTAAAAGGTCCTACATGCGGTTGTAGACAAACTCTTCAAATATAAAACAATTTTTGTTGTTTAAGAAATTTGTCCATCGGGGAGTTTTTTCAATAGTTTTGTGGTTGTAAATGTGAGGAAACTTTGCGCTGAACGTTACAAATATTTTTCGTTGTTTAGCCTGAGTTCATTTATTTAGGGAGACCTGCCTAAATAGAACAGAAGGTTCTATTTTGATTAATAAAAAAAAGATCTGTTTGATTAATTGGCGATTTCATTTTTCTTCTTGCAAAAGATGGCGCAAGGGAAGTAAATTTCGCTACTTGCTGAGGATAACTATCGCTAAGACCTATACCTTGAAGTTCCGGCAATAAGAATCCAATGAACATGGTTGAAAGGCTCAATACATTCACGGTAACAACCATCAACGTTTCACTTTTGAAGAAATAAGCCCCTGTCCAAACGTTGGATCAAACGGTAGCATACTTTGGATTGAGATACTTCTTGAAAATCATTCTTGAAGTTTGGAGGATCGAAATGTGTGCATCTTTGATCTTTTTTGGTTAAATTGGAGGGACCCAAGTCGGTGGTTAACCACTACCTCAATGTGACTTGCGAATTAGACAGGAATCACTGAATTTAACTTTCAAATTCCGCTCAGAAAAAGTTTTAAACTCAGCTTGACTATCGCTAAAGACGCGGATATTTCCTCAAATACAATACATCTTTTGCGTCTCCGTCTTGGAGACAGACAAAAAAAAAAAAACACTGTGGCGCTGGTAGCCGGTATGGGTAACGGTCTAGCTTTTCATTTATGTTGCTCATGTTGTCATGTTTGTCACATCTGTACCGGGCCTACGGTTTATCGCCGAATCCGAACGGCACTCCTTAGAAGCTGTTTCATAGGCAATTTTACTTTTGGGAGTTTGCCATTGCCCCCCGAAAGGGGGATTGAGAGCCTACTTGTTATTGCAGCAACATGAATTTCGGTGCGACAGCGTTGGAAAGACGTTCATAAGACGACTTCTCTTTAAGTAAAGACCTTAAGTGGGCAGGACACGCTACGAATTTAAAGATTGATCAGTGAATATAGAGCAAGATCTCAAGCATGCGGTAACAACCTCGGTGACAAGCCTCGATCGTCTCGACAAAGATAATTACTCCATGAAAGTTGTTTTTTTTTTTAGGATGACACCCAAAGACTTCGCTTCTGTTGGCTACATTCCCAAATCTCTCAAAATCAAGTTACAGGCCGCTACATTTTGAAGAATCATATCGTTACCGAGGCTAATGTTTTTGCATTTGAGCGATTTAATTATTTTCCTTCAGTCTCTTCTTCTCCGCTGGCACTTGAATCTTCGATCTTCGTTGAACATGGCAAAACCAGCTGATTTGCACAGCTTAAAGTTTGTCAATTTTCAGTTAGTGGAGACCTCCACGGAGCTAGTGAAGTGCTGCGGGCGTCATGAAACTGCAATAGATTTTGAACTCCACCTTGATTAATTCCAACTTTAACTTTGAATTTTGCGATTTTTTCAGCGTTCAACTCGGGTGTCGTACGTCTCGGTTACCATTTGATATTTTAGCCTTATCCAACTAAGATGGAAGAAACTTTGTTGAGTGCAACTTTTCGTGTGTGCTTCGATTTAAAAGCGTCAAAATGTTTTACCATCATTATCCGTGAGCTTTCAATTATAATTTCATATCTCGACCTGCCTCCAACAAAGCCGCATTGATTGCCTAGCACTGCTTGCGCGACGGTAGTTACGCTGACACTTCGTTGTTGCAATTTTGCGTGTTCTATTTGCTCTTACATGACCGAGCAAGAAAGATCGCTTTTTGCTGGTAAGGCATCCGATCGCCTTTCATAATTTTATTGAACAAAATCTCGAACTGTTAAGACACAAGATTTTCGCGTAACTTCTTCTTCTTTAAATGGCGCTACAATCCGGGGTGGACCTGGGCTTCAGTCAACAAGCGTCTCCAGCCAGCAATCTCCAGTTTCGCACGCTAAGTTAGCTGAGGTTCCCTTCCACTTGCGTGCGCCACTTGAGTCTTGGCCTTCCTCTATTGCGCTGTCTCTCGGGAGCGGATTCGAAGACTTTTCGAACCGGAGCATTGGGTTACAGTCCATACAATTCGTCGTTGTATCTCCTCCTCCAATCACCGTCAATGCAGACGGGACTGAAGATCGCCCGAAGAATTTTTTCTCGAAACAACTAAGAACACCCTTATCCATTTTTGATAATGTCCATGCCTCTGCGCCAAAGAGCAGGACCGGGGTTATTAAGGTCTTTTAAAGGATGGCTTTTGTCGTCCGAGAGATGGCTTCACTACTCAAGTGCATTCTTAGCCCAACGAAACAGCGGTTGGCAAGAGTTATTCTTCGTTTATTTTAAGCGCTGGTAATCAAAGTTATATCTGTCGAGGGTGACGTTCTGCTCGATTGTTACACATGCAGGGAAAATGATCTAATCTGGCTTTGCGCCTCCGGTTTATCCTTCTAACTGCTTCGCGTACTTCAACTTCTATATGATTTACTATTTATTGCGCAGGAATTCTTTAAAAGGTAAACCGTTAAAGTACTATTTTCTAAATACTTAACTTTATGTATTTCAGGAGAGCAACCTAGTTTCGGAAAAGACTTGGATTGCGCGTAAAAAAAAATAATACAGAGCTCTGCAGTGAAGAAACAAAGAACAAGAAAGTTTTATCATTATCAGTATACACATTATCATGGGTTCATGACCTATAGAACGCATGTATTAAGCCTGAAGAGGGTAACCCCCTCCTCAGCGGGTAGGCCTTTACGGACAGAACAAAAATTGGGCGATCAGCGCTAAACTGCTGCCTCCTTTTCTTATCATTTAATAAGAAAGCTACGTTAAAAAACATCAAAGAGGGACCCTACTTAGTTCTTGAACTGCAGCAAAAACCTTTATTCTGCTTTTATTTCGGTGAGAACTTAAGTCTGTCGCGTACTGTCTAAAATGATAGAAAGTATCAATCGGACAGGTTTTTCAAATCTCGGACTGTTTTTCTAAGATTTCCAGATTTTGGTTTTGTTTCCCCTTATTCAGGCAGAAACCTGGAAAATAGTTTAATGTCGCTATGATGGTTTGAAGTCAAGAAGCTGATTTTCTGATTGAATTTTGTCGGCATCCCAACAACAAGGCCCAACTTCTAAGAGTTATTATGTTATAATTGGCTAAGCTCTCACTTAGATATTCATATGTTTGTAACGTAAGGTGGCCACCACGGCGAATCTACAAATTACAGTCCTGAAGTGGGCACATCTTCCGGAACCACCACCTCAAAACCATCTCAACTAGTCGCGTATTTCCCTTCTTTTGTCCGTGTATTTTTATTAAAAACTATATTTGTTTAGAAATATCCTTAAAATACTAAACAAACTTAGGCTACCGATAACACAAGCTTCCCCTTATCATTCACATTTCGCTTTTAATAATTTGTTTTCTTCTTTTTCATATTTCGGCTTTTTTCTTTTTTTTGAGTTTTATTTGCTTCATTAGTTTTTTGTTTTTGTTTTTTTTGTTTTTTTCTTAATTTTCCTTTTTGCTTACTTGTTGCTGGGTATTTCTGTGTTTTCTTTCGTTTTTATTTGAACAACAAAAAAAAAAAAAAATATCGCGCGTCTCTGCAAGAAATCCCAGAAAAAGTTGAGTAGCTCTTGGATTGGAACTATCCGGAATCGTTTTAGAAACAAAAATAGGTAATCTTTTGTTTGAATTGAAATTTGTTTAACGGTGAATTCATTTTAAACGTTCCTAAGATCTTGACGGATTTTTTTACGACGCATGACGTAGTGCATCTGAAATTTTCGGAAAGTTTAGTTTAAACTGGGTTTTTGAGAATCAACATTTACTTACATCTTGTTCGCGTTCTTTAGCGCGCCGCTCTTCGTATAGTTTTATTAGATTTGGACACATTTTATTGAGCGCTTCTTCACTTTCCCATTGTAGGCCTGGCTTATCAACCCATCGGAATAGATATTCAATCTGAATTGTGAATAGAGATAGTCATGTTATTTTTAGAGAAATGAAATTATGTCAGTCCTACTGACAACTTTTAAGCCACTAGCGTACTCTTATAGAGAGACACCAGAGACTGAACCGATAATGGTTGCTGTAGGAATGTATTGAAAGCTGAGTAAAGACTACGCAAAAGCATTGGCCTAAGAAGTTAAAGGACCAAGAAATCGATTCGTTGGTAAAGCAGAGGGTCTCGTCAGTAAAAGAATTTATTGGTTTAAAAGAAGGACAAAAGAAAACATCAAGGATGGGCACAACGAAATTTGTTTTGGGTCCACTTCCTGTTGCTTTAAAAAGAAGAAGTTTCCGTGTTTTGAGATATTTCATAGGTTGCCAGTTAATCGATAGAAAGAGATTCGCCTTCTTTAGGGATGCTGTTTTCCATCTATCCGGAAAGAGTCCTAAATAGTTGGATTAATGAAAAAGCTTGCCAGCAGAAGAAGGGGTAGTATACCATGTGGATCAGCGGATTCGTGTACTCGTATATACATATCTTACGAGTTCTATTGCTACTACAGACGTGCGAAAGTGAATGGATCCGCTGGAGTTTTCGACTTGCTCAAGTGTAGGTGGAGTCAGGCTTTCTAATGTCTTAAACGAAAGGCAAACAACTTTTACTTGCTTCGAAACCACAGAAGCTTTTGGCTCTGATCTTGGTCGTATCAGCCCTTAAAAAAGGCGCTCTAGTCTGGATCGTTAAACTTTTTCTGGTTTCCTGTCATGTCGGTCTTAAAAAACAGACAGAAGAAACAACATTTCGCAAGAAGCTGTTAAGTCCGCTCCAATTGGATTTCCCATATTGCCCTATGGAAAATTAGTTTTAGGAATCTTTTCTCAAACTGTTTGGCCCGTTGAATGCATTCAGGCAGCGCATCAAACTTGCTAAAAATCGATTTGCTGTCCAGTTTGCACTAGCGGATAACGTGGTTATGGAGATGCAATTTAAACCACACGCCCTTTATGGAGCAACCGAAAAATAGCGACTTGGTCCCTTATGCTGCATCGTAGTACGAGTATGTCGACTAGTTCTAGTTCGCTCATATGTGTAGCCATCGACTAAATATTAAATCTTTAAAAGTCTCGTGAGGTAACAGCTTTGTGTTCATTGTGGTCCTTAGAGTCTAGTTGCCTGTCTTCAATCTTTTATTTGTTTCAACACCTCGGCCTTAAGGTCCTAGTAGATTGTCATCGTTCAACAGTTAGTTCAAGCTTAGTTCATCGTATTTTCTCAGTAAGGTGCCATTTAGGGAATGCCAGTAAGGTCTTACAACAGACTTTAATATATGGAACGACAGGTTTCATTCCCGAATTAGTCTTTTAAAGACACGTACTAATGTTAAATTCGCTAACATTAAACCTGATATGCGACCATGTCCCCTACGAAAGACAAAGCCTACACTTACCCACGTCTCGCAGCGGCCTAAGGTCCGTCCACGGTTTCCTTATCTGAATTTACACCAGAGAACATGGCAGTATTAATCAAATTCATCGCATTGCGATAGATGTAGGACATGCCTCCTGTATTCTGGACGTCCCAACGTTCCGGGCAGCCTTATCTGCCTGATACGTAGGACAAATAGACACCAATGCTCCGGGCTGCAGTCTTCGAATCTGACCAGAGACACCACAGCAGTGATGTACCTCTCCTTAGGTGGTGCGTACAAGTAGTAAGGAATCTAAACCAACTGGAGGCAGTTAGGTAAAGACCGGGCTAACTGTAGAAGCTTGTTAGTTGAGACTCATGTTTACCCCAAACTGTAGCGCCACCAAAGAAAGGAAGTATATACGCAAAACCAAAGTATGACGCTATCAACGAAGACTGGAGTGATGATGCATGGAAGGGGAAAGTAGGTTTAAAGTCAGAAATATGAAATGTTAAGATGTGCTTCTAAAATTTAGAAAAAATACCGGCTTAGGCATGAAGCATAAGGTCTAGGTGTTAAGAAAGAAATATATATTTGTAGTTATCCGCTTTTTTTGAACGAAGAAATGGATCTGCCGAGGAAAGTTAACAAACCGAATCTTTATACAAGAACAAGAATATACATAAGTAGATTCGTAGTAAGTGCTAAGCATTTGGAAAGAACTCTTTAGTTAAGTGTTAAACGGTAACTGTGAAACAGAGCGTTTCTGGTGTTTAAGAGAACACCTGTCATGATTGACGTTATTTCACAAGATGCCCATATATTCGTGAAGGCCAAAATATGATGCCTTACCAGCGCCAATCGTGTTTAAGTAATACGAAGTCGGAACCTGTTGAGAGCACTAGGTTGCGCTTTGGGCTTAAATCGAGACCGACCATAAATCTTTTGCCGATCTTAGGGTTAACCAACTTGTGAAAGGCCCTTTCCGCGATTTGAATTTTAAACCACAACGCTCCCACTAGGTGGTCTACTAATTTTCTTTCAAGTCAGATCCGGAAAGAGATCCGCGACAATCTGAGTCCTATGGTACCCCTTTTAAGTCCTGGTAGGACTACCGGTAATCTCTCCCCCCAAAGCATGACCCTATTATCGGTTGCTCGTAATGTAAATAGTCAAATAGTAGCAACCTTCACTGCCTTTAATTAGAAAGCCATCACTCTCTCCCGGCTAATATAAGACTACGTCTTGGCTTTTTTTTAAATAACTTCCGTCAACTACAGATTACGACCTATAACGTCAAAGTCTCTGAATGAATTAGACGCTGAACAGAGTGATTATTTCTTCATTTGACTAAATATAATCTCTCTCAGCGATTGGCTTTATATGCATTGAATGGGATAGAAAGCTCAAGCTCGGTCAAGACCTTCATTGATGTTTTGAACACAAGGTCTTATAAGACGAACACAGCTTTGAAATAGCCAAAACACAGCAATAGATGGGACAAATAAAATGGGTGGACACAAACGGCTCATAGGGGTGAATCTTTCAGGCAACCCGGTTAAAAAAAAGAAGACTGTTTAGATTAACCCACAGAGCCTTTAGCGGCTCTCTAACTTCTTCTTGTGGTTTAGTTCGTGGTGAAATTTTGACTCTTAAGTCTTGTAGATGTTCTCCTCCTTAGTCTCAATCACTGAAGCATTGTCTGGCTATGGTTTCTTGGGACCAATGTTACTCTTAAGATCGTTGGGCAACATGATCTTGACTTGGATAACCAACATTCCTTGACGAAGCAGCTCATGATGAGTAGCTGTCTCTACGTAGTCGTTGCATGAACCACCAGAATAGATCAGACCATCGACAAATTTCATCGGCTTGGCACGTTGACCATGCAATTTACCAGACACACGACTTCACAGCCCTAGGTGGCGGGTTCCATGATGAAACGAAGAGCACCATAGCAGGCACCACGAACAGTTAATTCTCCGGTCAACTTGTAACGCAACGATTCGGTTTGAGCAATAGCGCAGAGACCACGGTTGGCAACCTTTTCAGCGTAGAATTCAATACGGTCAGCATCAAAGTTAAAACGTTTTTGCACCAGCTTAAGGCGGTTAATTCACGGATGCGACAACCCTTCTCGCCGAAGACGATGATGGAGTGGCACGAACTTCAACACCGGAATAACCATCTTCCGTCAATTCACGAGTCAGGAACTCATTGAATTCAGCCTTGATCAACAAACTTGCTCAAGAAAGGATAGCACAAAGTCCTTGCAGAAACAACATCTCCCGATAGGTGATGCTTTGTTCAAAAAGAAACAAGTGTCCAATACTTTGTTAAACAATTAATCAGGCCAACTTGCACTTTCTCGTGGCTCCGCCTGGAAAATTGTCCGAAGGTTGCAAATAAAATAAATCGAATCCCAAGCGTTGTGGCTGTAAGCTTACCACAATGCCTAGGATTCGGGTTCAATGACGACATTTAGATACCCAACAGATACTGGTTTTTGGAATGCTAGACTCCTCTGGAGGAATGTTTCATGGGTTAAGGCGTAATAGAGTCGGGGCCCTGCGATTGAGTGGAAGAGCGCGCTCCTTGACGCATAACACTGTCTTACTTTACTCCTGAAACCCAATTGCCCCTGTGCATGTGTTTGCCGTTGAAAGTTGTTTCGCCTTTCCGACAAGCGTGGCGCAGATATCGCAATGAAACAGGATCACCAATTTATAGCAGCGCTTGTTCGCAACATTTAGGGGACCACATCGCTAAAACGGCCAGTAGGTTAGTGCAAGTAAACCTAAAGAAGCGTTAGAAAGCTGTGAAGGATGAAGAAATTTTCTCAGTTTAAGTCAGGGAAGTCACAGCACAAGATCGTACAGCAATTAAAGTTAGAATTGTGACATTTTCTGTCTAAAGAAACCCAGCACACTGTGAGATGTGCGAGATGAACGAAAACGCATCGAAGACTTTTTTTTGGACAGGTAGAGGAATCGAAAAAAGCCAACAGGTGGTCCAAGCTTCCGGTGGATAAAACATTAATAACGTCGAACGAGGATCAACTCAGAAGATGAAAAATCATTTTGGCACATGCACTTAACTATTTAAATGATAAGGCCGTGGCTCTAGACGATAAAGAATTATCGGTTACGCTCTATACTTTCCAGCGGAGATCGAAGCCCCAATAAAAGATTGATGGTATTTTCGCAAAGCATATTCGAGTGGCGCCACCGTCGAAGGAAAGGTCGTGATTAGCACACTCCCAGAACTATGACCGCTACAACAATTCTTGAGAGATTGTCAGAAACAAAACTTGATCTCGAATAAGGAAACTTCCGTGCTGTATTGGATCATCACAGAACATCTGATCTTAATCGCCTCTTACAAATCGTTAGTCAGCGTGAACCTAAATTTCATCGGGATTATATGGCGCAGAAGGCTTTTTATAAGGAAACGCCCTCAAAGAAGTGAAATGTTAGGGGCTTTAAGGTACGTAGCGGTGGTATGAGAAATAAGTGATGTGCTTAAAAAAAAACCACAATGTTGTTGGACTTAAAAGACTAAGTCTACGTCGACGATTTCTTTTTGCTTTTGCATTTAAAAGGCGGAGCACAGAGATAGTTAATGCCTTCCTTAAGGGTAGTTGAAGCCACTTTCGGAACGTTAGTCATATCCACAATATGAATTAACAACCTTATTAGCTTGAGAACAAGGTTGCTTAAATGCAAAGTATTTAATGCTTTATGTGTGCTGTATGCGCAAGATTACTATCGCTTACGCTCATAAGACTCAGGCCTTTGTTAACATATGTCTAAGCACTATTTTAAGCATATTCTGGCCGAAATGAATGATGGAATTCTCGAATGAACATTTTTTAACAAGACCGGAAGAAGAACCCCATTTTTTTTATAATTTACGCGCGCCTAAGGGGGTTATGATACCCTTTTACTGTTGCCAGAGCGCTGGCGGAAAGATAAAAGGAGGAGAAAGGAAAGCATTGTTGTGATGTAGTGGTTTGAAACTCAGGTATATTTGGTTTCGATATTGACTCTCCAGGAGTGGGAGTCCGAATAGGGCGGAGAGTTTTTCTTCACTCGGAATGATTCAGGTTATCAATTTTAACGGTTGTTTTGTGCTTGAAACTCTACAACACCCAAATTTACATGCCAATGTTATGCCTTCACACGCAAATTTTTCTGACTGAGTTCCAATTACACAAATAAAAAACTTGTCTTGAGTAGGATTCGAACCGTGACCCTCGAGTGAGAAGCGATGGCAGGTACCACTACACGGGAACGGCCACCCCTTACAGTAAGAGGAAGGAAGTGGTGGTGGACAAGGCCGACAAGGATATGGTGTCGCCTAACCCAAGCTGGAAGGAGGGCGTATTGTCTTAATCTTGATGCAGTATAGTGTTCAGTTCAGGAGAAAGCAAGATTTCTGGGAATGAGTTAGAGACACCCGAAGCACTTTGCAACAACACTCACACGATGACTCAAAAAGAAAGTCATACCAGAGGGAGACTGTATGTTAGGTGGCGCGTCCAAATTGAAGGACACTTCAACCGAAATTGAAAGTGGCTAACACCGATGAAAATAGCTGGCGATATTTATTAGGAGAGTGATAGATCTATCCCCAATATAACACCATCCAATGAAGTAAATGTTTCTTTTGTTATTCTTCGGGGCAACAGAAAGTTTTTCAAGGCCATTCCCGAATGATTGCAAAGACTACGGAGAGCTTGTTAAAGAATTGATATTATAACAAGGCTCTATACTTAACTTAGAATTGGGTACTGTGACGACGACACATCATAGCAACTGCTATTGAATCGAATTAGCTTCCGTTCTTTCAGGGTCTCCGATGGAATAAACTAAACTTTTTCCACCATGATTTTAGCTTAACGAAACCATAACCAACATGTATGGCTTCCAAAAGGGCAAAAAACCCATCAATTTCTTACCTTTCCCATTTGGGAGACTTTTCCAAGTATATTCTGCACCCCACCCTCAGGAGGTGGATCTTCTGCTTCCGCATCATCGGCTAACAACTGGGCACTTGCTTCATCACTTAAATTATCGTCGTCTTCATCATGAGGCGAGGCAAACGACAATGGTATTCGAATATTTTTACTTCTACCACCCTCGTTCAGGGTGTCCTCCTCGTCGTCGTCCTCTTCGCCTTCGGCTTCGTCGTCACCCTCATCGTCGGAGCAGAGTACCTTGCCACCTTGATTACACTTGAATCGCACCTTCTTTGTGATTTTCTTCGATTTCTTCTTATCAGAGGATGTGCCAGAGGATTTTTTCGATGGTGATTCATATGTTATTGTTCTATCGGAATCATAACCATCGCTTTCATGCTTCACATCCTCTAACGTTACCCCCGATGCAGTTGCTGTTTCTGTGGACGCTTCTGTTTCATCTGGTTCTTCTATTTTCACTGTTACAGCAGCAACTTCTTCAACAGCTGTCGCATTTGATAATGTTTCTTCTTCATTTTTGCTACTATCATCATCTTTTTCATTTGGAGCAGCATCGACTTTCTCTAAACTATTCTCATCGGCTAGTGTGGTATCTTTGAGATCATTGGAGATCTGTCTGACTTTCGATTCGAAGCCTCGAGAGTCATCTTTACCGCTGCTGTTTGTATTCTCATCTGGCAGGTCTTTGTCTTTGTCTTTGATGACAATTAAAACGGCGGCGTCGTCCGAGTTATTGTCTGTCGACGTCGGCTGTGACGACGGCGATGATGGTGGTTGTAATGGTAATGGTGGTGGTGGCGATGGTGATGCTGGTGAATCTTTGGGATCAGACATAGTTCCTCCTGGTTCGGTGGTGGGTTCTTCGGCAGCATTGTCTTCGCTCACTGTTCGCGTAACATTGGAAAACAAAGATTTTGTGTTTTTTTGCTAATAATTGTGATTTTTTTTTCGTTTTTACCTGCTGCATCCGGCTGTTTTGATGAACTGTCATCGTCGGCGACCACGCATTTTTTCTGCAGCGTTTGGTCTAGGGTATCACTACCGGAGTCATCACCCTTGGGGTCCATTGTGCATTCGGTTTAATTGGTTTAGACTAAATTTAACTAAGAGGAATTACAAAAAATGGAATTGAAAAAAATATTTTATTATTCTGTTTATTTTTGTTGACTTTTGTTTGAAATTCCACCATCTGTCAAAATTATGTTCCATTTGATGTGGTTATGTTCGGATGGTAATGTGTGGATCGTGTGGATTGTGTAATCTATTATCGTAGATTATTAAACAAGTTACATATTTGTGGAAGAGAATGGTTTATTTTTTTTGTTAACTAGGACGCTTTTGCATTGGCAACCCGTTTGAAAAGATTTTACTCTTAATTTTTACATAAAAGCAATAATATAATTGTAATTGTAATAATTGTAAGTGCTTGCAGGGCTATAAGCTTGCTTGCAAAATTGTTTGGACAATATTTGGAGGATATAAGGACAAACCTAACCAGCAGAGGAAAGAATGTTTCTGCGATGTTGATTTTCTCGGCATACCTCAGAAAATTGGTGAAAATTATCTTGTTATAATTGATGCCAATTTATTTACTATCCTAGCTGCGCTACAATCTGAGTCGACTAGGACATCAACCAAGATTTCTTTACAGGTAGCCCGATTTTTCGCCAACTGCTTCCAGTTATGCACACGAAGTTGACTGAGGTCTTCGTTCATTTGAGGTCTTCATATGTTGCGACGTGGTTGTTTTTTGAGTTGGAGTCGAAGATTTCCGTGATGGTGGCTTTAAATAGAAAAAAAATTTGAAAGAAGGTGCCTTGGAGTTTTTTTTTTAAGAACGTTGCTTAAAAGTTACATGGCAAAGCATTGCCTTGTAAAAATCCTTTTCTGGCATAGAAGATCATTATCGATTGTTTACAAAGGGTCTTAGGCGTTTACATACATAATATGGAAGACTTCATGTGCGATGTGTTCGTTTTTATTTCTGGTAAAACCCCTCTAAGGCCTCGATTGAGCATTTCTAATGCTATTTCCTCTTTCTTCTGCTGACCGCATGTCTTCCCTTCTTTTCTTCCATTTGGCATGTCTTTGGCAAGGGTGCCAGTCTCCTTTTTCGGGATGTGGGCATTTACAACATTATTTTTGTAAATTTAGGCGTTAGAGAATCGCTTTCATTGGCCCTCTTGGAGTGTTCCTCTGCGCCAAATCCACACCTGAATTGATTGCGGTTGTTGCATACTCTATAAAAAAATATCACAGCTTTTTATTCTATTTTTAGTTGCTCGGCTGTATACAATCTGTTAAGGATCTGAACATTCGAAGATCGTTTTCTTATAATCGGTTGCTATGGCTGTTAACAGTGAATCCTACGGCATAGATCAGTTGTTGATCCACAAGATCCTACCCACGCACGACTTGATATTCGTCCTTGGTAAGTCAAAATTTCCGCGACCAAGATGTCAAACGCTTTACAACAACATATTCCAAAATCTTTTTAGATGTCGTAGAGGCCAGTCTCGTAGTTGCGATTTCGAGATTTCTGCCACTGACGTAGAAGCCACATATGAAAAGCGATAGATAGCTGCCTAGTTGCAAAAACCTTTCAGACTAAAAGTGAAGTCTATAAATCGGCACTGGGTTAAAACCGTGTTCGTAAGACCAATGGTCCTAAAAGGACTAGCATCCCCCTGGTAAGCGAAATTGAAATAGAAAGGCTGCCTGCCTCCAAACTCTGCATTATTTGGTGCACATAGGCATTTTTTGCGTGCATCTGGCCATTAATTCTAACTTTAGACTTAAAGAAACACTTATCAAGTGACCATGCTGCATAACGGCGTTACCCAATTGTCTGGACGATTACTTAACTCTGGAAACAAGCCAACGCAGACAACTCGGAGCCAATTTAAATTATATAATCCGCATATTCTCAAGCCGAAGGTGTTGGCGTAAGGGTATTTTCAATGCTCCACTACATACTAAGCCTACACGGAGTGAAGGCTTATAGCTCCAATATTCATATATGTACATGCACAGACAAAGAGCGATCATATCCCTCAATCCAAAAATTATAAAATTATTGTTGCTCAAAGACTGCCGCGTATGTCTACAATAGAAAACCAACCACCAAAGAATGACACTCATTTGGACAACGGTGGGACTAATAAACTAATATGGCCCATGCTCGGTCCCAAACGATCTAATGAACTGAACGACTTAAGGATAGCTGATATCTTCAAAAAAAATCGTAATAGAATGTGACAATGGAAGTCATGTGCAACGTTTGCGGATTCTGTGCAATTTCGGCAGAAGCTGACATTGACAACATTGTCAAAAAACCTCTATATTTCTGCAGTAGCCAGAGGACTACGAATGACCCATCTAAAGTTCTCCTAGTGGCCTCTCCAACTTTTAAAGAAACTTTCGTTGTTATAAAATGAGGGGTATCTCGAATAGAAAACAAAAAAAAAAACACTGGCGCTGGCAGCCCGGTATGGGCCATGGCCCAGCTTCTTGACACTCATCTGTGTTGCTCGTGTTGTCAGCTTTGTCACATCTGAGCCGGGCCTACGGTTTATAGCCGAATCCGAACGACACTCCTTAAAGCTTTTTCATAGGCAATTTTACTTTCGTGAGTTTGCCATTGCCCCCCGAAAGGGTGATGAAGATTCGAAAAATTGTTGGCGATGCCGGGGATCGAACCACGGACCCTCTTCGTGATAGTCGAATGAGCTAGCCATCACGCCATCGCCACCACCGCCTCGAATGGAAGAAGAAAGTCGAAATTTCAGGTTTTCTATTCCACAAGCTGGTCATGTTCATTTAGAGCGGTTTTATTTACCTTGCGCAATCTTCACTTGTCTCGCTTTGCAGCGGTAATAATAATTTTTGAGTGATCATAAGGACAACCCACAAATGATTATTGATTTCCGGAGTGGTGTCTATGAAGAATTGGAAACTGGTTTTGAATTTTGTCCAATAAAAACCCAAAACACATGATTTGAAGTATACTTTATTGTTCAAAATAGTAACAACGGTGAACAAATAAATTTACATTTTCTTTGGAATAACCTGTCCCGTTTTAGGATTGACTAAAATTGTTTTTTGACTCGATACTGATTGCAATGGAGGTATTTTCCTTGACCTGGCTTGGCTTCCATCAATCTTTTCGACGTCTTGTTCGATTTCTAATTCGAGATTTGTAAAGAACTTTGAGGGTGCCTTCACGTCATGTTTGTTTTGATGTAGCTTTACGTGATCAGCTAATTCTTCTTTTGAATTTGTACTAAAGTCACAATGATCACAGTTGTACTTTTCACAATATTTCGAAATACAAAAATGCTGATTGAGGTGGTTTTGGAGAGTTTTTTGAGAAGCACTTTCGAAAGGACAATAAGAACATTTTTCAACTTCATTTGACGATGTTTGTGCGGAAGCTTTTCTGTTTTTGTTCTGAAAATTCTTTTCGATGTTAGATGACCGTTCTTGAGATTCTAACGGCGAAATTGTTTTGTTGTTAGTTTTCGTTTTTGAAAATTCAGAGCTCTCCTCAACTTTATTGTTAGTCTTGAGATCGTCTTTGTCTTTTTTTAATATTTTTGGAGATTCTTGAGCGAGAGAAATGGTTTTATTGATATTTCGTTCTTGATTGTCTTTTCTACTTGCATTTCGTTTGACTTTAATAGAAGAAGATAGGTGCGGAGATTTTGGAGATGCCTTATCCTTGGTTTTGTTCTCAGTGGACTTCATTTGAGTTTGTCTTTCTGAAGGGGAGTTCAATTCTTGTGTTCTGGAAACTATATGCTGTGAAGGTGACTGGTTTGTACTTGCATCGTGTGCATCATTGACATCTGTTAGTGAATTCATATGGACTCTTTTAGATCCATCCCAATCTAATGGTCGATATGCAGAAACGCACTCATCAAAGGCTTCGATTTGTATTAATCCAGAGTGCTTTAAACGGCAATGTCGCTGAAAGAAATTAAAAGAAGATAAGATGATTTTTTTCTACAAAGAAAGTGTGGTCAATAGCCTGAAAAGAAAGTACGAGGGCGGGTCAATAAGTCCGTGACTTTTTGAATTTCTGACCTCTTTACTGAGACAGCAACACTGCTCCTGTCAACAGGCATCTGTCAGTTGACTGCTGTCAAAATTTAAACTTGCTGCGTCAGTTAGTTTGTGTTTGACAGCTATTTTTATCAGACTACTCACTAATTTGAGGAGAAAATGGAAAAAAGTGAATTTCGTGTGCTTATTAAGCATTATTTCTTGCGAAAAAAAACCATTACCGAGACCAAGGCTAAGCTTGATAAATACTATGGGGACTCTGCACCATCGATTTCAATGGTAAAAAAGTGGTTTACTGAATTTCGTTGTGGCCGTACAAGCACTGAAGATGCCGAACGTCCTGGACGCCCAGTTGAGGTCTCTACACCCGAAACAATCGAAAAAATTCACGATATGGTGTTGGCCGACCGAAGATTGAAAGTGCGAGAGATTGTGGAAGCCGTAGGGATCTCGCATGGCTCAGTGGTTTCAATTTTGAATGATCACTTGGGCATGAGAAAGCTTTCCGCAAGATGGGTGCCGCGTTTGCTCACAGTCGACCACAAACGCAATCGTGTAACAACTTCACAGGAAGGTTTGGCGTTGTTTAATCGCAATATGGAGGAGTTTTTGCGCCGTTTTGTAACCGTGGACGAAACATGGATCCATCACAACACACCAGAGAACAAACAACAGTCAAAACAGTGGGTTTCTGAGGGTGAATCGGCGCCAAAGAAGGCCAAGGTGGGTTTGTCAGCCAATAAAGTTATGGCGACTGTTTTTTGGGATGCACGCGGGATAATCCACATTGACTACCTTCAAAAGGGAAGAACAATCAATGGGGAATATTATGCCAACTTATTGGACCGATTCAATGAAGATTTGAAAAAAAAACGACCTCATTTGGCCAAGAAAACAGTTCTTTTCCACCAAGACAATGCAAGGGTGCACACATGTGCAGTTGCCATGGCAAAAATCCATGAATTGGGCTATGAATTGCTCCCTCATCCACCCTATTCTCCAGATTTGGCTCCGAGCGACTACTTCTTGTTCCCAAACCTGAAGAAATGGCTTGGTGGAAAAAGATTTGACTCCAATGATGAAGTCATCTCGCAAACAAAGGCCTATTTTGAGGACCTCGACAAATCGTTTTTTTTGGAAGGGATAAAAAAATTGGAGAAGCGTTGGACAAAGTGTATAGAGCTCAAGGGAGACTACGTTGAAAAATAAAATTACTTTTTTATCAAAAAATCTGTGTTTTAATCCAAAAGTTACGGACTTATTGACCCGCCCTCGTACAAAGTAGAGCTGCTCATGAGCTCTATGAACAGAAGAGGAGAGATGAACACCTGCTTCTCAGGAGGAAAAAGAAAGAGCATGAGAAGCGAGTGCTCGATGAAATTGAGAGATGCTACTCCAGGAAAGAGATTCGAAAGTTTTACCAAAAGGTAAAAAATAACATGACAAGGACACAAGCCCCGAATCGAAGCCTGCAGAGACGAACAGAGGAACATCTTAGTAGAGTCTCATTCGTTGCTGAGGATTTGGAAAGATCATTCATCGTCAGGCAGAATGAGCCTTTCAACCTGGACGATTTAAACCAACAATTCCATTTACCTGACCTGGATGAAGTGAAAATGGCAATATCTTAGCTGAAGTTCAACAAAGCTGCTGGAGCGGACGGCCTGAATGCCGAGTTCTTCAAAGCGGCAGACGATGACTTGGTAAGGAGCATACACCAACTCATCTGTAAAATATGGTCGAACGAAAGTATGCCCGATGAATGGAACCTCAGCATTGTTTGTCCGATTCTCAAGAAAGGAGACCCTCTGAAACAGCGCCAACTACAGAGGCATCAGTCTTTTTAACATCGCCTACAAAATCTTACCTGCTGTATTTTGTGAACAACTGAAGTCCTTCGTCAACAACCTGATAAGTCCATATCAGTGTGATTTCATTCCAGGAAAGTCCACCATCGATCAAATATTCACACTACGGCAGATCTTGGAGAAAACTCATGACCTACACACCATCTATTTATGGATTTTAAGGCCGCGTATGACAGCATCTATAGAGACAAGCTATACAGAGCAATGTCTAGTTTTGGCATCCGTGCCAAAGTCGTCCCCCTGTGCAGGCTGACAATGGAGAATGCACGCTGCTCCATCAAAATCGGTAGAGATCTCACTGAGACCTTTGATGTCAAAAGAGGATTTAGACAAAACGATGCGCTGTCATGCGATTTCTTCAACATCATACGCTCCAACACAAGAGGAAAGTCCGACCAATCACTCGCATACGCCGACGATATTGCCATAATCGGAAGAAAGAAGTGTGATGTCATTGGCGCCTTCGCAAGTATTGAGACGGAAGCGGCATGAGGGCAAGACCAAGTATATGCTGTCAAGCAAAAAGGACAACCAACACCGACGTCTCGGGCAGAACGTCACCCTCGACAGATATAACTTTGAGGTAGTTAAGGACTTTGTCTACCTAGGCTCCGCTATAAATACAGACAACGACACCAGCGCTGAGTTCAAGCGAAGAATAACTCTTGCCAACCGCTGTTTCTTTGGGTTAAGAAGGCAATTGAGTAGCAAAGCCCTCTCTCGGACATCAAAAGTCACCCTTTATAAGACCTTCATAATCCCGGTCCTGCTCTATGGCGCAGAGACATGGACATTAAACTAGGGTTATCGATATTTCTTTGACTACTGCAATGTCTGCAAGATAACTAAGCAAACGAAGAAAATAAAAACAAAAAATTATCATATTATCACTGAGAGAAGTGAATGTAAATGAAAACAAAAGAAATATCAGCCATCATTCGACCTTGGCCAACAAGTTCTCCGTCAAAAGTGTACACACTTTATCAGCACTATGACTATTATCTTACTTGTTGGCTAATCATAATATTTTATAAATTTTCTATTCAACATCAAGAACAATTTACCTGAATAACATGCTTCCAGTTTGATACTTGACGGCATTCACCACAACGAAACGGTGGCGGTTTCCTACTCTCATTCGTATTCCTTTCGCTTAAGTTCATGCTTGACCCGACACCTAATTTCGTAGTCAAATTCGTGTGTATAGAACTACCAGCAGGATTTAAAAACGAAGATGTATTTGAAGACACAGCTGTGAAACTTGCCTTTTCGCTTTCAAAATCTTCAGTTTGATTTGGTTTGACATTGCTGCTGCTTCCAATTGGTATTTCCCTTTTATTCCTTAGCAAAATTGAACAGTTGCTAGCTGAGTTCGCTGATCTATTTTCACATTTTGAAGAAAATGATGCTGATGATGATGGTTCTGTATTGTGAAGTTCCATATGTGCCATGACAACCTCCCGATTAGCAAACCTACAAGAAGGGAAATTCTTATTTATGCTTCATTTTATAATTCCTGCAATGTCATTACCTAAAATAACACCTGCGACACTTGTAATACATTTTCTTTTCTCCATTTTCTATCTGAATAAAAGTGACAATGTCGTCGCTTAAACTCAAAGAGTTTTGCTGTTTCATTTTGTATTCATTCTTTGGTGCTTCCGGAATGGACATCGAACATTCTTTGGTGTTGGTTGCTGCTTGATCCGGGACCGACTTAAACTTACTTTGGTTGAGTTGCAGTTGCTTAATAGTCACCTTCTCAGGATTGTTAGATTTATTCCGAGATTCAACACGTAAGAGCTTATTTAATTCATTGCATTTAACAAGTGAGCCGTTGCCTGAGAGATTCATCAGAGTAAGGTACTTATTGTATTTCGCGTAGTTTCGCCGACCTGTCTCGTCGTTCATTACAACTTTAGCATTTCCATGGTTCGGACTTCGTAGTGCTTTTATACGAATGTGCTTTGTAATATCCCAACGCCAGTTGGATTGATACGCACACATGGAGCACTTGAAAGGCTTCGTATTTAAATGTCCAATAATATGGACATGGAATCTGGAGGCGTTTAATGCCCAGAATGGGCAACGTGGACATTTGAATACTCTTTTGACGGATGATGCGCTTTTCTCTTTGAATTTTGGTTCTTCCCTGATAACCTGAAGAAATTAACAACAAGTTTAAAGCTAATTGTTATTTATTTTAAATGAAGTGATTTCTAAACAATTTCATAATAGTGTGCCAACTTAGAGATAAACGTATCAATTTTCGTGCAAAATTTTAATCTTCTCCACTCCGCGGCAACTCAGGAAGGGTGTGTGGATGGGTCTTCATATTCAGAACCCTGGACACGGAACTGAAAATTATTTATTCTCAAATCGGGGAAACAAAAACGTTTCTTCTTTTGATGTGGACAAAAATACAAAATCTCACATAATATCTATACAGGAATCAGGTGTGATTTCAGATGTTTAAGGTGTTAACACTACTTTATTACGATCAGAAAGACCGAAAACTTGTCTCTTCGTGCCGCAAGCTCGTTTCTCGTTTCTCGCAAGCTGTTATCCATGTTGGTGCACTAAATGCTTAAAGCTTTTAACAGCTTTTACGTCTACGCTCATACACATGCAGATGATGTAGCTGTACTGTCTTTTGGATATTGCTAAGCGACTATTTGCCCCTTAAGCACAGGACTTGATGCTTTAGGAATGTGCTTTTAGTCAATCCTATCAAAACTGAGAAGGAGGAAACTGACAATTTCGACTCATTAAGTGCTTAAAAGTATCATTATCCGTGTGTCTAATGAAAGTAAGTACGAGGAATTGGTTGCAATTCTGTATAAAAAAAACTTCTAGAGACTCTGGACATGACATTTGATGCATTTACACCAGTATTCCAGGTATTGTGAAGCTGGTGCTTAGAGCCTTTCTGCGATGCTTGCTGTGAGTGTGATGGCGATATCAGAAAGACTGTCTATGCGTGTGTTCGGTTTTCGCTTGCATCAGGTTGCTGGTATTCGGCGCTGTTGTGGTGCATCTACAACAGAACCAGGAGGAAAATGAACTTGGTCTTGTTCGAGTGATCTTCCGATAGTGAAAATAACTTTTCAATTCATGCATTCAAAATTGTTCTTTATACATTTTAACTATCCCAATCATGGTATGGTATGAGTTGTTAGTAACTACAGCTTTAGAACCTACCCTATAGAACGATATTACCTGCACTCCGTACGAGCGTATTCTAAACAGTCAAAGGATGTGTTCTCTGGTGTAGTCTTCATTTGTTTTCGAAGAAAAATTGAATTTGTTCCGAATCTTCTAGGAAATGGTACACATTTTTAAATATCGTAACAAAGTTATCTACAAGTTATTCCATTTGCGTTTCCAAAAAAACAGCACACGAAAGTGCATTATTCGATCACCGATAACGAGTTGTTAATTCCATTGTCGGTCGAATATTACTCAAAAACTGGAGGATGGACTGTGAACTAAAAGGAGCAATGATGTCCTTTTGGTTTCTCGGCAATGGCAATGACTAGAGGATAGAGATATATGTACAAGCATGTTCCTGGTAAGCATGCAAAGTCTGTCTGGAGCGAAGATCAATATAAGGGAGTAATATAATTTTAATATGTTTAAGCATCTAATGTGGGGGAGGATTATGCAGTTTATTTATAAATATTATCGCCACCGAAATGGAAACAATGTTATCATGAGAGTTGCTTAAGAGTAATCTACGTTGCAGAACGATAAGACAAAGGGAATTTACGCCGCAAATACGTAAAAGGTTTGAATAAATTCTGAACGTCGTACTGGGAATGGCAGGCCTATGATTTTGAGTAGGGCAAAAGAAGAACTGCGACTTTCGGTCTGCAATCTGCAGAAACAACGGGCTGGAGACTGCAATGAAACAAGTTGTTCCGAGGAAGTTTTGCTAAATCATTGTGCGCATTTTAGTTAAAATTAAGGTTGTAACACGATTAGTGCTACTTTCGCTCTGGCAAACATGAATGCGACAAGTTTTTCGTTTTTAATATGGTACTTGCGAAAACCTAGGCAATGTAGTTTTTCAGAAGGTACACTAGCTGATGTTTCAAAGCAAACTTTGGATCGCACGAATCAACTTATTATTGATTCTCTTTTAAGGATCGTTCATTCTTAAAATGTTAACGACAAAAGTTGTGTCAAGGTAAAGGCGTTAAATCAATTGTTTTAATAACTAGCGTGGACTTCCCCAAGAATGTATTTTACCAACTCTTTATGTCCGCATATACAGACTGGACGTTAAAGTGCTAACAAATATTTTAAATAAAGAAACTAAACAACAGATTGTCTACGCATTGCAAGTGATTTAGTTACCTGTATTGTCTCTCTGGTCAATCATCAGTCAGCGGGAAAAATTCGCAATCTTCTATTATGATTGAAAAGTAAGAGTGAAAAAACTTGATTCAAAAGCGATGGATAATCAAGTATTATTTACTAGCAAAGGAACAGAATTAGTGCACACCTACCCTGACAAAGTGTATCTCTAACTTGAAACCGCACATTTATGCCGCAGAAATAGTTAATTTTAATCAAATTCAAGACGAATGATGAGGAGCTTCTTAGAACACGACATTCTATGCTGTAATGTCTTTGTTCTCGCATGCTTAGGGATTCTATGATCATGGTGCTCTTTGATGACCATTTCGTAACCAGGTAAAGTCCGATATGGTGGGATCAGATCTAACATTTCTCATAGACCTCTTTTGTGGCCATTTGCTTTAGAGTAAGCGATGTGAAATCAAGAAGGGCGTTAGGAACAGCTAAATTATTTCATACCTAATAATAAAAGTCGACAAACTGATGAACAACCGTTTGCCGCCTTATGTAATTTGTTTTCAAAACCTTTCTACTTAGATTTTATCCACAACTTATACTCCTTGAAACGTAAAATTCGTCTAAATCTCTTTCCAAAGACTTGATTAATGAAAAATATGATCCAGAGCACCCAAAAGAACTACACAAAACCCAGAACGATTGGTTAAAAATTCTCTACCCTGCACAGCTAACACTCACTATATGTTTATTAAGTGCCGTGAAATAAAACGGAAGGAAGCCAATACCCCCCCCCCCCCCCACACGTGTCCTCTATCAATTGCTCTGTACTTCACTACAAACGAAATATGAAATAGCTTTTCGACGGACGCATACTTTACTGGAAATTTTCAGAAAACATTGAAAAGTAGCCTTAACCAGAACACCAAATCTACGTCTAAAATACCAGTCCCCTGCACAATGTTTAATGTGAACAACTGGAAGAAACTAGGAAGAAAGTTTGAACGGGTGCTGTGATTAGCGGGGAAAATTTTAAGAAAACAACTGATACACATTGCAAAGATATCATGTTTCATTCTATAGTTAAATCTAAAAGCAATTTCTTTCTGTGCATGATTGACTAAGTGAAGAAAAACAACAAAAATGTTTTACTGAAATTGCTGCCCCAGTGATCCAAAAAATGTAATGTCCAGGACTCCTTACAAAGTTTAACAAACGTGTGACCAGATTTTATTTACGTACCTTACGATTTGATGTAAAACCAAGAAGGCATCTGTTTTCAGTGACAGGAAACACTTCTTTCAGAGGTTGAACATCATCGATAACTTCTTTACAGTTTTCCCCAGTACTCTTCATGACGATATCTCCATTACAATCGTTCCTGGTTGGATGCTCTTCGATTTCAGTGATTTCTCTCTGATCATTATTATTTTCATCCGAAGTTGGTTTGATGTTTTCCTTAAAACAAATCTTCTCATGTTCCAGTAGTTCAGTTTGTGAATAACTCCAACGTTTGCAGTGCTGACATTGGGTTGATCTACTACGCAAGTCAATGGGGTTCAATTCCAAGTCATTACAAGTTTCCCGTTCAATTGCCATACACGTCATAGCATCAGATTCCTCCATTTGCCTCATTATTTCACCAATATCATTCTCCGCAAAATATAAACCAGCTAAAGCTCTAATCGCATTACGAGACGCCTCAAGATCTTTACCGAAATCACCAGTACAGTACGTGTCGACAGAAAAATTCATTTCTGGTGGTGTTGGTGGCAATGGTTGAGGAGATGATACCTTTACTTCCCGTTGATCTAGTTCAGTAACCTCGATTGCAGTTCGTTTGCTTGTCGGTCCAGTTAAGCCTTCAGTTGATCCATGAACCATTTTCATATGTCGCACAAGTTTCTGATAGTGACGCGAGGCATACAAGCAGAGTTTGCATTTGTTAATGATGATCCTTTCGCCGTGTATATCTCGCAAGTGACCAAGATAAATTCGTGGATTTTGTGTGAAATAAACGCAGTGATTGCAGGAGTAATTTCGTTTGATTTTGCATTGTGGTAGCTCATCATCTTTGTTAAGCTTGTTCGGTGCATGTGAATCGTCCACCTCTTTGTGCTCGGTTTTCATTTTTATGTCGAAAGCTTCAAGAAAATGCTGTGTTGTTAGCTCCGGATATTTTAAATTAATTAAAATTAATGACTAATTAAAAATGACTAATTTCCTTACATCACCATGCCTTGTCCGAATGCTAAGCTGCTTAGATGAAATTCAAATTAGTAAAATCGCATTTGAATTTACCGGATTTTTTGTTCTTGTTCTTGTTCTTTGTAGTAGGCCTTGAGTTCTTGGCCGCGCCAGGTAAGTCATGGCATACTCCATGGAAAAAATATGATATCCCCCTGTTTCAAAGAAATTTAACCTTGTCGAGTCCTCAAATTTGCAGGACATACAAAGCATGCTTTTAAAATTATCCATAATCAACAGGTTGCCCTTGATCAAAAGGAAGTAGTCGTGGAGCTAGGTTAAACCTTGGTATCTGCAGTAGTTGCTTGCTAAATAAATTAACGTAAACAATATGTTTTCAAATATTTTGAACACCAACAACTGTCATGGGAAATGAGTGTGTTCCACCAACAAGAATCGTACGGATCTGGTACAAAATTTTAAATTTTAATTCAAAAACAACGATTTTAAAGTCTGTTGAGTGTCGAAATTTTTACATTATTTGTTCATTAGAGTTTTGTTTTAAATTTGGAGTAAAGCTACAAAGCATCTTCTAATTGAACACAGGAAGTTGGCTGAGGTTTCCTGCCACTTGTGTGGATGGATTCATCCTCTACTGCGTAAGAGTAGAAATCTTTGCGAAGTGCCTGGTGTTCAAGGCAGCTTAAGGGCCGTTACCCAATCGTAAATGATGATTTGAACTACATATTTAGGGTATTACTCGCAGATTTTGTGGGGCAGCTCGAAAAGCCATCTTTACTACGCTCGTCCTTCTCTGCTTGGCCGTTTACGAAGGGTACGATGTTGGAACTAACCGTCATCGAGACCACAGGCTTCAATTTCAAGCAACAAACGCTCCGTTATGATAGCGCGATTACGGGCGTCAGTTACATCCCGGCAAGCCTCAGTTTTGAATAAATATGGAACGATGATCCCAGCCCATAATCAACACCAACCCGTTGTTTTATCTGAATGTAATGGCAGCTCTTGAACCTTTTCGGATTGCTCCGCACCACAAATACGAAACATTTTGCTTAAGCCACAAACGGGCCTAATGGCTGAATAAAATTTTGGTCGAAAACAATGGATCTTCTTAAGGCTTTCCAAGAGCCCAATATGATAAGATTGAGAAGGTGGGCTAGCTTCAGATCTTGCACAAATTGAATTTTGTTTGCTTTTAGACCAAGATCCGAAAAATATGCCAAGTTGTTACATACAGCAGATCAAGCTATTCAGAACGGCGCGGAATCTATTCATCACGCGTACACTCTTCGCTACAGTCGTTATATTTTCTTTAGATGTGGTCTATTTTGTCGCATATTACCCAATAATATAAATTGGGTTTCAAACTTTTCGATTGTATAGTTGTTGAATTTGTGGACCATTAGTCACAAAACACATTCCTCGGAGAACATTGATTTTCGTAATACAGCTGATTATTTTGTAGACGCTGCGCCGGGCTAAACCTTTTCATGATGAAATGTCATACAATATTGAACAAAAATACTCTATTAGTACGACACGGCGCATGCGTGATATCTCACGGAATCCTCCCTGGAAAAAGTACCTGTAAAAGAATTATCCATTATATGCTAACGAAATAGAGACGCAGAACATCAACGAATCGAACGGAATATCAATTTACAACTACAACTGTGATGAAGAAAAGGGAGTTTTTATACCTCGACTTCGTTATAAAATTTGACAAAGGCATCTCATCGGAAATCTTTGGTCTAAGAAGGCAAATGAGTAATAACGCCTTATCAAGAGACAGTTAGAAGACTCTAAGTAAGAACGTCATTATTTCAGTCCTGCTTAAAACATGATCGTCAGCGAAAATGGATGGCGATAGGAGTATTCTAGGTTCTTCGGATGGTGTTATTAACTTCTAACGACGAATTGTACAATGTGGACAGTGATATTTACCTCTTGAGATAAATGCACATTATTCGTCTTAAGCAGGGAATACACGATACAATTATCGTACCGACCGTTGTACCAACTCGTGGTCGCATGCGATAATTGTATTGTGTGTGCGTAAAAATTTTTTCGTTGTACCGATATTGTAGAGTCGAACGCTCTCTACCGAAAACCAACGGTTGTATGCCACCGATTGTAAGCAAATCGTACCGTTTGGTTGCGTGCGTAAAACTGTTGTACCGATTTCATTTAGTGATCAGCATTCACAATGTATGTATCGTGATGGTTTCAGTAACTAATAAAGAATTTTGGATCGAATTCATCGGTAAATATCGATCGTTTCCCTGTTTGTGGAACGTGTACATACAAGAATACAGCGATAAGCAGTTGAGAGAAGAAGCGTTGCAGGAGTTAGAGAAAAAATGCAAGGAAATAAATCCACAAGCAAATAAGGCTTACATCCGGAAAAGAATTGCGAATATAAGGATTTACGGATGTTTACGCAAATTATGGCTATCGGCGTACTTTACTCCTGTGGAAATTAGACGCAAGTTGGTACTAGCATTTATAGCCCCGATCATTACGTACGCCGGCGTTGTCTATAGCGCCCTTGACTCAATGTCCCAGCATAGGTTACAAGTAGCGTTCAACGATGCGGTGCGCTACGTATATGGCCTCCGTAGATATGACCATATTTCTGAACACTCAAAAAAACTATTTGGCTGCACACTACAGCAACACATCAATACAAGAAATTGTATATTTCTACATAAAATCATTAGTAATAAATGTCCGTCCTACTTATTTAACAAACTTGTCTTTAATCGGTCTGTAAGAAATTTAAGTATTGTTCCTTTCCGTCACCAATATTTAAACTCAAGCCGTTTACTTTTCATTCATGCTGTCAAACTATGGAATTCATTACCACCACGAATCAAACTCATTTCTAACCGTGCAATCTTCAAAAGTGCAGTCCTCTCGCATTTCTCTTCTTAAACTACCCATCCTTAATCCCTTCTATGTTCCCTCATCTCTACCTCTTAAGTAATTTAAGCAATCTATCTTGCATCGTAGTTTAAGTTTTTAAGTTATAAATGTTAAATTAGTAGAAACTGAAGATGCCGAACGTCCTGGACGCCCAGTTGAGGTCTCTACACCCGAAACAATCGAAAAAATTCACGATATGGTGTTGGCCGACCGAAGATTGAAAGTGCGAGAGGTTGTGGAAGCCGTAGGGATCTCGCATGGCTCAGTGGTTTCAATTTTGAATGATCACTTGGGCATGAGAAAGCTTTCCGCAAGGTGGGTGCCGCGTTTGCTCACAGTCGACCACAAACACATGTGCAGTTGCCATGGCAAAAATCCATGAATTGGGCTATGAATTGCTCCCTCATCCACCCTATTCTCCAGATTTGGCTCCGAGGGACTACTTCTTGTTCCCAAACCTGAAGAAATGGCTTGGTGGAAAGATTTGACTCCAATGATGAAGTCATCTCGCAAACAAACGCCTATTTTGAGGACCTCGACAAATCATTTTTTTTGGAAGGGATAAAAAAATTGGAGAAGCGTTGGACAAAGTGTATAGAGCTCAAGGGAGATTACGTTGAAAAATAAAATTATTTTTTTATCAAAAAATCTGTGTTTTAATTCAAAAGTCACGGACTTATTGACCCGCCCTCGTATTTATCTTATTGTACATCCCAAATATTTAATAAATGAAATGAAATGAAATAAGGAATGCCCTTTGGGCGGGAGTATAAAAAAATTGAAAAATCCAAGCGCACCGGCAGTGCAGCAAACAGTGTCCATGTATCCACTCTGTGGTACTACAATGAAGTTCTCTTTTTGAAAGACATGGAGACAAGCAGAGAAGGGAATTCATCGTTGAAAAATTCCGCTGATGAGGATTCTAATGATGAACATAATGCACATATTTCAGACGTAAGTTTTTTTTAAAATTGATATTATATCAATTTCTAAGATGTCTAAGACACGTTCCAACCCAAAGAGCCTTTCGGAAGCACAAAACAGTAGAAAAATACCGGGCTTTAGGCGGCAAGAAAGCTCAACCAACATCGAGTGCGGATCTGAAGATAATTAGGGAGTGTAAAGGAAAATTGGTTGAGGGCCGGATCTACCACGAAATGTAGAGCCCACTAAGTAAAGTAGGAAAGGAAAACAAAGATCTCATATACCCAATATGTTGGAACTTTTTTACCTTCAAACCTAAGTAAAACACAAAGCCGGTAACATCGAACACAATTAGAGCTTCGAAATACTTAGCCATAGTCAAGAACCAGTAATAAAATTATTGGTCGGTTAACCAACAGTTGACGAATACAAACTCTCAACATTTTCCTATTAATTCACTTTATTGCAACATTAATTTAATTTACATAAATTTGTATGATGTTTGTTTTGTTTTTTTTTTTGTTGTTTTAATTTTTTTAAGAGATGCTTAAGTTTTATATTTAATTATCTTGTTTTGTTTTTTATTAAACATATAAAGTGTATTAAATTTAACACTTTTCTCTTATTTTCTCTCATGTTTACATACTCGTATATATGTGATACATATAAATGTTGTAATGTAGACATTATACGCATTTTGTATTCGTATAGATGTTTTTTTTTTTGTTTGTTTTCTTTTATTATCCACATTTCTTTTTTTGTTTTTTTGTTTTGTAATATTCAACAAATATTTGGCATTTAATGCTTTGGTAAAAATATCTAATTTTATTATTTTATACGTTAATATATTGTTTTTGTTTTTTTGTTTTTTAAATTTTTATATATCAAAATGAAATGAGATATTCCCTTAGACTGTGTTGTTTCCGGTTTTTTGTTTTGTTTTGTTTTGTTTTGTTTTGTTTTCTTCACTTAAACTCTATTTTGTTTTAATTTTCAGTAGTTTATTTACTTTTATTTAATAAAATTTGTTTTGTTTTTGATTTTTTTTTTTTGTATTTTTCCTTTTTAAGTTTTAAAAATAGTTTTTAATGTATATATTCGAATGTCTGTAGAATCATGTATGTATGGTGTATATATATTTCTTGTTTTGTTTTTTGATTTTTTGTATAGTATATATTTTTTGTTTTTTTTTTTGTATATAAATTATATTTTCAGTTTGATTTAATTATTTTTGTTTTGTTTACGAATTAATTTTATTGTTTGACAATTTACTAGCTAATAAAAAATATTCAAATTGTTTTGTTGTTGTATGAATTTGTAATTTGTTTAAATAACATATTTTATTTTAATTTAGAACCATTTACTTTTGTTTGTTGTTATGTTTTTGTTTAATTTAAATCTATTTTGTTAATAATTATCTAACAAATAACAAATTAATTTTCTTTTAAATATAAGGGATAGTGCTGGTTTTTTTTTTTGTTTAAATTTATAAGAAACGAAAAAAACTAAAAGTAAAAATAATATGCTGCACCAAATACCTAATGAAAATGTAAGTTATTTTATTTATACCGAAAAAAAAAAACAAACAAAAACACTTAAAAATAAATATATATGGACAACTGCTTTGAAAGTTAGAACTTTTTTAATGGTTTATAAGCTCAAATTTATTTGTGCTAGTTAGACTGTAGTACAGAGCTATAGGGTAATTGAGGAGACGCACTTAGTATCTCAATGGGTAAATGGTTGAAATATACCTACTTATATATCTTTAATGGATTAACATCACCGTACATAAGAAGTAAAATGAAAAAAAAAAAAACTGTGCTTGTTTGGATCTCGGTAATCGACAAATCCAAACTTTCAATAAGTACAAACCTCAGGCACGGTAAGACGTCGAAATTTATGTATATTGTAAATGCAAGAACGGTACAAGGTCTTATAATAGTTATTTCTATTTTAAAATACTTCAGGGATGATAAATAGTTCAATGGATAGTAAAATATTGGTAGACAAAGATAAACGACCAAATGCTTTTCTCATAAAAGAAGACGAAGAAGTTTTAGAGCGGAAATAAAACTCAATATATTTTAACTACTTCAATAAAACGATTTTAACTTATATATATGAAACAAACCAGTTGATCAGAGACCAGAGAAACACGATTTCGGATACATCAAATAAGTGAAAGAAATTAAGTGATATATTCGATCTTTAAACGTATTTTGAAATACACAATTCTGTTTATCCAAGTCAAAAGTCAACACTTAACAACAATACATTGGTTAAAATGAGAGCTGATGGCTGTGTAAGGAGTCCTAGATTGTGAACTCTCTTTGAGAACAAGCATACGTATGAAATATTGTATTACAATGTATTGTTATTTTTATAGAAGATTGTTTCGCTAGTATACTCGAAGCTACGAATCAAACTGGAGGCGCTGAAATCTTGTATATTCCGCAAGTTTTCCCAATTGAGAAAATATTCTCACATAGTGCAATTAAGTACAAGTACGCACGCTAGATTTTAACAAAAATAAAAATGGGGAAGGAATTCTCCTGTAGATGAAGAAGATGTAAAAGACTGATGCATAACGGATGCAGATTTGTTGTTATGAAACAGATATGAATGATGCTCTTTGATTTTAATCCATAAAGGTGCATGCAAATATTTTACCTAGCACGATCAGTGTCTTAAGACATAATTCCACAAAGTGGTTTAAACAGAAAGCAGACAGTCGCAAAACCAGCGTGAAAATGCGGACTTATGGTGTATTTCGTCATACATTTTAACAAATAACGTAGGCAATGATACGAAAATTGTCTGCTGAAGTGATGAAACTAATGTATTTGTGCGTCAAGATTTTGTTTTTGACAAAGGGCATCAGAACGGATAAGATAAATAGAAAAATATTGAGAAACTTTGCTGACTGTATTCTTACAGATATATCAAAGATGAACTGTTGGGCTGAAGAAGGAATTTACACTAACATTCGTGTGATATGAAACTAGTGCATTTTGCTGCCCGAAATTTTCTGCGTAATTGCACGTATGTAGAATAAAAAAAACCATCAAATTCGAACTCAAAAATAAATAACAACGATGCTGACCTTAGTGGTCGCATAAGAAAGTTGGATGAACTGTTGTGTTGTTGTAAATCATAGTACTTTATTCTAAACAGTCCAATGTCCTTTGTCCACTGCATATGGAACACAACAATCTCATATTCAAAGCATTCAACTGTAGTAAATAAATTCAGTTCAGTTGATCGACTAGGCAAAACAGGTATTCAACACCAAAATGAGCTGATCATCTAGATGCAATGCATGCAATACGAGTAACTTGAGTTTTGCACTAGTAAGCAAGACAATATTTGGGTTTGGTTTGGATTTAATAAACAGTTTTCAGGTAATGTGGTAAAAGGTAAGGGCACGGTGGTAGATAAACTGGTGCATGTATCATCTTATCCATCAGCAAGGTATAGAGGTAAGTAAGCACACCTAATGCATATGACCAATAAAACCGGGCAATGATTCTATTTGTCTTATTATTCAACTAATCACTGATGAAAAAACAATGAAACAAATATATGTACCTGTATTTCCGTGGTCATATCTGACTTGTTATATCAAGGCTTCGTCGACGAGAAAATATGGTAAAGACTCTTACGGAGTTCAAAGGTTTAAATAAAAGTTGAGAGGGCTCTCATTCTCGTTGTTTAGCTTGACTATTATGAATACTAAAAGCTTTAGTCCGTGAATACCGCAAAAAGAAATCAAAATAATCTAAAAATCTTAACACTATTAGTTAAGGATTGCTTGAACTGAAAATGCAAATTGGTGATAAACCAGTAGGTCGAATCTAAAGTGAAGAGATAAAACTAAGCCTACTTTCCTTCTTGACTTTAAAGAAAACTAATACCCATACAAAATGCCATTCAAATATAACCCAGCTCTGTCTTCAAAGCCATCTACAGCATTAACAATTAATATCAAATGAATATTGATCCATCAAACCGTGTTTCTTAAGTTCTTCTACATTTCCTATCAAATGCTATTGGTGTTAGCTTAAATCTAAACATTCAACTAACTGCTTAGAATTAAAAAAAAAAATATATTAAAACATATACAAAGATAAAACAAATTGTAAATGTAAAAAATAAAACAACAAACAATAAAATTTGGTGCCTTTTTCCTGATTAGTAACAAAGTGACAAAAAAAAAAAACATTTCAAAGAACAAAAATAAAAAATATTTCAACTATTCCCTAAATGTTAATGCTCTAACAAATGATAAATGTTGGTTTTTTTTTTTTTTCAATTTCATAATTCTGTGATTTACTTCTCAAAATAACAATTCACAAACGAACAAATAAAAGAGTAAAAATACATTCATCTTCAAAAATATAATTCACTTAAACTAAATGTTAGTCACATTTTTTGTTGTTGTTGTTGCGTTAAATAAAATAGTTTATATTTTATATTTAATTATCTAAATTTGTTTTAATATTTTCGTATTTTTTGTTTTTTTTCGTTTTATTTTTTTTTTTGTTTTTCATATAAATATGGCCCCGCTATTCCACAAAGTTTAAGGTATGTATATATATATATAGATTTATTTATTTTTTTAAATTTATATTTAACAGACTATTTACTAGACTTTTTTGTTTTGCTACATTTATGTTTCTGTATGTATAATAATAGAGAAAACAAAAATTAACAAATAAAATGGTTTATTTAACGAAAAGTAGAGAAGGAGAAGAAGGAGGGGGAATTAAACAAAATCGACAACATAATATAGGCGGCTTAAGCCTAACAAAATTGAAAGAGAAAAGTTTTTTCTCTAAATGTAATGTTTCCTCTCCAATTTCACCTCTCCAACTGAAACTTCTTAAAATTAACTTAACATACAAAAAAAACAAAAGATAGATCCATGTTAAATAAGAAAGAAAAGGGAATTAAATTAAATTAAAAAAAAAAAAAAAAAAAAACAAACAAACACTAATTCCTCCTGATGACCTGACCAGTTTTGGGATTCACTAAAATAGATTTATGGCTTGACGGTGGTAGTGGTGTAGGTGGCGGTGGCGATGATTTCTCATCTCCATTAAACGCACTCGAACGACTACTTCGGCGAAGATTCGGTATGTTATTATTATTTGTATTGCTATTGTTATTGCTATTGGTACTGCTGTTCGTTTCCTTTTCGTCCTTTGTTGGTGTTTTAGAATCACAGTTGAATTTGATTGGTTTCGGATCTTCACCCTTCTTGGCATCATCATCATCGGTAACAAGCAATTCCAAATTGTTGTACGATGTAAAGAATGCCACCGATTTTCGATTATCAATCGTTTCGAAATGGATTCGTATATGCTCGGCAAGCAATCCATCCGAGCTTGTACTATAGTCACAATGTTCGCAGGTATATTTCTCAGTTTTATTCGACACACAAATGTGAGCCTGTAAATGCCGTTTAAATGTATCAGCGCAGGTTGATTGAAACGGACAATAGGCACATTTCTCTGGTTCACCAGTTTCACTGACTGAACTTGAGATTGGAGAGGCTATCGATGCTGTCGCATGAGACGGTGATTGTTTAATGGATCCTGTTTCAAGTTGTTTTTTAAGCAGCGATCCATCACCTTCATAGGAAGACTGTTCTTTAGTCTCAGCTACAACCCAAACAGTTGCACCAGTTTTAGGCAGCGTTATTTGTTGCATTTTCTTAGCAGGGTAATCTATATCTTCTTTGGCACATTTTGCAACTTGCTCGGTCTTCTCCTGATACGTATTGGTATGCACAAACGAATGGGATAATAAGACAGCTTCCTGTTTAGTTGAATAGTTACAAGCTTCACATTTGAAATCGAAATCAGCACCGTGTGCCTTTAAATGCTGTTGCAGTTCCTTGTGGCTATTAATAAATCTTGATGGACACATCGGACAGAATGAAACAATTTTAGATGTTACTTCTTCATCGTCACTGCCATGAGATTGTTTAGAACGAAGATCAATAGCAGCAGGTGGTTCATGCAAAAATGGTCCAGCACTTTCGTGCATCGCTTTCACATGATTACTTAAGTGTTGTTTCTTTGTACAGACATATGAACATAGATTGCACTCATACTGTGTTGGTTTATGCAGAGATATGTGATAATTCATTTGTGATTTACTCTCCGAAATGTATGGACAGGAAGGACACTTTTGCTGTTTGCACTTATTCGAGGGTGAAGTGTATGAAGATGCATTACCACCACCTTCGACAGGTATTCGAGCGATTTCAATGTGATTCATAAGTAATTCATAACGATAATGTGGATCGGTATTTGAAGACGAATCTCCTTGTGGATTATGTTGCTGCTGCTGTTGTTGTTGCTGGTGTTGTTGTTGCTGTTGTTGATGATGATGACGATGATGATGCTGATGATCATCTTTACTAAGTACACTGTTGTTGGTATTGTTACTGTTGTGATTATTGTGCAATTTATTTTGATGTGTAGCCTTTATTGCTCCCAGAATGTAATTATCTGCTGATGGTCCCATCACATGACATGATTGTCCACTGCCACCTAGGCCAAGTTGTCGATAGACAGGCTTCTCACTATTACGATCAAGTGTCTCAATTCGTATGTCGCCCGAATGTTTTAGCCGGCAATGGCGCTGTAAAAATTATACAAAAATCTCATTAGTTTTTAAATCTACACAAATCTTATTCAACTACTGTTTATAGAGTCTATGGGGTTAGTATAATATAAGACCAAGGAGGAAATGGATTAGAATTATACTGATGTAGAAATGTAGAGATATATCAAGAGGACCCTTTCCACACATAATATTTATAATATTTATATAATGAGCTTGCAACAATTTTTAAAAGCAAACAAATGAATAAAAGCTGTTTCTTGGGATGAAATAATAAAAACCAAAAAACCAAAAAAACCGTATTTAACCGTTTTAACCGTCTAGGAATGAGAATGTTATTTTGTTGTTTTGTTTTGATTATAATGAATGACCAACCAGACCAACAAATTGTCCAACAATCAACATATAAAATAAATGAGAAACTACTAACCACAACCAAGTTATTGTATAAAGGACCACCCACCGATTGGTATGTTTACATAAAAAAAGCACATGACACGTTCAAATGGATGCTATAAGAAATTGTTTCTTTTTTTTACTCACACGGACAAGGTATTCTATATATGTTTTTTTTTTTTTTTTTTTTTTAAAGAAATGTTTACCTATATATAAGCTTGAATATTTTTTGAATTTCACGGGGACAATGCACGGATTGATCTATTTATATATATTTGAAACGGATACGAAAAAGGTCTTCTAAAGCTTGGACGAAGGAAAACAAAACGTTTTAGATCAGCTTAGGATAAAATAATATTTTAAGCCGAATGGTATTAAAATAAGGATTTATTGATTTAATTTATATATTAAGAGATCAAACAAAATCAATTTTAATTATATTACGATCAGTGTATCTAAAGGATTTACAATTTTTACGAGGTAGAGAGTTTTATGTGAAAAAGCAGATATTCAACAGCAAACAGTCGCCATCAGAGATTTTGTTTTAGTTTTTCCGAAAATGTTTCGGATACTTAACCAAGGCCAGAAGTACAATATGCCTATCTGTTGTAGAAAAGAGGGAATGTAGTACAATGGATATTTTCTTGAATCACTGCAGTTGGAAAAACTATTCTTAACTTATTACTTAACGACATTTTCAGCGCAGTAAAATCTTCTTTGCAACAGGAAAACATTATGCAAAAGATTAAATAGTGTTACCGTAGAAATAATAAGAGGGAGTGTTAAACGACTAAAATCATTGATCTCATAAAATATTAGGGAAGTAGTGGCGGGTTAGAAAAGGTCTTAGTTCAAATCTCGATTGCTTACTGACCATTGTTTATTCTCTGAGAGAGAGAGATTTTCCGACTGTGAAAAAACTTGTTCGCCCGCCATTCGAAGTCTGTGAAAAACCACATATTTACATTCACTGGGCACAAGGTAGAAAGATAAACTATACTGTATATAAAGATAGCTGCGTCACAAGAAAGTGCAAAAAGTATAACTCGATAAAGCTAACGTCATACACAATAAAAATTGACTATTCGATTATTGAAAGATAGGATAGTTAGACTTATTGAAAATTAATGCTACTCGTATGCAGGAATGATGTCCGATGCTTTAAAATGCATAACGATTTCGAAATACTCAGACATTCGGAGTCAATGACAGAAGTCATTAAGAGCAACGTGACAGCTTTTCAAAAATCAATTAGAGCTTGTATTATATGCATTACTGTTTTTGCGAACCTGCAAACTTGAGTTATCCTTCTGGAAGGCATTATCGTCGCAAAATGCAAACAACAAAATTGGTCGTAAACGATCAGGAAGAATAAGACTAGGCCATCGCGATTTTAGTAATTGTAGGACCCCTGCCCAGACTGATCAAGTGCAGATTGCTGAAAGGATGCGCCTCAGAGGTGGTCAACTCCGATAATTATCTGGCCGTAGACGACGACGCTAGAAGATAACATAAAATTCCGAATACTGGCATAGAAGACATGTGATAGGAACCGCATTCGGATTAAAGTCAGAAATGCAAAATCTTTGTACGTAACGAGAATCTTGTCACCGAATCACCCAGAGTCTTAGATGTATTAAAATTCTAACAGATATGCAAGAGAAAGACAGAAGAGGAAGAAAACTCAGATCCTGCCAATGAAAGGATTTTTTCCAAAGCCTAGAAGAGACAATCCAAGACGATGAAAGAACAAAAAGCCGTGAGCTTTGGCATATCATTAGCAGAACTTTTTTAAGTTGAAGGTAATGTTGATGTGTCAAATCCAAAATTTGACATAAAGTTATATCTCATGACAGCAAATTGTGTATATGGTACATATATGTAGCTGCATTGATAGAAGTGTCACAACTAAAAATTCGGTTATGTGATCGCAAATGGCCCTAATGATTGTCAGAACATTGTGGAAAAACGTCGCAAGTGTAAGCGCATTCCCTGGCTGCAAGGGAGCAGTAGTGTCGTTTATTCCTTAGAACCGTATACATTTATTGCAAATTTTCAAACCGCCCTACTGACAAGTTGATGATTTTGAGTTGTGACACTTCTATCAATGCAGCGATATGTTACTCTTTGAAGGAAGTAGTAGTAGAAAAAGTTTGTGATATGTACTTTTGGAAAGCCATAGAAAACTAGTGAGATTCTAACTATGATCTACGAGGTTGTATATGCCGAAAAGGATAATGTTACCTTGATCTACTGGAACAAATTTATAAAAGTTGATTTGCATGACTAAGCGCAAAGTTTACTCTGTACATAGTCTCGATTTGCATCGGCGTATAACAATGTTCTAAGGTATGGACTGATCGTGTTTCAAAGTGTTCTGCGATATACATATATGTATACCTACACAATATATTTTATGAATCTTTGTAATGTTTTAAGAATTTAAGCAATGGTCGGGGTAACTATAGATTCAGAAAAGATGTTTCGCAGGTATGCAGCCCTAAATATAGTAACCAAGACAAAGCAAGACTTTAAAGCTTCCTAGTTGACATACACATTGCGAACAGCAGAGATTAACATGTTGTTGTGAAACATAACTACCCAAGTATAGATATTTTTAGCGCCACGATAAATCTCTGATATCATTCTTCATATATCTTTATACGGTCTGCAGTGGAGATGGAAGACAAAACAATAGTTCTTTTGAAGAATTTACCCGGCAAAGTAAATACCTACTGGGAAATCTTTTCGTTTAAGAAACCTAAATGGTGTATTACCAACTCTTTAGGGTTTGGGTCATCTTTATAAAATCCCCAACATCGCTATTCAATACTTAATAATTGAAATCTAATTCTATGGACACCAAAAAAGAACTCGACCAATAAATTAACTTCCTTCAGACTCACATAGGAGTAACTCTCCTTCAGATACACTGCATCGATTCAAATTGAAAATCAAAATTTAAAAAAAAATATCTATATTAGTATCATATATGGATAAGGTGGTTATTATGTCCATTTTGTGTGCATTTCTTATACAAAAATACCTGAATGACATGCTTCCAGTTTGATACTTGATGGCAATGACCACAACGAAAGGGTGATGGTTCTCTCCTTTCGTTGTTATCGTTATTAAAGTTAGAACTTGTTGTTACACCCATTACCACTGTAGTAGAATTACTACTACCAGCACCACCAATGAATGATGAAGTACCACCCGCTGTAGCTGTAGGAGCAGTAGTAGGAGTAGTAGTAGTAGTACTAGTAGGAGATGCAGTAGGAAGAGTATTAGATGCATTTGGTGCAATACTATTGGTAGTAGCAGTTGTAGCATTTGTAGCAATCGAATTACTAACTGTCCCCACTGCAGATGTTGATGATGTTACAACATTACATACTGCAGCAGAACTACCAACAATAATGGAAGAACTTGCCTCATCGGTCATCTCACCGTGCTCTATTGTAGTACCGGCAGCTTGAATAGCAGCCAAAGCTTTCGGTGAGATTGCCTGTTGTAGAGTACAAGCTGTACCACTAGCTCCTGCCGATAGAATGGAATGTTGATTATTGTTATTGTTGCTTGTACTGCTGCTGTTGTTGGGTGATTTTTGCTCCTGCATTAGTTGATTCTGTGAAAGGCACATGGCGGCAGCCAAAACCTTTTTCATATAAAGGTTTGTTGAGTTAACAGAAACTTGTAGCGGCATATTGTGATTTGATTTAGATGGCGATGGGAAGCACACATCTTGATAGTGGATCTTAACGTGAGCCAATACAGCATCACGATTGGTATGCCTATAATTAATCAAAAAAAAAAAAAAAACAAAGAAGGCAAAATTCATTAATATTTCATGAAGTTGATACATAAATACTAAGTACATACTTGAAATTACACTTGCGACACTTGTAGAATGTCTTCTTCTCAAGCCCTTCAGTTTTGACATCGGTAATAAGATCATCACTGGGCTTAATAAGAGGCGGCGGACTACGTTTGATTCCCGATGGTGTTGCTACAACTCCCTGATCTTGTTGTTCCTTTTGCTGGGCAATGGCTGCATTCATCATTGCTGTTGCTAATAAAGGCAAACGCATGAAACCGTTTGTATCAATACCTGATTCTGTGTTATCGTTCTTTTGTTGGTCCCGTGATAAATCACCATCTTGGGAATGATTACTCTTTAGACCATTAGGAAGGCCTGATTCAGAAGCTGCTTTATTGAAATTATTTAAAAAGGCCAATGAAGCTACTTGATTTGGTGTCATTTCACCGGATTTCATCAGTTTTGGGTCGCCATCTTCATCGGTGACTTTCATTAGAGTGATGTACTTGTTGTATTTAGTGTAGTTGCGGCGTCCTGTTTCATCGTTCATTAGCACCCGAGCGTTTTTATGACTTGGATCACGAATGGTCTTAAGTCGAATGTGCTTTGTGATGTCCCAACGCCAATTAGAACGATACGCACAGAGAGAACATTCGAAGGGTTTTTTATTTAGATGACCAACAATGTGTACATGGAAACGGGAAGCTGTTGAAGCCCAAAATGAACAATGTGGACATTTGTAGACTTTTTTCAGTGATGAATTGGCAGCTTCTTCCTCGGGTGTCATCTTTTTTGTTACCTGTAAACATTGAAAGTCTCAGATTTCATTGGATATGCTTAGAAAGTTTGGTGGTTGTGTGATTCTTGATAAACTAATGCTGTTGTCTGGTAAGCAAAACAAATGCCATGTCAGTAAAGTATATCAAAAACCACCAACACCACCACCGGTATGTAGGTTTTTCTCAGGAATATCACTCACCTCACCATAACCTGGCGCCGTTTCTACACCATAATAGCTGTTGTCCTCATTTTTGTCTCCATTGCTGCCTCGACCAGACGCTCCACTACCACCACTCCCACCAACACCACCATTACCACTGTTACCACCATTACCACCACTAGCAGAACTCATCAGCATCACACTCTTTGCATCCAGATTACCATTAACATCAGATTTACTACTGCCACTGCCATTAGCACCATCTGCGCTGCCACCACCACTACTTCCACTGCCACCGCCGCCACCACTGCCGCCAACGTCTGGCATCTTATTCCAAACAAACACACGATTTTCCATTGGATGCTTGTTCATGTCCTCTGACCCAGCACCATCATCGTCGTGATCTTGACGCCCACTACTGCCACCCGACATTGACATCGAGTCGAAAGAGTCATTCTGACATCGACCAGCGTCCGAACAATTCTTCAGATGATTCAATAGATCCGCACTTGACTTGCATCGATGGCGACAATGTTGACATCGCGTTGAGCCGCTGCAATTTACTGTGAGGTTAATTGGTGATATGCTGGAATGTTTATCTTCGTTTGAGAAGCTACAGGATTTCCTATGGATGATTGATTCTGACAGACACTTAGAAACATGACCACAGTTGCAGGAGAGGTTTTCATTGCGCGCAGCCACATCCGCAAATGATTTTTTCAACTCATCGAAAAATGATGAGCTCGGTGCTTTCCGTTTGCTTGTTGCCGAGTGATTGGAAGATGGTGATAGCTGTGCTGCATCGGCTTTGTCCATTTGCATAATGAATTCGGGGATTTGATTCTCAGCAAAGTATAAGGCGGCAATGTCTTTCAGGGAATTTCTCGATGAGGCGAGATCCTTGGAGAGATTTAGGGCATTCGAGGCCGATTGGATTGGAATTAAGTTTGGCACTGGTCGGACTGATTTTTTCTGTTGGTGTTGGCTGCCAGCATCCGAGCCTCCTCCCTTTTGGGATAAATCTGTTGGCTGCTCTTCGTCGTCGTCATCTTCATCGGGTAACTCGAATTTGCATTTCTTTGCATAGGTTTCATCAAAATCATCGATATTGTTGTTGTTATTGTTAAATTGATCATCTGGATCACCGGGATCACTAAGATAATCGTCAGAAATGTCAGTACCGCCGACTTTATTACGACGTCGGGAGAGACTCATTCCAGCTGCGTGACCAACCGGCGGGACATGGTGATTCATTTCGTGGACAGTTAGACTTTGCTTGATATCAGCTGTAAAATCACATGCTGCACATTTAAAGGGTCCAGCGCCACCATGATTTTTCATATGGCGATCAAGGTTCCACTTGTATGGCGTTCGGAAATCACAAGTGACACACTTAATCATAGGCATGGAGTGGTATTTTACGTGTTTGCTGAATCGCGCTTTGATATGGGTCACATAGGTGCACTTGTCACATCGGAAGAACTTTGTCCTGCAGTGTTCTTCCTGCTCGTGATCAACCAGCTGGGCTCGATACAAAGTCGTGAAGTCGCAAAGACTGCACTTTAGAAGGCGATTTTGGGGGACATCTTCCACGGGCATCGATGGTGATTCGACTTTTGGCATCGAAAACTGAAGAAAAGCTTGCTGCTGTTTTTGTTGCTGTTGGTGTTGGAACTCCTGGTGTTGTTGTTCCAATTGTTGTTGAATCTGTTGCTGCACTTGCTTTTGTTGCTGTTCTAATTGTTGTTGGATCTGTTGTTGTAGGTTTGATTGAAGCATTAAGCCATTCTCTACAACCTCGTTCTTTCGTTTTCGAGCTGCGTCTCGATTGATGTTTCTTTTTCTTGATTGTCCATGATTGCCAGCGATTCCCTCAGTGGAACCATGTACCATCTTCATGTGACGCACGAGTTTCTGATAGTGGCGTGAGGCGTACAAGCATAGCTTGCATTTGTTGATAACAATCTTTTCGCCATGGACATCGCGCAAATGTGTGAGGTGATATCTGGGATTTTGGGTAAAATACGTGCAGTAGCTGCAAGAGTAATTCCTTTTAATCTTGCACTGAGGAAGACCTTCATCTTTTAGGTGTTCGGCAGCACTTTGAACATCGGTATCTTGTATGAGCTGCTGTTGCTGTTGGTTTTGGTAGGTATTTGGTGGTGGATTATTGACCACATTGCCGGTTTCTTGGTCGAGATAGATTTGATTACCGCTGACTACACTACGTACGATGAGAGTGTCGCCCGAACGTTGGACCATGGATGGAACGTCCATGGTCAGTATGGTTTTTGTTAAACTTATGCTTATAGATTTGTTTCTACGAGAGAATATCCTCAAATGGGGATACTTCAATTATCTGGAAAGACAGAGAGGATTTTTAGTAAAATTATTTAAAACATCTACACGGTTTTTATCTTTGAAGAAAATCATTATAACAGTACTCTCGTTTAAGAAAAAGACATAAAATGGATTTTTATTTCGACCTTTCAGGCCTGAGTAGCTTCGATCATTATTTTTAGAAAGCAAAGTGGAACCAAGAATGTTAAGTTTGAAACAAAACGTAGTTATGTAAGTGAATTGTGGTTAGTTTCCTGTGAGTGATTTGAAACAGCAATTAGTTCTGACGTTCTGACTGAAGGGATAAATATTATTGTAAGCTATTTAAAAAGGGTTTTATGAACATGGCTCGAAAGATTGCTTAAAACTACTTAGACTGCTTGGAACTGCAAATGTACTTCAAAGAAGAAAGATTATTCTGGCGACCTACGATTCTTACGATCTTGACTATGTATGCATGTGAGTACGGTGGCTTTACCCTGAAGAAATGCTCCGCATGGACTATGACATGCTGCAAGATGGGGGTTTTAGTGAGTATCACATTAGTTCGAACCAACCATTGCACGAGTCTCACGCTGCCGTTAATCTCTACAGTGTCCCTCTTCCCCTGTAAACTATGCGTTTCCTAAATACAACAGTTTGATCAGAGAAATTAATTAATTTTTCGCCAAAATGAAGCGATACCAAAGATGCTTTCTAGGTTACTTGATCTGAGATAGCTACTGATTTTTCTGAAACTTTCCACTAATGGAATGCAACTCCATAAGACCGTAGAAACACAGATACGTGGAAAATTTCTCCTACAGTTGTACTTAACATATAGTAAACATCAAACTACGATCTGAAGTTGAAGGATACTCTACAGAATGAGAAGTACACCAATATTAAAAGAAAACTTATGCAGACTCTTGTTTAATGTTATCGAGCACGAAGGTCTCTTTTTGGGTTAGCAAGAACTAATGGATACCACATTTTCGGCTCGAAAATAAGTCGATTCCGATCTAAAGGTACAACGTAGAAGAGGATCTCGTCTGATGTGGAACTTGCTAGGCGGTAAGTTTAATAGATGCTTAATGAGGATGATCAATATCTTTAATATTCAGCTCAAACATGTAGTGTCCGATATGGTTGCCTTGTGGAACTTCAGAGCTAGACAGGCGATCTATCATATTTGGTCTCATTCACTCCACGCTAAAAGCAAAGGTATTCCGATGTACGTTGGTTTTGAATGTTTGGAGATTGTAAGGAAAGTATCAATGTACGTTCCTATGTGGGCTTGAGGGAAAATTGATGAATATTCATACCGAACGGGTGTTAAGGTTGACGGTTTGAAGAGGCGGAATGCTACTGCCACGAAATGAACCAATGGTGGTGAAAATGGCGATAGAACAAGGTGAGGTAAGTTGTCAAATGATTGATTGATAAAAGCATCACATATGAGTCTTTTCGCATGGTTTGGAATTCTATTTAGCGGCTGAAAGGTGCTTTTAGGAGCAATTGTATTCGAATTTTTGGCAGAAAAATGCCTTATATGTATATTGAAGCTACATCAGAGGGCGTGAAGTATTTCTTATATCGCTTGAGAAATCCTAGGCATTTCGCAGAATTTTTGGCGACATCGAATCTATTATTAGAAAATACCGAGAATACCGGTTTCAAAGTTATTCATGGACGATGGGTAGGCCTTTAAATTAAGCTTTAAAAACAGCAGACAACATTGTATTCTAGAAGCATTTAATTTCACTCTAAGGGTAGTTCCCCACTTGTTAATGCTATTTATATCGGAGCGGCCGATCCTGTTTTACAACATAAAAGAACGGACGTGAGTCGGGGAACGAGGCACAGCAGCGTTTATTTTGTGAATATTAGACGTGAATCCATCCAAGACAACTTGAATTGAACGTTTCAAAAGGTTATTCCTCATACATTGAAGAAGAGAATCGCCGTTTCCAAAATCACATATTATCAACAAAACAGCCTCATGCCAAACTCTGTCAAATGCTATAGAAATATCGAGTGCAACTTTCTTGCTTTTGCCAGATTGATGTATGCTGACTCAACTTTGTGCAGATAATTAACGAAATTAACAAGAACGGTTAATGTTATTAAGGCATTTAAACGGGAGAGAACACTTTTCTTGGCAGACAAGATTCAGCTTATCAAACTTTGGGTGCCGTTTTACCCAATCGGACAGCAAAGAGTGATATGTCTGCTACCAGATTTAGAGTTTAAAAATCTTATAAAATTTTCCAAAAATATGAGGTCATGTGAATACTTTGGAAACTATGATGAATATTCCGGAATTGATGTCCCCAACCGTGAACAAAACACCCAATCACATTTCTACCAAACAACATTTCTAAAGGCTGTTGCTTATCCATAGTCAAGCCGAAATGAGATTGTAAAACTGTAAAACGTGCCTTTTGACTTCCAGTTGACTACCAGCATCCACCCAACATCAATATCATACTCATGACCATAACTTTCAATCAACAAATAAAAAAAAAGACATTTAAACTTGCCCCAAATCGCCCTTAAACTGGCAACTTATTCACTTAAACGGTTTGGCGTTGTTCTTCATAACAGAAAAAAAAAAACAACAACATAAGCCTCTCTAAATTGCTTTGCGAATACGACTATGGGTTGTCTTTAAATTTATCTAACTCCGTATGCGTACATCGTATGTCCTTACGTGATAATGTCGTACCAATTTCAAGAAGAGACAAATTCACATTTGATGGCACTTTTCCTATTCTTAAGAATGTACACTGTCGCAGGACGAAGGCCAAAGCTATAAAAAGGGGCATAATGGTGAGCACAAAAAAAAAAAAAAGGAAAAAAAAAAACAAAAACAGGGAAACGCATTACTCCCAGAAGAATGACCCAGAAAGTTCATTACCCGCGTGAATAAAGATGTTTTACTCCATAAGCCACACATACCACTCCGACAAACCCCGCAGGATATCCATCTCAACGCACACTCGTCGTACGCATTAAGGACAATTTAATTTCATGTGGCAACGGATAAGACATGATAGTCTACCGTGTGGGGTGGCAGTTCTTCTAAGCACATACACAAACATCCTTTCGGTAGAAGCAATTTTGCCAAATTAGTTACGTATACGCCGTAGAGACTTGCACATATGTATGTATATATAAATTCGCATGAATCGGAGTATGATTGCCCGGTTTTGGAGGTTAAGTTTACAGGATACTCCATTTGTACATCGTACATGTGACGAATGTCGATGGAATAAGCTTCATTGATGGCGCCTGTGTCAAGGGACAAATTCAAGACGCACCGAGAGCCGTGCACAAATTCAACATACAGCCACATATACACGATTCCCAGGACTGGTGGTGGTAAATGCTGGATTTAATATCCTTACAAACGTTTCTAGGCACAGAGGAAAGCCGAATCTTTATGTCGCCCCATTATAGAGCCATTAAACGACAATTGAAAAGACCTTGAAGGTGTGCAAAGGTACTCGTACAAATCTACTCGTACTACGAAGATAAATACCAAAACGACTTCAATTCAATTCTTCCTGGCTGGCCAGAAAGGTGCGCTTCAAGGAGAATGGTTAAATTCGAAGACAAAGGACAACTCAAACACATTTACAAAATAACCTTGTCATCAAATAAAACTTTGCCCCTTCGCACTCACCCCGTCCAACATTTAAAGTAAACAAAAGCAGACACCAAATGTTCAACTTTTCAACAGGATTTTCATCATATCGCACATCCTGCTTCTCGGTTGGCTCTATTACTTGAGGAACGAAAACTCTCAACACAACTCAACAATACGGCACATAACAAATGAAGTGAAATGTATAAGTGTATCTATGAGTATATCGCCTTTCTGATGTTTAACACTACCACCCGTCCAATATATATATATAGTAGAAACACAAATAAACCTCTTTACCCTGTCTTGTACTTCTTACGTATGGTAAGTCATCCTTTATGAAGGACTCTACCAAGAGAACGCGCATACAAATTAAGTAAGTAACTTCGTATTCCTATCCAATTCATAGTCGTATAACGCGAAAGTGTCAAGAGTAAGAAGCATCGGATGAGAATAAACGACACTGGCTAAAGCGAAAAAAAGCCATCAAAAATTGAAAAGGAAAATAAGAAAAGCTCCCGTTACACTAAACTAAGCGATGTTAACGAAAGAACTAAAGCCAGAGACAAAAACCAACAACTGCTGATGGCTTCGTTTCTGGTGTTTCTGGTGTTTCTCTGGTATTTCTGGCGCTTCTTGTGCTCATCGTGCTTTCCATAATGCGTTGTTGTTGCTGTTGCTGTTGTTGGTAATACCAGAAGTTACCTATCCATGCAGAGATTCTTCCGTTTCAAGTCATCCTCTGTTGTTTTTTGATTCTAGAGAGGGTTGTATCTGAGCATAATATGAAATCGTGTGGGGGTTTACGGGGGTTGCATTCTATACCATCTTGGAGCAGGAATAGCCACGTTGATGTTTGTGCTCTCTTTTTGAAGCACCGAGTTGGTATCCTCTGATTTGTTGGCTGATGCTCCTACGATTGTTTGAGTGTGTGGGTTGTGCTTTTAGAGGGTTGCCAGGTCGCAGCAACACGTTGAAACTGATAACAATTTCATCGCTTAGAGCTTCTTAAAATTCCTTGTTATCCACATTCATTTTGTTCAAAATTTAATGAGGAATGAGTCAGACGGGAGGAGGATGCACAAATGTGACAAACATTTATAACAGCGATTGCCACAGAAAAAAATTATGAGCGGTGGACTTAAGCAAGATTTAAGCTCTCGTCACCTAACCAAACCCACTTTATTGTGGTGCGGAATATGACAATAACTTGTACACGGGTTTCTAGTTTCAACCACTCCAAAGAAATATGACGAAAGTCAATACTTCAGTACTATAGAAGCCTGAACGGACTGAAGACGCATTCAAAGGTGTTTAAGACGCCCCAAAAATATCAAAAAAAAATTATATTGAAGACTAGTAATAGCAATAAATTGCCTGAGCCTTTGCCGGTTGCGCCCATAGGCAAGCCTTATGCAAACAGAATCAAGTGCTCATGATAAGACGCTCGAGGCCCCCAGAATTTTAGACTCTGATTTCTGAGTTTCATTGGAAAACTCTCTTGAAACCCGTGAAGAGTGTAGGCAAGTTAGTGTATCAAAATACCTTCCCTGAGAATGAAGCATAGAATGACGAAAGGGAAGAAAACCGGCTTCCTCGTAGCCAAAAAAGCATTAGAAGCAAGCGATCGAATAAATGAGGACGTACTACTCTAGGACGACGTAAGTTTTACTAAGAAGTAAAAGGTCCTGTAGAAATGATCAAAGAAATTTAAAATCAGAGTACAGTCGTTGCCTAGGATATGGGAAAAGGATTTCTCCAGACTGTTAAACGACGACGTCCTGCCTTATAACAGTTACGTTTTTGGCCTGTATAAGCCTACCTCCTGCATGAACAAAATCATTTTCAAAGATTACTCAGAAAAAGTATGCTTACATCGTTTATCCAATCGAGAAATAAGAAGAGTCAACTACGGATGCTTTAATATTTATCTTATCAACCATTGTCATCCACACTCGTCGTCATCTTCTTTTCTGTAAGGTGATTTCAAGGCCGCGTATCACAGCATCTTAAGGGAAGAGGTAAAAAGGTCTTGTCAAGAAAAAAATACACAAGAACCTTATCATCTCAGCGCTGGCCTTTGGCGTAAGAGACTGTACGTTATCGAAGGCATATGAATATACAAGCATCCTGGTCCGTTTTAAAAAAAGATTCCTATAACGGTTTCTGGTCGCGTTATTGTAGATGGGTCCTAAAGGAAGCGATAAAACAGCGACATCTCTGAGATATAAGTCGATAGCGAACTGATCAGAATAGTTAGGCTGCGTAGATGGAATTGCGAATAACAACACAATAGAATAGGACCTAGCTTCAAATGACGCAGTTGTAGTACACAACTGGACCTGGCCAAAAACCACGGGAACTGAAGAGGGATACATGTTAATCCCCAGGACGATTAAAAATAAGTCGCAATCACAAAACTTCCTAAGAAAATTCTCTATTAAATTTAAGAAACTTTCGAACTACATCAACTCTGGCAGCCCTATCCTTGCCCACTGAAACACCTCTTGCTAAAATGCCTCTCCAAAGAGTAAGAGAACCACAAAAACAGGGAGAGATAGAGAGAAAGAGAGAGAAAGTGAATAGAAAAGCTCCTCCATCAGCTTTATAAGCCAACTTTAGACTTAATTGAGTTTTATAGGTATATCGTCTCTTGCATGAGTGACTTAATTCCTTGAAAACAGATTTTTCAAATTTCTTTCTGCCCCCCTTGCACTTCTCCTTCCACTGACGGACCACAATTGATACTTAGAATCAGCCACGTCAACATTTAAAAGACTAAGAGAGTGAGAGAGTGAGAGACGAACGAAAAAATATTCCACCATCTCCTTTTGTTTCGGCTTTTCCATTGTTGGCTTCGGCACTAAGGGATTCTAGCCTATTTACTGTTGCAACCATCCCCCTACCCTTAACCGTGGTATTCATTGCTTTTATCCGTTTTTGTTTTTTGTTTTTCTGATTTTCCTCTCTTTTGCATTGGTTGTTGGCATTCAAACCATCCGCGCTGGTTGGTTGATGGATCAATTTGGAACTCTTTAGAAGATCTTTCATTGCATTGCATTTGGGACGCTTCGATGAAGGTTCTTTGGATGCCATTTGGCATTTTTCGTTGTTGCATGTGTGCTCCTTAGGGGATCCAATTATCCAAACATCTCTGCTGGATTGGAAATAAAATTATGATGTCATCGACGATGTCGATTAAAAACGACACCAACAAACCAGTTAAAGGAAGAAGAAGTAGAAGAAGAACAAAAAGAAACAACCCCATCACAAAAAAGAGGGATAAAGATAAAGAAAGGCCAAGGCAAGGTAAAGTGGGTGGTGAGAGGGTGGCAAAAGATGGAATGACCTCAGCTGGAAGCTGAAAATAGCAGAAAACATGACATGACATTGGTAGGGTTGGTTCTTTTTTTTTCTGTTCTTTTATTCTTATTTTCCTACAGTTCGGGTTCGGGTTATTGTGTATAATATTCTGAACATGTAGTGGGTGTGGAGGAGTGAATAGAAGGTGCAGAAGTAGAAGAAGGAGGACAAAATGGGTAGGTATAAAGGTAAAGCTGGATGTCTGCTTAGTGGTATTTACCCTCGTACTCGTACATATTTGCCAAGTTAAAAATTCCTTAGGGAACCAACAACTGGATTAGATTGTACGGTTTGACACGCTTTCGTTTTAGGTCGTTCTTTTGGTCGCTGGTCGTTGCTTTCTTCGTTTTTTTTTCTGCTGTTGTTTTCCTTGAACAAACATAAAACCGAAAACAACATCGAGAAACGTATTCCAGCTTGCAACGGTATTATGAGATTAAAAGTGTAAATTTGACGTAAGCTAGATTGTGGTTGGAGTGGTGAAATGTTTCTTAAAGGAACTACAGGATTGTGGGTTCAATTAGAGGTATTTATAGGTAGATTTAGAGGAGGAGAGGGGGTGCATTTGAACTTGTTGCTTGCCCTCTGCTATCTGGAGGGTCTTGTTAGCCATGGATTGCAAGTCTATTAGTAGTCTATCAGGAAACTGTCAGAGGTCAATTCCCACTTTCCAACACATCTTCTTCTACAAGAAATCATGGGATTCAAGGAATCTTTTCTTTTTCTCTCCAAAAGCCACTTTAACGTTCAGTTTGTCTTTTGGTATGGTGACAATACAGCTTACAGGTCACACAATCTTAGTAGAACTTCTCACAGATTTTCAAAGTAAACAAGGTTGCCGAAAAGGATTAAGTTCCAGATGAAGTGGTGAATACAAGGTATGCCAATCGATCTATAGAAGCGCTTATCATGGTGCAAAATCAAGAAAAGAGATCTGACTTAAGATTAATCGTGCCTTTACCGGGAGCTGCTGAAACGCCTAAAATGGAAAAGGGTTAGGTGTCTTTCTAGACCTTATCCAATGCAAAACAGGATGAGCTTTCACATCAGGCTCGACTGACTAATGCAGTCTTTTGTCAGAAAGAAAAACAGCTTATCTACGAATCTTAAAACTTTCACACCACTTTTTGATGGAATATATCCTACGGATTATACTTGACTATTGATTAGCTAGATTATAAAGTGGACTTTGGGATATTCCCTGGGTCCAATCGAAAACGAAAATTTTTATACTCTGTTGAGACAGTTGCTTACTACAAGGTTTCTTTCTCAAGTCTCCGAAGAATGAACTACGAGTACAGCGGATTATTGGGATAAAAAAGGTTTTACTGCTACTGTCTGTCAAGCTAGGATGAACAAATCGTTGATAGACTTATAGTCCTCACAGTTACTTGTTTACGCAGATGACATTGATGTGAATTGTCAAATATAAGAAGCCGTAAGTGAAGTTTTCTTCATTCCTGTGATAAAACAAAGATCGCGCCGCTATTTCGCGTTCAATGTTGGCTCTGAGGTCTTCCAAGGTCGTCGGCTTGTTGTCATAAACCAATGACTTAACGCAGCCACATAGAAAATAGTCAAGCGGCGCTAAATCGCACGAACGAGGCGACCAATCAACTGGCCCATTTCTTGAGATAACACACTCACCATACTTACTCTTCAATAAATCTATTGTAACGTGTGCTGTGTGGCTTGTGGCACCATCCTGTTGAAACCACATGTCGTCCAAATCCATATCTTCAAAATCGGGCCAAAAATAATCGGTGATCATGGCGCGATAACGCTGACCATTCACAGTAACGTGACGATCGTTATCGTAGACGAAAAAGATGACCCAATAACGCCGCCGGCATGCAAACCGCACCAAACAGTTATTTTTTGTGGACTAAGTGGTGATTCATGAAGCACATGTGGATTTTCACCCGACCAATAACGCATATTTTGCTATTGACGAACCCATTGAGCCAAAAATGAGCTTCGTCACTGAAGATGATTTTGCGATGAAATTCACCATCTTGGCGCATCTTCACCAGAACCTAATCGGAGAACGTACGTCGCTTCAAATGGTCCATCGGCTTCAATTCTTGAGTCAGTTTGATCTTGTATGGGTGTAAACCAAGATCGTTACGCAAAATAGTTACGCAGAAGTGTTTCTTCGGTTAAAGGAGGCAATTGAGTAAGAGACATCTCTTTCGTTATACCAAACTGGCTTTAAAATATCATCCCGGCTCTGCACTATCGGCTGCAATATCGTCTTGCTCAGTCGTCAACGAATCTAACGTCTGAGATGACTGGGCCATGTTAAGCGAATGGACACCACATTTCGAGTCAGTTATTGAAGTGAAGTGAGAAGCTGTCCTTCATGATGCACCAGCTGGAGGGTTTCATTACCATTCGCTCAGGAATCTATGCCAAATTGTGTAAGCACATGAGGACTACATTGCTGCCTTTTGAGATTGGTTAAAGTAAACTTCAACTCAAATTTCTAAAGTGTTCCCCTTCAAAAGTTATCCATCTAATCCAATAGGTAACTGACAAGTTAAGAACACAGTGAACACCCATACCCACCAAAGCAAAACAGGAGTTCAGGTATCTTAGGAATTTCATGACGACGGATGAGTTCTTTATGGATCAAAGAAAGCGTTTCATAGTAAGGACGTTTCTCAAATATTTAGTCGATAAGCTCTTAGAAGCTACCTTTCTCAGAATATTGCTTCCGCTTTTTATGAACAAGAGCATATGTCACGTTTGAGTAAGTGTTCGCTTGTACGAAGCCAACTGGAAGTCTCTCTCGATGAAAAAAAAATTCTTCCATGCTCTCCAACATCCTTTAAACCTGTCTACTGTCTGGCACTTTACGTATAGGGTTACTCCTCGTACAGATCAAACAGCTGAAATTGACATTGATTTGGACCCAGCACGAAGTTAACGCAGCCCTGTAGGATAAGTTCGAGTACTCAGCTACATATGGACTTAAGCGTTGATGATGTATTTTGTCTTATTTCCCTCCCTTTTCAAAAGGCTAACTACCGACTAAAAGGGAGTCCAATATTCAAGGATTATCGAGTATATACTCGTATTTCACGTGCGACAAATCCTCTCCTTCAATTGTGACAATAAATAACTCACAGCTAGGAAAAGTATCGAGACTAGATCGAGATGTCCAGTTTATAACGCTCCACAACTGCCTTTCAAGATCAAGAAGCCAATTAAATCTTGTCCTATCCTTAAACGATCAATTTTTCAATGTCAATTTGCAAAGCGACAACCTTCCACTTCGGCCTCTATCTCCATGTCCAGCTGCATGACTTCTCATAAAAACAAAACCAAAAACTTAAGAAAAAAAAAAACTCGACTTTACTCAATCCATTCACTTGTGCTGACTGACTGACTACTTAATTGTAATCGATTAAAAAAAAATCCACCTAATCAATTCCACGTATAAAATCGATTACCTTCCCGCCGATCTTGTCGAAATCTAGGTCAGCCAAAGCCAAATCTTGCACTTGATCTCAATTGGTTTGACTGAAAAGTCGTGCCAAGTTGCGCGCGCATATTCGTCGCTCGTATTCATAGTCAATCCAAGATCAAACCGCATCTCCACTGATGGAGAAAACCGAAAATAACAAATTGCACCTCCGAGATAGTGAGAAGAGAGTTGAATAAAAACATTGTGTTTTGCTTTGGATAAAAATCAGATCGTGTCGACCTTGCTCTCATCTGCGCCCGTCCCACTCCATCGGTAGCATCCGAACTAGCCATAAGAACACTAGAAGACCCCACAGGTGTTATAAATACGATTAAGTAAGCTCTACCGTACTCCCAGCCCCACAATATCAAATCGGAAACTGCGCGCACTCATGATTGCTTACTTCAATTACCCAAAGTACCCAGAGTTGCAGCCGAAGTCGGAGTTACAATCGTAATCTTATCGTTGCAATGCAAAAATCATTAATTGAGGCAGACCATGGTTTTGTGTGTGGATATACCGGCTCTCCCAGGACCTTGTCTTAATGTCAACCAAAACCAAAAAAAAAAAAAAAAAAAAAAAAAAACCGCCCTAAGGTATTGCACCGCGCTCCAAACTCATAGCCATAACCATACTTAAGCATAAGCAAGTTGCATTGGAGGGTATCGGAGTATTGAAATAGTGGTTGCACTTGACGCTCCATTTGGATGACTTTGAAAATTCTTTAACAAACTGCCTCCGCCATTAGCACTCGTAGTATCTGTCAATTCTCTGGTAATAGTAATTTGCTGCTGGTGACTCAACCTCAACTTTGCGCACATGACCTCCAAAATGGTATACTGGCAGCAACGATTATAGCCAGCAGCAAACCAGTAGACAAGACCGCGACAACCATTTATGTATCCAAGCTAACTCTACCAGTGGCAGTGTCAGTGGATTTGTGGATACGAGTATTTCACGACCGAACTGCGGTTCTAACATTTCGCTAGTGAATCGATTAAAAACGCAATGCGTTTTGGATACCTTTAGGTTAACTTTCGGATTGAGTGAGGAGGAGGGTCAAGCGTTGGTTATTTCTCAATCGGTCATGGTAATTGGGTCTTTAACTGCACACCCCTGGCTCACGTAGAACGTTGGAGACATGAGCTTTTCTGTTAATTACAAAATCAAATACTCGTGTGCGGCGGCGTCCTTAAGTTTTGCCACATGGTTTTTGCTTTTGTCTTTGTGTTTATTTATGGATAGTTGTATCTTTGAGAATCTAAGTCAATGTCAGTATCGACTCCTTGCTTAAAATGGTCACGATCAATCGAATACCAGTTGTCGCTAGATGCTTAGATGCATACTGAATGCTGGTATCTGAATCGGTGTGTGTGATCTCGATTAAATGATAGATGGACTGGTTACTGGTGATTCTCATCGCGATGACGTGAGTTCTCCTTGAACGTTGCACATAGGAGTATGAGTTGGAGTGCTCGTATCGGATCTGTAGTCACATTTTTATAAGTGTATATGGAATGTGCGTTTCAAGGATATCCTGATCACCATGCAAGCTATTTCAATGAGACGATGATGGATTCCTTTTGGCTATAGATGGTGATAGTGGGTCAGCCGCAGATGGAAACAGAGGATGTTGTAATTTGCCAAACTGGAGCAAGGTAAAAATGTTAACTACTACGCACACGGGTGGGAGGTGTTGCTTTGTAGTCGTTTTGGGTGAGTTTTCATTGTAAAGCAGGAGTGGTTGATTGATTTTGGCGATTTACTTAAAAGGTTTACGACAGGCTGATGTACCGGTTACATCCAAGACAATGGACGTGAGTACTTTGAGAAATGAGAAACGCGAAGAGATTGATTGACATACGAATACATACCCAAGCTTCACATCGACATTTGCTGACATCGGTAGTAATTTATGCACACCACGAAATATTCTAGAGATAGAATTAATAACATAACGGGTAGTGACATTGTATGTTGCGTTGAAATTGTAAATTGTACATTAGTAGGGAAGAATGTGACACCTTAAGTTCGATTGAGCATCCTTAGTTAGCCAACTTTGTTATATATCCCAGTAGACATGGATTCTCGTCTTTAATGGTGCACATATGAAGGACATTCTTACCAACTTACAGCGCGCAACTGCATAAAGTAAGCTAAGGATAGGGCTTACTAGAGAGACTTGTTAGTTGAGGTCCAGGTTCAACTCGAAATATAGCGCCATCTAAAGATGTAGACCTGATCCGAGCGCAGTGCTTCAAATGTGGACCCATACCGTCGCGTCTCCCATCTGATGTGGACTGAAATGACTTTCCTGGGTTCACATACAAGCATATCATGCTATGCTGTAGACACACAAAAAGTGGAACTTTACTGTAGACTGTATGTTAGACAGAAAAGGGTGCACATTCCTTCGCAAATCATTTTTGGCTGCTTCATTCGACTTCGGGTTTGGATATTGCCTAACTTTATCGTGGTCTCCAGTTTACGGAAACATTGTCCATCATCGTCTATGTACTGAAAGGCAAATCTTTGGATATAGGGGAGATCGCTGTTTTAGTGTGATTGACCATAATGGCTTCAACATTGAGCATTATTGCAGCATTTTGGTAGTGACAGGAAAGTGCAATATGCAACTTAGCGATTGCGTGGTTTAAGTTGTGGGCTGTTGACATTATTTTAGCGAAAATTGTAGTAAGCGGACTGTTTAACATTTGAATTGTAGTTTACCTTTATTTTATTTTTTTATAATTAGTGCGTGCTCAAGGGGTCGTTAGTACCCTTAAAATGATTGCACACAGTGCGGGCGATGGAAAGTTAAGGAGAAAAGAGAGGTACCGATGTACGTTGGTCTTGAATGTTTGGAGGTTATAATGACTAGGGAATAAAGAACTCGACAGGGCATTCCATGAGCGAGTTGTTCGGCTTAGGAAAGAGCCACGGTATTTCAGGGTACGTCCGAAAGTGGGCTTGAGGGTGTTCTGATGAGCATTCATAGCGAGACGGGTGTTACGGTTGGAGGTTTGGAGGGGCGGAATGACAAAATTTCTGTGGAGCACTGCTGGTGAAAATAGCGATGGAACAGGATGAGACAGGAGACATTACGTCGGTGGGCAAGGGTGTCAATCGGCTGTGTAATATTAGCATCACCTATTAGTTTTACCACACGGTTTTGAATCCTATCTTGTAGGAGCAGAGAAGTCTTGGGAGCACCTGACCAGATGTGAGCATTGTACTCCAATTGTTGGCGTATGAAAGCCTTATATATTGAAGTCCGATCAGAGAGGGTGAAATATTTCTTACATCGCTTAAGGAAACCTAGACATTTTGCAACATTTCTGACGACTTCGAATATTTGGTCATTCCAACGTAAGTTGTCATTGACAAACATACCGAGAATGGAAAGTTTTTCGGTTTCAACGTTGCAAATGTCATTCATGGATAATGGCTGAATTTAATGAGCTTAACATACGCCGCCGTTCTCGTTCTACAGTCGAAGAGCAGGGCCGAGTTCGGAAACGAATATGAAAAGCAGAGAGTACTGTCGTCAGCAAAGGAGTAAATTGGATAAGAAGTAGCAGACAAAAGATCATTGCTAAAAATTAAAAAGAGTGTCGGAGACAGAACGGAAGCCTGGGGCACACCAGCATTTATTTTGTGAATATCAGACTTGAAACCATCCAAGACAACTTGAATTGAACGTTCCGAAAGGTAGTTTCTAATCCACAGAAGAAGAGAGTTGTCGATCCCAAAAGCTCGCATTTTCGACAAAAGAGCCTGATGCCAAACTCTTGGAAATAAGGGACGTAAGTACCATGGGTCTGTTAGAGGAGAGAGAAGAAGATTCGCCTTTTTTAGGGACGGGCTGGACAAATGCTGTTTTCCATCTGCTCGGGAAGAGTCATAAAGAGTAGGATTAATGGAAAAGCTTACGCAGTGGTTTTGCCAGTGTAAAAGAACATCTCTTCAGAAGAAGGGGAGATTTACCATCTGGACCAGCGGATTTATGAGCGTTAAGATCTTTAAGTACTCTTGTTACTACACGAGTGCGAAAGTGGGTTTATCCCATTGAAGTCGAATCTTCACTCGAGTAAATGAAAGGAAAATAAATTTGTAGTACTTTTTAGATTTAGTGGACACTATTCGTGAATCATAGGAGAAAAATCACAATGAAACATAGTAATGCGGACATATGACAGATCTTTTTTGTGCACAAAAGAGACTTGAGCCCAATGTCAGCAGAAAGAGGGTATTCTCACTGAATGAGCAGTGGAACCATACGTCTTAAATATGCACTCACTAGCATCATAAATATTTAAAAGAACTAATATCTAAGCAGACTCAAGAATACACTGGTAACATCGTGGTTCATCGATATTGAGGTAGAAGCAGCGCCTTTTAAAATCTAACACACCATTCCTAGTTAAACGAAAAAGTATCGAGCTGTATGGTTTTATTCGAAAAGACTCGAAAATATTCGAAGACACTGTCTTCCAATTCTTAGCATTTAAGCTGCAAGTGGTTAAGTAACACAAGTTGCTGCATTTAGCATCTGGTATCCATTTTGCTGACGGATGAGGCCATCAAATACGCGGTTGCTTGCTTTAGTGGCTTTTATTCATCCGGCACTGGTGGCATATCCATTTATGCTACAAAAAGATAAGACTTCTACTCTAGCAAACAGTAAGAAAGGCTTTTCAATCGAATATCGTCAACAATTTCAGACCTAGCAGTCAGAGAGTCCTTCTAAGAATAATCGGTTTCATATGGGTAAAACCGCTTTGCGCAAGTTGTAAATTCCATAAATATGCGGAGTTATTGTCAACCTACGATTCTTAATGTTGTACACAGAATTAAATGTGACTCAAAAAGAGATAAAATTTGTTGACGACCTCGGTAGGGTACCCTTTGCTGCAAGAATAACTCGGAAAGGCAACACCGCGTAGATAAAACATCAGCCAGTATGTAAAGCAATTGTGTATATTGCTCTAGTACCTGCCTCATTCTTGCAAGAAGTCTGACGTGAACACTCCGTCATATGCAGATGTGGTTTCTGTTCTGCGCCAGATTATAATATGCCGTTCGACACTAAAATTCTGATTGTTAAAGCAGTACGAAGATGTCTTCCATGTACTGTTTCGCCGAAAATCTGGACCGGAAAATAAATGTAGTCGGATTTTCATAGATTTCTCCAAAATGTATCTAAAATTAAATACTGGCATTTTTGAAGAGGGAGCCAATCGCCTACGTCAATTCTGATTCTGTCTTCTTAGCAACCAGGGGCGCAATTCTTAGGACAATGTACTCTTTTTGGATGAGCAGGTGGAGGTGGCGACGTGAAAGGTTTTCCTAAGGTCTCTTACGACTTCGAAGCTAGTTCGATAAAGTAAGGTTTCTCTGACAGCAGTGCATGAACATGGGATCGCCAATGAAATTGCTAGATGAAGACTAATTACGACCAAAAAACGCGCTGAGAAAGTCTGCGTCGCTGGCTTGCAAGCAAAGGTCTAAAAGTTGTTTTCTGGCATCTTAATATGCTGTACTATTTTGTTAAGCTCTTAATTGACACCATGTCCTACAAGGTTTTCTAGAGTGATGGTGACTAACCGGAGCACTTGCAACGTACGCGCTAGTGTACATTCTACGATAAACTGAGAATTTCAATGCATCCAAGAGCTCTGCTCCGACTGAAACAAGCAGATTGTCTTGAAACAGCAGACACCTAGAATGTCATTGTTAATAATCCTTCGGGTGTAGAACAAGGCAAAGTTCTTTCACAATCAGAAAGTCGTTTCAATTACCGAGCGGTCCACCTTGAATAGATACGTCTAATGTCTTTACATAATCAAACATATGTTTCCAATTTCTACTGGAATATTGTTGAAACCCAGCTACTTACCAATTTACTTCACGTCATAGAGAATTCTGCAATAAATAAAAGAAAAATCTAATATTACTCTCAGTTAATCAAAAAACCATTAGATTCTCATTCGCGTAACATAGAAGCATTCATTCTAGATAAATCAACCCTCATCCAACACATCCAACATCATCATCATCATCAATCTCACTGATAGCGCCCACTCAATAACATTCGCTCCAAAACGCACGAACACACACAGATAGTTAAACACCCATATAGACAATATGGCCTCATATACGAGTATGTAACAATAAAACCAATAAAACAGACTCAATAATACAATAACAAAAACATGTTCCATTACACTTCAATAAACTAAAATAAAATGACGACGGAGAGTTGAGGGGGACAAATAAATTAAAAATCAACATCAAGTACAACACGAGACCGCCGGCGAATTCGCCCTGACACCATCGAAGGTGTCTCACGCAAAACAGCAACAAAAACCTTATAAAAATCGCAGCAACATACCATCCATACGAATACCTGTACTCATGCATGAGATACAAAAAAGCGCTGCATAATTAATTGCACAAATGAATTGTATTTGACATAAGATCACACACTGTCAAGTCCACCATAAAACGCGCTGAATGCACTCATACACCGTTGTTGTTGGTCGCCCGCTTAGGCTACTTTATCCAAGCGATCAATTCAGCGAACGCAGCAATTACTTCAGACTGCGACCGAGACTATAGCTGACACTGACTCGTGGTTATTCGTTACCACTATCACCAAAGAAAACAAATGACAGCAGCAGAGGTGATGGAGGTAACGGAGAGACAACGCATGCAATCGATGACGACTTTAAACTCTGACTTTGTCCAAGGAATCGTATCCTTGACCTGGTTCTAGAGTCAACAATGCGCGAACTGTGTTCGGTGTGACTAAAAGATCTGCGCTGCAGCTGTCAGCACTTGTTTTCCCACTTTTGTGGCGCAGCAAGAGGGTGTTGGTATGGTAGTAGCGGTGTTGTCGGCTGCTGCAACTTGTCAAGCAAGGTATTACGTGAGCGCATTCAATGGTCAGCCAGAGCTAGGTAACCATGACGATGGTACGCAGCCGCACAATTGTTTGTAGACAACACTGTCTTGACGCATCTCAGAGAGGCTGCAGGCTGCAGGCTGCAGAGGTCTAACTTGTCAGTCTCTGGAGTTTGCCATGCAATTAATGGCGGCATCGATAGATATTTATGCACCGTTTAAGGTTGTCTTGCTGCAGTAGTAGTAGTTGGCCGTCGTTACGCTTGACTATAGCGGTAATGATTAACCTTGCATCGAGAGCTCGAAATTAACACCAAATGAAGTTGCGCTCAACGCCATGCTGTTCGACTGCTGCTCCATGGTTTACAAGTATTCGCATTCGTTCGTTCGAGTTAAGCGTTTGAGAGTATTTCAGTATTGTATCTAAGTATGTAGCCGTTTGTTACATGGCATACGGATAGCTACAGTCATAAAATGGTAATGTAATCGAGAATATCGTTTTCCAATTTCCACTGTCGGCGACGACGGTAACGGCGGCGGCCCATCCGATCGAAGGTCGAGGTGACAATATAATGAAATTATTAATTGGCTTGTGGCCTCTGGAGGGTAATAATGTAACACAAGGCGCAAGTTGGGTGGGGTTGGAAAGGCAAGGTTCTGTTGTTATTGTTATTGTTGTTGTTGGTTAGAGGGTGTGTGTTGCCTATGCCTATTCGTATGCGCCAGTGTGTGAAGTGATTTTCGGCACTTCGACTGGGGTGGTGGCAAGGGATTTAGATTTGGTTTTGGATTTTGGATTTTGGGTTTCTGGGTTTTATTTCGTATGCAGCTTAAAGTAAGTATGTGTGTGAATGGCATAGTGGTGTGGTTGAATTCATTTTCAGGGAATAAATAGGAAGGATAGGCAATTTTCATTTGTACGAGTATGGTTGAAAGGAGAATGAGAAATCGATAGGGATTACGCGTATTGTATTGGGGAAGAGTGTATAAGTCCTGATAACGTGATAATATTCTACACAGAAGGTGATGACATTTTTAATGGGATGTTTGAAGTTAAGTTGAAGTGGTGTGCCACAGGAGTTGGTATTTTATACTGTACTCTTAATGGACTTATATTTAAAACTCTTTAATCGAATAAAGATATCTCAGAGGTAGTGAATGGTGAGCTTCTGAACGTAGTTTATGAATAACCTGCTTGCTCTGTTGGTTGTCGTGTTATGCGCCCTAATACTTTGTACAAAGATAAGCAGGACCACTTCGAGCCCAGAGAAAGGGATAAATTTTCCATAATCAGCGATTGCTTGGTTTTAGAAAATTTGTCATTGTCCTTTAAAAACGGGATGATGGGGAAAAGTTTTGTTGTTCCTCGGACAAGTTTTTGAGAATTGTTGTCACAGAGACACTTTTTGCCGTCACATGTCTTCCATAAGCGAAGCGTTCTAGGAATCATGAATAGTAGAATGAGAATGTCATTTATGAGCGCGGTACTAGAAAATGTTGGTTAAGACTACATATTTGGATAAATCTCTATTGATCAGGGAAATATTCCTATTGCTTGAAGCTGATCAATATTTTGCATAATTCTAGTTTTTTAGGAAAGACCTAGAAAAAGATATGGAGATAATAAACAGCGATAACCGACATGCAGTTATTTTTAAAATGCTGTTCAATGATGTCGATTAGAAAATAAGTTAAATGCCATTGCTAAGTTATGATCCACAAGCTATTACTATGATTGATATGGGAAAGTCTAGCTTCTAATCCGGCTTGTTCGGTTTTTAACTTACAAAAAGTTAAATGCAGGTTAAATACTCTAAGTTGAAAATGATCCTTAACTGACGAAAAACAAACCTGTTTTGGAAATGCAACATGCAAGATGTAATATGCCTACCAACCTAGTCAAGTCATAAATACTGGTACACAACTGAACTCACTCATTACGAATGCAACACTGGACGCATCCATTTCGTATTGATTGCGATTTGACAGTTGATATTTATGCTTCATTGTGACGTAAGAAGTTTTTGACATTAATTGCTTACAATCATGGAATTGGGCGACATCGGAAATCGTATTGTTGTAGTTGGCATACTTAAATGCAACATGGAAAAAGGCGATATCTTTAGGTCGTCGCGACTGTTTGGAATCACTCGCAATTTTGTGTATCGTGCTGTGAAGTTGTTTGAGGATACTTTTGGAGTACGAGACCGTCAAAGATCCGGCCGTCCACTCACTGTGAGAACTCCGAAAGCGATCAAAGCCGTGAAGAAACGAATCGACCGAAAACCGCTGCGAAAATAGAAAATCTTGTCGCGGGAAATGCAAACTTCGCAAAAATCCATGTCTCGCATTATCAAAGAAGATTTAGGACTCAGCACGTAAAAGCGACACACTGGACACCTGCTCACGGCCGCATTGAAGACGCTCACAGACAAATTCTGTTTACTGACGAGAAAATCTTCACCGTAGAAGAATCGTTCAATAAGCAGAACAATCGTGTTTGCTCGGTCATCCAGAGAAGCATCCCAACTCATCCCGAGGGTTCAAAGAGCCACCATCCCGCGTCTGTAATGGTATGGTGGGGAGTGTGCTACGATGGCATTACCAAGCTCCATTTTTGCGAGAAAGGAGTGAAAACATCGGCCAAAGTATATTAATTGACCGTCTTGGAACCCATTGTGAACCATTGTTTTTATTTGGCGCTGATTATGACTTGACTAGGTACAAAGAATCGATCTGCGTCTGCGTCTATAGCAAGCTAAACGTTAGGCCTTGATGAACCTTCTCTTTCATAACTGTAAAAGTGTTGGAAAGCCTTGAATCACTGAGTCTTATTTGGGTCCCAGGTTACCATGAGATCATAAAAAATTCGATCTTTGACAGACCCACTAGGCAAGCTGAATTTCTCAAGACTCGAATCTGCGTCAATTGACAGATGTGTTTTGTATGAGCATGAGCAGACCAAATCACTTCCCGTCTTCATCTCTACGGTGTATTTTGAGAGTGATTGATTGCCTACGTTTGTATTAGGCTACTCGGTGATAGTGTGATGATTGCTATTAGTGTAAAAATGGCTCGCTCTGTTCCATCGCAAGGTTCAGACACAAATTTACAAACTCTTTGCAGAAGGTCTTGACTCTTCTGGCACACTGTTCTTTGAAATAAATCAATATGCTCTTGGTGTTCATGTTCCTAAGAAGGATTCTTACGGCATCTTATTGTTTAAATGTAGACATTTGCATTGTCTAAGCCTACTCTGATGATTCTTTAGCACACCAGAGGTGTTTCTTGCAGTAGGAGCCAACAGATCGAACCTTGAGGTGCACCAGCAATTACTCGTTATTGTTACATTTTGGTTTGATTAACAGAATAACAGAAGAAAATAATTTTGGTGCCAATTATTTCAAAGCTAATAACAAAATCATCAAGTTGAGGCAAACCTTATTGCTGCAGCTAACTCAAGGATACCAAAGAGCCATTCATATCTAGCAAGGATTGTCATAGAAACAAAAACCGTTTAATGATTTCTCTAAAGACCAACACTATTTCCGCAAAATCGAGTTACTTCCTGCTTATGTCCTTGGCTGAAAGTTCTTATGCCCTCTTCACCATCATGCGAATTCCTTTCCATTCCATCTCTCACAATAAAATACAGAAACTTTAAAGCAAAGATCCAAGGGAAACCCTATGGTAAGTTACCCACTCACCGGCCCGGGTGCGCTTGTATCTTTTTTTTTCTCTAAGTTTCTCCCTTTTGAAAAATTCTTCTTTTTCGTTGCTGCATTTATCTTGGGATAATCACGCTTTGATTTTTGTATGGACCGGAAAAAGCGAGGATGCTTCAGAGACAAACCATCGGTTGATAAGGATTCGCTGGTGGATGATGATGCCGCTACTACTGCTGCTGTTTATGATGATGATAATGATCTGTTTTACATGCCACACTTCTTACACGCTTCATCTTGTTGTCCTCACCCTGAGTTCTTTCATCTGTCACTTTACCACCATCGCGTTTACCTTCGGTTTAGCATACAGCATTCGTACTCGTATCTAAGCACTTTAATGTGAAATTCTTCGTCGGTTTCACGCTTTTGGATGAGAGTATCAGACAGGACATACTTCAATGCATCTCGTCATCTTGAAAATCATGAATTGGACTTTAATGGCGAATGGCAACTCGTTAACAGAGGATATTCGGATTCGCCAAACACTACCAACACTCTGACATTCAGACAATCTGTGCGAATCGCCATGAAAAGAGTTCTTTCGATGGTTTTCGAGTTAAATCTTTACTCGTTTCTGTACGAGTATCTTTGGGGTTCTTTAGTATTCATTGATTATACCATATTTTTGTTTCCTTTTTGGCTTTTCTTTCACCTGGAAATGAAGTTGTGTTGGTAACGGTTGGTGGTAGTATGATTTAAAGGTCATCTAGATCAACTTTCTAAATCTTTAATGGTGGGCACTTGTTCCCTTTTTTCGTACTTATTTCGCTCCGATCTTCTCTTTTTACTTCTCTTCCTCTGGACCTTTTTCTGTAACTCCTTATTTGTGTGTTAATCTTCCATTTGTCCTTCAAACGGAGCAGAAACGAGGCGGAAGAGCAAAGAAAAAATTGGTGAATTGGTAATTGGAGAAGGAAGAATAATAACCTTGACGTCCAATAAGGATTGGGATGCTTGGATGGTACTTTGGTAATGGTTTGGCAGTGCTTTAGTGAGGTTGTTATCCAGCAGATGGTCCAGAGGAGTTGAAGAGCCTTGAATTGAATGAAATTGGAACGTAACGTAATTGGTTTCCTTTTTAATTTGACATTTGGTGTGTTATTGCTGATTGTTTTGTCGGCTCTTGAGAGCATGTGGACGGTAAGCTGATATTATTAAATGTTTCCTCTTGGATAGGTTTGTGCAGGCTTTTGCTGTTTCCTTATCAATAAATGATGGCACGAGGGTATTTGTTGAGTGTTAGTATTTACAACTACTTTCATGTGGTGTTATCAAAGAACAACGATGACATTTACCCTTATACTTCGATATATTTCGTCATGAGGCCGACAAGCAAAGGATAGTTGGGTGCAGATTCAAATATTGGGATTTTTCTATCATCACATTCAGATAAATTCAACATGACTTTTACCCAATTATCTATGTGTGAGCCTGAGAGACATCGTACCCCTTAAATAAACTTCAGCGAGCTAAGTTAGGGTCCCGGGAAAGATTTTGTGGACAGAAAGCTAATAAAGATTGATTGACTTCAAAAGACGCTAGCCTTTTTGGAGTTAAGTGTGTGAATAGTGCAATGATTGACTTGTCCAGCTAAGAACACAACAAAAACATCGGTTGTGATGACGCAACTACTGGATGTGTCTTTGGAGTCCTTTAATAGATTAAAGTCGCCTTCAGGCCCACTGCTCTGAATTCCTTCCAACAAAGGACGCTTCTACCAATTTAGATACTAATATAGAGAGTGTGAACGATAAGAAAAACTGCAACTTGAACTTTGAAAGCATCAGCTTTTTATAATCTACATAAGCAAGATGAATTAGAGGAGAACTAGTGAGGTATTAAACCCTTTATGTTGGATTGCCTGCGTCAACAGTCAGAGATTCCTTTGAAAGTTTGGGTTTCTTGTAAACATAACTGCAGGTGGCATAATGCCTCTCCAAAATGGATGTAGAATGTCCGTCAGAGTATTTTAAGACATTTCTTTCTCTTACTCATCACCTCAAAGTGTTTATGGATCATCTGTTGTGAAGGTGGCGAGACCGCGAAACATTTTCTGGCAGACTGCCCGGCTTACAATCACATTCAACTTCAAGTACTATAAGATGACGTGGTGCCCCTCTTTAATATGGTAATAGTAATCGGCATAAGAAAATGTTAAAGTTCGGCAAGTACTGCGTCAGAGGTCTGGGTTCAATTCCCGAGCCATATGCTCAAAAAAGAACGAAACTTTTCTAAACCCGCATTCTAATCAGGATTGCCAAACTCTCACAAAGAGAAAGCTCTGTCTTTAGAAAAGTTTCTCAATCACCAGCAATTCGGAATCGGATCTTCCAATCTTTTTCGTGGATAAGATGAAATGATAAACCAGCATGGTCAATGGAAAGGAAAACATATGAATAGAACTATCAACCGCTGAAGCAAATAAAGACTAAAGAATATATTTTGAAATTAGCAATTCCGTAGCTGCCCTGAAATAAGAGTCCAAGACTCAAAGATGATTGTCCTAACAAACATGAAGTGCAACCTTTAAAAAAAAGGAGTATTGCGCAGTAGTAACGCTGAACTTTAAAAATGCTTTTTACTTGGCGAATAAGTCGTTCATTAGAAGATCACTTGCCAGGATGGATACAAGCCATGTATCTCCGAAACGGAAAGTTGAGATATAATGCAGAATAAGGTGAAAAAAACTACAACTTCATTGCCGGAGTTCCACAGGAATCGTCCTTAAGGCCCTTATTGTGAAATATCTTGTAGGATGGAGTCCTATGATTGGCGTTGCCTGGGGGTTACCGTAAATAGATTCACCGATGAAATTACCGTCGTGATAGTAGGTAAACACATTCGTACAGTTGAGTCCGCTACAAACCAAGCAATTGTCAGGATAAAGGATTGGCTAGCGGCCGTCAGCCTAGAGCTAGCTAACCATAAAACAGAAGCCTCCCTCATAAGCAGCCGAGAAACTATACGATTTGCAAACTTCCAGCTTGGTGATCAAATAATCAGGTCCAAAGAAGCGAACAACGGATCACGGTTCAAGAACCACGCGGACTATTTATCCAAGAAAGTATCGCAAATTCGGGGAGTTCTCTCGTGTATACTGGCATCGTCGGGGCTATGTGGCAAGCTCGCTGGGATGATATAACGAAAGGCAGATGGACATACAAACTTATACCGACAGTCCCAGACTGGGTAGAACGTTAACATGAAAACTGCAACTACAACTTTACGCAGTTCCTGCTGGTAACGATGGTGGCAAGATCTCCACCCTTTTGGGTATGACAGCTCGCAATCTTGTCTCGACTGCCCAAATGAAGATGAAGATGCGGAACACTAATTATTTTATAGTCAACGCTTCATAGCATGGAGAACTACTCAGAGGAGAATTCGGCAGAAATATGTATTTTTATGACAATTCTGTAAAATGAGCTTCGGAAATAGAAAGGCTAAGAAAAGCAAAGCGGAAGGCTCAAAAGCTAGAAGATAATAATTTTTGCGCCACTGTCTTCGAATCGATCCCTAACCAGGTTGATATAGTGCCGAGAAAGTGACAAACAATTTTACGGAAAAACTGCACACCTCCATTAATACGAGTAAATGGCTTCTGAACGTCTTTTGGATCTTCTGACCGAACCAGATTCTATAGACATCCAAATAGGGAATTGTAGTAAGAGCACAATGTTGCCAACTGTTCCGATCTCTAGTGAAAGCTGTTGTAATCGATCATGGAATGTTGTGATAATTTTTTTTCAAATCCTTTCGGCTATGTAATGCCATTTCGCTCTGTTTTATTTCTACTGCCTCTTTTAAACACTGTTTAAGGTTACGTTCTCGAAGTTCGTGTTGCACTGAGTCGTTTGTTCTCAATGATTTGGTATTTGTGGAATGTATTTCAGATATTAAAGAGTTTCAAGCAAGGCAAGTAAAGTCTAAATAGAAGCGGATTTCCACCAATTCATTTCTTAGCCAGGAAATAGAAAACAGAAGAACCGAGACCCTCGATGTCTATGGGGCACTAATGTCATAAGTAACGCCAACATAAGGACTCTATCTACGAAATTGCTCACTTAATAAAACATCAAAAATACCTACTTCTACACAAGAAAAATTCAAACAAAATCGCAAAATTATATTTAATGCCACTTTCCGTGAGTCGCCTTGAAATTTTGTCCTTCAAACCACCCCTGTGGCAAACGCAAAGGAATTATGTGTTCGAGTATCTACGATTATGTATCTCATTCTATATGATTGCGTGTAACCACTCACTCGTCTCGAATGCATGCTGTTGTCTGCTTTTATGTGCTCAGTGACATTTAAGAAATCCCATAGCCACAGGCAGTTGAGAGGATTTTTCCAAAGCCAAAAACTTTTAATAACTTTAGGGGGCATGTGGAAACTCTGCAGTCACAGTCAGTCTCTCGGTCAATAACAAACTCAAATTGAAGAAATTTCAAGATGAAATGAAACGAAACTAATACCGCATGCATTGTAAACCCCAAGGCCAAACGACCGACAAGCAGACACAATTCTAATTCTCATCATCAGTCAACTTCCTCTGCTGTAAATGATATTACGACTCCTCTACTCGTAGACGAACTCATAATTTATCTCAATTGCCTTGAAATGACAAGATTTACACTACCATCCGCTTCGTGATATGATATGGTAGGCATCCGTACTACTATGTATGAAAAAGGCGATCTATCTCCAAGTAGTATCCTTCAGAATCCCATTTATCATCAAACACCTTTGCTGTCACGATGGTTGCATTTACGAGTACTTCCGCCTGTCTAAAGGCCTTTTCAAAGTAAAGGCCATCTTCAGAAACCAATCTTAAAAGTTTGGCATCAATTCAGCACCAAAGTCTACCGCCACTAGTGCCAACATGGGCTGGGTGGCAAGTCCTGCCCAGTGGGTGTTAGGACAAACTACTTCAATTGAAAAGAACAAGCTATTGGAACTAATCCCGGCAGAATGTGTATGCACACACATTAGATTCAACCTCATCCGCCATGATAAGAAAGAAAAAGCTTTTTGTCCACACTCATTCCAAACCATCTATGTAGCTCACGACACGGGTAACCACCCAATGGAACTCAGTCTTTCGAATCGTAGAGTTACCAACACTCACTACCACAACCACCAGCGCTCTTTGGTTTGTATGAAGGTGATACACATCTGTTGTTGCTGTTATTACCAAACCACAAAGAGACCATGTCAGAGGAAGGACATTGCATTGAAGTAGAACAGTCTGACATCGGGGACGTTGCAAAAACGATGAAACGAAAGACGAACGAAGTAGTAGAAAAAAAAGAAGATATAGTACAACAAAAAAAAACTACAGAAATGATGTTGATACGAGTATGTAAAACAAGAGATGAGGAGAGAATTTGTCAAAGCAGAAGGTCATGCAGACGTTTGACTCCACTTGATGTGTGCATGATTTTGCCATCATAAAATGTGAGATGGGGCTTACGGGACAAGCTCTCGAGTGATGTGGGAAGCGGGCGGTAGAAAAGTCCTTAGAAAGACTTTAGTCTTAGTTTCTGGTTTGGTATCCTTGTGCTGAATCTCGATTTTGTTTTTGTCAAACCACTGCACTCTAATGCTATTGGTTATTTGTTTGCCTTTGTGGTTACAAGCAATATTAGTTAAACTAGTTAAAAGTAAGACGAAGGACTAAAGGAGAATACGATTATGGAAACGAATATGAATACATTGGATACGGTTGAGTACTAGGACTAGCTGAGCTTTTAAGTGGACAAAGACGATGATAGATTGTTGGAGAGTTTGTTTATTTTTCTGTTTTTTTTACTTTTGCCAATGTGGTAGTTTTTATTTAGAAGGAAAACGGAATTAGGTTAATAGGTTGTGTAATGGGTGCAGTTATTGTTTCGTATCCGGAGTGTTCAAGAGAATACACTACCTAGCCCAATTGTTGCCACAAAATCAGACTTCTCAAACATAGTTGATTCTATTACTTGGTAGCAAAGGGGGTGTGATAATATGGTTTTATTTTTTTTTTTTTTGGATGCCAGTTAATATAGACATTTTTATATATATCTAACGACTGCCCAATTTAATCAAAGTCAATCTCTTTTGAATGTTTTACAGTTGAGACAGTAGGCTTGACCATCCGAATCTCATGACATTCAAGAAGTTTACTCACCACATCATCTACTACAAAGAGTATTTTGCGACACTAAAAGTTCTGGCCTATACATACAATCTTGTGGAACACCATATATAAAAATCTTTATTTGTAGGAAGAGCGTTGGTTGTTGCGATGGAACTTTGGGATGTTTTTATGCTGTTGGCATTCTTTTCAGCTGGGCTCAGAAAGCCCGTTTTTTGTATTTTAGGTTTTAAGCGATAAGTACGGAGTAGCATGAGGAAGTACTGATTGTGGGCAAAGATTGCTCAAATAGATGATGGCATACGACAATTGACAATTTTTGGCCTCTTAATAGCACCTCCATTCTAAGTTATAGTTGGCCCTATATACTTTTATATTGTAGTACTACTACAAGCTATGTACTAGGTGGGGTAAAAACTAACCTCCTTAACCGCCGGAATGGTGCCTTGAAGTCCTTTCATATTTAGGCAGACATGCCAAATTTTAGTGCAATACTGTCTTAAGTTTTGTTCTGAGAGCTGATTGTTGTTGACGTGTTTGGCATCATGTTGAGTATGGACAAAAACGATTTTCGTTCTCTCATAAAACATTATTTTTTGAGAGGCAAAACGGCGAAGGAAACAAAAGAAAAGTTGGATAAATATTATGGGGCTAATGCTCCGTCAGATTACACCATCAAATATTGGTTTCGAGAGTTTCGTGGTGGCTGCAACTTCACTACCGATCAAGGCCGCAGCATAGGCCCTCCGATGCGGTTACAGAGGACAATGTCAAAAAAATACATGAAATGGTGTTGGCTAACGGGAAAGTGAAGGTGCGCAAGCCAGCAGATACCACAAAGATTAGTACTGGGTGCACCCGCCATATTTTAGGCAATATTCTGCATATGAAAAAGTTATCCTGCCGCTGGGTGCCGCGCATGCTCACTCCTGACCAAAAACACGAACGCGAGAGCACTTCGAAAGAGTGTTTGGACTTGCTGATGCGGAATCGGGCGGACTTTTGGCGTCGATTGGTAACTGTTGATGAAACCTGGATCCACTATTACACACCAAAGAACAGAATGAGTGCCCGGCAATGGACTGAAGCCGGCACGAGTGCTCTGAAGCTGTCGAGGGAGGCTCAATGGGTCGGAAAGGTTATGGCGTCGGTTTTCTGGGATTGTATTGGCATACTCTTCGTGGACTACATTGAAAAAAGAAAACCATCAACAGCGAGTATTACTGTGCATTATTGGAGCGATTGAAGGCCGAAATTGCTGCAAAACGGCCTCACATGAAGCGAAAAAAAAAGTTGTTTTTGCAAGACAATGCGCCGGCGCAACAACGGCTAAAATCAATGACTTACGGCTCCAATTGCTGTTGCATCCACCGTTTTCGCCCGATTTGGCTCCCTCGGACTATTATCTCTTCCCAAACCTCAAAAAGATGGCTCATCAATAAAAAATTCAGCTCACGCGAGGAAATCATCGACGCCACTGACGAGTATTTTGCAGACCTTCCGGAAAATTACCTTTCGGGCGGGATCAAGAAGTTGGAAAATCGCTGGAATAAGTGTATCAAGCTAAAAGGGGACTATATTCAATAAAATAAAAAAAACATTTCAAAACAAAAATGTTTTCATTGCCATAATATCCTGATTTGTACCTCTGTGTAGGCAGAATACGTCATGAAACTTGATTTTCATTTCGGTTTTTTTCATTATGCTTCGGTCGAATACAACTGGTCTTTGTTTTCTTAGGAGATGAAGACTGAATTAAAACATCTTTAGTGAATGCATAATCGGTACATTGGTTAAGAGCCGAGAGTAACTCATTGGCATATAAAATAAAAAAAAGAGGTCCTTATCTGCATCCGTCTGGGACACCATACTGAATGCTCTTTCTGCTGTTCTGCTATCTTTATTTTATACTAAGCTAGAATGTGACTAAGCACACTTATATATTTTGTTTCTTAAGCATTTAATGATTGTGCTGCTGATTAAGAATTCGAATTTTTCTTCAAAGAACTTGTGAATATCGGGCTGTAAAATTGGTTCGATCTCTTATTTTATTTTTTATGTGTAGATCGTACAAAGTGAGTTCTGTAACAAATTCCTAGTCTAGAAAGATTGAATATTCTATGCTATTAAGTGAACGACGGTGTATATATGATCTTTTAGCACACATGAGCTGGGTACACTTAAGTGACTGAGATCCCTTTCTACTTGTGGAAGCCACCTTAGGTAAGGAATTTCTTTACCAAGCTGGCTTGTTTGGTCGAACAAGACGGTCTATCTATAAGAGCTTTTCAATTCTTCTCCTATGACGAGGTTAAAAATTCCTGTAAACTCCAGGCTGATCGTTGTTATCCTTCTTCAAATAAAATTTTTTTTCAATTCGACATGTGGCCGTCTGTTTTCACAACTCTATTGGCCTTACGTTCAGATAGATACCCAGACTTTTTGTTAATCGGTTGGGTGAAATTGTTGGCTTTATCGTCATTACCAAATGGTGTTGGGTACCTTCGCTTTAAATCAATCTGTAAAGTTAATCGTTCTAAACTTCCCATTCCAAATGTAATTCCACTTATTCATTTCTTTTCTTATATTCGTATCTGCATGCTTCTGTTCGGCGTGTAGGCCCTTGAGAATTTCCTTACACATTTTGGTAGAACTTCCAAACACCATTTTGGTAAAAGCATGTCTACAAGCGCTCATTTAAGCAATTCTCTTCTCCTTTATTTTTGTTTTCGATCAGAAGATGTTCCTCATACCTTCTTCGTGCATAGTGTTCATAAGTGTCTCACGTCCTTTTTAGACTTGTTTGCCATTTGTTTCGTTATATGTGGTTGCTTTTACTCTTTGTCTAACCTGAGGTTTTGTGGCTTAGTAGTAGCAGCAGTATGCGCCTTTTGCTCGTTACATAAAATTTCTCGGAATGCTTGCGTAAATGCGGTCAGAAATGGCCTTAGTCCCTTCTAATTTCAGCTGTTCGACGTCAAAATTATTTGTTAAAATTTTTCAGCGTTTTATTCCGTGGAATATTCTCATGCTAGTCTACTACAAGATAAAGGTCTCAATTGATTTTGAGAATAGTAGATTCGGAAATCGCCATCATCATCACAGAGAAATTTAAACACGCTTAGAACTACGAACATTAAACAGCGAAAAGCGCAAACGGTGATTTGCTAACTCAATCAGGGGATGATAGAACCAGGCCGAACTCTTTCAACCCATAGAATCAATACTATATTCCATCCAATGTAGATGGATGCTTGTCACTTTTCAATTAAAAGAAAAACAAAAAATTTACAAATTTAAATTGGTCCTTCGAGCGGGATTGAAAATTGCTGGCCAAATTATTTTTGTTTATCGCGATTTGGCGGGATCTACTCGATGCTTTCCAGTTATAGGTCTTTTAGTTGACGATATTGAACAGATAGGCTGTGGTGATAAATCTTGCAGTAAAGTTCAGAAAGGCCTTAGTCGAAGAATGTGTCGAAAAAGAGTTTCCAATTCATCTATCTTATGCAAAAAAGCGTTTTGAAAAGTTTTCAATCTATTAGTATATCGGTCACATCTGATAGTGCGTGGACATATATATCTATATGACATGCAGCGAAATCCATTTACGAGCAGAAAAGTACATTGGCTTGACCATTAAAAATAACACAGAGGAGTTGAAGATAAAACAATGTACCTATATGTATGTTGCTGGAAAGCTGAAACCCATTACAATACCTTGATCAAGACAAGATGTAGTTCTTGTGAAAAATGACAAACAAGTATAGGCCCCTTGATGTATCCTTGAGGCACCCCATTTTGTATATTGACTATGTACGCTCCAAAATAAAATTTGTAAATTTAAAATCGAATGGCACGTCAATATTTAAGCGCTTTTTTAACCATCAGGATGCCTTATTTTTACCAAATGCCAATCGATAAGACAAAAAGGACCAATTTTGATTAAAACCTTTGAAACAGGATCGGCTTGAATGTCGAAACACAGTACTTATCTTGATGATAACCTCATCAAATTTTTCAAACTGGAAAAATCGAGGATACAAATATAAAAAAAATGCAATCTAAATGCTGCCAATTAGAAGACCAACCAACTACTTTCTTTCTGAATTGATATTTAGCTCTCAGAATCCAAGGCGCCTTCTAGTGCACTCCAACACTGTAATAATCCAACAAAACGTTAACTTCCACACACCCATTGTCTACCAGCAGCCCAAGAATATGCCAAGGGGAAATCAGAATGGGGCTCAAACGAACACAAGAAGAAAAGAAACCAACCATCAAACAAGAACACCGAGAACAATGCATTGAGGGTGGCAATGGTAAGAAATAAATAAAAAAAAAACCATGCCAACGTAAGAACACAGCTCTTCTCCACCACTTTCCTTTTCTTTTTTACTCGTATCTTCTTGAAGGAAAAAAGAAGCTGAGGTAAGTATAATTACCCAACAAGGACATCGAGGTCTACTACCATAGTTTGAAGCTCATTCTGATTCTTTGATATTAGTCCTCTGAACCAGCAGAGCCAGCAAAAGAACCAACACCCTCATCATCTTAATGTTCGGTCACAACTTAAAACCCACATAAACCTGCTAGTCGTCTGTCCCTTTACGCTGACAGTCCTCCTCATAGTTGTACTTATGTATGTGGATTGAATCCTTCAAGGATATGGCGATGACTTAGGGATATTTGATAAAAGAAGAAGAATACGAACACAATACAAGAATAGGAGGCAGCAGCAATTTCTTGTGCCACTACTTCGTCAAACATTCACATGTGACAGTGCCAATATAAAGTTACACAATCAAGGTTACACTAATACGAGTACACTGCAGCTACCCATATCTATGTATATCTCCACCCCAACCTATAGGGAACCCGACTATACATATGTTATGCTATGTTCGTCCTTCAGCATTATTAAGAGTGGGTCTAGAGGGTGGTTGCGGTTGCTTTATTTATTTATTTTTATTTTTTTTATTGAGGTGCATCAACTGTGGTGGTGATGTAACCAATTTCCTTTTTTGCTCTTCGAAAATCTGTGTAAGAGATGATAATGAAGTACAAAGTGAGAGTCCGTGTGTCTAGAAGCCAGTATGTATGGTGTGTATTCGTATCTCAACCAACCACGTGGCTCTTTCATTTTAATCACTCGCCGCTGAATAAAAGGATATAGGCACTTAAGGGAAGACAATATCCTTGCATTACGCCAAATAAATGGCAAAAAAAAATGGATGACAATAAATGGCCTAATAACTTTTAAAGCAAACCATGACGTAGGAAGCGGCTTCTTTTGTTTTTCTTCCTTTTAATACTCGGTGAACTGGATTAATTCCAAAAACAAAAAAAAGGAAAAGAGGACATCCTCATCGTAAAAGATGTTGTGGTAGGTTCCTGTATTCCTAATTCGGAGTGGATTTATCTAAGAGCGAAGCAAATTGTTCTCCAAAGCCGTGAAGAAGGCAATATACATATTTTTTTGTGGAGCCATAAGACAAAGCCAATAAATTAGACGGGGGTGCTTAAAAGTGCATTAAAGTGGTAGGCTAGTCAAAAATGGGGATTGATGGTTTCCTTGCGGTACAAGGCACATAACTTTTAAACGGTTTTTCTTTCTGTATTCATTTGGTGTGGCAAAGGGGATCCTTTGAACATTTGATACAATAAGTCCAAAGTCATTTATGAGCTAAATATAATTTAGGCGGATTTATGGCTTTTCAACATTGGCGGAGATATCCATGTCCTTGAGAGTTTTCAAGTTAAATAAGGAAAAATGTATTCAGAAAGTACGAGTATGTATATGGGTTGGTGAAGTTCAAGGAAGAAAGCAAACTGATATCTAAGTCATTTTTCTACATTCAAAAGCATTTAGTGCACTTGTTAACAAAAGGAGCCGTAGTATTTGTTTCTGTACTTCGAACTTCTTAAAGAGGGAGTATGATTGCATCCATGTAAGTGAACTTTAGATTATGAGATTAGATAAGAACAGCCCTTTTCACTGGAATGTTTGTAACAGTTACGAACAGGCATAAGAAAAATGCAGACTCCAAAATGGCAAGTTGGACACCTTTGATAGGAAAGCATATGGAAATAAGGAGTGCCATCGAAGAAATTTACCAACACTCATTTCGAATTTACTTCCAAAAATTACAGAAAAATTACTCAAATTCTTCTTTGTAATACTGGGAATGCTTCTATTATTTTTAAATTTTATGTCATTTCGGTTTGGTAGTTAACATAATCATCATGCAATCTAAGTTGGATGTAAGAAAAAATATTATTAAGTGTCACTAAGTACAACCAGGGTGGACGTATATAAAAATCGCAAAGGAAGTAAAGAGTTAATAGGAAAACAGTTGCTACTGTTATTAAGAATTATAAAGAGAACATGTCAGTTGAAAGAAAAGGGGGGTCTGGTCGAAAAGGCGGTTTTATGAACCCAAAAAAAAGTCACTAAGATTTTGAGCCTTCTTGAAAAAAATCCGAACATTTCTGAACGTGATTTGGCAAAAAAAAGCAAAATGTTCAAATTTTTTAGTTCATAAAGTGAAGAGAAATACGGGCTTGAAAACATACAACGTCCAAAAGGTTCCAGATCAGAACGCCAAAATAAATTTTGATGCGAAGCAACGGGCAAAACTTTTGACCAACTTTTGACAAATTTTTTGACCAAATTTTCATGCATTGTAATGGACGATGAATCGTAAGTTTTTGGTTCCGGGGCAGGCATTCTATACCGCCAAAGGTAGAGGAAATGTTGAAGCAAAGGTTCGAACCAAATCTAAAGCGAAATTTCCAAAAATAATTCCTTGTTGGACAAGCAATTTGTTCGTGCGGGCTCAGAAGCCAAACTTTCATCATGACTGGCTCAATAAATGGCGAAACTTATGTAAATGAGTGCCTGCATCATGATCAATACAACAATGATCGAGAACTCCCCTTATTTTGGCCTGATCTTGCGTCATGTCATTATGGAAAGAGCGCAATGGAATGGCATGAACTAAACAACGTTTCGGTGGTGCTTAGAGAGGCCAATCATCCGAATTCGCCAGAACTTAGGCCAATTAAAAGATATTGGGCCCTGGTCAAAAAAAAAAGTTAAGGACCACCAAAAAAGGTGTCGACACCCTGGAAGAATTAAAAAAATGTTGAAAAAAAAATGATGGAAGGTTTTCCTGAAACTAATTTATATAAATTTGTTAAAAATAAAGATTAATTTTTTTTGTTAATTTTTACAGATTTGGAGACATGAAATAAATAAATTATTAGTTTTTTTTTAATTTTTTAAGTTCTATTTTGCTGTATTTTTTATTAATTTTCGGTGGGTAAATTTTTTCCATCAAAGGCTCATTCGCTACTCTTTCTTTTCTAAGACCCCAGCTCTTTACCAAAATGAGCTGTGAGTGTGTTATTCTGGAATTTTTATTTCATCGTTGATTCCATCTTCGGAATTTTTCTCTCTGTCCCGTTTATAGTGTCTGTCTAGGCTTGTGGTTAACTGACTTTGCTTTGAATTTTACCACGTCGAGTGCAGATGGAAATATGTAGAAACCATTGCAACAATGGATATCGCAAGGCTGATGGCGATGGGTTATTAATGAAGTATTGTGACTATGACGACACTCATGTTCACCTCATTTATTAGGTTTTGTCTTAGGCTCGCATCACTCTCGATGTACTCGGCGCAGATACGGTGCTGGCACTTTATCACTGAAGCGTTTGCTCATCTTTCTGCGATAGACTGAGACATTTTGAGTAAAACGAGAACACCGACAATACACTTGACAAGTTCCTTGACTATGTCTTCTCTTACGAAACAAAGTACTGAAAACCAGTGTCATTGATACCAAAACACCGTAACTAAAGCGCTGCGTTATGAAATGTTAAAATGTAGCAAGCCAACAAGATTCGAACGGGCTCCTGTATGAGAAGGAGAACTCGGTGTAAATGTCGTTGTCGGGCGGAACGAAAGGTTCAACTTGATAGATAATAGCCAGAATTTCTATCCGTCAGACCAAAACTCAAGCTCCCCCATCGGATGGCTATTTTAAGCAATTGTAGACGACATGATAGAGATCATTTATCAACTCGTTTCCAAGATCTAGTCCTAGAAGTAGGTATGTGTGATGGACGGAAGATTAGCCTGATCTTTAAGAAAGGAGGCTCTGCACCAACTCTGGAGAGCATCTGTAGCGACTTCTCAACGACTAGTTTGACCGAATTAATCAGTACGGCTGGCCTAGTAATTCCACATTTGGCCCAATATTCACACTACTGCAGATCCGAGAGAAAACCCAATTAGTCCACTACCTCTTTATCGAAGTAAAGCCTGCATTTGATAGTATCTAGAGAATTTGCCCCTATCTAGTGCTATGTGTAGAGTTATGTTTCTTGACTGAGGCGTTGGTAAAGCACAATGACAATTGAGAACGCTGTTTCGTAAAGTTGGAAAACAATCTCGCCAAGACTTTCGTGACTTGCTTAGCATCGTTCTTGAGAAAGTTGTGGTTTTAAAGCCAACACAAGTCTATGCAGGTTTTTGCATATGATGATAACGTCACCGAAAGAGGCGTCAAAAATGGGTTTAGCTATGAATAAGAGCAAAACCAGGCTCATGGTTAAACGAAAACCATCGGTGAATCGCACAGAGCTCTACAAACTTCGGCGCTGTTAGGGATTTTGTGTACCTTGGCTCTGCTTTTAACTTGATAATTAAACCTCATCAGAAATAAACTGAAGAGTGACAAATGCCTATTATTTTTTCCTCGCTTCAAAAGACAATTGTGTCAGTAAGCGCGGCCAAGAAACTCAGAGGATACCTTTTATACAAACCTTATCGTATCGGTACTCTTGTATTGAGCAGAAACGTGGACGTGAACGAAGACCGATGAAGGTATGCCCTGTCATTTTAGACACAAGTTTGCTTGAGTAATTTTTGGCCACTTTTGCGTTCGAAGTGATGCAGCGAACTTTATAGCCCGAAGATCGTTTTGTGGGTGCAGGTATTACAGTACTGCTCTTTGGAGTCTACAATACAAAAGTACAGCCGATTCACATAATGTTATGGATCTTATCATGGCCACATGTAAATCCATGTCCATTCTCAGGGCATCTTGTCAAAAACTGCGTTATTCCGTCAAAAAACCTGCAAGCCCTTTGACTTCACAAGATCAATCAGCTCCTTTTAGTAAAGAGAATAATATTTGGTCTAACCGGTTGACTGGAAGCCTGAATCCTAGTTTTTGAAGCATAATCTCCCAAGCCAGTCACTTTCTTGTATCTGAGATGAAAGGTGAATATGCAAAACAGTCTTGCGCGGTTAAATGTGAACTATCTTCGTCCTTCAAAGTACAAAGGAAGTTAGGATAATGGGTTTGAAGTTTTGGCCATAAAGATTCTCTTCAGAGTAAGGAGCAACGAATCCATATGTTATTCTAGCAAAGCTGGATATAGGTCATTGTTCCATACGATATGACACTTTAAAACAAGGCAAAGAAAAACCAACTGCAGCAGATTGCTAATTACCCAGTCAAACCTTCTGGGAGATGGTTTTCGTTTTCCATTAAATATGTAACTGCCCCAGAATTTGTTCAAATATACAACCAAGGAAGTAGGTCGAATATACTTACGAGTACTTATATCGAAAACAGATACTTTCGGCCGGCTTACACTTTCCCATTTCTTGGAATCTCTAATGGGTCATTTCGTTTGCAAAATTGAACAGTTGGCATTCAATTTTAATTAGATTTTAAAATCATTCCCCGCTCACCCTCAAAATGAAAAATAATCCTTTCCGCAAATTTAATTAAAAATTAAACTACACCATATTCTTGGCAAAATGCCTTCGACTGAGTACCTTTAAATTTCCATTTCTCAAATCAATATGACGGTAAATCTGCAGCAAAAACTTCCTATAGATACAGATACAAATAGATCTGCCCTATCTCCTCATCAAAGGTCAAATGTACAACCAAGTAGAATACGGCCTTTTACCGACACATCAACAACTCATTCCGAAGGTCACCTGGCAAAGTTTGCCACCATATTGCTACACTAATTAAAAATACAAAAAAAAAAGAAGAGAAAAACAGATTTAAAAATATTGATGAAATCGAAAGTAGAAGCCCATGTCGAAATACATAGATGTATCTGCAAGAAAACACACAAATCGTACCGCATCGTACCTTACTTCATCGGTCCTCGAAGAACGCCGATTTCAATTTTCAATTTTCAATTTTCAGTTTTCGGCATTTCATCATTCAATGATGGCTCCTCCCAGGTATTCGTGTATTCCATTAGACAGGAACTAATCCTCTGGCTTGTTTCGATTTTATTTTGAATGTCTTTAACACTTTCATTAACTTCACACTACACACAGAATAGCAACACAAAATACACATATTGCCGACGATATCATCATTTTGCTCGGATGGTGGCAAAAGACAGAGAACAGAGAACAGAGGACAGACGTCAGGCAGTAGTCGTACCCGTAGTCGCAGTCGTAGTCGTAGTCGTAGTCGTACCTTGGCCCAAATTGACTCACAGACTCATAGACTCATAGACTCATAGACTTATAGACTCACAAATTCATCTAGCACTCGCGTAACCACAAAACTGTCGCACTCTCTTGTTGTAATACCAGAGATACAAATAATATCACCAGCACGGCCGCATTTTGGTAAACATCTCAAACCCGAAAAAAAAAAAAACAAAAAAAACGAAACCAAAGCAGCACCACTTTACAACGAATTCGGCCAGAATATGGCTTCCTGCCAAAAAAAATTAAGCTAAACCGCGTCAACCAACAGCAAAACAAAAGCAAAGCGAACAATTTCTTTTTCGCTTCTCAACGCAACAATGACAATAGCCACTGAGATGGCCCCGAGTACCATGCGGCGGATACCATATATCCAGTCGATACCTAGATACCCAGATACTCAAGTACTCATACACGGCCGGTCTACGAGAGCCAGGGGGAAGTAGTTCACGCGAAAGTAAACTTTTTCGGAGCTTCAAAATGATGATGGCCCCAAATGTTCAAATGTTATGTGGTAACATGTGGTAATGTGACACTACTAGGTCTCGTTTGCCCTCAGACGCGTCACCTTTTCACTTTCTTTCAAAATACGAGTACGAGCACGGAAGAAGCACCAAACAAATGTCGATAGGGGGCAGCGGAACTTAGGACTATGTGGCGCACAGCGGATAACACTCGAATACGCGCGACACGTTAAAATGCTTGCTGGCGGCAGTAGGAATAGACTGATGTCGTCGTCGAATGTGACACACAAAGGCTTGACAAAAGATGATGTTTACGAGGCTGATGTTGATGTCGCAGCAGCTCGTTTTGGTGCTGGTACTTATATTTACTAAATCGCTCTGGCATCGAGCCAATAATCAAAAAGTTGACACTAACCAAGATAACGATTCCCTTTTCCCGATATGTTGCTCCACGATGCGATTTCCTTACTGAAGACTCTACCACACCAGAGAACTTATGAGCCACTACTGGTGCGTCTCACTCGCCTCTCTTATGATTGAAGCTAAAGCATATACGGGAACAGATACCGTCGCGAAGAAAAGCTCTCTTCGTTGGTGTCGCCGTCGTCGTTGTTTGTTCAACTTAACTTTTCCAAGAACACACCGAGCACGCGGACTTTTTCTTTCTCTGGTACGGATATCGTACTCGTACTCGTGCTCGTATCTACTCAAACTTGGCTGGCTAGTGGTTGTTCGGTTGCCTTCTGTTAGATTTGCTCTGGTTCTGGTGGTGCTTCTGGTGGTGGTGCTTGCTTCTGCTGCTGCTTCTCTGCACCCCATGATTGGTGCTAAGAATAGAAACCATCTCCAAAGAGAATCAGTATAGAGTGCTGGCTGGTGCTCCCTCTCATATGAGCCCATGCTCATGCGCTTTGGCGTGTGCATGTGATAGTGACAACACCACCAGCAGTGACCGAACCAGACCATCATCCAAAAAGAATGGTGAATCTGGTGAATCTGGTGAATCTGGGGTGGTTGGGTTGGTTTCTACCTACAGAAGTACAACTTACAACTTATACGAACAGACAATATGGTGCTTCATGCTTCATGTGGTGGCAACGACGTACACATATTTCCTTGTTTTTTTCTAAAATTATTCGAACAGATACCTGTACCCTCCCTCCTAAGTATTCTTGTCGATTTTTGTATTTGAAATTTATCGATGGGGCAAAGAGATACACACACAAAATAAAGGTGTCGATTCGGTTTACATATGTATCATGAAATCTATCAGCAAATACGAGCAGCACTAGGGTGCCTTCAATCCTACCACCACCACCTACTCATGTGTACCTTCCTCAGCGCAGAATTCTTTCTTTAAGTGGAATCAGATTTATGATGATGGAATGCAAGAGCTTTTTGAGGTGTTGCTGCTTCGGATTTTACTTGTAGTTAGGGATTCTATGCTTCTCAATGTCGATACCAGATTTGTTTGCTTGTTCTTAGGGTAAACAAAGAGTTTTCAAATTTAAGTGAGCTGTTGAGGATTAAAATGTCTTCACAACGGGAAATCTAGTCGAAATCAGTTTAGCAAATCAGTGCTTTATGGAAAATTTGTTCGACGAAATTGCCGTTGCCATTGCCAATAGAAATGACTTTGAGAAGGACTTGAAAATAAAAATAAGCCTTTTTGTTTAAGTTCGTGGCTTTCCGGGAGAAATTATTTCGAAAACATACACGTGATTGTTTTGAGATACTCGTAAGGAGGCCTACGTAACATTTTCCAATACACATACGCGTGCAAAAGTTCATTAAAAGGTCAACTTTGTGAAGCAACTGGAGGCTCTATTCCAAGAAGTCTATGTCGCTTTTATACTAGAACCCAAACCATGTCCATCCTTTATCCCATCTAAAGTAGAAAACACAATTTGGCGGCAACGAAATATTCCCTGAAATGATAATAGATAGTGAGTCACCTTTACATCAAGCAATAGGCTTTCAGTAGAAACAGATAGCTAAGGGCATAAGAATTTTCACTGCAACGTGCTATACGAAAATTAACTGCCACAGCAAAAACGCTCAACGTGTTTGAACTGATGTTTGGAACTGACTTTCTAGTTTGCAGATAAAGCTGCAGGTGACATTATACCATTTATCTATATCTGTAACATTGAAGATATATTCGCTTTGGATTTACTATAATTCTTCTTCTTTTTGGAGCATGATATGATTACGTATCTTGAGCACAGATCCTAGTGTCCATGGCGCAGTATTATATTTATTATACTACCACGAGGCACTAGATGAGTAGGATTGAATGTGCAAAAGCACCAGAACCGGTGTATTCGATGCAGCTAACGCAAAAGATTGGACATGCATAAATCTGAGTTCATTGTAGGCCCAAATGTAGGAGAAGACCAAAGATTAACCCCATTAGGGCAAATTGGAAGCGAGATATGGCTGACTGTGAAAAAATGGCCAACTGTAGCGCTACGTTGAAAGTGTTTGTTCTAAATTAATCAACGAAAATAAAGAAGCGTTGTACGGATGGAGGATCACACTCAGCTTGTTTAACATCCCGTGTGAAGACGGCTTGACTATCCTGAAAAGAAAATTAAAGAATACGAAATTACAAGCGATGTGCCGTGAGGCTTTCTCTTAAGACCACCGCTTTGGAACGTTGTGTATGAAATGTTGAACCTATCGATTCTAGAGGATAGATAATTATTACCGAGCAACTTGAACTGTAATGAGACAATAACAACAGTGACAGACAATGCAACTTGCCATATGGAAGATCTAATGCAGATGAGTTCCGATTAAATCGATGAAGGCTTTAACAGTATATGCGCAGATTAAATGAGCTATTTCAACGTATCTAGAGCTGAAATACAGATTGCGGCAAAAGTTCTCTTTGAGCACCAGCAATTCCCGTATCCGCAAAGCGAATGCTTGAGCCTGAAATTATAGTTTGAGGATTAGATATGCATGGGACTACCTACCTGAACAAGGAGAAGAATAGATTAACTGTCGACGTTGAATCTGCACGCAGAGTATAAGGTCACTTAATAGACCGTTTTTAGCGGATATTCAAGAAGCAGGCATAACCGACAACCAGGAAGTGCATCGAAGACAAAGCAGCACTTATTTGGATGCGAATTTGCCATTGAAAGCAGACAAAAAGCTTGAGCTTTTAACATATAAGGGAATGGGATACGACTTGCATCAAGGCGAATTGCAGCGCAATATGCGCCCTTGATAGTGTCGTCCCATAGTTTCCACGACTAACAAAATGTATTGACAATGCTTTAAGTAAATGTTCAAATTACCCTGCGTAATTGGAACGCGAAGCTTTGGTGATACTGGTGACAAGTCTAAGCTACACGACATAGCGGATTAAAGGTGAAAGACTCTGCGGCTGGTCAATCAACTGTTAGCCAAATTGACCACATTATGATAGATACAAGGATGATGGATGTTCGAACGTTTTGAGGCGAACTCAAGTCTGTACCTTATTGTATCCAAAGTATGTCTGCGGGTATCTCGAAAATCTTAAAGGCAACAACTAACTATGAAAAAGTTTAACGCGGGTCGGCTACAATCACAAAAGATTGCCGAAATCTTTGCCAATAGCGTGTTACTTAATAGAGACAGGACCTGAAAACAACTGGTTGCGCTGCGAAAAAAAAAACAACCAAAGATGCGACTTCTGATGTCATTATAACATCGAAATCAAAATAAAATATGCATGCAAATGCAGTAGAACAAGAATTCCTCGCGGCCTCTATGACTAGAATAGACGATATGAAAAAGAGCGATTATTTTGTAAGAATAAGTGTCGAAAATTTAACCAAAGAAAACAAACATAGCAGGGCTGCAGATATGACCGAGAGGACATAAAAATATAATCGCCATTGATGCTGCGGAGTAAGAAGTACGAAGTTAAGGGTGTCCCAAAAACCCCGGAAAAAAAGGACAGCTTGGCAGCTAACAGTTCATCTCTCTCCTTTCTTCTTTAAGTGGCGCTACAGTCCGGACTTGACCTGGGCCTCAGTCAACAAGCGTCGCCAAACAGCTCGATCCCTATCTAACTGCCTCCAGTTTCGCACGCTAAGTTGGCTGAGGACGCTTCTGACCACGTATTCATTGAATTGAATCATGGCACAACATGATGATGTTTTTTTTTTAAAACAATATCATCTATAGAGGGCGATGGCGATGGCGCGATAGTTAGCTCATTGGACTATTCAAATCGCCATCACCCTTTCGCCTTTCGGCGGGCAATGGCAAACTCCCGAAAGTAAAATTGCCTACGAAAAAGCTTCTAAGGAGTGCCGTTCGGACTCGGCGATAAACCGTAGGCCCCGCTCAGATGTGACTAAAAATGACAACATGAGCAACACAAATGAGTGTCAAGAAGCTAGGCCATGGCCCATACCGGGCTGTCAGCGCCACAGTGTTTTTTTTTGTTTTTTTTTGTCATCTATAGAGATCAGGCTCATTTTCATTCTGATGGCTTTTATATTCGTCAACATTGTCTAATTTCGGACTCAGCTAATCTACGACTGATTTTTAAAAAACCAACGCCTTCACAACATGTCACTGTTTGGTGTGGATTTTAAGCTGAGCATCATCGGGCCCATTTTGCTTTAAAAATGTGCCTCGTGAGCCAATAACAATTCAGTGTTTTGTGCCTAAATTTTAAGATATGGATGTGGACATGTGGTGCGGCATGCCACACAGATCAAGAAAAATTTGTCGTGTAATTTTTCGACTCGATAATAAGGACTAGCCGCCCAGATTTATAGATTTAACGCGGTTGAACTTTATATCGTTTTCCAAACGTCTTTCGACAGCAAAAAGGTTTGTTTCATATTAGGTAAGATCTGAACATGTTCTTGTTTATTGAACTGAAACAAGTCATACACTACCATCGCTTACATATTGCGATTGCACACCCTAGCTGCCTATTTTGTGCCACAGAAGCACTTGCATTTAAGTGTATAATCTACTCCACAGGAACAAATCGTAGAGATCAGTTTGGGTCTGCCAGTTTCAAATATGAGCGAAATTGTTTTAAATCCATCTGCCTTTAACGATGTGGAACTCCAGATGCTTAGAAGAGCTTATAACATGTTGGGCCAGTCTCGTCGACCAACAGTTGCTGTATGGCATACTCGCTGAAAAACAGTACTATTGCGCCACTGTCCAACAGCGGTCAGAGCTGAAGGCAATACCCAGTAGCAACCAGAGTTGTGGCGAATAATAAAGATGCCAGTTGCGCCCGTTGTATATGGTTCGACTGATCTGGTGGTGAAGATTTTTTTAGAATGGGTGTGATGTGTGTCCATTTTAGATTAAACCTCATCGTGTAGCATCATGTGAGCCTTTCAGAGATCATATCTAAAAAATCAAAAATAAAACCATATCAAGTCTGGATACTGTTTTACAACTCAAGAGCTCATACTTTTCAATTATTTTCAAGGCTGAAACCTTATTCGTAGTATGGTAGGACGCACATGTACGAGTATATGTGTTAAGCAAACTCGTATACGTTTAGAGCCCTAACATCAAACAGGAAATATAATAGAGAAAGCCCTGAATTTTTATTTCAATCTACGCAAAGTAAAAATGTTGCATTCGTTTAGTGGGAAAGGAATAGCGCCGGTATTTCGAATGGCGACAATATCAAAAAAAAAAATAAAAATCAATTGGGAAGGGACAAAACAAGGAGAACTTAGGGTTGAATTTCAACCCTGCACACCAAACAATCATGGCACACACCGGAGTGTTTAGTTTAAATAGTTTGAGTCTTCATGCAAGGATTTTATCTTCCAACGAATAAACGGTTGAGCTGAAGGATAATAACGATCCCCCCAAGACGATTCTTGATACCTGTTTCCCCAAATCAAGCTATTGTTTGGTAGGTTGAAAGTAGTGTAAGAATGAGACACAGAGAATCAAATAGAGTAAATAATGGCGTGGGTTGTTCTGGGATGACCTGGGAATAGTTTTTATTTTTTTTAGTATTTCTTTCTTCAATACATTCAATTTTTTTAAGAAGGCAAATGTACTCACTTATAAAACATCAATTACAATACATTCCCCGAAACTCACCTGAAAATAGAAAAAATAAAAAAAATTATCGAATTTCTATTTTAAGATTTAAATTTCAATTTTAGATAAGGGAGGCTTAAAAGTGAAAATTGCTATTTTCTTAGCACTATTTATGCTTCTAGGATGATGAGGACGAGAGACCTGTAGCGAACTCCACTCTCCAGCCATATATGCTCAGACGATGTGAAATATTTCCATTGCTAGAGCAAACCTAGAGTTTTTGGAATAGTACCGTGAATTGAAAGTTTTTAATCTCGACTATGCAGTAATACTCGCAAATTAGAGATCGTTTATGAAAAGAAAAAAAGTGTCGGAGACAGAATAGAGCCCTGAGGAATTTCAATAATTACCATGGACAGGCAATGCCTGAATGCAGTTTTCCATTCTTCTCGAAAGCGACATAAAGGACAGAGTTTATGAAGAAGTTTACGCAGTGAGTTTCGTTTTAGAAAAATGAAAGACCTTAATTGAGACATTACACAATCTGAAAGCGTTGATCTGGTTGCAAAGTGTGACATAAACAGATTAGTCTTGTTGACGGTGCTTACTGCTGGAATGTTGTTGCAAACGTGCTTTCGGATGAAGTATGGCCAATGACCTTACAGCCCGAGTCATACCGCGTTTGATCCTTTGTTTTGATACACTTGAAGAAAACAAGGCCGGATGAAGGGTTTCATTGAATTGAAAGTAAAGGGTGGTTTTATAAGAGCTTGAGAACTTTAAATAATAATACAAGACAGAAATATTGTTGGAAGAATTTTTTATTATTACACTCTGATAGATAATTTCATTTCATTTTATTATTAAATATGATTTCGGTAATAAGGATTGGCCTGGCATATGCCCGCCGCGGCTACGAGTTACATGGTCCATCCGATCAGTCCTATTTTTCATTTCTTTTTCCAATAAATCTGGTCGTATGGCGTCTATAGTGGCTTGAATATGGGCTTCCAATGCTTCAAGAGTTGCTGGTTTGTCGGCATAAACCAAGCCCCATAAAAAGTAATCGAGAGGCTTGAAATCGCTCGCACGAACGAGGGGGCTAGTTAACAGGACCACTTCTGGAAATAAAGTTGACACCAAATTTATTTTGCAATAAATTGATGGTTAAGCGTGCTGTATGGCAAGTTGTCATTTTGTTGGAACCAAATGTCGTCGATGTTTAGCTGATTAATTTTTGGAAACAAAAAACCAGTTAGCATGGCTCGATGGCGCTCGCCATTCAGTGTAACGACATTCGGTGTCTTCTTCAACACTTCGCGCTACAGCAGCAATATTCCCTTCGGTACGTACATTGCTTTATCTTGTTGATGGTTTTGAATCGAGAAGAGTACAATTAATGCGAAAACGATCAATAACTGCACGAATTGCTTGCTTACTAGGCCGATTATGTTGACCGTAAAATTGACGAAGTGCTCTATGAACTTCACACGAATAGATTAATTTTTTTCAAAGTAAATTTCCACAATTTGGAAGCATTGTTCTGGCGTTAAACGATTCAAGATGAATTGTCAAACCTTACTGAACAGAAATGTCAACACAGTTTGATATTGCCAGCTGTCAAACCATAGACAACAACCATCGAAACTTCTCATGCAACTAAAAAAACACCTTTTATTTATAAAGCGCATTTACACCGTTAACGATCAGATGTAACTAAAAAACCGTTAAGTCAACTCCATTCTGTGGACTATCTACTAGAAATAGGGCATGGCACAGTGGTCCAATGGGTCTACAAAAGGGTTTTTATTAGAATAAGCCATTACAATCAGGTCCAGTGCGTTAGCGTCTAGCTCTTGTATTCGTATGAGCTCATTTGTAGGCTGGTTTATGATATTTCCAGCAGCAAGGAGCTGAACACATCGTCCTTTGGGTATTGTCTGTCTAAAGTATAGACGGCGCTTAAAATTGGGTATACTGAAATCACTCTTAATCAGCGCTTTAGTATAAGGATACCAAGATATAATTGTTATGGAGTCAAATAACATACCGAACTCGTTAAAAATCGAACTTGTGCCCAGCTTAGGGCTTCTGTAAATAAAGGATGTATAATCAGCCTACGAAAATAGGGATTGAACCGAAAAACGTTGAATTCTGGATTGGAATGGAAATAACATTGTGGTGGAGTTAGGTAAGCTATATCAATATGCATGTCAATGACGAGACTAATAGACACAGATTAAAATGATCCGAAGGTTCATGGTACATTTCAGTAAGTGTCAAGGAATCGTTTTGTATTTATATTTCAGATTTTCAGTAAACCAAGAGTCTGAAATGATTACTCCCCATACCATTGTGAATGTCTTTAGGTTAATTCAATCACTCTCTCTTCTAACAAATAAACACGATGGACTCAAAGCCAAAAGAATGTATCTTCTTTGGTGTGAAATTAACTAAATATCCAAGGGTACAGCCCTATAGAGTTATTCTGGCAATATTTTCAGATACAAATAACATTTATCTTTTGTGTATCATAAGACTGATTAAGTTTCACATCTAATCACCATCAGTGTCGTATTCTTTTACTTCCACATGAACAATTTGGAATTTTTTCTGTGTACATTGTGACAGTAAAATCTCAAATCGACACTGGACACCTACCCCACATTCTGGATCACACTAATCTTCTTGCAGACAAAGAAAATATCCAATAACCCAGTCTGGAGTTGGGCTAAAATCAGTTCTTCGTTCTTACTTTTGTTGCTGTGCAACATTATAACCAGATACAGCAGAACACTTTAATTTAATCTGCATCTGTTGAATAGATTTGAAGCAGAGCAACAAAAACACAAAAACCAGCACCAAACTACGAGTATAATAGCAGAAGATGCGAGTAATTTCATTTAATCTTTGTCACCGTGTGATCAGCGTTTGCACTGCGCCTGCAGACAGAGGGCCATTTCCATGCTTAGTCTCTTATTCCAGCGGTGAGTAAGTATAATAACCCAACCCAGCACCGGACGTGATTCTATACACTCTCTAAATCTACACCCCGTATGTCATCTGGAACACAGAAAACAAACACAAAGCAAAAAAAAAAGGAAACTTCAGATACAAATACGAGTGAGAGTGGTATTTGCATCGCGTCGTCGGTCGTGTTGACCTGGAGTAAGTGACGGCCGAAACTGAAGTGCTGACTTTTTTGTTTTTATTTTTGTTGGGGGGTGTCAAATGACAAAGCCGAAATATTTTTTTTTTTGCATTTGATAGTGGTATCCCGAATCTGGTTTTGCGGGGGAAGGAAGGTATTAGAATAAGTGGTGAACAGTAGAGATTCTCTTTTAGCAATGTGTACGAGTATACTGCATGCAAAACAATCGATGTTGTAGATGCGTCACGGTATACTATTTGCTACAATTGCCAATACGGACTAAATTCTGTAATTCAGATCCAGGTTGGATAAGCTCAGTGAGGGCTAACTCATCGAAGAATTAAAAACAGTGTCCCATCACAAACCACCAGGATGACACCAATATGGACTCAAATTGACTTGAAACCTTTACTACAGGATAATCGTGTTACTAAAACTGACTCCGTAAACTGAATTGCACACTTGAAGCTATGCATGCAAATATAGTGGAATTCTATGACGATGAAGCCTTAAATGATGACTCAATGGTCTGTCTGAACAAGAAGTTCTGCGGATAAACAAGGGGATGCATCGAAACCATTATAAAGGAGTAATGCAACAAAGATAAGTCTCGACTATGGATGGGGTTCCGATGTTGACCATCCGAGAAAATAACACTATATAAGAAAGTTACTGGGGGGGAAGCAATTGTATTTGTAGCAACAGCCAAGCTACGCTTGCTGCACACTCTTACGACTTCTAACCTACTTTACAAATGCAAGACATCACTGAACGCAGTCGGAAGGCGGAATTTACTAATTTTTGTCTAGGTGTGATGTTACAATGAGATCATGGGAAATAAAATTGCCGATAAGCATGTCAGACAAGGCTAAGAGGAGAGTTTTTTAGGCCCGCATCCTCGGTTACGACTTTCACTGACAGTTGTGTTTCCTATGGGCACAATAGCAGATTGCATGACTCCGCAGGTTGCAGACAGACCAAATGAATGCTTGCCGAAATCTCTAAGAAGTCATTGGTCTTCCCCAGCAGGAAAAACTGCAGGTTGCTAACTGGCTTCGTGTCGGGGCATTACACTTTTGCTAAGCAATGAAATGTGCTAGGCATAAGTGATCCAAGAATCCGAGATGCTTGCAGTGTAAGCGTTGAGGAGACCACGGAGCGTTGTCTTTGTGTATGTATAGCTTACCCTCGCATAAGGAAGAATCAGACGTAGGTGAGCGAAAACTCCGCACTGGACTTCAGGTTGCAATGAATTTATATGAGAATTCTGAAATTCGAAAACATTTGCTCATTCTACTTGCATCAGTGAGCCTTTAGCCAATCATTTAGGTGACTGACAGAAGATGGAACCTGCTTAATGAGAAAAAGGAAGACTAGAAGACCAAGAAATCTTGCAAAAAAGCTGTTGAAATGGGAACATCATCAGCTATAACGCTTTCCACAAATTTCAATTGTAACAAAGTCAGACTTGAACAAACAGGAGAGGAGAGTACAGGAGACTACTACGCCTTAGTACAAAGCACCTGCAAATACAACTTGTTTCTTTTCTGGATTAAATAGCAATTAAAAAGAGTATTTCCGAGTTGGGTGTTTTGCGTGGGGTCAACGTTTAACCCCGGCTCGTTAAAGTCTCGAATAGGAACAGACCTACTATTGATGTCTCCGCAAAACAAAAAACAAAATAACAAAAACATAATTAGCGTATTACCAGCACCCGAATGGAACGGAGTGATTGGCCACACAAAAGAAGGATGAAAGACTGCGAAATATACGAGTATGTATACTATGGCGACGGCTATAGATAAAAAAGGCAGTGGGTATTTGAGTGCGAATATTTTTTATGTGGCAGGTAATCTTAAGAAAACCTTCGAATGTCGAAAACCTGAGTGTGACGTCAAAATCAAGTAACCTGATTTAAATATCAAAATAGAAAAAAAGAAAGTCGCAGTCGATGATGAGTATCTGGAAAGATAATTTCTGCAGACTGTATAACTGCGACGACAAAACAAATATCGCTGTCAGGCAGAGTAAACCTTTCAACCTGGACGACGTAGACCAACAAATCCGTCCACTTGACCTGGATGAAGTGAAGATAGCAATATCTAAGCTGAAGTCGAACAGAGCTGCTAAAGCGAACGGCCTGACTGTCGAGCTCTTCAAAGCGGCAGGCGATGACTTGGTCAGGAGCATACACCAACTCTCAAAAATATGGGCGAACGAAAGTATCCTCAGCACTGTATATTATGTTCGATTCTCAAGAAAGGAGACCTTCTGAACTGCGTCGATTACAGAGGCTTCAGTCTCCTTAACATCGCATACAAGATCTTATCAGTCGTATTGTGTGAACAATTGAAGTCCTTCGTCAACAACCTGATAGGTCCATATCCACCGCGTATGACAGCATCTATAGAGACGAGGTATACAGAGCAATGGTAAGTTTTGGCATCCGTGCCAAACTCGTCCGTCTGTGGACGCTGCTCCATCAAGGTCGGTAAAGATCTCACTGAGACCTTTGATATCCAGAAAGGATTTAGACAGGGCGATGCGCCGTCATGCGATTTTTTCAACATCGTACTTGAAAGAATAGTCCAAAACTCATGAGTAAACACAAGAGGCACTATCTTTCAAAAGTCCGTCCAGCTACTCGCACACGCCGACGATATTGACATAATCGGGAGAAAGCAGCGTGATGTCGGTGGCGCTTTCGCGAGTATTGAGACGGAAGCGGCGAAAATGGGATTGGCGGTCAATGAGGGCAAGACCAAGTATATGCTGTCAAGCAAAAAGGACAGCCAACACCGACGTCTCGGGCAGAACGTCACCTTTGACAGGTATAAGAGGTATGAGGTAGTTTAGGACTTTGTCTACCTAGGTTCCGCTATAAATTCAGACAACGACACCAGCGCTGAGATCAAGCGAAGAATAACTCTTGCCAATCGCAAGTTAACAAATATAAGACCTTAATAATCCCAGCCCTGATCTCTGGAGCAGAGGCATTGACATTATCAAAAATGGATGAAGGTGCTCTTGGCTGCTTTGAGACGAAAATTCTTCGAGTGATCCGTCTTCATTGACGGTAAGTGGAGTAGGAGATACAACGTCGAACTGTATGAACTGTTCAGCGACATTATTAGCCTCAACCTCTTGAAAAGTAGCTTACACGAAATGCAGAAGCCCAATGACATCGACGGGTTTCACCGAACTACAAGAAAAGAAGCACAAGACCAGTTCATTCACTCTTTGACAATGGCTTCCTACTTCCTCGGAGGAAAAAGAAACAGCATGAGCAGCAAGTAATCGACTAAACGATGAGATGTTATACCATGAAAAATGTACATATGTAAGGTATATAAAAGTAAGACAACACGATCCGAACAAAGACTTGCATGAGGATAGGCAATGTGAATTCCGCTGTCAGGCAGTAATTAAACTTGGTCGATTAAACGATTAAAGATCAAAAGATGACTGGGAATAGAATTTATGTACATCAAGTCATTTTCAAGACGTGTGTAACACTGTCATCTTAATATTTTCAAGGAAGTTGGCTAAGGACTTCCTAACCGGAGAGGTGTGGGTAAGAGGGGAGAAACCAATTTTCTCGAAAACCAATGGAAATTTTGTGAACAGTCTAATCTCTTGGTGAGCTATAATGACTTCAAATTATTTTGACTCACTTATCTGAGTCAAATTAACAACAAAGGATTAGATAGGCGATGGTGGCTACAATCGCAAGAGATCGCCAGGGCCATTCTTCAACGCGACTTCTGTAAGCCCCCTCGTAGTAAGGGTTCAACAATATCAAGCGCGGGGCATCAATGGCAATACTGCAAAGAAGCCATAAGAAATTCCGTCTTTGACGTGTTAGGTTCTGAACAAGAAACCTTTTATTCAACAATGAACGAAGGCGTGCAATTTTAGCCAAACTGCACTAAGGGACCGCTGTATACGTGTATCAACAGAGGAGAAAAATCCAAATCCCAAACTTATCCTAGGGAAAAATAAAGGACTATGCAAAAGGCGAAATTGAAGAGACAAAGAGATGCTACTATCGGAGCAAAAAAAAATCGAACCAAAGACTGCAAAAATAAAGGAAACATCGTAGTTGCGACGCAGTCCATGCTAAAGTTTAGAAGAATCACTTTTATGGACTGTTAAACGGCGAAAACATCCGTTTACATGACCAAAACGAAATGAAGGGAAATAAATTAGTGTACATCCTAACTCAATCTTATAAAACGTATTCGACAGTTTAGCCCCAAGTATGCTTAAAATACAAAATTAATCTAAAAATAGAATACACCTGGAAGTATTGTGTAACTCACCAGCGACAGAATATGTCAAAAACGTGTCTAACGTTTTGAATATGCAATGACATTTGCAGAGACCAGTGGGATATGGGATGTCAGTAGGGCTTATGTGAGCATTGAAGCAGTAGCAGAACAAATGCGTCTGGGTGTGGAGGTAAATGTATAACAAAAAACACGAGTATATCAGCTGTACAATGACGTTGATCTGATCAGAAAGCTTCGCTAACAGATGATGAGAGGGCTAGGTCATATTAAGCACGTGGATATCTGAGTGGGGGATATTTTATTCCATCCCAATGGGTGGATGGTCTGTAAAATGACATCAGAGTTAAAGTAAATCCGCATGTGATTAGTCAAATCAATGTTTAAGTGATGTCTTATGTCTGTGTGAAAACTCATTTCACAAACCTTATCGACAAGAAGATCCAATCGTCAGGGACATTCCAACAGAGTTCAACGACATATCATACTCTAAAAAATTTCCAAGAAACCCGCTATCATTTCTGCTTCTTCAATTTAATTCTCAATCACAGTTTAATTGTCAAAAAAGAAAATAAAAAAAAAAATGTTGTCATCTTTAACAACTTTCTAGGTGATAACCTTCATCATATCTCAACATTTTGACCATAGCGAACACCACCAAATGGCGTCTTCTCGTGCATTTGTCCATGTCCATCGTTCTTCTTTGGTATACGAATGCCTATATATGCCGGTAGCTGGTCAATATTAATTTTTTTATTTCTTATTGTCCAGATAATGCCACAAACAATCCGGTTCAACGATTTAACATGATGAAATACTCGAAATGTATTGCACCATTCTTTCACAAAAAAAAAAAAAATAAATAAAAAAAAAAAATAATAATAATAATGTTAACCTTTTGTCCTCTTGCACGTACTTGTATTCTTGGACGCTCTTTATCTGTTTGTCCATAGTCTTAACTCTATGGTATCTATATGTTTTTATTGTACTTTTTGGCTTTCGGTTTTCTACAGCAAAAGTCCAATAAAGAGCTCAAAATTTGAAAGACAAACTACTGTCCAAAAAACTTTGGCATCTACACTTACTCGTATGTATCTGTTCGGTAAGTTCTTGTTGTTTGGTTGAGTTCAAGCCATATGCACTAAACCAAAAGCAACTCGTTGACCTCTTCTACTTTCAATTGCGGTCCCCTATCACCATTTGTTTTGTCATCATCATCATCATCATCATCATTGTGGTTTTGCCTTCTCTTGGTATTCATTCATTCAATTGTCCATCCAAACCAATAATCTCATTCGAGCATAACCAGTACAGATACATACATACATATATGTATGTGCAGATAGCACGATTGTACTAATGCAGATGCTTCCATCATGATATAGACCAGACCAACGATCCACGGATGGAATTTGTGTTGAGGTTTGGCCAGAACTTGGTATCTAATCCAGCACACACTCTTTATTTTTTTTATTTTGTTCTCTAAGCCCCTTCCGATGGTTTCTGGCTTCGCTCCATTAAGCATTTTGCACATTTCCCATACTAAACCTACCCACGAGGAACCATAAGGGTGACGACAACGAAAGACCAAACCAAATCGGCGTGTCATCATACCACTGAATGATGGTGAACCGCACGAGCTACAGAAAGATTAGCGATCTAGGTCTCTTCCAACCATGTCCACACCCTAATTTCGTAATTTCGACGTCTTCTACAGCTCCCTTCTTGTTAAAACCAGAAATGTATTTTCCAGTTCTTGAATGTCAGAGCTTCTAGCTCTTGAGTTTTCTTTTCGTCTTCAAAGAGCTGCTCGAATGGACGACGAATTGAATAAATTGGAATTGTCGATGTTGTCGTATGTCATGTCCACCTCACTAATGAAATTTATTGTCCCAGGGCTAATACGATACGCACACAGTTGCCAGAGAGTATTGTGTGGTTTTGTTTCCCCTGCACGCACAAAATTCGTATGTTGATGTTCTAAGACGGGATGGTGGAGATGGGAGATCTGAGGATTTTATTTTTATTTCGCCACTTTGTATCTAATATACTCGTACAGTTGCATGGGCCTACTTGAAGCAAACACCATGTTAAGCATTTGAAAATGTTTTGCAGCTTTCATCGAAAGAGATCTTTTGCGTGTTGTTGGCATCTAGTACATCTTGGATGTTGACGACAAACGACCAACGACAAACAACGAATGACGAACGACGTCATGTCTGTCGTTATAGTCGTTTGGCCTGGTTTCACTTTCGTTCACGATGAGGAGAGTTAAGTAACATTTCCGCGGTATTGTGCGTGGTGTTAATTTTCTATAGAACCAAGTAGTGAATGTTGTTGGTCGCACATTGTAGTGGTAGTAGTGTGAGCATCTATTAATCTTTGAAAGAGAATCATTTGCAAAAGAAGGGAAAAAAAACTGAAAATAAAAAGTTAAGTGGTCGGTTGAAAGAAGCGGAAGCAATCTTACTTTGTTACATGGTTCTAGAGAGAAATGAACGATTCTTGAAGTCGTTGTAAGATGAAAATGTTTACGAAAGGGCGTTGGGATTTCAGCTTTGTAATAGAAACTCACTTTGCCCTCGTGATTTCTTCAAATATACACTAAAAGGTGTTTTGAAATTGACTACTGGAGATCCAATCGGAACTCGGAACTCGAGTACCGCGCTTAGTTATTCTTAGAGGACAGCTCGTTGGCTTAGGATAAAGGATTACAGCTCAGTGAACTGTGAATACGAACAAGCGAATATTCGCAAATTTTGCAATTCATTAGCTCCTGCGAGCAATTCCTCAAAGAATTTTGAGTATAAATTCGCATGAATGTTTTGGTAGTGCGAATGTAGTTTAAGTTCCACATTTGTGGAATGTAACTAAAATTTGACAGTTCGTAGAGGAAATTCGCTTATTCGCGGAGAAATAAAGGTCCATTCACAGTGAGCGAATTGCGACCTGCGAATCGATATAGTTTTGGCAAATTTTGACGTTTCTTTCACAGCCGCTTTTTCTTGGTCGTAGAAGTGTGCAACAGTCGATTGCAGCTGATTGAGAAATAAACAAACGATTTGAGGTTATACACGCGCGAACTGTTTGGTCGTGCGAACTGTGGATTCAATTCTTGGCATGTGGAACGTGAATAAATCTTGACAGTTCGCACCGAAATTCAACTAGTCGCGGGTAAATTTTAAGAATGTGATTTTCTTAATAAAACTACTTCGTTTCCCGTGTTGTAATTTAGATTTTGGATTTATTAAATGTGGTAAAATTGACTTGGCCGCAGTTTGCACGGTCGCAAGTTCGCTGGCTGTGAATGGACCTTAAGTGAATCGTTGATTTTTTCGCAAAAACTAATTAGATTTAAGTTTTTTATTTATTAAACCATAAATCAACTAAGCGCTGTGTTTTTGGAATAGTAAAATCATCACTTGTCTGCCTCTTAATGTACAAAAAATGATTTGTTCGTCAGCCCATTCGTAGTTCGTTGAGCTGTGAATGGACATTAAAGGTTTACTTATTTTCGAGCTTGTATCCTTGAGATAAAAATCGATAAGCCTCAGAAACGAGATAGGCTTGCTTTTGTATACACTCCCATATCCGAGAACACTCGTTGTTTTAGTCATCATAAGTACTAGTCATGTTCTGGATAACATTTACTTCCACTGTTTGATCATTCCAAGTGCTTGAATAACATCCTTGGTGGGTTACATCTCCATTAAAGTGAGGTTTTCATGATTTATCTTAACAATTACAGGAAAACGTCGACCCTCTTATGATCTGCAAATAAAGTTTGGACTCGTGTTCTGCGTCAGCCCACAAGTGGTAGCATTCGATTAATACATCTGGCTGATTTTTTTGTCTAAAAAGCCATCTTATCCAGAGGATTACTGAGACATTGATCGAGCTCAGAAGCAGCTGATATGCTCATTTGCCCCTTTCAAATGAAGTAGAGTGGACGTAGACAAACTTTAATAAAACAAAGAAAAATAAGGACTACATTAACTAGACTCATACAAGTCATTGTAAGAGTTCCTCGATCTACTTGTAAGGAGATTTTAGTTTCTTGGAGCTGCACACAATGCAGAAGCTCGTGTATCCAATGTTTATCTAGTGTTTTGATGGATCGACTGAAGCAGCTGAAAATTAATGCAGTTCAAGGCCTTTTGACTCTGTTGCTGTAAATGAATCCGTAGTATCCGCTGTCAGGAGAAAGCTGATAGATGATAAAGATGCATTGTAAAAGTCTCCCTTGGCTAAGTTGGCCTGTTAGCATGTGTACGATTATTGAATTGAAAAAGAGACTCTAAACAGATCAAGGAGTTAATAAGACAGCTCCATCAATCCCTCTAGATTCTGCGGAACCTTGTGGTCAGGGATACTATGGCTATCTGCTAGCGGTAATAAAATTTTTCGGCGCTACAAGGCTCCTTCTGGACAACTTTCTCCTTTTTTTGACAGCTAACATCAACCATCTCACTAACATCTGGATCAGAACGGTGGACTGAAAGATAGGGTCGACCATCAAAAAAAGTCTTCGCTTTAGCATATTAAGAACATTAAGTTTATAGGAAAATGTGTTGACATAATCATAGAATACGCAACTTCATCCTGACCTTCATAAATGCATGTATTTTGGAATACCACATTTGTTTGGCCTTTTTTACTATTTCTTAGTTTTATGGGATACGAGGTCAGAACGAGGTCGTTTTCCAGAAACATTCTCTAAATGTAACATCTGTGGTCAAGACAACGCATTTCTTCCAATGCAACTTAGGCGTAAATATTTGCCGTGTCTGGGCATCACAGTGGGTCTTCACAGACCTAAGTGAAATCATTGCTTGAGACGCATCCAAACGTCGTCAAAAAAAATGTCGAGTCAAACGATTATCATGCAGCACCCCGATTAAGAGGTTCTTTTCCAGAAACTAAATGATGATTAAGGGCCTGAGCAAAAGACCTTTCGTTTTGCTTTAATTATTCACAAATAGCGACAGCATGTGGGATCACTGTCCAAAATCATCGAGGGACTTGTCAAGGCAACTGTAAGACATAAGCTACCCCTTTAAGATTCCGTGGTATGATGATTATTGTCCAATAGCTTAAGAACAAAACAAGTTTTCCCTCTCTCTCTCTCTCTCTGGCTAAAGGGAGTTGAAGTAGATCCTGAGTTGAAGAGAACTACTTTGTGGACTCCCGAAAAACAGCGACTCCAAACTATAGATAAACAGTTTTTGGATGACGTGTTTTAGATACCAAACTCTTAGTCACAAACGAATAACTTCATTAGATGACCTAGATAACTAGACCTCATTATTCACAGCCCTTGACACATGTGCTCGGTACAAAAAAGGGCACACTGTGAATGGTTTTGATAGATTTCCATGTCCCCCAAGTTCGAGGATTTAAAACAGTCCAGAGATCACTACAGCATTCAGATGTCAGAAATCTTTGAGAACGGCAAGTAACTGGAAGCTTTCCGTAAGGAATCCTAGTCATCGAGGCAGAGAAATTCTTTTGAATTCATGACTTTTGTGCTGTGCCCCGAGTATTTTCGGGTATGTATTGGTATCTTACCCTCCACATCAGACAAGGTTTGGTAAGGTTACAGTGGCTGTTGGAAAAGCAAACTCCCTTAGGTCTATTGGCTTCTGCAGGGGCAAAGACAATTGTTAACTTCTATATTAATTAGATGTCACTTAAGTACAAAGCTCCTAAGTAGTCCTTAAACTTCCTGAAATAGCCGTTCCGCCAGCTCCCTGAGATTTGATAACGCTCTGACTACCCGAAAGCCAGGACAGGGCTTCTTTAAGTGCAAAAATTTCCGCCTGCAACACGCTAAATTCGAAAGGCGAAAAGAGAAGCCAAGGTTACGCTTACTTGAGAAAACACTGCACATCAACTCCGCCACTAGTCTTGGGTTTATTTGCATAAAAATCGATTGACTTGACGGCCATGAAAGCACCATTCTGTTAGCAAGATCTAGAGGGCGTTGGGGCGAGGTTTGATCGCAATGGCTTTTTTGTTACTCTCTGCTGCTCTGAATAGCAATTTTGGACTAAAAATGATATTGACAGTACAAACAAAATTTTGGAATCTCACCACTGACGGTTCTATAGTCCTACATGAGCCAGTTGGTGAGCGTTGGTTTAGTTGTTTAGCAGTCGGAGTTATCACTAGTTCCCCGATTAACACCTCAGTAGATATTCGACAAAGATCGGCCCTTCTCCTGTTTTACAAGAGTCTCTTAATCTCTGCTATAGAGGTGATATAACTGCGAAAAAAAAGCAATGGTACGGCCTAGTGTTTTTGGTTCTATACCGACATCAAACGTGATAAAAAACTGACAAATTTCTGACAAAAACTCTTCATAAGTCAAGACCCCATTATCTTAATTGAAACGCATGCAGCGACTATTTGATACGAGTACATGACCTGAGATTTATATATTTGATTTTTCTGATCCGACATGACGCCCAATAGGGTCTTCCTCGGCTCTTTCTTTGAAAGTCAAACATTGCATGCATGTTAATGTGAATAGGGGTAAATTCCAGACCTGATGAGCACGGTTCTACTAAAGCTTCGATATTCGTTTTACGAGAACTTTGTCTTTCAGGCAACTCAAGACTATACATATCTTTACAATTCCAGACATACCATCCACCTGTAACATGACGTATAGACATCCTGTCGTATCTACATGTATATTTTCCAAATTAATCCCTCTATCCAAACAAATCCCAAGTGCCCTCTCCTTAGGATAAAGATTAAGAAAACCACATACGGCATACTTCATGATGTACATTCCTACGTGTTTTTACATATCCGTTTCCCTATGAGACAAATCCACCCACGTGCTACCCAGCTAATCCCGGAAATAAAAGGAAATTCTCATGAAATCACAATTTCCGCCACTCAAATTTCCTCAACTCAAGTCAAAGGAATCCGTCAACTTTTCGATTTGTTTTTGTTTTACGAAATAAAAAAATTGTTATTCCCTCAAATCCTTGAGCAATTTAGCAAAATCCCACAAAATATCTCGCACAAAACAAATACGGGATACCTACACACTTTCCCTGATATATAGTAATACACAGTTTTTCATTCTTTTACATCAGGGGCAAGAGGACAAGGGATGAAGTAACAAATGACTCCCCTGTGACGGCCAACTGCAAGCGCAAACAACAAACAAAAGCTGCACTGCCACCATCATGTGACGCGAAAAGGGAACAAAAGGACCATCCTCATCGTATTGGTCGGTTGCTGCTCTGAACATACAGACAATACCACGAGAATCCAAACACCTCTTATTATGTCCTCCAAAAAGTCACTTTGGTAGGTACTCTCGTACTAAGGCGAATATTGTGCTCACGCCTTTAAGTGAATTATAATTTCGAACTGCCACTGTTTGGTGGAAGAACTGTTAGTAGGTAGTAGCGCCTGAGTGAGCTAGTTATGGCCCCTACTGTACTGTGCGCTTAATGTTGAAGGTAAATAAAAGTTGGCCATCGAACGACCAACGTCGACAACGATGACGGACATTCAATAAAACAAAAAGCACGCTACAGACGGTACGAGAACAAACAAAAATCAACAAAACCAAGAAAAAAGAGGAAAACACATCTACGAGTAGAAGCACACGGCAAAGCAATAAAGTAGATCACCCCAGCCCCGATCCAGAAATAGATTTTTCCTTTATCAACCCACAGTGGCCGGCATTAGTTGGTCTTCCACTCTCGTACAGTGGGGTGTATTCCTACTGGTCACATGGTCACAAGGAACGAAAAAAATAGGAAAAAAATCTTTTTTTCGATTCCTTCTCCGAAATTCATAAGAATCAAAATGCAGGCAACCGTTTTGGTTGGACGTTAACGAAAACAAATTCAAAAAAACTTTCCATCAACAGTGCATGAAGTTTTGGGGGCTACCCGACACCGACACATCACTACTGCCACTATGGTGCGAAGGAATGATTGGCTTTTGGCGCACTCCGACTTACAGATTTACATAAACTCGACGATGGATAGATAGATACTTTTTTCTTTTCTTCTTGTTGCCTTCAATTTTTATGTTTACGGTTGGATTCAGTACGGGGTCGTGAGTTTAGTAACGCTGTACCGATACAATAATTTTTTTATTGAGTCAGTTCTCAACTTAAAGGTATTAGGGCACTTGTGTGAATGAATGTAGGGGATTCTGTTATTTCAGTCTGCACTTGAATTATTGACCATTAACAGTTACAGATAGTCAGTCGAGTGCTCTTGTGATAAGGTGTAGACAATTTGGGAGATTTGGCGTCCAACGTGGGGTATGTTTCTGTAATAAATTGTTTGCTGTAGGACGAGTTCTTCTGAACAAATTTGGATACTCAAAATCAGGATGAATTCGTGTGGGAATGAGGAACGGCTTGATTTCACTCAAACGCTAGGTGTCATGTCTGCTCCAACTATCATCAAAGAATAAAACAGACAGAAACTGAGATGTAAGCTGTTTAAAATTTTCAAATTTACCAAATATAGAACCGATTTTGTCAGTCTTCAAGACTACGCCTACCAAATTTCATTTAAACTAGCTCAACAGTGCTTAGCTCTGGATTTTAAAAATGCATTTCTTTGGTTTTACACTTACGGATAAACAAATCCAAGATCAAGAGAATAAAGAACTGCTGTGGAGAAACAGAATCCTATGTGGAAGTTGATTTATAGCGAGGAACAACTAATTAAGTTGAAGATCTCGTAGGTTTTGTGGTGATATCTAGAACTTGTTGTGCTTCATGCACCACAAAATAGATTACCTGTGTCTAAATGAGCCGCAACTTACTGCCCCGGAATACTGTTGATACCTATTTGCTGAGCAATAGACCGGTGGACTCTACAAGACTCGATAAATGAAGATCCTCCAAATAGTAAGAGTTCAAGAAAACGACTGTCAGAAGCTCTTTCAAGTCCGATGTAGGACAGCAGCAAACACTACCAGCACGTCCACTAGGTAGTAGCCACATACTTTTGAGCTCGAATATGGATGACTAGATTACAAGGAAAGGAAAAAGGAGTCACCCCTTTATGGTATTAATTTTCGAACGTAACTAGTAGGGATATCGGATTCGTACACTATGGAACGCTTTAAAAAGGCGGAAGATAATGGTGAGGACTTCATTATGAAGTTGATCATAAATACCTGCCGATTAACAATGATCATTTTGTTATAATCACGTAAGACCAATTCGAAGAAGTAATCAGCAGGTTTGCGGATCAAAAAGATTAATGTTTCTCAGTCTATACGTGGTGACAAATCGATGAGCTAATCGCGCTTAAATTTCCTTTATAGCAGATATTAACCCTGCAAACTTATGGTCACGCAATCCTCTAAGTCTGAAGAAGCAGGAAGTAGGTGTCACAACAAAGCTGTATACTTTAGCATTTATTGCAAAAATTTATTGACGGTTGGCGTGTAAATGATACGAGTAGTTCTAGAGCATTAACAGTTTGGCTAAGCACTCAATGTTAAAGCCGGAACTTTCGTACCCGATCCTCATTCATTGACCATGTGCAAGTGGTTAATATCACAGTGCGTTCGTTGGATTTCAAAATCCGAATTGGGGTTCCTAAAGTTTGTATGTTCATACCTCTCTTGTTTCTATTAGCAAAGTAGACTTCAATGGAGTCAATTAATAACTGAAGACCATGCTGATGGCGTAATCCTGCTTTCAAAAGAAATAATGTTTTCGAATCCCGACAAAAAAACAACAAAAAAAACACTGTGGCGCTGGCAGCCCGGTATGGGCCATGGCCTAGCTTCTTGACACTCATTTTCGTTGCTCATGTTGTCATTTTTATCACATCTGAGCGGGGCCTACGGTTTATCGCCGAGATCGAACGGCACTCCTTAGAAGCTTTTCGTAGGCAGTTTTACGAGTACTTTCGGGAGTTTGCCATTGCCCGCCGAAAGGGTGATGGCGATTTGAAAAATTGTTGGTGACCCAGCCACTAATCGAACCCAGACTCTCTGCGTGATAGTCCAATGAGCCGTCGCCCGACGATGGAACAAAAGGACGGAAAGGTATAAAATGTAGAAGTTGTGGAGAAAAATGTACGGATATCTACCACGCCCTAGCTTACATTAAGAACGGATGGCCTTATCCGTAAAGATAATTGATTCGGGTACCCGGATCTTGCATGTAAAATTGATCTTGAATAATATCTGTTTCTATTGTGTCCATATTCAATATTCAATATCAACCATTAATATCAAATCATTAAAAACGGTCACCAAAAGTCAGTGATCAGCATCTATAATTGAGAACCAAAGTCGTCAGTGCTGCTCGGCATTACTGATTGAAACTGACTTTCCAGACTGCCGATCGGTTCGATGCTTGATCAAAGATTGACCAAGACTTTTGATCGGAACTATTTAAGTGAGACTGATGACCGAGACTGACATCAAGAGTATAGATCGAGATCGATTGTTACGATTCCTGATCAAGATTGATGCAGACTGTTAATCAACAATGATCATAGCATAGATCAGAATCAAAATAATGACTAAAGGTGATGATCGTCAGTCAGATAGTCAGGTATTCATGACCGAAATTGAAATTGTTTTATGGTCAAAGACTGGTCAAAGCTTGGGATCAAAACTATCTGATCTGATGATTGAGCCTAGTGAAAGGGCAAGACTGTTGATCGAAAAAAAAAATACTATGACTAGTGATCAAGTCTGATGCAGGTAATCGACAATCGTAGGCGATGATGACCAGGTTGATCATCGGTAATAATAATCAGAACCGTTAAATTATTTTTGTTTCATACTTCAAGATCCAGCAGAAAGCGGATAAAAATCCGAAAAACAAATCTTGACAACTTCTATCAATACAATCAGTATTTTCCTAATTTAAACAACTCGCTTATCCAGGGAGATTTTGAAAACAAAACCGTCATTCTTAATAGTTCCGAGTCGATACCAAAAATAGTTCCAACCACATCTGGATAGATCCGCCTACTTTTCCCTTCAATTTTCTAATCATAGAATGAACGAAGAATTCTTTCTCAACTCAAAAGTACAAGCAACCAGAAACCATCATCCATCACATCTGTTTTTCTCAACTAAGACACAAATGTGTTCCGTTGGTGTGTATCGGCCTGGTGTTCTACAGCTTAAAGTCAAAAATCTAGGTTAATAGGTACAAAGCAGCAGCTAGCCGCAACCACAATCTGCTCTGCAAATAACGTTTGTTCCTTATCTATTCGAAATTTCCTGGCCGCCTGCCCGTCTCCAAGACTCTTCGGAAATTTTTGCGCGCGTTCTAAATTTACAAGCATACGAGTTTACGAGATGTCTGTGTATCTATCTGTTTAGTATGCAAATATCTGTTGCACTTAGGAACGTTCCTAACTCAAAAGAAATGCAAAAATCCAGTCTGTCATTGAAGATTACATAACGTGCTCAGATGGCGGATGGCGGATCATTGATTATCTGTTTTTCACATTTGTTGCGTTCGTTATGTACTCGTACATACGAGTACATATTTGTATCTATGTACGAGTACGAGTATATGGAGCTGGAAAAGCTCTTCAACTATAAAAACCAATAAAAGCGCAAAGCCCAGTTGAGATAAAATGATACTAAACTACAAAGATACGTGAATGAGTACGAGTACGAGTACAGAGTACAGAGTACGGAGTCTCTGATGGCCATCTCTATATGTACTATACTATGCGAATGTAGTGGCTTCTTCGCGCTAATGACTCTTGCGCTAGGAACAGGGGACAGGGGCCACCATCTACTGTGTGTGAATTACAAAGGAAAATAAAAGGCGCCGCTGATTGAATGCATATGTGGATGGATTGGTATCCGCTGTTCAGAAAAAAAAAAAAAAAAATCACTCTATAGATACTTTTGTTAGAAGTGCTTAACAAATGATGAAAAATTCTCGTGTATTCGGTATTCGTATTCTTCATTCTCAAGGTTGCAGTTAAATCGTCATCAGACCGACAAAATGGACAACAGGCGGCTAATTTACAGAGTATTTACAGAGTATCTGTGGGCTTTGCTATCTGTCAGTGTCTATAGAATAGCTCAAGGAATGTCTTTCGGTATTGGTGGGTGGTTGGTATGATAGCATGGCAAACGTTCTCATCATGAAAACTGAAAAGCCGTGTTGTGCGAGTACTGTGCTGTCGTTCTTTTGTCGAAAAGTTAATTTTATCTTCTATTTTCGGTTTGAGCCCCTCGTTTTTTGGTTTATTTGTGTATAGATATGGGCTGGCTCTTGAGGACGTCGACGTGGAGGTAGAGGTGCAAATACAAGATAATGCTGGACAAGGCGGTGGCGACAATGGTTTCTATCGACCATTGACCAATTTTTCGTGTTTCTGTTGAATAGATTGCTTTGTCTTTTGTGATGTGCTGTCATGTAGTCGTACCATGATGTCATATGGGCTTGGGTTTCAATGGAAAGTTGCTCAACTCACCTCCCATTCTGGGGTGCATGTTAGGTATATGATTCTGGCGGTAGTAGCTACACCGCCAATGCAGTCCCTTGTTTCACCCTTGGTGGGACGGGATGGTAGTTTACTTTGTTTTCAAGTGTTCACTGAAGCGTGAATGCACTGAATGCCCCGAATAACATCGGATCACACCATTGGGGAGCGCGCCTTTCTACCGGAGGCAAGTGTCATCTGCACTTCGTTTATGGCTAATTAATTTTAAACCAAGTCACCTTTGTTTGTTGAGACTTGTTGCAAGACAAAGGATCATAATTATCTGCCGCCCACTATACAGATATTAATCACTCAAAAAACAGAAGAAAAAAAAAAAAATGAAAAAACCGCCATCCGTTGTCAGTGTCCAATGTGAGCGTGCGGCGCGGTGGTGCGACAGTTGGTACCAATGGTGCCAGTGGTAGATGTTGTCAGGTTCTCAGTCATAATTTCTGACTTGTCCAATGTCAATGCCATAGGAACACATAAAATACGATCGTGCGGAGTTGTTTGAGACTGTCCGAGCGCAACCAGAGGAATAAGCGATAATTCGCTCAGAATGGAGATAAAGCAATTATTCACGAGTGCAGATACAGATAAGCGGAATTTCTTTTACATTAAATGGACACGGGACTCGTATGGTCTTTTGATTTTATATTTTGGTAAGACAACCGCGCTGCGCAATTATTTGCTTGAGGAAAGAAGTGCGGATGTGCTGCAAATAAAATTTATTTATTTATTCTTTTTGTTGTCTGTCGACAGACTTGGACATGCTACTGCGGTCGGCGGCAGGGGGCATGGGTTTTGTATCTTTTTCGGTGCACAATTAAAACGAATGCAAATTTCGTTTTTAAGTGAATTTAAATGTTTTCTTAATTGATAATGGATTGCGATCACTCACAGAGTGTTCACAAATATGCTGGTGATTCATTGACAAGTTTTGTTGACGAAGTTGAGTTGCCAGAATAATGGTTGCTTATGGTGACGGCTAAACAGATCGAGACTTTGACGTACATTATGTCGACAAAATGCATACTTTAATGAATTTGACTCAGAATTAAGTTCAACAGCTGCTGATCCCAAAGCCTCCCGTTGAGACTCTCCTTTAGATCATTTCCGACGACCATTCAATTCCTTTAAGCAAGGACCGCCAAATGTGTAATTTGAGAAACGGAAAAACCGAAGAATGCCTTCTGGGATAGTTAACTTGGAAATCTGAGTCACTCGTTAGAAGCAATCGCAATGACAGTGTGACAGAAACCTAATCATCGTACTTTGGTGTTAACTAAGGGAAATTTGAAATACGCAGACGCCCTCTCTGAGGTTTGGCATATTCCTTACCACAAATTACAATAAATTCTGCAGTTTTGGCGGCCCCCAAAACTGCCCGTCATTGGAACCTTCCAATTCTCTAGGCACTTAAGACCGCTTTAACAACTGTTTACAACCGAAAACAACCCAATTAATCAGTGTAACAACAAAATCATCAATCCATTCGCACACTATTCGTATCTGAGGGGAAACATCTTAATAGCAAATAAAAATCTTCATTAAAACTCTTTGATGACTATTCGTACTATGTCGACGATGATAACTGACGACCGACCGACGTTGAGTACCTAATTACAACTTCACACATAACCCTGTATATGAGTATACGAGTGCTCACACTATTGTCAGATACAATTTGTATCTGCGTAGCTAATACCCATCGATTAAATCGCCTTTTAATAGTTCGCCTTTTGAGTAGGTAATCTCTGTGAGACTTAAGCCCGCCACCGGGTGTATGGCTCCTAGCTTCTAGCCTCTCCTCTTGTCTTCATCAATTGAGATGACAATTAAAACACAATGTCAACGGAGGAGCAGATACTCGTACTACCTCACACACATACTTGTACAAATATGTAGTCACAGAAAGTTTGCCATATTGTAAGAACCTCGAACCCAAGGGTCACTTTGTATTGTTGGTTTTGTTTAAATCTTGAAAATTGTGCTCAAAAAAATACGAGTACGCCGCTACGTTATTATTATTATTATTATTTTTTTTTTTTTTCTATTTCTTTTAGGTAAACAAATTCCGATGCCGAGAAGATAAAGAATCTTTTAGATTCTGGGGTAGTATGTGAGCTAGTGGTGATGCTTGTTTAGAGCACTTCTATGTCGAAATGGACCTTGCGCGTTTAAGATGCGTACACAAGAGTTTCTGAGTTTTGTGCTCCCTTCTCTCTTCGAAGAAGATGGTTTGTATAGCAACGGGTGATAGATAGATAATTGTCACTTGTGGTTCTTGAAGATAGATTTTTGTTTTCATTTTTAAAGAATGAACACTTCTTATTTTCTTTTCAAATTTTATTTTTATTTATTTTTTTTCTAAGACGAAACACACACTACCAGGCGGGGGTAATGGGTAACTATACTATATGCAGGGAGATAATGAGTAGTAGTAGTATTTACTTTAAAGTGGAGTATCTGGTACACACAAAGTCGGAGAGTTGTTGCTACTCGTCATATAGTGGTTTAATCTTATCTTGACCTAAAGAGATAGATTGCATAATGTGGCTTTAAAATCTTTTCTGAAAAGTAGTTGAAGAATGTTTGTTTGATTTATATTTCCAGAGTTTTTTATGTGACATATTGTAGAAAACGAGAACATAAGATCAAAAATGGCATCACACAAGGCTCCACACTTGGACCTTTACTTTGAAGTCCTAAGAATCGTCCTAAACTACATAAATACTGACAATTTTGACTTGCACAAGAGCTAGCACGTCTAAGTTTATTGCGGACGTATCCATGATGATATGGTAGCCGAATTTTCTCTAAATGCCTTTTAGTTATTAAGAAACCCACTTCTATGTAACAAGATCTTTGGATGTTTTGGCGCATTTGAATGAGAATCAGGTAGAAAGTAAAAAAAAAATTCATAAAGCACCGGACAACCAATATCAAAAAATGTTCATGATGGAAGTCGAATTAAAAAGTAAAGGAAACTAGGACATAGGCTTTTGGACTTCTGAAATGGAAAGAACCATCAAATGACCGAAACATTGATTTAAACGTTTACGAATGAAACGTTGGCCGAAAATTTAATGTCGGTCTATAGCCAAGTAACTTTTTGCATCCATTATTCAGCCACCTTACTATCTGTGACTTGAAAACAAAAGGATCTGGTTCTGATCAAGAAATATAAGGTCTCTTGCAGCCAGATGACTTTGACCATTGCCAGCTAGTAGTCAATATATAAATCCAGTTAGCATCCAACAGCGATTCAGAGTAGAAAAAAGGACAGTCGTGAGACCGGAACAATTTTCTCCACTTACTGCTGCCAGGACCCCTCTGAAGTATCAGGCGACCCACAATTGAGCCAGATAGGAAGATTAAAAAACGACTAAAGGAAAACCACATACATACTTCTCTGTGAAAGGAAGAGGAAGTTCGAAAAACGTGATGCCGACGCAATGTAATGATGACTTCTACAAACTGCTAAGCGGAGAAAACAATAAACATACAACTCGGTTAAAAGCTGCTAAAGCCACCATCACACGACCACAACAAAATAGGGATAGCAATATTCAGCATTAAATTAAGTAGCGAATGGCCTTATCATTGAGTTTTCCAAAGCTAGAAGAAATCTGGTAAACATCACACACAGCCCTTGCTGTCGTATTATGTGAACGAATTTTCAAAAACCCGAATGGTCCATACTTGTGCATTGTAGACCTCCTCATCTATCATTGATCAATGTTCACTCTGCATTAGGTATTGGAGTAGAATTAAAAATACACTTTGATATTCACTATCCTTTCATTTGATTTTGCGGGATATTGGTAGAGGACTTCCAGCCCTTTTGTAGCACCTCATGTGCTTGTCGTGACTTTTTGTCGAACCGGCCAGTGGTGGTAATTGGGTGATGCTCATCATCCCATCAGATGCGATTTCACTAATTTTTTGTTGATTAAGTCGCTAACTAGCCTTCTGCTCTTGATGCTAGCATCATAGTACATTTCGAAAGATTTTCGGCGACTTGATCAGAGAAGGCCCTAGCAGTGTCTTGTGGTAGGTGTGCTATCTCAAACCCGAAATTTTCTTACTTCCAGAATACTATAGCTGTTCAATTCGTTTGGCGATTTTTTGATCAAGTCTGCCAGGTATCTTTGTAGATACTGTGGTTTCGGAAACGTTTGACAGCTCGGACGTGAAGTCGAATAGTCTGACTCCATTTACAGTCATCGTATTGAATAGACTTTATTTTTCAACTATGCCGATTAAGTTGTTCTTTTTCTTTCTGGCGTTGAAATCATTGCTCAAAAGTTTGGTCGTAGAAACAATTGTTGGTAAAGTTGTCCTTTTCGTGTAGGCGAGTGCATATCAAGCTAATGTTGAAGAATTTTACCTTAAATTATATCGTTGGGCAGCTACCCCGTATGGCTACCCCCAAATTTACATACAGAAGTAACTCAATTGAGATAATCGCCGTTTGTGTTGCATCTCGAAAGGATGCGTTCACTGACATACAGCCCTATCGACTATACAGAACTCATAAGTCATGACATATCAGTCCGCAATAGGCTTACAAAGAACTAAATACTCGTAGTGTGACGCTGTTAAGAATTTTTAAGGTACCAGGGCATGACGGCCGCTATGGCAATGAAAACGCACATGAGCTCGCCGGAGCTAGAGCTGCAATATCTTTCATTCAGAGTGTCAATACCGAACTTTGCGGTGACTAGCGAATTAACGGCATAACTGCAAGGATTGAAGGAGATACCATATGCTTTCTTTGTCAAAAAAGTCCAAGCATAAGCAGACATGATTCATTGAGGACGTACTTTTAGAAAAACTACAAGAGGTACCAATGCCTAAATTAGTGATGTTTTGTTACAACACTGGATGCCCGCATTGTTATATATGACAAACTCAGTATAAGTATCTACCTTGCATTTGTAGTGACTCGGGAAATTCTACGGGGCCGAGTAGATCTGTATGGATCATATCCTAACCTTACCCAACCAAAGTAACTTAATTGTGACTATATTACTCTACCGACTGTTAAGAACTCGTTATATTTCATTGTTTACCCTATAAGCTATTTCGTTTGAAAGTTGTTACAATTTTTCGTGACGCTGTTGCTTTTTAAATATGTTTCATTCTCTCTTATCAGATTGGAGGATCGTCCATGGTGCGGCCGGATTAAGTCCATTGTAAGCCAACATATCCAAAACCTGTCGACTCATTTGTAGTAAAATTATAACAAAAACGAACAACAAAAAAAAAAAAAACGGGTTAAATTGGACGAAAATCACATTACTGTCGATTGTGAGAATTTCATTTAATTTTCTTGTTTTTCATTTAAAAAAAAAATAAATAAATAAATTCTATTCGCTTAAGGCGTAAAATAATCTCTGAAAGCCTATGCGATAGACCGATACGACATCAAATGGTAACGTGGCCTTCTTGCCTGCCTACCTCTGAACTCAGGCAAGACCTCTGCAAACTCCAAAATCTCACACTAATTATTTAATGGTATCATTAAGTGGTTCTCTAATGTATCTTTGACTACTCATAGTGATTTATGATAATTTTTTTTTTTTTTTTAATTGTTGACAAGAATTATGTTAAAATAAACATATACGTATACCACTCCTCGTACGATTGAGATCTTCATCACAGATTATTTTTCAATTAAACAATTATGATCGCGCATTATTCCTCCCATCAATAGAGTGTTTATTTAAAATTTGTTTCTCAAGAAATGTTCAAAAAAAAAAAACAAAAAACAAGCGAACAAAAAAAACTGCAAAATAATTACGGAAACACCCAAAAGATACGAAACGAAACCGTAAAAGATACACAAAATTGTTGAGAGAACTTCTTTTGGTTGATTTTGGGGTGTTTTTCTTCAAAACAGATTCTAAAACTTCCTCTTACGTCTCAGATTGTCTGGGGCTTTTGTTGTGGTTTCACTTAAAAACCGAAATTCGACAAAACCGAAAACAGGAAAAAAAAAAGATAGATAGATACCAATAAAAGCAATTCAAGGTTACTTCTTTGGTAATTCCATAACAATAAAACCACGACCATCATCAGCACCAGCACCAGCACTTACTCGTAAAGCAGCCCAGCAACGATGGAGACAATAAAGTCCGCTTACTCGTATCTGTATTACCATTTCGATTTCAATTTTAATTTCGATTTCAATTTCAATTTCGATTTCATATGCGTGTAAGCGTTATTAAACGTAGGTGAATCCAGAATAAATTTTCTTAGGCAAAGCCACTGCTACCGCTATGTCATGCCATAATTGTCAAGTACGGATACGTAGATCAACGTAGAGTATCCATACTCGACATCTTCATTGGTATTCCTGTCAAAATCATCACTCTGCTAGCCATCAATTTGTATCCGCACTTCATCTTCACCGCTAAGTAGTGCCATTAGGGTTTGTTTCGTATCTGATAAATTGATTGGTGTTGTGTGGCTATTTTATATTTTACATAAACTTTGCGCGCTTTTTTTTGGTTTTTTTTTTTTGAAGAACTACAAATACAACAACAAAAGGGGCGACTTAAAGAAATATGTATGAAAGAGTGTTAAGTACTCGTACTCAAACTGAGATACTCATAACCGATGAACTGATGAGTACGGTCTAACAAAAACTAAATCGTGGTCAAGGGAGGTCTACGAGCAAATACCGTGGTGGTTGTGATGATTTGGAATAAAGATACATCATACACGACGACGGACGAATCGATACTCATGTGCTCATAGTACTGTGCGTGATGTAAGGGAAATAGAACAAGAATTGGATGGGACATTCAAGTGGACGTTCTGACAAGTGATTGGGTGATGAAACGCCTTTAGGGTGCTTGGCTTTTTATCAGCTTTAACCAAAGAATGGATGATTGCTTGTGTGGAAGAACGTAATGGAACGGAATTTTCTATTTAAAGAGGGTGAATTCGAAATTGTCGTTTGTTTTGGTTTTTTTTTCTGTTTTTTTTCCCCCGTTTTTCAAGAGGGAGACATTTTTGATTGTTATTCTGTACTCGAAGATTGTTGAATATTATTGATTGCGAAAGGCCTTGGATTCGATAGATTTGGAGTTATAGCTGGAGAAATGGAGCATAAGTGGATAAACAAATTACTTGTTTTGGCAGCGAATTGTAGTGCTATTTGAAGACATTTGTATTTGATTTTGTAAAATGAAAATGGGGCAGTTGGCTTTTACCAGGTAAGGAGGCAAAAATCTGGGTACCTGGAAGTCATTGGTGACTCTTCCTACCATGAATTTAATAACCTGAGACTGGCGAGTTCGCGTTTTAATAGAAAGGCGATAATTAGTTGGCCAACATGAGCTTCGACGACAGAAGTTCTGGGAATGGCAATAGATAGGCAACATAACACCGCATGATCCAATTACTACATCTTCAACAGAACTGAATACTTACACGACGCAGGACGGAGAGAGAAAGCCAGAGAGCCGATGTATTAACATATCAGAAACATGTTTCTGAAACTTCAAGATCCATAACATGATCTGTCTTGTGGCAGTTCAGCAAAATCCATGATCACATTAATGACATAACGAACGATGTATGTTCATTTTCAAAGGGTTTCCAGTGGTCGTAACGGTCTCAAAGAGCTACAAGATTTTGGCACAAATATTATGGGAACTAGTAAAAATTCTTCTTAGAAATCATAAGTTCAACTTTGGCAGGACCTTCATGGAGCCATCTTCTATTATTAAAACTTAACATCCATGAAAAACACGTCTGTAAAAATAAAACCTAGAAAACTTTAGTTAAATGGATGAACACCATATGGAATCGACTAGAAGGGACACACCTTCGGCATTTTTATTGACGCTGAATCGCAGATGATGAATGCCATCGATAGCTGGTGATAGGAGATATCAGTGGTTGTTCTTACGGCGAAATTTTCCTACTGCTGCTATGCAACATGTAGGTAGACTCACTAATTGATCCTTTTAACAGCAGATGATGTAGCTACACTACCTATCGGTTCATGCTTAGCGATAGCGTGCTATAAAGGGCAGGGATAAAAGTTGGCCCAGGGATCAGCTTCAATTAATTTTCCTAAAACGAAGGCTGTTCTCCTTGTCTATCTTGTGGACATCTGATGGTAAAAAGTTTTACCATCCACTTTTTCGACGAAGCTGACTATGTTGGTGTCATCCAGAGTAAACTTCTTAGGGCTAAATATGTCCTGTCTTGCAGTCGGCTTCTGGCAAAATTTTGGCACAACATTTAAGCTCGCTGCAAAGAGGCGAAGAAATTCGATGGAAATAACCTCGCCGAAATACATAAAAAAAGTAGACGGTCGCTTATTAACAAATGAAAAGGAAATTTGTGACCGGTGGCTTGAATACTGCAAGGAGTTGCTTAACAAACAGTTTCCACGTGATATCGTGCCGTCAGCTGGTCTATTCGAGGTGAAAGTTTCGGACTTTTCAATCGAAGAAATAAGCATAGCAATTGGAAAAATGAAGCGGGGGAAAGCGGCCAGGGGACCAGACACCATTCCATCAGAGTTTTGGTCGAAGATGGAGAGAATTGGCAGCGAATGGCTATCGAAACTTTTAAATAAATTAAAATGTGGACAACCTATGCCGAATCAATGGAGAAGTAGCTTCTTGGTTCCATTATACAAAGGAAAAGGCGACACTCGAGAATGCAACAAATACCATTCAATCAAGCTGATGTCACACACGATGAAAATCGTCGAAAGAGTTTTAAACGAACGTCTTCGGCAAATAATAAAGCTCGATAATAGCCAGTGTAGATTTTTTTTAAAGGAAGATCGACGGTGGACGCTATCCGAAGCCTACAAATAATAAAGGAAAAGCACCGAGATTCGTCTAAACATGGTATGTATGTTAGAATAATACAAGACATACACGGAAACGTGAAAACTGCAGTTAAAACCTCTGCTGGACTAACGAGAGAATTTCCAGTTAATGTCGGAGTGCATCAGGGAAGCGTACTTAGCCTTACGACGCAGTTATACTAAGCGATAACGTAGAAGATTTGCAGAACGCCTTAGATTCATGGAAAAATTCCCTAGAGAGAAACGGTCCTAAAATAAGTCGTTCAAAGACGGAGCATTTGACGTGCCCATTTGCGCATCCGTAGCGACTTGTTAGACGGAATAGTTCTTCCGAAAAGCACTATCTTTAAGTACTTAGGATCAATCGTTAACATGGAAGCGAAATGTGACGACGACGTTAACCACAGAGTGTGTGTGGGGTGGATTAAATGGCGGGAAAATTCGGGAACCTTTTGCGACTGAAAATTTCCACTTAAATTGAAGGGGAAAGAAACTCTACTCCACGGTTGTTAGACCGGCTCTTATGTATGGTTCACAGTGCTGGACAATGTGCGAAGCGTGTTAAAACAAAATGATGGCAGCGGAAATGAAAATGTTAAGGATGTCACTTAACGTGATTACATAAGATCTACGCGTATAAGCGGAAGTCTCAATATAAAGACTTCGGTAACCGAACAGCTTGAGAATAATCTAATATTGCCACGTTCAAAGAAGATCTGCGGAAAGTCCGGTTAAAAAGGCACTATCAACTACGGTCACTCCAACTGTAAGAAAACGACGTCGGAGAAAGAATTCCTGTATTTCTCAGATGGCAAATGCGCAACAACGCCTGGGGCTAACCACTGAAGCGATCCAAGACCGAGCATTATGTAGACGCGTTCTGCGGTCTGCGACATTAGCCAACCCCATAAGCGGAGCAGCAGCGATGCAGTAAAAATGGAAAACTCGTTACGTATAAGTTCGTATAACGAGGAAAAGATTAATAAAAAAGGATAAGAAGATTGGCCTTTTCACTTAGAAGTCAGTTACCGACAGTTATCGTTAGTCACCGGTTTCATCAGACTCTTATGTCGGGGCTGATTAAAGAACTTTTCGCAGCACTCCTTGCTGATTCATGAGTTGCACGTTCAAAGCTATGTACCGTGTAAGAATGATTGATCTTTCCTTGAATTCTCACTAAAATGGATGCAATAATACCAGAGTTTCGGTTGTTGTAGTAAAAGAAGTCTTTCTTCACACTTAAAACTTACTTCGGCTGGAATTCGCAGAGGATGATAATTTTAGAATTCACTCTTCATTAGTCAATTTTAAGTCTGTCTTCTAAGCGGAGCCATACGGATTCTTAATGGCAATGAATTATATTTTTGGGAATACGTGTTGGGGTGGAGGTATGTGTGTTGTGACTATCAAACTAAGCTTAAGGTCATACGGAATCTTCACTGTTTAAGGGGTTGAATATTTAAGACTTTTCTGGTTCCCAGGCCACAAGGGAATAGTCATGAATTAACTATGCAAGACAAAGAGAAGAAGCTTTTAGGACCTAAATTTGTGTTAGGATGGTATAGATACTTTATGAGGGTTCTGTTCGGATTGTTTTGATGATGTGGTAGGTTCTGATACTAACAAAGCAGAAGTTCTATGTCTGTTGTGAAAGAAGAAAGCTTTGAAGAGGATAATATGTAACGAAGTACGACTACCATCATATGAAAATTTGACAAGCGATGACAGATCTGCAGGGAAGAAGGAAAATACCTTTTTGTCATCAGCAACACATGCAAAGAACTGCAAGCAAGGTTAGTCTAGCGTTTTATAGTCTGAAATATGTAAGCAAAATAAGGCAAGTGGTCAATGGAATAGCATGGCAGAGTATCGCCCCGACTACTCCTGAATCTATAGACATTGACAAAGTCGATGTTCTTTATTCAAACTTCGGAAGTGCTTCCTTAGCAGGGTTTGGAATCTGATTCGTCCTCAAACAGAGTAATTGCAAAGAAGTACACAGTGGATTACTGCAGAAATAATTGGAAGAATTTTGAGGGCACTTAATCACTGCGTATGTCTCTGTGTTAGCCATATAGGTCTAGCTAGATGGCTTAAAGTTAGTTTAATTAGTCAATATACAGCAAGCCTTAGAGTGCGCTCGGTTCATCTGTTGAGTATGTGGCATTGGTGGTTTCAAGCAAGCTGCTCACCATCATATTTGTCCCCAGAGGTCGAAGTCAGATTCGTACCTCAGCAACGCGATTGCCTGGGACGCCCTAATGCCCGGATCCCAAATGAGTGTGATTGGGTGCCGTTTGCCTATCTCATTAAGGAATACGAGATCGTCCTAAGCTTCTGTTCGAAAGCAGGGATCTGACCGTTGTTTGGCTGCCTAGTACCTGTCGAGGGTATTGGATTAAAGCTGATTTAAGCACTGATAAATACCTGAAGTACAACAGTGGCTGTGAAAGTGGAAATAACTTTGCGTTATCTCTTTCCGTTCCTTCCTGGAGTAAGGTGATTGAAGTCAGTAAGTTGAGGGTCGTTTGATTAAATTAGCAAGCCCCACACTTAGTTCTTTCCGTTGCTGAGTCTCAAAGTTTGAGGACAGAGTTAGTAGCCAACGTCATGGCACAAATGCTTGTATGGGATATAGATAATCAGCATATCTGAGGAGGACGAACACAAGGACTCAGATAAAAATCGGTTTGTGTCGCCTATACCCAATACTTTTTACCTTTCTGACCAATGCCAACAAAAGCCTCTTCTTGTATCTTATAGGGCACATAAAGCAAGGGTTTTACATTACATCATCTTGTAACGACCCTTGACAATTTGAGTGGAGAACATCATGCACCTCGATTGATTGATTTATCGTAAGAGATCGTAACTCATTTGTTTGGAAATTGACACTACAAAATATAGAAAACACTCTAAACAGCTTTCCCACCGATGCGTATGTAGTTTTTCGATTTCGCAACAAATTTTTCAAGAGCTAAATTCAATCATCCCAAACGACATTTGTACTCTTGGTAGCCCATAGAGTATCTAGCCGCATCGGTGGATTTTATACCTATACTATGTGTACCACTCCTCGACTATAAAACAATGCCTATCGGATGTTATCTCTGTGCCATAATGATCGTCAACCATACTTAACCGCCAATCAAAGCGAGTAGATACTCTCATGTTCGGTATCTTCGTCTTCTTTTGTGTTGCCGCTCGATCGCCCAAAGTCAATAGGTCGTATACGTAACCACATTTGTCACGGCTTCTATCGGTACTCCGCTTTAGATTGATCTGCTTGATCACCATCATTGTCATCGTTGCCTTCGTCGTCGTAGTTTTAGATGTTGTATTTATGTATAAACGTCTTCGTTTACTCCAGAAATGTCTTAACCGTCCCAAAGTAGGGAAGGAAGCCATACATAGTGTGACTAGTTTATTACACGTGTAGATACATACAATGCATCTTCTGCGTCTTTAACCAGAAGCAGATTCGCATTCGTTTTAATAAAATGCAACCATTGAATGTATATTTGTATCTTTATACATACTCGTGTTTGTATTTGTAATCACATTCAGAATCACTTATCCGCTTAGGAGTACGGATATTTTGCAAATGGAAGTGGTGCTTCTATGGCCACGCCCGGAAACCGAGATCGTGATGAAAGTATGGAATGAATTTGAATTCGATTCCATGAGATACGAGTCCGACTATGACTTTAGAGTACAAATATACGAATACGTAACTCGTACTGGTACTCGTACTCGTACTCCTAAACGCATCATCATCAAACACCATCGCCAGCAGAATACAGAATACACAGTACTCATCGGCTAAATACTGCATAGTATAGATACTCGTACAGATACGAATAATCTATATCAATAGCAGCAGGCATTCGTGAAATTTCCGAGAAAAAAAAAAAACTTACATCAAGCTTTGGATGGGCTGCTGTACTGATACTCGTAAGTTGGAACTTACACTTGGAATGCCTGCAAGCTAACAAATAAAGTATCTCAATGTCACACTCTTTGTGTGATAAATAGATACGAGAGCACAACGCCACACTCACATGCATTTAGATGACTGGAGCAGCCAAGATTACAACATCACTGCCACACTACTCGTATTTTATATTTTATTTGCGGTCTATTTCCTTAGATCGCTGCGCAGCTTAATAGTATAATTGTTGCGGCCGATTCACATGTCTGACGAAGAGGAAAAAGGGGGTTGCTGGGTACCCCCCGGGATGGCAGCTATCTGTACTTCAAGGAAATTCGATGTTGACACGGAATATCTTCATCAATACTACTTAACATTGGACCTGCGGGCCTACTAGATGACGAAAGGTTGTTGTTGCTCTGGTTTTATAATATAGAGCATGATGAGGAGGGAAGGAGTATCGATTTAAAGCTTAATACATTTACCGACAGACCGCGGAAGGGCCTTAAATAGATTTCACTTTTTATGTTGAGTAATTTAGAGCAACGCTTAACTAAATGACTTTATTCAAAGAGCAACTGAAAGAAGGGGTTAGAAGTTGAAAAGACATTTCGTGCATGAAGTGATTAGAAAAGACAATTTTACGGAAATACTCTTGGACAGTTCTTTACGGTTAAGTGTGTCATGTTAATTTGTATCTGAAGTGGATGGCCTTTTTGAGTTGGAGATGATTAAATATGTAATAAGGAAGTTTAGATAGATGACCTACGGAATGCTTGTTCCAACGAAGAATTCTATTACAAACATGCGAAGTAACTCAGGAATCAAAACAAATCAGAATAAGATGAGTTATAATATGCAACACTAGTGATTCAAGTTAATAGATGAACAATAGATCATTCAGCCAGATAGTTTTGAATCTCGAGCTTAGGTAGGGAATGATGATGAGGTAGGTGGTGATGATAAGTTATCTTTTGTATCATAATGTCCTTAAGAACGACTTACCATTTCTATGATTTCACTTTCGTTGGACATCTATTGCTTGATTCACTTGTAAGACACATTTGGGGTTTGTTAAGTTTAGTAAAAAAGTTTGATCTGAAAAGAAAAGAGAACAATTTCGTCAATGTCTAAAAAAATTCAAAAATGTATGTTTTCTTAAAAGAATCGTCTAATAAACGGCGGACTTGAGTCAATAATTCGCTCTAAGTCCCTGACCGAAGATTCATTTCAATCCATACGACTGAATGCATTGTGACCAAGACCTCCAGTAGACCTTATCAGAGCTCCTATTTAAAAATTGTCATTTTGTCTCTGGCGGAACAGAACACTCAGACAGAGAATTTGTGGACTGAACTTCTTGTATGAGTACCTGATATGGCGGGCGCTGAGTACCTGATGCGAACGATGCCCCGATGACTCACACAGATATCTTCCGCAGTTTCTTCATTCTCCTAACAAGCGTCGTTGGATGTTGTGTCACTAGTATACTTAGGCACGGAGCAAACCGTAGTGTCCCATCAAGAAGGCAGTAAGCAGTCTAGATTTGTATACACTGAGAAGCAAAGCATTTGCTTGGTCTACTATCATCCTGGAGAGTGCTTATGTGTCCTCTCAAAAAATAGGCAAGATAGACCTATAACTAGGCTTTACAATGACAGTGCCACATCATAGATCAATTCTGGAGCCATCTTTGAGGATAAGACTACATACATTCCATTTCCAATTCAGATTTTTGAGGAAGCCAGTCATGAGTATACCTAGTCAAGTCATAAATACTGGTACACAACTGAACTCACTCATTACGAATGCAACACTGGGCGCATCCATTTCGAATTGATTGCTATTTGACAGCTGATATTTATGCTTCATTGTGACGTAAAAAGTTTTTGACATTAATTGCTTAAAATCATGGAATGGGGCGACATCGAAAATCGTATTGTTGTAGTTGGCCTACTTAAATGCAACATGGAAAAAGGCGATATCTTTAGGACGTCGCGACTGTTTGGAATCACTCGCAATTTTGTGTATCCTGCTGTGAAGTTGTTTGAGGATACTGGTGGAGTACGAGACCATCAAAGATCCGGCCGTCCACTCACTGTGAGAACTCCGAAAGCGATCAAAGCCGTGAAGAAACGAATCGACCGAAAACCGCTGCGAAAACAGAAAATCTTGTCGCGGGAAATGCAAATTTCGCAAAAATCCATGTCTCGCATTGTCAAGGAAGATTTATTACTCAGTGCATACAAGCGACACACTGGACACCTGCTCACGGCCGCATTGAAGGAAAAACGCAAGCGAAGATCGAAATCGTTACTCAGACTGTACGCGAAGAACGCGCACAGACAAATTCTGTTTATTGACGAGAAAATCTTCACCGTAGAAGAATCGTTCAATAAGCAGAACGATCATGTGTATGCTCGGTCATCCAGAGAAGCGTCCTAACTCATCCCAAGGGTTCAAAGAGGCCACCATCCCGCGTCTGTAATGGTATGGTGGGGAGTGTGCTACGATGGCGTTACCAAGCTCCATTTTTGCGAGAAAGGAGTGAAAACATCGGCCAAAGTTTATCGATCGACCGTCTTGGAACTCATTGTGAAGTCTCCCAACCAATCAATATTCAACAACAAGCCATGGACTTTCCAGCAACACTCTGCTCCAGCTCACAAAGCAAAAACGACTCAACTGTGGCTCAAAAACAACGTTCCGGACTTCATATCAACGGATGATTGGACAGCTGGTAGTCCAGACCTCAACCCGTTGGATAACAAGTTTTGGTCCGTATTAGAGGGCATGGCTTGCTCTACTCGACACTCAAATATTGAGTCGTTGAAGCGAGCCCTTGTCCCTGCAGTGGACAATTTCCTCATGCATGAAGTGGAAGTCGTGCTGGAAAGCAAATGGAAGTCATTTCGACTAAGTTGTTCTAAGATTTGTAGCCATTGAATAACTCAATAAAAACAACAACAAAATTTGGTTTAAATATTAATTCGTTTTCATTTGGCGCTGATTTGTCTGTGTACCAGTATTTCTGATTTGACTAGGTAGACAAATTAAAGTGTCATTTCGGAGGGATTTGCAACAAAGAACAGGAAAGATAGCTCACAGCCCGTGATATTCAAGTGATGGGAGAGTGCATCTAAAGCAGAAGTGCTAAGAGTTATAGGAAAAGTTCCACCGAGACGAGACAAACCGTACTTTGGAGTCTGATGAATGCAGTAGCAACTGATGCATAGACAGAATTAGTCTTTTCATGGAACCCCCCTCGGGGTGACAAGTTTTATGCTTTTACAAAAGCTCCCTAAGGATTCGACACGTGTTTTATCGTTTACTTTTCAGGTGACACATTGCACTATTAGATGCATTAAAACAGTCAGCTCCTTTATTCTCATGAAGAGAAAAGTTCTGAATGGATTGACTGGAAGGCCGTTTCAAGCGTACGAGTTGCCGATCAAGTCTGGGCCCGTCTACACATTAGAGCAGATAGTAGTTCGGCATGACAAACTATAGAGCATCAATATTCACTGAATTGATCCACGTGCACCATAGCAGTCAAAAAGTAGTGATTTGAAGCCATTAAAGGAAGCAACAGCGTGTTGAAGGCGTGTAAGGCTTATTTGCAAGTTCGGTTATAGAAGTTGCTTCGGGTAACTTGGTAAGTTAGATAGTTCTATGTTAGTAAGCACTGGCCAGAGAGTCCTTGCATTTAAATCAGTGTTCGTCCCATCTGATGGTTTCCACCATAGATTGGACGAATTGCAGGAGTCGGCTGAAGATATTTTTATGCGGAAACTGAGTATCTCTTTATAAGTTCTGAGAGATCTATTTCCTTTTAACGTTAAAAGATATATTTCCCTAGATATTTCGATTGACTTCGCGTTACATCTTAACATGATTACAGTAAATACAGTTATGTCCTTCTTGACTTGCAGATCATTGCAGAACCAGGTTTCCAGTTCTGCTAACCAGAGGATTCTGATATGTTTGCTTAGCAAGCCTGATAGGATCCTTACCAAAGACTTGATTCAATCCTAGTAAAGTTCGAGAGTTTTCCCACAAATGTTTGAGTCAGGACATGCCTTAGTTACCCACCTAAATTTAATCATCTCTAGTCGGTCTCTAGTTTAATAGTATCTTATATTAACTAACTTTATCCCTACCATATGTCGGTTGCATTCAGATAAGCTGTTCAGCCCTGAACAGCTAAAATTTCTGACTGGAAGAAACCGCTTGTGTTCAGAAGTCTTAAAGTCATAGGTCAGGATCTGAGCAGAAGAATTTTTTATTTTCTACGATGATTTGGATCGTTTTGAGAAGATAGCAATTACGTTTGCTACTCTAGCCTTGTTGTTTGAGAGCTGCTTTCAAATTCGAACACCTAGCTGATTTGGGTTTCTTTCCAATTCTAAACGTTCAAAGTGTCCATTAACTGTACATCCCAGTCAACTGAGCCAATAAATTCTTTAGAGCCCTTACACTAGAGAACTCGTGGTTCTAGTATGAAGAAGATAACTTTTAAGTTTTGCATCTGCAATTACAATTTTCGATGACGTTGACATAAAAATGCTTTAGAAACTACTTCCTGCCATTCAACTTTAAATGATATCTTGGTTCTCAGTTACAAGCCGGGACTAGTTGAACGACGAAAACAGCTGTAACTGGCTTATTGCTATGCATTAGCTTGTCCAAGTGTTGCTTGCTAGAATCACTGCGTGGGGTCGTCCGTCGGTAATCGCCGAAATTCGACCTTTTGCTTCCCATTGGTAGACTCAGTATAATATTTTATCATACATAACATTTAACAGCATAGGGCCTAAGACCGAGCCTTGCGGCACACCGCCATAGAGCATAATTCTGCTCGGAAAGTAGCTCGCAAACATTTTACGGAGACAGTCCCCTATTTCATTCGATAAAAGCTCTCCGCAATTCGTCGAATTAAACGTAGTTTGTACGTCCTGATTCATAATAATATCCTATTTCTCGAGCCTAGTTTCCAGCGACTCAATTTATATACGTGATGTTGAACCCTGACCAACGAAAACATTATTGGTGCTCCCATAGACAACTGGCGTTAGCGATATTTATAACTAAAGTTGGCAAGATTTAACTCATACATTGCGAGGTTTTTAATCTCTGTAACAAAGTCGTTTGCTTGATTCTTAATCCAATTGTAGGGAATAGCATCTTCTTATGTGACGAAACCAAATCGTAGTGAAGCAAATTCAAACTGAACAATAAAATAAAGCCCGAAAGGTGCATATGGCCAGGCTCCTCTTGTTGAATATTTCAATCGTTTAAAGAAAGCCACTGTGGCCACACAGAATGTAGTTCCGATTCATTTGAATAGCTTAGATACGATTTCCCCTCAGAGTGGATCTGTAACTTAACTTTTGACATAATCGCATGAGTCTCTGACACTTCTTAAACTCCAGTAATACCGCTGTCTGTCTGATTATATTCTTTGATAATCTTTGGAATACTTTATGCCATATTACCATAAGCCATCAACTGCACAAAGCCACCAACTTATCTCTATCAATACACACTCCTCTTCCATAACCTTAACAACCATTTTCAGTCTCTGAAATTACAAAAAGTAAATTCGCTGGCGTTCTTGACATAGGGACCTAAAAACATTTCGAACCCATTGAACGAATTCTAATAATTTTCAAAAATAAAAAATAAAAAAATTAACATATCTCCAAGACCCAAAAAAAGACGACACCACCAACAGCACAAAAGACAAAGCTACAAGGAGGTATGTACGTAGGGTGGGCAAAATGAAATTCCGAGGTCATTAGGTCAACTACAAGCAAACTATGCACATCACTCACTGAATCAACAATCGGTTTTTTGGTCTCATTTACACGCCGAAAATAAACCAAAAAATAAAAAACTACACAGAAGTAGAAACAGAGAGAGAAAAAAAGAAAGAAGAAAGAAACTAAACTGAAACACGAGTGGATAGCCCAAATAGGAACCCTGAAAACTAAAACCCCAGCGCATATCGGCCCACAAAATTCAAATAAGGGGTGGGTGCTCATTGGTTCAGGAGGCAGAGGCGCGAAATGAATGCATGCCAAACAGTAACACTACAGCACTAACCACCGACTACAAACGGTCTCTCCCCGGGCACATTTAAATATTCAAATTGCCCTTTGGTGTAGTATTCTGTCGCTTCTGTCATTCTGTTTTGTGTGCGCTGCGCGCCTTCTTTTATTCGGTTAATGGATTTCAGTTCTTTTTTTTTTTTTTTCTTGCTGCCTGCTCCTCTTGTTCCCCCCTTCTTTCACTGTTCATTCTGTTCCACTTAACATTAATTCCTGGCCGCTTTAACATTCCTTTCTTTTGACAAACGGAAAGCATACAATTTGACACCCTTGCCATTGCTTTGCTCTACTCGGTTCGACTATGCTGCCTCGACGTAATGTTTAAACCATGAACACGTTGTCTGGGGGAATATTTGAATTGTTTGAGGCTACCTCAGCAGCATAACACCACAAGCACTACCCAGGAGCAGTAGCAGTAGCAGTAGCAACAGCAGCAGTAGTAGCAGGAGGCTTAACAAAACATTGACACTGACACATGCCGCGTTGTACCTTGGGAAGAATATATCTGCTTGAACCTCGCATCGTATTTAACGAATACAACATTGGTACGCCTGCCAAAAGGAATACGTTAGGTAAGATACGGATCAAAATTGGAAGCCATACGCATGAAATATTCAAAAATGCTCTGCTTGCTTTGCCAAAATAAACGCAAGACTCTTTGTGTCAGGCGCACTAAGTTCGGTTTGACTCTTAAAAAACTGTCACCGAAACACCCCTTAAATACTTGGTTCTTTCAGCCTAATTTAAGGCCGAACATACTTTAAATACACGAGTAAGCATGATACACATGAGTGCGAGTACGAGAAGTACATGGCCCCGTTCGCCCCCATGGTGTCATGTCAAAGTGAGAATAGAGGTCATTCTCCGATTGACGCCATCATGATTGTTTATATAAGCTTCGGTATATAAGTATCTTTCACTGTTGAGGGGCTTTAGATACTTTTTTCTCTTCCACCATGTTGTTATTGCTGGTTATGCTGGTAATTCTTGTTCCTTGGGGGGAGACTGTGTGCAACCAAGGTTAGTCAGAGCCGGCATCGAAGATGGCAGATATGAAATATCCACCAGTACTCGCTGCAGAGAGAATTTGACTGAAAGTAAATCACTTCACAAATACCCACTACTTTCGGTGTCAGAGAGGGGGTGGTGGTGGATACAATTTTTTCCTTTCTTTTTCCCCCTTTCGCTTAATTTTTCTTTTAAGGATGCTTTTGCCAAGTTCCCAGCAAGGTCACATCATTCAAAGTGATTGCTTGAACAATTTGATGATGATATTGGGTACTTGAAGGTTGGCGATGATGTTGATGATGGGACGATGGTACGGTGGTACGAGTATATATCCGTAGTCGTGGGTGTTTCTTAGATGGGTAGATTGATGGAATATCCTTGGACTTTTCATCTCATTGGGTGGGTTGAGTACAATTGGAAAGGTGTCTATGAACGCATGGGGGAGTATGGGGAGTCCTTTTCAAAAATTTCTATTCAAGAAACATTTTTTACTTTTCTTCTGCAATAACTTGTAACAATGGTGCTGTTTTTTGTTTGGATTTTGTCGGGGATTCCGGATATTTTTTGTTGGCTGTCTTAAATCTGGAATGCTCTAACTGCAGAATGGATTTTTATGCCTTAAATAGCCTAAAATCCTTTAGCGAATCATCGTTTTAGAAAACGACAAAGCATATTTTTCCCACTAATGATATGTGTACGATGTTGTTTATGTCTTCCAATCTTGAGATAACTCTCCAAGACATAGACACATTCAAAGCATTCAGATCTGTTCAGTAAGTATGATTATCGATTAGCCAGGTCAGGCTTCTCTAGTCAGTGTGAGATTAACGAAGCCGGTTACTGGCCGTTGCATCATAAATTAGCAGTTAAAGAAAATAAGACTCAAGCTCCCGAGGTAATGCAAGATTTGTTGACTTCTACAACAACAGATAATTTGGTGTATGCTCCTTACCATGTCATCGGTTACCTTGAAGAGCATGGAAGTAAGGCCGTCAGCTCGACCGATCTAACCAAAAAAGTAAAAATAATGAGTTAACGTATCAAGGCAACAACAGACACCCTGCTGACATAAACATAAATTCCACTGTGAAGAACAACCTTACCTACCTTTCTACAATGCTATATAAGCCCGCAGAAGATGGCCTGGTGTAGAGCATACACCACTAAATTTTCAAGATTTCAGAAGAGAAAAGAATGCCTAAAGAATGCAACCTTATCATCAACCATTGAAGCATCGGTCTCCTTAACATCAGGAACAAGATCTTGTCTATCGCATGAGCCCTCGCCTTATTTACCTATTTCGCCTAAGAGCTCTTTAAAAGACCCTTACTATCCCAGTAACAGGCGACGATGTTCCCAAATCTCGTAGTTTTGAACGCAAAATTCTTTGAGTGATTTTTTGTCTCCAGCTTTTTTGTCCAGCTTTCGGAGACATTAACCTCCTCAAAAAATAATACAACAACGTAGAAGAAGATAACCAATCCTTATGTTAAGGGGACATCAACGGTTTGAAATACCCATCTGGAGATAGTAAGCTTAAACCACGCTAATTGAAGGAATTTATTCATCGATGTCCAAGCCCTCCCCGGATTGTAGCGCCATCTAACTAAAAACGGAACTCTATAGACGTGCTCCGCCACCTTGAAGATAAATTGTGCCGCTTGTATCCGAACAACTCCAGCTTGAATTCTAACTGTCGTTAACAGATAAGCTGGCCGTATTCATACAAATTTTCAGCCATATTGATGTTTTCGATGCAGATCTCATTCTTAGATGCTATTTCCTTGTACGACATTGTGCTAATTTACCCATCTAAAGTATCTCAGAATCGTAATTTGCAATAAGTCTTCTTAACTACAACATTGATTAATGAATCATAATTAAGTCATTCGACAGCCCTGTAAAGTAACTCACTAATCCAACTATTTAACCACCTGTCACATACGTCACTTTGACATTCCATTAAGAAATTTACAAGAAAAACTCACCGCCTGACACAAGCGAAAAACCACTAGACTAGACATTTAAATGAAAATATATTCCAAAACCAACTATCCATGTAACCGAACTATTTTAACACGAAATAATAAAACCACAGAAAAGACGTGACAGCTCGCCTCACAAAATGACACATTGACTTACTGTGACTGTCCGTCAAAATGACAGTGCGTCCATTGGCACAGCAAGACCACTGACACTTGCTCTTCCAGCTGTCATTAGACGTGTGCGTTACGAACAAACGAACATTCTCGTACTCACTCACAGACTTGTTTGCAGTCATAAAATAGCAAACGAAAAAAAAAAAAAAAAAAATACCAATAAACACCAGCACAAGTTCAAGTGCCAATTTTTTTTTTACAAAGTGCAAGGAAAAATCGTCTTGAGAATATAATTACACTCAAAACTCTCGTAGTCGTAATGTAATTTTATTACATTTTGCATTTTGATCAGTGTGCTGGTTCAGCTAGTTGCTGATCGTCACCTCGCAGCCAGCACTTGAAGTGTTCGCGAACACTATACAAAATACAAATAGCGCGCGCCAATGCAATATTGGTTGGCAACCTTGCATAGTTAATGAAGGAAAACTCTCCATAAAAAAAATCAAAACTAAATGACAAAAGCACCACTGTGGTGGGGTGAGGTTGGAGCTGTGGGGAGTTTGTGGAATTTAACGCATAAACATCACTAGAAGTCGGACCGCAAAACCACTGCTTGACAAGTAATAAGCCGATCGCGTAGTTTTAAAATTGAAAATTCATTTCACAAATATAAGTCGCGAGTTGTTTTTAATGCTGTTCTTCCGCCAAGTGGTTCTGTTTTACCTTGTATTTGTCTCCGCTCTACCAAGGATTGAGGTTATACTTGGGCACGAAATCGGGTTGAAACTGAACTTGATAGTACTAAACTCTGCCCACAGTTTCTCAAAAATCCCACACACTTTGGCATCTTATTTTTAAAAAGAGAAGAGGTCATAATCTAGAACCCTGTGGACTTCTATAGGTACGATTTGCTATAAATTTTGACATGACATGAAATTCAGTTTTGCCTGTGCTTGGCAAACTAGTGTCCCGTGTACGAAGCTAGCAATTTCAACCAACGCTGAGAGAGGAAAAGGGACCAGTAAAATGATCCTTTCGTTTTCTAGATGACGATTACTCCCCGTATTCCGTCAAGGAATATGCAGAATCAGCATAATTATCTTTCTGTCTTCTGCTTCGGGAGAGTAGAAGTTAATTTCGAAAAAAAATATTTAATTAATGATATTTAATTAACGATATAAGACAAATCTATACGACAAATCTTTTCGAAAGCAATGCGAAATTAAGCAGAATTTGACAAAACTCTCAAAAAGGCTCTTGCGGATTCCAGGCGAATGTCTACCGGATGCCCAGACATGTTCTTACGCGTGTAAGGTGCTTGAAGAATGCCTAGTAAAATCCTAGAAAATATCTTTTAAGTACCTAGTAAATGTCAGGAAAATGTACAGCAAGTACCTATCTAATTCATACCGGGTACGCTAAGAATATCTAGAAATTGTCTTCCGGATTAAATGCGTATCAAATGCCTATCGAATTCTTATGGAATGCCTTACGAATACCTAGCGAATATCTTGCGAGTGCTTAGCGAATTCTTAGAGAATGTCCAGTGAAGATGTAAAAACTTTCTTTCAAATGCCTTGCAACATTAAAATGTCTACCAAATGCTCCATTTAATTAGTGAACGTATTATGAAAGCTCATAAATCCTTAAAAACATCGCTACGAATATGGAAGGCACTGTGATGTTCATTGTTCTGTCTCTATCATTTTTACATCCAACTTAATTTTGAATATACGAGTATTTTTAAATAACAACCTTCCGCAATGGTTCAAAAGAAGGAATATAACAATATTTTGTTGAACCTCTTATTTCCATTTCGTCATGCATCTCAAACCATTTCAATGGTTTCCAAACCTTAAATAATTCGTAAGGAACTCCTTGTAAAAGTCTAGCGAACTCGTAGCGAATACCTAGCGCAGAACCAGAGAAAAATTATCACGCAAAAAATAACTTAAATTTATTACTGACTAAGCTCGGAGTATCCCTTTTAATTGAAAAGTAGCTTCCATTTGAAGGTAGCCAACTCTACAGTGTTGACAACACCTTAAACTGTCTTAATGCATTCCTCCAGTGAAAAGCAGTGAAAGCATTTTTAACAAATAATTCCGAGACCGCTAAGCACATCTGAGTACCCTCAGTATAGTAGCACACCATCTGTTAAAACAAGCAGACCCACTTTCAACCTTCTCTGTTCATGGGGAAGGTGTTGGAAGTGTAAGTTCTCGTAAACCTCCAATCTTCAGCTTATACCTTTCCGCACCATTTGAAAGCAGTGTCCTCCCCAAATCCAGTTCACCATCATCTTGGCTCGTGGCACAATCAACATCACCATCATACATTACCTCAAACAGAGTGCGTAAATATTATTGGCCCAATTAGGTACACCTGTGTCATCTCGTTCGAACATGGTGTATCCAATAAAAATTCTTTCTTGTTTTCATTTCCTTCGTTTTTGTTTCCACAAAAAAAAAGAAGGAGAGTCTTTTACTAGTTCGTTGTTGTTATTCGTATTTGCTTTGCTTCGACTTTTGTTGTCGATTCGCTTGTTAAACTCAAAATTAAAATCTCTCATTGCACAAAATTACCGTACATGTGTTTATCTGTCTGAATGTCTACCTGTCTGTCCGCAGAGGTGATAATGGCAAAAATAACAATAAAAACCGTTTTATTGTTAACCGAAAAAAAGTTTTCACTTTTGACTCTTGACTCTTTTTTGAGGGTTTGACAACACCCTGCTGATGAATTGGTTAAACTGTCCGGCAACAGGCAACTCTGACAGTTCTGCCGACTGTCAAACCAGAGACCAACTGTCAGCTGAAAGACGAACGATGAACGGGGAAAGGGAAATGAACTGAAGAATGGAAAGGGCGAATGATTGTCAAGTGAAAATACTTTGTAGACTTCTGTGTACACACAATTGACATTTCATTCTTTGTCTGTCAGTCGTTTCGTTGTTTTTTTTTCCTGTCATCACAATTGGTAATGAATAGCAGCGCAGTGATGGCAGTAAATGCAAGGAGAGGTCGCCGCCGTCGTTGTGTTTATATTTGCAGCGACGAGGGTCGTTAAAGTTGGAACGTGTGCATATTTTTGGAAGGATCTTGGTTTTTTTTTTAAACTTCTTCGGGAGTGGGTTTTTTGAGCTGAAAAAGGCCCAGAGATATGAATAAATTGTACTTGAGTCCAAGGTGAAAATCAACCAAGAAATTGTTACAAAAACACATTGAAGATGATGATGACGACTGCCTACCACCACGACCACGACGAAATGGATAGGGAGAGCCATGACGACAGCGAATCTCTACGTTTTTGAGGTCATCATCAATGGGTAGCTTAACATAATTCCATTTCATCTGAACGAACTGGGAGTGGTACGGCACTCAAAAATGGCAGCGGCAACGACAACGACTCGGATGCGGATGACAATAATGACGGACGGTGGTGGTGATGATGAAGATGATGATGATGATGACAAAAGTCGTGACACTGTAATTGAATTATGATTTTTGCTTTTCTCAGTCAGTTGTCGTTGGTTTTTGTGTTTTATTTTTTTTGTTGGTACTTTTGTGTACAGAGAAATGAATGAGGGCAGAAATCATCATAACCATCTCAAGCCAGCACCCAAACTGTCATCACTGTCATTGGCATTGCTGAAATCCTTGCCATGAAGAGATAAAAGTTGGTGATGGCGATGATGATGGCGAATGGCGGATGGCGGATGGTGGACAGGAACGTGAACAACAAGCCTATGTCTTAATTTTCACTTTAATCTTCAAGTTGTGTGGTGCGCGGTGGGTGTGCATGGTAAGAGTAATAATTCGGCACTTTTACTTTCTCCGAAACGCTCAGGAATCTTAAATTCAATTTGAAGAGCGTTTTTTGCTTTTTCTTTTATTTTCTTTGTTTGGCTTCTTGGAAACAATGCGCAGGGATTATGATTGTAGACAGATGAGAGATAAATGCTAGAGGGTGTCATATTTCTGTTGATTCTTCTACAATTTGGGCTGAGGATGAGGACGAGATAAATCAGTTATAACGAAGTGAAGAAAACAGAATTGAATTAAAGGAGATTCATGTTGGTAAGAATGATGTCATTTTGAGAAGAAAGTGGGTAAAGTTTAGCAAATAACGATTAGCTGTGATTTGTTCCGGAGATCTAGATTAATTTTTTTTTTTAATTAATTCATTCAAATGTCATTATGTCATAGTAGAGAAATCTAATACACAGAACTCATGCTGGTGATAAACAAAAATGCACCGATATTGGTATTAAATCTTGTAACTTAATCAAGTTCTCATATTGAGGTTGGATAGTCTCTCTGATTGAGGCCAAGTTGTGCTCTGAATTGTAGCGCCGACAGGACGTTCCCGTTTATTGAGATTTTCTTTGCATTATTGACCAAATTTTTCTGTTTTAAGACAGAAATAACCCTAGAGAATGACAAGCGAATTGATAGCGAACTGCTAGCGAATAAACTTTTTTAAATTGCAAGAAATTCATTTATAGAATTGATTGTAGTCGAAAGAGGGTAAATTTTCATTCTTCAAAAATTTAATTCTTCAGGAACAGAATTTCATTCTTTTACCTTTCGTTAATAAAAAAAAAAAAAAAAAAAATTGATCCCAATTGACACCATTAAAATCGATGGCAAAAAACTTTTTACGAAAAAGAGAAAAAAATATAATTGCCATCCCAAAGTCAGTCAATAAAAAATTCTTCGACATTAACGCGTCGTAAACTTGATTTATGCATTGAAAGAAACCCGCCACTGTGTACATAGTATTGCCAGGCTACACAAAAAGGGTAGTAAAAGACAAACTGAAAACTTTTTTTTTTGTTTTTGGTAGTAACGACAATTTGAGGCAGCCAAGCAAGGAGCATTAACGATCTGTTGGACGTTCGCAACTGAAAATGGATGTGCAAGAGGCACTTAAAAATGAAAATTGAGAGAAAATGTAGTCAGTGAATGTGGGGTGGAAAAACCATAAAAAAAAACAGTAAGGAATCAGGACTTTTAAAATGTGATTTCGTGAAGTTGTGTGATAAGGCCTGACGTCAGCAAAAACAAAAATATATGTTTCATCAAAGGTTCGTAACAATTTAAGTTATTGAGAATTTTCTAGGCCCAATTCAGTTTTACAAAATGAGCTGCAATCGTTGCTATATCTACATTAGCAACTCAGGTTTTGGTCTGCTTTTTTCACAGAAAATTGTTGCTCTTGGAGTTATTAAGAGTTATTCTTCAGGTTTTATCCCCAAAAACTGATGACTTTATAAAGTATGAACCCAACGCACCTTTCTGAGACGGCAAGTTAAGATGTTAAAAGCATAAACCGGCCTTCTTTTGTCTACTAAACTAGCAAAATGCAAGAAGAACTAATTAGGTCAGGAAGTCCTAATGGGTTTTCGCAACCGTGGGTTATTAAAAAAAAAATCAGGGATTCGCCTGAAAGGAATCTTGTTAAGTCTTCATAACAAGTTATCAGCCTCGCCACGATACATTCATCGTTGGTTCGCAATACAGACTCGTATCTGAGAGCTAACATTTTGAAAAAAAATTGAAAAAAACACCCAAAAATAAGCAAAAACGGCTAAGTAAAGAGCAATAGTAAGCCACGCAAACCTTCTTCCGAAAGTCCTTATCTCACTCGAAGCTCTCGTCTGCAAGACATTTCCGAAACTGTTGCTGCTGTTGCGAGGGCTTCTTTTATTTATTTTTACGAGTATTTATGGACCCTTAAAAGTAGGAAAATTTTGAACTTTTGGCAAAAACCTTTGGTGTGAACAGGTGCCTTGCATCAAATTATCAGCATCGTTCATGAATCAAGATTTCTTGCTTTTAAAACTAGATTCAACTTTTTTAACTATAAGCTAAGGGTTTCTTAAAAAATTTTGCTTATTAAGGAAGTAGTGATGTCTCGATGTTTGAATATGACCAATGGTTTTGCGCTCTTTTCCGATCGGGCGAATCACGATAATCATCTTTCACAGCTTATGTCTGTTTAAAACCTGGGTTACTGAAGCCCGATGTAGATTTAGCCCTCGTATTGACAGATGTCAATCCGCTAGGCCGTTCTCTAATAAGCATCTCCCCTAACGAATTTTATAGTGAATCAAGATGGATCTAAAAGTGACGCTAATGTTTATAGCTGTAGACCTAGACCAAGTCAGCGTGCAGAATTGCAGTTAACCATTTTCAATATCCAACTCCAACTCCAATGACAGTTCCTGATCAGATGTAGATGGCATTTCAAAAAAGACAAAATAATACAGAAAACAAAACCGTTCAATATACCGAAGAGCTCTTTGGAACTAAGAACCATACCTGCAACTTAGCCTGAGGATAGCATAGTTTTACTACCAGGCCACGACAACGTACTTTGGATGCAGTTCTACTGTTCAAGTAAATAAATCAGTCGTAATGGAGGGTTGTCAAAATTCATCAAGAGTGCCTCTTTCCAGGATGGTTAATCACAGGGAATTGTGAAAAGCTGAGGCATTGGCTAGACGAGATACAACTGGTACAAATAGTCAAACATTGCCGTAATGGGCTAGAGAGTAAGTGTATTAATACTTTTGTATTTGTTACAGTTGTCTCCATTTCAGAAAAACTTGGACATGTTCATAAGGATTTTCAGAACTTAGTCTAAGAAATGAAAGTCCGTAGTTGCCCCACAGCATATGCATACTCTTTACACTCACTGTTGTGTTGAACTTGTTCCTTAGTGCACAGAGAAACCTTCTTGGCTGACAAACTCTAAATGGCAAAAGGCGAATCGGGCTACTGTATGCTTTAATTCTTGAAGTACATATGTAGGTCGAAATACTTATGCTCGTCAGGTCTCAAATATTGCTCCTACTCCTTCTTTTCACCGCAATATTGGGCGTTTTGTGTTAATGGCGCTGTAATCTTAGCTTTAATTACTTTATTCTTAGCGACCTCAGACACCCAGTCTACAGATGACCATATATGGCGGCTTTTCTAACTTTTTCTCGGTGTCCGCCTCATTCGCAATACAAAAAAAAACAGCCATCCAGTGGTAATTCACGTTTATCCGCTTTATGCTGCTGAGTATTTCTGCTTCTAATGCAATATAGTCCTTGAACTCATGGAGCATCGAAATCCCTGAGCCTGTTGTTGTTGAAGCACGTTTTGTTGGGCGGTTGCTGGCTAGGCACATAGAGCCTAAATCTATCGGGTCAACATCTGTATCGAACCGTTGTTCTTTCATTACTTGTTTAAGGGAAATGATGTAGTTTCTGATTTTATCATGGAAATCTCCCATCACTTCAACGATCTCCTTGTTGAAATTCAACCGTGAGTATTCCATCACTATGAGATCCTTGAATATGAAACTGGTTTGTACTGCTTGCGTAAGGCCCAGGTTTACTTCGGATCTCTAGATAGTCCTATGGGTAAGGTCATGGTAATCTTATCTATCTTTACACCAGAAGTTCATCGCATTTCATATAAACTTACCATCTAGCTCGTTGAATCTGGCTTTGTGAGTAATTCTTGGCCGTGTACGATAGCCAGGTTTGTCAACAAGGCATCCGTTCGTATCCGTTTTATTCCATTTAAGAGACAAGCATATTTTGTTTTGTCTATGCCACCGAACGACTGATACTTATCCTGTTTTGTGGCGTGATTTCCCTCGAAGTCGATCAATACCTCGCAGTGATATGATTTTATTTTTCAACACAATGAATTTGCTCTTGGTCTAAGGGCTCTGTTCCGAAAAAGTAAACAATTGTCGCTTCCTACAAAGGTTGAAGAGACAAAGAAGGTTATTGACATTCCTTTTGCTGGCGACTTCCCCATGAAATGAGCAAATGTTCAAGCTTTTGTGGATGGAGCAGTTAAGTGTAACTACAAGTGAAATTTGTGATGCACCTACAGTTGACATCCAAGGAAACTACTGAATGCTAAGAAAGTGAAAGTACATTCTTCCTTAAGCTCCTAATAGGATACGCTGGTAATGAAAACATTCTGAACGACGCAATGTGTACTTAAACGCAACACTGTAAAGTCTATCGTAGACGATAGCCAGAGCAGAGGAACAGCTCTCGTCTAGGTACGATTCATGTATCTGCACCTCGAAAAGTTTGAATTTTGCTTCGATGGTAGAAAATATTGAGTTTTCGTAATTCGATTGATATTGGAAAGGCTTATTGCATGCACTCAAATCCACATTTTTTAGCACTTTTCTATCTCCTATTGCGTTGACCCACAAAAACCCTTCTGTTAACAACTTCTGAATGCAAAGGTCAAAGTTTTCGAAGGGTATTTAGAAGAATACCCGCCACGGATACACTCCAGGCAAGTACCACCGTATCTTTCATAGTTCTGCCAGCATAGTTAATCGCAGCGATTAAGTCTTAAGACAAAAACACAGACTTTTACTGAAAATGGAGAAGAGATAAGGATCCCCCTAATGTTAGCTTTTCTTCTTTCACAGAAAATAAGTTTTCCTGTTTCTTGTCTATCTCCAAAAGTCAACCTACAAATCCTTCGTTCCATTCACAGCCAGAGTATCGAAGTCCATTTCCCATGACCTTACTGGCACAAACACACTCCAGTGTCATCCGAGTATTGAATCGATTTATTCTCACCACCCAACTGGCGGACGTATTGTGTAAAGTCCATCCACTCGTACTCGTATCTAGCCCATCACGAGTTAAGCTGTTGTGGGTGTTTTTCTCGCTGATTAATAAAAATGTTATAATTTATTTGACCATGAAAATGCATGCTACGAGTACGTATAAGTATAGCCCGAACGGGGATAGACCTTAAACGCAACTCAACTAACCACTAAGTGTCCCACCCATCTCCAGCCACCCACCATAACCCACTACTTTGCTCTGTAAAATCGCACAAGTGAATTACAATAGTATCACCACTTAGTTGATGTTAATTAAAATATGCGCCAACAGTAGAATGTAAATGTAGATAGCACAGCAGCAACAACAACAAAAACAGTAGCGTATGCATATGATATGGAGTATGATACGAGTACAATGTCATTAACAGGAGACTTGTCCTTTCCGCCACCACCCCTCAAACATTCTGGTGCCTTTTGGTGTGGCATGTCGATATACTATATTCGTACATATGCAACAGCAGAAGCAACAGTTTGCTGTGCAAACAGACAGTCACTCGTGTAATTGATATTCATAGCGACACAGCTCTGTGTGTGTCGTCTTTTAAGTCTGTCATTTGGAATAACCGAAGCCCTCTTCGAGTCCCTGCCGGTTTGTCCAAAAACCAAAGAAAACCATGCGTCGAGCTACAGAATGTTTGCTAGCTCGTTTCGTAATTTTAACCCAATTTTCGAATTTTTGAATTTTCGTTTTTTTTTTCACTCGATTTTGACATTTGGCTGCTGATTGTCAAAGTATTGTACTTGACGGAGATGGTGCATGGTACTCGTTGTTGTTGTGTATTGTCTTTTCATTTATTTTTTTTTACCGTGGAGCTGGCGGCTTCTTTTCCTTTCTTTTTGGGGGAGAGAGGATAGAGAAATTTTCATCAGAATTTGTGTTTTCTTTTGTTTCGTCAGTTGCTGGAATCGTGTGTGTTTTTTGGGTGTCAAGTGGTGGTGACACAGTGTTTACAAACTTATTGTCTTGCCTGTAGGATGTTTGCTTTAAAGGAACCATGTGAACCCTATGAATCACTTTTGGAAAACACATTCATTTTGACAAGTGTTTCGACAGTTGTTCATCCTTGGGGGGATGGTTGTCTTGTCAATAGACTTACTCACGATGATCTATTTTTAGGATTGAAATTCGTAGATACTTGTCCATGCGTAGGTGGTTATTTGGAGATTTACCTGCAGTGCTTAGTGTTCTAAGAAATGCTGAACCAAAACGGTGATGCTTACGTAGACTGTATTTACGTAATAAGATCAGCAGGGGCCGTTGGCGATGCCCTCGACGTGGGAAAGATGGTTCAAGAACGCGGCCAATCTTATTGTCTCAACAGTAAGCACGCTCTCAAGGGATGTTAGTACCCCTTGAACGCAAAGAGCATTAACTTGGAACTTTATGGCATGAGTTCTTGCTTTAAACCGCTTTCTCTTAGGCACAGAGAGTGCGGCGTGTGAACGACCACTGGTCTTCTAAAGATGGTTTCAAAATAATAGCTTGTTTGCTTAGGTCCAAAAATTGTTCAAGCGCCCTGAATAGTAGGCTTCCCAACATTCACAGAAAAATACCTGTGCGCAACGGACTTCAACTACTATATAAGAAGAAAGTATCTTACGAGCCTTGACTTATAAATTGGTCACCTAAGCGCAATGATGCCAGAAATTGGGTTGCAATGTACCAGATGGTCGAATCTCCAAGCAAAGCGACCACTTGCTTACAGACAGATAGATGACATGCTTCCAATATACTCGATGTACGCACATTCAAGCGTCTTAATTGATCAAGTGCAAACAAGAGAAAACTCAACTCTGACCTAGTGAGCAATACAAAGATGTAAATGCAAGCAAGAATTTGAGTTTCGAACTTCAATAAAGACCGTTTGTTCACTTCAAGGATTGAGCGATTCCAGATTTCATAAAGTTAGGTGTAGACTGTCATCGAAAAGGTGGGGAGGTGACAGTATGTTCGTAGAGTTTGGAAAGGCGTTCAGTAGTACCCAAACGCTGAATCCTATGAGACGTTATGGCGACAAGGTGAAAGGATATAAGCTAACAATTGTTCATCTGGGCTCCATGTCACACTTAAGTGCTTGTGAATCAGGTCTTCAATGAACAATGAGTAAAAGGTTAGGAGAAAGCCCCTTCAGATCACATACCGACCTTAAAGCAACTGACTTTGGAACCTCTATTATAGATTACGTTTGAATTGTATAATTATTCAATTCAATACCAGAGCAGATACATAAGATTGAGCCCGTTGCTTTGCCTACAAAAAACTACTTCTTTCATTTATCAAGTCCCTAGCAATTCATACGCTCTGAAGGGATTTATGAAGCAATGATGACTCAGCAGAAGCAGAAGGTTTCAACCACATGCATGCTGAATCTACGCCGGTACCCTAGGAAGACCGCTTTATTTTTTGTCAAAGTCTCCTTCAAAAAATTGAAAAATAAGGATACGATGAAACACAACACTTTTTGAACTGAGTTCGCTATAAGCGTTTAATGTTGATAATGCGAAGTGCCACAAGGATGCCTGTTAGTACCACTACTCTTATTGACAAAAAATTTTTTAGAGTAGAGCCGACTTTTTTGATGGCGATTGGTGGTTTCGATAGATGGGACTGTATAGTGAAGCAGTTAAGGTTCCTTATCCTTCTAGTGCAAAGCCAAAATATTACAAAGACATAACATCGGGAAAGGGTGCCGATTAAGATATAATTTGTTATAAAAGTGCCAATAGATTTGCCCCTCTTATTACCCGTCAAGTGTGACAGGTGTCGTAAATTCAATCATCTAAAGAATAGCATCTAAAGAAACACGAAGCTATTTTAACGGAAATTTTCCTCATTCTACATGAATTCAAAAACACATGCCTACTAAAAATGTAGCCCCAATCAGCTCACATTGTCTTTTCAACTTACTAAAAACAAAAGAATTCTGTTCGCTGTTTGTTTTTTTTTATTATTATTATTTTTCTGTCCATTCCAACACCCGATACGATACAATAGCTCTACTAATTACCCCAAAACGTGACGAATGTGTAACGAATTTGCATTTGCTTTTGTTGTTGTGTATTCTTTTTTTTTTCTCGCTCGAAATTATCATGAAATTCTTAAAAATTTGTGCAAGCAACACAATCATAATATTGTACAACAGCTTTACTCTAAAATAGACACGTTCGTGGATTTGTTATCACAATTCGTGCAACAACAAAGCGCCAGTTGAGAAACTCCAATAATAACCCTCCAACCATCTGACAAATCGAATTCTATCTGAAGACACTCTTTACCTTATCGTATCGAGACTGCGATGATTCTATGAATCCGTTCAAAAAATAAAAATAACAAAAGTATCTTTTAGTAACCAAGCATTATGCACACGTTTTGTGAGTCAACCTACGAGTAAATGGCATTGGAGACCTTTTACATTTTCGGGTGCACTCCTACGTGTAGGCTTGAGAGGTGAGATCATAGCGACTAAGGACGGTTTTCAGCGATTTTTGGGAAATGTTGTGTGATTTTTATTATTTTTTTTATTTGTATGATTTCTTCGATTCATCTAATTATGAATTCTGGACGAAGAGGTTTGGAGTGAATCATAAAAAAATTCGATTGCGTTCAGATACGTCGATCGTTTTAGTCGTTGGGGTCTGAAAGGCGATCTCAATTATTAGCGCAAAGTGTTTTTTGTTTTTTTTTTCTCTGTTAAAAAGACAAAAAGAACTGTGATACAACTTTTCTGGTTTTTTCTTCGAAATAAGGTAATGATCAGTGTCAGGCCACGCATAAAACTTGACAAAGCTTTAGACTTTGGTGATTGATGAACGTGTGGTGATTGGCGACGAGTGTGGTGATCACTTTACCAGGAAGTGATCATGTAGATTAGTTGTACGAATTATGATATAATGGTCAAATGGATATGGATTCCCCTGACGGACATGATTTTTTCGCAAAAGGTTTTATCACTTCCAGAAAGAATTTGCAATAGTATGTAGCCTTTGATCGTTCGATCGAGAAAGATCGGTTAGTTATGATCTGCTCCTGCCTTTATTTGGTATAGAAAGAAACACAAAAATATAGGAGAAATATCGTCATTCTGAAGATCTTAGCCAAAGAAACAAGTTATAAGGCCTTCTAAGCAGAAAAAGACTAAGAAGTTCTGCAAATAAAATTCGATTTTTTCGGATTGACTAGGTGGGGTGCAAAGCAACCTCCTTGCCCGCCACAATGCGCTGCTACAACATAAAAGGTTATGGTGCCTTGAAGTCCGTTCATATTTAGGCAGACATGCCGAATTTCAGTGCGATACTGTCTTTAGTTTTGTTTTGACAGCTGATTGTTGTTGACGTGTTTGGCATCATGTTGAGTATGGACAAAAAAGATTTTCGTTCTCTCATAAAACATTATTTTTTGAGAGGCAAAACGGTGAAGGAAACAAAAGAAAAGTTGGATAAATGCTCCGTCAGATTACACCATCAAATATTGGTTTCGAGAGTCTCGTTGTGGCCGCAACTCCACTACCGATCAAGTCCGCAGCAGCAGGCCCTCCGATGCGGTTACAGAGGACAATGTCAAAAAAATACATGAAATGGTGTTGGCTGACCGGTAAGTGAAGGTGCGCGAGCTAGCAGATACCGCAAAGATTAGTACTGAGCGCACACGCCATATTTTGGGCAATATTCTGCATATGAAAAAGTTATCCTGCCGCTGGGTGCCGCGCATGCTCACTCCTGACCAAAAACACGAACTTGAGAGCACTTCGAAAGAGTGTTTGGACTTGCTGTTTTTTTTTTTTTTTTATTGGGGCGATTGAAGGCCGAAATCGCTGCAAAACAGCCTCACATGAAGCGAAAAAAAATTGTTGTTTTTGCAAGACAATGCGCCGGCGCATAAGTGCATAGCAATCGCGGCTAAAATCAATACGGCTCCAATTGTTGTCCCATCCACTGTCTTCGCCCGATTTGGCTCCGTCGGAAAATTACTTTTCGGACGGGATCAAGAAGTTGGAAAATCGCTGGAATAAGTGTATTAAGCTAAAAAGGGACTATATTGAATAAAATAAAAAAAAACATTTAAACAAATTTTTTTTTCATTCCCAAGGAGGTTACTTTTCACCCCACCTAGTAATTACCAAGTTTAGTTAATTGTCAGAACGGCCGCGAACCTCTGAGATGGCTATGGTACCGAAAAACCTGTTCAGGTCGATACCAGTTCTTAAACCAGTGAAACACATCATGCAATGGTAAAAAAATGCACCAAACCATGGGGATCATTCTTGGTCACCTTTTAGGCTTGTAGTTATGCCGACGTACAATCTACAATTGATTATCTCCTTAAATCAATGAAAAACCGATGATCAGTGGATCGCAGATAGGTGAAATGGTTCCCATGTTTAAAAGATACAATATGTCTGATCCAGTTGACGAAACTTGGTCGATTGGTGTCGAAGATTAGAGATACGACATCTCATGGTTATGAAACCAGGATTGAAAGAATAGATTGACAGTAACCATATAAGTTGACGAACGAGATTGGGTCTGCTGTAAACTGGCAGTCTTGCTTCTTAATATCACTGCCATTCGCTATCCTCGGAGTTTACACTATAATTTTAAATTTCAAGGTTAGACTAGAGGCCAAGCTATGCAACGATTTCAAAGATCAGTCGCTAATATTAATCATTCAACCCCCTTCTCAAAGGCAATAGCAAGCAGAATTTTTGGGTGCCACAGGGTTCGGCGTATGGACCTCTAAGCAGAAAGAAGTAAGTAATTTTTACCATGCAACACAAGTCAATCGCACATAAAATTACATCACGACTATTAAATTTCCATCCATCAAATAGTTCTTTATGAAAACATCCCACACAAGCACATCAAATCAATAGGATTCTCCAACGAAGAGTTAAAGCCTGAACTGCTACAAACTATATCCATTCAGAGCAAGTAGCACAAGGTATTATAGACTTTTAGTGGAAAATATAATTTGATTAAAGAACGTAGTTACATCAAGTTAAAAGCAGTGCCTAATTCCAGGTTGGATTACGGCTCTATCCGAAGTCTTCCATGTACTTTATGACGCTTTGAATTGACCTGATCCTTAAATTTATCTTCCTTAAGCAACCGAAGAGATCTCAAAGACAACCTAGACGAAAAAATAGTGTAAACATTCAGTTCATCCAAACCTAAGTGTGTTTTTTCTAGTGCCACAGGGTTCGCCGTATGGACCAAGTATAATAGTAGTGCGGTTCGACTATCTAACCGAGTCTTCTGAGTAAGTCAGTCAGGCCCACTGGCTTTGTAAATCCCTCTAAGAAAGTAAAGAACTAAAAGAGTTCGATTTATAACAGCCACTACACAACGAAGAAGAAGTAACCGGGTACAGCGGTCGGGCTGTTTTTACTATTACATTGGACGGTAACCTTCATATCGGATGAGGATCACTTCATCAAATGGGAAGGAGACTTCATTATAATCCTTTGAATTCCCGATATGACACCGGTTTTCCTTAAAAATAAATAAAAGCGGGAAAATCAGAATCATACTCGTATTAGAACGGATTAAGGAACATTTAGATTGAACGACGAGCAATCTTGCTTTCCCGCTGGTTCGTTCTGCAGTGACTACATAAATACCATACGTATCATAGTAGAGCAATTCCATCTAGTATAGGTCTCTGCTAATCTAAAGCAGATTAAATCGGGATGCTATCTCCGGTAAGTCCTGCGCTTGAGATACATACTGATACCGCTGTTGTTTTTGGTGGGCAGGGCATCAGCGATGTAATCCATGCATCATTTATTGAAGGTTACAAGAATTGTTTCACCCCAACGTAGAATCAGTGCGTGAAATACTTGGAATGAGAATACTTCTAAAACATACATGCTGTAGATTTTTAAGAGAATATTTTCTGGCTCAATCGAATCTCCATCGAACAACTTTATCAGAAAGCAGGTTAACAATCTACAGACACTATTATACGAAGATTGAAGTGGAATCCATATAGCTTAAGCATCTACCTGCGGAAATTTATACAAATGTGGCAAGTGTCAGTTGAGGAGAAACATAATTTTTTGGGAATAAGTTGGAGGTAACTCAGACGTGTTAAAGTACTCCAAAGGACCACAGGCCTCCCCTTCATTATTTGTCTAATCTGCATTCACTCATCCAATTGATAAGACCCTGGAATTCCCGGAAAACGAAAAACAACAGACATAACCATCCATTGCAGGTTATCACTTTCGAACGTGTTTCCCACTAACCTTTCGTCCTCAGAAAGTCATCAATTTCCAGCGATTTCTCCATTCTGTAAAAGTCACATCCATGTCACAGTTAAACTTATGTAATCGTTGTAAAATTTCACAACAAATTCCAACACATCAATGGGAAACACCAAATACTTTTCAAGAAATTAACTAAAAGCGAAAACTTAGCGAAAACCCAGCGAAAATTGCAAAAACTCATAGAAAAAATTAATGCATGTCAATGTTCGAGCAGTAAAAAGATTCAGTTACACATAACACATCTCAGAAACTATAAAAAAAAAAACAAATTTTCTCTTTCAACATAAATCGCCAACAGAGATGGAAATGAAGACGGTTGGGTTGGGACAGATGGGTCGGGACCCATAGAGACCAAGCACCAGTACTTTTTCGACAAGTCTACAACAAAAAAAAAAAAAAAAAACGAAAAAGAAACCTTTGTTTGTGTCCAACCATTAATCAGATACACACGAGGAGAAAACTGAATAATCTGTATCCCAAATTGTAAGAGTATCTCAGGGAAGGTACTCGTACCTACACGTACACAGAGATGGCTTAGAGAATTCTGCAACTTAAACTTAGGTGCGTTTGTTGAATTGTTTTTATACGAGTATATTTATTTTTCGCAACGCTTGACTGCATTCAGTAATGAGGAAATATTCGGTATTCATATTCAAAGGCGATAAGGTCTGTATCATATTACTTGCAAGTGCAACATACTCGAAATAAATAAAAAAAAACTCTCCTTAGTATGGTACTCGTACTTTACATATTGTCGAGTTATTAATTAATTTATTGAAAAATTCACAAACACCAAATGCGCGACAAGTGCGACTAAACACCTCAACAGTCACCATCCGTAGCAATCACGATTATTTTCCTACTAACTGGGTGCCATATGAGTTACGATTTAATGATTTCAAAAAGAAAATTGACTGACATGCCATGAAATAGGTGAGAATACATGTATAAGAGTACAAAAAACAAAAAATTAACAAAATTAAACGACAATAACAGATTTACGGGTATTTTTTACCACCCCCCCAGTCGCCAATCATCAGCAAAAGCCTCGACCTAATTTCGTAGATTCATCCCACAGGCTATGGCAGGCAAATTTACTAGATTATAACACGAAAAATATATGTAGATACGAAAAATGTCTGTGCAGAAGCACATAATGTATCTTTTGTTCGTTTCAGCTCGTTTTGCTGGTTTTAGCTGTATCTTCTTGACGGGGGGGAAAAAAAAAACTGCATTAGATGCAATAAACATTGGGTACTCATACTCGAGATACTTGTACTTAGTAAATAAGCCCAAAAGTAGGTGATGACGATGAATAGGGGCAGCATGGGCTTAGAGGCGAACATAAGGCAAGGAGGCAGCAAAGCAGCAAAGCAACCCAAGGCACTGTACAGATAGCAATCTATTGCAAACTTACATGCGAGCACTGTTGGAAATTCATTTGTTTTTCGTCTTCTGTACGTGATGGTATGACCGAAGTGGGTAAGGGGAGAAGATATATGTATTCTGTATTCCATCTTTGCTTTGGGTTGCATTTTTACACCCCTTTTGGAGAGGAAGCACACACAAAGTTAAGTTAAAGTTAGGTGGTGTGTGCATAGTGCCAGCCGCCATATTTCGAGGTCACGTCAACTCGTCGCTGTTGCTGTCGTCGTTGGGGAAGAGAAGCTTTTTTTTTGGTGTGTTCTACCCCCTTACAAACCCCCCAAAAATGACTCAAAGGAAAATTAAAAAAAAAAAAAAACTATTATACTTACAGATTCACAAGCAAAGAGAGAAAGAGAGAGATAGGGAAATAATGAGAATGAGAACGAGTGGATGAGAGAGGAAAACTCTAGAGATCACTTTGCCACTCGATCGTTCACTACGTGAAGAAGCTTTCGCGCGCGCGGAAAAACTCAACACGAGAAAAACAACGAAAATTACAAAAAACTACGAAATTTACGAAAATGACGAAAATGAAAAGAACGAACAGAACGAACAAAAAAAAAATCACAAACTCACGATCACGACGCGCACTTTGTAAGAAGCTCCTGCGATCGCTGCCGATCTTACTATGGCTATTAAGCTGGTGAGGCTGATTTTTCTGGTGCTGGTGCTTGGGGTCTGTTCTGCTGCTGAGAACCTATAGTTGTTGCACTTGTGAGTGTGGCAGCGATCCAACTAAAAAGGAAGTCTGCGCTGGCCCATCGATCGGACTGGTGCCCGAGAACTCTGTGTGTTGCTTGCTGATCGTCGCTCGTCGTGGTGATCGTGGTAGAAAAATCGAAAAGAAAACGTATCGTATAGATACATACGTGTACATTGTACAGCCATGCATATTTGTCGTACATGTATACATAGATACTCTCGGGTAAAGTACTTTGCATAGCAGAAGCAAACAAAGGAGGAGAAGCAGCAATGCACAAGTTTTCTTCGTATTTCTTCTTCTTCTTCTTCTTCTTCTTCTTCTTCTGGTGTGTCGATCGTTGGAGCTAAATAATATTTTTAATTTTTTCTTTTTCTTTTTTTTTTTTTTTGTATTCATTTCAACCCCTTTGACGAATTTCACTAGAGCAAATGTGGACTGACTGTCCGGTAGTTCGCTAGTTTTGCGGAAGGGTGGGAGGAGAAGCTTTGTAGCTAAAGCTATTGTCGTAAAAGAACGCGGGCTGTTAAAGATGGGGGGGGGGGTGTCTAGGGGTTGTCAGGGCGTGTGTTTGACAGGGAGAAAAGGAGATAGAGGGAGAGACTAGTGACCTTGGAACGATATCAGCAGCGTTCGTTACTGATGATGTTAGATGCAACGAATTTGTGCATTTGTGATTTTCAACTAGCACACATCTTTTTTTTTTTTTGTTTTTTTGTTTTTTCTTCTGGCAATTCTTTGGTTTTGTGTAATTTTAAAATTTTTTTTTATTTTCTTTGGAAAGAAAGAGAAGCTTCTGATGGTGATTTGGGTTGATGGTGGAATGTGTGTAATATAATGGAAGGCGTCAGGGCGTCGCCATTTAGGGGGTTGGTCGGTGGTCGGTAGTCCGTGTTTGGTGGGGTCCGTCGTTGAGTTTGGTTGACTGTTGCTACTGCTGCTATTTCTACTTTGGTCGTTAGATGAATTGTCGGACTCGTCTACGGGAAACAACAACAAGGTAACGAAAATATTATTTTCGTTAGTTTTAGCAAAAAAAAAATCAGAGGGATAGTGACGAGAACGAGGAATGAGACTTTACTTGGACCTGAAGTGCACACAGGGGAGATGTTTTACGATTTTTATTTTTTTTTTCCACTTTTTCAATTTTTTCCGCCCCGTTGTCATGGACAATAGAGGAGAGAGAACTTAAGCGATTGTTGTGAAAAACTTCTCGAAAAAAAGAAAATACTTAGAGATGTTTACTTCGATGTAGATTTTGTTAAGTAAATTACGTTATCGCTTTGTATAATAGATGTGGAGTAGACCTTGGCGTGGAAAAAATGACTTTGACACAGAGATGAGAAGTAGAATTCAGACTGATAAGGGGTTTTGTAAATTAGAAAACATAGAGGTTTCTAGGTTATATTGGATTGTCCTTGGAAAGCAAATATTTTATGTGTCTGAGAAGAGAGTGAACATTCTTGGAATTTTAAATTATTGCAGGAATTATGTAACCGTCGACAGATAAGCGAGATTTCTGAGAATTTCGAACATTAAGTTACATGTTCCTTTGAGAAGGCTTTCTGAGCTAGCATATGGAGTGCCGTAAGGATGTAATGATCATAGAGGAATGCGTGGTTTTGATTGGTGTCACACCACTGCATGAAGACGGATTTGAAAGACAGGAAGCCTGTGTTCTTCTGGCGAATACAGTCTGAGAACAGAAGCTTTGGTAATTTTCCAACAAAGATTTAGTTGCTGCATTCTTTATCTACGAAGGACACTAGTTCGTTATTGCTTTATAGCTTACTTTACCTATAATTCGACACTGCTGACACCACCCAAAACAGTAGAGACGAACTCTCATGGAATATTGGGATTCCAGAAATGTGGAACTTAGATAGCATATGTTGCGACATGGAGAGATTTTGAAGAAGTATCATATGCAGCATAGATGGCAGTCATCACCTGGAGTTCATGCTACCGTGTGATGTGCTTGTCAATAATGTTGGCCTTCGGACAGATACATATGAACAAGGTCCATATAAAGCTTGAAAAATCTCCTACAGATAGGCTATTGCATGGTTGTGGACTGGGCAAAGTCTCCAAAGAACCAGGGAGACCAGGGAGATATGGGTACCAAGAAAGCCCCTTCCCTTTGCCTCGTCCTTAAGACGCACTTCCCAGGTAAACAGATCAGAACTGTCTCGCAACCTGGCACTGGCATACATACTGAACCTCTGGTGAAAATTAGAGTCGCCTTTGTAACGAAAATCGGAAAAGAGATGAATCAGTCTGAACTGCTGTACAACATGTCCAGAATGGTCAAGGTTCTTGTGAGCAAAACTGCGCTGCGTACGCAATACTACGCACCAGAATTTGGCATTCACTTTGGAATTGAGGGTGCTTTCGACATGTACCACCTCAAAAGTTCTCGGAATTTATTCCGAAAATTAAATATACAAGTTTATTCATCTAAATCTATATTGTAAAGTAATCCCCATCGACTGCAACACACTTATGCCAGCGCTTGATCCAATCCTCGAAACATTTTTTATATTCGGTTTTCGGTATGTCCATCAGCGCTTCCTTTCTTACTTCCTCTCGGCTGCTGGAACGCGTTCCCCGTAATGGTTTTTTAACTCGATTGAACAGAAAGAAGTCACAGGGAGCCAAATCAGGTGAATTCGGTGGCTGTTGGATGGTATTTGTTGCATTTTTCGTCAAAAAATTACGAATAATGATGGCACTGTGCGACGGTGCGTTATCATGGTGCAAAATCCACGAGTTTTCTGGCCACAATTCCGGTCTCTTTCGGCGAATTGTTTCTCGCAGACGTCTCATAACGCCTAAATAATACTCTTTGTTTACTGTCTGGCCTTCTGACAAAAATTCATGATGCACCGTTGGAATCCATAAAAACCGTGGGCATTGCCTTCTTTTTTTGGTGAACGCCATTCACTTGCCTGATGTCTGGATTGCGTGTCGTACTCATAAACCCATGTCTCGTCTCCAGTAATGATCCTTTTGATGAATGTGGGATCGGATTCAGCGTCGCAAATCATCTCTCTTGCGTCAACACGGTCTCTTTTTTGCATGAAATTGAGGTCTTTTGGTACCAACTTTGCTGCTACACGACGGAAACCCATATCATTAACCAAAATGTCTTGGACAGATCCATAGGGAATGTTCAAGACCTCCGCTATCTCTCTGATGGTTAATTTGGGGCTATTGACCAACATTTCTTCTACTTCATCAATGTTTTCGTCGGTTTTCGATGTCGATGGTCTGCCACTGCGTTAATTATCTTCGATTGACTCACGACCACTTTTGAACCGCTCGTGTCACTGGTAAGCGACCGTTGCCGAAACACTTTTCCAACATTTCCAACGTTCGCGCCCCATTAAATCCGTTAAATTAAATTCGTTGTTGCAAATTTGAATTCATTACTAAAATTTTAAAAAATCGCCAACACACACAGAGATAGATGTAGACTTGGCTACGTTACTTTTGCAAATGTCAAGCTACGACGCTAAGATTAAGAGGGAATATCAACAACAGGTGTACCAAGTTAACAGATCAAATCGGAACAATGGGAGCGCCACACGGTGGTTAGTCCGGACTTTTTGATCAAGGTGGTATACCTCGACCTAACGAATTACTAGTTTTGTGGACAACAGTAATGCTGATGAAAGGGCAACGCGGGTAAAGACGTTTTTCCCGCAGAGTGACATCCTGTTTCCAATACATGGTATGCATGCTGGTCGACTCATTGCTAAGAATAAAAAACTTTTTGAATTAAACATGTCAAATCGAAGACCTCCAAGTCGCTGTCGCCTTTCTAGCCACTACCAATAGTAAGATCAATTCTATCTTATATGTTGGTTATTTAACGGATGAAGCTTTACAAAAATAAATCACAACTGCTTTCAGCAAACTTAAAAGAATAACTTGTCTCGGCTTGTGATTGCTAAGGATGCCTACGGACGGAATGACATCGGAACTCTTGTCTTTAAAGTAATTCAAAATCTAGAGCCCATGACTGGCTTAGAGTAGAATCTCAATCGGGAAAGGAATCTACTGAGATTTTTATCGGTGGCTCAATAATTCCACCAATGTGGGACCTAGTCTATGTGGCGGACGCCAAAGTCAAATTCACTTTTCGTTAGGCAAATTGTGTCCATCTTTGCAGTGGGGACATACTCAATGAACAGATGGCACCCGTAGCGACAGACAAGTTGCGCATGAAGCCTTCCTGACAATCTCTAAGCTGATAGGAGAATGTAAGTCTTGCTTAAAGGCAGTTATAAAGCTGAATTAACAGAATAAAGTCTAAGTCTAGGTAACAGTAAGATATCTAAATCGGAAATGTTCAGAGGAGGACATTTTAGAACCTAAACCCGCGATGGCGGTTTTGGCGATGGTTAGGTCTTGGACTATCACGCAGAGGGTCCGTGGTTCGATCCCTGGCATCACCAAAAATTTTTCGAATCTTTATCACACTTTCGGCGGGCAATGGCAAATTCCCGATGGTAAAATTGCCTATGAAATAGTTTCTAAGGAGTGCCGTTCGGATACGGCGATAAACCCCCCCGCTCAGATGTGACAAAAATGCCAACATGAGCAACACAAATGTGTCAAGAAGCCAGGCCATGGCCATGGCCATGTTAAACCCGCGTTGGGACCGTCTGTGTTTTTAGTTAAGTTTTTCAATGACAGTTCGGTCTCTTATGAGCACAACCGTAGATAGGAAAACTGTGTAGGTTGCATGCAGACCAAATGAGTGCTTCCAGATGTCGCAAAAAAATCACTGGCCTTTTGTTCGGAATGACTGTAGTCTTTTACTGGCCTTAGATTGCTGCACTTTGTTACTGCTAGACATTCGGTTGTGCTAGATCGAAGTGACAATTTTCGCCTGCGTTGCTTGATGTGAGAATGAGAGCAACACTGTTTGGCATTAGGTTCCTTTACACCCTACAGCCTGCCTAATAGACATCGCCTTATAAAAATAAACGGCATATTCAAATTTAACTACAAAACAAGCTGATATCAAGCCTCCGATAAGAACTGCTCGAAACTGACTAACGTCGAGTGGTTGGGCTTTTGTACTCAAGTAAATATTGGTTTCTTAAACAATCGTAGTAGAATGATATGGTGAAAATCGGCCTTCGGAAGTTTATTGCCTCTGCATTTTCTGAAGAGCCAGATTTGCCGAAAGCCAAGTCCATTACCGAAATACAGTTCTAACCCTAATGTTGGACTAAGAATGAAGAGTACAAATTTTATAACCAGATAAGTATGGCCAAATGGGGAAAATCGTCGTCGTCATAAGAGACCTGAATACTAACATAGACACTGACTATAAAAGGCTCACGTGCATATCTGAAACATTGCCTCAAACAACTGAGTACCAAAGGCGAACGATTCCTGCAATATCATGCATCTTGTCGTAGTAGGATAAGCATAACAAACAGACAGAAAGCAGGCAGATCATCTAATGGTAAGTCACCGTTTGAGAAGCTGTCTTGGACTACAGTGTATATATAGTATTGTATATTCTGACGTACTCCGGCTATCATAAACGATTAGAGAACTGACAGATGGTCAGAGGTGCAATGATCATTTGGGGTGAGTTTCAGCCTCAGAGATACGAGAAGCATGCCATTTTAGTTCTTAAAAAAAAAAAAAACAATTTTATCACTGGCATTTTTATCAAGTTTCTCAACGCAAATCAAAGGAGCACTAGCCCTGCTGTGTATTCAGAAATAGGTACTTGCACAAAACAATGAAATAATTCGCGACTAAGTACGTCTTTAACTTTAGGTTAATAGCTAGTCAAACGCTGGTGCAATCTCCTAGGAATTCAACACGAAAGCGATGCTCGTACAACACAGTAGAACAAATTTAGTAGGTAGACCAGCATTTCAGAATGGAACAATAAAAACGCATAAATCCCGCTCGGGGCCTTTAGAAAAACCCGGCGGAACACCCTTCCGACAATGTTGGGAATACAAACTCGCTCCTAAGTTTTGATAGAAGCAACCAGCTTCAGCTGACAATCAAGGAAAGATAGCTGCACAGACCTTCGTATCTAGTTATTAAAGAAAAGTGCTTATATGAACCGGTCCTATTTGCGAGGAAAAAGTAACAACATTTTGTGAACTTACTGCCGAAGAAAATGTCTTCTTTTTTTCAACCAAATCAATCCTATTACTCGCCTTTTGTTTAATAACGCACGCACTTCTATGAATTGATAATTTTCATCATGGACGTTTTGACTCACGCGCCAAGAAGAGTAACCAGCTAAAAAGGGTAGTCCCCGCAATTAAACTTCCACGGAAAGTGAAACTGATTCTGGCTATCAACACTTAAAGAGACCTCTGACGTTCCAAATGTTGATAGTCACATTTGAATGCAGAAAACCAGCCACTATATGCATGCTCTTTAGATAGATAGATAAGCAGCCAAATGACACATTTATTTATAAAATGGAATTCTACACCACAGTACAGCCCATAAAGTCAAAAGATTGTATGTTTCTGATCACCGTTTAACCAATTCAATACATCAGTGAACCCCTTGTCGATGACTCGCTCGCTCTTATTTCTTAATGCTTTGTTGAATGCCCTGATCCAAGGAAAAGAAAAGAATAAGGATAAATTCTTTACATCGATTTTACAAAGTGGCAACGGAAAAAGAGTTATTTTTTGGAAACGTTTTTAATTCAGGTATACCTTCAAGGCCTGCAGTTCTTGTTGTGAGAGCATTGAACAGTACGAACCCATGACAACCCATGGCATTTACAATCGATCGACTTAAAGACGGCTGAAAAAAGTAAGACGGAGCTCTCAATGAAGATGTCTAGCATAATCACTTGTAAGGAGAATGCATAAGCAATCCTAATTTCAAGGTTGCTGTGACATCCCAAGCAAATGAAAAAATCCTGAATCGATGCAAATTGACAGTCAGGAGTCCTTGATTGTACTCTTGAGGCATGGGTATGTGAACAAAGTCCTGATGATATTTGATCTCCATGAAAGCCCGCCAATATAAGCCTAATATGCGCTCATTCCTCTATGAGGTTTTCTATGGGCTTCACAATAGCAACAACTCGGCACGCTCATTACAACGTGTCCAAAGGCACTAGTAGATCACTGAACCGTTCCATTGTCAACAATTGATCAGGAAGCGATCGACACAAGGCTTTATATCAGAATACCGGGTCTGAAATTTTCGTGCAAACATCAATGCACTGAAACTACTCTGATGTAAACAAATTACAGATGCGGATATCACAAATATTGCTTACATGGGTGACGCTACAATTCGGGGTTAACCTGGGCCTCAACTAACAAATCTTTCCAGTTAGCCTGGTCTTTAGAAAACTGAATCGAGTTGCGCGCTCCTAGTCAATTAGGGTTCCTTAGTGTAACATTCGAAGACTCTGTAGACCGGAGCATTGGTGTCAATTCATTCTACATGTCCTAGCCATCTTAGGCGATTGATGCGCAGTTTTTTGATAAGGTCATTTCGCTGTAAAACTCGTATAGTTCGTCTTTGCATCTTTTCCTTCAATGTCTGTCAACGAAAGCGGGACCGAATATCTTTTCGAAGAATTCTTCTCCCGAAACGACGGAATCCACTTTCGATAGACTCCATCCTTCAGCGGCGCCATATAATATATCGATATCATCATAGTACGCTAGGACATAGTTGAGCAGACTTTTGAAAGATCGTGCCTCTACTGCTAAGCCAACAAAGTACTACAAGAAAGTTTATAGCCAAACGTCAAGAGCTTTGAAAGATTGCGATGATTCTTGGCAACCTGTTATCCCTTGGGATATGAAAAAGGCTCACACAATTTGCCCCTAATAAAGTGGAAAGGGGATAGAAGGCAGTCAAACTAAGAACATAATACAAGGATACCAAAATGCATATATGGGTCGGGTTGCACCAAAATTGAAAACACGAAACACACTAGAGGGAAAAGAGAGGTTCGACTATAGGCATGCAACTCGAGAATCGTACCCACATTTAAGGAAAACATGTCAAAGTAAGAATATGTTGAAGAAGAATTAGACTTCCAGCCCTAGGATTGTTTAAAGCAACCACTTCATAGTAGATTTTGGAAAAGATACTCCTCACAGATATATTCAAAGTCGGTTGCCTCTAAAAATGGGAGGCTATCTTGAGTTTCGAATGTGTGGTTAGTTCTTCCGTAAATTCAGTTAGACGATGTCAAAAATTTAGCGATCGACATATTCAATATACACCGATCCTTCATACGTTAGCCATTGGCTTCAAATGGAAAAAGAGCGATCGTACAGTGACGAGCAATATAATATGCTTTACAGTGCTGTGTGGACTGACATGGATGAATTCAACAATCAGCCCATCAACTGTAAACCACTTTTTTGTCAACTCATGCTGCGCTTTCCTTGGAACCTTGTATTCACGTTCTAAGTAATAAAATTCCAATCAGCTTAATCCTCAGGGGGTTGTTTGTGACCACAAATATGTGCGGCGTATCAATTAAAGATTTCCACTTAACAAAGCCATCACATCGGAGGAGAATCGTTAATTGAGTATGCACGAGCTCCACCCAAATAGACGCGCAATAGTACCACCACCATCGTTTCCAACCCAACTACCCAGTTACCAGCGCCACCAGCCACCAGCCACCAGACCACCACGCTCCGTCCATCCCTCTCACATCGATTTAATTGCAATAATTTACCTCTCAATTAAAAAAGAAGAAAAAAAAAAAAAAAAAAAAAACTCAAACTACACCAGGAGCGGATCGAGAAGTTGGAGGTTGAAAATGAGAAATGCTTTATTGTTGTACCCCTCGGATGTTATAGTCGTCGTCTACGACTTTGTTTCGTCGTCAAACGTAGTCGTCGTCCATCAAAAACTCCGTCTCGGCAGACAGTTGGTTCCGTGTCCGTCAAGGAGAGAACAATCAGCCATCAATGTCGAAGATGACAAATCGAGACCTGGAATCCTAATTAGTCCCGATTCAAGTTTTTTTTATTGTTATTGGTGGTGAGCTCTTTGATGGTGGCTGGTAGAGTGGTATATAAGGTGTTCACCAGCTTAACAGGCAGTTACGTTGGCAGCGGGGGCACCAGCGATGATGTAGTAGGTGATTGTGGGCGCGTGCTCATAAGAACCCAAGCAGGCACTTTCGCGCAGCAATGCATTTGGAATTCTTGATGCGCATTCTCTGCGGCTGGAGGTGATTTAAGAATCAGCACTCTGATATACCATTTTGGATGAGAAGGAATGCGTCGCCGTCGTTGTCGTTGTCAATATTCAAATATGCATAAAGTGTAAAGCGCGCGCTGCCAAAGAACGCGATACCAGATACGAATAGCAGATGCCAGAACCCAGATGCCCTCCTCTCGTTGTCTTGTCACCATCAAGTGCGGCCATCTAAGTTGGTGCAAAAGTGCAAATTGAGACGAGACTTGGACTAGAATATTAATGGCCTGGACTGGCCGTCAAGCCAAGACCAGGTACTCTTCATACCAAATCACCTTCGGCTGATACGACGAGTATCTGTGTAGTCATAGTTGAAGTTTTTGTTGTAATTGTAGTCTACATGTCGATGCATTTGGAGATGGTGGCGAATCAATTAAAAATAAAATAAAAATCTATCTATCTATCGTTGTTGTTTTGTATCTGAAACTGTTCGACTGTTTGACTGTTCGAGTATGCGTTGGCTAACTAATCGCGTTCTTTGTTGTGATAGGAGCAATCGGAACTTCAATTCAATTCGGTCCGAGTTTGGATGTCTACTTTAGGTGCTGCACAGGTGATCTTGGTTTTGGTGCTACTTTTGGACATGTGTCAAAAATGGCATTGTGCAGTGATCGGGTGCATCTATGGGTACATACTCGTACAAGTTAAGTCGCGCCAATTGGATGCACAAATAGTTTGTCCTCGCAATTAATCACTCTATTGGATCGTGCGCAAAACTCTGAGTCCGGGGTTTGACTAATTTATGCAGACGCTAGCTGGCTTTGTCGCGCAGTGTTTTGTGTGCAATTTTATTTTTTTTTTATTGCCAAATGATGTATGCAGGCTCGCGCGCTAACTCTCGGAGGCTGATGACTGACTGCATAAGCACGTGACATTAAAGCGAAAAGATCATAATTGCGACGACACGGGCTTGCGTCTTTGTTCATTTGGTTATAGTGGACGGTTGCAGGCGCTGATTTGGTGGGCATTAAAAATGGAAAGTGGCTACATAAACAATTTGGTCAGCGATCAATGGTCGGCGGTTGGCGCACCATGCCACACAGTCACGGTCTTGTTAGACATGGTGTTTTTTGTGTTGCTGGATACTTTGTTTTTTTGGTGCAGGTGCCGTATCCGTCTGTCTACCAAAAGGTTGCCAAAGGAAATTGTTTAGGGCAATGGAGAGCATTGACACAGATCTTGATTGTGGAGCAGCGTATTGGCTGGAAATACTTAAACCTAAGTTAGTAAGGCCGTTGATGTGATCTATTGGAAACTGGCAGATATATAATTTATCGCCAAAAAAGGTGTCAATGTCCTTGTTGAGTATCAGTCTTCAATCAAATATGGCTTGAAACGTAAACCAAAGTCTAAACACTACCTCGCCTGTGTGAGAAAAGATCGTTCAATTGCTCCTGTAAGAGAAGTGTTAGCACTGTGCCTCCGTCCCTTGAGTACCCTCAGTAGAAGCCAGATCAACTTCAAATGCTCGTTGGAGAAAAGGCATTTAAAATTGCAATTTTATATCAAGATCTACACAGTGGATAATGCAAACGATTGTAAGAAACTTTTCCACCTTGTCACTGGAACACAACCATCACAGCGTTCATAAACAAAATCATTTCTTTCCTATGGCCGATATGGTTGTTTCTAAGAATACTCATCTGAAAGTACGGCAACAACTGATGCAATAAAGTGTAAAGCCGTTTGATTATGCAACTAACTTCTGATGAAGTGCCTCTCAGAATTGACACATAGACGGGGAGCAGAACAGCCTACAATTATGAAGTCACGTCTAGAGATACGTTCTGGCAGATCGACTTTGAGATGAAGTCTTATCTAAGCAAGCAAATGACTTTATCATCCCAATATTACAAGAATGAAAGAGATGGTGTCCGGATCAACAAACAATCCAGAAAATTGATGACATTGCAATCGATACAAAGAACGCCTCCAGTATTCTAGATTCATCATCCAGTTACAGCCAAGGTACGAACCCAAAACGACACTACATCAAAAAGTAAAAGACTGTAATCGCATGAGACTCTCGGAAACCTCAGCGGTTCGGTATCTTGAAATCTCTCAGCGAGTTTTACTCGAACTAAACACCAGTGAAAACCATGGCAAGGGACCCTGAAAAGCATTGTCACTTAGCTGATCACCACCAACGAAGATCTGATTCGGTAAAGACAGCAAACTAGCAAACATGCCGTGGCAAAAACACCAATATCTTTTTGGGAACTCTACAAGCCAAAACCCGGCCAAGGACATAGATTTTTCCAAAGGATGAGAAGATTGAGAAATGTTATATACGAGGAAACACAGTGAGAAGAAAACGTATCCGAAACCTTTAGAAAACCTTTAGAGAGAAAATCTTAAAATTTTGATCGGTCACGATCTGTGATATCAAAAATGATTTACAGATTTGACACGTTGTTATCTGAGTTTTTTAACTAAGAGCTTGAAACCCAAAACTGCTGATCAAAATGTCTAGAATAGCATACGTTGCCAAGGACAAAAAGGACTCCATTGATAGGTATAAGACGAACACCCCTGTCCGTTAGTCTCACAAACGATTTAAATAATTATTGAATGAGCTTATGGCACTCATCAGTTTAGATGACTCTTTACATGCTCTGGTCTTGAAAGTTGTACATGAGTGGAAGCAACGCTTGTGCACGTCTCAGTCAGATAGAATTGTTTTCTTTTCAAAATGCCAAAGAATTTAAATTGTCAATATAAGGAAACGTGGAAGTTTAGACAGGGTGTATGGGTGGACGACGAATAAATGGAGTGAAGGGCTCATGATTGACCTGAAAAGAAACTCATCAATCTAAGTGATAGCACAGTATAAGTGTGATTTGACGCCCACAGATTTTGCGAATAAAGACAGAAGGATTATCTCTTCAATAAATGGTGTAGCAACACTAAGGAAAGGTCTAAACTGAGGTAGGTCATGACAGCATATACTCATATAACATTCACATGTGTTATGGAATTTTAGTGCAAACTGTGTTATATCAGTCGTTTTGTGATTTCTGCCACACTGTTGGATCTCAATGGATCTCTATGGATTTCAACCATTGGCCATAAGTAGCTACCTAGCAGAGGTTGGACTTTTCAGTATTCTAGACTTAGTTGCTGCAACAAAAAATTGTAAACGACAAACGAGTGGCACTTCCCTTTGCATCATTCTACTTCTCTGACAATGTAAGATTAGCTTCTCTACCAAGGGAAGTAACAGAGATCGTTGAATTTATGAAACCGAAATTGGTCTCGTTCTCGTCATACGTTGCGATGGCAGGGTACTCAAAATCTAAGCACTGCTCTCACGGTCAAATTTGCGAAGGCATGACTTAACCCTAAGACCCACTTAAAAAAGACCGACAACTCCAGATCTGGAAATTTTGGCAAAGGGATCTCTGATGAACTCGATATGCAGATTGGAGGGGAACAATTAAGTGGAGCCATATTTGTTATGGTATTTCTCTGTCGGATAAAAGGTTATCGATTTGGTACCAATCGATATGCCTGATGGCTCTGTATCTATTCAATTGGGAAAGAAATTATTTTGCTGGGATCCGAGTACGACCGACAAGTATCGACTCAGAACACCACCTTAGTTGCAGTCAGGTTGTATCTACAGATACGCCTAATCTTACAACGACATAAGTCCTACGCAACCAACGTGAAATTAAAGAGTCCGTGGCATCGAGGGTAGTGAGTCTTCATTATTGCAGCAACTATTGTACAAGGTGGCGCAAAATTAATCATCCTATCGGAAGATGTGACAATTTTTGCAAATGGCGTCATACGTCAATCATATTTGACATTTGTGAATTAGACAGCCGCAGTAGACAAACAAACAAGCAATGGAGCGCTATACTCCGCTGTCAAGCCATCCTCAATCTCAACAACAAAGAAGACAATTTTGTGTCGAAAATCATCATGAGTGACGAGGTGCATTTCCACTTAGGCGATTACGTCCATAAGCAAAATCTTCGTTTCTTGGACACTAAAAATCCGCATGTGGTGCACGAAGAGCCTTAACGTCAACTCAAAGCCAATGTGTGGTGCGGCGTTCACCCGGGAGGAGTGATTGGGTCGTATTTTTTTAAGACGCCTTTGGTAATACGGTCACTGTTACTGGCGAGGCCTACAAGGCCATGATAAACGACTTCTTACTGCCGGAATTGGATGAGCGGGGCTTGGTGAACATGTGGTTTCAACAAGACGGTGCAACCGCACACACAGCACGAGTCACAATGGATATTGTGAAGGAAGCGTTTCCTGGTCGGGTTTTGGCGATTTGGCATGGCCAGCAAGATCGCCGATTTAACCATCCCAGATTTCTTTCTTTGGGGCTACTTGAAGTCGTGGGTTAATGCCAACAAACCTCAAACAATCGCAGCCCTTAAGGAGAATATTCGACAGGAATAAGAACAGTTATCACTGGAAACCTTGCGAAAAGTCATGGAAAATGCGATAAAACGGGCACAAATGTGTATCAACACTGGCGGCAGTCACTTGGCGGATATCATCTTTTCATCACTCCAAATCTTTTTTTTTTATTTAGTAAAAAAGTAATTCAGAAACAAAATTGGATGATTAATTTTGCGTCACTTTGTATTATACAACCTCAATGAAAATTTTAGTTTGATGAAGAGTGTGTGGCTTCGCATAAGGTAACGAGACCGACTCATGCATTCAACGAGCAAAAAAGGCTTTATAATTTCGGCTTTTCCAGGGGAAATAGAAAGAAAAGAGATGTCACTCGAAGAACCCGGTTTCGGAGAAACACTGCACCAACTCATTTAAAAGATTAGGATGGATGAATGAAACTTGTTCCCCCGATTCACAAGGAGAAAAACTCTCTAAATTGTGCCCATTACAGAGGCATCGGTCCCTTAATATCTTGTGCAAGAACTAGTTAGCCAAGTTTGTGAAACCATTTGTCATCGACTTCATTAGCCCATATGATGTTAGGCTTGGTTAGAGATCAGATTCGCCACTATTTGTATCGATTCCAGGTATGAAGGCATTTATAGAGAGGAGCTTTACAGGACCATGTCTACAAAAATTCGCAAGTTGTGTAGAATAGAACAGATTGAGAATTTCTGTTGCTCTCTACGGGTCGCTGAGACTTTGAATATAAACTTTCAACACCAGAAGCGCACCACTCCAAAATTCTGCCCCATTTTCGAATATGCTTTGAAGACTAACATCATTGACAGGAGGAAGAAAGGTGTCACTGGTGCGTTTGAAAGGATTGCCACTGGGAAAATGGGTTTGGATGTGAATAAGGCCAAACCGTATATACGCTCTAAGCAAGAAGGGACCCACAACATTGACGAATAGGGCAAAGAATCGATTCGACAGCTATAAATTTTTGGTGCTAACAAGGAATTTGCCAAATGAGGAGTCAAATTTGGTAATCGCTCCTTCTTTACCCTAAGAAGCACCAAGGAGGCTCTATAAAAGACTCTCATCGTCCTAGTGCTTCTCTATGTCACTTAAGGCAGCGACATTAGCAAAGGCGAAACGGAGATGTGTGTCATCATTTCAACAGAAGATTTTTCGAATTTCCTTTAGTCACGTTTGCGTTTAGAGGATTTAGAGGAAGAAAAGCCAACTTTACTAAGACAATTGTTACGTAGACTTGATCAAAAATGTTCGGATCTGCTGCCTGAGGTGGCTAGGACATAGTCATCGAAAAGATGTCGTATAGTCGAAGGAGACCTTAATCATGTTAGAGACAGTAAAGAGAGACCTAAAAGTTAAGGCCCAGGCCCTGTCTCTGCTTGAAACAAGGAAACAGTTGTTATGGTATGTTAGCTATGGTAATCGTGATGCAGCTGAGTTATGTAGATACATACTTCAGTAGCTAATCGTGACATTCTGTATGTTTATCTAATGAACGGAAAATCTTGCGCTGATAAATATTTTTCCAAAACAACACACGATCATATCGAACTCTTTGATTTAGCTGGTGGCCCCAAAATGTGTGTCACACTTTGTGCAACTTGCCAACACTCCCTAGTAAACAAACAGACTACGACGACGACGACTACGACAACGTTTTCAATTCCAAAAATAATTTCCTCCCCTCTACGTCCCACAAAACTTATCAATGACAAACAGAAATTCCCTCCATCAACCTAGCAAAAAAAAAAATACTGAAATAAAGAATTTGTTTAAATTTTCAATTAAAATCCCCAAAAGTGAACAACCGATTAAGTCAATCCAAACAAAAAAAAAACAAAAAAAATAAAAAATCTGCCGACGACGTCGAAAATATTGAAAAATAAACGTAAGATACACATACGAGCATTCGTAGTCGTAATCGTAGTCGTAGTCGTAGTCGAATTCGCTTCAATCCACTTAATCGCTTCGTTCGCTAACTCTGCCAATTATCACACAAATGTACGAGTATCTACAATATACATATATAGATACAGTTCGCATTCGCGTACTGGTATAATTAATTTTTCAAATTCACTAGCACCAGTATCTAACGAGTACCTACCAACAGAACTGGACTCAGAGTCTATCATCTGCTCCAAATTGTGTGTCAGTTTCTGACAAAGCATTCGAAAACAAACGTTCTTCCTCTTCCCTTTGGTCCAATTTCCGTTGCTGGTTGAGCAAAAACGAGGGAAAACTCAACAAAAACGAACAAAAACGATTGAAATTACGTTAATTTATCTAAATTTGTTAATTTTCCAATTCAGCGAACCAGTCTAAAAGCTGGAAAGATTTTTCGATGTTTTTTCGATGTTTTTTTTTTTCTTTCTTTCATTTTTCTGTTTGCCCTCCTCTACTACCAGGTTTGTCAGTTTTGTTTTTTTTAAATTTTTTTTTTTTGTGAACTCTATTCGTCTTTTGTTTGTGTTTCCATTTTGAATTTTGTTTTATTGTATTTGGCGAGTATTTTTGGATACGGGCCGAGACAAAATAGTGCGTAATGTCTGTCCGACACGTTGATATACGATGAATATAGGGCAGCTAGAAGCCTTTGCGACGCCAATTAACACCGCGCCCGCACTTTCGATTTCGATGGTGTAGTTTTTTCCACAGGCTTGACCAGTACTTTACACTATTCTTTGGTTTCATTCATTTTGACATCGATGTTCGTGGTGGTTATCACTTTTTGATTTTTTTTTCTCTTCTCTTTTCTTTTTCTTCTTTGTGGTGCGTTCGCATTGTGCTGTTTGTTTTACTAATCAGAGCCTCTGCTCTGGGCTCATTATGTATGGATGATGGACAGGCATGGTTGGTTGTAGGTGAAGGTTAAATGCTGACTAGAATTTTATGTTTTGTCATTTTTTCTGAGTTCTCCCTTTTTGATGTTTGACAGTATCCAGAACTGTCACTGTCACTGAAAACATAGAATACTATTATGGTATACGAGTATGTGGTCATGAATTACTTGTTGTTATGAAGGTTTGGGCAAAAACTATGCCCTTTTGTCGGGGTGTCATTGTGGATAGAGTTAATTGTGCAATTAATATTGCTAATAGTGTTGACAACATAGCACAACAACAATAACAATATAAATATGTTTTGTTTTTTGGGTGCCAAATTTGTAGTTATGACTCGAATTGTTATGACACTACCTGATGATAGTTTTTTCTTTTTTTTTCTGTTTTTTTCCTTCATGAATTTTTGTGGTCTTTCGTTAAACTTTATGGCACGAGTGCTGGTATGAAATATTTTTTTTTGTAGTTGGTGACAGTTGTTGGTGATGATAATTGTAATAATTTCGAGGTTACTGGGGTTTTTGTTTAGTTTTTTCGCCTTTTTTTTCTCTGTCGGAGAGTACTTGTACGCGTTATTGGCCAAAAGGGCACGTGCTAAGTGGAGAAAGTGACAGATGGGTTAACGAGGCTGTAGAATTTGTAATTTCGTTTATATTTTGATGTTTTATTTCTGTATACTTATGAAGAGAATTACGACGAGTATCTACAATGCACACGATTGTTTAGTCATCACCGTCATCGGTGAGGAATTTCTGGGCGCAGGGTTAATAGTTATGGTTGTGTCGTAAAGTGCGTAAATGTTGGTAGGAAGGTAGGTCAGGTAGTTACAGTACGTGGTAGTTCTATAATATTGTCCGTGATGAATGGCTTATTTTCTTTATATCTGTTGGTGTACTGTGCAATAAAAAATTCTCGGAAAAGTATTGGTTTTCACTACAAACGTTATGTGGAATATTGAGCATTAGGAAGTTTACGGCAGATACTTAATAGCAGTCTCATCACTAGTATTGCACCCGTTCAGATGATAACTATGTTAACAATACTCGCTTATCCTCTGATTAAATTGTGCATGCTAAACCCTCTTCTATGCCAGGAAAAAGTGTCATTCTCCCCGCATCTGATGGTCAGATTCTCGGTCCCGACCAGATACCACGATTTATGGCGTAAATAGGACAAAAAACGCTAAGACTAAGAGAAAAATAGATCAAAATCACCATCAAATAGCGTGCAAAATTAGAGGCAGCTAGCAAAAGATCGAGCTGGCTAGAGACGCTTGTTGACTGAGGCCCAGGTTCATCCCGGTCCGCCACCTTAATTAAGTAAGTCAGTAAGGTATTATCCAGCGATCGAGCTGGCTGGAGACGCTTGTTGACTGAGGCCCAGGTCCACCCGGGACTGTAGCGCCACTTAAAGAAGAAAAAGAAGAAGTAAGGTATTCAACAAAATATGATTTGTTAAAACAATCAGAGTTCCGCAGTATTGACTGCTTAGTCCAATTCTTTCAAACACTACGACGAAGTGCTTTGACTTATAATTCCGAAAGAAGCAGCAACAGTTGGTCTTGTAATTAGCCAAACGGCGAGTTTAGGAAGCTTAATATCTGTGGTGACAGATAAGGCCATGTTGTTGTTATGTTGATGTTGCTACCCAGTATGGCTGACAGACGACTTGTCAAAGATTACATCTTCAGTTATGACAAAAACAATATAACGTAACTGCTGGTAACCCTAAAGAAAACCTGAACCGCTTTCGTGGTAGTAGAATACGAGTGCATATATATATCGAATCCCTGGCGAGTACTAAGAGTAGCCATTATGTCAAAAACCGCCACATTTGAGACAATGCGGAATTTTGGTGGTTTTAAAACCGATCTAGCATCTGGAAATTATGTCTTTTGAGCAAGACAACGATAGATATCAATGTTCGTAAGGACAACTTGCGTTTGTCTTCCATGCTAAGATGTGCGCTATCCTGATGGATATGATCAATTTTGTGAAGAATCGAAGTAAGTATATATTTACATCTGTAGCGATAGTTAATCTGGGCGTCCAAGTTACATAGTTCGAAAAAATAAGTCTGCACACAATCGGATGGTCGAATTGTTTGGGTTCCATATTACAATGCGACTACAAGAAATGAAATTTTTGAAGAACTTCCTAAACATGGCTCAGATAAGAGCATTTTATAGAGCCAAACGGGGCCAAAAATGAGGGCTGTCTACGTTTCCGATTTCCCGAGCATAACTGAAAATTTCATCACTCTTCAAGATGCCAGAAGATCAAAATGATGCATTTCTCTGTTAAAATGGCTGTAACCTGGCAACTGTGGAGCAATATCACCTAAAAATGTTTGACATAAGTGGCACCATACGCTGCGTAGCTTGTTTTGAGTTTGATCGCTTCTGTTCTAAGTTTAGACAGAATAAAATCAATCTCAACTTCTCCCATAAAACCATAACACAAATTCCCATCTCACATCTCCAACTTCCGCATTTTTCAATCACGACAAAAAGTTGCGAAAAATTCTAAGTTATGTTAAATATTTCAAAAATCTATATATCACCTCCATCAACTGTATCTTCACCAATTAGATAGGCTATCATCACGTCTTGAATATGCTAACTAGACCTCCAAAACCCTACAACAAACATTAAGGCCTACACGGTCTATAGTATTGACAAACGTCTCTCATGATTGAATCGTAATTAACTTAATCGCCAAAACTGGATGAACCAATTAAGCACATAAAATGCTCCGTTAAATTTAAGCGCTTCTCTCTTTTGTTATCTTCTTCATCGTCTACCTCTTCGTTTTTGTTTAAACAAAAAAAAAAATTAGCATTTTGAAAGTTCACACTCTTGACTTCCTAGTCTTTGGTTGTTTCCCAAGGTAAGGAAGATCATTTCAGACCATGAACGTGAAACCAGATCTTGTGGATTTATTTATTTATTTATTTTTTTTTGTTTCATTTAATTGTTTCAAAATCAACTCACCGATTTAAACAGAAGAATGGAACGGAACGTACCTGAAAATATGGAAAAAATAAAAATAAATTAAACAGCTTCCTACATGCCAATTGGATAAAATGAAATTCATTTCCAAAAAAAAGTAAATAAGATAGCAATTCTTTGCAACAGATGACACTCTCAGCATGATTCCACACCCACCCTTCAAATTGAAACGAAATCCACTTAAAGAGAATGAAAAATATCAAAACGCCAACCTCAGTCAAGTGTCAACGTTTCCCAATCATCAGCTCTTGTAGTGATCCAACTAATTTACGCACTCTAATGATCTTTATCGTCACCAAGGAGCCTCTTCATTCTCCCTCACAGATACTCGAAGTTATATATCTCATGGTAAACTCTGACACACACCCAGGCATCACATCAAAGCCCCAACGTTCGCCTCCTTCTTCAATACCAAAAATAGATACGACTACCAGTATCTAGGTCGTCCAAAAGTGTTTCATCGGAACGATCTCCAAACGAGTGATCATAGAGGATTGCCGTGAGTGACAGTGCCATAATTCTTTTTTAGAGATCATCCCGCCTGTGCAATGCATTCCTCCTGCGATCAGTTGATCAGTTACCTCTACCACTTAGACTTTTGAAAGATTTATGACCCGAAACCGAACCGAACAAATAGTTGAATCCAAGAGAGAGAGTCACCCGTTTGGCCAATGATCTGTCAGATACTCGTACTCATTTAGAGGTCAACTGGCTTTGGCTACCAAATCAAATAGGAAAAAGCAGACAAAGTAATGCAAAAAACCGAGGGGAAAACAAATTGAAAAAATAATTTAAAAAAAAAAAAAAAAAAAAAAAAAAAATCTAAAAGCAAAACAAGAATCCACACTGACAAATATCTCAGTCCAAAATGTCAGCAGACACCAGAGACCAGAGACCAGACCAATTAAAGAGCCTCGACTACCAGAGTTGAAGCCATAATCGGTCGCATTACCATCGCTGGTTGGCGTGGTGGTTGACCAGCATCAAAGTCGTATTTCTGGAATTGGTTTGAAGGTCAAACCACCAACTCTCGTTTGTTGATGGCTCTGGCTGGTTTGTTTTGTTTTTTTTTTTTTTTAAATTTGATCAAGCCAATGAAGATGAAGACGACGAAGACGATAAATACGCAAAACGAACAGCAACGACTTCAACGAAGATGGTAATGTCTCTTGATGATCAAGATACAAGTAGTCAGCAAGGTGAATTCCCTAAAAACAATCAAAAAAAAAAAGGCTTTTTGAGTTAAGTTTTGACACCAACATCAGAACAAGTTTACAGAGCAGGTTTCTCACTTTCACTTAGAACTTTCGATTTCATGGTAATGGTCGCCCAATAGGTTCAAGTGTCAAGTTCAGATACAGGCATTTTGGATTGTTGTAAAGTGGAGAGGGACAAAGAGGATTGATAATTCTTGTCCTTGAAAGAATGGATTTTCAATGAAACACACTTCCGTTTTTCTGACAAAATTCATCCCATTTCCTCAAGACATCATAAATGGCCTACTTGCAGTAGTTTCCCCTACAAAGTAAGTTCAAAATAAAATCCAAGAAACGCTCGTTGAATCTTAAATGAAAAAAACAAATCCAGACCCACACGTCGTCGGTTAGATAAATCTACTCGATCTGATCTATCACAGAATTTGTCACGCAACGAAACGCACTAAACATTCAAATCCATATCTTCAGAGGTGATCAGCTGCGTATCTAGTCGCAGTAAAATTCATATCTCACATCTCAAGCTAACAGTATTCAGTGTAAGTCAACCATCACAAGGCATAGATACGAGTACGAGTACGAGTACTAAAACTGAAACAACAACACGCACTACTCAAAAAGCAAAAGAAGGTCGTCGATAAGTATCTATGTACAGATGACGCGCGGTTTTACTATTCCAACGTATCCGTACTGTTCCGCGCATACAAATTAAAAGATTTCAACTTGATTGAGGAAGTAATTGTGGGCTAGAAATCTCCACACAAATTGAAGACAAACACAGACATCTTGGGAAGCCCATAGCAGAAGAAGATACGAGAATCCAAAGGTAAGACTTCTCCAATCCGACGAAATTCAATCCCAGAGGTGGCAATCTCAACTGTACGAGTATTAATATCTCTTTCGACATTCGAACGAAAATATTTTTAAAGAAGGTGGGTGTGGATACGTACGAGTATATAGTATAAGACAAATGTACTCGTATCTCTGGCCTGGCCGACCGACCGACGTGATTTAACGATTACGGTCAGATCCAAGCGGGTGGCTCTTTTGTCTTTTAGCCGGAGGAGGTAACACACCAGTCTCTGATGATGGTGATGGTGTGACAATAGCCATTTTTGGGCCAGATAATCTCTTTTTCTTTTTTTTTTTCGTATCTTTCTTGGTTTTGGTTTCATCGTCCAACTGTCAGTTTTTGGCATAACTACTGCGCGACGTCTGTGTTTAATTTGCTGCGCAAAGACGGTACGGAACGAGGAACGCACCTTAAATCTCCAAATGGTCAAAAAGTAATTATTCGTCTCTTGATTATTGTTTTCTGTTTTCTTCGTCGTTGATTTTCATTTTGAAATGAAAAAAGTGCTGGTGAAGGAGGAAGGAGGGAAAGAAGAGATTTCCTCATTCTGTCTGGACATAGTGGACAAAGATTTAAATGTCAATGGAGGTTTTGGGCTTGCTGACGTTACTGGTAATAGTGATGGTAATGTCAGTTGGAATTTGTAGAAAAAAACTGTTCAATCGCAGATTTTGGGTTTGGCTTGAGTTCTTTTTGGAAGCTGCCATACGATGAGATCAATTGAGTGCCTAAGAGGATTGGTAGAAAGGGTCTTAAGAGGTAGTTGGTAGATCATATTGATTGGATTTTGTTTGACATTGACAGATGGCACGGAAAATCTTTTCTTTGTCTTCGATGGGCAGTTGTTTCCTAAGATTGCTCTGATGACATACATAGGTCTCAAAGCACTTTGGACTGACAATAATTGAAGAAAGCTATAACTTGGTTAAATTAAATGAACTGTTTTGAATAGGCGATACTTATTCAAGCCCCTGTGTTGTTATTTCAACGAACTTCTTGACATCATCACACTACTCATATTCCAAAGTGTCAAACTAGATCATAGAGAAGGTTACCATTGTCACGGAACAAGAGGGTTATAGTTGATTTAAACTGGAGTAGGACGTTTCGATTACAAGGACTACAGTGATTTGTACAACTTACAACAATAGAATCAACTGTTGCAAAAGCAGAAAACAGAACGCATGCAATCTATCCAGCGCCGTATTTAAACGAGGAATCCCATTACTCATCACTTCTTCCAAACTGGTAAAGTACATCCCAAATACGAGTACTTACTTCTAAGACGCAAAATCAAGACTCAAGCTCTACAAAGATAACAAGGGATAGAACGAATGATGACTAGAGAATGACGGCTTACAATACTAATCGACGATTAATAAAAGCTTGCGAGCGACGAATTGATCTGGCAAAGAACATCTTAGCATTGATGTTGCTTAACTTCAAGAAATCAGAGCAGTACAGTGTAGCTAATAGTGTCGCTCATGGCTGTAAAAGTACTTTGATCCACCGATACATCAGAGATGGCAGAGTTCCAACAGATTAAAGACGTATTTATCGTTAATGTCAAAAGCAAATCATTGATAGTGTCTTTAACATCGACCCAAGCAAGTCTCAGACTTACATATACGAATACGGTCCGAGTATACTCGTGATTATAGAGCCACACTAATTCAAGTACAGACCAAGTCATTTTCTTTAAGCGAGGTGCCGCCATGGAAGCTTAAGTCCACCGTCTGCCATCATACATTGAGGGGCGTTTTTATGCGTCCCAATCCAAGGTAGGGAACGACTTCCACTTTCCGATTAGCAGATCCTTTTGGGATTAGTACAGACACTGAAGGTATGTGTTTGCATGAACTTTCCACTTGGTTAAGGGTGAAGCATATCTAAAACCTCTGTCAATCCTAGGGTAAAGGCACTACATAGTCTGACGAACTTGAAAAAATCTTCTCTGCGATTTGTGATTTAACTGCAACCACTATGACGCTGCTAAAATAGGGCCTACCTCTAACAAGATAGGCTGAGGCCGAAGTGCAGTAAAACGTAAAGCTACGGAATCGTTTAAGGAAGAGTAAAAGTGGGAAGTGCTTAGAAAATCGTACTCAGGACAAGCAGACAAGGAGCAAAGCAACAACGTACTGTATCAATATTTTGCGAAAAATAATCAAATATTCGGTAATCGTACCACCCGCCACAAAAGCCAGACTTCCCGGGGAACTTCTCCCGGTAGAAGAAAGACCAACTTAAATCAACAAAATTCCGGGAAAAGATCGGAATCCCGAAAGGTGAGAGCCTCATAAGTATCATCAACGAATGTATTCTGAAGGCAATAGGGAGAGTTCTAAAAGTGATCACCCGCGAAAAAATGAACCATTGCATCGAAAATAGCAATCAACTATGATTCTAGAAAAAATCCGAATTCCTCATGCCATACAAGCAGTAAGCAAAATCTGGAATTAGGTAGAAAGTGCCTTGCTGTCGCGACCCTGGGGAAAACGCTTATACGTCGTACGTCGTCAGCGTACTAGTCCAAGTTTCTAGCCTGTAAATCATAACATTGTGATCCTGTGAAAGTAATCGCAGCAAAGTTGTGCGCTTGAATGCAACAATTCAGTCAACGGTCAAAGCAACAGCATACGTTTAGGCCTTGCCCTAGAGGTAGCTAGAGGTTCCGTAAAATCATAGACTAACTTAAGGTCAGCAGTAGGCAGTCTGGTGTCAAACATTAAAAGATAAGGCCAGCCGATTAGAAATCTGAGTGTGATGGTCAGAAAATCTATCTTGAAGTTAGCAGTTCAAATATCTTCACATGAATATATTTTGAACATACAAGCTACTCAGAGAAGAAGAAAATTAACGATTGTCCTTGAAAAATGAAGTCGATACTTCCTCAAGACGTTTATAGTTAAATAATGGTCAACACTGTCTGACTTACTTACTTTAAGTAGCGCTACAGTCCGGGGTGGACCTGGGGCTCAGTCAACAAGCATCTCCAGCCAGCTCGATTCCTGGCTAGCTGCCTCCAGTTTCGCAGGCTAAGTTGGCTAAGGTCCCCTTCCACTTGCGTGGGTCACCTGAGTCTTGGCCTTCCTTTACTGCGCTGTGCCTCGAAAGCGGATTCGAAGACTTTCTGATTGGTGTCCATACGCTCTACATGACCCAGCCATTTCATTCTTTGGATCTTCACTCTTCTGGTTACGTCGATGTCGCTGTACAGTCTGTAGAGCTCATTGTTGTATCTCCTCCTCCATTCACCTTCAATGCAGACGGAACCGAAGATCGCCCGAAGAATTTTTGTCTCGAAGCAACCAAGAAGACCCTTATCCATTTTTGATAATGTCCATGCCTCTGCGCCATAGAGCAGCACCGGGTCAACACTGTCACATATCTAAAAAATCATCTCGTATTGGACCAGTATCTAAGAAGGCTTCATGGCAATTCACACACTCGTAAATCATCAGTCCTAATGTTGGTTATACCATATCATTCTTCAGACTCAATGTCGCAATTTCGAGCAGGGAGAACTAGGCGGGTCCTGTTTTTCGTATAAAATCTCACGCCTTCAATGAAAAATAAACTTGTACTGAGTATCTTCTTCTACCTTATGTACTACGATAGGGTAGAGAAGTGACAGAAACATTGACATTTGCAGTGTTCCTTATAATTTAGGCATTTCGGGACCATGCACAGTTGACACATTCTCCAAGTTCTAAGGTCACAGTATGCGTAAAATGTAGTAGATGTGACCGAAGCAAGTAACCAGATTGTGTTGGATTTATACAAAGTGACATCACATCAAAGTTCCCTAAGACCCCTGAGCTCAGTCCAAATTTAGCTCTTTTCGATGTAGTCTAACTGTTTCTGCTGACTAAATCTTCTTCACACACACCCAGCAATTGCAAGGAATCGACAACTCCTTACCCCTATTCTACCATCTTCCAGTTCATTGGCTTCTCTTCTCGTTTAGATGCTCCATTTCTATGCTATTAACCCATTTCTAGTAACCATCAGCATACCTCTCATTTTTGTTGGTGCCCGGATCACCTCAATCGGATTTACTGAAATCAATTTTCCAAAAGACACCAGTTAACGAGAACAAGGACTCTCAACTGAGTGCCATTAAATGCAACACTTAATCTGCCGCTCAAATATCCCAAATACAGTGCAAACGACAGGCATCGAGGAGTCTCAAAGCAGAATCCCTTTCCATACCGGAAATCACAACTTCCACTCTGAGCAGCAATACTCTGGACAGAAACTCTCTGGCAATAATCCTCTGAGGGCATTCAATTCCGCAGCGCAATCATTAAAACTGCATGCAGCATGCAATTCGGTCAGATTCTCAACTGCTGCTATTGCTCCTCTGTTACTCTTGTTGATGTTGATGTTGATACTGATGCTGATGCTGCTGATGATGATGATGTTGATGTTGATGTTGCTATTGGTCTTTGTCATCATTGTCCATCGTAAAGATCTTCAATCATGTTCCCGTGACATCGCTGCTGCCTTTGTAGCCACCCTTCAACCAAAGTAGCGGTCAATTGTTCCAAATAAACCCGCATCCGTACAACATCCAAATTTACTATCCGTCTCCTAGTAAATCTGTTTCTCCTTACACCGAGGTTTTCTCTGAGGTTTCCTTCTTTAGTGGACTTAACTAGGTTTCCTCCCCTCTAGACACCAGACAACAGACGATAAGATGGCTTCTGTTTCTTTTCGTTTTTTTCTTTCTTTTTTTTGTATTTCTTTATGGTGGATTCCAAAATGATTCCATCCCACGATGGGAGCCAAACAGAAGACGATCCAATTTATGTGTGCGCTATGATGGAGTTCCATTTCCATCTCTAGACGACACTGAGGCTGGAGCGAGTGTTAGCACTGAGGAGAGAAGAAAAATTCGAAAAAAAAAAATTCTCCTCTGGAGGGTAATGTCTTACTGTACCTCTTATGTGCCCGCCACGTTGTCGGTTCACTCCTCCTAATCCAGAAGAAGAGATACCCATTTACCCATTCTACGGGTGGATACTGTTGAATCCAGAATCCAGATTCAGTACGGATGCTGCCGATGGTAATGGTGCTATGCACTATGGTGTTCTCGTTTTGAAAGTCCATTTCATCCGTCCTCGTCGTCATCGTTTTTGTTGTCGTCGTTTTCGTTGCCGTTGTCGGTCGTTGGATGTGCTACTGCTGGTGCAGCAATACTGTTGGAGTAGCACAAGGGAGGCTAATGCCCTTTTACTGTGCTACTATGACTACCAGGCTGCTGCTGCGCTAGTGTTACCATTTGATGAGCTATACTCGAAGTCTTGTCGCCGTGGTTCTGCTGTGCTGTGCTGTGCTATGACTATCGTGCCCAGTTCCAAAATGCGCAGACTCTGCTTTTTCTTGCTTTTTGCTTGGGCTTCGGTTTCTGACTCATTTTTTTTTTAAATGCTGCTTCCTCTGTTGTTTCTTCTTTATCAAAGAATTTTTTTTTTATTTTTTTTTTTCTGTTTACTTTCTGGGCCGACTTGGCTGTGGTGTTGGAGGTAATGGAATTCTTGAAGATTTTGTTGTTGCTTCCTGTGTTTGAGAATGGGTTTTTCGTTAGCAATTGAGAATGCAGTCGAGATAAAATTTGCTTATGTACCAAGCACCACCAGCCACCAGCCATCAGACAGCAGTTACCACCTACCAGATACAAGCACCGGCAATCGAGCTCTTGGGAGACTCTGACTTGGTGTGTACTTGAAGTTATTTTTGTAACCAATGCTGATGGAATCAGTGAATGGTCTAGGTCTTTGCCTAAGCTTGCTGTTGGGTTTCTAATTTCTCAGAGGAAGAGGGCTCTTCTTTATGGTGCCTGAGGCTAAGCGGACTTGGGAGGTTTTTTTTTTTTTCTTTTGTCGACATAGCAAATTGCTTTCAAATTGACTTTATCAGTTGGGGAATCATGGTTTGGAGGAGGATCATCAAGGTTGATGGAGTTAGCAAATTATGTGTCATTACCACAGACACTTTGAAGCTAACTATGTAGAACTAAGTATAGGTTGGCACGTCACCTTTTAGCTTGGCTTCTTTCAATGTGATATGTTACAAGCTGAGACCCTCAACCCTCCAGTCTAAGATGACCGTATTGATTGAAGCTATTGACAACACTAAACGATACTACCGATCTTGAATCACACTTAGGTTTTCAATTTGCAATTCTCGATCGAATGACCATAAACCTAGACTGGGAACTAGTTCATATCTCTCTGATTTTTGGCACATTCATATAGTTCGGGTCAGTCACACCAATGCAAAGATGACAGTGATTTGATGATGTCCAACAAATCGAGAAGGCATAACGCCGCAGGGCATGGGAAGAGAGGAATATACGAAGTCTATCATCTCAACTAAATCGAGAAGTCACGCCATAGATACACCATCTGGACTCTACAGGAACGCCAAACAGTAGGGATCTGGCTTTAAGGCTAGGATGCACATTTTGGCTAGTAGCGCATGAAACGCAGTCACAACAGATAGAAAGGGAGTTGTAGGTGCGCTTAAGCAGTTCCTAAACGAGCACAATTCTGAGTACAAACAAGAATGACGCCCTTTAAAGCTAAAAAACATTGAACTAGTCAGCTTCTCAATTTACCTACGGAGAAGTAGTAGTTAGAAATCATAACCAGAATAGAGATGAATAAAATTATCCATGATGACTGCACAATCAGCTCGTTATGTCCATTTACAATGAAAGTGATCTTATGTCTTTCAAGAAGTACTGAGGCATATTTAACGTAATCTGGTGCCGGGAAATATAGAAGGCAGTGCAGTTATCAGCAACAAACCAGCTGCGAGGAAACGCAGACAACATCGATATCACCAGTTCTGAGAATGCAGTCATAACGACTTTTATGATTCGACACGAAGTTTACTCTTTAGTTTTCCTTCTGGTTAGGACTTGGGTGGGGAATCACATTCCAACCGTGTTCAATTTCGCTTAGTTATAGCGCAAGAAGTAAAGAGTTTGAGGTTTAACAATTTATATCCGTACCTGGTTAGTCTTAGTAGAAAAAGTAGTAAAAATAGGCACAGAGCACCCAACTACCTTTGCCTTTTACTTCCAATTGACTATGCTTTTAGCACAAGAGCCAGACTAGGTAAAAATATCAGAGGAGTAGCAGGAAAGTCGCTGACGTTTTAGAGTTAAGCATTCGCTTGGTCCATCGAAATTTAAAAACAGTTTTGTCTCTTGCAATAATGGTCACATGAAACCAATGTAAGCTCTAACAGAGGACACACATTTTCCGCAGTATTATAGGCAACTGGGGCTTAATAAAAACCCAGTGAATCCAGCTCTCCGACTGCGTTTAGAGAAACCTTGTATTCTGAAATTAGTTCAGATGTGATGGGAGAATATATAGCTCATTCATCGTCAGGGATGAGTTGATCTACCCTCAGAACACAGACACAAATTTTTCTAACAAGTAGTGCAATCTAGGGTTGCAGTCCTCCGAAAAGATCGGTTTTGGACTCATACTTAACTAAATATCTTCCTGACTGAGGGACCGGGAGAAAACATTCCTGAATACAGGGAAAGTCGAATCTGCATTATCCAAAGCACTGACTTTAGAACCATAGAGGGGGTTAAACAGTGAATCAACCAACATGCAGCACAGCAGACATCAATGCACGGCACGTTTTTCTTCTTGTCGAGTGCACCTTCAGTTCTGCTCCTCAGCAAAATCTTCAGCGTTAGTGGATATGTTGCATCAGGAACAGAGAATTCATTCGAAATGAAGATTCTATTCAGAGTTGCCAGCAATTGGTTAAAGCCTTTTTGTAGTCATCGATGCAAGGAGACTTGAATCCATCAAAAGAAAGCAACAACGTATATCGACATTCGGCACCATATCCGATAATCTACGCCAACTACGGCGGATTGAATAATGAAGCTCATTTTCAGCTTCGTTGTCAGAGCCTTGCTGTGAATCGATTCTAGAAACTTTGTCCAGGAATTACTTTCCATCAGATCAAACCATGTTATCAGATCCTTGAGTGTTTCCACTCACGTTAATTTGGTAATCCTGAAGACCTTGACCAATCTCCGGAATTCAATGAGTCTTTTGATCTTTCCGCAAACGGCTTTTCAAGAGGAAATCATCCAAAGTCTGCCTTCCACCATAGAACGGAGTGTTCAAGCTGGACACGTAAGCATCACAATAGCTCGTAATCTGAATAGCAAAGATGTTGTATGGCATTAAAGATCTAACAGTTTTGGCACCCAGGTCAGATGATAGTATGAAGTCCAAGAGATAATAAGCTCATACTACGCATTTGCTAACGCTTTTTACTACGTCAGTTGAGTCTTTGTTTTTTGCACGGAGGAGAGTGGAGGGACCTCTACCATTTCAAAATGTGAAACTGGAGGCAGTTGCCCAAAGATGACTCCGGAGTGTGGCGTCACCTTAGTAAAAACATAAGTATGTGGTGGATTATAAGACTGCAAGATTAATTCATCGATATTCGGCATTAGGGAGAAAAAATCAGCATAGCCTGCTTTGACTAATAATACCAAAATTAGCCCACGAAAACAGACCTTATCCTGACACACGAAAACCATTACTTTTCTGCTGCTCAACATCTCCATCTATCAATCTTTTACTCGAACGGATATGTTGCTGATGCTGGTGTGTAGAAGCATTCTACTGAAATACTTTTGCTCTATAATCATCTGCACCAACGTCATCATCGTCGTTGTCGTTAGCAACTTGTCTGCCATCATCAATCATAATTAGATATCCCGACATTATGCTTTTCTTTCATGCAAATGTCCTTACCATGGTAGGTACTATCCTTGGCTCCATTCATCGAACCAAAGCAATTCCACCTAATTGAACCCTGGAATACGTGCTCCAGGACACTCACCGCCTTCGCTATGCTCAGCCAACCAAAATTACAGGGAACTATCTCCATCTCGACATCCTACTCATCGTCATTCTTATACTGAATTCCAAAAACCATAAGGCACACACCATCCAAACCCTAAACCCAGTCATACACTTACTCATAAGTAAGAAAAGTTGCGTGCAATCTGCGAACCAACAAACATCACCATCAAGCACAAGCAACACAAAAACGAACACTCAATCTCCGGCTAAAGAAGGAAAAGTGGTCGTCGTAATGAAAAGGAAAACGAAGAGGAAAAAAGGCAAAAAGAAACATAAAAAAGTGAAAGAACAACTTAACAAGAACCTTCCACACATGACTCCGTTATATGGCGTAATTTGACGCAGGAGCCGTGGGGAATACACGACATTATCATCTGCACACACAGAACCGTAAGAATCCTAAATAGATTGCACAATTCCAACTCGACCACACTACATAACAACAGTCAACGAGTGCTCGTACAGTACAACAACACATCGAACAGGGCTAGAGAGACGAGGCATAACAGAAAGTTGATGTGAAAGGTAACGACAAAACACTGGATACCGGGGAGAAGGGTGTAGAATATGGAAAGAGGCATTCTACTCGTTCATGTTGGTTTTAGTTCTTATGCCGAGGCTATCATAACTATCTACCATCTACCTCCCCCTTTTGGTAACTCGGATTCGTTTGTAAGCCGAATGGCATGGTGTATGGTATTACGGTGAGTTGAGCTTTGCTGTTGCAGAGATACAAATATGAGGGCGAACAGTGTCGGCCGCACAGAATACGAGTACACAGAGTGTCATGGCACAGCGGAATTGAATTAATTTCACTTTCAATTTCATTTTAAACAATTTTCCATTCTTCTACTCTTACCCCTATCCGAGTGCAGTTCTTTTGATTTGAGTTTAAGTCTCGTTCATGGTAGATCTTGTTTGTTAAAGGGGGAGTTCTCGATTCTTGTTTGTGACTGCTTCAGTCCTCTTTTACATCCTGTTTCGGACAAGATGAGAGAAGGTTGAAAAATTGCGTTTTATTGATCACTTCTTTGGTTGGTATCATTTACTATGCCATGGCATGTGACAGTTGGAGGAACAGCAAAAAGGTGATAGCCAACGGTAAGGCTGTAGTGAGTAGAGAATAGGTGATGATGTACCCTATGTGGTCCAACGGAAGCGGCTGTCATGACTTCGGCTGGCGTTAAACCTAACTTGGATAGAGTCAGATTGTCTTTCTGTACATCGTTCTAATTGTCATCTTTTGTGACACATGTCAAAGGGTTTTTGACAGATGAGTAGAACATTTGGATCGAAGTGGTGCTAGACCCAAAAATCGAACAAGTAATAAGAAAAGATACACTTACCACGACGAAATGCATTCATTCTACGAAAAACTCAACATCGTGTGTCACTACGTATTAAGAAACTCAATCACTCGAACCCTAGAGGTAGAATTTCGAAGAATTGGTGTTGGAAACTAGTTTCTTAAAGAAAAACGCGGTAAGTTGTGACTTTTAGTAGGAAAAGTGTAAGACAGTACAAGAAACTTACACGAATACAAAGTCAGACTGTCAAATCTTATCAGGTGTAGAGATTCCGAGAATATATCTACAGCTCTGCAGGTTATACTGCCTCAAAAAGAGTATTCTTAGACCTGTGACACAATCATCGGCTTTATTCATTAGCTTGTAGTAATCGACTTGTGCCCCAAACGCACAACATGCTCCAGTCCGAAAACGGTAACGTCACTGTACAATAAAGTCAATGCGTACCGACAGCAGACTATATCGCCACCGATATTCTGCACTCTTTAATGCCATTATAGATATTCTTCAGAGGCTTTGAAAGACCCGTCCAATCTTTCTGCGATTGGAACCGTTTGACTCAGAACTTTCTTCGAGCACTATTACAGCGTTCTAGTGTTCTTGACGTGTTCGGATAGCTGCTAAAGGTAGTAGTCCAAGGCACATTTTGACATCTAAAAACTGAAGCTTTGTCTTCCGGTGTTCGCATTCTCCTAAATTTGGTTGGCAGTTACTTAAACAGAGGACTAAGCCAAGCCCTTTTGTACATGTAAGGGTGCATAGAGTACTAGCTTTGAAGATGTGCTCACAGCATGCACATAGCATGTTATTAGAGCAATAGAGTGATATCAACTCATAAGAATGGAGTAGTAATTTATCGCTGTCTTTAGATAAGGTATAAGCTTAAGAATTAAACACAAGACACCCAGAAGCAAAGCTATGAACTTTTTACGACCAGGTTTGATACTCAATTGCTCCCAAGCTCAATTAAAGACGAAGTAGGTAAGACAAACTTGCCACTCTTCTGAACTTTACGACATACTTTTCTACCTCAAGTAGGAGCTGGATGATTCTACAAGATTTGCTTTACAGAACTCAGATATCGTCTGATACATACGAGTACATCTTCTCTCCATAACTGCGAAATACCTTTTGGTCGTAAGCTACTCCTTGGAAATTAAAAAAATCAACAGCGACGTCCACTAAGTCCAACTTACGAGTGCCGTGAAAAGTCCCTTGGTCTAAGGGTCGTGATGCGGCCCCTATCTCATGTCAAAAGAAATACTCTTGTAAAATCAGTTTATCATTGACCAAGAATGCAACTCATTTTTCCTTTCTTTCTGCCACAAAACAAACTGAGCAACACCCTAGCAAATTCCCAACTCTGTGTGGGACAATGAGATTGGCTGTTAAATTAAAAATAAAATTCTTACACTCCATAGAAGAAGCTGCTGGCAATGGCACAGCCAGGCCAAACCAAACCGAACCAAATTGAGCCATCGCATTGCCGTATATCACATATCGTCGAATTCATGCATATGGCATTGGACTAAGGCTAACCGTCCGACGGCACACAAGGCATAGCGTGTGGGTTGCATAAATTGTATGCGATGTTGCTGTGGTACCATCATGGTCGTCATGAGGAGAAAACAAAAAAAAAACAAAAACTGCTGTAGTCGTGACATTAACATCAGACACCAACGATTCACTAGCCCGAAAGACTATAGGCAAAGCAATACAATCAGCAGAACAAGATGACAATCAACAGCATCAACTAAAGCTAGATACACTGCTACAGAAATACCAACAGCCAACAGCCACAGCAGCGGCAACATCGTCAAAAGTGCGGGACAACTTGAAGCACAAGTTGATTACCTTCAGCGCGCTTTGCTCGTGGTAGATGATGATGATGATGGTTTGCTTAATCGGGTTTTTGCTTTGCTCAATTTTTTTTATAATTTTCTTTTTTTTCGCGTTTTTCTTCTTCTTCTCTTGCTCGTGTACTCCAATTGTAAATTGATGATGGTAATGGGATACCTTTAACAAAACATCTGCAGAGACCTGATATTAAAACCAAAAATGTGGAGAACTCCTCTAAAGCTTTCACGGGAATGTATACTGTCAACTGGCTCAAAATAAGTAATTAAGCGCTTAAAGCAGTAAAACTAGACATAGCCTAGTTGCTAATAAAGCGAACTAGAAAAAAGAACTTTTTTTGGAATACATGAGCAGGATATATAGATACAGAATCGTTTGAAATTGTGACAACCTCATACATATGGAAGAAAAAAGAAAAAAACTGAATGGAGTACCACAAAATTCCATGGTTGGTCCCCTATTTTTAAACTAAATTAAGTAAAGACTCTAATGCTAGAAGGATAGAAGTGCAGCGAAGATCGTTCCTTAAGCAACCTATCATATGATTGTGATCAGGAATCCAGTAGAGTGCTAATCATTCAGTTAAAATGGTCCACCAGTAGTAAGATGGTGGTGTTTTGTTAAGGTGTTGTTTGGATCAAAAGAAAAAAAACTCTCTTATATCAAGACTGGCAAGTTCAAAAGGTATGATTTTATTTAAAGGACAATCAAGTGCTCAACTATCGGGTCCAGAACTGATCAGTTAGAAGTAGAGGATTGATCTTAGAGCGAACCGCTAAACGCAGTATTTCATTTAGAAACATCCAGGAACCGGAGTCCGAAATGGACTTAACTTTTGATGGTATGTGATCCTATTGACCCACGGATGAAGCGATGGAGGAATCTTGGTAATCTTGGAATTCTCATTCCCAGGAATCAGAGTCTTGTAGATCTTAAAAATAGGGCTCAGTAGATGTGACAGCGATGTGAGGACATCTTCCAGAAGATGCGGGATGACAGCATATTGGAGAACAGAATCCAGATGTGTTTCTTTCGGAATAAAATGGTCAAAACTCGATCTAAAATAAAATAGACAATTTTATACCAAAAGATCGACGTGCCAAAACAATAGCCGAATGCATTTCGGGCTGTGATACTGGGACAGTGGAAGGTGGAATTTTAGGGAACAGAATATTCGAAACTTCTAACTTGGTCATCAACACCGTTTGATCTAACCTAACTTTTGTAATTGCTTTAGGAAAAACCTCATCAGGTGTTCTGAATTGGTTTGCTTTACCAGAAAAACGTTCTGCAAATCTAATGTTGTGTCGTGTAACACAGACTTCAATCGACCAGGTAAAATATTTATAAAATTTCTAAATAGTGCATTTAAGACCAATTATGAAGGAAGTGACAAGAAAATTTAAGGGCCTAAGCCGAATCTCGAAAATTTCTTATTGTACGAGTTCACTGAGCGAAGTACTCAAATGGTGAAAATCAATTATCTGACTGTTCGAGTAGCTGCACCAGATCCAAAGTAGAATCGCAATCTTATGATGTTAATTCTCTTCACACCAAACCGGACCAACATAAGCCCAAACAGCTGTGCCGAGTAATGCAAGTCACTGTAACAGGCTATAAAACACCTGCGTGTCCTTTTAGAGTTTCAAGTCGCTAAGTCGCCATCTGTTGGCTTGCGTCCTACATGTAAGTCCAACTTTGCTCTAAAGAAGCATAGACCAGCTCCTGTCATCTCCGAAGAAAATCCACCTTGCTTGTCAAGAAAAGACTGTCTAAACTTCAGACCCATCATTCTGACGTCCTTTCTGCTGCAAAACATACATAGCTCATCCAAAATGCCACTGACCTACCGACACAGAACAATTTGTGAGACTGCGCTACAAAACAAACAACACGAAAAGGATATTCTTGCAGAGCAGGGCATCTATAGAAATAATTGGCCCAGAATTGTTTCCCAGTAAAACTGATCTTTCTAAGCTTAAGAAGGGAGCTGATATGAATGGTGTCATAATGTAAGCCGCTGCTTTAGAAAAATCGCCTCCCAAAAAGGGGGGAACCCACTATACACGGCGTTGCGTTGGCCGCAATTCTTCACCTTGTACTCCTGACGCTGAAAAAATTTACATTAAGCCAGTATTTGTTCACCCAACGTTAAGATGCGTCAGTTGTTCAGATGGACATATGTAGCAGGAGGTCAAATCAATTTGTAAAACTGCAGCCTACAGAAGTGAACCTCACGAAGGAATGTATCTCTAATAAATAACGTAAGCGAGTCTCAGAGAAGAACTATTTAGAATCTGAACGTACACTAGGAACACCCTCGTGGTCCTGCCATATCGATTCCTTGTGAAAGCAACTACAGGTGGTTTGACTTATCAGGATGCGAATAGTAGTCTTCGGATTCATGTGGATTCAATACTAGAATTTTAGAATCAGCTTCATCGAAACTTTTTCATTGTGGAGTCTATAAGTTGTCCAACTCGAACCTGCTTCTCCTTTTGTCGGCTTTTCGTTCTTTGGTATCCCAAAATTTTAGCAGGAAAAGCGCCAACAATCCTCCCATTAGGGCTGTGACTTAGTGCTTCTTTCACAAGTTTTAGCTCAAATTAAAAACATAAAAAATCAGAGAACAGGATGGCGTCCAAAAGATACTCTTTCTGCTGGTACTGTATACGAAAATTAAAGTAATAGATATGCAAATGGGCGATGGCGATGGCGCGACAATTAACTCATTGGACTATCACGCAGAGTCTGGGTTCGATTCCTGGCTGGGTCACCAACAATTTTTCAAATCGCCATCATCCTTTCGGCGGGCAATGGCAAACTCCAGAAAGTAAAATTGACTACGAAAAAGCTTCTAAGGAGTGCCGTTCGGACTCGGCGATAAACCGTAGGCCCCATTCAGATGTGACAAAAATGACAACATGAGCAACGCAAATGAGTGTCAAGAAGCTAGGCCATGGTACATACCGGGCTGATGAAAAAGACCAGGAAGCACGGTAATACGAGTACCTAATCCAGGTCGATTTTTCGAAGTGACAAAAGCATACCAGACGCAAGTGCAATATGAGCCAAGTCCTCATAGTTTTGAACTGCTGGCGATCTATAGGGATCGAAATTCAAATTCATCATCCATGCATATGGCTTCAATAGATCCTGAGCCATTAGTCAGGAAGGAGAAGCTTTAAAGAATCTGAAAAATGGCTGGTAAAAAGGTCAGAACAAGAGAAGAGGCCTCTATACAAGAAGTATCTGGCCACCTGACTCGAAGAAATCTCTGTCTCTGTGTCAACCCCAAGTTGTTTGTTTCTCACGAAACAACGTCCACCTTGTAGTTGTTTGTTTTATTCATTTCGTTGCGCGCTGTTTTTTATTTGCTTCCCTCATGTGCACGTGCTCTCCTTATTTTTACAAAATCAATTCACATCACATTACGAAGGCCGCCAAACCAACACCACCGAAAATTTAACACCATCACCACCAGCCAGAAGTGGCAATTCTGTTCGATTTAACGTGACCATGAGCCGAATTAGAGCACTGTTAGTGCGTCGTCGTTATACAGATACCCGAAAAAAAAAACACAACGCAGCACAGGGTTAGGTTAGACCTTAGTCATTCTTTAGGGAGTAGAAAATTAGAAAAAGCAACACAGATACTCGTACACAGAATGTACTTGAAATTGGAATTGAATTCGAAATTGGTAAAACCTTCGTCGTTAACGTTTTCTCATACAATCACAAAATGTATGCTCAACCTTGAGGATTGAATTACAGGAAACGTTTCCAACAAATTTTGATACACTCGTACGGATGCCATGCCCACAAAGGCAATGGTAATGGGCCATCCGTCAAAAGATAGCCAAAAGTCATGCATGAAATCAAAAGTCAAACTAGAGAACTAAATTACGAGACGACTACGACTACGACTACGAGTACGAATAGGAGTACGAATACCACGTTACCATGATACGTACCATGAGAGCACGTCTTGCATAAAAATGCGCAATCTTCGGTCGGTTGGTTGTTGGTTGGTCTCTAAAGAAATGACCACACCGGCCGCAAGATAAAATGTCAAATGCTTGTACCTAAACCAAATGCGCTGTCAAAGTGCTGCTGTCAAATCATGTGTTACGTTGACCACAGAGTACCCGTAGTAATAGCCATTACGGCATGTTACAAGTATTCGTTATCGTTTTCATTTTCAGATTTAGACTCGGATTCGGTTTCGAATTCGGACTCGGATTTGAATTTGTAGTCCGATTCGAATTCAGATTGACTTGAATGGCAACTGTTGAGGTCGCAGTGACCTCTGTAAGCCAATTGAATCCAATCGGTTACAGCCGATGACCTATTTTCGGGGAAGCGGCTGGTGGATTTGCACTTGAAATTGTCTCTATGGCAGATACGTGCAAATTGATAACGAAAACTTAAATGGAAACGTTACGAAGACGTGAGGTGAAAATGTTTTTTTTTGTTTTTTTCTTTTTTAATTTTTTCTCTGTTTTATTACGTTGTCATGACTTGGTATCGAATGAAGTTGTTGGTAATCGGATTCGGTTGTGTAAGATTTTGAACACATGGCATGAAATTTATTGTAGATACCGAAGAAACTTGGAATTGGGATGGACTGCGTGGGTTTGCTGAAGTGAGACATACTCGTAAGTTTCCAGAGTCTGAGGAAATTCTTGGGAAACTTGAGTGAGTGAGGAAATACCCTTAAAGCTCGAAGGAAAATTACTCGGTGGAGATATACTTTACTTACCGTGAAGGGTTGATTTTTGAATGCCTTAAGGTGTAAAAGGGTTTTGATTAAATTGAAATGTGACACTATTGAAGGTCAAATTTTCGTATTTTCATAGCAGGCTCGTAAATTTCATAAACTAAAGGGTACAAAGGACATGCCATAGGCTAAAATCCTGGAAGGAGTCGAAAACTGTGATAACAGCGACTCAAAACTAACATTTTTAAGATACGAGCATCTGGTTAGGGTTGGCTATGTTCTTAAAGATGTTATTGACAATTTGAGAGATGATGATATTCTAAGCTTGGAATATTCAAATGTCCTTAAAGACTTTCACAAACGTATAATAGGCATTTACGAAGAGAACACTATAGAAATTGTCAACGCTCCCGGTAGACATCAATCATCTGGAAAAAGTAGCAGATGTTTTAGAAATCGAAGAAACAAAATATAGGCAAGCAAACCTGTAGCGTACTACAAGGGTCCCTTTAAAGGCTCGATTTCTTTAAATTTATTTATCTCACAAATATTTGAAAGACACAACGCGCCTGTGGGTTAAAACCAACTTCAAAATGCAGAAAACCTTAACTGTTTCCCTATTAAAACACCCAATTTCTGTACAAAAGCCAAGAAGGCCTTTGAAGTCTATACCGTCTATTTCCTCTAAGTTTTCAAAGAAATATTTTCCTAAGAATTTCCTTCGGCTGCGCGATATTGCCTCACATTCACATAATATGTGTGTTATGTCCTCAACCGCTTGTAGATCCCCGCAGAATCTACAAGTGTCCGTATTTGTTAGTTTTAGTCTCTTTGGGTGCTTCAGCAGTAGGCAGTGTCCTGTTAGTAGATCTGTTACCGTCGAGATTTGGCCATAGAGCCTTTGATACCCTATGTCCTTCCAGGTTCAGCCACCTTATGCTGGCGGCCTTTATGATTTTTTGCTCAATAGTGGCCCTTACTGTGCAGAGAGGTGGTTTGACATTCGCAACTTCACTATTGTCGAGTAGCCCTCCTCTTTATGCAAGATCGTCTGCTTGTTCATTTCCTTCTATAATGCAGTGTCCTGACACCCAGCACAGTCTCACCCGGTTCTGAAAGCATAATGCGTTGAGCATGATCCTCTGTCTTCGAGCCATCTGTGAAAACTGCAATTTCGTTTGAACTCATCACTGCATTTTCTTGCCAGTCCTTCCTCTCCGGATATAGTATATCATACGGAATGTCGAAATCGATTAAGAAAGGGATTTCATCCGTTTTAATAGTATTGCCTGGTAGTAGCTCTTCCAGGATTGTGTCGTGTCCGAAGCTACTGTTTTTGAAAAGACTCAGGTTAGTAAGTCGAATCGTACTGTTGCCAGCGATTTTTTTTTATTTGTAAATCAAGCGGTGTCAGGTGTAGGAAGGTGTCCAATGCTACCGTAGGGGTGGTACGGAGCGCTCCTGTAATGGCTATGGTAGCCGTTCTCTGAACCGCCGCTAATTTTCCGTAAGTCGTTTTCTTAGTTGTTCCTTTCCACCATGCTAGTGCGCCATATGTCAGTATGGGTCTCACCACTACCGTATATAGCCAGTACACATCACTTTGGGAAAAAGTTGACACATTTTGGCAGTGTTTTCTAATTCATTCTGAAACTCCAGTTTATAGAGAGAGTACAGTACAAATGTCAACTATCATCTGTCGTGAGATACGGTTAAAACCGTAGTGCTGAGTGCTATTCAGCCAGACAGATTCTCGCTAGTGTCAAGAAGTTTATCATTGACTAATGATTGACAAGATGCGATTCAAGATATTCCGAACATTGAAAAGACGAAAGACAAGCTAATACTTAAAGGAATTTCGGGGCTACAATCGCAAGAGATCGCCAAAACCTTTTCCGATCGAGTCTTTCTTAATCTCTTAAGGGGTTCATGCACGCCACGACCTGGATAAAGTGAAGATAGCCATATCTAAGGTTAAGTCCAGGAAAGCTCCTGGACTGCCGAGCTCTTCAAAGCGCCAAGCAAAGTTCGAAAATGGGTTTAACGGCCAATGAAACAAGACCAAGCATATGATATCAACCAGAAAGGACAAACAAAACTGACGCATCGGACAGAACTTCACCCTCGACAGGTATAAACTTGAGGTTGTTAAAGACTTTATCTACCTAAGGTCCACGAGGGTCGCTCGTTGGGCGCCACTTTTCTTACAAAATCTAGCTTAAAATGTACGGTCAGACAAAGTCGTACCGAAGTTTTTTTTTATGTGAAGGGATTCAAAAGCGTATTGAATCAACGAATCAATCACCGCAACTTACTTTAGATATTGAAGCAAGTGAAAGCAGAGTGGTTGGTATGTTAGTCGGACCTTTGAGAGGAAAACGGTGAGTGTAGGAGGAAATTTAACGACGAAAGAAAAGTAGGATATTCGTGCATACTCTTCGTATACCAGGAAAACTGTGTTTTTCTACTACACTCAATCTGATCTTAAGCAGGGCTCATGCTACCACCAAAAGGTATGTCAAGGAACCCGAGGAGTCCCGCGGAAGTCTCGAGTTGCAGTTGTAATGAGAAATCCTGACACTAACATACTTAGCGGCAAAACCTTGACTAAGCATGAAAGACTAGGGACTAACATTATCACACAATGGTTTGTTTATTTCTGCTATCCCAACTGCAAGTTATAGGATGCACACCACAACATAAGCCTGGTCTCACAGAGTTCAAAATGAATCTGAAATCAGATAATTCACACAAGATGCAAACAATTGATCAACGATTCAAGGACCACCTCAATTTAGAAGCGCAAACAATAAGCAAATCTGAGAAAGCATCAGATGGTCTTGTAATATCTCCGCAACCGAAAAGCACGGTTGTTAACAGGTGTTTGTTGGTGAGACAGATCGAGAAACATATTTTATTTAAAGAACGGAATGGCTTGGAAAGCTTGTGTAGGGGAGACATTCTTGATATGAAGGATCTTATAAGCTACCAGACTGTCTTGAAGTCCAAGCGACATCACAGAAGTTGAAAATTCTTATAATTAAAATATGCAGGGAATAATCGCGAAGTTATATTTAATCTGATAGTAAACCACGACTCAGTTGACTTTATAGAGCTAAATTACTGGTAAGTGATATGGAGTACTCGTACTTTGACTGTGACTATAGAATGCTCTGTCCTTTGCATCCATAAGATACCAATAGTAGTTAAGTGAAGCCAAACAATCAACCTACTAATGTTGATAATAATTGAAGATGTGCTGCGCCGTGATTAACTTCGATTCCAAACGAATAGTCAGTAGACAATCATTTCAAAGGATCTGATCTCTAACTGTTACTCGGCAGACAAAAATTTGGGTGATAAGTCGATCTTATGATGTATGCCACACAAAGATCTTCAAATCGTCGAAGAAATCTCACTCTTCATCGCTTATCTATCACTGTAGCTATGAGTTGTATTGTAGTAAAACAAAATTGTATCGACATTATGCTACTCACATTGTTTAAGGAGTTTCCACTAATTTTTAAGCTCTTACCTGTAAATAAAAGATAAACAATATAAGATATAAGTTGTGTGCGGTCTTTTTTAAAATTCAAAATATAAATTTATTCGGGAATGAGAACTTGAAAACTTTTTTAACAAATACTAAAAAAAATTCAATGGAATGCCATAAGAGGGTAAGCATAGACCCCTACTTTTCCCACTTGAAATAAACCTTGAATATCGAATGGAATTTCTTGATAAACACCTCAAATAACAACGTCAAACACTTTGTATCCTTAAATCTGTCAATTTGTAATTAAACGATCCACTTCTCCGTGTCATGATCAATCTAATGCATCAATAGTACAAGTATCTTATTGATCTCACCTTAGAAATATTCCAACAAATCCTCGCCCCGATTGGATAACATCTGCTTTCATTTACGAATGTGTATGTTTATGTTTTTGTTTTATTTTTTCTCGTAGAGAATCTTTTTCTTATACTAGATACTAATTAAAACAACAACCACTTGTCACTCAAATGCCAATCTGGATTGGTTTTAATTAAACGAGCGACGTGTACAAACGAATATACTAAATGCGGATACATATAAATGTATCCATCTTTTACGAGTAAATACGAATTGTTACATCTTAAAAGAGAGAAAATAGTGCGGTAATCGGTTTTCAAAAAAATTAATAACACTCCATTCAATCAGATGCGATAATTTGATATGCATTTCTGCGATTTATATTCCTACTCTGTGTTCAGTACTTCCTCAAGGTTTGTCATTTTATAAAATTCTGAAATGTACGAGTATATCTATTATACGAGCACATGATGAAGATGGTATTTAGGGTGAGGTAAAGTCCGATGACTAGGAGTGGACTTTTGCATTCAACTATCATCGTTCGGGTTTTGCTTCGAAATACAAAAAAAAAAAAAAAAACAACAACAACTCCAAAACTTAACTCGTATGCTAATTTATGAGACATGCCATTATTGTCCGAGATCATCAGAGCGATTTTTCTTCTTTTTATTTCTGTGAGATTGTATCTCTTCTTAACAACATTGACAGTCTCCCTGATACTGACAATGTCTCTTGTATGCATGCAATTGTTCGATACTGGATAAACAATTCTTCGTAATCAAGCGCTTTTTGCTTGATTTTCTGATTAAATAATTATACCAGCACAAAATCGGGGGAGTAAGGGAGGTTCTCGTAGTTAGTGATTAATTGATCGTTAAGAATCTACAGGTGTGTATGAGTATCTTTGGCATGAGATACTTTTAGAATTCTATTAATGTGTGGTTAGTACAGATGACGCACTGTAATGGTATCTTCTTTTCTAGTGAACTTAATTAAAATTAGAGTCACAGTTCCAACAGATTCTATTTGCAGTGAATCCCAATGGAGGGACAGTATCCGTATCAATACTGGCAATATCCATATTTTTTTGATGCAGGACTGTTAGATAATTATGCTCCCTCTCCAGCTATGCGGCAGGAAATGACGGTGCAACTTGCTCAGAATGATAAAGCTTTGTTGGATAATTTCTATAGAATTTGCATTATTATTCAATTCTATGCTAATGACATTCGGATGGTAAGTATGATGGTTGGCTTTCGGTTAACTGCAGCAGTGCTAATGGGTCAATAAGCCGTCATCGTCGGTTAAGTCAGATTACGAATATAAAAACTTTTTATGTAAGGAATGACTTGACGATTTTTGGTTCGAACGAAAGTATCTAACCATGAAAAGCAAGGGAGTTGCCTTGTCATTGTTCAATGCAAGGGTGGGTAATTCAATGTACGCACACTCTGTCAGCAGTTAACAGTGATCAATCAAAGTAATAAAGTCCTTACTTTGAATGAGTGTCAGATATGTGGACTACCATAGGAGTGGGTATTGGGTACTACATTGTTAATCAAATGATTCAATATAAAGCTGAAGCTAGCTGAAGGCTAGTCTGACTAACGAAAATAAAAATACTAATTGCTACTTCAACTTCAGTATGCACCACATGTATCCCTGTCTTTTTGTTCAAGGCGAAACGCAGTAGATTATAATTGCAAACTACTAGTAAAAATCTAGAATAACAATGGCTTTAGCTTGAACGATTACATATCTAACTAATCCAGAAGAAGAGTTTTCTGTTCCGTTTTAATACATAACATAAGTAGCTAATGCGGCACACAGAAAAATAGTTCAAAGATAAATATAGAGGCGAACTTTGTGAGGGATTGTGAATGTTGATCGCTACGTCTTGAGATACATTCGTAAAGATCGGTACTTTTTGTCGTAATTGGTACCATTATGTAGTCTAGGGATGAGAGAAAAATCGGCACGTTCTTCAAGCTTGTGGTTAAGTATCCTCCTTCTCTCATTTCCAAGAACCACGCTCAGTATACTTTCCTTTCAGAAGTTGCCGAATGGTTCCTTATCCGCTGGTCTGGCTTACAACCTGTCGCTTGACAAAGACAATGTGAACGAGCAACGTAATCGTAGGCATTCCAAATTTAAGATAGTACTAAATCACAACATTAACTATCGCAACTTACTTTAGATACAAAAGAATGCAAAATGACACTAGCCGCGAAAAAGATGGGTCGCTCGTTGGGCGCCACTTTTTTTTTTACAAAATCGAGCTTACAATGTACAGTCAGACAAAGTGGTATCAAAGAAAAAAGCCGATGTGAAGGGATTTCAAAATCAAAACCGTATTGAATCAGGGAATCAATCACCGCAACTTACGGTAGATATTGAAGCAAGTGAAAGCAGAATGGTTGGTTTGCTAGTCCGACCAGTTTCTGGTTACTTTTTGCACTTATTCCCTAGAACCACTAAAAAAAGTCAGAGGTATAGGCATAAGTACATCATACCCCAGTACTAGGGCAAAGTTTACGTCAGCACCCGATGCCAACTATGCGTTACACAAAATAGAAAAAATAAACCATCCATCTCAACCGCATGTAATTTGTCCAGCTGTCACATTAGTAGAAAACCTCAAGACATTTGCGAATAAATAACCACAGCATCGTTGTGGCAACACAACAAAAAAAAATGTGCTAAAAAGATCTGTTTATCTGTAATAATCTGTTCGCTCCAAAGATACTCATTACAACCAACCACGACGACAGCGTCGACGTCGTCGTCTATAATTGCTTCCACTGGCTGTGACCATGAAAACCACCAACCAAGTAACCAACTAACCAACTAACCAACCGACCGACTGACTGACAGAGACGACTATTACATAATCCAAAAAAAAAAACAAAACAAACTCAACTGCAAAAAGATCTGGCGAAGAAGAAAAAAAAAATCAAAAAAGCCATAACAAGCACGACGCTCATGGAGTGACTAGCAAATAAACAGAAGAATGCCCCTCATCGTCCTCTCTTCGATGCACCATACAGATATAGATACAACGTAAACATCTTCACTACTATTATCCACACCTCTAGATACCACTTCCTCCTGATTTCCAGGTTTCCACTCACATGACTACTAGCCATACCACTCGAGCACAAACTTAATCCACTCGGGCGAGTCATCACAGCGTACTGCCTTGTTACACTTATTGCGCATCTACAGGTGAAACTAGCTGGTTTTTCATTAACCAGAAGATACAACACAATATACCTATAGATACAAAGATAAATCAACCAGCTATCGTCAGGGGCTGCTGTTTTAAACCCTTTCGCGAATATCAAATCTCAAACGATTGCTGTTGTGCAACTGACTAAAGTGAAAGATGTATCCGTTCGGTCATAAAATGATGGCATATTCATACTATGGGCGGATTGGTTCAATCGTTTTTCTCCATATTCCGCTCGATTGGACAAATCCGTTGATAACCGCTTGCGTGATATCGGTGTTTCGAATTCGAGTTTGGACATGGCCTACCAAAATTGGTCACAGAGAAAATGCTACAAACTTGGAAAAGTGTGTTTGTGGAACATCTGTTCCTATGCTCAGTGGACCCTGACAATGTTTTAGGTGTTGCAATGCTAAATCGATCGAAGCAAGATCACTTTCAACTCTCAAAAAAGGGGAAGAAGATTTGTTGAAGATCAATTCATCGTGCAGACTAGAATAAGCCGATTCTCTTTGGCTGTTGTATGTTCTTAAGTTTGCCAATTTTGCATTTAAATAAAATGGAAATAATAAATTGAATTAACACATGGTGCAGATCGATACCAGCGGCGGTTGAAAACTGCTAAATAAAAATAAAAAACTGCTAATTGAACGTTAATTGATCCGGGCGTGCATACTCGTATTATGCCAATGAAAGGTGCAAACGAATAAGAAAGCAAAAGTTGTCTTATATTCGTAAGTTATTAGGAATCAATCTAAAAATGAAAAGAATCTGGCACCTGTTCGAGATGAGGTGAAGATATGTTCCGAATCCGTCACAAACATCTAACTGTATGCATACTGAAAAGGACACCGTACATCCGATAGAACCGGTCAAACGATGAACAAAGATAGGTTTCTGAATCAAAACTTATCTCGACCCAGGCAATGACGCGATTGATAATTCCAGATACCGCCAACTGAAATGTAAGCTTAACCGAAATTAATTAGATAAATTACGAGTGAACAAAATGAGATGCCAACGAATTAGTCTTACTCCATTCAGACCGGTTTACAGGAGTGAGTAATCCTCATCATGGTGAGGGCTGTCGTGGGTTGCTGTCTTGAATCAGTTGATAGCATGGCCTCCAGGGAGCGACAATGGTTAATGGCCGATGGATTTCTGCAATCCTAAGCATTTGCTCACCATGTGTGTGCAAAAACTTAAAACGAAATGTGTAAGGTGTCACTTGACGAATTTACAGATCGATCAACTGGCGGTATGTTGTTGTTTTCGATTTGATCTCATGTGCATCTGAAAGAAAAGGCGATGCGATAAAGAATCTCTCGATACATAAACAACTAAAAGATCTTTCGCAAAGAATTTAAGGAATTATAATCATGGAGTTGATAACCATTCAAGGACATTGGACAGAGTACATGATTTTCTGAGGATAGAAGAACAAGAACACGCTCGCGTTTACAGCAACCCCAACAGCAGGCTATGCTACAACAACGGTTTAAGATGAGAGAAGTACATATAGCGCAGCATGCAATGTGATACATTTCTCACATTCTACACTAATGTCAGTGTCATAAAAGCAGAAGCAGATGACAGCAGAACTATCAATAGATAGAGTGTTGGTATGTGTTGGTCACAGCTTTAGACAACATCCAGTGAATTGCTTGTACCAGTTTCAACTGATCAACTCCTTCGTTCCTCACCGAGTTACCGGTTACATGCAATCAAGTCGGGAATAGTTGCCCAAAGTAAGAATTGACAGAATTTGCCCCCGCTCGACAGAGAACTCCATTGTTGTCAAGCTGATAAGAGTGTGTGAGCTGTCTTCAGTTTTCAATTGATCCTTGCGAAAAATAGAACCACCTTGACTTTATCCGGTACCGAAAAGTCAGGTTTTTGGTTGAAGTTGACTACATTAACATTCTGTGGATCATCACCGAACAGTGTCTGAAATATCAAGCTCCATTGCATCTGCTGTTTTTTGGTTTTAAACAGAAATTCGATTGAGCTAGCAGGGAGTTCACATCACTAACTTCAAACTTACTGTTGGAGATACTCGTATCTTATCCTTGATTTTGTTTCCTAATGGCGCCAAGGGATGTGATCCGTTTGTTTGCGCTTAAATAGGATTGCACTTGCCCACAACTGGCTTAGAAACAGAAAGCAGAGTCTTTTAAGTAAAGATTAACTCCGCCAAAATTAAGACCGTCTGATTTATCACCTCAATCTCACAACACAGTCAACCAGTTGGGTGCAGTGATACCTTCGAAGTATCGTCTCGTATGTGAAAACCAAGCAACATTTGAGTTCCAAAATATAATATCTCAAATGTTGAATCCTTGCACCGATACATCGTAAGTGCAGTACCTGGACAATGTATATCAATAGGGTTTGGATGATAGAACTGGACAGAATGAACAAACAAAACAACAGGACAGAATGGACGCAGAACAGTTGAAAAGAAACATGTAGAGAAGAAGCTGTGCCAAGAAGAGCCAAAAATACATCCTCACAAAGCGTACCCTAGGACCCACAAAAATTCATCTCAGGACATAAATAAGTAACTAATTTACTGCGAGAGAGGGACATCAAACCAAATCCATAACCCGGAAAAAAAAACAGTGAACAACTTCAAATTTGAAATGAATAGCATTCCTACTAAGGTTGTTGTGACGCCGATGGGTAAGCTCGTCTTCTACGCGGCAACAAAGTTTTTGTTCAAATTTCAGCCATAAGTATGGAGAAAGTATCAATAGCACAACAATTGATATTCAACAAAAGCTGCCAATGAATCAAACGCTTGATGAAAATGAACTAGCACTAGGAAAAAATCCTGCTGGGAATCTTGAAAAATCTCAATCGGATGATTTACTGAACTATGTCTAAGCTCATACCCTTAGAAACCAAGAAAGAAACCCCTTGAAGCTTACATTTTCACCGAATCTTAAAGAACGTCACAATTATCAATTATAGGTAATAATGATTTTTGGGACTTAGACACCTTAAACTGCTTGTTATATCTGCCACATCATATGCTTCTGCCCCCGCATAAATCCTATTTGAACCGCCTATCAAATAAGCTAAACAAAATGCTGCAATAATATAAGAACCGTGAGACTTCTATTGTAATTACCTCGAAGGCTTGACTGCGGACAAGAGTTCCAATTATTCGCTCTGTAAAGCCGTGTAGTCGACTAAGAAACCTGTTGTGCAATTGCCAGCGATAAAAACAGAACAGGATCCGACAACTACAATATAAAATCCGTATCACTGCCTGACCTAAAGCAAACAATAAGAAACTTAAAAAATAATAAGGCTCCAGGATACGATTTGATTACAACTGAAATTCTAATGGAGCTACCTCGAAAAGCGTTTGTCAAGCTCCTCCACATTATAAATGCTTCCATGAGACTTTTATACGTTTCAAGCCAATGGAAAATCTCAGAAGTCATAATGGTTCCAAAACTGGGGAAAAGTCCAGACGACAAAAAATTATACAGACCTATTTCGCTCCTGCCGATAATTTCAAAAGTCTTCGAAATTCTTCTGCTTAAATGTTTGAAACCGATAACTGGAGAAAGACGATTGATCGCGGATCATCAGTTCGGCTTTAGGGTCAAACATTCCACAATCAATCAGGTCTATCGGATAACAAATGTAATTGAAAACGCGCTAGAGGGAAAAAAGATATGTTCAAGTGTTAATCTCGATGTATCGTAAGACAAGGTATGGCACGAGGGCTTGAAGTATAAGCTACAACAAATTTTACCGGGAGAAATGAATAGAATACTCGAATGTTATCTTGAAAATAGACTGTTTCGGGTTAGATATGGGATTGAATACTTTGAATTCAAGATTTAAGCTGGCGTTCCACAAGGAAGCATCCTGGGGCCATATCTATTCCTACTATACCCTAGCGACATACCTCTGGATGAAGGGACTGTGGTAGCCACGTTCGCGGATGACACGGCGATCCTCGATTGCAAAACTTCAACGAGCTCTGAACAAAATATTTGAGTGGACGAAGAGCTGGCGAATCGTGCTAAACGAGACTAGATCAACACACGTCAATTTCACGTACAGAAAGATAAACAACTTAGCTTTATTTATAAACTCGGTACAAATACCGTATGCAAACGAGGCAAAATATTTGGAAATGTCCCTAGATGCAAAACTGAAGTAGACATCACACGTAAAAAAGAAACGTGAAGAGCTCAAAATCAGGATAAGAGAAATGAATTGGCTTATCGGAAGATACTCTAAACTAAGCACATATAACCAGCTGCTTTCGTGGACTTATGGTATACAACTATAGGGTTGCACCACACCAAACAATATGCATGTCCTACAGACATTCCAGAACAAAGCTTACAGCAATTGTAACCGCCATCTGGGAATTGAAACCGTGAAAGACGAAGTAACAAGCTTTGCTCGCAAACTTCACACTCGTCTTGTGCATCATTGTAACAAGGAAATAATCCGGAGATTGGATGAGACAAATCTTGTGCGGCGACTTCAAAGAACAAGACCTTTCGACTTAGCGCCTTAAAGAGAAACCGTATGAAATGACGGTAATAGTAGGTGCCTTTACTGGAAAGCTACCTACCAAACGCGATAAACTACAGAAGCTTGAGCTACTTATTAAGGAAACTTTGTCGTAGTCTTATTTAAAACGGGAGGTTTTTTAGTGAATAAGAATCTCACACTACCATGTGATCTGCATTGCTTCGTTTTATGCTTAACAAGGTGATGATGACCTAAATCGGTACAAATAAAGTCAGAAGTACACAGTTCGACGAACACCTCAGAAAACCTAGGGTAACCAGAGTCTATAGAATAAGCCGGAGCAGGAGTAAATATATGTGGAAACAGTATCGCGAAATAACAAGATCATACCACCTAAAATTGAGATAGACCCAGAGGTTTATCGAGATCCAACGAGCAGGTTGGAGCAGAGCGGAACAGTTTATGGCCGTTGAAAAAAAAATATATGACCATATTCTTGACATTTTAAAGAGGCTTGTATGTACATAAGTCTATCAGTTTCAGGCGATCCGGATTGATTGGTAGTTTCAAGCCGTGTTTACAACAGAATCTCTTAGCTAAAATTGTTAATTGTCAGGATAGATAACAGAGGACCGAAATGCCTACCTTGACGTACACCGGAGGAGACATTTATGTATGTACTGAGTTACAGCAGACCTTAAAACCTTTTAGGGGATAACTTTCAACAAAACTCATTTAATCTAGTCGAAATCAAAGGCCAAGGGCATTCAGTTTGGAGTGGATTATTTTTTACTAGATTTTATCCAATGCTTTTCCGTTCTAAAATCAGTAAGAACCACACTGACTTCTTTCTTTCTAAAAGGGATTATGTACGGGGTTCCCGGGAATGAGAAATAATTCACCAAATGGAGATATTCGCTTAGTCATAGCGCGCCGATTTTACTCGGTATCTGCTGGAAGAAAACGAGATTTGTGATCTGAATGATGAATTCAAAAGCTTTTACAGCGTAGAAGAATGGACAGTAAGCAGCTCAGAATATGAGAATACAATAATGCAGATGATAAGTTGAATTAATTCGCAAAAGGCAGATCATGACTATTAGCAAAAGCATGGAAGCGAAACGATGAGTCTATCACAGTTTACCATCGGATTGTGGTGGGCTCGTCAGTAAGTAAGAAACCCAAGTTCGAGGTAAAATATCGTTTCATGAAATTCGTTATTCAAGAAAAAAGAATAAAGAGATGATATCATTGTTCTTTTCTATCACCTTAACAACCACTCTTTTCAAATAACTTCCTATACCTAACTACTTACGTTTAGATCACATATCAGTAGCTAAAAGTATCAATTCAAAATTACCTACTGACTAAGCTTCTAAAGTTTCCACAACGACACCTTCAGGCTGCTAGAATTAGTCAATCAAAGTAACTCAAAACCTCTTGAATGACTTCTTAATACATGTCTTTAAGTATCTTCTTGCTAATCGACATGAATCATTTAAATTTAAATTGTTAAATCTCGTAATCTGATACAATTTATCGAAGGCGGTTTTAACCACGATTACCATTACTTGTAATTGTATTTCAAATTGTATCATGACGCAGTGGTGATTTTATTGATATTTGTTTGAATATCAACTGACATAACAATTTGTTTTTAGAAATAAACACCATAACCATTCGAAACGGGTGAGTGAAGTCATTTGCATATGTTTTCAGACTGAAACATGTTGATCTATCAAGACCCATTGGGAATCACTTTAAATGTTTGCACAGGTGATTTTTATTTTATTAATGTCGCGTGACTACAAATGAAAGAGATTATTTCCACATAAAATTCTAGTTGAGTTAATGGCATTCCACAGGAATCCATTGTTATACCTGTTGTGGTTTTTTGTAAATTTTTAAAATAATCAATCGAATCTGTTGTATCTTTCAATAGTTCGGTATAGTTGATTTCATCAAAACCTTGTGGATTTTGTTTATTTGTGTTCCCTCTGTCAACGTCGATCACTTATCTTGACGTCATAAATCGACAAAAAACTCCAAACAATACCAATCAATCTGAATGCAAATTTTTACACGAACCATTATCACAGTCTGCATCTACACGTAAACCAATCAAAATTCAACCAAACTCGCATTAAATATTCATCACTCATTCTCTTCACTGTTCGAAAATCAAAAATTTGCAATACAACAAACAAAAAACACACAAATCCAATGAATAAAAACAAAAACGGACCCCAAATGGTAACCCCATGGCACCCCATGCCATTTTGATCGCCTGTTTCACCCTTTTTATCTAGATAATTAATTTTGCGCATGCCATCAATTGTCAGCGCCAATAATTGATGGCTCTGATATCAATCTTTTCTTTGACGATTATCGAAAAACAAAGATCTTTTCACAACACACAAAAAAACAAACAGAAACAATAAGAATTGCCCAATTTGAAAGTGAAACAAAACGACAAACATTTATCCATTGGAACGCAGAGAGATGACTAATCAAAAGCCACCGCCATGATTCTCATTAAGACGTTAGTCACAAACGTCAAGTCAAGATTGTGTTTCGAACTTTGAAGTAACTCGTACTCGCATTGCACATTAAACCAAGTTTGAGGTGAAAATATTGGAAATTCGATACGCATACCGTGCGCGGTTTCAAAAAAAACCAACATTTCGGGGTAGACCTCAGCATCAGTCTTGGAAATCAAAAGAAACTTGTTCAATTCTAAACTATTATGGAAGCTATATTATAAACCACATCAATAGGCCACAGTTATAGATCACAGATCACAAGTGAATCATGTGGTAATCGGGAATGATCGACGAGTTAGGGGAGTGATCACATTGAAATTTTCTTTATCAAGGTCCGATGTCAATTTCGATTAGTAATTGGCATACGAGAATGCGACGACTTTATTGCATGGCATGCACAGGTTACGTGTATGTAATACTAGAAACCACGCTTAGGCTAGGTAAACCTTATACCCGGACTGTGGTGCATGCTTTAGTGCTTCGGTGCTTCGGCGCTCTGAAGTTTTGTGCCACTGCCAGTGCCAAGTGCCAAGTGCCGAGTGCCAGTGCCACCGCACATCATTTGCATGTGGCCTGCGTGCGCAATGGCCTATAGTTTGCAGGCGCTTGCGCCCGGCCCCACCAACTGATCGAGCGAACGATCGCTCTACTGCTCCAGTAGAACATGGTATTAGCGTGCGCATGCTTATATAATCGCTCTGTCGTCGGTTTGTCGTGTCTATATATCCGACTGTCGTTCGGTTTTTGCAGTTTCAAGTTCAAATTTGGATTTTGTTGTTGTTTATTTATTTTTTTTTTGTCGAATTCGATTTTTTTTTCTCTTTTTTTTCTTGTCACCGCTCGCGTGATGGAAACATTTAATTTTCCACCGAAGCAAGAGTGTGTGTCTTTTGATGTTTTTATGTGTGCGCAATCTGACAGTTGATGTAATTTTAAACGCGACGGTTTGACAAGAGTACAAACGGTGATTGGAAAGGGGGGCAGACTGAGGAAGAAGTAGTACTCGTAGGTAAATGTTAAATTTTAAAATCACGCTATTTATATTCGACGAGTGTAGAAAGAGGTAATTACGCTTTTCCACAGCACTTTTCAATGTCAGATTGTTAACTTTGCGAGTTTTTTTTTTTTTTTGTTGCAAGGAAAAACAAACAGAAGCACACACACAGTGATACTGATGATGATGGGAAGAATATATAAAAATTGAAAAAAAAAAAAGTAGTTTTATGCGAAAAGGTACGTAAAAGATACACACTATTGCTATTTTGGTGCTTCTATCACACAGCAATTCGTAATTCTATACAATTTGAGAAAATTGCAATTACAGATTGATGTTGCCCTGCTCATCAAACACACAGATAGACAGTACATACATATATTATCGTTGAGATTCTCATTCGAGTAGATACAAATTTTCGTGTATTTATGTCGAGTCGTATATGTGTATATAACTGTGACAGTCGTATTTGTTTGTATCTTATTTTTGCCTTGAATAAGATGGAGTAGTTGTCCTCCAGTTATTGAGATCTACGTCAGTTAGACATAGATGACAGTACGTATTCATTAAGTCGTTTTATGGATAGAGAATGACGATGAAGACGACAAACACGACGAAGAAGAACCTACGTTAAAGTATAGTACTCGTATGTCTATGTAGCTTCCTTATGAGGCGAAAAAGTATCTCTAACAAACTAAACCCAATGAAAACAAGTTAATCTTATAAAATGGAACGGGATTCGTTTTATGTAGATGCGAATACACTACCCCTCTCGTCCCGATGTCGATTATTACTATTTATGAATGAAATTATGAATTGACTCTCAAAAACTTCAAATGAACATCATCACACTGAGGGAGGAGTGGGAGGCATCTACGAGTAGATTGTCGAATATATTAATTGGCGTAAACTGGTTTGCTTACTTAAATGATTTTTTTTGGAAATATAATCTTGTCTAGCTGGTGTTTTCATAGATATGACATCGTTAAGAATCGAATTAAGATAGTTTGAATACATTACGAGATATTGATTGACATTCGCTGAGGTTTACAAATACGAGTATATAACAACTTTATAAGGTGTTTGTAGATACTTTTTTTTATATCGAATTGATGGCAACACTTAAGTAGAAAATGACAGAGTGTGTTTAATTTTAAGTTGCTATCTACTGATCTAGTGTTGTTGCGAGTAATTTGCTCCCATCGTAGCAAACATCTTCTTCGTTTTGCAGTTATATAGGTCGGGGTAGATTCAGTCAAGAGAGGTTGGGTTTTTAGTTTCGCTTGACTAAATTAATGCAGGCCAATTCTTTGTTGAGGCTTCTATCGCTGGCGGCGGCTCTCCACAATTATTTCCTTTGATGTTAACAGCTGGTACCACAGCAACATATTGGGTATATAACTTAATTCGTGCGGTTTTTTTTTCAAAATTTGAACGTTTATTTAAGAAAAACATGTACAATAGTATTATTCAAAGTATTGTCCATCTGAAGCTATGACTTTTTCCCATCTTTCTGGCAATTTGTGGGTCCCATCCCAAAAGAACTGCGCTGGCTTGGCAGCCAAGAATAAATCAAGCCAATTTTTGATATTCTGCTCTGATGTGAAGCGTATTTCAGTGAGGGCGTTCTGCATCGACCGGAACAAATAGTAGTCAGAAGGGGCAAGGTCTGGGCTATAAGGCGGGTGGGGTAAGACTTCCCATCCACTGTTTTCCAAATAGTTCTTCACCGGAATAGCAACGTGGGGCCGATGGAAAATTATTGCCTCGTTTCTGGTCGCATATTCCGGGCGTTTTTCGGTTACTGCTCTCTTCAAACGGATTAATTGTGTTCGGTAGCGTTATCCATTGATGGTTTTACCCAGTTTTAGCTGCTCATAATACAGCACACCCATCTGATCCCACCAAATACAGAGCATTACCTTCGCACCACGGATATTCGGCTTTGCCGTTGATTTGGCTGGTTGGTCGGGTTTCACATATGATTTTTTGCGCTTGTTGTTGTCGTAATGGATCCATGCAAAAATGACTTCCTTTTGTAGAGTTCCAGCAGCATTTCGGACATGCAAAACCGCCTTTCGACGTCTCTCGGCTTGAGTTCATGTGGAACCCAATTTCCTTGCTTTTGAATACAAGTATATCCAGCTGCTTTTAAACGTTTTGAAATGGCTGCTTGAGTGAAACCCAAAGATTTTGCGAGCTCTTCTTGTATTTGACAACAATCTTCGTAGAGTAATGGTTGCAGTTCTTCATCTTCAAACTTTTTTGGCTGCCCAGGACGTTCATCGTCTTCCAAGCCAAAATCACCACTTTTAAATCGTGCAAACCACTTTTGGCACGTTTGCTCAGCTAGCGCATGTTCACCATAAACTTCCACCAAAATACGATGTCTTTCGGTAGCAGTTTTCTTCATATTAATGTAATGAAGAAGAACTCACCGCAAAAACACTTTTTCAGGCACAAAGTTCGACATATTTGAGTGAAAAAAAATTATTGTTGTTTACGCTTCAAATGAATTATATATACTGAAATGACGTACAATGACAGTAGCTTTCCAACGCATGTTCCAATGGAATAATACAAGTTACGCCGTCTCTTAGCAAACCGCATGAAGTTATAGACTCAATAAAATGGACTTAATTGAACAAAACAAACAAGCTGGAGCACACTTGTAAGTACTCCGAATCTGGACTTTTTGCAGACCAAATGGGAATGAATACAATCATATTTATGATCCCCATCAACGTGATGAACAGGGAAAATCGGTCACTTACACTTGGACCAGGACACCTGATGATCTTCTGTGAATAAGCTCGATGTAATTGCTTACCTTGGCATGTTTTAAAGACTTAGTACGAAAATGACTTTAGAGATCTTGGCCTTGAGCATGGGCAAAATGGTACTTAGTATGCTCCTTTCGGATACCTGGTGGTCTTCGATTTAAAATTTTCTATATACAAGGAGTAAGGTATCAAGATTAAGAACAAAAACAAAGCTAGCAATTGAATTGGAGTGACTTAGTACGTAAGATATAGAGTAGGCTTGTCATCGGAATATTCCAACACTTGGTTGGAGACAGAATTCTCAGAAATTTCTAGCTACAGAGGGCTCCTTTATATACCACCAATGCTTGTGAAATGCAAGTCTCTTGAGCATGGAACCGCTTACATCTGATCCCCCAAAAGGCCCCAGCATAGAAGGGAAGTAATACTAATATTAGGAACTGATTGTGTAAGCGTCGAACCCAGAAAGTGAGATTGATAGTTTAAGACCAGAAAAAGGGCACTTGACTCAATTGCACGACCAAGTATCAATAAGACAAACCTTGTGGAACACAAAATGCAGATACACTGAGGTGACGGGAAATGCCCGCTGACTGCTAAGAAAACTTACCAGCCCCGATTCCAATTTTCTCGGGAAAGTCAAATGATAATGTTTAGCTTGACAGGTCTCAGACGGCTATCAATGAAGTTTTGGCGATAAAGCGCCCACAAGAGGCTTGCAAGGGGAGTTTGAGGTTCAATAATTGTTTCAGATAAAGATACATTAACAGGAAAAAAAGAGGACTTCCAGGAGCAGTCCAAGGAAATTGTCCATTCCGCTATCGGTGACCATGGTAAAGCAAATCAAAGGCTTATCGTTGACCAACGGAAACCACTTGAACTAAGGATCAATGATGTAATCCTAAGACCGAAGGCGCAGGTAGACTTTAAGAGAAGCAACCTACTTTTCAAGAATGAAAAATAGTAAAATGCGACAATAAAGACACCTTGGAATAGTTGAGTCGTTAAACCCTGATCTCACGCGACTCTGACATTTTATACTTCTTGATGTTGTTCCACAAAAAGAAGATTAGCGGTACTACACAATATAAAGCATTAGGAACCTGGTTCTTTTGATGACGAATGGATTGTTTGTAGTAAGGATTTTGACACGTTAACACAGACACCAACCTAAAGATAGTAAAATTTGAGAAGATTTTGTCGCTGGGAAGCAAATTAACCAGCTACACTAATACAGAAAAAAACAGGAGTAACATTAGGAAAATAAGGTAAAAGTTTGCCGTAAAAGACAGTAATTTAAGTTTCATTGACTCTCCGGATGAAACTACCAAGTTTGTTAGAAATGGGATCTTATCTTGGATCACGCTTCCAATTTCCATCATACTTAAAGGAGAAGCACCAACCCAGGCTTTCTGAGGTCACATTCACAGAAGATAATTTTCAATTTTCATTCGCTCTAGGCATCTAATCTTGAACAGTTTCTCTCTCTCCCTTTGCACCCTTGACACATGGCATATAGTACAACGACCAAAGAATGGAATATAGTATGTTCAACATCGCATCAAATTTGGTGTGCTACGGCTCGATACTACCACCATCACAGGAGGCAGTTACCACATTCATTAAATATGAGATGTCATGGGCCAGCGTCTCTTGCGACTTATAGTACACTATCATCTGACTTGGTAGTCGAACCAGGATCTTAATGGGCTGATACTATTTTAAACCGAAAAGACCCCGGGGTAGCTGATTCTAAATCAGCTTATTTGTTGAGCTAGTTTTATAGTATTTACAACATGTCATTGCTGTTATAGGCCAGGAACCGATGGCATAACTCCAGTCTAAAAGGTTTTAAAAGCTAACCTTTTATGCTGAAGTTTGCAAATGAACCTCTTGTCTGAGATGTAGCCCCTATATCAACCTGAAAGGTATTGTAAGACTGCGCTTGTTAGACTACATGAGCACAATCAAATGTGCACTCAAAAAGAAGGGGACCATGTTAGGTTGCTTCCTGGATATTCTTGCCATCTTCTGACGGCACATGTAATTTCACCAAACAACACAGCGTACATGAATTACTTGTCCTGTGGATTGAAGCATTGAAAGTGAACTGATCTTTGATTGTGTATGTTGATGTGATCGCAAGCTGCACTTAATTCCTATTTAAACATCCTCACCACCTCCAAGTCGTTCAAGAATATAAGGCTTCTTCGAAACCCACTTGAAAGGATGAGTGTTGTTTGAGCCATAGTTAACAATGAAAACTTGCCAAGATCTAATATCACATTAGGACTCCCACTGTCATTGGATTTTCATTGCCAGTCCACCTTCTCAAAGGTTTAACAATTCTATTGAAAGGAATATATAGGGCGAAACACCTGTGCACTTCAATACCTCTGTACGTCCACCTGACCACTAACTACATCAAACGAAAAAAACAATAATTCTTCTGAAGCAGACGGGATCACCACGACTTATTTTAAGCAGTTAGAGCTCCTGTCCACTCCTCAAATTCTTTAGATTTTTTTAACTCCACCAACTACAGAGATATTAGTCGTCTTTACGATGCGAAGGACATGATATCTGTAGTGCTCTGTGAACGACTAACAGAAACTCTATGGTATGTCCACATAACTCTATGAGTTAAGGCTCAGAAATTCTACCTTCGCGCAGACATTCATCTCGCAATAGACTTTGGAAAGAAGCAAACAACTTCAGGTCAGTATCGGTCGCTTATTTGCCTATTTTAGGCCCAATTAAGCAACAAATATGAGAGCTGAGTAGAACCAGATTCATACAGAATTCGCATCCTTCTCAAGATTTCTTTATGAGCACAGTAACAACAATGGAGAATACTTACTATACAATCAAGATGGACAAAGACCTCGACCTCTTTGATATTGAACAAAGTTTTCCGCAAGATGAAGCGCTCCCACGTCACTTAAAAGGATTGCACAACACTCACTGAAGAAACTAAACGACTGATGGGATACGCAGACGACTTTGATTTTATGGAAAGAAATCAGCAGGCTATCAATAGTGTGTTTGCCTTAGAAACGGAAGCGGAAAAGATGTAGAAAATATTCTTAAAAAGCATATCCAGTGTTAAGTTTTCAGTAACTTCCAATCAGGAGTTACGCCTTTCATCGGATCATTAAACTACGTGACGTTGACTTTTCTGATTTCGCTTGAAAAATAGCCAATGACCCAATAACTCCTGAGGTAAGCATTTAAAAATCGAGGAGACGAGAAATCCATATTCCTCGTGCTGCAGTAAAGTGATGCTGCTTAGCCTATGATTTGTTAAATTTGTTTGGCGAAAAACTCACGATCTACGACGTTAACAGCCAAATCATCGATAAGTGATCAGTGTAGTTGTCACATTCATTTAGACTTATAACACATCCAAAAGACATTCTTTGACTCTGCACTTCTAGAGACAGATACCATGGCTTACATAACATATCTCCTACTCATACATTGAAGCGCCAACTACTTCGAAAACTATCCCTGAGAGTGGCCTTACGTGAATCCTTCGAACTTCTTATCAATACGACGTCGTAGCTTTATCTCTGCGTCACTGTCCGAGTATATGACATTTCGGCGACGCGATGTACTCGTGTTTTCTGGACAGTAAGGTTATTCATGGTATTTTCCATGGTGCCGAACGTTTTATGTCAAATCCAAGTTAAGATTACAAATCTAATTACAATTGCATGCTGCACTCAGTACTGGGCAGTGAACACTGGCACTAAGATACTTAGATACTGTCCAGTATGGAGTGTGCAGTGCGCATTGTGCATTGTGCAGACTGCAGAGTGCACATACTCGTATGTAATTGTTTTCTATTCCCCGCATCTGTGGAACCACATAACTAATATCAATGCAGTACAGAGAATTTCAAGGCTTTGCAAAGTCTATATTGTGTTTTTTTATTTGCTGCTGTTGACTTGCATTGAATTTCTGCCCAATCCCTCCACCAACCCCCATCGTCTCTTTGTATATTTAGTATGTGAAAAATTCTACTAACTATTATGTGATTTGCTGTAATCGGCTGTAATCAGAATTCTCAGTGTCACTATTGACAACATAACAACGACACTACGAGTAACAACAACAACCAAATCACTTAAGTTGAAAAGCTTTAAATAGAAAAATAGTGCCTTTGATGGGCTGTATTTGTTTGAGTAGCCAAGCCATGTCCATGTGTGTATGCGTAAAGTTGCAATGCCAAAATACGAGTACAAATAAGTACCATATATACCTAGATTAACATGCCAACGGATAATATGAAGTACGTGAATTTGATTTAAATTTAAACTTAACAGAGATAGTGATGTTATTAGCTTCTTAATTTCTGATGAAATGGGTTTATCTTGAGGTCAAAAGTGCACCGTATTCGTAAGACATGTTCGTATTCGCAAGACGTCATCTGACGTGGTGTTGTATTTTTGTTTTTAGTCGAAGTTGTTCCTTATAATTGAGGGGATACGTGATTTTTGTTGAAATACTGCTGAATCCAAGTTTAATGGGAGGAACGACTAAACGACCTTAAACAGGCCTGAGATAGTGTCATTGAAAGGGTTAAATTATAACTACTTACGGCTTAAGGAGTCACGATCATTGACGATCAGATTGACGATCACTAATGACAACTAAATCGGAGAGATTGAGGGACAAATTTTTTTGTGTATTATCCCAAGTCTTGACATACTCTGCGAAGACCGCTTTTAGTGAGGCATCCAGTTTAAAGATGGGATTTAACAATGGGAGCATGTAGCAAACTATCCGCAGTAAATGTAAAAAACCAAATTGATTTGAAAAGAGTGAAGTTATTCAATAAAAATAGTATCGGAGGTAAAATAGAATCCTGAGGCATCCCAAGATATATATCACGAAGTGGGCCGGATTTAGGGGTGCAATCTTTGATGTATATCTTACGGGTAGTTTCTTCAAGGATAAAGTGACCCCAGCATCAGCGTTCACCGCATTAGGGTCTTTTATTTGTGCCTTGGAATTGACCTTAGTGTTATCGGTACACTTATAGGACATCGCTTATACGAAATCTCTCTACTGAGTAATGGCAACGATACTAATAGTATGAATGCCACCATTAAGACCAACTAAATTAGCAATAGAAACAGTTGACGCGGATGCAGGCAATAAAATCCTAACTTCAGAGCTTGGAAAGCTCTCCTCTTGCTGACTTGGTTACCATCAAATTCACAAACTTTACTTTCTTTACTTTTCTAAGTCGTGCACTCCAAAAATACCATGCACAGTAAACATTACAGCGACATTTCAGGGATCAAACCTTAGGGACCTATGAAGCATTTAAGGATATTACTTTGCATACGAGAAATGTCAATGCTGGGATTCTATCGGATGTGAAACTCACAGGCAGATACCTCCTTTCTATAGCTTGGGATTGTTTCTTCTTTTTATAACAACCAAAACTCTTTAACTTTGGGTCTTTAAGAGTTTTTCAAAAGTGCATTTGCCGGTCAGAAAATTCGAAAGAAAGTAGAAGTCCTAGTTACAGTTGGAGATCATGCTGAAATGAAGTTCGGGCCTTGGAAGTCAAAGCTCTTATGTGACCTGAGACCTCAAAAAGCCTTCAGGCCATTCTACCTAGACTTACTACACTGTTTCGAAAGTATTCCAAATGACGTGACAAAATCTTTAAAAAAAGGCCAATTCAAGAACTTAATTGGAACTGTATTTCGCACTTAATATCAGATCCTCACAGCAGATATAAGCGATAAGCTCACATTGGAATATGTTGCTACAACTCGTCAATCCCAGCTTTAATGAGAATTCCCACAGTGCTGCTTATTGACGGTGAATTACGCCTAAGTACAAGCTAATTCATCTTCTAGAGAAAGTAAAGATAAACGGGGCAAACAAAAAACTGAATCTTTACGTCGGGCTGCTACCGAGTGAACGTCCAAGGTAACTACTAGGTGAGGTGAAAAGTAACCTCCTTGACCGCCACAATGTGCTGCTACTGCAAGAAAGGTTATGGTGCCTTGAAGTCCGTTCATACTCGTATTTAGGCAGACATGCCAAATTTCAGTGCGTTACTGTCTTTACTTTTGTTTTGACAGCTAATTGTTGTTGACATCATGTTGAGTATGGACAAAAAAGATTTTCGTTCTCTCATGAAACATTATTTTTTGAGAGGCAAAACGGCGAAGGAAACAAAAGAAAAGTTGGAGAAATGCTCCGTCAGATTGAACCGTCAAATATTTTTCGAGAGTTTCGTTGCAACTCCACTACCGATCAAGTCGGCAGCGGTAGGCCCTCCGATGCGGCTACAGAGGACAATGTCAAAAAAATGGTGTTGGCTTACCGGAAAGTGAAGGTGCGCCAGCTAGCAGATACCGCAAAGATTAGTACTGAGCGCACACGCCATATTTTGGGCAAAATTCTGCATATGAGTAAGTAATCCTGCCGCTGGGTGCCGCGCATGCTCACTCCTGACCAAAAACACGAACGCGAGAGCACTTCGAAAGAGTGTTTGGACTTGCTGAAGCGGAATCGGGCGGACTTTTGCCGTTGATTGGTATCTGTTGATGAAACCTGGATCCACTATTACACACCAGAGAACAGAATGAGTGCCCGGCAATGGACTGAAGCCGGCGCGAGTTTTTCGAAGCGGCCGAGGGAGGCCCAATGGATCGGAAAGGTTATGGCGTCGGTTTTCTGGGATTGTCATGGCATACTCTTCGTGGACTACCTCGAAAAAGGAAAAACTATCAACAGCGAGTATAACTGTGCATTATTGGAGCGATTGAAGGCCGAAAATCAATGACTTACGGCTCCAACTGCTGTCGCATCCACCGTATTCGCCCGATTTGGCTCCCTCGGACTATTATCTCATCCCAAACCTCAAAAGATGGCTCATAAAAAAAAATTCAGCTCACGCGAGGAAATCATCGACGCCACGAAGGAGTATTTTGTAGACCTTCCGGAAAATTACTTTTCGGACGGGATCAAGAAGTTGGAAAATCGCTGGAATAAGTGTATCAAGCTAAAAGGGAACTATATTGAATAAAATAAAAAAACATTTAAAAAAAAATGTGTTTTCATTCCCAAGGAGGTTACTTTTTACCCCACCTAGTAGCACCCATATAGTTCCAGCAGGATTGTAGACGAAGGCATTCGGGTTAGTACATTCTGAGTCGGAGAAAATTAAGACAAATTATAAACTTTGCGAACCATATTTTAAGGAAACATACTTTAACTGAGTGACCAGCGAACGTCCTCTACCAAAAGAAAGGCTAGGAAACCATTGAAAATCAGAAATTAAAGTAAATTAAACCATAAGACGAATCGTGCTGCAATAAGGCATTGAAAATGTTTCAAGTCAAAAACGCATCTTGTGCAAAAAATATGGCATTCGCGGGGTAATTTCCTTAATTTCCAAATGCCACAATGAATATGCAAAGGATCATCAGATGAGGACAAGGAACAAACTCGTACAAGAATAATTTGAAGCACGTTTAGACAAAGATGCCTGGTCAACAGCCTCCTTAAGTCCTCACCTAGTTCACGAATGGTGGATGACATCAGTCGAGTTTCAAAAATATTGCATCCACTCTCCTTGTGTTCTAGAATAATGGTCAAGACGGACCAATCGATAACCTGGTATCACAGTATGCCGAATCTCTGGCATTTCTGTGTAACTTTATTCATCTTTGATATCTACAGTTTTGGATAATCGAAGTCAATCTGGTCACATTAAAGATGACCAAAAGTCGATTAGCCCAAGCCAGTCTTTTTATCTGACTTTCAGTGGAAAGACATTATCCAATAGAGGAAGCATGCAACCTCTTGACGAATGTCTTTCTTGGATGATGCAAAATTTAAGACCTTAAGGCAACTAATCAATCTTCGGCGAAGAAGGAGATTTAGAAAAACTTTCCCATGACAGACAATCAATCGAAGTCACAATCCCAAACTAAAGCTTAAAAGTAAAGTGTTAGGGCAACAAGCGCTTTGCTAAATGACCGATGAGTCGCAGGAGATACACATATATAATAGATATCTACTTACTTACTCAGGAACTAAGAAGATTATCCCCATCCCCCAGATGTACCCATATATTTTCCTATTAATTCTTTGATTGTTGTTTACTTCATAATTTGCGTCTGTTTTTTTAGTTAGCAGGTAATTCGTGATTCAGAAATCGGCATTCCATGGTAGATGTATCAAAGTTTCCTGTGAATCATCACAGAATTCTAAGCTTGTCATGCTTTTCAAGGCCAACTTTTCTTAGATGTTATCTTAACTTTCAGTTCAGTGGAAGGAAGTGAGACGACTGATCGAATTTTGCTGCGATGCGATCATAATTAACCGACCTTCTGCAGCTACTAACTATCGTTACTTCAGTTCGAAGGAATTAGTAAGGCATGTTCTGAAAGCATTTTACCATAGACGTTATGATACTCTCTGCCGCTAGACCGAACAAATGATATCTCATTAGGTTTGCAGATGGAATAATACCTCCATGTCAGACCCTTTTGATTAAGAATAGAAGAGACAAGCCTCAACAATAGTGTGCCTCTTCAAAATAGTCAAATGATTCTGTCAAGGCTTCCTTTGACGATAAATAAATCGCATCTTAGGGTTCTTCGGTAACTCTGAACCAAACTTTGACTTCCACATTCATTGCTTGTCTTTTCCCTTGGTCGCTTAATCCGGTGCCTGGTGCCAATCTAGTGCCTGGAGCGCCTGTTATGTGTTTCTTTTCCACTTGAATTCACTTCATGTTGGCTCGAAAATGACATCAACGCTCCGCATCTCCTATCGGATGTGATGCATCCAAATTTTCCATCTAAAACAATAAACCATCTAATTAACTGGAGAACCTCTTAAAAGCTTGCACCGCTGTAATAAATACGTCAACTCGTAATTACAAGCCTGGCCATAAAGTATAGTATCACGCCACAATAGACATTGCCACAGCCATAACCATAACCATATCTACAGTACGAATACCAACACATTGAATTATATTTTTTTTCGGTTCTAGGAAACTGCAATTACCTATGCGTTCAGCGCTCACATGATTCATATCCGGCGTGCATCGAGTGCTGTGGCATTTTTGTTTTCTTTTTGTTTTTCATAATCTTGAAAATTCTGCAGTCCAGCTGTACAAGTACATATTTCCATCTGCCAGCGCTAGCTACTGGATGATGATGGAGAGATGGAGAAAGAGAAAGAGTTTCGAACTACAACGGATATCAGATTTCTCTAATGGTTGCCCTCTATGTACTCGTAGTTTCGGTCCTCTGAATTGTTAAACGACTATTTCATCAAAAACCATAAATTTAGTCCCTCTCAGCCACCCACTCGATTTTTTCTGCAAATGTTCGTGTTCGTGTTTGTGTATCTGCATCTTGAATTGAAGTCAGAACTCGTTAATCGTTGACCAAGTTGCGCAATTGTACTCATACAATCTGGACGATACACCGACGCGTACATACGTCATTCGGGGTGTTTGCAACAGCCTCTGGAATGCTAAAGACGACATCGTTCAATTAAAAAACAATTAAACCATCACTTCTAAGCTTTACTACCTAAAAACTGGTATAGATACTTGTACTTTGTATCTCTTTTCGTACTGTTGCAGTTTGTGATGGTTGGAAAGAAATAAAAAAAAAAAACGAAAACAAGTGATCAAGAGGTAGAAGTGGTAACCAACCAACACTAACCAGCCAAGCAAAACGCAAAACAAACAAACTAATTGCAGCCAACGAATGTATCTGTGTATCTCATTTATTATTACATTCGCTTGCATTTATTAAAACGAGTATATTTTCTTACTTTGACCTTGAACTTGATATTAGACAGGTAAATAAGCTCAGGCACCGTCGCGTCGTCCGTTGTCGTTTTTATAAGAGTAGTCGCTCGTACTTGTTGTAGTCATGCCGGCCGTCGTCGAGAGGAGTTACCTATATTCATTTGCTTTCAGTATCCATGGTATATCTATATATGTATATACGAGTATTTATAGATGCAGATACGAGAGTACATATAAGAATTGTTGTCTCGTCATACCACTCGTCAAGTGGTTCAGAGGTACCACCAGCCACCGTCGCATCGTGGTGGTCGTCGTCGTTGTTAACTTGTTCAAGTATCTCATAATGATATTGCCAATGATGATGAGGAAAGAAAGGGGCGTGGGCACCACTATTGCAAATAGTAAAAACACAAAACTCAATAACAAATTATGGTACTCTCTCAGAGTCTGAGGAGGTCGCGCACAGTTTAATAGATGCAAACAGGTGAATAATGATCTTTTACAAATCCCACCAGAAACATGGTAATTTCCATAAAAAGCATCTATGACTCTGACTCTCTGACTGTAAATCGGAATCGGAATCGGACTTAAAGTTAAACTAGGACTTCGACACCTTACACGGAGTATCAATGCAGCCAAGATATGAATACTTCAGAGAGATATAGGCAAAGATACACGCCGAAGCTTTGAGATATAAGAATATATATATATATATTTTTTTTTTTGTATATTTTTGCTTCTTTGATTTGCGTTGTAATTATTTCCATTTGCCTGTGGTTAAAGATACTTATAGTCAGCTTTTGTTATTTTTTTATTTTTATTTTTTCTGAAGAGATCAAAGGTTTGTGATCAGAAGAAAAATTGGAGAGATCAGCTCATAATGAGCGAGTATGACTACGAAGCGGAATATCTGTGACCATGTTGCCGTGGTGCGAAATATATCAGAAAGAGTAGCAGAATTCAAAGTGAAGCAACATGCATTCATCGAGAGGTTTTCTCTTCCCGTTTTGGGTAAGAACGATAAAACATCGCTACATGCTGAATATACCGAATACCGAAGCTGTCCTAACAAACGTCTTCGAATCCTACAACATCGGCTTCAGTGGTTTCTAGTGTTTACCCTGAAAAAGATGTAATTTTCTTACGACTGTAACTATTCATTTAGAGTCTTCAGAGGTTAGAAACCCCTCGGAAGAAGGCCTTACTTTGGCACTTTCGTTATACTCGCACCTTGTTGTTGGCGTAAATAAATCTTCTGCGGCAAACGAGTAACCTCGTAGAAGAAGTAGTAGTAGTAGAAGTAGTAGAAGTAGTAGAAGAGTCAGCTTTATACCCTAATATAAGATTAGGGACAAATCCAGTATCCAGTATGAGGACGACAAGAGGACGACAACTAAATGTTGCCACTAACTCAACGCCTACCTGAGCTATTGTGATGAGGTATTTTAATGTGAAGGTAGACAATGACAACACCACGTTCAAAGATGTGATCTGACAACACAGCCTCTATGGTCACAAAAAATCTTATGCAATGTCACTCGTCCATTCATTGACTACAAGGACTGCCACAGAATCAGCAAGGTCTCGACTGGCCGGTAACGTACATTCAACCAGATCTTACATACTAATTCTAAATGCTTTACAATTGGATTGAGATCAAAACTCTTAAGCATCAGGAGCATCCATGACTTCCGGTACCGAAACGTATTGAAAATGTCTTTATGCCTGAGTAAGACATCATTGTTCGTAGAAGGTAAAAAAGTCACAACACGCCGAGTATTTGTTAGAGTAAGATTTGCAGCACCTTGAACTAGAAGTCCAACATTTCACCAAAGAAGAAGAAACAGCAAACTGATGCGACTTCGGAACCTGGAACCGGAGTCTTTGCATCAACAGCTTGCAGATCATTATTGAGCAATGCGTCGTTTAGAGTTCTCACGTTTTATTTGTTGTATATCGATTTCGAGAAGCGTTTCTACAGCTATGATCGAGGTGATATATGGGGCTATACGTGCGTAGGAGAAGTATTCAAAAAAAAAAAAATCGCTATTGTAAGTACACCCTGACTGACTCGAACTGCAACCAACTTCAGACTGCTGTAATTTCCAAACCATTCATAACAGTGAGTTAAAATTTTGACACATGACAGATAATTTTATTACTCGTATTTACAAGTCTTTTAAACGATTTGCGTCTCAGTTGTGTTGAAATTTTTTATCCGCGATGGAATTCAAACGTTATAGTGATTGCTTTATATTTGGCTGGAAAACCACAAGTAACTATCGTTATGGGCCTCCAGCACCTCAACGTGAATAAATCATTTGTGTTTCGAACCATAGCTCGTTACCGTGATACTGGCAGCATTGCAAAACGCCATGGAGGTGATCATAAAAAAACAGCAACATCGGCAGAAATGGTTCGGAAAGGGAAGGCTCGAATTGAGCGAAATCCGCGTCGAAGTGGAAGAAAAATGGCTCGTGAGCTCAACATATCGTTGGAACGGATGCAACACATACTGAGAAATGAGCTTGAGCTCAAGCCATTGAAGTACCAAAAAGCACGAAAGTGGTGAGTTGCCGAATTTTGTTTTTTCCGATGAGTCGCCATTTGTTTTCAAGCAAGAGCCACTTGCGTGCAGCGTGCGATGCTTTCTTTGGCCGTCTCAAGGCCATTATTCGCGACAAAGGTGGACATATTGAAAACTACTAATAGAATTTGAAAATTGATGTATTTTTCAACATTATTCGCGTTGGCACAATAAGATTTATAAAAAAAAAAAAAAAATTATAGCATTTTAAAAATTTGGAGTTCGAGTCAGCTATCCTGTATACCTTTGATGGGGGCAAGGTTATCAGAGGAATTTAGAATTACCAACGGATCACGACAATGTTGTATTACTTCCCCACCGCTATTCAGTGACTCTCTGTCTGAAGGACACATAGGACTGAGGTAGACTATGTCATCGCATCCTAATTATTTTTTATATTGTGCCTATACTAGGAAGGGCAACAATAAAACGACTTGAACGAAGACCCAAGGCACTTAAAATTGCTTAGCATTAATAAATAGATATTTTCGCGACATCTTGAAAAACTATTGAACAAACTGCACAAATTCTTGCGTTAACGACTCAAGAAAAAAAGAACGAAAGAGTTCCTTAAACTATCTTCTAATCAGAGCAAGACCAAAAACTACAACGAAATTCGTAGTTCAGACAGTCTCGATGTAAACTTGGAACCAATATTGATTGCTAGACAAAGATCAGCGAATCACTGTGCTGTGGTGTGCCACAAGTTTGGGATTTAGACCCCCTATTCGTTTTAAGATGCACCAGAGGCTGGTAACTTCAGGCAGTATCATTATAAATGTAAACGCTAGGCTGTTCGGTACTTAGCCTTGTGATGACGAACTTGTATTTTATAAGTCGTTATATCATGTGGAAGAAAGGATACTTTGCAACAAATTTGGAGAAAGGCTTAGTTCGCTTAATAAAAGGAAGTGCTTAGGCGATCCCGAGATGATCATCCAATTCCTTGGAGACAATTTTCCACCACTCTTCTACACAATTCGGCAGAAACGTTAGCAATTTCGAGTTCGATATTGTTCCTGAACTTCTCTAACCCCAAAAAAGACATCCAAGGGCGTTAAATCGCATGAGTGAGGAGCCATTCCACTGGCCCATTTCTCGAGATTACACGATGACAGAACTTTTACTTCAGTAGACCAATTGACAAGGCCGCTGACCCAAAAATCAGCCATGAATACCTCAAGATGATTTTTCGTTAAAATTCCGGCTCTTCTCTAAGCTTTTGCATAGCCCAATCGGAGAAGATTCGGCGCTTCAAATGATCGTAAGGGTGTAGGCCAAAATCTTTATGCGAAATACCCCACAATTTGGATTGAGTTGTGTGGCATTTGATACCATTTTGTTAGGACAACATATTATTGATGGCAAATCCATCCAATTCTGACCAAAAAAAGTCTTCCAACATGGAATGATCGGAACTGCATTGACTGTAATTTAGCGATCATTTTCGTCGACGGAAAAATACACCTCCTACATTAGGGTATACTGCTGTGCAATAACGCATTTGTTGCTTATTGACAAGGCCACTAACCCAAAAACGAACCATGAATGGCTGAAGATTTTTTTTCGACTAAACTCTGGATTTTCTTCAAACTTTTCAGAGTTCAATCGAAGAAGATTCGGCGCTTCAAATAATCGAGAGGCTTCAGTTCTTGAGTTGATTTGATCTCGAAATGATGCGAAATACGCCACAATTTGGACTGAGAAATTCCCAATCCCTGTGAACGGTGTAGAAAGAATTTGGCTCATTTTGGATTGAAGCTCTTAGGTTGCAATATTTTCAGTACTTCGATTGGTGCGTTGTATCACTGGCACAGAAAAATTCTGTAGGGAGGAGGGACGATTATAATGACCGAAAAATAAAAGTAAGTTGCGACCACTGAATCAGAATTTCGGTAGTAATTTTAAATAATTTCCAAACGTTGCTCAATCGTGAACATCAGCGTCATAAAAATGTTAACCTTGACTGACATTTTGACATTGACCGATTATAAATAAAAAAAATTGGTTAAGGGTGTGTTTATATTAAAATACAAGACTGTTATGTCACTATTGAAACACCCTTAAGGAAGAACATCAACAAGTCGGTTGTGAATTAGAAAATGTATGAAGTAGATCCGGATTGACTCCTTGTCCAATAGACTCTTTACATTGTTATCGGTTTTCTGACTCAACAAAAACTCCGCGGACAGATCCAATTTAGCCCCAAAAAATTAGGTCGACGTTCTTCGCAAACAGATACTAAACCGGTTGTGAGATAAACAAAATGCTTAATTGCTGATAAAGCCGGATAAGATCTACCTTCGCCGGAAAAATTCTTTCTTCTTCTTTTCGCTGCAAAAATTCCTCCACAGCCCGCTCAATCTTTTTTAACAGTCAACAAACATGTCTACACCTTAAGCCCATTGACTATCCATAAAGTCAGTCAGGTATTCGCTATCAGATCCATTGATAAGATATCACTTCCAACAAAAACCAAAGAACCTTCAGACTATTTTTCAACTCGAAAAAAACAAAAATAACAAAAATAACAATAACTCCATACAAAGACAAATTCTAGTTAATAATCTATTTTTTCGCCTTCAATCGTTCAACACCACATTCTACCTCAACATGTTGTTAAATTTTCAAGTGCATCGCAGCAATTTTTATTTGTAATTTCTTTTTTTTTTACTTTTTTTATCTTTGGCGTCCGTCCCGCCCATTAAATACACAAAATACACGTCAAATTAAATTAGAAAATAGCCATCATCGGCAGCGGCATGTATTGCTGCTGCCGACACTATAATAACCGCCACCTCCGCTGTAGATACTCTTTTTTTTTTTGTCATTGCTGTTGTTGTTTTTGGTTATGGTTTAGTGTTTACTGACGACAATGACAACACGATGATCATCATAATTAAATTATAGCATGGACTGAAGTTCAATGGGAATAAAAAAAAAATATTATATTTAAAAACTGAATCTGAAAAAACTGAAAATGTTTTCATCATAGCAAGGCCAATGGGAGAAAAAAAGTATTTACACCAGACCACAACGACTATTGGTACTTTTTTGATAGCTGACTGATGGCGACTTTAACACCGCTGTGGACTGGTACTGGATGCTGATGAGTTATAATTTTTTTTTTCTGTTTTTAATTAAACGAACGTTGCATCTCATGTGTTTAAAAACAACAATAACAACCCCACAATCTTCATCGAACACAACACCAACAAATTGGACACGAAATTAACACAACTCATTAAGCTAAAGATCAGTGTTTACTTCTGTGGTACGAAAGTACTATTTTTTCGCATCGCAGATAGATGGAGCTTCCTTAGTATGAATTTATTTTGGTATATCCATTAGCTCATATGAAATACTCTTATTGTGAGAAATAATAAAAAAAAAATAGAAAAACAGAACGAAATAGGACCACCACAGGGTTCAGTGTTTTGTCCCCTACTACTTATGTCATGTTAATCACCAAATATATCAGATACTCGTAATAAGATAGAGAAGTGCTAGAAGACATCGTTTTTCAAATTAGATAATTAGTAGAAATATGGAGAAATATTTTTGGCAATTTTTAAACGTTGCTCACACAGAAACTTGGCAACCTAAATACGAAATATAGAAAAGAGTTTCAAAACAATGTGCGGTAGGGAAAGCCCCATGTAACATACGTATCAACGGCAACATCCAGGTCTCTAGTCAACATAATGCACATCCCCTCAAGAGAAAGTGCTGTGTAGGGAATCTAGAACAGAGATAGTGCCACAAAAATCCTGGCCAACGTAAGCTCTCATAACCTCAGCAAGGCTACTAGCTCCGGACCAATAAGCACATAAGATTGGGATAGGTTAAGTGAAAAACTACGACATCTACTACGACTACAAGGAAGTTGAATATTTGAATGTAGATTCGCAAAGGCCTAATTACTATCAGCATCACTTTCGAATCGGGAAATATAAGCCTGATTTGCTATAGAGGAAAAGTATGACGGAATCAAAGACCAAAAATTGTATACCTCTTAGACCAAACATATTTTTGCTGGTTCGGCTATAACTATGAGATCTTAACGCAAGGCTGGGTGAGGAAACGGGTCATGATCAAAATACAGCTGTTAAGAAGAATGAACCCTTCACCCTGGATGAAGGCATCAGAGAATTACGTCTCCCTGACGTAGCAATATCAAAGCTTAAGTTTTTTGAAGCTGCTGGCGCCGGCCGACTACCTACTATGCTTACAAAGCCAGATCTGACATGATTGGGAATTTGCTTCACCTCATTTGTTAGGTATGGTAAGAGAAATGCACACATCGATCTCGGCCATCATCTGTATGGTCTTCAACATGAAAGAAATCAGATATAGAAGTCTCAGGCTCTTGGCGAGTACCTTTTCCGAATTTCGATATAAAAGCTACTCTCATTTCGCTATGCATTCCAATGTTAGTCTAGCAACTGACAATTCTCTTCAGAGTTAGCAGCAGCTTATCTATATTTTTCTGTAACATAACTGAGACGATGGCGATGGCGCGATTGTTAGCTCATTGAACTATCACACAGGGAGTCTGGGTTCGATTCCCGACTGAGTCAAAAACAGTTTTTCAAATCGCCATCAGCCTTTCGGCGGGCAAACTCCCGAAAGTAAAAATTGCCTACGAAAAAGCTTCTAAGGAGTGCCGTTCGGACTCGGCGATAAATCGTAGGCCCCGCTCAGATATGACAAAAATGACAACATGAGCAACACAAATGAGTTTCAAGAAGCAAGGCCATGGCCCATACCGGACTGCCAGCGCCGCAGTGTTTTTTTTTTTCTTTTTCTTTTTTTTAACTGAGTATATGCCATCGGTGGTGGGCAACTACTAGCCCTACTTTCATAGACAGTTGAGATCTTTTCGTAAAACTTTTTATAAAAAGTTCAAAATCCGAAACTAGTCCTTCCTCCAAATAAGTCTTCAATGAACTGCTTAGAAGTTTTCTGTTTTTTTTTTACGGAATCGGTGCAGCTTTCTTTTTCACCAAGAAACGGGCGATCTGCAGGATTGATTTTAAACTGAGCATAACAGTGGCATGGAATAAAAAGAAAAGGCTCTTCCTATCATCTCCAGATGGCCAATTTCGACGAGCAGCCTTTCGGTGAAATCTTGCCTATTGTCTATATGGGGACCACGGACCACAAAAAAACACCTTGAAGGAGGCCTAATGTCTTTTACTTTAAACTCTGTATGGGCTCATTAGATTTAGTAAGGCCAATTTGCGTCAGAAGACATCAAACTATTAACACGGATCAAAAAGATTTTTAAGGCATCGGGTCTTCTGAAAAAGAGATCACGATAGCGTTCCCATGACATATTGTTAATGGAACACTAGCACCGATTTTCACGAGCTGCTTTGGTCCAGGGACTATAAAAGGAACGCCAATTTAGTGCCTATGGAATGACCATCCGACTTTTTAATATTTGCTGTAAAACAACTGATGATTTTGAAAAACTTCACAAGGTTAGGTGTCACATCAAACACCTGAAGTTTCTATCAAAGCAACTTCGACTTATTTTGAGGAGCAGCGCTTGCCTTCGAATTTGTTGCTAGATGCAGACTTATGTTTCGTGGTTCTGACATAACAATTCGCATCAAGGTTAGACTTTACAACTTAAGCCTGATTGCCGTTAGTCCCCCTCTCGAGATAAAAGAGCTTCACTCCGCATGCACAATTCTAAAAGGTCGACATTTGCATGTGTTTAACCCACCGTGGTCCAGACACTCACAAATAAGTGGAACGGGTCTTGAACCCACTTACCAAACGTGATTTAAATATAAAGACGCATAGGCTAGACTTACTTGGGCAGCCCCGCAGTACGAGGTAGAATGGAATTTCAACCAATAAACCTATCTGCACCAACTCTTCGTCAACTGGCTCTACTTAAGATTGTTGAGATACCCTTCCACATGTGCGCGACACCTGTACTGAGATTTCTTCTATCACATATAATTCCAAGTAAACACGGATGGTCCTTGAGTTTGCTACGTTACATCTATCGAGAGACAGCTTAGACGTTGACATCGGCTAAGAGTGTGAGTATCGACCTGAATTTCTTGGATTTTTACTGTGCTTCGCTGTATTATGAATATTTGGTAAATTCTGGACTTATTCGGCCTTAGATTGCATTGGTAAAAGTAAATTAGGTCCGTGGTAAATGGTTTCAGGCATTGTTGCATCACACTACAATGTGGTAGACTACATCTTTACGAAATGTTAAGGAAACTGATGTTTTCAAGTTTGAAGGGTTTCCTCTCTTGTTAGTCAGCCAAACAATGAACAGGCTTTAAATAGCTCGGCATTTAAGTCTTTTGACACGGTCCGGAAGCTCTGTTTCATTTTGACTGGTTGGACAAAATATTTGGCTTCCTTATTAGGTTATAAGTTTTGTTCCCGTTGAAATTTTATCAAGCCGACGCACCCTGTAACTCTGCTAAGAAATTTATATTCTAAGCTCGACCTTTGGTGTAGCTTCATATCGTCGGCCGTAGAGTAAGACTTTCCACTTCCTCGATCGCTCCATTTTTATGACTTTTCATGTCCGGCGGCGCCGATGTGTCCTCTTCATCCTTTGCTCTTACAGCGAACAAGCCCTCTCTCTTCGTCTTCTTCTATGTAGCGCCGCTTAATAGGCGCGTTTTTCTATAGAACGTGTACGAGTACTTTCCTGCACTTTTCTCCATCACGTGGTGGTGATCGGTAGAATCTCAAGACATGGCATTCTTAAGAACAGTGCAACTGATCTTCAGCGATCTCATATCCTGAAGGGTGAGCAATCAGGCAGTTATTGGAACAAGAAAGGGATGGTGTACCCTCATATTGAAAACCAAATCGCAATGCCTTCCGAATATGGTTTGAAATCATTCAGTTCCTAGGAACTCCTTCCACATCGTCTGTCGAATGAGAAAAACGATAGTATTCCCGAGGACTATGAAGAATGTCATATTCTTCCGATTATGGTCAGTTTACGTTGGAAATCTTATTAAAAGATTCAAAATTACTCTCGGTTGGAGAATTTAAAAAAATTCTAAGCAGCAATTTGATCTGTCGAGTAGCTCTCTTGTTTCGTAAAAGGGCCGCAGTGCAACACGCGATAAATTCAGATCCAACCACCAAGTATCAATGCCAAACAATACCCACTATCATGGTTCTTTCACATTGCTGTAGCAAAAAGATACTAAAACACTCGGGAAACCATTGTTTCGCTTGAATCATCATCATTATCATCACGAACATGTTTCCATCAGTCTCATTATCTACTACCAACTAAACAGCTGTTTAAGCACGTGCAAAACCATTTAATCGGGGCAAATAATACTTCCCTTCCGCATACGTGTACGAGTATTGATGCTATTTACAGAATCTCATTTGACCTCTACTTTAATTTACATCTACACAAAACTGATGACCTTAACATTTTGTTACAACTTCAGCCTTGGATACGCCTTCTCAAAACCTGCAAACCAACCTACGAAAATTCCATACAAATTCGAATTCGAGTTCGAATTCTACTTGTAACTGCTTCAATGTCATATGGTCTTCAGTTAAGATTCGCAGTCACGTTGTAATCATATTTTTTTTGCATGAAACTCAAAAGATACGTAGATACTTAAGGTTTAAGATGTCATTTTGTCTATAAATATGGTTTCGGAGAATAGTCATCTGAAAATGAATAATTAGAGGAGGTAAGCACTCGGAAGTGGTGTAAAATATCAGTCTGATGTTGAAAAAAACTTTAGAAAAAAGCCCCAAGAGTAATTGGAAAACCTATTTTGTAATAAAAGTATCAATAACGCCTATTTAAGTCGCAAGTTTAACCTCAAGTCATAAAGTTGATTACCATTTTTCACAGAATCAATTCTAACAACTGCAGAGCTTGTCGGTGCAACCTATTATCTATGCAATCGACGGATAATAGCCTCCAAGTCATTCTCATGGGTTTTCACTATTCCAAGACTGCGTAGTCGCTTTGTTTGTTTATTTCTGTATTTTTCTTTTTTTTTACTGCAAAACAATTAACTTTCTTGCGCGTCGTTTTATAAGAAAAAAAAAAAATTATATTCACTGTCAACGGTGGCAATTGATTTGCAGGTTGCCACAATCTACCTAGTACTAACTAAGTGCGCGTAAATACTTTGTACACACAATTTACAAATGCCACCGCGTTCTGCGCATTTGACTTTTACCATTCCACAAACTGCAAGTATGATCGGAAAAGTATCTATGTACAATAAGTATTTTAGTCTATCCTTGAGTTCGAATACGATTGCTACTTCCTCAAAGTACGATAGATACTTTCTCTTTGTAATTTGAAGAAAAAAAAAACAAGAAAAAACAGAAATAACTACACGCAATAACATAGAGTATCTAATGAGATGGCCTTTAGTGAAGCTTTGTAATGGATCTTCCTTGTCCAGCAGCTGGTTAAAAATTTATGATTTATGACATTTTTAGTTTGCATACCGGTTTGGTTCACTTACCTTCTTTTAGTTTAGTTGCCTACTGGGGGTCATCTGGAAAGAAATTCAAAAGGTTACTTACTATAGTTAGTCAATTTTTGAAGTTTCACTTACAAAAAATAAAAAAATTTTTAAAATAGAAAAATGGAAACAAAGTATCTGCAGTAGTTGAAGTGACTAGAAATCTTTTAAAAGCTAACAATTTGGGTTTAACTGAGCATAAAGAATGTAAACGAAGCATCTTCAGTAAAGTTAAAGCCTACTCGTAGTAGGCAGCAAATAATTTTGGTATTTATGCCGAATGCCTGTGGGCATTAAATTTCCGAGGTCGTTTGAGGCAAAAAATAAAAGACAGGTGAATTGGATGCTTTCGCTATTGACTGTCATTATCTCTCTTCACACAAATATCATTGTAAAAACGATATGAAGTACTTAGACAGCTCATGCTATATGTATTTATGAATGTATTATATGAAATCGGTAGCTAGAACAACTGAGGATCACAGTCGAGACCTTTAGGTGGTGTTCGTTAAAAAATGGTTCAGCTCGTCCGCTTCTACATCAGAGGATTTGGGTTCAACTCCCAATGCATACATTGGAATTTTTTTTATTCATTTTGCCTATTGTTACGACAAGTTGTCAACGTATGGTTACAGGAAACGTGCTAAAGACTTGACGTTGTAGTCTTAGTACCGCAGATACTTCGTTAGTTTCAAATTTTGTGACCGTCTTCTATTTAAGCATATTCCACACAATTTTTTTTCCAGTCGAACATCCTTAAATTAAGGCAAGCATACTCTAGGTCCTAACGTTAGCCTCAATCTGAGTACGAATAGACCTCGATACCTAAAGTCTGCCAAGTTAGTTGTAGTTTCTTTCATTTGTGTACACTTTATAAGAAGCGCCCTTCTTTATATACGTGATCCGTCTGTTATTGATTCGAAGGTACGTTAGACCAGAGCATTCATATGTTGTGCCACTCGAATTCATCTGGTAAAGTCGTTGTCGCTATAAAACGCGTACAGCTTGTCCTTAATCTGTGACTTCATTAACCCTCAAATTAGACGGGAGCAACCTCACATGCAGTCCGCTCGAACCGACCCAGGGTTTCCTCTTCTGTTTTTGCTAGAGTATTGCACTATTGCACTATAGAGTAATACTAGGATCAGTAAGGGTCCTCTAAATCAATTGCCTTCTCAACCTGAAATATAATCGAATGACAAGAGCTACTCTCCGTTTGATCTCGTGTTTATAGCAGGTGATAGGCAGACAAGATTCATTTCATACGTTCGTTTTCTGTGACAACACATACTTTTTTTTTAATCTCGTTTGCCACTAAACAAATTTTCGCTGCCTTCGCTGTGGTGCTTGTTGGGTTCCCCCAAAGCATGCAGTTGTAAATTGTGTCGTTCGTACTGCAGTCTTCGCTCCGCACAACTATTTCGACAGATTTCGTTTAAAGAGACCAAAATATGACAGCGAGTCTGAATCCTTTTTTGCCATTTAAGGTCCATTCTTCTCAATAGCTACTCAAGCACTTAACACTTTTCTCTGAAAGTGCAGAAACAGATGGAAGGGGGCTCTTGCCCTTCTTCGCAGGGCCACTTTATAGGCTTCATGCTAAGGTTCATGACTACGTTCATCAACAAACCAGAAGTTTTTTTTGTGGCATTTTCAATATAGTCCCCTTTAAGCTTGATACACTTATTCCAGCGATTTTCCAACATCTTGATCCCGTCCGAAAAGTAATTTTTTCGGAAAGTCTGCAAAATACTCCTCCGTGGCGTCGATGATTTCCTCGCGTGAGCTGAATTTTTTATTGATGACCCATCTTTTGAGGTTTGGGAAGGGATAATAGTCTGAGGGAGCCAAATCGGGCGAATACGGTGGATGCGACAGCAATTGGAGCCGTAAGTCATTGATTTTAGCCGTGGTTACGATGCTCTTATGCGCCGGCACATTGTCATGCAAAAACAACAATTTTTTTCGCTTCATGTGAGGCCGTTTTACATCGACTTCGGCCTTCATTCGCTCAATAATGCACAGTAATACTCGCTGTTGATGGTTTTTCCTTTTTCGAGGTAGTCCACGAAGAGTATGCCTTGACAATCCCAGAAAACCGACGCCATAACCTTTCCGACTCATTGAGCCTCCCTCGGCCGCTTCGGAGCACTCATGCCGGCTTCAGTCCATTTCCGGGCACTCATTCTGTTCTTTGGTGTGTAATAGTGGATCCAGGTTTCATCAACAGTTACCAATCAACGTCAAAAGTCCGCCCGATTCCGCATCAGAGGGTCCAAACACTCTTTCGAAGTGCTCTCGCGTTCGTGTTTTTGGTCAGGAGTGAGCATGCGCGGCACCCAGCGGCAGGATAACTTTTTCATGTGCAGAATATCGCCCAAAATATGGCGTGTGCGCCCAGTACTAATCTTTGTGGTATCTGCTAGCTCGCGCACCTTCACTTTCCGGTCAGCCAACACCATTTCATGTATTTTTTTGACATTGTCATCGGAGGGCCTGCCGCTGCGGCCTTGATCGGTAGTGGAGTTGCGGCCACCACGAAACTCTCGAAACCAATATTTGACGGTGTAATCTGATGAAACATTAGCTCCATAATATTTATCCAACTTTTCTTTTGTTTCCTTCGCCGTTTTGCCTCTCAAAAAATAATGTTTCATGAGAGAACGAAAATCGTTTTTGTCCATACTCAACATGATCCCAAACACGTCAACAACAATCAGCTGTCAAAACAAAACAAAAGACAGTATCGCACTGAAATTTAGCATGTCTGCCTAAATATTAACGGACTTCAAGGCACCATAACCTTTTTTGCAGTAGCAGCGCATTCTGGCGATCAATGAGGTTACTTTTCACCTTACCAAGTACTCGTAAGTTTTGGAGTGTATAAGTTTAGCTTGACGGTACTTTAACAATGTTGTTAAGTTCAATTGATCAGGGCAACGACCTTTGCGGGTGGTAAAATGTGGAAACAATGTGCTAGCTACGACCTTATTCTGAGATCTCGCGAAGTCGGTTAGCCTGAATCCGTCATTAGAAGTATTGTCGTATAGACTGGCCTAAATCTCAGTTTGGAGCACAAATGTAAGTTTTCGTAACGAGGAGTTAAATCGAGTATTCTCGTCCTCCAAAACGATGGCAGCGCTCCTTAAATTGATTTTGGAGACAACTGTGGAAATGAAAAGTGAATTGGTCCTTTCGATCTCTAACAGACTGTGACCCTATGTTTTGTTTTTCTTGGTGAACACAGAGTTTGGGTGTTAGATTTGGTATTTCTTCGACATTTATACAGAATCAACTACTCGTATCAATTTCAGATGAATATCCGTTGCAAGAACAGCTAATTGAGGTATCTTAAGCTAAGCGATCCACAGATTTCTGGGATTTGTTTCGTTCAGGGTTTATCCACTAGTGTCCAGTTTCTTACCTTTTCAATATAACAGAGGTTGTTCTTAAGACATCATCGTCAATTACGGGGTTCCGTATTTACATTCATGGCCTGCAACAAAGTGGTACTTTGAGTTTACATTGGGGTTGATCGCAATGTGGTCAATTTTGTCTGCTGTGCCTGATTCGGTATTGTCTCATGTCCCCCTGACAGGCGTATGCTAGGATCTGTAAAGAATTTTTGTCAATATCGTCACCAAAGATGTCTCACAATGTAGGTATTTTGATGCCCTTTACGACACGGTTTACAAATTTACAAAGCACGAAGCACGCAGAAACCTTCTCGGAAATGATGCACCGGTTGAAGATGAGAAATTAGACTTTGACTCTGTGCACTTTTATCGTACTTCTGTAATCTGTCAAAACAAATTGCTTCACAGTCTGTTCCTGCCTCGTTCAGCAATTCATTCAACCATTTATATATCAAAAAAGATGCAAATGTTTGAAGTCATACACCTAGAACATGCAACATTCCCCCTAATTCTTTATACCTACCTACCTAGGCCGTATTTCATTGAAGGTTATTTGTGGATCCATAGTTATCCAGGCAAATTGCCAGCTCAGACCAACTACCCTGCGTTCTCTCGATACCGACCCATAAACTATGTCCAAAACAGCACTCAAAACAAAATCATCAAAAAAAAAAAAACAACAAACTACCACCCAAAAAGTATCTCCACACTTGTAGATACTTAAAAATCCATAATCGCCCTCATGTGCCGTTCAGTTTAAGTTCAAGATTTCCCTTTCTGTATGAAAAACAAAAGTGTTCAAAAAAGTATCTATTGTACACTTAGAGTAGGTATATCTGTATTATGGCCAAAGTATTTGTAATATCTACCGGGCGGTATAGCACCGGTATACATCGAACACCGCCTAGGTTAAGCCATCTCGCAATAACCTCCAAAAGAGCAAAAGAATGAAAAAATGGAGAAAAAATGTGAAGCTAAAGCTTGAACATAGATAGATACTCGTAGATACGAATACATAGGATGAAGAGTACGGAAAGGGGCATAAAACTAATAAAACGGCATTCATAAATGGAATGTGGGTCGACAATAAACCCTGCTATTTGCAGCAACAACAAGAAGCCGCAAACTACATTCAACCAAAACAAACACACATTCAAATTCGCGTCGTACGCAACGCACAATTTGTTGTTGTTTCTTTTTCCTCATCCTCTTTCTTTTCCTCGTTGTTCTTCAACTCCCTTATAACATTCACTTTCGTCTTCTTAGCAAATGGCAAGACTGCCGAGTGGAAGTTACGAGACAAAGCTGACACGAGTTGGATGATGATGATGATGATTATGATGAGGAGGAGAACGATGAAGAAGACATGTTTTGAAGGCTTTTGGAGCCGCTGGAGCTTCTGCTAACTATAGAATGTGGTAAGGCAAAAGAAAAAAAAACAAGTCATGACAAACGACGAACGACGACGATGATGCCTCAGAAGATGGGCTGATAAACGAAATCAAAAGTATATTACGTCTGCATGGTACGAGTACTCGTATGGTATGTGCTACTTACAGTTGTGGTGCGTACAGTTTTGTTAAAATGAAAATGAAAATAAAAATGAAAATGGAAATGGAAGTAAAAACGGAACGATAGCGGGCACAAATACAAGATGTGGGCCGCTATATAACGCTACACCGTCATCTCGACTATGGTTAGTTAAGTCTTTTACAGTGTGCGGAATTTATTATTATGCCATAGTCTGTGAGCTGGTAGCTCGTTATACGTTGTCTATGAGTTGAGCCCGCAGTCCATAGCCGCCATCGCCCATAAGCCGTAAGCCGTGAGCCGTGAGCCGTAAGCCATGAGCCATACGCCATAAAGGCATTAGATTATCACTGTAAAAGAAGAAGAAAACGAGGAAAATGAAGAGAACGAAGAACAACGAAAGTAAAAGTGTGGAAATTGGTTAACACCGTGAAGGGCTTAATGTGAGCGCTATTTCGTGATGTGGATAGCCAACCGCAAGGCTCGCGAGAGACATGGTAAGTGGTTAGTTATCTTCTTTGCTTTTATTTTCATTTGAATTATCGAAAAAGTTGTTTTCTCCGGTTTTTTTTTCGCCCCCCCTTTTCCCTCATTTTCAGTTTTACAGCTTTTGTTCGAAAATTGTTCTCAGATAATAGCAACGATTATGACAAGAATGACGACCAAGGAGAGACGGACGCAGATGATGATGATTGAAGAGCAGAAGAAGAAGGAGCTGATGAGGTTTGAATTAGTGCTTAACTTGATTTAATAGGTTTACAATGGGACATTCAGAGCTTGAATAATGGGATGACTCAGGAGGGAGTTTTAGGTACTGAAGCTATTTTGTTTCTTTACTTTGTTGGAGATTTCTTAATTTTGGTTATTTTCAGCGAATTTTGTTCAGCGACTGTGAAAGAGGAAGACGTTCCATAGACCCTGGGTTCTACACTTAAACTCCAGAATCTTTTTAGTGGATTCAAGTAGTTTTCTGTTTCCTTTTCTGGTTAAATGGTTTTGTAAATGAGCGGAATCTTCGGTGTGATGACAACTCACAATAGGCGATATAAATCTCTAACGATCTGAAAAACGCACTGTTTTGCGTGAATTTGTAACCAGATTTTTCCATCGGAACTTAATTCTCCCAAAATAGACGTAAGAAGACGCCGATTCTCAAGGGTGACCCCTACAAAACTGTCAAATATTAAGTTGTTGGATTGGACAAATATTTGTCTAGAGTAAACTTCTTATTTAACTGAGCAGTGCAAGCTTGTTTAGTAGCCTACAAGGTCTTTACTTACTTTGCCAGATCGGCCATAAATCTTTGATAGGATACACCCTTTAGCCCTTTTCTCTTTAACGTAGTATTTGACTATCTTTTAAACGACTGCATGCGCGAGCGATAACGTCGAAGATTTGAAGAACGCCTTAGATTCATGGAAAAATGCGCTAGAGAGAAACGGGTTTAAATAAAGTCGTTTAAATACGGAGCATTTGACGTGCTCATTTGCGCATCCGTTGCGACCTGTTCCGGATATATTATAAGACGGAATAGCTCTTCCGAAAAGCACTACCTTAAGTACTTAGGATCAATCGTTAACATGGAAGCGACATGTGACGACGACGTAAACCACAGAGTGAGTGTGGGGTGGATGAAATGGCGGGAAAATTCGGGACTCTTTTGCGAACGAAAATTTCCACTTAAATTGAAGGGGAAACTCTACACCACGGTTGTTAGATCAGCTCTTATGTACGGTTCACAGTGCTGGATAATGTACGAAGCGTTTAAAAACAAAATGACGGCAGCGGAAATGAAAATTTTAGGGATGTCTACTAGAGTCACTAAATGCGGTTGCACTAGATCTACGCGTATAAGCGGAAGTCTACATATAAAGAATTCGGTAATCGAACAGCTTGAGGCGACTACAATGAGCTGGTATTGCCACGTTCAAAGAAGCTCTGCGGAAAGTCCGGTTAAAAAGGCACTATCAACTACGGTCACTCCAACTATAAGAAAACGAGGTCGGAAAAGAATTCCTGGATTTGTCAGATGGCTAATGCGCAACAACGCCTGCGGCTAACCACTGAAGCGATCGAGGACCGAGCAGTCTGTAGACGACTGACTCCCATAAGCGGATCAGTACCGATGCAGTAAAAACGGGAAACTCGTTACGCATCAGTTCGTATAACGAGGAAAGGGTTAATAAAAGGATAAGAAGATACACGATATATCCCTAAAAATCTATTAGCATAACAAATGGGATACCACAAGGGTACCTGCTTTATCCAATTCTATAACATTGATATTGGAAAGTGCTGACTTATTCTTAATTTCGTTACATTTTTGAATTTTCGTTGACAGGCGATAAGTGGGTTTTTCATAAGCTTGTACTTACACGACAACTGACGTGGTCATGGTGTATGGTAGTCTTAAAAACGGTACACCTGACTGCACAGAAGGGAACTGAGTCCTATTAACTGATGATATTGCATTTGTAGAACTCTAGAATGGCCGTTCGATGTGGTGTTAAAAGAATAGTGGCGTGAGGTTAGTCCAGAATTCCAGAAGCTTAGAGTCCAAGAACTCTAAGGTTGAAGAACCTTGGGATTCAAAGCCTGAATAAGACGGGAGTTCAAGATCCATGGGTTTAAGGAAGACTGATTTTTATGAAGACTGAAGTTACAGAAGAGTAGATCTAAAGAAGCATGAAGCTCTAAAAAAAAAAAAAAACAAACCTTCAACAAAGGGATTTCTGTAAATTTTTCAGGGAGTCGCGAAGAACCTGCAAATTGACTATTTAGACAGTGGTAAAATCTGAAATAAGCCATATCGTCTGGCGGCTCAATGTAAATAGGTAAAATCCTTTGTTTGATTGTACATTTTCTTCCCATGGAATAGATGGATTGAGCACAAATAGATCACTAACGATGCCAGACCTATGAATTTAAGTTTGATGGGAAAATGCTTCACTATTTCATAGAAGAGGCAGGTTTTATGAAGCTGACAGGAATTACTCTAAGTCTAAGATGAGCAATTGATGCAATAGTTCTACGCAATTGGCCCGGGAAACCTTCTTCAGAGATTTATCTATTTTAAAGTCATATAAGGTTCACAAATGTGGAATAATGTGTAGTGCGGCCTATCAAATAGGTAGAATCACAACTAACGAGCCATTTATTCCTACAGACACGTGCGAAGACGTGGGAGTATTTTAAACTTGAAGTGAAGACTCCTTCTTTAGGTTAAGGGACTGGTCTTCGCAGATAACTTGGTAACCCTCCGGTTTTCCACACCCAACTTTGGGAAGTACTAGGAATATTCATAGCTTTCTATGGAAAACCTTGAACTAGGATAAACATGGACAAATCAAATTTAAAAATAGTTAAAATATCAGCGGAGCAGCCAGAAAAGTTAACTATCGCAAGGTCTTGATCACGACCGACGAAGAAGCTGACCTGTCGGGTTTATCAATCTGCATAGTCTTTGAGACAGCTCGTGCGATCTGTCATCAGCATCGCAGAACTTTGGGTCAAATTTCCTGTCATGTGCACCTCTTCGAAGTGAGCGACATATATGCACATACTTCGACTTGGTATTAGAGCATCCATCAGATTCGATGGGTAAATCAAATTCTGCATCTCTACAGTACTCGTCTAGATTGAACTCTTAATTATTTGTTTTAAGTGGATCGCGATAGAAAAATATGGTTCGATCCCTTAAGCGATCTTGGCAAACTATCTAAACCTTACTCCGAAGTAGAGATTCTTGCATTTATCACTAACAAAACGGTCCTAAAACGCCGCAACCTTGTGTGCAACCAAATTTATATAATTTGACTATTTCTGCAAAATTCTAAACAAAATTTGTATCAAGGTACAATAGTATCTGCCAGGAAATGCGTGTCTCATATGTTAGAGTATTAAAGTTTATTACCGATAAGTTGTTGTATCTAAAATACATATATGTTTGTATATATTTTGATATATACAAATCAAGCAACTATTATAAGTAGCCACTCAAATCAATGACGACAAAGTAAACAATCGGATACTAAAACATCATTTGAAGTAACCCCAACCAATCCATAGATACAGACTAACACAAAACATATATTTCCTGCAAGAATGTCCACTTCATTTGTTGACTTATAATCGTCTTATTTTTTAGATTATTTTCGACAACAAATTGCACTGTTGACTTAGTGCTACCGACTACCACTTCATTCCGAATAGACTCTGGATAAGATTTGTCTTTGTTTGTTGCCACCTAATTGAATAACCGCATCCGTAAAATTTAAATGTAAATAATTAAAGTATCTAAACATGCTGAACATCGTTCAAAGCACAAATATAACTGCATACATGCATACACATACATGTGCATGTATCCGGAGAACATGTATAAAAGTTAAAACCCTGCTAATCCTCAGCAACAGGTTGGATTTCTAATTCGTCTTAAGTCTTTGCATCTGAAGCTCTTCTTCTCCTTCCTCGAACGATGATTATGCAGAAAATTGTTTTCATTTTGTTTTTTTCTTTTCATTTAGATATTGAGTTACTTAAAAATATTCCACAGACAAAGGAAACACCAAGTCCAATATGCATGTTAGAAATATAAATAAACACGGATGCGGGAGAGAGAACAAAGAACAGAAACAGACAACCAGTAGCTAGAGCTACTTTTGTGTCTTGAGTAAAAATTTAAATCTTCATATTTACAGGTTGTTACGAAATAGTCGTATCTAACGAATACCAATGAGTACCGAAACCGGGTACGATGGTACGGTGTTACAGATGTATATTTGCCTCTGGCCTAGAATAACGAACGAACAAGGAATAAGAAACAACCCCTTAAAGTATCTCTTCATCTTAAACTTTCTTACAAAGTATTATTAGATCATTAAAGAGAGATAAAAAGTCTACTCCTCGTATCTAATACAATTTTGACCTTCCGGAAATTTAATTAAATATCTGTCGGGAAGATTATCACAAAAGGGGAAAATGTATCTTTTCAAAACTTCTCCCATAAAGATGAGAAAAGGATTTTTCTAGATAAATTTACTTTATCCCTTGGACTTGTTGAATGAGATAAGATACTCGTACATACTGAAATCATTGTCACATAGAAAATATAAATAAAAATAGCAAAATACCATGAAGACACCAGTACACAACCAAATCGAAGAGATACTAGTATTTATTATCAAATGCCCGAATATACATATATATCCAAAGAGCATACATAAATACAAATACGCATCTGTTAAGTAACGTTTAGGCGCGGCAAACAAATAAATTGTCACACAAAACAAGACAGACGAAAATTTCGCCCAAGAGTGTGAGGTGAAAGTGTAACAACCTCAAATGAACTTTTTTGTCAAATTCTCGTGTATTCAAACGTGTACTACACGGATACTCACCATATCAATAGATAAGTGAAGATGGCTTTTAAAACCACTTGAATTTGTCAGGTTTTGACTGTCAATTTGAGAAAGATGAAATTCAAGGGAATCTCTTAAATTGCAAGCCTTTACGGCAGTGTTGCCTTACTTAACCGAATTTGATTTATAATTGGAATTTTTTTTTTGAAATTCTTTTTTCAGACTCCTTCGTATCGGTGGGATAGAGAACCATATATTGGAAGATTCAGTTTTTCTTTATTACCTAACTAGACAGTAAGCCGCCTGACATCCATCTCGACGTGGATTTTTAAAACATTTACTTCCCCCTTCACGACCCAGAATTCTTGAAATGAAAATTTGATCTTTACGTCTCGAACTAAGGCACAGAAATTCTTCCAATTTTTACCATCATACGCCAAAAAGTTGGTTTTTTCTTCCAAGGATCCCGGTTCATTATGTACTCGTACGTTGCGTGGTTAATTCCTCAGAGTTTGTGACCTTTGTTTTAGGTCGGTCTCTGAATTGCTCTATCAGTTGCTCACTAGGCTGGAGGTTCCCCTTCAGGCCTGACCGCATAGAGGTTTTATTCGGCTGCCAGCATTGCGTTTTTTATGAAACTCCAATTCCTTGTATACCAGGAACATAATACGCGTTAAATTCGCAGTGTCTGTGTTCTGAACTTAAGGACTGCTGCAAGCTTCGTTGGTATCCTTTACAAGCTCTTAAAAATGTACACAGTCCAGGACTTGTTGCTCAATATAGCCTTTAGCTCATGCTAACGCGTCTAAACTCAAGCTTATATCGTATTGCCGTAAGAACACAGAACAGTCGATGGAGTTTGTACTTCAGAAAGTACGAGCACTCAGGATATTGGACCCATATCCAATGGGTCTATAACTTAATTCGTGCGGTTTGCTAAGAGATGGCGTAACTTGTATTATTCCACTGGAACATGCGTTGGAAAGCTACTGTCATTGTACGTCATTTCAGTATATGTCATTCATTTGAAGCGTAAACAACAATAATTTTTTTTCACTCAAATATGTCGAACTTTGTGCCTGAAAAAGTGCTTTTGCGGGAAGTTTATGGTGAACATGCGCTAGCTGAGCAAACGTGCCAAAAGTGGTTTGCACGATTTAAAAGTGGTGATTTTGGCTTGGAAGACGATGAACGTCCTGGGCAGCCAAAAAAGTTTGAAGATGAAGAACTGGAAGCATTACTCTATGAAGATTGTTGCCAAACACAAGAAGAGCTCGCAACATCTTAGGATGTCACTCAAGCAGCCATTTCAAAACGTTTAAAAGCAGCTGGATATACTCGTATTCAAAAGCAAGGAAATTGGGTTCCACATGAACTCAAGCCGAGAGACGTCGAAAGGCGGTTTTGCATGTCCGAAATGCTGCTGGAACGCCACAAAAGGAAGTCATTTTTGCATCGGATTGTTACTGGTGATGAAAAATGGATCCATTACGACAACCCCAAGCGCAAAAAATCATATGTGAAACCCGGCCAACCAGCCAAATCAACGGCAAAGCCGAATATCCATGGCGCGAAGGTAATGCTCTGTATTTGGTGGGATCAGATGGGTGTGCTGTATTATGAGCTGCTAAAACCGGGTGAAACAATCAATGGACAACGCTACCGAACACAATCAATCCGTTTGTAGAGAGCAGTAACCGAAAAACGCCCGGAATATGCGACCAGACACGAGGCAATAATTTTCCATCGGCCCCACGTTGCTATTCCGGTGAAGAACTATTTGGAAAACAGTGGATGGGAAGTCTTACCCCACCCGCCTTATATCCCAGACCTTGCCCCTTCTGACTACCATTTGTTCCGGTCGATGCAGAACGCCCTCACTGAAATACGCTTCACATCAGAGCAGAATATCAAAAATTGGCTTGATTCATTCTTGGCTGCCAAGCCGGCGCAGTTCTTTTGGGATGGGATCCACAAATTGCCAGAAAGATGGGAAAAAGTCATAGCTTCAGATGGGCAATACTTTGAATAATACTATTGTACATGTTTTTCTTAAATAAACGTTCAAATTTTGAAAAAAAAACCGCACGAATTAAGTTATATACCCAATACATATATATTGACCATCATATAGTCGACTTGGTCGGTGGCCGTGGCTCTTGTGGTAGGGAATTGGCTTCCAAATTGGAAGGTTCGGTGTTCGAATCGCAGCCGTGCCCGCAAGGCTTGCATTTTTTTTCAGTCTACAAAAATCAAGTAAGATGTGGAGTTGACTAGAATACAACAATAAGCCAATTTAATCCCTTAAATGTTGAATGCCACCCATGGAGCAGAAGCCCAAACATCTTTCTTTTCTCTCTGTCAAAATTTTCCTCCAAACTAAACACATGTTGAGGCATTATAAGTGTATTCATACCCACTTGAGTGTTAAACAACTAGTCAGCCAAATACACCAAAATATTAACTCCATAGGCTCAGCCGGTTTCCAATCACGAATGCGCATCCTGATACATCCGATCCTTGACGGCAGCTTTACTAAATGTCCCACGCTATCCTTATAAAGACAACTATTCCTATACAGAACATCCCCTAGATTGAAGTTTCAAGAGACGTGTATTGCAAGATGATACTTTTTGGCGCATAAATAGCTTCTGCATAATAGAGGGAAGGTACTTTTTAGGCGCACGACCAGATAATTGTAAAACTCTGTTTACAGCAATGAGGTCTGATGAAATCCTTTTTAAAGGATTCCTTTAGCTCTGAATACATCGGTTTAAGATTTGTTATGGTGACCGTAGGCTGTGTGCAAAAGACGTAGCTATTCATTCTATCGCAGAAACCCTAGGAACAAACTTCTTCTGGCATTTAAAAGTATTTTAGGTCAATGAGTTAGAGTTCACTTGAATATGCTGAATGCTTCTCATACATATTGCTAAGAACGTGTTCTTGGAACGCTTAAAACCCTATCCGACGAGGCATACTCAATTTGCAAGTCAACCCATAGTTTAAATGTTAATCCCGATTAAATCCTGCTTAATCTTGAGTTTGAAAATCCCTTCTCATGAGCTTTTCCCAGTAGTGACGATCGAAAATATAACGAATTTGCGGCCGAATCTATCATCCGATCAACGTATATTTTCGGACGTACTTAAATATAAATTACTCATTTGGACATCTGAGTTACACCACAATACGCTAAAGCGGCCCAGTTGACATTTTGTAATTTTTTTTTACTTTGATAGAGCCTTCGAAAAGTTAACCCGTCATGGCGGGTTGTCGCTTTGTCTTTAATTTCAAGCAAGTTTTGTGAATCTGGCGAATCGCTAAAATAAACTTGAAGAACACAAATAGTGGCTAACTGGCATAAGTAGGCTAAATTCCATTCGCACAATGCTTGAATTTAAACATGAATACAAATATTTATTAAAGCAATCTCGAGCTTTCAATCGCAAATCTTTTTTTAAATGATATTTTGACAAAAGTGTCCCTGCATTCACATGGCTTGGTTGCTTTGATTTGATCTCAGCTTCCCAACCAGTCTTCTCGAAGGACAATCTTTAACCTCTCCTCAATAAGAGGCAAAACTAGTTTACTGATACTAGTTCTGGTAAACAACGATGCTCCCCAACCAAATATAAATTGTCTATAAAAAAATGTAATTCTTATCAACAATATGACCTAAACTATACAAACACTATTATATGACCACCGATCAGTACGGGATAATTCGTTTGCTAGATTCTTCATTTAAAACACATTCAATGGGATTTCTGGAGTTCCAGAAGGTAGCCACCTTAGACCCGTATTTGTTGTCTGGCTGCAATTTTAATCAAACTTTTCTATGCGGGACTTCTTACTCTTGCTTTTTGTTGATTTGCAACATATTTGACATGACAATAGGACATATCCAATAAGGTATCCATTATGGTACTCACTACTCTTAAGAACTATCAACTAAAAAACATCTTTTACTTCGAAGTTTAATTGTCGTATTTGCAGCAGAGGTTTATTCGTATACCATGGCAGAACGAGAATAAGAATCTGAGCTTGTTCGTTATGAAGCTGTGTAAAAATGTTTTTGCAGGAGCAAAATCTGTAGTCTTAGATTTTAAGGTCAAAAAAAGGAACATCGTATTGAAAGTGAAGAAAAACTCCTTCGACGAAGTAATAAATTAGCAATGTCTCCTTGAAATGACTAGAGAAAAAGGCATCGCAACAAGGTATATTAAGTTCAAAGATGCAGCGACCAGGGGAAAAGACAGTTCCCAGGATCCGAAATTATAGAATGTTTTCGTGACTGTAACCCAACTCCAGACTCAAAAAATAAAAAAACACAACTAATAGGCAAGACGTTCAAATTCAATAGATACAAAGATCATCGGACCATATCCTCAAGGTTTTAAAATAAAGTAATACAAAATAACATCATCTCTCCCGCGGGGCCTACTGGATAACTATTTTTTTAGCGAGCTAATGATAGTAGGAATTGAGCTTGTTCATCTTGATAAACTTAAACGCGAAACTGGCTGAAGAGTGGGGTGCAGATGCCTTACTCCATCCCTGGATTTAAACAGAAATATAAGGTCGTTCCCTGATCAATAAATGCCAATACTGATTTACAAAGCAGACCTTACCTTAAGCCTCAGAAAGTTATGGTAATATGATAAGAACAGGGTGCTCCAGAATAGCTACTGAAAACACTAAATGTCTATAAGGCTGATACAACTGACATAAACAAAAAATGCAAGGATTTGAATCCGATAAAAAAACGATTACAAATTCCATAATAAAATCTAGCTTTCGTATAAATGTAGGTAGGGTTGCTGACAATCCCTATCAGGCCTAAATATGTATATTCTCCAACGCTACAAGGAAGTTTCCAGAGAGAAACTACGAGAAATATCCGAACTACAATAAAGCACAGACAAAGAAGGCCTTGCGTAAAGTGAGTATAAAGTCAAGAATCGAGCTAGTTAATGACTAACATAGTTTGAGAATCATGTAGATAGAAGACTAGTGTCATCTGTTTCTGCAAGCTTCCATGGAAAGAAGTTCATTAAAAGTATAGTAGTTAGTTCAGTAGCATGTGGTATCCCAAGAAGAATGAATGGAGCCTGAATCAATTCAATGTGCGAATAAGGGGATTGGTTGGAGAAAACACGATCTCATTAAGTATCAGTATAGTCACTAACTCAGTGCCCTGTGGTACTCCAAGGAATCAATCTTTGGTAAAACAGTTTCTTTTGTACCTGTTCCTCTTCATATCTACTCGTATGATGATAATGAGGCCAACAAAGTCCCCACTGTTCAAAAACCAAGTGTATCTTGAAGTACACTTGTACTCTAAGGAAAACTACAGACACTGGGAAAATCTGTAAAGCAAGAATCCACCAAGGAGGTAAATCACTTGAACTTTTGCCATATTCCTCTGTTTACATGTTGAGATCAACTTGCGAGCACAAACCAATACCATCAGCAACAGTCACCGCATATGCGTGCTATATTATTTTTTGATTTAATTTCGACCTATCTTATAATTTACTAAACATATTCACAGATACTAGTACGACTACATTTATTCACATATATATATATTTGTATTCCAAGATACTAATGTTTTGACTTTTCTTTGACTACCAGTTCAGAGACACTTGTACTTTTTCTTTGTGAAATAAGCGTTTGATGTATCCGTATCTTCTTCCTTTCATGCGCACTGTGGACTCCTGGTCTCATTACGAGTATAGTGCCTCTGTCATGGTTTCACTCGTATGTTTGTTTGTTTCTCTCAAAACCACCTCTCTATCTAGAACTAGAACTAACTGAATGGACTATGTGTATTCTGACCTACAATATATTCGAAGTGCGGGACATTTGAATGTAATGGGTTCTATAGAGAAATGCTAGCTCATTGTCGATTGTAGCGCACTTGTTGACATGAAAATACCTCAAAGTACGATACGACTACAAGTTAGTATCTGTCGCTCTTTGGATTCTCTGAGAGGGAAACAAATTTTATTTAATCACCATGCATTTGGGGTACTACAAACGAATGATACAAAATTTATGTACACAGTGGATGGTGTACACATAGACGAAAGGAAATTTTTCATGCTCCCGTTTGAAATCTCCTCATAGATACATTTGTCCATTGTCATTGTTCCATATGCCAAGTGCTACTCGCATATGCCATTTGCTATGTGCCATGTGCCATGTGCCATGTCCCTTGTCCCATTCTTTATAGACGTCGTGTCAGTGGACTATGTTTTGTGTCAGTCACAATACTTCCGACAATGACACCCAAATTGACTTTGATTTTTATGGAGCCATCACAAAGCCTCGAATCTAGTCGAGTCGGTCGTTTTGTTTTATTGTTTCTTCATTCAGCCAGACATATACAGAGACAAATACGAGTACTCGTATGTACTCGTACCTTCCAAAATGGTGAAAAAATAGATACTCATCATCTTGGTCGTCGTCTACCATCATCGTGTAGTGGAAGAACAAATAAAATCATCAAGCAACTGAAGAATATACAAAATTTATGTATTGTATGAGTTGACAGCGCGATAAGGCTGGTTACCGAAGAAGATGGCCTTAGTTCTTGAGAAATCTTAATCCCGAAGAGCGATGAAGATTTTTGTGATGAAATACACTGAAGCTGATGAGAATTTTTCTTTATTTAGAACACAAATCTATGAAAATATTCTCCCACTCCGTGGTCGAATGGAATAGCAGATAAGATGTCACGACGATGTCGAACGAAGAATATCCGGATAGACTTTGGCAAGTGGCTTTTAGGCAACGTTACCATCACTACGACTACAAATACGAATGACTATGACTATGACTACGATGATGACGACAACGACGACAACGACGACGATTCTTGAAGATTACGGCAACTTGACGCGAATGTATAGCGCTTATCGGTTCCGTTTTGTTGGTTTTGGGTTTTTTTTTTTTAATTTTTTGGTTCTTACCCGTATTTTGCTCTATTTTGTTTGGTGATACTCTGTAATCGGGTACGAGAGGCGAGAGTCGAGGTGTTGGTTCATATAATTTCGTTCCTCAAGTTGGTTGACTCTTGGGTTTCTTCGTCGTAGTAGTGTTGGGCTGTTGGAAGTGGAATTGACTAACTTCTTATCTTTTGGCCTCTTACTTACTGGTACCAAGTTGGAGTGGTTTATTTTAGCCGACCAACGAAGAATTGAGTACGCTGGTGAATTGCTTGCTTCTGATAAGAAAAAATGGAAAAAAAAAGTCTTGATATGGTAGATCTACTCGTTGGTAACATGGGTAAGTAAAAGCAGCCAGATAACTGATAAAAAAAAATTTTTTTTTTATCTAATCCGAAATTGTAAGGTGTGTACGAGAGATCCACGACTTGTTGTGGACACAATGGAAAGAAATGCTTTTGTTTAATGAATATTTCTGGGTAGGAAGTTCCGATTGCAGATTTAACGGACTGGAAAACACAATGAGTCATATGATGACGAATCCATGCATTCGAAATTATGCACAAACGTTTTGTTGATGCAACAATGAGTTTATAAACAGCGCTCAGTAAATTCTATTTTTTATGATGATACGATATGTAGTATCTTTATCTTGCAGATCAACGGTAAAAGCTCCATAGATCTCAATCTAATATTCATATCCCTTAATTTAACACAAAAGAGAAATCTAGCAAATAATGCAACAATCGCAATCAATGCTTTGAATATTCTCAACAAAAACAAACAAATTTGGTTTGGTATTTACCTAAGCGTGCCTCAAGGTTGTGGGTTTTTTCCTCTTTCTTTTCCAAAATATGAGAAAAAGCAATGAGACACACATTTAACTAATTGTGTTGGTGGATATTTTTAAGCAAGAACTTTCTTTAGGAGAAAAACCCAATTAGCACTTGTTATGCCGTTTTGCTATCACAATTCGTGAACCTGGTTGTCGGCGAGTGTTAATGTTTTTTGTTCTTTTATTGTACTCGTACCTATAGATAGTTTTGGTAGAATCATTTACAGTTTTGGAAAAGAACTAGTTTTCCGATCCGTTTTGCTAGATAACTCTTTAAGGTCATTGAAAAGGTGTTGACGTAAGGCGCTGGGCCAAGTCCTCGGTGAAGCGAAGCAATTGGAAAAAAGATGGACAAGGGATTTACAGTCGTCTTTGTAGCAACGACAGAGGGTATTGACGGGCAAACCTAGTTTGACAGCATGATCGTGTAGAGGCCAGAGATCTGTGGTTCTTCATATAATTCTTGCAAAAAGTTTTTATGGTCTACGTAGTAGTTATAGCTGTTGTTCCTATTTTGTTATAGCTGGGCTACATTTTTCTTGATATAATGCAGTTTGCTAGTTTTTGCAAGCCTTGGTTAGCCAACATGGCTGAGGGGATTGTTGACTGACGAAGGAGTGGGTGCCATTTTGCTGCATTTAATTCTGCTGTGTACAGGAACCCAGACAATGGTAACATATTATTGGGAGACAAGGAGACTGAGTTAAGATTGACATTGTCTGCTTTGTTTTGAAGATGGTAAGGCCTCTCTAATTGGGAAAAGCTTTGCGTGGTTTAGCCTGGCAGATGAAAAGACATCGGCAACCGCATTGCTTATGCTGACACCGCAATTTATTTTTGAGGCATTTATAAAGATTGCTTACTCGTAATCTATAATCAGCTTTCCATGCCGTAGTGTGTTTAGTCTCAGTTGAAGTTCACCAACATAGGGAACTCCATTCAGATCAGAACCAATTCGAAATTATTGCGAAGACACGACTTTCCTTTTGATAAATGGCGAGGCCTACCTAAATTCTCGGTCAATCATAGAGTCTGGTAGTCTCTGTTTGTTATGTTTTGGGTTTTCCAACGGCAGACGAGGACTTTATGGTCAAACAGCAGCCACCATGACGCTACCAGTTATCAGTTAGGCTGCAGCCAAAGTTCCTGACACTCCATTGGTGACAGAAATAAGCCCCTGGTCAAGTCTTTAGCAAGATCTCTGCGGATCCAATGTATCGAATGGGCGCCGACACGTAATAAAGTGCCTTCAAGTGCGTTACTCGACTCTGATGTTATTTTACAAAGGACCAGCTATCAGACAACGTCAATAAAAAGCTGTAGCCTGTGTTATTGGGTATCTACACAAGCTTCCCGTTCGACCTATCGATGTTATATTTCTTTCTAAAGACTGGACATAAAACGATGGTAGGGTAGGCGGAATCGAACGTATTATGACCGTGTAAATTGATAGTGCCAATCCTAGACTAAAAAAGATTATATTATCAACTACTTTGCGGCAAATCGGAAGAGGATGAATAGCGATATACAGATTTTGTAGAAACCGGTGGTTTGACCTACCCAATTTAAGGAAACGTACTCGTTTATCTATTTGGGTTTAACCGAACCTTATAACTCAGCCCTCCCAATGTCACAAAAGAGAGCCTGTTTTATTCTACGGATCACTTCAAACCAACTGTTCCCTAACCTGGGAATCTTATGGAATAAAAGGGGAACCACAAGATTCTACTGTGTGACTCACATTATAAAATTATTACAAAAAGATACTCTAAGCAAAAAATTATTATTGAAAGGAAGTTCTCTTGATTTGTTTTCTAAGAATCATTTCAATACCATTACTCCATGATCAAATACGAACAAAAAAATTCCCTCTTCCCACGCCTAGTCACAGATACAAAGACTCGACAAAAACCAGCAAACATGATTGCAATCAGTATGTCAACATTAACCTCCCGAGAATTACCATCGAATTATGATAATTTAATGTCTGCACGTTTAGAAGAATGGAAATATTTTTTCGCATAAAATATGGCTGCTACGTCACTAGAAAATCCTGTCTCTGACACATTTTTGTATCTGAGAAATCGTTTAACTAACTAACTAACATGTTAGCATCGTCTGTTAATTGATAAGAATCTTTTGATTGCTTGTAATCCTTAAGAAGTTATTAAAATTCATTAAAAACCCGGCAATGTACAATTTAAAAGAATTTTAATTTAATAGTCAATCGTCTATGAGGAAGACTTCTGAATACGATTGACCTTCTGTACGAGTCGTTTGTTAATATCTATTTAGTATTCGTAAACAAGTGATTACATCTGAATTTGTAAGAGGTTATGTTTGGGGAGTTTTTTGATTTCTATTACAGACGCGTCAGCTCACTCAATTTGTTTTAGAGAAGTCTTGACAAATTCAAGAAACCGAAGCTATTACACCATATTTCGAAGGAACATTACCTATATAAACTTTTAATGTCTATCGAAACAAAGACCTTAGAGCTAAAACTTAATAATTGAAGTTAATTGTAACTAAAACTAAAAAAGTAACTAATTTAGTTGCAACTGAATTCGGCGACTAATTATGACAATTCTAGTTGAAATTGGTATAATTTACAAATGTTTTTAATTGTTAATCATTTATTGCGATTAAATAATTGATGATGACTTTTATATTTCAAGTTTCAATGGGACTTCATTTTTTTTTAAACCTGACTCGCTAGTATCGATTGAGAAGCACTTCGACCTAAAAAGATCATTTGCGCTGAAGGAGTCAGAAAGAAATTTAGGCTAGTAGGCTTCCGAATGAAGTTAGCAACTCTACCAGCAGGGGTGTCCCTTATTTCAGAGATGTCGAGTTGTTCTCTGAGGAAGATGTTCCGCCTGATTCCATTGAGGGCTGGACATTTACATAAAATTTGTTCGGCGGTTTCTGCGTCTTCGAGACAGAGTCGACATTCTGCGGAGTCAGCAAGTTCTATTTTGCTGAGGTCCTGTAAGGTATCCTACTAGGTTTCTGATATCATGCCGATTCAGACATCTATCGGCATTTTTATTAATGGTTAGGATAGCTCGTTTGGCCTGCCTTAGCCCTGGAGTCTCCTCCCAGTATGAGATGCATTTTGAAAGCTCCCAGCGCTTAATGGCTAAATTTACTGCTGTTTTAGATGTTCAGAAATCCCTTCCAACGGACCTGAACCGTTCCTGGCCAGTTTGTCTGCCTTTTCGTTTCCGTTAATGCCCTCATGCCCAGGAACCCACCATATTTTGGTCTTGTTCCTTAAACTTAGTTTCTGGAGGGTATTGATGCAGTGCATGACTGATTTGGAGTCAATTACGTGCGAGCTAAGGGCATTTATAGCTGCTTGACTGTCAGTGAATATATGGATATTTGCACCTTTGATACCGGAGTTGAGTATCAGATTGGCGCATTCATGAATGGCGTGTATTTCAGCTTGGAATACACTAGGACATTTAAGTAAGCTATATAAGTAAATTTCTCCTAATTTATTTACAACTAAATTTCAAAAATACTAGTTTAACACTATCAAGCTGGTAATGACTAATTTAATTGGGCAAGAGATTAATCAACTAAAAAATTAGTCAATTAATGGCGTACACCAACAAGGTTTCAAAATTAAGAAAGACCATTGAATGGCTGATTTTATCTCTCTGAGAAGCAAGTCTTTACAGAGAAAAACCTCTGAAGGGTATGACTGCTTCGGTGAAACTTCCCAGATGGAAACCCCGGCGAAATCAGTGGCAGATTCAATGAGCAACCTCGAGATATTCGAAGGTCAGGGCATTTGAGGATATGACGGCATTTAGTGAAGTTGCCGAAATAGAGATGGTGACGGAGGAGTTTCAAGCAAACCAATGGCAACTGGCAGTACCTTCTAAGGATTTGCCACTTTAGGTTCATGTTCCTGTTGCGAAGCAACAAATAGCCTCAATAGATGAATTCACTTCTTTTGACGACTTCATTGAACGAACGAAATGGACGTCGATTATGCATGTGAATTGTTAGGTCCCTAAGCAGTGCGATAAAATTACCGGGCAAAAGAAGGTTGAAAACATGAAAAACGATTGCTATGTAGAAGAATATGGTTTTTTTTTATCAGAAGAAGACTTAGCCAAGAAGTCTTGAGAATCGAGAGACTGCCTGGCAATAGCGCCATGTAGAGTTCATCAGCTGTGATGGCTGGGATATGTTGAAAGCTCTGGCCGAAAATGTCTGTGAACCCTCTTTGAAGGGACCACACGATAATGAAAAGACCTCGTCTAAGAAGCTGCGCTCTATTGAAAGAAAACCTCAGTAAATTTGCCGTTGGAAACTAGATGCAATAAGCATAAAATTGCGATAAGTGGAGAGAGCTGTTAGTTAAGTAGTTGCCTATCCGATACAATAAATATGAAGAGAACCACAGGTTTCTGTTATAAGACCCTTATTATTAAGGTACTCCATGCGAGTATGTTAAAAATTCTACAAGAACACCCCTTTCTTCATGGAGCATCTAAAAAAATAAAAATACTGAGCCAACTCTCGCCTTCTCTGTCATTATCAGTATCATTCAGCCATCTGACATTTATCATTTTAACTAAAAAAAATAAAAATACATCCATTCTAGATAATGTCACTTGATATACATACAAAGGTCGCCTCACAATCAAAATATTCGACTGAGACCACAATATAAACCAGACCAGATATTGCACGCTTAGTTATATGGATATCTGTGACTTGTACGATGAATCAGACCGCAACTATTGTGTAGATATTCGTATCCAACTAAACAAGTACACTTGTTGAGTGTTCAACTGTTTATAACTATTCCTCAGTCTTGTGACATTCAAACGTTGGAATTTCCTTGAAAGTTGCGATTGCAGCTTCTTATCAATATATTGCAATTGCAACATCAATTTCGCATTACACTCGCTTCCATTACCAATAACTCGATCAATATGCAATCCATCAAAATGTGTCAACAGATATTAATTCATTGTGTCGTTCTTATCGGTTGGAAGAGAAGTAAATTTTTTTCCTCATTCCTTCCATGTTGCATAATTTCAAGTACGAGTATCTGAATAAATGATGGACAAAGGATGAGAAGGGGCATTTTGGACACAAAGATATTGTCAAAAAGAAAGGACAACATGTAATTGCAACAATAGGCCTAAGAGGAGAGTATTGAAACAATTGTGAAATTGGAAAGATTTGTAATTAAATGTTTTAGTCTAGCAGGTTACTATATCCAAAATATATATACATCTGTCTGTCAATTATATTTAAAAAAAGAAAGAGATTGCTTCGTGGTCTACTGGCCATACTACTCGTAGACCAACCACCTGTCTCTATGAAACAGAAAGTGGTCAGCTGAGACACGATGACTAAGTCGTTTTCGGCTTAATGAAGCTTATGCTTTGAGAAAGTGATAGTTTACCTGAGATTTAAATGTGGTCATCTCAATAGACGAAATTTGTTGGTATTAAAACTTTATTTTCAAGGCTAAATCATCCTACGAAATAGTCTTTCTCGTTGGCTGTCTGTACAAACGGAGTTGGGGAGGTGAAATCTATTATAACAGTCGCCTGCTGTTCTCATATATATAATGAACCAACACAAGCTCTTAATGAAACAAATGGAGCTTGATTCAGAATGATAGATACAGAAAATGGGAGAGAAGTTATCACCAACATCTGTGGCATCCTTGCTTGGTTATAGTACATGATAGGTTATAGCCAAATTCAAGTAAGTCTAGTGGATAAAAATCTTTTAAACCAGGTATTCATGATTATCTACGTTACTTCTTGACTACGGAATTGGTCCTCATCAAAACAAGGAAACATCACACCACAGATTCATCAGGTCTTTCTATTACATGGCACATGGATGACATGAAACAATGACAATTCGAGATAGCTTGTTGCAGTTTCATATGGTTTCTACTGTTTGAGTCTTAAAAGTTCATTTTTCTGTCCCAATCTTTGTCCCACACTATGCTTCGAGTCGTCCAAATGTGCTTCAATACTGCAACTTAGGAAATGAACAATATTGACGGTCTACTTACAAATCAATCAATCGACTGTCAATATTATATTTTCTGTGAGTGAGCAGATTCTCCGGTGACGTCCGCTGATGGGATTTTACCCAAGTTGCTGTAGGAATACTGGCTTTATATCTCTTCCTCTCCAAGATTAATGGTGCAGAGGAAATGCAAAATTGACGAAATGTTCCAAATCTCAGTGCTCAATGTCGTTGTTTGAATTGTGAGTGGAGCCTAGATAGACAAAGTCCTTAACTACATCATTACTTCATCTTGCCCTTGTTGAAAATTAAGCCTTTTGGCATCTCCGTCTCAATGTTAGCGTAAGTGCCACTATGTCAGTGGCTACCTTCTTCTGATTGCATTCTCCATCGCCATCCTGCACAAACGGACGCCATCCTCACAAAATTCGTCATTGCTTGTCATGAAATTGTATGGCCTGAAGTCATACTGATATATACTTATCAGTTGTGCGTTTGCACAATATGGTAAATAGTTTCTTAAAGGCGATGAAGACTGATGCATCTGTAGTTGAACAAACAGTGCTGAGGTTCCATTTTTTAGTCCGAACATATTTAAGAATGCGTTAGGGAATGATCCTTACCAAGTCATCACCTGCCGCTTTAAAGAGTTCGGCAGTCAAGCCGTCTGCTCCGGCAGCTTAGTCGGATGAAATCGTTGGTCCCAGGTGAAAATGTTCATTCTGCCTAACAGCGAGACTTGGCTCGTCATTCTATAGAAATTCCCTTTTCAAATCCTCAGCATCGACTGTGACTATACTGGGATGTTTCCTTGTTCGTCTCCACAGGCTTCGGTTCGGGGTTTGTATCTGCGGCAAATTTCCTTTTAAACTTTTGGTTAGCCTTTCGAATCTCATTTCTGGAGTAGCATCTCTAAATTTCCTTGGCGGCGCACACTTCTCACGCGCCTGCTTTTCGTAGGGCTCGTGAGCAGCTCTAGTCCTTCTATGCAGCGCTGCTTTGTATGAATCTTGCTTTGCTGCATGTATTTGCTGGCACTTGTCGTCAGGCCAGGGGTTTTGTTGTGGTGGCCGAGTGAAACCCAACACTGAGCATCGATACTTGGTGCTTGGCACCAACCAGCAACTTCTAAGTTGATGACAATATAAGTTTTGCTTTTCGTTGCAAAAATATCCGCAAACATACCTTGACAACAACAGGGTAATGGTACGATATGATTTTGGCTCCTCGGAACGTTCTGACAACCATAATACTGGAGGAGTGTGTTGCGTCGATGGCAATAAGGTCAATCTGGTTGAGGGTTGATTGATCAGGAGTACTCCAAGGTCCCTTATGAATATCGAGATTTGGGAAACGCGTGCTAGCTACTTCAATGTTTCGCCCCGCCGCGAAGTCAATTAGCCTGAATCCGTTATCGGAGGTGGTGTCGTGGAGGCTATACCTTCCGATAGTACTAAGAAATCTGCCCTCTTCTCCTAGCTTCGTATCAAAATCGCTAAGGACAATTTTATTAAAGGGTTTTTCAGGACCCAAATCTGCGTTAAATCAGCCTTCGTCCTCGATTAATGCTTGGTTTTCAGATGCATTAACTGCAGGGGCCACGAATCAAGAAAAACTCCAGGCTGCTCACTGGCGTTGCAACGGGGGACACTACGCATTTGCTAACGACAAAAGGGTGGTGGACATAGTCTGCCTTCAGTGAATGTGATGACAACATTGTGAAGTATTTCCTCTGTGATTGTCTGGCAGGCGCCAGGTGCTACATCGTGCTACAGGTACTCGGTGGTGATGTAGTGGATGCTGATACTATGGGCAGTTGGTCAATAAAGCGCTTATTCATCTTTATTCGATTGAATGTAAAATGATTGAAAGGAACATACAAGGACTGTAGTGGACTAGTCCCATGTCAGAGTACAAACAGTGTCTACACTGTACTCGTATTTTGCATCCAATTTCTTTATCGTTTTGGAAACGGATTTCGTCTAATTCGAGACTGCATAGCTTTGATGGCACTCATCATCATCATATAGGAAGAACTTCGGCCCAATGACACTTCCAATACACCAAACGTTCAATTTTTTTTGTATATTCTGGCAATGGCTCGGAAAAGCCGGATATTCTTCCAGCTTCAACAGAGCCCGAATATTTGACGTGCATTAGACTCAGCCCTGGAATCAATATGATCTTAAACAAACGCATAGCCCAGTTTTTTTTTCACAAAACACGCCAGAGGAACCTTCGAAAAGTGTGCAGCTCTTAAGAACGGCGAGGAGCCGTGCGAGTATGACTGCGGTTTGGACATACCGACTCGCATAGAGCGGCAATGTTCTCAACGCTTTTGGCGTGTTGGTGTCTCACTGGCACATGTTAAGTCGATTTGATTTTTTTTTTAATTAAACGTTGAATTGTTCACTTAGGGGGATGGTTACAATGACCGAAAATTGGAGTTAGCACAAGTAACGTACAACTACGTCAGAGCGCACGTACAAAGTACAACTCAGTAAGAGCGCGCAAACGTTGATAACAAAATTCGAGGATTTCTAGACGAAGAGTATAACTTTCGATGATTCAGTGGAGCACATATGTATATGATGTGAATCCAAGAATCCCAATTGGAAAAATTAGGCATATGTAATGAAAAACCCTTAATTATGGCGCCAATTTTGCATCGTCACATTCAAAATAGTAGTCGATGTGAACAGTGAATACATTTAGTCGTGCACTAGTACCAGGAATTTTCCGAAAAAAAGGTGTAAGGCAAAAGAACCCGCTTTTAGTCTTCGAAATCTCGCAAGCCCCCCATATAAACGATGGCAAAGTGTCAAAATTTAATCAAAAAATCACACTCAACACTCACCATAAAAATTGACGAAAATTAATCCAATTAACTCCTTGTCATACGCTAAATAAAACTTCACCGTGGATTTCTTCAAATCAAAAACCATTAATTTCAAGGCAGTAAAACAAGTTTCCGAAACACTTGAAACGTAGAAATGTATCTCCACCGAAGAAAACTCTTTTAAAAATATTCACTCCACTCTCACGTTGCATTGGTATGTTGGATAGATACAAGATACAAATTCAAATTTAAATTAATCTTTGTTTTTTTTTTCAAAAATTCAAAATCACCATTTCCATGCCGTTTCCCGGTGCTTATCTATGTTCTGAACGTAAGAATAAAAAAAAAAAATGTGAAAAAAGCAACTTTTTTCTTCTAAATCAACACCACTACTATTTTGACTGCTTTAAGTCCGTCGCGTACTCGTACTACTTGTTGTACTCGTCGTCGTCTTATCTTTGGTTCATGTCTTTCAAAGAATACAGACACCACCGAAAGAAAAACACCAGTCCTGAAGGAAATTCAAATTAAAAAAAAAATCAAATCTCTAGAATCCAAAAACTGTTTTGAATTTTGTGTTGGTTATTCAATCATTAGTTAGACATCCCGATAGACAGGGGTAAAGGACACTGGATGGCGGTTGGATTTGTTTTCATTTCTTTAAAGAGAGGCGTTTCGACTAATTTTTTTTTGTTTGTTGAAAATTAGGGGAACAAATTCGATGACACTTTTTTTGTTGTTGTTGAAAGTGCATTCGAGTGTAATGCACTGTGTCAATCACTTCACTTCACTTTACTCCACTTCTGTTCACTCAGCGCTCTTAGAGTGATAATCCAAAAACCAAAAAAAAAAAAAAAAAAAAAAAAAATATTCAAAAAAAGCAAAAAAAAGCTCAAATAAAAATTTGACACAGTAATTTCAATTTCATAGCTCTCACGCTCTTCGCTCAATTAAACTCGAATTAATTAATTTTTATTTTACACAATTTTCTCATTTCCCAATCGGTTATGGGCTGGGGATGGCAGGGGTGGTGGTTTTGTGGTTTTATGGGCTACAGGGAGGCTTCAATGCTAGCGGCAAACCTAAGGCAACACACTGAAGAAAACACTTGAACAGAAATGCTCTTTTTTCTTAATTGTAAACGCACTTGCTCTCTACCTTTCTCTCTCTCTCTCTCGCGATCTCTTGTTTTTTTTCTTTGCTCGTCTATTTTTATGAAAAATATTTTTATTTATTTTTACGAATTGAGTAGAAAATTTACACTTTGCTCCGCCAGCGACGCGGAGACGACAGCGATAGCGACGACAGTGACGACGAAGTGTCTCTCTTTTTAGTTTCTATCGAGAGCGATTCTCTCTCGCGTGTGGTATTTACTTTTGTTGTTGTTTGGTTGTTTGGCACTGGCACTTCTTTCAGTTGGAGGAGGTGGAAAAAAGCTTCCAAATTGACAGACAGTTCTTCTTAACACACACCACACTCGTCGGCGACTCTCAGACGACTGAACCTAGCAACACCGCGACGGCCAGAAGAATATTCCAATTGCGCCAGCAACCAATTGAATCCAACCACACCAGCACCAGCAGAAACGACAGAAACACCAGAAGCAGCAAGCAGCAGCAGCAACAGCACGGCAGTAGGCACAGGGAACACCAGCACCAGAGCAGCAGCAAAGTAAAGCAGCGTCAGCCAGTGGTGTGGACAGTACACGACAAAAAAAAAATATAAAAGAAAAAACAGAAACAAAAACACGAAAGAACGTGGAATACCGTGGGGTGGTGAAGAAAGAAAGAAATCCACCTCAAAATACCAACACCAACACTATCAGCTGGTTGCAGCAGCAGCGAATGAAGAGGAAGACCTATCTGAAAAAAAAGAAAAGCACTCACGCACACTCTGGCAATACATATGGGCCATCGCGAGAGGCGAAAGAAAATGGAAAAGCAGAGCAAAATTGAAACCACCACCGCCACCACAGAGAAAATGGCGTATTACCTTAGGCCCCACTGAGCCAGAGGGTGAGCAGCCTTTTGCACCAGCCGAGCTGCCAGCCCCAACAACGCCAGCAACACAGACCAACCGTCCAACAGCAGTGTAACGAACAAAACAAAGAAAAGAAAAGCAAAGCAAAGCAAAACAAAAACAAAAATACACTAGTCAGCCGAAGTTATTGTCAGCGGCATACGTCAGTCTCGTCTCTTTTTCGTTTTTTTTCGTTTTTTTGTTTTGTTTTGTAGTGCACTGCTCGTAATCGCATCTTCCTTTTGTGGTCTTCTTCGTCTTCAACAATCTGTTAGTTTGGCGTTAGATTTTGGTTTATGTTTATCTGCGGATCTTTAGCGCTCTTCTCTATTTCTCTAGGTTTTGTGGCGACGAGCGGCAAATATTTTATTGGCAATATTGTGCGTCAACCGCACTAGTTATTCTTTTTTCTTTTCTTTTTTGATGGGAACGAAGCACATGTTAAAGAGGAAAGACGACTATTCACCATTAGTGTGGTGAATAATGGAAATGCATTAACAGCAACACATACACAAATCCAAACCAGATGAGGGTTGTGTGGTGTTTTATTATAGTGTTGCTGCTGATTGATGCTGCCTAACAATGGAGTGGAATGAGATGACAAAAGGAAAATTAAGTGCATGAGGGATGAAGTGAAGTTGACCAGAGTTAATCATCCATCCCCTACGGAGTGGTTTGAATATTGTTATCGTTGATGAGGTTTTCACTAATATTTTTCCGATGTTCGTTGATTGAAGAATATTCTAGGTTGAGATACAGATTTGGAAAATATGTTTTCTATCGGTGTTGTGGTCTTTAGAAGAAAATTTAAATGGGGGAGGATATTTTAAGAACCATCCGTTCTCATGTTTCGCTTATCAGAGCTATGGTCTCGGACCATTCTTTGGGTAGATAACAGCAGAAATCAGGAACCGCAAACCGCTGGAAACACTGGAATCTACTCGATATAAAACCATTGGTATACTTGTACGAGTATGTAAGTACTTTGTACCTTAACTGGTCGATATTAAACGCATTTAACAGTGAAAAGTGCTGGTATATATACTACGGAAATAAGAGAATCTTCAAAGCGGCTTTTTTTTTTACTTTTCAATTCATTTTTTTATTTCATTTATCTATATAAACTTACATGCTAGACAAAAATGCTTAAATCTAATTCCGCTATATTTTTTTGTTTTCTTCATTTAACTTACTGGCTCTTACCGAGCACTCTAAGTTTAACAGTAAATATAAAACTGATGCCTTTCGGCCTAAAATCTATTCTACGATTAACTTGTATGAGATATGAATTTCTAAGAAAAGGAAATAAAAAACTTAGAACCGTTATCACATTTTTTCTTTTTATTTGAAACTTAAAACTACCTATGCTACTTAACCTGCCTAAGCTACTTAATCTATCTTAATTATAATCAATATGGGGAGCGCTCATTGCCTCTTGCCCTGAGCGGTCACCATCTCAATTGCGAATTCGAGTGCCTTGGGCTTGTTAACATCGTGCACACGCACCGCCGAGACTTAACCGATGCCGTGAAGCATCAGTTACTTCTCAGAAGTACTGGCCTATATCAACCAGCCCGGGCCATCAGCAAAAACCCCCTAACTAACCTAATCTACCTTAAAACTAGAACAATTATGTTACAATTGTAGCGCACTGACCTAGGGGAGCGTCTCAATCCTCTCCTCTTCTCTAAGCCATCAAAAATCGGCGTGCTGTTTCTCCGTATCAACCCGGTCTCTTTCCGCAATTGCGGAACTACTCGTAAAACGAAAGAGCTCCTGAGCATTGACGTCGTACCCGTCGTAGGTGAGCCGTTTTTCCCTCGCACCTCGGTGGCGGTGGTATATTACCGGAACACCATTCCTACTTTGTACTAACCCTTTAGAATCTATATAGAGGAATGCCTCTGGCGGAATAAAGTCGGATCGGAGTATATTCTCATGGTACATAAAATTGGGATAGTAAGCCCCAAAGATCAGGTTATTGTCGCTGTTCATGGGTCTTGCAGTGTGCCTTCGAATCACCTTAATCAGGAAATTGTCAATCCTGTTCAGCTGAGCCCCATCGTAAAGGGCCTTGTTGAGATGATATTTAATGAACGCAGATTCTGGTGTTCTGTACAGTGCAAGACAGGTCCTGAGACATTGCCTTTCAAACACCCGAATTGTCTCCATATAATACGGCGCTACGTTGAACCACACGGGACAACCATAAGCGATGATTGGCCTGATTAGGGCCACGTAGCAAATAACCTTCACCCTCGAGTCAAGTTGACTGCTGTGAAACAGTTTTCTTGTCAAGGCTAAGGCTCTATTGGCTCCAGCCAAACAAGCATTTATATGTTTGTCAAAATATAAATACTGATCGAGCCAGATACCAAGGTATCTAACTACGCTTCTCACAGCTAATGGCAGCCCGTGGTGTCCAATGACGGCCAGATTTCGCCAGTGGTTTCTGGTATCCCAAGAAGCCCATCTCAATGGGGTCCTAAACAGTATTGTTTCCGACTTTTGAAAATTGATTTTCAATTTCCAATCATCGCAATACGCTTTAATGTGATCGAAGTCAGTCTGCAGCAGAGCATTGATGTCCTGGATTTTGGGACCTGATCTGTACGCCACTAAGTCGTCTGCGTACGCTATAGCGTGATTGAGGGAACCTACAAGATCACTCGTATATATGTTAAACAGTATCGGGGAAATAACCGCTCCTTGTTGCAAGCCGTTTTTAATGTCAAATATTTTTCTTGAAATTACGTTGCCACATTTGACAACGAACTTCTTTCCTATAAGCATGTTGTAAATCATATATAAAAGGGGTTTCGCCATACCCAATCTGGTCAACTTATAGAAAAGCCCTTCTAACCATACAGTACCGAAGGCCTTCTCAAAATCAACCAGGCAGGCATCCGTACACTGGTTCTTGCATTTGTTCCATTGTATGTCGGAGATCAGTTTCGACGCGGCATGAATAGTGTCATGCCCCGCCCTAAAACCAAACTGATTGTCCGGAATTATATTGTTTTCCTCAACCCACTTCAACAGAGCCCTATTGATTATTTTCTCGAATACCTTGCTAATATTCGGAAGTAAACTAATTGACCGAAGATATGTAGGGTTAGTCCTAACTTTATCTTTTTTCGGTATGGGATGTACCACTGCTATTTTCCAATGAACTGGATAGTAAGCGTTATTCAGCGCATTGTTAAATAACGTAGTAAAAATATCCACTGCTTCCAAGGGCAGGTGTCTCAATACGACGTTTGGGATTCCGTCTATTCCAGAAGACTTTTTGTTTTTCAGTGAGTCCAAGATGCACAGGAGTTCATCTTTTCGCACGAACAAATGAGCTGCAGCTTGTTCATCGGCGACGATAACGTTTGCTGCGTTTACTTCATTGAATACGGTGAAACCGTTATTCTCAGATCGCCAATTTTGAAGTTCATTGCGCAGATAAAGATGGTTTACATAGGCTCTATTCTCAATGTCGTGGTTACGGTGACCTGGATCGTTCACCGTATACACGGCTTCGAAAAAAGCTCCCAGCAAATCAACTTTTTCCTGTGGGTCTTCGACTACAAAAAGACCATCGCCATCATCTACACTTTCTGGACTTATACCAATCGTTTCTAATATATGTCTATTTTCTGTCGTTTGCGGAATTCGGATGCACTGAATATCATTGTGATCTTTCCGCCTGAACAATTTATTTATCTGCGGGAACATATTAGGACTACTGGCTTTTATAGCCCGAATCTTATTGCCCCAATACAGACTAACGAATTTTTTATAATTTTCATTTATAAGTTGTTTTAGGTTTTTGATTAATGATTTCAGTATCCCAATTTCCGCATTGTTCCTGTTCCATTAAACTATCTGTACCTCTGTTTCAGCATTGAAAGCAATCTACTTTTGTGTGTGTGTAGTGCGTCATCTTCAAAGCTGCCCTTGCACTGGCATACCTACTAACCGAAACCCTAGTGAACAGTAAGAGTAGCCTTTAACGACCATGGAAGCTTGGTCGATCTCCATGGGCATAAAACTGCTCTTCGAATGCATCCTTTGTCAAAGATGTGTGCGAAATTGTGCTTCAAAATCTAGTTGACGGAATTGAAGGCGCACCCGACAAGAAGAAATACCCGGACATTCATTCATTCATCGGCATTGAGGGTTCTTTCGACAACCCAACTTTTGACTAGAAGTACAATTGAATTAAATTTAAAATGTTGCTGAGGGCTGAGACTCTCGCGTCGCATCCCAGGGCAGTCAAAATCGAAGGAAACTGGTTGTACAATATTCAAAGGTAGCGAAGGGATTAAACCTGAGGTAAAGGCTGGTCATTCAGAAAGAGACGTCGAGAAAGAGTTTGAATGACATTTGGAATGACATAGAGCTACAAAGGCTTTTTTTTTTAAACACAAAGTGAAAGACTAACAAGGCCTTCCTTAAGAAGGGTAGAATCCTGGGGTAAAGAACTAGTTTTGAAGAATTTGGTGTCGCTAGCCTAAACGGATATAAAGCAGTGTTAAATAATTCTCGCAAGATCGTTTATAGTTAAAAAGAATAGGACGCAGTAGGCTTCCTTGTGAGACATCATAGGTTACGTTAGGTTAAAGTGCCTGTTGGAGGAAGGCGAACGCACTAAGGCCTATTGGTCAATTGTGATGTCACCCACATCTGTGTCCCTTCTACTTTTAAACCATTTTGAGTTTTTGATGACTGTCCCCTCCGTCTTCTCGTCTATGCAAGTTCAACATGTTCTTGTAAACATGTCAAGCCTTTTTATATGTTTACATATGAGATAATGTGCAATGATAAAACCAATACTAGCACTGCTCTGAGGTCCTTCCATTCAAAATTTGAAACATCAAACTCTTAGAGCGGTTCAGATCCAGCATTGACCAGATTTGTTTGTGACTAGACATGTTGATCCAACAGTCCGCCTAAGGTTTGTTCTTCTGTTGGCATCCCCATCCAGTCAACGGGTGATACATTTTCAATTATATCTCTATGCCCCGGCACCCATCATATGTGAATTTTGAGCAGTTCTGCCAATCTCCATGAGAGATAATGCCCATTCTAGGACGGTTTTAGAGTTAAGTGAGAATGGATTAAGGCATCTGATGGCGGCTTGACTATCTCCTACCTTTAGTTGCGTTAGCAGCTACTTGGCCGATGAAAACGTCCAGGTATGTCAGGTGAACACGAATATCCAGTACAGCGAAGGATGTACTTATCACCAGTCCGTTGATTACTAAGTTACAGAGAAGGGATGAGGGGATACCTCCTTGTGATCACCATCAATCTATGTATAGGATTGCGACCTATATATATTCTATGCTCGTAAAATGTAGCGATCGATCAATGTGGCCAGTCAATGAATGTAGAGCCATTTCCGACAATCCTTAACAGTAGGTATGTTGAGCCATGGAAAAAAGTCGTAGATCGATGGTAGATCGGACATGCATATCAACCAATCTTTCTAGATTTTTCAGAAGAAAAGATGATAGACTAACATGTCTGAGGTCTTGTGGACTTCATTAAGGCTTCCATCGGCAACCTCGACGAGGCTTTGCCAGGACCTAAGTTGCAAGCCTATAAAGTCTATGCAGTGATTAGAGCTCTCATAGATATCGGACTAAGTCTAATGCCCTGCTTGAGACCTCTGAAAACCTTTGAATATAAATATGTTCCCCGTGAAGATCACCTGAATGTTAAAGTCAGACTGCCATATCCCAGTAAGACTTAACTCAACCACGGACTCATTATCTTTCTCATTCTTACCTTCACCTCATTGTGTCCTACAATAATGATCTGGAACCCGGATCTCCCAGAACTGCCCTGCAAGAGTAGGTTGCATTTTAACAACGCCAGACGTGACTGAGAGTTTACGGGGCTTGTTTATGGATTTGCAAAATGAAAATCAAGGAAGGTCCAACATAATTTTCATAGTTTTCACTCAAGCTGCCAGATAGTATCTGGGATGATTCCGATGAATTCTTAGAGCTCCTTCCACGGCCACACAATATATTGAGACATCTATATTGAGACATCTCTTTGCCTACTGGAGTATACAGGACATCACCATTTTAACCTCTCTCAGTGGCATCACAATGGACTTACAACTATGCATAGCTTAAGGAAAATCACCAACCATAACAGGGAATTGCAGAGAAGATGGTATAAAGTATGTGTGAGGCGTGAAAAATTGAGGTCTTCTCGAAATTTCAAGTGCCATCAAAAAAATTTACGCACTCTCATTTCGAATTTACTTCCAAAAATTACAGAAAAATCACTCAAATTCTTCTTTTTTGTAATGCTGGGAATGCTTCCATTATTTTTAAATTTTATGTCATTTCTGTTTGGTAGTTAACATAATCATCATGGAATCTAAGTTGGATGTAAGAAAAAATATTATTAAGTGTCACTTAGCACACCCAGGGTGGACGTATATACTCGTAAAAATCGCAAACGAACTAAGAGTTAATAGGAAAACAGTTGCTACTGCTATTAAGAATTATAGAGAACATGTCAGTTGAAAGAAAAGGAGGGTCTGGTCGAAAAGGCGGTTTTATGAACCCAAAAAAAAGTCACTAAGATTTTGAGCCTTCTTGAAAAAAATCCGAACATTTCTGAACGTAATTTGGCAAAAAAAGCAAAATGTTCAATTTTTTTAGTTTATAGGGCATGAAAACATACAACGTCCAAAAGGTTCCAGATCAGAACGCCAACATAAATTTGGATGCGAAGCAACGGGCAAAAGTTTTGCAATCAAATTTTTTGACCAAATTTTCATGCATTGTAATGGACGATGAATCGTAAGTTTTTGCTTCCGGGGCAGGCATTCTATACCGCCAAAGGTAGAGGAAATGTTGAAGCAAAGGTTGGAACCAAATCTAAAGCGAAATTTCCAAAAATAATTCCTTGTTGGACAAGCAATTTGTTCGTGCGGACTCAGAAGCCAAACTTTCATCATGACTGGCTCAATAAATGGCGAAACTTATGTAAATGAGTGCCTGCAGAAGCGCTTAAGGCCTTTTTACAACAATGATCGAGAACTCCCCTTATTTTAGCCTGATCTTGCGTCATGTCATTCTGGAAAGAGCGCGATAGAATGGGATGAACTAAACAACGTTTCGATGGTGCCCAGAGAGGTCAATCCTCCGAATTCGCCAGAACTTAGGCCAATTGAAAGATATTGTCAAAAAAGAGTTAAGGACCACCAAAAAAGCTGTCAACACCCTGGAAGAATTAAAAAAATTTTGGGAAAATAGCTCTAAGAAGGTGACAGATGGGACCATAAAAACAATGATGGAAGGTGTTCCTGAAAAAATTAAAAAATTTGTTTAAAAAAAACATTAATTAAAAATAAATACTTTTAATTTTTTTTTAATTTTTTAAGTTCTTTTTTTTTTACTGTATATGTGGCTTTAAATCCGAAAAGTGGGTGGTGAGTACCGATTAATTTACGAATTTTCTTTATTGTGAAAGATTGGTCAAAATTGGTCTAATGGGGACCAAGATCTAAGCTGGGAAAAGTCAATCAGAACGTTGACTTCAGACCTACCTTCTAACTCTCTAATTGGTTATGTACAGAGAGTTTCTTTTCTTGTGGATCAGGATCCATGCTGAGGTTTCATTCATCAGCCATGCCTTGCTCCCAACAAACCTTGAAAATGAGCTGGCGCATGCTCTCTACTAAGCCACATCTCGCGGGCCTTAATAGGTAGATTATCCGGCCGCCTTATTCACTTCAAATTTAGATATTGGTATCGTTACCTTATGTGGCTTCTTTCGCCGCCAGATTGAGGGGTTCATTCAGAGTTGAACTGATTGATGATTGTACCATCAGGCGATCTTCATGATGCTTTTTGAATACTGAGGTGAGTAGCCAGAATGTAAGCTGTAGTGGTAGTTTGCCCCAAAGTAAAGTCCGTTTCTAGACGTGTTGTCGTATAGGCTAACATTTCCGAATGTTCTGACCAAGAAGTTTAATGTGGCCTCATGGAAATATTCTTTGGCAGAATCGTCGTTTTCCTCTGAAAAAGCATATTGGTGATGTTAGCGAGTTTGAGTATTGGGCCTCCACTGATTATGTCCTGCTCTAACATATGCTCTCGTATCTCTATTCCAGTACTTTGACCAAACCTCATGTTCCCAATTTAGTGAATTAACATTTCCTTCCTCACTTTGCCTTCGGAAACGGTGCTAAAATAAAGTAGGGTAACTAAATAGTTCGATTTCGAGTCCTCTTAGCTTACTTTACTTTAGGTGGGGCTTAATCCACGGCTTCTTTAGGCCCTCAACTTTCATGTACTAAGTAGTTTGTCGTTATTCATTCGAAGCATAATCTAAGGAAGATTTCTTCTTAGAATTCATTGGCGCGTTACTCCTCTGGCTCTGCAATGAATGTGAAATATCTTTGGGTCGGCGCTAGTGTAAGGAAAGCTCTCCAAGAATTGCGTGAATATGAAGATTTGGTCTATAGTCAGCCCATCGGTACTTTTCTTTTCTTTTTTGTGAAACTTCGCGTTATCCTCATTTACTTATAGCCTTTTCGAGCAGTCCTTTTGAAGTCCTATGTGAAGCGCTTCTCACATTGTTTCCGTTTCATTGCATATAATCATTTAAGTTGGGCCTAAAAAAGTTGTGGTGATACCCAATACACCTGTCCTGAGATAGATGCCTTTGCCTGGTGGTGCAATTAATCTTCCATGCTAGGTGCATGCAGAATAGACTTAGCGTCCAACGCAGAATTGTCTCGCAATATCTTGTAAGATCTTATCCTTCGATGGCGATTAATTCTGTTTTGTCGTAGTTTCGCTGCACTTCCCTGGAATATCAACATTTTTCTACTAGAACACTTGAGGTTGCTAACATATCATCCTTGAATTCAGGGGTCCGTCCGACTTGGGATCATCCTAGACTGTCCTCGGTAAAAAAAATTCCAAAAAATTATCGTTTAACTATGTAGGCTATTGCCTGAAGGCGTTTTTACTTTTAAAAGTAAGTCATCGCGGCTTTATATTGTGTTCTGATATTCGTGGACTTGGCAACTTTTACCTGCGTGTACGCCGAACAGTCTGACCACTTTTTACATCCGAGAACTGCAATTTGAAAATTCTTTTGACTGGAGTACTGTTTATCCTGTTCAGGAAATTGGAAAAAGACTTGCTACATTCATGGAGTAAGTTATATAGGTTCTTTTGTGCGACTATTAGCAGAGTTACGAGCAAGAACATGTCTTAATGGTGTTACGGAATGGAATATACAGAGCAGAATGTCCGGACATCGCTTCCATGTTCAAAAAACTCAGAATGCTTTCCCTCAGGGCCATGCACTTTTTCTGCCTTTATACTTTTTCTTTAAGATTCTTTGCTGAATAGTACTTGTTCACGTATTTGAAAGGAGTTGTATGGATCAAAACCGAGAACAGAAGAAGCTTCAACTCTAGGAAGGCAAAAGCGAGGATTCTGCCCAGTTTGATAAGCAAACTGCATGACGTCACAGTAACTCATCTACGAGTATCTGAAACCATTTGAATATTGCCACGTCAAACTCATAATTTCTGCATATGAAAATGATGACAATTATAAATTGTTTTTCACAGCAATTCTTAACCACTGAGTCACATTAGTCAGCAAAATCTGCATCGCAATCTACAATATCTGTATCTTCAACATCACCAGATCGCAGATTTCACTTTTCACAACCAATGTCGCTAAATCCAATCTCAACTTGAAACTCATTAAAATTCTCCTCTGATTTTATCCTGCCACCAACTACCTGCATCCAGCATCTGTGTAATCCCTCTCTTTTCATATAGATCGCGCCCGCATCACATCAGCCGGGAATTTGTCCAAAACAACATTACTCCGCCGCTCTTTGCACTATAAATCATCTCGCTCCCAATTGACTGTGTAATAGTTAATTGTTTCGTAAGCCAAAATATACTCTACAGATCGGCGACGGCGGCGACCACCAACTGATGGTGTTTAGTACCCTCTGAGCACACCCTCTCTGTACGGACATGCGATCAAAACATCCATACACTCATTCACACAACCGAACGTTTTTTTTTTGTTTTTTTATTCTGTGTAGATACTTTTTTTTATTATGAAATTCAGGGTTGCATGCGATTAGCGTGCATGACTGTGACATTCGTCAAGGTCAGGCGTCGTCGGTCGATCGTCCGCGTCGTGAGTATGCCTGCTCGGATCTGAAAAACAATTTCTTTCATAATTACCAGAGATGACTCAGAGTCTTCATTGACTTTTCTAAGTCAGCTCTGTATTTTGAGTTATGAGTAGGTACTTGTATCTCATGTGTACTCGTACATGCACCACCTACATTCTGATTGATTTAACACCCTGTAATGTTCGTGTATTGGCCTGAATCACCCTTAATTTCTCGGTAATCACTCCCATGGTCCGGTCTTATCGTTTCAAGTGCATCTAATCTAATTGAATTTTGAATCTACTTGTATCTCTTTGCACTTGCATCTGAGAGATTGATATTCATTGTCATCCATAGCGCTACGTACGAGTAGTTGTAGCCGCACAGTTCTGACCTTGAATCCGAGGGAGATGTGGAGAGAGCATGCCAATTTAGACATGAATCTATAATTACCATCATTAGACTACCAGCAGTACCAGCAGTAGTTGCTCGTACATCGACAACCCTGCAGTACCTACATATATACGAGTAGGTACATGAGTATCTGTGACTGCACCAAGCTATCCATAACTAACATACATACTTACTTACCTCTATCTACCAATGAATGCTTAGCATATCGTGTGGTTTTAATTATCGAATCATCGAAGCAAATCATTTTCCATCAACACCTCCACCACTATCTGCCAGGGAATGGTCTTGATCATCTTTGGATGGAAACACTATTCTCGGTTTCTGTTGGATACTAGCACCCTTGTAAACTCTTTCAGAAGACCAACCCAATGTGAACCGATTGCCAATGGAACAATGGAATGCAAAAGATACCCAGCTTCTACCAGTCATACTCTTATTCATTATTCATACTCGTGTTTCACTACACTGTCATCTGAATCTGAATCTAAAATCTGTAATCTGAAATCTGAAGTAGTTATTGCTGGCAGGGAGGAAGTAATTAGATGAAGTAAGCCACGATGGGAAACCGGAGACTCATGCATTAAATTGACTTGTTTTGCTTTTTATGGTTTTTATCATAACACTGCCGATGATGCCAGCACCTTTTGTTACAATTTGTTTCTAAGTCACCCCAATGACAGGTGACAAATTTGACAGATGAACTGGCTAATCATTTTGGCACTGTCATTTCAATTTGACACTCCTCAGAACCATTCAAAATGTAATAGATACGTCACATCCATTGAACATTTCTAAAAGACTTGCTTAAAGTCTCCGAATATGAAGTCTTAAAATCGTGATCATTAGTATATAGTTATTGCTGTTACTGCGGTTTATATGAATATGAAAAGATTGCAACAAATACATAGTTAAAGACTGCTTCTCCATTAAACAAATTATTATTGAAGTTTGCATAATTGCATAATTGTCTTTTAACTAAGTGCTTAAATGGTCTTTAGGAAGATGAGTCCGCTTGTTGGGATGTCTTGCCGACAAATTATTATGCAATCTACAGGGCCATAAAACTTGGTAGCCTTGAGGGAGTTCTAATAATTCTAACCGATGTAATGTGTCATTTGTTTTTTTTTATTTATTTCTTCAAGGATTCGTTTCGAAACTTCAATTGAATGAGACTTATGGAATGATTTATGGGACATAAGTTTCCTGTCTTACACGTGCGGGAAGCTATAAAAACAAATCTTCATCTCTACATTTTAGTTGAAAATTTCGCAAAGTAATGTGCACGTTAATTTGAGTAAAACAATTTGATTTGACAAGTCATATGAAATATTAAAAGATGGGGACCAGAAGTGTTCCCCTGTGGTATTCTAAGTAAAAAATTTAAAAAAGAAAAAAATATCTGTGGATCATTTTTGATGCCGCGTAACTTAAACACTATTATCGAACTTTTCAAAAATACCTTTAACTGTCTTGTTCAACCACAAAAGATCGATAGCAGCCATGGACTAAAAAATTTTGTGTAAGGCTCCAAAAGCTTTTGATTTGGTAAAAAAAAACCTATTCAGAATCCCTACTAGGGAAAGAAGAATTCCCGAATTTTTTTGCACAAGCAGTCCCTATTGCTTGAGAAATTTCACTGAAAAAAAGTCTCTCTTCTTTATTCTGATCCAAAGGTATCGAAATCTGCAGGAATCATGAACCGCCTCCTATGCACTGAGGAACATATACACAATCAATTAATATTTTTGTCTGAACTACAATATATTTTGTTCATTGTAGTTTCATCCGTATAAATCTGTGCAAACTTAGCACGGAACCATCATTTCAGTATCAAGTAAAACACTTGCCAAGACTGAGCATCAAACAAAAAATAAGGGACCCCTCACTGTCATTAACAGCAATAATACCGCTAAAGTCGGCAAGAATGAAGCATACCTTCTTAAGCCCAACCTTAGATACACTCTCATTGACCGGCTTAAGGAGAAACGCTATCTTCAAACATTTTTGCTTACCAGGAATAACATAGCAGCAGCTGCCTACAGTGCCAAACTCCAAGTTGCTTGAATGAAATACCTTTTCACTTGCATGAGCCGCCTAAGAGGTCGTTCTATAGGATTTCACTCGATCAATCTGTGGGTCGGAACATAGATACCTGTTAACTCAACATTGCCCAGTCATTTCAGACATTGGATCCGTAGATGCTAGACTTTGTAGACCGAGGTCACTATGTAGCCCATTCAGTTCGTAATTGAATCTGATTCGCCGTTCCTCGTCAATACGAACAAGACTGAAAATCCACGCAATATCGTCTTTTTAAAACGGCCAAGTGCTTATACATCTCCTTTCGGTATGGTCCCAGCTTCTATGACGTAGAGCCGGACTGGGATTTTAAGAGTCTTTTATCGAGCTAACTAGTCTTACTCAATTGCTTCTTAACCCAAAATAAACGACAATTGGCAAGCGAAATTCTGCATCTGAATTTTGGGCCGATGTCGTTTCTGCTTGTAATTTCGGAGCCAAGATAGAGACGAAGTACATAACAACCTCGAAGTCAAAAATATTTGACAGGGATGTTAAAGCAAGATATGATGTTATAGACCTCGTCCCAATCCACGCTATTAAATGAGGTTTTGAAGTCGATGTAAGGTCGGTGTCGATCTGAAATTCCTGTGCCTATTCCAAGGTTCGTCGTAGTGTGAATACTTAATCGATAGACTGAGCACTCACATAATACGGCGAAGCAGGGAGCCTTATTTCTTAATATTTGCTATAGCCATAAGAGTCCTCTTTCTTGTGGATCGGCCAAATGATTTTGGGAGGCTTTCCTACGACCATATCATACAGACAACCTTTTGCATGTGCATATTCCCAACCAGGATTTCTTAGCTGATTTATTAGACTTGAGCTTCGATATTACTATCTACGTTTACCTTGTTTAGCCTAAGAGAATGCAATAATATGTCTTCCTCAATCAGGGTGAATGGTTCAATCTTACCCTCACATCCACGTGGTGAAGTGAGGGAACTAACTTTCTCTTGTTGAAGGAAAGGAACAGGAACTCAAACCCTGCCGAACATCATTGGGAGCTGCCGACGAGTGAGCAGGGATAAAAGTTTTGCACCAGAATGTGTAGAATAGCGCTTTTCAGGGTTCCAGTCAGTTTGAGATGCTTGGTGTTCACCCGCCTATAGAGCTACTTTCGATTTAATCAGACTACGGATTTGGACCTTCAGATTGGGAGTTTATTATCAGCTTCGGATGGGAAATAACACAATGTTGACGAACGTAGTAAACATTTAACGTAAAACGATTGTCAGCTTTGCACATGGAATGTTAGGACCTTTAAGAGAGCACATACGGCCGAATAACGAGGGAAGGCTCTAGACTGCTGTTAAGCAGACAGTGCAATGTAATGTGCCGAGCAAAAAGCGAATAAGAACTAGCAAAAGTCGGCCCATAAATCGTTCGTGAAATTAGAATGCAATTCGCTCTTCCAATGCTCTCTGCCGGTAAAGGTAGTTTCCATATGGTCTTGCGTTAGTTGTTGGTGCCGGTACATACACATACACTTTGCAGTGTGTAACACAAGTCGGAATCTAGTTGGTTGGGAACTGATGACACTGCGATTATGCATACACAAATGGCCTACTTTCTTTTTTATCGGAAGAAGCTTCGGAAATCCATGCAAATCTATCGGCAATAAGATTTGGACTGATAACAGGCTTTGGAGCGAGCAGCTACTACTACCTTAAGTTTTATAATAAGACTACTTGGGAATATCTTGCCTCCAGAAGTTTGTTCCTATGAGTTTCATCGCTGTTAAAACGATGATGTCAGCAGGGTGTCTGTAATAATCCTTTGCTTCAAAAAGGTAGAGATGTACGAGTATACTTTTGGATTGGCAAAGTGTAGATGTAATTTTAAAAACAGATTCGTCATTAAGTTCCAAAATACAAGCTCTTTCTCTTTCTTTCTAAAAGTTCTAACAAGTGCAGTAAATTTGAATGGACTGAATTCAGCCAACTTGTTTGTCGGGAGATAGGGATGTTATTTTAAAACTTTTCAGTCTTTCATTTGATCCGTAGTGCTCCACAAGAAGGCGAATTATCGTTGCATTCATATATAGGAACTCTACTGAATGAAGGCACAAAAACCACTTTGAATGGGCAGGAGCATTCTCAGGGTCAAAAGAGCAAGATTTACAGATTGACAGCGATAAAAATGTTTGTTATGATAAGACGATAAGAAATTCAATCTTCAATCGGAAACCTACATCCTGAGCGATTAAACTTTCAACATCTCTGTGTGGACATACGAATATCTGTGTTGATAGATAACTATGAACTCTAAGATCCTTTAACCGATCATCTCCGCGTAAGAAGGGTGGAATCACTTCAGATCAAATGACTGGAACGCTGGGCGTGGACACCTGAGCACAATGAACCTTAATTGAATGGGTATCCAGCAAAGAAAAACCCTCACCATCCTTTGAAGAATGCACGACAAAAATATGTTAAAGCATATCACCTACATTCACACGAGATTTAGCAACTAAAAAGGCTCAACGTTTCCTGCGTAGCCTCTGAAAGTAAACTCAAAACTGAATTTGGCTACTTACGGATTCCAGTAACGAAACGATTTATCCTCTAATGGAGTCGAGTTCCGAGAATCACTGCAAGTTACATGGAATCACCCAGACACTCCATTTCAATTGACTCAATGTGATCACCAGAGTAAAAGGCAACTTAGTTATAAGATACTACAATTTGAGCCCTCTTCCTTTCCTATGGACTAGCAAAAACCTTCAACATAGCATCATCATGATTTGAAGTCAATTTAAAAGGGGATCTAAGCTTGGTGTACATCCATATGTTATGGAAGAAGATCAATATGGTGTCAAACGTAAAGCAGTAAGATCTTAACGTTCCTACAGTCTGTTTGATAACATCGTACACGACAATAATTAAAGAAGAACTTATAATATTGTAATAAAAAAAAAATCAATTGTACTGGTTTATTTTGATTATTTACTTGAATGCTTTTCAATTAATATGTTGTCCACTCTCCTCCATTATCAATAATTGCTTGGAGTCTTCGAGGCATGCTTTCTACTAATCTTATAGCATAATCTTGAGACAAAGATCTCCATAAAACTCGTATTTTTCATGATAATTGTTTGACCGTCGAGATCTTCTTTCCTTGGAACTTTAGTTCATGAATACCCAAACATTTTCAATGGGATTTGCATCCGGCGACTGTGATGGCCAATCTAAAACATCGACGTCATTTTCTTGTTTCCACGCACTGCACAAACGACTACGATGTTTCGGGTCATTATCTTCTTGCAGTAACCAATTCTCATTCCTTCTTTTAAACCACCTTTGGACAGATGGTAGTAAAGCCTTCTTATAAATTTTGACCATGTTGGGTGCGTTTGAGTTATTTGTAAACGTGAACAAATTGCCAAATCCTTGTTTTGAGAAGCATCCCCAAACGTGCTCCTTTGCCGGGTGTTTGACGGTCCGCTGGATTAATTTATTGGATTGTGTACACCAGGTATGTGTGATAGGAGATCGTGCCCAAAAAGAAGCTTCATCCGAAAAAATAACGTTGTTCCAATCTCTGTCCAAATTCTTCTTGGCCCAACTGAGTCGTTTTTCTACTTTTTTTTTTTTTTTTTGACAGTAGGGGTTTCTTTATTTTACATTATTGGCCAGTAAACGTCTTCGTATCGTATCACACACCCTTTTACGTAAAATCCCTTGTCCTCCACGTAACGATAGAAGAGGATTTGTTTCAAACACGAGTAGAATCATTTTGTCCTGCTTTTTTGTTGTTTTTGGCGTAGACCCACGATCCGGCAAATCACCCACATTTTTAACTTGGGAATAACGGTGCACCCACTTGCTAGCAAATGGTTTTGACTTTTTCATTTATTTAGCAGCTGCTCCGTATGACATTTTCGGTCCTTTTGGATGCGTGCACAAGAATACTGCTTCATAACGTGATGCAAACGCGACACTAATTTTAAAATACTTCCGTCTCTGACAAAAATTGAACACTCTTTACATTTTTTTATCCAAAGCATCTTGGCAGAGGTATTTTTTTATCTGCTGATACAAATGCCACTTCCAAACCGGTTTTCATAAACGAAATTTGCCATATACGATCTTATCAAACGGACTGTATAACAATTACTTGAGATCCATAGGCCTGCCATCATGCTGTCTGAAGACTGACACCCATTCTCGTCAAGACGTTGATCCACATTATTCCTACCTTCTCAACATGAATACTTCAAGAGTAAGATGGTATGAACACTCCTGCTTTCAATAATATACCTAATTGAAAAATTTGAAAAACTCGATTTCTCACTAAACAAGCAATGGCTGTGTTCCTTGACACCAAGTTCAAGAGTAGAGGTCCTTGGAAACTGGATAAGAAACACGCTTCACACAAGAAGAACTATCAGCATAAATATTCCTCAGCTAGAGGATTTCTATTACAACTTGAGCCATACCGAAAAGTCTTCTGTTATAGAAGAATTCTGGAAGAGGAATTCTGTTGGCAAACATCTGGATAGACCAAGAGAAGAGGTCTTCAACTGGATCCTTAGCCCTCGGTCAACAGGTTTTAGAAAATTGAATCTAGTCGCTCTATCAGGAATCCAACCTGTCTGAATAGTTCAATTGCCGTGTAAAAAACTTCAATTGTCCAACCCTAACTAATGTGCGGTCAAGCAGTGGTGACAAGTCATGGATTAACACATTAACTGCTTAGCGCCGGCGTGTATTGGCGTGTCATGCTGCCCTTGACCTACTTCTCATCCCCTATGGACATCTACAGGAAGCAGATCATGTCTTGATCTTTCAGTCGTTCGTCATTAAATTTAATAAGAATTTCGATCAAAATATCTACTGCATGCGGGAGGTGGCTTATTCGGCAAGCACCTCGACCTTCTAAACCATTCTGGCGTATTTCAGTTGGAAATTTAATTTTACTTGGAATACATGCATTCGCATTTCGCAGAAAGTGTAAAGCCCCCCTTGACATCAATACAATTTCTATGGGAATGTATGCCACTCACTACATGTAAAGTCATGCACAAACTGCATGCACTAAATGATGCCAATTACATGTTTTCGGATGGCACAAGCTCCAAGCTGCCCAAGCAGATTTGACCTTAGTTTGATCAGAGATGTAAAATTAATCTCTAATACATGATTGACATACTCAGTGCAGGCTGCCACTCGACCTAACGTACTCATCAACCAAAATCTACAGCTTTTCTAGTGGGAGTCAAAGTGCCAGAAAATAAGTGAACCATACCTTGGGGATGGTCGTTCCTCACCCCAGGCATACCATCGAGCAATTGTCTAATTCCTTTTATCTCATCCCATCATGTAAGCATTCCTTGTTATCTCTCTCGATACAGTCAATGGTTGCCCTGTTTTGCATCAGAAGTCTGTTAAAGTCTAAAATTGCTTCTCATTACGACAAGAAGCACACTTTCAAGACATTGCGAACGCTCCTCAGAACCCGATTTGGCATCCCTCTTGCCTCGAAAAGTTCACATCATTATCTTACCATAATTGTGGATAAATTTTGAAACGATGGCCCCTGAGGATATCGCCCCTACTTCCAACGACTATTTGTTTCAAATTGATTTCCAATTTACCAAATCGACTCACATTACCAATTGTCACGCGGAATTTGCATCCAAACTCCATAACCACTACCCACCCCCTCAGAACCTCAATCGAAATGAGCCGAGAAGTGAACTCTTCTCGCCTTCGTCACCAAAGTCGCATACAATTAGCATAATGATCCATTCAAGCTTATGGTCTGGTCGGAGAGGTGACGATATCATCACCGATTCAACCCGGACTGGATTGCATTCGGATTATCACGAAACCAATAGAAACCCCCAAGTGCACACCGCCAGCTTATTCCACGAATGCGCACCAAACGAGAGGAAGTCCGAGCTTTTTTTTCACGGTAATCATCCAAGCGTCCAATCCTTCGCGCTGTGCATTACAATTTCGCGATTTGTGTATTTTTTTGTTTTTTTTTATTTTTATTCGTTGAATCGTTCCCTCGTTTAGATGTCATTTCCGAGAGTGGCAGTCGGCAGTCGGCAGTGGTCTTGACTCTTGAGAATCTCAACATGCCAATGGGAAAGTCCAGCCAACCAACCATAGTCTAACGACCAACTTAGAGGTACACAGTCTCACTACACCCGTGAATAAGTTGTTGCTGTAGTGCTGGAGAGACCTTGAATTTGTTTTTTTTCTTTTTTTTGAATCGCTAAGCAGAAGCAATTCGCTTCGTTACGTTTGTTCGTTTACGAGTAAGATAGTTTGGCCGGGTAGCCCCTGAAGCTCGTTGGCTACTTCTCTACTTCTCCACTTCTCAGCACCCAGTTCCAGTTCCATCTCCGGCTCCATCAATTCAATTTGAATTTGAATTTTTGTGTGCAGATTTCTTGGGGATTGTTAGAGCTTTTAGCCGCGGTTATGGCAGCTGGGAGTAATAAAACAGAAAAATTTATTCAATCACCAAACTGAAACTGCTTTTGCCCTGAAGTGCTCACAGATGGAAGGTGGAAGATGGAGCCGTGCAATATGGTTTTGCCATCATTTTGAGGTTTGAGATAATTTTTTCGTTATTCTTCAGATACTTTCGTCTTTTTTTGTTTTTTTTTTTGTCTGCTGTTAGCTTGGAATTTTGAAGTAGATAAAATTGACTAAACTGGCGACACTATCAAGATGTTGTGTCTTCCAGAACACGAGCCTTCGTCATTAGTGTCAATGGAGAGATGCTTTACCACTTGGCTTACCTACTTTTAATTTTTTTTTTTTTTTAATTTGTCATTGGCTTTGCTTGTGTGTAGCAAATTCAAAGAATATTAAAGAGCAACACATTCAGGAGGGCTACAATGAACTTAAATGCGGTTAGATGCTGCAGGGAACATTGGTTGAATTCTCATTAGTGTTTTACAAGGCCAACACATTATGTTTACATTTCAAGGCCAATTACCTTATTTACAAAGAAGATTCCCGACCCGTATCTGCTCTCCAGTTCTCCAGAGCTAGGGATCCATCATCCCTGATGGCTTCGTGATTGAAATGGGGATTCAATGTTCCATGTTATCTCGAACCGCAAGACTTAGATGCAACGATCGTTTTCGCATAATCACTGTGGTCCATTCGCTGGATACGGCCGATGTGGTTTAGTTGATGTACTTTGGCTTGTTGGATCAGTTAACTCTTTTCCCCGTTTTCATTGCGTTTGAGAACTAATAAATGGCGAAGAATTTTTCTCTCAAAGTACTTTGCTCAATCACGCCGTATCATTGGAAGGATTAGCGTCTTGTAGGGCACATTTTTCATCTTTCGATTTAGGAGCTTTGAACCCATTTGTATTACAAAACCACTGTAACAGCTGTTTCCACTAATTAGCGAGAGTGATCCTTCGTTTGGATGGAAACGATTAGTATTAGGCCTCGTAGAAGTAGCATCTTCCGAACGGTGCTGGTTTTTTAAATAACGAGAATGAGCTTCTGCGGCCGAACATCTTGCAACTCTGCTAATAAGCCCTACTTCACGCCTCCCCGTGGCGCCATCTGGGAGTCCTACTCGAGATTGAAAAGTGAAGGGGACAAATGGCGAGTTTCCTGCGCCATAAATCAGGATTGGTGTCGGAAAAACAAAAAAAGACTTTATCCAGGCTACTCCGACATATTTGAAGCTCAGGCCGGTAATGATTTCCAAGACTTAGTCAGGGTCTTGGAAAAGAGATGGTAGTGGTCGGGCCCTATATGAGCCAACGGCAGCGCTCACATCCCGAAACGGGTTACTGGCTTCGGTGTTACCGACCCCTCGTCCTAGGGGCACTCAAAATGGAACTGGTCCTCCAGGTTGGGGGTTGTGCCGCCGGGGTAACTGCCCGGCCATTTAAAAAAAAACATAAGTTACGAAGCAGCAACAAGCCTCGGATAAGGACGGATCTACTGTTGACAACCTACGCAAAGATTTAAGGACAATGAGCTTCGGATATGCACGTGGAATGTTAGATCCCTTAATAGACCACGTGCAGCCGAGCAACTAGCGGAGGCCCTAGATTGCTGCAAAGCAGACATAACCGCCATTCAAGAAATGTGATGGGATGGGCCGGACAAAAAGAGGATGAAAAACTGTGACATCTACTACGACGATTGCTATCGACGGCAAAAGCAGCGTTTATTTGGATGCGGATTTGTTGTCGGAGGCAGACTAAGACAAGAAGTCCTGAGGTTCTGGCAAGTGAGCGAGCACCTCGTAGCAATCCACGTCAAGGCTGAATTCGCCCACATTAGCCTTATATGCGCGCATGCCCCCACAGAGGAGAAAGATGGCAACACTGAAGTGCTGAAGTATCTTGAAAATAAGCGACCGCTTGATGAGTGTTAAACTCGTCATACACAATGAAACGTGGAACATTGTTAGCGCGTACGCTCCACAAAATGGATGCGACCAATCGGAAAAAGATACATTTTGGTCAGAGTTCGGTAATTTGCTTAGAAATATACCTATCGATGAGATGGTCTTCGTAGGCGGAGATTTAAATGGCCACGTCGGAGAAACAAATGTTGATTATGAAGACTGCCACGGCGGTAAAGGCTTTGGAACCAGAAATTCAGCTGGCGAAGACATCCTTGTAGCGTGTAGGGCGTACGGCTTAACCGTCTTAAATACAATGTTTATTAAACATCAACGACATCTCATCACTTATAGCAGCGGAGGCCACGAAACGCAAATAGATTATCACCTCTGCAAAATGTCGATGAGAAACCGTGTTAAGGACTGTAAAGTAATACTTGGAGAATCGCTAGTAAGCCAACACCGTCTGCTCATTACAGAATTCTTCACAGCGGAACCACCGAAAACACGGGCATCGTTTGGAAAGCCAAAAATCCGGTGGTATAATCTATCGAAGGAACGAAGCGCAAGATTTATCGAACTGGCTAAAGAAGTACTTCACAATATAAACGGTATCGCAGACTCACTTAGCCCGCAAGAAATGTGGAACAGCATGCACGAGGAATGCATAACACTCGCAAAGTCCCATCTGGGGACTATATCGAAATACCATTACGTCGGCAAAGAAACATGGTGGTGGAATGACGAAACCAAACGAGCGGTGGCCGATAAGAAGAGTGCATTCCAAGCGTGGACAAAATGCGATCGGAGCGACGATATCGAAAAAGCTCGACTGGCTCTTGAATACGAGCGTCTTAAAAAGATCGCAAAGAAAGTCCTGGCTCGAACTCGAGCGGCAGAAGCGGAAAACCTGTACCAGGAGTTGGAACAAATATCCTCACGATCGGCGGATAGAAGACAAGCTATCCAAGAAGTTCAAACGTCGTACAGTACTAAAATGCCAAATATTTTTAAGCTCGCTGCACAGAGGAGAAAAAATTCAATGGAAATAACCTCGCCGAAATACATCAAAAACGCAGACGGTCGCCTATTAACAAATGAAAAGGAAATTTGTGACCGGTGGCTTGAATACTGCAAGGAGTTGCTTAACAAACAGTTTCCACGTGATATCGTGCCGACAGCTGGTCTATTCGAGGAGGAAGTTTCGGACTTTTCAATCGACGAAATAAGTATAGCAATTGGAAAAATGAAGCGGGGGAAAGCGGCGGGACCAGACAGCATTCCATCAGAGTTTTGGTTGAAGATGGAGGGGATCGGCAGCGTTTGGCTATCGAAACTTTTAAATAAATTAAAATGTGGACAACCTATGCCGAATCAATGGAGAAGTAGCTTCTTGGTTCCATTATACAAAGGAAAAGGCGACACTCGAGAATGCAACAACTACCGTTCAATCAAGCTTATGTCACACACAATGAAAATCGTCGAAAGAGTCTTAAACGAACGTCTTCGGCAAATAATAAAGCTCAATAATAGCCAGTGTGGATTTGTTGAAGGAAGATCGACGGTGGACGCTATCCAAAGCCTACGAATAATAATGGAAAAGCACCGAGATTCGTCTAAGGATTTACACATGGTATTTATCGACCTTGAGAAAGCATTCGATCGAGTGCCTAGGGATCTCATATGGGCCGCGCTGAGGTCTCAAAACGTACCGGAAACGTATGTTAGAATAATACAAGACATGTACGGAAACGTGAAAACTGCGGTTAAAAGCCCTGCTGGACTAACGAGAGAATTTCCAGTTAATGTCGGAGTGCATCAAGGAAGCGTACTTAGCCCTTTCCTCTTTAACGTAGTATTCGACTATCTTTTAAAAGACTGCATGCGCGAAGCAAATGTAACGCCAATTCTCTTCGCTGACGACGCAGTTATACTTAGCGATAACGTCGAAGATTTACAGAACGCCTTAGATTCATGGAGAAATGCGCTAGAGAGAAACGGGTTTAAAATAAGTCGTTCAAAGACGGAGCATTTGACGTGCCCATTTGCGCATCCGTTGCGACCTGTTCCGGATATAATGTTAGACGGAATAGTTCTACCGAAAAGCACTATCTTTAAGTACTTAGGATCAATCGTTAACATGGAAGCGAAATGTGACGACGACGTAAACCACAGAGTTAGTGTGGGATGGATGAAATGGCGGGAAAATTCGGGAATCTTTTGCGACCGAAAATTTCCACTTAAATTAAAGGGGAAACTCTACACCACGGTTGTTAGACCAGCTCTTATATACGGTTCACAGTGCTGGACAATGTACGAAGCGTTTAAAAACAAAATGACGGCAGCGGAAATGAAAATGTTAAGGATGTCTAGTGGAGTCACTAAACGCGATTGCATTAGATCTACGCGTATAAGAGGAAGTCTACATATAAAGAATTCGGTAACCGAACAGCTTGAGGCGAATAGAATAAGTTGGTATTGCCACGTTCAAAGAAGATCTGCGGAAAATCCGGTTAAAAAGGCACTATCAACTACGGTCACTCCAACTGTAAGAAAACGAGGTCGGAAAAAGAATTCCTGGATTTCTCAGATGGCAAATGCGCAACAACGTCTGGGGTTAACCACTGAAGCGGTCCAGGACCGAGCTTTATGTAGACGCATTCTGCGGTCTGCGACATTAGCCAACCCCATAAGCGGAGCAGCAGCGATGCAGTAAAAATGGGAAACTCGTTACGCATAAGTTCGTATAACGAGGAAAGGGTTAATAAAAGGATAAGAAGAAGAAGTGCTGAAGTGTTATTTTCAGAATTTATGGCAGAGCTCTATCGACTGTGGGTTCTGTTCAATTCGTCGATGTTGTACGTCCCTTCTTTTTGATAGCAATACTAGCGAAAGCACCAGTGACCGCCGGCTGAGATCTCCAAAATCATGTCAATATGATGTTAAAAAAGTCACATGACAGCGTAACATTGTCTCAAACCTTCTTTGGCATTAAAAGTCTCGGTTAAGTCGTTATCAGCTTTGGAGCAGCAGCGAGGGCTCTTAATCGTAGTTCAGCACAAACGGACGAGCTTGACACGAATGGGGAAACAAGACATGGCTCTAAATAGCTCATTTCTATAAATGCTGTCATATGCGGCCTTAAATTTGATTAACATACCGTAGGTAGCGATTTGGACTTCTTGAGTTTTTGCAGGATCTGTCGGAGTGTGAAGATGTGATCGATTGTGGACTTTCCTGGTCTGAAACCGCACTGGTAGGGGCCAAACAGCCTGTTAAAGAAAGGTTTCAGACGATCACACAATATGGCAGTAAAGATCTTGTATGCCATGTTGAGGAGACTTATACGTCTACAGCTCGCGTAGTTGATTGGGTCTCCTTTTTTGTGGATTAGGCGAACAATGCTGACATTCAATTTATATCTTCTGACCAGATCTGAGAAATAAGCTGGTGTATACTTTCTACAAAGTCATTTCGAGCAGTTTAAGTACTTCGCCCGCTAAGCTGTTTTGTTTGATTTCATCTTAGAAATTGATATACTCTCTTCATTCTGATCAGGTGGACGAAAATGTTGGCTGGCATTAACTAGAGTGAATGGTCTATTCTGACTGACTGCAGGATGTTGGGCTTCTTTGTCTTTATACAATCGCAGTTCTTTGGGCCGTCTCAATGTGCTATAATCCAAACGAGTGTGATCTTGAGACCGAGTTCTGATGTTCGAAGTTGGGGATCTCATCGCTGCTTGACTCACTTCATATAATACAGTATTTGATAAGGGAATTGGATTCAGAGTAACCCCCTAGGTTCTAGGAGCCACTGGAGGCTCTCAACCGATTAAACCTTTTATTAGGCATGCTTTCAATTCGACAGTCTTCTATTATCGAGATTGGATCTGATGTGAAGGTAGAGGATTCTGTCGAGATCATCTGCGGGCGTATGACAGGATTTGTCTTTTAGTCCAGGTGCTGGGTATTCTAGAAAGAACCAAACAAGATTTAAGGGTATCTTTGTCACTTATCTTACAAATCATAGCTATTCTCGCTCATAAGCGTAGTGATCTCAATCCAATGAAGTGATCCAAAAGTTCTTCTTCAGAGGCAACCTAGGTAAGTAGTCAACCTCGTAATTATTCTTCGGCCCTGAATCAAGAACAGCAGCCGAATGCTTTTTCACAACAAATTTGCCAAATCTACGGATGTGTTTTTGAAAAATTTGATGAGCACATTAGGCGAATACTATTCGCACAAACAGCTTATTAGATAAAGATGAATCTCTTAACACTGACGATGGTTTTAAGGGTGGATTTCTCGAAACGTTCCACTGGATCTTCCAGGCTATCAAGCATATGCGTGACGGAGTACTTGAAAAGATTGACTGCACTCCACGAGGTAGTCAACCAATCAATTAATCACAGGGTTATCACCACTTATGAAGTCATCTTCCTCCATATGTCTGAATTATGTGGTATTCCTTTGTGTGCTTCGTTTCAAGTCCTGTTGGAAGTACCTTTTTACGATTTAAGTGTACTGTTGTAGACCTAGTCTGCTGCCCTAGGCGATTTTAATCTAAAGCTAGGAATAAACGGCATCTTTGGTAGTACTGTCGGAAGGAAGAGCCTGCACGACACCACCTCCCATAAAGTACTCACGCTAATTGACTTTGCAGCAGGGTGAATCATCGGCGTAGCTAGAGCCCGGTTCCCATATATATTTTCAAGGAGTCTTGGAGAACTCCTGATCGTTTAACCTTGTTATAGTCAGGGTACGTTTGAGGATATTCCGAATAACTCAAAGGCAAGCTAATGTTGTGAGGAGTTTTGACGTCAGAATCTTTTCCGATGGAGTCTCTCTTAACAATACCTCCACAGCATCAAGTATCTGTCAAAAATCCATCAGAGATGCCGCCTCTAAAGTGCTGGGTTTTACTCGGCCACCGTAACGATAATGTGTACCGGCAAGCACATGCAGCTAAGCAAGATGCATACAAAGTGGAGTTGCATAGAAGGTCAAGAGGCTCTCACGACTTGTACGACAAGAAGTAAAAGTGCGCGATCGAGGAAATCGAGGGAAGATACTCCAGGAGTGAGATTCGGAAGTTTTACCAGGTTAGCAATACATGCTACGGACAAAATCCCTTTAGAGCTGAACAAGAAACCATCGTAGTAGAGTCTACAGTATAGTAGTAGAGTCTATGCATAACGGTGGTGACGAACCAGGGACCCCTGTCAGGCAGAATGAACCTTGCGGCCTGGAATATTAAGACAAACGATTCCATCCACCCGACCTGGAAGAAGTGAAGACAACCATATCTAGGTTAAAACCCAACAAAGCTGGTAGAGCAAACGGCTGCCGAGCTCTACGACAGGCAATGAATTAGTAAAGAGCGTACTCATACATCAACTCATCTGTAAAATATGCCCGATAAACAGACCCTCTGTATTGTTTGTCGGATCCTTAAAAGAGGGGACCCTCTTAACTATGCAATTACAGAGGCATCAGTCTTCTATTCCTAATCTCCTACAAGATCTTATGTGCCGTCTTATGTGAACGCCTGAATCCTTTCGTCAACAGCCTAATTAGTCCATCGATTTTAAGGCCACGTATGACAGCATCTATAGAAACGAGCTATACAGAGCAATGTCTACTTTTGGTATCACTGCTAAACTCGTCCGTATGTGCAGGATGTGCAGCGATGTAAAATGCATTCTGCTCCATCAAGGTTGGTAAATATCTCAGCGAAAAAAGTTTTTAGACAAGGCGATGGCTGTTATCAACATCAACATCATTCAACGAGGGCAAGACCAAGTATATACTGTCAAGCAAACAAGAACACACAACACCGACGTCTCGGACGGAACGTCCTGCTCTATGGCGCAGAGGTGTGGAAATTATTAGATATTAATAAGGGTGCTCTTGGCTGCTTCGAGACGAAAATTCTTCGAGTGATTATCGGTCTCGTCTGCATAAATGGTGAGTGGAGAAAGAGATACAACGCCAATTGCATTTGTGCTGTACGGGCCTGCAACATCGTCCTAGTCAGAAGTGTAAAGATCCTAAGAACGATATGCCTGGGTCATGTAGAGCGGATGGACACTCACGCTACGATCCGAAATGCCTTTGAATCCGCTTTCAAGAGACAGCGCAGTAGAGGAAGACCTCATCTAAGGTGGCACACACAATTAGAAGGGGACCTCAGCAAGGTTAGCATGCGTAACTGAGGGAAGCTAGGGATAGATCAAGCTGGTTGAGTGAGGTGCATGTCAATCCCGAACTGTAGCGCCACCTTAAGTAAGTAAATAATTAAGTTTTAGGCAGATCCGTTTTCAAAAAAATACATTTCGGTGCCATGAAATTCATAACCCAAACAGAATCCAGCAATATGTGCTGACTTTTTGTGTGAGGTTTTAAAAAATCCAACGCGTCAAAGAAGAAGAAAATTTTCAGGGGAAGGAAGGGGTTCATCTTCTTCCAATTCTACTAATCTTCCTTCAATCGCCACTAAGACCCCACATCTCACATGAATATGCCCACCCCTGTCAGATAAATCGACAAAAAATCGCTTCATCTAAAGCCCGATAATTAAGACCTTTAACCAAATCAACCTTCGAGTTGTTATTTAACGATACTCTGCTTCTAGCTTCACAGGAAAAAAAACCTCTCAAAGCAAAAATAATAGTAAAACTAAAACCACGGCACAAAAAATGAGGAGAAATAAAAAAAAATCTACAAATCACTTTAGAAGCACGTCTCTTGGACATGCTGCAGCAGTTTTACAATTTTTACAGCCGCAGCCGTAATAGCCAGCCACAGCAGCAGCAGCAGATATTTAAATGACGTCAATCCATCAAGTTGAAACCTATTCGGCACAGCACACGGGAACCACAGCCCCACCACCACTGTGAGGGTAGCTCTTCAGACTTAGTTGTTCCATGTAGTTTCTATGGAGCTTAGATATCTCTGTATCTACAAGTAGCTATCTTACAATCTATCTATTGGTGACCGACGACAACGGTGGTAATGGTGACGCTGGCAGGCAAATTGTAAATACAAATCACTCAAGCGCTCCACAGACTGTGTCGCCAGCTAACAGCTCATAATCGCAGAAGCTCTTCATTTAGCTTCACCACTTTTACGACCAAGTCGCGAGGTAGTTTTTGTCGCTGTTTTGTTTTTCGTTTCGTTTCGATCCCATTTGTTGCCTCTTGGAAAATAAATTGGAAACAACAATTGAAATAGAAGCAACTCCTCAGTAATAGAGATGAAATTGAGCAGTAGAAGCAGTGTAACTTAGGCACCAAAGAGACGGTTGAGTAGGAAAAAATAAAAGATTTAAATGGAACTTCTCACGTTATCATCACAAGGTTCGCGGCCCGCCTGATTAATGCATGCTTTTGTGCTTTTTTCGCACTCCTACAAAAGGAAAAAAAAACAAAAAAGAAGAAAAGAATGAACGCGCCTGCAAACACTTCATTACAGTACGTGAGGTAATTGCAATGAGCGACAAACCAACTTAAGATACTGAAACTAAGACCCTACCCTACCATATCGTACCCTACCCGAACACACTGCGTTTCCATATGAATATGCGGTTTGTACGAGTAGAAGCCCTTGGGAGGTGTGAGTCAGACGTGCGATTTTATTGCCAGCGATATCGATGGCTTTTGGGTAGGTTTCGGATTTGGCCGAAGGTTAAAGGTATCGAAACAGGAGGATTTGTGCGATTGTTATCGGGATTTTTATAGTTCGGTTGGCATTGTGTTTTGTTAGCTGCCCGAGTGCAAATGTATAGTAGGTCAGCGAAATTCCATTACATCGAAGAGATACTTTTTTATTAAGAATATTTTATGAAAGAGAGTTATAAGTGGCTTATTGGAGTACGAGTCATGGGATTGTCCTCAAGGCACGGACAATGACTTATTCTCTTCTTCAATTCAATGGCGCTACAGTTCAGTATCAACCGGCCTTAACCAACAAACCTCCCCAGGGGGCTACAATTTTGTATTTAAATGTCGCCTTCCAATTGTTTGCGTTACTCGTTAGATTCTATCGTTATCCGCTGCGTCATCCTTCAGGGTTCAACTCAAATAAATGTTGGATTGAAGATGACATTGGATATTAGACGCCCGACTAGACGCATTTCGCTTTACAACCCGTACAGTTTGTGGTTGAATCTTATTCTTCATATCTCATAATCGGGCCTTATTTTTTCGAAAACTGGCCAAACAACTACTGTGGACAGCGACAGCTACAGAGTCATGCTCAAAGACTTTCTTCTCCTTCAATTGGATGAATTGGGACCGGAGAACATGTGGTTCCAACAGTATAGAGCGCATACTGCACGAGCCAAAACCGAAAATCTGAGGGCTGCATTTCCAGGTCGCCTAATCTCTCTTTTTGCCGATTTGCACTGGCGGGAAGATTCCTTTTTTTACCATTCCTGACTTGTTTTTGTGGAGTTTTTGAAGTAACAAGTCTATGTCGACAAGCCGAACGAAGACTTTTCGCCGGAAGTTCTGGCAAGAGATGGAAAATGCCATAAATAAATTGTATAAGTCTTTGAAGTCTATTAACTGATGTTGAGTGCCAATCTGAAATTCTAGAGTCTATCCTAAGATCTCCCTTTGTGGTAATATTTGAGCACCGCACTAATGTAAACCAGATCACCATTCCCTGTGCTAATTTTTTTTCCCTAGATCATCAAAAGCAGCTTTTCTGAAAGTTCGTTGACAACGTTATCACTATTGTTCTACGTAAGCTATGATTTTGGGAGGGCCGGTGGGAATTGATGTGATCAGCAAAGAAATTAGCTGTCTTTACCATTGCAGCTTTTCAACGACGAACTTTGTTGTTGGTTTACCTTTTGCCTATGAAAAGGTAATGATGCGCATCGAAGTCGTCGTAACATTCAGGCATCCGGAAAAGAGGAAATGTGTTTGGTGTTGATCCCAATATAATCACTCTAATTGATGGTTGCTTTTTTAGGGGGTACCCAAGTGCCTTTATAGATGTTCGAATGTGGGAACAGAACGTGTTGGCTTCTGAAATGTTTCGCCCTGCTACACTTTCTAAAAACCTGAATCTAATGACGGAAGAGGTGTTACGCAAGCTGAGATTTCCTATGATCCACTCAAAGTCGGCTTCCTTATCCAGCTTTGCTTTAGGATATCTAGTACAATTTTGGTCTCATATGTAAAGCACTAAGCATACTCGTATGTTCGGTCTCTGTGTCATGAGCACAAATGAAACTTTTACTATAGAATTCACCCTTTATGTGGATTGATATGAGGCATTTACTTACATGCCGGATACATGCCATACTTAAGTAAGGCTTCAGACCTTAGTATTCGCTGTAGTAGACGCCGCAGTTTTTCCTCCGGATTGGATTGTGGTTATATCTGCTTTATACCAGTCTACGGCCTACGCAGGTTGTTCGGCATCACAAGGTGTGTTAAGAGCCTTAATATTTCATGTCAAAAGCTGCAAATCAGGATGGCATCCCATCGTATATGAAGGTATTGAGTACCTCTTAACTGTTTAACGACCTGTAATCTCCAACCTGGATAACTAAGTCCATAGTAAAATTCGTAGGCAAATGACCCAGCCAAACTGTTCAGTGTCAGTAGGCCCGCTCAGGTTATAAGATTTCCTGTACGCCTATTCAGAGTTCTTACGCCACCATATCTACTCCACGTTCCCGAAAAATCAGTAGAGTTTCCTTTAGGCCTAGACTCAGAATACATCGAAGTAGCTCTAAACGATGCCGCCGTGCATATGGTGCTCCTCCGGCATTGTTCTAACAAAGTAGAATACTCTAGTGCGACACTAGTCTGCAGCCGAAGTGAAGTTCTATGTTCTAAGTTTCTCTGCATCCAATTTGCCTAAGAGATGAAAGACAGTTTGGGGTTACTTTCAATTTACAGCGATTGATTCCAAGTGTTTGTTCACAGCTTAGCGATATTAACTTAATATCACTTCTATTTGTAGTCGAGATCATACCACTTTAATTGCCATTACTTTCACCACACAAACATAAGGAATGCGGACGAATAAATATGTATTGATCTTATCTGGGTACAGCTCTATGTGGATTGATTTATCCTCGAAATATGTATCTTTCTCCAACGATGGCCCCGAAATAAATCAATTCCAATTTTGTTTGTGGAAGGCTCCAGTTTATCTTAAGGATATTATTATGGCCAGTTAGATATAGTACATTGATGATCCACTTTGAAAATTTATTTGGGCCAACCCTTGAGTCCGCAGTCGTTAAGAAAGGCGTTACAGTCCTTCCTGGATCGTTTGAACTTTTTTCGGTTTTCCTCTGTCAGGTTGGCCTTATAAGACCGAAAAAAAGGATTCCTCTTAACCTGACAGCCTCTTAACAGCTCGGGTCGTCCCACGCCATAGAGAATCTCATTCAAAGCACATCAACGGTGTACTTATCAGGGTGAGAAGTTAGAAACAAGCTCAGGGCGTTGGCGATATGACTATCAACATCTGGTATTCGCGTGGTCTCATTTATAAGTTGGGTCAAGTTGTTTTCCACAAAGCACCCAATCGGAACCAAATCCTGTAGAATGTGCATTTTGATCTAGATAGTTCGTAAAATATCTGAAACAGAGCCAGTCGCTTTGAATGTTTTTACAGTTTTGCCTATAGTACACATAGATGGATGTTTATGTCGACCATAATCTGCTTGTAATGAGCGAAGTGCACCTACTGAGACGGTAAGATGGCAAACATTAAACTCTGACGACGGTTCAGTTGGACTTCGAATAGGATGACCTGCGAGCCAATCTTAAGTACCCAAACGGCGGCAAGACCACACAAGGCTCTTGCTAAGTGGGGAATAGTGTCACCTCGCTTAAGAAACTCGACCTCGGAAGGATGACTGGGAAATCGCATCAGCTATCTGTTCTAGGGGAAGGCTGGTATGGGCAATAAGTTCCTTTCCCCCAGATGTGGATGGCATAGCGCCAGTTCTAGTACAAAAGGGGCACAACGCATTACTACCACACTTGGTAAAAGTAGCAAAGAGTAGCATTGCATTAGTATACATACCACTACAATGAAGACGAGCAAAGATTGTGTTCATACCGAAGGTGGGGAAAATAGACCCGACACAGCCAAAATCGTACAGACCGATCAGCCTCACTTCGTTTCTTCTGAAAACAATAGAGAAGGCTGTGGGTAATTACCTGAGGGAGGAAACACTAAGTATTTCCCCTCTGCATCATCGTCAACATGCATACAGGGCTGGCAGATTGACAGAGACGGCCCTGTATCAGCTAAGAGAAATTATCCAAAATGCTCTAAATTCAAAGGTGACAGCATTGTGTGCGTTTCTTGATATTGAGGGGGCGTTTGACAATACCTCGCATGAGCCCTACAACGGAAAAGAGCCAACAACACAGTATCCAGATGGATGTGCGAACTGCTGAGCACTAGATCAGCACAGACACAGACAACAGCTGGAACTGTTGGAGTAGATACTGCAAGAGGGTGTCCACATGGAGGGGTATTATCACCCTCAATGTGGAGCCTTGTTGTAGACGAACTTCTGGAAAAATGAACCACCCTTGGCATCAGCTGTCAGGCGTACACTGATGACATAGTATTAATCGCCAGAGGAAAGTTCGAAGAAACTCTCTGCGACATTATACAACAAGGTCTGAGAGTAACTCAGGAATGGTGCCTCACGGCCGGGCTGAACATCAATCCGCCTAAGACCACGATAATGCCATTCACAAAGAAAAGAAAAATTCAAAGACTCAAAGAAATCCGATTGTCAGGCACGACACTGATACCGGTCAGTGATGTGAATTATCGGGGACTACACAGATGGTGCAGTAGCATGGGCAAAACGAACCAGTCTTGTCAGAACGAAAGAATTCCTCAACAAGGTGCAAAGACGGGCGTGCCTATGACAGCATTAAGATATACAACTTTGAAAAGAATTTCTTAACGAACCTCAGCAACGAGAAAGAATGGAACGGTGAATCCACAATCTATGGACTGAGCAACCACACGATAAAGTGGTATACAGATGGCTCGAGAACTGACGAAGGAACTGGTGCAGGGGTGTTTGGATCAAGAACGAAACACCATGAATCCATGGACAAGAGTACCAGCATCTTTCAAGCAGAAGTATGCGCCATAGAAAGACGAGTTCGAATCAATGTCGAAAAGAATTGCACAAACTGTAACATTGCAATAATGTCAGATAGTCAAGCAGCTATCAAAGCACTGGACTCCTTTGCCATTGAATCCAAACTTGTATAGGAGTGCCTACAAGTTCTCAACAAATTGGTCAAAAAAAATAGAGTATCTGTCTGCTGGATACCAGGCCATGTGGGCATTATTGGTAACGAGGCGGCGGACTCTCTTGCGAGAAAAGGGGCAGCACAACCCTTCATAGGACCTGAACCATTCTGCCGGATAGGGGAATACACCGTACGCGAAGAATTCAGGAAATCGGAAAAGGAGAAAAGGGCTAGAATCTTTCGGGAGCTCCAAGCTCTGGGACAAGCCAAAAAACTCTTAGGAGATTACAAACTCAAAAGATTTAAAGCATGTATAAGTCTTAGCAAAAATAATCCAACTGGTTTCCTAACGTGGAATTGCAAACTCACGGAACACCTAAGGAAATAGGGATATCGAATGAAGGTCTCTGCAGATTCTGCAATGATTCCTGTCTGCTATCGCCTCGTTGCTCTACAATCCTTTATATATCCTGCTTAAACTTATCGTTAATGGGAAGTTAGCACTATCATAGCCTGCATAACGTGTGTCCCAGCAAATTCCTGTTGAAGATCTCCAATCAACTGCAACTAAAATCAGAAATGTAGGTCCCCAGTACTATTATATTCTGCCAGCTTCATTGAATGCAGCAAGAGCAAGACCGACGAATCAAGGCAGATACTGAAAGCTTTGAAATTGAATTTGTTTTGTCGAGTATTTACAATATTTACAAAATGGTAGGGAGGATATACGTACTCTTCAACCTAAAAAAAACTTTAACGTCCACTCTTGTTGTTCAAATATTCGCCGATAGTTCACATACGCATATAAGTCCGCATTTTAGTGGTTCTTGAATCATATTTGATTAACCCAGCAACAGTTTAAACACATAGATTTTGAATTTTGTCGATGAAAGGAAAAGCCGAAAGCAGTATCATCTTCACCTTCTGCTGGTTTGAATGAGTCTCTATACAAACTCACCCGCAATTATTGAAGTGCCATTCAGTTTCTCATATCTCCCACAATGGAATCAAGTGTTGCAACAAAATTTCCCATACAAGCCGTTGAACTTTTATCGCGAATTGGACAAAGTCGTGATCCAGTTTCATGTTATACCTTCCGTTGAAACCATAAAATACCTGGGGACTCGTTCTTTCACCAGTCTTACACAAATGTCACTCCGTCGGACTTTTACTATCCGTCCAGAATCAATATCGAGTTACAGGTAGAAAAAATAGGTCACTTCATTGTTCTGCTAAGACCATGAGCCTGTAGACTATTCCCATAATACTCGTAAGCCGTCAAAGCGCAACAAAGAACCCTAAACGCTTTGTGTGTCTCCTCTTTAAGTATCTAATTGTGTGAGTCTAATTGCCTCTGTATCTCACTTACTCACCCAGCAATTTTGGTCAAGCGTACTCATATCATAGACAAACAGCAACCAAAGCCGTCAGCAATGTTGTTTCGCGTTGTTTTTCGATCACTTGATCACTTGATCACTTCAAATATGGACACTCTTGACTTGACGATCGGAATCGGAGGCCCTCACTTCTCTGTACTCGCATCTCTCTATGGGCTTGTGTTTTGTAAATGACACTCAAGTGGTCTTGGAATCTATCTATTGGCGGCTCAGCTTAACTAGTGCTGGTTGGCCCTCGGTTTCAGTTTGCCGTGGTGGTGGCCACGACAACGTTGAGCATTATATGGGTTTCCAGGGTATACAGCTGAGCTTAAATGGAATTCTACCTGTGGCTGGAATTTCCCCCCTCATCACCACACCGCCTGGATAAAGGTGTTTGAAGAAGCACACACGGCTAATGTGATAGCAATAAAACACAAAACAAAAACAAAATGTTTGTAGAGTTGTTTTGTGTTTGTTTTGTCTGAGAGAGTAGGACTCCTGATCTACGTTCAACAATGACAAAGTGATGACTCAATGACACGGTGGTGTGGTGCAAGGAGGAGGTGTTGAGATTCTGGTACTTGTATCCGATCATCGTTGAAAACATAAACCAAGAAGGTTGCGGCGAAGGCAATATTAATTGACAACGACAAAACGTACAACGTACAACGTCCAACGTAAAACGGCAAACGGCAAACGTGTGCCTGTTGCCATTAGAATGTCGTGCTTTTTGTCTTCTTTTATGTTCTCTTGGCAATTTTATTGGTTTTGAAGGAATTCTTTTCAATTTTTCTCTTTCGGTTTTTTGTTTATTTGTGGATTTCACTTTTAATCCGAGCTTAAGTGGGTTTTGCGGTGAATTGCAGGCGTCGATCGTTTTAAGCAGACAGACGTGTAAACATCTTGAAATGATCGAAATTGTGCTGATGTTTAAGTGGCAGTTACATGCGGAATTCAAATGGCAGACAATTTCCAATAAACTTGTCTTTGTTGCGTACTCTTATTTCTTTGAAACTATTTCATTTTCGTTTGTTGTTATGCCCCACCCTACCCGAGATTCCATCATATCGATTGGAACGCCTATCATAAGAATTACAAACACAAATCTGCAGAATTTTGGTTTTGGTAGTAATCGTTTACCCGAAAGTGACTTACCTACAAAAAGTCCATCTTTTGCCGTTCTTGGATGATATTCCTATCAAACCATTTATTTTGTCGAAATTTTCAGTCTGTCTGTGGTAGGGTCGATTAGAGTGGTGGATGCAGGCCACGGAATGGTAGAACAAATTTTCCTTATTTTGGAAAATCTTACAGAAGACCATTCAAGCCCCATTCAAACATTAAACACTGTTATTTGAGAAATATGTAATGGTACTTGATTCCAGATGGCAAGAGATCCCGTGAGGGTCTGCCAATTGAGTGTGACTTGGTTTCTGATGAGTTCGCTTGCCACCAGCATCAAATACTTTAGTCAAGAAGCAGCATTACCACAAGTCTATTTCAGATGTCCATTTCGATATACTGTTGCATTTTTTCCAGGTACAATAGTAAAAGCTCTGGTTCAACTTAGAATGCTGCTTTACACAAGTTGGGCAAAAGTTGTCACCCGATGTTCTCAGGATGTTCGGCTTAGTGGCCGCCGCTAGAATTGATGACCATTTTAACCCGATTAATGGCATTTTCCATAGCTTTTGTCAGACCTTCCCCTGATAGGTCCTCGCATTCTTGACGGATATTTTCTCTGAAGAATATTCTCAAGAGTCTGAGGCTTGTTGACATAGACTCGTGACTTTAAAAAGCCCCACAAACAGAAGTCTAAAACAATTAAATCCGGCGATCTTCCCGGCCAGTGCAAATTGTCCAAACTAGAGATACGGTGACCCGTAAATGCAGTTCTCAGAATTTTAATTGTGGCTCAGATCCTATCCAACGTATTATGTGAACGTCTTAAACCCTTCTGCAACACACTAATCAGCACGTACCAGTGTGGCTTCCGACCCGGCAGATCGACTATAGACCAAATTTTTACACTGAGGCAAATCCTGAAAAAGACCAACGAATTGTAAGTCGAAACACACCACCTTTTCACAAACTTCACTTCAAAGCTTTATATGGCGATGGCCGAATTCGGAATCCCGGCAAAACGGATTCAGCTATGTCGCGTGACGCTGGAAAACACGCTCTGCAACGTGCAGTTTGGAAGCATTTCCTCCAAACTATTTCAAACATGCACCGGATTACGGCAAGGAGATGCGCTATCATGTGACTTCTTCAATCTTGTACTGGAGCAGATAGTGCGCCGGGCAAGTGTCAACACGGAAGGCACTATCTTCAACAGGTCCGTTCAGCTGCTGGGGTATGTGGACGATATTGACATCATAGGTCGCTCCCAGCGTGCCGTGATAAAAACATTCACGGCGATTGAAAAACAGGCAAAATCCGTTGGCCTTGAAGTAAATGAGGACAAGACTAAGTACATGCTATCAATTAAAAATCAAGCATCTGTCCACCGCCTAGGATAAAACGTCACTATTGATGCCAACAATTTCGAGGTAGTTAGGGAGTTCACCTACCTCGGAGTAAACATGAACTCCACGAATGACACCCTAGTGGAGATCCGGCGAAGAATTACTTTAGGAAACCGTTGCTACTTCGGCTTGGCCAAACAATTGGGTTCAAAACTCCTAATTCGAAGGACGAAATGTGTGCTCTACAGAAACCTTATCCTGCCAGTTCTGCTTTATGGCGCCGAGTGCTGAACGATAAGCAAAAAGGGAGAGCTGATACTGGGTTCCTTCGAAAGAAAAATACTTCGGCGGATTTTTGGTCCTGTGTGCAAGGAGAGCGAATGGAGGAGAAGATACAACCGCGACCTCTATGAGCTGTACCAAGATGTGGATTTAGTCAAAAAAGCCAAAATACGTCGACTACACTGGCTCGGCCATATCGAGCGAATGCACAGTAATTCTCCAGTTAAGAGGATCTTCGAATCCCAACCCCCACGCTTGGTCTGGACAACTCGAAGCAGCGTGCCCGGGATCGTAGAGAATGGAGGGCTGCATTGTCTCAGGCAGAGACTCTACACGGGTCGGGAGCACGTTAAGTAAGTGTTTTGACCTCTACTTGATGCCTTTTCGGGTAGCTTGTGCTCCAAAAGGGTTTGGAGGTCTTCCGATGACAGAGGTGGGAAAGTTTTTAATGAAAGAACGATCAGGAGGGCCAACCTTTCCGGGTGGCTTCATTGTTTCGTTTATACAATTGGACTACGTCGTCCAGTTAGTTTTTCTAGGTAAACGGTAAACATGTCTGCTTATCACTTTTGCTAGAGGTTCTTCGGAACCCCGGTCATAAGTAGATTCTGTAGTGAAGCTGTAGACAGTTAACCCCCGGAAATTGCACGCCATTTCAAAATATCTATCTTTTCTTTTGAGTTCACTCCAGGTAGGAGAATCTTATTTCTTGAAACCTTCAACTCCAGAATCATGGAGAGTCCCAGCTTCCAACAATCTGTTGTTGAAAGCCAAAGTTTTCGTATTCATTACTTATTTTAGGAATTTGGCTCAGTTTGAAAGAGATTCAAGGCGACAATCATCATTCAGGAAAAGAATAAGATGAGACTGTGGGCAATTTTTAAGTAAATGTAGCAACCAGCCCTGGAAGGTCTTTTACTTTGATCAGCTGTTACTTCGAAATTCATAAAGTTCTCTGAAGGACCATCACAACAAGGCCTAACATGACTACCACACTTTGTGTTCACCAACCTGATGTCAAAGTTTTGATTATAAAACCAGATATAACGTTAAAATCCTCGGAGATTGATATAAATGGATGATATGTCAGTGTAATGACGAATGCACTATTTCCGATACTAAATGCGCATAAAAAGTACTTTGATCGTGCTACTAATTAACCACGTACAGGATCATTAAAGCCTCAAATTATGTTCATTAAAAAGATCTTAAAAAAAAAAGAAGAAATTTAACTCCTCATTGTGTGTGGTTTCCGCTTAATCCAACACATGCCAGGGTTCAACAGTGCAAATGATGCAATTAGGATAATATCCAAGCTACTTTCAATACCTCCAACAGCGGCAGCTAAAAAAAAGTGCACGCAAAAATGCCCCCGAATGACTAACGAGGTGATCTTGGGACATTAAACGAGGTCAAAAAACACATTTGATCTGCCATTTAGATTCGAAAAAAAAAAAAAACAAAATGCAACGTAATCGACGGCTTTTTTCAACACCATGGCATTTAAATTATTTCGGCTATAGGCACTCACTAGACCGAAAAGTTATTCATGTTCGAATTGAAAAGATTCTTTTTTTTTTCGATATCGAAATTCGATAACATGTGACTCTATAAGTGTCAAATGATTATGACATTGACACGAAACAGAACTGTCAAGACGAATTCCACATCTTCCGCCTGGGTTTAGTGCTAAAAGTACTTTTCAGCGATAGAGCTATTAACAATCATTTGCTTGAACTTTGATCGTTGACACATTTCCACTGTCAAATCTGTCAAGTGACCTTGGATTTTATTGACAGAAAAAAAATCAGAAAAAAACAAAACAAATGAAATGAAAACAATCATTTAAGTAGTTTTTCTTATTTTGATCTTTTACTCTAAGATACGAGTAAAGATACTTTGTAATCACTCTATGGTCGAAAATCACGTTCGGTAATTCAATCTTATTGCGACGCGACACGTCAACTGAAGATAAACATAAACAGATCGTTTGTTCTTGTCTCGAACTATTACAGTTTTTTTACGAGTACTGTAGTCAGGTAAAAGCTTTGCTCACCAATTAACGAGTACTGTTTGACTTTTAGGTTTAGGGTCCAACTATCAACATATTTTGCTGGTATTCCAACAATTTATGGTACAAGCAGTGTAATTAATGAAGCTTGAAGGACTTCCTCAATAAATTCGGCTTTTTATGATATACCCAATTTACAGAGTGTATCAAACCAGCTGATCTAAGTTGAAGTGGTAGGAAATTTGGACCGATATACGAGTATAGTGATCAGGAATCAAATGATGGTATACTTCAAAACGAGCTTAGAGATTTGTTGAGCGATGGCGATTTAGTTCAAGAAAATACAGACAATCTCCCAGCCCTAGTAAGTAAGTTGCAGTTGGCGAACTTATCCAAACTGAGAAAGAATCGTATTGAGAGTGGAATGCTTATGATTGTGGATCGGAAATTCCTGAAGGTTCTATTGAAGTATTATTTGAATCGTCAAGAAGACGTTGACGTATCTTTTATTGTGTTAAAGGCTAGACAATCCATGAAACAGTACAATCCCAAGAAAACTACCGAAGAGGATTGTGCTTATCTGATCAACATGGCTATGTCAAGAAGTTTCTTGCTACAAAGGATGAGCAACTAAAAAGTGACTATGAGAACTAAGGTCTTTGGGAAATAATTGTCTTGTCTGTGACATTTTTTAAAATTACTTTATTTTAACTGAATTTCTAGAGAAACTTAAAACGAAAAAACATTTTCTGGTGATACAATTCGGACAAACACGAAATACAATCCAAAAATATGGCCAACATCATCATTTGATCATTTCAATATAGAATAAAAACGAACTGTCAAGAGACGGTAGCGGATGAATCTGCCGGGTACTGTAACACAGAAGGGCGTCCTGAAATCGGATACAGGTAACTTAGTTTCAAGCAGTCAAATTGCAAGTATTCCTTCCTCAGACCCAAGGAAAAACTGTTGGATAAAATAATCCAACATTTTTTGCAAGTTTTTAATCCAACAATAAACATGATAAATCCAAAAATTTTAACAAGGGCTTATTATTTTAACTAAAAAAAGTTAATCTAAATAATTCACCCCTAATAACTGTAGCTGCTTTTAAAGGGTGTTAACCTGAGGTGAACAGGGATTGCCCGCGAGAATTTGTCCTATCTCAACTGCTGTGGTATAGGGTTTTCCAATAGGGACTTGACAACTTTGAATTTAATTTGTGAACGCACTCTTTCACTAATCATCAAACTATCACTGTCAATTTAATCAGTAAACTCAACATTTTCATCATGGTAAAGTACACGAACGAGCAACGTCTGTAAATTATAAAAATTTTCTACCGAAATTCGGAGTCGGTGACTGCAATTTTAAGAGTTTTAATTCCAATTTTCGGTCGTAATTCTTGCCCTAGTAGACAGGCAATAACAAGTTTAGTGCAAAAGTTTCAGTCTACATATTCATTGTGTGAAGTTGCGATAACGGGTTAGTCGAAGTGTCGAAAATATTGCTGCTGTTCAGGCGTCCGTAGCAAACGGTCCAAATCAGTCAATTCCACGGCGTTCTCAAGAATTGGGCATCGCTCAGACCACATTATGGCGTATTTTGCGTAAGGATCTTGGCTTACACCCATACAAGATCAGTGTATAACTCAGTAACAGTGTATAACAGTGTAACTCAAGAATTGAAGCCGATGGATCATTTGAAGCGACGTACGTTCTCCGATTGGGTTCTGGAGAAGACTCGCCAAGATGGTGAATTTTATCGCAAAATCGATTGGCCGCCTCGTTCGTGCGATTTAACGCCGCTTGACTATTTTCTGTGGGGCTACGTTAAATCTTTGGATTATGCCAACAAGCAGACGACGTTGGAAGAGCTTATTGAACGCGAAATAGCGGCCGTTTCGGCCAAAATGTGTGGCCGAGTCGTTGAAAATTGGGTCCAACGAATCGACCGTTGCAAACGTGCCCGCGGTGGCCATATGAACGAAGTCGAGTTCCATTCATAAATGTTTTGATTGTACTTCAAGCCGATAATAAAGTTTTTGAAATATCTCAATTGGTTTGCGTTTTATTTAAAAAAAAAGTTGTAAGTCCTTATTGGAAAACCCTTTAGTTCTCTGCATATGCAGATGATTGCAGATGATGTAGCTGTACTGTCAGTTAGATCATGCGCAGTGTCTGTCTGTTTTGAAGCGTAGGTAGCCCTAATCCAATTCTCTGAAAACTGACGATGTTCATTCTACAAGAAGTAGGAAACTGGCTGGTCTAATGCTAACACTACAATCCAACGAAGCTTAATGTTTTGGTAAAGAAAATAATTCTTTCAAACCCATCACATCGATACATCAAAAGCACCCTCGAACTTCTGATAGTGTGAAGCAGCATTCGGCGTGCTATGGGGCTTGTAACCGAGATGATCTTTTTGGATCAATACGGCTATAATAAGATTAGTTATAGTCAGTGGCTTGTTTATCAGATGGAATAAGCTTTCACGAAAATACAGCACTGTCCCTTTTATTTGGCTGTAAAGGATAGTGTATCGCAACTGCAAGGGGCTGTCCGTGGCATGCCTGGATTCGATTTACACACACCGATTTCATATGCTCATCTAGTAGTTCAGCTATGTAGATGACAGTCCCACCGTCCTTATTTTGTCATTTTTGTACGCTTTTATTTCAAAGTTAAAGTAGAGGCCCTGTGTTTGACATTGCTCCACTCGGTTCTTTGAACCATAAAACGTTTTTTGGTTCTAAACTTTAACACATCATTGTGCCAGCGATCTTGTGTTCACAACCAAAGATGAGGTTGAAGTCGAAAAATTTTCAGGCTTGGACTTTGTTCTACATGCGCTCTACGTGTCCTAGCCATATAAACCAGATTGGCTTCGCCGTACAGCCCAGCCTGTATGGTTCGGTTTTAAAAGGTCCCCTCCAATCTCCGTTGAAGCAAACGTGACTGAAAATTACCAGAAGACCGCTTTTTTATCTTTGTTGCGCATTCCTTCCTTTTGACAGCATAAAAGTGGTTTTGCCCTCATTCTCAAGACAAAATCTATTTTTAGAGTACACACTATCAAACGCACCTGTGAGAACTCATCAGAGCATGTAAGTATTTAGCTCCACAGATTTTTAAAAATTTTACTTTTAGTATGGGGTTGCGAGTGTCTCATAAAGTTTTCAAATATATTTTCGAAATAAAGTCACAAGACAGGGCAATACCTTGTTTTATCTGCCAAGATATGCCCTATTGAGAAAATTGTATTTACTCGTATAGGTAACATTTCAGGCCTTAAACCACGGTTATAGGGCTGGTAAATCTGTTGACGAAGGGTCTTAGGCATTTATATAATACAAGACAAGATTTCGAATTCGATAATGAGAAGAATTATTCCCCTGTAATTGGCTAAGTTTAGAGGATCGTTTCTCTTTAGGATTTGATTTGATTTATTATTAAAACTTAAAGTACAAATTCGAAATGGACTTGGTGCCAGGTCCGGACTATAAGATGGATGAATAAGAGTATCCCAACCAAGCTCCTGGATCTTTGAACGAATAACTATTGATGTGTGTGGCTATGCGTTATCCGGATTACTCTCCTATTAGATTAAACCGTCCAATTGTTGACAGTAAAGGCCCGGATTAAGGGTTTTGCCCCAGGGGAGCAGCTCATGATTTGCAGCTAATCCCACCAAACACACGGCAGTACCTTCCAGGCCGTCAATCCTGGTTTGGCCACCGCTTACGCCCACTCACCGCTATTCGACCATAACCGTTTTCGCTTGGGGTTGTCGTAAATGATCCATTTTTCATCAACAGTCATCATCCGCTTTAAAAATGGGTCGATCTTGTTGCGATTCAGCAGCGATTCGCAGATGGAAATTCGGTTTATTTTTTTAACAAAACTTTTGGTTGTGTATTTCTAGCGCGCTTTTGTTTTTACTCCAGAGCAGTCTAGGTTCCTTCATTTCGAGAGCTCTATCACAAGTTTTCATCCTCTTTCCATCCTATCGCACTTCTTAAATGGCGATGAAGTCTGCTTTTTATGTAGCAGTCAAGGATCTCGGCTTGTTTATCGCCTGCATGCGGTCTGTTAGGGATTCGAACATTGAACGTGCAGTTCCGAACATCGTTTGCAATGATTATGATATCCGATCAGACACACTGCAATTCGATGAATCTACGAGTGGTATGACAGCACAGCTAGATGGAGTTTGATAAAGTGGCATAAACTTTTACATACTCGCAGCGCGTAGTTGAACTCAACTCTTAATCCGTCAATAAGATACAACTTTTTTTGAAACAAATTAATTTAATAGTGTATAAAACATAAAAACTTTAAACGATTCTTTAGCTACAAATTTAGTTTATCTAGATATTAATTGTCAATAAATTGAAATTGAAATAAATCACTATTTGATTTTGAAATAAAACTTTACAACCGACTCATAAATCCTTGGACTATTAAATCTGAATTAAAATCTACAACATTACAGCTGGTAATGTATTTGATACAAGTTAATTTATACATAGATACATAGATATTTGTTTTTATTCCTTTTTAATAGTCTCACATGCAAGTATTCATAAAAAAATACAATTTAACCACTTTTTTGCCATTTCAGTCATCAGAAGCTACTTTTACAATTATAAAGGGTGGGCCATTTGCTGGCATATTTTTAAATCAGAGTTTGACAGACACTCTGTATTACAGATATTGATCATCATTTCAGATAAGGCGCATTTCTATTAAGAAGGCTACGTGCCGAAGCAAAATTGCCGAAAAATTCACACGTAGTCATAGAGAATCGCATGCATCCTGAACGTGTGCCTGTTTGGTGGGGTTTTTGGGGTGGCGGGATTATTGGCTCATTTTCTTTCGAACAAAAATAATGGAAAAAACTGTTACAGGCAATGTAAAGCCAAACTGATTTTTTATGGTCAAAAATTGAGGATTTATGATTTGGGCGAGCTACGGTTCCAACACTTAGTTCAATAATCACACAGTCAGTCGTTTCGGTGCTACTGCTTGAGCGCCACAGCGAGGCGTTCCTTGACGTTTTAAACACTGGTTTAAAACATATGATTTAAACAATTAGAAAGTATTACCTTTATAGCCGACATCACTTCTGGAAACCAATTAAGACTATTAATCTTCATCGCGTTGCAGAATATTACCATAGCTGGTGGACTATTTCATCACCTCAATATTTACTAAGCAACTTGACGGTCACCTGATTATAAGCAGTCAACCAATTCAATTGCGATAGACGCAAGCCAGTCCTACAGTTCTTCTGAACTCCACAATTGCTAACGAACAGTGTTGTTAATGCCAATAAGCTTTTAGAAATGCCGCCCCTAATTTGTTGAATTTCCACCGATCATCGACACGAAACTGCTGGTCAAATGGAAGTTTCAGATCCAATAGACTATAGAATGACGACAGTTGCTCTGGCGCCCTTCGAGCAAACGAAAATTGATGAAATACATGGAGAAGGGCCTCTGCAGAACCGATATCTGGAATTTCTACAACGATTCAGCGGAAGCATGAACTTTAATGAAGTTGGATGAAGTTGGTATTCTTGAAAAGAAAACAGAGTCAATAAGTGCTTAATCAGGGCTATACGACTGATGAGCCATCAATTCTATGTTTGAAGTCGTGGTGGGGAATTATCTGAGTTCAGCAGTTGCTATCCCCATACCCATACAACCTCTTGTTCTTATCCTTTTATTAACCCTTTGCAATCGCGTTTAGTGGCTTCACTAGACATCCTTCACATTTTCATTTCCGCTGCCGTCATTTTGTTTTTAAACGCTTCGTACATTGTCCAGCACTGTGAACCGTACATAAGAGCTGATCTAACAACCGTTTCCCCTTTAATTTAAGTGGAATTTTCGGTCGCAAAAGTTTACCGAACTTTATCGTCATTTCATCCCCCCCACACTCACTCTGTGGTGTCGTCGTCGTCACATTTCGCTTCCATGTTAACGATTGATCCTAAGTACTTAAAGATAGTGCTTTTCGGAAGAACTATTCCGTCTAACATTATATCCGGAAAAGGTCGCAACGGATGCGCAAATGGGCACGTCAAATGCTTCGTCTTTGAACGACTTATTTCAAACCCGTTTCTCTCTAGCGCATTTTTCGATGAATCTAAGGCGTTCTCCAAATCTTCGATGTTATCGCTTAGTATAACTGCGTCTTCAGCGAAGAGAATTGGCGTTACATTTGCTTCGCACATGCAGTCTTTTAAAAGATAGTCGAATAGTACGTTAAAAACGAAAGGGCTAAGCACGCTTCCTTGGTGCACTCCGACATTAACTGGAAATTCTCTCGTTAGTCCAGCAGAGCTTTTAACCGCAGATTTCACATTTCCGTACAGGTCTTGTATTATTCTAATACAAGTTTCCGGTACCTTTTGAGACGTCAGCGCTGCCCATATGAGATCCCCAGGCACTCGATCGAATGCTTTCTCGAGGTCGATAAATACCATGTGTAAATCCTTAGACGAATCTCGGTGCTTTTCCATCATTATTCGTAGGCTTTGGATAGCGTCCACCGTCAATCTTCCTTCAACAAATCCACACTGGCTATTATCGAGCTTTATTATTTGGCGAAGTCATTCGTTTAAGACTCTTTCGACTATTTTCATCGTGTCTGACATTAGCTGGATTGAACGGTAGTTGTTACATTCTCGAGTGTCGCCTTTTCCTTTATATAATAGAACCAAGAAGCTGCTTCTCCATTGATTCGGCATAGGTTGTCCACATTTTAATTTATTTAAAACTTTCAATAGCCATTCGCTGCCAATTCCCTCCATCTTCGACCAAAACTCGGATGGAATGGTGTCTGGTCCCGCCGCTTTCCCCCGCTTCATTTTTCCAATTGCTATGCTCATTTCTTCGATTGAATAGTCCGAAATTTCCTCCTCGAATAGACCAGCTGTCGGCACAATATCACGTGGAAACTGTTTGTTAAGCAACTCCTTGCAGTATTCAAGCAGTCGGTCACAAATTTCCCTTTCATTTGTTGGTGAGCGACGGTCTGCATTTTTGATGTATTTCGGCGAGGTTATTTCCATCGAATTTTTTCTCCTATGTGCAGCGAGCTTAAAAATATTTGACACTTTAGTACTGTACGACGTTTGAACTTCTTGTAGAATACCCATACAATCGACTGCTGTTTAATTCTGAGCTCCTTTGCATGAAACAATAGTTCGTCGCCTGTCACGATTGAAACACCGCGATCGTATTTCTACAACAGTTCCTTCGAGAAATGGATACGAGCCTGTTTTGAGCGCTTTCAAATTATACGATTACCAACGTAAAGAAATCTTTCTAGCGGCCAAATGTTCACATAAAAGTGAAACTTATGCCCAAGCATACCTTAATTTCACGATGAGTCACATGTTGATCCTGCAATCTATGTTTTCGGGTATAACAAACGGTTTTAAGCTACCTTCAAATAACTTGACATGGAGCGAAGGACGACCATGATTGAAATCGGAAAACCAACAAAGCACGGCGGCCAGGAATAGTGCTTCATCCCGAGTTAATCGACTTTTGTTGAGTTTGTCCACATCGAATTTCATTAAAAATTATAGCACAAAAATGGTCATAATTAAATTCAATTTTTTTGGCTGAGATGAATTTTTCTGAAACCTTAACGATGCTGATGTCAGACTTGGCTTATCCTGTAAGAGCGAAAAACACCTTTGGTGTTTGCAGGTTACCTGCTCAGTCCCTGCTGCTTTAAAAAATTCCTATAATACGTCTACTTCTGCAGCCTAGTTGGTCTCTTGCTTACGAAAAGCTATCAAAACTCTTATCATTGTTGGGTAAACGAAGTTTTTGCCGATCATCCTTAAAACCTGAAAGCGAAATGTCGTTCGTTGTCACCGTAAACGTGACATGCGGCGTTTCTAATACTTTACTTACAGTGTCGCCACCGCCCTTCTGCACATAACACGGCGAAAAAAATTTACGAGACAAAGGAGCCGATGTACGTTGGTTTTAAATGTTAGAAGATTACAATGAATAGAAAATAGAGAGCTCTGTAAGGCATTCCATAAGCGAGATGTAAGGCTCAAGAAAGATTCACGATATTTCAGAATAAATCCGAAAGTGGGCTTAAGGGTGAACTGTTGAGCATTCGTTGCGAGACGGGTGTTAATTTTGAAGGGACGAATTGGCGGAATACTACTGGTAATTTCGGTAGACCATTGGTGGTGAAAATAAGAGTACAATAATGTGAGGCCAGCAACATTGCGTCAGTGCTTAATTGTGTCAAATGACTGTACAATGTTGGCGTCACCTATGAGTTTAATTGCGTGGTTTCAATCTTATCTAGCAATTGCAAAGAGATCCTGGGGGTAGTTGACCAGATGTAGGCATTTTATTCCAATTTCAGGCGGAAGAATGTCTTTTATGTTGAGGACATATCAAAAGGGAAAAATAACCACCTTGATCAAAAAGTTCCCGGAATTTATTCCGAAAATTACAATAAAAATACAAGTTTATTCATCTAAATCTATATTGTCCCCTTCAAAGTTATCCTCATCGACTGCAACACACTTATGCCAGCGCTTGGTCCAATCCTCGAAACATTTTTTATATTCGGTTTTCTGTATGTCCATCATGGTTTCCTGCGATTTTTCCATTACTTCCTCTCGGCTGCTGAAACGTGTTCCCCGTAATGGTTTTTTAACTCGATTGAACAGAAAGAAGTCACAGGGAGCTAAATCAGGTGAATTCGATGGCTGTTGGATGGTATTTGTTGCATTTTTCGTCAAAAAATTACAAATAATGATGGCACTGTGCGACGGTGCGCTATCATTGTGCAAAATCCACGAGTTTTCTGCCCACAATTCTGGTCTCTTTCGCCGAATTGACCTCCGCTATCTCTCTGATGGTTAATTTGTGGTTATTGACCAACATTTCTTTTACTTCATCAATGTTTTCGTCGGTTTTCGATGTCGATGGTCTGCCACTGCGTTAATCATCTTCGATTGACTCACGACCACTTTTGAACCGCTCTTGCTACTGGTAAACGACCGTTTTTTTTTAGAGAATCGCGCTCCATTAAATCCATTTTTTTCGTTGTTGCAAATTTAAATTCATTTCTATAGTTGTAAAAAATCGCCAACACACACAGAGTTAGATACTCTTGGCTACGTAACTTTTGCAAATGTCAAGCTATGACGCTAAGATTTAGAGGGAATATCAACAACAGAACTCAAATCGGAACAATGGGAGTGCCACACGGTGCTCTTTGATCAAGGTGGTATGGCTTTGGTAACTTGTGTCCTATCCTCGATGCTTGACGTCCCTGACATACTACAAAATGCTACAGTGAAAACTCACTGCACTCTGCTAATGTTATCAACTTTCTCAAAATATTCCAATATTTATCTTCACAGAAAATCATACTTGGGCTGCGAGAGCCATAGTTCTCAAGTGTACCATATTTCTTACTTGACTTGAGGAAACCTAGACGTTGCGTAGCGTTCGAAAATACACACATTTTCGACAAAAGAGCCCAATGCCAAACTTTGACAAAGATCTAATAATATCTAGAGCAACTATCTTGCATTCGTTAGATTGATGTACGTTTTGATTTCACTTTTCGGTGAGACATTTTTAGGGACGGGCTGGGTAAATGCTGTTTTTCATCTGTTTGGAAAGAGTTCTGAAGAGTAGGATTGTCGAAATGGAAGAACACCTTCTGGAAGAAGGAAAGACACACCATCAGGACCAACCGATTTGTCTAGATTAAGATATTTAAGTGCGCTTGCTGCTACGAGCCCGAATCCACAACATTTTGACGAACGACCCAAATTGGTGACTACCTTTGGGACATTGTAGTATTTTCTGGCTCCGTATAACAAACTGGCTTGTTTGGACTTTTTTCGGTTTTCCTCTGACAGGTTGCTCTTATATGGCCGGAAAAACATTTCTCCAGCCCTGACCGTATTTTTATCGCTAAAGGGGTACAATACTTTTTCTTTTGGTCTGTGAACATATCAGCATCTTGCTGGGCTATCAATGACGGGGCCACAGTAATATTGGTCTCATCGTAATTGCGTTCAAATTAACGGCACCGAGGGTTGCTACTGTCAGTTGCACTTAATCTGCTTTTCTGTGCTTGATACTATCATCATAAGACTTCTCCAAAAGTTGAGAAAAATTCAATCCGGAACGGACTTAGTAGCGTCCTGCGTTTGTAGCTGTTCGATGTTAAATTTATTCTAACAAAATATGGCATTATAATACATTGCAACAAGTCCTATGACAATTTTGGATGCCTGCATCATCTGCAATGAGGAGTCACTATGAAAGTCAAATGATACTTTGTCCTTTCGATATTTATTTGTTGGGTCAAAACTACTCGTATAAATTGTGATTAGCTGACATCAGACACGATGGCAGTTATGTACCTAAGCAATGAGGAGATCACTTTGCTTGCAGGTACACATTCTTAGCAGGTTGATGAACCCAAGTCATCTTTAAACCACAACGTCTTAAGCTCATTAGCTATTTTGAAATGAAGTACCAACCACCAGGAACCCCTTAAACTCCCCCAATTCAATCCCTGATGTTCCTTTTAATTCGTTTTCAATTTTTTCTTCGGTTTTGTTTTCTTGGTTTTGGTAACGAAATTCCTTGCATGAGGTCAACATCTGAAAAGGTGCCCAAACAACTTTGCAATAAAGTGCTCGTCGTCGTACCTGCTCATGAATGGCACCAAATGAGGACATCCATCGTAGCACAGCAAGACATAACCAATTTGGTGACAATTTTTCGTTCATCGGTGATAACCATTCGAGGGTACCAATAAGCGCCAATTACATCACCACATTCCCAGGACACCTATTACCATTTCTTTTGGAAAGAACAACCACTCACTTATCGATATCGGCATCCATATCAGATCCATGTTTGACCAGTAAACATTTTAAGATTCCCCAATGGCGGCACGGCGACCTCCAACATCATGATAACTAATGGACCCAACCAATAAGTCTCGTTTTTAGTCATCTGAAGCAAATAAATCAATTAATTTCCGATTCTGGATGTTGAAGACAATTTCTTAAATTTATTTTTTTTTTAAATTTTTTCCTCGGTCTCGTTAGACCTTGTACCCTCGTCCGGATACCAGTCAGCGGAGATGATTTCTTTGGCATTTCCTCTAACAAAAACAAAATCTTCTTCTGCAGGCCAAATATGAATAGAACCGGTAATCCAGGTTTTGGTTGTTTTGGAGGAGAGCTCTTCAAGAATGTGACGTCTTAGAGGTGATTTTTTATATCTTTTTCTTTTTTTCTTTGCATCCCAAATCGAGTAGGTGTAGGTAGGGTAGGTTAACAAATAAAATCGGTACGTGGCATGGAATGCAAAGAACGATACTTAATGTGAAGATGATTAAACGAGTCTAGAGATATTTATTTTTTTTCGCAAAGTGGGGTTTCCGTGACGACTGCATTAAATACACTAATTGTTATTCCCCTTAGAAAAGTGATTGTTTGTTTATTTTTTTGAAGCTGGTTTCGCTGGAACGTAAATTATTCCAGTCCTTACTTCTAATTTCAGCATCTTCTTCAGCTACTTTGCAATATTCTAAGGTCATTTGACGTAAAGGTTTCCCTTTCGAGAGTGCTACTCACACTGTAAGTCATGACTTGACGTAAGTGGTTTGTAGGTGCAGATTTGTCATCATGTCATTCTTGCGTCTACTTTTCGAGTCCCGCTGTTTTGATCTCACGACGTAGATCGTCACTGGCGTAGAAGGTTTAAGATATTTTGAGGACAGTCTGCTTTCGCATGACAGTTCCAGCTTTGATGTAAAAAAGCCATAGCTTGACTGCGGTGATGTTCCCTTTTATGTTTTACTGCGGCTATTTTTTCATGTCCTCCAAATAGTTGAACATTACTTGCAGTAGGCAGACTGCTTTTAGTACACTGGTTTAGGTTTACAACGGCTCAATACTGCTTCTTTCCTCCTTTCAATCGAATTCCTGCTCATCAAAAGTGTTTTAAGGCCACACAAAACGTCGAAGGACGATTCAAGAAATGTAAAGTGTCAAAGTGAGTTATAACCCCCGTAGGGCACAAGGCATTAGCAATCTCAACACGCTATCTTGATCGGTTTTTTGTCATCAAATCATCTTTCTCTGCTCTTTTTTACTCACTCGTCCTCGTCCTTGTGTCCTCGATTCCTTTTCAACTGTTCATCGGGATTGGATCTCGTTAAGCGTAGCCAACTCTTCTAGATAAGTGGATTCCATTAAACAAGCGTTTCAAGATTGGACAAAGAACAGCGGTTATAGTGAAATCGAAGAAGCGCTTCGCAATAGACTCGTTTTAGCCGGATTAAAAAGAGGTGCCCTCACAACTGCAACCGAGCGAACAAGCAGTAGAAGAAGCACAAAGTCAAAGTCCTGGCATCCTGTGTGAATCTTTTGAAGGTTTCGGATCAACGAAGAAACAACCCACAAGATAACGACAACAAAAGTTAGTACAGCAGTAAAATTAATGAGCCGGGGGCATGCAGTTGAACCGGATCATATATTCTCCGAAGTAAAGAAACAATCTGAAATCTTGAGGCTTTTCACCTATGCAGTGGAGAGTGAGCTTTCCTGGCCACTGTATAGAGGCACAGGCGATACGAAAATTTTGCAACAACTACCTAGTCAAGTAATAAATACTGGTACACAGAAAAATCAGCGCCAAATGAAAACGAATAAATATAAGAATTTTTTGTTGTTTTTATTGGGTTATTCAATGGCTACAAATCTTAGAACAACTTATTCGAAATGACTTCCATTTGCCTTCCAGCACGACTTAAGACGATGTGGCCACTCATCGATTGCGAGACGCACTTCATGAATGGGGAAATTGTCCACTGCACGGACAAGAGCTCGCTTCAACGACTCAATATTTGAGTGTCGAGTAGAGCAAGCAAGATTAGAGGGCATAATACGGACCAAAACTTATAATCCAACGGTTTGAGGTCTGGACTCATATCATCCGTTGATATGAAGTCCGGAACGTTGTTTTTGAGCCACAGTTGAGTCGTTTTTGCTGTGTGAGCTGGAGCAGAGCCTTGCTGGAAAGTTCATGGCTTATTGTTGAATATTGATTGGTTGAGACACTTCACAGTGGATTCCAAGACGGTCGATTGATATACTTTGGCCGATGTTTTCACTCCTTTCTCGCAGAAATGGAGCTTGATAACGCCATCGTACCATTACAGACGCGGGATGGTGGCCTGTTTGAACCCTCGGGATGAGTAAGGGTGCTCCTCTGGATGAACGAGCATACACACGATCGTTCTGCTAATTAAACGATTCTTCATCGGTGAAGATTTTCTCGTCAGTAAACAGAATTTGTCTGTGAGCGTTCTTCGCGTGCCGGCTGAGTAACGCTTTCGATCTTTGCTTGCGTTTTTCCTTCAATGCGGCCGTGAGGAGGTGTCCAGCGTGTCGCTTGTACGCGCTGAGTCCAAAATCTTCTTTGATAATGCGTGACATGGATTTTTGTGAAATTTGCATTTCCCGCGACAAGATTTTCTGTTTTCGCAGCGGTTTTCGGTCGATTCGTTTCTTCACGGCTTTGATCGCTTTCGGAGGTCTCACAGTGCGCGGACGGCCGGATCTTTGACGGTGTCGTACTCCACCAGTATCTTCAAACAATTTCACAGCACGATACACAAAATTGCCAGTGATTCCAAGCGGTCGCAACGTCATAAATATATCGCCTTTCTTCATGTTGCATTTAACTAGGCCAACTACAACAATACGATTTTCGATGTCGCCCCATTCCATGATTGTAAGCAATAAATGTCAAAAACTTTTTACGTCACAATGAAGCAAAAATATCAACTGTCAAATCGCAATCAATACGAAATGGTTGCGCCCAGTGTTGCATTCGTAATGAGTGGGTTCAGTTGTGTACCAGTATTTATGACTTGACTGGGTATCGGTGCAACTCTGCAAGCGGAATCCAAGGCTAGTTGTTCGGAAAATAAAAGAACAACTTGAAGAAACTGGAAGAACGGCTTCTCAACCCACCATAAGAAGACGACTTCATGATGCCAAGCTAACAGGCCATGTTGCAAGGAGGAAACCCTTGTTAACACAAAAAACGCCGCCTAGAGTTTGCCAAAAAATATCAAAACCAACCGCTGCAATTTTGGAAAAAAGTTATTTTTAGCGACGAATCTAAGTTTCAGATATTTGGAAACCGTCGTAGGCAAACTGTTTGGCGTTCAAAAGACGACAACCCCTACAGTGAACGATATCTTCACTCCACAGTAAAACATGGAGGTGGAGGTGTTATGGTGTGGGGGTGTTTTTCTTGGTTTGGCGTGGGAAAGTTGCATGTTGTTGATGGCAGAATGAATGCAGTCATGTACTGTGACATCCTGGAAAGCAACTTGGGAGATTCTGCTGCTTCAATGGGATTGAGTGGATCATTTATCTTTCAACAAGACAATGATCTCAAACATACGGCCAAGACAACAAAAGATTATTTTGGTACAAAGGGAATCAATTTGTTAGATTGGCCTTCCATGTCACCGGATCTCAATCCCATTGAGCATTTATGGGATGAAATCGACCGAAGAATACCAACAACTAGTAGAAAAAGCAAAGCAGTTTTCGTCGAAAAGATTTTGGAAACCTGGACAAGTTTACCGAATTCTGTGTTGCAGAAGTTGGTAGAATCAATGCCGAAACGCATTGAGGCTGTTTTGCGAAATAGAGGCGGTCATACAAAATATTAAATTTCCAAAAAGCTGTGAAATTTAGCAAGAAACACCAATTTTATCTTAATTTCAATTGACTTTTGGCGATTCACATTGAGGACTTTCAAGAGACTTTTTGTTTTACTTAAATCCAATGAATTTTATTTAATTTTTTCTATGTATTGTTCTACTACCAAAAGCACATATTATTAATATCAATAAAAAACAATTGAAAAATTTAACTATTTTGCGCCTTTATTATACATTTTGTGACTTTTGAAGGGCACTGTATTTCAATAGAGTTAGGGATAGAATATCATAACAAGAAATAACCAGAAGGTCCGAAAATAAAGTCGGTGTAAACAGCAGTGTACAAGGTCTAGTGCTTTATGATCTCGTGCAAGTTACTGAAGCAGCACAAGAAAGAGTTCAAAACGACTTCTCTTCTTTTGGGCAATCATAGCGTTTGAATAAAACGGGCTTGAATAAGTTGTTCCGTTCGCAGGGCATGTTGCGGCACTTGGAGCGGAATGAGAACTTGTTCGTAACATTGGTTTTGGGAAAATGAGCAGAAAACCTTGGACAATATGCCTACTTCAATTCCTGATTAATGCTTGCGGATTTTCAAGAAACACGTCTTAGTTTAAGGATACGACAGGAAACATCACTGAGATGATACAGTGCTAATACGCAACATCGGCGAGACCCAAAAAAGCATAGCATGTTGGTAAAATTTTTGACTCCAGTGGCGTGATTCACTAAAAGTAAACCCCACGCCGGCACCACTATCACTAAGGAATACCACTTAGATTTTCTGCGCTATCCATCCGCCAACCATTCCTCACCAATGATATGGAGTTTCTTAATCAAACATAGCCCACTTGTGGTTCGTCAACTTTCTTATTTTCCTTACCTTGCTCTCTGTGACTATTGGCTTTCCCCAAAGCTGAAAATGCCTTTAAAATGGGTCAGATCGTCTGAATCTCATAGTCGCTCTTACCTAAGACTACATGGATACATCAGGTTGGATTCAGGTTAGTATGCAGTCAAGAGGTCGCATGTGAAAGCACAGCCTACAATTCTGTGAGATCCCTGCGAAAAAGGAGAAGTTCTTTCTCCATCCATCCATAAGCCATGGATAAAGGCCTACGCTATGCATATTTGTCCGCATAATAAACGATGAAGTTCTACGAATGCGGTTCTCATTCTACCTTAAGCCGGCTTATCTTGAAAGGTGCAGCCGTATTCTCGGTTCTACTCGATAATGTCGGCAATGACTACAATCTAAATGATGAGAAATAAAAACACTGCTCTGGAATTTAGCTAAAACTAAAGCGAAAGGTTTGCACTAAAAAAGTTTCATCCCTTGAATGTTCAGCTGTTCCACTCGTAGGAATTGCTTCTTTTAAGGTTTTCAATTAACCCAGGCTTACGGGTTCGAACTATTGGAATCAGGAGTAGCTATGGAAAACTGAGGATGTACTGGTGCATCTAAGAGACGATAAATCTCTCATTGGGGGCTTAGGAAAGGCTTCTACCGAAACCAGTAAGTGAATGATATACCTTTATGTAACTAGAGAAGGTCTAAAACAAGACGATTTCCCAACCAACATTCCTACGATGCAATAACATTACTATGTAAAATTGTTTCTGTTAAATGGAAAAGATTATATCCGTGCCTGCAGCCAGTGTTGATACACATTTGTGCCCGTTTTATCACATTTCCATGACTTTCCGCAAGATTTCCGGTGATAACTGTTCGCATACCTGTCGAATATTCTCCTTAAGGGCTGCGATTGTCAGAGGCTTGTTGGCATAAACCCGCGATGATCCTCGGACGATCTTCCTGGCCATGCCAAATCGCCAAAGCGGGAAATTAGGCGACCAGGAAAGGCTTCCTTCACAATATCCACTGTGGCTCGTGCGGTTGCACCGTCTTGTTGAAACCACATATTCACCAAGCCCCGCTCATCCAATTCTTGCGATAAGAATTCGTTTATCATGGTATATGGCGTTCGCCAGTAACAGTAACCGTATTGCCGATGGCATCTTCAAAAAAATACGGCCCAACCATTCCTCCCACGTAAATGCCTCACCAAACATTGGCTTTGAGTGGATGTAATAGCTTTTCGTGCATCACATGCGGATTTTCAGTGCCCCAGAAATGAAGATTTTGCTTATTAACGCAACCGTTTAAGTGGAAATGCGCCTCGTCGCTCATGATGACTGTCGAGACGAAATCGTACTCTGCGTTGTTAAGATTGAGGATGGCTTGACGCGACTGATGGTCAAGGGGCTGTTCGAGTCGAATAGCTAAGCGCCGAAATTTTTGCCCAGTTTGTACGATACGATTAGGAAATCGATCGATTATTGGTCAAAAAAATCGACGCAATTATTCCACGCTCTTGTGGAGTATAGCACTCCATTGCTTGTCTGTCTGTAAATTGTAGCTGTCTAGTTCACAAATGTCAAATATGATTGACGTACGACGCCATTTGCAAAAATTATAACATCTTCCGATAGGATGATTAATTTTGCGCCAGCTTGTACAAGTATACTGGGTGAAGTTGCATTTGGGTTCTTAAATGTTTGAGGGGTCTCATAGTACTGTATGATAATCTGTAAGACTGAGACCTTGTTAATTGGCCAAGCATCAAAACAGCCACACGCTCTCAGTACTAAAATGAAAAAAACTGTTCTGTCTGATAGATTATACCTAGCGATTGTCAGCTTTCTAGCGCAGCCAGTCCTAGACATAATCGGCGATTCATGCACTAGAAATGAGCGTGCAGCCAATCCTTTCAAACCCTTTCAAACCCAAAGGTCGAACTCAAGTATTTGAGAATCATCCTGAATAACCAACCTATTTCAACTTACGATGTCGAGGCACTTTGGATCGTCGCGGTTATTTTAAGGCCGATAAGATTCTATGAGCAAGTTGTCAGGGAACAAGCTCTTATCTTGAACTCTCAACCAACACGTCCAGCTCTGTTCTTCACTGATGGCTCTGAAGCGCTGGCGTCTTTGTGAAGGATGACAGCATTAGACTTCATTCCTCTATCGACAAATTTACAGAAGTGAAAATTTAGCATATGTAACGATCATTAAATCTCCGCTTACGGCCTTGTGCTCCCTACCAGTTTCAAAAATGAGGAGGAGAACGATTGGAAATTAACTTGCCAGGTAAAACCTCAGAGGTTTGAACTGACCTGAAATTCCATTAAGACTATTCTCGTCTAGAGCTTCCTAAGACATTTACGCTCGCATTAGAATGCAGCTTAGTCATCCTTCTACAAAACACTCTGAAATATCATTTTGAAAAAGTGTGCTGATGAAGCCAGCTATTTTCCAGCTCCAACACAGCTTTTATCCGAGATAAAAGTCTGTCGCTTTTGTACAGACTTAAAGTTAATCATAGCAAAAAACTAGTCCACCTGTCTTATATAAGAAACCCTTGATCATTCGCACTTGTAGGTATAGTGACTTTAGTCTGCATTCTCAAGGGTTGGTGCATGTTATTAGGATTGGTTCAGACTCCTCCACAAATTTCTTTAAAGAACGTACAGTTGGTTACATAAAATCCTTTTATTTTTGACATTCCTAGTCAGTCTTTAAATTTGTCTTTGCGTCACATTTTAAATTAATAGTTCCCTCAACAATTTCGGCAACTACGTGCCTTGAAATTGTGTTCCTAATCCGAAATTACGCCAATTACTTCGAAAAGAACAACCAAAAAGCCTCACTTCTGGCCGCAGAAGCTATAATCAAGCTAATTGACAACTTCGCTGTCTAGTCAAATTAATAACCCACTACAATCCACCATCCGCCATCCGGCATCTGCCATCTGTCGCCATCATCATCATCGTCAACATCATCAACATCATCAAACAGAGTCAAAATAAAAAGCCAATACTAAGTACTTACTGCGAGTACAATACAATTCAAAACCACTTACCCCGGTGCCATTTAAATTTCCATGCATGCATGACTAACATATGAACCGCTCCAGCTACTGCCATGCCACTGCCATTTAGCAGCCATTGCGCCGAAAATTACTAAAATAAAAAAAAAACAAATGACAAAAAACCGAGCGACAGTAGCAGGTAAAAGTCAAATAACCAACCAACCAACCAACCAGCCAGCTAAGCTAGCTTCTACCGACCTTGAACCACCAACCCAGAACCCAGAGAGCACTTGCCACAGCATTAAGCACGAAATAACGTCTCCACAGACCCACACGAAGATCAAATCGCGGATACACATCTTCTCCCACTTATAAGAGCGCATTCGGCAATACGACAATAAACCTTTTTGCACTTCGCCACCGTTCTCACCCTCTCTCTTTCCATTAAGCTTTTATAGTCCGAATTTTAGATCAAATAAAAACCTGCATTTCTAACCCTCCCGCCCCTAGCGATGGATGAGGTCTGCAGAGTCAACAGTAAAATATTTTGTACGCAAATACCGAACTGGAGAAGGGGCCCACAATCTATGGCTGCCGAGTGCATTACCAAAAACGACATTTGCCAAAAATCAACCAACACAACGGTGATCCATTTGGCTCCGCTTTGAATCTGGCCATGTTTGTCCTCCAAGATTGGATGCAAATGTCAATGTAAACGTCAAGCGTCAATACACCATTGTCATCGATCTGTCATCGGCACCATTTTCATTTTTTTTTCTTTTCAGTTCTAAGTTGATGATGATGGTCGCTCCATCTGTAATTTAATGTGATGCGCAGTGCAAAGTAGCAATTAAAACTTGAAACACCAAAGAGACGATAAAGAGAAAAGGTGATCGCGTCGACAGTCAGGAACAAAACAAACATCCGACGACGGACGACAGACGATCGCAAAAAAACTTTTATAATCGCATCTTTGAAGTTAATTTCGTGTGCAAACAAAAACAAAAAGCAAATAAAAACGATATGCGAGTTATACGAGCAAACGATGTTTACGATCTCACGTCAATTATGATGCATGAGTGAAATCATTGTTTGGAGCGCAATGACAGTGGGACAGCTAATACTCGTAATTCGGCTCTTGGTGTGTTGTACAAAGTACTCGAACACAGAATTTACCTTAACAAAAAAAAATCGTTTAATCTTGGATAAAGGATATCACAGACAGATTAAAGGTGACAACTTATCGGCATTAAACGATCGTTGAACAGTCAGGAAAAGCAATTAAAATAATGATTTCGCCCGCAATAAGGTCAGAATTTGAAGGTTTTTTTCTTTATATCATGCAACCAGCGTAAATAGTTATGAACACCCTTAGAATGTTTGAATGCAATGCAAGCGAAGGAAATTTATGAGGAGAAAAAGGGAGATACCCATGGACGTTGGTTTTGAATGTTTGCGGCATGTAATGGATAGAAAATTGAATAGATTCCATAACAAGTTGAGCGGCTTGAGGGTAAAAAGACTGGTACATATTACGGTTGAGGATTTGAAGGGGCGAAATGTTAATTTCAATGGAGTATTGGTATGACTGCGACATCTACTACGGCAATTGCTATCGACGACAAAAGCAGCGCTTATTTGGATGCGGATTTGTTGGCGGAGGCAGACTAAGACAAGAAGTCCTCAGCTTCCGGCATGTGAGCGAGCGCCTCGTAGCAATCCGCATAAAGGCTAAATTTGCCAACATTAGTCTTATATGCGCGCATGCCCCCACAGAGGAGAAAGATGACGACACCAAGGATGCCTTCCATGAGCTCCTTAACAAGACCTACGAGCAATGCCCTTGCTATGGCATTAGAATTGTCCTCGGTGATTTTAATGCAAAGCTAGGAAGAGAGGGTATCGGAAAACATAGCCTGCACGACACCACCTCCGATAACGGATTCAGGCCAATCAACCTTACGGCGGGACGAAACATTGTCGTAGCTAGCACGCGGTTCCCACATCGCGATATACACAAGGGGACTTGGAGAACTCCTGATCAATGAATAGTCAACCAGATTGATCACATTGCGATCGACGCAAGACACTCCTCCAGTATCATGGATGTCCGTACGTTCCGAGGAGCCAACATCGACTCGGACCACTACTTTGTTGTAGCCAAGGTACTGTTCCGGATATCCTGAACAACGCCAAGACAAACTAATGCTGTGAGGAAATTCGACGTCAGACGGCTAAAATCGCAAGAGATCATCAAGTCCTTTTCCGATTGCGTGTCTCTTAAGCTACGAGTATTAAGAGGTACAATACCGTCAGCAACAAGCAACGAAGACCATTGGAAACACTGCCATAATGCCATCAGAGATGCCGCTTCTGATGTACTGGGTTTCACTCGTCCACCACAACGAAACCCCTGGTTCGATGATGAATACCGGCAAGAGTTATTCTTCGCTTGATCTCAGCGCTGGTGTCGTTGTCTGTATTTAGCGAAGAATAGGTAGACAAAGTCCTTAACTACCTCAAAGTTATATCTGTCGAGGGTGACGTTCTGTCCGAGACGTCGGTGTTGGTTATCCTTTTTGCTTGACAGCATATACTTGATCTTGCCTTCATTGACCGCTAAACCCATTTTCGTCTCAATACTCGCGAAAGCGCCACTGACATCACGCTGCTTTGTCCCTTTTATGTCAATATCGTCGGCGTATACGAGTAGTTTGACGGACTTTTGAAAGATAGTGCCTCTTGTGTTTGCTCACGAGTTTTGCACTATTCTTTCAAGTACGATGTTGAAAAAATCGCATAACAGCGCATCGCCTTGTCTAAATCCTCTCTGGACATCAAAGGTCTCGGTGAGATCTTTACCGACCTTGATGGAGCAGCGGTCATTCTCCATCGTCATCCTGCACAGACGGACGAGTTTGGCAGGAATGCCAAAACTAGACATTGTTCTATATAGCTCGTCTCTGTAGATGCTGTCATACGCCGCCTTAAAATCGATGAATAGGTGGTGGGTATCGATCTGAAGCTCATGGGTCTTCTCCAAGATCTGCCGTAGTGTGAATATCTGGTTGATGGTGGACTTTCCTGGCCTGAAGCCACACTGATATGGACCTATCAGGTTGTTGACGAACGGCTTCAAGCGTTCACACAATACGGCGGATAATATCTTATATGCGATGTTAAGGAGACTGATGCCTCTGTAGTTGGCGCAGTTCAGAGGGTCTCTTTTCTTGAGAATTGGACAAACAATGCTGAGGTTCCATTCATCGGGCATACTTTCGTCCGACCATATTTTACAGATGAGTTGGTGTATGCTCCTCACCAAGTCATCGCCTGCCGCTTTGAAGAGCTCGGCAGTCAGGCCATCCGCTTCAGCGGCTTTGTTGGATTTAAGCTTCGATATAGCTATCTTCACTTCATCCAGGTCGGGTGGACGGAATTGTTGGTCATCATCGTCCAAATTGAAAAGTTGATTCGGTTGATTCTACCTGACAGCGGTATTTGGTCCGTTATCGCCGTTATACAGTCTGCAGAAATGGTCTTTCCAAATCCTCAGCATCGACTGCGATTCTACTACGATTTTCCCTTGATCATCTCTACAGGCTTCGGTTCGGGGTTTGTTTCGGCGGCATGTTATTTTTACCTTTTTGTAAAACTCTCAATTTCCTCGATCGCGCGCTCCTCATGCTCTTTCTTCTTCCTCCTGAGAAGCCGGTGTTCATCTCTCCTCTTCCACTCATAGAGCTCATGAGCAGCTCTGGTCTTTCTAAGCAGCGCCGCGTTATATGCATCTTGCTTAGCTGCATGTGCTTGCCGGCATTCATCATCGAACCAGGGGTTTCGTTGTGGTGGACGAGTGAAACCCAGGACATCAGAAGCGGCATCTCTGATGGCGTTTTGGCAGATCTAGTGGAGTTCAAATATTGTAGTATGGTATGTACATCAGTCATGTTGATGTTGATGTTGTTTTTACATATCATCAGTTTTGTTCTATTATCACACTACGCCATTGATAAGACGTACCTTGTGTTATTGACCGGAGACAACATTGATGTATGTGTGAAGATATATCCTGTGTTTATACATGAACTCCTGTCTATGTAAAACTTTATTTCCCGGGATCTCCATGGGTTTCAGGATATGCCTAACTATAGCTCTCCGTCATTCCTTTTTTACCGATTCGAAATCCGTGTTGGTGTGAGTCGAGGCCGACCTAAAACTACCTGCCAATCTTATGAGGACGGCACTTGTACTAGTCACTACTACACCAACTAGATATAAGACAGTTGCTGCGATTTTAGATTTTAAGTACATCGACCGTGACGCGCCCACTAGGGTGGCGTGTTTTAAGTTCTGGTGTGGACGTTTGACCAGAATCTCGTAACTAATCAAATCGTAGCAACCTTCGGTGGCGTCAATATAAAAGAAACTCAGTATTGCTTTAAACTACGTCATTGACGGACCTACTGTCAGCAGGAATTATCGTAATTGACAAACTTAAAAACCTTTTGATTCCTGCAAGGCTCAGCGGAGGCTTAAGAAAATATGCGGTCGAAAGGCCACGGATGGCCTCATACTCATACTTTACCAAATCACATAAAATTGTGTTTTTTTACTTACAACATATTCCCACATATAAAATAAAAAAATATAAAATGAAATAAGTCAGAGGTAACACTCTTTTAATTAAACAATTTTTGAAACGCACGGTATTCATACTCAATCAATGTTAAAGTGCCATATACATATGCATGTACCTACAAAGTTTGGCAAATTTAAATAAATTATTTATTGTGTTTCATAGATACCACCCAAACAACTCTCAGATACCTGAAGAAGAAGACGAAGAAGAATTCGTCCAAATTAACTCCAAAAATAACCCCACTTGTCGTTGGTTTTCCGATTAAAGACTTGCTGATGTCTCGATTGATGTCATTCTAACTATAACTCAAATTACACACAAAATGGTGTCGTAATTAACATCTCATCTTCGTTTGTGTATTTCTTAAGAAACCCTTAAGTCAATAATTGAACAACAAAACGACTAAGCAACTGAAAAAAAAAACAAGAGATTCAAAACGACATGAAGATACTTGTACTTGTTCGCATAAACAAAAGCACACACACACAAGACAATCTCAGCTGCAAAACTTCTTTTCATCGCACTTCCAGCCACCACCAGTGGATAATACCTCTTTTCAAATCTCAGCATCCGTTTGTTCAAATCAAACTAAAAGAAGACAACAAGATGAGTACGAAAAAAAAATTCAACCTTGACAGTGCTTCTGGACAGTGGAATTAGCACCTCTCCACTCAGAGAGACCAAAACTCAAGCTCTAGCGTACGTAATACTCGAAATAACAACTCAAATCATCAGCGCGCACTCTCAAACGAAAGCGAAATAATATTTATCTTTAAAATCAAAGTCAGCTTCAGCCTTAACATCAGCATCAGCAGCAAATTACTTGCGCTCAAGGTCGTCTAAGAATTCTAATTCCAGAGTCAAGAGCCCAGCCCAAACGAAGCTGCTGGATGTGAAGGTGAACTTCTCCTTTTAATGTAGCACCAATGCCTCCACCAACACCAGAACTATTTACAACCAGATTGTTTCTAATTCCTTAATTTTAAAAGACCCCATTTGCAAGGCACCGCAACTGCCCCATTGATTTTGGTGACTTAAGTTTAAGGTCAAGAGTTCAGCCGGTGATGCCTTTAAAGATGCCCCCTCCTTTTTTTTTTTTTTTTATTTCTTCTGTACAAGTATCTTTTGTGTTGATTGTCATACTCTCGACCCAACAAACAGCCCAACAGACAATGATAATTCTTTCCTTCGTCTGAGATACATATTTCCAGATACTTACAAAAGTATCTGACGGTAATTTATTTCGATCCACAACAACAGAACGTAAAATAAAAAAAAAAAACACCAACTCGCTTGCAATTGTGGTTTGGATTTCAGAACCAGAGTGCAGACTTACAGGTATTAGCTTGGATTTTTGGCATTTTGGGGAAATGAAGTTGTCCAAAGCTGGTGGAACAACACAGCAGTGCCAAAGCTAGTACCAGCGCCAGTACCAGAACCAGCACGACCAACAGCACCAGCACCAGCTACAGCGCCATTCTTGAACTCGAAACCCGTAGGTAGGTGTAGGTTGCTTGCTACGTATGTAGGTATGTCGTGAGGTTCGTTATTTCATTGCTTTTTGAAGGTGATTCCAATAATCGTTGGCATTGTGGTGCTAATGAATCAATGAAAGCATTCTTCTCATTGTATTTTTTTTTTTTCTTTTTCTCTTTTTTTTTCAGTTGGATTGCTTTGGATTGCATGGCCAGGTATTTGGTTCTAGATACAGGTTTTTGGCTAAAAAACAAAAAAATTTTTTTCCATTTATTTTTGGCAGAAAAAATAATTCTTTTAACTGTAACCACGTCTATGTGAAGATACGACAAACAATTCTTGGACAAATAGCTACCAAGTAGTGTGATTCAAATATTAGTCACTAAAACTGAACGACGCATGTTTTCGAGCAGCAGATTCCCTTGAAGATCATGGTCATGATGAGTGTGTTCTCTGCCAAAGCAGAATTCGCCTGCTATGGTCGATTTTTATTGATGCCTCATGAATGAGTTATAAATAGTTTGGATTTGCTTTAACACTCAAGTGAAAATATTCCTCTCAAGGACGTGATTTTAAGTTCTCACATGAATGTGTCGCAGTTCTTCGGGGCACTGATGTGGTAACATTTTTAAGATGTTATCTAGAAAAGGGCGGATATTAGACACACACTCGTAAATGTGTACAGGTTTTTATGTGGGCTATGTAGAAGTTATTTTAATAATTCCATTCGACTAGCCCCATTTAGTTCGAGTCGTCAGGTAGTTTTGAGAGGATTTACTGAAGTCCCACTTCTAGTGCACGTGGATCACGTTTAGGGCTGTCTTCACTCAAGAATATACAGTTCCTAAACAAAATAAAACAGACAGTACAGCTGCGTCATTTGCATGTGCCGTAGATGTTCTAACTATTCCGAGGTTAACCACTGAAAAGACCAAACATACACCATTGCAATTAACATAGTGCGTCGGCTTGTAAGAAATTCTTTTTTATGCCGAAGTGTGATAGTCAGCCGTGAGCACCATCAATAAAGGGTATTGCTCTTGCCCACGAAACTAGTGCTTCAGTCTCATCTGTTGTTGTCTGGCAGCTACGAGGGCGGGTCAATAAGTCCGTGACTTTTGGATTAAAACACAGATTTTTTGATAAAAAAATAATTTTATTTTTCAACGTAGTCTCCCTTGAGCTCTATACACTTTGTCCAACGCTTCTCCAATTTTTTTATCCCTTCCAAAAAAAATGATTTGTCGAGGTCCTCAAAATAGGCCTTTGTTTGCGAGATGACTTCATCATTGGAGTCAAATCTTTTTCCACCAAGCCATTTCTTCAGGTTTGGGAACAAGAAGTAGTCGCTCGGAGCCAAATCGGTCCAATAAGTTGGCATAATATTCCCCATTGATTATTCTTCCCTTTTGAAGGTAGTCAATGTGGATTATCCCGCGTGCATCCCAAGAAACAGTCGCCAAAACTTTATTGGCTGACAAACCCACCTTGGCCTTCTTTGGCGCCGATTCACCCTTAGAAACCCACTGTTTTGACTGTTGTTTGTTCTCTGGTGTGTTGTGATGGATCCATGTTTCGTCCACGGTTGCAAAACGGTGCAAAAACTCCTCCATATTGCGATTAAACAACGCCAAACCTTCCTGTGAAGTTGTTACACGATTGCGTTTGTGGTCGACTGTGAGCAAACGCGGCACCCATCTTGCGGAAAGCTTTCTCATGCCCAAGTGATCATTCAAAATTGAAACCACTGAGCCATGCGAGATCCCTACGGCTTCCACAATCTCTCGCACTTTCAATCTTCGGTCGGCCAACACCATATCGTGAATTTTTTCGATTGTTTCGGGTGTAGAGACCTCAACTGGGCGTCCAGGACGTTCGGCATCTTCAGTGCTTGTACGGCCACAACGAAATTCAGTAAACCACTTTTTTACCATTGAAATCGATGGTGCAGAGTCCCCATAGTATTTATCAAGCTTAGCCTTGGTCTCGGTAATGGTTTTTTTTCGCAAGAAATAATGCTTAATAAGCACACGAAATTCACTTTTTTCCATTTTCTCCTCAAATTAGTGAGTAGTCTGATAAAAATAGCTGTCAAACACAAACTAACTGACGCAGCAAGTTTAAATTTTGACAGGAGTCAAGTGACAGATGCCTGTTGACAGGAGCAGTGTTGCTGTTTCAGTAAAGAGGTCAGAAATTCAAAAAGTCACGGACTTATTGACCCGCCCTCGTATCAAGGGCTGTTATGTCGAAACCATTCTTAATGGCGGTGAAAATGCTCATCGCGCACTTTCTCTTGTCTAGAACGCTTTAAATTCCTCCCAACTGAGCATAAACCGAACATTCACAACAAGCTCTTATTCTGAGTACTCTAGATGCTTAGCAAAAGCGCAGTATCCTGTTGAGACGTCCAGATATATTAATTTGGTCTGGCTCAGGTCAACGTTAAGTAAGTGAAAGTAAAGTGAAGAAAGAGACTCTACCTTCGGGACATAGAAGCTTCTGGAATTAGATTTATAAAAACAATCATTTTGAAGAGCCATACTAACAACAAAGGTTAACGACAGGATGCAAAGCATGAACTAAAAAATACGCAGCAGCTGAAAGCATCCTGCGAACGGAATTGCTGACGTAGGGATTGCAAATGGGTTTTTTACTTTCTTTAAGCTTACGACCAGGAAAGATACAAATACGTACATACTTGCCCTGGACTGCGAGTTACGCTAAAATGCGCATCTCTGTAAGCAGAGATGGTGAAAGATTCCTTTAAGAGTGCAGCCCTTGATATGTATCCCAAAAGAAGTGAGACTCACTAAAAAAAATTAAAGCAGAAGAAGGCGTGCTTAGAAAACCAATCCCAAATAGCAGAGTTAAACTAAGGATGCTGCCCAGCGGTCGGGAAACTGCTGACTGTGTAACAAAGTGCTTGTGTTTCCCACCAGAGTTGTGCCCGATAACTGCATCACTCATGCGGGGGCATGCTCAGCCAATAGCATAGTACTGGTCTACGAGGACATACTGCTCTCAACTCTATACGAAAGAAATTGAAAAGATGTGACGAACTAACTAATGACCAGGGACAGAAATGGATTCGCTGTTGGTGACCCTTGCAAACGTTTAAAGGGCAACAACCTTCGTTGGAATGTTCGGGACCTTAACAGGCAACCTACAGCCGAGAGCAATAAGTAGGAGCCCATGGCTACAATTACGCCGATATCACCACTAATCAGGAAGGGCGATGGGATGGGCCGGATATAAAGAGGATGCAAGGCTGTGATATATACTATGATGATGCTGATTTGCCATATGTGGCATAAATAGGAAAAAAGTCTTGAGCTTCCGACACGTGAGGTAGCGTCTTATGACAATCCGCATCAATGCTAACACGCTGGTATAATCCTAACACGTTCCCATGCCTCTATGGAACAACGACGCCGCAGAAAAGAATGTTTCTACGAGTTCCTTGACAACACATTTGAGCAGTACACGAAGTACGAGTATGCAATTAAAATCATACTAAATCATACTACGCTAGGATATCGGAGTAGGGCAGTGGGTAGGCATAGCCTGCACGACATCACTTCTAGCAACGGTTTTCTCATCTCAATATACACAAGGAGGCATGGCAGTCCCATGATCATGATATGTTTAAACACATTCATCAGATTGCGACCGATGTTAAACATGCCTCGTATTCTTGTTGTCTGAAGTTTGCAGGCAGTCATCATTAGCTCGGATTACTACATTGTTGCAGGTAAGGTGAGAATGCTAGCTTCCAAAATGCCACAATAATGATTACTACTGTGAAAAGACCCAGAAAAGCCATCATTGCAAGAGGTCGCCACAATCTTTACCGAACGCTTATCCCGAGATCTCAAAGCAACTCCACTGTCACTAGCATCAAGTACCGAAAACCAGTGGTATTGCTCCCAACGTGCCATCACAGATCCCGCAACTGATGTCCTGAATTTCATCTGACCACCATCAAGAAATGGTGAAGAAATATACCCGCATGCACATGGAAGAAATAAAGGTGCTCGTGAGGTCTATGAGCTGAAGAAACAAAAAGAACATCGGCTTCTCCAGAAGAAAAAAACAAGAGCTCGAGAATCGCGATCAAAGAAATTGAGAGATTGTACTCCAGGAATAATTTATGGAAGTTTTACCAACAAGTACAAAGAATGTGTCAAGCCTAAAACACCCCTACAGAACGAAACCTTGTAGACACTAGAGTCAAAGTCGATGCTGAGAATATGGAACGATTACTTTTGCAGACTTCTTAAAGCCAAAGAAGCCCAAATGGCCTCCGTCAGACAGAATAGACCATTCAACTTCGAAGATTATAGCTAAAACTTCAGCCTACCTAACTAAAACGAAGTTAAGATAGCAATACCTAAGCTGAAATCCTACAAAGCGGCTGCAACTGAAGGCTTACTGGTCGAGCCATTCAAAGCTCCTGGAAATGACTATATACAGAACATACATCAAATCATTTCTCAAAACTGTTCAGAACAGTGATGAATGACTGACTAATGGAATCATAGTATTAGTCGGCAACGACTTAACTGAATCTTTTAATGTCAAAAAGTTTAAGACAAGCGAACACCGGAGGTGGCTTTCAAAGGTCTGTGAAATAACACAGCGCGCTGTCACCGGTGCATTCGCTAGAATTAAAACAGAAACTAGCAAAATGCGTTTAGTAGTAAATGAAGGCAAAACTAAGTATACGATATTTTGTCAACCACAAGGGGCGTCATAGTCGAAAGCTACAACTTTGAGGTATTAAGGGACTTTATTAACTTTGACTCTGCTAAAAATTCAGCTAACACCTCAGCAAAAATTAAACCAAAGATCACTTTTGTTAATCGCTGTTTCGTTGAGCTATAAAGGCAATCGAGTAGCAAGGCCCAATCCCGAAAAACTAAGGAGATTCCATAAGGGACTTGGATCCGCACATTCCGACTTAATGCCGCTGAAGTATGAATTTTATTAAAAACCCACAGATATCGTTTCCAGAAAAAAATTGTTTGTAACATATTCGGTCCGACTTGCATTGATAGCCCCTAAAAGACGAAGGAGACGGACAGGTCAGAAAACGGCGCATAGGTCCCCTGACAAGGGGAAGAAATGTTGAATGAATGGGTACCAATGTTCCGATCTGCAGAGTCTTCAATTCTAAGTCAAGACCCCTCGTCCTAGGGGCATTAGAAATGGAACTGTTCCTCCGGGTTGGGGGTTGTGCCGCTGGGGTAACTGTCCGGCCATTTAAAAAAAAATCATAAGTTACGAAGCCTCGGATATGGACGGATCTACTGTTGACAACCTGCGCAAACGATTTAAGGACAATGAGCTTCGGATATGCACGTGGAATGTTAGGTCCCTTAATAGACCACGTGCAGCCGAACAACTAGCGGAGGCCCTAGACTGCTTCAAAGCAGACATAACCGCCATCCAAGAAATGCGATGGGATGGGCCGGACAAAAAGAAGATGACAAACTGTGACATCTACTACGGCAATTTCTTATCGACACCAAAAGCAGCGCTTATTTGGATCCGGATTTTTTGTCGGAGGCAGACTAAGACAAGACCTCCTGAGCTTCCGGCATGAGAGCGAGCGCCTCATAGAAATCCGCATCAAGGCTAAATTTCGCCAACATTAGCCTTATATGCTCGCATGCCCCCACAGAGGAGAAAGATGATGACACCAAGGATGCCTTCTATGAGCTCCTTAACTAGACCTACGAGCAATGCCCTAGCTACTCGTATGACATTTAAATTGTCCTCCACTTCCGAAAACGGATTTAGGCGAAGCATTGTCGTAGCTAGCATGCGGTTCCCACATCTCGATATACACAAGGGGACTTGGAGAACTCCTGATCAATCAACAGTCAACCAGATTGATCACATTGCGATCGACGCAAGACACTCCTCCAGTATTATGGATGTCCGTACGTTCCGAGGAGCCAACATCGACTCGGACCATTACCTTGGTGTAGCCAAGGTACGGTTGCGGATATCCCAAACTACACCAAGACAAACTAATGCTGTGAGAAAATTCGACGTCAGACGGCTACAATCGCCAAGTCCTTTTACGATCGAGTATCTCTTAATCTCTTAAGAGGTCCAATACCGTCAGCATCAAGCATCGAAGGCCATTGGAAACACTGCCAAAACGCCATCAGAGATGCCGCAGAAGCATGGACATTATCAAAAATGGATGAGGGTGTTCTTGGTTGCTTCGAGAGATTTTTCAGGCGATCTTTGGTCCATCTGCATTGAAGGAGAATGGAGGAGAAGATACAATAATGAACTCTACGGACTGATTAAGTCGGCGGGGGCCAAATGAAATAACTTAGCCTTAGCTGACGATCAAGCTAACTAAAGACGCTTGTAAGTTGAAGTCCAGATTTACTTCAAACGGTAGTACCTCCTAAGAAAGTAAGTAAGCATTTGAGTACTTCCACTATCCATCTGAATGATTACAACCTTGGGGTGTACCCTGCACAATGGAGTCTCTCCTGCACTTAAAATGAACCTCTCTCTAAGATCGCAGAAACAGTTGTTCTACACGGTTCCTGAATATTGTTAATTCTCATATGTTGTACCTGGACCTGAAGTGTAATAGCAGATCTGTAGGCGTGCATACTGAGGTAGAAATTTTAACGTTACAAAACGACGCTCATTCATTATTGTTCTTTACCAGAAACGCCAGGCTTTTCAACTCACAGGCATTTGACACTGATCGATTCCTCCGAGAAAGACGTCATCTTTTACTCCTTCTCAATCCTTTTCTTCTTTTTTTCGTTTGCGTTTTCCGCAAAGAAGTAGACTGTGTTCCAAATTCAATCAGTCGCCTGACTTCTGGACATTGTTCTTTGATGAAGTCGATCTACCACTGGATTTCTTACATTTCTCTTGAGCTCTGTTGCTATGTAATCTAAGGTGTTTGGTTTTTTTGAGCCAGGAAACAACTGAGTAGGAATCTTTCTTTCGGGTGTAACACAAATACAACAGGAGATTAAGAACTAACCCTAGAATCCAGCTGAAAACCTACTTTGGCCATTTTTTGAGTACTCATACAATCTTTGGATGGATCTTTGCATCTCGAGTCGTTACCTTTGATCACTCTTGGCTTAGCAATGATGTAAAGTTCAAATATTATTATTGGAACACCCACAAGTTCCCGAAAATGAAAAATTTCAGCCAACAATAAACAAAATCGATCACTGATCGACACTGATCTGCGTCGCATAGCTCGGTAATATTTTAAAAACATTTATGTGTGTTGCTCTTTTTTGAAAATGTCCCATTTTCTAAATGGAAATTTTCCAAATCAATTCGACAATTTTATCACCATAGCGATAGCTAACGAGAACCATGAATGATGTAAGACCCCATTTTCTAACAAAAAGCTTTTTTCTATGAATACCCCAACACTAATTGACACGGCGAAACTAAAAGAGCTGACGCCATAGACTCCGGCAATTTTTTCTCCTTCATTCAGCCAACCATGCAATCGGCAGCTGCATCGACAAGATGCGCGCATAACTAACGTCTGTGTCTTCTCTTACTCGTAATGCCCATTATGCCCCCATGGACACCAATTGAAGACAAAGAATCCTCCCTCCTTTCATTTCAACTATTCCCGCTGCCGGCGACTCAGCCGTGCCGTAATCTATGCAATTTTTCGTTTCTATGACTCTGAAGAAGTCGCGTCTTGTCCGATCGCGATGATCGTCTTGATCGTCTTGATCGTCTTGATGGTTGGAAAACTATTTTCACTCCACGATGTAGGAAGTCATTGAAAACGAAACGTTGACGATCATCGTGGTTGTCATCATCATCTCTGCCGTCAGCTAGCCAATGGATTAACCTGGTTCTCTGTGCCGAGTTCGAGGGAGAGTACTCGTATTCTTACATCCTACCCAGAATCCCCAGCAGAATCGTCTCGTTGCGTCCCATCCCGTCCTGATTGCGAAGCCAATTCTTGAGGTTCTATTTTTTTCTTTTGTAGATTTTCAGCTATCTCCTCTGTGCACTAAATTAAGTAATTGCACGCGTCTTCCATGCCAGGGCAGGTATATAGATGTGTGCATGCACATCTTGCTTTAGCTTTGGTCTGGCCAAAGAATGAGATGCATTCATGGAATCTAGCACAAACTAGGGCGGCTGTAGAATGCTCATACACTCATATGTACGAGTATTGCTATGTAACACCACATACTCGTACGTAGATACGTCAGATTTCGTAATACCTATCTCTGGCAGAGATCGTGCAGCACAAGCACAACCAGCAAAAGCAGCAGAAGCAGTCGAAGTAGCAGTCGAAGCACCAGTACCAGGCATGGCCTAGACTTGCCGATACTTATATGTTACTATAACAACAAGACTGCACGGGCACGTATTGATGGGAACTTACTCGTCGTTCTAGCGTCGACATAGTGTGAGATTCGCGAGAACCATATTTTTTTTTTTATTTTTTTTTTTAATTTTATTTTCTTTCATTTTGTGTTTGCAATAATTTTGTTTTGAAAAAAGCAAAGAAAATTAAGAAAAACATCTCAGCACCGCAAATTGAGGTTGAGGGTTGCTTGTTCGGACTACGAGGGTGTAGCCAACTGCTAGCTGGCTGGCTAGCCTATGCAGCCACAACCGCATCCATCACTTGAGAGAGAAACCCAGTGATTGTGTAACAACTTCTCGATCGTTTTGGTTGTTGTTCTCATGAAGCTACTCCGCACTATAGCTGCCATCGTTAGTTGACGTGATAAAGATGTTGATCACCTAGGGTTGCGATTTTTTTGCGTCGTAAAGTAAATCGTAAAAATTCATAAACAATCGGGCGATCTTGACTTTTATTGATTGTAAAACAGAGCAAAGCACCACCTGATGTAAGTGGGATGGCCCCACCTAATGGTGATTGTTGTTTGCCAAGCATATCTGTTGAATTCTTAATAGAGATGGAATTTTAGGTACTTTGCACGGATAAGTACAATTTTTTTATTCATTATTGTATTGTGCAAAAAGTCGAATAAATTTCGGAATAGATGCACTTGGTATGTCTTGACCCTGAAATTCCACTTATTACTATGCAGAGCAATGATGTCACACTGATAGCGGTGAGATCCCTGTCAAACACAAGAGACTTCTTACATAATTGGATTGTCCTACGGTGTGAGCTGAACCTGGGTCTCAGTCATTCAACCATTACAGTGCTAGGTGGGGTGAAAAGTAACCTTCTTGGGAATGAAAAAAAATTTTTTTTTTATTTTGTTCAATATAGTCCCCTTTTAGCTTGATCCCGTCCGAAAAGTAATTTTTCGGAAAGTCTGCAAAATACTCCTCCGTGGCGTCGATGATTTCCTCGCGTAAGCTGAATTTTTTATTGATGAGCCATCTTTTGAGGTTTGGGAAGAGATAATAGTCCGAGTGAACCAAATCGGGTGAATGCGGTGCCATGACGAATGCGCCGGCGCATTGTCTTGCAAAAACAAAATTGTTTTTTCGCTTCATGTGAGACCGTTTTGCAGCGATTTCGGCCTTCAATCGCTCCAATAATGCACAGTAATACTCGCTGTTGATGGTTTTTCCTTTTTCGAGGTAGTCCACGAAGTGTATGCCATGACAATCCCAGAAAACCGACGCACTCGTGCCGGCTTCAGTCCATTGCCGGGCACTCATTCTGTTCTCTGGTGTGTAATAGTGGATCCAGGTTTCATCAACAGTTACCAATCAACGCCAAAAGTCCGCCCGATTCCGCATCAGCAAGTCCAAACACTCTTTCGAAGTGCTCTCGCGTTCGTGTTTTTGGTCAGGAGTGAGCATGCGCGGCACCCAGCGGCAGGATAACTTTTTCATGTGCAGAATATTGCCCAAAATATGGCGTGTGCGCTCAGTACTAATCTTTGTGGTATCTGCTAGCTCGCGCACCTTCACTTTCCGGTCAGCCAACACCATTTCATGTATTTTTTTGACATTGCCTCTGTAACCGCATCGGAGGGCCTGCCGCTGCGGACTTGATCAGTAGTAGAGTTGCGGCCACCACGAAACTCTCGAAACCAATATTTGACGGTGTAATCTGATGGAGCATTAGCCCCATAATATTTATCCAATTTTTCTTTTGTTTCCTTCGCCGTTTTGCCTCTCAAAAAATAATATTTTATGAGAAAACGAAAATCGTTTGCGCCCATGCTCAACATAAAGCCAAACACGTCAACAACAATCAGCTGTCAAAACAAAACTAAAGACAGTATCGCACTGAAATTCGGCATATCTGCCTTAATATGAACGGACTTCAAGGCACCATATCCTTTTTTGCAGTAGCAGCGCATTCTGGCGGTTAAGAAGGTACTTTTCACCCCACCTAGTAAGCGCAATCTCTGGACAACAAAGGCGAGGTTTTCCTATACTGCATCGACCCACTGCACTGGGGTGGAATCGAAGAATCTGGACTGGTGACCTCTATATGACCCGACCATCTTAATGTCCTCCACGCAGACAAGTACCACATGAGAAAAATGTCGCTTATAGCTTTATTTATTCCCCCGCGGAACTACCGCTAAGTATTATTTGGCGTTCCGTTGCTGTTCTAAATTCATTAGATCATTATTCGTACTGCTGCATGGTTCACAGCAGCCCAAAGATCTTCGGATTTCAACATAATACTGAACTATGTTTTCTAGTGTTGGCCGTTCACCAAATTCTTCACATGTTATAGCTCTTTCGTTTGCATACCGCGCACATTCGAAGAAAACGTGCTCCACGTTCCGTACCGCGTTTACGCAACGAGAACAGGGCGGACTCGAATCACGATTTCGCTTGAATAGATATCCCCGGAAACAACTGTGACCTGTCAAGAACTGTAATATTAATTCAGTTCACTGTGTTTTCGTTTTACCCAACTTTCAATCCTTGGGATTAGTCGGTACGTCCATCTCCCTTTTTGGGACTCGTTCCATTGTTGTTGCGATGCTTCTATACTGCGGCTTCTTTCGAATTTCTTCGCTTGATTTATGAATGGCCCGATTTGCACGCGATTTTCATAAAATCGCCTAGCTTCTAAAGCTAGGATATCGATTGGTATCATAGAGGATAGTACCAAAATCGCTTTGTGGGATACCGTTCTAAGTGCACATAATCTGTATACAGATTTGATTATCTTCATGTGTGTCTTTTTATTTGCGACGTCGGACGATAGGTATTTGTGCCCCGTACAGCTGTATGGAGGCTTCAACTCACACAATCATTAATCGTTTGCCTTGCTTCGGGCCGTCGATATTCGACCTGAGTCTCGGAAGAGCGCCTATCGCTCTCGACGATTTCTCACAAGCGTATGCGAGGTGATGCTTGAAATTAATCCGAGCATCATTCATCACTCCCAGGTATTTTATAAATGGGCTGGAAATAATTGTGTGCTCTCCGACTTTTATCGTTTTCGTCTCTAGCACCCTTCTACTCGTAGTGAGATTTCAGAATCCGTTTTATGTTCCGCGAGGTCTAAACTCATATCGCGTAGCCAGTTTTTTATCAGTGCTATTGCTTCGTTGCAATACAACTCGATTTCCTCAAGTCGTTTCGCCACGACTACAACAGCAATATCGTCCGCGAAACCTATAGTGGCGGCTTCCCTTGAGACTGGGAGTCAAAGAATGTCGTCATCATCTGAGACCCTTCTTAATATTAAAAGACTCAGTGATGTTTCTTCGGACATAGAGGGAGTAGCATGAGTTTTTCTTTGGCAGGAATGCCAGAACTAATCAAACGAGTTTGGCATAGATCCAGACATGGCTCGACATAACTTTTTATAGACGCTTTCACATTCAAATTTAAAATTCATGAAAAAGTTAGTATATCTGGGTTTTCTTAAAGTTCTTCGCAGAGTGGACATTTTGGCTGATTATGGCTTCATCAGGTCTAAAACCTCACGGATATGGACCCATCAAATTGATGTCGATCTCTTCGTAACCTTCACATAATCTTGTATGCGATGTTAAATGAACTTATTCCCCTGGAGTTGGTTCAGTTTAAGAATTTTCTCTGACCAATTTACTTGTATATATATGAGCCTGTGCGTGCTCCTTACCAGATCATTTCCTCCAGCTTTTAAGAGTCCGATGACTTCATGTCTGGATATATTGTATCCATTTTCACTTCGATTGGCCATCTAGATGGACATTTTGTCAGTATTCTGGGTTGAATCGTGTTTCCTGGTTCCATTGTCAATGTGTATTTCAAAACACCGTGCGAATTTTCTTGCTTAGCAAGTTCATAACCGAACAACCTTGTGTTTGTTTTGTTCTCATTGTGCATCAACAGGTCGCTTTTATCCAAGGCTGTTGCTCTTTTCATCACAACTACATCTCTGTCCTTATATGGGTCAGAACTACCGACTTTTGTCCACGGTACCCCCTTTTATTTTTCATAAAGTGCTTCACATTTACACTTCTGGGTGCGTATAACAGCCGATTAGGTCACCCGTCACTGCAAAAACCATACCAAGCAGACACCCTGGAACGAATTGGCTTCTCTATGACTTCGTGTGGGTTTCCCGAGCCCCAAATAGCGCCATTTTGCTTGATAATTTTTGAGCAAAATTGAAATATGATCACAGGAAAGCATATCCGAAGCACGGAAATTCAGCATCGTTTCTTCACTCCGCAAAAAAGAACATTGCCTGAAAGTTTCCTGTCTAGTTTCGAAATCCCTTTTAAACTTATCAGCTTTAGCAGGGTGACTAAGCCGAATTCTCGGTTCTTTCATTTATAATTTCAGGAAAGGTTTAAGGAATAATACATGATAATACATGTAGGACTTCGTCTACCTAGGATCAACAGTACCGAGCTGCAAATATCAGATGCAAATTTACTCTTGTCAATAGTTCTTAGGCGATATCACCTATCATTCCGGCGCTCTATAGCGCAGGGATTTGGATCTTGTGGAGCCCGGGTAAGAGCATTTCTAAAACAGATCCAGCGCATGTTTGTCTTTACGGGAATTGGAAATAATTGTTTCTATGGGTCATCGGTCAGCGACATCAGTCTAGTAATGTACCTAGATACACATCTAACGTCTGGACCTCACAACTCTTGTCCAAAGATTTTTCTATTTTAAGCCGGCAATGCATCCCACAACCCTATTTAAGGTAGCGCACGCAAGGTTAATAAGACCTCAATTAACTTGGAATTCGATACTGATGGTGGCTGGCCAAAGGTAGGCTAGCTTGATAGGCTTCTTGTTTAAAGACCAAGTTAATCCGGGACTGTAGATTCACCTAAATACGTAAGTAATCGCTTATTGGTCCAAGGTACATGACTTTTTGTCTAAGATGATTCTCTACGCCCAAGAGTATGTGCGCACATCCTAATCTAAATGAAAATGTCCTATTTCTTCACTAAGAATAATGAGAGAATGGAAGACCGATATGAATAATGCTAACCTTGAGTGTTCGTTTGCTTTCTATGTCATCAATTACCGATATAACCAATATCGCCAAAAATGCTACGAAACACATAGATTAGCTAAAGCGATTGCCTGATCCGACCTCACCATCTGCCCAAAATTGGAGTGCAACATCGACATAATAGCCAGATGCCCTCAAAACCTCTTTACACTTGCCGTATCGCCGTAAATGCTCATCAGTACACGTTTAAGTCCACTTTGGAATGTGGTTCTTTCTTAAGTACAACTCTCTTATGAAACACCATCCCGAGCTCTATGTATATTTCCTAGCCATTATAACCTGCAAACATTTAAAACCAAGTTAATTCGGTACTTTTTTTTTTCTTCATCCCTAAGTTTTTCTTGCTCGTGCTCTATGCAAACAGCTTAAGGAGAACTAATATCCCCTTTAGGATGCGCTAATTATAAAAAGAGACTCTATTCTAAGATCCCGTCGAAATTTTGCAAATTGTTAAAGAGCTAAATTTCGTGGAAGTTTAAAAAGAAATAATCATACGGTGGACCTTTTCAAACTGCCAATATCTTCAAAGGAGCTATAAGCCGAACTCCCTTGAGGAGGAGAAACATCCAAACGATCACCCGAAAGATCCTAGACTAAATGGTTGAACAATGCCTGACCTCTTTTTTATCAAATCACCAAGGAAACCGTCTCGATGTTTTGAACACTGGCAGATATCATAAAACTTAAAGACCTCAGACCTAAGTTAACGAGAAATGAAATTCCCTTCCTTCTAACCATAACTTCTGGTTAAATTCTAAAACCTGTGTCACGGTTGTTTAACTCAAACAGAAGTTGGAAAGCACTCTCAGCCAATGGTTTGGTTTTTATTCATTTTCACTAATTTCTAAATTTACGCTGAAAAGCGATACCACTGCATGCATACTCGTGTTTGCCATATTTTTCACTTTTCAACGGAAAACCATAAAATGTCCATATCGCACCAATTGCGTTCCACATCAGCCTTACCACCCTACACCGCACCTTGCTGTTCGCTACAAACCGGCAGTTGGCAGTCAATTGAGACAAATTGCGCTGAAGATAAGAACTAAACGTGTACTCTCGTATCTGACCCAGAAGTTGTAACTCTGGGACGATTCAGTTCTGTTTTATAGATTATTATCCACGTCGTCGTCGTGCTAGCCGATGGTGGTGGCAAAAAACAGAAACGACTCCCTATCGTCACATTGAATGTGTATGTAGCCAAGGGTACCTCCCCAGAAATATGAAGCCGATGGACCGTTGCCGTGTATCAACTAGCAACTGGAAACTGGCAACCACATCGTCTTCATCGTGGCCGATTTTTTTATAATAGTTTTCTCGTTTTGCTTTTAATTTAAGTTGGGATCTTACGATCACCCTGCCGACGCTACTCTGCTCCCCTATTCTAATGCGGATCGCAGTTGCCATGTTTACTGATCCACACATGGAAGGGGAGAATCTAAGAAACTAGGTTACTAGATTCTTGAAAGCGCTGGCAATTTACAATTTACGATTTTTGTTGTCGATCTTGGTTAGCCTTTTTCACTATATTTTTTGGTTTTTTTTTTTGTTTGTTGTTTGTTTCTAGTGCACGCACGATCTTTTTCGTTTGCTGCATGATCGGTTTTGGATCTGCGGGTGGAAAGCGGCGGAGGGAGTATTCATACTGTGAGTAAATATTTCACATCTATGAGAACATTTCTGAAGAACGCAAGAGGAGTGTTGTAGTGCTTACACTGGACGAGAGTAAAGTAGCAGCAATGAGATGAAATGTTGACGTTACTGATTGAAAAGATCAACGAGTCATGCCTAAGGAGGGAGCACAAGACGGATGGCGTTGTGCTGTACCGTCTCTGTATGTAAACCATGGACGAATACGAGTATGTGTAAATTGGCTGCAGGGAATTAGATCATGTTGAAGATTCCATTATCTGCTCTGTGCTTTTTGTACGATTTTTAAAATGATGTTTATGGTTTGCACGCAATTTTTCCCTGGTCTTATTTTTGTAATGGAACACTGAGCGAAGACTGAGGGCGCGCATGTTTTATTGTAGCCTAGGTTCGGTTAAAGTGGTACTTTCGTTTCATTATATTACGTGTTGTTCGATTGGATAAAAGAGCACACAATTGAAGAAGATGAGAGCTTATGTAATAGGGAGAGCAAATTATTTCGCTTTTACGAGTATAGCTAAAATTTTGTATTTTTCAGTTCACGAAAAGCTTAAAAACTATAGTTTTCTGACCTAATTCTCGGACTCGAACCTTGGTTTTCTCGACAGAAAAATTATAACTTGCGGGCATCAGCCTAATTTAAGGACCTGTAAGACCAAAGTTTACAAAATACTTAGCCATCGCTGCCAAACTCGTTAGATTGTTCAGAATGATGAGGGAAAACGTTCGCTGCTCTGTTTAAGGCGAAAGCAATCTGACCGAAACCTTTGGTGTCAGAGTCAAAGAAAGATTTAGACCAGATAATGGAATGTTATACTCGTATGTCTTCTTAAACATCGAAACTTGCAAGCCAACAACAGAGTTCGAATCTTTCAGAAATTTATGCACCTACTTGGATACCCTAGTGATACTGTCATCATTGGAAGAACCCAGTGTACCGTAGCTGGTATAAAACAAGAAGCAGCAAAATTGCGAACAAGATACGTCCGCTGCAACTTTGATTTTAGTTGGGATTCTAAAAATGACGCGCCTGAGATCAAACTCAAGATCAACTTGACAATGGCACTTTTGGGAAAGACATCATCCCTGTCGTGAACTATGGCACATCATTGATATATCGTAAGCACATTAAGATATCTTAAAATTTAGACCCGGTCTAGGTTGACTACGGAAGGGATAGATAACAGCTTACACTATAGCGACATAGGTCTTGTCAGAAAAATGTGAAGCAGTTACCTGACATTTTTGGGGCATATAGATCGAATAAAAATTTTATTAAGGCTGAAGAGTAACTTCTCAAAAATAAATGAAAAATGTGGCTTGAGCGTAATGACTAACATCATTCACTAAGGAGGAGAATTTATTTCCGAAACCACACATCATAAGGGGGTTCTTTCCGCAAAGTATCAGCTAAGCTAGAGAGAAAACTGTTCATCCTTGGATGCACCGCATTAAGGTGGAAATACCGAAACCTAAGTGAAAGAGAAAGGTTTCGTACATTTGGTCTTATCATGGCCATTAATGACAGGACTATGAAACGGCGAAACGATGTAAAAGGTCATGCTGCTTATGTGATACTCATTATAAAGAGTCCTAACAAAACTCTTCTGAATCGCCCCGCTGCGAACATACCCGAAATATTGTTCCAGTATCTCTACTGACGTGTCAATCGGTAGAAAACGCAGCTCGATCTACGAAAGTGACACCAAAGAGCCACTCCCTTGGTGATAGTAAACCGAACCGCAAAAAGAATCTCGTTTTTATCCCCAAACGAAGACCGCTACACTTAAGGTTTTACAGGGAAACCTGGACCGAGCTAAGGGTGCATGAAACGATGCCCTAGGACTAATTCCAGAATCTTCGGTTAAAACATTTGGCCTCATTAATAATAAGCGAATATTAGAATTTTCCCAAACAAATTTTAGACTCATTCCAGGGTTTAACACCAGACATGCAGTGGCAGTAATTATCGATCTACCTCAGGGGAATAGTTTGCAAAAGTTTGTATGCACCATTGCCTATTTCTCCGAAGACATAGGGCGATTTTTCCTGTTCATGTACAGGATCTGATCGAACAGTGCCACCATCGCAATTGGCATCCCGTTCTTGGTGCACAAAAACATCTGGGGTAGCAACGACAATACCAGAAAGAGTTAGTGACTTTTAAAATATGTTTTTTAGCAAAAATCTCCCTCGAAGAGGAAGATTACCATGTGTTAGAAATAAGGTTCAATAAACGTACGGATAGGCTCAAACTAGATAAGTAATTTAACTCCCGTACTGGAGTACTTTTCGTACTTCTCGTAATTCTGGCATTGCTACTGATCCACTTGGGGTAACTGATCAACTTAATGAAGCCATTACTAGTATTTCATCATTTAAATGCAGTTGCAAATTGAAACGTACTATGGTCAAAAGGGATGTACAACAGTGGATGTACTTTTATACAGAATAAAGTTCAAGAGCTTCCTGGAGATAGAATTGCGAGAACCAAAGGTCGCACATCTCAATAAAACTCTTAATATGATGCCTAAGGTACATTTCCCACACTGCACTCTATTAAACAACACAATAAATGTAAATTTTGAAGCCACAAGCTTTCCCTACATCAACAGAATTAATAGCCTATCTGGAAATATGATCAGCATTAAACCATATAAGACACCTAGGCCAAATGGAATCCTTCCAGCACTATTTAAACAAGGTCTGGTCTACACTCTTCCCACTCTAACCGCCTTATGTAGGTATTGCTTCAACTGGGAATACATCCCAAAAGCTTGAAGAGTGGTAAACGTAGTCTTTATCCCCAAACCAAAAAAAACTAGTGAACTGCAGAAGTCCTAAAAAATCCATAGGCCTTACATCGTCTTTTCTGAAATTCATAAAAAGACTAATCGATGTACACATCAGAGACCTTCTTAAAAAATATTCATCTCTCCACCCTCAACAATATGCAATCTTGTAACACAGATTAAAATAAGATTGCCCCATGTGCCGTCCCAGCTATTGAAGAAGCCTTCGAAAATACCGGGTATAAATTCATTTCGCAAGCTATGTCTCGTAAAACTGGAAAATCTTCACATCTTCCGGTGAGACTAAAATCTTTATCCTTAAAGTGGTATTCTCTCACTGATCTTCGTATATTCGCTAGTCATTGAAGACCTACTAATCAACCTGGGCTATCAAACGATAGTGTAAACCGACGACTTAGTCTTAATAGTAAGGGTAAAAACCCTAAAAAAATTTGTTGTATAAGATGCAGACTGCTCTAAAGATACTAAACGACTGATGTATTGGAGAAAATATCCCAATCAACCCCAATAAAGCTGTACTTGTTCCCTTCACTCGTAAATGGGCTTGCCTTCGCATGTATAGTATTGTAAGATCTTTCGATTATCTCCCAAGGTGACCCTTTGGATATACGTATGTTACCTAACTATAAGCAAGAGGGGTTAACAAAATAAAAGAGAAATCTGCTATACCAAAGCTGCAGCGGCTACAAAGACTTGCATGCCTCGGAACCGCTGGCAGAATGCGAACCTGCCCTACAGCGGCTATAGAAGCCTTCATTGATTTAACGTCACTTCATCTCTACATAAAATGATGCCTATTCGCAGCACGGTCAGATTACTGCAAACAAGAGAAATTAATCGCTCAGATCACATGGATCGGATCGGGATCGCCGGGCTCAACATAATCCATGCACGAAACGACAGCCTACCTCACACTTTATGCTTTGGCAGAAGGTTCAATATAATGATCTGAAACCGGGTAGCATGGCACCTCAAAACTTTAACGTATTACGTGGTATACGAATGGATCAAAGATGGACACCCACCCGGGCAGAGTGATGGTATATTGGACCCAAACACCAACATCTCACATCCAATTGGAAAGATTTCTTGTGTATTTGACCAGAAATACATGCCATTAAAGTTTATGCAAATCTCATCCTTGATAAAAGCAGTGGGCTCCAACCTCTTGCAATTTTGTACTGCTTCAAGATCTCTCTCATAAGAACAAAGTAAAACATTGGTAGCTGCCTGGTAATAAGGGAGTTGCCGAAAAAGAAAGGGGCGACGAAGTGGCTAGAAATGGTTCGCCTAATTTCTAAATCGACCCTGAGCCGCTCTGTAATTTGCCGAATTTAGCAATTAACTCAACAATGAAGAGTCAGGAGTACAAGATGTGTAGAGCATCCCATCGGAAAAACATCCCAAGGCTTCGCCAGGCGAAAAGAGCCTTCAAACCCTTTCACTCAAATTCAGAAGAATCCCTATAATTCAAAAGGAATAATAGAAGATGGTTGGATTTCTTACCTGTCGCTGCCACCTTTGATATCACCTACACAAAATTGGGCTTATTCAGGAAACTAAATGTTTTCTTTGCACGAGAGACGACAAACTCCGGAACACTAAAGGCTCTAAGGGCTTCAGGGAGACTATACTTTCTTAGAGAAATTTTAATCCTTGGGTATATTACCAAAATTTCCAACAGAGAAATCATCAAGTTCATCAAATGAGTTGAGCCTCTCCTGGCTTTTTAATGCTGATTGTTCGCTTCAAACGATCTTTTATGTCGCAGTGCAGATCAGATCAAAGCTCCAAAGCGAAAGGTCTACGATTTCTACCCTGAAGAACAACAGAATAGAGGAGATCTGGCACGTACTCCTGAAAGGGACTCAACCATCTTAGAATGAATAACTGACGGCAAGAAGTAAACACCACTAGAGGAGTTCATTTGTTAGAACTCAGATGCATACCGGACAAAAGTATGTCACAACCATAAACACCTTACTACATCGTATGCATATGTGTATTAAACCCAGCAATGACCAAAAGAAAAAGAATTTTCTTCTTCCATAATATTTTAATTTGAATTGAGATAAAGAAAAATAAAGGAAAATCCACAACTGTACGTGTTTCGTGATGCGCGCTGGTTAACTAATCATAGCCTAGAGTGTGCTTCATCATTATCGACATGGACCTTCAATGCATTTGTTGACGGTAATTAAAAGCAAACGAAACGAATGTGTATGCACGAGGATGTGTTTTGCATTTACCGCCCACACTGTGTCAGACAACAACCCCAACGTTGCAATCTGTTGGATGTTGAAGGATAAAGCTTTACACGAGCGCTCGTATGTTCTGTCAGAGGTGTCGATAATTTGGCGCAAAATTTCCCTGGCAACAGTAAGAGAAAACAAGAATCCGGTGTGTATTCAAAGATATCTTTTATGAACAATTCGCAGTGTGGAGAATGAAATAATTGTCGTACATAGTGTTCGTTAGAATTTTGTTTTTGGTTTTTTAGAAAAGGGTAGGCAGTATTAATCCAACATTTGTTTGATTACTAAAGAACATTATCTGTCTATTTAGTCTATAAATGCATTTCTCATCAGATAGACCGAATGAATCCTGAAAGTCAAAAATAAGTTTTTCCTGTATGGACAGAGATTCGAACCCAGACATGTGTCGTAGTACACGAAGAATCTAACCACTGTGTGAAGATTGAGGTAAATAGCTAAAATTGCAGTTCCTGAAAAAAAAGTTGAAATTTTATTTTACCAATGCAGTTTAATTTTGAGGTATTAGCTTTACTTTTGATGGCACCTTACAAGCCTGGGTCCTCAAACAACATCCCTCTGCAACCAGTCTGATTTCTTACGATCGAGTATAGATCCCCTTCCAACAGCTTGTACCACATAAGGCAAGACCATTCTATACTACTTTGTTTCAATATTATGGATTCAAAGACCTCTCGGGGTGGAGTACTTGTGTTAATGTGATCTTCATAACCCAGCCAGCTTTATCACTGCATACGAAGCCTTCTTGACCAAATCTATGTATGTACTATATGTAGCTGTACAGTTCTTAGTTCTTCTTCTTCTTGTTCTTTACATTTTGCCAACGTGGAGGGAGATAAGATCACATCATTCACTGAAAGCAACAAAGAGAGCTTTCACCCAATCTCGAGAGTATCCATGCCGTATGATAGGATAGGGATATAAAGCGTATTTTTCGTTACCTAATAATCAATTGTCTTGTTGTAGACATTCACAAAAATTTGCAGCAAGGATCCTGTATGCAATATTTATTGTGTCTTTATCCCTGTAATTAAGAGGTCTCGTTCCTTTAATACAATCAAATCTAAGATCCCATGCATCGGGTATGCCTTTATTAGACAACTTTTTTGTGGCTGGGCGGATTTCTCCTACCAGATGATTTTTTTTTTTTACTTTAAAAGCCTAAAAAAGAAAAGTTCACACAATTCTGCATTCTCTTAAATAACTATCACTGACTGCATCTCTAGTACAAAGTATCCGTTGTTGCCTAGGAAAACTTTGGTTCGTGTTTTGTTTCGGACACGTCCCTATCTTCTGATGAAATTTTCGATCCTCATTCCTGCAGTTAGATCCTTCAATCTCTTCGAACTGCGTATTTTTTTCTTCGGAGAAGTTTGTTCTCAATTTTTCTTTTTCACTGAGCTCTTGGGCTCCCATCCAATGTTGCACTACACCTAGACTGCCTGCCATTAAACCATGAGCTTCTCGTTTTTGGTCGCCTTGTAATATTTGAATTATACAACAGAGGCAGCATATCTGGTCTTCTGCACCTGTTCGTGATGATGGGGTGTAAAAAGAGAGGCTGAGGAAGACAATGTCGGTAAAGGCTCTGGCGATCGTTAACGATTGTTGCCGTCCGAATTCAAACCTTCTTACAGTATTTCTCAATGCCTTATATTAGGTAGTAGTCCGAACCAAAATTGTCGTTGGTCTATCGCAACATGTATGTTAGGTTCTCTTGCTTTCACCATGCGACAGACCACAATGCGCGCTTATCTATCTTAAATTGCGTGAAACGCTTGCTTGACACGAAGGTGTTCCGGTCGCTTGCAAAACTTATCAGCCTGTGTCTTTTTCCATGAATGGTTGTGTACTATAGAATTAGGCTAGAGACTGAGAGGTGTCCACACTGTTGCAGCACTGTTTCTACACATCAACTGGACTTATTATACCTCCTAGTGGTAACCTTCGTATCCATCTGGACTCGACTTGATGAACTTATAAGCACGAGTGCTGACCAGCGGATAAAAATAGCAGCACTATAAACGGGACAGCGGATGAATTCCTCAAATGCAATCAACGATGAAAACAATCCCGAAACTAATGAAACCTTATCCGTTCTACTCCGACATATTTGGAGATGGTGGCGGAAGAGCCCTTAATGGAACTGCCCGGCTGGGGAAAAAAAAAGGAAAGCCTCATACGGATGAATCTATTGTCGGCAACTCCTGCAAACGAATTAAGGACAAAGAACTTTGGATACGTATGTGGATGTCAGGTCACTTAAATGTACGCATGCCTTCACAGAAGAGAAAGGTGACGACACCAAAAATAGCTTCTACGAGTTCTTAGATAAGACCTACGAGCTATGACATTAAAATGGTCCTCGGCGATTTCAATGCAGAGCTAGGAAAGAGGGCATCTTTGGCAGTAATGTTGGAAGGTATTGCCTGCACGACACCACTAACGACAACGTATTCAGGCTAATTAACTTTGGATTGGGACGAAATATTGTCGTAGCCGGAAAGAGGTTTTCACATCTTAATATCCACAGGGAGACTTGAAAATGTCCCGATCCATCAACCTTCAAACATATTGAATACATTGCGACCAACTCAAGATACTCCTCCAATATAATGAATGTCCGCACTCGGACCATTAACTTGTTGTAATTGTGGTAGGCAATGAGGTAGTTGGACGTTATCCATAAACACGAATGAAATTTTATCCAACCCCCTTATCGTCCAGCCCTCTTCTGTGTCGCATAGGACTGAATGTTACCAAAAGAAGATGAAGGTATGCATAGTCTTTGGTTTTGAATTAATTGCTTGGTCCTGTTCCTATTAATATGGTTTGGTGGAAATAAGGGTTGTTTTTTTAAGGGCTTGAAAACTTTAAATAACAATACAAGACAGAAATATTATTGGAATGAATTTTTAATTATTGTAATCTGGTAAATAATTTTATGACATCTACTTTTTAAATATGATTTCCGTTATATGCCAGCCGCGGCTACGAATCACGTGGTCCATTCGATCAGTCCAATTTTTCACTACTTTTCCAATAAATCTGGCCGTATGGCGTCAATGGTGGCTTGAATATTGGCTTCCAATGCTTCAAGAGTTGCTGGTTTATCGGCATAAACCAATGACTTAACATAGCCCCATAGAAAGTAATCGAGAGGCGTTAAGTCGCACGAACGAGGGGGCCATTGAGCAGAACCTTTTCTGGAAATGAAGTTTTACAATAAATTTATGGTTAAGCGCGCTGTATGGCAAGTTGCGGCGCGGCGTCTTGTTGGAACTGAATGTCGTCGACGTTTAGCTGATTAATTTTTGGAAACAAAACATTTTCCACGTAGTCGAAAGACAAAGGCCAACAAGTTGAGAACGGCGACGAATCGACATTTCGGCGTCTTCTTCAACACTTCGCGCTACAGCAGCAATATTCTCTTCGGTACGCACATTTCTTTGTCTTGTTGATTGTTTTGAATCGAGAAGAGTAAAATTAGTGCGAAAACGATCAATAACTGCACGAATTGAGTGATTGATAGTGAGCAATCACTAGGCCGATTACGTTGACCGTAAAATTGACGAAGTGCTGTATGAACTTCACGAACAGATTTATTTTTTTCAAAGTAAAGTTACACAATTTGGAAGCGTTGTTTTGGCATTAAATAATTCATGATGAATTGCCAAATCTTACTGAACAGAAATGCCAACACAGTTTGATATTGACAGCTGTCAAACCATAGACAACAACCATCGAACCTTCTCATGCAGCTAAAAGAAACACCTTTTATAACAGCGGACCCTACCGGCTGTACATCAACACAGTCAAGACAGTCGTCTGGGAAGCTAGGACATGCAGAGAGAATAGTTTTGTTGAATACTAAGGCCGAAGATTACCCGATTCTTACCTAAAGGGACGTAGTGAAGGAAAACCACGTGTTAAATGACAAACAGTGGAATAGAACCTCCAACATCGAGTAGTGCGCAACTGGGAGGTTTATTCAGGTTGAGGCCGTAGCAGTAAGAACCTCTTTATGGTAAAATACGTATTCAAAGCAGTACGAGTTTTCCTGAATTGAAAAGATTCATTCGTTTGCTAATACTTGGGCTGTTAATTTCAACTCTCGGACTTTGAAATCTGATATTTGTGCCCATTTTTAGTATACCAAATGGGTATTGACTGACATTTTCCATGTGCCGCACAGTAATATTTAGTCAAGGTATCACAATCGATATGTGGTACTCTGTTTCTAAAAAGTGTGTAGGCCTTGAGCTGAGTTGAATATTAACTAAATTGCGGATGGCAGTTGGAGGAAAACTATCTTAAAGTCGATCAAAAAAGCTACAAACTCATTTAAGCTAGTAACCTAAGCATTTACAAACAGGATGTCAACATCAAATTATTTCAAATCTCTATAACATAGTTCACTGCTTTATTGATAAATTCATCTGCCACAAGGCCAACAGATTGCAATAACACTTACGTATTCATAAACACATGCAATCCAATTCAACGTACTCGTACACGCGTATTTATTTTGCATGCAACTCTTTTTTTAGAATTCTCCTTTATTTGAGTTCCAAAGAAATTGTCGTGGAACTGATTAGAATTCCATGCCCCACTTCTAAAACATTATGAGACTTACGTTATTTGAACTGCAACTGATAAGAAATATAATACCATGTATGTGCATTGACCCATTTAATAGGTCGACCCATCAGAACCACTGCCACTTGCTTCAACGGTCTATTCAATTCGGTGTATGTACTCGTATAAACACAGGCACTTACAGACTCCTGCCAATTATTAGAATTTTGATTAGAAATAGAAATTCGAATTAGAAGCCTCAATTCATTGCAGAAATGAACCGCGCTCTCGTTTAAAGTCATTCTCGAATGCAACAACCTCGCAAAAAAAACAAAAACAAGCCAAAGTTGGGCGTTCGTTCTCGTTCTCGATTGTAATCGATTGATCGGGCTATGATCTTGAAAAATCCAAATCGAGCTTCCATCTAAAATGTGCACACGTTCTTTAATTAGTGCAACACAATAAAAACTCTTTGTTTTTAGAAGCATCGAGATGTAACACATACTCGTAGGTACTCGTAGTTGCATTGATAAATTGGAAAAACCAAAAATATATCATAAAACGGAAACACGATCGATCTTTTATGGATGATCAATAGCAAGACATGCAGTAGACGGATCTTTGTTCTGTAGATACAAGTATGTGTATCCAACAAAATACAAAATATGATACTTTGATCGAATGGTCGACCTTAGTGGTTTCCGTGTTAACTGAATTCGATTTTGATTTTAAAGCGTTTCTTCTTGACTTCATATCGTCAATCTACTTCACACGAAGTAGAAGTTGAAGCTTCTCGTACTTCGTGGCTTTCTGAATTCTCCGCTTTGGAGTTTGAAATGCAACTACTGCCAAATTGTGAGCGTTATTTTCTTTGTGTGTGACGAAAGTAGGAGAGTGAATTTCGTTGGATAACTTCGAAGGAGTGATTGGTGCTATTCAATCCGGACAAGTTTTACGCCATTTCATAACCGTGGACGAAACATGGATGAACAACAACACACCGAAGACCAAACACCAGTGGAAACACCGAGTTTTTCTGGGATGATCGGCTCCAAGGTAGACCAAGATGGGTTCTTCGGGGAACTCGGTAGTGGCAGCAGTTTTTTTGGGATAAATCCGGCATACTTCACATTGATTACCTTCAAAACGGATAAGAATCAACGATGAACAATTTGCCAACTTATTGGATCGTTTCAACCACCATTTGAAGAAAGTACAACAGCAATAGGCCAAATAAATGCTCCTCTAAACCAGCACCAACTTTTTTTGTGTACAAATTTGAAGAAATGGCTCGACGGAAAGAGATTTGCCTTAAATTGTGAAATTATATAGGCAACTCAAACAAACGCTTATTTTCTGGACTCTTCATTATTTGGAAAGGTTTGACAATTTAGGGAACCGTCGATCTCACGGGAGACCAAGTTTTGTTTGCCGACAGAGGGGCCTTACATTCAAAAGTCATGGACTTCTTGATTTGAAAACAAAGAAGTTTTTCAATCCGTGCTAAATAGACTTTGTTCAACGGATTATGAGAGCGTCAGCAACACATCGTAGATCGGTTCTGATTCAGGCCAAAGCCAGTCCAGAATAAGGGAACGTCGACTTCATTTTTTTCGAAGCCTAATAAGAGTTGGCGCGCTAGGTCCGGGAGTACAAAAAATCATCTCTTTTAACCTTAAGAGTGCAACCATGATATGAATAACAAAAAGGAAAAGTCTTATCACTGTATCTTGAACAGAGGTAGCCATAGAGAAAAACTTCGAAGCCAGCCGAGACAAAGTGTATTTTGGAATACAGAACCTTCGGCACAGACAAAATCTCCCTTGTCTATGTCAAGAAAAAAATAAAAATTCTTACGTCAGCCACGCTTGCTTGCATCTCACGAACTCAATTATCGGCACACAAATCTCGCAAAAAAGTTTTCACTACCTTCGAGGCGATAACAGAAAAGGGAAGATAATGGGCAGAATCAAATTCTTTACACTAAGAGGAACCATTAAAGTAGGACCAAGGATATTTACATGGCTTCATGAGAATATCACAAAGGATTGGTCACTACAGAGAACAATAAGCCACTTTATTATAATGCGCGCTTTTATTAATATACTGAAGGGCACTCCGATCTCTGTTACCTACAATTCGATTTCAAAAAGCAACAAAGTACCATAGACGCGATAAGAGCATTGTACATTTTATGTTCAGGACTTTGTCCTACTGCCAAATTCAATTAATACATCAGAATCGTAATGCTGTGGCTACAGTATCAGCCCTAGAACTGAAAGACCTTTAACGGGAAACATAAAACGTTTTACTATTAATCTGAGCTAATCATTGATTCGAGTCTACACATTTAAAACTTGCAAGTGCTTTTAAATCGTGGCAAGAATTTTTTTAATTCACCAAACTAGTGAACCGTTTGCTACAAAACGTATACCGTCGGCCAGAATCTCGGGATGCAGGCCGGTTACAGGCAAGCAACGAATATTCTTTTCTGAGTTGGCAACAACTAACCTATATAATCGGAAGGACGTACGTCATGGTTGTCAGACGGCTTAAGGCTACCTAAAAACGCGGAAGCATGTTTACCATTTAGTTGCCTCATTTGACTGCCATATTTTGTCGGAAGTGCAAGTAGAAAGTTAACCGTAACGGCACACCAGTTGCCTTTTCGACAGCAATCTTCTTATTTTATAGGCTCTAAACGACATTATAAAACATCACGCCTGTTTAGGCGAGTAGTTTCCAACTTTGTTGATATCTGTGGCTCTTTCTACGAAATTTTCGATAGATAGGGCCAGAAAATAGTGAATGTGCCGAAGATACTCGATAAAATTGATAGAAATACGAGTAAGATCAGTGGCGCTCTAATCTGAATGACGCAAAGAGCAAACATTGCAAAGATATAAACTATGAGAATTATCAAGACAATGACTGTTTGCATTCAAGTAGAGGTCTGCCACATATACCCACATATGAAAAAATGTCACTCGCTATCTTCTGGGTCTCGATGCAACTCAGGAAGTGAAAGATATGCTAAAACGTGTGCCACCACAAAAACCAGGATGGCTTGTGAAATGAAAGACCCACAATCTTAGCTGCGTCTTAAAAGTAATAGTTTTCACTTTGCTCCCAAATATTTTAAGCACCTCGGTATATTAGGCATGAATGAAACTCACTTATACTTACTTACTTTAGGTGGCGCTACAGTCCGGGGAGGACCTGGGCCTCAGTCAACAAGCTTCTCCAGTTTCGCACGCTAAGTTGGCTGAGGTCCTCTTCCACTTGCGTGCGCCACCTGAGTCTTGGCCTTCCTCTACTGCGCTGTCCCTCGGGGGCGGATTCGAAGACTTTTCGGACCGGAGCATTGGTGTCCATGCGCTCTACATGACCCAGCCATCTCAGTCCTTGGATCTTCACTCTTCTGGCTAGGTCCATGTCGATGTACAGTCCGTACAGTTCGTCGTTGTATCTCCTCCTCCACCCACCGTCAATGCAGACGGGACCGAAGATCGCCCGGACAATTTTTCTCTCGAAGCAACCAAGAACACCCTCATCCATTTTTGATAATGTCCATGCCTTTGGGCCATAGAGCAGGACCGGAATTATTAAGGTCTTATAAAGGATGACCGGGAAGGAAAGGAAAGGGCTTTGCTACTCAATTGCCTTCTTAGCCAAAGAAACAGCAGTTGGCAAGAGTTATTCTTCGCTTGATCTCAGCGCTGGTGTCGTTGTCTGTGTTTATAGCGGAGCCTAAGTAGACAACATCCTTGACTACCTCAAAGTTATATCTGTCGAGGGTGACGTTCTGCCCGAGACGTCGGTGTTGGTTGTCCTTTTTGCTTGACAGCATATACTATACTTGGTCTTGCTGTCATTGACCGCTAAACCCATTTTCGCCGCTTTCGTCTCAATACTCGCGAAAGAGCCACTGACATCACGCTGCTTTGTCCCGTTTATGTCAATATCGTCGGCGTATGCGAGTAGTTGGACGGACTTTTGAAAGATAGTGCCTCTTGTGTTTGCTCGTGAGTTTTGCACTATTCTTTCAAATACGATGTTGAAAAAATCGGATGACAGTGCATCGTCATGTCAGCGCATCACGTCCTTTCTGGACATCAAAAGTCTCGGTGAAATCTTTACCGACCTTGATGGAGCAGCGTGCATTCTTCATCGTCATCCTGCACAGACGGACGAGTTTGGCAGGGATGCCAAAACTAGACATTGCTCTGTATAGCTCGTCTCTATAGATGCTGTCATACGCGGCCTTAAAATCGATGAATAGGTGGTGGGTATCGATCTGAAGCTCATGGGTCTTCTCCAAGATCTGCCATAGTGTGAATATCTGGTCGATGGTGGACTGGACAAACAATGCTGAGGATCCATTCATCGGGCATACTTTCGTCCGACCATATTTTACAGCTGAGTTGGTGTATGCCTCTTACCATGTCATCGCCTGTCGCTTTGAAGAGCTCGGCAGTCAGGCCGTCCGCTCCACTAGCTTTGTTGGACTTAAGCTTAGATATAGCTATCTTCACTTCATCCAAGTCAGGTGGACGGAATTGTTGGTCATCCAAGTCCAGGTTGAAAGGTTAATTCGGTTGACCAAACAATACTCAACAAAAAAATACCATGTCGTGTCACACAATGCATGCATAATATTTAATGGAATCTCCACTGAAAAAAGGACCTCTAAAGGAATCACCCTTCATAACTTGCTTGTCTCATTTGGTCGTACTTTCTAGGTATCTGAGTATCTGCTTGATTGTTTCATCCAAGAGCTATCATGATAGACATAGTCGAATAAAAAGCCTGTACTGCATTTAAGTGATCTCTATTTTTTGGTTTAAATATTTTGTTTAGAATTAATAACAATTAGAGCGTTATGAAAAAAAAAAGTAAAATAAAAAAAATAACTTAATTGCAACGAAATACACATTTGATTTGTTTGTCTGGGAGCACTGTCCATATTAAAATATGTTGCTTCGCACAGTCTTAACACAATGTCATGATACGCAATCACTGTTTCCTCTGGCTAACGCATCTCGTTTTTATTCTCCATTTTCGAATGGCGTTTCATTTAATACAATATAAAGAAAATAATAAAGTTATTAAAAATCCGATGTGAATGTCAGTGATTAGGTGCTAGTACGTAATAGATGAACTCGCTTTCTAAAATACCACAGATATGTTATGTACTTATGCGAACGCGCACTGCGCCTGTGCACCGTCATCTTCTCCCTCGCTTCCATAGATCGGTTGTATTTCATGGAGGAATACTTCTTCAACATCTTCACCTGTGGGCATTTCAAATGGTATTCGCGGTGGTAGTAATTCTTCTAGTTTCTGCAAATCTTCTGGACTAGCAAAATGATTTGGTGGCATTTCCACTACAAAGGAGATCATAAGATCACCCCGTTCGAATGGGTTATTAGGTTTGGGCATTCCTTCGCCTCTAATCATCATCATACCATTTGGTTTGATTACCCGGCCGGGTTCAGTTCGAATTACCAGATTACGACGATCCAAATGTGTAAAGGAATACTCTAAACCGCATAATGCTTCGATTAGAGAAATATTTACATCGGGCAAGAGTAAGTCATGAAACTTTCGTTGGAATAAAGGATGTGGCTCTTGTTGTAGAACGACGATCAGATTACCCCGGTCGCCTTTTCTATTTTGATGACCTTCAGAACGGAAGGAAATCTTTTCCATGTGATGCATTCCCTTTTCAATTGTTACGTTCATGGTTTTTGTATTTTCGCAAAGACCTTTGCCTGAGCAGTTTTTACATCGGAATTCTTCTTTGAAGACTTTGCCAGTACCATAACAAGCGTCGCAGCGCTAAAATGAGAAAAAAAAACAAAATTTTAATAATTTAACTTTGAAATTGAGATAGTGTGTATTGTTGTAAGGATCTGTCTAGTTGTAGAGAGCTGAAAACAAACACAAAACGGACAATATCGTTCAAAAAAAAAAGTTGTCACACATTTTTTTTAAATGCCTAAGTGTCATTTTAAAGGGTTTCAGATCCGGTTTCATTAACAATCCAAAAGAGTACAAGAAAATAAAATTGAACAATGCTGGAACCCCTCAATCGGTGCATTGGCATCGAGCGTAAGCAAACCATGAGAAGCGCGATGACGGGATGAGATCCCAAATAGCAAGTAATGAGCAGTATTCCTCGTAGTGGACAGATGAATTTGGATCTTTCTCCGCAATTCAGTTTACAACGATATTATTCTTTTCAGAAAGCAGAGAGCACGTAGCATGAAATCCACCCACTGCCAAAGCGTTAGCTCTACGAAAATGTCTCAAACATAGTTATATAAAACTGCTCTTTGTGATATAAAAATTACGAAGTGGTTTACAAGTTCCACGAATCAATGACCAATTTGCATAGTTAACTAGGATAATTCAATAGCATTGACGGTATTCTTACGGTGTTTACAACAGCACCAAAGATGCCAGCAAACAACTTTAACGAAACAAATACCCTGCATGAAACTTTTCCTAGAGATGATGACTTCGTACCTACGAGCGCAATGTGAAAAATTCTCGGCCTGACACATAGATGGCGTTCCAACCAGCAAAAAATTATGTTTTCTGCCTGGGTGCACGTGTCATTAATTCGTATGGTAAGTTTCAACTTGTTCTCTCAAGTAGTTGGTTACACGAATTTTTGCAGTAGACGTCTTGCGTCTTTTTCGTTAAAATGGACAAAATTGAATATCGTGCGGTCATAGGAAATTCATTCAAAATTGACGAAAATTAAGGGGACTCTACTCCTTCCATGTTAACCGTGGCCAGTGGCTAGTGGCCAGCTGAATTTAAACATGTTCGCTCGAAGATAACCCGCGCTAAGCACGGCCAAAAATCGCAACCACACCCCACCCGAAACCATCGAAAAAGTGCATGATATCATGTTGGACGATAGGCGAGTGAAGGTAAGTGAGATAACTGAGGCTGTGAGTATGGTATATCGGAAAGAAAGGTGCGAAACATCTTGCACACAAACTTAGGAATGCGAAAGCTCTACAAAAAGCAAATGCACAAGCGATTTTCGCAGCAATCTTTGGACCGATTAGAATAGAGATCCGGCCGACTTTGGCCATGGTAAAACTGCGGGATTTGGGGTACGATTTGCTCTTGCCATTCCCCCTATTCCCCTGATTTGGCACCCTCAGACATCCATCTGTTCCTAAACTTGAAGAAATTTGTTTTTGGGAAGCGCTTCACATCCAATGAAGAAGTTGAGAGGGCCGTAAATGAATATTTTCGCAGCCTTCCAGACTCTCACTTCCGGTAAAGAATAGTAATGTTAGAGAAACGCTGGACCAAGTGTGTTAAAGTCAAGGGAGATTATGTAGAAAAATAAAATCATTTTCGAACTGAAAATCGCAGTCCTTCATTGTCAGGACGAGAACTTTTTTCCTTGCAGTCGGGGGCTACGCATATTTTTGTTAGTCTGTGTAGGTAGCCTCCGACTGCCAAAAATATTTTCTGAACACTTAATGTCTCAGAATGGAGAACAATTTTCCTTGATTATGAAGGTACATTACGAATCGTTGGTATTTGAATTGCAATGTATTTATGTAGTTAAAAGAAACTAAAAATATCTATGCGATCTATTATTACTAGAAATTGCAGCACCGAGGACGCCAATTAACATCATCAAGGCGGCTGATAACACGATTACCGAATAAAGCGCGAAAAGATCGATTTTTTGATGGGCTGTGTGGCGCACTATCGTGCTAAAACCAAAGATCATCCAAGTTTATGTCTTCAATTTCAGACGACATAAATTCGGTAGCGCTCACCGTCGGACGTAATGACGTTTCCAGCAGGAATTTTGAAATAAAATGGGCCAGAGATGCCACCACTCTAAAATCTGCATTAAACTGTCACTCTCTGCGAATGCGTTGTTTTCTGCGATCATTCCCATCTCTAGATGCGGCAATTTTGTATGTTAACATAGCAGCCTAGAAGAAATTGCGCCTTATCAAAAAGATCATTTCTCAATTGATCCATCGATTCAGGTACTGTGTGGCATGTAGCTCCGTCTTCCTGAAACGTAAACGAACCATAAACGTCACCAAACAGTGCATTGTGCCGGGTGCATTGGCAGCTCTTGTATTGCATGAGGTTGCTCATCGGACCAACACGGCAGTTTTGTTTATTAACATGCCCATTCAAACAGAAACAAGTTTAGTCGCTGAACATAAGGTTTTAGACCAAGATCCTTGCGTTAAATCTTCCACATAGTCGAGTAACATAATCCCAATTGGTGCAAACGGCGATACAGCAGTAATATATTCATCTGTACACACTATACGCACCCGGGTAGGTGGCTTGATGTCCAGTAGCGTGAAATTTGGTCACTATGGTTTGAATTGCTTGCTCAATAGGTCGATTATGATGACCGTAAAATGGTCGAACTGCGTGAAAAACATTTTTCACAGAGCACGAATTTGATTATAAAATTCAATAATTTGTAAGTGTTGCTCGGCTGTAAGTTCTTCCATGATGAAATGGCAATATTAACTGAGCATGTTTGACTTTGACACATGTCACAATCATGCAAAATAGAACCCTGAAAAAAAATTACCCGTTATATGCTGTCAATAACATGCGACGCACAAGATCCACAAATTCGAACAATAGATACAGCATTAGCTACCCCTGATAACGAAAAAGCAGAAAAGTTACCCAGGTTCTTCTATGACAAATCTTTAGTCGAACAAAATTCTTCGAGTGTGTTCGCGTCCCGTTGACAGGCTGTGGATGAGGAGATAACAACAAACACTAAGCACAGCGACATCGGTCTGGTTAAAAAGTTCTTCTTCGGTCGCTTAAGATAGCTAGGTCATTTTATGTGAATGAGAAAAAACGCCCCGACCATTTTTTTCTTTAATTCATCCCTGTACAGAGACTCAACTGTAAAGAAATATTTTGTTAATTCAAATGTATCCGAGAATCTATACTGATCTTTGCTTTATTTTTTCCAAGCTGCCGTTCTAATTCACAAATTCGTTGCAACGCAATTGTAACTAAAAGAATTTTTGTCTTTGAGTAATATTCTCTATCGATGTTTACTGCTCATTGTCCTGAGGGAAAACCGTATGTGTGCATCTATTTACGTAAATTATCTATTCAACATGGAAATTTACATTCCATACTAGAAGCGACCTTTCAAATTTAGTTAACTTTTATTTCTTCCTGAAAATACTCTGATATTAAGCACCAGGTGGTGCATATCCTATTTACACTACAAGAAATATCTAGCTCTATTGCAATATTAAAGGTACAACCTTTCATCATTTTCATCATTACTGAATGTTGCTAATACGACAGCCTACATATTGCTAGTGACTATGCGATTTAATATGCAAGGTATGCGCAGAAGATATTTGTGTGTTACATCTTAGATAAGGAAAGAGGACAGAGGTTGCGAAAATGGCCCCACAACACCGGATAAATAACTAAGTGTTCGAAGTATATTGGATAACTCTGATGACGGTCTCGACAAAAATAAAGAAACGTGCTGGAAACGACATAAAATCAATTTTGAACTTAGAATAACGAATGCATTAAAGCCGATATGGTACAACTTGAGTTTTGAGTAGATGTGTGAAAATGTGACAAAAGAATGTTAGCTACAGCAAGTGAGACAACAGAGAAAACTCTGTTTTCGGCAGTTTGAAGACGTACAAGTACAAACTATAACCGAAAACAGACAGTAAAAATGCATCATCACTGCACAGCCAGACGAGCGTTGGAATATATTGAACACGATCATGGACGCCAGCGGGGAGCGAATTTTGCAAAAGAAAGAGAAAGAGAAAGAGCACTTTATCGCCTTACTTAACGAATAATTCTAGCGAAGTATCATTCGCCTATTGCGTACGAAAGGAAATCGGCAGAAATTGCAAAAGTCGCTTTTAGCAAAGTAGTGACAGCATTAAGCAGGGGTTGTGCAATCAGATGGGACCACCTTTTAAGGCATGAGTAACAATCCTAAGCCTTAGATTTAATTCGCATGCAATAACCTTCAGGGAGGCGATCGGATTTCTATCCTGTGGATGGTGAGTTTTGCGGCAAAGGCGACAAGAAAAAATGCAACAACTACTGATCAGTTGTATACTGTAAAGATATGTAAGAGAGTTCTAGACAGTTGATACAAATATGTATATATAAAACAAATACACTAGCGATTCAAAGTTTACGTATAACGATGGAGAAACAGTGCGCCATTTCGAAAAATATACAAATCGTCATCGACTCAATAGAGTACCCTGAGATCTTATATGGATACATGTAAATGCCGCGAAAGCGCCACTGTATTCAGTGACAGAAAAACCCCACTTCAAATCAAATGCTGGTAATACATATACGACAGTCGTTCTTCGAGCTTTAATACACGAAACGCAATGCTAAACGATGTACGAATACGAGAAGCATCAACGAAAAATGACAGGGATAGGAACGAAAATGTTACCAATGCCATGGGGGATACAAAACAAGATCTAATAAGAATACACACATTTGCAGAAGCCTTCGAATTAAAAATAAACAAAGCGGTTTTGCAATGTTCAACGAATTTCGTCGAAAAATCGACTCCTAAAAACAATCGAGGCTCAGGTTCCATTCGAATTTTGAACAAGAGGCAAAAGAATGACAAAAATTGGAATCCATAAACATAAACAAACACTTTTGTTCCTTGCCCGGTGTTCGTTGTTTATTTTTAGACGAACGTGGAGCAACGAAAGAGTAAACGACAAACCGAAAAACAAACGAAGAATGAATAAACAACGAACGCGTACCCAGGAAATTCAAAGCAGGTTTGAATTTTCAGTGTTCGTCAATCATAAAACAACCAACGAACAACGTACACCGAATGAAGAACGAACATATAAATCCAGCTTTAGCTTTTTAATTAAGAGATGTATGTAGCACTAAATATAATTTAACGCATTATTAACAGTAAATAAAAGAAGAAAAGATTCCTGAACTCTATGAAATTGGATCGAAACTGATTTAAAATGATTGTTGGTTATTTCAATAAAAACAAGGTCCCTTTAGCTGATGAAATTAAGATATCTACACGTTGTGTCATACAAATCCATTATGTACTAGACTACAGACATTCACATCATCTAAAAGTATCTTAAAACCTGTGAAACCTTAGCAAACGACTGATCTCTAAATTGAATACAAACTGTTTTTGTCAATGAAAGTTTTACCATAAATGCTGTAGTACAAAGCAAAAACTACACATCCCTCACTTTATATAATATCAGCAAATCAAATATCAATCAAAAGAATCTTTCTCCTTTGTTTGGCGTTGCTATGCAAGCGATGACTCAGCCCGGTACTGATGGTATTCCGGACTGATCAGATAAAAAATGACTAATGGCTCGGAAAAAAAAAATTAACTTACCCCTGACACGACAATTCCCATTGTTGTACGGTATCCAATGCCCCCGCAATCCGAACAACTCTCTTTTTTAGCAGGATCACCTCCATTGCCATTACAATCTGCGCATACTTCCATTCGCGTTATATCGACGGTTTTTGAATTGTTTCCATTGTAAAAATCTTCAAGTGTCACCAACAGGGGAACCTGCAAATCATTACTACTACCAAACGAAAAGAATCTGGCAAACAGACTCTCTGGATTAACGCTGCTACCATCTTGTAATCCTCTGAGCCCATATCGATCATAGATCTGACGTTTTTCAGGATCTGAAAGTACTTCATATGCAAATGAAATTTCCTTAAACTTGTCACCTGCCTCTGGATTCTTATCGGGATGAAATTCTTTAGCTAGTTTTCTATAATTCTGAAATTTAACGCAACAATTAATAAAATTTTCAAATAGTAAAATCTAAAGGAAATCATTTTTAATCCACGTATGAACAATTTCTTTCCGGCCCCACTGTTGTGTGTGGAACTCATTTGGACTTCGCCATTTTCATACAAAATCTCGATTTATCTTCACGCAAACAACAAAATTTTCTTTTTCCAATTGATTACGTAAACAAATGCGTTCGCCATGGATTAGGAACAATTTCAGAACTCTTGGGAGACTTGCCTTTTTTATTTCAGCATCTGTTGCTTCTTTACTAACACCCAGCAACTCATAAAGCGACACATCGTTATCGTCCATCACAAGTTTAGCTTTTTAGCTAAAGTTTACCACCAAATTGATTTAGCCTGAATTGCTTATTGGTGGATATTTCTAATGCTATTGTTACAAATTGTTAGCTCGTTGCGAAGAAACGATTGTCTTATGATTTTTGAGAGGAAAAACTGGAAGATTTGTGAAAGAAAAATATTTTAGTTGCCTTGGTGCAACTGTCAAAATAGACAATTGCAGGTTTGATGTTTTGTTGTTTAGTGTTCAGATGTTGGGTTTTCTTGTGGAACATGTCGATGTCATCGTTTGTCGGTACCTAAATGGCTTTTTGTAAAAAAATCCTTCGATCGAATCGTATTAAATTTAAGACATTTGTTTTGAAAAATTAACCCTTCTCTTGTGAAATCGAAGGGACCTTGTATTTGAATGACAATGAATGAAATGAAAGACAATTATTTTTGCTTTGGATTATTTTAAAGCATTGCGTAACCCTCATCTTATCTCACCATCAATTTTGTTGATCTATTCCAAAGCAAAACTGATAATTCAGCAATATAAAATGCGCGTAATACAACGTTATTGATTTTGATGAAAAGAGCCACTGCAGCTGCAGCTTGGGACTAATCCTTATATTTCATTCTCAAGCGATTCGGATTTCGCTTACCAAAAAGGGCAACACAGTCAGAAGAAACCACTGAACTGAGACCAATGAAATAAATACAAAGGATATTGATGGATGATGTGTTGGGTATCGGTGAACACCACTAACGCAGAGCAAAACGTTAGAAAATCGAAACATGTTGGTTTCTTTTTCGTCTGATACAAGACAGACATCTCTAGGCTTAGTAAAGTAAATCGGTTGGACGCCAGAAAACTTTATTTTACAACAATCTCTCACAGCCTAGTTAACAACCGCTACAAAAAACCTTAAGAAAACATTAATAACAATATTATGGCTCAAAAGCCTTTCTCTTTATTTTGACCCAAATTGAAGTCTGAACATGGGAACATTTCTTTCTTTCCATCAAGTGATCTGTTTTTCTATTCGCTTGTGTACAACGAACTCTAAACTTCTTTGGAAAATAAAAAAAAAATCCTCCTTACAATCCAGCTCAAAACCGTGTGTTCTTCAGCCTTACGCATAGTTTTTTGCCTATAAAAACTACAACTTCTTCTTTACGCTTTTACCTACTTAAATCCTTAAGCATCCTAAGTATGCAAATTGCACGAATATTTAACATCTTTTCGCCTTCCCCAATGAATCTTATGATTTCTTCAACTGTTAAACTAACGTAAAGATGTTCAAGTAGATTAGATTTTTATTTTTATACTTATACGAGTACATTGGCCGTGGACCATATTTGTTGTAACAATTTTGAACAGTTTGGCGTCCATTTCTGAATCCGCAATCTCTCTTCGACGCTTATGATATTGTCGATTTGGTCAGGACGTAGACCTCGTTTTTGCCATTCGATGAAGTACATCCAACATCTGACCTAACCAAACACTGTTCATTCAACAATGAAATCCATGAGAGATTTTTGCTTTTGCCAGAAAACTCGGGCGGTGATGTCGTGTCCATCAGTCGATGTCTGGCCGAGCTGAGATAATTCCACCCAGTTCGAGTTACAAGTAAACGTAAATCATCACGTAGGTCATGACATCTTGGGCATATTCATTCATATACGGTGGACTTTTGACATAGGTGGACGGAAGAATTGTCAAACTTCCAATGTTGTTGCCATTTCCCTTCGAATTTATTGCATCTCTCAAGTTTATGTACTCCTCGAACCGTAGTTTTGCTTGGTTGAATCTGATGAAGTTCAGGCGCTCAGATCGCATACAAATGGTTATCAACATCCTGCCTAAACATCAAACGGTATGCGTAGAAGCTCTTTGAGCTGACCTTTGTTTTGTATGTTTTTTTTCACCTGAAACACAATGTAGTAACTTTGTAATGAAACTTGAAAAATATTTGAATAACTAAACTGTCCATGGGTTGATCATACTGATTTGAAAGTGATATCCAACCTCTCCATGGCAGAAAATAAGTGGATATTGCAATGCGTTGTATGAGCGATAGGTGTCACCAACACGTTGCAATTAGCCATCAATTCATCGCTTTGAAATAATGTCCCTGGATTCAAAATTTTCATCAACGATGACGACAGTGGGACTTTGAGGATGACTTTGTGGTCTTCAAAAGGAATATCTTCCAATGTCGTCTTCAATAACCGAAGCAAAGCGTTGTGTTTGTGAAAAAGTTCTTGCAGTTCTCCAATGATCTGACGTTTTATTATAAGGTTAAGGTTATTATAAAATATATTTGTGTTCTTCATACACTGGCGGCAACAATGATCCAGTTCAATGGTAAATTTGCCTTTGAATCTGTATAGTTAGAGTCAGGTTGAAAATATGTGAGTATCTTTGGTCCACAGAAATCCAATTATATACTTTTTCGAGACGAAATTATAATACTTTAATGTCGTATTAAACCAACATTCTTTAACAATATTCGCACCAAATGGCGTCGTTTGAAAGGAACCGTTCTATTTGTGGCCATTCATCAAGAAATGTCTTGATTCTGGTAGGTCGCCGTAAAGCAAAGAGCGCAATGGTTCCGGTGGTTGAGTCAACGGTTTTAATTTGACTTTTCCACCTGCACTACACAATCCTGGTATCTACGAATGAAACATTAGCGCATTGCATTATTGGTAAAATACATAAATGGGCCCGATCGTAATACGAGACAGTTCGCTATATTGAATCGTGCAGTCATATTGGAAAGTATCGTGATTTAATTGGACTTTCACGGCACTTTTTCTCACTCGACGATTGGCATTTGATTCGACTTGATGATGCAGTTCGCGATTGCGCTGCTGTCTCGGTCCTATTTCTGCAGAAGAACTGAAACGTCATCAATTGTTTTTCAAACAAAATTCTTGTCCCTCGAAAAGAACATTGCTAGCATACAGTATTTGCACCCCACCACTCTTAAAAATCAGCCTTGCGATTCGCGGTTACCAACACTTGATACAATGTTAAATGAAATTTTAAGGCTTGTAGGGATTTTCACGTTATTGACTCTCTGCAATCTGTTCAATTTGATCCAAAATACTAGTTTGATAAACGCCATCTTGATTTAACTCGGGAATCTGTAAAGCAGTGAGCAAAGTTTTAATAAGACATATTGTGTAGGAAATTTTTATTGATGCGAATAAAATTGTTGACATAATTCAACCACTTACAACACATCAATCCTGGCCGAAATGCTTCAAACTGTGTATTCTTCTTATTCGCCTTAAGTTTTATAACCACATTTTGGAAACTGAGTCCGGCTCATCAGATATAACAAATCTGGTACTACATCAGTATCTTCCTTTTTGGAACTCATACTTCCTTTAATGAAAAATTAACATCAGCATTAAGCTGATCCTAAAGACGACAACCATTATGTTCCATCTTGTTTAAGAGGCCACACCATTTACGAGGGAGTCCGCTTATATCTTACTTATTTGCAAAATAAGCCTAATTTTATCTTGCACACCAAATAACGTGTTTGTTCAGTTTCATAAAAACTTCAGTATCACTATCGACGATACAGCAAACGACCTCTTATCTTTCGCATCCCATGTAAGCCCTAAACGTCTATGGAATGTTAAAAAAAAAGCGTTCTCTTGGTCGCTCATCTTAGCTCACACTCCGATGTAGATTTTTATAACTACCACGTTGATAAGGTAATGCTCTTAAGCTTGTAAATCATTATGTTTAAATAATTTAAGCCACATGAATCACAGTCTTATCTCTGAGGCTAAAGGTTTCGTTTTCACTTCTTAACACATCCTCTGATGTTTAAAAAAATCTTGGAGTTTCTAACTCAATTCTGTAACTAGTCCATCGAACCACCCTAATTCTCTTCTTTAAGCACCTTTCCACAAATATCATTAGTTTGAGAGACAGTAGAACTTAATTACGAACTATCTACTATTGCCTGTCGATCTGCACACCATCAATTTAAAGGTTCTTTGAAAAACGCATTCATAATCACTTTCTATAAAAAAAAAAAGGTCAAAAAGGATAAATTGTAGGCTCACCGTGAAACTGTCCTTCATTCCAAAGCCCTTGTATATCTATTATTCAATGTTTTTTTATTCTTTCAAATAACGGTAGTTCTTATTGACTACACAATACGGTCTAGAGGATGGAAAAGAAGTTGATGTTTTGGTTTTCGACAAAAATTTCGCATAAAGCTAAGCTTAGGTATTGGGCTGTACCTAAGCCATACATGCCTTCTCCAGCCTCCTACAGTCTACATAAATGATCTTTCTAGATTCTCAGCATCTACCTTGTTCATCTCTATAGGCTTCGGTTCAGGGTTTGTGTCCGTGACATGTTTTTTTACCTTTTGGTGAAACTTCCAGATCTCATTCCTGGAGTATCATCTCCCAATTTCCTCGACCGCGCGCTTCTCATGCTTTTTCTTTTTCCTCCTAAGAAGCCTGTGTTGGCCTCTTCTCTTCTGCTCATGGAGCTCGTTAGCAGCTCGAGTCTTTTTTTGCAGCTTGAGTCTAGTTTAGCTGCATGTGCTTGCCGGCATTCGTCATCAAAGCAGGGTTTTCGTTGTGGTGGTCGAGTGAAACCCTGCACATCAGAAGCGGCATCTCTTATGGCTTTTCGGCAGCGTTACCACTGATCTTCGATGCTTGATGCTGGTGGCACGGGACCACTTAAGAGATTAAGGGAGACTCGATCTGAAAAGGATTTGGCTATCTCTTGAGATTGTAGCCATCTGACGTCGAAATTCCTCACAATATTAGCTTGACTTGGCGTTGTTCGTAAATCTTTCCCGGCCTGCGCTACAAATATATCGAAGTAGCCCGGATAAGATCTCATTTGTATCAGAATTCTTTCCACCGTTAATTTTATCTGGGAAATTCATCCGCTGTCCCGTTTATAGTGCTGCTATTTTTTGTCAGCATTCTCGCTTATAATTTTAGCAATTTCAGTCCGGATGGACATTGACCAGTACCCGGCGGTTACCACGTGGATTATAAGCACAATTAATGGCATCTCTCAGAGCCTACCCTTTCAACAGCACCCAACTATTTACTATTTGCTGTTTTATTTACCAAAGTCCCAAACTGGACAGGTATCCAACCTTTTACGATGCCCGTTGTCTGGCTTCATCAAAAAACTGTATCCCTATATTCACATATAGCGAATATCATCAATCATATCTCCTCTGACAAAAAAAAAGATGATACAGATATACAGAGTGAGTTCTCTTGTTTCACTGTATAAAGGCAACGACGACACGATAAGTTGCAACAACTACCAATCGGTAAACTTATGTCTCATACCATGAGAGCGTCCGATGGCAAACAATGTGACTTTATCGGAGCTTCACTCAAAGCTAAAGTTATAGCAGAGTTTCTAGAGTTCCCAATTCCTGAAATTAATTCAGGAGTCATCGTGCTAAAATGCACAATAGTTAACTTCTTGACCTTAGTAACGAGATGATCCAATATACCAAGAGCTCTAGCAACGCAGTAACAATGCAGAGATATACGCATTACATATTTCAATGGTTAAAAAAAAAGAAAAGAAACATCTCTATATAAATAAAAATTGTAAGAGAATCAATCAAGGTTATAGTGCCGGGACCCCTACTATTAATTATTTGTTTGACGGGCATACAGATTGTCTATATTGACCTAGGCCCAGGTTGGCTTCCATATGGAATATTTCCGTCAACTAAAGTAACCATTTAATAAATTCCATAGAATGTGCTTTTTTTTAAAAAAAGCTAAAGTCTTTTCATAAATAGCAAAACATTTCCAAAGATCCTCTTTCACTCGAGTGGAAAGTTTTTCGAATTGTTGTGTTGTTCTTTTCCAAAAGAACTTGTTTACGAATTATTTATGAATCATCGTCGCTGTTCAGCAGATTGCTGTTATGCAATATAAACAATCGGCAATACTAAATTTGGTGAATACTCTGTGAATGTATGTGTATTTTGTTTACGTTTTGAAGCTAGCCATGAAGATACAGAATGTAGAACCTAAGCACATGGATAGATATTCTGAAGACTGCTCAAGGCCGATTGCGCTAGGAAATGTGGAACATGGAAGATAAGTTAAGATACCGATCAATTCCACTGTTCCGCATTGCGTTAAAAAAAAAAAAAAAAAACTTGTCAAGTGAATTGGAATAAGTGAAAGTTCGCTTATCAGAGACGAAATCTTTTAATATTGTGACTGTTCCAACTCAATCATCGAGAAGAGAATACTTTTCTTGTGAAATTCTGTTATGAATTTTATTTCTTGTGTCAAACTTATATATGTTTTGACAATAGAAACATCATTTCACTTATATAATCAATTGATTTCACAATTTCACATGAATCAACCAGTAGAAAATCACTTTTTCACACAATGTGGAATGTAACAATTCTATCCGATTGGCAACCCGAACCCACATTTGACAGGTTTCAATGCAATCGGCCATTTTTGTGAATGTCAGCCATCACGTCATTTGTAGTTTAGTGTGTGTCAAGTAATGCAGAAAAAGGCAAAATATTAGAAAAAAAAATCGAATTTCTCCCAATAAATTGAAACAAATATACACAAAAATATCATCAAAATGGAAAATAATATTCACATAAATCTAACAGCATCCGAATGTAGTATCGCGACCAACAGCGAGCCCACAATTAATCACACACTCACAGACCAAAACAATGTTCCCGCTGAAAAGAATGACGCTGAAAATATTTCCACTACCACCATGGTACTGTTGGAGGACGGTGGACTAGGTAAGGAAGTTGGCAATTCGTCACAACAATCACCACAACAATTGTTGGACAATGTTTTTGCTACAGCAGTAGTCGCTGCCGAACAGCAACCGCAATGTAAAGATGTTGTCGCTGGCGAGGATGAAGACGACGACGATGATGATGAGGACGATGCAAATTACGAGACCGACGATAGCGATGACAATTCATCGGACGATTCGGATTTCTCCGATTTAAGTGGAATATCTGAGGTGTCGGGCAGAGAATGGAAACCAATAGCAGCGACTAAACCCATCAATTGGGTACAAAAGCAAATCCATTCGGGAGCTAATCCGCGTGAATTGTTATCGCAAATTTTACCAAACGGTACAGCGGCATCACAGATTGCGCCAGGTTTAAATGATAAAACTTTGTGGCGCATATTGGCTAGCATGTTGTCGGAACCGCCGAGACGCCGTAAGATACAGAATGTAAACACATTCGACGACGTCATTGAATTGGTGAAGTCGTCAAAGAATGTTATTGTTTTGACCGGTGCGGGGGTGTCTGTTTCGTGTGGTATACCAGACTTTCGTTCGAGCGATGGGATTTACAGTCGTTTGGCTAAGGATTTCCCAGATTTACCAGATCCACAAGCAATGTTCGATATAAGTTATTTTTCACGGGATCCACGGCCGTTTTATAAGTTTGCCAGGGAGATCTATCCGGGGCAGTTTACACCGTCACCGTGTCATCGTTTTATTAAATTGTTGGAGACAAAACAGAAATTGCTAAGGAATTATACGCAAAACATTGACACATTGGAACGTGTAGCCGGGATACATAACGTGATCGAGTGTCATGGGTCGTTCTCGACTGCAAGTTGCACTAAATGCAAATTCAAGACAACAGCGGATGCTATCCGTAAGGACATATTTGCCCAGAGGATTCCAGTATGCCCCGTTTGTCAGCCGAATGTGACACACAGTTCAGATGCCTCAGACAGTGTGGCTGAAGGGGACTTGAAGAAAATCGTCGAGAATGGAATCATGAAGCCGGACATTGTTTTCTTTGGCGAAGGTAAGTAGAAATTTTCAATTTCAATGTGCGCGGTTACAGTTGTTTCTGATAAGACAAAATCGTTCTTGATGATTGGTATGGATATTGAAGGCTTGGTGGTTTGTTTTTGTATGATTTGGTGATGTGATAAAATGAATGAATGGTTCAGTGATTTATCGCATCTGTTGATTTCGTTTTAAAGTCGCAGATCAATGAGTAATGTCACAGGTGATGCATTTTAACGACACATTCATTAGTCTGGGGAAATTGTTTTATCGGCAATAGCATTAATGTTACACCTGTGCGATAATTATTTGCAATGCTGTGTTGAATTAAATGTGATTCGAGTATTGTTGCAATCACAAATAACAGAAAGGAAACTACCCAGATTAATCAGCACTCATTCTCCTTCGTTCTACTTCTAAAATTGAAAATTAGATCGTGCTCTGTTTATTTGCATCGGGTGGTTATTGGTCTGATACGGATTACTTGGCTTGCCTCTCAAGTGATTCATTATGGCCTGGCAAATTGAGCCATACTGAAAGTATTCTTTTTGCAATACTCATGCATTCACGAAGCAATTCCTTTCTAAAGGCTAATAATCGTCTAAAAGGCGGTATTCTGATAATTTTAGCCGGCTGATCAAACAATTATTTGCTGCGTCATACATAAACTTAACGTCGTAGGACGAAATTGGCGTCGTTCAACTGTTGGGTTACGTTAGTAGCAACCGCAGAATCTTAATGCGTTTACACTTATACAGCGAAGCCCAGAAATCAAACGATTTGGTGTCTCTCCTGATCGACATTTCAAACAGGTTTTCAAGATTATCTAAGAAGAAACTACCAAAAATAATTTGTCTGCCGCAGCAGTTGAAGGGTGATTTCCTTTCACTTTTCAAACGTGAAGTTCCTGCAAAAATTATTGAAAAGGAAGCCAAATCTGTAGTCATGCCTGCCAATATCAGCGGTGGCGTTTGGTACACTACAAGCGAGCCAAGATAAAGGGATCTCTGTATGTCTCTGATCCAAGTAAAATCACATCTGTCTGGTCAGACTGCAAGTTGTTTGACGCATCCAGTTTGGGAATTTGTTTACATGTAGCAAGTGTAATTGCTATTTTCTAAGAGAATGAATAGCTATCTCTGTCTGTGTCACATTACAGTACAGACTAGGATAGACCTAGGCCTCAGGCAATAATCTTTTCTAGGTATCGCCTATTTGCCTTCAGTTATGCACTCCTATAATATTTGAGCTCCCTTTTTAGTTTTGCGAGCCACTTAAGGCGGCCTTCTCCTCTCAGGTGTAATTTTTCGGGCCAGATGCCTTCTTAGACAAAAGAAACACCGCTTGGCAAGTGTAACCCACCTGTTGGCAGTTGCGTGCCTGTTGTGTTAACTACCGAGTCTCCCACTAAAGTTGAAGAATTCACATCGAGACTTTGTGAGATTGGTTCGACCATTAAGCGTTCTCCGTCGTAATTCTACGCAGTCTAATGAGTTCGGCGAGATTCTAAACCTATATTTGACTCTGTATAGTTTGTTTGTTCTCTAGAGATCTGCATGAATGCCATAAAAGTTACCCATGAGACACCCATAGAAACTAACTACACATACTCATTCAATTCACACACAGTGATTCCTCACTCATTGAGTGAAGAGAATTATGAATGCTTGTGAGTATGGATGCAACGAGGTCTCATGCTCACAGGACTCATACAACCTATGTTTCACACTCATCATAACTCACTACCCATAACATTCTTTATTTTGGGTACCTGTGAATGCTGTATAAGGGTGGAAAGCGCTTCGAATCATTTGAGTTACTCGAGTTATTACGCAGACGATTTTGGGATTCTGTTGTGCATTTTGGGTCTTTTTTTCAATTATCAGGTAACGTGAATTTTCGCACAAGCATTCACGCATATTCAACCCTTGTGAGTAGTGTGAATGTGAGTTAGCCTATCCATGAGTGTGAATGAGTATGAATTTTGACGGACGACAGCACGACTACGCACAACACACCTTTTATACCCCCACTCACTCAGACTCATTCACAGGTCCCATTGTACAATGAGTAATGAGAAGTATCCATGACTCAAGTTGTGCATTCACTGCGTGAATGTATCCATGCAGATGTCTGTTGTTCACCTATTGATTTATTGATAACAAAGGTGGTCGATCTGGACTTCTTGAGAGTTCTGTAGGATCTGCCGTATTTGGTCAAGTGTGGATTAACCTTAATCCACTCTGAACCATTAAATCGTTAACAAATGGTTTAAGGGTTTCACATATGACAGAAAATGTTTTGCCCCGATGTCAAGTGGGCTGATTCCTTCTTAATTAGCCTAACTTAGACGGTCTCTTGTTGATCAGGCAAACAATGGCTTTCATAGCCCTGGTTGAATAGTTCATTGTGGCTGACATCGGATTTGAGGTGGTCGCAAACAGTTTAATTACTTATGCAGAGATATTTTCCGTATCCTTAGCAAAGACTGTTGACATGCTCTTTTTACGTTTTGGTATAACTTCCAAACTTTTGTTTTGGAGCAATGGCCCTCATTCGACCGCTTCTCATGGTCTTGTTCCCCAAACGAGCCCGTTTTTCGTTCCTTCTTTGATCACTCTACGATCTGCTCTATTTTTCTATGCAGATTCTCTCCATAGGTAAGTTGTCCTGCTGCATGAGTTTCGTGTGGGCAGCAAGCTGAAACCCAATGCATCAGTTATAGCATTACTGGCAATTTCCTAGCATTAATGTCACTGATTTAAAGAACGTTGACGGTAGAATAACCGATTGGCTCGGAATACATATGTTACATATGTTAAATTGGAGAAGTGCCTTGTTCCAATCGCAACATGATCAATTTGGAAGACTTAAGTGATCTAGCTTCAGCGACATTTTACACCAACGAAAAAGATCAGAAGGCAAGAGTGGTGAAACACCTTAAACCATTGCAAAAGCTGGTTTTCACCCCAGGTAAAGGGTTATGCTATGTATTTGGTTGAATTGGGAGGGATATGAATATTATCAGTTCCTTACGCCTTATTAAACCATTGATGCTGGTAAGTACTGCTCTCAACGGGATAGACTGAGGGATGGAATCAGCGAAAACGTGTAAATAGTAAAAAAAAGTCAATCGAATTGATCGACATCTGACATTGCTCCGTTATTATGCTCTTAGATGCGAGAATATTTGACTAGCACATGGCTCGTGCATCGTGCATGTAAAACAGAAAAGAACAACAAGGGCTTCTCCACAGAAAAATAAAAAGATCTAGATATAGACATGCATCGCCACACTCGAGGCTAAGAACATACAAAAACCACTAATAAACCAGAGGTGACCCAAACTCCTCTGTTTTCCTACCAAAATTAAGTAAAGTTGGCAGTATATAAACTTTCAGTCAGACGTCAGCCTCCCTAACATTCGATAAAAGAACTTCTGATGAACCCTTTTATAAGCGACCTGTCGTTGTTGCAGAGTAGTTTTAGCAGTGCAAGTCTGTGGTGTTCGCAATTGAGCGATTCTATAGTAGACCGGTCTTTACAACCTCTTTATCAATTTTAAAGACTCACATGGTGTCATCTCTAGCCTTGGAGTTGGAGAACTCTGCTGTTCCTAAATATCACTTCGATATCAACAAGAGTTTAGACAACGTGATGCGCTGTCATGTCATACAACCTAAAAGGCGTATAACTATATTTATACGCTAATGGCGGTGTGTTTGCAAGTTTGAAAATGGATCCGCCAAACATTGGTTTTGCTGTAATGATGGTCAAACCAAAACAACATCGAAAAATCGGAGCAGCCGTCACAATAGAATATTTCTTTAAGCTAAGAAGGCAATTGAAACTTGATATAAGACTAAATATCTAGTTCTGATTTGTGGTGCTGAAACATGCTACCTTAGGGGGATTAAAAACTCATTGGTCGCCTTTAAAACAAGATTCCTCAACTGATTGTCGATCTATCTTCGAATTCTGTGGGATGTTTCGAAATAACCACATCAATCGGCTTAGGTGGTAACAACTTGTAGAGCGACTGTCATCTCGAGGAACTACTTATTAGAACAAGTCCCCTAACTGAAGCGCATTAGTAAAAGAGAATCTCTAAGCATTTATAGTGTGCAACGGAAAAGTAGATTAAGTGGATTATTGGTTTCAGTCTACTTTCAACTCGCACAGTCTTCTCATTCTAATTTGTGACTGTCCCTCCTGTGACATAAACATAATCAGAATCAGCAAGAGGACCTTTTTAATTTATCGAAAGAAAGACGGAACCCCACTCCTGAAGCTATAAACTAAATAACTATCAACTGTGTTAAGACTCTTAATGTTATCCACACCTTTAAAATTGTATTCTTTGCCAAATCTCTTCTTAATTTCACCTTTGAATTTGTATACCATATTTATATAAATGTAAATTTTTTCATTAGGTCTTCCGGAGGAATTCCACACAGTAATGGCAAGCGACAAGGATAAATGCGATCTTTTGATTGTCATGGGTTCTTCGTTAAAAGTTAGACCAGTGGCACTTATACCCAGTTCGATTCCAGCAAATGTTCCACAAATTCTGATCAATCGTGAGCAATTGCGTCATTTAGAATTCGATGTGGAATTGCTTGGTGATTCCGATGTAATTATAAATCAAATTTGTCACAAACTAAGCGAAGATTGGACAGATCTTTGTTTTGACCCAACAATTTTAACCGAAGCAAAACATTTAAATCCACATCCAGTCGAGGATGAAATAGCAGCAATCGGAAATTTAGACACCGATACACAATCAGTTAAATCTTCCACGTCAACAGACACCGCACTGCGCTCAACAGGATACTCTGATTCAGGTTTTGAAAGCTCCACATCATCAATGTTACAGCAACCGAGTAGGTCTGACGACACGCCATCCGGTAGTGTATCGAGCCGTGCAAATTTTAGTGATATTCCATTGTTTAAAGATCAAGAAGATACCACCGTCTCTGCTATAAAGAAAATCAAACAGGGAATATTAGATTTGAATAATCGTGAGGACGAGACCTATGAGCCCGAAGTGGAGGATGAAGAGAGTGAGAGCTTTAGTTTTGATTGTAGATTACAAAAGAAACCAGAAAATTACAATTACCGACATCTATCAATAGATTCTTCAAAGGACAGTGGCATTTGCGATTCTTCCAACTCAGTGTCAAGTGGTACAGTAATTGGTAATGGATTGGTTGCTCCAGATATAAGTGGTGGTACGAGTGTCGGCGGCGGCGGCGGTGGTTGTGGTATTGGAGGTGGTGGTGGTGGTAGTGTTGGTTTAAATAGTGGTATTGCTATAATTGGACCGTCAAAAGAGCAAAATAACATGATTGCAACAATTGATTGCAGTCCATCAACCAACAACAGAAGAAATAACGGTTGGACTAGAAATAAACGATCAAAACGTCCAACTGCCGCTGAACGCCTAATTGAAGGAACATACTACTGTCACGAATCATCGTGTTCATATATATTCCCTGGTGCACAAGTCTCATGGAGTTCAGACTCTGAGGATTCAGATGATGCAGACGAAGATTTTGAAGATGAAGACCAATTGTCACCTCTAATGACGTCTGCCGAGGATCTACCTCCACCAGAAACACCCGTCAAACAACAAAACACAAGATCCAGCGTCAGCCCATCGCCTAAGCGAGAAACAAATTTTGACAAAATCTACGCACCCCTAACCGCATCCGATGATGGTCCGCCACCATTGAAAAAGAGACGAAACCTGCTTACGGGCAATCTACTATCAGTAGGCCCATCTGCCGAGGAGGTGCCCCAACACATTTAAAATCGATTTACACTAATTGTTTGTTTTTTTTTTTTTTTTTTTTTATATATATATATACATTAATCTTATTATTTATGAAAATTCTATTCTGTTTATCATATATAATTTGTTTTTTTTAGCAAACCTAAGTTTTACACGGTGAGTTTTGTTTTTTTAGTGGTGGAACTAGAGAGAGTTTTGCGTTTTTTCGAAACTGCCCGTTTCATCTCCAGTCTCGGTTTAGGAAAATTACAAAAAAAAAAACGATTAATTCAATCAATTTAATAATAACCGTAAACTTACATATATCTTATACTTTGTTTTTTTTTTTTTTTTTTTAGTTTTGTTATCTAGCATATAAGGTCGCTAAGCCGTAATATTAGTTTTAATATTAAAAATTAAATTAAAAAAAAATACAAAATTAAGTATCAATCAATTTTTCCACACAATCCAACAAATTCTTCTCGCCCAGAACATACCTTCTGTATTTCTGCAACAAACAAACAAACAAAATAAGAAAAAAACAAAAAAGTTTAAAGCACAAATCACAAATAACGAAAAGAGTAAATCGATGAAACAGGAATGTAACAAAATAAATTTCTAACTCAAGAGCAGGCAGGCAATAAATTCAAACAAAACAAAACAAAACAAAAACAAAAAAATAATCAAATACATAGAAGTAAATTTATGCATTAAAAATAAAAAATAAAAACAAAAAAAAAACATATTTTTAGATTTAAACAATTAAAAACAAACAAATAAAAAGCAAACAAAAAAAATAGTATTAGGTGCACAACTAAGTTCTCAATAGATGGCCCCAGAAGTAAGTGCTGGTCGATTTTGACAGAATCCAAAACGTCATGAACCAAGCATAGATATTTGGTTGTTTGAAAATGTCTGATATTTGGCACAACAAAATCATCATTTGCGGGAAGTATTGATATTGATTCGAAGAAAACAGCAGCTGAAGCGCATCGAGAGCTCCCAAAAAGTTTACGGAGATGATTGGTTCCGTCGCTTCAAAGACTCTGAGAGGATCTGTGCAAACAAAACGCAAAAAGAGCTTGCTTCGGCATTAGCGATTTACCCGCCAAGCCATTTCTATAGCGATTACATGCGTTGGGTATGATTCAAAAATCATCAGCGAGAACTTAGTTGCGCACCTAATATATATAAATATATATATATACATACGAGTAAACAAACAAACAAACAAAAAAGAAAATAAAAATTAGAAAAAAAAAAAAGAAATCCTTATACTTATTATCAATGTAGTTCAATGTCAGAGCAATCTTTAAAAACAATAACAGCAACAAAAGAAGTCTTTGTAAATTCGTTCGCGTCTCGCGTTTCTTTATTTACATTTAAATTAAAAAAATCTTAAATGAATGATAACGTTATGATTGATAATGATAATTTGTTTAGTTTCTCTTTTTCTATTGTTAATGTTAAGATGGTTTATTATATTATTATGTAACACTGCAAAAGAAAGTAACATTTAAAGAACAACTAAGAAACAAAGAAAACAAATGTTTATTGTATTATTTCAAAAATAAGTTATTTATATTGGATAAAAAAAAAAAACAACAATTAATTTCTTTTCCCCTTCCCACACTTTATTCTTTCTATATTCTCTATTCTGTAAAAAGAAAAAAACAACTTTAGATTTTATCCTTTTTTGTAATTCTTATTTTTTTCTATTGACAATATGTTTTGTTTTTTTTTTTCGTTCCTCAATTAAAAATACCGAAAACTTAGTAAGAGTAATTAAATTTTTTCTGTTGTTTCAAATTTACACAAAAACAAAAACAAAAAAACTTGTATACATATTTGCTTCAATAAAAACAAAAATCTATTATTTTTTATAAAAACAGAAAGGAAATTGTTTTAATATTGTATTTGTCAACCGTGTTTGGTGCACTGAGTGCCCTCAACTGATTTTAAAATTTAAATAACGACATACTCGTACACATAATTTTGGTTCTCAAGAAAATGTGTTTTTTGTACTCACACAGATATAGAAGCAGATTTCACATTAAAAGTTTTAAAACGTCTTTGTTAAGCATTGATTTTTTAAGTTTTTCTGAATGTCTTGCGTTAGCTATTAACGGATCTGAAGCAAGTAACAATCGATTGAATCGATTGTTGGTGGCTACTCTCGATATTTTTCTCGTATGTTTTGATCTGAAACACTATCAAAACGCGATCAGAGATGCCGCTTCTGATGTGCTGGGTTTCACTCGTCCACCACAACGAAACCCCTGGTTCGATGATGAATGCCGGCAAGCACATGTAGCTAAGCAAGATGCATATAACGCGGCGCTGCTTAGAAAGACCAGAGCTGCTCATGAGCTCTATGAGCGGAAGAGGAGAGACGAGCACCGGCTTCTCAGGAGGAAGAGGAAAGAGCATGAGAAGCGCGCGATCGAGGAAATTGAGAGTTTTACCAAAAGGTAAAAATGACATGCCGCGGAAACAAACCCCGAACCGAAGCCTGTAGAGATGAACAAGGGAACATCGTAGTAGAATCGCAGTCGATGCAGAGGATTTGGAAAGATATTTTCTGCAGACTGTATAACGGCGATGACGGACCAAATACCGCTGTCAGGCAGAATCAACCTTTCAACCTGGACGATGATGACCAACAATTCCGTCCACCCGACCTGGATGAAGTGAAGAGATAGCCATATCGAAGCTTAAGTCCAACAAAGCTGCTGGAGCGGATGGCCTGACTGCCGAGCTCTTCAAAGCGGCAGGCGATGACTTGGTAAGGAGCATACACCAACTTATCTGTAAAATATGGTCTGACGAAAGTATGCCCGATGAATGGAACCTCAGCATTGTTTGTTCAATTCTCAAGAAAGGAGACCCTCTGAACTGCGCCAACTACAGAGGCATCAGTCTCCTTAACATCGCATATAAGATCTTATCCGCCGTATTGTGTAAACGCTTGAAGCCGTTCGTCAACAACCTGATAGGTCCATATCAGTGTGGCTTCAGGCCAGGAAAGTCCACCATCGACCAGATATTCACACTACGGCAGATCTTGGAGAAGACCCATGAGCTTCAGAACGATACTCACCACCTATTCATCGATTTTAACGCCGCGTATGACAGCATCTAAAGAGACGAGTTATATAGAGCAATGTTTAGTTTTGACATCCCTGCCAAACTCGTCCGTATGTACAGGATGACGATGGAGAATGCACGCTGCTCCATCAAGGTCGGTAAAGATCTCACCGAGACCTTTGATGTCCAGAAAGGATTTAGACAAGGCGATGCGCTGTCATGCGATTTTTTCAACATCGTACTTGAAAGAATAGTGCAAAACTCACGAGCAAAAACAAGAGGCACTATCTTTCAAAAGTCCGTCCAACTACTCGCATACGCCGACGATGTTGACATAATCGGGAGAAAACAGCGTGATGTCAGTGGCGCTTTCGCGACTATTGAGACGGAAGCGGCGAAAATGGGTTTAGCGGTCAATGAGGGCAAGACCAAGTATATGCTGTCAAGCAAAAAGGACAACCAACACCGACGTCTCGGACAGAACGTCACCCTCGACAGATATAACTTTGAGGTAGTTAAGGACTTTGTCTACCTAGGCTCCGCTATAAATACAGACAACGACACCAGCGCTGAGATCAAGCGAAGAATAACTCTTGCCAACCGCTGTTTCTTTGGGTTAAGAAGGCAATTGAGTAGCAAAGCCCTCTCTCGGACAACAAAAGTCAGACCTTAATAATCCCGGTCCTGCTCTATGGCGCAGAGGCATGGACATTATCAAAAATGGATGAGGGTGTTCTTGGTTGCTTCGAGAGAAAAATTCTTCGGGCGATCTTCGGTCCCATCTGCATTGACGGTGAGTGGAGGAGGAGATACAACTACGAACTGTATGGACTGTACATCGACATGGACCTAGCCAGAAGAGTGAAGATCCAAAGACTGAGATGGCTGGGTCATGTAGAGCGCATGGACACCAATGCTCCGGTCCGAAAAGTCTTCGAATCCGCCCCCGAGGGACAGCGCAGTAGAGGAAGGCCAAGACTCAGGTGACGCACGCAAGTGGAAGAAGACCTCAGCCAACTTAGCGTGCGAAACTGGAGGCAGCTAGCCAGGGATCGAGCTGGCTGGAGAAGCTTGTTGACTGAGGCCCAGGTCCACCCCGGACTGTAGCGCCACCTAAAGTAAGTAATGTTTGCATCTCACAGTGGTTCCTCCCATAGCCCAAAAGTCAAAATGCAAATGTGAAAAGTACCCATTTTTTTTGTTGTAAACGTTATCTCTGATAACGGTCCATTTTAAAAACAGTTGAATTATTTAACTGAGAGTAAATGTTCATAGCTTGATCAGATGCTAAAGTTGAACGTTTTGTTGCAGTCGTTGGCGATTTTTGGTGTGCATTTTTTTCGTGTACACTGTACATTTAGTAGCTGTTTTTTTTTTTTTTGAGATAGGCTGTGTGTAATTACAGTGATGGATATTGAAGTCCAAGGTATGTAGATAATTTAAAACCTACTCATCCTCCGTATTGATGTTCACAATAATATTAAAATAGTTACTTAAGTTAGTGTCTCAATTAGGGTCATTTTTATCATAACTTAAATTTTAAAAGGATATAACTTTTGATTCGTGTACTTTCGTTTAACATATTGTAGTTTGCGTAATGGTTTAGGTTATTTCTTCCTCTTTAAGAGCACATTTATTGTTTTTTGTGAAAATGTGCTTATTTTCATTAGATGTATGTATATTAAACATTTTTTTGGCGAGATGGAACGAAAAATCATTTCTAAGAAAGTGCAGTGAATGGCTTGACAGTACGCAAGACTTAACTGATGTAAGTAAGCCCAGTGATACAAAAAAATCTCGGAGAAGGCCAAAAAAGTCATTCTTAGAATGTTCGTCCCGACCAAAAAAAAGGCTTATTGCTAGCTTGGATCAAGATATCATAAGTGCTTTGAAAGCACCAGACATTCCGCAACTTAATGCAAATGACGCCTTAAAATTATTAGTTGATGGTAGATTGAGCAAAAACCAAAATCAGGTTATAAGAAATGTGGTGAATGAAAAAACAAAGCTCGATATTTTTCCAAGTTATGCTAAGGTACTCAAAGCAAAGCAAGATTGTTACCCGAAGCTGGAAACAATAACGATCACCGATTCATCGGCCGAAGTAGCAATCCAAGGCCTTTTAGATCATACCGTAAAACGGATTGTAGAATCACAACAGCACGTTCTCAAAATGTCCGAAGATGATTTGAGTAATTTGACACTATTTGGAAAATAGGGCTTCGATGGAAGCAGTGGACAATCGGAGTATAAATGCCAACTTCGGATGAATTAAGTGATAGTGATATGTTCGTCACTTCTTATGTTCCTCTTCAACTTTTTTCAAAAGCAAATCCTGACACGGACGAAAGAATAATATGGCAAAATTCTCGTCCAGGATCAACCAGGTACTGTCGACCTGTCCGTTTTCAACTTAAGAAGGAAACTGCAGAATTAAGCAGAGCCGAACAACAATACATAGTAAGTCAAATTGAGAAACTATCTAGTACCATTATAACTATGGAAGATCAGATTTATAATGTAAACCATGAGCTGAAGTTGACAATGGTGGATAGGAAGGTATGTTATGCCTTAACCTACACCGCTTCTCAGCAGGTGTGTTATATTTGCGGAGCCTAACCAACTACAATGAACGATATCCAAGGTTCCTTGGAAAGACATATTAATTATGGTAGTTTGGATTTCGGTTTATCACTTTTGCATGCATGGATAGGTTTTTTTGAATTTTTAATTCATGTATCCTATAGACTTGATTTCAAGAAATGGTGAATGGGAGAATACGAGAGACCTCTTCTGGACGCAAAAAAAAAATATATACAGGACGAATCCAGAAAAAAGACTGGCCTAATAATTGATAAACCGAAACAAGGTGGGGGGAATTCAAATGACGGCAATATGGCTCTCAGATTTTTTTGCCAATCCCTTACTATCTTCAAAGATTACGGGCTTGAAAAAGTCCCTAATTGAAAGATGTTGTGTAGTTTTGAGAACCCTTGCATGTGGCTACACTATTAATATGCAGGCTTTTGAAGAATACGCCTTAAATACATCGAAAGAAATTATAGACGAATATCCATGGTATCCAATACCAGCTTCAGTTTATAAGATATTGATCCATGGTGGACAAGTTGCCCAGCATGCTATTTTGCCTATAGGGCAGTTGACTGAGGAAGCTGCTGAGGCTAATAATAAAAATATTAAGATGTTTAGATCAAAACTTACTTACTTTACTTTAGGTGACGCTACAGTCTGGGGTGGACCTGGGCCTCAGTCAACAAGCTTCTCCAGGCAGCTCGATCCCTGGCTAGCTGCCTCCAGTTTCGCACGCTAAGTTGGCTGAGGTCCTCTTCCACTTGAGTGCGCCACCTGAGTCTTGGCCTTCCTCTACTGCGCTGTCCCTCGGGGGCGGATTCGAAGACTTTTCGGACCGGAGCATTGGTGTCCATGCGCTCTACATGACCCAGCCATCTCAGTCTTTGGATCTTCACTCTTCTGGCTAGGTCCATGTCGATGTACAGTCCATACAGTTCGTAGTTGTATCTCCTCCTCCACTCACCGTCAATGCAGATGGGACCGAAGATCGCCCGAAGAATTTTTCTCTCGAAGCAACCAAGAACACCCTCATCCATTTTTGATAATGTCCATGCCTCTGCGCCATAGAGCAGGACCGGGATTATTAAGGTCTGACTTTTGTTGTCCGAGAGAGGGCTTTGCTACTCAATTGCCTTCTTAACCCAAAGAAACAGCGGTTGGCAAGAGTTATTCTTCGTTTGATCTCAGCGCTGGTGTCGTTGTCTGTATTTATAGCGGAGCCTAGGTAGACAAAGTCCTTAACTACCTCAAAGTTATATCTGTCGAGGGTGACGTTCTGTCCGAGACGTCGGTGTTGCTTGTCCTTTTTGCTTGACAGCATATACTTGGTCTTGCCCTCATTGACCGCTAAACCCATTTTCGCCGCTTCCGTCTCAATACTCGCGAAAGCGCCACTGACATCACGCTGCTTTCTCCCGATTATGTCAATATCGTCGGCGTATGCGAGTAGTTGGACGGACTTTTGAAAGATAGTGCCTCTTGTGTTTGCTCGTGAGTTTTGCACTATTCTTTCAAGTACGATGTTGAAAAAATCGCATGACAGCGCATCGCCGTGTCTAAATCCTTTCTGGACATCAAAGGTCTCGGTGAGATCTTTACCGACCTTGATTGAGCAGCGTGCATTCTCCATCGTCATCCTGCACAGACGGACGAGTTTGGCAGGGATGCCAAAACTAGACATTGCTCTATATAGCTCGTCTCTATAGATGCTGTCATACGTGGCCTTTAAATCGATGAATAGGTGGTGGGTATCGATCTGAAGCTCATGGGTCTTCTCCAAGATCTGCCGTAGTGTGAATATCTGGTCGATGGTGGACTTTCCTGCCCTGAAGCCACACTGATATGGACCTATCAGGTTGTTGACGAACGGCTTCAGGCGTTCACACAATACGGCGGATAAGATCTTATATGCGATGTTAAGGAGACTGATGCCTCTGTAGTTAGCGCAGTTCAGAGGGTCTCCTTTCTTGAGAATTGGACAAACAATGCTGAGGTTCCATTCATCGGGCATACTTTCGTCCGACCATATTTTACAGATGAGTTGGTGTATGCTCCTTACCAAGTCATCGCCTGCCGCTTTGAAGAGCTCGGCAGTCAGGCCATCCGCTCCAGCAGCTTTGTTGGACTTAAGCTTCGATATGGCTATCTTCACTTCATCCAGGTCGGGTGGACGGAATTGTTGGTCATCATCGTCCAGGTTGAAAGGTTGATTCTGCCTGACAGCGGTATTTGGTCCGTCATCGCCGTTATACAGTCTGCAGAAATAATCTTTCCAAATCCTCAGCATCGACTGCGATTCTACTACGATCTTCCCTTGTTCATCCCTACAGGCTTCGGTTCGGGGTTTGTTTCCGTGGCATGTTATTTTTACCTTTTGGTAAAACTTCCGAACCTCATTCCTGGAGTAGCATCTCTCAATTTCCTCGATCGCGCGCTTATCATGCTCTTTCTTCTTCCTCCTGAGAAGCCGGTGCTCGTCTCTCCTCTTCCGCTCATAGAGCTCATGAGCAGCTCTGGTCTTTCTAAGCAGCGCCGCGTTATATGCATCTTGCTTAGCTGCATGTGCTTGCCGGCATTCATCATCGAACCAGGGGTTTCGTTGTGGTGGACGAGTGAAACCCAGCACATCAGAAGCGGCATCTCTGATGGCGTTTTGGCAATGTTTCCAATGGTTTTCGATGCTTGATGCTGGCGGCATTGGACCTCTTAAGAGGTTAAGAGACACTCGATCGGAAAAGGACTTGGCGATCTCTTGCGATTGTAGCCGTCTGACGTCGAATTTTCTCACAGCATTAGTTTGTCTTGGCGTAGTTTGGGATATCCGCAACCGTACCTTGGCTACAACAAGGTAATGGTCCGAGTCGATGTTGGCTCCTCGGAACGTACGGACATCCATAATGCTGGAGGAGTGTCTTGCGTCGATCGCAATGTGATCAATCTGTTTGACTATTCATTGATCAGGAGTTCTCCAAGTCCCCTTGTGTATATCGAGATGTGGGAACCGCCTTAAGGTCGATTAGCCTGAATCCGTTATCGGAGGTGATGTCGTGCAGGCTATATTTTCCGATTATTCCACCAAAGATACCCTCTCTTCCTAGCTTTGCATTAAAATCACCGAGGACAATTTTAATGTCATAGCTAGGGCATTGCTCGTAGGTCTTGTTGAGGAGCTCGTAGAAGGCATCCTCGGTGTCGTCATCTTTCTCCTCTGTGGGGGCATGCGCGCATATAAGGCTTATGTTGGCGAATTTAGCCTTGATGCGGATTGCTACGAGGCGCTCGCTCACATGCCGGAAGCTGAGGACTTCTCGTCTTAGTCTGCCTCCGACAACAAATCCTAATCCAAATAAGCGTTGCTTTTGCCGTCGATAGCAATTGCCGTAGTAGATGTCGCAGTTTTTTATCTTCTTTTTGTCTGGCCAATCCCATCGCATTTCTTAGATGGCGGTTATGTCTGCTTTGCAGCAGTCTAGGGCCTCCGCTAGTTGCTCGGCTGCACGTGGTCTATTAAGGGATCTAACATTCCACGTGCATATCCGAAGCTCATTGTCCTTAAATCGTTTGCGTGGGTTGTCAACAGCAGATCCGTCCATATCCGAGGCTTGTTGATGCTTCGTAACTTAATCTTTTTTAAATGGCCGGGCAGTTACCCCGGCGGCACAACCCCCAACCTGGAGGACCAGTTCCACTTTGAGTGCCCCTAGGACGAGAGGTCGGTTACACCGAAGCCAGTAACCCGTTCCGGGATGTGAGCGCTGCCGTTGGCCCTTATAGGGCTCGTCCGCCACCATCTCTTTTCCAAGACCCTGACTAAGTCCTGGAAATCCTTTCCGGCCTGAGCTCCAAATATGTTGGAGTAGCCCGGATAAGGTCTTGTTTTGTTTTTCCGACACTAATCCTGGTTTTTCCCAGATGGCGCCACGGGGAGGCGTGAAGTAGGACTTATTAGCAGAGCTGCAAGATGTTCGGCTGCAGAGGCTCATTCTCGTCATTTAAGGAACCAGCACCTGTCGGAAGATGCTACTTCTACGAGGCCTTATACTAATCGTTGCCATCGTTTGCCAGATGCAAACATAGCAATTCAATATCTGTGCGTGCCACTGCTAGCAGCTCTTGAAGAAAAGGTTAAGCTTTCGTGTTATGGGGCACACAGTGCACCAGTGAAATTTGAAGTGAACCTAGTTGATTTTTTGCAAATAATAAACTGCTTTCCTAATAATGAATCCAGAGATTAATTTTCTGTGTTTTAGAATGGATAAAATGTTGAAATTGTTGAACATTGCATCACGGCGACAGCTGAAGAAAGAGAGTGTCTGGAGAATGATTTCGGTAGCTTTGTCAAGATCAAGAAGTTGCATCAGATGCCGATGACTGCAGCTTTGATCCGGAGGCACTTCCAGACTGGCGGATAGCTCAGCTTTTGGAAGAAGTACATGCAGCATAAGAAAATCCAACTCAAGAGCAAGTTTGTGAACAATCAAACGAAGAGTACGAAGAAGTCATCGAACCAGAGGTACGTGGCTCAAAACCAAAAATTCTACCAAGTCTGGTGGTCTTCGCCTTCTCGCTCAGAAAAACTCAGAGTTATTTTTGCAGGAAATGAAATAAAAGTTCATGAGCCATTCTGTACCGGAACTTTTGAAAACAAAGCAGATGCATTCAAGTGTCTCCTATCGCCATCAATCGGTGAGAATATAGTGATAGGAACAAAGTTTTCGAAGAAAATCGAAGATCCGATAATTCAGGAATGCGAGCATGGAAAGAAACTAACTTAGTAGATGAAGTTCTTGCTTACTTTGCTATTCTTCTTTACGCTTGAGAAGAAATGTCTCCATAAGTTGATAATAAAGATCTGTATCACGAGTCGCATTTACCATTTTAGCGAGCTGTTGTGTCCTTGGAGAGATTTGAGCAACTATCCAGGTTTTTAAGGTATGACGATTCTCGCACCAGGCAAAATGGACAAAAATAGGACAAGTTTATTTCAGAACGATTTGTCAAAAATATTGCATTCGATTTAGTTATTCGCCTGGCTGATCGGTTCCTTGATGACGAATGTAATATTACAATGGACAACTTTTTTTACAAGTCTTCCATTAGCGAAAGAATTATGTCGCAGAAAGACTGGCACTATCAAGTCAAATAACCAGAGTTACCGGTCCAATTCACTGTTTCTCAGAAAATGAAGAACAGGCAATCATTTTCGTCAATTTGTTCTTTTTCGGAATGCATGAGTCTTAGAACAAAAAAAAAAAAAAACCGAATGCTTAAGGGTGTCTCATCAGTAAACTGAGAAGTCGAAAAGGGGACCTCGCAACACTTGAGATTCTCTGTCTGCCGGACTAACGGGTTATAACTAAAAATCTGTACTAATTTCAATGGCCCGCCGTTTTATGACACTATTCTACGAATTTTGAATTTAAAAAAAGTATTCTTTATGTAAAGTGGTTTTTTTTTATTGGTTTTTCGTATGTTGATTACAAAAATTATAATGAATACTTACTAAAATTAGTTTCTGTTTTTTAGAAAAAAAAAATTACACTTGCCTTGATATGGTTTTTCCATGTTTTCGATATCCTGGTGGAATCGCTTCCCATGTTCATCGTTTTGAGGTTTTCGGGCTTAGGCTTACACTGTCGCCAACAACTGCAATATTCTTTACTCGTATTGAATATATTCAATTATCGATCTGCAAACAAGTTTCACGAACTTTCTTCACATACTTGCCTACAACAACTTTACCAACGTACATTATTTATATTATTATATTTTCTTTTCAAAATTTGCAACTGTTTTGGTTGCACGGCATCCACTTTGAAAGTAACTTTGATATATTTCCCCAATTTGTTGCAAAAATAAATACTGAGTTTTTGTAAATTTTTTGAGCACATAGATGGCCCATTTTTTTTACAAATTCAGCACTACGCACTATGTTCTGCGACATAAAGTAAAGTCCGCTGATTTTGACAATGCCGTTTCAAAACATCCCTCCCCAGCTAGCGCAATCTTTTCCAGCTGCCTTGCTCAAGCGAAGTTGTATGAGATTCCCCCCTTCCACTTGTGTGAGTCACCTGAGTTATGGTTGTTTCTCTGGCTTGGAGTCGAAAACTTTCCGGGCCGAGATGGTGGTGTCTATTCATTTTAGGTGACCTAAGCAGGGTTATCCGATTTTTTCTGACAAATAACTGTTAGAAAATCTCCTCCATTCTCTTCATTCATACGAACGGGACTCAAAATCACCTGAAGAAATTTTCTTTTTAAACCGCAACCGCTTTCCTCAGTGTTCACGCTTCTGCGCCGTTAAGGACTGGGATGATCAGTGTCTTGTTCAATGTCTTTTTGGTTACTCGAAAGAGTGCTTAAGTAGCAACTAGTAAGAGTGTTTCTTCGCTTGATTCCTGCGCTAGTTTCGTTGCCGGAGCTTATAGCCGAGATCCACAAAGTTCCTACGGATCTGCCTTTCATGAGGTTTTGTCCTAGGCGTCAAAGTTGTTATGCCTCCCTTTGTTGAAAGCATATTTGTATGTACTTCGATTTTTTTTCATTCATCGCTAAACTCATCTTTGCCACTTCTGCAAAAGCCCAATGACACTTGGACGTGTTTTCCCCATAATGTTTTTGTCGTCTGTGTGTGCGAGTAACTGAATAGACTTTGAAAGGTGTTTGATCAGCAGTTGACTTGGGAGTTTCGCACAACTTTTTAAGAACGAAATTCGACAAGAATATGCTCATTTAACTTTACAGCTGCAAAAATTTCTCGGTACGTCGCTGAGCAACAATTGTCAGATGAGTGACGCACATGTACGCAACGTATAATAGTATAATAGACATATGTAGCTACGGATCAAATAATACGCCATTCGGAATACCTCACGCTCTGACATCTAGATGGATGATAAATGCTACACAATGCCGATTTAAGGCTTCGAGTTCCTGGTTGGCGACAGCACATTTGTTAATCAGCGCGGTGGTGGCAAACGATCTGTTGGTGGCGTTGGTATCTATAGAAATGCCGAATCTGTGACCCACAGTCAAATCGTGCATAGATATGCTCGCGTTAGGCATTCGACTGATAGAGCGACATGTCGACGATATCTTTATCAAGGCGACCCTGAAATCGATCTGCGTTCACCCTGGAACGCGAATACAAGATATATCGCTTTTATCGCTGCCTCGATACTCGGTCAGTGTTCATAATGTTATACCCATATTCGAAGATGACGCATGTACAATGCATTTTCACAGGAGACTTTAATATTAATGCTGAGAGCGATAAGACATTGCTGAATCAATTCATGCTTGCACGATAACAAGAACACGATAACCTAATTAAGGGACAAAAATGCTGCAAACACCCGGTCTAAATTGAAAGTTGAAAACAGTCTGTTGCTTTTGCAAACATACATACATATACTATATCTTAACAAAGGATTGTTATTTCGTCAGAATAATGTTGTATAAAACACGCAATTGACTTGCTACGTACGAGTTGACTTCTTAAAACTTATCAAAAACTTTCGGTTTGTTGACATCAAATCATAGACAAACAATTTTGATAAAAAATATATTCATAAACCTTCGTAGTCTTACATAAGCATGTCGACAATCTTAACTTACAACATCTGAATATACCTATAGAGTGCACCGCTCTCTAGTTCTTCAAATTTGGGCACTGAATTGAAAGTTCTCGGAATCTTAACGTACTCCTCATATATCTTCATACTCTTTTTATCCACCGTTGGCGGGGTGACACTTTCGTAAGAATCCGTCCCATAGTCACTCATCGGTTGTAAATTAATACCGCGCATCAACTTCACTGCATCCTGCTCTCGACTGGGCACCGATGGATAAAGCTGCGGCGATGAAAGTTTCCCAACTTGAACGTACTTCTTATAGAGACTCATACTGCTTTTATTGGGATTCGCTATGGTGCAGCCGTATACTGTTTCCATTGGCGGTAGCAAAGATTCCAATGTAATTGCTCTTTGTTCTTTGTTTTCGATTTGTTTTGGAATGTTCTCCCAATCACCATCGTAATCGTCATCAGTACTCGAATCATCTCCTTCTGAAGACGAACTAGAATCATTACTGGCCGTCGAACTTTGTCCAGTTAAAGAGGGATTCTTGCGACTTGCACGTTCTTCAGTGTGTCGCTGGAAAGGACTGAAATTCGTACGGAATGTGGGTAAATAACGAATTGACATGTGACTTATTTCAAAAGCAATATGTTCTCCAAAGTCTGTCAGTTTGAAGGACATGTGATAGTTTGAGTAGGAATCAATCATTTCAAGGTCTTTCGAATGAACACGAAATAATTCTTTTACGATTTTATTCGAGTCAGAGCAGGGGTATGGTAATGATGAACGGACTTTTGGACGAACCCAATCTGTTAGGAGGGAGGTTTCAGTGCGCGGTATAAGTGACTTGTAAGTATTGTGCATATAGTAGTCTGATTGCAGATCCCAAATTGGTTGGTTTTCTGAAAAACAAAATTGTGGTCAATTAGTTTGATAAGCAACTTCTACCTACGTTTAACGTGACTTCTGCTCGGCACATAGTATCCCAAAAACAAATTAATACTGTGCTGCTTCTCAGTATCACTGAAAGTGTTACTGTAATATCGACTCAAAGTTTGCATAATATCATTGCCCTGTGAAGCCCAAACGGCTGTCTTTCTATACGTCTTTATTCTGTGCACTAACTGCGACCCACCATACTGCAAAGCCAAAGTATCACCATGATCTTCATACAAATTCTCCAACATCGTTACACAGTCAGAATCAAACTCAATTCTTGCTGGTTTGATGAAACCCAACTTGGAAAGCTGATGAGCTAGAGCACATTTTCCAATTGCAAATTGTGCAGTGTTTGTACGATCCAAGCAATCGACACAATTAACTCGGACGATTCCTGTCTGAAAATTTATTTCATCGCGATCTTTGAAGAACATTCCAGTCTGTTGAACGACTTTTTCGGAAATGTCTGCCAACATTTCCATGACATTGCCACCGCCACGGCTCTTCCTTGCCATATCAAAGTGAATGTACTGCATGCGAAATGGAGGAGGTAAGAACTGATTCAAATACTTAATGCTTCCTACAATCTCTTGACTAAGAATACTTTCATGCTTACGACGCTCTCTTTTTTTAACAAGATTCAGGACAATCAATGGCGAACCATAGTGAAAGAGAAGTCGATCAAAGTGACGTGATGGTGTTTGCGCAAAGGGATCAGAAATATCCAGCGAAATCGGTGGACGAGCAACCATTTTACTAATATCCTGTGACCAATGTGATGGGATTGATCCTCTCATTTGAGTGAAACTACACATCCTATGACCGTCTGTGACAATTTGTTCAGTTTCCACCTCATTTGCAACGTCTCCTTTAAAATTTGCACCACGTTTCAAGAATCTTGTGCCTGCAAAACGTGTACTCCTTCTGGCCAAAAGGCATACATTTACATGTCGCCCGAAAATACTGATACAAGACTGACTCACATAACCATGGATGACTTCCAGCAACCAATCCTTCAGCATTATGTGCTGCATGGGCTTGAGTAGAAACGCATTCCACACAAAACGATTTCGAGGATTACTTCGAAAGGCATAGTCCACTCGCTCGTTTTCGTTTACTACATTGTTCGTTAAAGTGTTCCAATCAGGAAGTGGGTCGTCTTTTTCTATATCGACTCCTGGACCAACATAACGTGGTGCTGACATATTATACTGCAGAGTTCGTGTCAGATCATAACTATAACTAAAGTAAAAGTTACTCCTTAAATCGATGCTCTGAAACATCTTGATGTAACGTTGCTCACTGGGGTGTTGGGTTCGATGAGATGACTCATTTACTCTCACCATCACAGTGTCTTTGATTGTGTAGATTAGGTGCATTCCAATGAAAGCACATCCTTTCCTTTTGGTTACTAGGATTAAGTAATAACCCTCTAAGAAGCGCACAAAGCCAAGTACTCCATATGCACTGACAACTTTTGGATTACCGAGGGAACTGACAAACCGACGAATTTCTAAGGCATTCTTCTCGTTTGGATCCTCGTAAATGTTCAGGCGGTCTTGAGTTGTGCGGTCAATTGTAAGAAGTCGGAAGCGGGTCTCTCGAATATTACTGCCGACTAGATAGAGTTTCTGGAAATAAACAAGATTTAATTCTGTTTCTTACTTTGTGACAAAAACTAAGTTAACTCACGGTTTTGGTTTCATATAGAATTACTTTTTGGATCGAACTGATAAGTGGATGGAACACTGTGTTCGGATTACTGTTATTCATTTTGGAATTGTAAGGGTGGAGTCCTCTTTCTTATCATTGAGACATAATTTTTTTATGAAAAAATAAGTTTTAGGGATCAATTTGCAAATCCACTTGTTATCTTCAGGAAACAGCTGATCGAAATTGTTTTTGTTGACAGTGGAAAAGTAACTGTTAAGGTGACAACAAAATGGCAGTTTTAGATAAACTACCTTATAACTTTTTTTTAAAAGAAAATAAAGTAGTTTCAAAAAGTCGCGAATAGTTAAACTCCGAACATGTTTCATTTGAACATGCCCTACGTAATAGCACTAAATGTTCAGATTTTAATTAAGGCACAGGTCAATCCCAAAGAGCTTAACTGTGCATAATATACGAAAAAACTTAAAAATTATACGAAACTTAGAAACTGCACTTTTGATAATGCTATTCGGTGGAAATGTGACGTAAGGCATATGAATATTAAAGGCCAGTCTTGAGGGAGAGTACATTTAGGCGAAAGTCAAAGGTAGATTAAATAGAGTTTACTTCGAATAGGATTCTTGACATGAGTTCATTGTAACTATAATTCGTTTGGTGAGGATTATTCAACAAGTGAATGGACCTACATGATTGCGAAAAAAGCAAGATAATCAATGTTACCACTTAAAGAGAGTGAACAAAGAGCACGTCACTATCTGCACGACGCGTTATAAGCGTTGCAAGTTTTAATCAGTTTAAGGCATTTGAGACAGAATGGAAAGTATTGTTAAATGTAACTGGGATTTGTGTGAATTAGTAGTGCATTCAAGGGATATTTAGATAAGCATGCAATGCTTAAGCTGATCCCAGGTCAATGCGAGCTCGTCTGGCTACTCATGGGACTCGACTTATAGGTCACACCGACGTCTCGGACAGAACGTCACCTTCGACAGATATAACTTTGCGGTAGTTAAGATTTTTGTCTATAAACTCTGAAAACGACACCAGGCAATTGACTAGCAAAGCTCTCCCTCAAACAACAAAAGTTTCCCTATAAGAAACCTTAATAGTCTCAGTCCTACTCCTTAGTGCAGAGGCATGGATATTATCAAATATGGATGAGGTCGAAGACATTCTTCGAGTGGTCTTCATTACATATAAATACACTTTTTTGTCTTATATATTTCTTTGTACCCTCAAATAAAGTTGTATTCACAGCAAACTTCGAACACTATGTTAATTTTCAAATATTTAACAAAATTGATTGATACATCAACTTGCAGTCATTACCAATAACAGAATGTAATTAGCCGTCATTTTTTTGAGTCCTCGGCTGTAATTGTTATTGCAATTAAATCTGGTAGAACCTTAGCTCACTTGCGTATACCTGCGAAAAAATTCGATCTGACAACCAGCTTGACAGTGTAGTTTTATTTTTTTGCACGCCCTCACTGTATATAAATAAGTTTTGTTTTATTTTTTTAAAGTAAATAAACATTAGACCACAAAACAACTTACGAGTCATCATTCAAGTGATTAAAATATTTGCGTATAGCCTGTGACACAAAAGAACGTAGTGTAAATTCCATGCAAAATCTACAGACGCAGTCAGCTGACTATCGAAAGCAATCGATCGCCACATCAGACAACTTGTTACACGCGATATAATTCATACTTCCTTGAATTTAATTGAGACATGCAAATCTCTATCTTGTCTATTGCAGAAAATGCAAGACAGTAAAAACACGAGACGAGAAGAAATCTTAAAAAATCTCATTCAAAGTGCAAAACAATGTCAGACGAAGTACGGCGGACGAAAAGAACTGGCTACCGAAAAAGATGACGTAATTATGGGGCTACTCGATGCCCTCGAAGACGCCTTCAATTACGGTCTTAAAGCTCAAGTGATGCCCCTTCCCATAGCTATATTTCAAAACGTCCACGAAATGGTCTCCGGCAGTACTACGACAAATGATTCGGTCTTCTGGGATTTTTGCCAAAAACATTTAACTAACCATGAACGGGAGCGATTCAATGGCCTCAATCACATTTGGACAAAGTGTGGCAAGGTAAAAGCATTTATTCGAGCTGCTCTTAATGAGAATTCTCTCAAGAGATACATTTTGACTTGGCTGGATGATTTGAGTATAAAGGAGATCTATGAGCCTTGGGCATTCATGGTAGATCCAGAGGCTTCGAATCTACTCCCATCAATTGCAGGTGGATTGAACACAATTCTCTTTGCCTTGACTATCGATACGCCAAATATAAATGTGAATTCTACTCGTGAAATTGTAAGGAAAACCGAGCCAATTATTTATGCCCCCTCCCCAGTGGGTTCGTTTAAGAAAACAACAGCGGTTGAACGACCGATTGCATCGGTAGCGGCAGATGACTTGATTAAAGAATTCCTGCCAAATGGCATTGGAAAAAATGTTGTCTCAGGAACGGAAGAGATAGCAGTTCTATCTGAGGAGAACGAACCTGATCCGGAAGAGTATGACCCGGAGTGTCTAAAAGAAATTCTACATGAGATGCTAACGACAAAGTTTGATCATGAGATATCATCCCCCGAACCTGAAGCAGAACCAGAGATTGAGGGCAACACTGAGATCGATGTTAGAAGTGAGGCATCATCTGAGTACAGTAAATCATCATCGGCTGTGTCTTCAGCGAATGCATATCGTCAGCAAAGTATGCTGGATCTAGAAGACAAACTACGAGAAATGACGGAGCGTTGCACCCTTCTAGAGACTCGTGTAGCTCAATTAAGTTTAGAGAATCGGCAGCTGCGCCGCCTAACAAATAATATAGTGACAGAAACCACGGCAAACTTTTTAATCACTATTCCCCAGGTACTTAGAAATGAAAAACCATCTCATCTCCATCTAAAGTAGTTTTCTTGTTTGTTTTTTTTAGGTAAAGCTGATAAAAACCGGCCATCGTAGCTATTACTCCTACGAAATTCATGTAACAATGCGCGATAAACTAGAACATTGGATGATAATGCGAAGGTATCGAGAGTTCTACATGCTTCACAAATACTTAAAGTCATTGCATCCGGGGATATCGACCATAGAGTTTCCACCAAAGAAGCGTTTTGGAAATATGAATCGCGTTTTTGTGGAGGAAAGGCGACAACAATTGCAGATTTACTTAATTAACGTGTTGGAATTTCTGCCTCAAGTTGAGGCCTGCCGTAGTAAAGTGGATTTGCAGAGGATTTTTCCGTTCTTTCAAGAGCGATAGTTCGCCAGAGGAAGAGTATTTTTATTTTGTATTAACATATTATATGTATTGTTGTGAATAGAGTTTGAAACTCTGTTGTAAAAACAGTATCTCAAACAGTTTTAACAAACTTTAAAGTGTGTTTCATTTATTTTTAAAATTTGTGCAGTTGAACTGACAACAACTCTAGAATCGCTATCAGATGTAATCAATCAATACCTAGATTTACTGAAGGGCCTTGTTGTCTGAAGACCATAGCCCGTTTTACACCATTCTTGGAATTTCCTTTTAAATAGAAAAGGAAGTTCAATAAAGCTCTGTGTATGTTGTATTCATTTCCTTAAAGAGATTTCCCTCGTGGGATTTCGAACCAATTTTATTCAATTAATCTCGTCAACTTGATTCAAATGATTGAGACCAATTGCTTTGATGTTCATATTAGCTTTCTCTTTTCGGAGTGGGTCGGTACTCAAAACTCTTCTTATTATCTATTCCTTCATCATTCTGCATAATCTGATATTTTAGTATGTTTAGATGCCAAGCTAGATATGGCTCTTTAGTCCCTTTAGGCACTTTTATATGCAAAGTGGAAGTCTGTAAAGGTGTTTGGTATCGTTCTAGACTTCTTGGGGTTTCCCTAGGATTTTCAATAACGTGAATATTTGGTCAATTGAGAGCTTATCGAGTCTAAGATAGCACTTATAGGGGCCAATCAGATCATTTAAAAGTGCTTTCTAGTGAAAATAATATCCGATTAGAGCTTGTACGAGATATGAAGGGAATTCATGTCATCTAGAGTTATCAGTTTAGTGGGTCGGATTTCCTGTTGCATTATATAGCCCAATAGGTAGTACGCTCGGACTTGATAGCCTTCTATACTCAGTTTAAAATGCAGTCTTATTGTTCAACACCTATTTTGAATAGTTCGCAATGCGTTTCAGCGCAATTTGAGTTGTCACAGACCTTAAATAGCCCCCACATAATCTATTTAAAGGTTTACTTCACAAAACAGTCCTATATTCGGTTTTACAACATGCAGCGCAGGAAAAACGTGATGTATTCGAGGAAAGGGTTCGTCGACAAATCTAGTCAGGCGTTGCCAGCATGACGTACAGTTGCCTGTACAACTTTAGTGTATTCTGGTCAACTCTCAATAGTTTAGGCATCAGGCATATGCACCTAAAGTAGTTGCACTATCTGTTGGTTCATGCCTAACAACTGTCTGCTCTAAAGCACAATTAGCGGTAGGCGTGATAGGGGATTGATGAACCAGAAATGGTGTTTTTTCTCTTACCGAGAAGAAGGAAACTGATTACCTGTTGTAAACTTTCTGACTTGCCCCTATTAGTGTGAGCTTAGGGCTTCAGATTTATAGAAAAAAAACAAGAGGTTCAAATTGATACTTACTATCCCTTAAACGATATTAAGACCATTTCAGGGACCTGTTATGGAGAGTTGTGCCAAGTGTCAGTATTTGTGGTAAATTTTTCCGTTCTTGTAAAATGCTCCCTGCTCCATTAAAGCAGCAGAAATTGACAAATTCGAAGGAGTGACACCTTTAACAATACGTCTTTGTAGATGATCTGCTCCATGAATTCTATTTCCGTTGGAAGATTTCGGCGGAAGAGATTCATCGGCGAATTATATGAGGGGTACGACAACTGCGACCTGGGCGTAAAAGCAAAATAAAAAATTAGTTGGGCCTTGGCCGTGAAGGATGGGTAGGACATGTACACATACGCTTGCGTACAAAATGTTATCAGTTGTATAGTGGGAAACACAATCCATCTGCAAAGTTCTATCATTGCGTTTTATGCCCGGAAATGCCAGGAAGTCCTCATACTCACCAACCTTTTCCGATACCATTTGACAACATCTATAGAAACGTGCATATGCAAAACTACGATGAAGAACTCTTGATTTTTCAGAGAATTGCAAGCAATCTCACCAATATCTTAGATGTGTTAAAACAAGCTGATTCCCTGTCGTGTGACTTCTTTTATATCATGCTAACAAGCCAACCCAAGATGCGCAACCTTTCAAGTACTGAGCGCGTCGAACTGATAATAGTATTGCAAGTATTAAACAGGGGCAAAAATGATTAATATGGTGAACATAAAAACAGACGCAAACGATCGACGTACAGCGCCACAAAAGGCTTAGAATTTCGCCACTGTGGCTCTGATAACGACAACTCGCCGGAAACGAAGAGTTACGCCAAACGATGTTTTTTACCATAACCAAAACATCTTTAGTCGTTTTGAACGCGAGATGATCTGCGATGAAAAACTTTGAAAAAGGAAAAAAAAAACAGCGAGACCTATAAGCTGTACAACGTTTGATCAAACTGAATCACCTGAAATAGTTATACCATTTGGAGGATTTACTTTGATTCATTTTGATTCGTACCCAGAAAACCAACGCAGAGGTGGCGCTTAAAAGTTCAGAACTGGACAAAGTTGGTCAAGGACCACACTAGCTGAAGAGGTCTGTAGATTGAGGACCAAGTCTATCTCAGATTCTAGCACCATCAAAAATGGTTAATGATGGTTAAAATTTAATTTAATTTTAAACAAGAGGGCAACCCAGGAAGGCGTTGAATGTGGAATGTTGTATTTGACTTAAATTATTGATCCAGATGGAATGTAGAGATCTTCTCACGTTAGCATGTTCAGAGAACCCAGAGTCTGTTGAGACAAACTTGACTCAATCTACGTTCGCCCTCTTCACTTAATATTGTAATATACGAAGAAATACTTGTTCATCCAACACCTGTTGGAAGAAATCCATCTATTCATCTGAATGACCTTCAATCCACCCATTGGAATAAATTAGTTTTCTGTGGAGTGCACCACCCACGGGTCATATTTTACACCGGAAACAATTGTAAAGGTCACAGATAGAGAATAGCTACATTTAGCACACTTGCTATACAATATATTACTTCTCCAACAGACCACACTTATGAACCAGAACAGAACGTCCGGTTGTCCAGAGAAAATGAAATAAAAATCAAAACTCGACTTGTCTCCATCTCAGTAAAATATTTTACTTAATTTATTACAATCAAACACAGATCTTCCATTCACAGCAACTCTAATTCTTGAGCCTTCTTTGCCTTCAACCTCTCCATCGCTAATCTTCGATTTTCGGCAATTCTTGCCAACTGCTCCGCTGACAATTTTGGTTTCTCCACAACTTCGGGAGCTTGCTCTCTTACTACTGTGTCGGGTTGACTCTGTGGCAATGGTAGAGCCAAGTCGCTCGACTCGTCCAAGTTAAAAACTCCCGAATACGGCGTTGACATAACACCTGCCCCTCTACTGAAACCTGGTGTATTAAATGAACTACCAGACATTGAACTATGCGGTCGACTATTACTCGGTGTTTTTGGTGCTAATTTAGAAATGGCAATCTGTTCTCCTAACAAAGCATCAAACTCATCAAATGGTTCATCCTGCACAGCTTCATCATCGTCGTCATCTTCAATTGGTTTATCCTGAACTTGCTGACACTCCAACATACCCAATCTGTATCTGCTCATGTGCACTTGGAGCGGCTTCTTTTTGCCTATACGTTCAATATTTGCCACTACATCGTCAAAACTGTAACTGGGATACATCCGATGTGCCCAATGCTGAAGCCGCCGCATAACTTCGTTCAAATCCTTACGTTCGTGACCTTTGCCATGGAATTTGATGTCCTTAAAGTAGTCTTCAATTGTATGGATGCCGCGGGGCCCTTGAAGTGTTTCTATGGTTAATCTTGGACGGGGATTTCGAACAGAGCGTTTCTTTGGTTCAATTTTAATGGGTTCATTTTGATCAGCGTTTTCATCTTCGCCGTCGGCTTTTTCCTGTTCATCATCACTCGGAAGTTCGTTTTCGTTTACGTTTTCATTGAATAGATCCTCAGCACAATCATCTCCAAATATTGACATTATTTTTATTGTTAAAATCAATCTTACAGAATTTCAAAGAAATGTGAGCGGCGGTGGACTACTGATTTGTAAACAATTCTGCAGTTTATGTGAAAATTTAAATGTCAGTCACTTCGCGCCAGGTACTCATTCCAATACAGGGATGGTAAGAGTTTTGAAAGTTACCTCAATCGTGGTGAATATGCAGAGTTGTCATAAAAATGAAATTATTTTGTAAATTGGTATAAAAATCAGGTGGTATAGTGTCGTCAGCAATCGGGTAACCATTTGGACTGAAACATTTTCTAGACCATGCCTTCGACAAAACAGAAAGATATCTTGGAGAAGTACATATTCAAACTTGTCAAAGATTTTATTAATATTAAAGCGAATAACTTCTGTACTCAACGGCTGCTCCGTTTGGCTTGAAAGGTAGAAAACTTGACCCTATAAAGAGTAGCTAGAATTTACTCCTGGAAAATCACCTATTCAAAAGAATTAGAGATATGTATAGCGTCCGAACTAGTGAATTTTTGTACGTTTAGCTCATACTAAAGTTGAGCGATAGTGGGCTCATATCATTAAAGAATCGTCTCTTGGAACACAATCCAAAAATAAATAACAATATATATGGAATACAGCATTGAGATGCAATCAAACGATTTCTGTTGTTTCGTCCAAGATAAATGTTTCATTTTGCCTGATAGTGCCTATATACAGCACGCACTGCTATTCTATTAGTAGTTGTCCATATTTAGCTTAGCATGCTTGGTATGTTCGTAATATTCTCTGAAAAAACTTGCGAACGTCATTCCTGCAGTAACATCTCTCCATTTCGTCAAGTGCGCTCTGCTCATGTTTGCCCTCCTCCATTCCTCCTCGTGAAGCTTATGAACAGGTCTCGTACTTTGATACAGAGCAGATTTGAATGATTCTTGCTTGGATGCATCTACGTTTAAGACACCCCTTTGCAATCAATCACATCAGAACCAGATTCTTTGATTGCACGTTGTCAAAATTAGTGTTCTTTTCTTTGGTTTGTGTATGAGGGCTAGCATTTTGAGAGAGCTCAAGTGATATACGATCGGCAAAGATTGTAGCGGTTTCTTTTTGCTTTATAACACCCAAAATCCGATGGCCTAACTTGGTTCCATTTTGCTGATGATATCCGCATTCGCAGCCTGCCTGCAACAAGGTAAAGATTCAAGTCTGTGGAAAATTCGAATATCTGGATTGCAGGGGGAGCTTTGAACTTTTTACCTGAGTTTCCCTTGAAAACCAAACCATATTTCAATGAGCGCTGACTTCCCTCTTTCCCTCTAGCAGTTGTAGTAACAGATGTCTTAGCTTCTCATCCGCTTTTCGTAAAAATTATATCCGAGGCTATTTGTTGTGTATATACAAGAAATCAACGATTAGTATTGGGCCTCGTAGAAATAGCATCTTCCGACAGGTGCTGGTTCTTTAAATAACGAGAATGAGCCTCTGGAGCCGAACATCTTGCAGCTCTGCTAATAAGTCCTACTTCACGCCTCCCCGTGGCGCCATCTGGGAATCTCACTGGAGATTGCGAAGTGAAGGGGACAAATGGCGAGTTTCCTGCGCAATAAATCAGGATTAGTGTCGGAAAAACAAAACAAGACCTTATCCGGGCTACTCCGACATATTTGGAGCTTAGGCCGGTAAGGATTTCCAAGACTTAGTAAGGGTCTTGGAAAAGAGATGGTGCCGGACAAGCCTTATATGGGCCAACGGCAGCACTCAAATCCCGGAACGGGTTACTGACTTCGGTGAAACCGACCCCTCGTTCTGGGGGCAGTAAAAATGGAACAACAAGCTTACGCTTGTTTACTGAGGTCCAGATCCACCCCGGATTGTAGCGCCACTTAAATTTAGAAAGTAAAAACGAGAAGTCACGCAAGTAGCCCGGCTTAACAGCCCGGTGCCACTAATGGAACTCGGAATGGGAGTGTGCACCAAGTAGCTTAAACTGACTAGAGTCATGGATGCAGCCGTTGATCCATATATGCGTTTCGTTCACCGCTGTTCTACTCTTCAGGACAGGATTTTTGCTGATTTTTAGCGGGCAATAATGTGCAGACGCTCAAACATCAACGCTTATTTCTTCATAAAGCACTTGACCACTATTTAAAACCCCTTTCCAACAATTAAATAATAATTATGCTCCGATTTCTATTCTTGTTCTTATAATAATTTTTCTTCCAAAATAATGCTTTTGCGTAGTAATTTCTCCCCTCACTTAATTATTGTACATACCTGTCACGTCAGTTCTACCAACACATTGATGCGCATTTTTCCATTCACTTCATGGTGAGTATTCATCTGCCATAAGCCAAACAAGAAAAAAGCCGTGTGTCCAAAAAAAGATCTCACTAACGCGACTTGTTTATCATTTCAATTTCCCCGCAATTTCCCGCGATTTAACTTTCAAAACAATTTCCAAAATATCCCTTCAACATCAAGTCACCCACAGTACATAATTTCAATTTGTAAATCATCGTTAAATCGTCTGCATTGTGATTGTAAACAAAAAAATTTATCGTACATCTAAGAAATTTCGCCATCAGAAATTTTGCATCACCATTAATCTCTCCCGGGGTGAGTTCGCGGTTGGCTTCTACGCATTTGTTGTCGATTGTCGAACTGTCAAACGCCGGGCACGCTTGACAGCCATCTACCAATCTAGCAGCCAATAGAAATGTCAAACGTTTAGAGGGGGCGCATTCTTTTGTGTTTTTGTTATTTATTTACCTTTCGACATTACCAAAAGCGACCTTTCGACTTGTCCATTTTGTAATTGTAAAAAAAAGGAAGAAAAAGAGTACAAGGGTAGAGCATAGCCGGCGCCGCTATGATGGACAACAAGACCAAATACAACCTGGACCATGTGTATTGTCACACGAACGAGAGTAACAATTATATTCGTGCCAATCATACCGGCTCGACGACGTCCTCCAACGATGTGATGTCGCTACTAAAAGAGAATAAGAAACTGAAGGCGATGTTGATCTTGCACTTGGATTTGATTCAGGAACAGAGCGATCAGTTGTTGGCCAAAGATAAGTTGTTGGTGGGCCTAAGGGAGGAGAATCATGCGTTGAAAACGAAGAATGAGCGTCTCGAAAGGCAATTACAAGTGAGGGAAGCGCAAGCTGCAGCTGCAGCAGTTAGAGCGGAACAGCGTGAGTTAGTTGAAGATGCAGTTGGCAAGTACAAGATTCAGTCGGCTTCTAGTCCGGTTGCAGAGGAAGAAGAGGAAGATTCCACGAACATTATTGGAGAGTGCAATGGAAAGCTGATAAGTAAAATTATTTTGCACAGAATCAATCTTCCCGGAAAGAGTCCAACAACGTCTACAACATCAGAGGTCTCAGAGGTGGAAGATGCCATTGCCGTTATGGGAATGGTGGAGGACAGCCAACAGAGTATGGTGACAGATGAAGATGATGCCATCAGAAAAATCCGCAGCCCCTCGGAGTTGTTGAAAAGCAAACAAAAGGAGATGTCGTCGCCGCTATCGGTGATGTCGGCGCCCAGTTTGAAAGTACCTGAGGGAAAAATCGACTCAGACGAGAGTTTTAGCTGTGATTCTACTTTGGAACGTGATCAGGTAAATCTTTTTATTGTTACAAATTACAAATGGGCTTTGTAATAGTATTGATGAATTTTTGTTGTAGGACCTACCCCGAGGAGCGAAACACCCACGTAAATCGACCCGCCGTTGCGGTGTGCTTACAACCAATGAGATGTATTCCACCCGCGAGTGGGAAGATGAAGATTTCTGTGACGAATTTATCAAAGAAGAAGCAAATGCTCTTAAATCTGACACACCAATGCTGGAAATCCCAAAATGGACGGTGCACGAAGTCCATCCGCTATTCACCATCGAGGGTACTGAGGATCTCTCCGATGAGACTTTTCTAAAACGCCATGCGAAGCTTGAACACGACGAAAAACGAAGAAAAAAATGGGACGTCCAACAAATCCGTGAACAACGCCGAATCGAAAGATTGAAACGTCGCCATTGCAAAGACGAAATGAGAGAAGAAGAAACTGGCATAACAAGCTTCTATCCACCATCGGATACTATCCAAACAATTTGCTACACAACCGAGCTGCCAGTGCTGGCATTCGGCGAAGGCATCCCACGATTGTCTGCTACTGAATTTTCTTTACCATGGTTCCCGACATACTCTCAAGCTGCGTTATCTCATCGGGATCACCCGTACCAACAACAGCAGGAACAGCACCACCACCATCAACACCAACACCACCATCAACAGCAGCATCAATCACAAAATAGCTCATTCGTTTTTCTCAAGAAACGTCGACGACAACAGAGTTCTTCCATGGTGCACAGACGACGTGGCACAATATTAGTTGGACATCATCGATTGACTGCGTGCAGTTCTGACGGTGGCCGAAATTAGATGTAACACAACTAAATTCAGTTAACGATCTCACAGGTCTGTCTCAGTATAAACAAACAAACAACAAAAAGAAAAAAAAAACAGAAAAGGAAAGGAAACTATTTCTTTTCCTCACAATTTCTCCAATTCCTGTTCTCACTACTTCCAATGTCTCCTTCATCCAATCCTGCAGTTACCAGTCACCATCCCCTTTGGAGTAGCAACATACGAATTAAGTTTCAGATAATCAATTCTATTGTTTTTAGGCTTTCTGACGATGAAAATTATATTTGTTTGTTTAGTTCTAGCGTTAAGCTATGAAAAATGTTTGTTCTCAATGTACACAAACAGAAATTAATTTTTAAATGCTTTTTTTTTATTTTTTTTATTTTGCGCGCAAATTGTATCCAAAATGTGAACGTTGACAATATTGCAGTTGCGAGTTTGATTTTAAAAGCTTGTGTCACTTATGTTAAAACTGTTTTTTGTTCAAATTATTCTTTTTTAATAGTTTGTCACAGATTGTTTTCCTTTTCGACTGTTGTTTCGTGAAACTTGACCGTCTTTTGATGTCTCTATGTATAACTTGTCCCGTAGACCACTAAATAGTTGCTAAAACCATCTTTGGATGTATTTTGGTGGTTCATCTGTTGAAATTCACTCTACGAATATATCATAGTGGGTCCTTCCTGTCGTTTCAAGCTAGCAGGGTGCCTTGTTCTCTTTCGTCAATTCATGGACAACTCAACTTTATTCAGTTCCTCACTTTATTAATTGGTTTCAAATGGCAAGTAACTGTTGAGTAGTTGGCATCGATTTGTTCCGCGGGTTCTTTAATAGTTTTATGTTTATCGGGCTCCACCAAATCTCTTATCTCGTCAATGTCCTTGGCTTCATTAAGGTGACTACGAGGCCCTCGTTTAAGGTCAACATCTTTTGAAGAACATTTCTCAAACCAATGTCTCAATGTTTGATCATTAGTTAGGCTTTTTCCAAATGCGATTCAACTTGTACAAGGGAATTTTCCGTATTGTAAAAATTTTAAATCGACTGGTCACAATCAACCATCATTTTGTGGAACCAACCATGAGTAGATTTCGTGGAATTAATTAATTTCAATTCCCTACAATTGATGCTCGTTCATGTCTTGCACAACAGACCTTTTTCGAAAGGTTGTTAATCGATAAATCTATCCATGTCTCCGCATTTCTAGTCATCCGCCACTTCTAGGTACTCAGTCGAGAGCACTACTGAATTTGTAAGTGTCCAGATCGAGGTCACGTTTAAAATTTCTGGCACGTTCCAGTCCCAGTAAGATAAAGACGAAGAAGCTTTTCTTGTTCGAAATTTTACATAGGTCCCTCTTACTAATTAACGGAATCCCCTTAAATTTCTTCGTATGCTCCATGATACGATTGCCTTTGCGACTCACTTTCCCTTTGATTGCTTACGTGCTTAAAAGCAAAGCAAAACGTAACAACTGTTTCTGTTTGGGGTGAAATGCTGAACCTTGGTAGCTCAGCCAGATGTTGATTTTCCAAGTAATGTTGCATTTATGTAGATTGCTTATCTTGTGTGAATATTTAAAAATTTTAATAACGTTTACCTGTTGTTTTCTTTATGCAACAGTATGTTGCATATGACAGGGTAGTTGAGACCTTCTTCTTCTCCTTTTGTTAACCATTGAAATATGTATCGTGTATAATTATGTTACCGCTCAGATTGTGGCGCTGGTAGTGGAGACCTATTCAATAAAACACAAGCCTATCTGCTTGATATTACAATTTTCAGCAGGTTCCATTGTTCGAGTCATTGGTGCTCCACAAAAATATCAACAATTCTGACTCTGTTTTTTTTTTTATTTGGTGCTGTAGATAGTTTGGAACTGATGTTAATACAGGCAGCCTTCTGAAACTAGACGTCATTCAGAGCTCTCTTTTCTTTTGTTGTTTTTTAGGACAAGCTTTATTTTAAGAATTAATTGTACATGCCTTGAAAATTCTAGCACTCGCAAAACTAATCAAAGTCGCTAATAAGCTTAGAGTAACGACAATTTCTTTTAAACTAAAGATGCAACAGTTTCATAGATTCGCTAGTAAAAGTATGATGTATTCTAGCAATGAGTAGTTATGGAAAATTACCATATCCATCATGAATAAATGTTCCAAAGAAAGACCTAGCCAAGTAATTTAAAATTAATTATCGTGTGGGGAGTGTAGCGCTAACTGGCCTTACGGGTGTTTGGTTTCATCTAACACTATGATAAGCGATTTTATTTTACTTTTCTGCAGTTTAAGACTTTAAATTTGAGAGGGCACTCCTATTGCAACCCGAATTTCGAATAAAATGCACCTTAAGATCCGTCTGCGGGCAGATGGGATCCTTTTCGAACTCCATTATTGAAAACTTGTTCTCGTTAGTTGTTGAATAATGTGTAGTCATTTCCCCTTTCCACTTGGTAAATTTCTCATAATATCTACACGTTCATCACTCAAAATGTGGGTCTTCGAGACCAGATTCAATAGAACATAATGAATTTCCGAATTAAGAAGCATGAGGTGCTAAATTGTGCTTCTTCTAGCAATTTATTTGGTTTTCCAAAAATAATTATTGCAAGCTTATCGAACGGAAATGTAAATGTTCATTCATTTGATCAGAATTTCGATTCTTGTCATAAGTCGGTGAGCTTCCTTCACTGCTTCGGCTTTCGTCCTCATACAAGAACCTAGAATGCCATTATTTATTTCGTATTGAGCAGACCATGGTAATCAAAGTCTGAATTTCTTTTTATACTTCAGCCTTCCACCTTTCATCGTTCAAAGTCGGGGGTCAAAACCTACATCTGACATAGTGAATGTGGAGAGTAGACCGTGTTCCACATTATCATTTTCATATGCACTAGAAGCTAAATTGACCAAGACAGGAATATCGCCAAAACTGTGCTTCTGGAATATTTATATAATTTACATTCCCATCGATTGCTAGTGCATTGTTGTCTTGACGTAAACATTTTATATAAACGTGGCTTAGCAAAACTTTAATTTGTAAATATTCCAAGAAATAGAACTCTTCCGATTGAACCCTACAATTTCGTTCTTTCGATTATTAGGAGATACAGGTACCACACAGTGCAAATCATTATCTAGAGTACATAAATGGAAGGCAAAAGATCTTACAAATATCCTTTAAAAGGTGCTAAGCGCCGATTGATTATAACATTCCTCTTTCTAGTCCTGTTTAACATTTAACTTAGTTTTAAATATGACTGAGTCTTTTTTTTTTATATATTTTTGTTTGTTTGTTCTGACCGTTTCAATGTTTTCCCAGAATGTAGCAAAGTTTATATCGTCATAGACGAAAGTTTTTGTCAAGTTGGAAGAGTCTTAAAGATGCCTATTACGTGTGATTTCTATAAACCATTGGTTCATTTCAAGAGACTAATTTATTTTTTGAATCACTGTGTATAGGTCACCTCTATTGGGCATTTAGTTAAACTTGGATGAGTCTTACGTCAACATTTTCTATTTATTATAATTTGCCTCGCTTTTGAATTCACATCATAAGCGATCTTCTATATTTTGGATACAATTATGCTTTGTACTTTACATTATATAGGTAGATGTCAATAACATAAGAAAATTGAACAAAACGGATATAGTCCCTTTTGGATGTTCAATTCAATTCGCTTACAAAATAAAATACTACAGAAACCGAACACAACAAATGAAATAAAACAATAGAAAATAGTTTACCATAAGATTTTAAATGTTTATCCAATATAGAAAACCAAACAAACAAAAACAAAAGAAATAGAATAAAAGCAAACACAGAACAAAAATAAGAAAAAAAAATATTTAAACTGGAAAATATAATTGTTGTGCATAATTAGCTCTTTACCTATCCATACAGTGTATACCGTAAACCCGTTAAAAAAAAAAAAAAAAAAAACAAACAAATTACCATTTATTTGTTGTTGCAAAAAATAATAATAAAAAAAAACAAAACAAAATAAATTGTTTCGCTTCTATGTTGCTTCGAATTCTTGTCACACACTACTCACAGAAAACGAAAATATACAATAAAACCAAAACCCAAAAATTATAAGAAAAAAAAAAAATCCCTAAGTAAAAAAAAGTATTTCAATGTACACATTGTTTGAAAAAATAAAAAATAAAATAAAAAAATAAAGATAAAGAAAAAAAAACAATAATAAAAATTAGATGGAAATATGTCAATTGAATTGTGTTTTTATTGAACAAATGCATGAACTCTAGACCACTTAAATAAACCTGGGCTTTCTGGGCTGCATCATTTGATGTTTCTACAGGTTGGAGCATAAGTATTTTCGAATGTCTGTTTAATATTGACTAATTTGCACCAAATGCAACAATTAAGTCGTAAAAGATCCAAGAGCCTCTTGGGCAGCATTCCGGGATCGACGATTTTTTTCTGTCAAGGAAGTTTTACAGACTTCAAAACAAGTGGAATCTTGAAGGTGCCAACACTGGAGGTGGCCCTAGCTGTATGTTGGCAAGAGTTATCCTGATGGAATAGAACACTCCTTTGATAAACCAGACCTGGTCGTTTTTGCTCCAGGGCCGACTTTATCTGCGCAGCTGTTGATAGAAGACTTCTGTGGTGATATATGGTTTATAAGGCAACAGCTCAGAAAAGATTATTCATTCAGGACAATCTAAAGAGTAATACCTTGAGCGGATAAAGTACATCTCTGGGAAGTCGTGCTGATCTGTCTTCTTCTTATCCTTTTATTAACCCTTTCCTCGTTATACGAACTTATGCGTAACGAGTTTCCCATTTTTACTGCATCGCTGCTGCTCCGCTTATGGGGTTGGCTAATGTCGCAGACCGCAGAACGCGTCTACATACTGCTCGGTCCTGGATCGCTTCAGTGGTTAGCCCCAGGCGTTGTTGCGCATTTGCCATCTGAGAAATCCAGGATTTCTTTTTCCGACCTCGTTTTCTTACAGTTGGAGTGACCGTAGTTGATAGTGCCTTTTTTAACGGATTTTCCGCAGATCTTCTTTGAACGTGGCAATACCAGCTTATTCTATTCGACTCAAGCTGTTCGGTTACCGAATTCTTTATATGTAGATATCCTCTTATACGCGTAGATCTAATGCAATCGCGTTTAGTGACTCCACTAGACATCCTTAACATTTTCATTTCCGCTGCCGTCATTTTGTTTTTAAACGCTTCGTACATTGTCCAGCACTGTGAACCGTATATAAGAGCTGGTCTAACAACCGTGGTGTAGAGTTTCCCCTTTAATTTAAATGGAAATTTTCGGTCGCAAAAGATTCCCGAATTTTCGCGCTATTTCATCCACCCCACTCTCAATCTGTGGTTTACGTCGTCGTCACATTTCGCTTCCATGTTAACGATTGATCCTAAGTACTTAAAGATAGTGCTTTTCGGAAGAACTATTCCGTCTAACATAACATCCGGAACAGGTCGCAACGGATGCGCAAATGGGCACGTCAAATGCTCCGTCTTTGAACGACTTATTTTAAACCCGTTTCTCTATCGCTAAGTATAACTGCGTCGTCAGCGAAGAGAATTGGCGTTACATTTGCTTCGCGCATGCAGTCTTTTAAAAGATAGTCTACTACGTTAAAGAGGAAAGGGTTAAGTACGCTTCCTTGATGCACTCCGACATTAACTGGAAATTATCTCGTTAGTCCAGCAGAGCTTTTAACCGCAGTTTTCACGTTTCCGTACATGTCTTGTATTATTCTAACATACGTTTCCGGTACGTTTTGAGACCTCAGCGCGGCCCATATGAGATCCCTAGGCACTCGATCGAATGCTTTTTCGAGGTCGATAAATACCATGTGTAAATCCTTAGACGAATCTCGGTGCTTTTCCATTATTATTCGTAGGCTTTGGATAGCGTCCACCGTCGATCTTCCTTCAACAAATCCACACTGGCTATTACCGAGCTTTATTATTTGCTGAAGACGTTCGTTTAAGACTCTTTCGACGATTTTCATTGTGTGTGAAATAAGCTTGATTGAACGGTAGTTGTTGCATTCTCGAGTGTCGCCTTTTCCTTTGTATAATGGAACCAAGAAGCTACTTCGTGCTGATCTGTCTGTTTTTAAAAATTTATGGAATAAAAGCAATTCTCGACATGATAATAAAAATCGAACCTCTTCGTAAAAACATAAAACTTTAAGGCGGCTTTTGACTCCATCGATTGAAGATCACTATTTCTTAAATTCAGCAACATAGAAGTCTCAACAAAAGTTCTAAAGGTTCTGCAACAATTTTGCGAAGGCAGTACAGTGGCGGTTTGGGACGGGAATATCTTGTCTAATCGGTTCCAAACAAACTCTGGGGTAAAGCAAGGATGTCTTTTGAGTCCTCTTCTGTTTTCAATATTTTTGAATAATCTAATTGAATTTCTCCCGGGCGGGTTGCCTCTTGAGGGATTTCCTATAAAACTCTTACTCTACGCCGACGACATCGTAATTCTCGCAGAAACACCAAGCATGCTCCAAATTATGATTAATAAGCTGCAACAGTATTCCCGTATGTGGAACATGCAAGTTAATACCAGCAAATCCAAAGTCATGATTTTTCGAAATGGCTGGGGGCGTCAAGCAAGGAAAGAAAAATGGAGCTGGCAGAATGTGGAACTGGATGAAGTTAAGTAATACAAATACCTCGGAGTCCTGATCACCTCACAGGCATCGTTTTAAAAAAAAACCTGCTAGAAAACTGAAAGAGACTGCACTTTCTCTATATCAGCAAAGTTTCTGCTCAACCAAGTCATCGTCTTCCTCACACTGTTGCTATGTATCTTAAAAACCGAAACTTTAATTTCTTTGCGGAATTGTCAAGGCTCAGAACACAATGTGCCCCTGCACGAACTAATCGGAAATGAAACCAACTGGGAGAGCACACTGAACGAAATACTCGTACTTAAACAAATCCACTATTCAACACGGGAGCGTTTCGAGACGCAAAGTCAACAAAACCAATCAAGATTCACGTACAGAATACTACAGCATGAACTTGGGGAAAACAGCTACTTCAATGGCCGGAACAGCGTAGAGTCCATCTCAATAATATTCAAAGTCATAGGCGAACTGAGGCATTTTGGGAACGAAGGAGGATGTCCGGCATTTTATTGATACGTATCCCATATTAAATTTAATGAGGAGATCCTTTTGGGGAAAAAAATGCCCTATCACTAAATGAGATCACAAACATCCTAAACGGCGCAAGCTGGAACACTATACATAACTTTCTAAAATGCGCACTGAATTAAAGGCGACAAATCATAAATGAAGCTTTTTAGTAATTACAAATTTATTAATTTCTTTCTCTCGGCTGACGGCCAACGCTTATTTTTTTTATTTTTGTTAAACTTGTAAATATTGTAACAGAATAAACAAATATTACTTGCTTACTTACTTACATAAAACAAATTCCTCAGTGCAAACGCTGCTGAGGGTTCAATTACACTCAAACGTATTGGCAGAAAGAGGCTCGGTTTGTGAACTGCACAGGAAATCACCTCTGAAAAGGAGAACACCCACCCAATTATCGAGGTTGCGAAGTAGCCAGGAAGATGCGTAAAAAGCGATATAAATCCATAAAGCTGCAAAATGCGCACTCAAAAAGGAAACGCCTAAGCCCGCTAAATTCAAAATAGCTAAAGAAAAGCCGTCGGGTTCCGGTCACAATAATCACCTCTGTCGTAGAATACGCCGTAGCTGAGAGTCACTTCACTTGCCATATGGATCGTAGAATACGGCGGGTTGACTACCTTACCGATGACTATTTCGAGTTCGCAAAACAGCTGTGTTGTGATAAGTGTAGGCAATAAATGCTGGAAAAAATTTCAAATTTAAATTAAGCAAGTCAAATACATAAGTGAAGTGAGAAAAATGGATAGTATAGGCTTATACTTGAATGCATTTGATAATGAGGACGAAGTAGCTTCTAACAGAAAAAGGCGTCCATCTTTAAGAGGAACTGCAGAAGATATTATGAAACTTCCACATTTGGCATGAGTTTTCTGAAATTCAAAATTTTATTCATTCTATTAAGTGTTAATTAATTTTTCAGATTTTTCAAAGATTTTCGTCTGAATAAGGCAGAATTTTCATATGTTTTGGGTGTCTCCGAGCTCGAAGTCATTTCACCGTCTCCAAAAATTAAATAAGCAACTTGGTTACGATTCTTTGGTGAAGGAAACTATCAATATGGTGCCAGTAGGGACTATTATACAGTTTGTCAAGAAAGTGTTTACACATTTTACCCTGTCTCCTTTTCACAGTCCATGGATAGTTTCATAATGGTACCGTTATAGCGGTTTTTTTATTTTCTGTTTTGTAACAGATTTAAAAAATGAAAATCGAAAATATTCGTTGCTATTTCTGCTGTTGAAAGTGTTGGGACAATTTTTCGTGATTCGTTTAAATATGCCTGGCAAGAGAATTTCGTTTGACGTAAAGCAGTGGGCTTATTGTAATCATTAAAATGATAAAAGCGTTTTAGAAATAACTAAGATATTTGGTTTATCTAGGAAAACCATTTACAACATAATTAACCAAGCAGAAAGTGAGACTCGTTTGGAGAATATTACACCAAAAGGTAGGCCAAAGAAATTATCGGGCAGAAATGAGCGTACTTTACTAAGAAAAGTGCACGAAAATCCTCAAATATCCGTTCGAGCTTTGTGCAGAGAAATAAGTCAAGAATGTGGTGTTAAAGTTTTCCACGAAACTGTAAGGCAGCTGCTGAGAAAGAATAAGTACACATCAAGAGTTGCACTGAAAAAACCACTACTTCCAACTCAAAATATACAAAAATGCTTATCAATCCCTACAAAGTACAGTACTGAACCAAACGACTACTACAAAAATAATGGTGTACTACAACGAAGGACCTAATAGTTTGGTTCAGAACTGTAAAAGGTTTAAACGGTAAAATGTGAATTTCAGTGAGACGTTTCTCCCGGCGTATTCTATACGATAGGGGTGAATATTAAAGAAAACGCGATGAAAAAAAAACCTTTAAAACGTAGAAAGCGGTTATCGAGCAAACTAATACTCGTATATGCCCAAGACAACAATACTGACGTTTGATTGCTCTCTGAAGCCCATACGGAAAGTGGATCGTGTGGTGTGCAAAAATAAGAAGTCGATCATTCTCATCATCAATCCAAAAAATCTAGTTTTACTATTGGCGGTGATGTTAATGGGAAATATGGTACACCTTCTTGGACTCAAGATGGATTTCACAGAAAGCCAATCCGGCCGACAGATACCACAAAAATACTGAACCATATCGATTTCTTCGTTTTGAAAGCTTTGATCTGTCCTCTGATCATTCTCCAGTCAATTTGACAATGAGTGAAACTCTATTTAAAAAAAGAACCAGCAAGACTAATTAGCAGAAACACTAATTGCGGAGGCTTCAAGAAAGGAATTAAAGAATAATTAAAATTGGAAGTATCACTAATAATGGAAACAAACAGAACCCTCGTACAAAATCGCAACAAAGACGTGCTCCACAGCATAAAACACGTTATAATAGCCTATGTAACCTACTGACAGAGACAATTTTAAACTTCAAAGCAGTAGACACGTGTTTCGAAAGAAAATCTAATTATTCGCTTTGGGTAACAATAAAAGGTAGTAAAACACTTAAAGCCTCCGCGCCACCAATTAGAAAAAATAACAATTACTTAATTGGCGAAGGGAGAAGGGAGAAGGGAAATCTTCAATTTCTATCCACTTCCGGATTTATGACCTTCGGCTGTTGAGCAATCATTTATAATACCAGTGACTCGGGAACATCGTTAGACAATTACACCGTAAAACGCAACGCCAATGGAAGTTATCACTAAAATGACTATAACTAACTACCGCCGCACTGATATTAGAATACGTTTCGAGTCAGTGGAAAGTGTTTAAGTCATTGGTCTTAAACCAGGAAAACTTCCGAATAACAAGGAGTCCCATAGATCGATTTTAATTCCCAATTTTATCGAAAATCTTTGAGAGAATAATTCTAAGACATACATATACTGCCAATTATTGATGGAAAAAATCTTATCTCTAATCAAAAGTTAAGGTTCAAGAGCAAGAATTCCACTATTTATCAAATGCATAGAATCACCAACGTAATTACGAAGATTTTGAAAAAAAAAGCTACGGTTAGCTCAAGCGTATTTGATAAAGTACGGAATGAAAGCTTAAAGTTCTTATTACGGCAGGTTGAGTATCGCAGTTCATAGAGATTTTGGCCGGCGTGCCATAGGGGTAGGTTCTCGGTCCACTTCTGTATACCCGACACATACTTGTACTTCAAGAAGAGCGGACTATTCTGGCTACGATTGTCAATGACACTACTAAATAAATAAGTACAATAGTAGGTAAAACAATCGAAAAAACAAGGGTAAAACGAATAACCCTTATGGCTAGACGTTTCCTGGCCCCCATGGTGAAATATGTACTCACATACATAGAAATTCACGTACAAACTATAGAGACATCTGCCCTTGTAATTGCCGCAAAATTTCGGTTGGATGTACTCCATTCCTTGTCCAATAACTAAATCCGCTGCGGAAGATTTGCAATATACTCTCGTAGTTTTATTTACTATCCGCACTTTATGAAGAGCCATATTCGTGTATTTACGAGTATCTTTGAAATATGCGGGTTGAGACGTCGATATAGGGTATTGGGTATGCAGGTTTCCATAATGCATTCAAGTACATATTTAAAGAACAAAAGAGATAAAGCAGACTGGCCTGAAGTACTTCACGGACTCATGCCCTCGACTCCAGAAAAGAGGAACGTAGTTCAATGATAGACAGTATTTGCTAACCAGTCGACTGCTGTGTCTAGCGGATTTTATAACATAATGGGTAGACTACCATCAAAAAGCAAGAATTTATAAGAAGAGATCTATGTTATTGATGGGTCATGAGATTACTTCCCGGTTTCTTTTATTTTGCCTGTTGCTCAGCTTTGATGACTGTCCAGTCAACCATCGTAATCATCAGATTACCATATGTTATGAAGTTTGAAGCAGTGAGCAAGTTTACTGTTGTCAAAATTGGGCAAACAAATGTGGGCCAACTGTTGAAACTACCCAAATGTATCTGTTCTGAAGTTCAGTCACTTTTGATAGAACATTACTGCTCCTATTTTCTCCTGCTCAACACTCGCGCTTTTGTACGAGACCAGTATCCGGTAATTGAACTTACTTTCATGCGACATTTTAAGTCAACCAAGATAGACCATCTGATGTCTATTCAATGCCTGCAAGTCGCCTCTTAGAAGTTCAAAACAAACACGGGGTGGCGAGTCCCCATCATCTTAAAATTATTCGCATACTTTCAGACTTGCATTCCACCAAGATCCGCTAACACAAAATGCTGCCTAAACTTAGGCATAATACCTACAGTTTTAGGATACCTTTGGCAGAGATAGAAATAACTTAGTTTTATGCATAACAAGACTATTGGACCAGATGACTTGACGAGCTATATATAAGGCGGCCAATCAAGACCGGGTCATTTGATTTAGTTCGGAGCAGCGGAACCCTATTTATTCAACTAAATGAGATGGATTTAAGAAGGGCAGTGCTGCAGTAGGAATAGAGAAAGGTGAGCCTTAAGTTGACCTTTTTGCAGATTTTATTGCAAATAAAAAAGTTTCGGTGGGATGGTTTGTATAAAACACGGGAGCAACGGTCGGTACGTCGGATGGTGTTCAAGTAAATATTGCTTCGCAATCCTTTGACAAACTAAAGTGCTGATGTGGCCTCGGAGATTATCTAACTTATATGCGAAGTTGAAATTAGCGTAATGTTATACAAATTACCAAGGTCGCGTAGGGATTTACCCTAAGGCAGATAAGATCGGAGAAGTCACTGATTCGACATACGTGACAAAGTTCTCAATTGATATTTGGCCTATATACCAACTTAAAGGGACCAAATAGAGAATCTACCCAGAAGGAGATAATTCTTTCAAGATCGTTTATAGTAAGGATGTTAAGACTAGTACCAAAGTGTCTGCCCTGTAGGTGACAAAAATGGGCCTGAGTAGGTAAACTTAAGACGGACTCCCTAAGAATAGTATTAACGGCCGGAAAACTCGTATATTCTTCTTTATTGTACTTGTACAGCTTGAAGCCGATGTAAGTCGATTTAAAAATGAGCGACTTTTGAGATATCTTAGTCCGCATTGGACCTGGGCTTCAACCTAAAAGCCCTTCCAAGATGCAAACTTTTCTTATCAAGTCGATATTTCTGTGAGGCTCGTTCGGTTCGCTGCTATAATTTTCCCTCAAAAGCTTTTAAGTTTACATCCGTGCTTTTCCACCAGAGACTAGAACTTGGACAACGACGACACAAAGAGTCTCATTAGTGATACCCACCATCTTTTGAGACCGCAGGTTACAGCAATTATAGAGACGAATTATACTCCTATACAGCCATATCTAGTCTTTGCATCACTGCCAAGCTCGTCCGCCTGTGGTAAGTAGTAGCGTACGTCCATGATATCGACACAATTGGAAGAATAATGAAAATAGATGCTGCCAAAACAGGCTTAGAAAGAACATGACGAATTGGACATAATATCACTGTCAACTCTTGTCAATCGCTGTTTTTTAGGCTGAGAAGCTAATTGAGTAGGAAGATCTTGTCCCAAAAAATCGGAGGATTCCCTATATAAGACAAAACAAAGTCCAACGGCGTCAAATCGCAGCTCCGTGGAAGTCTATTATTGAACTTTGTGTGTATTTGGACGGCTTTTGTGAAACGCAGCCCCATCTTGCTGGAACCATATCTCACCCAAGTTCAAATTCTCTATTTCTTGCCATAAAAAAATCTATTACCATACCTCGGTAGTGCTTTTCATTATTTTTTCATTTTATTTTCTTCCATCATCGTCTTGGAAGAAAAATGAGCCAATGATACCACCCAAGATCCTCATGTGAAATATGAATTTTTGAGCAAAATTTTCCTCAGTGTCCTCCATATTTTGCGTTGAACGCACAGGACGAACACGGGAATATATTCGGTTATCAATCACCAAACCAGTCTCAAGAAGTTTCTTCACAAACTTGCGTGTTCCAGCTGCAGTTGGTGCACTGTTTCGACTGAAGTTTGTACTCAAAGTGTACACTGTTTCGGCAACGCAGTATCCATTTTCTAGGTAACTTTGCAATATTTTCCAACGTTATTCACAGTTAATCCATCCATTTCGAAATATAATACTGAGTTCCTCTAAATTTTTGGAGCGTAAAAGAGCTTACTTATTTACTTATTTACAAGCTTCTCCAGCTAGCTCGATCCCTGGCTAGCTGTCTCCAGTTTCGCACGCTAAGTTGGCTGAGGTCCTCTTCCACTTGCGTGCGCCACCAGTCTTGGCCTTCCTCTACTGCGCTGTCCCTCGGGGGCGTATTCGAAGACTTTTCGGACCGGAGCATTGGTGTCCATGCGCTCTACATGACCCAGCCATCTCAGTCTTTGGATCTTCACTCTTCTGGCTAGGTCCATGTCGCTGTACAGTCCTTACAGTTCGTCGTTGTATCTCCTTCTCCACTCACCGTCAATGCAGACGGGACCGAAGATCGCCCGAAGAATTTTTCTCTCGAAGCAACCAAGAACACCCTCACCCATTTGTGATAATGTCCATGCCTCTGCGCCATAGAGCAGGACTGGGATTTGCTACTCAATTGCCTTCTTAACCCAAAGAAACGGCGGTTGGCAAGAGTTATTCTTCGCTTGATCTCAGCGCTGGTGTCGTTGTCTGTATTTATAGCGGAGCCTAGGTAGACAAAGTCCTTAACTACCTCAAAGTTATATCTGTCGAGGGTGACGTTCTGTCCGAGACGTCGGTGTTGGTTGTCCTTTTTGCTTGACAGCATATACTTGGTCCTGCCCTCATTGACCGCTAAACCCATTTTCGCCGCTTCCGTCTCAATACTCGCGAAAGCGCCACTGACATCACGCTGCTTTCTCCCGATTATGTCAATATCGTCGGCGTATGCGAGTAGTTGGACGGACTTTTGAAAGATAGTGCCTCTTGTGTTTGCTCGTGAGTTTTGCACTATTCTTTCAAGTACGATGTTGAAAAAATCGCATGACAGCGCATCGCCTTGTCTAAATCCTTTCTTGACATCAAAGGTCTCGGTGAGATCTTTACCGACCTTGATGGAGCAGCGTGCATTCTCCATCGTCATCCTGCACAGACGGACGAGTTTGGCAAGGATGCCAAAACTAGACATTGCTCTATATAGCTCGTCTCTATAGATGCTGTCATACGCGGCCTTAAAATCGATGAATAGGTGGTGGGTATCGATCTGAAGCTCATGGGTCTTCTCCAAGATCTGCCGTAGTGTGAATATCTGGTCGATGGTGGACTTTTCTGGCCTGAAGCCACACTGATATTTACCTATCAGGTTGTTGACGAACGGCTTCAGGCGTTCACACAATACGGCGGATAAGATCTTATATGCGATGTGAAGGAGACTGATGCCTCTGTAGTTGGCCCAGTTCAGAGGGTCTCCTTTCTTAAGAATTGGACAAACAATGCTGAGGTTCCATTCATCGGGCGTACTTTCGTCCGACCATATTTTACAGATGAGTTGGTGTATGCTCCTTACCAAGTCATCGCCTGCCACTTTGAAGAGCTCGGCAGTCAGGCCATCCGCTTCAGCAGCTTTGTTGGACTTAAGCTTCGATATGGCTATCTTCACTTCATCCAGGTCGGGTGGACGGAATTGTTGGTCATCATCGTCCAGGTTGAAAGGTTGATTCTGCCTGACAGCGGTATTTGGTCCGTCATCGCCGTTATACAGTCTGCAGAAATGATCTTTCCAAATCCTCAGCATCGACTGCGATTCTACTACGATGTTCCCTTGTTCATCCCTACAGGCTTCGGTTCGGGGTTTGTTTCCGTGGCATGTTATTTCTACCTTTTGGTAAAACTTCCGAACCTCATTCCTGGAGTAGCATCTCTCAATTTCCTCGATCGCGCGCTTCTCATGCTCTTTCTTCTTCCTCCTGAGAAGCCGGTGCTCGTCTCTCCTCTTCCGCTCATAGAGCTCATGAGCAGCTCTGGTCTTTCTAAGCAGCGCCGCGTTATATGCATCTTGCTTAGCTGCATGTGCTTGCCGGCATTCATCATCGAACCAAGGGTTTCGTTGTGGTGGACGAGTGAAACCCAGCACATCAGAAGCGGCATCTCTGATGGCGTTTTGGCAGTGTTTCCAATGGTTTTCGATGCTTGATGCTGGCGGCATTGGACCTCTTAAGAGGTTAAGAGACACTCGATCGGAAAAGGACTTGGCGATCTCTTGCGATTGTAGCCGTCTGACGTCGAATTTTCTCACAGCATTAGTTTGTCTTGGCGTAGTTTGGGATATCCGCAACCGTACCTTGGCTACAACAAGGTAATGGTCCGAGTCGATGTTGGCTCCTCGGAACGTACGGACATCCATAATGCTGGAGGAGTGTCTTGCGTCGATCGCAATGTGATCAATCTGGTTGACTGTTGATTGATCAGGAGTTCTCCAAGTCCCCTTGTGTATGTCGAGATGTGGGAACCGCGTGCTAGCCACGACAATGTTTCGCCACGCCGCAAAGTCGATTAGCCTGAATCCGTTATCAGAGGTGGTGTTGTGCAGGCTATATTTTCCGATTGTTCCACCAAAGATACCTTCTCTTCCTAGCTTTGCATTAAAATCACCGAGGACAATTTTAATGGCATAGCTAGGGCATTGCTCGTAGGTCTTGTTGAGGAGCCCGTAGAAGGCATCCTTGGTGTCGTCATCTTTCTCCTCTGTGGGTTCATGCGCGCATATGAGGCTTATGTTGGCGAATTTAGCCTTGATGCGGATTGCTACAAGGCGCTCGCTCACATGCCGGAAGCTGAGGACTTCTCGTCTTAGTCTGCCTCTGACAACAAATCCGCATCCAAATAAGCGCTGCTTTTGCCGTCGATAGCAATTGCCGTAGTAGATGTCGCAGTTTTTCATCTTCTTTTTGTCCGGCCCATCCCATCGCATTTCTTGGATGGCGGTTATGTCTGCTTTGCAGCAGTCTAGGGCCTCCGCTAGTTGCTCGGCTGCACGTGGTCTATTAAGGGATCTAACATTCCACGTGCATATCCGAAGCTCATTGTCCTTAAATCGTTTGCGTGGGTTGTCAACAGTAGATCCGTCCATATCCGAGGCTTGTTGATGCTTCGTAACTTAATCTTTTTTAAATGGCCGGGCAGTTACCCCGGCGGCACAACCCCCAACCTGGAGGACCAGTTCCACTTTGAGTGCCCCTAGGACGAGAGGTCGGTTACACCTAAGCCAGTAACCCGTTCCGGGATGTGAGCGCTGCCGTTGGCCCTTATAGGGCTCGTCCGCCACCATCTCTTTTCCAAGACCCTGACTAAGTCCTGGAAATCCTTTCCGGCCTGAGCTCCAAATATGTCGGAGTAGCCCGGATAAGGTCTTGTCTTGTTTTTCCGACACTAATCCTGATTAATGGCGCAGGAAGCTCGCCATTTGCCCCCTTCACTTCGCAACCTCTAGTGAGATTCCCAGATGGCGCCACGGGGAGGCGTGAAGTAGGACTTATTAGCAGAGCTGCAAGATGTTCGCCTGCAGAGGCTTATTCTCGTCATTTAAGAAGCCAGCACCTGTCGGAAGATGCTACTTCTACGAGGCCTTATACTAATCGTTGCCATCCGTAAAAGAGCTATCAATGTCAAAATAACATGTGATTCAAAAGAATACCAACAGATGGCCCACCCCTTATCTCAAATTGTGATGAGACAGTGAAATGACGACAAATACAAATGATGATCGTTTCAATTGACAATTGAAGTTAGTAGAGTCCTTTGGCTTTTACCAAACTATTGGTATGTTGAGGCATATGTAAGAGACTCCAACTTCATTTTAGTAACACAACGCCTATGTATTAGGTTATTATAAGTATTGCTTCTTTATTAGATAATTGACAATAATTTCATAAGCGAATGGACTCTTCTACAATATATGTAATTAATAAAATATAATCGGAACGAGTTTACATATTAATAAAGCTTAAAAACAAAACAAAGAAGATTGTAGATGGATACAAAGTGACCTTCCGTTTACTTGTCACTCTGCTTGAGATAGTTATCTGCCTCTTCGACCCACATTTCGTCGATGCGCTTAAAGTTCTCAGTCCATAATTCTTCAACTATTTTCCAACCAATCTCTTGTGTTACGAGCACATAATCATTACTTGGATGCAATGAATGAGTGTAAGCTCCCATAGTCAAACTCTGGGCCAACCTTGCTGCCACACAATACTTCAGATACTGTCTTTCTTCTGCCTTAATCGGTCTATTTGAGTCGTAGCCAGCAAGTACAACACCACCGGCCAGAAGACTCTTGGCCTGCAAGATCATGTATGTCATAGCAATGCCGACTTCAAAAATGATCGGCGAATAGCTTGTGTCTCCAAAGTCAATGATTCCACAGACTCTGTAGTCATCTGAGTTTTTCTGTTCCACAAGGATATTCTGCTCATTGTAGTCACCATGGATAATTTGTTTCTCAAACTCATCGATGTGGGGGAGAACATTGGTTTCAAATGATTCAATGATCTGCTCAACGATCGACTTGCGTTGATGATCGGTGAGTACGTAGAGAAAGTCTTTAAGTTGAGAGATTGACTGTAGATTCCACAGGGTTTTGTGATTGTCGTAGGCTTCATGATGGAAGTTCTGTAAAAAAAAAAATAACAAAATATAAGAGGTCCTCTACAATTCTAAGATTAGACTCACCTTTAAGGCACGATCGACCATCGCGATATATACTCCACTGTGGAAGAGCAAATAATTGGTCTTTGGTACCTCGTGGAACATTTTACCAGGGATGAATTCCAGAAGTCTTACCACATGCTCAACTCCATTGATATTCTCCACTGAAAAGTACTTGGCATTAACATTTTGTACCGGCTTTGGACATGTGATACCTTCCTTAGCTGTGGGATCAGAATTTTAACGATCGGTCTTAGTTGTTTCACAAAGTATTCTTCGTATACTCACCCAAATAGATCATCAACTGAGTTTGGGCGTCAATAAAATCCAATTTCTTGGAGTCGAGTGCATTGAGGATTTTCAAAATATATCCATGTGGCCAAATTCGGGGTAAGAGGGGATTCTTCAAATCTCTAAGAAAAAAAGGTAAACAAACAACAAAATAGATTATGGCAGGGGATTAGCAAAATGACAAATTCACTTTTAAGTGCTTTTCAGGCTTTCATTTTCTTTTTGTTTTTACTTTCAGATAGAAATGAGATTAAGACGTCGGTCGTCTAGAAGATAAACAGGGAGCTAGTTAGATTAGATAACGTAGGCAACTTAAGAATTCTCGTTTGCTTTGCTATTGATAAACTTTACTATGTTTCGGTCACAATTTATTTTTGTTGAAGGCAACACTTGCAGTAAATGCTAGATTGCAATGTTTCAGAAGATTTAGTGGAGCACTCTACTGGCTGCAATCGTTAGTTCTGACTGTTTCCAAGAGGCACTTAGCCATATGATAGTGTTTGCCGAAGATTATAAACCATTTCATCATAAGGTTAAAGCTCTAGACCAAGAGAATAATTTACTACCACAGCGATAACATAATAGAAACGGCAATTTATGGACGTTTGTCTGAGGATGTTAGTGGGCACTGATCGACGTCAACCTGGTGATCCCTGAGCTAGAATTGTATCTACATAGGAAATATGCTTATTGTATAGTATCTTCTCGTGGTGGTCACCGATTACTGGTCTCAGCCGGACTTATCAGAAGTAAACTACAATGTAATGTCAAAAAAAGAGGGGCATAGGGCGGTTTTTCTACCGGGTCAGAGTACTCAGACGAAGAACTAGTACGCCTTGTATATTCCAGTTGGAAGATAGAAGCAACTTCTCCTAACGAGTATTATAATTTTGCACTGTCTTCCTCCGAAAAGATACCAGCGCCGCTTCCTTAAACAATTTCGGAAACACTCGCGACGACCTGAAGCCATTTCTGGGCACAGGGGACATTGATATTGTTTTTTGTTTTAGCAACAAGAGTTCTGGCGTCATGGCCACACAAAGTCATCAAAACTCCACTTTGGTAGACTAGCCCGAAATGTGGATATCAATGAGAGGAAATTCATTATCCATGGAGCCGAGAAAGTCCTTTGTGTTTTAAGTTTGGCAAAAGCAGCAACCTTCTACCTATCTACCTACCTTCCGCGTAGGCAAACAGGTTGTATTCTAGACTGAGGATGCATTTGCAAAGCAGTTTTGCTCTATATGCTTTCAACTAGTTCTATATAGTTTTCTTGGCGAGCCTTTAGTCTTTCAGAAGGAGGCTAGCAGTGAGGATGCTGTACCCGGAACCGATGTATTGCCTTTGGTATCATAATTGGATAAATATCATCGGTGCAAGGCAACTTGAAGCAATCAAAAGAAAGAACAGGGTTTGTAATAACGTCATTCGCCACCACAACCAATGACAGGTACCAGCTAAGACGTTTTGTGTTTCCCAAGTTACTCACCTTACTGGCAGCTTCATGTGGTTTGGGTGCGGGTTACGTTACCTTAGGAGTGAGTCTCAGGCATGGGATGAGACTCTCCCTTAGCTCAATGTAGGTGATATCCGATTTTCTGGCTGATATCCTCCTTTTGAGGACATTGACTGGCTTGATAGCTTCAGAAACTGTTTCGATCAAAAGCAAAAGTGGCAACTGAACTTCTATGGCTCAACAGAAGCTTTCATACTTCCGTAATGGCTTGATAACCCCTAAATATCGTGGTCACTTCGTTCGAGGGGTACAAGAGAAAACCTGGCCTCCAGGAGCAGACGACTACCTGCGGAAGTATTCAAAGTAGCTTTACCATGCCTGCCAAACTCGTCCCTGTTTGTGAAATGACATTGGTGAACGCTTGCTACGGTGGGAATGAACTTGTTGATTTTCAACCAAAAACCTTCGGTAATCCAGCAATTCCTCAGGTTCCCATATTGTATTCTGGCTAAGAGGTGAAGTAAAATAGTAACCCTGTGAGGGATGGCCCTTATCCCTTGATTATTTGAAACAGTAGTGTAACGTCCGCCCAGTGCGCTGGCTCTTGCATTACCTTCTATGTTTCAATATTTTTGACAATTTTAACCGAATTTTATCGGGGTATAGCATACTGAGGCCCGTAAAGTACAAAATCTTCTTCTACAATGACTTAAGCGATCTTAGAAATATTAAAGTTAAGAGTCAGAATGTCAAATTATTTCCAAGATTGGATGTACCGAAGATATACGTGGCATCACAATGGGCCAATAGGCCTAAGTGGGTTGGTTTCTCTCCAATAACCACTCTTATATAACCTAAGCTTCCTATCTGAGGGATACCACTGCCGGTTCTTAACGAAAAAAATTGTATCACGGATCTGAGCAGCATAAGAACCACCGACGTAATTCGGGAGAATGATTTGCTTATGCGTATTTCTTGATGCCTCTCAAGCTTTTGGCAAGATTTCGCGCTAAGACCTTAAATTCAAATTACAAATTGCAATGTATCTCTGTACACCTATGTAATACCTATACTGACAACGTATCCCGTGATCAGACTTCTCCATGTCAGACACGCAATTCAAAGAAATTTAAGCCGGAGTGCCACAAGGTAGTGTTTTCTGTCCCTCACTAAGCGCTTCCTATTTTGAAATTTAAATAAACAAAGTGTGTGTAAGATATCATCGAAATTGTTTATTCGTTTGAAAGGCCTATCGATGCCATTATGTATGGAATATGACATCGCTCAAATGTCGGCCGCGGCTTCTCTGGGTGGCGCGCATCCGAAATGTCCAACTTTCCATGACTCTGACGCATAAGTCTGGCTGAATTTGACCGATGTGTGCTTATTCGCACAGACTTGCGACTTCAGATAACCCCGCAAGAAAACAGTGTGACGGAGTCAAATCGCACGATCTCGGTGGCCAGTAAACATCACCTCCACGTGAGATGACCATGCTTTCGAATCGCTCGTGCAGAATTTCCAATGTGGCGTGAGCTGTATGGCACGTAGCGCCGTCCTGTTGAAACCACATGTCGTTGGTGTCCATATCACCTAATTCAGGCCAAAAGAAGATGTTAATCATCGACCTTGACGGTGATGGCCTGGACAATGTCGTTCTCAAATAACAGTGGCTTTTTTGGGATGCATTGCACGGTTGGATATTGGATTGGTATCATCCCAATCCCAAAAATGTCTGTTGACTTACTTATGCATGCAGAAATGAGCCTCAAAATTCCCCAAATTGTGGTCTGGTCTGCGGCTGAGTTCTCTTGGATTCTCTTGCACAATCTCACGGACAACGGCGTGTTTTCGGCAGATTTTGCATTTTGTCGACATACGGGTGTTGGCTTATCTTTTACTGAACCAGTGGAATCAAATTTATCTACCACATTGGAAATAGTCCTCTCTGTAGGATGACTATGGCTACCGTTTAAGGGGCGAAACGCACGGAACGTTGCCCGAACAGAACACCCATTTTGTTAAAACAATTTTATCATTTGCACGTGTTGTTGAACGCTATATCCGTGCAAGGTGGCAAAACAGACTGAATAAATGAGAGCCAATTTGACAGATGTAGCTTTAACAATATGGCCGCTATCAACTTTCAAAGTTCGGAAATCCCTATTGGAAGATCCCTTATATCTTCTGTAGACCTCGGGAGCATAGAAGACCATTTTAGCTACGTTAGCTGATGAAGCTGCTGTACTAACAGTAGTTAAAACGGTCGAAGGAACAAATAATTAAAATTATAAAAGGACAATCAAAATGCAAATGAACAGACAACGGCCTGAAGAACTGCCCTCAATGAAACCGAATCTGTTCAAGAAAAAAAGAGCAGGTGGCCTACATTTATAAACTCAATCTGTGTTTTATTCAAGATATTCCTTAATCTTAAAAATAACATCGATATCGTGTATCGTCTTGGAGACAAGTCCAACACCTATGTACGTGGAAAGCTCGTTAAATACGAGTCGTCACATTTTTTAAAGTAATCGGCGAGCATGTGATTAATTCTCAGAGATATCTTTTCATGCATATTTGGACTTAGAAATTAAAACAAAAATCACTAATCTTTGTTTTAACCTTGTAATGTTATCATTAAGCTTGGTTTTACAATATCGATCAATTACGAGTCGAATGGAAGCCTTCAGATGATTGGTTAAGCACTTTTGAAAGCAAAATCTATCGAAATGATCGATTTTCGTATTTAAATTATCAAATGCTATCAATTTGGGTCATTATGGTTACATTTATATATTGAGCTCGTATCTGGTAAATGCTTTATAGTTGACTTTTCGTCTCCTAGTGAGCAAAGACAGAATGGTTGAGGTTAAAGTGCGTAAAACTGCTTTCGAATGCATCGTTTGCCAAAAATGCAAACTAATTACCAACGTGAAACATAAATTGTGCAATTGTGCTTTCGATTCCGGCGTTGTTAAAAAATCAACTATTGGTGTACTTGAGATAAGGTTTCGGTTTCTAAGATTATTGTTATCTTTATGATCAGGAGAAAGCAACCTGTTTGGCGTGACTAATTTTAAAGACTTTCATCATCCATATTTCGTATCAGAGTGTTACCTGAGTAGCAACTCCTTTAGGCCATCTATTCCTTTATATTTTGCCACGAATATGTTACTGCACAGTTTGAGTGATTGGCTGCAATTAAGGTCCTTAGAAACAATGCGCCAAAAGTTTGCGCATGGTTTCGAGTTTGATTGGTAGATACAATTATTTTCTTTCGGCCTCTTCTTCAAGTCTTGGCCCTTTGAACAGTGGTGACCTATGTAGCCGAGGCCATCCACATACCCTGTACGTTTACTTCTTCTTCTTGGTTGTACAGAAGGTAACAATTTTTAATGCTTGCACAAAGTGTAAGCTGAATGGTTCCTTCATGACGACGACATTGTTCGATTTAAGTCGTTAAAGATGCTTTTAAAAAAAAATATATTATATTATATTAAAAAATATCGCCTTTTACTATTATAATTCATCAGTCTGTAGCAGATCTCTGCGGGGATCTGCGGGGCACAACTTGGACTGGGTCAACCTAGAAACAACCCCAATAACTGCTACCCAAGATGGCAAGAATATGCCCGATCAGTAGGATAATACTGCCCATAGGGCTCATAACCCCCTCGGATTTGTACGTACAATTTTCAGACCCTTAGCAGGCGATGGGATAAGCCGAACATAAGGAAAATAACTAACTATGATATATACTATGGTGATTGCAATAAAACACAAAAACAGCGCTCATTCTGATGCAGATTTGTCTTCTTTTTTTTTGCTTCCAATTGGCATCTCCATCTTACTCGGTTGGTTGCAGTTATCTTTACACTGTTCCAAGTGAGGTTGAGTTTTCCCAGTTCCAGGTGTATCGATCGTCTCCATGTGTTCTTGGGACGGCATTTGGATCTTTTGCCTTGAGGGTTTCACTCTAAGGTAATTCTGGTAGTCCTGTCGGCATTTTTCCTGACGGTATGTCCGATCCATTTCCATTTGCGTCTCTTGATCTGTTTCGCAATTGGTTCCTTTCTTGTCATATCCAACAGATTCACGTTCCTGATGATATTTTACCAGAATATTCGACATATGGTACGGAGACACTTTTGTTGATGAATACCTGAAGTTTTTGTATGATATTGTTGGAAATCAACCAGGTTTCGCTGCCATATATCAGTACTGACTTGACACATGAGTTGAATATTCTGAGCTTCGTGTCCTGGAGATCTGGGAACTGCTCCATATAGGTCGTGATTGTTGCTCTTGCTTTTCGAGGTCTGTTATCAACATCTGCTTCTGAGCCGCCGTCTGTTGTTATTATACGTATATAACCTACTCGTAGATTACAAAAGCTATCTACATATTCGACGGGGTTTCCTCCGATGGTAATGTCTCTTCTGTTGCAGGTGTTGATCCTCATGGCCTTAGTCTTCTGGATATTTATCTCCAATCCGGCGCATCATGCTAATCTTGCGAGGTGTTCTTATTTAGCTTGGATGACACTGAGCTTATGTAATAGAAGAAAAATAACGTCCGCATAGTCTAAGTCCTCGAGTTATCGTGTAAGACTCCAAGTTATTCCACGTCCACCGCGTGATCCGAATCTTCGTACATTGCGCTGGTGATGTAAATTGTTTTCTTACTTAGTGCTCTCCATATTGCAACTCTTTTGATGATGTCAAAGGCCTTCTGTAAATCGATGAACAGCAGGTATAGAAGTGTACGCCATTGTATAGACTGCTCAACTATTATGCGCAGAGTGTTGACTTGGTCTACGCAGCTTCTATGTGGGCGGAAGCCAGCCCGTTCCGACACGCAACGAAGCATCTTATAACAATCTGCATCAAGTTTAAATTCACTAACATAACTCCAATATGCGCCCATGTTCCACGGAAGACAAGGAAGCCGCCAACAAAGAATTTTTCTACGAGCTCCTCGGCAAGATATATTAGCAATGTCCCAATTGTGATAGGAGAGGTGGACAACTTTGGTAGGATTGCCGCCTATCCTACACGACACCATGTCTGGCAAAGGACGTAGACTACAGCAAGCACACGGTTTCCTCATCTCAATATAGGGCGAATTCGCACGACTTGCAAAGCAAATTTTCTGCAAAGCAAGTGAAATAGAGCAGTTGAAACGTAAAAAACAATGTTTGCATTGCAAGTGCAACATTCCTTTGACAGTTGCACAGATGCTCTTCCTTTTGCGTAAAAAAACTGCATCTACTACGTTTTAGAACTGTTTGCTTTGTAGTAACTTCTCGTTGTGCGTTTGCAAATCTCCTGTTTTGCACATTTTGAGCAACATATGCGTTTACAAATTTGGCCATACACATGCAATGGCGGTGTCCGGATTAGGAAAGACAATCGAATTGATCACATTGCGATTGGCGTATGGTATGCCTGCAGTGAGCGTTCGAACCTTCACTCGGGTTATCACATTGTTACAGCCAAGTTACGAATGAGGATTTCCAAAGCATCACAACAAAGAATTGCAGTGAGAAAATAAAACGTAGAAGAGCTGCAATCTAAACAACTCCTACAACGCCAGCAAAATACCGAATTAAGGTAGGAAGACGTTCGTGAGCTCTACGGCTTTAGAAATGGGAAAAAACTTCGACTTCTTCAGAGGAGGAAACAACAGCATGAAACGCATGTGTTCGAATGTCCCGAGAAGTTGTACTCCAAGAATAACATACAGAAGCTTGTAAAAAGAACGTGTCGAGGCAAGAAGACTCATACAGAAGCTATGTAGAGATGAATAAGGAAACCTCAATATGTCTGGCAGAATAGACATTTCACTTATACGATGATAGCCAAAACTTCACACTACCTGACTAAAATGTTGCAAGGATATCAATATTTAAGTTGAAATCCAACAAAGCAGGATATGATGTTATTATTAAAATCTGCTGGAACTGGACTTAGTGGAGAGCATATACCAAACCATTTCTCAAATCTCGTCAGAAGAATGTATGTTTGATGGTTTGTATCTTGGTACTGTTTGCCCGAGAAGTATAAGTTTGCCCGATATTGGCTACAAATCTTATCAAATCTGCAATGTTGTCTGAACGTCTGAAACTCTTGGTCAACAACCTAATTGGTCCGTATCAGATCCAGGAAAAAACTCAAAAAGTTCAAATCGATATTCAACACCTTTTCATTTGATTTTAAGGCCAATGACACCATTTATAGAAACGAGCTAAGAAGACTTCACATCAGACCTTGCTCATGCCAGTTCTAATTTATAGCGCTCAGGCATGGTCTCTTTCGAAACCGGATGAAGATGTTCTCGATCGTTTTAAGAGAAAACATCATCATACAATATTCGGTCCCATATGCGTTGATGGGCTTTGGAGGAAAACGAGAGCGACATGGATCTTGCCAGCTCATAAAAGTCCGCCTCAATCGTCTGAAAAGGTTAGGATATGTAGAACGGATGGACACCAACGCTGCGTCTCGGAGGTACAACGCATTGACAACGTTTGGTCCATAACGCAAAAAGTCTTCCTAAAATTCAACGATACCAACAAAGTGACGTAAAGTAGAAGATCTGCGTTGTCTGCAAGGATCAAGTGGATTTTGAATTCAAATCTGCAGTGATAAAGAACGTAAGAAGGGCTAAAAATGAAACACAAACAGCTAATATAAGCCTTCCATGAGAAATCGCGACCAAGTTGTTAAAAATCAGAAAAGTGCGAATCGGCTGAGTTAATTGTCGAATTCGAGAAAAAATTGGTGAGATGAAAACGACCACAAATTAAAAGATTGCAGAGTCAAACCAAATTGTTGACTTTGCAATGTCAAAAGTGTCCAATACAAACACATATCATACTCGTAACACATAGTAGATGTTCAAAATATAAAAACACGGTTGAAAGTACGAGTATATTCAAACAAATCTTACTATAATATTCTGAATCGGGATGTTAGCCGTTGCGAAGCGGCTCAAGACCTTCTAGAAAAGGCGATTTGCTTCCGGCTTCCATGCATAGGTCTCAGAATGTGACAGTTCATCTATAAATCGCTGCGGATCGGCTCTATTTGAAGCATTCCCCTGTCTGGATATTGTTTAAACTATAATAGTATCGAAAAAGTTTAGTAGGGCAAGATTAGGTTCTATCGTTGATATCACTTTTGCAAGTAGCGTGAGTGATCATTATGCGCATAACGATTAAAATGTACCGTTTTAGCAATCCGCATTAAATGCATAACTCTCACTCTACTCGTAAATGGAATCTTTATACCCGTAATAAAGATCATTTAAGTTTCTTTGTTAGTCAGTCCAGAACCGAAGGGGATATTGCAACTCTGACATCGCGGTTATTAATTATTGCATGTAAATCGTCAACAACTATGTTAGAAACTGGTACATTACCCTAAAAAAGCTGAGATCGGTATGTCACCGAACAGGAAGAACTTTCAGAATTTGGGATGTTGATAACCAGCAAAGGCAATGCACATCCGAAGTGTTTTCCAAAGAAAACACAAAGAATCTATCGAATTTAAATACAACACTGAAGATGGAATAAAAACGTACATAGTTACTGGTGGTATACCACAGGGCACGGTCGTAAGCCCCTACAATGAAGAGAAATTTAAGGAAAGATTCCACAAGAAGCGGCAGATATCAGATTTGCTTGTGCCATGGCCCTAATGGTTGTAGCAAAAACGCTAAAATAAGTTCAACTCTTCAGCAAAGAAACAATTGTAACTTTACGGCGATGCGGCATTTTAAAATTGCAGCTACCAACCAATGAAACCGACTCACATACAACGGAAATATACGAGCGAGTTTCAGACAGACTCCATTACAATCAATAACTGAAGCGATTCAACGTTTACGAGTAATGACGGAGATACATCGTGATGCTCCCAAAGATCTGCATATATTGATTTGAAAAAAAGCGTTCGATACAGTTCCGGCACATACATAAAAGGATGATACGTGATATGGATAATGATGTTAAAAAGACGGTGTGCAAGGTCCGTTGCTTTTTAACTTCTCTTATCAAAGAGCAACAACGTGACAGCCGACCAGACAGTTCTAAATGATTAGATAAAAATGCTAAAAATATGTATCTATAACTCAGGGCTTAACTGAGACGTTTCCTAGAAAGCAACCCACATATACAAGTACGTACAGCTTCATTGGGAATCACATTTACTTTTCTATCAGAAAGAAAGCGAGTTATACCTGTAGTATTCAATCTATAAAAAAAAATTGAATTCTTCGACAAATTCTATATCGATGAGTCATACTCGCATAAGATTCTTCGACAAATTAAATCCCAATAAAATAAATTTAAAAAGAAATTATTAAATAACGAAAACAATAGTCAAACAAAACGTTTACCCCCTTTCTGCTAATTTTGGCATCCATAAATTTATTGTTTATTCTGAAATCTAATAGATTTCTATATAAATTGTTCAGCTATACGAGTATGTAGATACATCCACTTAATGATAACATCACGATCATCGGCTTGAATACAAATGGAAAGCCATGAGCGTCAACATCACGATATAATCGTACCACCGAAATATCTTAGGTCAACAATCATATCCGATCGAGAGGTAGGGGTGCACAAAAAAAATACAAAATACAAAATACAAAATTAGACAATCTACTGTGGTAGATTTATTTATAGGTCTCTGTAAACAACAATAGAAACGAACAAATATCAGATCATGTGAGTCTCAATTAAAGGTATTCCTATACTCGTACACAACTTGCACCACCGACAAATGATTGACACACTCGTTCGGGTCTACTAATCTAGATTATCACCAATTTTTGACTGGTATACTATATATAGAAACGCAGTCGTAGATACTAGGTTTCCATATGAAAGTTACTTTTTTTTTAGAGAGAGATATTAAGAATTCACTTACTTGTCTTCGGTGATGAAGTAATTGCGATCATCGTAAGAGATCAGCTCCTTGAACTCCCCAATGGTAATGCCATACAATCGTTGAGCCAAGCTGTAAACGTCCTCTGTAGTGACCTTTGGCTTAATATCGGATCCTGGCTGAAGTATCTCATCGTTGCTGTTCGTATGATCGTCATCAGATAACGAAGTGATCTTACCCACTGTCAAGGGCTTACCGCCCAATTCGAATTTTGTATTTAAGGTGTAGGACTTCTTGGCTAGCTCGGATAGCTCCATTGTAATTGAAAATAAAAGTAAATTTATTTTTTTTTTGGTTGAACTCACTCTCCAGATATATGATATCGCTGTTGAGGTTGATCAGCTACTGAGCGTTTTGTCTTGATAACAACCCAACGACGCCCGGCCCGTTTGGCGATGACGATCAAAGTTTTCAGTTTGTTTTGTAACTTTCCTTTCTTTTTTCTGTCGTTGTTTCTGTTTATTTCTTGATTGGGTTTTTGTGTAATCTCTTTTGTTATGAGTATTCGCTGTTTACCTTAGAATTTTACGGAACAATGAACAATATCGGCGTATCTATGAAATTTCTCGTGATACTCGTAATTTGCAAAAGGTTTGGTTTGGTATGGTATGGGACACCTCACCGATTGATCGCAGTTCCTCGGATCGTCACAAAAGTTCGAGAAAATAAAACAAATAGATTGAGAGGAACGTTCTGGTGGTTAGCAGAGTTATTCACATTTAGTAGCTAAATAATTGGTGTTTAACCAAAGTGTTTTTCACTTAAAAAAGAAGAGAGTTACTCATATAAGTACTCGTATAACGATGAACAATCACTTGGTAAGTGGATGAGGCGATGATTTATGCGTTTATAAGGAGTGACATGTAATTTGTCGCATTTGAGTGTGAAGATTTATTTATTTGGCTGACGCCTGGTTTCATATTGAAAGACTGTTCGTTGGGGTCTTGTGGTCGTTTATTTATGGGGAATCAGTTGTTGAAGGTAACAGGGTGCCTCTTGACAGTAATAACTTTCAATTGGCAATCCTTTCCTGTTTCCCAACTGTTTAATCGTGGATCATGGAGGTCAAATGTAAACCTCTTCCTGACTGCGTTTGTCACAAACACTCTGGAATCAAATTAAACGTTTAACCCAAGACAACATACGAGTATGTCCCGATCCTCCAATGATCTGTTTTGTAATACTTAACTCACTCAAATCATGGTGTTGCATTAGCTTTAGTTGCGTCAATATGGGACAGATTCACTGACAAAGAATAATCGGTCTTAACCGGACAAGGATCAGAATACAAATTTAATTTTTCACATTGCATGGGCCGCGCTGAGGTCTCAAAACGCACCGGAAACGTATGTTAGAATAATACAAGACATGTACGGAAACGTGAAAACTGTAGTTAAAAGCTCTGCTGGACTTACGAGAGAATTTCCAGTTAATGTCGGAGTGCATCAAGGAAGAGTACTTAGCCCTTTCCTCTTTAAGGTAGTATTCGACTATCTTCTAAAAGACTGCATGCGCGAAGCAATTGTAACGCCAATTCTCTTCGCAGTTATACTTAGCGATAACATTGAAGATTTACAGAACGCCGTAGATTCATGGAAAAATGCGCTAGAGAGAAACGGGTTTAAAATAAGTCGTTCAAAGACGGAGCATTTGACGTGTCCATTTGCGCATCCGTTGCGACCTGTTCCGGATATAATGTTAGACGGAATAGTTGTTCCGAAAAGCACTATCTTTAAGTACTTAGGATCAATCGTTAACATGGAAGCGAAATGTGACGACGACGTAAACCACAGAATGAGAGTGGGATGGATGAAATAGCGCAAAAATTCGGGAATCTTTTGCGACCGAAAATTTCGACTTAAATTAATGGGGAAACTCTACACCACGGTTGTTGGACCAGCTCTTATATACGGTTCACATTGTTGGACAATGTACGAAGCGTTTAAAAAAAAATGACGGCAGCGGAAATGAAAATGTTGAGGATGTCTAGTGGAGTCACTAAACGCGATTGCATTAGATCTACGCGTATAAGAGGAAGTCTACATATAAAGAATTCGGTAACCAAACAGCTTGAGTCGAATAGAATAAGCTGGTATTGCCACGTTCAAAGAAGATCTGCGGAAAATCCGGTAAAAAAGGTACTAGCAACTACGATCACTCCAACTGTAAAGAAACGAAGTCGGAAAAAGAATTCCTGGATTTCTCAGATGGCAAATGCGCAACAACGTCTGGGGCTAACCACTGAAGCGATCCTGGACCGAGCATTATGTAGAGGCGTTCTGCGGTCTGCGACATTAGCCAACCCCATAAGTGGAGCAGCAGTGATGCAGTAAAAATGGGAAACTCGTTACGCATAAGTTCGTATAACGAGGAAAGGGTTATTAAAAGGATAAGAAGAAGAAGAAGCATGGCCGAGGAAAAATCATACAAATATTGTTGTAGCAAACCTTTGATAAGGCTTAAATGGTCTGGAAAGGAGTAACTGCTTTCAGATATATCAGTAAAATAGCAAATTAGCCGGCATACTTGGGAGATGCCAGTGGATGGATCAAATAAAAAATATGACAAAACTATTGGCCGACAATGATGTTTCCATAATCCTAATAGTAGTCCACGTACAGGTCTTCTTTTAAAAATAAAATGAAATAAGCAAAAGTCAATTAGTGTCGGTATGCTATACCTTTATTCAAAGGTGCAGATATTCCCATTAGTTATGAAATATAGTCCCTTTCAAGTGGTTGCCTCATCTGTCTTCGCAGTAGCACATCTCCTCAGCTTAATTTTCCAAGACCTGTTGACACTTTCCGGCTCTGACTCATAAATCGCTCGGACGATATTCGTTTCGAGAGCTTAAATCGGATTTTGATTGTTCGCATAATATCGATCTTAAAGGGCATCCCACAGAAAAAGTATAACGGGGTTAAATCGCAGCTCTGAGGCGAGTCGGTCAATTGGTAACGTCAAGGCAGCTGATAACATGATTAATGAACTTGGCGTACAAAAGATTGATAGTTTGATGGGCTGTTCATGTTTTCAATATTTAGCTCACAAAAATTAGGTAAACAAGGCCCTGTAGCGCTCATCTTTGACTGCAATGACGTTTCCAGCAGCATTTTCGAAATGTGGCAACGAATCCACCACTCGAAAAACCGCACTAAAATGTCACTCGCTGTGGATGCATTGGCTTCTCGACAACTACGTGTGGGTGTTCAAATTCACAGATGCGGCAATTTTGTTTGTTGACAAAGCCTCCGAGATTCTCATCAGGCTGGTGCGTGAAATGCTGAGTTATTGAGATCGATGGCGCGTTGATGTTCAGAGATTAAGTCGAACACTCTTAGTCACAGCAGCCACATTCTTGTCGGTACGCACCGTACAATGACGGGAATCCCAAGAGAAGTCGGTAAGCAAAACAGTCTTACGAACATTTTGCAGATCTTGCGTACAGCAGGCGCAGTAGGAGCTTCAAACTTCTTTTTAATAAAAGCATTGTTTGGGCATCACTAGGTGTGCCTACAGATATCCTGGCTCAGAAGTACTGAAGAAATAGTAGGCCAAATTCGTAAACGGATATGTTGCGCAAAATGTGCAAAGCAGAAGATTCGCAAACGCACAACGGAAAATCACTGCAAAGCAAACAGTTCTAAAACGTAGTAGATTCAGATTTTTTAAGCGAAAGCAAGAGCATGTGTGCAACTGTCAAAGGGATGTTGCACTTGCAATGCAAACATTGTTTTTGACGTTTCAACTGCTCTATTACATATGCTTTGCAGATAATTTGCTTGCAAGTCGTGCGTTTACGAATTCGCCCATACTGTTGTGAGATTTTAATTCAAACGACTATGCTCGCAATCGAGACTCCGAGAGTCTTTTCGGATCGATTATTTCGAAAACCTCAGCAAACCCATGCCAGCCAGAGACCACCAAATACGTAGACGTTGATCGACCACAGTTCCGTTCACCTGATCCGAGGTCTGGATAGACATATCTAAGCTAGACTCCAAGAAATTCGTTGGTAAAAAGCGGATTCTTGTTGAATTATATAAAGCAGCGTTGATTGAGTTGGTAAGGACTAAACATAACTTCATCCATTAAACGAGATTGGATGAAAATATTCCTGATAAAAGACTCACAACCCGCATGGAAAAGATTAAAAAAATTTGACGAACCAGCTTATATCCTCGTTTAATAACAAATTCAGTGTTGATGACTATGGAAAACGATTAAAGGACAAAAATATGTGGATTTGCAACCCTTACAGACAGCGTGCAACCGAATAAGCAGCGGAGATTATCGACAGCTACAAAGCGGACATAACCGCCATCCGAGAAGTGCTGTAGAATGGACCAGACAAAAAGACAATGCAAACTACGATATCTTCTCTGAAGAATGTTACGGACAGGCAACAGCAGCAGCAGTATTTATTCGGATGCGGATTCACTGTCAAAGTGAAAAATTGAGCTTCAGGCTTGTAAGCGTTCGTCTGCCGATGACTCACATCTATTCATTCAACCACGTACGCCCCGACAGAGAAAAATAAAGACAGATCTCCAAGCCTACAAACAATATCCCAAGTGTGACGAATGAGGGTATCCGTAAACCATTGTGAGAAAGTTCAACTCCGAACGGCCTTCAGAGCCTTTTTCAAGTTAAGTTTTCCCATAAATTCTCGAGGAATCCGTAGAGGACCAGTGACATCACTGTCAAAGACATATACTGGTTTCAACGCTCCGCAAAAAAGATTCATCAGATAACGAATGCAGACAGACAAAACCGTAAAACAACAGGTGTACGGAGCGCTCTGCAAAAAAAAATTAAGTTCACAACCTCTATGAGCAGAAAAGAAGGGAAATGGGTACTAACGGTCATCAGAAGAAACAAGAAAGAGCACGAGAAGCACACGATTGAGGCCTAACAGAAGAGTGATGTTCAGAAGTTTAACCAGGATATTGAACGAACACGACAAATCTGCAGACTGTTAAACGGTGATGGCGAACAACATCCCACCGCCAGACAGAATTTTAATGCTTAAGCTCAACAATGCAGCTGATGAGTATACAGCTCATACGAACGGTGAACGAATTCGAAGCATACATAAACTCATCTCCAAAATCTGAGTCGACGAAAGTAACATATTGCCCGATCTTAAAGAAATGAGATCCCCTGAACTGCGAAAACTTCGAAGGAGGAAGACTCCTAATCATCTTCGAGTAATTCTCTATCCTGTTTATATAAGTTGAGAATGGAGGAGACCTTTGAATTGGACTGTATAGCAATTTCGACCTCGTCGGAAAAGCTCGCATCTAAGCCAAATTAGATGCATAGATCATCTTGAGCGCATAGATACCAGCGTCGCAGAAAATGTTCTACTCCGACCCAGGAGAGGGACATTATCTTAGGTGGCGCACACAAGTGTCAACGTAATGGATCGATTCGGCACGCTTCACAATAGCTTTGCTTGTTGTATGAACCAATTTGATATTCTTAACGTGAGGATCTTGTTTTAAAAGCATGTAAAAACTGAAGCCGGGCGACATTCCGGATTGTTTCGCTGGAGTCCTTAAAGGTTCTAGAAGATCTACTGTTTTCAACTAAAATTTCTAACTCAATGGCACCCTCAATAATAAAAAATAGAGTTTTAAGAGCTGTCATTACATCCAGACAAAACACCGGTTTGATGCGGTGTATGGGTACTTGGAATCATCGATCCATGTTTCTTCAAAACTAAGGCTGGCCGGAACGTAATTATGAATAGCGGTGGTTCCATCAAGAAGGCACCATACAGCCCGTGAAATTATAACTCTTTTTCAAGAACTATTCGGTGAACAGTGAATTTCACGCTTTAGACGAGCGAACTAGGAGCCTAGATCCTCTAAACCGAAATTGGAGGCCATTATTACTTGTGTCACTGATCAAACACCACTCGTAATGCTCAAATCGCATCATCGAAATTGAAACTTCATATGGACCAAGTTAGCTGCATTTATGGCCAATCTTTGAAGAAAATTATCTTTAAAGAATGTAAGGAATGGTTCCTTTGTACGAGTATCTTGATAAAGATTATCCGATAGAATTGAATTGTTTTGATTATTTTTTATTTTTGAAAAAAGGACCTCTAAAAGAATCACCCTTTACGTACAATTTATTTAATCTACATATATGTATGCATATGTACTTGGATGTAAATAAGAAACGAATTGGGAAGTCGAGAGTAGATGAGAAGAGGGTTGATAGCGGTACATTCAGCTGGTAATAGACATCATCAATGAAGAACTCAATGCATCTTCGTTCCCATGGATTTTCAGTATCGAAAACAAAACGAGTTTTTCTAGATTCATGCTCCAATTTCTAAATTCTACTTTTATCCCGGTAGGAACACAAAAGACTATCGGTGCACATTGATGAACTCTATTGACAAGTTGTTTTTACACTTAATTTTCATAAAACTCTTCGAGAAACTAAAATACCCACAGAATCACCATTTAACTCGGGAAATGTCACGTGTCTCCTTCGTTAAAAATCACATAAACGTGCCTGATTCAGCTTTTCTTATCGATTTCTCTCACACTTATCATCAGCAAGCAAACATTGTCTTGTAATTACGAAACAATTAAACAAACAAACGACGCGAAAACTATTAAGAAATAAATAGTATGTGTATACGAGTATATACGTAAAATAAAAAAAATTCTGTATCTCTCCTCACTATTTCACTAGCAAATTCACATGTCACTCTGTGAGAGCTGCGAGTACCTCGAGTATAGGCAACGACCTCCAAACTAAAAACGCGTTCTACTAGAACTGTATGATGGCATGCATAATTCTGAATTCAAACCAAACCGACAATGAGATAGATGCTTCCTCATGTGCTGTGTATGAACAAAAAAAAAAAACTCCATTCGCTACAGGCGAACCCTTAATCCCCTTTGCCCGCTGTGAAAATCCTGATTTGTGCTCAGGCCCTAAATCCAAATAACCTTCACGCGAGGGATTTGAACGGTCGACCGTTCCCGGCTAGGTGCTTGCTTATCAAGCGTTCAGAGCAAAAGCCGATTTTTATTTTCAATAAAACAGTCATGGAGCTCTATTTGTGCCAGGCGCACAGCCACAGAAGGTGGCGGTGTTTTTGTGCTTTTTCCCTCAGCCACTACTCAGTTGGATTTCAATGAGTTTTTATGCCACACAGTGGTAGCTGAAATTTGTTCATCACAAGAAGAAATATTAAAGTTTTTTGACACATTTTCTCTGTTATAAGACATAGTATTTGGTAAGCATAGCCTATATGATATCACGTCTACCAATGGACATAGCTTACTGATTTTGTGAATACCACTACATTCCCTCATCTTTATATGTTTACTCCTACTTGGACAAGGGTACATACAGATATCCAAATCATGATCATTTTGCGATGGATGCATGACATGCCTCTAGAATTCTGTACGTTCAAACCCCCCGGGCAACCTGATTTTACTCGGTTCACCATCTTGTTGCAGACAAGGTACAAATTGGGATGTTAAAAGCGATAGAACAAAGGAGAACCACCCTGAGAAGTTTTAACGTAGAAAAACTGCAAACACAATAGACCCCTACATCCTTCGACGACTCCTATACTGGCAGCATCAAATACGGAATACCACTGGCAATGCTGCAAACGTGCCTTCAAAGACTGCGTAAAAAGGGACACAGTCCTATTCCGGCTGTTCTTAAAAAAAACTTGGCAATTCCAAAACCGTTCCCACCGTCTTTGATTCATGTGTAGTTTAATACCGCAGCCAAACCCTTCCGCCTGAGCAGAATGACGACCGTCAAGGTCGACAAGGATTTCACCAAGAAGTTTTGACAAAAAATGTTTTAGACAAAGCGACGCGCTATCACTTGACTTCTTCGATATCAGACCTTAAAGAATTGTGAGGAATTTAGAAATGAACATTGCAGGTACAGTCTCTCAAAGGTGTGTGCAACAGTTGAAGTACGCTGATAATATTTACATAATTGCCAGAACTCAATTTGCTGGTCTAAATGATGGTGACAGTAACTAATGGTGGCATAATCATAAGCGGGTACCGTAACACATCTTAGACATCAGATAGCATTGACGCTATGCTGATGGTCTTCAAAGACAGCAAAAAGAAATTGGTAGCACAAAAGAAACCACAATTAAACGAAATTCACGTGGTAGTGGCAGAAAAATGGCAGCTCGGCTAAATATGTCGAGAGAACAAATATTGAAAATAATTTGGAAAATATTCTTTAGCCTCCTTAAGTCACAAGGCGTATTGTACCACAACAAAATAAGATAACTTGAAAGATTACTTTATCATGATATATTTTTTAGAACGATAGAAAAGATAGATAACTCCAGGTACAGCAGTAATATTCTGAACCAGACGGATGCTTTTGTACCGGCCACGACTGCTCCTTCTCCCTTTTTAGCTGGTTTCCTAAATGAAATGGCTTATAGCCGTACTGTTGGACCAGAGAATCATTGGAGAAATTCATTGAAAACCTCAGGTCGATTATTTGCCGTGAACTTTGGCATACTTCAGTTTTTTCACGAGTGTAGCAATGACATAAATCCCGTGATGTCATGATAAGAATTTTAATTTGATGGACTGGAAGTGGCGTATTGAAGGCTGTGCCAGTACTGTTAGTGGACACAAATTAGTTATCACCTTGACATTTCACAAAAGCTTAAAGTAGCAGCATGATTTGTGTGTTAAATTAAATTTTTAAACAATGAAAGCGAGAATTGGATGCCATGTGAACTTATTAGCCTGGAAAATCTGGATAGGTCAACATAAAAAGGGGACCCAAAGGGAAGAAGAATTTCCGCAAAACAAGTCAATTCGGAATTTTTTTTTAAGAAATACCCAAGCAATTAGCAATCATTTGGTTAACAGAAGGCTGAATTCATTTAGATTGGTATTTAGGAGGTGACGAAAAAACCTTTTCCATCAAATGTAAAAGCGGTAATGTTGGAAATTGATAGAACTTATCCAAATGGAACCGAAAATGATTAGAAAGCCGTTATACCTACTAACTGACGAAAATAAAATGTAAAGTCAATTCAGAAGATGGTATACAGAACGGACGTTGGGTGCGTGGAGAAGATTAGGCAGTGAATAACATATTTCCTTTCTTCAATGTTTTATCATTTGTTGACCAAGAGGAATCAGTATTTTTCACCGGTCAACGCAGACAGTTATATACACATCACCAAAACTGGTGGCCATAGATACTTTGTTTCCATTCACTATTGAACCTATCTTTCAAGATAAGTTGTTATTGAGCAAAATTGGATAGCTCCTCCTAATGAAAATCTATGGAAAATGGTTAGTTAAGTTATTTTGTGACTAGTATCGGGTTAACAGGATTGCGCTGGCTGGGAAAAAGACCCGAATTGGGCCCGATTAAGAGCTACTGGGGCCAAAATACAAGTAGTATCCAGGAACACAAACAGCAATAAACAATTTTAGACAAAAATGATATAGCAATTGAAAGTTTTATAAATTCTATGCCACCGACTTAAAGATCTCCTGTTGGACAGGGCATACAAGGTATTGATCGCTTTCCTATTCTTTGCTTAGTTACTTCAGATAAAAAAAAAAACTTAATAAAATCAAATTGCTTTCTTGGAATCCACTCAAATTTGTTTAAAATGCTTATGAGTGTATTTGAGAATTAATAAGTGATAACTTTTATTTGAACCTCCTTTGGCTCTCAGTCAAAGGTCAAGCCTGAGTTTGACTGACATGTACTGGATATTTCAGCTTCCTCTTTTACTTAAGAAAAATAAATATCGTAACAAAATTAAACAAAAAAAATAAATTAACTGTGAGGGTAAACATTTGTCCGTCAGTGTTATTAAGAGTACAACAGCCAATTAGCGAGCATTCGAGAAGTACACACTTTACGCTCAAGTTTCCCGCGCAAATAATCTTAATTTAAAGTCGTTAATGTCTCGTACCTTGGCCCGAAGCCCTCCTCCAGTTAAACAGAAAACTCACAAAAGGCAAGCACCCTTCTGTCGACGTTAATGTGCCTGCTGGCCCGTAGTCTGTCTTATGCTTGCTCTTTCTCTCACCAATTTCATAAGAGAAATTCCATGCATTACCGAAATGCTTCAAATCCCAATTCCGTACTTTTAGGCACGTCAGCGAAATTTTTTTCCAGGCGCCCAGCACTATCGACAGGCAAGTCACCACCGCTTTGTACATACAAACAAACTACCCAGCACACTCTTCGAATTTGCGCCTTTGCAATGTGAGCAGCACAGCAACAGGCAAAATCAAATAGCTCTTGTGCTCTTGAAGAGCAGTGGAGCGTTTGTGTGTGAGCACTCTTTATTCAGACTTCAGAGTGGAAGGCAAATTGTCATCATATATCTGCTGGTGGCTCTGCGCGCCGAATATTTCGGAATCAGAATTCAAAATGTTTTTGATGATTCCTATTGGACAGCGACGATAGTGATGACGATTGGATCCGATTCGATAGGGCGGTGCGGTGCGCACTTTTAAGCAATTGCGACTCAACACGGATTTTTGGAATTCGGATTCCGTTGGTCGCTTTGTTCGCATTGGATGGGATGGAATGGATGGATGCGACGACCCGAAGCAGTTCGAAATCGCACAGTGTTGTGCGCGTGTTGTATTCTTCGTATTTGTTTCCAATTGGATTCGTTTGTTGTTGGTGGAGAAATGTCAACGAACAGAACAATAGAAACAGAGCGCGGACGAATGGTCGGTTGGGATAGAGCTGGTTGGGGTGTCTGTGCGCGCACAGAGCAAACTGGTTGGCTGTAGCAGTCTCGAAACAATCCATCGTTATCCGACGTATTCCATCCAACCGATATTTTAACTCTATTTCCACCAGGCGTACAGAGAGCTGTAGAAGGCAATTGTGGTGCGGTTGGTGAGTGAATTTCTTTGATTTCAACTTGTGTGTTAATTGTGCCGTTGGGTGGGGAAATCAAATAGAGTTGCCAATGTTTTCACTTCTGAATGTGGGTTGATTTACTTTTAAATAATTTTTGCTAAAAATACGTATTAGGAGACTCAGTTCCATGACAAGGATAGTCTTCCTTCTCTGACTCGCTCCAAGCATATTAATCGGGTTCCGTTGGAATGCACTTCGAATTCTTACACAGCCTGGCAAATAATATTCCTGACGGACTGTAATTAAAATACAATTCCTGTTTATTTTTGAGTTTTTGTATTCGAAATATTCTCCTTCCTATTCAATACACTTGTTACAGCAATTTAATCGTAATTCAAATGCCTGCTCTAGCTAATTTTGCGGAATCTCTTCCAGTTCCCGTGTCGAAGGTGCTTGGTGTTCGGAATTACGTCAACTCATCGTGAAGAATGGCTCCGTGTCATTTTCACTGAAGCAATGCGGTCTTCTGCAACAAATTCACGTACTTTTCGGATGATATCAGGCGTCCAAACTAAAATTGGCCTTCGTGTGTTTTGCTCATCCTCCAGCGTCTCCCTACCGCCCAAAAAACGTTTATGCCACTCGACTGTTCTACTCTAACAATCATTACGGTACAGATGTTGCACCCACCGGAAGTTTCTGATGCATTTTTGCCAAGTTTTGCGTGGAATTTAATATCCACTTTTTGCTCCGTGTTGAAATTTCAACATCAAATGAAAATGTGTTTTAGAAAAATAATTTTTATAATTGTTAAATGTCAACCAAATGTCATGAAATTTTGACAGATAGAAAAGAAAGATTCGAACCTTAACGCCCATGTTCGGACAAATAGATGGCGGTCTTGATTGCTGAGGTGGCTCGTGTCAGGGATATTATTTGCCACACTGTGTATTTCCACCCGGGACACAGGTTGTTGTAGAAGGCAACTGTGGTGCGGTCGTTGAGTGAGTTTCTTTGAATTCAACTTTTGTGTTTATTGTGCCATAGGATAGGGAGGGGAAATAAACCAGAGTTGCTAAGGTCTTCACTTCTGAATGTGGGTTGATTTAATTTAAGATAATCTTTGTTTTGTTATAGAGTTACGAGATTTGGAACCGATAAGGATTAGTCTGCCCTTTTTTGACTCCAGCTATGACTGATTGGTATGCACTTCGAACCCTCGTAAGGTGTATACCGAGCTTCAAAGTACGAGTAGCTTTGGGAAACGTAAGACACACTCGTAAACTATGATTTGTGTCGTTAACCGTTACCGACTTTTGATGCGTTTAGTTTGATCGCTGAAACTCGACGATGATGTTGGAAGAGATCTCATCCATCAAATGCAAGATATTTTTACGAAATTGCGTGGCTTTGGAAATGTAACTGCGAGATTACTGAGTACTTCACCGGATACTCAGTACTTACGGATGAATCGCGTAAGAGTTATAAAGTCACATCTGCACTGGTGTACGTCTTGGTATTATAGAATTTGAACGGCATTCAATTGGGGAATTGCAATTATGGCTACTCAATCTTTAATGCAATTGCCAAGGGGATCCACGAACAATTCAAGTTGCTTGCAAATCAAATGACTAATTGTCTGAATCTGGAGAGAAATTATTGGATTATGGAGTCAAAGAGTTTTGCAAGGCCAGCATGGAAGCAAATATCTCAGGAGTGTAGTGTAGGAGTGTAGCGAATCAAATCAAATCAATTTTACAATAGATTTGCTCCATACAGATACATATGTGAAATAGTAGATGGGTAGGGGGATAGGTACATAGGTACTATAATTATAAGGCCAATTGTGCTTACTTTACTTCGTGATAGTAACTGACTGCTGGTCACTTTCATCCGAGCTTGATTTGCCAAACTTATAAACGCGAGGGTTTACAAGGACCCTGGGCTAAACGAGTGAAGAGTGCAAGTCTAGCAACTGAGATGACTGGGTCATGCAGAGTGGGTGGACACCAAAGCTCCGGTTCGAGAAGTCTTCGAGTCCGACTCAATCAATTAAGCGTGCGAAATTGAAGGCACCCGAATGATTGAATTATCGAGCTGGCTGAAGACGCTTGTTGGCTGAGCTCCAGGACTACCCCGGACTGTAGTGCGATCTAAGGAGAAATGTCCTGATAGAAATGACTGAACCTCAATGGAGTACAACGGCTGAAAAATTCGCGTAACTGTTTCAATGATGGCGTCAAAAGCAAGCGTGACAGACCGCTCATGGACACACGTTGCTTCATCGTCTTTGGAGCTGAAGCAAAATGATTTTCCAGGACTAGTCAGGTTAGAGTTATTATTATAAATATCCGAACATTCTTGGGAGGCAATCTATTACTGCTGCAAAAAGCCAATCCTTGACAATTGGTATACCAGAAATAGGCAGAAATTTTCTGAAAACCGAGCTTGTTCTCTTCACGAGAAATAGGAAGCTGACTAGTCATCTACTGCTTATAGGCACCACTATACTATTCTCCGATGGAGCTTACGTATGCAGGATGACAAACATATTCAGGCTTAACATACTTGTATTGCGTCGAAAGACTCTAAGACGTCGTTGTGCCTCCGCTTCTTCTGGCAGTGCCACTGCCTGTCGCACGAAGGGGTCCTTTGAATCTATACGGCTATGATAAGGCCAATTATATCCTTATTGCTGCTGTTGCTAGACTGAAAAGACTGTTTTAGCTGCCTCGTTTTAAAAGAAGTGGTCTTTGGTACAACTCTCATTAGATCTTCGATGGCTCGGGTCTTAAGGACATGTAGACTAATGCAATGCCATCAGCTCTTTTGCTGCAGAAAATATACAAAAACGACTTTCTCTGGTTTCAGCCAGAATCTGTACCAAGAAGTTATTGCAGTCGGGATTGCTCCTATCTTCCACAAATCTGTCCAGTTGCTGGGATATGCAGACGATATCGACATCATCGGTCGCTCCCAGTGTGCCGTTATAGAAGCGTTTACGGCAATTGAAGAACAGGCGAAATGAGTTGGCCTTGAAGTAAACGAGGACAAAACCAAGTACATGTTGTCAACAAACAATACAACATCTGTCCGACTAGGACAAAACGTCACTGTTGACAACAACAACCTCGAAGTGGTTAAGGAGTTTACCTACGTTAGAGTAAATATCAACGCCACGAATGACACCTTAGTGGAGATTCGACGAAGACTAACCCTAGGAAACCGTTGCAACTTTGGTTTGGGGAAACAACTGGGTTCAAAACTCCTAACTCGATAGACGAAAATCATGCTCTACAAAACTTTGATCCTGCCAGTTCTACTCTACGCTGCCGAGTGCTGGACGATAAGCAGAGCAGATTTTGAACACTTTTGGAAGAAAAATTCTTTGTCGAATATTTGGTCCCATATATAGTGGAGGAGAAGATTTAACAGCGAACTCTATGAGCTGTATAATGATGTGGATGTAGTCCGAAAAGCCAAAACACGTCAACTACACTGGCTCGCCCATATCGAGCGAATGGATAATAATGCTCCAGCTAAGAGGATCTTCGAATCCCAGCTCCCAGGTTCGAGACGACGAGGAAGGCCGAACCTCCGTTTTAAGGACCAAGCTAGGACGGATGCCAGAGCGCTTAGTCTGGAAAACTGGAAGCAGCTTGCCCAGGACCGAAGAGGATGGAAGGCAGTTGTGTTCCAGACAGGGATCCTCCACGAGTTGGGAGCCCGTTAAGTAAGTGAGTATTGCTCCAAAATGCAGCTCTAGTGTCGTAAGATTCCACTCGTCGTTAGGAAAACTTGAGTTTGTACAATACGAACTGTATTGTGAACGCTTTAAGACCCTCTTGCGAGGGTCGAAAATGCAAAACATCACTGAAAGTAGTCGAAATGCAAGATTCACTGAATCTTGTCTGGCTCCCAGGTCACAATGGGACTACGGAGAATAAAATCACCGATGAACTTGCTAGGCAAAGCTCAGAGGATAATTTTGCAGGATCAAATCAAATCAAATCAATTCTATGCCTACGTTAGGTCTGCCTGCATCTTCGGTTAGTATTATTTCCTGACCAATGGACGAATTAAAAGATGAAATGGAAAAAAAACAAGAGTTTAATATAAAAGTAAAGTGACATTTGATTTTTAGCTTCATAATCTGACAGGGAGTGGTGTTGCTATATGTACGGTGATGCAAAGCATAACAATGTCATTACCAAAATGATTCAAGTCCAGGACTTCGATGTATCTCCTGTATTTAGCACCAAGTAGTCCCTTGGTTGGCTCTCACGTCCTCAATTCATAGGTATCGCAGTCGAATGATGCCGTTTGGTAAAGCCTCTCGAAGAAATTGATAGTGATGTGCTTTGTACGAGAGTGGTATACGAGTATTAGATTCGGGGCCAGCTTCTGACCACCACATTCTTGACGAGTGATATGAATCCAAATTCTCTCAGGAATCTCTGTAGAAGTACAGCCTCCTTTATAGGGTAAAGGCGCAACAGTTTGTTGTATCCGTGACTCTCATGACACCTTTTTCCCCTGCTGTAGATCAGAATCAATTTTCTTGACTGTTTTGATTGGTACAACATTTTTTTCAGTTCGGTCTTAGTACCATTCGACTGCCTATAATTCGATCAGCAGATGAACGGTTGACTCTGGATGATGGATTTGAATTCGGCAGCTATAGCGTCGTACCACTCTCAAGCGTCTGAACCTGAAATTCCCAAACCCAAATCTATTTTGGTCAGTAGGCCGCATCCAAGACAAATAAAATACTTTTTGAAAGTTAAACAATTTCCTGGGTCTACTTCCAATCTCGTCTTCTGCAATGCCTCAAAAATTCCATTAAAAAAAAACGCTCTTGGAAGTAACATCTTTTCCAAGTATGTACATCGTTCTGAAAGTAGGAAAAATACCTCATTGGCTTTTTAGACCGGACACGGGTATATACTTTTGGATGACCAAAGGAATGAGTATTTAAATAAGAGTTCACCCATTAAGTGCCAAACGGTACAAGCTTTTGCCTCTATGCCATCACCTTATGGCGAAATTTGCTGAGATGTTTCATCACTCTGGTATTCTTTCTTTTTTTAGAAAGCCGGAAGCAACCCGATTATGTCTAGTCTGTTGCCTGATTCAATTATACAAGGTTTACATACCATATTCGATCAATTACCTTGACCCTCTGTTTACAATCTCAAAGCTTATCACACATGTTTGACTATCTGATAACAAGGAACATCTCATAAATATCGCAAATTGTATCTGCCGTGTCAAAATAGTGAGTTATTGTAGTTTCGGTTTGTTTTGATTGCGTCTGATGAAAATAAAAGCATGCGCTCTCGAAACGGCTGGCAAGGAAAAGTTCACCCCAAACGGTTGCGTTACCTTGTCAACACATTTAGTGTGCGAAGTCAGTTGAATGAAATCCGGTTGCAAAGTTTGTCGGGGGGATGTGTTTTTACAAAAAGGAGTGCTAAGAAGTGAATGAATAAAGTGTTGAAAAGGGTTTTTTAAAGGTCCCTTAATTTGTTTTCAATTTTGCATAATTTAAACAAAACCTAGTGAGCTACGTACGTGTAAGAGAATACCGGTAAAATATCGTTATGTAGGTACATACATATTTATGTAGAAGATGATTAATAGCAGTGACCATGTGGCGGCATTGAAACCATTTCCCAGGAGTGAATTACTCATGTCTACTACGCATGCTCTAATGGAAGACAGCTTTTGAGAATTTGTTGTCTCTCTGATGTTTCTCTTTTATTTTGTTTATGATAAAAAAGGGGTTGCCATGAATACGAAAAATAAAATTACCAAATAAGGTTTGACTTAACGTAATTTTGAGTTAACATTGCGTAAATGTATCTAATGCATCACTTCCACGCCGTTTGTGAAGTTGGCTGAGTGTGCGGAGCTAAAGACAATTTGACAGGCCGTTGTACTTTTGATAATGAGTATGAGTAGTAGCAAAACCATCTTTTTCGTTTTAAACTGCAATTTCGTTCTCTACTTTTTGACATTCATGCAGCAGATGAAATTTAGCGAGAACTCGCTGCATTCTTAAGCAAAATAGTTGTACACAAGAACGATTATTGAAATTTGGTTTGAGTATTGTGAAAGGTTGTGTTCCTTTTCTATTATTTCTAACTTACCAAACCATTTTGACTTGATGAAATTGCTCGCTTTTGTAGAAACAGTCACATTGCACTAGTAAACGTCCTTATATTTTAAAATGATAGACTCAGTTCTTTGTATTGACTCTTAAACAAAATATGGTTATTTGTTTGACAATTTCTTCCTCAGCATTACTTTCACTGAATATCTCCTTCATCTTCTTAATTAGGGCAGCTTACGTGTTATACAGGCAAAAATATTGATAATATCAGTGACTCCCTTTTAGAATGTAGGCAGATAACTAACACAAATAGATAAGTAGCTTAAAAATTATGAACTTGCCATGAATAATAATAAACCTGTCTTCAGTTTTTTTTTTTTTGCTCTAATCTGAATATATTTAACTCAGTTCCTTGTGCTTCTAAGAAGGACCTTTTCTGATGCCTGCTCCTTGGTGATCGATCATAAGAAAACATTTCCTAAGTCCCAAAACATTTGTTGCATTGCTACGTTTCTTTATTTCAATGGAGACTGCCGGCCCTTCAAAATTTAGGCCGGAATTTTTCACACTCTAGCTCTGGATTGCTCTACTTATAGTATTGTTATATATTGCCGTAAATTTACCATTGATTGAATCTATAGTTACTATATATTATTGAGGTGTTGTACGACAAGGGTTAATATCGATTGTCATAAACTTGACAATGTCCACCAACTATGACCACAAATCAATATTTTATTTGCTTGCTGCCTCAGATAAGAACCGAATTATTTTTGACGTCCAGCACAATCGGAAGGTACTCGTGTACCCCATACGATACCAAAGAAAGGATTTAGGCTAATGTAGTGGTCACCAGATAATACAACTTTCAAAAGTTTCAATCGACGCACGGCTGTTTTCAAGTACTATAGATGTCCGATCATTTCAAAGGCCAACGTAAATTTAGACTGCTACTTAGTTGTAGCCAAGGTACATCTATGGATTTCTTAGACGACGAGGGGAAATATTGAATATAAGAAGATTTATATAAAGATTTAACGCCTTGGACCGCAACAAACCGCGATACACTTCCCCATCGGGTATCCCTTAACCTCTACTCAATATTTTTATAATTGAGTGGCATTAATATCAGAAATGTGCCGGGTTTTAGCCGTCCATAGAACTCCTAGTCTTATGAAGTGAAGCATATGAGACTTACCAACATGCCTTTTTATTAATAAGGGCACGGGGGCCGTATAGACGGGCAGGAGGAGAACGGCCAAACATCGGCTTTTCAGAATGAAAAAAGAAAAGGCTACGAAAAGAACGTAATAATCGACGAAAATGAAAAATGTTTGAATGTCTTTACATTTCATGGATACAGTTGGAGAAATTTATGCCTGTTGAATGAAATTTCAGTGTCGTTTGCTCGTTTCACAAAAGATCCCATATACTGCGGCAAATATAAACTTATTAGCCTGTTCAACATCTCGCAGAAAATCTTGTCTGTGTTTTGTGTAAACGCTTTCACAGCTTTAAGCCAAGAATTGATCGGGCTTTCATATCACGGTTAAGGACATGGTCTACTTCGGCTTAGGTATTGACTTTGATTATAACACTCGACTAAAAATCAAGCTTAGAGATAAGTATAACTTGCCAATCATTGTTTCATTAGCCTAGGAAACAATTTTTAAAGAGTCCTTGTCACGGAATTCTAAAGAGACTTTCTTTAAGACCAAGTTTATTCGTGTCTTCCTTTGTAGCACTAGAGAATTCATAGGACAGATGAAGTTGTTCACTCTGATCGCTAAATGTTTCAACTGATTTTTGCTTTCTATTCTACCAGCTATACAGATATTTCAATATTGTATTTATCAGTCGCTTGAGATGTTTAGAAGATGTACAGCTAATGAATATTAGTGCCTAAAGGGTGCTGAATTCGTATCCTATGGGCAACACTCAACGATCCTTGCTTTGGATACTTGGTACATCAATGATACACCAACATCCAAGAAAACTCTGGTACTCTGCGAATGTCTCCAGTATCATGAAAAGTTTCATTGTGTGTGCTTGGACCAGTAGTTTTATTTCGTATCTACCTACTATATACTGAATCAAAGTAAAAAGATATCTCAACTATCTTGGAGTGGTGGCCAAGGATAGCGATACTCCAAGAAATTATCAGTTTAGTCCCAGGTCAACCCATGACTTTAGTGTCTTTGAAGTACCCTGCAAGTTAAAAATTTGTGACCGCCCTCAGTGTAACTTTTTCTGCTTGTTTTGTGGTTGCAGCAGGGGTTTCCAAACGGCGGCTCGCCCAAATAATCTAGCATGTTTTAATCATCGTTTAATCATTATGAACGGCGGCAGTTTATTTTGTGTTTGAATTATTTCGGCTGGTATTTCGAGTGTTCTTATATATCGAATTCTTTTGCTTGTTGTGAATATTAGGCGATCCTCGTTTTAAGTTGTAGCTCTATTCCGTTCTCCCGTTCTGATTGTAATTTATTCTCAAGACTTTCGGTTTGACCATGTCGTTCAATAATACGTAAAACGCAGCACCTTAATATCTTCAAATGCATAGCAACGATCCCGTTGAGATTTGGCGTCTTTAGGAAGTGTGATGACTGCAGATCGTTTTTTGATTCTGCGACTTTTCCCATTATTAACGAGTTCGATTTATTTTGGAAAATTTGCAATCCAGGTGGACAAATTTCAAAATTTGATGAAAGCAGTTATGAAAATGTGCTGAATTAACAATCAAAATTATGAAAAACCTTAACAGTTCTCTGGTTGTTTAGTTAGAAAATTTAGGTCAAGAACTTAACGTAATTCATAAAATTCAATATCTATTTATGAATGGAGGCGGAGTTGGTTTTATTTCCTTTGATAGTAGCTAGGCGTTGAAAAATTAATTTGTTCTCCAGTCTAATTATTAAAAAAAGTATTATATTTCTGGACTCATGGCAACCCTGTTTATTATACAAGAGAGAAACTACAAGAGTATTGTACATGTATCCAAATAAGGAAAAGCTTTTATGCCTACCCCATCCATACATAAATTTATCGTAACCATACAAAACATGCCGGCCGGCTGGAAAGTTTCCAAACTCTAGCACGCCACACATGATTTACTGGAAACGTCAGAAAACTTGCAAGCAGCGTGACAGCGGCGACAGCACTCATGCTTCATGCAAGTTCTCAGTTCTATAGAGATCGTTTCAAGTCGTGGAGGTACACGCGGGACGTTCCGTTTTTATCAAATGTGGCTTTGTTATTTGTAGTTGCAACTTTGATATTACTTTGGCTAACGTGATTAGCCTTACGACATTTGTTATTGCCATGGAAAGATCAGCAGTTCTTTACAATCGTTTGTGTCTGGCAATTGAGTCTCCATTACAAAAGTAATTCATTTACTACCGGCTTACAGCTAAGTGGAATCTTACAACGCGTTTTGGTGGAAAGGCAATTTAAACGTGGCGTACTTCTGTTTCACACATAATCTTTCATTGCATCAGCAAATACGGTTTTTGTCAATACCAGTGAAATTTGTTAAAATTCGTATCATCCTCTCGACTATACTTTTAATTTTAAAGTAATTGCGGAGCCCGGTGTATCTGTGATTACTAGAAAGTGGTTCCGTGGCACCGCGCATAAAGTGATTGTGAATTTTTTGTAAAAAAAAAAAGTTTGAAAGAAAAAAAATGCCTCAGAAAGTAGATAACAACATTGAGACAGTTCCTTTGTCGTTGTCGCACAGAAATGGTGATACGAGTAGTTTAAGTGGTGCCGCCACAAGGAAGGATTCCCTGACAAATGCAGACGATGACGAAGGCGCTGATAAGATTGTACTCAAACGAAAGTTAACTTTGATTAATGGAGTGGCTATCATTGTGGGAACGATTATTGGTTCTGGCATTTTTATTTCCCCCACCGGAGTCTTCTTTTACACATCGTAAGTATTTTTTGGTTTTTTTTTTTGACACATACATAGTCTAGAGTTCTTCGGAAGGTGTCTATGGGGGGGTACGATAGTTGACACCTTTGGATACACCGTCGGGTCAGGCCAATTACCTTAATGGATGTCTCATACTTGAGAATTGCTGTTTCGATACTTTGTAGCAGATAAAAAGTCGAAAAAATATTTGCACTGTAGGTGTACTCGTATGGTTTGTTGGTATAGTAGAGGAGGCGGAGGCGGAGGCGGAGGCATTTTTAAATCAACACAGAACGAAAAGCTCCTCAACTGTATTGAATTTAAAGGGTGATTGTCCCAAAGTATTTGCGTTGTGAAGAAATTATATCTCAGGTTCCAATGAATCATTTTCATTTCGGAAGCGAATAACTTGTTAAGCAGTAAAGTAAAACGGTTAAGCATTTGCTTGATTCAATTCTTTTAATCGACGGTGCTTTTGATTTAGGAAAGTGAATGAATACTTGGTTCATTCGTGTGCAACTCAAGAGTTTAGTAACAGTGGATGAGGAACAAAAAGATGGGGATTCAAGTCATGCATACAAATACGTTTAACGTTTTCGACTCTATATGTATAATTGGTGTGGACAAAATAGTGTGGTAGTACGAGTAATTAATCTCTTTATCGCTTATCCGCCTTTCGGAGTGCATTTTGTATTGAAAACGTCTTGGAAGTAACTTCATTCATCTGTTTGGTTCTAGGTTCCTATTAAATTGTGTAGTGCCTTCCTAAAATGAAAGCATTTTATGCTAGATTAAGTGTGTGGATTTTATTGTCCGGTGATAATGGATAATAGCCTAGCTATCTGCCTCTAGTCATCCATGTCGAGATGTTTCGTTTCCCATCCAACTGACTGCTTTTGCGAACTAAGGAAACATCTTTTCTTACTGCGTCGTCGACCCATTAGAATGGATTTGAAGTTCTTCGAAATTGAAGAACTGTCCAAGCTCTTATCTTTACTGTAGGCATTGCGTTCGGTTGGCGAGAATCGTTTGTAGTCATTAATAGAATTTACTTCTTTACTTATGTGGCGCTACAGTCCGGTATCATGGCCTTAACCAACGAACTTTTCCAACCAGCCCTATTTTTTTTTTTTTAGCTATTTCCAATTCCGAACGCCAAGATTGTTGGGGTACCTGTGCACTACCTAAAGTTGGGTCGTCTTCTGTAAGGATTTTTCTCGATAGTGGATTCACGTGTCTCGTCCATCTAAGACGTTGAAATCTGACTTTTCTTGGAAAGTCCATGTCGCGGTATAGGGACGTGTGGGTCTGGGCTGTGAATCATTCTAAGCACAATTCTCTCGAAACGATATACAACTGCACCACCGAGGACAACTAGCAGGGTCCTCATCCTCCTACTAAACGTAGATTTCTGATCTGAGCCCAACAAAAAAACAGTGATTCGAAAGGTTTATTCTTCGAATGATCTCTGAGGTGTGAAGGCTGTTAGCATTTACTGTAAAGTCTAGACAGACAAAGTCCCTGACTGGCTCGAAGTTGTACCTGTCTATGTTGTTGCTGTTGAGTTGTCCTTTTATGCGTGTTGTAAACGTGCTTTCTACGTACCTCGTACCACATTTTTCTCTTGCTTAATTCGTCTGTCATGGTTTTACACAACTAGTATGTCAGTTTTGGCTGCCTTGTAATACGAAAGTTTGGATATGGTTGGCGTCATTTCGTCAAGTTTTGGGGGACGAAATCATTGCCTGTTTGGATGGTTCGTTCTGTGACAAGGGAGTAATACAATAGCATCCGTTCCACTGACTGCGAGGCTACCGCTCTTTTCCTTACATTTTTTAATCTGGAACCAGTGCACGTCCTACCTTTTTGCCACTCTACTCATCATATGCAGCGCCATTCGTCATTCATCGTTAAATCATGAGTTTTGTAGTGGCGGTCGGGCAAGAACACATAAGTGGTTTCATATCTGCTGGCTTGTTGTCAGCTCTGCGACTAGATTTCAGAATAAAGGGGCAATTGATAGGTAAAGGCGCTGATTTTTTCTCAGTACTGCAGCCCCCCGATGTCACACTTCCTCCTAAAGGATCCTCTTCTTAGCAAGATTAGGGATATAATTTCGGCAACAAAAATAATCGGAACTTTTGGACATCCAGACATTTCATAGCCTCGTCTTAAGTTCACGCACAGGAAATTGTGCGTGTTTCATTGAAACAGTCCAGGATGTCGCCATCTTTCACCTTACATGGGGTGTTTTCTCCTATTTGTGTTGGCCTCGGAGTGAATATGCCTTAAAGTTCTTGTCTTATCATACCTCTCGTGATGAATTCGGACCCAAATAAACGCTGCTTGTCTTCTCGGTAACCTCAGTCCGCAGTTTTTCATCCTTTTTTTTATCGAATGTGGTCTTCCCAAATCTTAAATACAAGGATAATATATGTGCACGGCCTGGTCATCAGTTTTAGATGCTGACATAATACAACAACAAGTATTTAAATGCGATTTTAAGCAGACTTATCATCTTGTATTGAAGTTTGCGCAGTTAACAGGTTCTACATTCTTAAAGATAAGGCATACTCTCCTGTAATACTTTTTATCGGGCATGCACTGTTCCGACCAGCAGATCCGTTCTTCCAGCTTTCAAATGATATTAGCTTCCTGGGATTTGTTGGCTTTGAGTTTGGATATTGCTATACTCATTTCGTGTGGGTGCTGTGGACTGTAGTAGTAGTAATATTGGTAAGAGTGTGTTCTACGTACATACCTATACACATATGAATGTAATTCATTGAAATCTTTGCCACCAATTTTGTCTCTATTATGATGTGTTCCATCGGTCTTAGCGCTAGCTTAGCGTTGCTGGCTGGCACATTTTATCGAACCATTCCTGCAGTTTCATCTTTCAATCGCTCTGACTTACTCGTATTGCCTCTTTCATTTCATCTTGTGTTCTCTTCTTCACTTCAGTTAGTACGTGTTGACCCCACATTTCACTTTAACTCGGCATTTCTTATGCGTTTTTGGCAATTTCGTCATCATACCTAGGCACTTGGTGTTGGCGATGTTGAATTATTAGAGCTGTTGAAGGAAAAGCGTTGGCAAAGGCTCTGATAGCCGTGTGCAATTGAACATTGTGTCGGACGTAGTTGTGGTCCATTCTCTGTGTAAGGTGAAAATACGTAGGACACCAGGCATCATGAAGGGCACCTCGCAATCCCTTCTAAACGTAGGTTATCTAATCCTAGTTAAAGAAATGCTTTTCCCAAAGCTATTGACTTTCTTGTTGAGACATCTCTTTTCAAGTTTACTGCCTTAAAACAATTGCCTTCATATGATTGATTGATCTACAATACTGGTGACTTCAACAGGGTATGATGGCCTCTCATTCAATGTTAGTTGATTTCGAGTTCGAATCCCGTACTACCTAAACTTGTAGTTGTCGATAATGATACTTTTATTGTGTCGCCATTGTCAGATGTTCCACAACATTACAAGATTCTTTTAAAATAAAAATCAATCATGCGTTTCTTGTGCTCTAGTTTCTTTTTTTTATAAATTTATTCTGAAGAATTTTCACACTGAAACGGTTAGGAAAACTCCAGACTTTGATGCGCATAGACGTTGTTGACGTGTTATACCCCGCAAGGTGTCAGAGGATATAAGAAGAACAGATATAGATATTGTGACGACAGCGCCAGACTTACGTTTTTTTTAATCAATTAATTTAAAAAAAAACGTCAATTAAACAAAACTAGACACAAGGTATCTATTTCGATAAAAGATAGCGAGAAATTATAATTTTAATCTTAGATCTTGAAATTAGTTGTAAGGCGGATAGGCAAGGTTTTTTCCTCAATTACTTGGGAATTTTTTAGTTCAGTGAGAGAGGTCAGCGTGATATGGAAGCGAGGAATTGCAGCTGAGGAACTTCATTACGCCTGCTCGTTTTATTTTATCTTTTTTCAGTTTCTTCTATTGGAATTTCTCAATATTTCGTAGAAGGATGAGTAAGCACTTTCGTGATAAATCACCACGTCAACGTCGAGTAACTGAAGTCTGAAGCGAGCGTAAGGCAGACATTCACAGGATAACACACCGCCACCGTGTCGTCATCAGGATTTTGTTTTACTTATGCTCAGCACATTTAACTACTTAGAAAAATCGAGGTGTCCCGTCACGATGCCAGTAAGCAGTCTGCAGTTTTTTCTTTTGAGGACAATATGAAGGCGGCTGACTTCTTAGAAACGTCCTCTGCCTGCTACCTGTAGAGTCATGCTATGTGCAGTTGTGCATATATGAAGCCCAGCTGTCAACGCAAGTCCTAACCGAGGACGCAGACAAGCCTGACGTAGGTTCGGGTCCCGAACAACTCTCTTTTAACTCTTATTTATAAAGTTCATCAGCGACTTAGTGAATTTAGCTTTCTGACTGCGCTCGGTGAAGTCTTGCATTCTCGAACTAGTTTGGAAGTCGTAAGAGGGTTCAGCAGGGTTTTAAAAGCAGCCTCAGCAACAAATTTTACATCTCTTGCTTCGCCCCTTCAACCGATTCTTCACTATATACGAGTATGTAGTACGTTCCCCACAGGATTGAAAGACAGACTGAAGTTTTTCTAAGGAGGAGTGAAATTTTAGGTTGTCATCCTCCAGAATCAAACCAGCACCGCATCTTAGATCAGTTGCGGAACCATCGGTGAAGACCTGACACGATGCCTTTGCGGGCCTAAATTCTGGCCGAAACCATTCTTGAGCACAGGGAACGTCGACTTCGTATTTTTTCCGCAGCAGGAGTTCTGGTGGGAATACATTAGAAGGCATATCCAGAGTTATGGAACAATCATCAAAGCTACTGTGCGTTTTGTATCCAAGATCACTTCTTTTCAAACGGAAGATTGCTTTGAAAGTGCAGCGAAAGTGGTAGCGAAGTTCATCAATGCGTCTCGAGATTACCAAACTTTGAAAAAAAGTATACTTCCTTAATTTATCAACGAATACCGCAAGGGAAGACTGGTGTACACTTATCTTGTAAAAGTCATTACTTACCTACTCTGTCGCCGCTACAGTCTGTACTGGACTTTGGCCTCAACCAATGCCACTCTTCATTTAGAGCGGTATCTAGTTGACCGCCTCCTGTTGTGCACTCTGTTATTTGCGCACACCAAGTGAGGTCCTTCTTTACTGTCTATCCGTGTTATCTTAGGCGACACAGTACAGCTCGTAGAGCTGTTCCTACAATCCCTGTCGATGCAAACGACACTAACATATGTAGAAGAACTTTGAGTTCTAAACGGAAATGTATATTCATCCACCTTTGCTAACGTTCATGGTTCTGAACCAGGAAGGTCTTATAAAGAGTCTTCCTCGTGCTTCATGTCGAGGGCTAATTACCCATTTTTCCCCTTTGGAGGACAAGGTTTTGCGTCCTTTCTTGTTGACAGCATATACCTGATTTGCCCTCATTTAAAACCAGATACATTGTCCTGTTTCAATACGTGGAACCTCACGGGTAATTGCATTTCGCAGTGATGTATATGTCATCAGCTTATACAAGTTGCTGCACATTATTTTGGAAAATTCAGGCTCGCAAATTTCGCGCAGTCGAAACCCTTTTCTGAAATCAAATATTTTGAAGAGATTGTTTCCGAGCAGCAAGCGTTCTTTATCGTCACACTGTATAGTCTGACGAGTTGGGCAAGGAAACAAAAGCTAGACAAAGCCCTGTATTGCTGGTCTCTGTATAGGCAGCCATATGCGGCCATAAAATTGATAAAGAGGTGGTGTTCATCGGTTTGGACTTCTTGGTTTTTTTTTTCCAGCAACTGCCGCAGTCGAATACTACCTTGCTCAAAAAGTCGACGGTGCGCCACTGCGTTCATCATCCTCAATTGACTCACAACCACTTATGAATCGCTCGTGCCACTGGTTAACGACCGTTTTCTTTAGAGAATCGTTTGCGGGAACACTTTTCCAACATTTCCAACGTTCGCGCTCTATTAAATCTATTTTTTTCATTGCTGCAAATTTAAATTAACTTCTAAAATTGTAAAATACACAGATATAGATATAGATGTACTCTTGGCTACGCAACTTTTGCAAATGTCAAGCTATGACGCTAAGATTTAGAGGGAATATCAACAACAGAACTCAAATCGGAACAATGGGCGCGCCACACGGTCAAGGTAGTATATGGTTGATTATCGAGTTACATGACCTAAAACTGCTCTGATAGGGGCCAATTTCACAGCAGCTTTTGCATTTCATGAATAAGTTTGGAGATCTCGGAGACCATGGGACATCTCTTAAGAATCTGATCAGTTTTCGTGGTAAATGTCCGATGATTTCGTTCTTCGAAAACGCTTGAGTAATGTAAAAGACGTTGGTGTTTAAGTTACGGATTTTCAATTTTGTAGGCCCAGCAGGGAAAGCTTTGGTTATTAACGTGGTCATTTAGGTAGAAGTAAGCCTCGTAGCTTTAGTAGATACAAGCACAATGTGCAATCTTTCCTTAATTATTTCAGCAATGATTTGGCAGAAATGAAATGTATTTTCAGTTATATCATAAAACGATGACATTTTTGTAGATTTTCATGAACGTTTGTTTTCGGAAGTCCCTAGCAGCCTTTCTTTTTCGCGCTGAGATTCCTACATTTTTACGCGAGCTTAGTCCTACCTCACGAATATTTTCGGTGTTCCTTGAAGTTTTGCTGAACCCTTGCTGATGGAAATTCAGAGCTGACAATTTTTTTGCGAAACCCCTTGCCTATTCGTCGATCGGCGAATAACTTAGCGCTAAGAAACTATGTTGGCACGGACTCACATAAGATTCGGCACTTCTACTAATAATCGCATTGACAATGAATAGAAGATGCTCTTCTGAAAATTGCGACTTTTAAGGAACTTTGGACCAGTCTACAGTTTTCTGGGCAACTGTGTCAGTGAGACCAAGATCTTGCTGCCTTCTTTAAACACTGCCTGGAATTTAAGCTGAAATGTTTTGGAACTCTCCTGAACGTTTTCATTTCAAGTCGATGAAGACGATTTGCAGATCCATTGAAGCTCCGCGATCCTCTGCCTCCCACAAATCCGATTTGACTGTTGTGGAGTTGAATAATATTGGGTCTCCGACTATGTAGAACTCGATCGACTATTTTCATAGCATACGACATTAGTTTCACAGATAGGCTGTTGCAACAACAACTTATAGTGTCGCCTTTGACTTTATATAGTGGAACCAGAAAGCTCTCCCTTCACTGGTTATGATGGTTTAACCGCATGCCCTCGGGTTATTCTTTTTACAGCCTCGCTAGTTTCGGCTTTCGTAAAATCTTTCTTTGTCCCTTGTAAGAAGCTGTCCCTACTCTTCATTAATATACATCTGTTTTAGCGATTGAATCTCTTGCGATTGTTTTTCTTCGTTTAGCAGCAATCTGTAAAATGTAAGGTTGTTGACCCTTGCACTTTTTCTACTGATTGTCTCATCTGAAGGCAATCTTTCATGGCCATAAATTTTATTTGCGAGGATTTGTGGTGCATGTACCTACCTTGTTTACAGGTACTCGTATATCAAATTAACCTGAAACCATTTTATTTAGCTGTTTGTTGGCTTAGGGTCAATAAAAATTGTTGAAGCATCAAGTTTCTCTGCAACTGAACAGACATCGATTCAGATATACGTTCTGGTTGTGGTTCCATTGTAGTTGGAATTTTGCTATTCCATTTAGTCTTGTTTCCAAACACTTAACACTTAAATGAAAGCGTGTGAATTTTCTAAGAAAACGTTTTCCAGAGTAATCGTAAATATTTGGTCTTTAAATAGTTTTGTGTGAAGTGCCTTAGTAGTCTGCACATTTAAGTTCTATTTAGAGGTAGCACACTTTTTTTTTTTTCATTTCAATTAGAACCCAGCACGTATTTGATATCAGTTGAAGAGCATAATATGCACACAGAAACTTGTATGTGTGGTTTCGGATGTTTAAGGAGTTTCACACCACTATACGAATAAACCGAGAACTTGTCTTTATTTGCCGAATTCACTCTCACTATCTAGGCTTGGGAAATTCTGCAACCAGGATTTATTATTGTTGCTACATGCATAGGGATAATGGCACAAATTCGTTCGTGCTTCTACTTGTTTTCCCTATGATTCGCAATTACCACCGCCACCGAAAGTGGTTGAATAATGTAATCCCACTGAGATGGGACTAATTATATGCTGCGATACTAATGCCCAGAAGTCTCGTTGGGTCAATAGTTAATCCAATATCGTCTCCTAGATTTCATATTATCGTCTGATCTGATTGTCAACAATGTCGGCCCCCAGTTAAGGTAATCCCACTGTATAGGTATGTCAAGGTGATTACTGGCTGGAAAGTAATGTACTATCGGAGGTCTCCATGTCAGATAATAAGTACCTAGTCAAGTCATAAATACTGGTCCACAGAAAAATCAGCGCCGAATGAAAACGAATTGATATTTAAACAATTTGTTTTGTTGTTTTTATTGGGTTATTCAATGGCTACAAATCTTAGAACAATTTATTCGAAATGACTTCCATTTGCCTTCCAGCACGACTTAAGACGATGTGGCCACTCATCGATTGCGAGACGCACTTCATGAATGGGGAAATTGTCCACTGCACGGACAAGAGCTCGCTTCAACGACTCAATATTTGAGTGTCGAGTAGAGCAAGCAAGATAAGAGGGCATAATACGGACCAAAACTTATAATCCAACGGGTTAAGGTCTGGACTACCAGCTGGCTAATCATCCGTTGATATAAAGTCCGGAACGTTGTTTTTGAGCCACAGTTGAGTTGTTTTTGCTGTGTGAGCTGGAGCAGAGCCTTGCTGGAAAGTCCATGGCTTATTGTTGAATATTGATTGGTTGAGACACATCACAGTGGGTTCCAAGACGGTCGATTGATATACTTTGGCCGATGTTTTCACTCCTTTCTTGCAAAAATGGAGCTTGGTAACTCCATCGTAGCACACTCCCCACTATACCATTACAGATGCGGGATTGTGGTCTCTTTGAACCCTCGGGATGAGTTGGGATGCTTCTCTGGATGACCGAGCATACACACGATCGTTCTGCTTATTGAACGATTCTTCTGCGGTGAAGATTTTCTCGTCAGTAAACAGAATTTGTCTGTGAGAATTCTTCGCGTACAGTCTGAGTAACGCTTTCCATCTTCGCTTGCGTTTTTCCTTCAATGCGGCCGTGAGCAGGTGTCCAGTGTGTCGCTTGTACGCGCGGAGTCCTAAATCTTCTTTCATAATCGAGACATGGATTTTTGCGAAAGTTGCATTTCCCGCGACAAGATTTTCTGTTTTCGCAGCGGTTTTAGGTCGATTCGTTTCTTCACGGCTTTGATCGCTTTCGGAGTTCTCACAGTGCGTGGACGGCCGGATCTTTGACTCGTTTGGTCTCGTACTCCACCAGTATCCTCAAACAACTTCACAGCACGATACACAAAATTGCGAGTGATTCTAAGCGAAGCGTAAATATTAACTGTCAAATCGCAATCAATACGAAATGGATGCGCCCAGTGCTGCATTCGTAATGAGTGAGTTCAGTTGTGTACCAGTATTTACGATTTGACTAGATACATCGAATTCAGAATCTCATCCGAGGTCAAGACCTTGTTTAAGAGGAGGATCCGAATTCTGGACACCATTTAAGGAGGCACTAGGCAAGTCTAACAATGCTCCGCCTAAGCTCAGGCCAGAATCTGAACGACGCTCTCACCATGTATTTGAGCAGGCATCTCCGGGTAGATCCTTGGTGGAACGTAGTAAAGAACTAGAAAACTTCTGTCAGGCCACTCAAGACTAACGCAACACACCGTAGCTGGTATATCTCTTCGGTTGTGGTGATAGACGACCCCAATAAGTATGATGTTGCTTCCTTCGAAATCATTTACCAAACTGCCCAGCTGATTGTGTTTCTGAAGAAAAGATGACTATACAATACGCTCGAAACGAGCTTTAGACCTATAAGCTTGGCTTTCTTTATACTGAAAAGCATGAAGTGTATGCTCGAGTTCTATGCGAGAAAAATTTCCTTGCGAATTCATTCATATTAAGGTTTAGCAAAAAAGGACGGGGAGAGGAAAGATGATGTGTGTGTTCAGTGGCTATTTCCCTTCATGGGTGGCGTCTTACTAAATTAATCGTGTTATTGGGCTTGTTGCGGTATTTTTAAGCAACCATTTATCTTACATATTAGAATGTTTTTCGGGCACTGTGTCCAATAACACCACGGCCACCTACTTTGTCCAAGATGAAATATGTTTGCCAACGCAAAAGATCCTGCGGGAAAGCGCTTCAATATCTGGGAGGCAAAATTGAGTACTCATTCGACAAGAAGGTATTCGCGTTGGGCAGTTCTATTGACATTGGGGGTGCTCTCGACAACGCATCTTTTGAAGGCATTTGTAACTCGGTCAGACAACACGACGCGGCGTAGACGAATCACAAAGTTTTTGGATCAGAGCAAAGCTTTTGTAGTAAATAGGACAGAGATGACATGATGATGATGTCGGATTCTTCTCTTCTTGTATAATACAAAAGATCCTGCGGGAAAGCGCTTCAATATCTGGGAGGCAAAATTGAGTACTCATTCGACAAGAAGGTATTCGCGTTGGGCAATTCTATTGACATTGGGGGTGCTCTCGACAACGCATCTTTTGAAGGCATTTGTAACTCGGTCAGACAACACGACGCGGCGTAGACGAATCACAAAGTTTTTGGATCAGAGCAAAGCTTTTGTAGTAAATAGGACAGAGATGACATGATGATGATGTCGGATTCTTCTCTTCTTGTATAATACAAAAGATCCTGCGGGAAAGCGCTTCAATATCTGGGAGGCAAAATTGAGTACTCATTCGACAAGAAGGTATTCGCGTTGGGCAATTCTATTGATATTGGGGGTGCTCTCGACAACGCATCTTTTGAAGGCATTTGTAACTCGGTCAGACAACACGACGCGGCGTAGACGAATCACAAAGTTTTTGGATCAGAGCAAAGCTTTTGTAGTAAATAGGACAGAGATGACATGATGATGATGTCGGATTCTTCTCTTCTTGTGTAATGCAATGGACTTTTTTCTCTCGGCGGTCAATAGTTCTATACATAAACATGCGCAGATGATGTAGTTGTACTCTTGGGGCTGTCTGCTCTAAAGCTTTGGCAGCCCTTAACGTGAACGCCGATTAGTGGACCAGAAACAGGCTTTCAGTCAATCCTCTCAACACTAAGGTTGTTTTCGATCTTAACGGCTATGATAAGGCTGCTATAATTGCTATAATAACTGCTTTGTGGGGTTTCCTTAGTACGCCTGACCCTGCTTTAGGTGCATTGATGAGTCTCCCTCCACTTGATATTCACGTCATGGGCTTCACTCTCAAAGCTTTTTGGTCTTTGGTACAACAATGGAGCTTTGATGACCGTGGTCGGTGGAGGTGTAAAATATTTGCATCTGTAACGACAGTCAAGATGCGCTTAGAGCGTTGCTAATCCCTCTTATGACTTCCTAGCTTCGCCTCAACTACGATATTTTCTAAGCACTAGTTCAAGTCTCATTGCATGTTAATTTGTCATCGATAATTGTGTTGTGATTAAAAACAGTGCAACCGTATGGATCGATCTGACTATCGAGGTGCGAGTACATGAGCGTTCGAGTCTATTTTGAACTTGAAACTATTCTCCTAAATAAAAGGACACATGTCGTTTTGTAGAAAAGCTCTGCTGACTAGCTCTGGTTTTGTTGCTCAAGAACATTCTAAAAATTGTTTTGTTATGTTAATAGGGTCAAGGCTTTCATGTAGCTGAAAAAGATACATCAGTCTAAATATGCAGTAACGTATACAGGCGGTTAGAAGATCGTGACTTTGCTAACTAGTTACGAGGCCTTTTACGGCTTCATATTGGTCTCTTGCTTTAGTATTTACTCAAGAAATGTTTCGAGTTCTGCACCTACACACTTATAGAGCCTTTATGTTTAATGTCGCCCTCGATCGCCTCTTGCATTTTCTAAGCATAGCTTTGTCGGTGTAAAGATAGACTTAGCCCTTTGGATGGATCTAAAATCATTTGGTGACTTCAAACTTGTTGTGTACAGTGTACGATATGATTTTTTTAATTTAAATTCACTGCCTAATCCATATTTATGTTTGTTATTTTGTTCTCGTTTTTCTTTCAGTTCCGTTGGCAGTTCTCTGATCGTATGGGCACTCTGTGGAATACTCTCGACCATTGGTGCATTATGCTACGCCGAGTTGGGCACAAGTATCACGAGATCTGGTGGTGACTACGCTTATTTATTGGTTGCATTCGGCCCTCTGGTTGGATTTTTGCGACTTTGGATCGCCCTTCTAATTATTCGGCCCACAACTCAGGTGAGTACTTGACCATATCGCCGGTTAGATACAAGCATCTCACTGTTCGTGGCGTGACGAAATGCACACAAGCATTCAACTTTCAAGTATAACTACAATTATTTGTGTAGCGCTTTTGATAAACATCTTTTGTGATCCATTTTTAAAATAATTCACACATACATACAAGTATAATAAAACTGTAGATACACAGCAGATATATACTCGTACGTAGGTATCGTATATCGATAATATATTCTCCAATCTTTAAATGACATTCAACTGCAACAACGACAAAAAAGTTGAGAATCTACTTTCTAGAATTGAGGAAACCTAATCAAAAACGAATTGAGTCATCTCAATAAGGTTTAATTAGTAAAGCCATTGGCAAATTGAAATGTTACATATCTCCCTGATGTCTGGTATCTTAATTTCGTGTTCGTTTATTTTGTTTTTTTGGTTTTAGTGCTTGCATGTTAGGGAGACTCTTTGGTGGGTCGTTTGAGGCACAATTTAATTTTCCCCAATTAATCTGATCGTGGGAGACATTCTGTGTGATGGGACTTTGCTGTCAAATATTTGTATCTTTTTAATCAACTCGACTAATTTGCATATTGTTTGGATTTTATCTTACTACTTAACTAAGAAAGATTTAGTTTTGGCTGTTTTACTAGGCAAAATGAGGAGTACCTATATATGAAAGCAGACAACAGCAAAGGGTTCTCCCTAATAACTATGGTGAATTCTTGGCACAAAATGAGTCATACTTTCTTAACTACGGGAGGTGGCGTTACAGTCCGTGGTGGATCTGGACCTTAAACAACAATCGTCTCCAGCCAGCTCGACCTTTTGGTACTTACCTTCAGTTTTGCACCGGCCTTTTTCTACTCCGCTGTCCCTCGGGGCCGGATTCGAAGACTTTTCGGATCGGAACATTGGTGTTCATCCGCTCTAAATGACCCAGCTATGTCAGTCGTTGGATCTTGACTTTTCTGGCTACGTTGATGACGCTGTACAGTCCACACAATTCATCATTATATCTCCTCCTTCACTCATGGTCAATGCAGATGGGACTGAAAATCATTCGAAGAAATGTCTTGACCTAATGGAGCAGCGTGTATTCATCCTGCACAGACGGAGTAGTTTAGCAGGAATGCCAAAACTAGACATTGGTCTGTATAACTAGCTATATCGATGCTATTGAAAGCGGCCTTAAAATCGATGAGTAAGTTTTGTGTACCGATCTGCATCTCATGAGTTTTCTCCAAGATCTGCCGTAGTGTGAGTATTTGGTCTATGGTGGACTTTCCTGGCCTGAAGCCACAATGATATAGACCTATCAGGTGCTTAACGAACAACTTCAGGCATTTACACAATATGATCGATAAGATCTTGCATGCGATGTTAAGAAGATTGATGGCTCTGAAGTTGGCGCAGTTCAGAGGGTCTTCCTTCTTGAGGATCAGACTAACAATGCTGATGTTTCATTCATCGGGCATATTATTGTCCTACCATATTTTAGAGATGAGTTGGTGTATGCTCCTTGCCAAGTCATTGCCTGCCGTTTTAAAGAGCTCGGCGGTCAGGCTGTCCGCTCCAGCAGCTTTGTTGGACTTCAGCTTAGATATCGCTATCTTCACTTCATCCAGGTCGGATGGACGGAATTGTTGGTCTACGTCGCCAGTCTACAGAACAGAAATGATCTTCAGCATCGACTGCGACTCTACTACGATGTTCCCCTGTTCGTCTCTACAGGCTTCGGTTCGGAGCTTGTGTCCGTGGCTTGTTTTTTTTACGTTCTAAGGGGTTAAAGAAGACTCGATCGGAAAAGGATTTGGCGATCTCTTGCGATTATAGCCGTGTAACGTCGAAATTCCTCACCATATTAGCTTATCTTGGCGTTGTTCGGGATATCCGCAATCGTACCTTGGCTACAACAAGGTAAAAGGGGTGAACTCTTATCGGAGGTGGTGTCTTGCAGGCTGTGTCTTCCGACACAACAACCAAAGATGACTTCTCTTACTAGCTTAGCTAGGGCATTGCTCATAGGTCTTTTTCAAGAGCTCATAGTCATAGCTCATGGTGTCGTCATTTTTCTCCTCTGTGGGGGCGTGCGCGCATATCAGGCTCATGTTGGCAAATATAGACTTGATGCGGATTGTTATGAGGCGCTCGTTCACATTTGGGAAACTCAAGACTTTTTGCCCAAGTCTGCCTTCATCCAAATAGGCGCTACTTTTGACGTCGACAACAATCGCTGTAGTAGATGTCGCAGTTTTTCATCCTCTTTTTGTCCGGCTCATAGAGTCTAAATACGAGAAATTAGTAAAAGATACTTGAATGCCCCATTTATAGTGTCCTTACCTAATTACATGGAACGTGAGTCTTTGGTCAACTGCCTCTAGATTTGTACTCTAAGATGATTGAAGTCTTCTCACAATTTTGCGTGCCATCTAAGCCGGAGTCATTCTTTTTAGATATGTACTCGGATTCATCTATTTATTCTAGGTTTCCTAACTTTCTCGGGTTACGGATGCGATTTTTTCGAACCAAGCAAATGTCGCTGTACAGCTCAAAGAGTTCTCCTCTTTCAAAAACAAACAATGATCATTTAAATGACCAAGAAGAACAGTAAGAATTACATCTTTAGTCGAAGTATTCTCGGAGTTTTTTAAAGTGAGCCCCAGCTAATTGAAACGACAACCACTCGACGTGTTGTTTAGCCGTTCCATAGCACTGTCATAACTAATACAGACCATGTGTAAGATCTTTCCCTTCCACTCTTTCAGTACTATTGATAATAGATTCTGGTGTTTAGTCCTAAGTTCTGTGCATTAAAGGACGCGAGAATTTTCTCGCTAGCTTCATTGAATCATTCAAACATGATCTAGCCAGCTCTAACTGTTAAACTATCAAAAGATGGGTTTATCTCGTTGTTCCGAAGCTCAATTGAATTATCGATTACTCCCTCCTTTAGTAGAGTTGAGGTTTATGTCTTCTCCGGGACTAAACCCAGCCTAAAAGGGTCCGATATATATTGTTATATGGAACCTTGTCGAGTGTTTCCGATGCGTGTTGGGGGAGCGAAGTCGTCGGATCGAGTTTGGTTTTCCTCTTTGCCGTTGTTGTCGATCATGGCAGCGGCAATCTCTAGAGCTTGTTCCCTTGTGTTACCTTATTCAAACGCATTTTTGAACTATCTTCTCTCCAAAAGTAAACGCCGGTAGATTTTAGTGACTCGTTCTTATAATCAACGGCTACTTTCGTGGCAATGGATTGTACACATATCTTATAGGATAGCATGTTGATTGCGTCATCGCCCAAATTGTCTGAGTCTGGAGCTACACATTTCCTTCCTCGCTTCTCATACCAGGGTCAGAGTTGGCAGTAAAAGTATAGGTAACATCGTCAGTTTAGATAGCAGGGAGTATAAGTGCGTTCCAGATGCGTTTTAAACAGGCATCAGTCTCTGTGACTATGTTCTTAATTCTATCAACGAGTAAATGGCGATGGCGATGGCGCGATAGTTAGCTCATTGGATTATCACGCAGACAGTCTGGGTTCGATTCCTGGCCTTTCGGCGGGCAATGGCAAACTCCCGAAAGTAAAATTGCCTACGAAAAAGCTTCTAAGGAGTGCCGTTCGGACTCGGCGATAAACCGTAGGCCCCGCTCAGATGTGACAAAAATGACAGCATGAGCAACACAAATGAGTATCAAGAAGCTAGGCCATGGCCCATACCGGGCTGCCAGCGCCACAGTGTTTTTTTGTTTGAGTAAATGTCATAGCCCGCTTTGCTGAAAGGAAGGCTGTGATTTCAAATCGAAGGTCGCCTGGTATTTTAAGTTCGGAAACTAGACCAAGCACGCTGTTAGGCGCTGGTTGTTCCACCCTGCAGTTGGAGATTTTTAATTTTTTTATAAATTTTGCTCATTTTCGCCGGTGTAAGAACTCACTGAGAAACTCTTCCATGTCCGACTGCAGGGAGCATACATAATTTGAAATGTCAAAAGGAGTGCAAGCAATGGACCTTCTTGTGTCGGTTTCTTTTAGGGACCGTCCTGCGACTTTACTCCACAAGTCCGCATCTGACCGTCAGCAGGAGGAAGCCTGTTAGTGGCGTACCAAAGGCCGATATGATGGGCATAAGTTCCTCATCTAAATGTTGTTGTAAGATCCACTGAATGTATAAGTACTGTATCCTATAGAGTAATCAGTCGCAGATCAATGTTTAAGTGTGGTTTTACCAACTATTTGAAATAAATTGTTTCACCTTAACAAAAGTATTAATTTCATTTCTACATCTATACATCTTCTCCTTTTCAGACAATCATAGCTCTGACATTCGCTCAGTATGCAGCGAAACCATTTTTCGAAGACTGCTCACCGCCCGAGTCGGCCGTGAAATTTTTAGCCGCTATCTGTTTGTGTAAGTTTAAATGGAATTAATTGCACTACTAAAAGCTTAATGGTCTCGTAAACAAATAAATCATCAAACTAACATGTAAACACGTAGAATATATTTTCCAATCATTGATCTAGAACAGAGGAAGTAGTCTCGGATGCACTGTTGCCTAATCAGATACAATACTGCAGTGTGTCCGTGGCGATGTTTATGGATCATTGCGCCTTAGTTCCAATGTATTTTATTTATTTTTTATATTTTCTAAGGCTTCCTAACTGCAATCAACTGCCTATCCGTGAAGTGGTCAATGAAAATTCAAGATGTATTTACTGCTGGAAAGCTGATCGCTTTGGTGCTGATCATATTGGCTGGACTATATTCGATGGCAACGGGTAAACTGGAGAACTTTGACAATTTGTGGGACGGACAGTACAACGCGGCGAATATTGGATTTGCCTTCTATTCGGGACTGTTTGCGTTTGGTGGTTGGAATTATTTGAATTTCGTAACAGAGGAGTTACAAGATCCATATAAGTGAGTATTGCAGTTTTGAGATATCATTAGCATTAACTGAATTGTAGTTGGCACTTGAAAGCCTTAAACATTTACTCGGTGATATTTAAATGTATCACGGCATTCGACAAAAACTTTAAATGTAATGAAGACAGTTACTAGGTCAAGTTGTAGTTCAGTACATAAAGTTATTATTTACTCACACACATAAACAGGTATCGTTTATATGCCTGACTTTTTGTGTTGTTCTACAATAAAATCGAGTATCGGTTTAGGTTGAATAAAGCAAAATTCATCAGGCTTTTCTGTTCTCTTGATAAAGCAACATGAAGTGCTGATACGTGATGCATTGTCTGTCTTTTCATCTAAATGTTGGGTGCAATTTCCTGGGGGTTTGCCAGCGGAAATTTTCTGAGAAACTTTCTTAAGAGTGTCCTTTCATCTGTGCAGCTTAGGCTGTAGGCAGCGGAGACACCTAATTTAATAGGTTAGTGTCACCCTTCAGCTCATACACTTCGTTGATTTATAGAATTCGATACTCGCGACGACGCCAAGACGAGTGAAGATTTTCAGTGAAGTTCTAAATACTTTCTGATCGACGTTCGATATCTTTTAGGAAATGCCCTCACATTAAGACGCGTATGATGAAAGCCTTATAGAGCGTTAGCTTTATTTCTTGATAGAGAGACCTTTTTTGTACTTTCTTTTGGCATGAGTGATTCCCCAGACCAGAAGATTTCTCTTCTGTTGATACTAAGTAATGGGTTTTCCAATAAGGACTTGACAACTTTTTTTGAGATATTTCAAAAACTTTATTAACAAAACATTTATGAATGCAACTCGACTTCGTTCATATGTTCACCGCGGGCATGCTTGCAGCGGTCGATTCGTTGGAGCCAATTTTCAACGACTCGGGCACACATTTCGGCCGAAACGGCCGCTATTTCGCGTTCAATGTTGGCTTTGAGCTCTTCCAACGTCGTCGGCTTGTTGTTGGCATAAGCCAATGACTTAACGTAGCCCCACAGAAAATAGTCAAGCGGCGTTCAATCGCACTAACGAGGCGGCCAATCGATTTTGCGATGAAATTCACCATCTTGGTGCATCTTCTCCAGAACCCAATCAGAGAACGTACGTCGCTTTAAATGGTCAATCGGCTTCAATTCTTGAACCAGCTTGATCTTGTATGGGTGTAAACCAAGATCCTTACGCAAAATACGCCATAATGTGATCTGAGCGATGCCCAATTCTTGAGAACGCCGTGGAATTGACTGATTTGGATCGTTTGCTACGGACACCTGAACGGCAGCGATATTTTCGATACTTCGACCAACCCGTTGTTGTTGCACTGACATGGCAACATCATACAACGAATATGTAGACTCAAATTTTTGCACTAAACTTGTTATTGCCTATCTACAAGGGCGAGAATTACGACCGAAAATTGGAATTAACGCTCTTAAGTTGCAGTCACCGACTCCGAATTTCGGTGGAAAATTTTTATAATTTGCAGACGTTGCTCGTTCTTTGTGTACTTTACCATGATGAAAATGTTGAGTTTACTGAATAAATTGACAGTGACAGTTTGATGATTAGTGAAAGAGTGCGTTCACAAATTAAATTCAAAGCTGTCAAGTCCCTATTGGAAAATCCGATATACGAGGGCGGGTCAATAAGTCCGTGACTTTTTGAATTTCTGACCTCTTTACTGAAACAGCAACACTGCTCCTGTCAACAGGCATCTGTCAGTTGACTCCTGTCAAAATTTAAACTTGCTGCGTCAGTTAGTTTGTGTTTGACAGCTATTTTGATCAGACTACTCACTAATTTGAGGAGAAAATGGAAAAAAGTGAATTTCGTGTGCTTATTAAGCATTATTTCTTGCGAAAAAAAACCATTACCGAGACCAAGGCTAAGCTTGATAAATACTATGAGGACTCTGCACCATCGATTTCAATGGTAAAAAAGTGGTTTACTGAATTTCGTTGTGGCCGTACAAGCACTGAAGATGCCGAACGTCCTGGACGCCCAGTTGAGGTCTCTACACCCGAAACAATCGAAAAAATTCACGATATGGTGTTGGCCGACCGAAGATTGAAAGTGCGAGAGATTGTGGAAGCCGTAGGGATCTCGCATGGCTCAGTGGTTTCAATTTTGAATGATCACTTGGGCATGAGAAAGCTTTCCGCAAGATGGGTGCCGCGTTTGCTCACAGTCGACCACAAACGCATGTGCAGTTGCCATGGCAAAAATCCATGAATTGGGCTATGAATTGCTTCCTCATCCACCCTATTCTCCAGATTTGGCTCCGAGCGACTACTTCTTGTTCCCAAACCTGAAGAAATGGCTTGGTGGTAAAAGATTTGACTCCAATGATGAAGTCATCTCGCAAACAAAGGCCTATTTTGAGGACCTCGACAAATCATTTTTTTTGGAAGGGATAAAAAAATTGGAGAAGCGTTGGACAAAGTGTATAGAGCTCAAGGGAGACTACGTTGAAAAATATAATTATTTTTTTATCAAAAAATCTGTGTTTTAATCCAAAAGTCACGGACTTATTGACCCGCCCTCGTATGAATCCTCTAAAGCCGGCCTTACATAATTTATCTAAGAGAATTACATGGTCAACCATATCAAACGCCTTAGTTAGTTACGACTCTCAAGTGTTCACATGCCTTTTATTAGCGAAAACCCAATGAAATGGATTAAGTAGACTAACCATTTAGACGTAGTCAGAGTGTTGTTTGGATTTGGAAGGGGTTCTTATGTTTTAATCGAATTATAGTTTAACCAGCTACCGCCTTATGGTTTTGAATACGATTTTAGCTACTTGTATAAAGGTTACCCTCCACAGACTCTGTGCAATTGACTTTCTTTATATTGTCAGCAGTTTCATAGTGTAGAAATGTGATCGTGTACAGTCCCAAAACTAGTTGAATTAGAAGTGCATTCCACTAAATGACTGAAAACGCCTATGAAGTGCGTAGTTTATACCTTCGATGGAAAGACTTTAAAACCATAGTCTTGGCTCATGAGGATTAGTAATCAGGCATCGCTCGTAAATCGTGATCACCAGAAAATTCTGTCTTTTCGAAGCTGCCCCAGTCTTTTTCATTCACTGCTGTTCTTGTTGTCATTTAATGCACAGTAAATGACGAAATGACCACGAAAATGTGAAAGGTAGGGCACTTTCAACATATTTTACTTTCAGTAGTATTGAAAGGGTCATGACGCCAGAAAAATGAGTTACTTTTTCTGATTTTCGGTATTGACCCAAACCCTCTTGCGTAGTTGTCGACGAACTTAACAATTAAACGCTATGTCACCACCATTTCTGGTTCCACTTGAATCGTTGGATGTTTGTTGATTGTCACACACTTCCCGTAAGTCGGCTGCTATTCAGATTGCTGATGACCAACTTCAGTTAAGTACTAGAGGCTGAGTTTCTCATGTAATCAAACCGTTGTTTGAAATTAGGTATTCAAAATAAATATTGCTTTCCTTGAAGACTTTTTAATTAAGATATCCCTGACAGGCTAAAACTTTTTCCACTTGAAGTGAGACCATTGAATCCTCTTCACATTCTTTATGTCTCCTTAATTTCTTTTGCGATTTCCATCCATTTAAACGGTTTGAAAATGTGCCAATGTCACTCAGCAATTTACTTACTTTGTATCGCATTAATCAAATTGAATCAAAGTCCTACTCGTGCGTATGTATCTCTCTTGGTAATCAACTCAACAACCTAACAACCACCAGTTGCTCCTGACGAAAGGAGCTCATTAAGTGTGGAAAACAACCCAGAAGCTTACGTCAGTAATTTTCTTTTATTCCATTGTCCCATTCCCCATTCAAACACCCCAAAGAAACTTCCTCTAGGACCAAATAGACATTCAACAGATGAAGTCGATAAAAGTTATGCACATTCAACATACACACGAGTATGTATAGTTTTTATACCCGTGGCCATGATTTACGACGACAAGGGTCTTTTGCAATTCATGGACTCCTATCTATCCTTCAATTTCACTCAATCCTTGACTCGACAAAGAAGAAGCTCCTAGACTTTGCTTGTGCGTGGGAGGTTTTGATATCCTTAAGTGGTTTCATTTGTGTTTGCAATTCGAAAGTGCTACGAGTATATTGATTCTAGTCTTCCATTTCATATAACATTGTATTTTATCACTCCTTTTTCTCATTCCACAGGAACTTACCACGTGCTATATGGATAGCTATGCCAGTTGTTACAGGAATCTATGTCCTTGTGAATTTAGCGTATTTTGCTGTTGTATCCAAAGCTGAGATGTTGAGTTCATTTGCAGTGGCGGTGACTTTTGGAAATCACGTATTCGGACCGTTTGCATTTATGGTGCCGATATTTGTTGCATTGAGTACATTTGGTGGTGTTAATGGTGTGCTATTTACATCTGCAAGGCTATTTGCGACAGGCGCTCAGGAGGGACATTTGCCGAAGTTTTTCTCACTATTCCACAGTAAGCAACAAACACCGATTCCGGCGTTAATCTTTTCGGTAAGTATCTTTTGTTCGCAGTACTACAATAGTTTGTATTTCTATCTATGCACTTCCTCGATAGGATTCAAAACCGTTCAATGAAACTTATGTATATGTAGGTCTAATTGTAAACAGTCAGTTGACACTTTCGAACACTAACGTCCCTTCGAACCCTCAACTGTTATACTCGTCTCGCTTTGAATGTTCATCAATACACCCTCGGACGTACTCTGAAATAACATTCTTCTTTCCTGAGCCGAACAATTTGTTTTTGGAACGTCCTGTCGAGCTCCTTATTTCTTAGACATTATAACCTCCAAACATTCAAAACCAACGTAGACCGGTATCTCTCTTTCTTTCTTCTCTAACTTTCCGTCGTTTGCGGTGTGTGCAGACACTTTGAAGGTGCTCATAACCTGTAAAGCGAGCGATAAAAAAAAGCGCGACGCCATCGGAAGCCGATTAGCCAGACCCTCAAACATATTTCTAGGTACAGAGCCAGTTGTATTGTACATCCGGTTCTAGAGATCAGGGTCCAGTGACGAGTCTTTGGCCACTCCCGGCGTCAACGGCTTTCTCAGTCCTGAAGATAGGTATTTCTTTGGTAGTCCAGTACACTTTACCGCCTCAAGGCCTCTCGAATTTCTGTTCGGCTTGACGTTAAATGCATTTCTGACTTCGAACCTGATTAAGATGCTAGGAATCCTTGACTTGTAGGAGACATGGCACGGCTGCTTCACGGTTCGTGGAATCCTTAATGGCCTGCGCGGAAGGCCTATACTGAATAACGCAGAGTTTGCAGTACTATTTTATCTTGTCGGATCTTTTACAACATAATTTTCCAAGAGATATCCAGCAACATACACAGCAGTCGACAGGCTTTAAGCTGTGGAGCTTACGGACTTTAATTCGATCCGCGTGATTCTGTTGGCTTGTCTATATAAATGCAGTCTTATGCGGTCTTGAAACCGATAAAAAGATGACAGGCATTGATTTCAACTTTTTGAATTTTTGCCGGAGTGCGAAAGTTTGGTCGATTGTAAACTTTCCTGGTCTGAAACAACAACACAGATAAAGGCCAGTAAGGTTGTTGACTTATGCCTTCAGAAATTCACACAATGTTGCAGATAAGATTTTGTATGCGACGTTGAGGAAACTTATGCCTTTATACTTGGCGCCTTTGAGGTGTGTCGTTTTTTGTGGATCGAACTCTTCCAACCAGATCTGAGAAATGAGTCCACAAAGTCACTTCCAGTAGCTTTGAATACCTTGGCCATATAGCCTTCAGATCAGGTTGCATTGTTAAATCTGAGCTAGATATTGGTGTCCTCACTAAGTCTAAGTTAGATGGTATAGGTATATTCTATCTGACGATGGGAAGTTGGGCTTCTTCGCCATTATACAGGATGCAGAAAAAGTGTTTCTAGGTTCCCAGCACCGACTCTGGTTTTTCTACTTCTTCTCCTTCTTGATCTCTTCAGGCTTCTATACGAGCCTCCTCGACACATTTTTTTTCAACCTATTGGTAAAACTTCCATACGTTTTTCGTGGGGTACAGCCTCTGAATATCTTCGACCGCACGGTTCTCGTGCTCCTTTTTTCTTCTTTTGGAGAAACCGATATTCTTTTCATCTCTTTTGCTGGTAAAGCGCACGGGCAGCTCTCGTCCTTCTTTGCTGTCGCGTTTTGTATGTATGTTGGTAAGCTGCATCTACTCGTATCTGTCGGGTTTCTTCATTAAATCAGCGATTTCTTAGTTGGGGTCAGGTGAAACCCAGCATATTAGTTGCGGCATCTCTGCTGGCAGTGTTGCCACTGCTCTTCGGTACTTGATGCTGGCGGCATGGGAATCGTTGAGAGATTTTGGGATACGCGTCAAAGATTCTATCGGAGTTTTGCGAAAGGAAGAGTGATACGAGCCAATGTTGGCTGCCCGGAACGTTCCAACGTCCAAAAAACTGGAGAGATGTGTCAGGTGTCACAATGCGATCAATTTAATCTAGTGTTTCAGGATCCGGTGACGGGCTTGCCCCCTGATGTATATTGGGATGGGGGAAATTGTGTGCTTGCTGTAGTGAAATTTCTTTCCATGGTTCACAGAAGCCCAAAGATCTTCGGATTTCAACATAAACTGAACTATGTTTTTTGGCCGTTCAGCAAATTCTTCATAAAATATAGCTCTTTCGTTTGTATACCGAGCACATTCGAAAAAAACGTGCTCCACGTTCTCTACCGCGTTTACACAGCGAGAACAGGACGGAATCGAATCACTTGAATAGATATTCCCGGAAACGACCGTGACCCGTCAAGAACTGTATAAGATAGTAATTCAGTTCGCTGTGTTTTCGTCTTACCCAACTTTCAATCCTTGCGATTGGTCTGTACGTCCATCTCCCTTTTTGGAACTCGTTCCTTTATTGTTGCGACACTTCTATACAGTTTCGAATTTCTTGGCTTGATTTATTTGCACGTGGTTTTCATAAAGTCGCTAGCTTCTAAAGCTAGGATATCGATTGGTACCAATATCGCGTCGTGGGATACCGTTCGAATTGAACTGCTAACTCGCAGTGCACCTAATCTGTACACAGATTTGATTCCCTTCATGTGTGCCTTTTTAATTGTGACGTCGGACCATATTTGTGCCCCGCACAGCTGTATGGAGGCTACAATTCTCGCAAACATTAATCGTTTGTCTTGCTTTGGGCCGCCGATATTCGACATGAGTCTCGAATATCGCTTTCGACGATGCTTGAAATTAAGCCGAGCATCAATCATCACTCCAGGTAATTTTTAAATGGGCTGGAAATAATTGTGTGCCCTCCGACTTTTATCGTCTCTAGCACCCTTCTACTCGTAAAGAGAACAGATTCCATTTTATGTTCCGCGAGGTCTAAACTCATATCGCGTAGTCAGTTTCTTATCAGTGCTATTGCTTCGTTGCAAAGTTAAGGTCCGTTGCTAGAAGTGTTGGGTATATTGACGAACTGTCCCACCAAAGATTGCCTCCCATCTTTTCCGTATTTCGGACATCGTTCATACGTCTCGTCGATGAGCTCGTAAAAGAATTCTTTGGTAATATCGGCCTTGTCTTCCATAGGAGTCATGGGCGCATATAAGTCTTATTTCAGCTAATCTAGCCTTGAAGCTGATTGTCAAAAGATTCTTGCGTATGAATCGGAAGCTCGAGGCAAGACAGGAAAAGCCAAGTATGTCTTTGCCGTTTTAGCCTGCAGGAGTAAACCCTTACTGGGGACCACCTCCACTTGGAGGTAAGGCAACGTTACGAGATTGTATATGCGCTGCTGGCGCAATCGAAGTTAAAGGACAGTCAGCAGTTTCGCGATCAATCGCAACTTACGAGTACGTCCCTTAGATGAAAAATTATTGTCATTTAGAAATGTGGTATTGATTAGCATTTCAATGTTGCATGCCAAGACTTTTAGTTTCACCATCGCCAGTTTGGAATCTGATCTAAGAGTATGGGTAGAGTTGTGGTTGATTCAATTTTCTTCCTCTAAGCCGTTTAAGGACATATTTTTTCTTAAAAAAGAAATTTGCAAAATTTAGAGTCTAAAGGACTAATTTCATGCCATATTTGTATATTCAAGACACATAACAATCTTTTTTGTAACGATTTTACACTTTCCTTTTCTACAGTGTTGTATGTCTCTGATAATGCTCCTCACAGCCGATGTCTACATTCTCATCAATTACATCAGTCAAATTCTATGGCTTTCGGTAGCTGCCAGCATCGCTGGAATGTTATACTTGCGGAAAACAAAGTGAGTTATTGCTCTACCCTTAGAAAATATTAATAAAATTTATTTTTCTATTTCAGACCCGATCTTCCGAGACCAATCAAAGTCCACTTAGCACTGCCACTCATATTCATCGTATGCTGCTTAGTACTAGTCCTCATGCCAACCTTTTCGGAACCATTGAATCTCGTCATTGGAGTCGTAATCACATTGACAGGCATTCCGTTTTACTATGCTTGCATCAAGTGGAAGAATAAACCAAAGTACTATGGCAGAGTATCTCAAGGAATGATGACATTCTGTCAGGCGATGTTTAATACCGTCCTTGTTGAGAGTCCTGATAGTTCTTAAGTTTCGAATTGGACATGTATATCCACAAAAAAAAAAAAATAGGGACCATTGCTACAATTGTCCATGGCTTACTCAAATATATGACAAATGATAGGGAGGTTCGCTTTGTCGTCATTTTAAAGATATTTTAGAAAATGTGCTTTTCGGAATGCATTTCTTGTTCGGCTTTTTAAATTGTTTTCAAAAACATAAGAATGAGAAGTTGAATTGGCTTTACTTATTGTTAAGTGTACTTAGATGTGAATAATTACAAAAAAAAAAACAAATCAAAAATTTACCCGAAATATTCTGTATTGTATCATAAGTTTTGTAAATGTAAATTGTAATTGCAACACTTAGTTTTTTTATTACTATACGAGTATATCTTAATTTAATGACAAACGCAGGGAATATTTATTATTAAAAATAAACCACAATGCAAGTGAATATTTAAGTATCGGTTGCATGAATTTGTACAAAAATGAGAAGTTGTTCTTGGTAAAGACGCATAATATCAAATATATTTCGCCACTTGTCAGCTTTCTCTAATCTCATCATTCTAAGCCTAAAGTTTGAGTGAAATTCTAGAAGGCAACGCTTTTATTTGATGCGCAGGTAAGGGAAATCCCTTATAGATAGTACACTGTTGATAGTATCTAACAAGAGTTATGCACCTTGATCCTATAACGTGTGACATAAGCTTGAATTCTGTGAAAACTACTCGGTGGTCGTCTCGCTTGTGCAATTAAAATAATTTTTAGAATTTAGGCACCGGTCCAGCAGCAGTCCTAGTTATTAAATGTGGGACTTTGACTTAAAGCTGTGTTTCCAAACCCGTAGTCTGTATGGTCAGATGCCAGTAGTTTTCATCCCAGAATTGGTCAATGATATTCAGATTAATGTACAATACTACCTTGATCAGAAAGTTCCCGGAATAACCACCGTGTGGCGCTCCTATTGTTCCGATTTGAGTGCTTTTCTCCTGATTTCGGAAAGCAGAATAGATATTTCCGTGGCTATTTCGGATCACGACCAGGGACGAGTTTCCATGCCTTCGGTTTGGCCATTTTATCACTCTTTCTTCTCCTTGATCCTTTTGATGATGGTGGCCTATTGTTACTAGAAGTTCTCCTATTACAAAATCTCTGCAACTCGTCCATAAGGATATTGATGGGAATTAACCTGGCAATGAGAAAAGCTGCTTCGCAAAAAATCATTCTAAAGACGCGATTAACTATAATGCGCTACGGCAATGTGTCTCAAGCAAAAGAAATATACTTATTGACTTCGCAGCGGGACAAAGTTTCAATATAGCTTCACCTCAAAAACATGGCACTCTGACGATCATTGAACACTAAATCTAAATTAATCACACTGTGATAGAGATAAGACTCTCAGTACTCTGGACGTTCGACCTTCGCCCATTAATGATGAGATCAGAGCAAGCGCTAGCCTTATTGCAAATGCTTTTAGATTGTAACGCCTCTGAATATAACTGCGTGTGACCAGTGCCAAGCTGCCAGTCACAGGGCCTGTTGGGTGACAAGACTGCTGGTAGTCTACACCCGATCTTAAAACTCCGTTCAATTCAAGGCTCTCCGTACTTCCGTCTGACTTGCAAGAGGTAGGTTTCTCTAGTGAGGGTGTCACGGTGGATGTGGTTTAAATCTAATATCGCAGGAACGGTTTCTTAGTTGGTTTTGAACCGATGTGACCTTGACCCATTCCATAGGTAGAACTGTGCTATTGAAGGAGAACGGAAGGCAGGCGTTACCAGACCTCAATGCATGGTTGGTCATTCTCGCGAAATTAAGTCTTACATAGACAGGAGTTAGTTCATGTAAATTTCAGAGACATCTTTCGGACGGCCAACATAAATTCGGATGACCACCTTGTTGTAGCCAAAGTAAGAATGAGAATCTCCCAAGCGATACAACAAAGAAAAGTACTGTGGAATGTCATAACGTGTGATTTACGATATCCAAAAAAGGAGGCGTACTCAACTGCCTTTTCTATAGCAATTTGACATAAGTTTTCTCAATATCGCGTACCTTATCTTCATGTCTTTTTTCGGCATAAGCCTTTTCGGCATCTTTGCCAAGCTTCTCAATTTCTGCGGAATGACAATAGAGAGCGGTTGACATCAAAAAAGGGTTTAATAGGTGGAGAATAACACCTTGAAGACTCTTGTTACACACGAAGAATCAAAATTGATGATTGGACCAGTAGCTGGAATCATCCTGGAAAGGGAATTTGTGAGCCCAGTAACGACAAAAAGCTTATTTATGCTTATGTTTAGCCTTCACTGTTTGAACAACATTTTTTGAATCACGTTTTGAATACGCAATACCATCGATACTTCATGAAATAACTATTAGAACGTCCAACAATTACTCCGAGTATGAAGTTAGACATATCTTATTTTTAAACCCGTCGAACCGCTGCTGAAGATGTGGTGATATAACATTTCTTTACTATGCATTGTGTTAAGAACTCTTATTACATGAGTTGGAGGCACAATCTTACTGCTTGAAAGGAACCTAAGAAGCTTGCAATTGAGTTTGTGAAATTCAAAAATTCAGTTGAGGTCACCAAAATGTTATTAAACTGGGCAGACATACAATAAAATTTTAACTTAAACAGTGCAGAAGTACCTACAATGAATCTTAAATCAAAACAAACGTGAAATAAACGTGCGAGTGACACTTTTTTAATGTTTGCGCATTCACTATGCAGATACATTCTTATGTGTTTTTGTATCGTTGCGCAATTAAATTATGAAAATAAACGCGAAGAAACTGTGTCAAGTCAATGGACAACTTTACGCTCTCCATGAGATAGAATAGTTTTTAATCGAGATAAGATAAAATTCCGAGTATCCAGCTGATTTGTAAAAATGTTTAAATAACATATATAGTTCGAGTACATAAATGTTTTCACTTGCTGAGGTACAACACAATGAAATTCTTAGTGCTTCGTTCGTTCTGCACTTAATTAAGTGCAGTTGTTGAGCATTACTTCCGTCTTTTAGGCATCTTCAAGAGTGCTTCTGCTTTAGGTATAAATCTGAGAATTGAATAAATTAACCCAGCCACGGTTGCCGCTGAAGTGATTGGAATAAAGTGTGCGGAAGTCTTCTCAATTGAAATTGATGAATTGGATGATGAATGTGTAAGACTGCATTTGTTATGATAAATGCGAATCATGCATTTGTATTAAAGGCATTACAGGCTAAACCAGCAACTAGAATTGAATGTATCCGAATACCATCCATGCAACCATCCCCAGCAGATTGGCATAGAACAAGAATCAATTGGTAAACGACTCGATTTCAAATCGATGGATCAAAGATACATAATCGGACCGGATCCTGAAATTTTCTTCGATTATCTAAATCTAAGAAGGTAGATTTCCCAGTGGCAATTTCTCACCGGGACATTATCATATTATTATCGAAAGCTTGGCTGCCAATATATATACGAGTATGTTAGTGCTGCTACCAAAACAAAATCAAATCTTGTGAAGCACTGCCATGACGTGGTAAAGGCTCTGGGGAAGTGACAGATGATGGATCCGTTACTGACTCATGACCTATGAAGACATGAAATGAAATAAATCTGCGAACTAACAACGACGATCTCTGCAGAGGTTGTGAAGGTAAAGACACATAGGACGATTCCTCCATTATAAATTTTTTAAATTGAAAAAGTCAGTCTTGCAGTGCTATCTGCTGATGTAGGTTCTTATTGTCGGAATAAGACGTCGTTTCTTTATTAATATTCTATAGATGTTATTGGTGATGTTTAACAGAAAGGTTACCCTGTATTTGAAGTAGCGAACACGATTCAGTTAAAGGTACTAGGTCCACAAAATTCACCATCTATTATCCGATTGGGCTTTTCCTAGAATGTCGCTGAAATACTTTTCACATGATATCATGAGCTGTACTTTTAAAAGAATCTTTTGTTTAAAAGGAATTATTCTTTGGCACAAGACGTACGACGAAAGTCCGAAATTGGATTTTTGATCAGATACCACCAGTGTTTATCGTGGGTACCTGGCGTAAAGGCCCAATCCTACGGGACGTCTTCGTTTGGGCAGTACAAGTACCACCACCAGTACCAGATTTGAAGTAGTGTGTACGGCACGAGCTTTCTCTTCAATGAAGAGTTAAAGTCTATATAAAATGTACCTCCACCATTCTATAGGTCATAGCAACCGGCTGCAGTGCAATTTTACATCAGGCAGATCGATCAGTTTTATAGCCATCATACTGTTGAACACAAGCCGTCGCACGGTACGACTCCGCTGAACCATCAGATGTCCAGGCTCCAGTTGGTCTTTCCGGTGGTTTCAGGTATAACCTGCAACCACCACAATACTCCCACAAGGGGGCCCACTCCTAGGTCAGGCTGGAAGAGAAGTTTCAGGAACACCTGGCCTCCCGTGGTACCAGAATATAGCTTCCGGTCTTCCTACCTTGGGGTCATTTTCACTTGGACCCTTTACAGCCCAGGACTGGAGGCCTAAAGTCCAACTATAAACTAACTTATCTATGCCACCAGCTTTCTACCAAGGTGTAGCTAGAACATGCATCCAAAACTAAAGGGGATCTCCTTATGAACAACATGCAAACTCCCTAAGGGACCGTCTTATGCAGAAACACATTCAAGAAGCTATGCCCAGATAGCCCAGACTGAGTTTGGAACTCAACTCTGATAGCTAGCTCATGGTCGTTCCACCCTAAAGAAAGTTATAAGTAACCCTGATATACACTCATTTCGGTATAAGTCTTCTACCTCGGACAAGGAGACCCTATCAGCATTGGTCAGCGGATGTCCCTCCCTTATCTTGTGACCGATTGCGTAATGTATCACCTCCAAGTCAAGAGGATGCAGCCGCAACAGCACCTGTAATGTATTCGTAGATACGGTCCTACAAACTGTTAACAGGCCAAGCAAGGCCACTTTCTGGCAAGTCAAGATCCACTGAAGACCGTACTTTAGTATTACTCTATCGTAAAAATCGTTGGAGGCGAAGTGAGTGAGTCTGTAGCAACAGTTGCGCTTTAGGTCTTATTGAACTCCCTCACTCCTGAAGAAAGAAATACTCTACGTCTTGCTTAAATGCCAGATCGTAGTGGGATTTCGGAAAATAAGATCGACGAATAGCCTGCTATACAAAGCTCATTGGGGAGAGTTTCACGGGACTTTAATCTGCGTCGACGTCCTTGGATAGAGCTTCCATTAAGAGTTTGATTTACTAACTGCAGATAGCAGGACTATTCAAGATCCCGGCAGCCTAGGCAAATGATTGCGGAGGTGTCTAAAAATCAGAGACTTTCGTGCTCAAACGTCTGGAGGACCATTGGACCAGAATGAGAGTTCGCTCGCCTCAGGGTGATACTCGTAGTAGTTGGAGCTGATGTGGAGATTGTTGGTTTTCTACCTATAGACACTATTTCATTGAAGCGTTTACTCATCTTACTACGAAAGATTGAGAGATTCTAGTAAAAGCAGTGCGACGGCATCCAGTAGTTTATTCCGTAATTTTTCCCAACTATCTACGATTTCTGTTGCTCATCGGAAATACGATAGATCTTCACCGAGGAGGGCAAACATAAAAATCGAGCAACTGTGCAGTCTTACTCAAAATAATCGAATAGGGAGCCCCAAGACATTCTGAAAGGCTTAGGAGCTTGAGGGCTAGCTGCAAGCAAGAATGAAACTTCCAACTCCTTACTCACACCTGAGTATTATGATATGACAAATTAATTTATGCTAATACTCACGTGAGCTATGTGATTTTAACAAGAGAAGATAGCCAAGATGACATTTTAGCTCCCAATGGCTCATAGAAAGTGGCACTTTGTGAACAATATATTTTGTCATCGCATCATGATTATTACTCACTTATCTCCTGAAAATGTATTTACCTAGCACTTCATTTCAGTTACTGCCACTGTTAGTGACTTTTCCATCTCGCAAATACTTTCTATATCCGACTACACTTCCGATTTGCTAATCGTTTCCAACTTAAACACTTTCTTTAAAGTTTCGAACAAAAACGATAGAGATATACGCTAATGATGCGCAAACAATGACGCAACACAGATATATGATATTTTCAAATTACGCGCGTGTCTGCAGACAATTACGAGTACTTATCATCATGGTACCAACCGCTCACACCCACTTTCTTCATTTCAGCTCATTATCATACCGCGCCAGGCTACAGCACCAGTTGTTCGGCGTAAAATTGAATTAAACGCCCAACATGCGTCTCCAAACATAAGCATGTATTTCCAAACACTTTGGTGCAATTGACAGTCATTGAATTACCTCACATTTATCGCATTAGGGCGCGAACACAAGTCGAACTCAGTGACGATGCAAAGACAAAAGCTGACCCTGCAAAACCTTCCCTCACATGGGCTTCCTACATATGTAAGTAAGATCCGACCAAATTGACCTGGAGAATGTGTAAGGCCGTACAATACTACCGCCACCGCTTAAGGGGCACCTATCCGTATACGAAAATCTAAATCTGTACAAAGAGAATCACAGAGAAGCATTGAGAATGTATCTCGAATTCACGTTGTTTCACCAACAGAGAGCGTACTGAACGAAAAGCTTGACTCTAATTTGAAATCCGAACGAACGACTATGCGGTTAGCAGACTTGCGCTCTGTCTCTGGGGGGTATCGGTCGCTCCATGATGTTGCCGCGTTTGTTATTTGTATCTTGTGTCTGTGTTTTCTGTTTTGGTCTTTTTTTTTTAAACTTAATTTCACACTTCCGGGCGTTGGGCCACCATAGCCGCCACATTGTTGTAATTCGAAATAATGAGCGGTAACATAGTGGCGTTTCCGGGGGGGTTAACGTACAGATGAACGTTCATCTGTGCGATTCACAGCTCTCATTTTCAGATGCGTTCGAGCTTTCAGCGGTGACAGTTTGACGCGTAGTAAACCGCTCGTGAAACGTGTGTAAATTGTGAATTAATTTTCGACAAGCGAAAAGAATTTCAATTAATTTGTTACAGTGAAAAGGAGAAGCGAAACAGAATGACAACTTTGTGTTGCTGGGTTTCACTTGCCGCGCTATTAACGGTCGCTGCAGCAAATGACATTAAACTTTGGTTGTCAATTAGTGCTCGAGAGCGACAGTTGGAAGTGTCATGGATCAATGCAAGAGCTCATCCCGATGACATGATATTAATCACAAATCAGGAGCCGTTCTCATTTGAAAAAGTCAAATTGCAAATGTCAACGGAGATGTTGGGTGACAGCTTCGATGGCAGTGGAAGCGGAGCAGGTGGCGGGGTAGTACCTGTTTTTGAAACTTCAACGTCATTGCTGGATGTGATACCCCTAGACGGCTATGACTCACCTCAATTCTATTGGATAAGCAACAATGGCATGGCAGATATAGTGGCGTCGGTGCGACCGCGATTGTCGAAACAATGGTACACGACCCCGGTTCGGTTTGATTATGGTCTATCGCGAAATGTCACAGCGTACACCAAATGCTATGGCTATTGGGTGAGCTATGTGAATGAAAGTGGACAGATTTTGTCCAGTAATTGTATGAGAGCTTATCCAAAGTGGATGAATGAAATGAAGTCTATTGTGGGGGAGATGCGTATGAGGGATTTATTTATACCGGGAACACATGATTCTGGGTCGTATCGTCCGAATTTTTCACCATCGAACAGAGAGACTATTGTTACAAAGTATGCGTTGACGCAAGATGATGATATTAGGGGACAACTGATGCATGGTGTCCGGTATTTGGATATTCGAGTTGGATACTACAAAAATACGAATGATCGGTTTTTTGTGAATCATGGGATAACAAGACAGAGGCCATTGTCGGAGGTTATAGACCAGGTGATTGAATTTGTCATGGAGACGAATGAGATTGTGATTTTTGGAGTCAAGGAGTTTCCAGTTGGTAAGTGTTGTTGAACAGATTGATGATTTTTACTTTGAAATTGTGATGAAGATGCGGTGTTGACTCATTAGTGTTAACCTTTTTGAAGGGTCATCTCTATCCCGTCGGTGGAGGCAGAAATATTAGATCAGGGAAAACATATCAAGGATTAATTAAAATGCGTAGATTGCTTTTGCTGCCAACAATTGTTACTTCCAGGTGTGGGCCTTAAAATATTTTACAACTCAAACTGTAGACAGACTCTTTTAGATGGCTGAAATGAGTAACTTACCGATAATACCGAGCGCCATTCTGGAGATTCGTTCTTAAAACAAATATTTTCGGTTTGATAGCAAAGGCAACGGATTCCCTAAGACACCAATTTCTCGCTAAATCTTTAGTTGAGGGTGACATATATGTATGTGCAATAGCTTTTTTTACAATTGAGTTCAGCTTCGTTTTGCATTGTTTTTCTTAAAGCATCACGTCATCTATCAATACAAAAAGTCGGCACACCCGCGACGCTAGATTTCGATATTGTTGACGTTTTACAGTAGGGGACCTAGGACCGAGCCCTGTAGTACACCGCTATTTACTTTTTTCTTCTTCAATGCCATGGTAAATAATATTATTTTCGCAGTGTTTTGTAGATCGTTATTATTTTATGGGTTATAGGGAGGATGTTGACCTGGTCTTTATTTGATATGAACGCCTCTCTTTAAGCGTATTCTGAGAAGTTTGGGGCAGTCGCTTTTAACGCATTGATTCCTTCTTCCGTTTATTTGATTTTGGCATATATACTGGTTAATGTTTGAAAACCTTAAGCATACTAGGTGTGGTGAAAAGTAACCTCCTTGGGAATGAAAAAATTTTTTTGTTTAAATGTTTTTTATTTTATTCAATATAGTCCCCTTTTAGCTTGTTATACTTATTCTAGCGATTTTCCAACTTCCTGATCCCGTCCGAAAAGTGATTTTTCTTCCGTGGCGTCGATGATTTCCTCGCGTGAGCTGAATTTTTTTTATTGATGAGCCATCTTTTGAGGTTTGGGAAGAGATAATAGTCCGAGGGAGCCAAATCGGACGAATACGGTGGTGCCGTAAGTCATTGATTTAGCCGTGGTTGCGATGCTCTTGTGCGCCGGCGCATTGTCTTGCAAAAACACAATTTTTTTTCGCTTCATGTGAGGCCGTTTTGTACCTATTTCAGCTTCAATCGGTCCAATAATGCACATTTATACTCGCTGTTGATGGATTTTCCTTTTTCAAGGTAGTCCACGCAGAGTATGTCATGATAATCCCAGAAAACCGACGCCTTAATCTTTCCGACCCATTGAGCCTCCCTCGGCCGCTTCGGAGCACTCGTGCCGGCTTCAGTCCATTGCCGGGCACTCATTCTGTTCTATGGTGTGTAATAGTGGATCCAGGTTTCATCAAAAGTTACCAATCGAAGCCAAAAGTCCGCCCAATTCCGCATCAGCAAGTCCAAACACTCTTTCGAAGTGCTCTCGCGTTCGTGTTTTTGGTCAGGAGTGAGCATGCGCGGCACCCATCGGCAGGATAACTTTTTCATATGCAGAATATTGCCCAAAATATGGCGTGTGCGCTCAGTACTAATCTTTATGGTATCTTTGACATTGTCCTCTATAACCGCATCGGAGGGCCTGCCGCTGCGGACTTGATCGGTAGTGGAGTTGCGGCCACCACGAAACTCCCGAAACTAATATTTGAAGGTGTAATCTGACGGAGCATTAGCCCCATAATATTTATCCAACTTTTCTTTTGTTTCCTTCGCCGTTTTGCCTCTCAAAAAATAATGCTTTATGAGAGAACGAAAATCATGTTTGTCCATACTCAACATGATGCCAAACACCTCAACAACAATCAGCTGTCAAAACAAAACTAAAGACAGTATCGCACTAAAATTTGGCACTTCTGCCTAAATATGAACGGACTTCAAGGTACCATAACCTTTTTGCAGTAGCAGCGCATACCGGCGGTCAAGGAGGTTACTTTTCACCACACCTAGTATACTTCCATGTCCTAATTAGTTTTTCGTGGTTCACGGGAAATGAAGGCAAGGCTCAGCGGGCAGTTTATCAGGACCTAAATTTGCCTGGTTCCTCAGTAACGACTTCCATTGACAGTTGGGTTTTATATGAGCACAGCTGCAGATGCAGAATGACTCTCTAGATTGCAGGTTGATTAAACGAATGGAAACAGTTAAATGTTTTCAGTATGAGTGATACAACGTCTTGCGGTACTTCCTGCAAAAGTGATGAAGACAACGCGGAATATTACTTCTGTACATGCCCGGCTTAAATTTGTAACAGACTGCAGGTACTTCGCATTGACGTGATGGTTGCAGGCACCTTGTCACTAAAGTACTTACTCATCTTTATACAGTATAGGGTAATGGAAATGGTTCTTTACTCCGATAAAAAAAAAGGCCTAACTGCGCCTGCGCCCTGCCGTGTTTGAGATTGATTTATGGGAAAATGCTGTTTATTTTTTCCTACACGTCTCTAATTCATAGGAGTTGAATTTTAGCAAGAAAACTCGTAGTGTTCTTTTCAAAGACTTGAAAAGGTTAGTTGCGAGATTCACTTTATCTTTCGAGGTACGGCAGCCAGATAGCAACATCAACTCAACGTTTGCAAGGGATCTGAAGCATTTTGGTTGATAAGCGGTATGCCTTTCCCTGGCATTCCGTATGAGACTGTTCAAATTTTACTCGGTACCTCTATCCGACAATACGCTAACTTCTTACGGAATAGACACTATCTGCTTTTCTGACCTGATGTCCTACAATGTTGTGATGAGTTATTTAAAAATTAACAAAGGACTTTGCTGGAGTAAATCCTCAGTAGTACCAAGTTTGAATCTGCCATAAAATTGATGGCTATTAGGTAGGTGGCAAAAGAGATCTGCCCAAAGTCTTTACCGGGCGTTGCCGTCTGCTAAATCTTTGTCATACAATTGAATGCTTTTCACGGCGTTCTAAGGCTTATTTGTGCTCAACGACATGGCGCTTCGTTTCTGTTGGTTGAACAATATGATCAATCGATTTTTGACAAACTCTGGGGTCTCTTAGTCTTTCGGTGTTGAACCAATGGTGCTATTCATTGTATGGATTCCTTCGACTCGAGGGCTGCAGCTGCAATTACCTAGTTTCCACAAGGTTGTGATCTCGTTCCAGTCCAATGCAATCTTTATCTGAAAGGGTTGCAGGACATGAATTTCTGCGAAAACTTGCGTCGATCCACCATACTTAACTTGATCCTAACTCATCTAAAATGGACCCCAAAAACACATTCCTTAAGTTAGGTAAAAATGTGGCATTGTCAGGAAGCTTTTGTTCAAGGCCTTCAGGAATTTTTGTTTTCAATTGAAAAGTTCTTATGGAAAAGCATGATGTTCGTTTGGAAAGCTCTATAGTTTGGCTAGACCTTGTTACCTACTCGTGAATTGGGGCACCAAACCGCGCTATTACCAGGGACCATCCTGAATAGGTAAGTTATGTAAATGGCCTCGTTTCTTCAGAGAATGCGGTTAGGACAATGACATTATTTGCCTTATACACTTCTTTAAAAGTCCTTTCTATTGCCTCTAGTTTTTCCTGTGGAACTTCGATCATACAGAAGTTTTAATTATTGACAGCGTCTTCTGGTTGTTAAACTGATGCCAACAGTTTTTGTTAATTGTCTATCTTTTATCGGTCGATCTTGAGCTTGAGATATGAAAGATTGTTCTTGAAATTCTCTCATAACCTCCGGATTATTCCTATACAGTGTTCGATAGCGCGGTGTTTTTTGTGGCCTCGTCCATCTGACAGATTCCTTTTAGACTCGTTGATGTCCTAAAGAAGTTATGGCATTTAATGACAACTAATAATGGAACCTCTAGCCACACAGGGTAATACTAATCGTGTCTACCAACGTACAGAAATTAACCCCATTGGAACAACGATGGGATGACGAACAGCATCCCAACATTAGAACTGTTCAACCGGGATGATGACATATAAAATCTCCATTCACCTGGCCAAGTTGAATTCAAGACAGCAATTTTCAGACTTCAGTTTAACAAGCTGCTGATCCCAATGGCTTAAATGCCGAGCTGTTTGAAATAATAGATGATGATTGGTTGTGGAGCATCATCTCCAGGGTCTGAATGGAACCTCAGTATTTTTTGTCCGATACTAAAGAAGGGAGATGCCCTGAAATGCGCCAACTACATGGAAATAAGTCTCCTCCTGTCTGCTGTTTTACAAATCTTATGTGGAAAACCCTTTGTTTGAGCGGCTACTTCTTGTGTAGTTTTTCTCCTTGAACTTCTCAGACCCCTGTAGAACGCCAGATCTTGGAAAAAACCCAGGAGTTCCAAATTGATACACACCACCTCTTCATCTGCTTCCAAGCCACATATGAGAACGTCTATGGAGACAGAGCTATATTCTGAAATCCCTGCCAAGCGTACTTGACTGTGAAGAAAGACGATGAAGCATGCCCACTGCTCAGTCAAGGACAATAACGAGTCCTTCGATGTCAGAAGAGGACTTAAACAAGTTGCACGATCTTTCTGTTCAGTTACTCGCATATGCGGAGGACATTGACATAATAAGTAGAACATGTTGAGCAGTTAATAAAGCGCTTGCGACTACTGAGAAAGAAGTGGCAAGGATGGGTTTAGCGGTCAACAAAGATTAATAAGAGCTCATGCTGTTACCAATAAGGGACACACAGCAGCGATGCCTACGACAAAACGTGTGGATAGGGAGCTTCAACTTTAAAGTTATACTGAAACCTGATCACCCCAGTCTTGGTCACACCGAATGGAAATGCTCTTGAGCACTTTGAGAGAAAAGTTCATTGGGGAATTTTCGGTAAAGTTTGCATCAATGTCTTATGGAGAAGATGTTTCAAAAGCGAAATTTGGGTGTTGTACAGCGATGCCAAGCTCGCATAACCCGATTTAGAATGCTTCTTCTTCTTTAGGTGGCGTTACAGTCCGGGGTGGACCTGGGCCTCAGTCAACAAGCTTCTCCAGCCAGCTCGATCCCTGGCTAGCTGCCAGTTGGCTAAGCGCTAAGTTGGCTGCGGTCCTCTTCCACTTGCGTGCGCCACCTGAGTTTTGGCCTTCCTCTACTGCGCTGTCCCTCGGGGGCGGATTCGAAGACTTTTTGGACCGGAGCATTGGTGTCCATGCGCTCTACATGACCTAGCCATCTTCACTCTTCTGGCTAGGTCCATGTCGCTGTACAGTTCATACAGTTCGTCGTTGTATCTCCTCCTCCACTCACCGTCAATGCAGAGGGGACCGAAGATCGCCCGAAGAATTTTTCTCTCGAAGCAACCAAGAACACCCTCATCCATTTTTGATAATGTCCATGCCTCCGCTCCAGCAGCTTTGTTGGACTTAAGCTTCGATATGGCTATCTTCACTTCATCCAGGTCGGGTGGACGGAAAAAGGTTGATTCTGCCTGACAGCGGTATTTGGTCCGTCATCGCCGTTATACAGTCTGCAGAAATGATCTTTCCAAATCCTCAGCATCGACTGCGATTCTACTACGATGTTCCCTTGTTCATCTCTACAGACTTCGGTTCGGGGTTTGTTTCCGCGGCATGTTATTTTTACCTTTTGGTAACCGAACCTCATTCCTGGAGTAGCATCTCTCAATTTCCTCGATCGTGCGCTTCTCATGATCTTTCTTCTTCCTCCTGAGAAGCCGGTGCTCGTCTCTCCTCTTCCGCTCATAGAGCTCATGAGCAGCTCTGGTCTTTCTAAGCAGCGCCGCGTTATATGCATCTTGCTTAGCTGCATGTGCTTGCCGGCATTCATCATCGAACCAGGGGTTTCGTTGTGGTGGACGAGTGAAACCCAGCACATCAGAAGCGGCATCTCTGATGGCGTTTTGGCAGTATTTCAAATGGTCTTCGATGCTTGATGCTGGCGGCATTGGACCTCTTAAGAGATTAAGAGACACTCGATCGGAAAAGGACTTGGCGATCTCTTGCGATTGTAGCCGTCTGACCTCGAATTTTCTCACAGCATAAGTTTGTCTTGGCGTAGTTTGGGATATCCGCACCCGTACCTTGGCTACAACAAGGTAATGGTCCGAGTCGATGTTGGCATCCATAATGCTGGAGGAGTGTCTTGCGTCGATCGCCATGTGATCAATCTGGTTGACTATTCATTGATCAGGAGTTCTCCAAGTCCCCTTGTGTATGTCGAGATGTGGGAACCGCGTGCTAGCCATGACAATGTTTCGCCCCGCCGCAAAGTCGATTAGCCTGAATCCGTTATCGGAGGTGGTGTTGTGCAGGCTATATTTTCCGATTGTTCCATCAAAGATACCCTCTCTTCCTAGCTTTGCATAAAAATCACCGAGGACAATTTTAATGTCATAGCTAGGGCATTGCTCGTAGGTCTTGTTGAGGAGCTCGTAGAAGGCATCCTTGGTGTCGTCATCTTTCTCCTCTGTGGGGGCATGCGCGCATATAAGGCTTATGTTGGCGAATTTAGCCTTGATGCGGATTGCTACGAGGCGCTCGCTCACATGTCGGAAGCTGAGGACTTCTCGTCTTAGTCTGCCTCCGACAACAAATCCGCATCCAAATAAGCGCTGCTTTTGCCGTTGATAGCAATTGCCGTAGTAGATGTCGCAGTTTTTCATCTTCTTTTTGTCCGGCCCATCCCATCGCATTTCTTGGATGGCGGTTATGTCTGCTTTGCAGCAGTCTAGGGCCTCCGCTAGTTGCTCGGCTGCACGTGGTCTATTAAGGGATCTAACATTCCACGTGCATATCCGAAGCTCATTGTCCTTAAATCGTTTGCGTGGGTTGTCAACAGTAGATCCGTCTATATCCGAGGCTTGTTGATGCTTCGTAACTTAATTTTTTTTTAAATGGCCGGACAGTTACCCCGGCGGCACAACCCCCAACCGGGAGGACCAGTTCCATTTTGAGTGCCCTAGGACGAGGAGTCGGTTACACCAAAGCCAGTAACCCGTTCCGGGATGTGAGCGCTGCCGTTGGCCTTTATAGGGCTCGTCCGCCACCATCTCTTTTCCAAGACCCTGACTAAGTCCTGGAAATCTTTTCCGGCCTGAGCTCCAAATATGTCGGAGTTGCCCGGATAAGGTCTTGTTTTGTTTTTCCGACACTAACCCTGGTTAATGGCGCAGGAAACTCGCCATTTGCCCCCTTTACTTCGCAACCTCTAGTGAGATTCCCAGATGGCGCCACGGGGAGGCGTGAAGTAGGACTTATTAGCAGAGCTGCAAGATGTTCGGCTGCAGAGGCTCATTCTTGTCATTTAAGGAACCAGCACCTGTCGGAAGATGCTACTTCTACGAGGCCTTATACTAATCGTTTCCATCCCGATTTAGAATGCAGAGCCATGAAAATATAGGCACAAGCGTTGCCGCGTTGAAAGTTTTCGTCTCAAACCAAAACTTATCAATGCATTAGAGGAGGGTCTCAACTTAGGTGGCGCATATAAGTGAAACCTGACCACAGTCAAGTTCGTGTGAGCAACTAATTGCAAAGGCATATAGCTTAGGACTTGGTCCATCCAGGACTGTAGCGCCATCTATGTATGGAGGTATGATGAGACAGATAAACGTCCTTATTTATTTAATCTGCATTTCTGTCCTGGTATTATTCTTCTAAGCTCTGTGTCTTAATCTCGGCAACCGTCTTCAGGTTCTAAGCTAGTTTGGCAAAAAAGCAACGTCTCTCCAAAACCCAAAAAAAGTTTACAACCCCTGCTAAGAACTATTGTATCAAAAATTTTTTGTTAGATTTCAATGAGTATCGAAACTTGTTTACTTGTCATTTTATTGTAGTACGAGTATCTTATCTGGTAACCCATTAAATAAATTTAATGTCAGCTAATTGGTGTTGTTCGTTGAACCAAGTTTCAGCAATTAGTTCAATAAAAGGGGTGGAAACATTAACAGCATTGCATTATATTTATTGTTAAGTACTACAAAGCCGTGTTTTGCAAGTACAACGACCAATTGGAGTCATGGGAATAGTGTTTTTTATGATTCAGCATGGCTACATTGCACGAGTAGCTATCACCTTTCGATTGAACGTACTGAGAAATGTAAATAATTTGAAACAATCAACAATGCTGATATCAAAAATGTGAAACCACATCAAATGTTGTCATCCTCTTGATGATGATGGATTAGTGCGACGACCGTAGGGAATCACTTAAGTTATACAGAACTTCGTGTAGAATATGGTTAATCGGGAACTGAACACTCATGAAACAATTTGGTTGCCACTACGTAAATATTTGATGAATAAATATAGATACTTGACAGTTTAACGGATAGAATAAACAAATGTATGGTCAACGTACTTGCAATCGTTTGTGTACGAGTACATCAAATGAGGTGAGATAAACATGTTTCCATAAAGTCAATCCTTTGTAAATGGTACCTACTTCTAAGACAACCATTCGTCTGTATCTCCTCGTATCTTTTTAAGCTTACGTGATACAGAATATATCGAATTCGTGGATTCGCAAAAACAATGGCACATTCCAAGAATGTGATAAGTTATGAGTGCACTTTAGTTTATATCCAAAAGATACTCATACTGGTATGATCTATATGTGTAATCAAAGATTAATGTACGATTTGTTATCTTGGTTAATAAAAGTCACTTGAAGGGCTTTCTAGATACAACTGTTTACACTTTGGTTTGACTTACGAAACAACATCTAATTGTCGGGTTTTTTTTTTAAAGAACCTTTGTACGCAAGGTTTTAAGTCTGTTTCTTAAATAACCATTATATAAGCCGCTTTTGCGTTTCGTAATCAATATTAAGAATACACAGTTGGATCAATAAATAGAGGGTTTCCCATTTGCCTTGATCGATTCTCGAACAATTAAAACAAGTCCCATAAAAGATAGTTAAGATCGCTTATTGTATTGTAAATTGCAGAACGTAGTCGATGAAGAAAATCAACAATATTGTATGGATTGCATTGAGAGTTTTCCAAAAACAAAATGAATTAGTCCAAAGTCCATACTGCTACTCGTATTTTTCGACCTTGGCAGTTGGTACATAGTGACAGAACGTCTTATGATTTTCGCGAACACCTGTCTGGAAGACTTAAATTTTACGGGTTGCCCAAACATCCATGGGAGCAAGGATACGACTTGCCATCGCTCATTCGCTGTTGTTGAGGGCACAGATCCACCCTTGGTACGAGTCGAGGCCCACCTTAAACCTCTTACCGAATTTAGGATCTCAGTACCCAGCACTTATGTATAGCCACTACACCCCGGAGTGGACGCCACCGTGACGCTCCCACAAGGGGGCCTACCTCAACAAGTTAGGCCCGGACCGAAGTCCATAGTACCGTGTTTTAAGTCCTGGTATGGACTACCGGTGGTCTTGCCACTCAACAAGACCTATGACCGGTAGCTTGTTACTGGACAAATCATAGCAACCATCAGAGGGGAAAGGTCTGATGATGTTTATGATAAGTCCAGTATTTGCTATACCCCCGCTTCTTATTAGACAACGTCATTAATGGACGAACCCTTGATAATTGGGTGGGGACCCTGTTACAGAGTGACAGAGAGACTTTGATATTTGCCGACTCAGAAGAGTGAACGAATCATTCACTGGCAGAGCCATTTACTTTCAAAATGTGCCATTGCATGCCGAGACGATGGGGATATCGGAAAAACAAATTTTCTGTTTTCGGTTCCGGTTTATGATTCGAACCCAGCCGTTCTGGCGTAGAAATTGACCAACTTAACCCCTGCCCAACCCTTTCCACTTTATTGAAAGTTCGAAGCAGATATCAGGGAAGACCAGGCTGATACTGTTGATTAAGGGACGGTCTATGATCGGAATTTTGTATTTTACAGAAATGAGTGCAGCGATCCGCCAAATGGGTTAATTTGTTGAGATGGTGTGCTGCAAGAGTTCTTTAATGGTATTAAGACGCTTTCCTGAGACGGGTATAGCAACTTCATCTGCAAATGCAAGAAACTTGCTACCACGCTCTACCAGCTATATGAGCAGACCGCTGACCGTTCCAGAGAAGGGTGGAAAGTACACCGTCTTGTAGCGTACCTGTGTTGATACATGTTTTGATAGAAGCTCCAGCCAATTTGGGGTTGATCATCCTGCCTTTTTAGCATGAGACTGATCAGCTCCCAAAGTAAGTGATCTGTCTTCATACTTGACAGCGTTGTCACTGTCGTTTGCAAATATATTGACGTTGTTACAAGCACCTTCTATGTCCAGAAACGCGACCATTGAATACTCTCTATGATGTAGGGATCGTTCGATGTGGCTACTTAGTGAATGTAGGCATGTTGAGCCCTGCACAAAAGTCGTGGATCGTATAAGGATATCAATTAATCGTTCTAGAGTTTTAGAGACTTTGACTATGCTAATAAGCTGTACACAAATAATGGCGGCTACTATAGCTTGCCGATATTAGAGAAGCTGGTACGTTGGCACTTTTATCAGTGAAATCAATAGAATCTCTTCGTTTTCTAGTCATCAGAAAAGGCTAAATCTTGTAAAGCAAGTCTTTCATATTTGTATAAACTGAGTCAAAGATCTAACACAAATTCCAATTGCCCCGGAGGTAATAAATTTATTTTGTTTTTTAGAAATGGCAAAAATTGCTCGTGTCTGAAATTAGTGCACTCTAATTATGTTCACTTAGGTTTCTTTAACCGCGATACATTCGTTTTTGGTGTAATTAAAAAATTATTGTTTCTTGACCACAACCAGTTCTTAATGTTGGTGAACCAAAAAAAAAACGTGCTCACCTGTGAGTCATTGAACATGTTTAGTTTAAGTCTAAGATAGATATGGATACAGTTACGAAATAAATGAATTTAAAAAGAAATGTTTGCAAGAAAACCTACAGACTACACAATATCTTCAAAATAGAAATGGTCAACGTGATGGATCGTCACATAGTTTTACGTAAATGTTTAACCTTTTCTCTAATCTGTTTTATTGCTGGACGTGTTGAACCAACTAAAATTGAAAACATTCATAGCCTTGACTCTGTATACGTAAAGCAATAGGCAGTTTAGTTTCACAAGTGGCGAGTTGATTATCCTTACAATTTCCAAGAATACTCCAGATCCCAATGAAGTCACTTTTCAGCCACTAATTACGTAGTGGAGACTGATTCCAAAGATTCGATTGTAGCTTGGGCCATTCGAAGAGATACGTACATATATCTCTTGCAGATGTAATATTTTTCTTAAGCAAGGATAAGGTGTATTATTTTTTACCAAAAGCTATTTCACATGACAGCACGCCACCTTGCCTAAAACCTTTATTTTTCGGCTGTCTCGATCGTAATGGAGGATTCGTATTCATCCTGCAGGATGAGTTTGGTCGCGATGTTAAAATTAGACATTGCGTTGGATAGCTAGCCTCTAGTGCCGATCGGTGTGGATATACTCTTCAATAACGGCACCTATCATCACGTTTTTGGCATTAAGCAACGCAGAGGTAAATGCAGGACAAACTCAACAAACAGCACATCTTAACTGAGAACAGAAAAACCAACATTTGCCAGGAACTCTCATGTATGGTAGACAGACTGATCCAAACTAAATGAAGGAGTTGGAGCCAGAGTATACGTTCCTCGCACTGGAACATCCCTACACCCCAGTATGGATACAAGCAGCTACGTATTTCAGGCTGAAATCTATTAAGTAGAATTAAGTAGAAGTCAGATTCTACTGATCAAAGGATTTCTCACATGGCACTGCTAGCCACTACTTTTTCACATCTTCCAGACAGCATACGGATACCGCGCCGGAGGAACGCTTCATCTTTTGATGTGCCATTGATTGGAAAAAGTGATAATCGGAAGGGCAATGTCTGGTGAATACGGCGTGTGGGGTAGGACTTCCCAGTTGAGGGAGTAGTGGGAGCGTGGCTCACTATCAACAATTGTTTTCGATAGCAGCTCCAGTAAAAGTTTCGGCCAGTTTGAGCAACTCATAATATACGACACCAAGCTGATCCCACTAAATACACAAAACGCGTTTAATTCCATGAATATTCGACTTGTCTGTCGTTGCTGAAGCATTACCACGTGGTCCCCATTATTTTCTCTTCTTTGTGTCATCGCAGTAGATCAATTTTCCATCAAATGCAAAAAACCCTTTCATTTATGCCTGGCAAGAAGCATTTCAATTGTCCAAAAATCGGCATTCAACGTTTCTCGGCTTCATTTCATATGGAACCCAATTTCTTAGTTCCTGAGCCATTCCCAACGATTTTAAGCGATGTGAAATTGCTTGCTGAGTCAATCTTAATGTAAGCGCAAGTTCTTCTTGCGTTTGTCATCAATCTTCCTACAATAATGCTTCCTACGCCGCATTTTCATATACTCGTACTTTCGGCCTTCCACTACGTAATACGAGTATGTCTTCGACGTCAAACTCACAGTTCTTACACTTTTGAAACCACTCACGACAACTTCTCTTACTTAAAGCAGCCTGATCATATTCTTCTCCAAGGAATCGATTCGCATCAGTTGCAGATTTCTATAATTTAAAGAATTAAATCAAAAGTTCCCCCAGATGAAGCTTATTCAGCTAAAAAATTGACATTTTCGTACAAAAAGAATTATTTGATGCTGATATAAAATCGCTAATACTTCAAGCTTATGGTGTTGACAGTTGTTCAACCTTACGATATGACGTTTGTCTTCTCAAAATTACAACCATATTTGGTCTGGCCATCTTTTGTCAAACGGCGGAAACATATTTGAAACCAGATTGTTTAAAAATAGTTTTAGGAGCTCTTTCTTTTCAATCATACCTTACAGGTGGGCAGATTGAGGTTCCTAAGCAGGTTGTCTACAGATGCTTTAATTAGCCGAAGAAATAATCTGTCTGCGCCAACTGCTTAATTAACTAGCTTCCTAGCTTAATTTCATTGGTTTTTTATGGCTTGCGTATGACGGCCACGATTTTTAGAGAATTTGAGGCAAACGTGATCGGTGAAGATCTTAGTGATCTCCACGATAGCAGTTTTTTATGATCGAACTTTGGTGGTCTTACTTGAATACGCTGTGCTTGTGACATTCGCATTCGTACTCTGACTCAAACAGAAGCATGATCCAAGTCGAGAAAGTTCGCACATTTAGGATAAATCTTGTTGATCAGGAGGTAGCCAATTCCCTTATGGATTGTGAGAAGTGGAAACACCGCCCGAAATTCAACATTTCGAAATGAAATTTCGGAATTTCATTTCACCGTTTACATTGAACGCAAAACATTTATATGACAGCTACTGTCTTGTACTCCTTTTTTTACACTTTTTTTGGAAATAAATATTGGAACAGCTGACTTTTTTCAAAGTTGTTTTCGTAAGCGCTACGAAATGCGCTGAATGACGTGCGAAATAATTAAAACGTTTGTTTGATTTGACAACCTTTAACCAATGCAGAGACGAAATGCAGTATTTCGGTGTAAACGTACTATTAGTCTTGTTTCGCCATTGTTTATGCATATAATTCACCAAAGTCGACGTCTGGCAGATGAATTGGCTACATGACTGCATGTTCCCTTGTGAATATTTGAGTGGGGAAACTGTTTATTTAACATAACCTAACTTTAGCCCCTTTTCGGGGAGACTACGTCTTTAGGAAAATTTCTTGCTAACGTATTTTGGCACATTAGACGATTTTTACGTAATACTTAGGGCATTGCTTGCATGTTGTTTTAGTAGGAACGTTCATTGGTAGCATCGCATTTCCCTCTGTATGGACTCATATCAGGCTGATTATGGTGTGTTTAGCCCTGATGCAGATTTTTTAATATAGTCGCTTTCTGCCACTTTCAAAAAGACGTTGCTGTTCTCTGTAGCAATCGTCGTAGTATATGTCAAAGTTGACTGCTGTGCTATCTCCTTTTAGAGCCTTGTCATGCTTTGTGGCAGCATGTGACCTGGTAATGATTTGAATCTTCGTTATCTCGAAACGATTTTATCTTTATCCCAGGATCTTGGTTATATAAGAACAATAGAATTGTTACATGCTCTTCGGGTAGTTTATCTGATTCACGACCAATCCTGCGATCGCTTGTCTTGGTATAATTTGTGGTGAAAAAACACAATCGCATGCTTGAAGAGGAATCAAAACTGTCCTTACAGCGGATATTTTTGAGTTTCAAGAGCAGCTTGATGGGATAATAACTAGCCAATACATCCCTAAGTGAGATGAAAACGGCTTTCTCCTACACACAAACCTTATGTAACCCACTTATAGCTATTCAAATAGTATTTCACAAAAAGTTGGTGGCATTGCCCTATTACTTAGACTCAAAACATCAAATCAATCAATCAAAAGCGAATTTCTGTGCTCAGTCAGTATTCGCTTGATGAAGTATTCAAGCTTAGCTGAAACACTTAAAATAATAGTGCCAGGAGCACCTTACAGGATTATGAGCATTGAGATTGGTGCACTGGAAGCTGCTCCACAACCATACCTATCGCGCATCGTTCCCGATGCAAATGTATGCCCTTAGACTCGCGAAGTAGTGCCTGCGTAGGTCGCCTTAACTTTATAAGTCGAAAGACGACCGATGATGTTACTTCCTGAATTTCTCTTATATTACCAAAACTTGGATCTGGACTGAATATAGCGGTTTGTTAACACTTGTCTCTGTTCAACTACGATTGAAAACAAATAGAGCAATCTCTCAGAATTCGCTTAGCACTTAGACATTATGAGAAACATGATCTTAGCCGACACCTTAACTTGACATCAAATTAAAGTCAAATGACATTTTAAAAGAGTACACACGCTGCATAAACAAGACTTGATTTTCTGGTTTCGTTGAGCTGAATTGCTTAATACTCGTATTTAAAGCGATGAATCACTCGACACAGTAAACCTCAATTTGAAAGCAAGTTGAAATGCTGTATCAACAAAAGTGGCCGACGTTACTACTCCCCAGTAAAATTGTCTTAGTCGCAGAACAGACACTTGTTGAATGTTTACGAGTACGAGTATGTCATGATCAATTAAAAGTAATTTATGCTGAAGTTCAACGAATTTGCAGTTGTAGTTTAATATACTTGAGCTGCCTTTTAATTTACAATTAAGTGCAGATAATCTTCCATTCTAATGTTTAATTGTTGAAAACAAAATTAATTGTTAGGATTTCTATCAGAAAATAGTACGAAGCCACTTGTAAGTGTTTAATTCACACATGACTCAGGGATACGTACAAATATCTGCTTACTTTTTGCCACCAGTTTAGAAAGACCTCATGAATGTAAATCAGCAAAAAGGGCTTTGGTTGAAGCACTTTTTTTTCCTATGGAAAAGGTATCATTACCACCACCTAATGCAGTAGTCAAAGAAGAGATGTTGAGGGTTTCAACTCCAGAAGCAGCAATACCCGTACAGAGATAGTAGTTTCACAGTTGGTGCTGTGGAAAGCATAAAGCAAATCATTTTAAAAATCTGGTTTGAAGAATGTGTGCCTGATGAGAGGAATGTCAGCATCGTTTGCTCCATCCACCAAAAAGGTTAATCCCTTTACTGCGCCAACTATAGAGGTATAAGTCTCATCATTTGCTGCCGAATTGTGTAAACCTTCGAACCGCTTTGATAAAAACCTGATTTGGCACAATTATTATAGGAAATCAGGAAAGCTTACCCTCGCCAAAAACTTCATACTCCGGCAAATTCTGGACAGATCTTAAGAAGTCTGAACCGATGCACACCATCTTTTTGTCGAAATTAAGGCCGCATATTACAGCATTTTTAGAGACGAGACAAACTCGTCGTTCTCCCAAGAATGACAATAGAGACCGTTTGTTGTTTTCTCAGAGACGCTAACGCCTTAACTGATACCTTCGACGTCAGGTTTTAGACAAGGTAAAGCGCAAAAGTCTGTGCAACTACTAGCGTACGCTGATGATATCTTTTTTGACATAATTGGGGGAATACAGCGGGCTGTCAACGATGCATTTGCTGGTGTTCAAACGTAAGCTGCCAAAATGTGTTTTGCCCTAAATAAAGCGCAAAGTCAAGTACACTTTATGCTGTTAACAAAAGGGAACACACAACTTCGACGAAATAAACTCAGCGTCACGGTTGACAGCTACAAATTCGTGGTTGTAAGGGACTTTGCCTACCTTGGTACCTTGTTGGTTGGTTGGTTGTGCCAACATAACCTTAGTAGAAGTATCACGAGGAATCCCTCTTGTCAATCGCTATTTCTTTACATTAAAGGCAACTGCGTTGTAAGGCTCAACCCCGAACAACTAAGGAGAATCCACAAAAGTCGCAAGTTAAGCCGCTGAAGAATGGACTCTATTGAAAGTCCGAGAGAAGATTTCCTTGTAAAACTTTCCTTACGGTTAGCGTTGATGGGCTTTCGAGGACGGGGTTCAACAACATCGTTGTAATCAAAAATTTGCGCATCAGTCTCTTGAGATGGGTAGTAAGACGCCTATTCATAGTGGTGCACATAAGTAGGACGACAACTGACATGGAGTGAGCAATTGAAGCCAGTAAGAAAGACCGGGTTAACTGCAGAGGCTTGTAAGCTAGGCCCAGGCTTACACCGCACTGTAGTAAGCAAGTAAGCTCAAATCAGTCAAATCGACTTATTAAGCAAGAATAAAGAATAAAAAGTGAAAAGGAGTCTCTTAACGAAAAATTGCTACTATTATTGGAAAGGGTTAGTAGTTTGAAGCGGTTCAACGTTAGCAACATAAATATTTCATCTGGCTATTTCGGTGGTGGTGATGGCGATGGAGCGATAGTTAGCTCATTGGATTATCACGCAGAGAGTCTGGGTTCGATTCCTGACTGGGTCACCAACAATTTTTCAAATCGCCATCACCCCTTCGCCGGGAAACGGCCAACTCCCGAAAATAAAATTGCCTACGAAAAAGCTTCTAAGGAATACCGTTCGGACCCGGCGATAAACCGTAGGCCTCGCTCAGATGTGACAAAAATGACAGTATGAGCAACACAAATGAGTGTCAAGAAGCTAGGCCATGGCCCATACCGGGCAGCCAGCGCTACAGTGTTTTTTTATTTTATTTCGGATGAATGCTTGGAGTGTCCGATATCACACAAAGTCCAATACCTGTCGGTACAGATTGGGATTGAGCCAGTGTTTAACGTAAACACCTTTCATGTGGACTTAAGTTCACGGGATGCCCATACATCCATGGATGATAGGGTGTAACACTTGGGTTGAAACCTGTTTTGAGAGCCCTAAGCTCAACTATTAGTTTAGTTTATGTTGATGCCGATGTTAAACCTCTTTCCAATCTAAGGGTAACAGCACCTGGAACTTGTTTGCTACTCCATAACGGGTCAACCAACATTTGGAAGACCCTTCCTGCGAATTATGGTAAGGTTTAAACCACATCCACCATGACTCTCCCACCAAGGGGCCTTCCACTTTTAAGTTATGCCCCTACCGAAGTTCGGCTGCCATTGATTCTCCTGGTACCGCTTTTAAGTCCTAGTGGAACTTCATGTATTCGTGCTGCACAACAGAACTTTATGACAGGCTGCTCACAACCTTCAGTGGCACTAGTCTGAAAGTCATTACGATAAGACCAGTATTGATCAATCCCTGTGTATTTTAAGACTACTTCATTGATCTTCTTAGCCATGACGACGGCGCCATGGAGGTACAGTGGCTTAAAATTGGTGCAAATTTATTTCGAAAATCGTGCTAAAGTTCGCGAAAATAACCGTGCGAATCGTACCTCTTTTCGGTAGATATAAACGTCTATCCAAGCAAGTATTTCACAAAACCGTGGATCACATTCATGCCATACATACTCGACGCATTCGCAAATACGGTGCGCACCAGAAAAACTGTGGCCTATGAGCAATGAAAGACACAAGTTAGGAAGATCCACCTCGGGCAAGAATGAAAGTCGCTTAACCGTCGCTCGTATGCATCGTACATTAAGGGTGGTTTTTTAAGAGCTTCAAAACTTTAAATAATAATACAAGACAGAAATACGAGTATTATTGGAATGAATTTTTTATTATTATGATCTAGTAGATAATTTCATGACATTTATTTTTTAAATATGATTTCCGGTATATGCCAACCGCAGCTACGAGTTACATGGTCCATTCGATCAGTCCAAGTTTTCACTACTTTTTCCAATAAATCTTGCCGTATGGCATCAATGGTGGCTGGTTTTCAATGCTTCAAGAGTTGCTGGTTTGTCGGCATAAACTAATGACTTAACATAGCCCCATAAAAAGTAATAGGGAGGCGTAAAGTCGGACGAACGAGGCTGCCAGTTAACAGGACCACTCCTGGATATAAAGTTGACACTAAATTGACACAAAATTGATTTTGCAATAAATTGATGGTTAAGCGCGCTGTATGGCAATTTGCGCCGTCTTGTTGGAACCAAATGTCGTCGACGTTTAGCTCATTAATTTTTGGAAACAAAAAATCAGTCCGCATGGCTGGATAAAGGCAAACAAGTTGAGAACGGCGACGAATCGACATTTCGGCGTCTTCTTTAACACTTTGGGCTACAACAACAATGTTCTCTTCGGTACGCACATTTCTTTGTCATGTTAATGGTTTTGAATCGAAAAGAGTAAAATTATTGCGAGAAAGAGCAATAACTGCACGAATTGCTTGCTCAGTAGACCAATTATGTTGACCGTAAAATTGACGAAATGCTCTATGAACTTCACGAACAGATTTATTTTTTTCAAGGTAAATTTACACAATTTGGAAGCGTTGTTTTGGCGTTAAATAATTCATGATGAATTGCCAAATCTTACTGAACAGAAATGTCAACACAGCTTGATATTGACAGCTGTCAAACCATAGACCACAACCATCAAAACTTCTCATGCAACAAAAAGATTACCTTTTACATATAAGGCTCTCAGTCTTCAACTAGCTTAGTCGCAGGGATCAACTCTTTTTTAATTTGTTTTTTTCTTTTAATTTCATTTGTTTAGGCTTTGGAAAAACACTCTCTGTTCATCGTCTCCTAGTTTCATATTTGAAAAGACGATTCGGCGAGTTCCTCGTAACACCGAACGGATCATGGCAAATACTTTTGCGCGATGTCTGGAGGATGAGACAGAATATTTTCTTGGCCTATGATCATGGTCCCACACAGATGGAATTCCCCGATATACTCTACGGTCCAGTTGAACAAAGATGGGGAGATGTTCGCACATGGCCGAGTCTTGAGAAGCATTTAATTGCCATAAATGAGTTTGACAGATTGTAAGTAATTCACAAATACAACTGCATTGAATTTGAAATGAATTAATTCGAATTTATTTACAGACGATTGTCTAGTCGGCCAGTGGCTGATATGGCGGAATTAACACCCGACACATGGGGTGTTATAACCGACAGATATGGCGGATTACGTAAAATGGCCGATGAGGTTAATTGGAGAATATCGGACTTGTATCGCGATCAGCTGGGCGAGTATGCAAATATTGTTGCAGCTGATTTTATTCGCGGTACAACCTTAGTCGACATTGCCATGGAATGGAATAAGAAAAAAGTTATTTACAGATAACGATAATTTAAATAAAAAAAAAACAAAATAAGGTAAAATGTGTTTTGTTGAAAATATCGTTGAGGGTAGGTATATTGAAAGTCAGATTCTTTACAGAGATATATTAGTACTAGACTTGGAAGCGGACTTCACTTGAACTCCGTTCAGACCCGTTGGGCACTACGCTACGAGTATTTGAACTTACATCTGGACTGTAAGCTTAGTGTTAGCCAGTAATTTTCTTAAGTTGCAGTAAAACTCAGTGCTTCCGGCAGATAGCCGAAGGCTTAGAGCCATCGAAGCCAATGAATTCCTCCTGATAAGTCTAACAAACCGAATGTAGCCCGAAAAGTTTTCATCCGCACTATACTTTAGCTGGATACTTGAGATATTGGATAGTTATGGATCTAAATAAATTAGCACGCACTCAAGGGAAGAAAATTAAGGGAGGAAATGATTACTGGTTTTGAAAATTTGCAGGTTATAATAAGTAGAAAACAAAGAGCTTGGAACTTTGGCCTTTCCAAATTGGGCTTAAGGATAAGTTGATGAAAGGAATATACTGGATTATACTCGTATGTAGTAGGCAAGAGAATTAGTAAAACATAAAAAAGTATCGGGAACAGAACGAAGCCCTGCGGCACACCAAAATTTATTTTGTGGAAGTCAAATTTGGTAGTAGTCCAAGATTATTTAAATTAAACTTTTCGAACCAGATTAGTGTAGACTTTGCTGACACTTTTCGGTGAGACATGCCATCATTGAGGCTGCCTGTCATTGAGAAGTTTTCATGTCTCGAGATGACTTCGTGTTTGCAATTTTATGAGCCTGAAAAGAATGGATGTATGGGCAATGAGATTGCAGAAGAAGAAAGAAGAAGATTCTTGTTCTTCTCTATTAAATCACATTATCACAGTAAAGGTAAGGTGAACTCTATCTTTTTAAATGCGTTGTTCCTTAAGACATTGTCACCTTTCTGACTTTTGGGCTTGATGCATCCATATAAAAATCCTCATAAGGCTTTGGGGAATTTGATCGAAAAAACATTTGTTTTTGTGATTGGAGCCCTTTCTAGTCTTTCCCGCTATTTTAGTGCGTGGGTACGAGAATAGATTACTTCTAGGCCGAGTTAATGAAAGAAAGTCCTACAACAGGGGTGCCTTGGTCCTTGTGTTTATGTTCATCTGCACTGTTAAACTCAGAAACCTGGATATTGCCGGCGAAAACGTCTTGATAGCCATTTTAAAGACTTTACCGACTGGTGTGTTGTAATGAGTTCCAGTTACAAGTTGAAGTTGATCCTATATTTAACCATAGTTATCTTACAGTTCTATAAATTCCTTCATCATTACATCTATCTATGTACTACAGATGCACAGAAAAGCTAGATAGGGTTATAAGACCCTATGATCAGAGTAATACTTTGGGTTTGACTACTTCCTTTCAACAAGACCTTGATAGTTTCACGACGTGGTGTCAACAAATTGTTTAGAACTTAATATCGCCAAATGCCAGTCCATGACTTTTTCACATAAGCGGCACCAATCTCCTCTCCGACTCTACATTCTCAACAACCAACCTATCTCCTCCGTTCAATCTCAACTCAACTTTCGGTTACATATGGAGATGAGATAATCCTTAAAGCCAACTCGGTTCTAGGTTTTGTAAAACAGTGGTCCAAAGAATTCACCAACCCTTACGTGACCAGGTTCCTCTATATTACCTTTGTTCGCCCCTTCTCAGGGTACGCCAGTCAAGTATGGTCTCCATATCATCGTGTTCATATCTCGAGAATCGAAAGCATCCAGCGCCGTTTTCTTCGATTTGCTCTTTGAGGTATACCCTGGAACGATCCGTTTATTCTCCCCCTATCAAAACCGTCTCAACCTCATTAACTTAAACACCCTTAAGGAACGCAGAGATGCAGCCGACTTTCTCTTCATTCATCGACTCCTCTTAGGTCACGTTGATTGCGCGCCCCTTCTTAACTCTATCTTCCTCAACACTAACCCTCGTAATCTACGTACCCCGGTCTCTTCTATTTACCAATCCACACTGCTAGAGATCTAGTTGTCAGAATTAAAGGCTCACTTGATAAGAAGTAGTCCATGGAAGGCACTTTTACTGACATTCGGCTGTCAATCAGTGATAATACAAGGGCTCATGACAGCGCGTCGTTTCTCTATCTATTTATCTCTTTAAAGCTCTCAAATATTCGAACGTCTATGATCATAAATAGGGCTTATTTCGATGGGGATTTATCATACGCGGTAAGAAGTCAAGAGCCCTCACAGATAACGAAAAGGACGCCACCAAAAAATGTTTCTACGAGCTTTTCAGCCAGACATACGAGTATGAGTAACGTTCGAAGTATGACGTTTAAATCTTACAGCCAATTTTAGCGTCAAGATAGGAAAGTAGGATCTCTTAAGTAGGACAGTTGAAAAGCACAGCCTGCACCAAATCCAGACCAGGTGACGGTCTTTGTCCATAAGCGAATTTGCGGCGGAATGAAATGTAACTACAGCAAACATACGGTCTCCATATCTCTATATACATAAAGGGACATGGCAGGCTCCAAATCAGAAAACTCTTAACCAGATTTACTGATTTGCGCCCGGCAGCCAACATTGACTTGGATCAGTCCTTCTTGCAGCCAAGGCACGAACACGATTTCACACGATTCTCGCAAGACCAGCACGGTATTAGTATCCAAGCTCCAACAAGTAAGATACCTGTCTGATTGCTTAGTTTCGACAGGAGATAACAAATAGCTCTAGCAGTCCGAAAATCGATCGATAAGTCAGGTATACCAGAGTTAGAGAAGAGCTATGAGAAGAACTATCTGTCTACAATTTCGCGATCCGCCACATCAACGCCGAGTCCCTGAAGCTTAATATTACGCAAGAAAATTATAGAGAAGGTACCCCGAGCGACGTAGGATGCGGTATGCTTTATGTCTAGTACACTATGTGCTTATCATAGTTCTACGTAGTTCTCCGTTAAGATGTCTAGGAAGAATGTCCTAGGTCGTTGACTTCTTAGAGACATCAGGAAATATTCATTTGGTTTACCGGCAACCTGGAGAGTCAAGCTACCGTCAGGGTCCTAAGGAAGTCTCCTCTGAGCCTTGCCTAGCAAATTCTTCGGCAATCTCATTTCCCGCGATCTTGGGGTCTAAACAAGACTCAACCGATCAGAAAAGTTTTACATTCTAGATTAAGCTTGGAAGTGGTGAAATGCCCTTTTGCTGCTGGCATAGATACTTTTGTATCCTAGGTAAGTTTTGGATCTACCCATTTTGACTGAAACCATGAACTCCACATATTTGCCGCAACAGAAACTTAGAAGATCAATACATCAGACAAAATGTCAATAAGACCGGAGCTAAAAAGTACTCGTATTCAACTTGAAGACTTATTTCATTGTAAAGGCTACTTTAACATCAGGGCGGAGGTCTTGTTGTTCGTCAGCTTTTTTATATTTGGCCGACTCCTTTTCAACTGGGAGGAGGTATGACTTGTTTTCCAACTAGAAGTCGGTTTTCCTCTTATCTTTTAACTCTTTGTATACTTGATGCCTTTGCTGAAAGTGTTGATCAAACCTATCTACTACTCTTTGTGAGAAATCACAGGGCTTTATTTTAACTCGATACTATTCTCTTGCTGCTCTTATTTGCGTGGTAGCGTTTGACTGTGTGGATTTTATTTTATCTGTTTTCGTCGCACTCATTGCCATTCCAAAAGCTGTGCTAAGGTAACAGCTGCTGGTCTACGGTTTTATCGGCAAGAAGTGCTTAGAGTCGACGTTTGCCCCATGTTCCTACATTCAGAATACTGTATTCCTCTCTCATACCTATTACCACGTGTTTGGTTTGGTTCGCTGTGACCACCAGAGAACGCTGGGTGCTGCTCTCTTACGTTTTTTGAGCGATCGATTAGTCAAAAGCTGTTATCTGTTGTCCTATCGTGGAGGCTTTCGCCTAATTCTCGGAAGATGTTCTCTTCACCGATATTGGCATTGAAATCCCAGAATACGATTTTGACATCATACTCCGGACTCGGTGTCTATAATTCCTTTCAAGTGGTCCGACGTGTCAAAGCCTTATGATACGGCTGCAACAAATGCCGCAATTCATTCGTGTCTAAAATGAGTGAGCTTTTGTTATTCAACGCTTGTATCTGTCTCCCGACAACAAGCAACAGCAGTCCTCATTCATGCTATCCAAGCATGCGTATATTTGGCCCGTTTTTTCTTCTCTTACTTGGAGAAACTTTGTCGTGCTTAAATTCTCGGTACTTCGCTTTTTTTTTTATGGAAACTCTCGAACATGCGGTATATACGAATTTAAATTCTAACGATAATTGTAATGTGTGGTTAACCTTAAACATAACCCGTCAGCAGATGTCGCTGCGAACAGGAGAAAGAAGACTTTTCTAGTGTAAAGTCGATCAGCTGTCATCAGCAGAATCAACTTTCAGTTATTTACATTTTGTCGTTTCACTGTTGGCCGAATGTATCAACAAATTTCTGTTCAATCAAAAGTTCTGCAATATCTAAATGAGCAGCGCAGGAATGGGACATTCTGTGACTTAAATATTGAACTTCAGAATGGAGTATCAGCATGGGCTCACTTCTGTGTAGTCGGTGCCCAAAGTGCATTCATTGGTGGCCGCCACTTTCTGCAGAAATCCCTGCAATTTTCCATTCACAATCCCTTACGGATTCGAATTCATAACTTTTCCTGCACCGAATGTCTCCAAACAGTCATTGATTTCTTCTATCAGGATCTAGTGTCTATTACCAAAGATCATGAGGAGCATTTCAAGAAACTAGCAAAAATCCTATCTGTGACGGAGCTTCTAAAATTATTTTGCATTGAAGATGGCAAAGAAGAACCAACGAGCAAGCAGGAAGATGTTAACGTTGTTGTCGAGAATCTTTTTGAGGAAAAACAAAACTACTTCAAGGTGAGTGTCCCTTTAAATCATTGTAGACATCCCACACCGATTGACCAAAGACCTTCCTTTTAGGTACGAAACCCGAAAGCATTAAGTAACAGCAAAATTAACTATTGCACCGGCTGCGAGTTCAAATGCTACAAAGTCCAAGATATGGTTCAACATCTAACAACCTGCATGGATTGCAATCTCACATGCTGTCTTTGTGAGGTTGGATTCTACTCTTACAAGGATTTCGATGAACATCTGAAGCGGCATGTCAACTCCAAACCATTCTTTTGCTTCGAATGTGATTCGAGATTCCTAACGAAGACAGCTCTGAGTTTCCATCATCCAAAACACTCCATCGAGACACCATACGTGTGCCCACATTGTTCGAAGGGTTTCAAATGGAAACAGGGTCTAACTAGCCATCTGCAGATTCACAATAAAGAAAAGAAAATGCTTTGCGATGTTTGTGGCTACAGTGCGACGCATATGAAGGCTCTAAAATCCCACAAACTGACCCACACGGGTGAGCTGTTCAAGTGTACTTTCGCAGGTTGTTCTCACACCTCAAATCGAAAGGAAAACCTAAAGATTCACATGGAAACTCATACGCAAGAGAGGTCATTTGTCTGTGAAGTGTGCGGCTACAAGTTCAGTCAGAATAAAAATTTAAAGCGTCATGCACTGAAGCACAAACCGGACGACACAAATCGATACAAGTGCCAGCTGTGCTCGTTTACCAACCATCGATCCGATAAATTGAAAGAACACATGCAGAGGATTCATACGGAGAAATCTGTTCAATTAGAGCTACCCGAGACAGTCGATAACGCATTCGAATTGAAGACCGGATTCGATGAATTTCCAATACCCGATTTGGAGAAGGAAGAGACGCCAAAGAAAGTACCGGTGAAGAGAAAACCAAGAAAGAAGCGTGAAATTCTTAGACCGAAAAAGCTACGGAAAATTGTGCCAAAAGCTGACGTGGCTGACTCAAATAAGCAGAATGAACCTGTTGACGGTGCATTGACGAATGTGCCATCAGAATCAATAAATGTAACAGATGTACCGTGATAGCTTGAGTTTAATTTTTATCTTAAAAGTATGTGGGTTGTGAAGGTGGTCTGGCAGTATATAGGTCGGCAAGTTGTAGAAGTCGCTCGTTTTGGGAGTTACAAGAAATGTACCTCGAACTTGAGTAATTGTTCTTTCTTTGACCAAGCAGGTCGGCTTTGTTCAATAATCACTGGGGCTATTGGTGAAACATGATTGAAGTAGCTCAACTTATTTACACACTTGGGGTTGCTTTTGTAATCACAGTCACTTTCTTAATACTGAAACCATGCTTTTCATTTGTCGAGAACATACTCGTAAGCTTAGTTTTGCCCCATTCTCTTTTGAAGCCATCGTCATATCGATGTCAACCCCATGTCCAGGTAACCTTCTGTTACGAGGACGATTTTCGAACCTTGAAATGACTAATCTCAACGATTTTCGACATGTGTAGTCAGATTGGTGCTCTTGGGTATATTGCGTTCATATTTGCTTTTGCTCGAGAGTTTTAAAAAATCCCGCCGCCTTAAGACCACGTAGATAAAGATATGGATCTCAGAGGGTTTTTCAGTCCACTTTGGCTTGAAATCTCAAGCTCTTTGAAGAAGTAACTTCCTAAAGCTCTCGTTTTTTTTTGTCAGAAAGTGCAGCAGAGTCAAATAGAGAGTGGCAAACAGATCCGATTCCTTTGGCGCCTCTGCGACTTTTGCAGCAGACGTTAAGTAGGAGCCCGTGGCGTTCGCCTGAGTGCCAGTAGTAATGCGACATATACGGATCGTGTATCTTAATGACGAAGCTCTACTAATGAGGCCGATTTTTTCTTGTTGCAGATCGGCCGCAGGGCTGTAGGTATTTTGCATAACTCCATACTGATCAAACGTGTTAATTCGTTATCAGGAACAACTCCATCTCTGGAATATCCATGATTTAATCTAGAATTTTCGTATTCTATGTGCTAATATAGATGTCTGAGTTGTCTGTCATCTGAGAGGCAGATGTAGACTCCGCCTTGCAGTCAAATTACGGCTGCTTACTTACTTACTCAGGTGGTGCTACAGTTCAGAATGAATTTTGGCCTCAACTAACAAATTTTTTCAATTAGCCCGGTCTTAAGCCAAGTCCCTCCAGTTGCGCATTTCAAGTAGGTTTAGGTTTCCTTCTACTTGTGTGCGCCATTTAAGGTAAGGTCTTCCACTCTTGCGTATTCTCCTCGGGTTAGATTCAAAGACTCTGCAAGCAGGAGCACTGATGTCCGTTTGGTCTACATCTCCTAGCTATCTCAAGCGACTGATGATCATTTTTCTGACTGTGGCATAGATGATACTTAGTGCTTATCAGTTTCCATTCTAATACCAGCAAACGCTTGGTGACAGAACGCTGTGTCCTTTCAATTACTTCGGTAGCATCGTATACCTGTAGTTGCCCAGACTTTTGAAAGATTGTGCCCCAAGGGTTGGCTTGATTATGATAAAGAAGCCATAGAACAGCTCATCACCTTGAGTTAAACTTTTTTGCCATTAAAGGTATTAGTTATGTCGTAACAGACTTTGACAGAGCAGCGAGGGTTCTCAACCGCCATTCTGCACAAACGAACGAGCTCAGCGGGGATGCCTAAACTAGAAATTGCTCCTTAAAATCAGTAAAAAGATGGTGGGTATCGATTTGAAATTCTTTAATTTTTCCAGCGTCTACCAGGGTGTGAAGATTTGGTCGTCAGTGTACTTATCTGGCCTGAAACCTTCCTGATAGGGTCAATCAGGTTGTTGACAAAGGGTTTCAGACATTCAATATGACAGATAGTGTCTTGTATGCGATTTTAAGTAGGTTTATTCCTACAATATGAGCGACACAAATGTGTGTCAAGAAGCTAGGCCATGGCCCACACCGGGCTGCCAGCGCCACAGTGTTTTTTGTTTCTTATCTTTTGCCCGGCCGTGGGGGCTTATGACGCTAAAGTTGGCGAATTTAGCATTCGCGCGAGTCATCGACAAGCGTTCGGTTTCATGTTTGAGGCTCAGGACTTGTTTGCTATGTCTTATCTTTCATGGCCGTATCCGAATAAACGTTTCGATTGCCATTCTTGTTGCGCTGGTTATCTGAAGCAGCCTCAATAATAGTTTCATACTTTTTCAACTTTATTTTGTCCGTTCTATCCTAACGCACTTCTTAGATAGCATTTCGTCTACTTTGCTAGTTGTTCGGCTGCACGTGGCCTGTTAAGAGTCTAAAAATTTCACGTATGGAAGATCGGAAGATCGTATAGGTTTGTAAGCTCTACCATGGCGCTTAGCAGCATTGGTCAGTGCGAGTTCAGAATTTTAGTCGGCACCACCACTAAGAGCTTAGCCTGCTCTACGCAACGAAATTGACTGTTGCGCTGCAGGTCTTACTCAGGTTGTGGGGCAGTCAGTAGTTTCTCGATAAATCGCCACTCAGATTCCCAGTCTTCGCCTTAATATTGCTAAATCCTGAGCTAGTCTCTTTGAAAGCACCAAGGACTGTCTCAATCTTCATTTTGCACAGTGCAAGTAAGAAATTGAGTGGATTTTGATCTATCTACGGCAAATGTCTTTTATGTTTTGAGACAATTCGGCCCATTTTCTATTCCGTCTTGATTTTTAGAGCGTTTTTCTATGCAAGTAGCTAGCGATTCTATGGTTCGATGATCTACAATCACCTTCTGACGTAGAATTCATCAACTTTATATACTTGCAGATGCTCAGCTCTTAGAGTGCCCGTTGCATCACCTTCGTCAAAATCTCATGTACATCAACCTGCATCACCTTATCTATTCACAAGCAAGAGTAGGCAATGGACTTACTTAATAGGAAATCTGAAAAGATTCAACTTGATCATGTATTGCTCCACTGTCTGCGTTTCCTTCGAGGGACCCTATTAAACAACACTCTTCCCAAACTGGATATGGCAAGGAACAGGCCAAAATGACTGGCTGGTCGACACGAAAGTAGGCTTTTCAAAAGTTACAAGCTTGTTCAGATCGTTCTTTCTAATATCGACTTCATCGGAATTCGGAATTTCCATCGACACCACAAATTTCGTAACACATAAAACTCAATTTCAACTTAACATTTATTTATTCAATTTCTCTAGATCTCGTCGACCAATCTAAACCTTTGGTGCTGATTCTCGGGGATGACATTGAAGAATTTCTTGTAAATCTGTTGATCCATTCGTCCGGCGTAGTTCCTTTGAATCCATGTATGATCCCAGTTAGGTTCAATTTGTTCACAGGTCACAAGTACCTTACCATGCTCCATGGCGAACAGAGTTCCATTTCGGCCAAATCCAACCTGAAGCAGACATCTGTTAAAACAACACCAACGACTCTGCACATATTTATACTTACATTTAGCCCTGGATGAAATCTTGTGGTTCTTTGAGTAACAAGAATAGTTCCCTGCGCTACGTAATGACCATCTTGCACTCTCCAGCCACGATGTTTTGGTTTCGGATGCTTCGGATTGTTACGCGAACTTCCTCCGGTTTTCTTACTGGCATTACGTACAGTTGCTGTGAAAATATGAATGAAAAAACGGACTTCTTACTGAATTATTTCACTTACTGATAAGAGTTTGATCTAATTTCAAACATTGCACTGATAATTTCTGAAAAATTGTCGAAGACATCACTAAAATTACAGAAAATTCTTACTCCAACGAGAATGACAAAAAAATAGGTATAGGTTATTTTGACAGCTAAACAGATGATAGAAAGAGGTTTGAGATGGACTGGCCTTAAGGTGACCGTGTTCAGTTACGAATAAAACTCGAAAATGATGAAAATCTTCTTCAGTTTCACTTTCAAGGATAGTTACTTAACTGGAGATTTAAAATAAAAATCTATTCACTGTCCTTTTCAAATTAAAACTTCAATTTATTAAAGTAGAATGGCTTATTCCATTTTCATGGTTTGACACCTCTCGCCTATTGTGCTTCCCCCTTAAATGACAACACGCAGATGCCAAAAGAAGGCAATCAACCTACAAATTGTTTTGTTTTAAAAACGTTTTCGTCCAATTTCGCGAAATGGATGGGAATTCTGAGCAAAATCCAATAGCTGCCGCTACTGAGGCGATTCGGGAAAAGATTCGAATATATTCCCGTGACAAGAGAGAGCAAAATCGTAGCAAGGAAGTCGATGCATTACGGTTTGGCCTGGGGGAGATCCAAAAGGAGATCGCAGATTTGGAAAATATCACCGAGAAAGATGTTCAGGCGTTAGCTAACCGAATCAAAAGGCGTAGAGGTGCTACTGCCGATGATATGTACCGTCTAAGCCATGCCTTTCTGCAGAGTATCGAAAATATTCGTACATTCGCCAAAACCACCGGAGCAATTCAATTCATAGTCAAGGAACTCATACGTATGTCTTAAGAATCTTTTAATATAACTTCATTTAATGGTAATTTTTTTGCAGGACGAGATTCAGAAAAGCGATGGCATGCTATCGATACATTATGCAACCTGTCACTGGGAGAACCGCCTGTTTGTAAAAAGATTGCGGCAGAGGCAGGATGCTACATTGTCACATATCTGAGTTGCCTAGATGAACGTCTTAAGCGTGCTTCTCTCTGGACCCTGGCTAATATCATGGCTTGTGGTGGAAAAGGAGCACACATCATGATGGCTATGGAAACTGTACCCACGGTGCTGGACATATACTTAAGCGACAACGATGAGCCGGATTATCGGCAGGATGCTGCCATTATTCTCGACATAATCACCTCATCTGAAGAAAATCTTTTGAGGTAATACATACAATTTTTACTCCGTTCGAATGTTGACAACTTTCTCTGCAGGCCAAAAGATCGTGAGGCCTTGTTTGATAGCTTTCACTTAAAGAACCCAACCACAGAAGCAGCAGAGTACCATCTGAGAATCATATTCAATTCCGACATTATATCTCCTGGAGTGCAGTTAAACGAAGGGCAAGTGTCCTATTTAATGAACGTTTCTGTGTCGAATCTTGCCAAGACTTCCGATTTTGAGACGACGGCAAGTAAAATGAAAATCATCTACGCCGTTCGTATGATTGCGAATCTGGTTGTTCTGGATCCTGCCAGCTTCAATGTACTGATTGATAAATGTGGTGTCTGGAACACCAATCTTGTTCAAATGCTGAACAAGTTGTTCGCCTTTAAGAACCCATTCTTGGGTGAGCAAGCACTTTGGTTGGTGAAGAATATTGAGGCTTGCCAGAGTGCCAACTTTCCGGGGTCAGATTTTGTTCAACATCTCGTGATTCCAGAGGAGAGTGTGCCGCCTTTGCAAACAACTATTTCTGATTAGATGTCGATAGTTAGTTTGATTTAAGGGAATGATTGTAAATAAAATTTGGATGTTTGTACAATTTGTGATGTGGGTACTACTTGTAGTGGGCAGAGGCCAGCAGTGCTGATGCAAAGCTGAGGTTCGGCTTGCAAGGAATCAAGCGATTGAAGTTAATTTCATTAAGTTGAAGGTCGGTAAACTTGGTGAGTGCTTCTTAGCTTAAGATCTTATAAGTCTGCACGCCAAAAAAGTATATTAGGCAGCAAATGGGAAAAAGTTTAGAGAGATGCCGTTGATCCTTTACAGACAGTTCCTTGCGTTTTTTTTAATGATAAGTTGAGAACTGGGCTCACGAGAGTGGTGTGAGCCCACTGAATGACTAAACTTTGTATCTACAGCCCACTAGTGCAAGTTAAAGGCAGTCGAGCTCTTTTATTTCACTCTGCAACATAATCTTTCTACCTTAAGCTCGCTTTCGAGAATGAGAACTTGATTTCTTGTTCTAATTGAGAAACCTAGTTATAACTTTAGGTACGTCTACAGATATGATATGATATACTGAAATCGGAGAAGAACTGTGAGGATATTCAACGCGTGGTTGAACAACACAGCGCAGCAACTTTTGAAACGCATATCGCCCCAAGGCGATGCCCTTACAACATAAAATAAGGGGTGGTGATCAGTGAAATCGATGCCAAGAAGTGGCAACTGATGTGCTGAGAAATATTTATTTGAGCAAAGGATGAGGGAGGGTATGCACTGCCAAGCTCTCCAAGGCAGCTGGGACCACCATACTCTGACTCATTTCCATTTATTCGCATGGATGTACCATCCACAACATAGGAGGCCCTCTAAACTAGGCTGACTGTGGAAAAATCAGTCTACTTAACATCTACATATGAACTCTGGACCAGAGGCATTTTATCGGAAATAAGAAGTCATAACAAGTCTTAGCATACAAGTATTTGGGACACGAGATACGAATCTCGAGAAAACCAAACCCGCGAAATCGTTCGCCGAATTGGACTTGGATGGACAGCCTTTGAAAAACTAAAGCACATATTCCAAAGTAATATCCCCATACATCTAAAAAAGAAAGTATACGACCAATGCGTACTACCAGTGATAACTTACGGGAAAGAAACTTTAACCCTAACGAGATACACTATTGCCAAGCTCCAGGTAGCACTAAGAGCGATGGAGAGGACAATGCTAAACATTACAAGAAGAGACTGAGTACGCAACGAAGAGATACGCAGGAGAACAAGAGTGATGGATAACAACAGCAAAGTGGAGTTGGGCTGGACACATAGCTCGAATAACAGATGGACAAAGAGATTGCTGGACTGGAGACCAAGAGGAGATTTAAGAAACAGAGGAAGACAACCACCACGGTGAGCGACGACAGCAGAAGAGTAACTGGGAACTGGATCCAAGCAGCGCAAAACCGAAACGTATGGAAAAGTTTAGTTGAGGCCTAGGTTCAACCTTGGACATGACAGGCTTTTTCATTCTGGTTGGCTTCGACATTCTGAAAAGACAACACCTATCTTCGCTGCGGATAATTGAGTCCACGTGAAAACCAGACGTTGATAGTCATGCCCCTAACACCTTGAACTTGTTTCTAATTTATCACCCTGATATCAACCCCGTTGATATGCTCTCGCCTCTAGGCTCCACGGCCCATTGTGTCCATATCAGCTAAATTCTGGCACAGTTAGAGAAAAGATTCTTTAAAAAAAACCGTATGGCAAAAAATAAAGCCTGGTATGACGCGAACAGTTCTACAAGACCAACCTGGCAAAGCTGAAACGACTACAACGCCTTTCCTAAAAGTGTAAAATTTCAATACGACCAAAAACTGTAACATAAGATACTTCAATGTCTCGAAGATAGTAAAATTGTCAAAAATAACAGAAATTCTGCCTTGTTCTCCATCCCATCGCTCATTTATTATGACATTCCAGCTGTCAGCTCTTCGGGCAAGGTTTATCTGTTTGCTTTGCGTCCATGTCAAAACTTACAGATTGTGCTTTGTCTCCTTCTATACTTGAGTGCGTCGAATCTTTATTGGGATGAATTCACTTTCGCACTAGTGCAGTAGCAAGACCACTTATAGATTTAAAAATTTACAAATCCGCTGGTCAAGATGGTATATCTTCGCTTCTTCTAAAGAGGTATTCTTCCACTCTGGCAAAACCACTCATCAATCATGGGGAACACGAAAAGTGAAACCGAAGCGTACATCAATCTGGTCAAAGCAGGATAGTTGCATTTGATATTTCTAAGACATTTGACAGAGTTTGTCATCGGTCTCTTTTGTCGTGCATTAAGGATCGACGACTCTTCTTTTCTCTTCTTTAATAGATAAGGAATTACCTTTCGGAATGTTCAATTCAAGTTGTCTTGAATGGCTTCAAGTCTTATATCACAAAATAAATGCTAGTGTACCTCAGGGCTCCCTTCTGTCTCCAACATTTTTCTTAATCTTTTGTCTGCTGCTTCTAATTCAATATATTCCTTTGCTGACGACAATACTCTCTGCTTTTCATAATCGTTTCCGAAATCACATCAATGCTCTTCTACTGGAACGGGAACGGCTGCATATGCTAAGCTCATTAAGTTCCGTTATAAACAGAATCACTAAATGGAGCTTCGTTCTATCAAACACAATGATGTCTACTGTCGTTAAAGCGGGATCTAAATCGAAAAACTGTCCATTCCTGGTACGCGTATTCACAACCTTCGTTAAAATGACCAAGTATTCGATGTTACCAAAAGTTGTGCGGAACGTCTAAGATTCCTTAAGCGATGTAAGAAATATTTGACCCCTTCTGATCTGGCCTTAATATATAAGGCATTCATCCGTCCAAAGCTGGAGTACAATGCTTGCAATGCTGCAACCTTTGAAAACTAACGTACATCAGTACCTCAACAGCGCAAATAAGAGTTCGACGAAGCAACGAGAAAAAGCTGCAACTCGACTCAGAAAAGAAAAACGTTAAAAGCCTTAGCACGATTGGAGAAGCGGAAATCTATTAAGAGCGCCTGAGCAACATACTCGTCTTTGTATCTTAACCATCAGCAGGAGGTTATACCCCGAAAGAGCGCTTTGAAGGATAACGAGTGCGTTGACGAAAGTTGATGAAGAAAGGCAAGCACTGCAGTAGAAAGCAAGCAAGCGTATCAAGAGTATCGAGCCAGAAAAAAAGAGGAAAATAAGATTCTGCGTAGAAAGATAAGAACCTACGTCCTAGGCCAACAGCTTCGAATAGTCGAGGGTAAAGAGCAGTATCCGACGGCTTAGTAGATAGCAGCTGGTTCCAAGTCATCATCATCGGCCTCTTTCAATGCGCAGTTTACAGGCTCTTACGGAAATTGAAGAACAACCGATTAAAGTACGTGTTGTCAACAAATAAAAGATCATCTGTCCAGCGCCTAGAACATAATGTCACTGTTAGTTATTATAGTTCCTTCGAAGTGTTTAAAGACATCTTTACCTAGCTCGGAGTAAACATCTAATCTACGAATGCCATCTTAGTGAAATGTTGGACCCTAGAATACCGGTGCAACTTCAATTTGGCGAAACAATCGGTTAGAAAACCCCGAACTCAGAAAATTCTGCTAGTTTCTTTATATGAGACCGAGTCCTGGACGTTAAGATGGCATGTAGAGCAGAGAGAGAAAAGTTATGCCCGAGGATATGGTACACAACCGTAATCTCGAAGTGCTGTATCAAGATGTGGATGTAGTCCAGGAAACCAAAATCGGATAAACTGCCTCGACTAGATCGAGCGAATAAACAATAATATTCTTCGAATTACAGCCCTCAGGCGCTTTGTCTGGACAAATAAAAACAACAGGCCCAGGATTGAAATGAGGGGCATTACTGTCACATGTATGGTAGAGAATCTTCACGGTTTAGGATCCCGTTGAGAAATATAGTTACAGTTTTGGAGATGGTTCTTTTAGGATCTTAGTGATACTGCTAGGCTTCAGAAATCAAGTGAAATGATTTCGAAATTGAAATTGAAAATCGAGTTCCACATTTCGATCGATTTTCCAACTCCGAATTTTTGTTCGAAATCACTTCTGTGAAATTAAAAACAGCTGATATCTGTCATTTCGGGCGTTGATAAATTATTTTGAATGTAAAAAAGTTGTAATTGCTAAAAAAATTGGTTTTTGTCGAGTTTTAAAGTATTTAATAGATTTTATAATGAATGCTGTGTTAATTGCTGCGATATTGCAGACCGAAAGGCGGAAATACATATGCAGAAGAAAAAATAAAGAGACGAGGGCTGCTGAGATGGATCGAATCCTTTAGAAATTGCAGATGCTGGGTATGTTCTTAAATCTAAAAATTGGTGTGATCATACATGGGCTGCCCACACGAGGAACGAGGAACCTATTAGGAGTTTGTGAAGTTAACTTTCAGATATTTTGGAAACTGATAACATTTCGCAAATAGATGTTATAACGCCGAGATTTGTTAAAATCTCGAAATCGCAAAATTGGACGATAACAATAACTTCCTGACAGGAAGTTAAAAATTAAAACTAAAGTCTTAGTTGCGATTTCTTGCCGAAGTCAACTTCCAAAGGTCAACTGGGAAAGGTGCTGATGTTGCTTTGGATCGAAGCACTGTGTCGAAAATTTCGACACAAGTACTAACAGTTTTGGAAAATCGATTTTGTCCAGCTTGGATAAAATTTATGCCAGACGACGAAAGAAATAAATCCAAAGACAATTTTTGGGCAAATTTAATATTCCTGGCGTCTTCCCACAAAAGTTCGGTGAGAACTCGGCCCTCTTTGACAAATCCTCTTGTCAAATCATTGTGCTGCTCCATAAATCTGGCAAATATTGTCTTCTGTGCATTATTTTTATGTTTACCCATGTTTTAAATATATTTTTAGCCAAATAATATAATCTGGAACCTGGCTGGTAGTCTAAAATAGTTATAATAAAATAAAACCCTTCATCATTTAAGACTACTAGTTGAACATTATTTTAATAAACTTTTACAACCAAAATTTTCACATCTTTGTTCAGAAATTTCAGTATTTATTCTGCACTAGTGCACTGCACCGTGATCAGGATGCGTCTTTCCATTTTTCTTGTATGGAATTAAAACACAAAAAAAAAAAAATTTGACTAATTGGTGAAGGAAACAAATAATAATCGAAAATAAAAACTAAAGACTCCTGGAATGTATGATACATGGTTTAGATAATAAAATCTCTCCACAAATTTCTACAATCATCTCATCTCTTCTGGTAAGGGTTCCTTACTCTCAATCAAATCGGAGGGCAATCTATTTTCTCGAAGTTTCAGCAATGGATTATGCAAATGTGAAGTCTTTTGATGGGACTCCTTATGCTGTTGGTAGATTGGTAGTTCATGTGCCAGCATGTACTGCTCCTGTTCTGGGTAATCGTGTTCACAGTGATGTTCGCCACAGATCTTACACTCATAGATGTTCGGTTTGATGGCGTTTTGGAATCTCTGAAAAAACAAACTCAGAGATGAGATGAAATACAGTGGAAAATGAAATGGCAAACTTACCTCCCAGAAGGTATCCCCTGGTGCTCGAATGAGGTTAATGAATGCATATCCTGGAATGCAGATTAAAGATAGAGATGCGAACACCCAGCCAATTGCATACGCCCAGTCGGGGTACTTGTATTTTCCATTGTGATATGTCGGTTCGTGGTAGTTTATTAAGCTCAAGATCCAAATTGCCTTGAGGTGGAGGAAGACAATATAGAAAGTTGTGACTTTAGATGAATTGAATTGACTTACGAACAGCAGCAACGGTCCACAGAAGACCCAACATGACTTCAAGTACAGAGATGGTGCCTTGCCAGTCATCTGCTTTATATTCTTGGACAATCTTCCGGCTCCGTAGAACCATGCGATCGCAATCATTTGACAAAAAGCCAAAAATGAAATCGATATCGAGGCAGCATAGTGATCCATCAATTGGAAGAAATAGATTCCACCCTATGGCAAAGAAACTATCAGCTGAAAAAAGACAATGAATTTTCCCAAGTTCTTACCTGTATTAGATTTGGCAATCCAAAGAGGAACGAAATCACACAGACTATCAGCACCAGAACCTCATGGTAGCCCAGGTTGCGCTTAATCCAGTGTGAGAAGCCATCTTGAATTGACGTTACTACCACTTCCACAATGGCAAACTGACTGTTCAATCCCAGACAGAGGAGCATAAAAAAGAACATGACTCCCCACAGTTGGGCATATGGCATTTTTGCCATTGCTTGTGGGTATACAACAAAAATCAGACCCGGTCCATCTCCAATCACATCTTTAACGTTAGTGTTTTGTTCAAGCGCTAGGTTACCCAATGTAGCAAAGGCAAAGATCCCAACCAGCAAGCTGGTTAAGAAATTCACCATTGAAACGGCCACAGTGTCCCTTAAGATGTTATTGTTGTACTTGTTATAGCTAGCAAAGGATATCATCGATCCAAAAGCTATACCCAGCGAACTGAAGTTCTGTGAGGCAGCATTTATCCAAACATTAGCGTTCTTTAATTCTGACCAATTTGGTCGGAAGAAGTATCTAAGCCCTTTGTCGGCACCTTCCAGAGTCAATGCGCGCATCATGAGAATGATGATCAGGAAGAATGGAAAAGTTGCTGTAAAGTAGCGGACCTGCAAGTTGACCTATTGATTGAAAGGTTTGATTAGATATTTTGCTGTAGGTTACCTTCCCTGAAGATTTAATGGACTTCCAAGTGGCAAAATAGACCATAAGCCAGGCGCAAATAAGGCAAGCAAAGAGTTCCCACCTCATGATGCCGGGGAATTCGATTCCGGGACTAATTTGAAGGACTTTGTTTCTAAAAGAACGAAGTATATTGAACGTAGATTTTAAATCCAGTATGCCAAAGGGTACCATACTTACTCAAAAAACTCCTCAGATGGTGTTCTAGACATGTCTGGTGCGGTCATGTTTAGATCCTTTCGTTGTGGCACCCAACAATCAGGCGTATTCCACCTAAAAATGAAATAGAAGAGGGTAAAACAAAAGGATGAAACTAGAAAGACTAAAGGACTAGGTGGACGTACCTGTTATTGCAGTCGGTCCATGGCATGAATGGTTTGAATGATGTGAAGAAATAGTAAATCGAGTATGCTATTATGACGCTATAATACGTTGACATTAGAAATGATACAACCACGCTTGCAAGACCGGCTCCTGAAAAAAAGAGAGTGGCATTAAAAAAAATGTTTTATTTTGATAGGCTTTGACATAGTTTATAAATTAAAAGATATCTAAGAAACAACTTCAGAAGAAATATCAAAGCCTTTAGTTTTCGTCCTTGGCTCACCACATCAGCGCCGAGCAATCAGGATTGCGTATATCGCCTTTAAGCCGACTAAAATTTCTAGGTTTTTGGTATGAGTCAGACACTTAATTAAAGCCCAAATAGAACAATCAAAGGTTTTAAATCGCATGAGCGAAGCTGTAAAATTTAAGGGTCATTTCGGACGGCAAGACAATCACCAGGTTTCCACGTCAATAAGTCGATTGTGTCACACTCTGTGTGACAAGTGAAACCCCTTAGGTATCCTCCAAAGTTCTCAGTTCCAAGTCGATTCGATTCCCATATGGAATAGATAAAGGGTTGACCAGAATGTGAATCTGAAGCTTGAATCTGTATCTCGAAGAAGTTGGGTGCTATTTAACTTCGAGATACAGATTGTATATGTATTCAACTGTTGACAGTTCGATATTAGATACAGATTCAAGCTTCAGATTCACATTTTGGTCAGCCCTTAAGTCGATTCGAGATCTTTCAAAAGATGGTCGCATCTGTCAATGTATTTACCATAAAAATCCTGTCATTGGCGCCATTTCCTTGTTAAAACTGTCGAAGATTTTCAACTCACAGCGTTACAAGAGTTCTGTTCAGTGAGAAAAAACTAGAACAGAGCCGCACAAATTTGTGAAAAATGTCAAATCAAATGAGAACAGAAAATTACAGCACATATGAGATTTGTCAAAAGTTAATCCATTTGTAATTTAAAATTTCACTTGATTTGGCAAATAACCGCCAACAAATAATACAATTTAAAATCAAAGCTGATTTTGACACTTTTCACAATTGTGTTCTACATCGAGAGTAGGTGCAAGATTTTCAGTTTCGAACAGATTGGAACAACCTCACTGAACAAAGCTAAGTTTAACGCAACAGTGAAGACTGCGAATTGCAAGTATTGTTGGGAAAGAAGTCACTCAAACGCGACAACAACTCGCAGATCAACTAAACGTGACACGAGAAGCTGTCTCCATACATTTGAAATCCATGTGAAATATCCAGAAGATGGGAAAACGGGTTCCTCATGAACTGAATGAACGACAGTAGGAAAACTGAAAAATCACTTCGTAATACTGCTCACAAGTACCAGAGAAAGTAATAACCCCATCGAATTATGAATGGCATTGGAAAGTGGATATATTTTGAGTATCCTAAGCGTATCATAGGTAACTCCAGGCGAACTATCGGCATCGACTGCAAGGCCAAATCGTCATGCACGGAAGACAATGTTCTATGTTGTTGCTGGTACCAGAGGGGTGTGAACTACTAAAAGCTGATAAAATCTGGCGAAACTGTTAAAAGCTTTGTGTGAAGCACGACCAGAATATTGAAAAAGGCAATACAAACTGATTTTACTTCATGATAACGCACCATCATACACAACGAAACTGATCAGGAAAACAATAGAGGCGGTAAGTTGGGAAATATGAAGGTACTTTCGCATGCGGTTTACTCACAAGACTTGGCTCCGTCCGACTACTACTTATTCGCATCAAGGGACAAGTACTTGCTGAGCAGGGTATAAAAAATAAAAATGTACGAAATTAGTTTGACGACTGGTATGCCTCAGAAGAGGAAAAGTTTTCTGGCGTGGCATTCCCAAATTGAAGGACGGGTAAGAAAATATATTGCTAATTCTAATTTACGTATAAATACTTGATTATCCGTTCACCGGACGTGGTAAAAAGAATCACTTTCATTGGCTAGGATGCCCAAATTTGTAAAGAGCAGAAGATTCTTCCCCACGATACAGTTAAACCTGTAACAGTTCGCCAAGGTTTTATGGTTTATCCACTACCAGATTTGCAATGATGATGTCCCTCAAAATATCTACAGGTAATATGATTTTTGATTTCGGGCATGTGACCGCCGCGACTGGCTCGTACATGGTGTAATCTTGAGATCAAATTTTCACACACTCATCGCAGTAAATGAGGCTGTATTTCTGCAAATAAGAGCTGAATGTTTGTTAACAGGTCCATTTTGTAAAATTAATCGTTCTTCCGATATTTCTTTCAGTAAATTTGGCATGTCTCGCCTGCCTACTGGAACCTCATTTCTACAACATTAATGTCTTCCAATTGAGGCACGAAAATTTCAATAATCATCCCTATGTACCGCGCATCTTTGATTAGAACGTTCTGACCAATGATTTCACCGGCCCATAAAGTGTACCAAACGGTGACTTTTTCTGGATGTTATGCTGTTTTACCAATTGCTTGTGGATTATCATCGCAATTCTGTTTATTGACATGGCCATTTTACCAAAAGTGTGCTTCATCACTGAATAGAATTTTCAAATAAAAATGTGGATCAGTAGAAATGTTGCTTTCGACCCATTCACCAAACGTACGGCAAAAATGATGATTGTGTGGCTTCAATCCGTGTATAAGTTGAATCTTGTAAGCACGTAAACCAAGATCTTTACGCACACATGTTTAATTGTTGAAAACGATGACGAATTGACACATTTGGATCATCATCAACACTACGCTGGACACCAAAAAGCGCTTGTTATTGTGCGCACTGTACCTACGACATCTTACAGGATGTGTACTATCGTATAGAGTAAAATTATTTCGAAAACGGTGCATAACGAAAACGGTCCGATGAGTTTCTCGAATGGAATCATGTTTTTCAAAATAAATCTGAACAATTTGTGAGCGTTGCTCTGAACCAACCTCAAAACAACCGAGAACTGTCAAATCGGCTGCCGCAGAAAACAGTGCTGCCAATTTAAAGTTCTCCCCCTCTAAAAAAAAAACCGCTTTTTGTGGGTGCGTACATTATCATAATTTTAAAACGGTTAATTGCCTTCAGCAACTCCTTCTATGCTTGACAGTTGTCAGATCAGCTGATATTGATACAATTTATTGGCAATGGTGTGTTGTCTTAAAATGTAATTGGCAACGAAAATGAGTAAACATTTAGTTTATTTTGCAATTTTACTGTGGCAAAGGAAGGAATGCGACGTGTGAAAAAATTGGCGCTGTGTACGATGAAGGTACTCTATCGAAAACTACGAAAACTACGTTCATGTGAAAGTTATACCTCACTCTAGACAACAGAACGAGCTGGTTACAAAAATAAGCTTAATTATTTAATTTCCTATGCGAATCGCTGTTGAAATGCAACGAAGTCGAGCCATTTTTAAAGGATATGGCAACGGGTGATGAAAAATAGTCCACATACGACCCAGAAATTAATTATGGGTTGGTTTCGGGGGTGGAAGTGTATCATCGTTCACGAGCTACTACCGCCTGGTCTAATAGTTAATTCCAATGTATTCTGGCAGCAATGAATATGGTTGAAGTAAACAATTTAAAAAGAAGAGCCCAGAATTGATCAGCAGGAAGTATGTGTTTCTTCAATATAACGCTAGACAACGTTACAGCACACATTTTTTGCACGACTCGGCAAAATTCGGAGATCTTGGGTGCAAAGTAATTTTTCCAGATTTCTCCTTTTTAGCTAGGTCGAAACCGAAAACGGTCTCACATGGAGATCCCCGATAGTACTTTCCAGAGGGTAATCTTTATTGTCAGTTCGTCTAAAACATTATTCAACATTAGAAGGCTCGGTTAAATCGTTAACGACTTTGACGAAGCAGTGAGCGTTCTCAATCTTAAGCATCCAACATAGCAGATGCTTATTTTTCATACACGCGTTGTATAAAATACTTTCAAATATCAGCTGTGGGCTTAAGACTACCAACAAAGCTTTTTGATAATTCTACTTTCTATTTCTTTTTGATCGAGCCAAAAACTTGATGGATATCGAAGTTTATAATGACGTTCGTGACGCCGGACGTCACACATTACATAACAAATGTAGACATTACCGAAACTAATCACTGCAGAATATTACTCCCGATGAATCTTAAGTAGTCCGTACCTATCGTTATCGACAAGTGCCTCCAGTGCCTCCAAAAATGGTGCGAAACTTCGAAAAAATTATCAAAACAAACGCCGGCCAATTATAAATTTTCTACTTCCGTTTCCAATTAACCACTGACGATAGGCCGCGGTTGTCAAGAAAAACTAGCTCCACTATAAAGGTTCAGAATTCATGCAATTAATTCGAAAGTATTCGCATCTCTTTATGACAAGCCCACCTTGTCAGCTGACTGTAACTTTTTGTTTTTCTACTAATAAAAATCACTGACGGACTATCCGTAGGTATGGGAAAAATGTAAGACTTTATGGTTGCTTTAAAATTGATTGATTTACAATTTGATAGCAAAATTTTGTCAGGTATTTCTGACTGCGGTGATTCCTTTCACCCATGCATTTGGCAGTAAATAACAAATGGCGTGGAATTCCTTTCCATTTAATATTCAATCTAAATCAAGAATTTGCGATTACGTACAGCTTGACTTCCCGTAGCCCATGGTCGTGTGCATACCTGACAAAATATGGAATTCTGTTGTAAATAATCTTTTGAATTTCATATTTCGGCAATGCAATTAAATAGTCAAAAAATTGGTCGATATCTTGAAGGGGACACCGTATTGGCATTGAAATCTAAAAGTTGTAAATCGCTTGCATTTAACTTGTCATCTGATTAACAAGTAAAAAAACCAGCACAAGGTGGATCTACGAATCAAGGGATTCGGGTTTTTTTTCTTCTACTGGCAGATTATTTTCAAATTTGTATGACACGAAGCTCTTAGATACATTTGTATGCTTATATTTGCAAAGTTAGGTAACATGTTTACAAGACAATGAGGAGAGTTTTCCAGGAATTATTTAAGCAAAAATCCCAAAAACTGCGTCGGATCAGTATATTCATAATAGAGGTTCGAAAGAATTGTAAAATGTTTCTGATTCACACTGATAAGTCATTGCATAGAAGCACGTACTTCCGATAAAGAAAATATTTACGTTCTCTGCTCTTATAGCGCCGGCGAAATATTGTATAATAGTTTTTACTGCAAGAAAATATCATAAATCTATTTAAAAACAAGTAACTGTAAGTAAAAGCATGGATTACTTACTCTTTGAGATATCTTTAGTATGAAGAACTAGAAACATGAACGGAACAAGAAAATGGTTTTCGAAGAACCCATTTCGTCAAAGTTGAGTACCTGCAGGCGAACATAAGCTCGGCAATTATATAGGTAGAGGTCGTGCCGTTGTACCATCTATGTATGCCCAGCACATTTAAGTGCTTAGTGGATAAGTATTCGTTTTACCTGCCTGCAAACTTTAGAGTAATATGAAACCCAGCTGTCAATGGAGGTTTTATCAGAGGACCCAGGCAAATCTTACTTAGGTTCAACCCCTGAAAATCTCTCCTCTGAGCTTTGCCTAGAAAGTTCATTAGCGAATTCATTTTTCGTGATCACCAAGAAAAGAGTAGAGTGCAGTTCCAACTGCACTAAGTAAAGTTTTGCATTCTCGAATTAGCTTGAAAGTCGTAAGAGGGCCTACCAAGTCTCTAAGCGCAGACGCAGATATAGTTACGGATGCAAATGCTCCGTTCCCACCACTGATTCTTCACAATATATTCCGCCGCCACCAGGATTTTGTAGCCAACCGTAAAGACCCGACTGCAGTCCAATTCTGGTCTAATGAGCACTGGAAAAATCGATTTCGTTTACTTTCCGCAGCAGTAGTTTTGCTGTCATGACATCAAGCGTCAGGTTCACAGAACCAGAGTCATAAGATAGTCGGTGCACAATGTCACCAAAGTCAGCGTGCACGTGGGACTTATTCTTTCATTTCTTTGATAGTGTAGCCTATGATATGAATTTTAAGAGGGAGATTCATCAATGCCTCTAGAGCGGAGCCAGGCATGCATCGGCGACAGGCCGTTCTTGGGAGTCTGGAAAGAGCAGTAATAACGTATTTTCGTGAGGGCTTGTGCCTTCGGACAACTTACACATAGTATATAAGTGGATTTATCATAGTCATACGGAGGATACTGCTGGGTGATAAGCCCCTCATTTTGCGGAAAGCTCATTTCTGTAAGCTGTAAGCTGTAGGCTGTAATGTTAAGTCCAAAGAAATTGAAAAACAGAATAACACCTGTATACCTAGCTTCGTTGGGAAAATGGATGATGATATCTTTACGCCCTTGTTGAGTCAGTCAAGTCAGCTTCATTCTTCTTGTAAAGAGAGCAAGGCCAATTGGAGGAGGATTGCCTAAAAGTCGATTTCTAGTGCACCAATCGCCGATCACATCGACTGATGACTTTCTTAAGACCGATTATTACGGATTACTTGCTATCAAACAATGGTATGAAATCTAGAAGATACGAGGGCGGGTCAATAAGTCCGTGACTTTTTGAATTTCTGACCTCTTTACTGAAACAGCAACACTGCTCCTGTCAACAGGCATCTGTCAGTTGACTCCTGTCAAAATTTAAACTTGCTGCGTCAGTTAGTTTGTGTTTGACAGCTATTTTTATCATCCTACTCACTAATTTGAGGAGAAAAAGGAAAAAAGTGAATTTCGTGTGCTTATTAAGCAATAAGTAGGATGCTTGCGAAAAAAAAACCATTACCGAGACCAAGACTAAGCTTGATAAATACTATGGGGACTCTGCACCATCGATTTCAATGGTAAAAAAGTGGTTTACTGAATTTCGTTGTGGCCGTACAAGCACTGAAGATGCCGAACGTCCTGGACGCCCAGTTGAGGTCTCTACACCCGAAACAATCGAAAAAATTCACGATATGGTGTTGGCCGACCGAAGATTGAAAGTGCGAGAGATTGTGGAAGCCGTAGGGATCTCGCATGGCTCAGTGGTTTCAATTTTGAATGATCACTTGGGCATGAGAAAGCTTTCCGCAAGATGGGTGCCGCGTTTGCTCACAGTCGACCACAAACACATGTGCAGTTGCCATGGCAAAAATCCATGAATTGGGCTATGAATTGCTCCCTCATCCACCCTATTCTCCAGATTTGCCTCCGAGCGACTACTTCTTGTTCCCAAACCTGAAGAAATGGCTTGGTGGAAAAAGATTTGACTCCAATGATGAAGTCATCTCGCAAACAAAGGCCTATTTTGAGGACCTCGACAAATCATTTTTTTTGGAAGGGATAAAAAAATTGGAGAAGCGTTGGACAAAGTGTATAGAGCTCAAGGGAGACTACGTTGAAAAATAAAACTATTTTTTTATCAAAAAATCTGTGTTTTAATCCAAAAGTCACGGACTTATTGACCCGCCCTCGTAATTGCCTGTTATGTTGCATTTGCCACTTAGAGAGTTCGCCATTTAAATACAAGTAATCGGTTTTCTGATCGCTCGTCGAATAGTAGTTTCAATCTCGTAAAACTTAAAAAAAGTGTTTGGTGCTCCAAGAGTTCCGTTCTCCATACCATAGCCTTCTGCTTAAATGCAAAGATTCATCCGTTCAGAATGTTGCCACTGCCAACCTTCCTAATTGGGTAAGCCAGAGAGGTGCACCGGTCTCGTCTTTTTTGGCATTTCGGAGTTTTTTTTGGAGATAAGTTTCCCACCAACATTCAAGTTCCGTCCACCCCAACTGCATTTTTTGGTGGTTACAGCACCGGTTTCAGTCGGATCTTGTGGGCGATAATTGTATGATACAAGTAGACACGGATCGGTGTCAACCAAGCGATAAACAGTGCTGTAACTGTGACCACAAGTTGGGCTTATTTTACTTTTTAGAAGTAAGTACTGACCTTCACTAGCCTGAATAGAATTCCGCGTCTATAAAGACGCGCATTTAGCAAGAAGTAAATAGCAAATCTACAGTGGTGGGTCACGACTAATGAATTTACTGAATGGAATTTACAGTCAGCTTAATAGACATCTTATATGAGTTGAGGTCAATAAGGATTCTCAAAACTAGTCAGCTGAAATACAAAGGGGCCATCGAAATCATCTAAAAGCTCGAAGCGTGTTCATGACTTTGGAGTACTTGGAAGCATTTAACGAAGGATCCTGAGAAAGAACCAGATCCTCCGTGTTGTGTGTTATATTTAGGGTTATTATCTGACGTTAGAACCTCACAATTGCAAATCCATCAAGCGTCTCAAATAAGGACGTGTTCTTGTAGACGTGACGTTGGCGTCAGGGGTGATCTTCGGATAACCTTTTTATCCAACTAGCGGAGGGAATTTTGCTAGTTGCCTTAAGTTAGCTGAAGGTCCCTTTCACTTGTATGCACATAAGATAAGGTCGTTGTCCCTCGGGATTGCAGTAGAAAATTTTCCAGGCCAACATTTTCTATTGATGCAAATGGGACCGACAATAAGAAAGTTCCCGACAGCGTTTCATCTGTTGTCGTCAGTGTTCAAGCTTCTGCGCTGTGAAGTAGCATCTGGATAAGAGAACGCTTTATTTCTTAAATGCCTTCTAAGCACAAAGAAGCAGTGATTAGCAAGAGTGATTCTTCGCGTTATTTTCACGCTGATGACGTTGCCGGCGTTCATAGTTGTAGTTGAAGTTGAAGTTGAAGATGTAGTTGAAGTCACTTCGTACCTGAGTTGAAAGTTATTGCAACGGCTGCTTCGAGTTCAACTTGGTCTGGTGAACGGATATGTTCACCGTGTTCCTTCAGGTTGAATGGTTTGATCTTCTTGATGTTTGGATATTGTTTGCTATTATCGTTTAATAGTCTGCAGAAATAATCGTTCAAGAGGTCTGAGAGTTCTTGCCTGAGCGCTTCTCGTGCCTTTTCTTTCTTCTACTGATGAGCCTTTGTTTCATTGTTTTCTGCTCGTTGAGATTTAGAGCACTTCTCCCTCTTTTCACAGAGCCTCTCTGTGATCCAATGTGTTTCTAAATTTGTCTATCTGCGTTCGTCATCGATTCAGAGCTTTTTTGTTACGGACATCCGCATCCATATCTTATAATCCGAATCCATCCTTATTGGGACTGTTGAATTTTGTACGTCACGAGAAGATTTCGAAGATTACAAAGCGTATCTCCAACATTTGCCGTCTATAAACTGGCGATAAAATAAAAGCGTTTAATTTATTTTTATTAGGTCAGAGTCTTATAAAATTTTTAAATCACTAACCAATCCGGATATACTGGATACAAAATCGTTTGATGGACTCACTTCGACAGTGGAAAAAATTGTTAAGCCTAAAGCGAACACAATCACTGAGAGACTTAAATTTTATAACTGAAATTAAAATTCACATGAATCAATAATTAAATACTTAATCTTAAGACGTTGGCTTAGACATGTGATTTTTTAACTTTTTTGGATGATGCTCCAAAGCTGGTTTGTGGAATTTATCATGAGAGCCTTCAACTAAACCTCTCAAACGAAACAGGACTTACATTTGACAAGGCATGTGAAATTGCTCAGAGTATGGAGACGTTGTTTGTCAACAGAGCCACGTGGCCTGACTCCGGTATTCTGGAGGTCCGAATATTCCGGGCAGCCAACATGAATTTGTATCACCACATTGATAGTAACAACAAAATAGAGCTACTGCGAAAAGATTCAAAAAAAAGCTGCAATAGCAAAAGACCGCCAGAATCTACGTTGAACGCGTATCTCAAAATCTCTCAACAAATCACAGATGACAGCACTACTTGATGAGCAGTTGCAATGCTGCCAACATGCTATCAGAGATGCCATAAATGATGTGCTGGGTTTCACTCTGTCACCACCAGAAAATCTCTGGTTTGATGAAGAATGGCTGCAAGCACATGCAAGATGGAAAGAACATCGTCTTAGTAGATTTTTCAACTTAATAGATAATAGTTAAAACTTCCCTCCATCTAACCAAAATGAAGAAAGAATAGCTAAAATCAAAAGAAGCAACAAGATTTGACGGCTTGCTGGCTGCAGGAAGTGACTTTATGGAGGGAATACCAACTCTTTCCACATGATGAATGAAATCTCAATATCGTTCGCCAGCTGAAGAGGTGTCACCTTAACAATGGGTACAAGATCGTATCTGCTGTATTGTATAAACGTCTGAAACTCTTCGTCAACAACCTGATTGGCTTCCATGAGAACAAAATGAAATTGCCAGTAACATCCCGTCCCTTCAAACCTGTTACACTAATGCCCGTCTCGCTGTGAATGCTCATCAGTATACCCTCAAACCTTGAAATATCGTAATTCTTTCCTAAGCCGAACAACTCGCTAATGGAATGCCCTTCCGAGCTCTTTTTTCCCTAGTCATTATAACCTCCAAACATTCAAGACCAACGTACATCGGTACCTCTATTTCTACAATATCCTACCTAATTTTCTTTTGCCCGCGTTGTGTGCGATCATTTTAAGGATGCTAATAACCCCTTCAAAGAAAAGAAAGTCCCAGAAAATCACACTCCCGCAGATATTGGATAAAAATCAAGAGATCCAAACCGATACTCACCGATCCCTGGCAATATCGGGCCCTTTCCAAAATTGACATAGGAGAACGTGTGACTGTGTTAAGAGGTCAAGTGCTCATAACATCGAAAAATAGAAGTATTTGGTTCGTTTTTGACACTTTTCTTTCTGCAGCGATATTTTATTTTGAAGGTTCATGTTTCATTACATCTTGTAATGAGCCCGTTTCTTGGGCTTGTTTGACTATTTTGCGCACACACATCTCGGAAGGCACATGGTAACGTGCAAAATTGGAACAATTTTTTCGCATCCTTATTGCGATTGAACTTGAATTTTTGTAATATGATTCAACGACTTAAATAGTTTTTCTTCACTGTGTAGGGTTTTCTGGTAAATTACCTAAATTAATAGATGACATCTGTCACCATATTTATCCCTGCGTAAAATAACGGGCTTTTCAGATCCTACAACTCTTGTTGAAACACCCTTTACGGGATCACAAAATTAACGATAGCAAAAGACAAGGCTAAGGACTACCTAAGAAGTTTCACTGTGCGATGCAAGAATGTGAAGTAGAAAGGGAACGATCGAAAGATCAATTGTTAATAGACCGAAAAATGTATCGCATTAGGAACAACCGTCCTGTAGAGTCGACTATTTTAAGTTTGCTGAATAAATTCGAGTCAATCAGTTCGATAAATAATAAGACAACACTCGTACGTCACTGAAATGTAAGGTCTGCTGAAAACATCGTTGTTGTGCGTGAGAGTGTACGGGTTCTCAGCGTTCAAAAGAACACAAGAACTTGGCCTTTCTGCGACTTTCATATGAATTTGGGTCTGCACCCGTATAAAATTCAACTGACCCAGTGACTTAAGGTGATCGGTCTTAGACAACGCCGTGTGTTTCTAGATTGAGCTCTGGAGCAGTTTGAAGTTGATCTTAATATCGCCAATTTTTGGATGAATGGATGTTTGAATAAGGAAAATCCACACGAAGCGTGTGCCAATATTTTGGATTTTGTTCGGGTTTTGGTTTAGCGGAATCATCGGTCCAAAATGAAAACAGCATTGTTATACAATAGATACATGTCAACGGCAAGCGCTATAGATCAATGATAAGCACCTGCTTGTGGCCTTAACTGGATGATATTTGATTTTGCGTATGTCACGATGGACATTCTGCACAAGCGATTCGGGCGGATGCTGATATCGATTGGCGGCGACGTAAATGTGCGATTTACCGCCTCAAGACTTCCTCCCTTGGGGCTATCTCGAAACGCAGTTCTATGCAAAAAAAAAGGCGCGAACAATCGATGCACTCATATCGGACGCCACCTATCAAATTCAAAGCAAAGCCGTGACTGACATTCGAACTAAGTTTTATTCCCTACTTAATGTCATAAAATTGTCATAATGTGAATGTGAATTCGAAATTATGCTCATCTGAGCGTCTTGTCTTGGGTCTACTAGAGATGTTAGAAGAAGTGGCCGGTCTCGTATTGCTTGTTCGACCGAGAATATCACTGTTGTAGCACGGACGTTCAAAAGAGGCCCATTTGCCTTCAGAAGACGTTGAGTGAGTCGAATCTTGTTAAAATACTTTATAGGATTGTAAATCGGTCACCAACTGCTGCCTGCTGAACGTCAAGTGAGGTTAACTTACTCCCATGCACTGTCAAGTCTGGTGCAAGAGAAAATGATGTCGCATCCAAAATCATAAGGAGCGACGATGACCATTTCCACTTCAGTGATTATGTAAATAAACAAAGTTTCCGTTTCTAGGGCACGGCGAATCCACATGAGATGCACGAAGAGCCACTGCACCTACCTCAAAGTAACTGTTTGGTGCGGCATTTATGGTGAAAAAGTAATTTCCTATTAATACTTAAGGTATCATTAGAATCTTGTTTTTTCCTATTTCCTACTTCAATTTGCATTCACATGAAGTTAGCAAATATCACTGAAACTGCTTACCATCCATATTTAGAATAGACCACCTATTCTACTGTGGGAAGTTTTTTATTTTTGTTTAAATCAATTAGAAATGTAAGCGATATTTATGCTCATTTGCCCAAGTACAACTGCATGCAAGTTTACCCTAAGAACGATTTATAAATGCCTCAGATGCAAATTAGAGATAGTGGGTGGACGCTGATCAATTTCGAATTCAAATTTCATGCTTGCTTTCGATTTCGCACCGACGCGACATCACGGAAGCCACACTCAAAGCTGCAATGCACAACAAATCAGCGTGTCAAAACCCATGCACTTTTTCCATAAATCAAAACGTTTATTTTCACAATTAATTTATTCCAAATATTTTGAAAAAGGCAGTTGAGTTCTGCCCCACGTAACGAGGTCGGTATTATGTGAGCACAGATAAAATATTCCATTGACGTGGGTACTAAAGATACGACGACTTTAGTTTTTTTTTTTGCAAATTCAATTAAACAAAAAGGAGGTACTAAAGGGTGTTTCTTTTAGAGTTATTTGTTCCAGTGGGGATTTCTTGAAAGATCAGGAATGCGTCGTGTCAGAGAGATAAACCCGGCATAGCGTTTACAAATTATTCAGCTTTCTTACAAAAACTAGCATTCCACAAAGAATGTGTTTCGGGCGCATAGAGCAACTTATGGTCCACATACTTACTCAGCTTAAAGTCAAAAAATTTAAAACTCAGTTTTGCCACCTCGTAGTCTATCATCTAGGATGTAGTGAAGAAAATATGGTGGTAGTGGCCGAGAGTTCAAGCAATGACCATGATGAATCGATTCGGCGTCGTTCTCATATAAAATTGAATTCGTTCGAGAATTGCAGCTGGTTGAACTTCAATTAATCTCCGTTTTAGTCGTCGGGTTCTTTAAAAGATTCACTATTTTCGATCAAAATTGTGTTCAGTGATTACGTCTATTTTAAGCTTACTGCCTAACATAAATAAGTGAACAAATGAAAAGGTATGGTTTATGGACTAGTGGAATCGTCGGTTCAAATTTCTTCCTCAAACTGAGGTCTGTAATTGCGTCATGGTAATGTTTTTTTTGCTGCCTGAAATTAAATCCAGTGGTCTGGACGACTTTTGATTCCAACAGGATAGCGCCATTTGCCCCGAAGCCCGTGAAACCATGACTTTATTGAGAGAACCACTCAGCGAAGAGTTAATTTCACGCTTTAGACCGGCAAATTGACCGCTGCGATCATGTGACATCACACGTCTAGTCCTTTTGTTTGGGACTCCCTAAAGTCCAAAGTTTATATGAATAGGTTCTTCTTACATTGTTGGTTAGGTGGCGCTATAGTCTGAGGCAGATAGATGATGACATGTCTGAAAAAAATTTCTGACTTGTTCGCTAACTGATCTGTTTCGGAAAGGCGATTGTTATCACAATTGACAACTACCAGCTGAGTATTTGTCAATTGTGACATTTTGACCAAGTCGTCCTCATTTGATTTGATTTATCGACTTGGAAGAAACGCCTGTTTGTACCTATATAATGAATTGCAAAAATATTTTTCCGAAAAGTGCTGAATGTCAATTTATTTAAAATTGATTAATAATTAGGTGGGACATCTGTCATCTGAAGTCTCCAATCTATCAATTTTAATTTTCTTTGATAAGAGCTTAATAGACACACTTATTTTTATCATCCAAAACACCTTACTCATTAGTTTTTCTAAAAAAATATATATGGGAGTATGTATATTTTTTAATCCCATGTTTACTTGCAAATTAATTAAATTTGACAGTTAATTTCACATCAAACTATATGTCAGTAAGACAGGAGGTTGTGTCAATCAAAACGACGAGCCAGCACATTGTGAGCGAGTGGTGAGTCTATAGTCCACAATTTTTTCTTGGTGGTATCTGTCGGAGATTTATTAAATTGCAAAAAAAATGATAAAATGGAGGTTCAACAAGACCTACGAAACGCGCGTTTTTGTAGTGAACACAACATGAGTTTCATAAGGTCCGCTATTACACGGTGACTTTTGGGTCACGACTCACACAAGTACAAAAGAGAAAGAAAATGAGATAGAAAATCAGCAACCCTGTAAGTAGTGAAGGCAAAATTTCAATGACTTTTTTTTGATGTTTCCTCTCTCCTTGTTCGTAATTTTTCTGTATCACTTAATTTCTATTCGTCCTTCATAAAATTTGTTGGTCAAAGGAACCAGGGAAAAATTCAAAACTTTTGTTAAGAGGGCGAATCGTTTGTGTTTAAAACGAAAGAAGAAATAAAAGAGAACTGTCAAAAAGAGTCATGACTCAAAAGTCGCCGTGTAATACCGGATTTAGGGGACGCGCTGTTGAAAACGCGCGTTTGCATGTGTACGATTATTAAGTGCTGCATCGACTGATGCATTTTCTACTCATATAAACTCTCAAAAAATCGGGGAAATAAACAACTGAATCGTTTTTCCGAATGACATTAGTGTTTTTCTTACAATGTCCGATGCAAAACAATTGAATCTAACAAGACGATATGATGTTGCTTAAGCCTTTAAATAACGAATCTAGTATGACGACTTGAGAGAACAGATTGGTTGCAGTTAAACATGATAGCTGTCAACCTGCGTATAGCGGCTTATCGTTCGACTTAACCATTTCGAAAAACTCAGTTATCTCTACATTTTATCAAGTCGTGATGAAAAAAATTATCGAGGTTGTTCGGTCTGAACTGACTATGATAGTCTGCTCATTTTCCTCGAAAAACTAAGGGCGAATAATCACAACTGCTGAGAATACGCATCAAACCGTTAACGTGGTGGATACAAAGGCCTCTGATCGTGCTCTCGGGAGTTATTGAACTCATCTTTGCCATTTCCGTCCCAATACACGTGAAAGCGCGACTGACATAAGCTGCTTTCTTCCGATTTTGTCAATATCGTCGGCATATGCGAGTAAATGGACGGACTTTGAAAAGATTGTGCCGTCGCAGATGGACGAGTTTGGCAAGGTTGCCAAAACTAGACATTGCTCTGTACAGCCCGTCTCTAGAGATGCTGCCATACGCGGCTTGAAATCGATGAATTGGTGGTGTTTATCGATTCGAAACTCATGGGGTTTCTCCAAGATCTGCCGTAGTGTTAATGTTTGTTCGATGGTGGGCTTTCCTGGCCTCAAGCCACACTGATATGGGACAATCAGACGTTCGGACGGCACGGCAGATAAGATCTTACAGGCGATGTTAAGAAGACTGATGCCTCTGTAGTGTGTACAGTTCAGGAGGTCTAATTTACTGAGGTTCGGATAAACAATGGTGAGATTCCATTCATCGGGCGTACTTTCGTCAAACCATATTTTAGAGCTGTCATAGCCTGCCACATTGAAAAGCTTGGCAGTCAGGCATCCGCTCTAGCAGCTTTGTTAAATTTTAGCTTAGACATGGTCAGGCGGACGGAATTGTTGCTCTTCATTGTCCAGGTTGAGAAGCTGATTCTCCCTTACAGCAATTATTTGTTTGTTATTGCGGTCGTTCACATGCCGGAAACTCAAGTTTTCTTGCCTAAGTCTGCCTCGAACAACAAATCCGCATCCAAATAGGCGCTGCTATTGCCGTCGATAACAATCGCCGTAATGGATGTCGCAGTTTTTGCTTGATCACAATGCTTTAAATTATTTGATGAATAAATTGATACCTTAAGCTGTTCGAACTACTGTTTCAGACGTCATGTGTCAATTAACCCGCTCTTCAACTCATTTTGATGATTCTTTCGAAGATGAAGTTGTCAAAGTAGGTACCTTAATAAATTCGTATAAGCAGCTCCAAAACCAATCTGTGTAATCGGCCAAATTTGCATATGAAAGCAGAGACTAGTTTTAAGCGGCGTTCCCTTGCAATTTGTCTTTAAGTAAAACATCTCACAGACGACGTTAATGAATCAATAAATCTAGAAGAACTGTCTGTTAAGCCAGGTATGCCTACCGCTGTTATTACCGGTTAAAAACTGCCCGAAAAACAATGAACAATGAAATGCTGAGAAACAAAACAAACAGCAGATTTTAATAGCCAATCTTTTAGCAAATTGTAAAAAATTAAATACGATTTTAATAGACTTGGAATTGTGAAGTTTTACCAGTTTAACAATTTTTTTTTGTATTCAAAAATTGCAAGCTATAAATTCTTCAAATTGACTGTATCTTGATTGACCTGTTGCCGTGTGAAATTGAGGAGTGTTTCGCATTGGCAACAAAAGCATAATGAATCATGTACGGGTGTCTAGCGGTGATTTTATTCGATGGATTGATAAACAAATCAAATACAAACACTTTTGCTTCTTATCTAGCTTTCTACGGAATGAAGTTTTTAATTATTTACAACTTTGATTGCAACACCTGTTTATGAGACGGTTACAAAGTTATCTAGAAACCGTCTCTTTCTAATCATTTTTAAATAAACTATTACGCTTGCGACAAAAGTTATAAAACTGAAAATATTCAGTAAATGAAGAAGATAGTGGATATCAAAAAGCTTAGGCCGTGAAGTATCTATGTGTTACAAGTTGAGCTATTTTAAGCATTCTTAGAATAAGTCGTGGAAAAAATAAGACTGCTGGGGCCGAGAGGGATCGCTCAGACTCACTCAATTCTAAGTCGTTAAAATTCTTTTAAATCACCAGGGAATTTCAACCTGGGGATTTTAAGCAGCTTATGAATCCTAACCAATTTTATTTATCAGAAATTGGATACACTTGAAAGCGCGATTCTCATTAAGTCTGCAAAGTCTTACAGAATGGCGTAAACCCAATAAAGCTCCAGTAGAAGACCCCGGACCACATGAATTGCTTAATAATGCGGCAACACATGGAAAAGGTTTCTACTGCATAGAACTTCATATTCGATGCAGGGGCAGTTCCATCCACCTCAAGAAAAAAAATATTTCTATCAATCGCTGTGTTTGAAGGATCAGGTTCCGAACACTGTAACGACTCTCGTTAGAAACGGACTGCTCAGTGAGTTCTAGGTTGGATTCAGAAAGAATTACTGCCGAGTAGATACAATTTTTACATTGCCTAGTGTCGCAAGGAACTATATCGACAGTGGAAAAAAACTGTTCTCATTCTTTTTAGATTTTAAAGCGGTTTTTGATACAATCGATTTAAACTCGCTTTTCTATAAACTGAACATCTATGCATCGAAAGTGGCTTGCAGCCACATACTAGGTGGGGTGTTAAGTAACCTCCTTGACTGTCAGAATGCGCTGCTACTGCAAAAAAGGTTATGGTGCCTTGAAGTCCGTTCATATTTAGGCAGACATGCCAAATTTCAGTGCGATACTGTCTTTAGTTTCGTTTTGACAGCTGTTTGTTGTTGACGTTTTTGGCATCATGTTGAGTATGGACAAAAACGATTTTCGTTCTCCTCATAAAACATTATTTTTTGAGAGGCAAAACAGCGAAGGAAACAAAAGAAAAGTTGGATAAATATTATGGGGCTAATGCTCCGTCAAATTACACCGTCAAATATTGGTTTCGAGAGTTTCGTGATAACCGCAACTCCACTACCGATCAAGTCCGATGCGGTTACAGAGGACAATGTCAAAAAAAAATACATGAAATGGTGTTGGCTGACCGAAAAGTGAAGGTGCGCGAGCTGGCAGATACCACAAATTTAGTACTGAGCGCACACGTCATATTTTGGGAAATATTCTGCATATGAAAAAGTTATCCTGCCGATGGGTGCCGCGCATGCTCACTCCTGACCAAAAACACGAACGCGTGAGCACTTCGAAAGAGTATTAAGACTTGCGGAATGATGCGGAATCAGGCGTACTTTTGACGTCGATTGGTAACTGTTGATGAAACCTGGATCCACTATTACACACCAGAGAACAAAATGAGTGCCCGGCAATGGACTGAAGCCGGCACGAGTGCTCCGAAGTGGCCGAGGGAGGCTCAATGGGTTGGAAATTTTAAGGCGTCGGTTTTCTGGGATTGTCATGGCTACCTCGAAAAATGAAAAACCATCAACAGCGAGTATTACTGTGTTTAATTACTGTGCATAATTGGAGCGATTGAAGGCCGAAATCGCTGCAAAATGGTCTCACATGAAGCGAAAAAAAAATTGTTTTTACAAGACAATGCGCCGGCGCATTAGAGCATCGCAACCATGGCTAAAATCAATGACTTACGGCTTCGATTGCTGTCGCATCCACTGTATTCGTCCGATTTGGCTCCCTCGGACTATTATCTCTTCCCAGACCTCAAAAGATGGCACATACTCGTACTCGTAAATAAAAAATTCAGCTCACGCGAGGAAATCATCGACGCCACGGAGGAGTATTTTGCAGATCTTCCGGAAAATTACTTTTCGAACGGGATCAAGAAGTTGGAAAATCGTATCAAGCTAAAATGTGACTTTATTGAATATTCAGTGAAATATCGACAGCAAGTAAGGGACTAGCATATGGATCGAACAGGAAACTGTTGCCGTCCTATTACTTGGATAAAGCCAGCAGCACAACATTTAGGTTCGTAGTGAAGTGCTTACCTTACCCCCCAGCGGTTGTTCCGGGTAATTGCATGAGTAAGCCCATACTCATGCAAGTTCAAAGTACATACTATATTTTTTCGAAAGAAGAAAGAACGCCTGTTCCGATGCGTATATTCAAAATGCGGCCGACTTAGGCAAGAGGTCTTGAAATTCCGACATGTACGAGAGAATTTTGTGATAATTGGCATTAAAACTTAATCGCCAACATAGGCCTAATACGCGCCCATGCCCCTGCGGAAGACAAGGACAGAGCAATATCGGAGGTATGACTTTAAAATCATGCTGGGCGATTTCAACGTAGCATAATTAGTAGGCTTAGCTATACCACGATATTGAAGGTTTGTACTCCAGGAAGAAGTGTCAAAGCAAGAACACCCGCACAGCAGCCTGTAGAAATGTACTTCACCTTATAGTAGAATCGCGCTTGATACTGAAAATATGGAGAAACCAGCATTCTGCCTGGTTCAAAAAAAATTAGACCCCCTTAACTGCATCAACTATAGTGGCATTGTCTCCTCAACACTGCATACAAGGTCTTACTTGCCATATTTTGTGAACATCTGAACGTTTGGAGCACCTGACAGTGCGGTTTAAGACAAGAAAAGTCTATAATCGACCAAATTTTTATACTATTTCAGGTCCTGGGAAAACTCTAAGGTCCGTATCGATACCCATAATGTTTTCATCGATTTAAAGGGCACATATGATAGCTGTTGAACCTTTAATTTTCCCACTCATAATTCTTACAGACAGTTTCCCACCCTATTTTCTGGCAAATATATCCAGTCAAATATCCATAATTCGTCTCCTAGAAGTGCAGTGACTACACCTCACAACTGCTGAGATCCAGATGGAAAGTCGCATTTCGTCGGGCTACAAGAATGCACTTTTTATTTCCCACATTAGCGACCATGATTTACTTAATTTTTATTTTGTGCTGAAACGACTGAGAATGCTCAATGCTCTGTCAAAGTCGTTAATGACGTAGCCGAGACCTAGCGAATCTCGGAGGCAAAATCTACATCTATGATATCGTAGTCAACAGCTATAATTTCGGGGTAATTAGGGTCTGATAAACAGCACCTTGATCATCCCAGTCCTATTTTCTACGGAACGCGGGTTAAGATATCCTCAGTCGTTTCTAGGAAAAAATCCTGTGAAAAATATTTGATCCCGTTTGCGTTGATGTGCCTTCAAACAAAAGATTTAATGACGAAATTTAGTCGCTTTGGATGGCTGGCTAATGTAGAGCAGATTTATATCAATACTCGTATATCGGCAGGGAAAGCCTTCCTAACCCACCTTAGGTGTGTGGAAAAGTAGAAGGGGACCTAAACCAACTTGGTGTGAATAACTGGAGGCAGTTAAGTAAGGTCCAGTTTAACACTTAAGGCCTGTTAGTTGAGACGCAAATTCACCCCGAACTGTAGCGCCAAGTAAGTAAGTTAGTAATAGTGGACGAAGTTTTCTGAATCGTACTCCCTTCGTTTGTAAGGATATCGGTAAACTTCTATGCAGGTCATATAGAATTCATTTGAAGGAACTCTTCAAAGCCAATTCGAATACGTATATAAGAAAGGCGTCTAATTAGGCATTATTCGAAGATTGGTTAAAGTCATTTAATTGGGAAATTAACCCGGATTAGAAGAACATGAAGAAGTCCGGTTGCGGCTACACTTGACATGGTAAATGATCAGACATTGCACATCGATTTAAATTGTTTTATTTTTGTAGCCACCGGTAACTGATCTTCCTCAACTGGGCTTTACTTTTAAGTCTTCTACGTTAGATCGTATGTACACCGAAACCAGATCGGACGCGACCTTTCGACCTTGTTGAAGAAGAGAAATCCGCAAAAAAGGAATCTGGCACGATTTATCAGAGAATCTGATGACACTTCCCAAATAACCTAATGTCACCGAAGTTACAATGAACTGAGTTATACGACGTGCTGTAGCTGGTACTCGTACCTGTCGTCGGTTGTGGTGATTGAGGAATGGCTTCAAGTTACTGGCCATTGATAGCATATATCCAGTTGTTCTACAAAGGGATACAGATCTGCTGTTAGCATCTGTGATGAGAATGGTCATTGCTAGTTTGGCGCTGGCATACTTACCGAAAACCTAGCCAACAGTAAAAAAAAGGTTTTATAACGAAAAAGAGCTTCAGATCTATACTTACACATATTGAACTGATTTCCTTCGCGGTGAAGAAAATGGAGAGAATGCTCAAGCTCTGTCTGCCTAAGATGCAAAATGTGGAACAACGCGGAAGTCCTCGCGAGACTGCACTCCAAAATCTGGTGAGCGGAACTAACTAGATAAAAAGTAGTACGCGCTGTGCATACCATCGGCATAAAAGTTGTTTCGACAACCTAACCTTTGACAGCATCTGCTATTTGGCCAGACAATACAGCGTAAAATGACTAGTTTTGTAGGTAAAAGCAATACTGGGGAATAGGACCCTTATTGACCATGCTGACTGCTCCCAATATGTGGTGCAGGTGATAAAAAGTAGACTGCAATAGTGCATACGAGTATTTTTCGATTCTCCACAGTTCTGATGTTCAGGCATATGAAGATGATGTATTTGTACTGAACATTGCCAGTCTCTTTCAACTGTCTGTGCAGTTATCAAACATCTTTGATAACTTCTTGTTAATAGAAGCAGCCGCCTTCTGGCAGTATTCGTATTAATGAGCTTTCGCAGGACATGGATATTGTCAACGAGGAGTGTCGTCTAGATCTATTTGACTACGATAAGACCAAGTTATCTGATGGAAAAGATTTCACGAAAATACGACACTGCTTCTATCATCAGACTCCAAACAGGAGGGTCTGTTCCGAATGCATGGGGGAGTTTATCTATCTCTATTATAAATGCACTCATGAGTTCTCGATCTATACCATGAACTGCTCTATTTTTTGATAGAAAGAGAGGTGGCCTGAGTTGAAGTTTTGATAAGCTTGCGTGTTGACTGTCTTTTTATCCTAGTCTTGGATGCGGTCGCAATAACACTAAAACCTGTTGCTGAAAAATTTGAAATCGACTTCTCTTGTACCCAGGAATGGCTTTGGCCAGAACTTGAGCAAAGAAAGGAATGCAGTTGGATCTTTACGGAAGGCTTCAAACCCAATAAAGGATTCGGTGCGGGTTTTTTTTTCTGGAGGACGCCAACTTTAAATTTCACTCCGCGTTAGTAAAACTTGCGTCTGTCTTCCAAACAAGAATATACGCAATCCTGATGGCAGCTTAATATAATGTGACAATTTAGTGTAGCGAAGCATTTGAACCTATTAGAGTACTTAAGATGCAAGATTTTAATAAACGTAGTCGGATGGTTGAATTCCTGTTTGAGTCATTGATAACAATAGGAGCACTAAACAAGGTTCAGTTAAAAGTTATTAGGGACCCGAACCTGCATTAGGACTGTCTTTGTTCTCGGCTAGGGCTCCATTTGATAGTTGGGTTTCAAATGAACATCACTGTATAAAACATGAACAACCAAATATTTCCTGACATCTCTAGGAGGTCCGCGACTTTTCTGGTGTAGGAAAGACAGCTGGCTACGTACTGGCGTCATGACGTGGCATTATTGCTGCGAAGGTTATGACACACTGCTATTGTGAGTGTCCGGTCTACACTCGCATCAGGATGCGGTTACTCAGCGGCTATTCATCTCTAATGCAAAGTTTTGATATTTATGGTAGAAATCTTGAAAAAAATCTGCTGCTTCGAGGCTCAGAACAGTCTGCATGTGGTCTATCTCAATTTTAAATTTCAAACCCAATACCTTTATAATTTTTGATCCACCACACTCAGTAAAAGATTCGGCTGGAAACCGATTAATAATCTTCAATGGTTGCTTCATAATGAGTTGCCTAACGTATACCTATCCCAGAGATATTACGAATCCAATTGTTACGAAAAACTGAGTGTGAGGTAATTCCAAAAAAAATTCGACTAAATTGCTATCAGCTTCGTTGACTCATTTTTAAGCTGATCTTTTGTATGAATGTTGTTGTCCAATCTTCTTCTTCCTTCAATCGTTCTATCAGCAAAGCAACTCGATTGGCAATATTAGTCAATCTCATTAGACTCAAAGACGCATATCTAACCAGATAGTAGTCATAAATCACAGTCAATCTGACGCATTCGAAAGAAAACTTCCGCGCGCAAAAACTGGAAATAAAACTGGCACTAAGTAGCTATATCATTGACCAAATCTTTAGCTCTCTACAATGTGCTGGAAGTGACTCAATTAACCCATATGAGAAACTTTCTAAAATCAACTTAAAATCTCTCATATCCGATCGTTTCATTCATAAGTATTGTAATAAAAACGAAACTTACCTTTAAAAAGCGGGCAAACTTGTCCCAAAGCACCAATTGGTCCTCGTCCGGTATACTGTCCCACAGATAGTTCCATAAACAACAGCGGTATGCTGCATACGACTAATATAATGCAATAAGGTACTAAGAACACGCCTGTAATAAACAGAGAAAAAAAAACAACAAATAAAGTACGAGTATCTCAATCTCAATTAGCATAATAGTCGTAGTTGGAACGCTGATGGGTGACAATAGAAATAGCATCCCACTCAACAAAGAAAAAAAAACTGACGAGCGTGAAAATCGCACGTCAATGTCATCTCGTGTTACAGATTCATCTACACTTCTTAGGCAGATAGATATGAGACGAGGATTCATATGAATGTATGGATGCAAAGTACATTGCCTCAATCCAAGTGACACACAAAAAAAAAAAAAACAGAAATATTGTCGCCATTATGTGAGGAAATTGAAGATCTTAATCTTCATCTTATTTTCTCATTTGACACATCTGTTAATTTGACAATGAAGAGCTCCAGCTGTAGATGCTCCGATGCTCCGATACTCCAGCTAGAAACACCCAATCGACCGACGACTACTTGTCGTCAAATACACGACTGCCAAGTGCTAATGTGAAGAGGAAACGCGCTGTACTCGTAACAACAAATCTGTTGTGTCACTTGGTGCTGCTGTAAATCCTCACACACGAGTATGTACTCGTAGTTCTCAGATTTAGATAAGTACCTCAATTGTACAATAGAAAAATGTACCAGTTCCATTCTTAAGGGGGTAACTTATAAAATGATTAGTATGAGTAACTTACCTCCTCCGCTCTTATAGCACATGTAGGGGAATCTCCAAACGTTGCCCAGGCCAACCGAGTATCCAATGCAGGCTAAAACGAACTGCATCTTATTGGCCCAATGCTGCTGGCGAGGTTTTAGATTTGCGGCATCATCCGAAAAGTCCATAAAGCTATCATCATCATCATCGTCTATACCTGGAGGACTACAAACAAACAAACATATTTTAGTAACAAGAAACTTACATGTCAAGATACGAGTACAATAAGATATTTAAATGTGAAAAGTGTGAAGTTATTCGTATTTAACGTCACGTATCATGACAATAATTATATGTAGATACACCCTCTAATAGTGATTAATGAGCGTCGATTAAGATGTAATTGCAGTCATTTGCTTAAGGCTGATTACAATCTTTTGTGGCATTTTACGCGGACAATTACACATTTGCAGAACAATTGGCCAGACAGTTGACGGGTGAATTGACGGAACCACAATAATAGATACAATTGAATTACAAATCCGTGTCTGCGAGTGTTTTATTGTGAAAATCTAATAACAATTGAAGCGATGAATTCTTTTAATTGAGGCACTTGACTCGGATACGTCATTTGGTTAAACTGTTTACCCAGCAGGGTGTACAGATAACCGCCTATTAGCTGATGGGGTGAATTAGATTTTCATTGACCAATGGCTCTATATCTAGGAAATGTGTGAAGATATATATATTATCAGTGTATTGTGGAGCGAAACACTCGGTTATCATGCAAACCAACGTGTTAGCAATAATTTGTATCATGTGAAGGCGTATTGATACAATGGCCAAACAGTTTGGCAAAGTTATATAACTATGTTTCCTATCTGCACTAAATTAAAATTGTTCTTAGTTAGGGTCTATGTAAGAATTTCATCTCCATCCAACTCGATCTACAATATAAAGCACTGGTCCCATAAGCGTAAGACGAGTTAAAGGGCCCTCCTCAGATGGAGAATTTCCTAGCCAAGGAGTTCTCATTCAGCCTGCCTCCAGTTCATGACCCCTACACCATATAAAAGGTGGTTTGACCAAGGTCTTGTAGGGCGTCTTCTTCGTTACATGAGTTAAGGATTACCTACTCAATAGTCGGTCTCAAGAGTTATTTTTTGCCGAATCTCCGCACTGACATAAATGGGTCTAGGGTTGGAGTCTCCTTTTACTTGTACAAGTCACGTAAGGCGAAGTTTACCTTTGTGTGTCCCTCCGAGAAGGAATCGAAGACTCTAAAGGCACGCGAGTTTATATCCATTCACTCAAGTTCTGATGATGGGCATATTTCTGATAAAGTGCATGGTTGCTACAGGTATGTCCAGCTCGTGGAATTCTTCTGCTTTAGGGGCCGTCCACACAAATGGACCCGAAAATTAATCGTCTTGGGGAAACCTCGTCCCGTCCTTGGTAGTGTTCATGCTTCTGCAATGAAGAACTAGAAGTTAAGTTCATTTTTGTTGATGTTATGTGCCTCTACACCACGGTTGTTAGACCAGCTCTTATGTACGGTTCTCAGTGCTGGACAATGTACGCTAGCGGAAATGAGAATATTAAGGATGTCTAGTGGAGTCACTAAACGGGATTGCATTAGATCTACGCTTATAAGAGGAAGTCTACATATAAAGAATTCGGTAACCGAACAGCTTGAGGCGAATAGAATAAGCTGGTATTGCCACGTTCAAAGAAGATCAGCGGAAAATCCTGTTAAAAACGCACTATCAACTACGGTCACTCCAATTGTAAGAAAACGAGGTCAGGAAAAGAATTCTTGGATTTCTCAGATGGCATATGTGCGACAACGCCTGGGGCTAACCACTGAAGCGATACAGGAACGAACAGTATGTAGACGCGTTCTGCGCTCTGCGACATTAGCCAACCCCATAAGCGAAGCAGCAGCGATGCAGTAAAAATGGAAAACTCGTTACGCATAAGTTTGTATAACGAGGAAAGGGTTAATAAAAGGATAAGAAGAAGTTGTGTGCCTCTTCTTCTGCTCATATTTTCAGCTTTTATGATGCCACAGCTGGGGATGTCTCTGAGCAACTCATCTTTATAGAATCTGCTGAATAGCGGCTTGGAATAGTGAGTATCGATCGGGACTTTTTTGGTTTTCTTAAGGATCTGTGTAATGTGAATATTTAAGAAAATTTTGGACATGTTAATGCTAAAAATGTCCTGATTGAGGTAAATCACATTCTCATAATAAAAAAGAGATCTTGTGCCAAGGAGACACAGTTGTCACAGTAAAAATGGTCTTCTTTCTTGTAGATCGGATAAAGGCTGCTGAAGTTGCATCCGTTAGGCTTACATTTTTCTCTCCAAATCTTGAAAATTAGTTGGTTTACGTTTTTGATCAAGTTATCTGTCACTCCTTCTGATCTGGCGGACTTTTTATAAACGCTGATTCTTTTCAAGATACTTTTTCGAATGGGGATTTCATGAGAGATCGCACATGCGTCATGTCACAGTGATATTGTATTTTTATTCCGTATTGTTTGTTATTTTTAACCGGCACAGCGTCCACTTTATTAGAAAAAAATCAGCGTTCTACGAAAAATGTGTTTCGGGCTCATAGAGCAACTTATTGTCCATATACTCAGCCAACGCATATGCACCCACGTTGTCAATCATCTAGCACGTAGTGAAGAAAATATATCGGCAGTTTGTCGTACTTATGGACCGGTGATGTGACATCTAGAGCATGTGTCATCATTGTAATTGTAACTGTAGAATTGACTATGTTCGCCATAATTATGAACAGCATTTGAGAGACTTCGTTCATATGTTCACCGCGGGCACGTTTGCAGCGGTCGATTCGTTGGACCCAATTTTCAACGACTCGAGCACACATTTCGGCCGAAACGGCTTTATTTCGCGATCAATGTTGACTCTGAGCTCTTCCAACGTCGTCGGCTTGTTGGCATAAACCGATGACTTAACGTAGCCCCACAGAAAGCGGCGTTAAATCGCACGAACGAGGCGGTCAATCGACTGGCCCATTTCTTGAGTCAGTCGCTCACCATATTTACTCTTCAATTAATCGATTGTAACGTGTTGAAACCACATGTTGCCCAACTCCATATCTTCCAATGTGGTCTGAGCGATGCCCAATTCTTGAGAACACCGTGGAATTGTCTGATTTGGATCGTTTGCTACGGACGCCTGAACGGCAGCGATGTTTTCGACACTTCGACCGACCCGTTGTCTCAATGACACGGCAACATCACACAACGAATATGTAGACTCAAATTTTTGCACTAAACTTTTTATTGCCTGTCTACTAGGTCGAGAATTACGACCGAAAATTGGAATAAACGCTCTCAAAGTTGCAGTCACTGACTCCGAATTTCGGTAGAAAATTTTTATTATTTGCAGACGTTGCTCGTTCCTTGTGTACTTTACCATGATGAAAATGTTGAGTTTACTGAATAAATTGACAGTGACAGTTTGATGATTAGTGAAAGAGTGCGTTCACAAATTAAATTCATAGTTGTCAAGTTCCTATTGGAAAACCCGATATATGTAAGCCGGCAATGATTGAGGAATTGGACGCCAAATTAAGCACCAATTTTAATTGCAGAATTGACCATGTTCGCTGCAATAACGGACAGCATTTGAGAAAAATAAACATCCCAAATTAAATGTTAAGAATGGTTCTTTTGTACGATGTCATAGAATATTGAATAATATTGCACTTTTTTATTTTTTTTCATTTTCGAGAAAAGTAATTCTTAAAGAATCACCATTAACTTATGCTTAGTTGCCGGTTGGACGAAAACCTTGCCTTCCATCGCAAGGAGAAAAGGATTGCTTTGCTCATATCTTCAGCACCAACTGTAGCTCTATTTCTAAATTTAAATACTTAGCTCCAAAGGTCTTTCTTTGGGTCCTTCTGCTATGACACTTTTGCGCATTGTTATCTCAGTTTTCTTTGAAGGATGGAGGATGAATGAGGGATGCCTTATTGCATAGTTGGAAATTGAAAATGAAGATAAAATAACGTATGGGCTTTAATAAGACGTTAACCATGTCAGAGGAGATTGAATCGGCTTAGAGATCTTGAGAAATTTCGGTAAATGAATAAATGTCGAACGAATGGTTTAAGAAACTCCTTCAACAAAAGATTTACACTGAGTTGTTACAAAGACATCGCTTGGGAGGGCTATTAGATGATTCCTCCTTAAAAACGAGTCCTTAAGCAAGAAAAATCTCTTCCCTGTGCTATCGGGTTTGGCAAATATTACCTCAAATAAGTCAAAATAACAAAACAATTAACTAACTCCCTAAATATATAGCAAAGTGTTTTCTCTTCTACAATAGTATATTTACTATTTTTTGGCCTACTTACTAGCCTCAGCTTGCATGCCCTTAGAGCGGTGTTTGTCAGTTGTCTTCGATGAGGGCTGAAGTCTTCTTCCATTTGTGTAAGCCACTAAAGATGAGGTCATCCCCAAGTGCGTTTAATTCGAAAACTTTTCGTGGCGGGGCTCTGGTGTCATTGCATTCAAGGTGATCTTAACTGTTTTTGTTTTTTTTGACGAGCTCGACATACATAGCTGAGCAGCCCACACAGTTTGATGTTGCAACGTGTCCTTCCCTCGCCATTGTTATAAGCAGGGCCGAAAACTCCCTTAACAGTTTTTCTCAAGAAGTGCCTAATTGAATTTTTATTTGCTTTTGTCATGTTCCAAGATACTGGGCCGTAAATTAGGTCTTGGATGATCAGTGTCATTTTGGCTACTCGAAAAGCACTTTATTAGTCAATTGACTTCTAGGCCAAATGATGTAGTCATTAGCAAGAGTCGGAGTTTATAGCAGAGCTGGGCTACGTTAGGCTATAGCTGGCTATAATGACATCTTGCTATAGGGGTCGATGTTAAGTGTCCCTGCTTGTTGATAGGTTTATGTGCTTTTCTTTCCCTTCATTGACCAATAAACCCATCTTTGTCGCTTCTGCTGCATTAGTCACAGAAGTCTTTTTGGCAGCTGGCAATGTTCATTCAATTGTGTCAATATCGTGTGCGGGTGCGAGCAATTGAAATGACCTTTGAAAAAACCATATGACAATGTTTCGCATTATTTAGGTCCTCGGGTTTGTCATTGATGACCTTGATGAAGGAGACTTAGTCTCCTGTAGCTGGTACAGTTTAGGGAGTCTCCCGTTTTAGGATCAGGCATACTTTCGTCAACGAAGATTTTAAAGAAAGGTTGATGTACGGTCCTGCATCCTTAGGCAGCTCCGCAGTTAAGCCGTCTAGTCCACTATTTTTGTTCTATTTAAGTATGAAAATCCTTTTCCGATCGAGTGTCTCTTAATCTCTTAAGAGGTCCAATGCCGCTAGCATCAAGCATCGAAGACTATTGGAAACACTGCCAAAACGCCATCAGAGATGCCGCTTCTGATGTGCTGGGTTTCACTCGTCCACCACAACGAAACCCCTGGTTCGATGATGAATGCCGGCAAGCACATGCAGCTAAGCAAGATGCATATAACGCGGCGCTGCTTAGAAAGACCAGAGCTGCTCATGAGCTCTATGAGCGGAAGAGGAGAGACGAGCACCGGCTTCTCAGGAGAAAGAAGAAAGAGCATGAGAAGCGCGCGATCGAGGAAATTGAGAGATGCTACTCCAGGAATGAGGTTCGGAAATTTTACCAAAAGGTAAAAATAACATGCCGCGGAAACAAACCCCGAACCGAAGTCTGTAGAGATGAACAAGGGAACATCGTAGCAGAATCGCAGTCGATGCTGAGGATTTGGAACGATCATTTCTGCAGACTGTATAACGGCGATGACGGACCAAATACCGCTGTCAGGCAGAATCAACCTTTCAACTTGGACGATGATGACCAACAATTCCGTCCACCTGACCTGGATGAAGTGAAGATAGCCATATCGAAGCTTAAGTCCAACAAAGCTGCTGGAGCGGATGGCCTGACTGCCGAGCTCTTCAAAGCGGCCGGCGATGACTTGGTAAGGAGGATACACCAACTCATCTGTAAAATATGGTCGGACGGAAGTATGCCCGATGAATAGAAACTCAGCATTGTTTGTCCAATTCTCAAGAAAGGAGACCCTCTGAACTGCGCCAACTACAGAGGCATCAGTCTCCTTAACATCGCATATAAGATCTTATCCGCCGTATTGTGTGAACGCCTGAAGCCGTTCGTCAACAACCTGATAGGTCCATATCAGTGTGGCTTCAGGGCAGGAAAGTCCACCATCGACCAGATATTCACACTACGGCAGATCTTGGAGAAGACCCATGAGCTTCAGATCGATACCCACCACCTATTCATCGATTTAAAGGCCACGTATGACAGCATCTATAGAGACGAGCTATATAGAGCAATGTCTAGTTTTGGCATCCCTGCCAAACTCGTCCGTCTGTGCAGGATGACGATGGAGAATGCACGCTGCTCCATCAAGGTCGGTAAAGATCTCACCGAGACCTTTGATGTCCAGAAAGGATTTAGACAAGGCGATGCGCTGTCATGCGATTTTTACAACATCGTACTTGAAAGAATAGTGCAAAACTCACGAGCAAACACAAGAGGCACTATCTTTCAAAAGTCCGTCCAACTACTCGCATACGCCGACGATATTGACATAATCGGGAGAAAGCAGCGTGATGTCAGTGGCGCTTTCGCGAGTATTGAGACGGAAGCGGCGAAAATGGGTTTAGCGGTCAATGAGGGCAAGACCAAGTATATGCTGTCAAGCAAAAAGGACAACCAACACCGACGTCTCGGACAGAACGTCACCCTCGACAGATATAACTTTGAGGTAGTTAAGGACTTTGTCTACCTAGGCTCTGGTATAAATACAGACAACGACACCAGCGCTGAGATCAAGCGAAGAATAACTCTTGCCAACTGCTGTTTCTTTGGGTTAAGAAGGCAATTGAGTAGCAAAGCCCTCTCTCGGACAACAAAAGTCACCCTTTATAAGACCTTAATAATCCCGGTCCTACTCTATGGCGCAGAGTCATGGACATGATCAAAAATGGATGAGGGTGTTCTTGGTTGCTTCGAGAGAAAAATTCTTCGGGCGATCTTCGGTCCCGGCTGCATTGACGGTGAGTGGAGGAGGAGATACAACGACGAACTGTATGGACTGTACAGCGACATGGACCTAACCAGAAGAGTGAAGATCCAAAGACTGAGATGGCTGGGTCATGTAGAGCGCATGGACACCAATGCTCCGGTCCGAAAAGTCTTCGAATCCGCCCCCGAGGGACAGCACAGTAGAGGAAGGCCAAGACTCAGGTGGCGCACGCAAGTGGAAGAGGACCTCAGCCAACTTAGCGTGCGAAACTGGAGGCAGCTAGCCAGGGATCGAGCTGGCTGGAGAAGCTTGTTGACTGAGGCCCAGGTCCACCCCGGACTGTAGCGCCACCTAAAGTAAGTAAGTAAGCATGAAAATCAGAATGATTTCCTACTGGGTTGAGTAAGTGGAGATACTGTCTATTTAGTCCAGATTAAATTGTTCAAGTTATTCGTCATCACCGTGTAACAGTCTGCAGAAATAAGCATAGCACAGACTGGGGTTCCATCCTTGTAAATTTCTGACGGCTCGTTTTGTTTTCTGGTAAAACTTCCGTACTTTATGCTTCTGGTAGTATCTCCCTTAGGCCCCGATCGAGCGCTTCGTGTGTTCTTTCTCTTTTCTTTCGAGGAGCCTGTATATCCTTCTTTTCTGCATGGCCACTCTGTAAATGTTTTATTTTTTCAGATTTGAGTTTTTGCACTCATTCATCGGATCAGGGGATTCAGAGGCGGCTTCTCTGAATGCTTTCAAAGAGTGATGCCACTGACCTCCTAGAGAGGTTATAGAAAACTCGATCGAAAAAGGCTTTGGCGGTCTCTCTTGAATGAAGCTCTTACGGATATCCGCATCCTTAATTTTGCTGGTAAACAGTTGGGAGTTAACACGCCGTTTGTGTCTTCGTTTGTCGTGGCAGACCTCACTTAAGGTACGAGTACCAAACTTATATCCGCTTTCTTTATTTCATTATAGAAACGAATTTTGGTTCTACCATTCCAGTTTATTCTATGTAGAGCCACTTTAAACTACTCAGATATGCGTGATGATTTAGTTGATGGGTATCTACTGTACTGTATTTCAAAACATTTCTGGAAACGTTTAGGTGAAAAAGACACTTTTTATCAGACTAATTTGAATCGTTCCAACGAAGAACGCTTCTCATGTTGATTTTAATAAATATTAATATTAAAGCTAAACTTAGTCATCCTCAAATTTGCAACAAAAAAAACAAAACAGCAAACAGAAAATAAGAAATACCAAAATTTGAAGCTGACCACGATTGGTGTTTTCGGTTTTTTGATGACTGCAAGGCTTGAACACTTTATTTGCTCAAATAAATGATCTGTTTAAGCTTCAATTTCCAGTCGAACAAATATTTTCTTTTCTTGTATCCAAAAATACTTGGAAATACGTATGGCAAATATATTAACACAGATTAAGTTGTTTGCGAAACCAGGTTAAGCTTTAAAACGTTCACTAAGCAAATAAGAAAATGTTCGATTATTTTGGAATTGAAGTCTGTAACCACCTTGGAGTTTGAAGTTTTTTTTTTTTTTCTTTTAAAATGTTTACCCAGTACTTATCGTGGATATAGAATATTTATAGCGTGATATTGGCGCGCGTGCTAATTGTATAAGAATGAGAATTATACCAGGAAACCTAAGATGGAGTCATTGAGTCATTTTGAATTCTGTAGAAAGCAACGACAGTGACCATCAGAAAAATAGTTCAAGGTTTTATTTCATATCTAGTGATTTTGTTGAACCTTTTAACCCGTCAATCTGAAGGATTTTTGGAGGTTGTACTTACAAGAATTGTCCTGGACCTATTGATAACTCAACTCGTGGATAAAAACGTAGGAAAGGAGACAAAAACGAAAAGGATTTTAAGAAATGGGAAAAATCAAGTCAAACTAAATTTTGGCAATCAGCAAAAATGGTTTGAGAGGAGTACTGGCAAACTGACTCAGCAGCTATCTGACTGATATAAAGATAAGAGTTAAGGTTTCTAATACACTGATCAAAGACTACTACTCTAACCCTTTGATTATTTGCAAAAGGTGCACTTGCGCCAATGACAAAATGCTGCCCTGGATATACCTATACCATATTGGAAGACGAATTCAATGCTGTCTCTAACTGGTGTCATGATAACTGACTGGTCATAAATGCAGTCAAAATAAAGGTGATGCACAAATAATAAAGGTAACCAACAGATGCTGTGGATGTTGGCTGTCAATTACTGTCATCTACTGAATTCAATGTGATTGATCTTTCTGACAGATATCATATAATCTTTGGCAATTTTGGTCACGGTTTCGTTTAATACGCAACAACGCATTTTTGTTATTTAATCTTATTACGAATATAGGTGATCTGTAAAAGTGAATTTTTCAGTCAACATAATCGCCCTGGTGAGTTCGAAATTTGTGCAATGGTTAAGCGTCAACTCCATATCAGCATGCTCGGTCAGCACGTACACTCCAAAACATCACCACTGTGAGCGAAAGTGTTCAAAACCAACCAGGCACTTCAATTCGACACAGAAGTTAATCATTGCGCCTCACTTATGGCACTTTACGGCGAATTTTAAAAGTTGATCTTATTTGCACGCCATCTACGACGTCGCCGATTTGTTTACTAGAAGTTTGGATCGTTAGGACAATCTGTCATTGTAGTTGATCTTTTTCGATGAAGTCCATTTGGATAGATATGTACGTAAATGAGCAAAATTGTCGTTTCTGTGGATCAGAAAACCCATACAAAATTCACGAAAAACCAATGAATCACAAAAAAGTCATTGACCATCATCGGTCCGTACTTTTTTGAAAATGAAGATGGAGAGACAGTTACAGTGAAGGGAGGACGTTGCCGCTATATGTTTCTAAAATTGAATGAATTGGATCTGGGCGATCTCTGGTTTCAACAGGATGGTGCTACCGCTCACACAAGCCATCAATCAATCAATTTATTGTGTACGAAATTTAAAGTCCACAATATTTCGGTTAGAGGAGAAGTTCATTGGCCTCCAAAGTCATGCGATTTGACACCTTTGGACTTCTTCCTGTGGAGTTATTTGATGAGCAAGGTCTACGCGAATAGCCCAGCGACAATTCAGGATGTCAAACACTACATCTAAACTGAAATTACGGCCAATTCAAAAAGTCATCGATAATTTTCATGCCAGAATTGTCATTGGATTGTATTTTTTCTGAGATGGAGCCAGTGTCTCAGTTGCAGTAATCGGCTGCTCCACTCTTCCGATGTAAAACTTTCAGATTCTTTTCCTTTGAGCTTCATTACGAGGTTCGCTAATGCCGATAAGCTAGAAATAAAAGACAGCTTGAAGGCTTTTCAGCTGTAAATATCGGCCGAATAATGAGTTAAAAATATTGAAGATTAATCACAGAGTATTCACTTATGCAATCAGTTCCGTGAACATATGAATGAAGTTATACAAGGTGACGTAAAATTCATCATCGGAAGATGTTATAATTTTTGCCGTCATATTTGATTATTGTGAACTAGACAGCTGCAGAATACAAACAGACAAGCAATGGAGCGCTATACCTCGCTGTCAAGCCATCCTCAATCTCAAAAACGAAGAGGACGATTTTTTGTCGAAAATCATCATGAACGACGAGGCGCATTTCCACTTAAGCGGTTATGTCAATATGCAAAATCTTCATTTCTGGGCACTGAAAATCCGCGTGTGATCCACGAAGAGCCGTTACACCCACTTAAAGCCACTGTGTGGTGCGGCGTTCACGCGGGAGGAGTGATTGAGCCGTATTTTTTTTCAGGACGCCATTGGCAATACGGTCCCTGTTACTAGTGAATGCTACAGGGCCATGATAAACAACTTCTTACTACCGGTATTGGATGAGCGGGGCTTGGTGAACATGTAGTTTCAACAAGACGGTGCAACTGCACACACAGCACGAGCCACAATGGATATTGTGAAGGAAGCGTTTCCTGGTCTCGTAATCTCCCGTTTTGGCGATTTGGCATAGCTAGCAAAATCTCCCGATTTAACCATCCCAGACTTCTTTCCTTGCGGCTACTTGAAGTCGCGGGTTTATACCAAAAAGCCTCAGACAATCGTAGCCCTTAAGGAGAATATTCGACAGGAATGCAGTTATCACCGGAAATCGTGCGGAAAATCATGGAAAATGCGATAAAATGGGCACAAATGTGTATCAACCCTGGCGGCAGCCACTTCGCGGATATCATCTTTTCCACTTAACAGAAAAAATTGTAAAAGTTCAAATAAAGATTTTCATCACTCAAAATTATTATTTTTTATTTAGTAAAAAAGTAATTCAAAAACAAAATTGGATGATTAATTTTGCGCCACCTTGTATCTCATTACTGATGAGTATCCTTGATAAATAAAAAGTGTGAGAAAATGAAATGTCGATTTGGCTTAGTTACTACTTATGGTTTGTGTCAATGATAACAATTATGGTATTTTGGAGCGTAAAAATCTGTCAAATAAATCCAATATGTCAAAGGTTGTGCAAATAATTCATATTTTGTCGCCTTGAAGATGTCAAATTCGGTGACAGATAAGTACAGTTTGCGGGCAGTTTTATTACATAATTTTTTATCGAAGAAAACTGCTGTCATCGATTGTTAAGTGAAGTTTATATGGTGGACATGTTCCAACTCATGACTGAACGTGAACGTTGGTTTGTGGTAATTTTGGCATCAACAACAAAGACCGTGGAACACCAGAAAAAAAATATTCAAAGATGCGGAACTGCAAGCGATATTCGATGAAGACTCAACTCAAGAAACAGTGCACCGTAACATTGCAAGTTAATCGTAACAACTGTTTCCAAACGTTTAAAGGCCAAAAAAAGAAGGAAAATGTGCTTCATAAATTTTGCTTGATCGGCACAAAAGAAAAAGTTTCTTTCCATCGAATTGTTACACTCAATGAAAACTGGAAATGATGGGTAGACCCTCGCGACCAGTACGCAACATCCACGCAAAGAAGGTTGTGTTGTGTATTTGGTAGGACTAGAAAGGAATGGTGTACTGCTAAAACCTGGTGAAACGATTTATCGGTACTGCTACCGTCAATAGCTGATAAAATTAAATCAAGCTGTGAAGCAGAAACGACAAGAATATGCCCAAAACCACACATCAGTTATTTCCTTCATGACAATGCTCATCAGGTGGTGGCGATGGCGCGACGGTTAGCTCATTGGAATATACGCAGAGGGTCCTTGGTTCGATCTCCGGCATCGCCAACAATTTTTCGAATCGTCATCACCCTTTCGGCGGGCAATGGCAAACTCCCGAAATTAAAATTACCTATGAAAAAGCTTCTAAGGAGTCCGGTTCGGATTCGGCGATAAACCGTAGGCCCCACTCAGCAAGAGCAAGACAAATGCGTGTCAAGAAGCTAGGCCATGGCCCATACCGGGCTGCCAGCGCCACAGTGTTTTTGGTTTTGTTTGACAATGCTCGTCCACGTGTTGCAAACCAAGTTAAAAACTATTTTGCAAACATTAATTGGAAAGGAATGCCCACCCGCTGTATTCCCTGGGCTTGGGTTCTCCTGATTATTACTTGTTTCGACAGACAGTTCTTACAGAACGGACTTACGGAACAGCACTTTCGTCCTTACGAAAAACTGGAAAATCGGCTTGATGAATGGTTGACCTTCGAAGTAAAGCAGAGGATGCTTACTGCTTACGATGGTCAATATCCTGATAACTGAATTCATTATATATTCATTATGGTGTTTAAATACATGAAATTTTTGAGCAAAAAAGTTTATAAAACGTTTGTCTTGACACATCAAACACACCTCGATACTTTTTCATTTAAAAGATCATGGACTTGGGTTCTTTTTTGTCGACAAAACGAATAGCTTTGCTTAAGGACAGGAAATCCCTTCTATGCCATCGAGAATTTGAACATTTTAAATAGATCTTAGGCCTTCTACAAATAGATACTTATATCAAGAAAGATCACAATATTTACAGATAAGTTGGGATAGAAACATTAAAAATCAAAAAAATCGCTTTTTGCGAAATGTATACACGAAGTGGCACTTTGTCCGGTGTCGGATGTGATGTTTAATTTTTCCAAAATTGGTATAGAGTATATAATGCATTTTGGGTAAATCTTAATTATTTTGAAATCACTTACATTTTAGCCACACGATTATATCTACCTATGTAATAAGATACTTCAGAATGTCGCGACGATATGTCGTAATGCTGATGATTGGCAGAGGGCATTGCACACCTCTCAATAAATCGTCGCCGTTTTCAATTTAGTTGAAACGAAAAACAATTTTAGATTTAAGAAAACGATTTCTAACTTTTTCGTCTTCACAACAAGATTCTTTGCGCCATCGTTCGAAGTCACTAACGCCACCCGACCACGATCAGACTTCAGCCAGCTAGTATTTCAGTAAAATTGATGTTATTCGCGTAATTCAAATTAAAAAAAAAAAAAAAAAAAAAAAAAAACAACATGCTAAGTGGTGGTCTGATTATTTTGATTTAAGATATCTATAAGCAGACTTAAACGATCCATTTAGAAGCTATCGGTAATGGGGATGATAATTGCTAGAACCAACAGATTTGACGGTCGATTTTGAATCAGTTTAGTTAAAGTTTCTAAACTATTTCAAGCTTTCGTTGAAATCAATGTTGAAGACCCATCTGGAAAGGTTTTTTGTTTTGTTTAGGTATAATCGGTCCTTGAGTTGTTTTCTTGTTCCTTTTGTCAGCGAAACGATGGTTTACCAAATAAATAAAATGAAGTAAACAATAGAAATGAGTTCAGTAGATCCAAATTGGCACGAGGCGGTGGAATTTTGAGTTTTTATATGTAAAACACGTACATCGTACATATCGCCCGATAAATACTTATGTTCACGCCTTAACTTCAAAACACGTGCGTAGAATAACGATAAAATATAAAAGCAAGACCTACTCAACGAACCTTTATGTAGAAAATATGTAACGAGGCGCGAATATTGGTCAAGACTTATTGCTTGTCACACAATGGAATTAAAGCTTAATGTGAACTTAATTCAAAAATCTTATCCAAACGTAGATGCAGATATAATATAGATTACAATTGATAGACATCAATCCAAATTGAGATGCGGACTGATCAGTGATAGTAATTGAGCAGCGTTTTCATTAGGATTGCATTGTAACTTTAGGGTGGGAGTGCCAAAGCGATGTACTTGTATCTATAACATGTAGAATATGAATCTACGTCAATCAGCAATTCGAATTCGAACACTATAATGTGCATGAGGAAGCAAAGATAATATTGACTTTAGCAAGCAGTCTGGCGGCTTTAAGGCGCCCGCCTTAAATTTGAATAAGAAAACACAAGTAGGCTCCTCAAATTGGCTTACATAATTCGATTTTGCGATCAATTATGAAGGTGATCTCAATCACATGACTTTTGGCGAGTGTTTGCTTTCAGTTAACATAAACCTACTCCATTTGGGCCGAGTTCCATTTCGGAGGCAACAACAAGTATGAAAACCATGAAGCAGTTCAAGTCGCTCAGGGTATTCACAGATTGATCTGATTTTAATTAAAAGCAAATCTATTAGCAAGTTTTATGACGAATCTAAGCATCAGTTTTAAAGTTGATCAATAAAGATTGTTTGTTGATGTACGTATCTGATGATTCACAGGTACTCGTATCTTCACATAACAATTTTTATTTAATTTTTTATTTTTTAAATACATATTCAAGACATATAATCTGAGATAAGGTTTGTTGCTCTATGCTTTGAAGAACAGCTGTCAAAGCTCTGATATTGGAAAGGTTCAAGGTTCAACAGTATATTGCAATACGGCTATACTCCCTTATTGCTGCACATATCAAAAATATTTCGAAAATCAATAACTACTTACTTAGACAACAGTCCGAGGTGCATTAATACTCGTAGTAAACCTCATGATATTTAGCTAGCGCCCTCCAAAAATGTTAAGGTACCATTCAACTTGAAAAGACAGGCAAGGGATCTTTTTAAAATGTTCTCTTGTTCAAATCGAATAAAGTTTGGGTGAAATCTTTCGTTGACATATCCCAGCAAATGTAGATGGCAGATGCAATTTTTTCCTGATAAAGTCAGAATTTTCTCCTTCATGCCCTATCAACGGAAAAGGGGCTGAACGACCACTACAAGAATCCCAACTTTTCAAACGATGAGGCATACATCATATCCCCTTACTCATAGGCAATTGATATCGAGACCGAGGCCTTATATCTCAGTGGCCTTGTTAGGCTAAGGACAAGTGTTTGTTGGCGCTGTCATCATCATAGTCAATGTGATAGCGAAGTAGAAACAATTTCTGAACACAACTAAAGATATGGTAACATTCTGTCCAAATTGTCGATATTGTGCATCTTCTCTTCCTGTAAGCATGTAAATATTTGTACTACTCGTACAACTTTACTCATTGTTGCGGAATCCCTTTCGAAACTTGCAACGTCCTTGCGACAGCTCGCTGCCCTTTCCCAATATTGTCAATGCCTTCAGCATATTTTTTATGGAAGTTAGCGCGCTGTCAAGGGGTATTAGTACTCTTACACACATCGCAGGCGAAGAAAAGCCAGGAAAGGAAAGAAAGAGAGGTACCGATGTAAGTTGGTTTTGAATGTTTGGAGTTTATAATGAGTAAGAAATAGAGAGCTTGGCTGAGCATTCCATAAGCGAGCTATACGGCTTAGGATATTTTTTACATCCGAAAAAGAGCAACGAGATGGGTGTTATGGTTGGAGGTTTTAAGGGTTAGAATGCCACTGGAAATTTCAATGGTGCAAAAAACTAAAAAAAAAGGGAGACAGGAGACGTTATTTCGCAATTGATTGTGTAATATTGACGTTGCCTATGGGTTTGATTGCACACCTGACCAGAGCATTACATTATACTTTAATCTTGGGTGGATCTTTCATTAAGTAATGGTGTTTATATAGGAAGTCTATGAGCTTAGCATATGCTTATGTTGCCGTTCCTGTTTCAGACCCTATCAGAGGCGTAAGTCCGATAATGAATAAGAAAAGCAGAGAGTCGACAGCAAAGGGATACACTGAAATAAAAATAGCAGAAAAGAGATCATGAATTGTGTCTGAGACACACAAAGCAGCATTTTATATGTGGATATCAGACTTTAAACTGTCCATGAAAACTTGAATAGAACGTTCCGAAAAGTCGTCGTCGATCACAAGTGTACGCATTTTCGACAAAATAGCCAGATGTCAAATTCTGTAAAATGAATTAGAAATATTAAGTGCAATTTTCTTGCTGTCCGCAGATTGATGTACGCTTTGGTTCTACTTTTCGGTAAGACATGCTATCAACCTGGACGATGTAGACCAAGGATTTTGTCCACCCGACCAAGACGAAATGAAAATAGCCATATACGAGTATGAGCTAGCGTTCACTTGATAAGCATACACCAACGCATCTGTGAAATATGGTCGGAAAAAAAGTATACCTGATAAATGGAACCTCAGTATTGGTTGTCCGATCCTCAAGAAGGAAGACCCTCTTAACTGCGCCAACAACAAAGGTATAATTCTTCTTAACATCGCCTACAAGATCTTATCTATTATATTGTGTAAATGCCTGAAGTTGTCCATGTCAGTGTGGCTTCAGGCCAGAAAGCTTACCACCGATCTAATATTACTGGTACGCCAGATCTTGGAGAAAACCCATGAGCTTCAGATCGATACAGATCACTTATTCATCGATTTAAAGGCCGCTTATGACAGCATCTATGAGCGAACTATACAGACCAATGTCTAGTTTTGTCATTCACGTCAAGCTCGTCCATCTGTGGAAGATGACGATGGAGATTGCATGCTGCTCCTTTGACCTTTAATGTCAAAAAAGGATTTAGACGAGGCGGTGCGCTGTCAAGAATACTACAAAACTCTTTCAAAAGTCCGGTCAATTCCACACATACGCTGATGATATTCACATAATCGGAAGAAAGCAGCGTGATGTCGGTGGCGCTTTCGAGAGTATTGAGATGGATGCAGCGAAAATGAGCTCAACGGTCAATGAGAGCAAGACCAAGTAAACGATGTCAAGCTTAAAATACAACCAACACCGACCTCCCGGACAGAACGTCAGCCTCGACAGAACTTTAAGGTGGTTAAGGTCTACCTTGTCACTGCCAATCACTGCCTCTTTGAGCAAAGAAGACAATTGACTAGCAAAGCCCTCTCTCCAACAGCAAAGAACATAGAGCAGAAGCCTTGACTTGATTGATGGGGGTGCTCGGGTGATTTTCTGGCCCGTCTGGATAGATGGTGAATGGAGGAACTGTATAGGCTATATTGCGATTTTGACTTAGCCATGAGAGTTGAGGCCGAAAGCCTTAGATGGCTGGGTCATGTAGAGCGAACACCAACGCTCAACGCAAGTGGCACACGTAAGTGAAAGCGGACTTAAGCCAACTAAGCTTATGAAACTGGGGGCAGCTAGCGGAATATCAAACTGGCTGGAGACGTTTCTCGGCTGGACCCTGGACCTTAATGCCACCTTAGATAAGTAAGAATGCCGTAAAATCACTAGTTGACCAGTTGCTACGAGAACTGTTATGACGATCTTTGAGAATTTTTTTGTTTTTCGAGATATTTCATGGGCTGACGTACCCATGACCTTGGATAAAAAGGCGCAAAAGTGCAAAGGATCTGTAGGAGGAGATAAGAAACGATTCGCTTTTTTTTGGGCTGGACGAGCTGGACAAATGCTGTTTTCCACCTTCTTGGAAAGGATTCTTAGGGGCAGGATTGGTGAGTAGTTTTGCGAGAGTGGAAGAACACCTTTTCAGAGGAAGCGGAGATATATCATCTGGACCAGCGAACTTGTAAATTTTAAGATAGGAAAAGACAAAGCATAATCTGGAGCTGGACTCAAAATGTTCCACAAGTTGATTGGCTATGTTCAAGGAGTTGACAGCTGGAATGTCATTAAAAATTAGCATTGGGATAGAGGATGAGGCACATTTCATAATACGAACAACTAAAAATTATTACTACCATTGGGACATTGTAGTATTTACCATCCTCTATGTATCTCGAGCCAGAAATAACATAAATTAGTGTTCACTGATGGTAAAGCAGCATTTACTGCCTTTCTAACTTCCTTCCAGACATTGTGGTATGAGGCATCATTTTCAAATCGGAATCGGCCTTGAAACTTTCAAAATCTCTAAAATTTGTGTGTCTTTCCTTGACTCATTCCCAACTACACAGACGTACTTGTTTCGCTTCAAATTGGGAGAAGAAGTGCTCATGTTGTCTACGGTGTTTTGCCAGAATTGAATAATTGACTTGAACTGCATACACGGATTTGTCTACTTGTCATCTGATTCGATTTATTCAATCAACACTTTCGGGCCTTGAAATTCAGAGTTCGCTTGAGAACATTTCTGACACAATCATCATGCCCAAGGCTGCACACTCCATCAAACATTCATATTGCATTCATTTAGACCTCAGAACATTTTGTCATTATTTATCACCAATTGCAAACTACCCCATTTAGGCAGCTAAATCGTAAGAATTGATCGCAGACGAAACATAAATTCCATTGCAGATGCGATTTTTCCTCATTCCAGCCTCATAAAGTCAGCTCGGTCTCATGGATCTCAACTTTGCTGTTGACTGTGTTTCTGTTTAGCGTAGGTTTGATTCCATCTAGTATTTCGCTTCTATTTGATCGTCTAACTAACTAATTATCTCAGGGCAATTATACAATGTTTAAAACAAAAGCCAACAACATTCGTATGAATCCCGCCGATGTTTTATCTAACGAGTTGACTAGTTCCCATTTAACTTGCAGTCCAGTCGTGCGAGTTCCAATTGAGCAAAGCGCAGTTTACAACAGAAAACAAATTTCAAAAAAAAAAAAAAAAGAAACCAACCCACAACACCTCCATTTGAATATGATTATTAGAGGGTTAGAGGCTGACTTGTCACGGGGTAGGTTTGTTACATCGACACGAGACCGACACATTAAATCAGCTGAAGCCACAAACTTTCGCAGCCCTTGGGGTAATTACTGAAAATTAGTCAACCGCTGCTGCTTTGTGGTTGTCGATCGGTTGGTCGGGGTTTGTGACATCTCTTCCCTGCATCTGCTCATTATGTCGAAACGTGCCTAATTTCAAGCTCTGTGCTAATAATTGCCCATTTCCGGGCGGATACAAAATACCAAATGACGATCTCTTAGATAACGAAAGTTTATCAATCCCAAAAGGATTTGATGGTACTATACGTGCACATGTATGATTCGAATTTGAATGATTAAATACTTACGGTGGCGACGGTGGATTAACCATGTTGAATAGTTCATTTGGTGTGGTAGGTACTCGACGAATCACCAGTTTCCGGCCATCTGTAGAGCCAATGCCGATCGAGGCTAACGATCGTACCGACACCATGTCGGAGAAGATCTGACTATTGGGATCACCGTAAATGTAGGAACTTGCACTTAGATGCTTACCACTTGTTGAAGGATGCAGCAATTGATTGCGGGAATCGTGATGATCTGTATCTGGATGTGAGTATGCTAAAAAAGAAAACAAAACAACATCAACAATGTATACGAGTAAATTGCAATTTACTGATCAAGATAATTGTTAACAGCAGATAAACAACTAATTAGAGGAGGAGCTCGAGGCAAATGATTGCCAAGGAGAACGTACACTTGCCAAAGTGACAGCAAATCTTTCAAATCAATATCTTCCACGGGACAAACACTTATTTTTTGTGGACTTTGTGACTGCGGCTTCAGTTTCAAGTCGAAAACATGTCACGAAGTCATTGTAGTTGAATCACAGAATATGCTTCCAAAGAATTGTTAAACATCAAAATCTGAGCTTCGTTTTTACAATAGTGGAGACTAGTACATTGCGGTACTCAGTATTGCAAAAGATTTTACAGACCAATTCTGCTTACTTTAGCTCAAAGTGGTAACCAACGGGTACTGGGAGAGTTGGACGTCAAACAAAAAATAAGCAACGGGGCAGCGGATGAATTCTCTATATGGAGTCGACAAGTAAGATCTTCTCCGGGCTACACCGACATATTTGGAGCTCAGCCCAGTAAGGATTTCGTACACTAGGGCAGGGACTTGATAAAGAGATCGTGGGGGATAAGCCCTTAATGAACCAACAGCCTAAGACACCCTTTATTCTAGGGGTCACTTTAGCGGAACTGGCCCGAACCGGCCAGCTTTTGTTACAAAGTTACATGTACTGTTGACAACGCTTGCAAGCGAAATAACAACAACTATAGGCCACTAGAGGACGCCCCTGGACTGATCCAGTAAATCAGATGATACCGTCAACCAAGAAATCCGATGAGATGCCCCGCACAAAAAGGGGACTGAAAACAGCGCTTATTTAGATGCGGGCATTTATTGTTAGAGGCAGATATAAGCAATTTTCTAACATGTTAACGATCACCATTACTCTTATATACGCGTAAACCTTCACAGAGTAGGAAGATAGAAACACCACTGATAGTTTCTACGAACTCTAGGACAAGCGTAGGACATTGTCGTATCTAGCACGCGGTTCGCACACTTGTAAAGATCGAGGTGTGATCTTTCGGGCTTGGTTTCGACCCCATAAGTTGAATCAATTTAAAGACTTTTTCGCTGCAGATTCTTCAATTCGTAGAGCAGTAGGCCAGTGCAGTCCCGCCGTTGGCGTCGATCTCATAGCATGAGTCGTCCCTTTACACGTAATTCTCTGTAGTTTTGCCGTGTACCTAATGTTGCTGGTTTTATTTGTGGATTGCCACCATACTACAGTAGGTTAACATGGAGCCTTAGTAGCTTTCCTTCCAGGTTCTTCGACATTGAGCTTCCAACTCACTTTAGTAAACAGAGGCTTTTATGCCCCCGGTCTCAGATATTCAGAAGCATTTTGTTAACTTAACAACAAGGGTCTACAGAAGAGGTGATATCACACCCTTTTGGGGTAGAGACCCTGACCCTGATTCTTTTGATGGTTCGCGAGATGATCTCCATAACCAGTGGCAGGGCTGCTAGCTTGCATTTAGAGACATCGCAACTGTTGTGCTGGATTTCACCTGATCATCATCAGAAATTGTCTGATAAAGAATGCATGCAACTACACAAGAAGCGTATAAAGAGGCGCTGACACGAAAGACGATAGTTGGTCGGAAGCTCTACGGGCAAAAGAGACCGGAGGAATATCACCTTCTCTAGAAGAAGAAAAGATATTGAGAGGTTCTACTCCAGGAGTGACACACGAAAGTTTTACCAACAGGTACAACGAATGTGTTGGGACCCTTATAGATGGGCCTTGGAGGAGAGGATTTTTATGGCGGATTGAACGACGTCCGTCGCCTGAGATGGTTAGGAAATATAGACGGAATGGACACTAATGATCTGGCCTACAGGGTCTTCGAATCTAACTTTAAAGGAACAACGCAGCTGAGAGAGACCTCACTCTAGGTGGCGCGCACAAGGGGACTTCAGCAGACTTTTAGTGCGGAACTGGAGGAAATCAACTAAACACCATGAAGAGAACAGGCAAACATGCGTTAAATAGAAGGGCGAAGATTGCTCAGCGAACAAAAGAGGAGGAAAGAACATCGGCATCTCCGAAGAAAAAGGAAAAAGAAAATGGAAGCAAACGATCATGCAATTGAGAGGTACTACTCTAAGAAGAACACTCAGAAGTCTTACTAAAATGAAGGAAGACAGTGTCGAGGTAATAATATTGGAATAGAGCCCTGCAGAGATAAGCAGAAAAATAAAGAAATAGAGTCACAGTTGGTGCTGAAAACCAAGATTAAGTATACTTGGGAATGTCTTAACTTAGGTATACCAAGACTCCTGTTCAAGACAGCCTGACTTGACTTGGTAGAGAGAAGCCTATTTACAAGATTTGGTGGGAAGTAAGTATGCTTGATGAATTTAACCTCAGTGTAATCCAAAAAAGAGATGACCCTCCATACTTTGTCAACTACGTAATCTTAATGTCGTATATATGATCTCGTCTACACTACCGTCCAAGCACCTGCAACGATTTTGAGATTTCTAAGTGAATTGCAGGTATAAATGTTGCACGACATTGTCTGATTTTAGCATCGATGCCAAGCTCATCAGGTTTGTAAGGATGACTATGAACAAGTTTTGCTGCCCCATCAAGGTCTGTGATGAGTTAAACGAGACTTACAGTGTTAATAAAGGTTAAGGTTAGGCAAGGCGACACGCTGTTAAGTGTCTATGGTGTAACATCACCGTAGACAGAAGAGGTATTTTTAAGGCCGCACAATTACTCGCGGCCCTATCATCTACGAGCAGGAACGACTTCAGTGCAGAAATCAAACGTAGAACTACTCTTGCCAATCGCTGTTGCTTTGGGGGAAATTGAGTGACAGAGTTCTGTATTACACAAGGTTGCTATCATCTGAGTTCCTTTCTTGGATGGAGAAATTTGGACCTTGTCGACCTTATCTTAACAAAAGGATACTGCACGTGATTTTCCCGATCCAACGTCTGAGGTGGGTGGGTCATGCATCATGCAAGACAACTGCATCTATTATGGCGCATCAAAGTGGAAAGGACAGTGGGTGAACTGGGGGTGTGAGCTAGAGAGGCTTGTTGCTTGAGGCCCAAGTTCATCGCTCACTTTATTGCCAGCTAAGAACACATCACATTTTAACTCATATTTTCTTATTTCAAAACCAAAAATGGTTTGTCCTCCATAAGAATACAAGGGTCGCTCAGAAAACTGCATACAAATGTGCGTATTAGATATGTTAATACTCTAACCGGCAAAGGATTGTAACTAGACCATTCTATAGCTTCAAAAATTTAAGAAAAAAAAAAATTGCAAATAATGCTAGAAAGTGTCATCCAAGTTGTATGCCAAGCTTTGAGGAGAATTTCTATTATTATTGTCAGCGTATTGCGTAGGTAATCTTCCCCATTAACTTATCAAAATAGGTGTCTGCATATCTAATCACTGTTAGCGTAATTACTCGTATCTTTTTCATAAATTACCCAAAAACCCCACACTATAAATAATACTGTTTAACTCCAAAAATAAGTGGAATCAGATCTAATCCAGGCCGCACTTTGAGACCTTGAGGTCATGTGAGTCTTTAGTTATTAACAAGACATTGTCTGTATTACTCGTATTAATAAAGTTTTTCTATGTAATGTAGTACTACTCGTATCATCAAATGCTGGTATATTTACATAAAATTAAACACCTGAGTAAGTATTACGAGTACTTTGGCAACTTTGTGCTCATTAATGCTGGTGAAAATGTGAGACCTAGAAATACTACAAACTTGGATAGTGTAATTACTATAGATGAACAGAATTCTGTTTATCATTTCACTGAAATTGGATTTTTGCTATGAAAAAATGCAAATGAAGACATTGGCATTGGAAAAATGTGCAAAGATACGACGTAGTTCACATACAACTTGACATTTTACAGACAAACTGCTCAAATATAGATTTTTAGCCTTAAAGGGGGATTCAACTCTTCTCCAGGAAGAAGGAGAATTTCACATCGGATGATCGTTCGTACAAACAAACCCAGCTTCGCATTCTTTCATCAAGAAATACAATGATGGATGCTCCCACAACCAGTCGCCCATGAGTTGACATAGTTTTACCAAGAGTAAGGGAGGATGGAACTTGAAATACATTTAACAAGCGTAAAGGCACGCGTAGTGCTACAAGAGTCAGTGAAATGCGTTCCAAGTAAATCGAATTGTCCGTATCTAAGAGGTACACAAAGCGGACTACCAGAAGGTTTCAATATTAAATCAAAGATTCATCCAATTATGAGTCGTAAAGTCATTGCTTGTCAAATCCGTCGAAATTTCTGCTATTACAATACTTCCATTGATAGCTGAGGACAATCCTTTTTCCTTCTTTTATGGTTTCAAGTCGCCTAAGGCCAATAACTGAAGTCTGTGCACTGGTATATGCACATAATGCAGCTTCGCTCTCTCGGACAATGCCTAACGAGTGCTGGTTCTAAGGCTCTGGCTGTTGTAAACTTCGGTGACTTCATATCACAGAAAGGTGTTTTTGGAATGACGTTTGCCTCAGATTTCCAAAAAATGTCATCTTATGCAATGGCTTTATACCATAGGTGTATGCGAGAATAAAATTCCTGACTTCTGCCATCATCTGGGCCAGGAAGAAAATGTATTTGGATCTTCACGAATGGCCCTAAGATAATAAAAGTTGCCGCATATGTGTCTTAGAGTGCACTTTCTATTGGTTTCGAAGAAAGGCAATCAAAATCCTGGTGGCAAGAGCACCGAATACGAGCAACAGTTTTTGACGAATCACCTCCATCTGTAGCGACAGAACAGAACAACGCCAGAGTCACCTTCTATAGGCTCCTGTTCGAAACATACGACCATTGCCCCAGTTAGGATGTTAAAACTTTCTTCGAAAAGTTGAAATATACATAAACTTCAGAGCATTCGCGATGATGGGTTCAGGTGAATCATTGTCGGGGCTAGTACCCGTTTAAAGTACGAGTATCTATCGATCAATCGGAAATAAAATCCGTGAATCGAATAACCAACATTGCACCCTATGCAAACCACTCCTCAACTTGGGACATTATTGAAATCTGAATGTCACTGGCTTATGCAGCGAAACAAGAAGCACACGATACCGTGCTGAACAGAAGGATCTTCTTTCTTCTTCTTTTGGAGGAAACCAAACCATAAGCTGCCAAATATGTATGACATTCCTCTTCAGTAGTATCTAGCTATACTTACCAAACTACATCATATGATATCCAGGTGCGCCCAGACTGGTAGGACCTTCTGATATAAAATAAGAGAAAAATGATCGAAGTATCGCACACCAGTGAACATTATAAGGCTATATATGGATAGCTGAGAAGAATGCCCTGCAGACAGTCGATCACTTGGCCGGGCACTTCATATTTGCTATGATAAAAAGCCGTACTCCTCTATAGTTATTATGGGCCCCACTGTCTACCTTCGATATGGTCTACCTAAACCTACTGCGTGTCATTGTAATTGATAAGCAATTGGTTGCTGCTGGGTGGTGAATGCTGAGCTACCGATTGAGGAGGCAGGGCCACAGACATAAGGCGATAAGCTCCTCTCGCCTCCTCTTCTGATAGCATTGATTCACGAGTAACTTAGTCGCATTTAGCGAAGACTATACTCACAGCGATCACCAGGCGATATTTTTTAACGTCGGCGTAGAACAATGAAGACTGCGGTCCTACATAAAAGGGGCAAAGTAGATATACATGCTTATTGACTCTGACAGATTGAAATAAAATGTTGAACCCTAGTATCATAGCGAACAAAAGTCGTCTCGACTGAGTGCGACGCAGCAATGCCCGTAATTTTAACAGTGAAAGGGCAAACACAGCGAGCTGTCACGGCCAAAATGGGCCTGGCGATAAACGAAAGCAAAACCAAGTATTTGCTGTCAACAAAAAAGGACACACAACACCGACGAATTGGACAGAGCATCACAATAGACAGCTACAACTTTGATGTGGTAAGGGACTTTACCTACATCGGCTATGCTATTAACTCTGAAAACAACATCTCATCAGAGATTGAAGGATTACTCTTGCCAATCGCTGTTTCTTTGGACCTGGAAGGCAATTGAGAAGTAAAGTCCTTTCCCGACCGTCTAAGGAGGCACTCTACAATAAACTCATTGTCCCAGTCCTGCTGTATTGAGCGGAAGCATGGACACTATTAAAAGCAGATGAAAACATCCTTGGTCGATTCGAGAGAAAAGTCCTTCGCAAGATTTTCGGCCCTGTTTGCGTTGACGGACTTTGGAGGAGAAGATTTAACAACGAATTATACGAGCTGTACAGCGGCATAGACCTAGTCAGGAAGCTTCGCATTGGACGTGGCTAGGACATGTAGAGCGAGTGGACACCGACGCTCCGGCTCGCTGTCTGTAGATCCAATCCGGTGGGATAACGCAGTAAAGGAAGACTTCGGCTTAGGTGGCGTACACAAGTGGAAGATGACCTCAAAAAACTTGGCGAGCGAAACTGGAAGCAGTTAGCTAAAGGCCGGGCTAATTGGAGGAATATTGTTTGAGGTCTAGGTCCACCCTGGGTTGTAGCGCCAGATTGGCAAGACCAAATTTTTCAGTTCAAAGCACAGAGTTCCAATAAATCCAGAGATAGTCGAGATATGACTTGGAATGGGGCAATAAAAAAAAACAGGTAAAGGAGCCCTAGACGAGGCAAACTCAGATATTACAAACGAGACTGTCTTAACAGAGAAGTCATGAAAACATCTAAGATATCTATTATAGATATCCTCAATAAGTCTACTCTGTAGTGCTAAAATGGTATTACAGCGTCTGTTTCTACATAGTCCAACTACATAGCGCAACAATCCAAAGCTGCCTAAAAGGGCTGCCTTTCCCATAATTCAGTGCTGCTACCGACGAAGGTTCTTTAGCTTCATCATATCAGTCAATAAGCTTGCTTGATACCCGAAATTCCTTGGCCAAAATTGATACACCACATAGTCACAGATAAATCCAGTCACATGAGGCCAAAGTATCACACTAACGATGGCGCCTAATTCTAGAGTGTTAATAACCCCGAGGGAGTTCCGCAAGGGTCGGGTATCAGACCTTTTGTCTGGGACATAACGTACGATAGAGCTGTGCGATTAAAACTACAACACTACAAGATAGAAGCCTTAGCTAAGTGAATACTCACCGCGTGACTGTTTTATTACACTAACGAGTCAAAAGCGCGAATGCATTCGAATATGTCACGGTTATTAAAGAGAACACTGTCCCTGTTCCGAGATGTTAATTACACAGTTTACAATTCGCTATAGATGTGACAAAACCATCAGTCCGTCGGAAATACGAAATAATGAATTCATAATTTAGATACACAGTCAAGCCCGCCAAGTAAGACATTAACAAACCATTCTGAATGCAACATGCAATCCAGACGAGACGGAACAATCAATCTACTCGTAAAATCATCTCAGATTTGTGTATGCGATGTTTCAAATATCTACATTAGCTCTGTAAGAAGCCATTAATCACAATAAAACGATACAAGATCACTTAAAAATGTATCTCCCACGCGCACACTTATTCGTCCAGTTTTGATTTAATAAAATCACGGGTGTCACACTGAGTTACGGTAGCCCTGGTGATGCACACAAGTGATTAACATTGTAGACCCCCTTGGCATGTTGCAATCAGTTCGCACGATCACTTTGAAGGCAATTTGCGCCCAAATTGAACCACCCCGCCTCCCAGATTGTGCAATGCAATGCAATGCAATTGAATTAGTCCACATGGACGTGACCACCGTATAAAAACTGTCACTTTGGGGGGCATATTTTCACACTCTCACAAATCAGGCCAAGCACACAATGGAAATACGAATAACACTCACCTGATGCGACAGATCGCATGCTGCTATTTCGCTGCGTTTTGGGTCCCATCTCGATGCCAAGACTTGATGACGAATTAATTGAAGCAATTGTCGGACTTGTGCAGTTTGTGGTGGTGGATGCCGCACTATTACCGCTGCCAATTCCATTGTTCGCCACTGGGGTAACTGTGATCGTCGTTGCTGGTGGTACTGAGATTCCGCTTGGATTTAGTGTGTGAGTTTTCATTGACGGGTGGCTAATCGGTGGGGCTTTTAGAAAACCATCGCTATTCGGATTCATAGTACTCGATGGTAACTGCTCACTTAGGGATCCTGCTGATGGTGTTGACTGTTGTACCGGAAACTGTGGTGACTTAGTAATTGGCGGCGTCGATGGGATTATGATGAATTTTCGTGTCCTAGACGATGGGGTGCAAATAAGTTGAGCTTGATCGTCGCCATCCAAATTTTCAGACTGATTGTCGAGCAGTAGACTATGACGAAAATTCAATGTTAACGATGGTTTCGGATTTGAATTGCCAAGCAAAGCTGGCGAGGGTTTATTGTTATTGTTGTTGTTGGTGGTTATGGTGATGATGTTACTGCTACTACTGGTAGTTGTTTCCATTCTTCTGTTTTAACCTATTTACTGTGTTTTCGTTTTGATTTTTTTTCTTCTTTTTCTATTTTAGTTATATTCTAACTTTGGCACTTGTTGGTGTAGTTGTTGTGTATCTTTTATTTGGATTCGATATCACATGGTGTCCGCGTTTAGTAAGTTCACTTGAAAGGGCCGACAAGTAGAGTTTAACTTAGGAATCCGTTTCACATGATGTAACGCATTCTAATGGAAGAAAAAGCACAAAATGTAAAAAGGTTTTTCAATTTTTATAATTTTTTTTTTTTTTTTTAAATTTCATTTTTCTACGGAAACATTAAATTCTGTTGTCGGTTGAGCGGTGAAGGATTGTAAATCATTTTGCCTTAGCAGGTCCGGTCGTTAGCATTTAAGTGAACTGAGATTGGTTTGGGGTAATTGTGGGCAATTACATCTATAAATTACAGGGGCTAATGTCAGTTGATTCAGTTGGTTCTCAACCCTCTGAGAGTAGAGGTTTTTGCCTTCCGAATGACACATCAATCTCGCACTTTTATCGTCAACTTACAGTACTATGTAACGATTCTTAGATGCTATCATAACTAACTACATTCAAGATGTACATATGTATAAGAAAGAAGGTGCTAAACTGATGGGTTGAATAACCGTATGCGAGTGGTTTTCTCAAGAGTTCTCTCCACTTGAATCAGTACGTCTTAGGCAATCTTCACAATTTTCATTCTATCCTTTGAGAACATCTGAACTTTACACAATGCAAACGGTATCTAATCGACCGATAAGAGTTATTGAGAAGACTTCCGCTTGCAATGACTTTATTCCCTTTGTTTGCAGATACTCGTACGGTGTGTGCATTCATATCTGACTGGGAAATGAGTTACGATCCGTCACGAGAAAATTGCTACAACTGTTTCATGAGGTGAATCTATAAGCTGACGTCATGACGTAGACTACTGCGTGCGAAAAATTATTTGATTTGCTCATTACATGAATAAGGAAATCATCAAGGAATCGCCAGGACTGTACAAAATAAAACACTCTCAATCGCTTTCCTATAGATCTAAAGTCCCTTTGACAGCATATCCAAAGATATCGTAAAGTGGTGCGAATTAGGATGAAAATAGTCTCTCCTTGCAAAGACTAAGTACGACTAGCTGAACTACATGGTATTAGGCACAAGTGTCAGAAGAAGCGATAGTAGTTGGTGGTTCATTAGAGGCGAGGGTGAATTGTGCTATATAGAGCAGCTTTGGAGCCACCCACTGAATTTTTCCTTCAATAATCTACAGTTCTTCCAGTGCTACATATGTGATTACAGGTATTGATAGATGAAAGGTAGTCTCTTCGTTGTTGGAGTATTAGGAGATACTTTAATCAAGATGCATATACATCGTCGTGGGATCTCTGAACTAAAAAAGTGGATTACAAGAGAGCCACTTCAACAAAGTTCTGAACCGTATCAGGCTTATAACCGCAGCCTTGCTATAGGAGAAGTTGACTTTTTCCTAACACCAAGGATGGACCAACGCCCATCAGGGTTAACTCAAATGGAAGACGCCAGAAACGAAGCGTTTTCCATATCGAATGAAAAGTTTTGTAAATAGTAGATCGAAAGACCATTTCAGCTGTTGTAGCAACGTTTGAAAAGGAAATCGAATCAAGAAGGACTTTCAGCTTCAAAAGAATGGATGACACAATTGTTGCGCCACAAACAACCCTTTCCTTTGACTCTTGTCAACACACATACACAGACATCCGATCCATTCAACCATGATCATTTACTTAGAAAGAATTAAATAAGCTGTCAGTTTACGTTAGATCGCGAAGGCAGAAGGATCGAGTTGCTTTACTTTGATTACCATATCATTTGATATTCGCCTTCACCCATATGAGACATCCAGTGTGCGATTGAACTCTTTAAGATTCCAACCCACATACTAGAAAACTCTCAACTGATTATGGCGCTGATCCAAAAGACGGCAGACTCCCTGATTTCAATGAATCCGGTTAATTCTTCTGCGAGTCGTTTGATTCGTACGACTGGGGTGGTTAAACTTGAGCAAAATAAATACCTGGTTGATCAGAGCCTGACGACATGATGGCTAACCGCAGAGGATGAACATCCTCCAAAAGTACAAGCGACTAAAGACAGACAGGAAGTGAAAGAAGACTTAAAGTAGACGCACGGAGCAAGTATTGAAGGCTTAAACCCTGAAAACAGTAAAAACAGCCAGCTGAAGTGACACTTACAGAAATCGGTCCATTCATAAAAAAATCTATGATGCTGGGTCCAGCACACGACTGCAAGGCCGAAGTTTTGGGGTAGATGGTCTCTGAATGTCGTGAGCTAATCTACTTCGTTGAAACCTGCGAAACGCTCAAAGAAAACAAATCGTCTTATGGACCCTTGGAGATATATCCTCCCTCATCTTTTGAATTAAGAGGGCTGAGAATAACAAAAGTTCGAATGATGTAGAGTATTGATAATGTGAAAATCAAATGCTGGAGCAAGTTAAGCAAAAGTTGTCAAGTCACTCAAAATATCGAGCATCATCTGCTTGGTACTGGAGATGCTATAGTCTCAGCAATAATTTGAACAATTGTGAACGATTTTGTTGCTGTAGCAAGTAGCTATAACGTGCGAATAGAACGAGAATGAAATGAGTTTGTCATCGAGTCAGCATGCTTTTCTTAATTTCTCTGTACCACCACCACCACGAAAGGCAGTAGGGTCAGAAGCATGGCATTCATATTTGGATTATATGTCATCGACTGAAATTTATCCACAATGTTGCCTCCAAGCCAAAACTGTTAGAAATCTTATGGCTTTCCTTGTCGGACCATACTCGAAACCAAATCGGATGCAATGGCTTGAACTTGCTGAAAACGAGAATTCTGAGAAATGCCGACTGTACATGCTTTAGATACACTTAGAAATCAGTCAAAGCTACATCGAAAGCATTCAGAACCTCGATGGCGACCTGGACCAATTACACACTACAAATGGTCTTCGTTCGAGTTTCTCACATCTAAAACTATTCTATTCAAGAGAAAGAGAAGGCTGACTAGTGCATAAAAGCGTCACTATTAGCGCTACTTCGGATCTGGATGTTACTCTGGGTAGCAATCCTTTAAGTTTCTGTCAGCTTTCTGGTAGTGTATCAATCAATATCAAAGTTGTATTTATAGGTATTACATAAATTAAAACAAATGAATACAAGTGTCAAACATAGTTCTGGTCCTTGGAGCCGGATTTCTAATCCCTATGTCAAAACTGAGTTTACATTTCAATTCTCATCGACGTAACATAACATTCGACAAAGCTGATCTTCTTCTTCTTTAGGTGGCGCTACAGTCCGGGGTGGACTCGGGCCTCAGTCAACAAGCTTCTCCAGCCAGTTCGATCCCTGGCTAGCTGCCTCCAGTTTCGCACGCTAAGTTGCCCCCACTTGCGTGCGGGGCGGATTCGAAGACTTTTCGGACCGGAGCATTGGTGTCCATGCGCTCTACATGACCCAGCCATCTCAGTCTTTGGATCTTCACTCTTCTGGCTAGGTCCATGTCGCTGTACAGTCCATACAGTTCGTCGTTGTACCTCTTCCTCCACTCACCGTCAATGCAGACGGGACCGAAGATCGTCCGAACAATTTTTCTCTCGAAGCAGCCAAGAGTACCTTCATCCATTTTTGATAATGTCCATGCCTCTGCGCCATAGAGCAGGACTGGCATTGTTAAGGCCTTATATAAGGTAACTTTTGTTGTCCGATAGAGGGCTCTGCTACTCAATTGCCTTCTTAGCCCAAAGAAATAGCGGTTGGCAAGAGTTATTCTTCGCTTGATCTCAGCGCTGGTGTCGTTGTCTGTATTTATACCAGAGCCTAGGTAGACAAAGTCCTTAACTACCCCAAAGTTATATCTGTCGAGGGTGACGTTCTGTCCGAGACGTCGGTGTTGGTTGTCCTTTTTGCTTGACAGCATATACTTGGTCTTGCCCTCATTGACCGCTAAACCCATTTTCGCCGCTTGCGTCTCAATACTCACGAAAGCGCCACTGACATCACGCTGCTATCTCCCGATTATGTCAATATCGTCGGCGTATGCGAGTAGTTGGACGGACTTTTGAAAGATAGTGCTTCTTGTGTTTGCTCGTGAGTTTTGCACTATTCTTTCAAGTACGATGTTGAAGAAATCGCATGACAGCGCATCGCCTTGTCTAAATCCTTTCTGGACATCAAAGGTCTCGGTGAGATCTTTACCGACCTTGATTGAGCAGCGTGCATTCTCCATCGTCATCCTGCACAGACGGACGAGTTTGGCAGGGATGCCAAAACTAGACATTGCTCTATATAGCTCGTCTCTATAGATGCTGTCATACGTGGCCTTTAAATCGATGAATAGGTGGTGGGTATCGATCTGAAGCTCATGGGTCTTCTCCAAGATCTGCCGTAGTATGAATATCTGGTCGATGGTGGACTTTCCTGCCCTGAAGCCACACTGATATGGACCTATCAGGTTGTTGACGAACGGCTTCAGGCGTTCACACAATACGGCGGATAAGATCTTATATGCGATGTTAAGGAGACTGATGCCTCTGTAGTTGGCGCAGTTCAGAGGGTCTCCTTTCTTAAGAATTGGACAAACAATGCTGAGGTTCCATTCATCGGGCGTACTTTCGTCCGACCATATTTTACAGATGAGTTGGTGTATGCTCCTTACCAAGTCATCGCCGGCCACTTTGAAGAGCTCGGCAGTCAGGCCATCCGCTTCAGCAGCTTTGTTGGACTTAAGCTTCGATATGGCTATCTTCACTTCATCCAGGTCGGGTGGACGGAATTGTTGGTCATCATCGTCCAGGTTGAAAGGTTGATTCTGCCTGACAGCGGTATTTGGTCCGTCATCGCCGTCATACAGTCTGCAGAAATGATCTTTCCAAATCCTCAGCATCGACTGCGACTCTACTATGATGTTCTCTTATTCGTCTCTTCAGGATTCGGTTCCCGTGGCATGTTTTTTCTTATTTAGGTAAGACTTCCGAATCTCATTCCTGGAGTAGCATCTCTCAATTTCCTCGACTGCGCGCTTCTCATGCTCTTTCTTCTTCCTCCTGTGAAGCCGGTGTTCGTCTCTCCTCTTCCGCTCATAGAGCTCATGAGCAGCTCTGGTCTTTCTAAGCAGCGCCGCGTTATAGGCATCTTGCTTTGCTGCATGTGTTTGCCGGCATTCATCATCGAACCAGGGGTTTCGTTGTGGTGGACGAGTGAAACCCAGCACATCAGAAGCGGCATCTCTGATGGCGTTTTGGCAGTGTTTCCAATGGTCTTCGATGCTTGATGCTGGCGGCATTGGACCTCTTAAGAGATTAAGAGACACTCGATCGGAAAAGGACTTGGCGATCTCTTGCGATTGTAGCCGTCTGACGTCGAATTTTCTCACAGCATTAGTTTGTCTTGGCGTAGTTTGCGATATCCGCAACCGTACCTTGGCTACAACAAGGTAATGGTCCGAGTCGATGTTGGCTCCTCGGAACGTACGGATATCCATAATGCTGGAGGAGTGTCTTGCATCGATTGCAATGTGATCAATCTGGTTGACTGTTGATTGATCAGGAGTTCTCCAAGTCCCCTTGTGTATGTCGAGATGTAGGAACCGCGTGCTAGCCATGACAATATTTCGCCCCGCCGCAAAGTCGATTAGCCTGAATCCGTTATCGGAGGTGGTATTGTGCAGGCTATATTTTCCGATTGTTCCACCAAAGATACCCTCTCTTCCTAGCTTTGCATTAAAATCACCGAGGACAATTTTAATGTCATAGCTAGGGCATTGCTCGTAGGTCTTGGTGAGGAGCTCGTAGAAGGGATCCTTGGTGTCGTCATCTTTCTCCTCTGTGGGAGCATGCACGCATATAAGGCTTATGTTGGCGAATTTAGCCTTGATGCGGATTGCTACAAGGCGCTCGCTCACATGCCGGAAGCTGAGGACTTCTCGTCTTAGTCTGCCTTCGACAACAAATCCGCATCCAAATAAGCGCTGCTTTTGCTATCGAAATTGCCGTAGTAGATGTCGCAGTTTTTCATCTTCTTTTTGTCCGGCCCATTCCATCGCATTTCTTGGATGGCAGTTATGTCTGCTTTGCAGCAGTCTAGGGCCTCCGCTAGTTGCTCGGCTGCACGTGGTCTATTAAGGGATCTAACATTCCATGTGCATATCCGAAGCTCATTGTTCTTAAATTTTTTACGTGGGTTGTCAACAGTAGATCCGTCCATATCCGAGGCTTGTAGATAATTCGTAACTTAATCTTTTTTAAATGGCCGGCAGTTACCCCGGCGGCACAACCCCCAACCTGGAGGACCAGTTCCATTTTGAGTGCCCCTAGGACGAGGGGTCGGTTACACCGAAGCCAGTAACCCGTTCCGGGATGTGAGCGCTGCCGTTGGCCCTTATAAGGCTCGTCCGCCACCATCTCTTTTCCAAGACCCTGACTAAGTCCTGGAAATCCTTTCCGGCTTGAGCTCCAAATATGTCGGAGTAGCCCGGATAAGGGCTTGTTTTGTTTTTCCGACACTAATCCTGGGTAATGGCGCAGGAAACTCGCCATTTGCCCCCTTCACTTCGCAACCTCTAGTGATATTCCCAGATGGCGCCACGGGGAGGCGTGAAGTAGGACTTATTAGCAGAGCTGCAAGATGTTCGGCTGCAGAGGCTCATTCTCGTCATTTAAGGAACCAGCACCTGTCGGAAGATACTACTTCTACGAGGCCTTATACTAATCGTTGCCATCCCGACAAAGCTGATATTCTCCGAAATAATTGTGCACCTGATCCTTCGAGCCGGATATATCCAATATTCCAAATAAAAAAAAAATATTTCTTGATACATCCGACAGTGATCGGCAGTGGTCTTGGGTGTCAATAGAAAGGCGGAGTTAGACTGCGTAAGTGACTATTGATCAGTAACCTGTTCTAACGGCTACTTGTCCATCATGATTCTGTTCTTTGAGCTGAAGCGCAAGAGGATTTCTCCAGGGCGAATGAGGTATATCAATACACAACACAATTTTTGGGGCCTGCACTCTTGGCCCTCTTCTGGTTGTCATTTATCGTATAATGACATTATATATATATATATTTTATCCCTGTTATCCCTGCTGTATGGGTTGGTGCATTGCAGGACCTAATAACATGGGCGTTCTTGGATGAGTACGTATAGTATGGTAGGCCATGTACTCTGTCTTTCGATAAAGCAGTTATTGTGTTATATACCATAGTCCTCTTGTTAAAGTTCGTAGTTTGAGATGTCCACCCGCAGATGATGGTGATGCTTCAGATGTCCTTGAGGCGCTTGCTTAAACATCGTGCCTCCCACCAGAAAGATTTTAGTTAAATACAAAATTTTGCAGGTATTTTAAATCGTCATGACGCCTGTGTGATTTTAGCAGATCTAACCCTTGTCCTAAAGTACCAAGCTGAGCATTTAGAACTCTGTCTCTGTTTGATGGCAAAGGTCGTCATCGTTCGATGAGATTTAACTAAAGTCTGGCGTCCATTTCAACAGTGGTAGTTGTCAGCAAGACGAGAGTCAAAAACAGAGATTCTCACAACCTCATGCTTGAGATTCACTTCCCAGGTAACATAAGCAGCACCGGTTTACAAGCAGAGCCTATTTTCAAGGCTCCAAGTCTATTGAGTAACACAATTGGCAATAGCTGGAATTTGTGAGCGGTTATGCTCATGCGAATGGAGTCTTCAAAAACGCTTTTGCATTTTTTGATCGCGTTACGTCGACACCGATGGCATTCATATGTATATCCAAGAGTGCTGCAGAAATGTGTGTTATGGAGCAGCGGTTGAGGATTCCAATTGTGAGAATTTTTAGCACTAGCCGGCCACTGTCATACATACTGTAATCTTCGCGAACAGTGAAAGCATAAGGAATAGTTGAGCGTCAGGTGCTCTAAAGCGAATGAATTATCTGTCCAAGGTGCAACATGATTGCGAACGCGAGATACTCTACGAGAATGCGCTTAGGAATCTGGTATGCAGAATTTAAGGTGCATTCCACAGGAAGGAATATTCACTGCTTAAAGCTCTCAATTGTGTAAACTTCTGTGCTCAGGCATATGCTTAAAGAGGCAAGCAGCCATCGACGTGATCAACGATATCTGGGCTTCAAGCCTTGCTGAATACTTTCATGACTTTCAAGCTAGCTCGAGAATGCAAGACTTCTCTGAAGGCAGTTGGACTGCTAAATTTAATGAGTGTATTTCGGGCCCCAGATCACCATGGGATCATGTGAAATAAGACCGTGAACTTGTTAAACAAGGCTCAGAGGAGAATCGTTCAAGATCCGAACCTGCGTTAAGACTGCTTGCGTCCCGGTTATTCAGTTAAGGGTTGAATTTTATATGCGTTTAACTCCAGGTTGCCCGCAGACCAAACGAATGCTACCCAACACCACTAAGAGACCAATAAATGCCTGCTATCCCTCAGTAGGAAAGCTAAGCACTTGATATTGCTGGACATAAGAGGTACTATACAACATCCTGTGGCACTCGTTATGAAAGTCAAAAAAAGTCATCTGCATCAGACTGCTGATGTACTGAAACCACTTCATTACGGAAGCTCTAGCTACCTTCTTTCAAAGACTGAGAGACTTCAAGTTTCCAAAATTGTCGAGTGTTGGAAGAAAACTTAGCTAAAGATACAGCTCATTTTTAGTTCAACGTGGAAGATGCCAGTTCAGTTTCCTCTGCGGTTATCGTTTCTACAAAATCGCCAAAAACTAAAAAAAAGTGCACAATGGCAAAGAAACTTCGGTGTTTATTTGACAGTTTATAGTACTTGTCAAACTTTGACACTCCTGCATCTCCTCATTTTGCCAAATGTTTGGCCCATTATTCTACATTTTCATCATCCATCTTGATTGACACATCTAACAACGTCACTATCACGGGACAACAAATGAACGAGTAAGTCACACGAGTAAAGCTTTGTATCTTGTCAAGTGTCTGGTTTTATGACATTCAGCTCTCACTTCAAAAAAAAGTTAACCCCATACCACCTCAAGCACAATAATGAACAGATTTAACGGTGTACAAAGTGCAATTGAAATGCGAGAGTGTTACCAGCTACTCATCTGCGCTTCAAACATTGTGTTTGCATTTTGATACGACTGATTGCCCATAAAATCAGAACGTGTTCACTATACTAAAGCCCCGACGTCCTCAAGCTGCCTTGTCAAGATAATTGGCGTTGTAAAAACATTAAAAATCGCTTAGGCGACACCACATGACAGATTACAGATTTGTGTTTGTGTTAATTGTTTCTTCGTGTGGATTCCCAGCTCCAAAACAGAAGCTAATTACTTAAATTCTTTTTTTTTTTTTTTTTTTTTTAAATAATACTCGTAGATAACAACATTTAGAGGGTGTGTTACACACATCATGACAAAGGTCATTATGTCGATGGCTTTGTGGTCGCTTCTTCGATTCAATGTTTAGGGGAATCAATTCCTCTGCGTACTCGTACATCGGAGTTTATTAAATAAGCTCTGTCCGGCCTCCATTAGCAAAAAGTTGAATGAGATTGAATAATTTAAGCAAATTGCTGATAAATTTTCGGTTTCGGTTCTACTGGTAATGAAAGCGGTCACGAGAGTATGCCCTCTAAGTCTCCGAATCGGTAATGTGGCTAATTTGACGTACCAACGTTCCACGTCGATTCGGATGAGGGGATTTAAGCTCAGCCATATAAAAACAAAAAAAAAAACAAAAAAAAACGTTCAATTGTGGGTTGTGAAGCTGAAGAACGAACGAATTCTCTGGACGGTTTTGTGGGTATTCTCCTGAATGAGATAATTCAAGTGAAAGCGACACTGAAACTCGGCATACTGCTCGTTCTATATAGGCAGATGTCGAGTGAATTATAATACGTTCTATGTACGACTATGAACACGAAGACGAATATGGATGTTGCACGATTTATTCGGAATGAAAGCCGGTTACAACACTTCAAAAAGAAGCGAAACACTGAAACCAGAGCTTGTGGGAAGTAGTAAACCATTTACAAAGAAAACGACAAGTGGCTTTCGGATATTTTGGCACACGTGTAGCTTGTGTAATTCAATTACAAAAGGTGAATGGCCATTTATTTGTGGCTATCTAATAGTGCGACAAAGTGCTCTTATGCCGCGATTCTAATCTTTACGGAGCTACACTATCAAGGTCGTTAATCAGTGGTGAGCTAGTACTTGAGTTTTACAGAAACGCAATTTGTGCGCTTGTTGTTTGAGAGACTTACCATTTTTTTTTACATCGTTTTAGTGTGAAAAATGGCTTAAGACCTAGAGCAACACTTGAGGCTTTTACTCATAAAAACTTGTAATTTGAATGTGTGGAGTACTCGTATATTCTTGACCTTTGAAAAGGTGATCAACGAGAGCGCAAAAAAACAGCAAAAAACAACTGCCTTTCGAGAGCATAGCAATGGCGCATGTTTATCAAGAGCACTTCAGTTCTAGTCTTAGACATATAAGTCTTCAAACCAGTGAGACTTGAATGGATTACCATTTCCATTGACAGAATTGGAAATGACTTTTCCAGATGGTGAGACGAATAACTCTAGTAGTTGTGCCATTTTAGCACCGGTCTACCTGTCACCGGCCCAGACCTTTTGTGTCATCAACTGGCCTACATAGAAGTGGCAGTGGCAGAGAAAACAGTTCGAATTTAATTTGATGCTAAAAGTTTTTGAAACTGGAATTGGTAAGGCTTACCCAGAACATGAAGTTTGGTGGAGGTGCATTTGGTAAGCAAAATTACATTATCACTTCATTCAGTCGGCTTATAGAATTATTAGACTCTCTGATCTCACTCATTTGAATGAATTTCAACGTTGGGATGACATACCGAATGAGGAACTCGACTCTTTAGTAGTAATGAGCATCTCAGAGGTCATAGCAAAACTCCCTAGCTGTACTGTCTATTGTATCGTGTCAGCTCAGGCAGCCTCAGATGTGATCGACAATTGGCTCGGTAGAAATGGGGTTTCGGTCAATCCTCTCAAAACTCAGGTTGTTTTTTTTTATTCCTTAAAACAGTCACCCTGCTATTCCCCAAAGAGACTAGCACTATGAACTATGCACGTTACGTCGAAAGCCCTAAAGGCGCTGGCCACCTTCAGGAAGTGATATGTAGCTGCCGGTAAGACATGGAGCCTGTCACTGGCTATAATATGGCCAATTACATCCAAGCCGTCGATTGTCCGGTGGAATAAGCTCTCGCTTAAAGAACGAATGATTTCGGCTGAATGGGGATCTTCCTAGCATGCCTGGCTCCGCTCTAGACGCATGAATCACTCTTCCCTTGATATTCTTTTCATGGGCTGCATTTTCAAAGCCTCTTTCAATCGGAGATATACGCAATCCTGATGCCAACGAACATTGTGAAGAATCGAGAGAAGGGGGAATCATTTGGATTTGTACCAAAAGTCAAACTGGACTTAGAACCTTGCTAAGCCCTCATACGGGAGCCAAGCTAATTCGAGAATGCATATCAGTCTGAATGCAGTCGGAAAGCATGATTCACTGCGACTATTTTGCGTTTCAGGCCGCAATCACTTGTATCCTGGGGTGCGGTTTCCATTAACAGTTGGGTTTCGTACGAGGAAAACTACTAACGACATGATTCTCCAGCCTGTCGGCAGACTAAACGAACGCTCTTCGATGCCTTTAAGAGGCCATCCGTCTTCCTGGTGTCCCTCAGACTAGAGACTGTTCTCTGACACCATGATGGATCACTAAGCACTTGAGTGTGCTGGGCGTAAGTTAAGCAATATCCTTCGCGATCGCTGTGAAAGTTATGAAGACACCGTTAAGCACTTCCTCTGCACACATCAAGCTGCAGTTACTTGGAGTCGATGTAGCGTATGCTGGTTCTGTTGGCACTTTATCACGGAAGAGCTTACTCAACTTTGTTTGGGAAATGGAAAGGTTCCCACAGTAAAGGTACTACTACGGCCACGCGTGTAGCGAGCATTTGGATCAAATTTGACATTTTAAGCAGATTTTAAGAAGATGACAATCCAAATCTGAGCGAAATTCCCAAGCATCAACGGTATATATGTATGCTCTAGAAGAAGAAGAAACACGACGTTAACAACGAAGCCGTTTACGACCTACAATAGAGGGATACTATGAGCAGTGTTCCAAATAAGACCTAAAAGCCGTACTTAGTGACCTTTATTTCAGATTAGAGAAGGACCGTACATTTGGTAGAGTAGTAAAAGAACGGCCTGCATGACATCACGTCCAAAAATGTTGATTAATTTGGCAAGTGGCATCAGCATGTGTGTCTCATCATAGCATTGATAAGGCCAAATGGCGGTTCCCTTACTAAAATACGACCAGCCAGATTGATCATAGAAATCCGCAGAAGACATGCATTCAGTAGGTTAGAAGTCTGCACAATTCGAAGTGTCAACATTAGCTTGAAGCACTACCTACTAGAAGCTAGGGCACGAATGCCAATATCAAGAGCAGTTCAACGCCTGGAAAATATTTTGAAAAACATTGATGTTGACCACCCGTTGTCTGCACTATTTCCTCAAATTTTCTCATAATCTGGCATAACCAGTACGAAGTGCAGAGGACTAGTGGTAATACAGCGAAGAAGCCATCAGAAATGCCACTTTTAATGTGCTAAGTTGTCCAGGGAGACCACACACAAGAACCCCATAGGAATACAATACAATGAACAGGATGTGGTGCAATACTGCACGCGACGACAGTTTTCGAATTCAGACTTGCTGCTGACACGTACCATGAACTGAACATGAACTTCTCTGAAGGAAAACGAGGGAGTGCAGAGAAGAGTTGTTCAAGAAATGCTTGTGTAAAAATGAAGTTCAGAAAATTTACCAAAATATTAGAAGGACCTGTCATGTCAGGGCAGAAAAGATCAAGACGGAGCATCAAAAAATGATAATGGAAAAATCACAGTAGAGACACAGTTACAACTTAAAGGTTCAGCATGTAATTTTCTGTCCCGTCGTTAAATTCGTCAACTACTACGCTAGACATTCTGGGTTCAAATTTCAGCCAAAGGAATACGAGTAGTTATTCTCTAATTGCCTTCATTGGTCGAAAGGGGAATGGCAAATTCCGAATCGAAGAACTTTTTTTACACGAAGTTGGTAAGTGGAAGAAATAAGACATTGAACCCCATCGGGCAAGAAAAAGGAAAAAGGATGTCTTGAGCTTCTGATACGTGACTCTTTGTAACAATTAGCAGCAAGATATCTCCAGTTACTTTATAAGCAAAAGCAGATGAACCTAGCCTAAGTGGATTGCTGCGGGGCACAATATTTCTGTAGACAACATATACATAGGTTTTTCAATCCAATATATGGAGGCAAAACAAGCGTGTAAAACTGAACAAGACCTGAACAGATCGTTGTAGAGATAAGTAAGGAAAGTAAGAAGTTGACCCAACAACAAGGATAATAATGGCAATCGATTTCTTAGTGATTGGGCTCTGGGTGGACCTCCACAACTACGGGAAAAAGGGGCCTTAAAATGCTAGATTACTACAAAGAGAGCGTTATTTCAAGCGGTACCAACTGAGGAACCTAAGACTAAGCGAAATTGGGTGGCGGAAGTTTCCTGATCTACTTTGGGAAGCCAGTGAACACTTAACGCGAACATAGGGTAGAGACCTATTTACCCCAAAACAGGCAGAAAATTATGCCATCTTCACCTTATAGTGAGACTACTTTTCAGCCGAGATTCAAGAGAAAGGTAACCGCTATCGGGTGCTATGATCCACCCTACTACGCAGGGGTGCATTATTTGACAACAAGAATCGAACGTGATCGAACACTTTCTTGATGCTATTATCAACTCTTTAAGAACTCCATTCAAACATAGAGATAGCATCGAAGTAAGGAGGGCCACAATCTTTTATCTTCTTTATATTGGATATACTTACACAGACGGATTCAACTTAGAAGGGGCAACCAGATACAGCGGGATGCTTTGGTATTCCCATGTGCGCAACCAGATAAGAGACCGAATTGCCATAAATGAGGAAACAATCGGCAACTTACTCCTAAGACCACTGACGGCTACGGCTTTGAGAAAAAGGCAGCTGGCGTAGATGGCATCTCTGCTATGGCATTTACAATCCACACCCAAGACTTTGGCGAAAATCTTACAGGCACTGACTAGGATTGAGTGGGAAACCGAAGGCTTTCCCATAAATCTCAAGAGTGTTATGATGATGATGAACAAATTTTGCAGCAAAATAGTTCTGGTTCGAATATAAGAACATCCCGATTCAACTCCCGACAGCGAACAGGCAGCCTTTTGAGCTGGATTCTCCTGCAGACGCGTTGAAAAATGGTTCTTTGATTTCGAGATTGTTTTCGATAACTTAAACCGAAGAATAAGCGTACTCTATATGGTTCAATGTCATGTCATACGCAATACTAAGGATTCGAAGGAATTTGATTTTCGAGGCGGCGTACGACAATGTCGCATGTTTTGTCACTTCAATTTTTTTTAATTATCAGGAATGTGGTCTGCGCTGACAAGGGATATCGCAACAAATCTTTGACCATTTGGTATTGATTCTGCACTAGATAGTCCACACATTGAAGTCAGAGTCACAACACCATCGCCGCTCAATTCGACATAGGCGGACTGCAAGTCGAGTTATTGTAGTATGCAGCTTTCCATAATATACCTGGGAGGCATGATTCCAAAGGGTGGTGGTACTCAACTAAATGTCGACTCAGCTATTCGTCCTGCTATTCAAAACCAAACTATGACGGCTCCGATCAAACGTGAAAACAGTGCTGCTTTAGCGGTGTAGCACCTGGATGGTGACCAACATAGGAGGATGACATTGCAATATCTTCAGGATCTTCGGAGCGAACTGTACGAGTATATGGAACAACAAAGTTCATATCAAAAGACGTCAAAATATGGAGGAATTTCTGTGAGAAGTAGATTGTTTACATTTTACGGCGAGAGGATAGTTTCATTGCGAAGTACAGCCTGCAACGGAATCCACTTACCCAAACAAGTTGACGAGTGGGTCATTCTAGGCAAACATGGAAGGGTTAATCGAATAAAAATCCAGATTTTTTGGGAAACGTGGAAGGAGTTCAGGCGCATTGCAAAACTCCAAACATGATGGTGCGCAGGTGACCTAAGTAAAAAGCTTTTGCCAATTTTTCTTCTTCTTTCTTTCGATCTTACAAAGATCGCATTGATATCGGCTCATGGTCATGGTGAATCTGTTGACTTGCGGCCCCAAATAGATCAAATGGAAACGATTGCAGATGCTCGATTACGGCATGAATGAGCAACATGAACAACTGTTGGTGGAAAAATTAAATCAAAAAAAATTTACAATTAAATCGTTTGTTATTTCAAAGTCAGAATAGAATACAATTTCGCAGATACAATCGAAATCCATTGAAATGTGAGAACCTGCGAATGTGCGAATATGAGAAGCATAAACATGATTTTATGCAAAACAAAACCACTGACCATAAAGGCGAATGATGGCACAAAGAAAATCGTATACTGCCCGCACAATGTTGGGGTCACTGAACAATGTCCAACGGATAGATATTCCGGTGGATAGCGTGTTCATCGGAATCATTTTTACCATATCTAGTAGATGGACGTTGGGCTTGAATCGAATACTTAAAGTATCGATGGAATTTTATTCTCTCTCTACTAAATGTAGGCACAATAAAAACGTTTGAATACGCCCAGCAAGTTACAACGAAAGAGGAGGCGTGGGATACTTATGAGTTCGATGATTGCATTCTGTCGTTATAATATGGCTTCGTCATAAAAGTGGACTTAATTCTAGTCCAGGGGTTGGTCTTCCTACGCGTTTCCAACTGGGTATGCCAGAGCACGAATGGTTGGCGGTAAACGACGTTTGTTCATCCAGAGACATATTCTGAATTAAAATACTCTTCTTGCCGACCTAAGATATGAAATAGCTTAAACGAGCAAAACTTTGCAATGGGATCAGATACAAGAAAAATGAAAAGAGGAATGGAAGCTGTTATAAAAGAAAACTTTTGTAAGAATACTTGAAAGGTGCATGTCCTCCAAACAATCCTCACTTGATCACCACAGCTAAGTTATTTATTTGGGTTGCACTCGCCGAACTTGGTTAGAAAATCAAAACGAAAGTTTGCGTCACATAGATTTAAGACCTATATTTCATAATTAGGCTGAAGTGAAGACAAAATGCATCGATTAGTGACAGAAACGCTAATTTGATGAATAAATGTATATACAAACCCAACTCTAGTTCGTATAGCCGTCTGAGCTCACTATAAATAATTTGGACATCCCAATTTTTGTTACAAGAAAAATACATCAGATAATCGACTCGATCGAATGTAGAACTTTAGGCAATATAACCAGAGGGAGCAGAAGTCTTTCTCCCACTTATGATGCTAAGCTGTATCCTGATCGAGGTGCCCTTGTTGTGGAGGAAGTAACATGGGGCAACTCTTAGAGAACAATTGGGAAAAATTCTTATCAGACGTGTCTATGAGATGAATAGCAGTACTTTGCTGGTCTTTTTACTAGTTAACTCCTAATACTCAGACTCCTCTGGTTTCTAGGCTCCTAATGTTGGCATAGAAGACCTAGTTAATGTGTCTTCATTTCCCAATCCTATAGTCGGACGAAATTTCGCTCTTAAAAAATTCCTAACAAGGAAACTGACAGCAAAAACGGCTGACTGTCCTATAATTTGTATTGCACCAGCAAAGTTACAACCATGTTCGTATTGTAGTTCTTTTACTACCTTCCAGTAGTGGTCTTCGAAAAACATCATGAGTCGCTTCTTACTCTGGCAGGCGTGCTCGACCAGTTGCATAATACTGATCTACGCCATTATAACCTTAAACAAGTTAAAAACGAACCAGCTAAGATCCTTGGATAATGATGGAATCATTGTTGGCGTCCCTGGCAAACGACAACGAAAATAATGTTCAGAGTCTACGCAGACCGCGTGCATAGAAATAATCAGTGGAGACTCTTAACTGCTGACATAATCGCTTTCCAAAAAGCATTTAGAGCATATTTTTGGATGCAGATTCGGAGTCAGAAAAAGAACCAGCCTTGAACTCCAGATAAGAAAGCGAGGCCTTAACGACGATGAGCATAAAGGCTTAATAAAGGAGCTAACATACGCTTTCTGAACATCCACGCCCCAAAGGAGAAAAAGACGACCCAACCAAGGATTACTTGTACAACAAAATCTACAAGCAATGCCCTAACTATGACGTGAAAATCGTCCTTGGCTTTCAGGAATGGACATAAGCTTATTGATTCTGCAGTGAAACGTTTTGTAACTGTCTATACACAGCACACTATTTTCACATCTCCATATCCATAAAGAGACCAGGATAGTTTTTGATCAACGAAAAATCAACCAAATTGGTTATATTACGATCGAGGCAAGGAACTCCTGTGTTTTCGATGTCCGAACGTTCTAAGCAACCTACATGGACTCGGCCCATTATCCGTAACAGCCCATAGTAATAGAACCATTGTTAGGAAGTTCAACGTCGAATAGCTATAATCGCAAGCGACTGCCAGGGCTTTAGGTTAGGTTAGGTTACATTGGTTGTCGTTAAAAAATCAATTCAAAACAAAAAGGCCTACCGGACCGTTGTGATGCCATTTGGATCTGTCATCCTTCTACTCTTGGAAACAGTCTGATGAAGCGTAGGGGACTGTTAACGTCTATATTATTTAGATTGCTTAAGTCATTGTAGAAGAATGGTTGTAAGTGTAGTTCTGTTCTTTGGGAGAGAGCTGGATATGTACAAAATTAGTGGAGGACTGTCTCCTCCTTCTGGATTATGCAACTTCTGCAGAAATCGTTTGTAAACATTCCATGCCTTCTTGCACATTTACCTATGAGACATTGTCCACTCATGACACCTAAGATAGCATTTGGATGTTTTCTGTTTTGTTGGGAGGATCAAACTTTTAAAGCCATTCAGATCCAGCTTTGACAGATTTCTCTAATTGCTAGACACAAAAACCTAGCGTGGTTTTAAAGTTTAGTGAGAATGAATTCAGGTATCTGATAGCGGCTTGTCTATCCAAAAAGATGCGCATATCCGTTGCAGATATCACGTTTTTCTTCAGCCAGGACAGCGATTCCTTAATTACCAAAGCCCCCGCTTGAAATATGCTACAGTGATTTGGAAAGCGGAAGGAGAGGACTAGGGTAAGCTTATTCGCAAAAACATCGCCACGAACCCACCTATCAGTCAATTCGTCTTGGCAGTTGGATGCCAGGGCCTTTTATGATCGGATTTCGCTTAACCTCCCGTGAAGTCCAATGTCATCAGCATCACTTTCAAAGAGTATTCGGGGAGGCTGCCTCTGATGGGCTGGGTCTTAACCAGTCCAAACAAAGAAACCCCAGTTTCAATGATAAATGCAGAGAAGCAAATCGGGAAAACAACTGGTGTACACAGTCACCTTTCAGAAAAGAATGAGAGGGCCTCGCGAGGTCTACGAGCAGAAAAGAAGGGAAGAACAAAGGCTCCTTAGGAGAAAAACGAAAGAGGACAAGAAGCATTCCACCAAGGCCTTAGGAAGGTGTTATCAGAAGAATGAAGTACGGAAGTGTAACCAGTAAAGATGAAATCGTCGTGATTTTCCCCCTTGAGGCGCGCGTAAATTAAAAAAAAAAAAAAAAAAAAAAAAAAAAAAAACTTAGATGTCACTATGTTTTAAAAGTATGTTCAGTTACTCGATTCCACAGATGACATAGACGGAATGGATTGAGGAGGGTGAGTTGCCAATAAGGCACCAAAGCGACAAAGATGGGTTTACCGGACAAGACATCACGATAGACAATTACAACTTTGGGCAGATCCCTTCCGCTAGCCACTCCGACAACAACACCAGTGAATCACTCTAAGAACCACTTTTAGAAGACAATCAGGTAGTAAAGCCCTCTTGAGAGCAACCAAAAACACTTTATACAGGACAGATATTCTCCTAGTCCTATTTTGTGGTGTGTACACCGACGAAACGGATCACAATACTCGTACCAACTGTGCCGATTGTACAGCAACACAGATTTTGTTAGAAAACTTCTAATACCTCGGCTATGTCACCTCGAGTGCATGGACATGAGCATTCCAAACTGAAAAGTTTTCGACTCTAACGCATAGTAATAGAGAACGTTTTCATTTTAGATCGCGCAGACAGGTGGAGGAGACGTCAGCAAACTTCATATGTGCAGTGTGCAGCTGGAGGTAGCTGCCTAAAGACCAATTCGCCTCCTGCTATTGCCTCACCTAAGTAAGCAAAAAAGAACGACAATATTTTACATGAGTGGAGAATACATTTTTGGCTTCCGTGGTGACATGCTCATAACAGTCAGGAAGTTTCTTTACAAACGTAATTATCAGACAGCGTTATAGTACCCTTGGTGGAGAAATGTGTACCAGATTTTAGAGCCCCAGCTCTATGAAATAGGAAGACAGCGAATGGTACACTAGAAAGACGATGTACTCGTAGCTGGTGAAAGCGTTCTTCTTGATATCGCACATCTTAGAAGACTTTGAAGTGTATCTATTTTTTTTTATAGGGGCTGTTGCTCATAATTATTCAAATTAACACCAGCTTAGACTAAGGACTTTAAACTTAAGGGCTAGGCATCAAGGGAATGGTGGGAAGAAGAAACAGGAGTGCTCAGGCTGAAATCAAAAACCTTCCGGAGCGGATTGGTTCGTTGGAACTAAAGGAGTTGCGATTGGTTGAAATATAGAAGAGATGAAGACATATAAAATAACAATGGTTAGAGGTGAAAAAGACAGGTGCAATCCACCGAAGCAGAGAGAAGTCAATAAATGAAGAAAATATCAGCCACAGGTCTGCGTTTTTTGAGGGTATAACGTTGAAGAGATTGAGGTGGTCTCGACAGGAGGTAAAATAAAAAAAATCATCACAAAGTAGTCCTCAAAGTACAAATCAAAGAAAACGCTATTGAATCTTCTCAATTCGGGATATATGAACTCGCTGAAAGGTGGAACACACTAAATGTTAGTCACCAGGAGCAACACAAGCTTACTTCTTCATAAATTCTATTGAGACATGCTCCTAAAAATAAGCTTCGGCCAGTTTCAATTCGTTTTTAACCAGACAGTACGATCAGGAGTTATCTACTCTATTCTAGTTCTTTTCCTGCTCCAAGGTCAGCAGTAATTTTAATGCAACTTATGTGAATGCTAAAGTAGTGGCCCAGTAGAAAGAAGCAATTACCCGTACATCCTGTGTAAAACTGGGAACAGCAATAGGCTGCGCAAACTTAGTACGACTAAGTTACGAGTAGATTCTCAAAAAGGCAAAGACTATAGAAAAGTAGGTATAGCCACCACAGTTTGTATACCAATGTGCGAGTGAGTCTATTTCACAATAATTTTCTGTTGAAAACTTAATTCCATGTTCGATTATCTACAAAACAAAACCAATAATTATTCAGCTTGAAGAAACATGCCCAAAATAAGTAGAAACTGTGTACTTTAAGACTCTGGCATGACTCCCAACTAAATTCGACAAATCTTGTGATTCATTACCTCGTATCTTATATCCCACGAATTATTTTTAGATCACCACCAGCTTAAAGTTATGTTTACGGTTTGGGTCACAAGTATTTATAAGCGTATCTTACATACCAAATCTAATGACTGGCACATAATTAATTCAATCTCGAGAAACGAGAATCAACCAAGAGCGTGTCGGTAATAAATAAAAAAAAATAAATCTCTTTGTGTTCTGCCATCTGCAGAACAGGAAATCTTTAAAATCTTCATTCCAAAGCAAGATTTTGTAGTAGGTTCGGTCTTTTTGGCGAAAAGTAAACCCCCAATGTATGGTATTCGTTTGTGTTTTTTTTTTGTTTTTGTACGGCATTACAATAACAGAAATTTGACTGATCGTCGACTGGAAATGGAAATTCCCATAGAAGGCCTTCAATTTTGTTTGCATATGATTACCAACCCATAGTCTGGCCGATGACCAATATTACATTTTGACGCGAAATTCAATTTATCTTTACCCCAGCAAGAGATACTCTCGTATAAATATATATATTCGTTTATTTTGAAAGCCACATGACAGATAAGATACTGCAGTTTGAACGAAGATACTCGTAATATTCGTAGGAGCGTCCCACCTTCGTACAAACATACTCATAAGTCACCAGACGAGTTTCTGAGTATTTTTCTTTTTATTTTTAATTTTTATTTAGGTCTGCCAATCTCGATTCAATTTGAGCACTTTCAAGATGATTCAGAAGAGATAGAGTGCTGATCCACACGCCAAAAGAGGTCAGATGTCGGTTCAAATTAATAAATTAGCACAAAACGAGAGCAAGCAACTTTAACTGTAACACATTGTAATTAACATTATGCTAACAATGACACTATCTATCCGGTAAGTTCATTTGCAATGAAATCTATTTCAAATGCAAAATAGACCGCAGGTTGCAATTGAACCTGGCTAGGTACTGGAATCTCACTCAATCAATACGACAAGAGTTTGAAAGCTGATAGCATTCAAATCGCGCTTCATAACATCATCTTATTATGATTGAGTAAATCGTTTATAATATCATGATATCACAGATAGAGTATCTAACATATGTTTGTACGAATATCTATCTAAATTTGCCGGTTACTCACAAGTCAGATCCACAAATGGCTGCATTCGAACGCACTTAACTTGTTTTTGTCGTGTAATTGAATAATTGATGTACGAGAACGATTATGAACGAGTAACTGACAAGCTGATCGCGACTTAACATACGCAGCAGCAGCTGAGCTCACGCTTAACAAGTAGAAATATTCACTCAGAAATGAAAATTTGACAGTGAAACTAGATGACAGATACGAGTATGAGTACTGAAACGATGAAACGATCGCGTTGTCGATTTGTTTTTTCTTTTCTGGTTTTTGTTTAGTAAAGCACGACTCACAAAATTTGACCGTATCTATGCGACACACTCGTTTCAATTACACATTCTGATTACTTTGGCACACAAAGCGATTTGAATTATTTCAGTTTTTGTTTTTCGATACGATATCCGTTAGATATTTTAATTTTTAATAATTCTTTCAACCAAAAGATACGCGTACAATCGAGAGTGCGATCAGTGCTGATCTATTTTGATTTGAATTCTTCAAAACTAACACGACCGAACGACTACAACGACTAGGTATCTCGACACGATCCTGACAGAAGACAATAACAACAAAAAAACGAAAAAAAAAAAAAACACTTTAGTAGGATCACTTAAAGAATTCTTGACCGTGGTACCGACAAGATCACTTTTAGGATTAGTATCTACTACTGGTTGACTTTGTTCTTTTGCAACGTTTAGCTACCATGTTTTCTGATTTGATTTTCTGTTATTAATTTTATCTGTTACGTTGTGCGATTGCCGCCACTGTCAAATGTCAACTGATCGTCACGGTGATCGTGTGTACGAGTATCACATTCCGGTGACTGGGTATCCAAGATATAAACAGTCAAAGCTTTCCGGAGAAGTTTTCACTGTTTTAGTCGTTTTATTTTTTTCTTCGTTTTCTTTTTGTAATTTTCCTGTTTTCTCTTTTTATTTTGATATATAGAAAAGTTTACTACAAGTGTACTTGATAAATGTATAAACAAATGTAAGCACAAATATATAGAGCTTGAGGAAGGCGGGCAATGGGAAGAGAGCCTTCCTGCATTTCTAGTTGCGTCTTTTGCAATGAAAGCTGAGAGCTTAGAAGTCGGTTAGGTTTTGTTTTTATCTTTTTTCTTTTTTGTATTCTGTTTATCTTATGAATGAATGAATAAACGTGCGACAAATGACAATTGAGTTGACTGTGAAGAGAAGTTGATTGGAACGAATGGAATGTGAACGCTCTTGAGAGTTTGTGAATTTGGTATTGAGGACTTGCAAGTGGTTGGGTTGTAGATATTTTCTTTTTTGTACAAAGTTGCCAACACAAACACGCTAGGTTGGGTGAAAAGTAGCCTCCTTGGGAACGAAAAACAATTTTTTTTAAAATGTTTTTTTATTTTATTCAATGTAGTCCCCTTTTAGCTGATACACTTATTCCAGCGATTTTCCAACTTCTTGATCCCGTTCGAAAAGTAATTTTCCAGAAGGTCTGCAAAATACCCCTCCGTGGCGTCGATTATTTCCTCGCGTGAGCTGAATTTTTTATTGATGAGTCATCTTTTGAGGTTTGGGAAGAGATAATAGTCCGAGGGAGCCAAATCGGGCGAATACGGTGGATGCGACAGTAATTGGAGCTGTAAGTCATTGATTTTAGCAGGCGCATTGTTTTGCAAAAACAAAATTTTGTTTCGCTTCATGTGAGGCCGTTTTGCAGCAATTTCGGCTCCAATAATGCACAGTAATACTCGCTGTTGATGGTTTTTCCTCTTTCGAGGTAGTCCACGAAGAGTATGCCATGACAATCCCAGAAAACCGACGCCATAACCTTTCCGACCCATTGAGCCTCCCTCGGCCGCTTCGGAGCACTCGTGCCGGCCTTAGTCCATTGCCGGGCACCCATTTTGTTCTCTGGTGTGTAATAGTGGGTCCAGGTTTCATCAACAGTTACCAATCGACGTCAAAAGTTCGCCCGATTCCGCATCAGCAAGTCCAAACACTCTTTCGAAGTGCTCTCGCGTTCGTGTTTTTGGTCAGGAGTGAGCATGCGCGGCACCCAGCGGCAGGACAACTTTTTCATATGCAGAATATTGCACAAAATATGGCGTGTGCGCTCAGTACTAATCTTTGTGGTATCTGCTAGCTCGCGCACCTTCACTTTCTGGTCAGCCAACACCATTTCATGTATTTTTTTGACATTGTCCTCTGTAACCGCATCGGAGGGCCTGCCGAGCGCTGCGGACTTGATCGGTAGTGTCGAACTCTCGATTAACGGTGTAATCTGATGGTGCGTTAGCCCCATAATATTTATCCAACTTTTCTTTTGTTTCCTTTGCCGTTTTTCCGAGAGAGAACGAAAATCGTTTTTGTCCATATTCAACATGATGCCAAACACGTCAACAACAATCAGCTGTCAAAACAAAACTAAAGACAGTATCGCACTGAAATTTGGCATGTCTGCCTAAATATGAACAGACTTCAAGGCACCAGTAGCTGCGGTAGCAGCGTATTCTGGCGGTTAGTTTACTATGAAAACTGAATTCCCCGAATCGGAGCTTGCTAACGTAGATTCCTAATATACGAGCTGACCGCTTCATCTTGCTGACCTTCTCAAGAAAACGTTGCAAGTTCACCCATTCTCATTATCCATGTGTTAATCGGCAAGATCGATTGTCCCACATGGCAGTATCAGGTCAGTACTAACTCGTCCAATTAAACTTTCCGATCCAATGATCACAAATCCATAGGCTGCTGATCTTTGTCAGTCTGATGATGGCCAGTGCTGCTATATGACTACACACCAATTATGCTAATTTCACATATTTTTCGTGGCTTCTAGGTACTAGTATGGTCCAATTACCACTTGCTTGTCAAATGATCAAGCGCAAGTAATGAGCTTACTTAAGGTGACGCTACAGTCCGGAGTGAACCTTGGCCTTAGCCAACACGAGTCTCCAGCCAGCTAGATCTTTCGCTAGCTGCCTCCAGTTTTGCATGCTAAGTTGGTTGAGGTTCCATTCCACTTGCGTGCCTCACCTGAGTCGTGGTCTTCCTCTACTGTGCAGGTTCTCATGGGCGGATTCAAATACTTTTTAAACAGGAGGGTTTGTGTCCATCCGCTCCACATGACCCAGCTAAGTTGATGTCGTTGGTGTGCATATCTCCTTCTCCGCTTACAATCTAAGAGGACGGGACAGAAAATCACCCGAAGAATTTTCTTCTTAAAGCAGCCGAGATCACCCTCCTCTTGGATAAATTCCATGCTTCTGCGCCAATGGAATTGCCTTCTTATCTCAAGGAAGCAGCGCTTTGCAAGAGTCATTCTTTTATTGATCTCAGCGATGGTGTCGTTGTCTGAATTCGTAGCGGAGCCTAGGTAGACGAAGTCCTTAATCGCCCCAAAGTTATTTATAACAAGGCCTACGTCCTTTGATGATCGTTGAGCCGATTTTTGCTGCTTCCGTCTCAATACCAGCGCCACTGATTTCATGACATCATGCTGCTTTCTATGATTATCATTGGCGTATGCGAGTAATTGGCTGGACCTTTCAAGGATTGTGCATAAGTTCTACACTATTCCATTAAGAATAGTTTTAAAGAAATCGTATGACAGCGCATCAAATTGTCTAAATCCTTTTTTGACATCAAAGATCTCGGTCTTTGCCGATCTTAGTGAAGCAGCTTGCATCGTTATCCTGCGAAGATGGACGAGCTTGACAGGAATGCAAAAACTAGATATGCTCTGTACATCTTGTCTCTATAGATGCTGTCAGTCATACGCTGCCTTAAAATCGATGAATAGGTGGTGTTTATCGATCTAAAGCTCATTTTTCTCCAAGATCTGCCGTAGTATTTGGCTGATGGTGGACTTGTTTGGCCTGAAGCCACACTCATATGGATTAATAAGGATGTTGACGAATGGCGTTCACACAGTACAGCAGATAAGATCATGTAGCCGATGTTAAGAAGGCTGATGACCTTGTAAAGAGTTTGCCAATAAGGACTTGACAACTTTTATTAAATAAAACGTAAACCATTTGAGATATTTAAAAACTCTATTATCGGCTTGAAGTACAATCAAAACATTTTTGACTGAAACTCGGCTTCGTTCATATGGCCGCCGCGGGCACGTTTGCAGCGTTCGATTCGTTGGGCCCAATTTTCAACGACTCGGACACACATTTCGGCCGAAACGGCCGCTATTTCTCTTCCAACGTCGTCGGCTTGTTGGCATAAGCTAATGACTCAACGAAGCCCCACAGAAAATAGCGGCGTTAAATCGCACGAACGAGACGGCCGATCGATTTTGCGATGAAATTCACCATCTTCGCGCATCTTCTCCAGAATCCAATCGGAGAACGTACGCCGCTTCAGATGGTCCATTGGCTTTAATTCTTGAGTCAGCTTGATATTGTATGGGTATAAACCAAGATCCTTACGCAAAATACGCCATAATGTGGTCTGAGCGATGCCCATTTCTTGAAAACGCCGTGGAATTGACTGATTTGGATCGTTTGCTACGGACGCCTGAACGGCAGCGATATTTTCGACACTTCGACCAACCCGTTGTCTCACTGACACGGCAATATTACACAACGAATATGTGGACTCAAATTTTTGCACTAAACTTTTTATTGCCTGTCTACTAGGGCGAGAATTACGACCGAAAATTGGAATTAATGCTCTTAAAGTTGCAGCCACCGACTCCGAATTTCGGTAGAAAATTTTTATAATTAGCAGACGTTGCTCGTTCGTGTACTTTACCATGATGAAAATATTGAGTTTACTGAATAAATTGACAGTGACAGTTTGATGATTAGTGAAAGAGAAAGATTCAAAGTTGTCAAGTCCCTATTGGAAAACCCGATAGGTAGCGCAGTTCAGAGGGTCGGTCTCCTTTCTTAAGGATCGGGCAAACAATACTGAGGTTCAACTCGTCGGGCATACTTTCATTCGACCATATGTTACAGAGGATATGACATCTTCTCATGATCCTCCGTTTTCCTCCTGAAAAGCCGGCATTCGTCTCTAATTTTCTGCTCGTAAAGCTCGTGTGTATCTCATCCTTCTATGCAGAGCTGTTTTGTATTCAACATTAGCTGCATGTGTTGCAGACAATTGTTATAAGACCATGCGTTTCGTTGTGTTGGACGAGTAAAACTCAGCACATCAGAGATACGAGTAGTGTGCCTAAGAGCAGTGTTGCCACTTGTTTTCAATAAGTGATGCTGGTGGTAAGGGCCTCCTTCAGAGAAGGAGATTCGATCGGAAAAGGATTTGGCATTATTGTAAGCATCAGTTTGCTTTGGTCTTGTTCAGGATTGTACCGCAATCGTACCTTTGCTACAACATGGCTATGGTCCGAGAAAATATTGATTCTTCGGAACAATCGGACATTCATAGTACTGGAGGTGTATCGGCGTCCATCGCAATGTGCTCAATCTAGTTGATGGTTGATTGTTTAGGAGTTCTCCAAGTCTTCCTTGGAGATGTGGGTAACCGCGTACCAGCTAAGACAATGTTTCGACTCAAATCGAAGGCGATTAGTCTGAATCCGTTATCGGTCGTGCAGGCTATATCTTCCGATAGTACTACCAAAGATGACATCTCTTCATAGCTTGGGCATTGCTCGTAGTTAGTCTTATACAAGACCTCGTATAATTTATCTGTGGTGTCGTAATCAGCGCATATGAGTCTGGTGTTTAAAAATTCAGCCTTAACACTGTGCTCGCTCACATGCCAAAAGCTCAAGATTTCCTGTTCTAGTCTGCCTCCAACAACAAATCCGCATTCAAATAGGCGGTGCTTTTGCCATCGACAACAATCGCCGTAGTAGATGTCGCAGTTTTTCATCTCCTCTTTGTCCGGCTCATCCCATCTTATTTCTTGGAAAGCGGTTATATCTGCTTTGCATCAGTCTAGGGCGTCTGCTAATTGCACGGCTACATGTGACGTTTTAAGGGACCTTACACTCCACGTGCATATCCTAAGTTCGTTGCCCTTTATTCGTTTGCATTGGTTGTCAACAGTAGATTCATCCGTATCCGACGTTTATTTGTGTATCGGAACGGAAGGGGACACACCTTACACTTGTTAAAAGAACAGAGAAGAATATAAAATTAAACCCTTGCAACGGTTTCAAGGTCAGGGGAGATAAACTGAGGAAAACGTTTACATCTGTTAGGTTAGAATAGTTTTTGGCAATCTTTCGCTTCTTTACTTCAAGCAATTAGCACATTTAGGATTTTTTTTTAATGCTTCAAATAATTAACTATTTTTAGATAATCGATGTTAATGAATGAATGCTAAGTTAGCTTATCTAAGACTGATACTACCAGCTTCTGTCTTCATTGGTACTAATTTCATTGACAATCAAAGCGTAGACTTTTCATCTAGAGGCCGACGCGTCTGGAGAGATTGCGTGTGTAATATATGTCAATTGGTTGCGTTGATGAAGGCGGATATTTGCAAAAGATTCATGATCCCTATTTAATTAGAGGCTTTGTAAATTTTAAATTTCAACTATCTCATTTAAGCGTTAGATGCTCTCTCCGACAATCTCTAGACCTTTGACGTTTATTAATGACATCGCTTGTCTTGCTCTGATCAGATTTTTAATGTTTGAAGCCTTCTTACCCTTCGTACTTCTCTCGATTTCTGCGATATCTCTTTGACTGTTTGAGTGACTTTTTGACACTCTAAATAGTGCATCATCGTGAGAATGTAGTGTCGCGTTGCTTCAATGGTAATTAACCGGTCCTTCAATATTAAGGATGACTGCAGTGTCTTGTAACTCTCATTGTCATATATTGAAAATAATATCGGCGGAAGCTCAATTACTTTGTGCAGTCAGGCCTTTAACTCCGAAACCAATGAGATATCGAGTGTGAAGATGATGACTCTTTGCTAAGTTTCAGTCCATATGGATAATCGAGCCAATGCAAGAGGTAATGAGTTGGCCAGAAAAGGGGTAAAGTCAATGGAAGGATTTGGAATGAATTCATCAGTGTACTCGAGTGTCCGTACGAGAGTGACTTGTGAAACAAAAAGAGATCCCACCTCACCGGTATAGGAAACCTCAGTCGTCTGGCGTTGTATCAGAGTGTATTGTGCTATCGATACTTCTTCTTAGCGTTAAGATACTCGTTTGACTTCAATAAAAACTGCAGGAACGAGGTAGATATCGAGTTCCACCATCATCTGCTGTGTGACTATCCTGCCCTCTCCGTGAAGGGGTGAAAACTCTGGGAAATTACTTTTCGATAAACCTAGAGGGCTTCACCAATGTTCAGGTAAGAAACTTCAGCACTGATGTGCTGTTTTTGTGCAGAAGATGTGGTCATAATAGTGCTGGGAAGTAACTTAATTATTTTAAGTGAGTTTATGGGACTGGCCTTGAAGACGATCAGCACTTGGGCGAGCAGCTGTGGTCTCAACGTCAGCCCGTCCAAAACAGAACTGGTTCTTTTTAGCAGAAAGTACAAGATACTGTAATTCACACTCCCAAAACTTACATATTGCGGGCTAGCATGGTGGAATGTAACAAATAAGAAAACGATCTATGGAAAATTAGCGGCGGTTCAAAGAACGGCTTTTCCTGTAGCCATCACAGATACCCTCCATACCACCCCTAAGGCAGCATTGGACACCTTTCTGCACATAACACGCCTTGATTTACATGTCAAAAAACTTGCCGGCATCAGTGCGATGGTACTCACTAATCTCGGTCACTCCAAGAGCAGCTTCGAGCACGGCACGATCGTAGCGGATCTACTGCCAGGCAATCCTGTTTTAATGGATGAAATCTCTTCCTTAATCGACTTCGACAATCCGTATTATATAATATATCCGGAGAGGTAGCATTGGCAAGAAAATGCAGTACTCCTTCCACAGATGGATCGAAAACAGAGGAAGGAACTGGTTCCGATATCTTTTCAGAAGACCCAGAGCTAAGAGTATCCATTAGGCTACCGGACACTAGTAGTGTCTTCCAATCAGAGGCTCTGCCTGTCCTCAGGGGGGCTGAGCTGATGCAGATGAGATCGATATCCGGTAAAGACATCGGTATCTACATCGACAGCCAGACCGCTCTTAAGGCAATGAAATCAGCCGTCAGGGGCTGTCGCACAATGCTCAAAGCATTATGCATTCAGAACCGGGCAAGACTGTGCTGGGTGCACTGCGAAAAAGAGGGAAGCGAACTAGTGGATGAGCTTGCAAGAAAAGTGGAGCCACTCTATAGTAGTGAGGTTGCAAACATCAAACCATCCCTATGCACGGTAAGAGGCATTATCGAGGAAAAGACCATAAAAACTGCCAACCAATCGGGTGGTTAAATTTGGAAGAACATAGGGTATCTAAGGCTCTAGGGCCACTTCTCGATCGTAAAAGATCTCGAAAGCTAATTAAACTGAACAGGGATAAGCTTAGGACATTAATAGGAATCCTGACGGGACACTGTCTCCTGCTGAAACACGCAAAGGGACTTAAAATGACAGATACGGACATTTGAAGATTCTGTTGCGATCTGCAAGCGATTGAGGACATAACACATATTCTCGACGGTTTTGCCACACTGATACAACGATATCGGCTAGTTGATCAGCCTTACGTACACACCGTCTCGTTATATACTCAGCAATCATCTCAAAAACTGTTTTTGTAAACTGATGGCACTTCGAATCATTAAAAGGTTGGTGGCACCAAGGTAAAATTGATTATCTCCCAGTCATCGCTGGTAGAGTTTAGTCGTTCATTAGAAAACGTCATGTGCTGAGGCTTGACGATTCGCGTAATTATCCTTCACTTAGCTGACCGATGATCAATCATCATTTTTCATGAAGAAAAAAGCACTCCCCTCCGCAGTATGCATTTACCTCGTTATTTTTTTTTAAACATTTTAAATTCGTATCTTCCATCTGGGGGCTAATATGTCATACTGGACATTGTCGTATTTCTTAAGTCGGCAGCGTCACTCATATTTATTTTATCACTATCCATCACCGTCATTTAGAGATACTACCTTCAGCTGATGGACAACAAACGGCACATGATGAGGCGAATATTTACGATATGTCGTAATTAATCGTGTGTTTCTGGAGTGACAGTTGTCTGGTTGTTCCTATCAGCTTTGCTGTCCATCTGACTGTCCATTCGACGGTAATTAAAATGTTCTCAGATAACCGTAGATGAGCGAAGTGGATTTAAATTTCAGTGGCAACTAAGCCGACGATTAAAGTGTGACAAATTTGTTGATTGACGCTGGCATATTGTTGTCTTTTGAAGGCTATAAATCGCAATTGGTGATTCAACTTTAATCAAAGTACAATTCTAGAGAGTTACGAGTATGTTGGTAGGTGGTTTTTGTGTTACACTTGTGGATACTACCACTGTGGCATTACGAGTTGTTGCGCTCAACGTGAGTCAATATGATAACTTTGAATAGAATACGAGAACAACCAGTACAAATCCCCTATCCAACGCTGATTTTCTATATCACTGCAACTGTCAACATTCAGATATAGTCGTTAGAATATTGACAACACCTTAATTCCAGTTAGTGAGTATAGAACTCATATACTCTTACCCACTGCGTGTGTCATTACAATTTGACATATCAATTGTTATTGGCTTAATCTGTCATTTTTAGCTCTGACCATGAGAATAGCGCCTGCTGCTTGTCACTGGTGTGTACTCGTATATTGCGCTTGGTGCTATCTAGATGGGTTTTCTCAGATGAGGTTAAGATGAATTCGATCGTTAAATGTCAGAGGGTTGCTTCATTAGTTTTGTCATCCTAATGTCTCCACAGTATTTCAAAGATTCTATGCTATCCTAGATATCCGCATTCTTCGTTGTAAACGTAACATAGCAGTGGTCTATCGGGTGATTACCAATTAGTCTACATATTTGTGAAACGATTGGTGCATGTGATTGCTTACAACACCCTTTTCTTCCTTATTTTGTTCACGATTGAACCAAATAAAACCACAAATACACCAAAGGCTACACATTTTCTCCATGTCACCCGATAACTAGGCTACAGATTAGGGCTTCAAATTTCGGGTAAAACCAAAGAGCAGGAAAATAATATCTTTCTTCGGAGGGTAAAGGTAAATCTCCAAATCTGAAATCTTACTAACTTACTTGCTAAGAAGGCGCTCCATATCGGGGTCAGTTAACAAGTCTCCCCAGCTAGTCCAGTTTTTATTAAATTGTCTCTAGTTACGCACCTTAAGTCGTTTAAGGGCCCATTCTACTTGTGTGCGCCACCTAAGGAGGTGAGGTGTCCCTTTAGTGTGATATCCCTACGGGTTGGATTCGAAAACTCTGCGAGTCTGAGAATTGGTGTCCATTCAGTCCAAAGGTCCTAGTCATCTGAGGGGACCGATCGTTATTGCCATATACTCCTTGCTCCTGCATTTCGTCCTTGAATCTTCTCGTTCAAAGCCCAACCGACGAGGATATTTTCATCCGCTTTGGATAGAGGTCATGCTTCAACACCATAAAGCAGGACTCGCATGATCAAGGTCTTATATAGAACTTTTATCGGAACAGTGAGCATTCTCAATCGTCATTCTGCACAAACGGATGAGTTGACATAAATACCAGAACTAGACATGACTATTTATGGTATGTCTTTGTAAGTGCCATCATATGTGGCCCTAAAATCGGTAAAAAGATCATGGGTATCGATTTGGACTTCTTGAGTTTTTTTCCAGGAAGGGAATTCAAAAATGTGGTTTATTGCAGACTTTCCTGGTCTTAAACCCCACTGATAGGTGCTTTAGACTTGCAGTCAATATGGCAAATAAGCTCTTTTATGCGATGTTGAGGAGATGAATGGCACTATATAGGCAGTTACGGCAGTTGAGGGGTCAACTGATATCCCAATCATCAGGCGTGCACTCTTCTGAGACGATTTAAGACATGAGTTGGCGCTCTTCACAAAGTCGTCTCCTATAGTCTCGAATGCCTCGGCCTGTAAGCTGTAAGGTCAGCTGCTTTGTAGGATTCTAGCTTTGAGTTGTTTGAGGATTTCAGCTTTGATATCACTAGCCCTTCTTCATTTTGGTCAGGTAGAGGAAAGTTTTGGCCATCTTCATCCATGAGGAATGGTTTATTCTACCTGACGGAGAAATGTTGGGGCTCTTCGCCACCATGCAGAAAGAGTTGTTGCACATTCTTAGCACCTTCTACTACAAGATTGCATCGTTACCGGCTTCCAATATTTCAATTGTGAGATTTTAGTGTTATTTTCTCCTCTTTTGAAAAAGCCGATGTTCCGTCTCCTTTGCTCGCAGGCTCCCGACCTTAGCTGCACTACGGGCCTATAAGCTTGTTCTTTAGATGCATGTGATTGCCTACAACCAAGGATCGTCAGACCAAGGATCTTTTGGTGGTGGTTGTGGCGCCTCTATTTGCACAATCGCAGAGTTTCGATTTTCGAGTCTTCGGCAATTGATTGGTTTGGCGAAGGTTCTGGCGGTCTCTTGCGATTGCTGCTTTTCTACACCTGACAGTAGGTCTTCCTTGTTAAGGAGCGTTAGATATCTGCATTCGCACCTTGACTGCAACAAGGTGGTGATCCGATTCAATGTTGGCTCCCCAGAGTTTTGGGCGTCCAGAAAACTGGAGGCATGCCTTATTTCTACCTAATATGATCAATATGATTAAGCGTTTAATGATTCAAGGACCACTTTGTCTTCTTGTGTAGATGGAGTTATGGAAATCTTGTGTTGCCTATAATAATATTTTATCCCGATAAGACCGAGTCCGTTTTACAATAGTATTTCGGATAACTGGAGATATTACTACATCAATACATTTTCAACATAATTTTACCATGTATCCAAATAGCAGTCCATTACACGTCCATTCATGCGAAGTACATTTTCCCAACATGCCCCCGTCCTTTAGGATTGCTCACTTTAAGAACAACGTTATCATTTTCTTTCCACGAGATGTTTGCCCCTTTTGTTGCTCTTCCGCCGATTGACTACTGGCCAACTTTTGACCTACGTACGTTTTAAAAGTTTTGCCTATTTCTAGTCGTACAATTGAAAAGAATTGCCAACGCAGTTTTACTTTGTAATAAATAATTCTTTTGTTCAATTGACCAAATTTTACTGAATGGTCACCTCCAATATTGGCGTGCGATCAAAGTTGCAGGTTAACCCAGAGTCCTCCCTCCCATAAATGCATCTTTCGTAAAACCCCCCATCCACCGACACCCATCTGAAGATAAAATTTTACATAAACCATAAGACTGTAAAAACTATGAATATGTCCTCCATATCCGGCTATTGCGGGCATTCATAACCTAGGCGACAAAAATACTCTCAAAAATCCAACCCACAAAGCCCACACATGCAGCAGGAAAATAGGAATTGTCGGCAAAATTCCATTGTGAAGAGTTGTTCTTGCCGAAAATGTCAACCGCAAGAGATGACTGAAAAGGATATCGTTCGTCTCTAAGTGCATTAGGTAGGTCATAGCCGGTCGATTGGCCTTTTTCCATTTCATCTCTTTTAGCCAGGAATGTATAAAATATTCATCCCTTCTAGTGGAAGTAGGAATTATAGATTTATGAGTGAAGGATGGGCGGAACTAGCAGCAATCTTGCTCCACTCCCAAAAAGGATATTTTATCCTCTTACATGCGTTAAACGATGTCGTAATTAAGTGAAAAAGATGCCCTCGCCACATGGCTTGCCGAAACACTTCTAACTACCGCGCGAACTGAAGAAGTTTATTGGTTGAAGCCAAATTCTATCCTGGACTATTAGGTACTCAAGTAAGGCTGAAAGTACATTCCTAGTGGTTAAGTCGTTGATGAGATTAAGGGCTCCCTGTGTATAGTAACGTCCTTTGCATTTTCCGCAGGTAAGACGTTACTATTGTTCAATATGTTAACAAAAAGTTGACAAAAGCGTACTGATCTAGTGGATACATGACACAGTTCTACGCCTATCTTCACGTAAAAGTTGAATATGACACATATGCAAAACTTGAGCTTTACAACCGAAAAATTTCTGATGGTTTCTTACCATGATAGCTTCACGGCATCCATACAGCCTCAACCGGAGCTGTAAGACTCATATGCTTACAACAGGGAACTAAGTAAATAACTGAACTAGAAATGGTCAACATGGTCGCCGAATACATGTTTCGTACACTTTACTTGGGAAGATTATTTGAGACTACGATCCTTCATTCTGTAGACTGTAAAACCAGGTCCCTCAAGGACCAAAATCAACCTTAAGACGGGCATAAGAGGTGTACCCATCATTATAATCGTTACCATTCCAGCAGCGCTTAAGGCGCTGGCTCTACAAACAGTGCATATATGCCGAACTTTTAGTTCAACAACCTATTTCTCAGGTAAAGAGTAGTATCTAATGGGTGACCAGATAAGAAAGATAGAAAAAAAAACTTAAACTGGCATTTAAGGCTACGTTCATACCATTATGTATGGAAAGCACATCATTCAAATGGCCACCTTGTCTTCTCTGTCAGTGCTTCAAGCGGCCGGTCCAATTTATGATGACTCGGTTCAATATGTACGGCGTTATTTTGGTAATAGATTGTCAAATGTTGATCTCGAGTGATTAGCTTTTGTGGGTAGACTAAGAACTTGACGTACCTCTTGAACAAATTAGCGAGTGGTGTCCAATCACATGATCGCGGCGACCAATTAATGAACGGTCGCCATGAGATGACACGGCCGTCAAATTTCTTCTTCACAACTTCGTACGTTGCGTCGATTGTATGACATACATCGCCGTATTGTTGGAACCACAGCTCGGATATATCGATTAAGTCGATCTCTGGCCACAGAAAGGCGGTAGACATCGCTCTATACCTGAGATCATCACGGTAACGGCGTTTCCTTTCTCATTTCGGAAGAAATAAGGTCAGATGATGCAGCCAGGCCATAAACCGCACCAAACAGTCAATCTTTGTGAATGCATTGATGCTCGGCCGAACACTTGTGGATTGTTTCCGCTCCAATAATGGCAATTTTGCTTGTTGACATAAATGCTGAGCCAAAAATGGACCTTTTCCGAAAAGATGATTTTTTTGACCAAAATTCGGATCTCCGGCTAACATTTCCAGCGCCCAATTAGCAAACTCACGGCGTAGTTTATGGTCGTCTGGCTTCAATTTTCGCATCAGCACTGTCTAATATGGATGTAGGCTCAAATCCGACCGCAAATTAAGCCGGTTTAACTCTCTGACGATCTTCAAATCAGCTGATCGATGCCGAATCGACATTTCTGGGTTTTCTTCGATAAGGGCCGTAGTGGCCAGTGGCGGCTATGTTTTTTCTTCATTTCGCACCAATCTCTGTTCGGTTGGTAGGTAAGGATCCAAAAGAGTGTACTCATGACGTTTTTAACAAACAATTTTCCATCAAGTACTTGGTGCAAACGAATGGAAAAGTTTTGAACTACCGACCTCCAGAATATGTAGTTTATGTTTCAACGACATCGAACTGGCCTGGATAACTTGTAAGCCATGCGCGATTGGGACCTACTGTGTCTCAGCCAGAAACTCCTCACAAGTCGTTCAGTAACTTTACAAGTTAAAAGATTCACCACAAGAAGAAAGCGTGAATATGAAGCTTGACCAGAACATCGTTTGGTGACTACCGTTCCATTGAAACGAAGTACCTTCGGACCAAAAAGTACCCGGTTCAAAATTCATTTCTTTTTTTTCCCTTCAAAGTAATCCCATTGCAAGCAATACATATAATCCAACGCTTCCCCCAATCGTCAAAACACCTTCCACACCTTCAAAACGTTTTCCGCGAAGAGGTACCTTGAGTCATGTCAGGTGAATACGAAGCGGAACGGTATGAATGTTGATTTTGAACAAATAGTCGCGAACAAGATAAGATGTGTGAGCCAATCGTGGTGAAGAAACCACGAGTTGTTTCTCTACAATTCTGGTCTCTTATGACGAAAATTGTGCCTCAAATGCATTAATACGTTTACGTTATACTCCTTATTTACTGTCTGGCCCGGCGGAAGAAATTCGAAGTTGACCATACCACAGCAATCAGGCAATCAAACAAAACGGTCAACAGAACCATGATTTTGGATCGACTCTGTCGTGGTTTTTTAGGTCTCGGCTCGTCTGAAAAGTGCCATTCCAATGACTGTTGGTTAGTTTCAATAACATTTTGGCCCAAAAAAAAACATTTTTTTAACGACATCAATGCGATGCTGTTTCTGCAACAAATTCGGCTTCAACTCGTCTCAAGCCTAAATCATCGTGTATAACGCTCTGTACCGATCCGAACAAGACATCGATATCAGCTGCTATCCCCATGATGCTCACATGATGATCCACGATATCTACGTCAGTTATACTGGGAGATGCACGAGGTTAATCATCAACCACAGTACGACCCACTTCAAATCCTTAACTCGTACGCTGGCGTTTTCAACACTGTTGAGTCCCAGTTGGCTACCGTCAACATTTTCAACGCTTCGGCATATGATATTTTGTTAGAAACACAAAATTTCAGGTAAACTGCTCAACTAAATTTGACATTGTGAAATTTGCAGAACACACGAACACTGACGTAATTACAAAACTATCACGCGAACCGGAAAATGGCGCTCAAACAGATATTTGAGCGACAGATGTACCTTTTGATAAGAAGGTATGGAGGAAAGAATTTAAATGGCCAAGTATCCATCCAGAAATTCTCCGCTGGGTTTGTATTGTAGGCTTCTTCTTCTTCTTTGAATGGCGCTACAGTCCGGGGTGGACCTGGGCCTCAGCAAACAAACGTCTCCAGCCAGCTCGACCCCTGGCTAGCTGCCTCCAATCCCCTTCCACTTGCGTACGCCACCTGGGTCTTGGCCTTCCTTAACTGCGCTGTCCCTCGGGAGCGCATTCGAAGACTTTTCGAGCTTTGGTGTACATATGCTTCAAATTACCCAGCCATCTCAGTCTTTGAATCTTCACACTTCTGGTTAGGTCAATGTCGCTGTACAGTCCGTAGAGTTCATTATTGTATCTCCTGCTCCACTCACAGTCAATGCAGACGGGACCGGAGATCGGCCGAAGGCTATTTCCAGAAAATAACTCTCCACTGCCTTAATTTGAAGATGAAATACGAAAGTGTTAATAAGACATAACTGTAGCCCATCTTCCGTAGAGCTTCACTTTCAGGCCGCTACTTTAAAACGTTTTGAATTCCGAACTTGAAACATGACAGAGCGCTAACAGTGGAATTTTCAGCTAACATCGCATGGCTTACAAACTGTCCTGCTAAGGCTTCCCTCTCTCATATCTGCTAGTACGATTTCAAATGATACTTCTTGGGTTGCTCATACGAATATGGCATGTTGAGGAAATATTCTATGGTGGCGTCATACTTGTCTTCTGTAGGGCCACGGGTGCATGTTAATCTTATGTAAGCAAATTTAGCCTTGGTGTAGTTTGCTTTAAGATGCTCCCTTAGATACGTATGGGAAGTTGAAGACTTTTAGCCTAAGTCTGCTATATATACCAAATCTACATCCGAATAAGCACTGTTTCTTTTCTCTATAGCAATCAGTGTAGGACTTTTCACAGTATTCCGCTGCTTCCCAGTCTATTTTATTGCATTTCCTAAATAGCATTGATAGCTGTGGGATAACAGTCAAGGCCCTTTAATACACATTTGATTACATTTCTATCTAAGATTATTATAACTACGTCGGTCAATACTATGCTCCTGGCCGAGCATCTTCTTCTTCTTCTTCTTATAATTTTATTAACCCTTTCCTCGTTATACGAACTTATGCGTAACGAGTTTTCCATTTTTACTGCATCGCTGCTGCTCCGCTTATGGGGTTGGCTAATGTCGCAGACCGCAGAACGCGTCTACATAATGCTCGGTCCTGGATCGCTTCAGTGGTTAGCCCCAGGCATTTTTGCGCATTTGCCATCTGAGAAATCCAGGAATTCTTTTTCCGACCTCGTTTTCTTACAGTTGGAGTGACCGTAGTTGATAGTGCCTTTTTAACAGGATTTTCCGCAGATCTTCTTTGAACGTGGCAATACCAGCTTATTCTATTCGCCTCAGCCTATTCATTCGGTTACCGAATTTTTTATATGTAGACTTCCTCTTATACGCGTAGATTTAATGCAATCGCGTTAGATTCTAGTCTGGAGTCTAGTGACTCCACTAGACATCCTTAACATTTTCATTTCCGCTGTCGTCATTTTGTTTTTAAACGCTTCGTACATTGTCCAGCACTATGAACCGTATATAAGAGCTGGTCTAACAACCGTGGTGTAGAGTTTCCCCTTTAATTTGAGTGGAAATTTTCGATCGCAAAAGATTCCCGAATTTTCCCGCCATTTCATCCATCCCACACTCACTCTGTGGTTTACGTCGTCGTCACATTTCGCTTCCATGTTAACGATTGATCCTAAGTACTTAAAGATAGTGCTTTTCGGAAGAACTATTCAGTCTAACATTATATCCGGAACAGGTCGCAACGGATGCGCAAATGGGCACGTCAAATGCTCCGTCTTTGAACGACTTATTGTAAACCCGTTTCTCTCTAGCGCATTTCTCCATGAATCTAAGGCGTTCTGTAAATCTTCGACGTTATCGCTAAGTATAACTGCGTCGTCAGCGAAGAGAATTGGCGTTACATTTGCTTCGCGCATGCAGTCTTTAAAAGATAGTCGAATACTACGTTAAAGAGGAAAGGGCTAAGTACGCTTCCTTGATGCACTCCGACATTAACTGGAAATTCTCTCGTTAGTCCGGCAGTTTTCCCGCAGTTTTCACGTTTCCGTACATGTCTTGTATTAATCTAACATACGTTTCCGGTACGTTTTGAGACCTCAGCGCGGCCCATATGAGATCCCTAGGCACTCGATCGAATGCTTTCTCGAGATCGATAAATACCATGTGCAAATCCTTAGACGAATCTCGGTGCTTTTCCGTTTAAGACGTTCGTTTAAGACTCTTTCGACGATTTTCATTGTGTGTGACATTAGCTTGATTGAACGGTAGTTGTTGCATTCTCGAGTGTCGCCTTTTCCTTTGTACGAGTATAATGGAACCAAGAAGCTACTTCTCCATTGATTCGGCATAGGTTGTCCATATTTTAATTTATTTAAAAGTTTCGATAGCCAAACGCTGCCGATCCCCTCCACCTTCGACCAAAACTCTGATGGAATGCTGTCTGGTCCCGCCGCTTTCCCCCGCTTCATTTTTCCAATTGCTATACTTATTTCTTCGATTGAAAAGTCCGAAACTTCCTCCTCGAATAGACCAGCTGTCGGCACGATATCACCTGGAAACTGTTTGTTAAGCAACTCCTTACAGTATTCAAGCCACCGGTCACAAATTTCCTTTTCATTTGTTAGTAAGCGACCGTCTGCGTTTTTGATGTATTTCGGCGAGGTTTTTTCCATTGAATTTTTTCTCCTCTGTGCAGCGAGCTTAAAAATATTTGGCATTTTAGTATTGTACGAGGTTTGAACTTCTTGGATAGCTTGTCTTCTATCCGCCGATCGTGAGGATATTTGTTCCAATTCCTGGTACAGGTTTTCCGCTTCTGCCGCTCGAGTTCGAGCCAGGACTTTCTTTGCGATCTTTTTAAGACGCTCGTATTCAAGAGCCAGTCGAGCTTTTTCGATATCGTCGCTCCGATCGCATTTTGTCCACGCTTGGAATGCACTGTTCTTGTCGGCCACAGCTCGTTTGGTTTCGTCATTCCACCACCATGTTTCTTTGCCGACGTGATGGTATTTCGATATAGTCCCAAGATGGGACTTTGCGAGTGTTATGCATTCCTCGTGCATGCTGTTCCACATTTCTTGCGGGCTAAGTGAGTCTGCGATACCGTTTATATTGTGAAGTACTTCTTTAGCCAGTGCGATAAATCTTGCGCTTCGTTCCTTCGATAGATTATACCACCGGATTTTTGGCTTTCCAAACGATGCCCGTGTTTTCGGTGGTTCCGCCGTGAAAAATTCTGTAATGAGCAGACGGTGTTGGCTTACTAGCGATTCTCCAAGTATTAATTTACAGTCCTTAACACGGTTTCTCATCGACATTTTGCAGAGGTGATAATCTATTTGCGTTTCGTGGCCTCCGCTGCTATAGGTGATAAGATGTCGTTGATGTTTAATAAACATTGTATTTAAGATGGTTAAGCCGTAAGCCCTACATGCTACAAGGATGTCTTTGCCAGCTGAATTTCAGGTTCCAAAGCCTTTACCGCCGTGGCAGTCCTCATAATCAACATTTGTTTCTCCGACGTGGCCATTTAAATCTCCGCCTACGAAGAGCATCTCATCGATAGGTATATTTCTAAGCAAATTACCGAACTCTGACCAAAATGTATATTTTCCGATTTGTCGCATCCATTTTGTGGAGCGTACGCGCTAACAATGTTCCACGTTTCATTGTGTATGACGAGTTTAACACTCATCAAGCGGTCGCTTATTTTCAAGATACCAACGATGTTGCTTAGAAGATCCGCTGCAACAACGATTCCAACACCGTTTCGTCCATTGACCGTTCCATGGTAGAACATCTTAAATGCCTTAGTTTTTAAATCTAGAAAACGCGCTTTATTTCCTGTATTACACCACTTCGTTTCCTGTACGCACAGGATTTGTAGAGTTCTGCGACGCATAATCGCTTCCAGTTCTAAACTTTTTGAGGTCATCGATCCGACGTTCCAACTTGCAAACCGAAGTTTATGAAAATATTTTGGAAACTTCATTTTGACCGCCCCCGGAATCCGTCGGGCTCTGACACAAGCACTTCTGCTTGCACTGGGATCACCCGAGTGCGTTGCAATCGTGGTGCCCAGCGGGGTAGTGCTATTAATTGCGATCATTTCCATGAAGTGTATCTAAAGTTTGAGTGGTTTGACACTTGTATGCTCATTTCGAATTGATTGACTGTTCTTTTACCCCACCGGTAGTCTCCAGACGTGGGAACCCACTGATTGCATACAAACTTGTGGGAAAGTTTTAAGGTCTTAAAGTGTCACAGGCTCATTTTTGGTGTCATAGTTGCCTTTATATGATTGGTGTCCCATTTAGTCGCCTCTTACGACAAGCTGGGACGCACTGCGGCACTATTCTTTATCCGATGCCGCACGGAAGGTGCTCCTGGCCGAGCATGCTATTGCTGTTTTAGCCGACATGAGTAAGGGTCTCCCGTACAAGGGACCAGCACTGGGAGGCATTGCTGGCACTACGCCACGAACTTGATAAGTATGCCGCTGGCCCAATCCGTACGAGGCCTATTGTGTCTCTCTGCTGCAGTTACCCCTAAGTCCTAGTAAAGATGCCACTGCTGATTCAGTTTGAAAAATTCCTCCGCTAAGGCAGTTGGAAGGCCTTAGTGGGAACGTTTTACTTTGTATTCCCCATTAGCTACTACCAACAATAGACCCATAGGACCATATACTCAGTTGAGGTAATAGGTACCCGGAATGTACGAGGGCGGGTCAATAAGTCCGTGACTTTTGGATTAAAACACAGATTTTTTGATAAAAAAATAATTATATTTTTCAACGTAGTCTCCCTTGAGCTCTATACACTTTGTCCAACGCTTCTCCAATTTTTTTATCCCTTCCAAAAAAAATGATTTGTCGAGGTCCTCAAAATAGGCTTTGTTTGCGAGATGACTTCATCATTGGAGTCAAATCTTTTTCCACCAAGCCATTTCTTCAGGTTTGGGAACAAGAAGTAGTCGCTCGGAGCCAAATCTGGAGAATAGGGTGGATGAGGGAGCAATTCATAGCCCAATTCATGGATTTTTGCCATGGCAACTGCACATTTGTTTGTGGTCGACTGTGAGCAAACGCGGCACCCATCTTGCGGAAAGCTTTCTCATGTCCAAGTGATCATTCAAAAGTGAAACCACTGAGCCATGCGAGATCCCTACGGCTTCCACAATCTTCGGTTGGCCAACACCATATCGTGAATTTTTTCGATTGTTTCGGGTGTAGAGACCTCAACTGGGCGTCCAGGACGTTCGGCATCTTCAGTGCTTGTACGGCCACAACGAAATTCAGTAAACCACTTTTTTACCATTGAAATCGATGGTGCAGAGTCCCCATAGTATTTATCAAGCTTAGCCTTGGTCTTGGTAATGTTTTTTTTTCGCAAGAAATAATGCTTAATAAGCACACGAAATTCACTTTTTTCCATTGTCTCCTCAAATTAGTGAGTAGTCTGATAAAAATAGCTGTCAAACACAAACTAACTGACGCAGCAAGTTTAAATTTTGACAGGAGTCAACTGACAGATGCCTGTTGACAGGAGCAGTGTTGCTGTTTCAGTAAAGAGGTCAGAAATTCAAAAAGTCACGGACTTATTGACCCGCCCTCGTACCATGTGAAGGGGACAGTAAGAGTTGATTAACTGAGGTTAATTTGTGTAAAACCTGAGAGCGATTCTGAACACTTGAGTGCACATGTTCATTGAATTGACATTTCTAAAACTTTTCACCCTAATATCTATGAAATACTCTCTCTTACCCTTTTAATCTGTCTCATACAACAGTTAAACTAATCTGGTTGTATACGAGTGATCATCTGTAAGTTGTGTGAACTATCTCCTTATGATTAGTTCGTATTTTAATTTTTAAATGATTATAAATGATTTAACAAGGTGTGTATCTGTCTCATTGCAAATACCATATGTTAGCTCACAACGTTCAACTGTATTTGAGCGCTCAAATAGGATTAATAGAAGATGCAGTAGAAAACCTAAATAAAGATCTGTATGCTACAGCATCGTGGTAACTCCTGAAATATTTTTTTATTAACCCGTCCAAATCGAATGATCTACCAGTATCTAGGCACCACATTTCCTTATGTATTGTAATATCCCATCCAACGCTTTAAGCAACTACTAGAACAAAACTAGGAATTTAACTTAACAACACTTTGACTTGAAATTATTATATATACGGAAGCCTTCGTACTGTATTGACAACAAGAGATTATCTACATTTGCACATAAATGTCTTATAATCGCAATATGTTATGGCTTCGAATGCTTTTCTTCCTCCGGTTCTAACTCGTTCAGATAGCTAAACGATGCGTTCAATTCCGTAGCGCGAGTTATGGAATCGAATGTTAAATCAATCAACGTGTTTTTCTTTCTAATTAATTAATTTTAATTTTTTTGATTTAAGCTTAGTTAATGCTTCGATCATGATCGTCAAAAATCTGACTGATCATCGATCAATATAGAATTAAAAAAAAGATTCCCAATTGTGAACGCATATGCTGTGCGCATAACACGTGCTTTAACATGCTGGTATTATGTACATTTGTATCTACGAATGTGTATTAGCATGTAAATTGTATGATATGGTATTGCGTTCAACTTTTTGTTTATAAAAGCACGGCATATTCCAAAGATTTAGCTTTAAAATTTAAGAAGTGTATAGTACATATGTTTATAGGTGTTGACACCACTTTACTGTGGAAGACCCTGCAAAACTGTCATAAAGCCATTCAGGAAGTGCAGTGGGATTGACCGGACAAAACAAAGATGAAGAACTATGACAGGCACTATGGCAATTCCTACAGAGAAAACAATGAGCATTTATTTGGAAACGAATTTGCTATAAGTGACAGTTTAAGGCAAGAAGTCATGAGCTGTTGACATGTATGCGAACGCCTGGGAATAATTCGCATCAAAACTTATTCGTTAACATTAACCTGGAATGCACTTAAGAGGATGCACTCTTCTGTATAAAGTTTGTACGAGGTCCTCGAAACCACGCCAGAAAAATTATATGAAGACATTTTTAGGAACACAGTTGGGAATAGGAAGCGTAGCCTGCACAACACCACGTTTGGAAGATACAAAGGGTTATTAACTATGCTGCGGGGTAAGAACATCGCAATAGGTGGCATATAATTTTCTCAACTACGTATCAACAAAGAGACATAGCGGTCACCTGAACATCAAACCACTATCTGAGCTGATCATATTGTAATCGACTTAATCGACACTCTTACATTATTAAAGATTTCCAACGTTGCTCAACGACTTCCTCAATCAAGTCAAGCTTACCTTACGGATCTCTCAGAAAATAGAACAACAAGGAAATGATGTGAGGATTCACGTTACACGGCTGCAACCGCAACAAATTGCCACAGTTCTTGCCGATCGCATAGCTAATAAACAACCTCACAACGTAGCTATGAAGCCAATTTTACTTCCTAAAAACCCATGACATCAAGGAAACACAGGAAGTGATTTTAAGGGTTTTGCCCAGGTTTTCGCTCCCCGAAACCCACGATTTGATTGAAAATACAAGCAAGCATGCGTTGGGAAACAACCTACAAAGAGCATGAGAACATTGCGATCATCGGGGTATTGGAGGGATGCTACTTGAGTAGTAGTAGATTCGCAGTCAGAAATGAGGACAGATGAAACCACATCTGCTGACTGTTTAACAACAAGGACAATCCAAATGTCGCTTTGTATGGTCGGGTAACCGTAACTCCAGCTGGGAAACATGAAGTAAGGACACCAATATTTTCACATGAGAACCACGGGCCTGCTGGACTAGCCGGGCTATTTAAGACAGTGGGAAATGACTACCTAAAATGTATACACTACTGCATCTGATAAATACCGTTTTTCATTACGGGTGATTCTTTTTTGATACCCTTTTGAGGAGAAAGGAAAGCATTGTTGTGATGTAGTGGTTTGAAACTCAGGTATATTTGGTTTCGATATTAAATCGCCAGGGGTGGGAGTCCGAATAGGACGGAGAGTTTTTCTTCACTCGGAATAATTCAGGTTATCAATTTTAACGGTTGTTTTTGTGCTTGAAACTCTACAACAGCCAAATCTACATGTCAGTGTTATGCCTTCACACGCAGATTTTTCCGGCTGAGTTCCAATTACACAAATGAAAAACTTGTCATGAGTGGGACTCGAACCTTGACCCTCCGAGTGGGAAGCGATGGCTAGTACCACTACACCACGGCCACCCTAGCGGGGATTTCATGAGAGATCTTCCATGCGTCGTGTCACATTCATATGGTACCTATTTATGTTCAGTATAGTTTGAAATTTTTTCATCGAAAGACTTAGCCCGGGACAGATTCTACAAATTATTCAGTTGTGTTAGGAAAATCAGCATTCGACGATAAATGTGTTTCAAGTGCTCAGAGTAATTTGCGGTCCACCTAATCGGCCTACCGTATGAACAATTCGCTTTACCATCGAAAAGTTTGAAACCAAATTTTCATTTTTGGACAAAACGCAACCAAATAGAGCACATCTATCACGTAGTGAAGAAAATCTAGCGGTGGTAGCGGAGAATATACGCGAAGACAGCGATCAATCAATTTGGTGTCGTTCTCAACAACTTGGCGCATTTTACGTGAGGATCGTGGTATAAAAGGATACATAGTAATTTAATTCCGACCGACCTTCCTAATCGTCTCCATTTCACTGGATGTTAAGAAGACTGATGCCTCTGTAGTTGGCGCAGTTCAGAGGGTCTCCTTTCTTGAGGATCGAACAAAAAATGCTGAGGTTCCATTCACCAGGCATACATTCGTCCGACCATATTTTACAGATGAGTTGGTGTATACTCCTTACCAAGTCATCGCCTGCCGCTTTGAAGAGCTCGGAGGTAACGCCGCCCGCTCCAGCAGCTTTGTTGTACTTCAGCTTAGATATTGCTGTCTTCACTTAATCCAGGTCGGGTGGACTGAATTTTTGGTCATCATCGTCCAGGTTGAAAGGTTCATTCTGCCTGACAGCGGTATTTGGTTCGTCATCGCCGTTATACAGTCTGCAGAGATGATCTTTCCAAATCCTCAGCATCGATTGCGATTCTACTTCGATGTTCCCTTGTTCATCTCTACAGCCTTCGGTTCGGGGGTTGTTTCCGTGGCATGTTTTTTTTTATTTTGGTAAGACTTCCGAATCTCATTCCTGGAGTAGCATCTCTCAATTTCCTCGACTGCGCGCTTCTCATGCTCTTTCTTCTTCCTCCTGAGAAGCCGGTGTTCGTCTCTCCTCGTCCGCTCATAGAGCTCATGCGCACCTCTGGTCTTTTTTTGCAGTGCCGCATTGCGTGCTTTTTGCTTAGCTGCATGTGCTTGCCGGCATTCATCATCGAATCAGGGGTTTCATTCTGGTGGACGAGTGAAACCCAGCACATCAGAATCGGCATCTCTGATGGCCTTCTTATAGTGTTGCCACTGGTATTCGATGCTTGATGCTGGTGGCAAGGGACCTCTTAAAAGATTAAGGTAGACTCCATCGGAAAAGGACTTGGCGATTTCTTGCGATTGTAGCCGTCCGACGTCGAAATACCTCACAATATAAGCTTGTCTTGGCGTTTTTCGGGATATCCACAACCGTACCTTGACTACAACGATGTTGGCTCCTTGGAACGTACGGCCATCCATAATACTGGAGGAGTGTCTTGCGTCGATCGCAATGTGGTCAATCTGGTTGACGGTTTCTTGGTCAGGAGTTCTCCAAGTCCCCTTGTGAATATCGAGATGGGGGAACCGCGTGCTTGCTACGACAATGTTTCGTCCCGCCGCAAAGTCGATAAGCCTGAATCCGTTATCGGAGGTGATGTCGTGCAGGCTATATCTTCCGACAGTGCTACCAAAGACGCCTTCTCTTCCTAGCTTTGCATTAAAATCACCGAGGATAATTTTAATGTCATAGGTAGGTCATTGCTCGTAGGTCTTGTTAAAGAACTCATAGAAGGCATCTTTGGTATCATCATCTTTCTCCTCTGTGGGGGCGTGTGCGCATATTAGGCTGGTGTTTAAAAATTCAACCTTGACGCTGAAAACTCAAGACTTCTTGCCTAAGTCTGCCTAAAAAAACAAATCCGCATCCAAATAGCCGTCTGGCCCAGTCCATCGCATTTCTTGGATGGCGGTTGGATCTGCATTGCAGGAGTCTAGGGCCTCCGCTAATTGTTCGGCTGCTCGTGGCCTGATAAGGGACCTAACATCCCACGTGCATATCTGAAGTTCGTTTTCCTTAGTTTGTTTACATGGGTTGTCAACAGTAGATCCGTCCGTATCCGAGGCGTGTTGTTGCTTCGTAACTTTGTAATTTTTTTCCATGGTCAGGCAGTTGACCCGGCGGCACAACCCCCAACCTGGAGCGCCAGGTCGGTTGGACCGAAAGCCAGAATCCCTTTCTGGAATGTGAGTGCTGCCATTGGTCCATTAGGGGCTCTTCCGCCACCATCTCTTTTCCAAGACCCTGACTTAGTCTCGGAAATCCTCACCGGCCTGTTTTGTTTTTGGGGATTATTTCCACCGTTGATTCCATCTGGGGAATTCATCCGATGTCCGGTTTATAGTGCTGCTATTTTTGTCGCTGGTCAGCACTCGAATTTATAAGTTTCGGATGGACATTGACCAGTGGAGGTTACCACATGGAGGTATTATAAGCACAATTGATACGTAGAAGATAGTTGCAACACTGGATATAGCCAGATTGACATCTATTTCTACAACACCCAACCACTAAATCAAACATAGTACTGGCTTAAAAAAACACCCTTAAGCTCTACAGTTGATGGACCTCTAGGAGTCTCCTTTATTGTGGATCGGAAATCCATATTAAAATACGCAATTGAAGACAGTTGGTCGGAGAATAACGATTGAAACTCAGGTTTTTGCAAGCCCGAAGCGTCACTTGATTAAGTAAGCAATATTTAAACCTCTTTCAAAGGATGAGGATGTTTTCGAAGTATGCCCAAATTAAAACACCATTTGAAATATTTTAATTTATTTCTTTTTATTTTTATTAATTAGTTTACATAAGCGAACATTGTTTGTTTGTTTTTTTATTTATTTTATTTTTATTTATAATTTTGTATAAAATATTTTAACTTTTATTTATCTATTTTCAAAAAAAAAAAAAAAAAACAATGTACAATTTTTCTGTTATAAAGTCTATTCGTAAAACTCATGGTTTTAACTGTGCAAAAAGATTAGAAATATTTACTCAACATTCATTATCGATAGAGGAAAAAAAAAAAATGAAAAAAAAGTGAATTATTCAAAATTTTTGAAACTATTTGTTTGATTTTGTAAATATTTTGCATTGTATTCATTATTCTCTTTGTAATGGCTAATTTTTATATTTAGCTTAGCTATTGCGTTCAACAAATTGAGTTAGGAATAAAAATTACAAAAAATAAAAATAAAAATAAAAACTTAAAAAAGAATAGTTAACGAGTGGAGTTAAGACCCTATACACATTTGTTTTTTTTGTTGTTGTTCCTTCTTTATAAAATAAAAAAAAAAATTATAATAAATCGCCTTAAAGTAGTGACTATACATTGTTTTAATATTTATTTTGTTTTTTTTTTTTAGTAATGCAGTTTGCAGTGTTTTTTTTTTGTTTTTGTTTAAATTCGCGAACTAAATTTGTTTGTTACGGGTTTCCCATATTTGAAAAATCTACTCAAAATCAACTGACGGTAGTTTTAAAAAATTCGCTGCTATAAAACCGAAAGTCAGTTGGTGATGGTAATTTTCCTATGATACGAGTATAAAGAGAATACCCCTGGTTCGTTGCATTTTTCCTAGTTTTATCTGTTTTCTTCCTTTCTGTTAAATAATCACAACAAATTTTTATTTTAAGACAAAAAATTTACAAGGAATAATAATTGTTGTTTATTTTGTTGTTGTTTTGTTTTTTGCTTGACTAAAAGCATTAATAAAGAAAATAAAATTGTTTTTTTTGTTAATCTAAGGTTGGTTAAATATTTAAAAAAAAAAATTAAAAATCAAATCCTCCATTAGTCGTCGCATAAAATCTAAAAACAAAAATAATAAAGTTTCCTATAAAAATATGTATGTATAATAATCTTGCTGTGCAATAGTTATTGAACTGGGACGAGGTTGTTCTTAATTATTTTGTCATTTCTGAAACTTTTCGAGTGAAGACTTCCGATTACGACTAAGTAAACCACAGTGCTTAAATGGTAGTATAATACAAAGAAATTCTAATTGAATTTAGATGCTCTTTAGGAAGAAGTTCCTGGGTCCCATAATTTTGAGCGACTTTCGACTAAATACTACGTGGCAGGAGTATTATTTGTTTACCAAAAGCGGCTCCTTATAGGAGTTCTTTTCGTTCTAGAACCATGACTTAATTTTTAGACTTTTCTGTTCTTTTGTTTTTTTTTTTTTTTTTTTTGTATCTTTTATAGGCAGTATAATTTTATAGTACATTTATAGAAGGGAAGTAAACACCTTTACCATAAAAGAAAGCGTTTTGCTTTGGGCAGTATCTTGTTTCATACATATGTTTTGAGTTTGGCCCTTTTAAACTAAATTAAAAAAACAAAAAACAAAAAAGAAAAATAAAATTGTTTTACAATTATCCTATAATTTCGACTAACGGAGGAGATGTCGCTAAATGTCAACTTCAACGAGAACATAGACACATTTGTTGTTTGTTTAAGATATGTTTGATTTATAATTTGACGTCTACAGCTTTGGCAGTAAGATTGGTTTTCTTCACATTGCGTGCAACTTACCGTTGCATATACGAGTAATGAAGTTAAGTGATATCTTGAGACAACGTGTATTGTGTTCTTCTAAGAAGTTGAGGCTGATCCTAAAATGAGTTTGATTTTATCGACCGTCATTAGGAAGTGTTTGCTCCTCTGAGCTGGACATTTTCTATCAATTTTCAAGTCCCTGTGCTATTCCTAAAACTCTTTTGATAAAAGCAAAGCCATTTTTTTTTTTTGAGAGAGTTTAAATATTTTACATAATTCTTCTTTCATTTGTTAAAAACTTAAAAATTAATTCGTTTATAGCAAAATATATATATAGTTTTCTGTTTTTTATTTTTTTATTTTTTTAGTTTCAGAAACTTTGACACATTCTTTTCTTCATTTGAGATTGCTTATTTCATTTGTTTAAAGCATTTTAGTTAATTTTTTTTTTTTTTCAAAATATACACAGCTTTGTTGGTTTTTGAGTTTGAGTGCATCTTTTTGCACAATTTTCGGTTTGTTTGTTTTTTTTTTTTTTTTTTTTACAATTTTTGTCATATCTTAGCTTAAGTCTAGAGTTTGTTTTGTTTTATTCCAGTTAGTAGGTTTGGTTGTTTCTTAATTTTTTTTTTCTTTTTAAAATTTAGTGCAGGCACCTAATTTTGTTTTTTTTTTACTAATAAATTAAGAGATTTGTTTGTTTTGTCTTTTTCTTACGAGATATAGTCAGGTGTTGGTTCCGGTACCGCTTCTGGATTGCTAAACAGCGGATTGGGGAACTCTGGTGGATGTGGAAGAGGACCAACTGTTTTTGGTCGCCTTCTGTAGGCCATTAGCCAACATGATACAGCTACTGCGACGGCAACGAGTGCTAGTAGAGCTGTGATGACCAGAGCTATGATGAGACCAACCATTGAGACACAAATGTCTTCGACACGCTGGGCAGATGGTTTGACTGAAAAAAATAAAAAAAATATGTTTTAGTAGATAAAATTAATAAAAATGCTAAGAGATAAAGTATATAGTAAGTTTTTATTTGTCGTCGGTTTATTATCTTCGATCTTGCTCGACCAGTTTCGAAATCGTTTCGTTAATTAAGGAGAGTTTCCGTTGCAGGTTTGATGGCTTGTTACCATTGCCAAGCTGGTCATGAAACACAGTAGCAATCATAAGCTACGACACAATATTCCCCATATTTTTCGAAACAGATTCAAATCCTGAATTCAGAATATCATGCTCGAAGCCTCGTAGAACCAAAATATGATCTTTGTCCATATACTAGGTGGGGTGAAAAGTAACCTCCTTGACCGCCAGAATGTGCTGCTATCGCAAAAAAAGTTATGGTGCCTTGAAGTCCGTTCATATTTAGGCAGACATGCCAAATTTCAGTGCGATACTGTCTTTAGTTTTGTTTTGACAGCTGATTGTAGTTGACGTGTTTGGCATCATGTTGAGTATGGACAAAAACGATTTTCGTTCTCTCATAAAACATTATTTTTTTCTGAGGCAAAACGGCGAAGGAAACAAAAGAAAAGTTGGATAAATTTTATGGGGCGAATGCTCCGTCAGATAACACCGTCAATTATTGGTACCGATCAAGTCCGCAGCGGCAGGCCCTCCGATGTGGTTACAGAGGACAATGCCAAAAAAATACATGAAATGGTGTTGGCTGACCGGAAAGTGAAGGTGCGCGAGCTAGCAGATACCACAAAGATTAGTACTGAGCGCACATGCCATATTTTGCGCAATATTCTGCATATGAAAAAGTTGTCCTGCCGCTGGGTGCCGCGCATGCTCACTCCTGACCAAAAACACGAACGCGAGAGCTCTTCGAAGGAGTGTTTGGACTTGCTGATGCGGAATCGGGCGGACTTTTGACGTCGATTGGTAACTGCTGATGAAACCTGGATCCACTATTACACACCAGAGAACAGAATGAGTGCCCGGCAATGGAATGAAGCCGGCACGAGGGGGCTCAATGGGTCGGAGAGGTTATGGCGTCGGTTTTCTGGGATTGTCATGGCATACTCTTCGTGGACTACCTCGAAAGAGGAAAAACCACCAACAGCGAGTTTTACTGTGCATTATTGGAGCGATTGAAGGCCGAAATCGCTGCAACACGGCCTCACATGAAGCGAAAAAAAATTTTGTTTTTGCAAGACAATGCGCCGGCGCATAAGAGCATCGCAACCACGGCTAAAATCAATGATTTGCGGCTCCAATTGCTGTCGCATCCACCGTATTCGCCCGATTTGGCTCCCTCGGACTATTATCTCTTTCCAAACCTCAAAAGATGGCTCATCATTTCCGTTAACCTAGCAAGCAAGTGCGGCAAAACTGAGTATAATATTAACAAATCCCAATACTGACGCTTTAGAGGAGGAATCTTTAAATCGACATCAGTGATAGATACAGAGACAAGTTCATTTGAACCTCTTTGACATACTGAGGTCACCTAAGAATCCGCTCAGGATGTGTTTTCAACACATCCCCGATGACGCTCATAGTTCGATATTGGGCTAGTAGCACCATCCTCTAAGTAATCCCGCCCAGATTTCGGGTTAAGTTGACGGGTTAACTGCTTCAATGAAGTGAAGGGCAAATGGTTTTGAATATGGATGAAATTACTGCCACAATAAGTGGTGGTCGTGGACAGCAGTAAAGTGGCCATTAAAGCCATTTAAGAGTGAAAATTCACCGTCGTATAAAAATTTAAACAGATTGTGTTCGGCAGCAGGCAGAGGTCTTGTATTCAGAATATCAGAACAATATTGTTGAGGATGCTAATATTCTGGGTGCCGGAGCACAGAAAAAATTCTGCGAAGAAATCTGAGGTCTAAGGGCTTTAGTAGCAAGAGACTGCTACAACTTTTCAGAAATTCATATTGAAACAGCACCAAGCACAGAGAAGCCATGATGACATTATTTGGGAAACCACTAGATATGCTGCATCCTATGTGCCGGGTCACACTTAATCACCTCCATGGAACCCTTGTTTATTGAAGAACACCACGAAGCTTGTGCTTATAACTGCAGAGTTTGTGACGAATGAAAAAATAGGCAGAAGTAATGAGTTTTGTAAGGAAGGTATGACAAAGTATGCGTTGTGGAAAGGGACACCTTGGGTAGCTTTCCGCAACAGAAGACAAGCTCCACATGTACCTTGATGATGACTTAAGGGACACAGAATACAGAAGACCCTATCGAAAGGGTATACAACCTCCATAAGCATACTCGTTTAGAAGGGGCCGTATGGGCACTGGGGAATTCTAAAGCTACGAGTACTTCCCTGGTTCCAAAACTAAATAATTGGACCAAGAAAAATAGAACTCTGTATTACAATACAATAGGAGGGAGTCTGACTTTATAATAACCAAGGCTATAGCCTTCGGCAAGTTGGAGAGCATTAAAGGTAATCTTCTTACCTAGGGAGGGCTACAAGTTCCCAGAATTTCTGAAATTCTACGAGACTTAGGGTGTTCATTGTTAGTTAACAATTTAGCGACCATCTCAATCTATTGCAGAAGAGGGCCTAAATAACAGATCTGACTGAGTTACTGTTGGCACACGCTGGATGACTTTAATGAATATTCCACTATCGTTGTCGAATGACACAGGAACTTCTTCGGAAGTGAAGTACGAACAGAAAGACATGAACTTGGAGAATAGTACGGTGTGGAAAAAGGCGAGGCACTGAGCGTAAGACCTTCCGTTAAAGCTCTAGCAGCACAGGCTGAAAGTAGCTACCAAAAAACTACACTACATGAAAAACTTGAATCCTGTTGATCTGGACCTTGATAGCATTCCTTCAGAGACTTTCGTAATCAAATGTCTCATTCTGAGAGTTCTCTGGCCGTATCTGCTACCTGTGGTCCTACCTAATCTGACATCATTTTTTCTTTCAACTTACTGTTTGAATCACTGAATCCAGCTTCTCTCTTCTCGAATGTCAAGATAGCATTCGATTGTATTGTTATTTCCTCACGTAGGGTTCCTTCCATGCCACCATTGGTACTGGACACGGCTGTCGATGACGTTGAGTTATCAGCAATGGCACGACGTCTTCTACGTCCGAACGCATTATATCCACGACAATTGACTGGTTGGCATTTGCCGAAGCACACACGGATGTTACATTGGAAGCGTATATTATCACTCGATGGGAATTTGAAGGCGTTAAAACTAGCCAACAGGCTATTCGTGTCGGGATTGTATTCCCATTCACCAAAGATGGTTGGATCTGTAGCACAGCCATTCTCATCCGTGACGATGTACTCATTTTCGACGCTATCTTCCATTGTCTTGGCTATGCAACTTCGTGCAAAACCTCCATAGATAGCTGAAAAAGAAGAATTCAAAAATTGGTTAGGCTATGTCAGTCCCGGGAAGAAGTTAATTTGAAGGGAACTTACTCGCTGGCTCAACGTCAACTTGGAGCATTAAATTTTCGCCAATTTCCGCAGAGTTGATTTCTTGTCCATTATGAGTGATGATTCTCATTTGACAGATCGGTGGTGGACCTGTATTTGCTATGGTTCCAGCTGTGGTCAGCATAGACACATTAAATCCTAGAGTCACATTCTTCTCTCCGGTCTGGTAGACGCACTTGATATTGTAGGCTTGTGCCTTATAGGTCACGAGTTTTGGATGTTTTTGAATAACCAGCACGAAGCTGGCAATTCCGTTGACATGCATCAGACCGCAGCTACCAAAATGAATTTTGAAGATTTCATTTTGTGGTGTAGATTCTCCAGACAGGTTAACCACTCGTCGGCAGTCCTCATCTTTGCTGTGTCCCTTGACGTAGAGAACTCCATTGAAGCCGGGTTCGGGAAGATGGATTTTAACTTGAACTCCATCAGCAAGGCAGCTGACGACCATCTCTGGAGGTGGGAAATCCGTGCGGAAATTGGTGTGGTCTAGAAGTAGAAGAAATTAAGTGACTGATTGATTGATTTTGAAGAGTTGTCTTACTGCAGAATTCTTCGGCATTGCCAGCGTAACCAACATTACATTGGCACACTGCTTTGTGATTGATTGTATTACAGAAAGCATTTATTCCGCAAGTTTTGTATATGCAGGCATCTTCGCAGGTCTTGGAGTCTAGGTTGCAATAGCGATTATCGGCACAGTCTTCATCAGATTGGCACTCGGCTTGGATTGTTGGTACACATTCACCGTCCTTTGTTAGGCGGTAGCCATGCTCTACAGGACAGATACAACGTCCTCGTTCATCAATGACCATTCCACGTTCCAGAGCGCATACACAATGACCTGTTTCATCGATTCTAAAACCGTTTTCGACGATACATGGTGTGCAGTACTCATAGATATCTAGAGCTGTTCCTGGTGGGCAGACGCATTGTCCATCCACATCGCGGACGAAGCCCTTTTCAATGACACAGAGGGATCCTATGAAAAAAAAAACAAGTTAGACAACATCACATATAGAATCCAACAACCAATTTTACTTACGTTTGTCACATTGTACAGCTGCATTACCAGTATATCCTTCCAAACACTCACAGATCATGGTTCGCACTGGTACAGTATCCAAAACACGGCAGTTGGCATTGACGCCGCACGGTGTTGTGGCATTGCACGGATTGACACACTCACCACCGATACAGGCAGTTTGTGATGGACATTCAGAGTCATAGACGCATAAATCGGATCGCTCTATTTCGCAGCCGTTCCTTCGAGCCACCATTCCGGGTGGACAAGCACATTGCGGTCTATGATGGTAGACTTTGCAAACCTCATCAATGGCACAAGCAGCTGTAGTATCGCATGGATTCTGACACTTTCCGTTCACACAAGCCTTCTCACTTGGACACTCATCGTCAGCACGACATCCAACTGGGATGCAAGATATTCTGGGATTTCCTTCAAAACCTGGAACACACTCACAGATTGCTCGGTATCTCACGGCTGTACAAACGGCATTGAGTCCACATTGGTTCTCCTGGCAAGCGGGTATGCAAAGTCCATTTCTGCAGCTGTGCGTTGATGGGCAGGCACTATCTGAGACGCATTCTACCTTGGAGCACTCGAATTCTGGATTTCCTTCAAAACCTTGACGACATGTGCATACTGGTTTATGGTCCTTGATTCGGCATTCTGCGTTAATTCCGCAGTTGCATGGATCTCGACAAATTCCACTGAAGCAAGCCCTATCTGCTGGGCAGTCTGGATCGGATATACATCCACCGGTAATGGTAGTCACAGCCTTGGTAGGCTTGCAGGTTCCACTACCTGAGCTGATATATCCATCCGGACAGACACAGGTCATGGTTCTCACTGGAGATGTTGGTGTTACTTCACATTTGGCAGGTCTATTACATGGTTCTAAAGCCAGACATGGATCGATACATTCATTGTTGATGCAGGCCAACTTAGCTGGACAATCTGTGTCAAAAGTACACTCAGGAGTTATTTCTGGTCGGCAGTCGATGTAAGGATTGCCCATGAATCCACTTGGGCATCGGCAGATGGCAATGTGATTCTGTGACTTGCATTCAGCTCTTGACGAGCACGGGTTCTCATAGATGCATGGGTTGACACATTGCTCGTTGATACAGGTCTTGTCCGATGGGCAGTCGCTATTTGTTCGGCATCCAATGACACGACATCGTTCGTAAGCATTTCCTCTGTATCCTGATTTGCAGCGACACATTGGCTCGTTACCTTGTACATAGCATTCGGCGTTTATTCCACATGGATCATTTACCAAGCACGGATTGACACAGTTTCCATTTATGCAGGCCTTTCCAGAATCGCATTCACCATCCACACGGCAGCCTATGGTTCGACAGTTAGAGTATGGATTTCCGTCGAAGCCATCCTGGCAGGAGCATGTAGCGCGGTGATTTTGGACATTACAGATTGCATTGGTTCCGCAGTTGCATGGATTGCGACACTGACGGTTTACACAGGCCTCGGTGTCGGGACATTCACTGTCAGTTGTGCATCCTGGTGGAGTTTGGAGGATAATTGGTTTACATTCACCTCTAGCATCGGGTACATGAGATTCTGGACACTCGCACACCATAGTTCGCACTGGAACACTGTCTAGGACGCTACATCTTGCTGAACTAGCACATGGTGACAGTTCTACACATGGATTCTGGCATTTGTTATCGATACAGGCTAAGCGACTTGGACAATCTGGATCGTTGACACATTGCGGCTCGATTGGACGTGGTTCACAGTAGGATAGTGGATTGCCGATGGGCAATGTCTCGGGACATCTGCAGACGGCAGCATGATTGATGGGAGAACAGAGAGCATTTTGGGCACATGGATGGTCCAAACATGGGTTGATGCATTGATTTCGGACACAAGCTTGGTTGGAGGCACAATCATAATTAGAGTGGCACTCTACACGGATACAACGTGTAAACGGATCGCCTTCGAGGCCTTGTGGGCATCGGCAGGAAGCACGGTGGTTTCGTCCAAAGCATTCAGCATTCAATGCGCATGGATCGGATATCAGACATGGGTTCACACATTCACGGTTGACGCATTGTTTATCTAGAGAGCATTCGTCATCGGATGAGCACCCAATTTGGACGCAGCCATATTGAGCATTTCCTGAGTAGCCAGATTTACAGTAGCACACTGGGTGATGGTTTCGTACAACACATTCGGCATTGTTTCCGCAGTTGCATGGGTTCGCACACTGGTCGTTGACACATGACTCGGTCTGCTGACAATCAGAGTCTGACTTACAGCCGATTGTTGACACTTCAGCAGCTGCAATGGAAAGTAGTTTTGAGAAATAATTTGGTGAGCAAAAGAGATTGTTAAACTTACGTGGAACACAACCAATTCTGGCATCTCCATTGTATCCCGGTGGACATCTGCAAATAGGTTCACGATTTTCAACGTGACAATAGGCTCCTCGTCCACATGAGTCTTCGGCACACGGATTGATACAACGTTCATTGCGACAGGTCTGATCATTTGGACAGTCGTCGTTCTTATAGCATTCGGCAGTTGGGATCTCTGTTGGGGTCTTTCCAGCTGAAAGGAGGAAGGATATTCTGGTCATTTGGGAAGGAGGGTCATACTAAGGGCAGAACTTACATATTGGGTTGCATTCAACACGTGGGTTTCCTTCATAACCTGGTGGGCATGTACACTGTGCATAGTGATCTCTGGATCTGCATTGAGCATTCAAGCCACAGCGGTCTAGAAGACAAGCTTCAATGCATTGTCCTCTCTGGCAAACCTCCTGGTTGGCGCATTCTTCATTCACTTGACATCCAGCGATAACGTCGTGCTTGATGGGCACGCAGTTCTTTGAATTATCTGTGACAGTATCGCTGGGGCACTTGCAAATCATCGTTCTCAAAGGCAAAGTGTCTAAGACAGTACAAGTTTGTTGTGGAGTACAGACATTTGGAACAGCACATGGATTGGCGCAACGGTTGCTTATGCAAGCCAATTGACTTGGACAGTCAGAATCGACTTCACATTCTGGTTTCGGTCTTGATGGCTCCTTAAATTCTAAGCATTCTACGAATGGATTGCCTGTTGTTCCTTGGCGACATTCACAAAGCGGTTGATGACGGCGTGCTGTACAAATGGCTGTTGGCGCACAAGTATCCTCATCACAAACCGGTCGGCAGACACGGTTCAATCGATCACAGGCTTCATGATCGGCGCAATCTTCGTTGTATTGACAGTGGCCAGCGATACATGAGATATAGGCATTGCCTTGAGTTCCGGGTGGGCACACGCAAACCGCTTGATGGTTCTGTGGTTCACATTGAGCTGCTGTTCCGCACCGTACCGATCCGTAGACACAAGGATTGACGCAGTTTTCATTGATACAGGCTTTGTCGTATGGACAGTCTGAGTTGATCTTACATTCGGCTAGAGAGAGAGGGAGAGATACATCAGTTGTTTGTTGTATGTGAGGTTTGAGCGAATATTAAATGAGCACTTACGTTTGTAGCATTGAACTTGTGGATCTCCACCCCATCCAGGAGGACAGAAGCAAAGAGGTCTGAAGTTCGAGACGCGGCATTCGGCATTTCCAGCACAGGGATTGCCCTCGGCACAAGGATCTTGGCAACGACGATTGATGCAAGCCATTGATGGAGCACAATCTGAGTCATGAGTACATCCAGCAACAACAGTGGTCGGTTCCTCATAACAGTTGACGAATGGATCTCCCAGAAGTCCGCTTGGGCACGTACATACAGCACGGTGACGTTGAGCCAAACATTCAGCAGTTCGGGCGCATGGTGATCCGTCGATACATGGATTCATACAGACTCCGCTGCGACAGGCTTCAGTATCTTGACACTCATCATGTGATCGACAACCATGGTCCTTTTGTGGTTCTGCAGAAGGAGACACAAAGACAAAATTAAAAATGGCCACATACAGTTTAGTGCTCGGAGAAGGGGAGGTATTGTGAAAGAGAAAGTGAGGTTAGGAAACGTGGTGCTAGGGAATTTCTATATATACACACTCGTATGTACATTGCACCGCTGAAAGGTAAACAAAAATCTTCGACGCTCATTAGTTTGCTAAAAATGAAGCTCTGAAGCTCTGAGAATCGGAATGGAATCTTACCTTTGCGACATCCAACGTCGGCATCACCGATGTAACCCGGTTCACATTGACACATCATTGTGCGAAGTGGCAGAGTATCTACCACTGAGCAAATTGCATTCGGTCCACATGGTTTGGTGACGTCACATGGGTTCTTGCACTCTCCACTGAAGCAGGCTAGTTTGCTTGGACAGTCTGCGTCTACGGTACATTGAGGTTGCTCCTTTTGAGGTATGATGTCACATTGCTGTTGGGGATTTCCAGCATATCCTGGTGGGCATCTACACTGAGCGCGATGATTATCTACTCGGCATTGTGCTCCGATTCCGCAGTTGCAGGGATCTTCGCAGCGTTCATTGAGACAGGCCAGATGGAAGGCGCATTCAGAGTCGCGTGTACATTCCGGTCGGATGCATTGAATTTGAGGATTACCACGGTAGCCCTCAGGACAATAGCAACGTGCCTTGTGGTTATAGTCAGCTCTGCATGTGGCAAATGTGCCGCACTGAGTGTAGAGACATGGATCGACACATTGCTTATTTATGCAAGCTTCAGGAGCTGGGCATTCATCATCAGACCGACAGCCTATAAGATGACAGAAGGTCTGGGCATTTCCAGTAAATCCTTCGTTACACACGCACAGTGGACGGTGCAGTTGAACATGGCATTTAGCATTCTGGCCACAGATGTTGGATTGCTCACATGGATTCTTACATTCCTGGTTGATACAAGCCTTGTCGTTGGAGCATTCATTATCGGTAACACATTCTGGTTGAGGGGGTACCACAATATCGACTTGACGAGTACACTCGTTGTATGGTGATCCATAGAACGAAGGTGGACAGGTACATACGGCTTTGTGATTGATGGCATTACAAATGGCGTTTACGCCGCAAGCATTGATGCATGGATCTCGGCATTTTTGGTTGGTACAAGCACGGTTTCTTGGACACTCCTCGTTGGTTATACATTCTGGGTATGTGCAAGTAGCAGCGCCGTTGATCACCCGACAAATTCCATTGCTTCGGCACGGTGATGGATTACAAAGGTCAACTGGTCCCTTTTCGATCGGGGTATGGCATTCAACGAATGGATTTCCTACCATTGGACTTGAGCAAGAGCAGATTGGATTGTGATTTACAACTTGACATTGAGCTCCAAAGCCACAGACTCCTGGACATGGATCGACGCATTTAGAATTGACACAAGCACGATTCTTTGCGCAGTCTGAGCTTAGGGTACATTCCGGTTGGCAGCCTTGTCCGATTGGATTTCCAAAGTATCCTGGCAGACATTCACACACCGCACTACCACGAACGTTCTTGCAGATGGAGTTTACACCACATGGTGATGGGTAGCATGGATCTTCTTTCTTTGGTTTTTCTTCATATCGGATGATTGGTGTACACTGTCTAAAGGCATCACCAGTTAGTCCTGGTGGACATGAACAAACTGGAATATGGTTGTGGATGGTGCATACAGCTTCGATGCCACAGGTTCCAGGGCAAGGATCAACACATTTGTATCGGATGCAAGCTCGGTTAGCAGAACATTCTGAGTTGCCGACACATTCTGGACGACATCCTTCGTAGGGATTACCGATGTAATCATTGATGCATTGACAAATGAAGCTATCGCCTCGTACTTGGCATTCAGTGTTCGTTCCACATGGTGATGGATAGCATGGATTTGTGGGTTCCTTTGGTGCTGGTGGCGGTTCTGAAAGGAGAAAAATATGAAATGAATAATTAGAGAGGCTATTCACTGGGATTGATCCAAGTGTGTGGGCTTACTTGGTATATCAGTGCACCGGAAGAATGGATCTCCGGTAAGGCCAGCTGGACATACACAGTTCGGTATGTGCAGCGTGACCCTGCACTGAGCATTCTGTCCGCATGATCCTGGACAAGGATCGCGACATTTCTGGTTAATGCATGCTAAGCTATTGGAACAATCGTCGTTGCTAGAACATTCGGGATGGCAACTTGGTGGTTGGCCAAGGTATTCGGGAAGACATGTACACCTGGCCTTGCCATTATCGTTGCGACAATCTGAGTATAGGCCACATGGTGAGGGAATACATGGGTTTTCAACACGCGGTGGTATTTGAGGTTTCAAGATTTCTATAAAATATTTAAATTAGTTGAATTTCTAAGCCTATCAGGGATCTAAGTTTCTACCTATGAGCTTGCAATGGGTAAATGGATTTCCGGTATAACCTGGGGTACATTCGCACTGAGCTCGATGTTGAACAGCTTGACAGATGGCATTGATGCCACATTTTCCAGGACATGGATCAACGCATTTATTGTTGATACATGCCAGGGTCTGACTACAATCAGAGCTTGTGTAGCATTCAAGACGGCAATTAGGTGGAGCTCCCAAATAGCCAGTTACACATGAACATACGGCGTTGTCGTTACGTTCGACGCACTGACTGTTGGGACCGCATGGCGATGGTTGACATGGATTACGGGTAATTACCTCTGCAAATGGAATGGATTTTGTTGCTGAAAACGCTGCCGTGGAAGGCCTAAAGTTGGGGGACTTACCTTTAACTGCTTCACAAAGGACAAACGAATTACCGGTCATCTTCTCCGGGCATCGACACATCGGAATGTGGTTATAGACTTCACAAAGCGCGTTCTTTCCACAAGTTCCTGGACAAGGATCAACACATTTGTTTCGTAGACAAGCACGATCCCTAGGACAATCGGAGTTCAGGACACACTCTGGACGGCATCCAATAGTTGGATCTCCATGGTATTCTGGTATGCAGGAACACTGGCCGTTGTTACAGACTGTATTCGATCCACAAGGAGATGGTGTGCATGGGTCTTTGGGTACGCTCACGTCGATTTCTTTAAAAAGAGGAGGGTTAGACGAATTTGAGAAAGGAACAGTCATACAACTCATACTAGGTGGTGGAGGAGTTGGTCTGCAACTTGTAAATGGATCTCCGGTGTAACCTAATGGGCACGAGCAGCTTGGCGTATGATTGATGACATTACAGATTGCGTCAAATCCACATGATCCTGGACAAGGATCACGGCATTTCTCGTTAATACAAGCCTGATTGCTGGGACATTCTGAATTGATAGTACATTCTGGTCGACAATTTGGTGGTGCGCCAATGTAGTTCGCCAGACATGTGCATGATGGTGATCGGTTAATTTCACGACACTGAGAGTATGGTCCACATGGTGATGGGATGCATGGATTTACATCTTTTACGACATCCGGTTGTGGTGGAGCTAAAAGGAATGATGTGCCTTGTGAGTTTTGTTCAAATAGGGACTCAGATAAATATTTACGTATCGGATAGCATCGTGTAAAGGCTTCGCCAGTAAATCCATTTTTGCATGAGCAAAGTGGACTATGCTGACGAACGTGACACTCTGCATTGATGCCACACGATCCAGGACATGGATCAGCACATTTCTGATTGATACAGGCCTTGTCTGATGGACATTCAGAGCTGACAACACATTCGGGACGACATTGAGGTGGACTGCCCACATATTCTGGAAGACATGAGCAGACGGCTTGATTGTTGACTTCACGACACTGGCTGTTTGGTCCGCATGACGATGGTTGACAGGGATTCACGTATTGTACGACGATTGCTGTGGAGTTTTGAAAATTGTTTTTGTCATGTTTACTTTCTTTGACAAGGATAGCAGAGAAGCAAGTAAGCAAATAAGCAAGCTAAAATAAGAGGCTTTAAGCAACCAGAATAAAAATAGCGAATATGAGGAGCATTAGGCAGGTTTTAGCCTTTCATATCTGCTGGCTGAGGTAGATATTTTCAAACCTGTGGTTCAGATAAAAGCAGGTTAAGAGGGATTGTAGGCAGACGATTAGTGCTAGGGAGAGTACCTAAAAGAGATTTTTGACTGTTAGAAAGAAGCGGAGTAGGGTGTATCGGGGTTAGGAACTTAAGCTAGGGTCGGAAGGAGTCAGCATTTTTAGGTAAAGTGTTTGATGGAACGGAAGGTTATATGTCATAAAAATGTCGGAAATTTTAAACTATTAGAGTTTATCTTACAGAGAAACTGTATTCGCAGGTTAAGCAATTCGGTTTTTAGGGACTGTCTTCTGGGGCTCGTGAAAACAAGCACACAGTTGGTGCGTAAAACCGCTAGGGATGAGTAATGGAATGCAAAGTCAATCCATGTCAGTTATATCGTAAGAAAGACCTCAATATTGTGGTGTGTTTTTTGAGCTTAATTTGCTTAATTTGTTAACAGCAGGCACCATCTTTGAGATGGTAACACAAGTAATAAATAGTACGTTCACACCGACCCGAAATTCAGCATTTCGGCCGAAATGTTCCAAACAATTTCCAGCATTTCGAAATGTTAAATTTCAGCGAAATGCTGCATTTCGTAACTGCATTTAGAAGGTTGTCAAATCGAACAAGCCTTTTTAATTATTCCGCGCGTTATTCAGCTTACAGAAACAATTTTGAAAGAAGTCAGCTGTTCCAATATTAACAATCAGTAACAACTTATGTACTTCAACCAAAAAAAGGATAAAAAAAGGAGGAAGTGGGAAGACAGCAGCTGTCATATAAATGTTTTGCGTTCAATGTAAACGTTGAAATGCAATTCCGAAATTTCGTTTCGAAATGTTGAATTTCGGGTCGGTGTAAACGTATTGTAAGACAGCTTTCGCATAGATATATAGTTCTGTTCGTACAGAAATTGCAACACAAATCCGAAATGGGACAAAAACTACGAGTATAATCTGTCAGTCATTTTGGTAATGTTAACGAAACTTTAAGGAGTGTTTTCGCTTTAACAAATGACGTGACTTGATAGAGCCATACGGAGTTCAACAAGGTATTACAATGATCAAGTTGACCTTCCTCCTAGTACGTCGAGCGTTCTGACAGTTTACAACTGAAAATCAATTTACGAAGGAACATGTCTGAATCGGTTTTTTTATTTGAAAATATCTAAAACGTCAATCTGCTCTAAGACTGTTAAACTTAAAGTGGCGTTTGAGTTAAGTAAATAAAACAAACTTGACACGTGTAATGTCATTAGTAACTAGAACCTAGTTTGACATTGGTTGCGGAAATTTCTCCACCGTTTAAGATAATTCGGATATTTAAGGTGTCAATTTTAACTCGTGACAGTTTTTGACATTATTGTCAGCACAACAAACAGAGTTCGCTATATTGAACAAAAAGCGAACGAACAGTGTGCAAATAAACTCAGCTAAGAACTGTTCAATTTTTGGATTCTATTCTCTACAATCAGTAATAACAAGCTGTTGTCAGATATGACAGCACCATATGAGAATTTAAACTACTGTTTATCAATGACAGCCAAATTCTTGAACTTGATTCAAGTGAGCTAGGTAGCTTAGACTGCTGAAAATGTTGAAACCAATTAAAACATGTGGCAAAATCCTGAAGAGAGAACGAATTCAGTGAAAATATCGTTTTGCTGGGAAGTTTTTGAATGTTTTGGAAACAACGTTTTGAATTTGACATAAAAAGACTTAAGATCTAGTAATAGCTTAAATTATCGATCACTGTCAAACTTGAATGTGACAGTTTTTTACTTCTGACTGGCTTAGGATATTAGTTCGAAGTTGTGTAACTTGATTGAGCAGTTCAAAGTCATTGAACTAAGCTCCAACCACTTCAAAAATAGGCCGGCAGAATTTTGACAACTCTGTGAGCATCAGCAATAAATTGGAATAAATTTTTCAGATCTCGTGGAGGCAAGAGTTTACTGTCGAATAATTTAAAAAAAAAAGGTTCGTTCTGCCAGAAGTATGTGAATGCTTGACAGCTTGAATATATGTACCTTTACAGTTTGAAGAATAGCTGCCCAAAGACAAAATTGTGGATATTCGGCGGTTCAAGAGCAACTGATGGATGAAGACTTCCCGAAATAGGTAATAATTCAAAGATGCATTCAATTGAATATGACAACACAGCAAAAATAAAAAGGATTAAGAATTGCCAGATCTGGTAGAACGTTGGTTTCTATCTAAATTTGACTTTGGCAGCTGCAATGCACATGTCAAATTGAAACGAGATTGAATGTGACACGATCTTTGTACACACTTTTGACATTTTGACAGTTGGAATTAGTCAAATGAATGAGTCAGTGGGCAAACTACCACTTCAATATGCTGGGACTACTTCCAAATCATGTCAAAGCAAGAATTCACTGTCAAAATTGAAATTCAGGAGTTCCTTGCCTTTAAGATTTCGACAGTTTATAGATGTTCCAAGGTAAACTCTTGAATTCGAAATCAGCCTTTCCAGCACTTGAGTGTAATTAAACTATCATTGGACCATCTGATCTGTTGAAAATCACGTTTGACAGTTTATATATAACTGTAGTCAGTTTCTCGAATGTACATTGACAGGTTACATTATCGACAGTTTGAAATGGTTTGTTAATAGAACGTTTGACGTCCTATATGAATGATGGGATAGATTTTAAAGCTATTAAAACCGAATTTAAAAACTGTTGTCGAGTCATGACTTGGTTAAAGCTGAGCTCAAATATTGTCAAGAGTAAGCACTGAAAAGATTTGTTAAATTATAAGATTTGGGCGCCTCTGGATTCTGTCCTAACGCTGTTAACAATTTAAGTCATCGACATTAAGGTTTTTAGACTAAGACATTTAATTATAAGGTTGGGATTGGAATAAAGGAATTGTCAGGTTTCTTAAGATACAAATTACCACAAGAGGCTTTAAAATAGACATATACATAGAGAAAGATCCAAAACTTAACCTTAAATGTGTTAGTATATAATCTGAACTGATACTTAAAAATAAGGTTGCTTAGTATATAGTTAGGTTTCTTAAAAGCTGTTGGAGGCTTAAGTTCTGCGTAGCTTGAGCATTGTATGTAATTAGGGAGCATTTTTGATCATCTTCGAAGAACAAGGTTTCTTAAAGCTAGACTGTTAGCATAGGTTTAAATCAGAATTAAAAGGTCAGAAATTTGTTTATCACGCCAAAGGATTAGACATATGTAGTTAGCAAATTTGGAAAGAATTTCGATCACCGAAAGTTATGGATTGGCATTGAAAACATTTAACAGACAAGACTCTTACGTTCAGCTGGAGGGCTGCAAGCGACGTAAGGATTTCCAACGTATCCCGGGTAACATTCACAATTTGGCACGTGATTAATGGCCTGACAAAGGGCATTCTGACCACAAGTTCCGGGGCATGGATCTCTGCATTTGTTATTTTCGCACATTTTATTGGCTGGACAGTCGGAATTCCGGGTACATTCTGGGCGACAGACTTCATAGGGGTTGCCAAAGTAATCTGGCAAGCATTGACAGTGACTGAAACCGTTCCTTGGTCTACAGATGGCATTTGGTCCGCATGGGCTTGGACTACAAGGTAGGGCTACCTCCGTTGGTGGAACTTGTTGTCGAATGCATGCCGTGAATGGATTGCCAGTCATTCCTTGTGGGCAATGGCACATTGCACTGTGACTAAGGACCGTGCATAGAGCTTGAGTTCCGCAAGATCCAGGGCATGGATCAGCGCATTTTTGACTGATACAAGCTCGATTCGATGGGCATTCGGCGTTGTTGATACATTCTGGACGGCAATTGGGTGGAGATCCGATAAATTCGGGAAGACAAGAGCATTTATAGCTGTCGCCTTGACGTTCGCATTTCGAGTTTAGGCCACATGGTGAGGGTTGACATGGATCTTGAGGTATCGGGTCACGTGGTGGTTGTTCAACTGGAAGAGGGGGTTTAGTGTTTGGTTTATGAATGCAATTTGTCGTTATACTTATTGGCTGGCAGGCTATGAATGGACTGCCGGTGTGACGCGGCGGACAACTACATATAGGATTGTGGTTTCGGACGATGCATTCCGCTCGAATACCGCAGGTGCCAGGACAGGGGTCCTTACATTTTTGATTAAGACAGAATCGATCCAATGGACAATCAGAGTTGGTAGTGCATTCTGGTCGGCAAGATGGCGGAGATCCAAAGTATCCAGGTACACAAGAACAAATTGCTTGCTGGTTGAATTCTCGACATTGGCTATTGGGTCCGCAAGGAGATGGACTACATGGATTGGTGACAATCGGTGGAGGTATGGGGTCACATTGTATGAAAGCAGTTCCAGCCATTCCCTCTGGACATGAACACATCGGGATGTGATTGGACACGGTACAAAGGGCGTTCCTACCGCACGTTCCAGGACAAGGATCGGCACACTTGCTTTGGATGCAAGCTCTGTCGCGAGGACAATCCGAATTGAGGACACACTCTGGTCGGCAACCCGAATGGGGATCTCCGTGGTATTCAGGTATGCAGGTACAGATTCCGTTGTTACAGTTGGCATTGGCACCACAAGGCGAAGGTATACAAGGATCTTTAGGAGTCGGTGGTTCACCTATATTTTGGAAAAAGGTCGATGAGTCAAAAAAAAAAAAGTTAAGAGTTCGGTCTTACGTTGAATTGGAGGGCTTGGTCTGCAGAACGTGAACGGATCGCCGGTGTATCCTGTTGGACAAACACAGTTGGGCACATGATTAAGAACAGTACATATGGCCGATACGCCACATGAGCCAGGACATGGATCACGGCATTTCTCGTTGATGCAGGCAAGGCTAGTGGGACAATCAGAGTGGACACTACATTCAGGACGGCAGTTGGGTGGAGCTCCTTGGTAGCTTGGTAGGCAAGAGCAAGATGGAGCACCATTGATATTTCGACATTGGGAGAACTGTCCGCACGGTGATGGAATGCAAGGATCTCGTAATGGTTCTGGCAAGGGTTTCGGTGGTGCTGTAAGTAAAGTAGTTTATCAGCACCAGCGTGGTTGGGTGAATAAGGCGAATTCTTACGTGGAATTGGATAACATCTTGTGAACGCATCGCCGGTATAGTTGTACCGACAAGAGCAGATAGGATTATGGTTATAAACATTACACTCGGCGTTCTGTCCACAGACTCCTGGACATGGATCTGCACATTTTCGATTGATGCAGGCTTTGTTTAAGGGACATTCGCTGTTGATTACACACTCCGGCCTGCATCCGGGTGGGCTTCCAATGAATTCAGGCAGACAAGTGCAAACTGCTTGTTGATTGACCTCACGGCATTGGCTGTTCGGGCCACAAGGTGATGGAATGCAAGGATTTACATATTCTTGGACAGCTAAGAGAGAAGGATCATCAGATTCTGGATTCTTTGAAATAGTAACGAAGTCATTCTTACGTTTCGGAATTGGCAAACAGAATCGATACGGATCACCGGTGTAATCCGGATAACAGTTGCATGATGGCAAATGATTTATGACATGACACTCAGCATTTTGTCCGCAAGTTCCTGGACAAGGATCTCTGCACTTGTTCTGTACGCAGGCTTTGTTCGATGGGCAGTCGGAGTTGAGAACACATTCGGGACGGCAACCCTCATAGGGATTACCAAAGTACTCAGGCAGACAAACACAGGACCCAACTGAGCCGTGCTGTCGGCATTCAGCATTGCTGCCGCAAGGATTCGGTTGGCAGGGATTTACTAGATCTCGCACAGGTTCAGGGATCACATCACAACGAGTGAATGGATCTCCGATGAAACCTGACCGACAGACACAGTTGGGTACGTGATTGACTGTTCTACACTCAGCGTTAAGACCGCATAAACCAGGGCATGGGTCAGCACACTTCTGATTTATACAAGCCTTATCGCTGGGACATTCGGAGTTAGATACGCATTCAGGACGACATCGCGGTGGAGCACCAATAAATTGTGGAAGACAAGAACATAAAGCACTTCCGTCAGAGTTTCTACACTGAGAGTTGGGTCCACATGGTGATGGGCGGCAAGGGTCGACTGGTTCTGATTCGACGATTGGCTCTTGAACTGGAACAGAGGAAAAGATTTAGAGTCGTGGTTGCGGGGGCAGTGTAAATAGGTGTACCTTTAATTTCGCAAGCGATAAAGGGACTGCCAGTGTAACCTGAAGGACACACGCAGAATGGATTGTGGTTGACCACATTGCATAGTGCGTTGCGTCCACAGGTTCCTGGACATGGATCTTGACACTTTTGATTGATGCACGCGCGATTGGAGGCACATTCGGAGTTCGATACGCACTCAGGACGGCAATTTGGTGGAGTACCAACAAACTGTGGCAAACATAAACAGACTTCGACGTCATTTATAGCTCGGCATTGACTGTTGGGACCGCATGGTGAGGGATTGCATGGAATCTTCACTTCGAGTTCTAGAATTGATGGGGATTGGTTAATATTGTGGGTTCTGTAGCTTGAGATTGAGTCAGAATTACTTGGAGCGGGTGAACACTGAATGAAGGCATTTCCGGTCATTTCCACTGGACAATGACACATCGGGATGTGATTGTTGACTTGGCAGATGGCATTAACGCCACAGGTTCCTGGACAAGGATCAGAGCACTTATTTCGGATACATGCCTTATCTCGAGGACATTCTGTATTTAAAATGCACTCTGGACGACACTCGGTGTAAGGATCGCCTTGGTATTCTGGAATGCACGAACATTGTCCATCGCGACAAATAGCATTCGGGCCACATGGCGATGGATTGCATGGATCATCATCCACAGGCGGTTCTAGAGGGAGGGAATGGGTTAAATTTGTTGGTTGATATGGTTGGGTCACAGCCTTACTTGGCGGTGGGGCAGGGGAACACACTGTAAATGGATCGCCTTCATATCCTGTTGGGCATGTGCACGTTGGGATATGACTGCGCACATTACATAATGCATTCAGTCCGCAGGACCCTGGACAGGGATCCCTACACTTCTCTTGTATACAAGCTTGGTTGCTGGGACAATCAGAGTTAAGAACGCATTCTGGTCGACAGTTTGGTGGTTGACCAATGTAAGCACGCAGACAAGAGCATGACGGAATGTTATTCACATTCCGACATTCAGCGTATTGTCCACAAGGTGATGGTATACATGGATCGCGGTATGGTTCGATGTCCCTCACCGGTGGCGGTGATGGAATAGCATAGCAGCGTGTGAAGGAATCACCAGTGTATCCAGCAAGGCATGAACACAATGGACTATGATTCCAAACACGACACTCTGCATTTGTACCGCAGGTGCCAGGACAAGGATCGACACATTTTTGATTGATACAGGACCGGTCCTGTGGGCATTCGTTGTTCGAAGTGCATTCGGGTCGACATGTAGGTGGACTACCAACAAACGTCGGCAGGCACGAGCAAACGGCTTGCTCTTTGACAGTTTTGCACTGGCTATTCGGGCCACAAGGTGAAGGGACACAAGGGTTTACATACTCCTTAACAGCTAGAGTGGGGAAAAAAAGTGCAAAATGAATGATTGTGTGGGTGGAACTTCTTCAAAACTCTTACGCTCTGCTGGTATTAAACAGTAACGATAGGGGTCTCCAGAGTATCCGTCATAGCAGCTACAAGTTGGCAGGTGATTGATGACATCACATCTAGCGTTTTGTCCACATGTTCCAGGACAGGGATCACGACATTTTTGATTTACGCAGGCCCGATTCGATGGGCAGTCGGAGTTGAGTACACATTCTGGGCGACATCCTTCGTATGGATTTCCGAAATATTCCGGAAGGCATTGGCATGCACCGGCTCCTCCACGTTCTTCACATTTCGCATTCGGTCCGCAGGGGCTTGGATTGCACGGATTGATTTCGTCAAATTGTGGTGGCTTTCGTTGATTACACTGGGTGAATGGATCACCTTCGTATCCTTCAAAACATAGGCACGACGGTGTATGACTGACAACTTGACAGAGGGCATTTTGCCCGCATAGACCTGGACATGGATCCTTACAGTGTTGATTGATGCATGCCAAATTGCTTGGGCACTCTGAGGAGGTAACACATTCAGGTCTGCAATTAGGTGGATTTCCAATAAAGTCTGGTAAACATGAGCACGATGGTGAGTCTCGAATTTGTTCGCATTGCGAGTTTGGCCCACAGGGGCTTGGCACGCAAGGATTAATCGGTTCACTTTCAACCACAGGTGGAGGTGGCAAACGCTGGCACGATACAAATGGATTGCCAGAGTAGCCTTCTAAGCAGGAACAAATTGGATTATGGTTGACCACGTTACAAAGCGTGTTTAGGCCACAGGAGCCCGGGCAAGGATCGCGGCATTTCTGGTTTTGACAAGCCTGATTGAGTGGACAGTCCGAATTGATGGAACATTCTGGGCGGCAAATTGGTGGTCTACCAATGAATCCAGGGATACAGGAGCAGACTGCTTGTTGGTTGATTTCGCGACATTGACTATTTGGCCCACAGGGTGTTGGCTGACAAGGATTACCGACCGGTGGTGCTAAGCAGGAATAAAAATACTGGTTAGAGGGGAATATTTTTCTATAGAGAGGAGAGGAAGAAGTACTTGGAATCGGACTACATTGGACAAAGGCGTTGCCAGACATTCCATCGGGGCATCGGCACATTGGCACATGGTTGTTGACTTCGCAAATTGCACTGAGACCGCAGGTTCCTGGACATGGATCGACGCATTTACTCCGAATGCAAGCTTTGTCGCGGGAACAATCAGAGTTGAGGACACATTCTGGGCGACATCCAGAGTAAGGATCGCCGTGATATTCAGGTAGGCAAGTACACTGGCCATTCGAACACTGAGCATTCGCACCGCAGGGCGATGGAATGCACGGATCGTCGAGAACTGGTGGACCTAAAACCAGACAATGTTAAGACAATTTAAGGAATTCCCTGATTTTAGTGATTTACTTGGCAATGGAGGTTCAAGGAAGCAATTTGTAAATGGATCTCCAGTGTATCCTGGAGGACATGTACAAGTTGGCGTGTGATTGATGACGCTGCACAGCGCCAAATTTCCGCAAGATCCTGGACAAGGATCGATACATTTCTCTCGGACACATGCCTTGCTCGGCAGGCACTCAGCGTTGATCACACATTCAGGTCGACAATTAGGTGGCGCTCCGAAATATGATGGTAAACAAGAACAGGAAGGCTGGTCGTTGAGTGGTTGACATTGAGCATTTGCACCACATGGCGATGGTATACAAGGATCACGGTAGGGTTGCACATCTCTGACCGGTGGAGGTGGAGGTATTGGGTAACATCTTGTGAAAGGATCTCCAGTAAAACCATTCCGACATGAACACAATGGACTATGTGTTCGTACACGGCACTCGGCATTCTGTCCACAGGTTCCAGGACATGGATCGACACATTTGCGATTGACGCACGCTTTGTCGAATGGGCACTCAGAACTTGTTGTACATTCAGGTCGACAAGCCGGCGGACTTCCAACGTAGGTTGGTAAGCAAGAGCACACTGCTTGATTCTTGATTTCGCGGCACTTGCTATTGGGTCCACATGGGGATGGTTGGCATGGATTCACGTACTCTTGGACAGCTAGAATAGAGGAATAAGTGGTAGAGGGAGTCAAATAGTGGGGGAGGTATGTCTTACGTTGTTTAATAGGACTACAGAAACGATAAGGGTCTCCACTAAAGTTCGGTATACAATTGCAGGATGGTAGATGGTTGACAACGTTGCATAAAGCATTCTGGCCACAAGTTCCGGGGCAAGGATCCTTACACTTGCTCTGAATGCAAGCCTTATTCGACGGACAATCGGAGTTAAGAACACATTCTGGGCGACAGCCTTCATAGGGATTTCCAAAGTATTCCGGCAGACACTGGCAAGCACCAGCGCCATTTCTTTCAGTACATTGGGCATTGGCCCCGCAAGGGCTAGGTTCACAAGGACTAATCAAATCACGTACGGGTTCTGTTATGATTTCACAAAGAGTGAACGGATCACCACTGTAGCCCGTGACACAAATGCATACTGGAATATGGTTAATGGCATGACATTCGGCGTTATTTCCGCAAACTCCTGGACAGGGATCTTTGCATTTTTGATTGATGCAAGCTTGATTACTTGGACACTCTGAGTTGGTAACACATTCTGGTCGACAATTTGGCGGGGATCCTATGAATTCCTTCAAGCATGAGCATGAGGGAGATTGTCCGTTGACGCGACACTCAGAATTGGGTCCACATGGACTGGGACGACATGGATCGGTATCATCTCGTGGTGGTTCAACTGAAATACAGACGCAAGAGGTGTGTTAGGGCCGATGACAGACTATAAGGGTACGAATGACTTACTTGGAATTGGATGGCAGGCAACGAAGGGGTTTCCTGAGAAGCGGTTTCTGCAGCGACATATCGGACTGTGATTGACTACCGTGCATTCGGCATTCACTCCACAAGTTCCTGGGCACGGGTCAACACACTTATTCTGAAGGCAAGCCTTGTTAAGCGCACACTCCGAATTGGAAGAACATTCAGGACGACATTGAGGTGGACTACCGATATATTCTGGCAGACATGAGCAGACTGCTTGTTGATTGATCTCACGACATTGACTATTCGGACCGCACGGTGATGGTTGACAAGGATTCTGACGAATTTGTGCTAAAAAAAGTGAAAGACGTTGTTGTTGGGTGTTTTAGAGAAGTGCAGCTCAAGATATTTACGTGGTGCTGGAGAGCATTGGGCAAACGCATTGCCAGTCATTTCTTCAGGGCAGTGACACATCGGAATGTTATTGAAGACGTCACAGATGGCATTAACGCCGCAAGTACCAGGGCAAGGATCCATACACTTCCTTCGTATACAGGCCTTGTCGGTTGGACAATCCGAGTTCAGAACACATTCTGGACGACATCCCACATAGGGATCACCCAAGTATTCAGGTAAGCAGTAGCATTGTCCATTTTGACAGTTGGCGTTAGCTCCACATGGTGATGGGTTACATGGATCGGAGGGTTCTGGTGGAATTGGATCTGCGGGAATCGGTTGACAAGATGTAAATGGATCACCGGTATATCCTCGAACGCATTGACAAATTGGAATGTGGTTGATGGCATCGCATTCAGCATTAAAACCGCATGCCCCAGGGCATGGATCAACGCATTTCTGCGAAATACAAGCCTTGTTGCTGGGACACTCGGAATTAACGACACATTCTGGGCGGCAATTTGGCGGCGAGCCCAGATATGTTGAAAGACAAGAGCACGACGGGCTGCCGTTGATGTCTCGACATTCTGCGAACTGGCCACAAGGCGATGGAACGCATGGGTTTCGGTATACATCACGTTCTGGTGGTGGTGGAGGAGCTAGTTAAAGAAAGATGTTGTTAGGGATGGTGTTCTTGTATGCCATCAGTTGGATCTTACGGGGTATTGGGTAACATCTAGTGAATGCATCACCAGTGAATCCAGTCTTACAGCTACACAGTGGCGAATGATTGCGGACGCGACATTCAGCATTGGTTCCACAGACCCCAGGACATGGATCGGAACATTTCTGGTTTCGACAGGCCTTGTCTAGTGGGCATTCGGAGTTTGTAGTACATTCTGGTCGACACGCTGGTGGACTTCCGATAAATTCAGGAAGGCATGAGCAAACAGCCTGCTCGTTTACTTCGCGACATTCGGAGTTCGGTCCGCACGGAGTTGGTTGACAGGGGTTAACGTATTCTTTGATTATGGCTGTTGGGGTTGGGAGGAAATTAGAAAGACTGAGGGTTCGTGATATTGCATGAGGAACTTACGCTTTTCGGGGATGCTGCAGTAGCGGTATGGGTTGCCAGTATAACCAGACAGGCAATCACAAGTTGGCAAATGATTGATGACGTTACATAGAGCATTTTGACCACAAACGCCTGGACAAGGGTCCTTACATTTCTGATTAACACAGGCACGGTTCGAAGGACAGTCGGAATTCTGTACACATTCTGGTCTACATCCCTCGTAAGGGTTGCCGAAGTAATCGGGCAGACATTGACATGAGCCAGCGTTGTTGACTTGTCTACATTCGGCGTTAAAACCACATGGGTTCGGTTCACAAGGTCTTGCCTCCTCAGCCAAAACAGGTATTGGAGTGCAGGAAGTAAATGGATCGCCGGTGAATCCTTCAGCACATATGCACATAGGTGTGTGACTAATCACACGACACTCGGCATTGTTACCACAAAGTCCAGGGCAGGGGTCCATGCATTTTTGATTAATGCAGGCTTTGTTACTGGGACACTCTGAGTTGGTCACACATTCTGGGCGGCAATTAGGAGGTGGTCCTAGATATTCAGGTAGGCAGGAACACGCAGGAGAACCACCCTCAGCTCGGCATTGGGAATTCGGTCCACAAGGCGATGGTTGGCATGGATTTTTAGGTTCATCGAGGATGGGAGCGATTATTTCTTGACAACGAACGAATGGGCTTCCGGTAAATCCTTGCGGGCACGTACAGAACGGATTGTGGTTGACGACGGTGCATCTGGCACCTATGCCGCATGTTCCTGGACATGGATCGATGCATTTTTGGTTTTGGCAGGCCAGTGATGGAGCACAGTCAATGTTACTGGTACACTCTGGGCGACATGTCGGTGGATTGCCAATAAATCCTTCAATGCAAGAGCACACAGCGGTTCCCTGGAATTCACGACATCGTGAGTTTGGTCCACATGGAGTCGGATTGCAAGGATGAACGATTTCAGGTTCTCGTTGAACTGGATTGCATTGAACAAAGGCGTTGCCAGTCATTTTCTCGGGGCACCTACACATCGGGATATGATTGATTACTTCACAGATTGCACTAAATCCACAGGTTCCTGGGCAAGGATCTGCACATTTACTACGAATGCAGGCTTTGTTTAAGGGGCATTCGGTACTGAGAACGCATTCAGGGCGACAACCAACATACGGATCGCCTTGGTATTCGGGTATGCAAGTACATTGACCGTTGTTACAGATGGCATTAGCACCGCATGGTGATGGATTGCAGGGATCGTCATTTTCCACTGGTTTCGCTTAAAAAAATATTGGCAGTTAGTGGGTAGGAGGATGGAGATGTGAAGAAATCTTACGTTTTGGAGCGATGCTACAAGTAGTGAATGCATCACCCACGTAGCCTTGAATGCACGAACAAATCGGCGTGTGATTGATCACACTGCAAAGTGCATTTAAGCCACATGAGCCAGGACAAGGATCGATACAGCGATTGTTGATGCAGGCCAAGTTGCTGGAACATTCCGAGTTGGTAACGCATTCAGGGCGGCAATTTGGTGGAGCACCGAAGAAGTTTGGAAGACAGGAACAGGAGGCTTGGCCATTTAAGTTGCGACATTGAGAGTTCGGGCCACAAGGTGAGGGTAGACAGGGATCACGGATTCTTTCGGGAACTACTATAGATGGGGGAGCTAAAGGGCGTAAAATGTTCGTAAGAAGGTTTGTTGATTTAAAAAGACCGCAGGTCTTACGTGGGATTGGGCTACAGCGAGTGAACGGATCACCGGTGTATCCATTCCTGCATGAACAGAGAGGACTGTGGTTATGTACACGGCATTCTGCATTAGTTCCGCAAGTTCCAGGACATGGGTCGACGCATTTTTGGTTAACACATGCCTTGTCGAGGCTACACTCGGAGCTGATTGTACATTCAGGGCGGCATCCTGGCGGAGTGCCGATGTATGTCGGAAGGCATGAGCATACAGCTTGGTTGTTGACTTCTTTACATTGGCTGTTCGGACCACATGGAGATGGTTGGCATGGGTTAACATATTCTTGATCGATTGCTGTAGAAGATTAAGGTACACTTAGACTGAAGGGAGTTATTATGGTTTCTGTATATTCCTTACGTTTTGTTTCTATGGCACAATACCGGTATGGATCGCCAGTGTATCCAAACCTACAAGCACATGATGGCAGATGGTTTAGGACATGGCAATCTGCATTCTCTGCACAAGTACCAGGACATGGGTCACGGCATTTCTGGTTGACACAGGCTCGATTCGAAGGACAATCAGAATTGAGAACACATTCAGGGCGGCATCCTTCGTAGGGATTTCCAAAGTACTCAGGCAGACACTGGCATGAGCCAACACCGTTTTGTTGGCGACACTCAGCGAATGCTCCACATGGGCTTGGATTGCAAGGATCAACGATTTCTGGAGGAGCAGCACGAATTGGGTTACATTGGACGAAAGGGTCACCTGTGAAACCAATCTCACAGGTACACATTGGTGAATGACTGATTACACGGCAAATGGCGCTTAAGCCACACAATCCCGGGCATGGATCCTTGCATCGTTGATTGACGCACACTTGTGTGGTGGGACATTCAGAATTGGTTACACATTCCGGTCGGCAATTTGGTGGGCTGCCGAAGAAGTTTTCGAGGCACGAACATGACGGAGAATCATTGATGTTGCGGCATTCTGAGTTTGGACCACATGGTGATGGTTGACAAGGATTCGTTGGTTCTGGGTCGCGTTCAACTAAAGAAAGATGATCGTTAGGCGGAGATTTATAGAGAATTTACAGTTCTTACTGATTCGTTGACAGAGCACGAACGGATTTCCAGTGTAGCGATCTGGACAGGAGCAGAAGGGGTTGTGATTGACAACAGAACACTTGGCATATTGGCCGCATGTTCCTGGACATGGATCCTGACATCTTTGATTTTGGCAAGCTAAATTCGCAGGACATTCGGAGTTGGTTGTACACTCAGGTCGACATGTAGGTGGACTTCCAAAGAAGTTAGGCAAACAAGAACAAACAGCTTGACGGTTTACCTCCCGACACTGACTGTTTGGACCACAAGGTGACGGTTGGCATGGGTTCACAAAGACTTCAACTAAAGGGAATGGAGATTGTGAAAGATTCTGAGAAAGTTTTGTAAAGCATTTACCCAGAGCTGGGGTGCATTGTATAAATGCATTTCCAGTCATTCCTTCAGGGCAGTGGCACATGGGCACGTGATTGTGCACCTCACAGATGGCTTTGAAGGCACATGTTCCAGGACAAGGATCGACGCATTTATTCCGGATACAGGCACGATCACGAGAACAGTCAGAATTAAGAATACATTCTGGTCGGCAAGCAACCAGTGGATTCCCTTGGTATTCAGGGATGCAAGAGCATTGACCATCACGGCATATGGCATTAGAACCACAGGGGCTTGGGTTACATGGATCGCGTTCTTCCTCACGTAGGGGTGCTGTGAAAAAATTTGTAGATTTCCTTGAGGGGAATGGGTATAGTTTAAGGGGCTTACGTGGTGGAGGAGCTGGCTGACAACTAACGAACGGATCGCCAGTGTATCCAATAGGGCACTGACAGCTGGGTGTATGATTTATGACATTACAGGTGGCACCAAATCCACAGGCTCCTGGACATGGGTCAGCACAATGCTGCCGGATGCAGGCTTTGTTACTGACACATTCCGAATTGAGAGTACATTCTGGACGACAGTTTGGTGGGCCACCAATAAAGCCAGGCAAACAGAGGCAGGATGGGGAATTGTTGATATTGCGACACTGAGAGTTCGGACCACAGGGTGTGGGTACACAAGGGTCACGGTATACTTCGATATCTCTGGGCGGTGGTGGAGCTATTTGGGAAAGATAGTTTTAAAATTTCAACCACTCAGGGAGCTTCATGAAAAGGCCTTACGTGGCACTGGTATACATCTAACAAAAGCATCACCAGTAAAGCCATTCCTGCACGAACAGATTGGGCTATGGTTTCGGACTCTACACTCGGCGTTTTGTCCACATGTTCCAGGGCATGGGTCGACACATTTTCTGTTTATGCAGGCTTTGTCAGAGTCGCATTCTGAGCTTGAGGTGCATTCGGGCCTGCATGATGGTGGGGTACCTATAAATTCTGGAAGACAAGAACAGACTCCTTGACCATTGACTTCACGGCACTGGCTATTCGGTCCACAAGGTGATGGCTGACAAGGGTTCACATATTCTTGGCTTATCGCTAAAGATTATTACAAAGTTAGTACGAACTCTACAGTTATCGGGTTTAGTAGGTTCCTTACGTTCTGGTGGGATGGTGCAGAAGCGATAAGGATCGCCAATGTATCCAACGAAGCAGTTGCAAGTGGGCACGTGGTTGACGACATTACATTCGGCGTTCTGTCCGCAAGTTCCTGGACAAGGATCTTTACATTTTTGTTGAACACACGCACGATTCGATGGGCAGTCGGAATTGAGGACACATTCAGGACGACATCCTTCGTAGGGATTTCCAAAGTATTCCGGCAGGCATTGACAAGCACCAGCGCCATTTCGTTCAATACAGTTGGCATTTGGTCCGCAAGGGCTTGGATGACAAGGATTAATGACTTCTGGTGGTAGCTGCCTGACAATCGAACATTGAGTGAATGGATCTCCAGTAAAGCCAGCGGCGCAGATACACATAGGAGTATGAGATACAACACGGCACTCAGCGTTGACTCCACACAATCCGGGACATGGGTCTTTGCAACGTTGATTGATGCACGCTAGGTTGCTTGGACATTCCGAGTTGGACACACATTCAGGTTTGCAATACGGTGGGCTTCCAAAGAATCCTTCAAGACAAGAGCAAGATGGAGCGTCACCAATGCTACGGCACTCGGAGTTTGGACCACACGGTGATGGTTGGCAGGGGTCTTGTGGAATTGGATCCTGAGGGCGCTCAATAATTTCTTGGCAAGCAACGAAGGGACTTCCGGTGTAATGTGGCAAACAAGTGCAGAACGGATTGTGGCTTACAACAGTACACTTGGCATTGCGACCACAAGATCCTGGACAAGGATCTCGGCATTTTTGATTGATACAAGCAAGGTTGGCTGGACAGTCTTGATTAGCTGTGCATTCAGGACGACATGATGGTGGGTTGCCAATGAAACCAGGTACACATGAGCATACCGCTTGATTATTCACTTCACGACATTGACTATTTGGACCACAAGGCGATGGTTGGCAAGGATTTTGGATCACCGGAGCTAGAATTAGATGAAGGGGTTTGAGCAATCGACAGTTTACGATGGCAGGCAAATATTTACGTGGAATCGGTATGCATTGGACAAATGCATTACCAGACATGCCACTGGGGCATCTGCACATGGGAATGTGGTTGATAACATCACAAATAGCGTTCGAGCCGCAAGTTCCTGGACATGGATCGACACATTTGCTGCGAATACAAGCTTTATCTCGGGTGCAGTCGGTGTTCAAAACGCACTCTGGACGGCATCCAGCATAGGGATCGCCCTGATACTCAGGAATGCAGGTACATTTTCCATTTGAACAGACAGCATTAGCTCCACAAGGTGATGGATTGCAAGGATCATCAGCAACAATAGCTAAAATGGACGCACATAAAGAAGATCTACAAGGAATCGAGAATCAGGTCCTTACGTTTTGGTGGCGGTTCAGGTTGGCAGTAGGTGAATGGATCTCCAGTGTATCCTACGGGGCATACACAAGTCGGCGTATGGTTGATGACATTACAAGTGGCAGAAAGTCCGCAAGATCCTGGACATGGATCGCGGCATTTCTCGTTGATACAAGCCTGGTTGCTAGGACACTCTGAATTGATGGTACATTCCGGTCGGCAACTTGGTGGGGCACCAATGTAGTTCGGAAGACATGAACAAGATGGAGATTCATTGATGGCGCGACATTGAGAGTTGGGTCCACAGGGAGATGGAATACAAGGATCCTGTGGCTCCCGTTGAACTATAACAGGCGGTGCAGCTGTAATAAGGAATTTTTTTGTTTTATAGAGTGAGGCCATTGGGGTGACATATTCTCGTATAACTTACGAGGAATAGGATAACACCTAGTGAAGGCGTCTCCTGTGAATCCAGGCTTACAATTACAGAGCGGACTGTGATTGTTCACCCGACAAGTTGCACTAATTCCACAGGTTCCTGGGCATGGATCTTGACACTTTTGATTTATACAGGCACGGTCCGATGGACATTCCGAACTGATGGTACATTCAGGTCTACAAGCCGGTGGACTTCCAACAAAAGTTGGCAAACATGAGCAAACTGCCTGTTCGTTTATTTCGCGGCATTGACTGTTCGGCCCACATGGAGATGGTTGACAGGGGTTCACATACTCTTTAACAGCTAAAAGGATATAGAAAACAGGTCAGACACGCCACTTAACGGAGAATTGACAAGAAACTCACGTTCGCGTTCTTGTTGGCAGAACCTATATGGATCACCAGAGTAACCAGTGATGCAGGTACAAGACGGCAAATGATTTACAACGTTGCATAGGGCATTCTGTCCGCAAGTTCCGGGACATGGATCCATGCATTTGTTTTGAAGACAGGCTTTGTTTGAAGGACAATCGGAGTTGAGTACACATTCTGGGCGGCATCCTTCGTAGGGGTTTCCAAAGTACTCTGGCAAACACTGGCATGCTCCTGCGTCATTCTTTCGAATACACTGAGCATTTGATCCACATGGACTTGGTTGGCAAGGGTCTATCTGATCTAACTGGGGAATTCTTGTTAGCACACATTGTACGAATGGATCTCCCTGGTAGCCAGATGGACAAATGCAACTTGGTGTATGACTGAGAACACGACATTCGGCTCCAGCGCCACATAACCCTGGGCAAGGGTCCTTGCAACGTTGGTTGATGCAAGCTTGGGTACTTGGGCATTCTGAACTTGTCAGACACTCTGGTCGGCAGTTTGGTGGGCTTCCGATGTAGGTTTCGAGGCAGGTACATGATGGACTTTCGCCTACTACTCGACACTCAGAATATGGTCCACATGGGGATGGCGAGCATGGTTGCACTTTGATAATATCTCGGATGGGTTCAACTGGAGGGAGGTTGAAAAATTGGTTAGACACGACTTGCGAAGGATTAGTGGAAGGATCTTACTTATTCGTTGACAACTTATGAAGGGATTTCCAGAGAATCGGTCTGGACAACGGCAGAACGGACTGTGATTGACCACTTGACACTTGGCATTCGATCCACAAGTTCCTGGACATGGATCCGTACATCTTTGATTAAGACAGGCCTGGCTAAGGGAACACTCAGAGTTTGTGGTGCATTCGGGACGACACAGTGGTGGGCTTCCGATGAACTGTTCGAGACATGAACAGACTGCTTGTTGATTGATTTCTTGACATCTACTGTTCGGGCCACATGGTGTTGGTTGGCAGGGGTTCGTAATATCGAGCTCTAAGAAGGAGTTGAGTTAGAATTGAACAGAATTTTCGTTGCTTCAATCTTACTTGGACTTGGAGTGCACTGAATGAATGCATTTCCTTGCATTCCTTCGGGGCACTTACAAATCGGAATGTGGTTTAAGACCTCGCAGATGGCATTGTGACCACAAGTGCCAGGGCAAGGATCAACGCAGCTATTTTGAATACAGGCACGATCTCGTGGACAGTCAGAGTGTAGGACACATTCAGGGCGACATCCGGTGTATGGATCACCGTGGTATTTAGAGATACATGTGCACTGACCATTGTTGTAGTTGGCGTTAGGGCCACATGGTGATGGATTGCAAGGATCATCCTCATATTTCACAGCTAAGAATTGACAGGCAAGTTAGAAACGAATCAAAGAAGGTGGTATCAAGATCTTACGTTGAACTGGAGGAGGCTCTGGGTTGCATACGGTGAATGGATCACCGGTATACCCAACGTTACAGGTGCAGATCGGAGTATGATTGATAACATTACAAACGGCGCTAACTCCGCATGATCCAGGGCATGGATCGCGACATTTTTCGTTGATGCAAGCTTGATTGCTGGAACACTCGGAGTTGATGGTGCATTCAGGGCGACAATTTGGCGGAGCACCAATGTAGCTGGGCAAACATGAGCAGGATGGTGAACCACCGAGGTCTCGACATTGCGAATTCGGACCACAGGGGTTTGGTACACAGGGGTTTCGATATACATCCTTAACAGGTGGTGGCGGTGGAGCTAAAGGAAAGTGTATATGAGAAGGGTACACATTAAGTGTTTGCATTGAAGGCTTACGAGGCATAGTGAAGCATCTGTTGAAGGGATCTCCAGTGAAGCCAGCTCTACACGAACAGACGGGGCTATGATTTCTGACATGACACTCTGCGTTTTGGCCGCACACTCCTGGACATGGATCTTTGCATTTTTGATTAATGCATGCCTTATCGGTGGGACATTCTGAGCTAGCGACACATTCAGGCCTGCAAGACGGAGGGCTTCCACTATACTCTGGCAGACAGGAGCAAACCGCCTGGCCGTTGACCTCACGGCATTGGCTGTTCGGGCCGCAGGGTGATGGTTGACAAGGGTTCACATACTCGCGGATAGCTACAAAATGAGTTTCATAAGAAAAAGAAGAGGCACGAGACTAACAAAATGTGCTTACGTTCTTTGACGATGTTGCAGAAGCGATACGGATCTCCGGTGTATCCATCGAAGCAATTGCACGAAGGAACGTGATTTATGACCTGACATTGAGCATTTTGTCCACAGGTTCCTGGACATGGATCTTTACACTTGTTCTGAAGGCATGCACGGTTGGATGGACAATCAGAATTCAGAACGCACTCTGGGCGACAGCCCTCATACGGATTACCGAAATACTCTGGCAAGCACTGGCATGATCCTGCACTTCCACGTTCCTCACATTTGGCATTCGGTCCACATGGACTTGGATTGCATGGATTTAGCGGTTCAATAGAGACACGAATCTCAGTACACTGGTTAAATGGATCACCAGTGAATCCAGCTGCACAGATGCACATTGGAGTATGAGAGACAACCCGACATTCGGCGTTGTTACCACATACTCCTGGACATGGATCCTTGCATTTCTGATTGATACACGCCAAATTGGTTGGACATTCTGAGTTCGAAACGCATTCTGGACGACAATTTGGTGGAGATCCAAGGAATGATGGTAGGCAGGAGCATGATGGGCTATCACCAGAAACACGACATTCTGAATTCGGACCACATGGTGATGGAGTGCATGGATTTACTGGTACAACGTCCCGGACGGGAATGTTTTCTACACATCGAACGAATGGGTTTCCAGATAACTTCGCAGGGCAACTACAGAATGGATTGTGGTTGACAACATTGCAGAGGGCATTAAGTCCACAAGTTCCAGGACAAGGATCGCGACACTTCATATTCTGACACGCTTGACTAGGTGGGCACTCGGAGTTGGTGGTACATTCTGGTCTACATTGAGGCGGACTTCCTATATAGTCTGGGATGCATGAGCAAACAGCCGTTTCTTGTATAACACGACACTGGCTGTTGGGTCCACATGGCGTGGGCTGACAAGGATTCGTTGGCAGTGGTTCTGTTGGAAAAGAAATATGGTTTAAGGAGGAGTCAAACTAGGAGCAAAGCAAATATTTTTTACTTGGAACTGGTCGACATTCGAAGAAGGCATTTCCGGACATGCCGTCTGGGCAGCGGCACATTGGAACATGATTGTTCACTTCACAGATGGCATTGAGTCCGCATGTTCCTGGACAAGGATCTTTGCACTTGTTTTGCAGACATGCGAGATTAAGTGGACAGTCGGAGTTTAGGACGCATTCCGGCCGACATTGAACGTAGGGATCTCCTTGATACTCAGGGATGCATGTACATTTACCGTCATTACAAACGGCATTCGGGCCACAAGGTGATGGGTTGCAAGGATCGTCTGCGACAGGTGGTGTTGTTGCTAAAAGATATAACACGGCGTTGACAAAAAGAGAGTCTGGCAATGGGAGAATATCTTACGTTCTGGAGGCTTTGGATGACAACTGGTGAATGGATTGCCAATGTATCCTTCGATGCATGCACAGGATGGGGTATGGTTTATAACGCGACAGAATGTGTTCAATCCGCAGGATCCCGGGCATGGATCAATACATTTTTCGCGAATACATGCTCGATCACTAGAGCATTCAGCATTGATTGTACATTCTGGCCTACAGTTTGGCGGGGCGCCGATGTATGTGGCTAAGCAAGAACAGGATGGCACACCATTAATATTTCTACACTCTGAGAATGGTCCGCAAGGTGATGGGAAGCATGAGTCGCGAATTTCGTCTTTTACGATGTCTGGTGCGGCTAGAGGGGAGAAAGATATGCAATTGCAAGAAAATCGAATCCCAGATCGAAACTCTTACGTGGTGGAATAGGGAAGCAACGAGTAAAGGCGTCTCCAGTGAATCCTGATCTGCATGTACATATTGGACTGTGATTTCGAACTCTACATTCCGCGTTATTGCCGCAGGGTTGAGCTTCGCATGGATTCACGCACTTTTGATTGACGCAGGCCTTGTCCGCAGAGCATTCCGAACTGATGGTGCATTCCGGACGACACGATGGTGGACTGCCAACGTAGGTAGGCAGGCATGAGCAGACAGCTTGATTGTTAACTTCTCGACATTGACTATTAGGGCCGCACGGGTTTGGTTGGCAGGGGTTCACATATTCTTTGATAACAGCTAGTGGGGAAAAGGATACTTGTTATGGAGACTAGGATTCATATTAAGAAATCTCTTACGTTGTGCTGGTATGTTGCAGATGCGATATGGATCGCCGGTATATCCAACAAAGCAGGTACACGACGGCACATGATTGATGACTTGACAGTCAGCATTTTGTCCACATGTTCCGGGACAAGGATCGTAGCATTTATTTTGCATACAAGCTTTGTTCGATGGGCAGTCAGAATTTTGGACGCACTCTGGACGACATCCTTCATAGGGATTACCAAAGTAATCTGGGAAGCATTGACATGAGGCAGCTCCATTTCGTTGTCGGCATTCGGCATTGGAACCACATGGATTTGGATAGCAAGGATTTATTGATTCTACTTCCTGTTGTCGTGGCACGTCACACTGAATGAATGGATCACCAGTGTAGCCAGCCGTGCAGATACACATGATCGCATGACTGACAACTCGGCATTCTGCATTCAATCCACAACGTCCGGGGCAGGGGTCTTTACATTTTTGGTTGATGCACGCCAGGTTACTTGGACATTCGGAGCTTGTGACACATTCAGGTCGGCAATTTGGTGGGCGGCCGATATAATTTTCATGACATGAACAGGACGGCGCTTCGCCGATTGATTTGCACTGCGAGTAGGGTCCACATGGTGATGGGATGCAAGGATCGGTGATATCTCGGACAGGTTCTTCAACTAAATCGGACATTGTGAAGGTTAGTTTCAATTTGGAGCGGATAAGTTGGTGAGTCATACTTATAGGTTGACAACGGACGAAGGGATTTCCACTGAATCGTTCTGGGCAAGTACAGAATGGACTGTGATTTACGACAGAGCATTTCGCACCCACTCCGCAAGTTCCAGGGCATGGATCTTGGCATCTTTGGTTTAGACAGGCTTGTGTCGGTGGGCATTCTGAGTTGGAGGTACATTCCGGTCGACAGGTAGGTGGGCTTCCAATGTAGTTCTTAAGACAAGAGCACACAGCCTGTTGGTTTACTTCGCGACACTGACTGTTTGGCCCACATGGGCTTGGTCGGCAAGGATTCGTTATCAGTGGTTCTAGAAGAGAGGGAGATGGTAAGAATAGGGAATGGCAGATTTATAGGTGAATACGCGTACTTTGAACCGGACTGCATCGAATAAATGCACTTCCAGCAGTACCCTCGGGACATCTACACATCGGGATATGATTGATGACATCGCAAATGGCATTCTCGCCACATGTCCCTGGGCACGGATTCAAACATTTACTTCTAATACAAGCCTTGTCTCTAGGGCAATCCGAATTGAGAACACATTCCGGTCGACAACCGGTGTAAGGATCTCCATGGTATTCCGGCAAGCAGCGACAAATTCCAGCATTGCATTCAGCATTCGCACCACACGGCGATGGGTGACAAGGATTCGTTGGTTCTCCTAATCAAGACTGTTTAGAAAAAAACGAAAAACGGGACGAAATTATGAGAAATTCTTACTCTGGACAGGCGGTGTTGGTGCTGGGCTACAACTACTGAACGGATCACCAGTGTAACCAGCAGGGCAAACACAATTTGGCGTATGGTTGATGACGCTACATTCCGCACCAAATCCGCACGCACCTGGGCATGGATCAATGCATTTTTCGCGAATGCAAGCGCGGTCGCTTGCACACTCTGCACTGATCGTACACTCAGGACGGCAGTTTGGTGGGGCGCCAATATAAGTCGGCAGACAAGTGCATGATGGCCGACCGTTGATGTTTCGACATTGAGAATTCGGTCCGCAAGGTGATGGGACACAGGGATCGCTTTCAATTCTGATCGCTGGTGGTGATGGCGGTGGTGCTATGACATTAGAAAGCGATTAGGTTAGCGATTAGACAAGGGCACAGACAGAGTTTCTTACGAGGAATGGGGAAACAACGAGTGAAGGCGTCTCCGGTAAAACCACGACGACAGGAGCAGAGTGGACTGTGATTCCTCACCCGACATTCAGCATTTTGACCGCAAGTACCCTCACATGGATCTTTGCATCTTTGCTGAATGCAGGCCTTATCAGATGGACACTCAGTGCTAAGGACACACTCTGGCCGACACGACGGGGGAAGTCCGATGTAATTTTCAAGACAAGAACAGACAGCCTGGCCGTTCAATTCACGGCACTGGCTATTCGGTCCACAGGGAGATGGTACACACGGATGTGATGGTTCAGCCAGACGAATTGCTACAATAAGAGTGGAAAGAGTTTCAAGCTAAAATCGGGCTCTGAGATGATCACTTAAATTTTCTTACGTTTCTCAGGAATTACACTACAATAACGATATGGATCGCCGGAATATCCCACAAAGCAACTACAAGATGGAATATGATTCACTACACGGCACTCAGCATTCGACCCACAAGTACCGGGACACGGATCCCGACACTTATTTTGGGTGCAAGCCCGATTCGTAGGACAATCAGAGTTGAGAATACATTCCGGACGGCAACTTTGGTAAGGATCTCCAAAGTGTTCTGGCAGACATTGACAAGATCCGATGCCGTTCTGTTCGCGACATACGGCATTCGAACCGCACGGATTCGGTTCACATGGCGTAACACTTTCATAGCTGATGATTTCTGTAAGGGAGAAAGGGAGGGAGAAAGAGAGAAAACACCATTAGATATCGTATTCAATGGTTTTTAAGGGATTAGTTCGGCACACACCTGGTTACAAAAAAAAAAAAATCAAATAAAAGCGGACTACTAGCGGTCCCGTGTTGATTAGATGTTTTTGATTGCATATGTGCGTTGCATAGCGTTGACAGTGTTCATTACTTCGACTGTTGATTAATATTAATAACGGTTTTTTGGATTTTATTTGTTTTAAAGTGCACTTTTGTTAAGCCAATGTGTTTTTTGGGTTTGTTGTTGGTATTTTGTTTAATTTTGGTTTTATTTGCGGTGTATCTTAGTTTCTAAGCAGACTCAGGCTTAAACGTTAGATATTTGTTGTTTTTTTTTTGGGGGGGGGGGGGAGTGGCGGGATTGGGAGGTTTATTTTAGTTAAGACATCTCACAATGTCATTAGGTTAGAGTCTGGTATAATTTGAAAAATTGTTAAAGGCGGTATTTTTGGAAAAACTCAGGGTTTTTTCGATTTTCCAATTGATTGTTGTTTGCGTGCGCATTGTATGGTTTGTGTGGTGTAAGAATGATTGTGACTACATTTTCAAAAAAAAGGTTACATCCATAGTGTTTCAGCTGGGTTACGTTTCAAAGATGATCAAAAATGTTTTCTAAATTAAAAAAAGCGATTTTAATCGTAGGCTCAAGGCTCAATGACGCAGAACTTAAGCACTAAAAATATATGTTAGACTTAAGGCATCTAAAAGGCAGGTTTTTTTGGTTGGTTTTTGGTTTTTTGTGGGGGTGGGGTTGCTAATTTAGGCAGACTACAGTCATTCGGTTTTAGGTTTTTTGCTTTCTTAAATTCTAAGTGAGGTTTTAGGTTCACAACTTAAGGCTTTTAAGGTTAAGGACAATGAGTAAAGGCAATTACGTTTAGCATTTTAAATTGGCATTGTACGATTGTTCCAATAAACTTAGCGTTAGCAGGCGTTGCAAGTATTTATTATAATTCAAATAAAAGAGTGACAGCAAACGTCAATTATTGAACGAGTTCAACACTTCCAAGTGTCAACGAATTCTGACAGTTCGTACGGAATTGTGACATGTTGAAATTAGCATTTTGTTTTTTGTGGTCGTTTTGCGATTTTATGATGTTTTTGCTTAAGAGAGACCATGTAACAATGCTTTGTGCGGAGCTGTTCAATAAATGATTTTTGCTGCTAAAAAAGAAAATTTATTTAAAAAAAGCTAACAAACTAGAGCAAGCTTATCGGTAGATACTTTGGTACTTTGGTTGCGCAATGGCATTTAAAGAATTTCTTTAAACTTTTTTATTTGAGGCGAATTCGAGTTTCGTCACTTTTTCCATTTGATTTCGAAGTAAGCAGTCACAGTCATTGAGCGCTGCCTCTCAGCAATCTAACACATCAAACAGCTACTGATGATGACAAATACCAGATGGCTAGATCAAAAGTTATTGTTGAAGTTGGGCACATAGAAGAATGAGAATGCGTCTTTTTCTCCGAATTCTACAATCAAGAGCAGAAGGTCTTTTGGTAAAAACAGGTAAGCAAACATTCTAAAGACACTGTGTGGAAAGTGTCATGTTGACATCATATAGATGGCAGTCGCATCATAGAACTTGGCTATTGCCGTTTACAAGCCTGGTCGGCAAAGAAGAAGACTTCCTTCCTTATGTTACTTTGCCAGCTGCAAGTGAGCTGAAAAACACACAACTCGGCATAGAAGGTATCTGTCATCGGTTGTGGTGATGGAAAAGGACTAACGCGTGTTGTGATTGCTTTAGGTTGCCTGGCAGTGATAGCATGTTTCAACTGGATATACATAGATTCTCAATAAGAGTAGTCTTCTTACCGAAAATCTGAAAGATGATTACAAGCTCGTCAAGAGCTATAGACCAATCAGCCGGACATATGCACATCCGAACAAAACTACTTTGGGGATGCATCCTCTTTCAATTACAATATGTCTCCCAAGTTTTAGCTTACTGTGAATGTGGTTCCAAATTTGGTAGGCGAAATGGAAATAATATGTAATAGCTGTGGTAAATTAATGTTTTCCGCAAGGCGGCGTATTGTGTCCGCTGCTATGGTGCAGGGAACGATGATTTTTGCACTAGAAATTGTCCTTCAGCCAATTCTTTCAAATTTGAGGCTATTTTCGAGAGAGGAAGAGGAGGAAGTTGACTGAAATTACTAATTTCAAAGGCATCACCATTCGTGTTTGTATGTCATCGTAGATAAAAAACTAAAAACCCGTCACATCTAAAACCTCCACGGCTAGTCGGTTCGGTAAAAGAATTTTCAATGGAACAGAGTGCTATGATACAACCAATTATATCATTACTGCTTTCACTGGACTCCACAGAACGGTCTATCTATGCATGGGGCTTTCCCTAGTGAGCTTGGCTCTGCTTTAGATGAGGTGATGAATCTTCCAATCTTTGGTGGCCATATCATCAGTCGAAATTTCAAAGCCATCTCCTATTTAGAAAGAATTAGACTTCGGTGAGTTGGAATTTTGATTCTGTCTCAAGAATTTTGATTCGAGAGTATGAAACCGATTTTTCCTGTGCTCAGGTATAGTTGAACCAGGAAAGAGGAGTCTTTAAGGATGACTTCGAAATCGATCTAAATTGTCTTGTCTTTTTTTGGGACGACAACTTTAGCTCTCACTCTTCGTAACAAAAGCTTTTATTTTTTTTTTTCCAAGCGGAAATATAATCCTGTGATGACGACAAAAGAGCAAGTTGTAACAAATCAGGGGCGGTGGAGAGTCGTGCTGTACCCTTATACTAATTCCAAACTATTTTGAAAATCCATGCAGTCAGAAGGCTACACCATTCCGTCTTGTTTGGATACCATGTGACGAGACCTCCAACGAACTTGTAAGGCAAGTCTTAGAGAAGAGGTTTCTCAGATAACGTGTGCCTCGGTTTCCATTGGCAATAAGGTTACTTGGGAGCAGTTGTACGGATGGATCCCGTGAATGTTGCAATTAAAAGGAATGCTTCTTATAGTTACGAAAAGGGCAGCGACTTCCCTGTTGTTCATTATCAGAAAAGATTTTTCTGAGCAGTATGAGAGGCAGAAACCCTACGACACCTGTTTTGAGAGTGATGATGACACCACGGAGGACTATCTCTGTCAGTCAACGTCCTATGATCTCATTAAGTTGCAGATAATTGACGCTGATGTAAGTGTTACTGGTACTGTAGGTACTTGAGCATTGAAATCTTTACTCATACTCGTATTTGTACAAACAACTGAGGATTTCCCATGAAAGAATCACAAGTCCTTTGTCCGAGCACTCAGTTTGAAGAGAACCGAGCTAGTATATTGAGTATAGGTGCATAGATGCAATTGCGATACAATGTTATTTGAGGCCTGCTTGGCATATAGCCAAATTTTCGGTACAAAGGTTTTGGCAAAGGAGCGTCCTTATGACAGTGCTCACAGTGTCATAATGGGCTCCTTAAAATGACCTTATCATCTTAATCATTGGCCAACTGACTGACTTCTTAAAGTGAGGCAAACAGGTATATACCGCGAAAACGAGAGTTTCTAGATACTTTTTGAGCGAAGGAAACATGGGGAAAATGAAAGAGATACGCTGGAAATGTAACAGAATTTGCTCTGAAGACCGCTTAAAAGCGACCAGGAAACAATATATCAATGCAGGACGATGGAATAAATCTATGTTTCTGACCAAGAATGGGTCTCGAAGACGACACCTCCAATAAAGAGCAACAGAGCTGCTGATTTTCTGTTGAATTTTTCAATTGTGTGAGGAACATACACTATTTCGGCTGCAGAATCAGAAATATCTGATGAATATCACATGTATTACATGGAACAACAAGCATAAGAATCGATCGGGATCTGCTGCCTTTAAAAAATAGTACACCGGAGCACCAGATGAGAAACATATGAAAGCTCATCTCCATTAAAGATCACTATCACCTGCGGCTAAAAGCGTCATTGAATCTCAACGAACCAGCTATTATAGGTACAATGTGGAGCAGTGAAGAGGTGTATGATTGCTTGTGCTGCGGCATAGAAGCAAAAACATGATTACAGAGAGCAGTAAACTTAGTCTAGTTAACTGGAGTGGTCGCACAGCACATAAAGCGGAGCTTCGTTATCTAGATTTCATTCTGGATGGATGTCAAGAAAATTCTCTTTCTTCGTCTGGACTTGGATGAGTGGATTTTAAGCAGAAATCCCACTGATTTGACGCAAATTTCTCTAGGGTTGTCATTGTTATGATTGATGACTCTCAACCTCCACAACTAAGCTTACAGATTTATTTGTTGTGGAGAAGGAAAAGAGCCATAAAACCATAAATAACTGGGACTACACCTCCTCAGTCACATTCTTTAAAAAAAGATATAAAAACATAGCATCTTAGCATACACAGTAGTGAGATCAACACTTGGTTAAGAAGGTGTAATATGCGGTATTGAACAGAAAACAACATTTTCATTCTTTTCTTGATGACTTGATTGCTGAACTACAGTAGTAGTTACAGGATAACATCTATTCAATTCGGAGTTATCATCAAATTTCAGTAATTTTCTCGAGTATGCTTTACTCGACAGATAGACGTTTTACTTAATAACAAGTGGCAGCTGTCAAACTCAAAATTGACAGTTGCTTGTGCAAAATATATGGTTTGTGTATTTGATGTGCGTACGTTGTTCCGTGGTTCAGGCGATAAATTATGCAGCAGCTTTCGTACTTGAATGAAAAATTTTTTTTTTATATTTTATAAATGCAACATACTTCGCATATATGCTCCAAAATGTCAAAGGCTTTAATTTAAGTTTGCAAATTAAGGTACACATAGTTAACATTGCATTGCCTTCTTAGAAAAATTGCACAAAACAAATGCTTGAAAGTGAGTGAGGTGTTGTTGTGTTGAACTAAAATATGTGAGACGCGATTAAACTTTGCATTTGACAGTTGTTATATTTGACTACCATGGCAGCGCACATTTATGGCTCGATTTCGGCCATTCGGTGGATTTTTAAGTGACTTGTGATTAAATTTATTCTCTCAAATCGTGATTTTTTCATTAAGTGCAACAAAGATTCGCACTCAGTTGACAGTGTAAAGTGTAATGTCAAAAAGTTTGACATTTATTAAACCAAATTCAGCAAAATTGCATAGTGCAGTTTTGCAGACACATAATAATGTTGCTTTGCTCTAATTTGTGTAAATTTGCATACCTTAGCTAGTTGAAAGAGTTCATGAATTCATAAGTAAACGAATTTTTATATTCTAAATCATTTCTGACATTTTTGACAGATGAATTTCTTTCAAACTAGAGCCGGTATCAAGGCAAAAACATTGTACTTAAATGCATTAAAAATTATAAAGCCCTCTAAGCCGGAATTATTAAATATTTTTTTTTCAGCTTTTGCCTTGCCTAATAGAATTAAAAGAAAAGTGTGCAATCCTACCTTGAATTTGTTGACATCCGGTGAATGGATCTCCGGTATAACCGCTGTCACATGAGCAAATCGGCATGTGATTGGCGACAGAGCAGCGAGCGTTGAATCCACATGATCCTTGACACGGATCACCGCATTTTTGACGTATGCAAGCCTTAGTTGATGGACATTCTGGATTGATGGTACATTCCGGTCGGCAATTTGGTGGTGTGCCAATGAATGTGTCTAAGCATGAACAAGCCGGGCTGTCATTTATGACCTTACAATCTGAGTTCGGACCACATGGTGTTGGTAGGCATGGGTTTGTTCGTTCAACTGGTACAATGCGTTTCGGTTCTTCGTAGCAACGAGTGAATGGATCACCGGTGAAGCCAGAATTACAACTACATACGGGATTGTGATTGATGACTTGACATTTGGCATATTGTCCGCACGCTCCAGGACATGGGTCGACGCATTTTTTGTTTAGACAGGCAGTTTGAAGAGAACATTCAGAACTTGTAAGACATTCGGGTTTGCAGGCTGGTGGGGAACCAAGCATTCCAAGTTGGCAAGCACAAACGGCTCCAGATGCTGAAGCATGGCAAACACTGTTTGGACCGCATGGTGATGGATTGCATGGGTCGCTGGGTTTGTCAGCCTTTACTTCTGGACGACAGCGAATGAATGGATCACCGGTGTAGCCCTTTGGACAGCTGCAAATCGGTATGTGATTGGAGACGTCGCATTGGGCTTGTTCGCCGCAGGTTCCTGGACATGGATCAACGCAGTGTTTATTGAGGCAGGCTTTGTTTGGTGAACAATCTGAACTGAGAGTACATTCTGGACGGCATCCCACGTATGGATCGCCAAAGTAGTCTTTAAAGCATGTACACTCTCCAGCGTCACACTCAGCGTTTGCTCCGCAAGGTTGCAGGTCACATGGGTCGGATGGAGCAGTTGGTTGTGGTACTTCAATGATTTCAACGCACTGGCTGAATGGATCTCCGGTGAAGCCAGTTCGGCAGGTGCAAATCGGAATGTGATTTTGTATGCGACACTCTGAGTTGATTCCACAGGAGCCTTCACATGGATTTCGGCATTTTTCGGCGATGCAGGACATATCTGGAGCACAGTCTGTATTGACAATACACTCTGGTCGACAGTTTGGTGGTGATCCGATGTATGACTGTAGACAGGAGCAAGATGGCGTTTCTCCGTTAACACGACATTCTGAATAGAGGCCGCATGGATTAGGGACACATGGATTGGAGTGCGTCGTTGGCTTAGGGATAACCTTGGATATTGGAATTGGGAAGCATCTTGTGAATGGATCACCAGTCATGTCGAGTGGACAACTGCAGATTGGATTGTGATTGATGACTTCGCACTTGGCTTCGCTACCGCAGGTTCCAGCACATGGATTGGCACACTTAAATTTGTGGCAGGCCTTGTTTTGTGGGCATTCGGCATTGACGGTGCATTCGGGTTTGCAATTAGGTGGTGCGCCGATGTAATTTTCGACACATGAACATACGGCACCTCCATTTGTTTCACGGCATCTGCTATTCGGTCCACACGGAGATGGACTGCAAGGATTTACGATAGTCGGCACTGTTGGAACTACTTCTCTTTGACATGAAGTGAATGGATCACCAGTGAATCCTGTGATGCAAACACAGTTGGGTACGTGATTCACTGCATAGCATTGGGCATTTTGTCCACAAATTCCTGGACATGGATCTTTACATTTGTTTCTGATACAAGCTTTGTCAGTTGGGCAATCAGAGCTGAGGACACATTCTGGACGACATCCTTCATAAGGATTGCCTTGGTATTCATCGATACACTTGCAGGAAGCTGCTCCATTTCGTTCAATACATTCAGCGTTGGTTCCACAAGGTGATGGCTCACACGGTTTAAGCGGTTCAGTAACTTGTTGTACACACTGAACAAAGGCGTTTCCTCCGAATCCAACTGGGCATGAGCACGAGACTGTATGACCGATGACACGACATTCTGCATTAGTTCCACATGATCCAGGACATGGGTCACGGCACTTGTTGTTGATACAGGCTTGAGTAGATGGGCAGTCAGGATTAATAATACACTCTGGTCGGCAATTGGGTGGTGATCCAAAGAATTCTGGCAAACACTGACACGACGGTCCACTAGGACTAGCTCGGCAAACTGAGTTAGGTCCACAGGGTGATGGTACACACGGATCTCTTGGTCTGTCAACATCTGATTTTTCAATAGAAGTGATTGGAATATCCAAGCATCGTTTGAATGGATCTCCGGTCTTTCCAGGTGGGCATCCGCAAATTGGACTGTGATTGATAACTTCACAACGAGCGTCAATTCCACAAGAACCGCTGCATGGATCAACACATTTCTTATTAACACACGCTTGAACAGCTGAACATTCACTGCTGACAACACATTCTGGTCGGCATTGTGGTGGAGTTCCAACATATCCATCCAGACATGAGCACACAGCATGATCGTTGATATTTCGGCATTGACTGTTCGCACCACATGGCGATGGGGAGCAGGGCTCTGGTGGTTTTGTTGGTTCTGGTTCCTTATGTCGACAACTCGTGAATGGATCACCTTCAAATCCTTGTGGACATGAGCATACTGGAATATGAGCGACAACTTCACAACGAGCATTGAGGCCACACGTTCCTGGACATGGATCAACACATTTATTACGTAGGCAGGCCTTGTCACGTGGACAATCAGAGCTGAGTGTACATTCAGGGCGACACCCATCGTAGGGATTTCCTTGATAATTATCTTGACAGCGACATTCTCCACTGAAGCAGTCAGCGTTGGGTCCACATGGTGATGGATTACATGGATCTGTTTCAATTGGTCGTTGCGTTGTTGGCGGTAAGATGTTGCACCGGACGAATGGATCTCCAGTATAGCCATCAATGCAGTTGCAAATCGGAACATGGTTGAGAACGTGACATCTGGCTTCGAATCCGCATGATCCAGGGCATGGATCTCGACATTTTTGATTGATGCATGCTTCAGTAGGACCACATTCAGAGTTAAGAACACATTCAGGTCGGCAATTTGGTGGACTTCCAATGAAATCTTGAAGGCAAGAACAAGCCGGATTTCCTCCAACTAATTGGCACTTGGAGTTGGGTCCACAAGGAGATGGCACACAGGATGGTGGACGTTCTGTTGGTTCAGGTTCATAGGTGATTGCTGTGAAGTAAAAGAGATTATTAGATAAAAAGCTCGGGAAAGTGATAGAATGACGAAAACTTACGTATCTTTGTGCATTGCACGAATGGATCACCAGTTTGTCCTCGAGGGCATGTACAGATCGGGCTGTGATTTTTGGTCGTACATAGAGCACCAAGACCGCAGGTATGCGGACATGGATCGACGCATTTGTTGTTAACGCAAGCGCGTTCAGGGGTGCATTCTGAGCTGACGACACATTCTGGTTTACAATTTGGAGGCTGGTCAATAAATCCACTCTGGCAAGAGCAGACTGCTTGACCGTTGATGTTGCGACAAATACTATTTGGTCCGCAGGGTGATGGAACGCAAGGGTTTTCAACAGGAACGGCTATTCGGACCTCCTTGCACTGGAAGAATGGATCTCCAGTCAGTCCTGGTGGACATGTGCAAGTCGGTACATGGTTTTCAACTCCGCAGATAGCATATTCGCCACAGATATTCTCGCAGGGATCAACACACTTAAAACGGACGCAAGCTTGTACAAGTTGGCAGTCATCGTTCGTTTCGCATTCACGTCTACATCCACGTTCGGTGTCGTAGGCATTGCCTTCGAATCCTTCGTGGCAGTAACAAGCTCCAGCTCCGTTTCTTTCACGACACTCGGCATTTGGCCCGCAGGGTGAAGGTTCGCATGGTGTTGTTGGTGGTTCTTTTGGAAGAACTGGTGGAATTAAAGAGCATCCCACAAGAGGATCGCCCTCATATCCATCTGTGCAAGAGCATACCGGGTTGTGTTGGACCACCTTACAGATGGCGTTGTTTCCACACGATCCCGGACATGGATCAATACAGCGTTCATTTTGACAGGACAGGTTATTTTGACATTCGTCGTTGTTTGTGCATTCTGGGCGACAATTTGGTGGCCGGCCGATATAATTTGTTTGACATGAGCAGGCAGCTTGATCGCCTATTTGACGACAAAGAGAGTTCGGTCCACAGGGTGATGGGACGCATGGATTTTGTGGATCTCGGGTCTGTTCAACATGTTCGACACATGATACAAATGGATCACCGGTCATTCCCGGTGGACACGTGCAAATTGGATTATGGTTGACCACTTGACATCGTGCATTTGATCCGCAAGTTCCCGGACATGGATCGTTACATTTAGTATTGATACAAGCACGGTTCTGCGGGCATTCTGAGCTTACAACACATTCGGGTTTACATGACGGTGGAGCTCCAATATATCCATCGTTACATGAGCAAACAGCATGTCCATTGATTTCGCGACATTGACTATATGGTCCACAAGGTGAAGGTTGGCATGGATTCTTCGGAGCCTCAGTTACAGTTTCGATGATTCTACAGACTTTATGGGCATCTCCAGTGAAGCCTTCGATACACAAGCAACTTGGCGCGTGATTCAGAACTCTGCATTCAGCATTTAAGCCACAAACTCCTGGACAAGGATCTTGACATTTATTATTGGTACAGGCCTTAGATCTATCACAGTCTGAATTTTGGACGCATTCTGGTCGGCATCCGCTGTAAGGATCTCCAAAGTATTCCGGCTGACAGGCGCACGATCCAACACCGTTTTGTTCCCGACAGATGGCATTAGCTCCGCATGGCGATGGATTGCATGGATTTCTTGGTTCTTCCGTTGGTTGAACTATATATGAGGAGAGATGTTTCAAGAAAAAGAAAACAAAAAAAAATAGATTAGCAATCAAATTAGGACCGATCTTGGTTCTTAGACTTCATTACTTTTTTGTACAATCGAACATCCAGAGAATGGATCTCCGGTGTAACCACTGTCACATTGACATTGCGCATTATGCTTAATGACAGTACACAAAGTGTGTATACCACAAGCTCCCGCACAAGGATCACTACATTTTTGATTGATGCACGCCAAATTAGCCGGACATTCCGAGCTGCTAATGCATTCGGGTCGACAATTTGGCGGACGTCCAATATAATTGGGTAGGCAGGAACATGCAGGTGAGCCGCCAACTTCGAGACATTTCGAGTTGGGACCACATGGAGTCGGCACACAAGGATTACCAGTTGGGGGTACGGGTTTATCTACTATTTACGTGGTTGATAGGTTGATAGTTGTGTAGCAGGCAAGTGTAGTAGGTTGATAGTTATAGTAGGAGGTAAAGATGGATAGATAACACATTCGTAAAAAAAAATCAAACAAAAAACAAAAAAAATATAAAAAACCATGCAAAAGAAAAACAAAAAAAACAATACCAAGGCTGAGGAAGAGGGTTTGTCGGATAAGGGCTGGTTTATCGGTGATGGGTTTGTGTGATTTAAACAAAATTTTAACAGTGCACACAGTAAGATTATCTAAAAAATATCTGACTTTCCGAAGTCAAAAAAAGCCTTCTAACATCGATTAAAATCAAGGGCCTTGAGATTTTCGAAAATATTTTTTTCTAACCAAAGTGAAATCTTATGTTTAATACCCTGCCGATAAACCCCCTTCCCCAAACAAAGAAAACTCCATCATGCTTACATAAAATCTTTTCACATCTATTGAATGGATCTCCCGTATAGCCCGGAGGACAGGAGCATGCAGCATAATGATTGATAACTTGACAGCGTGCATCGTTGCCACAGGTACCGGGACAAGGATCAATACATTTTTGATTCTCACACGACCGATCCTGTGCACAATCAGAGCTGACAACACACTCTGGTTTGCAGTTTGGCGGCGAACCAATAAAGCTACTCTGGCAAGAACAAACAGCATGACCGTTGACTTCGCGACACTGGCTGTAGGAACCGCAAGGTGATGGTACACAAGGATTTTCTTGTTCTCCTATGAATTCGAGAGAAAGGGGCAATTTGTAAAATGATTCGGTTGAGGGGTTAGTAAAAGCATTTGTGGGTTAGAATCTCATACTTCGTTCTGGAGGAAGTTGAATTTCACGGCAGGCACTTAGAGCATTTCCAGAGAAACCTGGTAGGCAGTTGCAATTAGGGGCATGATTAACGACACGGCACTCAGCATTGCGTCCACAAACTCCGGGACATGGATCGACGCACTTGTTGTTGTTGCAGGATTTATCACGTGGGCAGTCACTATTCGAGACACATTCGGGACGACATCCACTGTATGGATCACCAAAGTATTCCGGAAGGCAGGTGCATGAACCAGCGCCGTTCCGTTCTTTGCATTGGGCATTTGGTCCACATGGTGATGGGTTACAGGGGCTGATGTTTTCATCTGGAATTGCGATCGCTGTTGATAGACAGAGAAAGATAGAGAAAGATGAAGTAAGCAACTGTTGTTTGGATTGTTGAGAGATTTGTTATCTCTTACGTGTGGGGTTACATCCAGAAAATGGATCACCGTTGAAACCAACTTCACAGGTACAAACGGGGGAATGGTTGACAACATTGCAGTAGGCATTGAAGCCGCATGATCCGGGACATGGATCTTTGCAGCGTTCGTTAATACAAGCCTGATTGCTGGGACATTCCGAGTTGATAGTACACTCGGGGCGACAATTCGGTGCTCGACCGACAAAGTTGGGAAGACACGAGCAAACTGGTGTACCTCCGACATCGCGACACTGCGAGTTAGGTCCACATGGGCTTGGAACACAAGGATTACTTTGAGGAACCTGTACTTTTGGTTGAACTGAAAAGGAAATCTGTAAGAAACGATGTCCCATGGGGTTGTTCAAAAATTGTTTACTTTCTTCCTTAATACATCGAATGAAAGGATCACCGCTATACTCAGATGGACAAGAGCAAATTGGATTGTGATTGGTGACCTTACAGAGAGCCTGTTGGCCGCAGGTGCCTGGACATGGATCTACACAGCGCAAATTCAAACAAGCCTTATCTTGAGAGCACTCTGAGCTAACAGAACACTCTGGTCGACAAGCTGGTGGGGTACCAATGTGATTTTGAATGCAAGAGCAGACCGCATGACCATTCACCTCGCGACAGTTGCTGTACGGCCCACATGGTGATGGTCTGCATGGTTCTACGGGAAGGCGCTCTACAAAATGAAACAATTTTTGTTTTTTTCAATGAGGGGGAACCTTGAAAAGACAGTTCAGAGATGACATACGTATAGCAGTTTCTCGACAATATTCCGAAGGGTTGCCACCGTATCCAGATGGACAGCTACAACTAGGCGCGTGATTGATGACATGGCAAACAGCTCCGACACCACAAACTCCGGGACATGGATCTTGACATTTGTTGTTCACGCAGGCCCTATTCTTTGCACAATCTGTATTCAAAACGCACTCCGGACGACACTCACTATATGGATCACCGAAGTAATCCGGTAAGCAAGTACATGATCCAGCGCCGTTGCGTTCTTTACAAACTGCATTTGCTCCACATGGTGATGGATTGCAAGGTTCTGCTTTCTCTGGTGGAATTTCAACTGTCGGGAGGAAAAAGACGAAAATACAAACACCAGTAAGATAACGGTCGATTTTGATGAGACAAAGCTTACTTATCGGGCTACACTCTGAGAATGGATCACCCGAATAATGATCAAGGCAACGGCAAACAGGTCGATGTTTATTTACAATGCACGTTGTAAAGGCACCGCATGACCCGGCGCACGGATCCTGGCATCGTCGATTGATGCAGGCCCGATCACCGGGGCATTCGGAATTTGACGAGCATTCGGGTCGACAATTCGGAGCGCGTCCAATATAATTCGGCAAGCATGAGCATACAGCATGCTCGTTTTGACCAACCACCCGGCATTGAGAATTTGGCCCGCATGGGCTTGGCACACATGGATCGGCATCCTTAGCAATGGGTATGATAGCTACATATTGTAAAATCGTGATACACATGCAAGAAATAGAAAGAAAACAAAAAAAAAGCAAAGTATGAGCATGCAAAGCGTTTTCGAAGATTTTGTCGTCGTGGCTTACTCTTCTCCTCGTATATACAGCGCAGGAATGGGTCACCGGTGAAGCCTGGCATGCACGTGCATATCGGGTTATGATTGACGGTTCGGCATTTTGCATTCAGACCGCATGTACCCGGACAGGGATCTTTGCAACGTTGATTGATGCATGATCGGTCTTGGGCACATTCGGAACTGGACATGCATTCAGGCCGACAGTTCGGCGGAGCGCCAATATAAGACGATATGCACGAGCAGACAGCGTGACCGTTGATTGGGCGACAGTTACTGTATAGTCCGCATGGGCTTGGCTCACATGGGTTGACTTGGGCGATGGGTTCAACTGTGGATTATGTGTGGATCATGAGTATTTTAGTGGGCATGGGCAGAGTTAGGGGTTTGATCTTACTAGGCGGCTCAGGTATTAGACGACATCCGCTAATTGGATTTCCTGTATATCCGGGCAAACAGTCGCAGTGTGGAGAATGGTTGACAACGCCACAATCGGCGTTATATCCACAAGTTCCGGGACAAGGATCGACGCATTTGTTATTGACACAAGCTCTCGATGTATGACAATCTGTGTTGATGAGACATTCGGGCCTACATTCGACGTAAGGGTCTCCAAAGTACTCAGGGATACATTTACAAGCGGCGGCGCGATTGCGCTCCTCACAGAGGGCATTCACCCCACATGGTGATGGGTTACAAGGCATAACCGGTTCGGGAAGTCCTGAAAGTTCTGAGTTTAGAAATAAAGTCTATTTAAGGTGTTCCTCTTTCTTACGTTGAATTTCGCGATAGCATCCTGAGAATGGATCACCAGTGTAACCTTGCTCGCACATGCAAATCGGTGCATGAGAGCGAACATGACACACAGCGTTCGATCCACAGGATCCTATACATGGATCGGCACAATGCGAATTCATGCAGGCCATATGCGAGGGACATTCTGAATTGATGGTACATTCTGGACGACAATTTGGTGGCCTACCAATGTATGTGGCCAAGCAAGAGCAAACTGCTCCACTGTTAGCAACTCTACACTGAGAGTTTGCACCACATGGTGAAGGAACACAAGGATTAGTAGGCGCTGTGGGTTCTCTGTAGACTGGTTCAACTAAAATATTTAAACAAAAGGAATGAATACTGTCGTAAGAGGAGGACAGGCATTTTGTCGTACTTCTTTCCGGGACGCATTGGGTGAATGGATCACCGGTGTACCCTCTAGCGCAGGTACAGATAGGTGAGTGATTTGTGACCCTACATCTAGCATTATTGCCACAGGTTCCAGGGCATGGGTCTCGACATCTTTGATTCACGCAGGCCTTATCTGATGGACACTCCGAACTGATAACGCATTCAGGTCGACAATTCGGTGGGCTGCCCATGTAGTTTGGCAAACAGGAGCAGACCGGCCGATTGTTATTAACCTGACATGTGCTATACAGTCCGCAGGGTGAAGGCCTACAGGGATTCCTAACTGGTTCAATCTCTCTAACTAAACATATGAAGAGGGGAGACAGTTTTAGAGATTTTAATCTACAGACACTCGACGACAAGATCTTACTCTCAGGTATCAAGTGACATATTCTCAGCGGGTTTCCAGTATATCCTGGGATGCAACTACAAACCGGCAGATGGTTATTCACTCGACATTCGGAGTTTATGCCACACAGATCTACACACGGATCCACACATTTCATATTTACACAAGATTTCTCGCGAGGACAGTCCGAGTTCTGGACACATTCCGGACGACAATTCAAATACGGATCACCAAAGTAGTTTTGCATGCAAGTACATGACCCGGCACCATTTCGTTCTCTACAAATAGCATTCGATCCGCACGGCGATGGATGACACGGATCAGCGATCTCTGGCACCACTAATGATTGTGTGAAGGAATACATATACAAAGAGAGAAGGAGAAAATGATATTTACACATAACAAAGAGAAATGAAATCATCATGCAAAGTGAAGTAGGTGAAGTGCGGAAATTGAAAAATGAATGGACGTACAACTAAAGGAAGACTTAAACGGCTAGACTTACCTTGACGCATATTGCAACCAGCATAGGGATCACCTTCGTGATCTTCAATGCAGGAGCAGATAGGTTTGTGATTTTGGGCACTGCATATGGCATTGAAGCCGCAGGCTCCTATGCAAGGATCTTCACAACGTTGACGTATGCAAGCGCGATTTGATGGGCAATCTTGATGGATAACACATTCTGGACGACAGTTTGGTGGTGCTCCGAACATTCCCGTGGCGCAAGTACAAACGGCGCGGCTATCTATTTCCCGACACTCGGAGTTGGGCCCGCAAGGGCTTGGAATACAAGGGTTGACCTTCCGTGGTGGTTCGATTGCTGTGGGAAAGTTGAAAGATTGGAATGATTTGTGTTGTGAATGAGGGTTGACACTAAGGAAACTTACGTTTGGGAACACATTGTTCGAATGGATCTCCAACAAAGTCCGTTGGGCAGGAGCAAATTGGATTATGATTGACAACTTGGCATTTGGCGTTAAATCCGCAGGTTCCAGCACATGGATCGACACATTTTTGATTGATACAAGCCAGACTTTGGCTACATTCTGAGCTGACAACACATTCCGGTCGACATTGTGGTGGTGATCCAAAGTATCCTACTTGGCATGAGCATGTTGGTCGTCCATCAATGACGCGGCAAACGCTGTTAGGACCACATGGAGATGGTTCACATGGGCTTAAAGGACGCACAGCTAAGAAAATCAATAAGTTAGTCATTATTTCGTTCAGAGCCTCAAAGACTTACGATAAATAGGTTCTCGTTTACATCCAGTGAACGGATCACCTTCGTAACCTCGTTGACAACTACACGTTGGCACATGGTTCACCACAGCACATTCGGCATTGGAGCCACACGTGCCAACACACGGATCACGGCAATGTTGTTTTATGCAAGCCAGTGCAGATGGACATTCTGAATTATAGACACATTCTGGACGACATCCACTCGAGTAGGGATCACCAATATACGGTTCAATACAGACACAACGGTGAGCACCATTTCTTTCTGAGCAGATTGCATTCTCAGCACATGGACTTGGGTAGCATGGATCAATTTGATCTTTCGGTTCTGAAAAATACCAAAGAAAATAAGGTGTAAGGGAGACCAAAATAAACAACTTTCATTTGGACTTACGATCTGGCGTTCTTGAACATCCCACAAAGGCGTCACCTTCAAATCCGTCCTCACAGCTGCAATGCGCTGAATGCGAAATCACTGTACAACGAGCATTCAATCCACATGTATTGGCGCATGGATTTTGACATTTCTCCTGGATGCAGGCCTTATCCAGTGGGCACTCACTATTTAGAGTACATTCAGGTCGACAGTATGGTGGACTTCCAATATAGTTGGCAACGCACGAGCACACAGGATGTCCTTGTTTCACTTGACAAATTGAGTTGGGTCCACATGGTGATGGCAGGCATGGATTCTTGGGACGTTCGGTTGGCACAAGTTCGGTAGGAATCCGCGAGCATGAGACAAACGGATCGCCTTCGAAACCTGCTTCACAACCACAGAGCGGATTATGATTAAGAACCTCACAACGTGCTCCAATTCCGCAAGTTCCTGGACATGGATCGATACATTTTTGATTGATGCAAGCGTTATGCAGAGGACATTCAGAGCTGACAATACACTCAGCTTGACAGACAGGTGGGGCACCTTTGTATCCAGGTAAGCACGAACAAGCTGCATAACCCTCTGGGGTAGTCAAGCAACGGCTGTTTGGTCCACATGGTGATGGTTCACATGGGTTAGATGGAATCTTCTTTTCATCTGGAGGTAAATAGAATGGATGACAGGCAGTGAAAGCATCACCGGAATATTGATCTTCACAGATGCACACTGGAGCGTGATTTACAACTCGGCAAATTGCATGAACGCCGCAAACTCCGGTACAAGAATCAACACAGCGAGTGTTGACACACGATTGGTCCATCCGGCAGTCAGAGTTAAGTACACATTCAGGATGACACCCAATGAGAGGATCACCGAAGTATCCCTTTTTGCAAACGCATCCCAAGCCACCTTGACGTCGCTTACAGTCGGCATTTGCTCCGCAGCGAATTGTATTACAGGTTTCGTCCTTTGGTGGTGATACAACGGATGGTGTAGAACAGTGATCGTATGGGTTCCCATAAAGTCCTTGTGGGCAGGAGCAAATTGGTCTATGATCAAATACGTTACAGATGGCATTACGACCGCAGGATCCTGGACAAGGGTCTAGACATCTCTGACTCATGCAAGCTCTGTTGAAGGGGCAATCTGAGTCTGAAAGACATTCGGGTCGACAGCGTGGATTATAGATGGCGTCTGGTCCGAAACATGTGTCACAAAGTGCGATTCCATCTCCGTAAACTGAACAAATTTCACTTGGTCCACATGGTGATGGAGTACAAGGATCTCGAGATACATTCTTCAGTATTCCAATGGCAACACACTGAAGGAATGAGTCGCCAGCGTATCCATCGATACAAGCGCAGGTTGGTGTGTGTTGGATGACAGTACAAAGAGCATTTATACCGCAGACATTTCCAGCACATGGGTCAACGCATTTTTTATTGATACATGAGTTCGTTGGACCGCAATCAGAATTGATGACACATTCTGGATGGCATCCGCTTTGTGGATCTCCAAGATATTCTGGCAGACAAGAGCAAACAGCGCGATGATTCATAACCTTACAGTCGGTATTCAGTCCGCATGGACTTGGTAGACATGGATTTTTGCTTGGTGTCTTTGGTCTTTCAATGGCATCGCAGCGTATTGCCGGATTTCCTACTAGACCAGGATTACAGCTACAAACGGGATGATGCTCTTCCACGCGACAGGAGGCTTCAATACCACACGCTCCAGGACAAGGATCGTAGCATTTGAAACCCATGCAAGCTTTATCGTTAGAACAATCACTATCAACTTGACACTCGTAGCTCAGACATCCCTCAGGGCTCATTGGATTGCCCACAAGTCCAGCTGGACAAGTGCACAATCTCTGGCCTGAACCTTGTATCGTACATAGAGCATTAGGGCCACACGGATTTGGTTCACAAGCACTTCGAGGTGGCTCACGACATCCTCCATATGGATCTCCGATAAATCCAGATCTGCAGTAACATTGCTCACGGTTTCCGACGATGTAACAGTCGGCATTACGTCCACATGGGCCAGGACGGCAGAGTTCTACTGTAATCGTTGGTTCTTGGCATAGTTTAAATGGATTTCCGATTTTATTATCGGGACAGAAGCAAACAGGATTGCGACCAGAGTCACAAACAGCTCCTTGTCCACATGGGTTCGGGTCGCAAGGATTAGTTGGTTCAATGCAGCCTCTAATCGTGTTTGGACTCTCCACATAGCCAGGAAGGCAGGTACATTTTGAGAATCCATTACTGAGGATCGTACACTGTGTATTCGGTCCGCATGGTGATGGATCACATGGATTGCTTGGTAGTTCACAAGGCACGCTCGGTGGTTGTCCTTCGAATTCAGGCAAACAGAAGCATACTGGGGAACCAGATACGACACGACATCCACTATTTGGCCCACATGGATTCGGTGAACATTCATCTCCCTCAGGAACTGATTTGGAAAAATAGGATTAAACATAAACTCGGTTAATATTTAGAAAACAGATACTTACTGCAATTCTTGAATGGATTTCCAGTTAAGCCCTTTGGACAGAAGCAAATCGGGTTTCCTCGGTCAAGTTCGCAAAGAGCATTTTGTCCACATGGGTTCGGATCGCATGGATTGGTTGGTGCATTGCAGCCGATTTCTGGTATACCAGCATATCCTGGTGGGCACTTACAAACTCCTTGGTGGTTAATTACATCGCAAAGTGCATTCAATCCGCATTTGCATGGTGACGCGCATTTTCCATTTAAGCAGGCTTCGTTCGAGTTACACTCCGAATCAGCTCGGCAGCCTTGTACACGTTGACAGTCGACATATGGATTTCCAACGAATCCACCAAAACAGTGACATTCGATGCCGTGATTTGACGGAATACATTCAGCATTCTCGCCGCATGAATCTTCTAAACAAGGGTTGACACATCGTCGATTTAAACGATCGCAAAGCTTATCAGGTGGACAGTCTTCGTTGTACTGGCAAATCGTTTGATAGGTGAGGGCTAAATGTTATGAATGTGTATGGTGTGATATGTGGTCGATATGTACAGTGATTGAGTAAAGTGAATAAAGACAAAAAGAGTACACCGATCAAGAGAAAATTCAACGGCTCCAAGATCACAGTCTATACAAACCTGGTTGACATCCAACGAAACCATTGCCCTGGTATCCATCTATACAACTGCAATCGGAACCGTGATTTGTGTTTATACAGACAGCGTTGAGTGTGCAAGGATTGTGCACATCGCACGGATGTTGACATTTTTCGCCGATGCAAGCCTCAGTTATGGCGCAATCTTCATTGCGGGTGCATTCAACTGTTTACATGGGCAGATTGGTGGTGGAAAAGTGCACAAAAGAGAAAGAGAAACAACAAATTTTTTTTTCGTGTATAAACAATTATTTCAACAAAAGTGCTGCTAGGAGAGCATACGAGTAAAAGAATAAGGATCTGATTGTAAGGGATAAGATACAAATCTTGTGTATTGTACATTACCTCACAGATACACATAGTACATTGTGACGCAGTGGTCACATTCTAAAGATTTATGTACGGATAGTTGATTATGAATAATTTTCAGTGAATTAGAGGAGTTACTGGTTAAAGGTTAGATTGTTAAAGTTAGTTTGCTTACTTGTTTCCAATGGTGTGCACTTAACGGTTGGATTTCCTTCATGTCCTTTTGGACATGAGCAGATCGGTCGATGCAGTTTGGCAACACATTTAGCTGTCGGTGCACAGACATTAGCAAATTCACATGGATTCTGGCACAAGCCCATGTAACAAGCCTCAGACTCAATGCAATCGTTATTCGATTGACATGGTTCAGGTATCTTCGGTAGGCCAGGTGATTCTGCACTCGATTAGAACGGTTACAATTTGGATTAGTTTCAAATGTTGGTTAACAATATTACATGTAAATGAATGACGTTAGTGTGTACTATTTACACATTTTTTCTTTCAAATTTTCTTGTTTTAAAGTTAAAATATATTAATTTAAAAAAAAAACTATTCAAATGAGAGCAATATTTGTACAATATTTAGTAAAAAATGTGTTTTTTACTAAAAAAGCCAAAAAAAAAAAACAAAAAAACTTTTCCGTGGTCTGTATGAGGAAATGAAATAAGCGTGGCATTTACTCGTCGATCATGATCAATGGTGCTTCGTGTGAAATATGCGTGAGCGTTGCAAAATTCTGTGATATTTTTTCAAATTTTGTGAATATTTAAAAAAAAATTCTGTTTGTTTGTGTCTTATGATCTCTGGAAGTGTTTGGAAGATCTTGGTGATTCTTCTACTCAATCATCTATACACTCTTCCAAGTGTTATTAGCTGTTCCGATTGAGATATTTCTTAGCTAAGAAATGGATTAATCTCTAATTTGTTTGTTAGAAAGTTCGTAAAAAAAGCCGTCAAATTCAGTAAATGTCAGTAATTACAAGGCTTAAGGTATATTGTATCTTATGACATCCATAAATGATCTACACAAGTTGTTAGAATATAACCAACTAGGTCCAGACTAAGCGTTAAAAGTAACAAGGTCTTATTCTTTGTCTTGCTTTAGAAAAAAGAGTAAAAAAATCATCTGATAGAACGATCACAAATAAGACCCAATACTCTTGTTTAAACAAGGACCCTTCCCTGAATGGATAGCAGCTTTAATCCTCCTTTAATTCTGTTCAAAATTGGTGTTAACATATTGTTTTGCAAAAGCGACAATGTTTTTCTAATGATCATCAAGCAAACTACTATACATGACTGCTGAGTTTATGTTTGAAAGGCTAGAAAGCTTAAAAGGCGGCAATTGCTATTCAAATTTATGTTCAAATAGCACAGAAAAGAAAGAAGCCTTTCAAAGTCGAATTAACTTCGTTGAAGCAAAAAGCAGCAGCAGGGCATTCGAGGTGAAAAATACAAATTTATAAGAAAGAAAGCCAAATAGAGATCAGCTAGTGTTTCATACCTCTTCGAAATCTGCCAAATTGTTTAATTTCTAGTGAGGAAAATATTGAGTTAATCTCATCGTCTGTATCTTCTGAAAGTTGTTTTTAAAATTATAAATTAAATTTTAGTAGACATATTTGTTGATGTGAAGAAAAGATTTTGACAGATAATAATTTCTCAAAACTATTTATTCTACAAAAGGCATTGTGGTGTATGAGGAGTCATATGAGAAGTTCAACAGGATGATGGTAACGAAAGACTAAAAATAAAGGCGAATCAAATATAAATAATTTAACAAACTTAGATTTTGGAGATTAGTGACATTTCGACATCGAATGACACGATGGAAAGTCATTTGTTAAATCGACCAAGGTTGATGTCTATGCTTATACGTGTCAGAATTTTACAGTATCCTACTTGGTTGACTTGGGATTTTTAGGGCAGGCTAGGTAACTTTCTAGCGTTTCAAGTACTTTTCATACTGACAAATTGAAATCCACAATGATTTGCTCGTAATGGAAGAGATTTAGTGAGAAACACCATAATTGAGTTGAAATGATTTATGTTAGAAGCCTATGATTGGCAATTCTTCTTACTGAATTGTGTCAATGCGGGCCACATCTCCAGGTTTGTAAATCAAAGCAGAAAAGCAGTTGATGGATATATACCGAAACTCATGTTGCAAATATCATGCTCAATGAGCACTGACAACTATTACGTGCCAAAGAGTAAAGTTTTTGGGAACAGATAAACGTATTTAGTTTCGATCCATGTCTACCTATTGATTATAAGGAATCTCATGCTCGCCGAGCAAAATTTATCTTTTATCAGCTCTTCAAAGTTACAGGAAATTTAGGAATCTATTTATAATCGATATAAGCCTAGTGAGCACTGAGTACTGATCATTGCTAGTTTGTTACTACGGGGATGATAGGCAGTTCTTGATTGCGAAACTGAGACAAATCTCATACTCGTCGAGCAAAAAATCTCTCGTCAGATAGTGCATTTCGAAGACTTTATTACTAATCGATAACGGACTATAGGTGTCACGTACTCTTACTTATGTTTGATGACCACACAGAAATGTGCTTATGTTAAATGACAGGTGACAATGAATCATAGGGTCACATTTATGACAGAGTACATATTCCAGAAAACTTTTATTTTTGCTCTTTTAATTTCAAAGACTTAAAGTTAATTCAAATCAAAGAAGCCTCTGAGAAGCATTTCTCTGGTAGCCAGAGTTCGAATGAATGACATTTGAGCAAGCTCATGACACGACGGCCACGTTTGTATCTATAAAAACTACAAAAACTTGTCAGCAAAAAGTAAAAAAGTTGTACAGTTTGTTTTAAATGAAAAATTCATCGATTCTGGAGTCACAAAATAAAAATATGTTCAATTACAGAGTGTTCAGAATTACAATAATTGACAATTGACTTTTTCGCTGTATTGCAACATATCAAAACTTAATATAAAACCTGTTTGCGTACTGTCCAACACGATGAAAAACACCAAAACCACATCGTTTTTTGACAGTTTTGAACTGTTTTTCGTAGATTCTCACAGTTTTAGAGTGTACTCATGTACAGGCGTGTGACAGAAAAACTGTCAAAAACATCAAACAATTGTCAACCACAGCTGTTTGTTTCCAGCCTGCCATTTCATTTCAACAAACAAACCACATTTTGAATAAACAAACAAACAACCACCCAACAACAGGGGTCCATTACAAAAGAAAACTGTCAAAAAACCATTACTAAATGTCAAATAAATTTTGACATATCACAAAATGTATACTGTTACTTTGTTTATGTACAATATTTACACAGTAACTTTTAGTTTTAAGTTTAAATAAAAACGAAAACAAAAATCATAAAACTAATATCAATTTATGTACAACTAATGCGGTTTATTTTGGTTTTTTTTTTGTTGTTCTTTTCTTTCTTTTTAAACCAAATGTCAAAAAACTATAGTAAACTTTGTTAATGAGATTAATGTTATACCTGTGACACAATCAATTTCATCACCATCATCAGTTGGTGTACCGCAAATGGCACGACAACGACCCTCTACGCATAGTTCCTTAGAACCGCAATTAGTATTGTTAAAACATGGTTTACGCGGTCCAATGACACCAACATCTGTAGTTGTCAAAATTGTTGTAATACTCTCTTCTGAAGTGCTTGTTGTTCTTAAGAAGGCCGTAGGTGTTGTTGGTATTTCAATTTCTATGTCGGATGATCGAGTTTCACCGGCTGTCGTTGGTGACGTTGATGACAGTCCAGTCACCAAATCTGATCCACCAATTGTCATCGATGTAGGTGATGTGGTTTCATCTGTCATTTCTGGTATTGTTGAATCGTAAGTCTCTGTTGTTGTTGTTTCGTTGAGGAATAACATTGTGGTCATGTTGGAGAAATCGAATTCGAGGGAGGTATCACCACGAGTTGACGGACGTTTAGTGTATTCTACAAAGGTTGGAGAAGTTCCACCAGTTGGTGAAATTGTTGTGTTCGCTTTAGATGGTATTTGAATTGTTGTTCCAATTTCACTGTCGATTGTTGTAGTTTCTCGTGACGTTTGAGTTGTGGAACTTGTTCCGGTTGTTCTAAGACCAGTGGTAGTGAGTGTTGTTTCCTCTTGACTTGGTGTTGTTGAACTTATCACAGTTGACGTTGTTGCATTAGCCGTTGTAGAAATAACAGAAGTCGTTGTTATTTCCATATTTTCTTCTGACGTTGTGCTTATTGTAGTCAAATCGAAGATGCTCTGAGTTGTAGAACCTACTCGACCTGGCGATGTGCTGATTCCTGAAGTCAGGTCCTCTTCTCCTCTTGTGAAATGATACATCATTGTCGAGCTTGACGGAGTTACAGTTCCAAATGCACTCTCTGTTGTTGGCAAAATAGCTTCAGTTATATTATTCTCTCCATCACGGTAGCCCTTTGGAGGACCAGTCTTCGTACTAGATTCAACTATTGATTCTGTTGAAATCTCCGTTGTGATTAAGACTTCTGGAGTTGTTGAACCTTCTGTGGTTGTTGTTGTTGCCATTGGACTTATTGACGGCGGTTTTTCAATTTTGGTCGTTGTAGTCTCTTCACCTGATGACAGTGTTGTCGACGAAGCAGTGCTGGTTGTTATAATGACAGTGTCGGTGCCGGTGGTTGAGATATTTGCTGTCGGTGTCATTACCGTTGTTGTCGGTTCGGTTAAGTTAGTATAATCAGTACTAGAACCACCCTCATGAATTATCGGTTTAAGGGTAGTGTCAAATGTTATGGTGGTAGTAGCAGTGGTAGTAGTACTTGTTACATCAGTAAAATTGGTAGTAGTAGAAGTGGTAGTGGTAGTTATATTTGCTAAAGATTATTTACAGAATAAAATTTATGTTCAAATAGTTAAACAAAAAAAAAATGGTATATATTTACAAATTCTACAAAATTTTGAGAGGTGAAAAAGAAGACTCCACCAAAGCTTTGAGGTTAGGCTGAGGTAGAGCTTCAATGACAGTCTGTCGCATAAGAGCATTGAGTTTTGATTAATTTTTGTAAAATATTTTACAATCTAAATTGTTGGTGCAAATTAATGTGCGACGTTAATTTTGTGGAAATATTTACAAATCCTTGAAACAAAAGCTACTTGTTGTCGTTTTGTGGGATAGTTTAAGACGTCACTTACCTTTGATGCAAGCGCCAGTTGTTGGATCACATGTTGTTCCATAGGGGCAGTGTTCACATCCGGTGGTGACTCCTGGTTCACGAGCTGTGTTGTACACAAAAAGGAGATGATGCATTAGGTTTTGCAAAAAGGAAAGCGCATAAGAATATTGAAAATGTTTTAAACTGAATATATCTGCCAATTTTTTAAGAAGTGTGTCCAATGATGCTTCTTTGCTCTATGAGATCAACAAATTTTGTGTCGTTCCACGGAAGACTAAAAAGATGCGTCAATCATTAAGATCAACATGAAATTTATGTTTGGTAAACGATTGCGATCCATCTAAAGGCAGTAAAACTCAACATCAAGCAGATTGATAAATGCCGCGCTATCCCTAAACTGGCCACAAATTGGGGTCATAGCCAAGTAGTATAAACGTTGTGCCGTCGAGTTAACTGCTCGTATATGGACTCTTGGTTGAAACAGCGTTTAAAGAAAGGCCAACATTATTGCGCATAAAGAGCAAACCCCGTGTCTTTCATTTAGATAGCGAGATGGGATGAACTGCTGTTGCAATTGCCAAAGAGAGGTGAAAGACTAAACTTCAAACGCCATTCGGAGAACGGTTCCAACAAGTGCAAAATATAAGACAACAAGGTGATAGCGCTGCGAAAAGGACGCTTGTTGAATGCGACCTCTATGAGCAAGCTAGGGCATGGGGAGGTGTAATAACAAAAACAATTTTGGGAAGCATTCTCAGAAATGTGGCAGATATTGATAGAATAACAGAAAAGACAAAAACAAATTACTTACGTTGCAAACAATGGCATCCGTCGCATTGCATTCCGCCACGACAATCCGCACTACGTTGACATTCGCAAACTGCAAGAAAATCCACATTTACACGATTTCATCCGAAAATTAACAGCTGACAGTTGTCGTAAGTGTCACAATTGGCACATCTGCCAAAACTGTCAAAAATACTTACCTCTAACACAAACCGGATGATGTTCCTTGACTTGGCATTCTTGATCCTTGGAGCATGGATTCGCATATGAGCACGGATCCACACATAACGCGTTCACACAAGCCTTTTGTGTTGGACAATCGCTACTAGACGCGCAACCGATTTCTGTAAAATTTCAAAAGTTCATTAAGAAAACGCTCACAAATGGAGTCATTCATTAAGCAGCTGTTTTGTTTTTAAAACAAAACCTTCTTCTTCTTTTCATCACTGAAACGGAACTTAATAACTTAAAAGAAAAACAAAAATAATAACAAAAAAATAAAAGTATATAGCTCAGCACAACATATACACATGCAAGCGAGTAAGTATCAGTACTATATAACTAGAGTGGTTCTGTGACTACAAAACTAAGAGTAGAACGCTTTTGAAGCCATCTATCCCTACAACCATCACCAATATCATGCTAAAGTATTTGTTTATATAAAAATATATTTACAAAATTTATACATCTATATACAACAACCAATAAATAAAATATTTCATTCACTTTTTTATTTAGCCCCCGTCCGCAAATAGAAACGATCGAAGGGCACGGACTCGAGCAAGCGGCCCCTTTCATAATAATCATGCGCCAGTATCTTTTCTAAAACAAAACTTGCAAATAATGGCATTCGTACGAGTATAATGGCCGCTGTCAAATTTCACAATATGACAGGAGAACAAGGTGAGACAGAGTACTTAATGTAACAGTTCAGCAAATAGCGGTACAATTAAACACACATGCAGTGGGAACACTGGTAGCTTTCCATTCTAAAATGATTTTTCATTTTTTCTTTCTTTTTTTCTTGATCTTAAAGCCGGGCTTGAGATTTGTTTCTTATGAAGCGATATTGGATTTGACCGTTATACCAAAACAAGATAGACAGTGATAAAAAGAGAGAGAGAGAGAGCAAATTTGTTTGGCGCAAACGCGATTACTCATAACATAACAAATGGTGCATTCGTGTGAGCCATATGGTGGTTTGATGAAGAGTGGCTCAAAAGAGATAGGTAGAGACAGAAAGAGAGAGATAGACAGGGAGAGGATAAAAACAGAAGGATAGAGTGTAGGAATGAAAAAGAAAAGAAATAAGATAAACATAGAAGAAGAGAGCGCAACAATTATGCTGTAGTACCGTTGTACGAGTATATTTTTTGCGAACAATGTATCCCCACCGATACCGAAATAAAGAGAAAGAGAGCGAAACCAGTCCGATGGACGCAAGTGGCAGTTAAGGTGCAGTTCTTGCGTCTCATGGGACTTAGCTCGCCAAACATTCCGTTGCTTGCTTGCACATTCCAAATATGTTATAAGAGAGAGGCTCGAGAGATTCATGTTTACCTGGTATGGCGTGACAGTCTGGCGTACTCAAATCTGCATCTGCATTGCAAAAGCACATAGCCGTATGATTTAGGGTTTTGCATATATGGAAGGAAAGTTTTAGGGTGACACAAGGTGTATAAGCTAAGCATGGATCAGAACAGACAGAACGGAGGCAAACCTCATAGTCAGAGCAGTGAAAGTCACTGGTGCAGGTACCAGTGGTGCGGTTATAGGGTGTTGTGATTTCGGTGGTGCTTGATGGTGGCAATATTGTGACGATGATGTCAGTCTTATCAGTAGGCAAGAGAGTTGTTTTGTAGTCGATCAATGGCACGATCGTTGTGGATGGATGTTGAGCGAGTATTGTAGACTCGGTGGTTAAGAGATCATAGGGTGCTGTCGCTGGTGGCAAGTAAGGGCTTGGACGGTAAAGTGTTGTAGGAGCAGCTGTTGTCTGAACCGACGTTACATAAGTTACGGTAACATTTTCTACTGGTGTCAGCTTTAATGTTGTAACAGAAGTTTCTCCTGGCACTCCAGTAGTTCCCTCGGAAATCACTTCTCCTAAAGTTGTGATATCATTTCCAGGAGGATACACTGTAGTGATTGCAGGAGATACCCCTTCCGATGGTCTGAACGTTGTAGCGGGAACTTCTGCGGGTATAACAGTTGTGATTTCTCTTTCAGGAGGATATTCTGTAGCGATTCCTGCAGTAACTTCCTCTGATGGTCTGAATGTCGTTGCGGAACCTTCAGTGGGTACACCAGTTGCGATTATTTCTCCAGGAGGATACACTGTAGTGATTCCAGGAGTAACTTCCTCTAATGGTATGAATGTCGTTGCGGAACCTTCAGTGGGTACACCAGTTGTGATTTCTTTTGCAGGAGGATACGCTGTAGTGATTCCTGAAGTAACTTCCTCTGATGGTCTGAATGTCGTTGCGGAACCTTCAGTGGGTACACCAGTTGTGATTATTTCTCCAGGAGGATACACTGTAGTGATTCCAGGAGTAACTTCCTCTAATGGTCTGAATGTCGTTGCGGGACCTTCAGTGGATACACCAGTTGTGATTTCTTTTCCAGGAGGATACGCTGTAGTGATTCCTGAAGTAACTTCCTCTGATGGTCTGAATGTCGTTGCGGAACCTTCAGTGGGTACACCAGTTGTGATTATTTCTCCAGGAGGATACACTGTAGTGATTCCAGGAGTAACTTCCTCTAATGGTCTGAATGTCGTTGCGGGACCTTCAGTGGATACACCAGTTGTGATTTCTTTTCCAGGAGGATACGCTGTAGTGATTCCTGAAGTAACTTCCTCTGATGGTCTGAATGTCGTTGCGGGACCTTCAGTGGATACACCAGTTGTGATTTCTTTTCCAGGAGGATACGCTGTAGTGATTCCAGGAGTAACTTCCTCTAATGGTCTGAATGTCGTTGCGGGACCTTCAGTGGATACACCAGTTGTGATTTCTCTTCCAGGAGGATACGCTGTACTGATTCCTGAAGTAACTTCCTCTGATGGTCTGAATGTCGTTGCGGGACCTTCAGTGGATACACCAGTTGTGATTTCAATTCCAGGAGGATACACTGTAGTGATTCCTGAAGTAACTTCCTCTGATGGTCTTAATGTCGTTGCGGGACCTCCAGTGGATACACCAGTTGTGATTTCTTTTCCAGGAGGATACGCTGTAGTGATTCCAGGAGTAACTTCCTCTAATGGTCTGAATGTCGTTGCGGGACCTTCAGTGGATACACCAGTTGTGATTTCAATTCCAGGAGGATACACTGTAGTGATTCCTGAAGTAACTTCCTCTAATGGTCTGAATGTCGTTGCGGGACCTTCAGTGGATACACCAGTTGTGATTTCTTTTCCAGGAGGATACGCTGTAGTGATTCCTGAAGTAACTTCCTCTGATGGTCTGAATGTCGTTGCGGAACCTTCAGTGGGTACACCAGTTGTGATTTCTTTTCCAGGAGGATACGCTGTAGTGATTCCTGAAGTAACTTCCTCTGATGGTCTGAATGTCGTTGCGGGACCTTCAGTGGATACACCAGTTGTGATTTCTTTTCCAGGAGGATACGCTGTAGTGATTCCAGGAGTAACTTCCTCTAATGGTCTGAATGTCGTTGCGGGACCTTCAGTGGATACACCAGTTGTGATTTCTTTTCCAGGAGGATACGCTGTAGTGATTCCTGAAGTAACTTCCTCTGATGGTCTGAATGTCGTTGCGGGACCTTCAGTGGATACACCAGTTGTGATTTCTTTTCCAGGAGGATACGCTGTAGTGATTCCAGGAGTAACTTCCTCTAATGGTCTGAATGTCGTTGCGGGACCTTCAGTGGATACACCAGTTGTAATTTCTTTTCCAGGAGGATACGCTGTAGTGATTCCTGAAGTAACTTCCTCTGATGGTCTGAATGTCGTTGCGGAACCTTCAGTGGGTAAACCAGTTGTGATTATTTCTCCAGGAGGATACACTGTAGTGATTCCAGGAGTAACTTCCTCTGATGGTCTGAATGTCGTTGCGGGACCTTCAGTGGATACACCAGTTGTGATTTCTTTTCCAGGAGGATACGCTGTAGTGATTCCAGGAGTAACTTCCTCTAATGGTCTGAATGTCGTTGCGGGACCTTCAGTGGATACACCAGTTGTGATTTCTTTTCCAGGAGGATACGCTGTAGTGATTCCAGGAGTAACTTCCTCTAATGGTCTGAATGTCGTTGCGGGACCTTCAGTGGATACACCAGTTGTAATTTCTTTTCCAGGAGGATACGCTGTAGTGATTCCTGAAGTAACTTCCTCTGATGGTCTGAATGTCGTTGCGGAACCTTCAGTGGGTACACCAGTTGTGATTTCTTTTCCAGGAGGATACGCTGTAGTGATTCCTGAAGTAACTTCCTCTGATGGTCTGAATGTCGTTGCTGGACCTTCAGTAGGTAAACCAGTTGCGATTTCTCTTCCAGGAGTATATTCTGTCGTGATTCCTGGAGTAACTTCTTCTGACGGTCTGAATGTCGTTGCGGGACCTTCAGTGGGTACACCAGTTGTGATTTCAATTCCAGGAGGATACGCTGTAGTGATTCCAGCAGTTACTTCCTCTGATGGTCCGAATGTCGTTGCGGGACCTTCAGTGGATACACCAATTGTGATTTCTATTCCAGGAGGATACACTGTAGTGATTCCAAGAGTAACTTCTTCTGATGGACTGAATGTTGTTGCTGGACCTTCAGTGGGCACACCAGTTGTGATTTCTCTTCCAGGAGGATACGCTGTAGTGATTCCAGGAGTAACTTCTTCTGATGGTCTGAATGTCGTTGCGGGACTTTCAGTGGGTACACCAGTTGTGATTTCTCTTGCAGGAGGATATTCTGTAGTGATTCCAGGAGTAACTTCCTCTGATGGTCTGAATGTCGTTGCGGGACCTTCAGTGGATACACCAGTTGTGATTTCTCTTGCAGGAGGATATTCTGTAGTGATTCCAGGAGTAACTTCCTCTAATGGTCTGAATGTCGTTGCGGGACCTTCAGTGGGTACACCAGTTGTGATTTCTATTCCAGGAGGATTCACTGTAGTGAATCCAGGAGTAACTTCTTCTGATGGTCTGAATGTCGTTGCGGAACTTTCAGTGGGTACACCAGCTGTGATTTCTATTCCAGGAGGATTCACTGTAGTGAATCCAGGAGTAACTTCCCCTGATGGTCTAAATGCTGTTGCGGGACCTTCAGTAGGTACACCAGTTGCGATTTCTCTTCCAGGAGTGTATTCTGTCGTGATCCCAGGAGTAACTTCTTCTGATGGTCTGAATGTCGTTGCTGGACCTTCAGTTGGTACACCAGTTGTGATTACTCTTCCAGGAGGATACGCTGTAGTGATTCCAGGAGTAACTTCGTCTGATGGTCTGAATGTCGTTGCGGGACCTTCAGTGGGTACACCAGTTGTGATTACTCTTCTAGGAAGATACGCTGTAGTGATTCCAGGAGTTACTTCCTCTGATGGTCCGAATGTCGTTACGGGACCTTCAGTGGGCAGACCAGTTGTGATTACTCTTCCAGGAGGATACGCTGTAGTGATTCCAGGAGTAACTTCGTCTGATGGTCTAAATGTCGTTGCGGGACCTTCAGTGGGTACACCAGTTGTGATTACTCTTCTAGCAGGATACGCTGTAGTGATTCCAGGAGTAAGTTCCTCTGATGGTCCGAATGTCGTTGCGGGACCTTCAGTGGGCACACCAGTTGTGATTACTCTTCCAGGAGGATACGCTGTAGTGATTCCAGGAGTAACTTCGTCTGATGGTCTGAATGTCGTTGCGGGACCTTCAGTGGGTACACCAGTTGTGATTACTCTTCTAGGAGGATACGCTGTAGTGGTTCCAGGAGTTACTTCCTCTGATGGTCCGAATGTCGTTGCGGGACCTTCAGTGGGTACACCAGCTGTGATTTCTATTCCAGGAGGATACACTGTAGTGATTCCAGGAGTAACTTCCCCTGATGGTCTAAATGCTGTTGCGGGACCTTCAGTAGGTACACCAGTTGCGATTTCTCTTCCAGGAGTGTATTCTGTCGTGATCCCAGGAGTAACTTCTTCTGATGGTCTGAATGTCGTTGCTGGACCTTCAGTGGGTACACCAGTTGTGATTACGCTTCCAGGAGGATACGCTGTAGTGATTCCAGTAGTAACTTCTTCTGATGGTCTGAATGTCGTTGCGGGACCTTCAGTGGGTACACCAGTTGTGATTTCTCTTGCAGGAGGATATTCTGTGGTGATTTCTGGAGTAACTTCCTCTGAAGGTCTGAATGTCGTTGCGGGACCTTCAGTGGGTACACCAGCTGTGATTTCTATTCCAAGAGGATACACTGTAGTGATTCCAGGAGTAACTGCTTCTGATGGTCTGAATGTCGTTGCTGGACCTTCAGTTGGTACACCAGTTGTGATTTCTCTTCCAGGAGGGTACGCTGTAGTGATTCCAGGAGTAACTTCCTCTGATGGTATGAATGTCGTTGCGGGACCTTCAGTTGGTACACCAGTTGTGATTACTCTTCCAGGAGGATAAGCTGTAGTGATTCCAGGAGTAACTTCTTCTGATGGTCTGAATGTTGTTACTGGCCCCCCAGTGGGTATACCAGTTGTGATTTCTATTCCAGGAGGGTACGCTGTAGAGATGCCAGGAGTAACTTCTTCTGATGGTCTGAATGTCTTTGCTGGACCTTCAGTTGGTACACCAGTTGTGATTTCTATTCCAGGAGGGTACGCTGTAGAGATGCCAGGAGTAACTTCTTCTGATGGTCTGAATGTCTTTGCTGGACCTTCAGTTGGTACACCAGTTGTGATTTCTCTTGCAGCAGGATACACTGTAGTGATTCCGGGAGTAACTTCTTCTGATGGTCTGATTGTTGCTACTGGCCCTTCTTTGGGTATACCAGTTGTAATTTCTGTTCCAGGAGGATAAACTGTAGTGTTTCCAGGAGTAACTTCCTCTGACGGTCTGAATGTCGTTGCGGGACCTTCAGTGGGTACACCAGTTGCGATTTCTCTTCCAGGAGTATATTCTGTCGTGATTCCAGGAGTAACTTCTTCTGACGGTCTGAATGTCGTTGAGGGACCTTCAGTGGGTACACCAGTTGTGATTCCCCTTCCAGGAGGATACACTGTTGGCATTCCAGGAGTAACTTCCTCTGATGGTCTGAATGTCGTTGCTGGACCTTCAGTGGGCACACCAGTTGTAATTTCTCTTCCGGGAGGATACGCTGTAGTGATTCCAGGAGTAACTTCTTCTGATGGTCTGAATGTCAAGGCGGGACCTTGAGTGGGTGCACCAGTTGTGACTACTCTTCCAGGAGGATACGCTGTAGTGATTCCAGGAGTTACTTCATCTGATGGTCTGAATGTCGGTGCGGGACCTTCAGTGGGTACACCAACTGTGATTGTGATTTCTCTTCCAGGAGAAACTGTGGTGATTCCTGGAGTAACTTCCCCTGATGGTCCGAATGTCGTTACGGGACCTTCAGTGGGTACACCAGTTGTGATTCCTCTTGCAGGAGGATATTCTGTAGTGATTCCAGGAGTAACTTCCACTGATGGTCTGAATGTCGTTGCTGGACCTTCAGTAGGTAAACCAGTTGCGATTTCTCTTCCAGGAGGATACACTGTTGGCATTCCAGGAGTAACTTCCTCTGATGGTCTGAATGTCGTTGCTGGACCTTCAGTGGGCACACCAGTTGTAATTTCTCTTCCGGGAGGATACGCTGTAGTGATTCCAGGAGTAACTTCCTCTGACGGTCTGAATGTCGTTGCGGGACCTTCAGTGGGTACACCAGTTGTGATTCCCCTTCCAGGAGGATACACTGTTGGCATTCCAGGAGTAACTTCCTCTGATGGTCTGAATGTCGTTGCTGGACCTTCAGTGGGCACACCAGTTGTAATTTCTCTTCCGGGAGGATACGCTGTAGTGATTCCAGGAGTAACTTCCTCTGATGGTCCGAATGTCGTTGCGGGACCTTCAGTGGGCACACCAGTTGTAATTTCTCTTCCAGGAGGATAAACTGTAGTGAATCCAGGAGTAACTTCGTCTGATGGTCTGAATGTCGTTGCGGGACCTTCAGTGGGTACACCAGTTGTGATTTCTCTTCCAGGAGTATATTCTGTCGTGATTCCAGGAGTAACTTCTTCTGACGGTCTGAATGTCGTTGCGGGACCTTCAGTGGGTACACCAGTTGTGATTTCTCTTCCAGGAGTATATTCTGTCGTGATTCCAGGAGTAACTTCTTCTGACGTTCTGAATGTCGTTGCGGGACCTTCAGTGGGTACACCAGTCGTGATTCCCCTTCCAGGAGGATACACTGTTGGCATTCCAGGAGTAACTTCCTCTGATGGTCTGAATGTCGTTGCTGGACCTTCAGTGGGTACACCAGTTGTGATTTCTCGTGCAGGAGGAAATTCTGTAGTGATTCCAGGAGTAACTTCCTCTGACGGTCTGAATGTCGTTGCGGGACCTTCAGTGGGTACACCAGTTGCGATTTCTCTTCCAGGAGTATATTCTGTCGTGATTCCTGGAGTAACTTCTTCTGATGGTCTAAATGTCGTTGCGGGACCTTCAGTGGATACACCAGTTGTGATTCCTCTTCCAGGAGGATACACTGTTGGCATTCCAGGAGTAACTTCCTCTGATGGTCTGAATGTCGTTGCGGGACCTTCAGTGGGTACACCAGTTGTGATTTCTCTTCCAGGAGGGTACGCTGTAGTGATTCCAGGAGTAACTTCCTCTGACGGTCTGAATGTCGTTGCGGGACCTTCAGTGGGTACACCAGTTGTGATTCCCCTTCCAGGAGGATACACTGTTGGCATTCCAGGAGTAACTTCCCCTGATGGTCTGAATGTCGTTGCTGGACCTTCAGTGGGCACACCAGTTGTAATTTCTCTTCCGGGAGGATACGCTGTAGTGATTCCAGGAGTAACTTCCTCTGATGGTCCGAATGTCGTTGCGGGACCTTCAGTGGGCACACCAGTTGTAATTTCTCTTCCAGGAGGATAAACTGTAGTGAATCCAGGAGTAACTTCGTCTGATGGTCTGAATGTCGTTGCGGGACCTTCAGTGGGTACACCAGTTGTGATTTCTCTTCCAGGAGTATATTCTGTCGTGATTCCAGGAGTAACTTCTTCTGACGGTCTGAATGTCGTTGCGGGACCTTCAGTGGGTACACCAGTTGTGATTTCTCTTCCAGGAGTATATTCTGTCGTGATTCCAGGAGTAACTTCTTCTGACGTTCTGAATGTCGTTGCGGGACCTTCAGTGGGTACACCAGTCGTGATTCCCCTTCCAGGAGGATACACTGTTGGCATTCCAGGAGTAACTTCCTCTGATGGTCTGAATGTCGTTGCTGGACCTTCAGTGGGTACACCAGTTGTGATTTCTCGTGCAGGAGGAAATTCTGTAGTGATTACAGGAGTAACTTCCTCTGACGGTCTGAATGTCGTTGCGGGACCTTCAGTGGGTACACCAGTTGCGATTTCTCTTCCAGGAGTATATTCTGTCGTGATTCCTGGAGTAACTTCTTCTGATGGTCTAAATGTCGTTGCGGGACCTTCAGTGGATACACCAGTTGTGATTCCTCTTCCAGGAGGATACACTGTTGGCATTCCAGGAGTAACTTCCTCTGATGGTCTGAATGTCGTTGCGGGACCTTCAGTGGGTACACCAGTTGTGATTTCTCTTCCAGGAGGGTACGCTGTAGTGATTCCAGGAGTAACTTCCTCTGATGGTATGAATGTCGTTGCGGGACCTTCAGTTGGTACACCAGTTGTGATTACTCTTCCAGGAGGATAAGCTGTAGTGATTCCAGGAGTAACTTCTTCTGATGGTCTGAATGTTGTTACTGGCCCCCCAGTGGGTATACCAGTTGTGATTTCTCTTCCAGGAGGATACGCTGTAGTGATTCCAGGAGTTACATTCTCTGATGGTCTGAATGTCGTTGCGGGACCTTCAGTGGGTATACCAGTTGTGATTTCTCTTCCGGGAGGATACGCTGTAGTGATTCCAGGACTAACATCCTCTGATGGTCTGAATGTCGTTGCGGGACCTTCAGTGGGTACACCAGTTGTGATTTCTCTTCCAGGAGGGTATCCTGTAGTGATTCCAGGAGTAACTTCTTCTGATGGTCTGAATGTTGTTACTGGCCCCCCAGTGGGTATACCAGTTGTGATTTCTCTTCCAGGAGGATACGCTGTAGTGATTCCAGGAGTTACATTCTCTGATGGTCTGAATGTCGTTGCGGGACCTTCAGTGGGTACATCAGTTGTGATTTCTCTTCCGGGAGGATACTCTGTAGTGATTCCAGGAGTAACTTCTTCTGATGGTCTGAATGTTGTTACTGGCCCCCCAGTGGGTATACCAGTTGTGATTTCTCTTCCAGGAGGATACGCTGTAGTGATTCCAGGAGTTACATTCTCTGATGGTCTGAATGTCATTGCGGGACCTTCAGTGGGTACACCAGTTGTGATTTCTCTTCCGGGAGGATACGCTGAAGTGATTCCAGGACTAACATCCTCTGATGGTCTGAATGTCGTTGCGGGACCTTCAGTGGGTACACCAGTTGTGATTTCTCTTCCAGGAGGGTACGCTGTAGTGATTCCAGGAGTAACTTCCTCTGATGGTCTGAATGTCGTTGCTGGACCTTCAGTTGGTACACCAGTTGTGATTACTCTTCCAGGAGGATACCCTGTAGTGATTCCAGGAGTAAATTCTTCTGATGGTCTGAATGTGGTTGCGGGACCTTCAGTAGGTACACCAGTTGTGATTACTCTTCCAGGAGGATACCCTGTAGTGATTCCAGGAGTAAATTCTTCTGATGGTCTGAATGTGGTTGCGGGACTTTCAGTGGGTACACCAGTTGTGATTTCTCTTCCAGGAGGATATTCTGTGGTGATTCCTGGAGTAACTTCCTCTGATGGTCTGAATGTCGTTGCTGGAGCTTCAGTTGGTACACCAGTTGTGTTTTCTCTTGCAGGAGGATACACTGTTGTGATTCCAGGAGTAACTCCTTCTGATGGTCTGAATGTGGTTGCGGGACCTTCAGTAGGTACATTAGTTGTGATTTCTCTTCCAGGAGGGTACGCTGTAGTGATTCCAGGAGTAACTTCCTCTGATGGTCTGAATGTCGTTGCTGGACCTTCAGTTGGTACACCAGTTGTGATTACTCTTCCAGGAGGATATGCTGTAGTGATTCCAGGAGTAACTTCTTCTGATGGTCTGAATGTCGTTGCGGGACCTTCAGTAGGTACACCAGTTGTGATTACTCTTCCAGGAGGATACGCTGTAGTGATTCCAGGAGTAACTTCTTCGGATGGTCTGAATTTCGTTGCGGGACTTTCAGTGGGTACACCAGTTGTGATTTCTCTTGCAGGAGGATATCCTGTGGTGATTCCTGGAGTAACTTCTTCTGATGGTCTGAATGTGGTTGCGGGACTTTCAGTGGGTACACCAGTTGTGATTTCTCTTCCAGGAGGGTACGCTGTAGTGATTCCAGGAGTAACTTCCTCTGATGGTCTGAATGTCGTTGCTGGACTTTCAGTTGGTACACCGGTTGTGATTTCCCTTGCAGGAGGATACACTGTTGTGATTCCAGGAGTAACTCCTTCTGATGGTCGGAATGTGGTTGCGGGACCTTCAGTAGGTACACCAGTTGTGATTTCTCTTCCAAGAGGATATTCTGTGGTGATTCCTGGAGTAACTTCCTCTGATGGTCTGAATGTCGTTGCTGGACCTTCAGTTGGTACACCAGTTGTGATTACTCTTCCAGGAGGATACGCTGTAGTGATTCCAGGAGTAACTTCTTCTGATGGTCTGAATGTCGTTGCGGGACCTTCAGTGGGTACACCAGTTGTGATTTCTCTTCCAGGAGGATACGCTGTAGTGATTCCAGGAGTAACTTCCTCTGATGGTCTGAATGTCGTTGCTGGACCTTCAGTTGGTACACCAGTTGTGATTTCTCTTGCAGGAGGATACCCTGTAGTGATTCCAGGAGTAACTTCTTCGGATGGTCTGAATGTCGTTGCGGGACTTTCAGTGGGTACACCAGTTGTGATTTCTCTTCCAGGAGGATACACTGTAGTGATTCCAGGAGTAACTTCTTCGGATGGTCTGAATGTCGTTGCGGGACCTTCAGTAGGTACACCAGTTGTGGTTTCTCTTCCAGGAGGATACGCTGTAGTGATTCCAGGAGTAACTTCCTCTGATGGTCTGAATGTCGTTGCTGGACCTTCAGTTGGTACACCAGTTGTGATTTCTCTTGCAGGAGGATACCCTGTAGTGATTCCAGGAGTAACTTCTTCGGATGGTCTGAATGTCGTTGCGGGACTTTCAGTGGGTACACCAGTTGTGATTTCTCTTCCAGGAGGATACACTGTAGTGATTCCAGGAGTAACTTCTTCGGATGGTCTGAATGTCGTTGCGGGACTTTCAGTGGGTACACCAGTTGTGATTTCTCTTGCAGGAGGATATTCTGTGGTGATTCCTGGAGTAACTTCTTCTGATGGTCTGAATGTGGTTGCGGGACCTTCAGTAGGTACACCAGTTGTAATTACTCTTCCAGGAGGATACCCTGTAGTGATTCCAGGAGTAAATTCTTCTGATGATCTGAATGTGGTTGCGGGACTTTCAGTGGGTACACCAGTTGTGATTTCTCTTCCAGGAGGATATTCTGTGGTGATTCCTGGAGTAACTTCCTCTGATGGTCTGAATGTCGTTGCTGGACCTTCAGTTAGTACACCAGTTGTGATTACTCTTCCAGGAGGATACGCTGTAGTGATTCCAGGAGTAACTTCTTCGGATGGTCTGAATGTCGTTGCGGGACTTTCAGTGGGTACACCAGTTGTGATTTCTCTTCCAGGAGGATACACTGTAGTGATTCCAGGAGTAACTTCTTCGGATGGTCTGAATGTCGTTGCGGGACTTTCAGTGGGTACACCAGTTGTGATTTCTCTTCCAGGAGGATATTCTGTGGTGATTCCTGGAGTAACTTCCTCTGATGGTCTGAATGTCGTTGCTGGACCTTCAGTTGGTACACCAGTTGTGATTTCTCTTGCAGGAGGATACCCTGTAGTGATTCCAGGAGTAACTTCTTCGGATGGTCTGAATGTCGTTGCGGGACTTTCAGTGGGTACACCAGTTGTGATTTCTCTTCCAGGAGGATACACTGTAGTGATTCCAGGAGTAACTTCTTCGGATGGTCTGAATGTCGTTGCGGGACTTTCAGTGGGTACACCAGTTGTGATTTCTCTTCCAGGAGGATATACTGTAGTGATTCCAGGAGTAACTTCTTCGGATGGTCTGAATGTCGTTGCGGGACTTTCAGTGGGGACACCAGTTTTGATTTCTCTTCCAGGAGGATACGCTGTAGTGATTCCAGGAGTAACTTCTTCTGATGGTCTGATTGTCGTTGCGGGACCTTCAGTTGGTACACCAGTTGTGATTACTCTTCCAGGAGGATACACTGTAGTGATTCCAGGAGTAACTTCCTCTGATGGTCTGAATGTCGTTGCGGGACCTTCAGTGGGTACACCAGTTGTAATTACTCTTCCAGGAGGATACCCTGTAGTGATTCCAGGAGTAAATTCTTCTGATGGTCTGAATGTGGTTGCGGGACCTTCAGTAGGTACACCAGTTGTGATTACTCTTCCAGGAGGATACGCTGTAGTGATTCCAGGAGTAACTTCTTCTGATGGTCTGAATGTCGTTGCGGGACCTTCAGTGGGTACACCAGTTTTGAATTCTCTTCCAGGAGGATAGGCTGTAGTGATTCCAGGAGTAACTTCTTCTGATGGTCTGAATGTCGTTGCGGGACCTTCAGTGGGTTCACCAGTTGTGATTTCTCTTCCAGGAGGAAAAACTGTAGTGATTCTAGGAGTAACTTCTTCTGATGGTCTGATTGTCGTTGCGGGACCTTCAGTTGGTACACCAGTTGTGATTACTCTTCCATTAGGATACGCTGTAGTGATTCCAGGCGTAACTTCCTCTGATGGTCGGAATGTAGTCGCGGGACCTTCAGTAGGTACACCAGTTGTGATTTCTCTTCCAGGAGGATACACTGTAGTGATTCCGGGAGTAACTTCTTCGGATGGTCTGAATGTCGTTGCGGGACTTTCAGTTGGTACACCAGTTGTGATTATTCTTCCAGGAGGATACACTGTTGTGATTCCAGGAGTAACTTCCCCTGATGGTCTGAATGTGGTTGTGGGACTTTCAGTTGGTACACCAGTTGTGATTATTCTTCCAGGAGGATACACTGTTGTGATTCCAGGAGTAACTTCCTCTGATGGTCTGAGTGTAGTCGCGGGACCTTCAGTGGGTACACCAGTTGTGATTTCTCTTCCTGGAGGAAAAACTGTAGTGAGTCCAGGAGTAACTTCTTCTGATGGTCTGATTGTCATTGCGGGACCTTCTGTTGGTACACCAGTTGTGATTACTCTTCCAGGAGGATACGCTGTAGTGATTCTAGGAGTAACTTCCTCTGATGGTCTGAATGTAGTCGCGGGACCTTCAGTAGGTACACCAGTGGTGATTTCTCTTCCAGGAGGATAGACTGTAGTGATTCCAGGAGTAACTTCTTCTGATGGTCTGAATGTCGTTGCGGGACTTTCAGTGGGTACACCAGGTGTGATTTCTATTCCAGGAGGATACACTGTAGTGATTCCAGGAGTAACTTCTTCTGCTGGTCTGATTGTCGTTGCGGGACCTTCAGTGGGTATGCCAGGTGTGCTGAAGTGAACATCCATTTCCCCTTCGTCTACCAACCTTGTCTCTTTAGTTTTGCCACCCGGAGTAATTGTAGGTCGATCTGTTGTTTTCTCTGTCACAATTATTGGGTACGTTGTCGCTTCTACCGTAGATGAAGTGTAACCTTCCGTTGTTGCCTTAAAATGCACCTCAGTTGTTGTCTCTACCCCTACATCTGTCATTTCTTTTGCCATTTCAGTTTCAACTCCACCACCAATACCTACCGTTGTCTGTACTTGTTCTGTTCCATAACTAACACTACTTAAGCTAATTGTTGTTGTGTCTAAAATTTCTATACACATGACATGTGCATCACCAGTATAATTAGGTGCGCATTCACATGAATAAACCCTATGTGCTTTCACCACACAGATTGCAGATTCACCACACCCAGTTGCACACGGGTCGCCACAGACGCCCTTGATACACTGGAGCGTTTCACTGCATTCCGAGTCTTGTGTACAGTTGCGGGTTGCTGCGGATTTGATTATTTTATTTTTTTATTATTGGTTGGTAAGATTGGTTAATATCTTTTTTTGTTAAGTTATTTTGTTAATGTTAAGTTAAAAAATTATTTAAAAATAAAATTTGTATATACATAAGATTAAGTTAATGGGTTTACGGTTTTTATTTTCTGTACAAGGAACTCTTGAAGTCTATGAGTTTTAAACTCAGGTACATGTATCTACTAACTATCTACTGAAGGAAGTTACTATTTACAAACAAAAAAAATAAACAGCTACAAGTTAATGGTTTGGTCTTGTGTTTTTTTTTTTGTAAAAAAAGAAAAAGTAGCGGTCTCAAAATTACTGAGTCTAGGAGATACGTTATTATGATTATGGTTCAACGATTTCGGTTCTAAGCAAAGTGTTATGCAGTTTTTGATAATGTTAACAATTTGATGGCTTCAAGAATGTTGGCGTATTGTTGTGTTTCTCATTTCTTGTTTTAAATAAAATGACAACTGGTATGGAGTACATTGATCATGGTCTGGTTGATCTCCGATGACAGATTTAAAGATGCTCTCGTGCTCTTGACATTGACATTGGCTGTATATGACATTCGGATGACGTTCAATTGATCCAAAAACGAATAGAAATATTAATAATGAAGATCTAAGCAAGAAAATAGTTGCTATCTAGCGCTGTTTTTAACAAAGATCGGACATTGAACAAAATGCTGATCTTGATCTCATAACCGGCTTCCGAAAACTTGAGACAGTGATTGATTAAGAAGGATATCGACTTTCCCACAATTTAAAAGAGATGGAAATCACAGTAGGGAATATTAGTTTGCTACTCCGAATTCGATGGCAACTGTCAACGTGCGAGGTGCAATTCTAAGTAAGAAATGTCAGTTTGACAGATAGTTGCTGTCTTTCATCGGCGTATGAGGATATGAATCGAAAGGGAAAAAAAGTGATCTATCGGTACATTATTACCCTTGAGAGAGTAAAGATCTGATCGTAGAGGAATAACGGATTGAAAGCAACAAAGCTAAACTTTCAAATATAGTTATTGTGACAGAAGACTTTTTGTAGATACACCTTTCAGAAGAGACCAATAGATAATGACTAGTAATGATGGATTATTAAGATATGCAGAGAGTACTGTCTTGTGTGAGGTTTAGCTTGATTCTGGTAGGAATTGGTATACAACTGTCAAATAAATGACTGCCAGTTACACAATCTGTGGAAGGACATCTCAAACAGACCAAGTCGTTGTATGCATCTTCTTACAGAAAATTACAATTTCCTTAGCAATTGTCATTTAAGATTGAATTTTCAGATGAAATATGACATCTGTCAGATATAAATTTTTTGGCGTTCTTGAAACCAACAAATTTAAGCGTTTATACAATAAAAGCTCTGTAAGTAAGTATATTTGGTATTGGGCTAGGTTTTGACTGTATTTACGCGTGGGTATACAATTTAGAAAAAAAAAGAATTATCATTGTCTAATTTGACGTTTGGTTTTTTTAGAATTTCTTATAGCAGACAGTTATTGGTAGTTTTTTTGTTTTTATTAAATTTTTTTATTTTTGTTTAATTTTGTGAGCATGAGCGTGTGTGAATGTTTTAATTTTTGTTTTACCTGTTGTATTTTTGTTTTAACAAATTTTCAATAATTTTAGTGTTTTCTCTTTTTAATAGAAGCTTAAGCGGTGGTGCTTAAATATTTTTGTTTTCACTTTGGTGGGGATTAGGTTCTCTCTTATATTTTTTTAATAACGAATTATTCTTTTAGGTGTGTGTTTATAAGGGGGTCACAGAGAGAGAAGATAGTATTTTTGACGGAAGAATTATTATTTAAGTTATATCATTCTTGTAAAAAGATTGATCAGAAAAAGCTTTTTGATTTTTGGTTTTATTTTTGTACATTTGAGAGATTTTGAGTAGATTTGTGGGTTAGGTTTTGTATATATGTTGTATATTTTTGTTTTTCTTGGGAATGCAGGTTTTTTTTTTGAAGAAGGTAAAATTTTAAAATAATTGCAGTTGGTTTAAGAGGAGTTTGGTTGTGAGCTTTCTTGCAAAATGAAATTGATGTTCAGTCGTAGAGGAAAATTTGCTAAAATTTTGAAGATCAGTCGCAGTTACGAGACCCAATGAAGCAATTTGACAAAGTGCTTGTCAAGCCACGCCGTAGTTGAGGCCTTTCGTGTTCTCGAATCTATCAAATGATAGACGAAACAGTTTCGGCAAATTCGATAGATCACAGCCAGTATTTATATCTTAAATATTTATTATTGGTGGCAGTTTCAAACCTAATTTTTTAAAAAAATGAAGGTCTTCCTTATGAACAAGAATATTTGTATGTGCCTTAGGTTGTTATAGTAAAAGTTGAACATTTAGGCTGTGGATCGATGGGGCTTTTCAATATAACCGAGATAGGTGCAGCAAAAAGAAAATCCGACAATTGTCGTTGTGTATCTTAGTTACAAGTTATATATCAGCTGATTGAGTTTTGTATGATGATGCATATCTTTTTGTAAAATAAGCGTTGAGCGACTGTTTAGCTCTGCTTTTCAGTCGTCAGCAGAGTTGAGTTATAAGGTAATAGAGGTTGATGCTGCCATATATGATAATCTATTCATAAAGAAGAGATTCTAGATAATCTTGATAAGAAATTACGAGTCAAATACCAGCATTTTTGACACCCAAAAATTGCATGTTTTTGCCGTTTTTGTAACGTCATTAGATTGATGGGAGATTTCAATCACTTGTGACGCAAATTTACTAGAAGATTTTCAACATTATTGATGTTGGGAATAGGTAAACATTTTTGACATTTATTATGTCATTTTCTTTGCATTTCTTTGACGATCTCAGTGAGTATCATTGAGCAAATTAAAGAACAACCAAACTCATCTTATCCTCTTTCTAGAAAAGAAAGATCATTCTGACTCAGAAGAAGACATGGCAAACTTAATTCGAAAAAAAAGATAAAGAAATATTTGGAAAAAACAATTCTTAATCCTGTAAACCCAACAAACTTTTTGAACTTTTCTACTAAATCAAAATCAAAATAAAAGTGATAGCGAACCTACACAAAATCAAGTCCTATCACTTAGAAAAAAAATAGTTTTTTTTTGTTTTTCAAAAAATTTGTGTTTTTTTTTCTGCCAAAATGTATGTATCTATTTAGTTTTGTATGTTTTTCAGTGTGAGAGTTTGTTTGTTTTTACCTTTTTGACATCCATTCCGTGCGTCCGCAATAAATCCAGGTGGGCAGAATTTACAAATCGGCTTATGATCCTCCACAATGCATGGCGAATTGGCGGCGCACTGTGCAAAATCACACGGATTAACGCATTGATAACTTCTGCAAGCCAGACCCGCCGGACAGCCGGTATCTCGTAGGCAAATCGATATTGATGGTTGACAATCTTTCATACAAATACATACAGGCTTATGATCTTGCACCTGACATGACTTATTCTCCGAGCAAATTGGCTGTCGTCCAACTGGAACTATACATGGATTTCGACATTTACCCTCTGTGCATGCCATATTCGAGGCACAATCATCATCACGATAGCATTCACGTTTTTCCGGTGCGCATGTCAACTCTCCATACTCGTTGACAATGAAACCAGATTTGCATACACAAACTGGTCGATGACGACGAGTTTCACATTTTTTATTACCCTCACAAGTGAATGAAGGACTTTGACAAGGATCCGTACATTGACCATAGGGACTGCATTGTAATGTCTCTGGGCAATCTTGATCAATAGAGCAGGCAAATTGTAGAGTCGGATCTCGTGGTGTTATTGTTGTGACATCGGCGCACTTTGGATCTGGCTTACATTCAACTTCCGGACGTCCGATAAAGCAATTCGGACACGAGCATCGCGGTCTATGGAGAACGGTTTTGCAGAGAGCGTTTGCACCACATGCGCCACGCATTGCACATGGATCGTTGCAATGTCCTTGCAGGCATGCCTTCTCATTAGGACAATCCTTATCCGAGTAGCATTGTTCGGTGTCTATAAATCACGAGGTAATTGTAGGAGATTTTTGGTTTTGGTTCTTTTTTTTTTTTTTTGTTTTACTTATTTCAATACAATAAAAGGGACGTGGTAAGTGGGAGTAATTTGTGTATATTTGTGTAGTTTGTGTGTTTGTAAAATATTATAGAAAGAAAGTGAGAAAGTGTGCGACAAGATTTTCGAGAAAAAAAAAATGAAAAAATAAAAAAAAAAAAAAAAATCTGGAAATAGAAAGTACCTAGAGAAGGCCTTCCGAAATGGTTAGAATACGTACGAGAGTGAGTTTTGGAATGGGACTTTTGGAGTGCTGGAAACGTGGGTTTTTGAGGATGTTTTCTTATTTTCTTATTTCTTCAGATAGATTATGTCTTGGTGCTTAAATAATTTTAAAATAAATGGTGGTTGGCTTTTATTTTTTATTTTTTTTTTGGTTCTTTGTTTTTTAAATCAATATTTCAGAGATTAGTGTATGTACAAGAGTTCGTTATTAGTTTTATTCAAAATAAATATATATTTAAAAAAAAAAACTGTGATTTGGTTTTTTTTTTTTGTTTTTAGAGAACTGTGAAGGGAGACTTTTCTCACAAATGTTTTAATTTTTTTTTTTTGATATTTTTTTCTTTCTAAAAATTAAATTGTTTACAAGAAGAACGAAGGTATCTGCTACGAGAATAAAGTTTTTTTTGGTTTATTTTTTGCTCAGAAAATCAATTTATACATCCAACACATGCGCTCTGCCCGTTAGAGACACGATATTGGACCGTTTTTGTTTTTTGTTTTTTTTTTTTTTCTACCATCGAAGGAATACGTCTTATTCTTTTATTTTGGAAAAAAATAAATACTGCTCTCGTTAAGAGGTCAGGGAAATTTATTTCAAAAAAAAAAAAAAAAAGGAAACAAAATAGGAACGAAGAAAATGTGATTATGACTGCGGTCTAAATTTACGATATATAATTTTTGACTACTCTAATTTTTCTTTTTACAGTATATGTACAACTTAAGCACTAAATTAGTGTTTTTGTTTTTTTTTTAGTTTAATATAAATTAATTAAAAAAAAATATTTCTTGTTGGCTTATAAGGCGAAAAAAAACTTGTTAGTTAGTTTCCCAAAAGAGGATATAGGGAAGGATAGAGTAAGAAGCACCAATTCAAAGAGTGTAAATACAGATAGAGCAGAGAAAATATTTTCATATAAAGAAAAATAATTTACAAAAGATTTTTGTTTTGTTTTTAAAAAAAAAAGCTATACAATAGGCGGCCTAGATGAAGGTCGAAAATAAATATTCAAACAAAAAAAAAAAATAGTAAATTTGTATGTCTATATATAAAAAAGCAATTGTTTTTTTTTTTTAAAAAAAAGAAGGATGTACATATACAATGAATTATTTTCTTTATCGATTTTGGGTTGTCTTGGTGATCATAGTATCTATCTATGATTTATTATTATTATTATTATTTTGTAAGCATATGTGAACTATGTGAGAATTGTCCCGTCCACAGTTCCCAATCTGACATACCTTTCTCTCACATTTTTTGTTTTGTTTTGTTTTATCAAAATTGTTAAGTTTCTTTTGAATGGAATCATTTATTTTAAAATTATTTAAACGGAGACTGTTTTCTTCTTTCTTTTTTTTTTTTTTTTGATTTTTGTTTATTTTAGAGGAGGGGAGTTGTTTGGTGTATAATTGTTTGTTTATACTTAAAAAAAAAAAATAGTTATTTTATGGTTTTATGGGCTAAGGACTACTGAAGAAAATATAGTATTTTTTTAATTTTTTTTTTTATTTTTTCAAAGTTCTAGTCTATTTATTTTGTAGGATTGTTTTTGCGACCAAAAATAATTTAGAGTGGATACGTATCGCTATCGCGGCTTTTTGTCATATTTGCTTGTTTTTTTTTTGTTTTTCAATTGAAGCCACTTTTTGGTATTTTTTTTGTTGGAAATATTGTACGTCTTACCTCTAACACTTAATAGATTGTTATTTATAATTTTGCTTTTATTATTTGTTATCTGTGCAATTTTTAAAATGCTGGTGCTTGTCGTAAGATCTTTTATTTAAGCCGCTTTAGAAGTGCTTGTCTAATACAACAATTTTGACGTTTCTTAATTTTTTTGTTTCTTTAATCGAAAGAAATCGTTTGGCATATTTGTGACGAAAAGCTATTTTGCGTGGTTCAAATGAACATGTGCTGAAGTGCCGCAGGTATTGCTTATCAGACGTATGCTTATTTATGCTTTGTGCTAATTTAATTTGTATAAATGGTGTGTAGCTCTTATATTTAACTAAGCACGAATTTTGAGGGATTTCATTATTTTCTTTTAAAGGCTCACTCAGTGACCTATTACCTACAAGCAGTCCTTTTATTTTGTTTTTGAAGGGATTATGTAGAAACGGATAGTGGTTGGTTTAGGATTTCAACTAAAGCATCTGCCTTTGCATTGGGCTCTATAAAATCCTGATCTACTTAAAAACGTGACCTCTCTTTCTGATTGACAGTTTCGTAAATAAGCTTCGGGAGGAGTCATAAGTCAACGAGTTACTTGTCAAAAATATATAAAGTGGAAAGGCCTCAACTAGCTCACCCCGTGAGTAGCCGATTGTTATGCAGTTTGCTTATGTGAACTACCCACATCATATAATACCAAAAATCTTATTTCGAATCAATTAATACGTATTATATATGCTAAGACCTTTGTTGCTTCAGTAACATCATTGGTAAAATGGTTGCTTTTTGAGACTCTTTTGTACAAGAAAAGGTACAAAAACAAAGGTTGATCAGCCAAATTGAAGAAGTCAATCTTTGCGAATATGTCTCAGTATTTTACTACTAAACAACAATGCCAAAAAGGAGTTTTTTCCGGAGATCCTCAGAATTCTGTTGTCAGACAGTCTATTGAGCTGGCACTGGCACCGTAAGTATAAAGATCTAAATGGATTTTCTAAGTGAACACATTTTGAGTAATAGCAGATAACGTCAATATCTGACATGCCAAGGTTCATTGGTTTTGAATGGTTCTAGGTTAAAAAGAGAAGGAAACGCAGAACTATGGTGTTCCATTATCGTGTGGGCAAGTCCACTTTTTTTTCTTTTCAATAGGTAGGGGTATTTAGGGCAGACTAGGTAGGGTTTGATATTATTTATATGGCTTACGAAAGCTCATTATTTTACTGCAATGAACACAGTGAATATTTTAACGCAAACTCTTCTTAATGTGCATACCGAGATTAGGAATTGCTGGTGCGTCAAAATTTACCTTCACCATAGAAGACAGTGACAGTGATTTCTCAAAAAAATCTGATTTTCTAGTCAATAAGTAGAAACGTGAGAGTTTGAACAGCAGGCAAGTAATAATTTCTAAAAGAAAACTAAAAATTAAAGTGAAAAAAATTAAGGATATAAAACGGAACCCTGTGGTACAGCTGCATTTATATTAAGAATATTAGACTATACGCCACCAAGAACGCCTTAAATTGGACGTCTCGAAAGATATTAGAGACTAGGTATTAGTCATTCCCTAATAAGAACAATTTGGACAAATAAGTTTGATGTCAAACTCTGTCAAATGTCTAAAATGTCAAGTGTAACTATTGCTCGATTGCCTAAATCATTGCTTTCAGAGTATAGAAGTTAACGTCGGGAAATGAGTTCCTTCTATTTGATTCAAAACAATCCTCTATTTCATAAAAATCCAAAACCCAAATAGGGCAATTGTGGCCGGTTTTCAGCCCAGGAAATTACCCTTATGAGTTAGGATTGCTACAAAATTTAGTTTGCTTTGATCAAATGAAGTTGCTTGTCAAATTCGAAAGCGTCGCATCACTACATGACGGTCTATAGGTATATGCATTAAACTCATTAAACTTCTTTCAGGTATCTAAATTGTTTTTTTTTTTTTTGCTTAGTCCGATCATTTCTGGCAGCACCGTCATGCAAAAAATAAATACGAGTATAGAACTCACCACACGGTTAACGAGTTTAATTGGAACTGGAAGTTGAGTATCTTTTTACGGAATTCTCTTGGTTGACAGGTGGTTATCAAAATTTTATACTGAAATGTTGGATTTGCTGCTGAATAACTACCTGTGGTGGCGGATTGATATATGTCATCTTTTGTGGAACAGATAAAACACTCAAAACTTTAAGAAGGTAAGAATACGCGACTTCTTTTGCTTTTTGTTGTATAGATAGTTTGAATTTGAATTCAAAACAATCAGTTTGACAGTACATCTCCCCTCAAATGGCAGAGTCTAGCAATCAATAAATAAATGACAGCATTCAGCATATTACACAAATAAACGTAGGTATGTGTGTATGACTTTGCGTTAATTTGGTAAGCATTGAGTAGGTAGTTGTTTTTCTGGGTGAAAGCCATGAAAATTGCATTATCAAACAAAAGAATGATCAGCTATTCTGCACTTTTAACTTCGAGGTTCCTAATATGAGTATCTATTTGTGAATATTAAAATTGAAGCTGTCAAAATTGACAGAAAGTGCTTTTAAAGTGAAAGGCAGTAATTGGAACAATCATTTCCACGGGATGCAGGTTAATGCCTTTAATACCATATGCCAAAAGATTCCTTAAACTTAGATTTACCCTAACATATACGTAGATGTAGGAGGTGGGAACGACAACATGTATCAAATGGACCCAATGGAGATTCTTAGAAAACACTTCGGTGAGCAGCCATTTCAAGAAAATGCAGATTTCTGGCTTCTCCGTTCCCAAGATTTGACAGCGTCTGAATCCTTTTAGTAGGACAGATGAACAGTATCCTAGAAAGAGTAATTATTTGCCAGCCAAAAAATGGAGGTACTTTTATTTTTCAGAAGAGTAGAAGCTATAAAACCAAGCCAGTACCAAAAGAATGCTGGATACGTTATGCTCGGGGTATGGCAGAAATACACGAATCAGGTGGCATCTGATTAAATCAAATATTTGATGTTATGCGGCAGGGTTGGGGAAATTTTTCAGTGCCACTGAGACAGTGAAAAGCTTGAAGTGAACACAATATTGCGGATGTTAGTGATGTTGGTAGGTCAACAACATCCTTGTGGTACATTTTGCGAAGAGCCTTATGTGTAAGAATGCGCTGACCCTCTATAGGTATTAAGTCTTTGGTTTATCCCAATAAGTCAGAAATTTAAAACAACTAAGCTCATGGAAAATTGGGTCGAGTGCATCGACTGTAAACGTACTCATATATATTTCAATCGGAAGTAAAACGTTTCGTTGAAACTGTATTACGAGTATGTAGTGGAGAGGAAAGTTATTCAGCTCGCGTTTTGCTGGGTCAAGACAGTCGTCGTAAGCAATTTAAAAAAAAATACTGACGAAATATGGTCGGAATACGAAGAGATGAACAGGAGTATGAGTTTGATTAAGTTAGTGTCGTTGTAAAAAGTACGTAAGGAGGAGACAAGAACTCCCAGATACATGTTATAAGCGAGTGAAAGGTGTGTATTTATAGAACTCTTATTTAATCGTTGGAAGAGTAACGATGAAGCGGGATTCTGTGAATGTATTGAATTGTCAGGATTAAAATATAAGGTGCAGATATCATTTTAAAAGTCCTAGTCCACAGGGTATTCTCACTTTCTTCGAACAGATCTCCAGAAATAGTATCCCATATATGGAATTTTTACCTATGAAGTCTTGCTAACAGAATGTAAGCCTAAGTTATAAGGGAATACTTGAATATTTTTATATAAATGTAAATGTATAAATTTTTTTTGAAAAGGTTTTCTTGTCAGACGGAACATTGTTTTATTCGTGAGTTGTTTTGCATTGCTTTTGTGATATATTTTTGTAGTTCAGTTTTTAGTAAAAATGCCAATTGATAATGAGTTATGAGTCAAGTATCGGTGTTGCGTGCGGTTTAAGCATTATTTTCGCTGATTCTTTGTTAAGTGTTTTTTTGTATTTGTTTTTGTTTTTGTATCTGAATTGTCGAAATTACATTTCAAATGATCATGATGGATCGGAACGGCTTGTGATTTATTCGAAAATATGTGGTTAGAAAATGGGTGCTTTATTTTCATTTGATTTTTTTATTTCCATGTTTCTGAATTTTATTATTTTGTTTCTAAAATGATGTAACGAGTTTTGAAATGTTAAAAAAAAAAATTGATTCGGTTTTAAGTTTTTTTTTTTTTTTCTTAAATCTGTATGAGGAAATGTGTTTTGTTTCTATGTTTTTGTTTACAAAGAAAAAGTTAGGTTTTTTTTAAATTAATTAATAAAAAAAAAATATTAATAAATAAATTATGTAGGCAAGAGAAAATAGGCACAGATTGGGAGACCGCGATAGCGACAGCGACATCCCACGGATTTCCATATGCGATTTTTGTGTGTGTGTATTTTTTTTTAAATGTTTTTTTTTTGATTCGGTATTCATTTTTATAAATACTTTAAGTTGAAAATTAAGAAAAACTTATGACTAAGAAAAATATAATGAATGATGTTTGTTCATCAGGTGCAAGAATTTGTTGAATAAATAAATTAAAAACAAAAACAAAAAAAATGAATAAATAAAATAAGGATTGTGTATTTGTGTTTGGTGTGTGTAGATTTGTATCTTTTTGTCTGAACAGAGATATGAGTACAATTCTTTGTGTATGATATTTATAAAATTGCAAAATATTTATTTTTCTGTTTTTTTTTTTTATAAATATTTTAAACATGTGTATATAGTTGGATTAAATTTGATTTTTATTTGTTTATATACACACACTAAACTATCTTCTGTCTTTGTTGTTGGTTGTTACGATTTACTATTTATGGCACTGCCTCCAATTGCGGCTACGTTTAATGTTATTACTGTTTTTTTTTTTAATTGATTAATCAAAAAAATTATTTAAATAAATAATTAATTAAATATAAAACCGTTAAACTAACAAACAACAAAATACAATTAAGAAAAAAAAAATCATTTTAATTTTGTTACCAACACAAATTGTTTATTTTTTTTTTGGTTTAATTTTTAAAATTTTTTAAAATTATCAACAACAAAGTTAATTAAATGGAAAAGTAAACGATTAAAACTTGTTTTAGAAAAATTACTCAAAATTATATTATTACTCATCAATCCTTACTCGATTAGAGATCAATTAATTAACAAAAAAAAAATGTAAATAAATTTTAATTACTTGCTGAGACTTGCTAAGTTTTTCTTTAACATCAAATATTTATTTAAAGAAAATTGTAATTATAAAATTAAGTCTTTTTCGGGTGTCTTGTGAGGACTAGAATGAAGAAGACTGTAACGTAACACTTACCTTGTTTGCAGATGTAATCATATCCTTGACGGACACATTCACCGATCTCGCAACCATTCGTTCGGCAGTCTTCTTTTGGTGGGGTTAGGTAACCTATTTTGTATTTAAGAAAAAAAAAATGGAAAAGTTCGTAAAATTTTGGAGAAAGTACATAGTAAGAGGAAGTAAGTAAAAGTGTGTCATGTCAGGAAGAAATCTTTGCTGCACAAACCATAGAAATAGATCAGTCTTAATTCGCACTTTTTTGCCTAGACTACTACACTACTGTGACATATCTGAAAAGATTTCCAAACGAATACCATGCGAGTTATTTACTATCATACTCGAAAAAATTTATCCAAACTCACAGGTAAATACACTGTTGTATCTTTTTGTATCATATGTTACTTTGACACTAACAGCTCCTATGCGCTCAAAAAAATAAAAAAATTACAGAAACTCAGTATGTTCTTTTCGCGGTACGCAATAGATTGATACACCAGAGAGGCCGACGCATCCTGAACGTGTAACTGTGGCGGGATAATTATCCCATTTTACTTTCAAAACGACAATGGAAGGAACGTTACAATCAATGGCGGTCGCTTCTGAGGCATGATAGCTGATTTTTTATGGCCATTAACTGAGGATTGGGGCTTGTGCGAGCTATGGTTCCTGCAACATAGGGCTAAGTGGCATACTACTCGTCCAATAAACAATTTATTGCAAAACTTTATTCAATGATCGTGTAATCAGTCATTTTGGTGATGTTGCTTGATCACCACGGAGCTGCTGGGTTCCATTAAAAATCGAAGCTATGCGATTACTCCAGAGACAATTCACGTAGGTGCAGTAGAGGTCGAAATCATCGAAAATGTATTGAAAAATTGGATTGACGAGATGGCCTACTGCCAAGCTAGCCGAGGCCGTTATTTGAATGATATAATATTTTATAATTAGTCGAAAAATATTGAACAGTATTGTTTAAAAAAAGGATACCAACAAATGGTCCACCCTATACTTGTCATTATGAGAAGAAATCAGTGATCTGTCACTGGCGATTGAACAAGAGGCCACGAGATGTTTTTTGAAGTGTACGAAGGTAAAATAGAGGATATGCCGTCACCATGAAAGGACTTCCAATTTTAAAGGCTTACGCAGCTGGCCACAATCAAAAATCATAGTTTTAAAGTAGTACGTAAAGGACAAGCACAGAGATTAAGCAAACAATTATTTTTGCCATTTATTATTTGAAGGACTAAGGAGGCACTTGAAAAGTAAGCCCCTTTCATGACCATTGGAGCAACCACTGTATAGACTGCATGTCGCACTTGGTACTTCGACAGTACTCTGGACTACATAGCGATATTGACTTGGTGAGAAGGGCAAGAATTCATTGGCATCGATAGCTAAGTTTCAAAGGAATGACTAAGTTATCCTTTATATTTTCGACGAAATAATCCTGATATACTGTCCGGTAACGTTGGCCATCGATGCGAGCCGTACGAGATTTTTCAATCACAATTCTGCGAGTTTTCGAAATGTTTTATAACCACAGACAAAACATGAATCCAACACAACTCACCGGGACCCAAGCTACAATCAAAAATGTGTTTTCTCCGGTCGAATTGATGCTGAAGAAGGTCTAAGGTTGGTTTGTCGGCCAACTGGCGATTGTTTTTTGCAACTAGGTTAGAATGGAACACGACAGCAGTTGGACGGGAGGAAATGCTCTTGCACCAGTGTGAACAAGTGATGTCATTTATTGGGCAACAAACTGCTCCCTCACCCGCAATATACTCCCAATGGACGGACTTGAACGAACTAGCCAAAGAAGGCTATGTTGAGAACGTTTTTTTGTCGAAAAAAAAAACGGTCTTGTATTCAAAAGATGGTGAACGTGCCTTTTAGATGCGCGAGATAAACCGAAAAGAGCAGAAGTGCTTAGAAATGGAGTAGTATTACCGAAGAGCTGTCAGGTTGTTCAGTGCGTTTTCTTTGCCCATATTGCACATCAATACCTAAAATAGGTGGGATCGTGGCCGTCGTTAAACACCAAGTCAGCCGATCTTTGATGAAAATCAAGAGGAGCTTTTGCAAGTAAATGCGGAACTTCTGTATCTAGTGGTCAAAAGAACCTACGAATCTGAGCTTAGAAAGTTCGACTATCGTTTGGGATCTCTAAGCAGGGAGGTCTTATTAAATTACTATGAGGACCATCGACAGTTATTGCCTCAAATGCATCTTGTAGTAAACAATTGAGAATGTACAATATTTGCACTGTTCAGTGCGGCACTGGGAAGAGTACCCGCTGGAGTCATTAAAAGTTGAAATTCGTTCCAAAAAGATCGTAAAACTGGAAGAAAATTTCTACAAAAACGGTTGACTATATATTGGAGAGGCTTCTACTAAATTGGACTCCGCCTTGACACACAAAGGAAAAGTGACTTTTATTTAAAAAAAGAAAAAAAAAGTAAAAAATACTCACATTGAACATAAGCATCTCCGTTGGGGAAATCTTCTGGACAGTAACACTGCGGTTCGTTGTGTTCGGCGACACGGCAGGCAGCATTCAATCCACAAGGCTGGTCAAAACAGCTATTGATTTGATGTTCACCACAGATGCAACCCTTTGTAGCATCGCCCATACATCCATCCATGCAAGAGCATTCAAAACCACCGGGTACGTCGCGACACTTGGAATTAGCACCACACGGATTAGTGGCACATCCAACCCCAGTAAGTGATTGACATTCTGTTGCTGGATTTCCGAAAAAGTCCGGTGGACAAGAACACTGTGGACGACGATCTACAACTTTGCATTGAGCATTAATTCCACAAGCTCCATACTCCAAGCATGGATTTCGGCATTTCCCTTGATCGCATCGCTTATTAGATTCACAATCATCATCGACTTGACACTCAAATTGGATGCATTTCTTGCTTGGTTCTCCTTCGTATCCGTCAGGGCAGTAGCAGAGTACATGATGGTCGGACACTGTACAGAGAGCATTTTCTCCGCAAGCTCCTGGTCTTGAGCATGGATCGACGCACTGATTCTTGACACAAACTTGATCTGCTGTGCAGTCAACATTGACTTTGCATCCAGATAGACAAGATCCACGTTCACATAATTGTCCAAGTGGGCATTGCTTTCCAGGTCCACATTTTTGACGACATCTACCGCGTGAGCACATTTGTCCACATGCACAGTCATCATTTCGAATACAAGTTGGAGCACAATAGGTGTTTGATTCGTCACATTCACATCCAGGATGGCAACGTTGTGGTGGCATTTGACAGCCAGTAAGACCGTCTCCGATAAATCCGTTCGGGCAGCTACATTGAACTCCATGGTTGACAACGAGACAATTGGCACAATGTCCACATTGACCTGCTGTTTCGCATGGATTCTTGCATTTCTTGTTGATGCATGACTGATCGCTGGGGCAAGTGAGATCATTGCGACAGCCGATTTGACAAACACGATTTTCGCAGATTTGTCCCAAAGAACAAGCCGAGTCGGTGTTGCAGACGGTACGACAAGTTCCACGCATACAACGTTCATCACTGAGACAGTTCTGATCGTTGCGGCATTTGCGTTGGCACATGCCTCCGTAACACAGATGGGATACTGGACAGTTGTCATTTGTTGTGCAGGCGGTTTCTGGGGCCTTGCAGGAAACATCAGGATTACCAACTAACTCATCTGGACAGCTGCATAGTTTTCTATGATTCTGCACAGAGCATTGAGCATTGGTACCACAGGCTGTTGGATTCGCACATGGATCAGCACATTGTTGTCCCACGCAGACTAATTCATCGGGACATCCTTGATCTGAGCGGCATCCAGCAACGCACATTTGTCCTAGGCACACTTCGCTATTCCTACAATCGTCATCTCGTCGGCATAGTGGCTTGCACACTCCATTGTAACATCTTTCGTTGGCTAAACAACTGCCGTCATCTGCACAAAGTGGTCGGCAGAGAGACTCGAAGCAAGCCAATCCGGTGGCACAGTCTCGGTTTTCAGTACAATCAACAGCGGGTGTTCGGACACAGCCAACCTTGGGAGTAGGATTTGGTACCATTCCTTCGATGCAAGTACATGATGCACGATGGTTTGAAACTGTGCATGCGGCGTTCGGTCCGCATGGATTCTCATGGCATGGGTTGACGCATTTGTCATTTCTACAAGACTCAGACGCACTGCAATCGTCATCGACGTGACATCCAAAGACGCACTTATTGTGAAGGCAGACGTGTCCAAGGAAGCAATCATTGTCTACTCGGCATGTTACTGTAGAAATAGAAGAAATGACGATTATATTTCAAAAGAGCACTTGAGGACTTGACTCAAAAACTTACGCATGCAGTTTCCTCGCAGGCATTTCTCATTCAACGCACAGTCTTGATCAGCTAAACATGATGGCAAACACATCGAGTCTCTACAGGTGTAGCCTTCTCCACATTCTCGGTCATCGACACATGCTATTGGAACTGAAAGGATACCAAACCAGGATTAACATAAAACTCCACACCTTCCATGTAGGCCAAGCTTACTTCTGACACATTCAATATCGGGGTTACCAGTGAAACCTGCTGGACAAGAGCACTGTTTCAGATGAACACCAACACGGCATTCAGCATTCATGCCACATGCTTGCGGCTGATCACATGGATTCAAACACTGTCCTCCTTGACAGATCTCAGTTGGTCCGCATTCGGTGTCCAGGATACAGGCAGCTATAACGAATCAAAATATTAGAAATGCCATCGATCATGAGAACGATCACATGTTAGCTTCTCCTCCGAATATCCCTGGAATACTCGCTCCTCTACCACTGTGTCAACTAAACTGTTAAACTTATCAAATTGAGGTTATGTCACATCATACCTTTGTGAGTTAAGTTTTAAGGTCTTACTTTCTGTCAAGCATAAGCAGACCGCTATTGCAAACCATAACAAATGTAAAAATCCAAAATTCAAACAACATAACAAAACAACATGCTCTCCGGTGAAGGTGTAACCATAGTAGTTACCAGTTCCTGGACTAAGTGGTAGTTAAGGAGTTACGTGTATTCCCAAGGGATGCAGGGGATTAGTTTTGTTTTAAATTTCAATGAGGGTTGTTCGTTTAACCGAATTTGGGCTTTTAGGGGGGTGTGGGCTGGTTAGCTTTCTCTTTCCCTTTGTTAGTACTTACGTTTACAAATACTCTCCGAGCAGTAGGTATTAGCGGGGCAGTCACTGGTTACATGGCAGGGTGTTGGCAGGGGTTGACAGCCGACAGTTAGATCAGTTGGTTGGCCATCGTAGCCATTGCGGCAGACACAAGTTGCAGCATGACCTTTAGGGACACATTCGGCATTGGGACCGCATTTAGCTTTTTCACAGACATCGCGACATTTAGGGACTCCGTTCAGAGAACCACACTCAGCTGCTGGAGGGCAATCTTCATTTGATTGACATTCAACTGCTGTACGACACCCTTCGTTGTATGGATCACCGACGAGGCCGATTGGACAGTTGCATTTAAATGTGCCACGTGAGTTGCGACACCGAGCACCGGGACCACATGGGGCATCCTTACAATAGTCAACGACTTCACAATGAACTGTGGGATCACCGGTAAAACCAGGTTGGCAGTGACAGACTTGTTTATGGTTCTCGGTGGTGCAAAGGGCGTTATCTCCGCAGGGTTGGCCGATGAGGCAGGCGATTTTACACATGTGATCGTCGCAAGTTTTATCATTGGAGCAGTCATCGTCGGTGTTACATTCGATCTTCCTACAGCCTGACTTGGGATCTCCAAAGAAGCCTTCCTTACATTCGCAGTCGGGATTGTGTGAACGGGCAGTACATTCGGCGTTGCGTCCGCAAATGGCGCGACCAATACATACGTCTTGACAGTTTGCTCGTCCAAAGTTATCTAGAAGGCAATTTTCGTTGGCAGCACAATCGCCATCTTCGCGACAGAGGACTTCTTTGATGCAAATGTTGTTGCTACAAAATTGGAATTCAGGGCAGCTGGAGTTTGATTTGCAGGTAGGTTGACAGACTCCTTGAATGCAGAGTTGGTCAGCAATACAGTCGCGATTGCTGGTACAGAGAGAGTTACAAAGTCCATTGCTACAGATGGTTCCTGATGGACACTGGGAATCGGCGCTACAATATTGAAGTGGAACACATCCCAGTTGTGGGTTGCCAGTTCGGCCAACCTCACAGGTACATACTCCAACATGGTTCTGGGCGATACAGGTAGCTTGGAATCCGCAGGCATTTGGCAGTGAACAGGGGTCGACGCACTTGGCGTCCAGACAGGTCTTTTCGCTGGCGCAGTCTTCATTTTCGAAGCATTCAACTTGAATACATTCAACACTAGGATCACCGCGAGAGTTTTGAGGACAGGAACATACAGCATTGTGTGATCTGGCAATGCAATTGGCATTTCTACCACATGCATCGGCACGCTCACAAGGGTTCTTGCAGCGTTGGTTTTGACAACTGGCAGTGTTGGGGCAGTCAGAATCTGTAATACATTCGTTTGGATCACGGCATCCTGTCAGAATCGGATCGCCAATAAGTCCTTCTGGGCATGAACAGCTGTAGCTGCCAGGATTGTTTTGGCATACGGCAGTCGGGTGGCAGGGTGTATTTAAACATTCATCGATATCTTCGCAGACTGAACCTCCACTAAGGAGTTCATATCCATCGTGGCATGTACAGGACGATTTGTGAGTGATCACATGACAGGTACCCTTACCACAGTTGGTCAAGTCACAAGGATTGACGCAGCGGTTGGTTTCTAGGTCGCAGCTCTTATCATTAGCGCAGTCATCACTTGTCACACATTCTACCTTGAAACATCCCAAAAGAGTGTCAAGGGGATCACCTAAATATCCAGGTGGACACTGACAGTAACCGGTTTGGTGGCCACTCTGACAGATGGCATTGTGTCCGCAGGTTGTTGACAAACATGGATCAGCACATTTACCATCGACACAGGCAAGACTTTCTGAGCAGTCGGCATTCTTGTAGCATTCATTCGGTTTGGCACAGCCCTCCTTTCCATATCCATCGCCGACAGTTCCCTCTGGGCATACACATCGATAAGATCCAGGCAGGTTCTCACAACGTGCTGACTTATGGCATGGATTTTCAGTACACTCATCAATGTCAGCGCATCCGAAGGGTGTTCCAATAAATCCAGTGGCACATTTGCATTTTCCATTGAGACAAAGCTCGGTTTGGGGACAGTCAGCATCTGAATCACATCCTGGCTGGCAGGTTCCATCATTGTTGCAGATTTCTCCTGGTAAGCAATTGTTGCTGGTGTAGCAGACCTTAGCGCAAATATTGTTGTAGCACCTCTCTCCGATGGCACAGGAAGCGGTCTTTTGGCAGGGTAAGTTGCATTGGTTTCCAATACACATGTGACTGGTAGGACATTGATTTGTAGCTTGACATGGTGATGGTACTCGTACGCATCCTTGATCTGGTGTTGGATTTCCTTCAAAACCTTCTGGACACTTGCAGTAGCTTCGATGATCGTGCATGTTGCACAAGGCATTTGGTCCGCATACGCCGCCGGTTTGGCATGGATCAGCGCATTTATTATTGATGCAGGATTGTTCCTGACCACAATCTTTATTACTTCGGCAGCCTAGTGCACAGATTCCATCGAGACAGGCGAGCCCATTTGCGCATTGGCTATGATCCAGACAAGGTACAACGCAGGTGCTATGTAGACATTTCTCCCCGACTGAACAGTCATTGGAGTTTCGACAAGCGACGCGACATTGACCGTTATAACAAACAGCTCCTCCACAATCGATATCAGATTGACATTTTGACACAGAACGCGTACAGCCGTTCTTGGCAGTTTCACCAATCGGTTGGAATTTGACTGGGCATGAGCAAATAGCCTTACGATTCAGCACCTTGCATTCCGAATTGACACCGCAAGCGTTTTCACAAGGATCAGCACAACGGCCTCCAGCGCATATTGAGTTAGCTGGACAGTCAGCATCTCCGTTGGGACATTGTCCTTCTGGACGGCATCCGGTTGTTGTTGGTTCTCCGACATAATTAGGTGGGCAGCGACAAACTGGTCCTGCTGGTGAAACTTCGCAAATAGCACTTTGATGGCAGGTTCCGGGTGAACATCCCCCAACTGCCACGCATTCAACTTCTGGTAGAGGGTTGCCTTTATACCCGGGTGGACATTGACAGATGGCACGATGTTCGTCAGCAATACAAATGGCATTCTCTCCGCACGATTCTTCGTCACAGACATCATAGCAAGTATGGGTCATTCGGTTGCAGAGTTGAGTTGCTGGGCAATCATTATTGTATACGCAAGGCACACTTCGACAACCTTGGTATGGGTCATATGGGTCTCCGGCAAATGGACCTGGTGGACATTGACACTGTGCCAAGTGATTGTTGGTAATACAAATAGCTCTTGGTCCACATTGGACACTCTCACAGGCGGGTCTACAGGACAAGCCTTCAGCTGCTCCTGACTTGACACACGCTTCGGATTCCGAACATTCAGCGTTTGTTCTACATTGGTTCTTTTGCACAATTTGGCAGCCATTTCGATCGTTTGGATTACCTACGAAACCTGGTAAACAGTCGCATCTTCCTTGGTGATCTTTAGCTACACAGATAGAGTTGGCAGGGCAGGTAAATTCTGAGCATATCGACACGCATTTGAGTACTCCGAGGACATCTGGCCTACAGGCGGCATTCGTATGACATTCATCGTCCTTTGTACAATCTGGTATTGATGGTTTCTCACAATACGATGTTACCGGATTCCAGGTGAAGCTATCTTGGCAATTACAGACTGGATAGCCTTTGCTATCAATCTGGCAGAGTTCGTTTGTTCCGCAAATTACAGTAGAGCACAGATGAATGCAAGTCTTTTTGCTATTTGGCGCGGCATTGCAGATATATCCACTTTCACAGTCTTGGTCTGATTTGCATTTGTCTTCATCTTTCGGTGTGATGCTTCGTTCTGGTTGACAACCAACTTGTAGGTTACTTGGATTACCGAAGTAACCATCGGAACAAATACAGGTTGATCTATGGTCATCTGAGACGCAAAGAGCGTTCGGGCCACATTGAATCTTAGTACAGCCATCCACGCATTTACGAAGTCCACGCCCAAGTTGGAAGCAAATTTCAGACTGTTTACAATCGGCATCGTTGTTACATTGTCCTCGAATTGTGCATCCCTTCTCCTTATCGTAGGGATCTCCTTGGTATCCAAGCGGACAGAGACAGCGACCTTCGTCACAAGCTGCTCTAGGACCACAAGCTGCCTTAGCGCATAAATCTTTGCATTTACCCTTTTCACAGTTGAAGCCATCAGGGCATTCCACATTCGGTCCACATTTGCATTTAGCTGCTTCCGCACAGAAAACAGTATCGACAATCTGGCAGCTGCTGAATGGATCACCAGCAAAACCAGACTTACAGAGACAGTCAAAGCTTCCAAGGGAATTCAGGCAAACAGCATTTTGTCCACATGGCTTATTCAAGCACTCGTCAACGTCATGACATCCGACGTATCCATTTCCAGCAAATCCAAGAGGACATTCACAGACGATTCGTGTTCCATCGGAGCGGCATTCGGCATTAGGCCCGCAGCTGTCGGGGCTGCATGTGTTCTTCTTTTGAGCTCCACATCCTTCGTAAGGATTTCCACTAGTTCCTGGATTGCAGGCACAGTAGCTGGTTCCATATCCGTATTCACAATGAGCGTTGTCTCCGCAGTCAGGTTCACATTTGGCATATGCCACTGGTGGCATACAGACGAGATCTGGATTTCCTACGAAATTAGCCTCACATACGCATCTTCCGCTGTTTTTGTCACAAGTTGCTCCGATTCCGCAGACAACTCCTTCGCAACGTTCTTTACATCTGCCATTGATACAGACTTGAGGATCATTACATGGCCTTGTAGCCGAGCATTGATCGGTGTAACAGATGCCGCCTGGGAATGGATTTCCAAGATAACCCTGTGGGCATTTACATGTTGGGCCGTCAGATGTTGCAATACACAATGCTCCCTCTCCGCAAATGATGTCCTTACATTGTGACACACATTCTCCGCTTGGATTTTCTACAAAGCCCACTCGGCAACGGCACCATCCTGCATGATTTTCTGGTTCGCAGAATGCATTTGGACCGCAGAGTAAGCTTGTACATGGGCTAACACAAGTTCCCTGTGAGCAGGCTAGATTATCAGCACAATCTTCGTTAACACTACACTGGCTCTTTACAGATCCAGCTTCAAGGATACAACCACTCTTGTAAGGATCACCAGTTAAACCCTTTGGACATACACACTGGTATCCTCCCTTTTTGTTCACACAATAAGCTCCATAAGCACATGGAGTAGTGGCACATTCATCTTCGTCGACACATCCTTGTAGAGGATCTCCTTTGTATCCCACCTCGCACATACATTGTGGTGGATCTGTTGGTGTGCATTTAGCATTGATACCACATGGGAATCGTTCGCAAGGACTCTTACATTTGTTTTCATCTGATGGATCCAAGAAGAATGGCGGTGGGCATACACATTCGCCAGGTTGAACACATTTTTCATTTGTTCCGCACTCCTTATCAGCAGAGCATTTTCTTTGAGCAGGAGAACACAATCCATGGTATGGATCGCCTTGGTAGCCTTCTGGACATATGCAGGTATAACCTCCTTCATTGTTAATGCACTCGGCTCCATAGGAGCAGATTTGTTGACGTTCCGTGCATTCATTAACGTCCACACAGCTTCCGTCTGAGAGTGTTTTAAAGCCCTTCGGGCAGGCACAGTAGCTGACGCCTCCAGCGATGCTAATACATTCGGAGCCTTTTGGACATTTTTCTCCATTTGAGCAGCCAGATAGTACACAACTGTTCCCGACGAGTTTATATGGCGCTTGGCATTGACACTCTGGAGTATGACATTCTTCACATACTTGGAATGGATTTCCATTGAAGCCCTGTGGACATCGGCATTCATAACTACCAGGAAGATTTTTACAAAGAGCATTAAGTCCACATGCAGGTTTACTTCTTGATGGTGAACATTCATCGATGTCGCGACATTGTCCAGTCTGTTGATCTCTCTCATAACCTTGACGGCAAATACAAACTCCATTTCCAGTATATGAATCCAACACACAACTTTCTCCCGGTGAACATGGATTCGAATCGGAACAGCTAAGAGGAACTTTTGAGACAGCACATCCGTCACGATATGGATCACCAGTTGATCCTCCAGGACATTGACATAGGTATCCTCCAGCCGTGTTTGTACACACAGCTCCAGCTTGGCATGGATTTCCTTTACATTCATCGATATCGTTACATCCTCCAGCAGTTTTCGGTGTACCAGTGTAACCCTCAGCGCAAAGACATTGTGCATTTCCATTGACCAGCATACACTGAGCATGAGCTCCACAATTTAGTGCCTCACACGGATGTCGACAGTCATTCCCGATATTGGGCTCTGGACACAGACATCTCTGTTCTTCATCACAAATTCCATTTCCTGGACAATCGTCGTTCTTCTTGCACGTCACAATGTTAACACATCGCACTGTAGGATCTGGATCTGGAATGGCACCTTCTGGACATTTGCAAGAATATCCACCTTCTTGGTTAACACATAGTGCTCCTTCGCCACAAATATTTCCTCTAGCACACTCATCAACATCCACACAATTGGTATTCGGATCTCCAGAAAATCCAGGTGGACACGCACAGCTAAATCCACCAGCAGTATTCGTACAAGTGGCATTCGTTCCACATCTACCCGATGGCCCATGAACTACATCACACTCATCTATATCCACGCACCCCGCTGAGATGTCTTGAGGATTAAACGTCCAACCCTCTTCGCAGATACAATAAGCTTCCGAACCATCTGGCTTACAATAGGCATGCTCTCCACATCTAACATCTTCACATGGTTCTTTGCACTCGATCTTCGGTGGCATGCCAACATATCCCGCATCGCATTCACAACGATACGATCCAACTGTGTTGACACATTGCGCATGCTGGCCACAGGCATCGGTATGAGCACGACACTCATCAATATCCACACAACTAGATCCTTTTGGTTCGAAGCCCTCCAAGCAGAAGCATTGGTTCTCGATACATTCAGCATTGTTTGTACAATCAAAGTTCGTACGACAAAGGATATTAACGTCGACTTGTTCGCAGGCGATTTTTGGGTCCGGCTTACCGTCAAAACCTTGAGGGCATCGACAATTGTAACCCGGCACAGCATTCTCACAAATCGCATGATCTCCGCATGGTTTTTCCAATGATGCACACTCGTCGATGTCTACACATCCGCGGAAGGGATCGCCAGTATATTCTGGTTTGCAGGTACATACAAAGCTTCCGATTGTGTCTGTACAGATGGCGTTCTCACCGCAAGGATTATCCTGGCATTCGTTAATATCTATGGATGGACGGGTAGACAAGGAGTTTTGCAAAATCAGGGGCGGTCAATTTTTTTTTGTGTTTAAAGATTATCTTGTTTGAGAGAGAGATATCTTTTTACAGGGAGAGGGTTTGTTTTTTTTTAAAACAGTGGTGACGAAAAGTAAAGCGACGAGTTGTTATTTCAGCCTAAAGTACGAGTAAATTCTCATTGACTCAAAGTACTAAGGTCGCGAATTAGTGTCAGCTTGGGGAGGAATAGGATCATTATTTGTGCTTGGTTTAACAAGCAGAAATTAGTTGATCAAATGACAGATTTGACAGTTCAAGTGATTTGTCAGTTCAGTTTCATAAACAAACTTCGGGTGACGTATGATATAAAGGGAATGAATAAGGTTGAATTAATGAATGATATAACCTGTTCAAATGACAGTTGACTGACAGAATGTTTGACAGTGAGTCAATGACATTAAAGTCAATTTTGTAAGTTTTACAAGTTTATGGCAGGACTCAATTCAAGGTGCCTTTGGCGTCGTTTGGAACAGCAAATGCTAGAGTAGAAGAAGTCGACGGCAACTAAATGGAAGGCATCGCTTCGGACAGAGCATCTCGTTTGTTGGATTGTCGCCAACGTGTTTGTCACATTCATATCTGCCTGTCACAATTGATTTCGGGTCAAACTTAATTTTGAATTTGGTCTTGAAATGAATAGCTTTTGAGGTTTTTTCTTTTCAGAGAATCAGAAACGTCACTGAATGGTAATCATTGACTTTTAACAAAATCGACAGAGCATTTGACTCCGAATTTGACATTTGTAGGTTTTGTCTGTACATCAACCAAAGTTTTCATGTCTTACAGGGGCTAAGGAGCTCTTTTTTAAGACCGCTATGAAGTAATAGAGGCGGTTAGGAAAAGGGAATGACTATACTGGATACTTTTAAGATATGTCAAATTTAAAAGTCGCCGGTGACAGTACAAATAAAGCAAAGTTGCACTTCGATTGTGGTTGCATTTGTACTCCGAACAGTCACGGATAATATATCTATAGCAGTCTGACGCAAGTAAACTTTATCAACTTGCATGAATATCCAGTATTTCGATTGTCAACAGTTTGAATCGAAGAGCAGTTGAGTGTATAGCGCCAACTCCATCCTGCACTGAACGAACTCAGAGCGATCTGATTTGCTTATGTAGCGAACCAACGTAGCAATCCGTCTAATCTGTCATATGATTCACTGACAATTTTGTTAGCTGTCAGCCATATGTTGCCTTATTGTACTGACTCTACCCAGATATCCATACTAAGCCCGTCATTGTTATGTATCATATATAATCAGAGTAAAAGGATATGTCAAAATAAGTGAATGTCAAAAGTGTAATAAAATGTGGTTTTCCTGATTTTTGGAATAATATAAGAAGTGTCATGTAACTGGTGATTGTTTTATACATATTTAATTTGACAGCTGTCAAAATTCTAGCAAAAGCTCTAAAAGGGTGTATTCAGGCAAATGTCAATGCAATGTAAAAGTTCTGTCGTTCGATAAGAATTCAAGCAGAGTTCTGCAATGCGACACCTAGCATCAATTTTGAGTAGAATTTCATCAAATATTTCATACCATCGCTTTACTTTCAAACTCACCACTGTCTTGCTTAAATTTAGAGTGGAAAAGAAATAGTTTAGAGCGGAAAGAAAAATAATAATAAAATCAAAATTAAGTAATAGCGTGAGAAGCATTTGAAGGGATAAAAGAGCGAAAAGAAAGAATAGCAAAAGAGAGGAGAAAAAGGAAAAGAAATAGCAAAAATTGAAAGAAATAGTAATATCCAATTGGTCAAGAGAACATAGAGGCAAAAAGCGGCAGCAGCAGCAGCAGCAGTGACGGTACTAACTTTCACAATATAAATGTCCCTGGCCACGGTATCCCGTCGGGCATAAGCACTTGAAAGATCCTGGAATATTAATGCATTTTGCATTAATACCACAAGCAGTTGGCACTGCACACTCATCCACATCAATGCAGTCCACATTGTCCTCGAGTGTGAAGCCCTCTTGACAGCGACACTCATAGCCACCCGCGTAATTTACGCATTCAGCGCCCAAGCCACAAGGTTTGTTAGAGCATTCATCGACATCTTTCGAGTCGACGTTTGAGTTAAGTTAGGCGATAGATGAGTTTTGTTTTTTTTTAATCAGAATGTCCACCAATTTGTTTGGATTTAGTTTATTTGTGTGAGCGTAGTTGTTTATTGTTTTTTTTTTTTTTTTTTGGTGCAGATTTATGTATGTGTATATAAGTTTGGCGAACGTATGAGTGTGAGAATGATTTTTTGCATACAAATGGTTGAGTAAAATTTCAATTTCGATGACGGTTTTGTGTATATCGATTCGCAAGTGCAAGTTAGGCGCAATGTTATGAAATTAGATAGCAAAATAAAGTAAGAAAAAAAAAAATTAAAAATAAGTCAAATAATGCTTTCAACCAAATGATATAGAGATAAATTGATGCACTTACCTTCACAGCCTGTGGCTGAATCACCTTGGTATCCATCGGGACAGGAACACTTAAAGCTACCATCGGTATTTAAACATAATGCATTGCGACCGCATGGCGATCGGGCGCATTCATCGGTATCAACACAACCCGTTTCGGATCGGCCATCACCTTCGTAGCCTTCGGGGCAGTCGCAGCGATAACTGCCCTCCAGGTTAGTACAGATAGACCGTGGTCCGCATGTTTGTGGATATGTACATTCGTCCACATCGATGCAGCCATCGAATGGATTGCCTAGGAATCCTTCGGGACACTGACATGTGTAGTTGCCGGGTGTGTTGATGCATTGGGCGTTCTTACCGCATGCGTTCGGATTTCGACATTCATCGATATCTGCAATGAAAATTCATGAAAATTTGTTAGATTTGCTGTGAAGTTGGGTATGAAAATGTAAAAAGAAAAACTGTTCTTTACAGTACTCGTACAATAATGGGAGAACGTCGGAAAATCATATGAAGATACTCGTACTTCGATATTCATATCGTCAATGTCAAAAACTTTATGCCCAAGTGGCTTCAAGCAAAGTATCGAGCTACGTGGGTATACAGGCTGAAAGAGCACCGCAAGTGACAATCATATGAGGGTTAGAATATTACATGCAACAGACGAACTATATTTTCTGAGGGATGGTAATTAGGCCTGTGGGTATGGAAAATGACATTTGTGAGAACGCACCTTTGACATATGAAATGCCAAAAATGAAACTGAGTTCAATTCCAAAACTATTTTACTTATTTCGATGGCGCTACAGTCCGTAAATCAAGGCCTTATAAAAACAAGAAATCTCCCAATTAAAGCGATTGTGGGGTCAAGTTTCATTTATTAATGCATTATCTGGCTGGAAATCGAGAACTTTCTGTACCGTGGCATTATTATAAGTTTATGCTCCATCTCAAATGACTGTGGCACACTTTTCTATACAAGAATGGTCAGAAAGTATAGAGTCTCCTTTATATTTCTTGGCAACCCTAAATGATGCCTTTTTTGACCAAAGAAACGCCCATGATCTTGTACAAATTTCTTTCTTACATCGAAGGTTTCAGCGGGATTGCTTCCCCACTTTTACGAAGCAAGGATGTCATAAATAAACATGGCCTGGGATAGCTCTAAATACTATCATAAGTGTCATTGAAACCGATAGAGTGATAGTGAGTATTGATTTGGGCCTAATTGGTTTTCTCCAGGACCGTTCGGAATGTGAAAATTTTGACAATCGCGAACCTCCAAGGCCTCACATAGGGTCAATCACAGCGCTAACAAAAGACATTGACGAAAATCGTCGACAAGTTCTGGTACGTGATCCTAAAAAGACTGACGGCTCTGTGTAGCTGTCACAGCTTAGAAGGTTTCTTGTGCTCAAAATTATTTCATATCTCTGTGGCCAAAGTATTTCTGCATTTGTTGTGTCTACAATACATAGCTTTCTTTATTTCGTTCTGATCTGTTGGACGAACAATGTGCTTTTCTGGTTTTTTTTTAAACAAAGGATATGTTTCGGATGATCTCGTAAAACTAAGACTCTAAGAGCGTATTGGACGCAGAAGACACGTCGACAGAGTTGGAGAAATACGTAATCGGTCAACATTCTGCAATTGCAGTCGTTCCGAGTTAAATTTCCTCTCAGTGTTTCTTTGTTGTTATGTTGCTTCAGATATGTTTGTACTTAGCCCTGCTGCAACTAAGCTATGGTCCGAGTCTATATTCGCCTTTCGAAAGTTTTGGAGTTCTATATTACTGGAGAATGCGACGATCGTAGTTTTATAAATATTTTTGACGAATTTATTATAAGGCAACCGCAGTGTTCTTGTGTTAATATTGAGACTGGGGATCGTAACTAACTATAGTGGTGTTGTACTACGGCCATGGTGTCGTACTATCAAAACTGTCCTTCTCCCTTCATGTGACTTAAGGCACTTTCATTTCCTTAAGGAGCCTAGCAAGACTCTTGTCCTTCTAATTTCGAGTCATATCGCTGGCCAGTTGGCTCAAACATGTCAGAAAAATTCATTTTTGAAACAAGCGGAAGCCTTAGAATAGTTCAGATTTGTCAACCTGTGGTTCATTTAAGGCGCATCTGCATTTCGGCGCACACAAAAACCAGCAAGATTGCCGTATTTGGGTCAGAAAATCCAAACGTAGTCATATAGAAGCCCATCCTGAACGTGTGACTGTTTGATGTGGTTTTTAGAGTGGCGGCATTTTTGGCCTATTTTCTCCCAAAACGACAAGGGAAGGAATGTTGCAGTCAATGGAGACCGAGGATTTGAACCTGGGCGAGATATGGTTCCACCAAGATAGGGCTACGTGCCACACAGACTGTCCAACAACCGATTTATTGCACACTAAATTCAATAATCGTGTAATCAGTCGTTTTGGTGGTGTTGCTTGGTCAACACGGAGCTGCGATTTGACGCCGTTGGACTTGGTTTTGTGGAATGCCATTAAAGATCGATGCTATGTGAACAGTAAATAGACGATTCAGGCACTCAAGAAAAAAATAGTTTCTATAGGGACTGAAACCATAGAAAATGACTTGAAAAATTGGGTTGACAGGATGATCTAAACCAGCTGCGGCAGATGGTTTACTCTTCTCAATAAAGCAAAATTTGTTGAAGTCTTGTTTTTTTTGAAGCCTTTTCAAAAAGATACCAATAGATGGCCCACCGTTTACAACAACTTATTCAGGAGAGGGACATATATAGATAAGGTAGCGTGGCCCATTTGGAAATTATTGGCACCTGGATTTGCCAGAAATTGAGACCCAAAAGTTACTAGAATCAATTAATTTAGTTTGATGGCTGCCAATGAAGTAATAAAAACTGTTCGCCAGCCAGATTAAATAAATAAATTCGGATTGAGAGAGTCCTGGTCTACTACATTTTGATAAAGACGTCTGAGGATATCACGGTCTACATGGTTTATGGAGACAAACTCTTGGCATCGATTGGCTTCGAACTCGATTGTTCCAAAAACACTGTCTATCTCTGCAGAATAGCCATGGTGTCTGTGAGATACTTATTATAAAGTTTCAATTTCAATTCAGTGAAGTCTGTTGTCCCTCGAATCCACACTCAGCTATCATGAGCCCATGCAGTTTGATGGAATAAAAGCACGTTGATCGCTGCTTTATGAAGCATTGCGTGTGTAAAAGATTTAAGAGGAATCTCCAAAAATTCTTATGAAAGTGACAGCGTACTTATCGTATTTCATCTTTAAAAAGCAATGCAACAATCTTTTGAAGAACAAGACAGCATGAAGACCTAAGTTACTGATTGAAGAGTTCTGTCTTCATTGGTATACATAAAGATCATCTTTGATAACTAACCTTGAAAGGACTACAATTAATAGCAAAGTATATGTATTTTCTGTGTCGAAGAACACTGTACAATTGACCTTGTAAATCTGCTAATTTCAAATGGGTTTTTCTCGTCCAAAATGCCCACTAAACACGAAGGTTATTCTAAATTAGAACAAAATTAAAATTCACAGACTCTTCACTCATTTTCCGTCAAATTATACTCTCGGACCCTGTAATTATGAAAACAACCGAATCGCCAAAAATTCGCTTATCCACATAACATTCTTACTACATTCTCAAGACGGCCACGTATCTACGAATTATTTTCAGCGGCCAGGTGCCTCGCCGTGGGCATTATAAATAGAAGCTACCACAGTTGATGTCATCTTTGGTTCCTGTCTTATGCAACTATTTGCTAAATTCTTGTCTCAAACATACTCAACATCAGTCATAGACACTATTTGCTTAAAACTCGCGACATCACTTCTTTGCATCTCACCAGACAGAACCACTTCATATGACCTCTTTGGCTTACTTAAAATTCATTAACATTTGCATATTTGTTGCCTGAGTGAATAAAAAAAAAACAAAAATGAATTAATTTGTATCTGCAATCTCAACGTGAATCTTTTTAACCGAAAATACAAAAGAACCAGAAAATGTTGAAGTAATTCTGGTAGAAGAAAGAAGAAGTGATGTCATGTTAACCTTAGTTATCTGATATCGCATGACATCACTACTCATCAGCCGGCAACAGCAAAACAACCAGCAAACAAAACTGACCACCACCTTGTTTCTCTTGAATTTTAGCTGCAACACCACAACCAAAACAAGATACATTTCCATCTACCATCAACATTGTCTTTGCCTTGGGCTAATGCAACTCGCCATGAATCCAAAAAAAACAAAAAAAAAAAGCTGATTCCAAAGAATCTCCGAAAACCAAAAACCAAAATATGAAGAAAAAAACTTGAAAACCAAAAAACCTTTGCATCATGCAAGCAAGCAAGCACTTAAGACTGACCTTGAGTCGTAATATAATCACTCTTTCTTTCGTTTGGTAGGATGTTCCCCTTTTTGGACGAGGACAGGTACCAGCCAGCCGTATGTATAATACTCGTACATCACACAAATGGTAGAAGGACGTCAGTTTCTTTTTTTTTTGGGAGGTTTTCGCCATCAAAGGATGCCCTTTGTATGAATGAGAAATAGCCCCAAACGTAACCGTTGAAGGAAAGTGAAATCCGCCTCGAGTAGATAAAATCGAAACCTTGTTAGATGTAAATTTTTGGCGGTCATATATCTTTTGGTCCAAATTCCACGGTAAATGGATGTCGCAAAAGCTATGAAGATTTTGGGCAGCAAAACTACGGTCCTGGGAGGTATTTCAATCGAGTAAACGTGATTTAAGCTTAGAAGGAGTTTTACCATCTGCTCGAGGAGTTTTTTTTTTATCTGAGTGAGATCCTAATAAAACAGTTGACGTTACTCGTATATTTATTTCTCTTCTTTTTTTGGTCATATTATCTTGTTTTTGGTCTGCCCAGTGGGAAGATAAATTTTGGATCCAAGGGCCAGACGAAATGTTACGTTTTGGCATTCAAAGAGCTCTTGCGTTTGCTCGACGAGTTTTTCTTTTCTTATTTTAATATTTTCTTATAAAGTGACATCAGGATGGAAAGTCACTGAAAGATGGTGATTGACTGATAAAATATCATTTTTTTATGCAAAATCTGCAAAATAATTAACAATTTTTAAGATCATTTGGGCATTTGAAATCAAATTAAAACCAAGTCGGAGTGTTAGGGCTTAAACGATCACAACTTTGAACTGTCAGAATTTTCAGCCGTTAGAGATGTAAAGAAAGGCGCAGACTTTTGAAGAATCAGACATGGACCTATAGATGAACAAACAAGTCCACCAGTGTTGGTCGATAATGTAGTTGTTCGGATATTTAGACGACCAGATCTTTGCTCGTCGAGTGTACCATCGAGCATATAGACTAATTCTTTCTAAAGCTGTCTCCAGAAATTCGTTAAGTGAAAATTCAATAGAGAATTTTACATTTTTAAAATTAACAATTTGCTCGACGAGTTTTTTCCCTTCAAACAAACCAAGACGCTAAGTTCTCTATAGCTTTTTGTGCGAGTAGATGACGTTCGATCTGTAAAATTGGGATTAAAGTAACCTGGAAGACCCCAGTCGACTTTTATTACGAATGCAAGACAGCAAGTAATCGAGTTATCGCTGTTCAACAGGTAGAATCCTGGCTAGGAATATCTATCGGAGACTTTCATATCTATTAGACTAAAGCTCGGAACTCTTCTAAACTGGTTAAAGGAAAACCAGCTAGACACGCTTTATGAAAGAGCTCGTCAAGTTCGCCAATATTCCACATAAGCTCCAAATAAATCACAAGGTTGAGAAAGCTGTTCAGACGAGTTGACGTACCAGGAAATACTCCTGCGGATCGCTTTTTCCATGGTGGAATGTGGATTTGTAGCAACTACTTAAGGAAACTTGAAGACTTCTAAGCAAGTTGTTTAAGGTTAATTTGGAAGAGGACTTGATTCCTCACTGATAGATCCAAGACTGCTTCCACCAGTCATTCAGAATGAATAAACTCAAAATATCTTCACTGATGTTGAACAGGACTTTGATGGCGAATGTTGACTAAGGCAGTGTGTGAAGGCAATAGTAAATGGAGGTGCATATGGTGCATATTGGACGATTTACTTTTTAACGCTTTGAATACTTGTGATGTCTACGATCAGGGCTATGTAGATAATGTAGCCGAACAGTTCCGGCAACTGTTTCTCGTAGAGTTCAGGCAAACTTGGGGCGATCGACGATTATCTTACTAGAAATGAGCTTTCGGTTAATCCTCTCACACTAAGGTTGTTCTTGTTACAAGTGAGATGAAATTGGTCGGGCATAACTAATGCTCAGGGGCATCAACATCTTTTTCTCCGATGTAGCAAAGTATTTGCATGTTGTACTAGGCTTAATGTGTCACGTCGAAATGTAAAGAAGCTTATAGCAAGACATGGGGCTAGTTACCACGAAGATTCCTATGGATCTACACGGTAAAAGCAGTGCCATAACCTTTTACAAGACTCTCAGATGGCTCCAAGACCGATTCCAAGCGACAATATACGACACCCTGATGTCAAAGAACTCTATTTTGAAGAATCTTTGGAGTGCGCGAATTATCTGCACTTAAAGCGAGAACCTCAAGAAGTTCAGGAATTGCAAGATTTCTCTGAATGCAGTTGAAAAGCTGAATCATTGAGTCTTGTACCGATCCAGTTTAGAATAGGAACTATGGTAATGAAGTCATCAATAAATTTGCTAGGCAAGACTCAGTGGACAATTTGTAGGACTCTAACCTGAGGCAGGACTTCCTTTTTGTTTTTCTCTAACTTTTGGGTTTCTTAAGAGCATGATTGTAGATGACATTACTCTTCAGGATACCGGAAAACCAAACTATTCTTCCGAAATTCTCTAAGAAACTATCGAATTTATTGCTGTTCCTGAGAAGGAAAGCTTGTTGACTGCTTTAGTCACGTTGTGACGAAGTACCCAAGTATGCTAGGCATAAGTAACACAACACTCTGCGATGCTTCCTGTGAGTAGCCTATTTCGACAGAACAGAAGTGACTTTGCTCGGTTCATAATTAGGAGTAGTATACGAGTATCATCAGTGCCTCCGGAAATGAAGTAAATGAGTTCGGTTTGCACGAATTTGGCCCACAAATCAGTACGTTGAGCTACATACGAGTGCGTTTCCTATTCGGTCATTTGGTAACTCAATTTTGTAATCGGATGCTAAGATCGAGTGGCAAATTTGACTACAGAATGAGACGAGGAGTTATCATAGATTGCTGGAATTAGCGTTCGCAGTATATAATTCTGCTCTGAAAGAATTAGTAAGGCTGAACAGTTTGCGGAGTAAATAATACCAGACATTCAAAGATGTAAAAAATATATGTCTACACTTACCTGTACATAGAACTTCCCCGTCACCTTCATAACCATCCTTACACTTGCACAAAAAGTGTGCTGGTAAATTACAACATTCGGCATTTTCCACACAGCGTGCGGCTATCGCTGGATCTTGGCATTCATCAATATCTAAAAACGAAAAAGAATAAGTTCAATTGAAAAAGTATATCAAATTCAAAAACTTTGAAACTGAAAGGTAAGGTGGTTGCCACCTCTGTAGTTAATAAGAGAAATGATTAATCTGAACCACAAGACATAGCCCCATCCTCCGCGATAACCTATCGCGTTAGCAATTAATTACCCACGCCAAAGGAACAGACCAGGGTTGTTTTTTTTATTTTGTTCGTTTTCCTTTATATGTTTTCTAAAAAAATGGGAAACAATTAAATTACCGACTCTGCGTGATGGGACAAAGACAGAATCGGAGACAAACTTACGCATCACTGATCGATGCGTGCGCGTCTGAAGGTACTTTATACTTTGATTGATTTCTTCTGCCTTCAAAAATTACTAGTTGTACACGTACAAGTATCTGAACATGACTTGAAGTACATCACTAGCACACGCATTCAACATGCAAAATTTAAAAAAAGAAACCGTAGGTCATTCATTGAATGTGTGATGACTAATGTCAACAGTTTGATGGCCAGGATGTCCCAGATTCAGTTCATAGCTCGACCAGATTAACATACGAGTACAAATAGAAATCCACCATCGCCGCGCCACTGGCAAATTGAATAACAAAATGCAACAAAGCGTACACTTGCGATAGATACGCATACGAATACATTCATTTCTGTGTCATCAAACTGAACTCTATTGCACAGTTATGCAACATGATCTTCTATCATCTCAGTCGCCATCATTAACATCATCACTAGCGTTACCACCTTGACTTAGTCTCTTATTCCATCGCCATCGCCATGCCATGACAAGTGCGCGTTCCAACAAATCATGTTGTATCACCTAAAACCGTAGCAAAAGTGCATCTAGATACGTGAATGAGTGCCATGACTCGCTAATGCAGTTTTAATGAGAAATGTCACCGCGCACAGCGCTTACGAGTACTCAGTACTCGTATGTACCCCGACTTTGTATCTACCGAGCATACGAGTACATAGAAGCACTCCATTTGCTTGGTAGAAAAAGAGAAAAAAATTAGTAGTGACCTCTAGGAGGTATACGAGTATCTACGAGTAGATACCAAGATGTAATGGTCATATAGTGTGGTACAGAATTTTTGATGAAGTACGAATAGTCGCGTGGAGATACCGGTTCTGCTGGTCGAGCACTCATCAAGCAGACTGGTTTTTGCTCTTAGATCAGATTAAACGACATCAATGATGATGTTCTTTGCAAAAGCGCATTTGTTGGGGATTAGTAAGCGATGCTGTCGGATCAGAAATGTCAGACATTTAATTTCAATTAAACGGGGTGGACGAGGCCTTAAATAAGTCGAGTACTCGTTGTTGTGTTGCCACCAAACGGGTCTAAGCTTTTGAATGGAGATTTTGAATGTCATTGATGAGTGGGGAGAGACTGGAACTCAAATTGCAATGTTTATTAGAAGTCGATTGAGTTTATGATGGTGAGTGTCAGGTGCCTTTTGATGTAGAGTTGTGAAGTGCAATGAAGTGAACATTCTGGTTGGTACTTAACAGTTGACATATTTTTGTGTTCAGATTACTTAGGGTCACTATCAAGGTCTTAGTTCATTTGAAAATGAGATTAGATACATGATGACTAGGAAGGTGTTTCTGTGTACATTCCAGTATACATACTGTTGGACCTCCGGGATAACTGTCTAAATATAGAAACAAATAACATCAGTAAATCCTGACATTCTTGGTTAATTGCTTTCAACATAAAACCAATTTACAGCCACCTAAATGCCCCTGGCTACCGCCACATCAAAGATGCCAAGATGCAAAGATGCCAAGATGCATTACAGCTTACGCACTATTACCCATGTCATAGGACCAATTTACATATTTCCTTGCTCCCAGAGTTTCCCTAGAATGCAGACACAACAACAACAAAAAACACAATTCCAAAGATAATGATCCCATCTTAAAGGTGAATGGTTTCTTTTAACGATTAGCCCTACTCTTGAAATTGACCGAAAATAAACATTATTCCAGCGTTCATCAAAAATATCCGTATCTTCTTTACCTAAGTGCGCATTCGTAATCCATTAAACTGTATTTACAAACCAATTTGATTGATTCGATGCGCACCGAGCACACACACCTCTTAGGCATCCTTACATGCTTATTGCTCACTGTACGCACCTGTAGATCAACCTAAAGTTGATCATCGGTTGGTTTCGTTTCTGGGAAATAAAAAGAAAAGACGGACGGAAATAAACTGGCCAAGTCACCGACAACTAAATGCTAAGTGACCTATATCATAGTCTCGTATGAGGAGTAGAGGATCATCGTCCAAGATTCAAGCGATCATCTAGAGTACACTTGACACGCAGTATGGTAGGTAACCTTCCGGATAAATCAAAGAAATCACACAACCCAAACTGAGTATGCTGGGTACGAGTACCAGTATCTGAGTATCTGAGTATCTGAGTGTCTGTGGATGAGTACGCTGCAAGATTCTATAGTCTAGAATCTTGAGTCGATTTTAAATTTAATTTGAAAGTCACGCACCATCAATGCGATGTTCAGGTGTTGTCGTCTTCTTGCATCAGGCATCAAGCATCAAGCATCACCATAGCACATAGCACTGCATCGAGCACAATCCAGAAGCAGCAAAAGCATCATCAATCCCTGAGTCAAAGTGTACCGATTATACTCTAAAACGGTTCTTACTATACCTCAAGAGAATACGGTTTGTGAAGAGTTTGAATATCTGGATGTATCTACGATGCAATAGATACAAATTCCCGTTGGCTCTTTGATTGAAGGAGTTTCTGTAGGGTGTCTTATCTTGATGTGAGCGTGTGTCTTATCTGTTGTCCACTTAAATTATTTTCTTCTTGTTTCTTGTTTGCATGCGCATTGTTCTTCCTGTTTTTGTGTTTTTTTTTGTTCCTCTTTTTCTGTGTTTCTAGACGATAAACGGTTCTCATCTATCTTGCAGAAGAACACACCACAAACACAACAACCAACGAGCAAATGAAGAGGTGAATAATAATGTCAGACGTTATTATTTTGACAGTTGTACATCAGTTACGTGTTAAGGAAGAGACCATCCGAGGGGTGGTGGTGGTCGATGATAGCTTTGCGTTGATGGTTGCATGCTAAAGATGAAGATATTCAAGGAGTTGTTGTGAGAAAACTTGAAAAGAAGAAGAAGCAATGAAGACAGTGACGACGATGACGACACTGAAGACGATGACGACGAATCATCATTAGGTGAGGAAATCTTGTGATCTTGATTGGTATTTTTTTTTTCTTTAATATTTTTTGCTTTCTCATAACGTAAGGCTTTGTTTTCGTGCACTCATAGTACCGTTGGATTGAACAGAGAATATGTATTGAGAGTAAGAAGAAGATGTCGTGTTGGTTAGGCTATCATGACATCTAGTAGTTCTGAGAATTTGTTTCATACTGCAACAATTGCGTGCGATGAGAAAGTTAAACAGAAAGAAATGATGAAGCAATTGTTAAGCCTTCATCACGGGAAAGACAGTTCAAGTTCAAAAATTGCCGAAATTCGAGTAAAGTGGCAGATAAACCTGTATCGAAATCAACATCCTCCAGAACTACTGTCGGGCGTTTTTAAGAATATGATAGATTGGTTCAATATGCCCCATCTACAAGAAAGGAGATTGTATGTCTTGAAGAACTATCGAGGCATACCCCTGCTTAAGAATGTATGAAGCCGTTCTGCAACCCACTAATCGGTACGTACCAGTGTGGCTTCCGGCCCAGCAGATCGACAATAGACCAGATGTTCACACTGAGGCAAATTTTCGAAAAGACCAATGAATTGCAAGTCGAGACTCACCACCTTTTCATCGATTTTAAAGTCGCATATGATCGCATTCATCGTCAGGAGGTCTTCATGGTGATGCCCGAGTTCGGGATTCCGACAAAGCTGATCAAATTGTGTTGCATGACACTGGAAAGCACGAGGTGCAATGTAAAGTTTGAAAACAGCTCTTTCGAACTGTTTTAAAGATGCATCTGATTTCGGCAAGGAGATAGGCTGTCACTATAGTCCTTCCGGCACTATCTTCAATAGATCTGTCAAAATACTGATGTCAATGTCGCTGAGAGCTCAGCGTGCCGTAATAGAGGCGAACGTGATAGGCCTTGAAGTAGGCAATGAGGAAAAGACGAAGTACATTCTACCAACAAACAAAGAAACATCTGTCCACCTCTTGGGCAAATCACCATTGTTGTTAACAACATCTTCGGGGTAGTTAACGAGTTCACCTACCTGGAAGTCATCATCAATTTCGATGAAGAATTATCCTGGGAAACCGCTGCTACTTCCGTTTGGCTAAGCGATTGGGTTCAAAACACCTATCTCGGATGACGAGCTCTGTGAAACATTGATCTTGCTAGTTCTGCTTGACGAAGACGGATGACGAGCTCTGTGAAACATTGATCTTGCTAGTTCTGCTTGACGAAGACGAGTGCTGGACGATAAGCAGAAGAGGAGAGCAGGTATCTCAAACTTTTTCGAGAGAGAAGAAGGCGAATGAAGAAGAAGTTACAGCCGCGAACTCACCAAGATGTGCATTTAGCTTAAAAGGTTCAACTTATCGACAACAACGGCTCGGTCACATCGAGCTAATGGACAATAATGCTCCAGCTATGAGAATCTTTGATTCTCAGGCCCCTGGTTCCAGACGACAAGGAAGGCCGATCCGCCGTCTTAAAAATCAAACCATCAAGCCATCGCAGATGCAAGCGTGCTTTGTCTAGACAACTGGAAAGAGCGTGCTTGGGATCGTAGAGGATGTACGAATGAATTGTCTCAGGAAAAGACTCTCCACGGGTCGGGAGTATTATTAAGAATCATGAGACATCATTAAACACCGCGTTCATCGAACATCATGAAACATCATTGACCATTATGACACATCGTCGTTTATTATCGGCCGTTATGGATCACCGGGCATCATCATTGGCAGCATCGACTAGCATCGAGCGTCAACGAAAGCATTCTGAGACCATCGCCGATCATACTGACATAGAAAGCAATCGAGCTTCTTAGTTCCTCTGCGCCTAGAGACGTCTCATGCCTGTTTTCAAATTTCGTTCTGTGTCAGTACAGCACTTCATTCCTTGGACAAAACTTCAAACGCCAGAGCAGTGTTTCCTTTGTTTTTAAATATAAAGCCGCAGTCCAACTCCTACCTCCCCGGTCTAATGTAGAAATGAAGTTTTCAAAACTTTCCATGCGCGACTAACTCTGACTGACCTATGCCAAGGGAATTGAAGTTTTCCCGCATCCTGAACCAGCAGTGAATTTCAATTCTATCAACTAAACCATACATACATCATGCTGACCGCCCTTTGGACTCCCCATAGAGTTCCATCGTTCTATTGTTTACGCTAAAAATCCATGGAGCCAAGACAGCAGAAAACAGAAAAACTCGATGGAAAAAATGCAAAAGAATTCAACAATGTCTACGTTGAAAGGCCAGCAAAATAAATAGATAAATACCCGAAGTGCTTCATTTTCTTCTACTACTCGTACCATCATCAGACTAAGACTACCATCATCATCTTCATCAGCACTAGTGGACTTGGACTTGCAACAACAGCAGAAATTTTAAAAGAACCAGCAACAGCACCAGCACCAGCACCAGCACCAGCACAAGCTCTAGCAACAAACTCAACAGCAGCAGGAGCATGCCTCAGTTAAGGGCAATGATCTCCCTTTCTATGCATTTTCTACATAACTGACGTTGTTTCTCTGGTTGCCGCTGCCGTTGCTATAGCTACTTCTACTCTTACTGCCAGTTGGACTGTGTGTTACAGCTTTGGTGTTTGCTTCTATTTTTGTTATTGGCCGTCGTGTTCTTGTAGCAAAACCATCATCATCTACGTCCCCATCATCATAGATGAGGAAAACCTTCTTGTTGCTTACACCATTGTTAGGCGAGTTGTGGTGCTGTTTGGTACAAATACAACTACTCGTACCTTTGCCAAAGAGCCAAAGAGAGATGACCATGCATGCGACATAACTTCTTGCCGAGTTGGTACTCGACGAGCACGACAACGACGACTATCGCGCGTTTGGCTTACGAGGTTAATGGAATAGGAATTCCACGGACCGATACAATGCTGATGATGATGATGATGATGATGGTGATGATCGCGCATCACATACTCGTACTCCTATTCGTATATAGGTACGTAAAGGCAGTGCAAAACTATGAAACCAAAAACTAAACCATTACATTTTATACTCTGTACTCCACACTTAGATACATGTACTCGTATCTACAACAAAAGTTTCTGTATATATTTGTATCTATTGGAGCAGAAATAATATTTTCCTCTTCCGTGATGTCTATCGAAAGAGAAATAAACTGCGCAAAACTTCATCTCTGATATCTTGAACTTGCTGCACATATTCGTACATACAAAATGTACGTGTACAAGTACTACTCGTACAACATAGTCTTGGGAGAAAGATGATGATAGCGCAAAAGGTCGACTCGAGGTCTACCCATCTGCTGCACGACGATAAGCACACGATGAACGATCACCATGATGATGACTCGCTGCTCGTACAACACAACCATCATCATGATAATGATGCCTAGATGTGGCGATGATTGAAAAAGGATTTCAATCTGAACTTGTGAACATGAAATTCCAATGGAGGGTCCGTTCTGTTGTGGTTAGCTCTTGCTCTGTGAGAGCAAAGGAAAGTGATTTTTCCTTTAGTCGCACAGATACATTTTCTACACTGCGCCGCCGGAAAAATTCGTTAATGATGATGAAGATGGTACCTACTCGGGCGCACCAGACAGCGGAGAGTTAAAAAATTCACGTTAGATTGGTGGTAACCATCAGGTCATTGTACCAACCATAGCTCGGATGATGGTTAGAATATCTTGGAGCAATTCTTTGGATGCTCTGCTGTTGCAGTTTTTTCTTGTTGATTTGTTTGCGCTTACACTCATCTGATAGAGGAAGGGTTGAAGATCATGACATTTTTCTGCATGCGAAATTAGAAAAAAATAAAAACGAGATAAGGAGACGTTTTTTGAAGAAGTGAAGGATAGTGGTTAGAGCCGGTCTGATGGTTGGCCCTCTATGGATAAACAGATTTGTATCTATGACTGAACGGCGAGCGCACTAATTGGATAGCGTTGGAATTTGAGTTTTTTCTTTCGTTCGATTTCATTTACTACAGGCGAACGTGAGTTTGTTTTCTATTTAAACTGTGTGATGGAGAAGAAATAATCCGATTACGAAAAGTGATTGACATTTTGGACGTTTTGACTGATGGATAGAGTTTCAGGTTGATCTGGTGATTGTTGGTTGCTTGTGTTACTGCGGAGTGAAAGGAAAAGTTCAATTGGCAGGTTGAAATATTGGGAAAATTATTTCGTCTATAAGATAGACAGACAAGGGAATTTGCTCCTATCGTTCTAATTTCATTTCTTCATGTTATCTTCGGAATCCTAAGAAAAAAGGCAATCACGTGCTGTGAATTTACGTTATACCTTCTGTTTCATGCTAGAAAATATAATTAGGTTTGCTGAGCAGCAGAGGGTCGAGCTCGCCGAGCGTTATAGGGGGTATTCGAGCATCAACGAGCTATCATCATCATCATCAGGAAAAACCAACAACAACGAGTATCTCAACCATTATCGATTGTTGAGTATCAACGGTCACCATCGAGTATGATTGATCATCATTAAGTTCCATTATATACCTTCGGACAGGGCCACCGACCGTCACTGATGATCTTCGATCACCATCGAGCGTGATCGAGTTCCATCAAATATCACCGATCGTCATCAATGGTTGAGCATCATCGAGTTTCATAGTATATAATCGGGTAAAACTGGTCCTTAATGAGCATCTTAGAGCATCTTAGAGCATCATCGAGCATCGTTAACTAACACCGAGCTTCGTTGAGCTTAAACGGGTTTATCGAGCATTATCGAGTTTCATCGGCATCTGAAATCATCTGACATGGAGACATCTTTACTGAATTGAAGTGAATTTACTTAAGTTGTTAGTCTCAGATGCTTGCTGAAATGCTGAACACAAGAGATTCGATTTAGAATGATAGTCACCAAGCCGTTTACCAATCATAAGAAAATCGCCGATCATCAACAAAGTTTTGAATAATAAGACACTCTCTATCTTGGAGAAGGCGCTTGAAAACGGAAGTCCTCGCTTCCGATTAACCTGGCCAGAAAGGCTGTCGACGAGGAGATGAATGAATAGTTACAAACAACTGGTGTGTGACCGATTAACAGAGGGTAGCTAATCCTTCCAGTAAAAGCAAGAACAGCAAACGCGTGAAACAGTTTTTTGTAAATATCTGTAGAGCAACGTTACTAGAAAACTTGAGGACTTTTGACGTCTGAAGAGCCATTTGTGATATAAAGCATTTAATGGCCAAGGTAGCCAATACTAAAACTAATCATTTGGCGTCACTTTCAGCCATATTTCGAACCATGTGTACTTGCTCAAAACCAGCGTCCGTATATCAAACTGTCATCAGTAAACAGAAGAAGGCCATGTGATTTTCCATGGATGGTAGATGGGCTTATGGCAGGAGTTGTGGGTCAGAATTCATCTTTGGAAACCCTCATATACGGATAAGTCTTGGACAGGTGACATTGTGGGTAATATCATTGCTATTTATGAATGCAAACCCATCTTGTAGGATACCAAGTTGAACAAATCAGATGACACTACCAAATGTTCTCTGTCTGATCACGAATCAACATCGGCAAGCTGAAAATGTCTCCACATTATGTAAAGGAGTTGTCAACTAAGACCTTGGAAAAGCCTACAACCTACGTTACGACCATCATGCTGGAATGGGAGTCATGTATTTGTCATCAAAAGAAGCATTGCGTGCATTTTATTAAAAATTTAGTACCTCGGAAGCATGGAAGTATTATTTAAAGAAAATACAGACGTCCATTGAATTCCAAAGTGTACGAGTACATCATGCCTCCTCCCAAAAGGGCCAACGATTTCTACGAGTAGACTATAACAAGGAGTAGATACACCAAAGGTAGCCAATCCAATCTTGCCTTCTGTATCATGTTCCATGCTCCAAGTGGGTAAGGTATCTCTTGCATTGATTGAGATAACCTCTACCTTCACGAAATGCATGTCTCTGCATAAATTTTGCATAAAAATTAATCAGACACTCGGGCTAAGGCTAGGGCCGAGATTGAGGCTATAAGCTAAGGCATTTGCGAGTGGTTTTGCTGTTGATATTTGTTAATTGCGAACAAGATAATGCTGAGGGATTTAATTATGGAGAATCGCTTGCAGGATCGCCTGGAGAATCCTAAACTGGATCCTTATACGGAATGATAAAGGTCACCGCAATGTGCGTTGCAATTGTACGGGTAGCGCTCATTCGGACCTAAACAAAGTAGTCGATGAAATCTCTTCATCTAAACGCATATCTTTTAATGGTGAAGATAAAGTCGGAGGTTTGGTATCTATTTTGAGAACGACAAACGCACCGAGAGTAATTAAAGAAATGTGCGTATGCAAATTTTGTGAAAGGATTTAGTTTTGTCCATTTCAAATGCGCATAGGTTAAGTGAAGACGATCGTGTTGAATGTTGGATTGCAATGAAAATTGACTTTTTTTTTGGTATGCAAAATTCAGGGAGTTCAAGAAATTTGATAGGAGTTAGCTGGCTCTTGGGAAGATGACCACTGACCACAACACTGTGGCATTTTTAGTTGTTGCCTGTGAAATCTAATCACGGTTTATTCATTTCAGAGATCAAAAGGACGGGCAAAATTCCATCATCACTTCCCTCTGGGTATTAGTATATCTAATGGTAAACTAAGGACAAGCAGGTGATGAATCTTGTGTACCAGCATTCAGTGGGTAAGGACATCAGAGAAACTTGAGATCAAATATACAAAAACGGAATGGGCCATTCTCGTTGGTTATCTTTCAGAAATTTTCCTAGAAAAAGGAATATTGCTCGATAGAACCAGCATATAAGTAACATGTATATTGCTAGAGTTAAGTCAACGTTGTTTGAAAGGTTATGTAAGTAAGATACTAATATTGGTTATTCGAGAGCTTTTTCATGTTTCCCACACAGCAACCTGGCGCTCTCCAGATGGTCGAACCGCCAGCCAAATCGACCATGTGCTAATCGACGCGAGGCACGCATCCAACATCCTCGACGTGCACACATTCCGACAGCATCCAACATTCGAGACAGCGAAGGAAATCTAGTCACCGAAGCGCAGGTAATAGTAGATGTGTTTAAGCAGCATTTTCAGCAGCTGCTTAATGAGCATCATGTGGAGAGAGTGATAGGGCAAGAGGAGAACCCACGTCCAGACAATGAAGAACCAGTTCTATCACCTAGTATAGAAGAAGTTGGCTTAGCTATAAAAAAGCTTAAGAACAACAAGGCCGCAGGCTCTGATGGTTTACCATACCAAGTATGTGTGGAAGAAAACATACATATGGACTTTCAGCTCCATATGCCCCATCTACAAAAAAAGGCGATCCTATGTCTTGCAAGAACTATCGAGGCATATCCCTGCTTGATGCCGCTTATAAAATCCTATCCAAAGTACTGTGTGAACGTCTAAAACGACACACTAATCGGCACGTACCAGTGTGGTTTCCGGCCCGGCAGATCGACTATAGAGCAAATTTTCACACTGAGGCAAATCCTGGAAAAGACCAACGAATTTCAAGTCGAAACACACCACCTATTCATCGACTTCAAAGCCGCGTATGATAGCAGATACTAGGAGCTCTATCTGGCGATGGCCGAATTCGGAATCCCGGCAAAACTGATTCAGCTGTGTCGCGTGACGCTGGAAAACACGCGCTGCAACGTGCAGTTTGGAATTTCGGCAAGGAGATGCGACTTCTTCAATCTTGTACTGGAGATAGTGTACAAGATAGTGCTCAGGGCAGGTGTCAACATGGAAGGCACTATCTTCAACAAGTCCGTTCAGCTGCTGAAGTATGCGGACGATATTGACATCATCGGTCGTTCCCAGCGTGCCATGATAGAAGCTTCCACGGCGATTGAAGAACAGTCGAAATCCATAAATCAGGGCAAGACTAAGTATAGACTAAGATGCCTAGGACAAAACATCACTATTGATAGCAAAAGTTTCGAGGTAGTTAAGGAGTTCACCTACCTCGGAGTAAACATAAACTCCACACCCTAGTGTTGTAGATCCGATGAAGAATTACCCTAGGAAACTGTTGGTACTCGTACTTCGGCTTGGCCAAACAATCGGGTTCAAAACTCCCAACTCGAAGGACGAAATGTGTGCTCTATGAAACCCTTATCCTGCCAGTTCTACCTTAAGGCGCCGAGTGCTGGACGGTAAGTAAGAAGGGAGAGCTGATACTGGGTTCCTTCGAAACAAAAATACTTCGCGGATTTTTGGTCCTGTGGCGAGGAGGGCGAATGGACGACAAGGAATTTAAGACGATTTCAAAACAAAGGCTGAGCAGAAAACCAAACCACTTAGATAGAAAAAGGCTAAGAACGAAGAGGAAATGGAAAGGCGTCAGTGTTAGGAGAACGCACTGTCAAGCAGAAGACACCATTATTGCAACCAACAAGATACATTCATCATTCATATGCAAAGTTAATGGTGGGCACACTGATTTATATTCGTATAACTCTCTGCAAAGCCTGATTAAAAGTCTGTTCACCTATTTTATGCCTTTCAATGTTGACATTGACACACTTGCAAATATTATTTGCTTGCACGTGCTGGCTACCAAATAAGTTTCTTGGTCAAGAGACTAGTCCACCCTAACCTGCCTAAGAAAGCAAGACCGAAAAATACGACGTGTACACTTAGTGTCTTGAAGTTGCAAAAATAGTCTTTGGGGCAACGAGCTCAACAGAGAAGCAAATTAAGCTCTCAGAATGACCAAAGTGATCTATTGAACCGCCTCATTCCGTCAATAACATGGCTCAGAAAAAATTAAGCCACGTTCATGGCATGGGAGCAATATGTGACATGATACAGAGGAGGTAAGAACTGTACCGCCCTGTCGTGAGCCTCGATATCTGGAAAATCATTAACTTAACCAGGTGGAGAATTACCTACAAAATCGCAGTGGTGATCATGCAGTTAACCGAAAACGCCAGTATGAAATGACCCCATGATATGTCTTCGCTAATTAGATCTGGAACTGGCGGACCACAAACAGAAACTTTTCCTTTAATTAGTCACAACAAAGTTAGGTGCCTAATAATGGAGGTTTAATATCGAGTTGAAGTCCCACATAAAGTACCAGGTGGGCCCAAAAGCAATCAGGTAAAACAAGACAATTGCACAAGCAAACGTCCCATTCGATCAGTTGTCCCGGTATCCAGGCTAAGGGCGAACATTGGAGGACACTGGCAAGCGAGAGCATCAGAGTTACTACGCTGTGCATTCAAAATAGTGTTATGGTATGCTATTAGCGTCGTAAACGAATGAATGCCAAAGCGAAAATATCGGCATCAAGATATGTAGGTATTGCTCAATGATGAAAACGCAGAGAGTATGGACCCACGTTGAGTATGTCAAGAATTAACCATCCCTGATGGAGGCAGTTTTATCAAAGATGCTTCCGAATATTGGTGGACGAAAATACGCCGGCCGTATGCACTAGGGCGCAAGAGTTTAAAAGAAAACAGGCTCTGCACAAACAATATTATTTGCAGCTTTTGAATAATCTCAAATGATGTAGCCTATGTGTTAGCCGGAATAATCCCTATCGACATGTTTGAGAATGATACACAGAGGGTGTTACTTGGATGAACATCGACCACCAGCAGACCGTAATAAAGAGGAGGAAATGACAGTATAACAATCCAGCTGAGAAAGTTAAACAAACGTCACTTCTAATAATAATTTATCAATTATTGACAACGAGAGCAAATGGGACTGTAACGACCATCTGACCCTGCCATTGGAAATATTTCTTTAGACTTGGGCACGTTGTCTTGAAAAACCTAAGTGAGGCACTTTATCAAACGGACGTTGGATGTAGAAACTACTGCCGTACATCCAAGACTTGCTAAAATAAACGACGGGTGGCTGTTGACGGCTGAGCCTAAATCCTTCTTCAAAAAGATTGGTAGTAAAGGCGATGCTTAGACCATAAAAGGTGTTATTTGGGCTACGTAAAGAGCGATATTTAACGTTTTTACTTTATCCAATTTGCGATGGTGCGCCTTGGACTAAAATTATCTTGACAGATACCCACGTTTGGCGCAAATCTTCTATAAGTTACTGAAAATTGTCACTCATAGTTCTTTTATAGCAAAGGGCAGGCCAAAATGTATGCAATGAAGACATTAACTCTTAGTGAGAGAAAGAAACAGCTTCTCTGCCAATAAAAAGAGTAACATTTGTATAAGTATCTACCTCTGCTTCATATATTTGGCAAAGCAGATAATTGGACACTACAATGTATACTTGATTAAAAAGGCAAAAAAAAAGTCAAAAATTTAACCCGGATCGAAGTGAAATCATCTGTTTATAGCCCCGGGACTACACAATTCCTCCTAGCCAAAGTGGCAAAATCTTTTTAAGACAAATGACTCGGTCATTAATCTTCAACCGAAAAACCCTTCAATTTCTTACGCCTTACTAGAGAGCCTTACTGTTAAAAATTGCGTAACAGCACTTCGCTCGTAATTAAATACGCAATCCATTGAATCCAAACGACGTCGGTCGGTTCAATTCGCCTTGTTTTACCTTTTTGTTTTTAGTTATTAACGATAGCAACGGTAAAGTTAATGATGGCGGCGATATCGTTTTATTGGTCACTTAATTTAATATTTTCCCAACGCCATGCCACAGAGACCACAAGCTGACCGGTGCTGGGCTACTGTTGTATCAGCACTCAGATACTCAACCCGTTGATGGCAATATTGTTTTTTTTTTTTTTGTATCTGCCATTTGTTCAATCTGTTAATAAATTATGACACAACAGGCCAAACAAAAATATACAACAAGAACAACAGGCGACCAAACCAACAACAACAACAACAACAACACCGCCAACAGATAGGGTGACCATCTTAATTTCCGCAAAAGTTCCATTAAAAATGAAAAATTGACGACGTCAACATTAACAGTTTAGTGGCACATTCTACCCCCTCTGGATCGGGGTGCTGCAAGTGGAGACACATGACTATAAATGAACAACAACCAATTGACTCCTGAGATGGCTGGCCGAGATGTCTTATCTGAGCTGGGGCGGTAGCATACATACCTACTACCCGTCTTCGTATGTACTCGTACTCGTACTCGTATCTCATCAACCAGAAAGAATTTCGTTAATAGGTTCGAAATTTAATTAGCGCAAGACGTTGTCAGAATATGAATTTTGATACTTTTCTGTTCGAGGAAGGGAGCATAAGTCATAAAGAATGCTGGCCCAAGAATGGTAAGGGCCATTGAACTTGGGCGGGACTCGGTAAAATGATATTTACTGCCGAACAGGTTGTCATCGCTGGCAATTAATTGAGTTGTGAGTGGGTAATTTATCGATCGATGCAAGTCTTGTAATTCAATCGTAAATTAATGGTAGGCTATGAAGTGGTCGGCTCTCTAGGAAGTGTTGTGGGGCAATGTAATGATTTAAGTACCGCATGATAGCGATTGCAGAAGAATTGATATATGTAAGTGAAGAAGGAATTTTCGACGCCTTAGTGATGAGTAAGACATAAAAACCGGAAGGTGTCACAGGTGTGCAGGCTTAGAGAAGAAAAACGTCTGATAATCCTCCGATGGTTTTGTAATGGTAATATCATTTGACTAGAAGAAATTTTGAAAGTGCTTGAACCGCACACAAAAAGTAAGGAAACACCACAAAAAGCAATGTGCCAGTGAGATAAAGCCCCGGCCGAAGTAGTCAAAATATCGCAGTCTTAAGTGCTTCAGTTCAAAATGAGCCAAATCGTAATCGTAGCCGTGTAACCTTGAGAAATGGTCCGATTGGATGGCTACCTTTTCATGTGATCGAACTATGTTTGCCTTCTTTTTATGAAGTAACGTTAGGTAGTTGCTTTATGCCAAGCAGCAGCCAACGTTATCGTTCGATCGCGAAAATGCAAACGTTCCTGTCGATTTGTTCAAAAGAGTGGTGCAAAATTGGCTTCAAGGAATCGATTGCTGCAAACTTACTCGCTATGGTCTTATGAACGAAATCGAATTCGAATTCGAACATGTGTATTACACCTGGAGTAAGTTTCGTCCCGATTTCTCAAATATTCTCTGTCCTTATTGAAGAGCCCTTTATCTCGACACCTGGCTCCGGCTTAAGCACACATGGCTCTGCCTCCATATTCATACCAATGCCATCTTGACGGAAGTTACGTCTGAATGTCTGACCATTTAGACGTGCCGCCTATAACAGAGTTCAAATGCTGAAAATATTTCCAGAATTGATTTTGACAAGAAGTTGAGTCACGAAAGGAATTCGGTCCACTCCGTATGGGTGGCTCTGAAAACAACAAGGAAGTGGTGCTGGAGCTTCATAGAAAATATCATCGACTTCACTTTCTGACAGTATCTCTTTGAGTCAAATACGGGAATACACAATTTCAATAGCGATATTATCTTTGTCTTAAGTCGAAATATCTGTGTTTATAACGACAATCATTTTAGGCTTGCTTAAATCGCTAACAAGGTCAAAATTAGATAGAAGCAGTTGAAAGGCTCACCTCGCTCAATCTGTCCCGGGTTACAGGTCACAATGCCAGTGTTCGTATTCATTAAATCTTAGAAGACCTTTTTTCCCAACGACAATCGGCGAAAGAACTCCCTCCGAACTCTTGAACAACGGCCCTATCGACTAATTTCACTTGTGTTCTAGGAGAGTATTTCCGAGGAAGGCTTAAGCCAACGGTGCACCATGGAATCAGTTAAGATGTTGATCATTGCCGATCTGCAAATTTGTTTAGAGGTTGAGAGCAAAGGTTTATGGTCCGCTAATGTATACCAAGCTAACACCTCCGGCAATTTATGAATCATCAAGCCCACTATCTGCTACAACCAAGTCAACTGAAAAGTCGGAAGCCTTTCAACGTTATTCAATGAGCTCAGCTCCAAAAGTCTGCAGGAGCCGAAGTTCAAGGGGCTCTCCTAGCTCTCGTGGTATTCGCGTTTAGTCCAGGAACCTTCTTGCGAGCACGGGAATAGTGCTTAGTTTCACAGCAAAGCTATGGACCCAGGTATATGCGTATTGGCGACAGCAACCTTGCCATAGAATTACAAAATTTTTCAAATGTTAACACACGTATAGAGGAAGTTCATCAGAAATTGTAGTAAAAGTAAAAGGTCACTTGAGACCTCAAGACTATCTGCCCTTTTTTTGGTACCATCATTCTGCTTAGTCTTCTTGACGGAATGAGCCAAAAACACCAATAAGTCCTTATGAGCCTTATGCCATGCTCGTACTCTATCGATGCATCTTAGTTTAGTGTAACACAAAGGCAATGGTTAGACACTTAAAGTGGTCGACCGAGTCAAGGAAACCTAACAGCAAAGGATAACTACGAGTATTACCCTCATATCTTCTATAATCAAAACAAAGTTAGCAACAAAGTACTAGATTTGACATTTTTAGAATGAATTTTCTATAAAAGACCAGTTACACAGCTGTTTTGAAAGAGTTATGTACCTGTCAAGAGAATCCATCAATCTGCTTGTCCGAAAGCAGTTGCTGAATTGACATCATAAACAAATCCTGCGTAATTTATGATAACTGGAAAATGTTTGTTCTTATGACAACTTTATTTGAAATTCCACGGCACTGTTTGTTTCGTCAATCATTTGGTGTTTGTTTGACAGCTGTCAGTGTCAAGTAATAACGTAATGATTTATGGAACATCAAAACGAGTTGAGAATGAATCGCAAAATGGTTGATTGATGTCGCGGAATAACATACACCGCAATCTACGACATTTTTTCACTTTAAGACTATCCTCAAAGTTCAGTTAAATCTGATCAAGATAATTCTGTTTTAGAGTTACATTGCACTTTCAATGATATTCGAACTTCTGAACATTTAGTCACGTTCTGAATACCATTTTCCAAACGTCAAACTCACGCAATCTTTAGCAGTCTAATTGAAAGTTAATGTACCAATTACACCCGAAAGATACTCGTACATAACAACCATCATTGAGACAAAAACTCATATGTCAACTGTCATATGTTGTATCTTTTGCTCACTCTTACTTTCAGTAGCGCTAAGTGGCCCTCATTATGGATTGCTCAATGTTTGACAATTTATGTTTTGCCACCACAAAACATTAGGCAGCGTGACATTGTTTTCGTTATGTCATTAAATGTCAAATTGGTGCGACCTTTAAAAATGAAATCTAATGTGGAAAGATGTACAATGTATCTAAGGGTACCCTTAGAGGTTAAGTGTACAAGTACACATTGGGAGATTGGTGTAGTTTTAGGAAATATGACAAAATTATTAGTTGAAGCAGTCAAATGTTAAGGAAGACGGGGAAGACAGATGGTAGAAGCTTTGACAATTGTTTGGCAATTTCCATAAAATGGGGTCATTTGACTTGGATACGATTACGTCTGCCTTAAAGTGGACTTTGCGAAAAGGTGATAACCGTGCACATTTTGATTTGTTAAAGAATGGCATAATGGATAAATAATTTGGAGCGTTAATGACGCACTCAGAGGATGCCAAATGACAAATGCATGACTTTAAGTAGAGCACGATGACAACCTTGACAGATTTGACAAATTATCAAATTTTTATGACAGGTAACTGTTACGGCCTTGTGCTTTGAGATCTCTAAGTTTAAATGAGTTAAAATGAGAGTGGTGGAGCAAAACTCGCACTACCCCACTTCATCTCAAGTTCTTTGGAATGAAATTCAGTGGCTTTCGCGATTTTCTATGGAGCCCGTCTATCTTCCAGGAGGGACAGTTCACAAATTGATGGTTCGAAGGCTCTCAGCACGTTGTTTTAGTAGTATCACAACTGTCGCAAGTTCGATGGCAGCAACAAGGTCAAATTGCTGATGATTCTTAAATCAAATAGATTGAAAAGGACGGTTGATTGTGGAGAGTGGCGGGTATCGTAATGACCGATTTTTGTGGCATAAATTTGAAGGGTTGCCACATTTTTTTGGCAATCAAACCTCGGCTGAGTTATACAGAAATCAAAATCCCATACTTCTCACATCATAATTCCAACAGCTTGCTCCAATGAACAAATCTGAGAAAAGAAAATAAACAAAATCCCCCAGGCGATTATTATAAGTCCGTTTTGAGGTGGTAATGATGAATTGGCATCTCTTGATTGCTTCTTCTCAAAAGTTAAAGACCTCTAGGCTAACGAAACCAAATCCGATTTCACAATTATCTTTGGGTCTTGTGATTTGTTTTTGCTTTTTTTTGGCACAAGCACAGTAAAAGCACTTGAGAGTGCTCAACTTCAGCTACTTAGTTACTCTACGGACCAACGGTCATAACTCAATGGTCATCAGTTGTTCTGTCAAAATGTGCTGTTTTTGAGCCAAAAAACAGTCACGAAGCTGCGTAGAGAAATTCACTGAAAAGCTTAAGTGATTGCCACATTACGACAAATCACCGTCAATTAATACGTGACTGGAAGTTGAAAAAGAGAAAAAAATGCAAAAAAATCTTTGAGAAAATGTATCTTTATCCCGTTTGCCGGTATAAACAATGGCACGCTACGCTATCATAACTGGAAAGCAAATCCAAGCAATCTACAAGCAAAGAAGTGTATCTCATGTACAACAGGCTACAATCTGGCCTACTTAGGAGCCTTTGCAGCCGCCATCAACCTCATCATCATCATCCCACAATATTTGTGAGAGTCTTGTGAGGGTCTTTTTAGCTTGCCGCATACAACGGGCATCCAGATACAAATACCAGCAGACGTCACTTTTTGCCAAAGCGCAATTTGATACGGTATATAGAAAGAATGGTTGGCTAGTCGTCTTGTTTTGGTTTTTTTTGTGCTCATTTTGGCGCATTACAGTTTGAATAAATCAAAGGAACACTAGACGACGTACAGATATACGAGTCTGTATCTTAGTTGGGGCGCTCAAATTGGAAGTAACCACTTTACATGGCCGCGTGTCAAAGAGCAAACAAATAAAGTGAAGTCGACTCCGGGAGTGGGAAGCGATTTATCTTATTGTGCTCGGCGATGCTTTAAAGGAGGACGGATTGGAGTTTAATGGCATCAAGTGAGTGAGTGAATGAATGAGAGACAGTGGCGATGATGACGGATTGGATTAGATTTCAGATAATTCGAAATCAACTTGTGGTTAGAGAAGTATTTTCTGGGTCAGTAATGGCAATGGAGAATGGAAGGTGGCAGCACGAGAGCTTGACCGTATGAGGTAAAGCGTCTATCACACGTTTTGTAGGGGGAAAGTAGCCAAATAGTCAGACGCAAAAAAATAAAAATAAAAATAAAAATTGTTAACCGGCAGTTCAGAGTGTCTTGGCAAAGTGAAAAGTGTATAATGAAGGTATTGATCGAAGAACAATGGAAATGGAACAGCGAATTTGGTCTAGAGGAGTTCAATGAACGACTAAGTGGATTCTTTTGAATGCAAAACGAAGTTGATGGAGTAGCTATCGAACATTAAAAGAAAAGATGGCCCAAAATGATCTTGTTTCAGTGGAACACGACGATTTAGATTGAAATGTTATCATGGTGAGTTATCCTATAGTCTTATCTTGAATCAATTAGAGGCGCTATATCAGAAGTTCAAAGGGCTGATCTGCTTGTTGAGACTGAGTTTTGAAGTTAGCGTAAAATGCCTCTTTCGTTGGAATGCTGGAATGTGGCCATCCCACACGGATGCTTGAAAAACTCTAGGCCTATCAGTTTCTATTCGTGTGAGAGGTATTTTAACCGATGACCGTGCTATTGTAGAAAGGGGTATTGAGGAGGCCAATTATTCTCTCTTTTTGTTGAAATTTCTCGATCAGGAGCATGTTACTAATCTATGCCGTCATATGGTGCACAACCTTCTACCAAAAGTGATAACAAATGGAAGACATAGGTAGCAAGCCTTAAACTACAAGCATGTAAGCGAATGGTGGTGTGGATTCGAATCTGAATTCGCCAGGATAAGTCACATAAGCGCTCACACCACGAAGAAGAGAATGACGACCGTATCAAAGACTGCTTTTACAAAACTCCTTGACAACTGTAAAATCCTAAATTCGGGAATTTGAGGGGTCTGATCCCGGCAGCATCGAACGTAGAATCATTGCCAAAAAGCCATCAGACGGGCGAATTAAGTGGACTTTTGTCCGACTCAAGAAAAAATTTGATTATAACTGTAGACGCCTGAACAGAAATCTGAAAGAATGGAGAAGGAAATCTGGAAATCTCAAGGTAGAACTACAATCGATACTGAGAATCTCGAAAGAGTATATCTGCAGACGGCGATGGTGAACGATATTCCATCCTCAGGCAGAATAAGCAGTTCAACCTCACAACCTTAGGATATCAATCTGGGTCGATGGAAGTATAGATTTGAACTGCGCAACTGCTCGAGCAAACAAAAAGAGATGCTTCATGATGCAGAAGCTTGGATACTATCGAAAGTGCAGGATAGTGCGCTGGGCATTTTCCTCAAAAAAGTTTTTCTGGTAATTTTCAGCCAAGTTTGCATCAACTGAGTATAAATGAACTGTAGATCGATGGTAAACTCGTCAGTAAAGCTAGGATAATCCGGCTTAGATGACCACCTTAGGCCACCTTGAACTCGTTGCTCTTAGAGCCCTAGTCCGGAAAGTTTCCGATTTCAATTTGAGGGGATAACGCATAAGAGGAAGGACTCAATTTTGCTCAAGAGAAGGGGACCTCAGGTAGGACTTAAGTGAAGGAGGAACTTGAGGCAGCTGATAAAAGCTCTGTGAAATTGGTTAACTATATATTCATATCCCGGTTGTGTTCTGGGAGAAACTGCAATGACAAGGAAGGATAGAAGGTGGAAAAAATCAGATAAGATTTCGGATTCTTTGCTTACTCGGGACTTTGACCCGTCGCGTCAGTTGAAATTGACAAAAAAAAATTGCAGAAAATGGATGGTAGAAGTAGATAATCTTTCTCTACTCCAGGGCATCTCCACCGGGCTGTAAAGTTAGAAAAGTGTTTGTCCATGAATAGAGATTGAATATTTGTCAAAACTATAGTGAGTCAGAGCTATTGGTAAGCTGTAAATGAAGGGGCCTCAAGGGCAGTAAGTTCCAAAGCTAGTAAGTACTTAAAGTCGGAGAACTTAAATTCGTGAATGCCGTGAATTACGAGGCTCTGAACCGTAAATGCTGTGAGTTGCGGGGGTTCAGAGTACCAAGTATAGTGGCGAAACTGCTGTCGGAACTACTCTGAGCAATTGATTGTTTTGAATTACACTAAATGAAGGGACTGTGGTACCAAAGCTCTGATATATTGGAGAGTAATGCCTGACCAATGTTCCCCACTTTTTCTGAAAACATTGTAGGTCATAGTCTACCAAAGAAAACCTTTCAACTCACGACTGTTATGAGGGACTGTCTTGTCAAATGTAGGCACTTTGAAGCCAGTAAAATCAACGATTTTGGTTCCTTTTTAAATTGCTGTCTCGTAGTACCTTGTTTACAAAAATAGGACTTGAAAAAGTGTTGCAGAGCGGCAAGTATTGGTGTTTGTTAGTCCGTCCACCTAGTTAGCATTGGTTAAAGTAAAGTGAAGCTTTTACACCACTTTTTCAAGTATCTCTTTCGTTGTAAATCCCGTTTATTCGGCTCGTTATTTAGTCTAAAATATTATCTTTGATTCACTGGCTTCAAATCCTTAACAAGGATAGATAATTCTGTACTGAAACAGCATAAATAAATCCGTATCTATAGTACATGGAGTTGAAATACTACACGCATGGTATTGGACTCTCTAAACCTCAGAAACTAGCTCTACCTAATATGCCTGCATAGGTACCAATATGATGTACAAGTCATAGCTCACCGCGCATTAAATGGTCGTTCTGCATGCCTACTGCATGGTATTAAGATAAACTTCCGTGTAAGGAGCCATCGATGTGATGGAACTTCCTCAATAACTTCCACTCCTCAGAACACAACTCACATTGGTAAAGAATTAAAAAAAATCAATAAAACCTGACCTTCCGCGAAGTTCGTACTTCCAATGTCTAACTTATGTTGGCCATCTCGATGGTATCATCTCTATCACTGCCAGACATCGAAATCATAACTTCCGCTCTTTGTTGCCACTGTTGTAGTAGTGGCCTTCTGCCACTTCATAGAATAACTCCACAACCAGTTGGAAATATCTTTTGTTTTGGCTTCCTCATGCCATTTATTTGCTTGTCTTTAATCGCTTCTATTTCTAGGATAAGCTATAAAAACTGACATTAGATACAAAATATCGTTCCGCAATTGTAGGGCTACTACACGTACTATGAGTATGTATATCCAGTACCTAGTATCGAGTGGCCACTTCTATTCAAGTCAAGATAGAGGCACCTGTTCAGTGAATACATTTGATAGTCAACAAACGTTCTAGAGCATAAAAATAGATAGTGTCTTGTGTAATCGGATCTGTTAAGAATCGACACGAAGTGGGCTATAGATACGACTAAGTTCAGTGGATCTTTGTGGTGTGTTTTTATTTTTTTGTTTCAGCGACGCGGCTGAAGCTGATTCTGAGATGTGATTCTTTGGTTACGAGCTCAGCAGTCATTGTTGGCAGCAGTCGGTGTCTCTCTTCCTGATCTCGTTTTAAATGGTACAGGTAATAGCAGATATACGAGTGCCAGTACTCGTATTCGTACTTGTATCTTTTATTACATAACACCAACCGATCATCTAGTTATGGTGTAATATCTTTTTACCCAAAGAGGAAGGTTGTTCCTGGTTAGGCATGTTTACAATACCTTAGATGGTTGCGCTAGAGCTGACGGGAGATTATGATTATTGTTTCCCATTTTGATAGAGGTGAGGATAGGTCTGGTTAAGTTATGTGGTTCAAGATTGTTTTCTAAGTTAAATAGATAAGGGAGTTGTTGTGGTACTTACCTTCGCAATGAAGACCATCGCCTCGATAGCCAGGAAAGCAGGTACATGTAAAACTGCCGAGTGTGTTCGTGCAGTGAGCAAAGACGTCACACGGTCGATATTTGCATTCGTTTTCATCTGTAAATGAGGAAAGGAAAAGCATTAGATAATAATTGATGATGGCACTGAAATGAGTTTAGATATGGCAATGTGAAATGAAGTAGAAAAACTATTGAACTTATTCATTTGAGTCGGGAACGTGATGTTTCCTATCCAAAGAAAAGGCACTTGGATATGTCAAAAAGCTAATTGTTAGCTTTTTAATTTTTCTGTTCTTTATCCCGGAAGTGTGCGGTCATCTGAAATTTGATTGCTACCTCAGGTAAAAGTGATCTAATCAAGTGTAAAATGAAGACGAAGACCAAGAGTGTGGTGTCGGGAACAGGGCACCTTTCGTCCAAAACATAGGTAACTTCAATTTCCTGTGTTTGGTCGCGAAGATAGGATGCCATCTTACCTTGATAGCGCATAGAGTCACGGCATGAAAGTTGCTGGTGCAGACCAAGATATTGTTAAGCCGAGCTGTATTTTGTTCAAAAATAATGCTGTCTCTGCTGATCACAAACGAACCTTAAGTACAACAAATACTGTGTCTTGTTACAAAAAGTCAGAGTGAACGGAATCCTAGAATACATCCGATAAAATTTTGACTCTAGAAGCTTCAGATCACTTTGTCAGAACATGCAACGAGCTAGAAGTTACTTTAGAAGTTACTTACTGAACAACTTGGAAGGAGATCCATGCCGACCTAAGGCCTTTCGCACTTATCAGAAACGAAAAACGATTTTTGGGAAGAAGAGCCGTACTGTTGATAGTTGATGTGAGAGCTAATGCATCTCCGAAAGAGGTGCTAGGGTTTCAAATTCATGACTTCCACGGACTGCAGGGAAATTGAGGACACTATGGCCAAGCATGGTTTAAATAGTCAAGCTGCCAATTGACTTGTCCAGAAAAAGGATTTTAATTTGCAAAGTTCGTCACCATCCAGTTCTGAGAATCAACACGTTGACTCCATAAGCCACCCTGCAGTAAGTATCGTTCCATAGAGGACGGATTCATGAAAGAAGTAACGAACGCACAAAGGAAAGGCAAAGAAGTAAAGAATGCACAACCTTTGTTGTACTTTTCGAAGGATTCTTGCCCCATTTTATTCTTGCGAAGACTATGGGCTCGGAAGCGTTGAACTATACAAATTCATTGAAGGAATCTAGGTAGGTCCAAAGCCATTTTAAAGGCAAATCATTCAAATAGTTCTCGAGAAGGGTCATTTTGGTTTTTTAAGGGTGTCTGAACCATTCAATGAATATCTCGGTCTGCTCCCATACATAACGAAAGGCTCTTGATTTAGTTCTCTGAACATAGAGCGTCACCCTCCTCGTATCATATTCACAACAGGAACAGCATTTACATCTAAAGACTTTGAGATTTATAGCCTGAAAAAAAATACCAAGCAACACCTTGTGATGACGGGTGTCCCTAGAAGCCCAACAATCACGCAACTTTCAAAATAAACTCCACGGTATCTGAAGCACGTCCTTGTAGAGAGACCCTGACATCGGCAGCAACTAACTATATGGAAATGTAGCGAAGAAAAAGAAACCGTCGAAAGCATTAAAACAAGATGTGGATGGCAACATAGGTAATACTGCGTTGTTTATAGAACTACAACGACTAAGAGAATGAAAATCAGTCGAGGAAGTTAAGGACAACCAAATTCAGAGCCTGACTATTCAGCAGAACCTTGAGCGTTCTCCCACACCAGGAATAGCCAAAGACCATTAGGAGCAGCGGTTTCTCTAGTATACATCCACCTATACCGACGCCAACATACAATCCAGTGGATATCTCACCATCAAACGTAGCAATCTTCGTCAATAAAGTAACCAATTAGAAATTGTAGTTTAAAGGTGCTGCAGTGCAGGATGAAAGGAGATCCCTGCGAGAAAAGAAGGGATCTACGTATTCTCCCAGTTCAAGGAAGTCAAAGAGGGTTTCACTTTTATTGGAATTAGGCAGCTGACATCCACACCGAAACGGATGCTTTCGAAATAATGTAGGAAACGTACTCAATAAACTCTGGATGCATTTAAACAGGATTTTTAACAGTTGATGAAAGGCATTACGTTAGAAGAATGAACTCGCTAGAAGACCATCCACTTCAAAGTAGTTAACAAGTAGTCTCTGCAGTTATGTGAACAACAAGGCCGCTGATGCTTTACTATGCTGTATCTACCAAACCATTAAGAGCATATGGGTGGAAGAAAGTATGTTTTTTGGTTGGGAATAATAAGGAAGACCGAGCGTCCGTTTAAGCAACCAAGCAAACACGAATGGGAGAAAATCCAGAAAACTTGAAGCTTCGTGCCCAGGATTGAAGAGGATTGAAGACTGCTATGGCTCAAGGGAAAAACTACTCTACATGGACCAAGAGTCCGATATGATACAGAGGATGTGCGCATCGGGCAACGCTGAGTCTCGCAGTAGGCTGATGCGGACTTTTATTTAATATTGACAACAGTCCGTCCTTAAAATCAACCAAACTTATAGGAAGTCAGCCTCAAAAGGAACGCTTCATGTGGTGTCTGTAGAAAAGGACTTCAAGCTATGTGCTGTAGGGAGAGATTGCTCACTTTATCAAATGCTGTAGTAGGATCCAACTGCTTGCCCAAAATCGGAGTGAGCCGTCTTCAAATAGATTGACAATTCATTTTGCGAGTGATCACTACGAAATCAAGATAAAATTGCAGACTAAGTAACGTGCCTCTCCACTAGTTTACGATTTAAAACGGCTTCTCGTTTCTTGGAATAAATATGACATTACTATTCCCTTATCTTACATAACAGCTCAACCTCTGTCAATTTGTTTGAAACAAATTATCTAATCTACATTAATGCCTTGCGTTCTCGTTAACATAACATCTATTGAAACATTACCACAAACGTGAGAATTAAATGAAATACTTTTGTGGAAAGATTGATAAAACAAACAAAAAAAATCATCGAGATACTCGAATAACATTGACACTCACCTTGAACGTTGCAATTACAACCTCCGTAACCGTCATTGCAATGGCAGACGCCATTCAAGCAAACACCATTCGTGCACTGTGTGCCGTCTTTATCACAGTCATCTGGAAAATAAGAGGAAATGAGAAAATTTTTTTCATAATTAATCGATAAGAATTGTTGAGAGGGAATTTAAAAAAATAAAAAAAATAAAAATTCCATAAATAAGTTATCATCACCAGCCGGGGGATTGTCATTTCGAATTAATGGATGCATTCTGATGGGACTTGTATGAGGTTGTGATGCAATCGAAGGCTCATGTAATCGTTGGACATTTGGCGAATGACTTTGAGATGATAATTCGAATCAGGAAAAAGGATTAAGATACGAAGATTATGCAAAAGCTGTTTCTGATTAAATTGAATCCAGTCCTTCGGATAAATTGTCCACAGTCGCATCAAATACTTCAACATTTGATGCATGGAATTGGATTAAATGCTGAATTCTTTGCTCCTAAAAATTCTTACTGTGATTGGAACAGCTTCTGCTGATACAATAGCTAAATTGGAAGTGGATCTTAATAGGTAGAGCCAATGTCAGTGCAGAGAAGATGCAGTATTTTGGCGACTTTTAATCAAGTATTTGCCTAGTAGTTCTTTAAAAACAAGGTTCGTGCTGTTGCACAGATAAGATAAAAAAACGAGTTGTCAAAAATAGCTTCTTTTAGCTCGACCAGGAGTACACAAGAACATTGTTCTAAGCACAAGTGTTCTAAGATTAGTATCTTCCATGGCGATTTTAACTGCATATGAGGAAAGGAGGACATTGTTGACGGCATAATTAGAAGACACCAGCTCTGGAAACGAGCTGAGATTTATTAAGTTGGGAGCAGGGCACGATGTCATCATTTCTCATACCTCAAAATCTACAAAGGGATATGGGGCAGATGATCAGCTCAGTATTCTGGATATCCGAGAATGCCCTGCTATTCCGCAGATTGCAAACATTCCATATATTTGAACACCAAGCAGTGCTGTGGAAAAAAATCGATGAGAAGCGTGTAGGATGGCGCTGCTAAAAAGGTAAAGAGCTGCCTACGAATTTCACGAAGAAAAGGAGAACGGGCAGAACATCCACCTCTCAGATAGAAAACCAAAGAAGCAGAGAAGTTCTCGATCGAGGCCGTACAGAGATGGTCCCGCAGAAATATTTAAAAAACTTGTTAGTCCACAGATACCGAACAGTTTATACTCGTACAATTGATATGAGTTTGGGAACATACATAGGCTGGCTTCATGGCAAGTGCTAAAAACTGCATGTGTACCATGTATGCATCCTTACATTGTCAGTGCGATGAAGGACTTATGATTGAAAAAGGGCACGACAACCGAACTCCTATGATAAAAGCAAAGTTGTTGACTGCATTCAGTCTCTTGCCTTAGAGATCCGCTTTGAAATGTTCAAAGTTCAGGTCTGAGAAAAACTTCAGTATCGGATGATATAGATTCCGAAGTAGAGGAATCAGAAAAATTCGGATCGTGTCAACCATAGCTCGGAAAGATTGCTATAAAGCAGATATAACCGACATCCAAGAAGTTTTATAGAATTGGCCGAGTGTAAGGGGGGTAAGGAACTGCAACCAACGAGTATACATTAGAGTTTGCTAGCGAGAGACAACCATCGGTTAACGATGTCACAAAATGGATAAAAGTGTTCTTACTCGTAGATTGCCGTCATCATCGTCGCAGATTATTTTAAAGAAAAGCTAAGAAAAAATGTCGGAATGTTCGGTGGAGCCAGAAGCTTAAGTTCACTAACTCTGATAATGAAAAGAGAAAATACGTGAGAAAGTTTGACATCTGAAGGATGTAAACCATCAGGGTTTGGAACGTCCGATAACCTAAAAACATAGAGGCAAAGCAGGAGTAATTAGACAAGTTTTCTTTGATGGGCTAGGTTTTCCCAGATTACTATTGTGACTCTTATAATTTTACGATTAAGTTTGGCTTGCAGGCGCTGCAAAAGAGAGCTGAACCAGTTTCTGATCTCTGTGGCAAGATCGAAGAAGTTAAGAGACGTTATCACGTGCGATCATTTTCTAGTAGGTAAAAAACATCGGATGAATGTGTTCCCTATCCTGAAGAAAGAGGGTCTTATAGTATCATCAATCCCCTCAATATCGCCTATAAGATCTTGTCTGGCGAATTGATTGATCTTTTCCACTGCAATGTCCATCGACCACAGCATTAATGACAGCATGGAAAAAACCAATAAGCAATCATGTCAGGTTTTGAAATTTTTACTAAATTTGTTCGGCTCTGTAACACGATCCTGGGGCAAGCTTATAGTATGGTCTGACCATGATGATGGATTTCAAAAAAGTAATCAAGCAAAATGATCTACTCTGTATGATGTAATTTTATGCTGCCGAGGCATTGAGTTTTCCAAAAAAAAAAAAAGGATGGTAAATGGGCTGGGTCGTTTCGAAGAAAAGTATACTTCGGGTGATCGGTTACCTTGTCCAGGCTATGCAGCGGCATGTGCCTAACTTAAAGCCATAATTCAATAGTTTACATAACAGATACATGATGAGCAGATGGACACCAACTCTAAAGTTCGGAACGTTTTATAATCTTGCAACGATGAAAACACAACAGGGTTGCTTGGAGAGCCTTTTTGGTCCAGATCTAGGTCCACTGATCTAGTCCACTAGGACTGAAGCGCTGTCTGTAGGTAAGAATTCCTTGCATCAGGAAAAGAAAATTCGATCCTATCACTACATCCGATTAAGAAAAGATCGATTGAAAGGAGAACTACTAGGCTGTGTCGGTGGACTTATTGTATAATCTTTTTTCTAACTAGTACGATGGTCGTTGAAAAACTCATACAACTCCTTGAAATTTAAATGAGGAATCTTTAGAAAGAAAATCACTTTAAATTACGCTGAACCTGCAATTTCATCCTAAAGTCATTGATCGATGGAACAAATTCATTAAGATCCCTTCCAATTCCAACTGTCATTACTCACATATGGTCACTGGAATTCCTAAATAAATTTAATTTTATAAATTGAATTCAAGTTATTTTGTCTGTTCCACTAAGATGCGGAAGCGAATTGAACAACAATTCTCCATCAACGTCAAAATCAACACCCAGTTCGCATGTCAACTCTTTTGTTTTATATAACTACGAAAATAATTATTTTTTTTTTGGTTTCAACTTACTTGTGCATTTGAGCTCTTTATTCAGCTCATCGGAACCAAGAAAACAATCTTGATTACCGTCGCATAATTTCGATAATTCGTATAATTGTAAATAATCTGTGGACTCATTAACTTGGCAGCCAAAGTAGCCATCCTCGAGATTCAGAAAAAACACTTCACCTCTAAATCGACTAAGTTTTGTTTTCTGTGGTAATTGTTGTGAATATGCCTGAAAAGAAAAGATAGATCGTTACTAATGCTATTACCAATTTGATTAAAATAATTAAAAATAAATTAACAACACAGAATGGTGTGTGTGTAGAATGTGTAAATTGATTTTTATCTTAAGGTTGACATTGGTCTTCTTCTAAGTGCTCTGCTCTACTGAGCTTAGATACTTTGTAATTATTTCAACAAATCATCATTGTCATTATAAGTAAATCTGATTTAGGAATTTCCTCAATTCCCAGTGTACTTATAGTTGGAAGACAAAAAGAAACGAAAAATCATAAAAATTGAAACCCCAAAGGGATGGAGGAGGAGAATCGTATCGTAACTCGTACAGCTCATGTCATGCTTGACTGAGCAGCACCAAATCAATCTCCGTCGACTTTGTCTCTGTTCTGACTAAGGCTATTTGTTACGATTCTCGTGATGCCATATTGGTCGGTTGGATCCAATTAGAGAAGTCCTTTAATAGAAGCATCACACAAGACTGATTTCCAAGTGATTTCTAGTGATTCCAAGTGATTCCTGATTTTTAGATGCTCAAAAGCCTCATCAGCGAAAGACAGTACAATTCAGTTCGAAAAGGCAGTGCTCGTCGGGCTTCCATCATTACTGTGTGGAGTGTGTGATCTTCGCCTTATATTGTGGCGCATGGTCTATTTTTATCTTCTTGCCAATTGGAGAAATGCACGCGATCTGCACATAGGGAGAAACATGCATGTTCAGCTTCATTGTACTGATTCAAGACCAATGCGGCATTGAAATCTTTTCTATGATATACGACTGTAAGTCTGAGTACAAGATACATATGTACATATATACGGGAATGAGTATCCAAGATAGAATTGGTGTTATGGGTATTTTTTCAAATAATTGTACGATGCCCATGTTAAGGTAAACAAGATGAATGCGGTGGCGGCTTTAGATTTTAACTCAACGAGAATAGATGTTGCTATTGGCGGTGGGAATTTTCTGAACTTCTCTGAACGTCATTTCTATGCTGAGGGTAGAGAATGTGAACACGGAATGAGCTATTGTTTGGGGCTCGACTTTGAAAAGGTCACTTGGGGAGGTGATTATGTACTATACGAATGCTCGTATATATGACGCTGGGATGTAGGTAATTGCTGTGGTAGTTATCTTAATTAGCATTTGGTCGTGAACTTTTTACTAAGGGCGTTTGAGGGAAAAACAACATACGTACGAGTACACATATTGATTAATTTTTTTAAGATGAGTATTGGCAGTTTGTTAAAATGATTGTCATGGTTGAGGTGATTGATTTTTTTTTTTTTTTAATAAGGTGATAAACAGTCGTCTTTGGGGAAATAATTGCAGATGAGTACTTAACCGTGGGTTAGCATGAGATCATGCCTTAAGTTAATATAATAACGAGATTGGAATCAATTAAAGACGACGATTTCTTCGAACTGAACAGTCAGAATATGAATGCCTTCAACTGCTTGTTGGCTATGTTCATTTGTAATTCTAGCCCTCGGATACACTTGGCAGTACACTTATCTCACCACTTATGTCCGTTTCCAAATCGGCTTTAGTGAATATAGGTAAAGAATTGCTACCTCTAGGAGCTAGTTCCGGCATAGAATTATAACTCACTTCAATAACGATGGAGAACTTGAATCTTTGAAGAGGAATCTTTACATTCTAGTTAGATTAGTAAGGGTACCATCAAGTGGTTCTTACACAATTATTATGTAAGCTTTCAGTACTTTCCAGCGATGGTGGTCGATCGTAGATTAGATTAGTCTCATTCCTTATAAAAGAAGCAGATGGTAAGTATAATTTCACGGTGAAGACAAAATTACCCTTTCCCAGACAACAATGTGCCCTACGAAAGATGGCAGAAAATCCCAGTCAATGGACATTAACAGCATCCAACTCCTTATGTTTCGATCGAAGAGTCGGTTGAGTAGTCACAGAAAATAGTGCATTTTTTTGTTTTTTTTTTTTTGCTTATACCTATAGACTGCAGGAAATCGGCTTACATATATCCTCGAGAAACTCTTCTGACAAAAGAAATTCCGGGCGCTAATCAACAACCGGGTTCAAGGCCTGGGCAGCATTCTTAAAGAAGCTACCTTGGGGGAAATTGTTGATTGGAGAACTTATTTCGTTTTACCATGGATAACTCAGGGAATTCAACTTTCTGTTTAAAAAAACATTAAATATCGGCACAATACTGTAGAACTTTCAATTGAATTACAGTTGTTGGCCAAGTGATTACTCAACGAAGGCTCCACTGGTACTTCGTCTTCAACTTTATCCTTTATCTGATCCTAATTCCATTTAAAAAAAGTCGTCTATATTGCGACATCCGGACTTCATAATTGTCCTTAACCTAAGCCCCCATGTCTTAAGTTAAAGAATTAGTAAATTGTAATTTCGAAGAGCAGCCGCATGTGGTCAGAAGCATAAGGTAGAGTCGGCACTCTATGAGCCTGAAACTCTTGGTGATTACACTTTTACAAATTGTCGGTGAAGTTCACCTGAAGTTGACAGCCAGCATCTGAGATTGCTAAACAAAAGAAGAAAGATTGGTAGGGAACTCTGTCTCAAATGATGGCAGCAATTGCCGACTACGTACGAGTATGTATCTTACTACCTGAGCTGTGAAAATGTTCTAAAATTCGTAACTTAAAGCATATGGACGTTGACTCGGACCTATCTACCTAGTTTTAGCGAATTTCTTAGAATTCACAACAATTGAGAAAAACAGTGATAAACGAACGTTGAATGGCTGCCAATCAGGGATAACTTAATCTTTAGTCAGAATACACACTTGGAAGACTGCGTCCATCTCGCATGTGGCAAAAGAAATAGCCTGAGAAGTGGCGTGGCATAGGATAAGCCTCTCATGCGCTTCAAAATGGAGGACATCAGCAACGAAAAAGGAGCATGAGAAGCGAAGAAGTGCTCGAAAGTCTTACCAAAAGGTAAAGAGAGCGTATCAAGCCAACAAGATCTGTTCAGGAACCTGAAGTTATGAAAAAGGAAACTCAATAGAAGAGTCACACTGTATGTCACACTCTGCCGCTGTCAGGCAGAACAAGCCATTCAACTTGAACAATGAAAGTCTATATCCTCTTCTACCTTGGTGGAAAGATTGTGGCAATACATTTCAAGTATCTGAAATGAGAAAAGTATTCCTGGGCTCGGTTCTCGGTGATGGTCGTTAGGAATTTTAAAAGACAAAGGGAGACTCTATCAACTGGGATAACTTTGATATTTTGGCAATCTTAGCTGCGAAAATATGATCTTGTCCATCCTATTGTGTAAAAACATTTACCAAAAATCAGGTCTGACCTTACCAGTTAGGGTTTTGGCCCTGTAACTCTACGTTGATCAAAAATTCATACTTTTACTATGCTGAACGAACGGCTGACACTCCTCTTCCTCTTTAATGACTTTAAGGGCGCTTATAACAGCATCTCTATAGAGACGAACTACAAATATGGATGGCAGACTAGTTTCCTTATTCTATTTGACGATAGAGACTACTTGCTGCTTTATACGAGTAGATGTCGGAAACTAACTCAGTTTGATCTTTTAGATGGTCAAGATAGAGGGTTATGACATGGTAATGCGCTGTCATGTGATATCTTTGACAGCATTCTTTGGAAAATTTTCGAAACCCATAAGTCAATGCCAAAGTGACCATTTTCCAAAATTCTCTGCAACTACGCATATGCAGATGACGTTGATATCATTGACAAAAGACAGAGAACTTTCACTTACCAGACTGCAAGTATTGCAATTGGAGTGGCAAAATGCTTATGCAATCGGCAAGAAGTGCCGCGCGATATCGATGAATCGGACTATAAGTCAGCAAAGACTCCACCACTTTGAGGTAGTTAAAAATTTTATCTACATCGGCTCTTTCCTTGACACACACCTGGATAGACAACACTGTAGACGAGTATCCTGCCTAAGGTGGCGCATATGAGTGGAATGCGACTCCAAAATTTTGGAGTGCGTTACTCTGTAGAGGTGGCCATAGACCTTGCCAGATGGAAAGGTTTATTAGTAAAATGCCAATTTAACTCATCAGCCTCTTGCGAAACATTGGACAAAAAACCTATTTCTGTTCAATTTCCGTGCTTGTCAACAGATAAAAATATAATTTTGACCATTCTCCTCGTTTTATACCAAACCCAGGTGGCACCAATTGCCCAAGTTTATCACCGTGGCTGGTCCTGTTAATCCATCACATTAACACACCAGTGTGAGAATTGTGAATTCTCAGAACTTGGCGCCCCAATTTGAGTCAGCATCTCCAATAAGATATGTTACATTCCACCTCAACCACAAGAGAGCGTCAAAAATTCTTGTCAAACCTGCTCACATCTTTAAATAAATTTTACTCACTATCGTGCTAATTTATGAAAATCATCTAGCCAAAGCCGTTCCGCCTTTCGATGTTCAAATATCAAAACCTTAACCCAACTCTCACTTTGGCAAAAGACTTTTTCTCCAAAATGTCTCACAGATCTCAAGCCGAATTAGCATACTTGTCCATTGGCATAACCTCCCCCTTTTACTTCTTGGAACACTAATATCTACATGACCACATTCGTATCTGTGTCTTATAATCTTCTTGAATAGGAGAGAGAAGAGAAGAAAAAAAATCACATGATCACCGTTTGGGGTCATTAAAAGTGGCAGTCGCATCTTCTAGTTCTTTTACCGCCACTAAGTCGGGTTCTGCCCCCTTTACAACCTTTTCTTTCTTGGTCTTGGCAAAGTAGTATACTATTCTCATCTTGGAATTACCATTCAAAATATACATATATATTCGTATTTGCATAAAATCTAACGGCAATCGGTGCTGGTCCATAAATTATTCATTTAGTCGAGGATGAGCTAGTATTCGTAATTCGAATGACCAGGGGAATGCTAGAAACTCTCTGGTAAAAAATAATTGGGTTCAGTTTCCACGGAAGGTACTGATGGTGGACGCACTTGAGGTAGGTACTGACGGGTACCAGTTTACCTATATTTATATGTGTACCTTCACTGTCCCGTTTGACAGTTTTGCAAAAAAATTGTTTATCCACAAGAACTAAGGCGGCGCGGCGGCCGGCGCTTTTGGAAATTGTTGATTCGATTTCATGACCAATGTGTGAGAAGTTTGTATCTTGTGCTGTTTATACATTAATTCGATGTGAGAAATGTAAATACTACAATATTAGGGGCCATTGACATCTTGGAGAGTGCTAGAATCGGTGGTTATCTTTGGGCAAAATTTATGGTTTCATGTTGTCTATTAGTCAAATAGGATGCAAGGTAGAGCGCTTTCTTTTCTTTAGTCACCGCCGAGACTATTGAACTTGGGTTTTGGAGGTGAAAGACCGGCCGTTGAGTTTTAGTTATAGAGATGATGATAGAGGGTTGAAGATTGTCATGATTGTAGGATTGATGGGGAAAGATAGTGACTGGTCATTGATCTATTGGTATGGTTACGTCAGTTGTCAGTTGTCAGTAAGATCTGGGTTTTTGACGGAGATGAAGTATGTGGTAGTCAGGCTCATGACAACTCTTTACATCAGTAATCATAGATTGAAGTGTTGACTTTCATAAATGTTTTTGAAGATTAAGCAGATTTGCTACATAAAGATTGCAGAGGATATGAGACATTTCCAAGTTCTCAAAAATTGGAAAAAATGTGAGAAAATCCGAAGAGATTGACCGACTTGATCAACTGTACAATATTTCGGCCTCACGAGTCTCAACCGCCGAATGGAAGACAGAGCAAAAGCCGGAGTAGACCTAGGTCCAATTTCCTGCTTATTACCTCCAGTTAGTTCAGGTCACTTTGCACTTGAGCACGCCATTTAAAGCGAGGTCTTCCTTTACTGCGGTATCCATCTGGAATGGATTTTACTACACTGTGAGCTGCAGGGGTGCTATTTATTTGTTCATCATACCTTAAGAAGGTAGACGACGAACTTAGATCTTTTCATCGTGTGAATGTCGTATGGCAGTATATGCATACGGAGCCGAAAGCCTCTTTACTCTCGAAGTAACGAAAGTCCACTTAAGATAAAGTCGATGCTTCTTCTTTAAATAGTCGAACAAGGTTGATAAGAGCTCCTTACAGTGCTTTCTATGTTATTGGTGGGAGGAACTTATATCTTCAATGCCTATCTCGGCCGAAATACAGCGATTGGCAATAGGGATCTTTGGCTTGTTCTTTATTCAATCTATAGAGGAGCTTAGGTAGGCAAAGCCTCTTACCACCTTAAAGTCTTAGTGTCTTGTTGTGAAGTGCCTTCCCAGGTTGGTGTTGAATTTTTTTTTTCTTGTTGACCGCAAATTCTTTGTTTTTCTCAGCGGACTTTGCTTGATAATATGAATGGGATATACTAACTTTAGGAATATAGTGGCTCTGGTACTAAATAAGACCCCATCAAAACCATTTCCTGACATTAAATACCTCAAAAGTCTCATTATAAGCTTATATGGAGCAGCAGGAGTCCTCAATTCTTATCCTACATAGACGGACAGGCTTGGCGGGAAACTCAACACAAGAGTTGCCTTAGTAAAGGCTGTTTTTTTTAAGAGTTTGAAAACTTTAAATAATAATACAAGACAGAAATATTATTGGAATGAACTTTTTATTATTATAATCTGGTAGATAATTTGATGGCATTTATTTTTTAAATATGATTTCCGGCATATACCCACCGTGGCTACGAGTTACAAGGTCCATTCGATCAGTCCAATGTTTCACAACTTTTTACAAAAAATCTGGCCGTATGGCGGCAATAGTGGCTTGAATATTACCTTCCAATGCTTCAGGAGTTGCTGGTTTGTCAGCATAAACCAAAGACTTAACATAGCCCCATAAAAAGTAATCGAGAGGCGTTAAATCGCACGAATGAGGGGGCCAGTTAACAGGACCACTTCTGGAAACAAAGTTGACACCAAATTGATTTTGAAATAAATTGATGGTTAAGCGCGCTGTATGACAAGTTGCGCCGTCTTGTTGGAACGAAATATCGTCGATATTTAGCTGATTAATTTTTGGAAACAAAAAATCAGTCACCATGGCTCAATTGTGCTCGCCATTCACCGTAACGGCAGCTCCTTCTTCATTTAGAAAGAAATAAGGACCAGCGTGTAAACCGCACCAAACAGTCAATTTTAATGGTGGTAATGGTGATTCGTTAACAGCTTGAGGATTTTCTTCGCTCTATATATGGCAATTTTGCTTATTGACGAAGCCATTTAACCAGAAATAGGTTTCACCACTAAACACAATTCTTCGATTAAAATGCTCATCTTCGGCCAGTTTCTAATTAACCCAATCAGCACAAATGCGACGTGGACGATGGTCACTTGGCTTTAATTCTTTTAGGAGCTGTATTTTATAGGCACGTAAGCCAAGATCCCTACGTAAAAAAAAACGTAGTCGAAGAACAAAGGCCAACAAGTTAACAACGGCGACGAATCGATATTTCGGCGTCTTCTTCAACACTTCGCGCATTCTCAGCATTCTCTTCGGTGCACACATACCTTTGTCTTGTTGATGGTTTTGAATCGAGAAGAGTAAAATCAGTGCGAAAACGATCAATAACTGCACGAATTGCTTGCTCACTAGGCCGAATATATTGATCGTAAAATTGACAAAGTGTTCTATGGACTTCACGAACAGATTTATTTTATTTTTTTTCAAAGTAAATTTCCACAATTTGGAAGCGTTAAATGATTTCTTATAAATTGACAAACCTTACTGAATAGAAATGTTACCACAGTTTGACATTGACAGCTATCAAACCATAGACAACAACCATCGAACCTTCTCATGCAGCTAAAAAAAACACCTTTTATATGTTGTTGACATCCATAAAGTGGGTCATATGACGCCTTACAATCAATAAAACGACAGTAAGTGGCATTTTGACAGGATGAACACGTACTTTACAGTGAATATGTGGTCGATGATGGACTAAGCCTTAAATCACAATAATGATGAACTCTCTGCTAAATGTACAAAACAGCCCAGATTTCAAACTTTTGCAGATGATTCAGGGTTCTAAGCGTTCGTGGAGCATTACGATTGAGCTAACACTGGTCTTATGGAGAAAATATCTGAAGTAATGACACAAAAACTGAGGTTGTTGCAAAAGTACAATATAGATCTCCTCTTCCTGCATGTAGGACTATATTTGGACAGATTTAGAAGACAATCAGCCTCCAAAACAAATGAAGGATAAAACGCTATAACCATAGCTTCTAGTCGTGGTAAGGTAGAGACGCGGTTGCCTACTTAGAGGAATTATATGCACGCAAACCAATCTACCGTGAACTGTATAAGTAAAAAACAAGTGAAAGAAGGTCAATGCACCTGGAGTAGCTCCAAACATGCTGAAACCATGTAATCACTTCGCAAAAAGTTCAAAGACGAAAAAATTGTTGAAACGCAGTCCGAAATTTTAATTCACTGATCGATGTCTGGGTTTTTGATCTTCTCTATGGGAAATCAGACCAGGATATAGGCAAAGCAATAGGGCTCCTTCTCGACTTTTTCGAAACAATTTTGGAGCTTTCTTTATACCTTAATGGAGAACAACATCGTTGCTTAATACAAAAACGCATGAGTGACAGCAACTTCCACGATGCAGTTTAGGTGAAAATATTGCAGCTAATTTCCTTTTTAATCCTATATGCAGGAAGGTTCGGGAGAAGAACTAGAAAATATAAGAGTACCAGCATCACATAGCCATCGCTCGAAACGAAGAATAATGAACAAAATCAGAGGTTGTGCGTAAGAGTAGGGATTGATAGGATTGCTATCATAGAATAGGACTGTTTCTTGAAAGTGATACTTAATAACCCTGTGTGCATATGAGGACATTCCTTAATTTGGCCCTTTGATTTGAATTTCCGACCTCACTTTCGGCTAGCTAGAATTGGACCCACCAATTCGAATGTTCTTCGAGTAGTCCGTAAATATTTACTGGTTTTCGTTACCCTATGATCGGATGGCAACGACTAGTAACAGGTAAAAAGTTGCGTGAATCAAAAGTGGCAAAATGAGTCAGACAGACAGAATTAGAACATTGCAGAATCACCACGAAATTTGTACGCATAATTCCCAGAAATCTGTTTAACATGTTTTACCATCCAGCGGGCAGACACACCTACGAGTATGTACATACATCGGTAAGACGATCATTTCCCATAAAATGCTCAAAGTGCAGCAGTATCAAGACCTTATTAAAAGCGCAGGACTATTACCAACTTGCCTGGACCCATGCACCATTGTACCAAAAATTGGCATGCATGTATCTGTGTCTACAAATGGTCTCAGAAATGATGGCTTACCTTCTGAAAATTACTCTTACATCTTAAAATTGGCACCAGCAATGGCCTTACATATTTATGTCTTCAAAACAAAGCTGCTTATGACATCGATAAGAGCTAAATTGAAGCGTTTTCATTCTGTGGTATGTTTAGACATAATTTACTGATGTCTGGGTCCATTTCGAAGTATAGCGCTGTCAGAAGTAAAGTAAAAGATAGGACAGAGGCATTCAAGTTATTTGAAGAAGTGATCTTCGAACCCATCAACTTGGAAAGACGGTTCAAGATTAGAATCAAACCATTAAACTACCACATTCCCATTTGATTATCTTACGATGAAGTAACTAAACCAATTTACACCTCCACAAACAATAAAAGATACAAAAGAGAAAAATAAATTCAAATGCATCGTTTACTTACCGTACTCGAGAGTAGCACTATCCACGTGACTAGTGGCAAAAATATTTTCATTTTTGCTGAAAAGATACAAAATAAAAACAATCTGTAAGTTAAAAATGTCATTTCCTCAATTCAATTTACAATCAGCAAGTAATTAAGTAACTAAAATGTCTAAAGGAAGCAACGAAATACACAAAAATCACGCATTCTTGCATGTCTTGCATGTCTTGCATGTCTTAAACATTGACAAGCCTTCACTTCCTCGAACTCATACGGCAAGGCAAACACTCATACAAATCAAGAAAAGCAATTAAAAAAAATAAAAATAAAAAAAAACAACGCGCAAAATCCAAACCAAAGAACTTAACTGAACGTTTCGCACTTGCTGTGCACAGCGAGCGCGAAATAAAATAATTAAAACCCATCACACACTCATTACCTTACCACGATTCGACATTTAAAAAAAAAACAAAAAAAAAACAAAAATTCTAGAATAACTGCTTCGTTGAAAGGTAAATGACTTGTAGTTTGTTGTAGACTTTTCGAATGAAGGTACAACGAAAAATCAACGACAACTTGGCGTGAAAACATTGTCTGCCACGGCTGTCCTCCAGTGTCAGTAAGAATATTAATCCGCACCGGCAATCCGTTCATTCTTTGACTATTCTCTCACGAAACGGTCTGGCCTGAACAGAAACGTTCTCAGGTGTAAATGAAAGAAAAACAGACAAAAAGTAAACACATTTCTCCTGACATCGGTGATAAGTGAAAAACCAAACATTAATCAGTGTCTCGTCAGAAAATGGTGAGACATCACTGCCGTGGGTTTCCTTTTGTTCATTCAGATAAGGTACAGCAACAAGGAAACTTACCTAGGCCAATTCAAACCGACTCAAAAGGTTAAGGTGTCTAGTTTACAAAATCAAAATTTTCATTCATAAATGACCAGGTTGTTTGACCGATGACTTAGAACACCCAGTTCGCATTCAACTCTTTTGTTTTCATTTCACCAAAACACTCGAATTGGTCATCTCTTTGCAGTTGAAGGTACAATTTCCATTGAAGTGTTAAGACTTTGAATGTCAAACCTGCAGAGTGATGAAAATTTGCCTCAAGTCACGTGACAGTGCTTTGAGAAAGCCAGATTATCATCCAAACAATTTGTGAAAATTTTTTTTTTCTCTGATTCTCAAGCTAATCAAATGGTCATTCAATGAAAGTGCAAAATCTAAAAGAAATGCATTTTTTCTATTTAAAAAAAAAAACCGCCACAACTTGGACTATCTATCATGTGAAGTGGAAAACAATCTCTTAACTGTCAATGTTTACACTATCCCATGTGGGAATAGCTACAGAATGAAAAAAAAAAACAAAAAAACTCAACCATTCACCCATCTCCATCCATCGGAGCCGGTTAATTAATTACTTGCTGCAATCTTCCTATCAATTAACCGATAGTCAATAACACAAGTTGAGTTATTTTCTGCTTTCTACCCTGAAGTCCTATCTATACAACGGCATGGTACTACTCATACCATGCCATAGTTTCGAAAACACTTCAAAAGCCACTTTGATATTTTTTTTAAATTCTTCTTCGCCATAAAGACGTTGGCAAACAGGAAAACCATCCAAAGCAATGGTATATTGTAGATACATTCAAGCAGAATATGAAGAAGACGAAGTAAAATCCATCCTGTCTGTCGATTTGGTTGAGTGTTCTGCCGGTTTTAGGAGCTCCGAACGTGTATGCGTACTTGTTTCCTGCATGCCGTGCGCGAGTATATATATTTTTTTCATTTTTCTCACTTGTCATGGTTATGCGTTTTGAAGTGGAAGATATCATGGTTACCATGGTGAGCATGGTAACCAATTGGAGGTAGTTTCCTTTGATCGTAGTTTGAATTACGCATTTCAAGAGTTGTGGAGGGAAAGAGGAATACAGTTTGAGTAAGAAGGAAACATAACTTCTTAGCTAATTTCGTAGTAATTGCTTTTTGCAACATTTTCATATTCTTTGCATCATTTTTTGACACATCATCTCGTTATGATGATTTTGTAAATAAGAACACCCATTTCGTACAAATGACCATCACTTAACTACTTAATGACTAACAGGCAACAAACAACAACCCCTCTACTCCATTCTAATTTGTAGGCACTTAAAAATGTTGCCTTGGAAAATAGCTAAACTCGACCACTCCATCCTAAGTACGGTCAATTCCATAATAAACGCAGAAATGGAGAAAAAAAATGAAACCATCTCCACCGTTCACCATCCACCGGGCAGCACTTAGATCTCTTACAGGTGATATGTGCCACATTCCAGATTAACCATCATCTCGGACGCATTGGCACCTCTCGTTCATAGTGACTTGACTTTGTTAAGGTGGGCAAGTTCTCGTATTCGTACCAGCCTCAGTGGCATGATATATTCGTACCCGTAAACTCATACCAACCAACCAACCAACTACGGTATGCTGAGGGTCAGGGAGGAATGGTTTGGTTTGATTAAGGTAGGCCACTACCACTATCCAGTGATAGAAAGAATTTTGCGTGGGGATGAGGTTTTACGAACTTATTTAGAGTTTCGGAAGAAATCATCATGAGTGGATTACGTATCCACTGCCATTCGTATGAGATACATTTTTTTTATTTGAATTTTGTAGTGAGATCTGTGAGTTCGTTTCAGTTTCAGCGGGACTGGTTATTTTGCACGCTGTTATGGGGATTCATGTTACGTGGTGGTGGATACTGGTGCTGGGTACCAGTTAATTTTTAGCTCGGACTTACTGGACTGAATTGTTTTTGTGTAATAAAGTTCAGGAAAATACTTGAGATTGATGGAATAATTGGATGAGTTTATGCTAGAAACCCTCATTTTCGAAATTTCTCTAAGTCCATAGAAGAATGATCAATTCTCGGCGGATTCTCCAAATCGAGATATCTGATGCAAATCTATTTCAAGTAGATACTGGGGATTTGATCTCAAATCTCCAGTTTTTTGTCGAATTTTGTTCAACGATCTCTACTTCCTTCGCCATGAATGAGATATGAAAATTCACAGCGATCTTTCCTTTTGGCTAGTTTATCGTGTCAGGAAGGATGTAGGTGGGAAAATTTGGAATGTTATGAGAAACGCCGATCTGAAATCGAAAGATATTCTGGGCTTTTCTATAAAACCCAATCAACCGTATGCATGATACTTGAAAAAACGTTGTTCACCGAAGGAGGAATCGGCATATCTTGCAATTTGGAATTTTTCAAGACACATTCAGTAGACTGAGATGTTGAAGATACTACAGAGAAGTGGCTGCTAATCAGAGATCTTCCCCTGATGGCTTGATTCGAGAAATCTATTAAATTCTTAGGCCGGAAACCACAATCCACCAGCGATTGTAGGCCGAAAAATAAGAGCAATAATAACACCAATGGAAGCCGAAGATTATCCTTTGCTTCCTCCCTTTCTTCTGCGTGGAATTGAGCAAAAGAAAAAATTCTTCTGACAGCTTTCTGTTGGTGACTTTTGTCATGGAGAATACGCCGCTGTTTTAAAACGTTGCATTCAATGCAATAAGTATATCTTCTCTTTGGCTTTCCGAGTCGAAAGCTTGGTAATGACAACAGTCTGAATGGCTCAGGTTTTAGGCCATTCATTGCATTCGAACTGAAGGGCCTAAACTTTTAAATCAGAACCAAAAATGCTGCCCAGAAATTACAATTTTTTAGATCTTAGTGCCAGTTTAGAGTGTGCTATCAGCTAGACATAGAGGCAACTCACTTATTAAAACTACAGGTGTGCTGAAATGACTACATACTTAGAGTTTAATACCTGCCTTAAACAATTGGAAAGATCTTATAAGAAAAGAAGGAACCAGGTCCAGGTCCCTCATTGTGATGCAGGTTAAACTTTGGTCGTCTAGGCTAATCTAGAAGTCAAAAGGTCTTAAATTGGCTTCATTTTACGTTAAGAACGACATGACTCCAGACTCTAGAGTTCGACGTTTTTCCTCCACATAGTGATCGGTGGATTTTAAAATGCCTAGATCACCCCCAGTTAGCATCGTGTCTACCTATGAAAGTGATATTTTAAGGTTGCGTTACAAGATCCAGTAGAAAGAGTTCCCAGTTAAAGAAGAATGGTTCCTAGTTCGACTAGTAATAGAGCTTCAAGGATATTGCTCATCGACTATTTACCAATCTGGTCTTATGATTAACACCAGATCTCTGAAAATCACAGCGAAAAGACAAAGTCATCTATTCATGTGATTAGAGCAATCTTTAGCCGGAATCTTACCAACACCAATTCAAAATTTGGAAATAGAGTATTTGTGCCTTAGTCTAACTCCTCACTAGAGCAACATACCGTCTTCGCGGAGCTATATGCACATCTTAATGACTATGAACTATGTTTGATGTCTTTTGCGACATGCCGAAAGCCTTGTGGATCTTCTGAGTCACTTCAAAAATTGTCATTTTAAGCCGAATTTGCTGATCTGAATCTAGGACCCAAGTCTTTATGCTGTCCCTGGAAATGAGATCGCCAATAAACTTATTCTACTGTGCTTAGAAGAACTCTATCCAGGACCACTCCAGTAACAGAAGCCTGTACCCTTGGTCAGTACTTTACTATTTATCGATAGTAAGACAGTGCCACGATAATAGAAGAGTTAAGGAAAGCTTTTTAACCTTCCTGAAAAGTAAATAATCTAATTTTTGTTACTCAGTAGAAAGCACTGTTGATTTTAGACATCTTCTTGGTACTGATGTGCTACCACCGACTAAATGGGACCTAAAACTCTTTTTATGTGACAAAAAGAATCCACGGATTGATGATGTATCAATCATCATCAAGTGAAGATCGATGATCATCAGTGAGAATCAATCAGAATCCGAGTAGATTGATGAAGATCGGTGAGGTTCAGTAAAGCCCTGCGAAATTATTAAAAGTTGTTGGGCATCACTAAAAATTGGTGAGGATCACCAGGCATGAGTTTTGGTCCCCACTTATGTAAAGAAGATCAGTGAAGATGATTCAGGATCAATCTTGATCCATGAAAATTGGCGAAGATCAGTGAGGATCGATTAGGTTCAGTGAAGATCGATGAGAATCGGCGAAAATTGCCGATCAGTGGGGTTCAGTGAAGACCTCCAGAATCATTATGAATCGCTGAGTCTAAGTAACGATCGGTAAGCATCAGTGATGATCTGTAAAAATTTCGAACATGGGTGAGGTCCGTAAGGATCGGCAAGTATATAGTTTACTAAGCAACGATTATTACAACAGAAAATCGGTCGGAATTAGTTCAGATCTATAACAATGGAATAAGGTACATTGCGGATCATTTATGATCGGTCTAGATCGTCGAAGGTCGGATGGAATTAGTGGGAATTTCTGGGGATCACTGAGAGTGGGAGAGCATGAACAGATGCCGAGATATACGGATGACCTTTCATGAGTGGTGAGGTTTGGTTACCTTGTCAGTGATAAAAATACGTCAAAAGCTTAAAGTTTATTCATATCCAGTCATTTTGAATCAGCGCATTCCACACTACACTCGATTTTTCGTATATATGCGTCATTAAGATCAAATCCCATGCCGTTTGGCACTCCTTTGTAATTCCTTCTATAGTTTCTCAAACAATTTAATTCAGTTTTTGCTTAATAATACAAACAAATCCTCAAACCCCTCAAACAAGGCAAAAGAAATAAACACAGACATTAACAATGCCCACTTTTCATAGCCCCAGACCATATATTTCCATCACCTAAAGTGCAACATTTGATCATGGCCACAATAGAAGAAGACACGCACCCGTAGTGATCTACGCCAAGACCATTGAATTTAAAGACCCTATACGCCGAAAACCATCAACATATATTGCTCTGCATCGGTAAGTTTCGTACCATTCTTCGGGAAAAAAAAAAATTTGAATAAAACAATGCTCAAAGCGTTAAAACTTTCTTTATAAACATGGGCGTTCTACTTTGAGTTCAAACTCAAACCAAGTTTTCTGTTTTCTGTTTTTTTTTTTTTGCTACCACTTCCCTCAAAGTTACTAAACCATCATCTGCAAGAGCACATCACCAAAACACCACCAACAACCAACAGCCGAACAATACAAACAACAAACCGATTTCGATCTTTAACTCGAGCAAAATAAAGCAAATACCGCGAAGAACAGATAGACACAGATACACTTATGTATTCCTGTAGCTATTCGTCGTACCATATGAAGCACAGTACAACATACGAGTACAATATTAAGACAGTGTTATTTTGCGTTGCATTGCCTTTAAGCTGAAGCTACCTTTCCATAGAGCTGGTGATGTTTATCAGGTGAATTGCTATGCTTGGCTACGGTTGGGCAGGTTTAAGGTGCGTTTTTCGGGCTAAACACTTTGCAATTGTTTTACGCATAACATAAGGCAAACATTTTGTCTTTATCACTTCTTGCTTATCAACAAGTCCATAACCCTTTGTTGGTTTACTTCCATGAATCGAATAGTCCTGCGGGTTAGGTAAAGACTCCTCATCTAACATCTCATGATCACTTAATTAACTATTTTACGGGAAAAACCTCCTAAAGTCTATTTGGTCATGCAAAGGTTCTTTTCCAGGAGATGTACTCGTATTATCAAGGAAAAGGCATTAAGGCCGCACCTTTTATTATGAGTTTTATTATGAGATGGTACAGAGAGTGATAAGTGTGAATTAAGCCTCAATACCAAGGTGTGTAGGTATGAACGACGGATATGATTTGGTATATTCGTAGTCGTTTAACCTTCGACAGTCACAAATTTGAATCGAAAATAACCCCCATTGATGAGATCATCTTTTATTGGTGAGACTACGATTTTTCGATAGTTTTATAACAACCTTGTCGTCGTAAAACTAATTCTCAAGGATAAGCCAATTGTTGTTCATTGCATAACTACAGCTTCTAGTGTTACTGACAGTTTTAGTCGTGAAATAATGAAACAAATCACCATTCGTACGCTTTTGTCGTAAAAATTCACGCTAAAGACGAGTCATAAATTAACCGTCAATGAGGTTCCTCTTTCTTTTTCGACAACCCGAAAAGAATGAAATGGTTCAACTTGCACTTTATGACCATTGTGGTTTTGTTGAAAAGATTTTATGATGATTCTAATGATGATTACAATTCTGAACCTCTTTTGAATGGATGATGTCGTGGTAAATGCCTGTCGTAAAATGGCATTTCCCTTTTCATCGTAAATTTTGTACAACAGATGGTTTCAAGTCATTAAATGCAGCGCTCAAGAAGAAGACTTGCCTGTGGTAGATAGAGAGTGACAATGACTTCTCGGTCGTACATCATTTAAGTGAATTCAAGTATAATTTATACATAATAACTACTTAACCATGCGACGACCACAACTTGATTTTCAAGTTTTTTTCATTTTCAAAATTTAATTTATTGCCAATTACTTATCCCATTAAAAGCAGAAGTCAATAAAATTATTTTTACTTCTAGCTACTGGAACTAATTTAACCAGTCTTTGATCTACCAACTCATCAAATGCAAAAAGAAAAACAGAGAAAAATAATTAAAAGTTTAAAACTAATCACAAACTAACTTTGCCATTCGAACAGTTACATCATTAAATGTCCATCTTAGACGGCTATTTAGTTTTACCACTATTGGACGGGTAGGTTAAATTCAAAGTCAGACTCATTAAGAAAAACCTGAAAGCAGAATCTATGCAAAATCTGTACATCTAAACGTGATAATCATCTAGCGAATGCTTGCGAATAAATACAAAACGAATGACCATTTAGTTGGTTGATATTCTTTCGGAGCACTTCAAAGGGAATCCAATCGTCGTCGGATTGAAAATATTGCTTCTTCTTAATAATATTTTTGGTTTTGTATTCCAAAATTCAATGGGAGATGTAAAAGATATGCATGCACACATCGCACAGGAAGAAAATGTTATCAAATTTCCGGTGCAAGTTCGTATATCAACTCTTTTGTTTCGTACTCAATGTCGGTTTGAGTTTTGATGCATTCGACTCCTGAATTATTGATTCAAAAGGCATAAAGGATATCAAGAATCAGAGGTCTGTTTTCAAGGAATTGAATGAATCAGATGGATAAGGAGGAGAACGATTTTCAATTTCCGTTAGAATGTAAGGGAGATTGGTGACAAATTTTGATATTCCAATCGGGTACATCGATTGGGACAAATTATGAGACAAAATTTCTCTTTCATTCTGTTTTAAGGTACTCCGTGTAGACAACAATGGGGAACGACATTGACCTCTTCATCTGAGACCCGAAAACAGCAGGTATACGAGTAATACAAGACTAATTCCATGACACACTCCAGAATTCTACACATAATCTCTGATGCATATGTGCACTCCCTGTATATATGGTAAACTCAACATTCCTACCAATAAACAGAGACTGGGAAAAAAACGTCACGAGTAGCTTGTAACTCAATTGCTGAGATGACACACAAAATTATTGATAACGTCAGAGTTGGTTGGTCGTCGTCGTCGTTGGTTGTTGGTTGTTGGTTGTTGTCGTCGGTAGGGTACCTCCTGGTATAGATCATGTCAAAATCTTTATTAACAACTAGACCATCAATAAAACTGACAAAGACAGACACACTATATATATTCGTGAAACTTCAGAAGCTGAAAGGCTATAAATAAACGTTGTCACTGAAGGTAGCCGGCAACAGACATACGATTACGAGTACGACTTACGAGACTATGACTATGACTATGACTATGACTATGACTATGACTATGTCTCCGACTACGAGTTTGACTATGAGTACGATTAAAGCGCGGCACTTTATTGATAAATCGATTGAACGTGAAAGATTTTAATTCCTTAACTGAAACGAAGCATAGAAGAGTTTAAGATACAGACAAAAGGCTTGAATAAAAGATTTGTCTGTTGGATAAAGACAGTGGTCGGTCAGTAGTCGGCAGTGGTCGCACCCAGAAATGATAAAAAATAAAAAAAATCACAGACAAGCACTGGATTCTTGTCAACCGAGTTGTCAAGCTTCTTGTTTGACATTGCTTGCACTTCTTTGCTACTTCTCCTTCCTTTTGTTTTTTTGTTGTTGTTTTTTTTTTGTCTTCTCATGTTAACTTGTCCGTCTGTCCCCTTTCTCATTTTTTTATGTTTACCTTTGAATTCGCGTGGTAATCTCTTTCTTTGGAAATGCAATGTGGGAATTCCAAAGGGATTTAACGAATTTATTTTTAGACATAGAGTCCTCGTTCTCGTATCTATCTATCCCACGGTAATAAAAATAGATTCCTTTCCTGTCTATTTAGGCAGGTACAGATACATGAAAACCCATTAAACCATCAAAATCACAAAATCACCGATTTTTAGTCAATTTGAAAGCAATCACTGTTACATTCCAATTTGCAAATAGTAAATTTCCTTTACGTTTATCTTGTTTCGACAAAGAGAAAAAAAAAACTCCCAACAAGCACGATGTAGTCGTAGAAGATACAACCGACAACCTACAAAGAAGCTGAACATGGTTGTTCTTTAGGCAAACAAGCAACCGAAGATATGTGAAGACTTCGAAGAGCCATTTGTATCTGTTACTCTATTTGGGGAATGGAGAAAGAAACTACTATTTTTGCCGTTGGCATTAAATTCTAACTGTTAAACGAAGTTAGTTAGCACCCACGGCTAAGAGTTAAGCGATATTCTCTGTGGATCTAGAGAAACTATCACTTTGTTTTGAACGGGTGAATTACGAGTACTTGGGTAGTTGAGTATCTACTGGTAACTAAGTTGCAGTAACAGTGAAGTAAGAAAGCGATTTGCAAGTGAAGATATTGGAAGCCAACGGCTTTGTGGTGTAATGTAGTTGAAGTTTGATCGGGGGATAGGAAGTGACTTTTAAAAGTGCTGCTGTAATTTAAACATACTCGTAGGCCACGATGGAGAGTGGTGGTGTTTTTTCTGTTTAATTTATTCTTATTTACTTCTATAGATGGATGACCAGGCTTAAAAGATTTTAATAGAAGTTACTGGGTAGTTTGTAATGGACTGTGGGGTCTAGAAGTGGTGTTGAAAGTCTTTTTGAATTAGAGGTGTACGGACAAAGAGTAGCCAAGGGCAACATATACCAACATCTCGTTCTGCTGACCAATATAGGCTAACAAACTACGCCATATCTAGGAAAATGTGACCTACAAAGCAGGTCAAAACTATGTATTGCTGGGGCTTTATTCATAGGCCACTGGGCTTTAGGTGATCATGCAGATATACCCTATAATACATTCTCTCGTAGCTACTTGATGTAAATGGGGAACAGACTCTCAAAAGTATTGTCGTCCATGGGAAGAATGTCTTAGAAATCTATTCACGATGATGCTTGAGCTCTATGCAATCTTCAGTGCTCAGAGCTACCGATGAAGCACGGCCATGGATCATAGGTGTCCTTACAAATTCACTATGAAAGTGAAAGTCTTTGCTTCTTCCACGAGTGACAGCTCTTCGAGCAAGAGAACCTCCAAACAGCCTTTTGTATAATTTGAAGCCAGTTTTACGCACGGCAAATGTGAATAACTCTCATCAACTTCACACCAATTCCTACTCGTATTTCGACGCCACTGTCCTCTCTGTCAAGGTACTTTTGAAAAATTGTATATGCTTGGCTTATGAATAATGGTTCACCATCGATTGGTAATTTGTTGGTACTTATTATCTTAGCAATATCTCCCTTGTCTTTGACTGACAAACACACTACAATGGATAATGACATAGCGATTAGTGTAAAATAACAGGATTTTCATGAAGTACACTTTACAGACGATCAATATAGTCAACTACTATATGCCATCTGAGACATGTGAACCAATCCGAAACAACTCATCCTCATCAGAACCCGCACCAAAGTTTGCATGACTGAGTGCTAGCTTACCCTGATAGATTGAAGACTGGTAGTGGTACTCTGCTACTCTGTGGCAAATCGTTAGCAAAACATTTGTATTGAATGGGTAGTATGTTGAAGAACTCGTTCCACAAGCCTCCTCTATATCATATCACATGACAAGCCAAGTGTTGTGGACATCATTCATTTGAATCCCACCGACGTCCATGGACGGATAGATATTCGATTTAATCAACCATTACAGACGGCGGCGTCGAAATGACTATCCATCGGTGACTTAGACCTAAGATCTAATAATGAAGATGATAGATGCGTTTCATTTTAATCTCAATCTGTAGCCCTTGCTTTAATCAGCACAGGTGGAAGGAACGAGTACTGCAACTGCAAGTGGAACCACCAACTTACTATACTTACTCATCATTGCGAGACTAGTGATTATTTTTCAACTTCTCAGTGAGATTCACTCACTCATTTACTTAGAGCCTTAATGGGAAATGTTGTTGAACTTGTAGTGACTAGATTGATGTCGAGGATGCAGAGAAGGATGGGAACATCTGTTGCTAAAACTGCTGAAGATCTCTCTTAAACTGGTTACGCACACTCAATTTTATTGCCATTTAATTGCGCCACTTAAAAGCGACTGACAGAGGTACGAATAAGTACTTGTGGTATGAATACGATTCTGGGTATAGATCAAGGGATGGTTCAGAGGTATGAATTTCTGAAGTGAAATCCTGTCCAGCACCAAATATTCGCAAATGATCTTCTCGTTTGATCTGTAGCCGACTGTGACATTAACTAAAGAGAGGTGGGTTAATAGGCTAAAAGGTTACGAAGGGTACCCTCTTTTATTTTTCGGTGTTTACACTCGTCAGCTCTTAAAATCCTCAACAAAGTTCCTCTGACTGTTTGAGTTTATACAGTGCCTTACGGATACCATTCGAAACGAAATTAAAAGTAAACACTCGTGTAGGTCCGAAAGTGTTTATGGGTTTTCGTCTCTGTAGAGGAAAAGTAAATGTTGTCATTCCGGTAAGCGAGTACTGTCACCGGGGTTTGGTGGGAATATCAATGTTTAAAGGGCTTGAACTGCTTTGATGGGTCATAATTTGGTTTAGTTTTCGTCTTAAAGTGCACAGTGATATAATTTCTGTTTTCTTTTTTCAGCTAAGAGCTACACCTTCGGTTTTATTTAATTATGTATCTCTAGATGATTTAGAGAGGGGGGAAGAGAATGGGATCATGAAAGATTTTTCTTACCGTTCGGTTTACTTGCTTCTAACATTTATACAGTATATCACGGATCGTTGTAGGCTTATGTTGTAGGCTTACCTGTAAATCAGAATAAAAATACAAAAATTATTATTAAATTGAAATCTGAATAGAAATAAATTAACATTTCAGATAGCACTATGGTAGATAATTTATGATAGTGCTTGAACTGCGGTCTAGTACTGATCCATTCGATATGTAAGCACTTAATTAAGACTTTAACCAATATCTTCGCAGCTCAAACTAATAAAAAGAAGCAGGAGATGAGGCAGCAATATACGGTAACATATGTTAAATTATTGGCATAATCCAAAGGTTCAAATATGTGATTGTGTCCAGAAGTCATTATCGACTTAGTGAATATGTAACGTCCCCTTTCGTTGGTTCCCGTTTTGAGTACGAGCCCAGTAATAAAGTCAGTAACTAAACACTCCTCTTGACCTTATAGAAATCAAGTATCGCTTAAGAAGCTGTATTGAAACGACAGATGAGGGAATCACTTGTAGTTGAATATGGACACTTTCGCTCATTATATTCAACTACATAAAAAAGTTTAACATCTATTGATTCATTGCATAAATCCCAGAATAGTATGATAATATCTCAGATACCCCTAGTGAAAATGCTGAGTGAGTTAGATATAGCAGCCAGCTGCCTTACAATTTTCTGAGATGACCCAATTATCCCTGTATTGTTACTGATAAAACAAAAGATATCTGTGAGTCTAATGGCTCGTTGATAGAAATCAATACTGATGGTTGTATTTAGAAACGTTGCTGTAATGCATTGGGATGAATAACCTCTTCGAAACAAGGAAAGATTCATTAAATCTGATCTGTGCTGATCTTATTACGGAGAGGTTTTTTTTTTATAGAAATAACAGAGATATCACTACCAGGATAACAGGAACGTGTGCTTCGAGCGCTTCTTTCAACAATTTTTATTCAAAAACCAATTCTGAACGAATCCAGCAGGAAAAGTGAAAGATGCAAAAAAGAAATGATTCTAAAGCTCCCAGGGATGGACAATCTAAAAGAGTAAGGACTAGATAGGCTATTCACTTTGAAATTGCAAAGGTTCTCGTCCAAATTCATAAAAGTACGAGTATTCTCACTGAATAAGCAATAAGAATTTCTAAGTCCTCCGACCTTGACCACATTAACACTGTAAGGATCACCTTTAAGTAATCGATCGAGTATAGATCTCTGCTGCACCAGAGAAAAAAAAAAAAAAAAAAAACACTGTGGTGCTGGCAGCCCGGTATGGGCCATGGTATAGCTTCTTGGCACTCATTTGTGTTGCTCATGTTGTCATTTTTGTCACATCTGAGCGGGGCCTACGGCTTATCGCCGAGTCCGAACGGCACTCCTTAGAAGCTTTTTCGTAGACAATTTTTACTTTCGGGAGTTTGCCATTGCCCGCCGAAAGGGTGATGGCGATTGAAGAATTGTTGGTGACCCAGCCTGGAATCGAACTGCTACACCTGATATCTACAAAAATGTTTAAAAATTGTTGATGGTATAAGCTGATACTTTCTATGGGCTTCTAGGGTTATAAGAATAAGGAATTTGAGACTCGAAGCTGCATTTAATAGGCTCTGCTTGCTTGGTGATGAAAGTGAAGAAGTCTTGTGGAACCTCCATCTGTTATCGCACAGAATCACGGATCCTTGCCGAATGATAACAGGTTTTATGGTAGCAAGCAGGGACAAATTTCGTCTAAACAACACGCAAATTCTTACATATATCTGCACTCGACTGAGAGTGGCGCTGAATAAGGTTGCATTTGGTATGCCGTGAATTCCACTGACTCAACAGCGCACTTTAAGGTGCTCGTTGAAAAGTGCGCAGATTTCTCAAAGACAGGGAAAGAGACGCATGAACTAAGATAGTTCATTGGCAGGAACCCAACACCGTGGCGTGTAGACGTGGTTATGCATTAGTATCCAAAAGGAGACACAGGTTAAAGTCGGATCTAATCCCCTCAACTTCCCAAGTTGTCAGCAAATAATATAACATGAAATAGTTAGGAACTATGCCGAAGATCTTGGCACAATAGTGAGAATTCCCAACCTTGAAAGAGTGCAGCCCAAAAACCAGAATGAATTCTCTTCCTCATCTTAAAAAAGGGAGACTTGTAGCACCCCTTCGTGTGATCGGCATTAAAGGTATTCAATAGAATTATTGGAGCTTCTAGAGCTCCAATAGCAACATCGTGCGCTGCATGTACGTATATGTAGAAATAAGTTGACCTCTAACTTAATAAATCGGAATCTTTTACGAGAATATCTAGAGAGATGTTGCAAAGAGCGAACAAGTTAGTTTCAACATGCCTCGCATCCACCCATGTAAAGATGAAAGACACATTTACTAGCAACAAAATGCTAAGATATCACTCATAGAATTATATCAAAGCGATGCCAATGAGCAATGAAGCCTCTATTGCTCTGTCAAAAACTGTTTCAATGCTACTTGTCCAAGGAATTTAACAAAACAAAATTTGCTTAGGTCTCAGATACAACTATACAGAGTTGGTATGTGAGCTTTTTCTTTGATTTTCACCTTTGAGGTTGAAAGCATTTTAAATCGTCCGCCGTTGACATATTGCCTACGGATCTGCCTAAGACTACAGTAATTTGATATCTGGAAGAAGGATTTGTCTCCAAGATAAGCGCAGTCTCCAGATGAGCGTCTAATTCCATATGAGAATCACAAGGTTAAGAATCACGTATCTCTTCCAATTGCCTACCACTGACTCCAGATTCAGAACGGTGAATGCAAGGGATAGGTATTCAACTTGGTTCATTCAACTTACTTTTGGAACACATTCATCTTTCTAATGGCACAGTGATCGTGGCCTGTTTAAGAACATGAGTCCTCAGTGAAAATCGCTTTATTTAGAGTAGAAAAGCTAATTTAACATTGAGCTCATTTGCTTACGTTCGTTTAGGTTGAAGTGATCCTTGTTGGAATGCACATGAGTAAAACCTTTGCGGACAACTGGGATAACGTATAAGGCTGCTGCCCTAGCTCTTATATATATATCGTTGATCTCGGAAGAAGTAACTTGCTAGGGCTTGCATTCTAATGTGTGCCAAGGGAGAAAAAGTGCGCTGCAAGTGCCTTTTTTCTCTTAAAGGATCCAGTATCGCTCATAGAAATCTAGATAGCTGATTGTCTCAATAATGTCCTTAGAGAGCGATCAAAGGAGTGTCGTTTGCTTAGTGTAGGACATTGATAGCTTAAGGGTATAGAGCTGCCTACTGCTTGTTCCTATGAATCCCAGTGTTGCCCTTGAAGTGGACGGCGATGCAGACGATGCCGACGAGAATGACTCGCATGCAAGGCGCATACAAATATGGACATATCATCGTTTTCTTAACAAATCTGCCTAGAACTGGCCTTGGAGATCTGCCTATATCTTTTTCCTGCGAATCCAAGTGTAGCCGGAACATTAGCAATGAAATATCCTTTGAGGTCGGAATGTTTTGGATTTAATTTGATCATGCTTAACTACAACCTCTTATTGAGAGATATGGTGTTCATAGTTAGGGATCTGACCATAGCTTGACTGTCCATGTATGGATGCGGGTATTGGAAACAGCAGATGCCTGTTGAATAGCTGCGATAGATGCTTTTTGCTTGCCTTGGTGTATGTAATCCGCCATATACTGACGAGCCATTTTAGCGATACAACGAAGCTGTATTTTTAGATGCTGATATTTCCTTTCATATGTTTTCGTTCATTGCTTATATGTCTCGCCGTTGTTACTTACTAGTACGTCACTAAATATATTCGCTTAGAGTCTATGAAGACTGAACGTACCATGTACGTACCAAGCTTATCAATGATTTTAAACATCAATATGATCCTGCGTCTTCTTCTTTACCTTTCTGGGACTGTAATACCCTTCGCATTACTAAAAGAATTAAGCTCAGTATGCAAGGAAAATTCGGGGGCAATTTACGTCAGCACATACACCAGTACTCGTATGAGGCAAAGATATCATCTCGTGTTGTCCTTCGTAGCCTTTTACTGGCCACAGGATGAACATATCATGTATAATTATTACTTCGACAGCATTCATCGATCTGACTAAGACTCTTCATATCACATTTAGATACGTGCGTCTCTAAACGAGGCTACCAACCATACCATATACCAGATTTTGCAAGAAAGAGTGTCCAACTCCATAATTACCTTCGCAACAACCGACATTACGAGAGTGAAAAAGTAAACAAAACGAAATTGACTTCCAAAATCAAAGTATGCCATTGCCTAGATGAAAATGGAAAGTTTGTCGTCATATTGGCTAACTAAACGTGACGTTACCAATTTTATTTTATTTTTATTTTTTTTTTTTTTTGTCAACAAAAAAAGTTACCTAACACCACTTTCTCACATTTCACCGGTAACCATCAGAATGTATCCGTCAAATAGATTTCCACTTGCGTGTTTACTTATATTTCGACAAAATCATAACAACAAACCGTCAATTGTCAACATTGTCTTCTTTATTTTTATTTTTTTTATTTTTTGAATTTTTCCCAACTCGAAATCTTCTTCATCGTCTACGGCCTTTGTCGTGGTCGTGGTTGTTGCTGTCGTAATATTTTTCTCAATTTAACACTGCAACACACTTCTGTGCAATCAGCCGGGTGACTTCAGTTACAAGAGAGCGGGGATATACTCGTATCTGTGTTCATTCGCTTGTGGTCACTTTGTTAATTTACAACTGCGGTTTTGGCTTACAGCCTTACAGATTGTCTGTGATGTGTGATGTTAACTTGTGGTTATCTTCATTATGAGAGACCATAATCGATTTACTTCCAGACTGTGGAATTTGTGCTGCTCAAAGGACTTTTGCGTTCGCTACTTAAATTTTGCTGCATATTTTGCTTTGTTTTCTTATGATGACACACACCCACAGGTAATTTACGATCGACTATGATTTCTGCTATTTTAAGGACATTTCTACTAAGTCACTCTTATTCTATCATATACAAACAAACGAACAAAGATACATGCATTCGAAGTTCATGTAAACCAAACTACGAGTATAACCCCTGAGCGAATAATTCTATTTTTAAATTTTCATAGTTCTGGTTTATCTGGCCAATGTGCGAGTAGTTGTGTATCTTTATAGTTTGTAGTTATACTCGTAATATCATATCATTCCGAACTCTTTTACACACAAACCCACACATGTGTAGATACATAGAGAATGGGTATTTTGAAGAAATCATAAACATAAATATGTGAAAAGGGGGAGAAGGAATGGGGGAAGTCTTAAAGCCAAAACCTTAAGTATTTGAGTGAGCGCGCGCGCCAATTATGAGTGCAAGGAACTCAACTCGACAACTCTTCCTTTGCTGTTTTGTTCGCCTTCTTTGGTATCTAAAGCACTTAACATTTTCTTTTATCACCCCATTACACTCATTATGGTTTGTTCGTTTCTTATTTTGATGATTCGTTTTCGTTGAAGACGAAGAAACAGATACTACAAATGGATAATGGTTAAACCTGAAGATGATACACTAAGAGTACTCGTATCTACTCGTACCTATGTATATACGAATGAATATAACAAAATGTAGTGCTTGAAACTCGCAGATTTTCACAATAATAAAATTCATAAATTGGCGCCCTTTATTCTAGCATTTATCTTTATCTTTTTATTGTTGTGGTGGAAAAGTGATGTGGATACCTGTGGGGTAGAACAAAAGTTTGAGTCTGTTTTGTAATCAAGAAAATGATACGAGTATCTATCTCTCTCTCTGCAGGAGGGCAACTTACATAGTTGATTTGAATTTTGTTGTATCCGTTGGTTTTCTTTTTTAATGAATATGTTCTGCATAGAGAGGGAATTACCTTCAAGCTGCTATGCTGAACAAGAGGACAATCAGTTTAATTGGTGGTATGTAGTCGTAGTCGTCCACTCGACTACGTAAAGGAGGACTGGTTCCAAGTGGTAATGGGCTTTTGTGGGCGATTTAATTGACTTATTTGCCTACTTCAAGCTACTGTTCAATTATTACAGAAAGTTTTGAAATCATAAATGGGCATGGAATGCTGTTCATGTTACTGACAATGTCGTATGGAGAATGGTGTACTTGAACAGCCATTCTCTTCACGAAATCGGTTACGTTAAAAGGGTTTACGGGACAGAAAACCTTGTATCTGTTACTGATTTGATTAAATTTTCTAAGGGAAATTGTTTCAAAAAGACCAAAAAAAATAGGAAACACTTCACTTAGTCACCCACAATACCACTCCAAACGAACTCCAATCTCTTTCTGGGTTCTATGGATGTATTCCTTCTTTCACAAGTCCATTCCGGAACTAACATTCTATTCATTTACCCTATTTTCATGAGCGCAGAAATCAAGAACCAGCTTATGTCACACAAATCCAAATTTATTCTCTTCAGTCGAAGACACGAAACAAAAGAGTTGAGTTGCGAACTTGTTTCACTCAGCTATGTGGGCGCTATGGTTTTCAGTGGTTTTTCAATCACCAACTCAAAGAATACTTGAAAATGTTAACTTCTTTGAATTGTAGAAATTCAGTGGGTGTTACATCGAAGTCGGTTATAGTAGGGGGGTTGAAATAAGTCATACAAGTCCATTTTGCATAAAGGTCACCAGCCTAGTCAAGTCACAGACAAAACATGACCACCTTGATTCGCTCAGACACTCTACTGCACCAGCATTGCACATGCATGTACTCGTACAATCGCATTGAATAAATGTCATGCAGTGCAAAGACAAGGTAGGGTAATAAGCCAATAAGCCAAAAACAACTTCATTAACAACAACAATAAAACATGAAACCAACAGCAACAGCAATAGCAACAGGAACTTTGTTGCTAGTTTGTTCATTTGAGTGAGCAGGTTTATGAGTATTTCCCTAATTAACGAAAGGCTGTTGTAATGCTACGCCATAAAAGACCTCCCAGCTTATGAAGCTGGCCTCTGGCCATAAATGTTGGCCGCAATAAAAATCAAATCGTATCATTGTTACAAAGTCATCACAGTCTTAACCGTGATTGAGATGCTCAGCTATATTTTAACCCCGAGAACATGTGCAAGGAAGTGCATGTTAACTTTGTTCAATCGTCTGATGATGGCATTTTGACATTGAGGTGTATCTATGTACCTTTAGGGTACTCTCGATTAAGTAATTTTTGTGCGGTCTATTTCGGTTTGTATTTGTTTTTTTTCTAGGTGACAAGTAAGCTTCCAAATCGAATAGCAATCTCTCAAACGAGATATTTCTTTCTGTTTCACCTCAAGAGCCAACGTGAAGGACGACCGGTTTAGAAGAGATGTGGAGGTTTAAGATACGAGTATGTTCGTATCTTGACGTGGTGACTTTTCCATTTACTTATTTTTTTATTTAATTTATCTTGAATTCAGTTCAGTTGCTGGTTGACGTATGTACTCGTGTGTTCACATTCAATGGAGAAGTTGTGGTAATTTCAAGTGAAAATCTGCATGTAGGTGGTGTGGTTATTCACTCTACCACAGTTAGTGGCTGTGTATGTGGTTACGTAAAAGAAGGTCACATGGTACAGAGTGTAGGTAGGCTTAAGATTTGTATATTTTCTATTGATGAAATACTCAAGCTGTGGTAGTGGTGTGTTGATAAGATATAGTTGTGGCATGGTAGGCGGAAAGTGGTTTTATGGTTAATAATTCAGTACCGGCAAATGAACGGTCTTTTTCATTTGTGGAGCGTTGCGGATTTAAGTATTTTGAATAGTTTTTCTTTCTTAAAAAAAAAATCAAAGAAGTTATGAGTCATAAACTTGTGAGCCATATGGTCTCAAGCGCCTGCTGTATCTTTCCAAGAAAAAAAAAAAACTCAAGCCCGTAATCTGCGTGGATTAAAAACATATTTATATTTATATGGTAGTAAAACTATTAAGGACTTTATTGTTGAGGGAATGGCTAAGATACGCATCTTATACTCTGCGAAAATTTAATTTTGTTTTAATTGATTTTTTGACCTTTGATGGAGAAGTATCTTAAGGTAACGGGCTGGGTTTTATGGATGGTTATTAAATATTTTCGGCCTGCTAAAATCATTGAGGTGGATGGTGTGTTTTGTTGATATGAAAAAGAGTGTCATGTTTGGATATAACTGATTTTATGGCCTCATTAAATAAGTAGTTTATAGACTCAGTTTCAGTTGATGTGACGTGAACACAGACTGTAGTCACTTCTACATTCCGAAGGGATTTTAAGTAGGATGACTATGAGTAAGCATCTCGTACTGTTCTTCTTTTTAAAGGAATGAATACTTTGTCTATTTCTGTTGTTGATGAAGAAGTTCGAAGATCAGATAGCATCAGTGTGTAAGTATTCAAAATTTTACAAGGCTTCAGCAAATTCTCTTGAACGTTGGGTCTTCATTAAGACAGGATACTAGATGAACAACTAAACATTCTTCGGCATCCATATTGTATTTTAAAAAAGGGATTATGCGAGACGAGCTCTCATCTTATTCTCCAGAGTGTCGGTTGTGCGGTTAAATTGATTACCCAACCATTTAAGAATACTATGCGGCTTAGAGCTATGAGACCTCAATATGGAAATTCAATTGACTACTAGAGCATGTAAACCGTACTCCTAGGAACTTGAGAAGTTTGAGGTAATAGAGAACATACTGGGGTTCACAACTTTTCTGGTTGTTTGAACAGCGATGTTATGTCTACGTTGAATGGCCACAGGACAATCATTTATTTTACCGAGAGCAATTGCGGCAGGCTCTAAACTGTATCAAAATACAAACCTTAGCCATTAAAAATAATCTGGTGTGGTGGTTCGGGCTGAATATTTCACAGAAGAAATTAATTCTATCTAGCATGAGAATTGCTGTAAAATGGGAACCTAATTTGGCATTTAAATTTCACCCAATAAGATTAGAGAGGTTAGCTTAGGCTAATCGAAGTGCCAACAACAACTACACTCACAAAAGGACCTGGCTGTTGTTAAATCATAAAATTGTCAGCCATGTTTTGTATTCTGTATGATTTAACGTTATAGTTGCTGAACGACTAACTTAGCAAGAATGCGGATATCATTTCGTCAAAACACTTAAGAGCACTTTAAGGCAATTTAATGGTGTACGTCTGTAATCGTAAGTGCCTGCTGGATGCTTTTATGTTCAAGTTAACATGATGTCAGCTTTTAGCACGGATTAGCATAGACTGGCGAAACATCGGTAAATTCGTATCCGATATGCTGGCTACAACAGTGAAGTCCCTAGTTACTTTTTATCTGGCAAGCACATACAAAGAAACTGTGGCTCGAGGCAGCTCGAGATCTCATTATGAAAAAAGAGCCAAAAAATGCTTCGATATAGGACATGTGGAGGTGGCATGTGACTAGGAAAATATATCAGTTATAAGCAACTCTAATCAATAACTTTGGTACAAGAAAGAAAAGGTAAAAATCCTCAGAGTATGTGATGAAAAATTGGAAAAAGTACTTTTGCAGATGGTTGAACGGCAATGACGACCAATATACCTCTCTCTCAGACGGCAGTCATGGCCGATAGCAATTTCATAAAAATCGCAAGAAAACTAAAAACTCATAAGGCTGTTAAATGCGATAAACTGGCCGTAGTGAATTTTGTAAGGACCATAAATATGGAGTCTTTAGTTAGTTTTCAAGATGTAAAACACTCCTAACTGCCATAGCTCTGGTAGCATCTTCATAGTTCAAAAACTCCTTATAAGATTCCAACTGCTATTTGAATTGTATTCGACGGACATCTGAAGCTAAGAAATCAAAGAAAAACAACTCATTTACATGGATAAGAGCTGATAAAGCGCAAGCATGGAACAAAGTAGAAAACATCCTTGAATGCTTCGAAAGAAATATTCAACCGAATGTTATTGGGCCCCTTTTGCGTATATACATACTACCGGCAGCGACGTTACTCTCTGAAAAGGCCTTGAAACGCTCGTAGAAGAGTTGGAATAAAGCAGGAATACGCTTCGGTTTGGGCCTAGCAGTAGAAAAGGAACTAAACTAACTTGATTTGCATAATTGCTGGTTGTTGGCGAAAGATTGCACAGTATGAAAGCAGCTGCTATTTGAAGCACAGGTTTTCACTGAACTGTAACGCAAATGTAAGTTACCCAACTCCAAGAAATTAGAAAATAAATTGTTGATGGGTTAGGCTGTTTCAGATGGGAGGAACCCAGACAACGACGTCATGTCAATACTCTGAGGGAACTGTAACCGAAGACTGAGAACTGAAATTAGGTAGCTCATGTATACGCCTCAAATAATGTGAAAATACTCCAGATTAAATCACAAAAGTCCAAAAGATCACCTGGCCAAAATTTCTCTATTAGCAATCTCTTTCGGTTCATGTCGATTCTAAATCACCGGGTTAGTTACGAATATATGTACTGACATGCGCCCTTGGTTGCTCCTTGAAATAGTGTTTCGATCTTTCATAAGTCGCGTTTCAAAGCCCTGTAGCCCATTTCATCGTAATGTCAACGACATTGAAGCTGAAGTGTACCATGACTTCGTACTACCTCCAGAATTAGATAAATCTATTAGAAGTCGCGGTTAGATAGTATACTGCTATTTTAGCTCAGGTGTGAATTTGGATATAAGAGAGCTACAGAAGGCGAGTTCTTAAGAACAAAGCGTTTTCAAGTTTTGAGCCTTGTGCTCCACTGCAGTCTTCACTTAGATACCATTCAAGGAGCTGTTATTCACTCAAGTTCTAAGCTATAAATAGTGTACTTCTAAGTGACAACCGGATAGGTCTTTGGTTCTTAACACTTTGTATTTTGGCCTATTTGTACTAACTTACAGATGGAAACTTTTGTATTACAGTTCGCATTGAAGTGCTTGCTTAACCCTCCAGTGGTGGTAGCAGCATGAGTAAAGCAGTACATACATGTGGATCAATTTTTTAGAATCGCATATTGAATTTATATCTCAAAGAGTTCCATGCGACATATGTTTAAGCTTCCAAGTCAATAGGTAGACTGCGAGTTTACACTTTATACTCGCTTGTGATTCAAAGATCTTTGCTGGTTTCACAATTGGATCTTTTGACGACTTTTCGAGGCAAAACGACTTAAGTTCAGTAGTGATGTGGGCTTTTAGTTTCTGTCTTATTTCTTTGACAGATTAGGTCTTTAAAGATTCAGACAATTTAATTGCAAAGCTATCTCCAGAATGACAGCATTCACAAAAAAAAATTGTAGATGCGAAAAAGTTAGTTTTTCTGTGCTCTCAGACAACTTGTTCATAAATTGGGTTAGAGTCAAGGCCCAGGATGGATTAAACTCGTCCCATTCCTGGTTGCTTAGTTACATTGCCATAGATGGACTAGTGGTACTAATAACTCAACATGCTCAAGGAACTGTTGGAACTTAAAAACTTGGAAAATATTGTCTAATACGCAGGTTTATTCAAATTAATGATCTCTTACCGTAGCCGTATTTGATCTTTGTTACAATTTTGAAATCGAAATGCCAAAGTTTGTTTCAAATTTGAAAAATAGAAACTCGTTTCGCAGGCCATAAATCCAAAAAACTGTTTTGCTGACGTGGTATTCCAGTTATTAATTCCGTTTCATTTTCTGAACCCAATTTACAAAACCAACTCTTGATTCAATGAAATCGAATTCATCCGCAAAATAAGGCAATTACAGTCGCCCACAATGTCCAAAATATCTGCCCACATAAAATCAAATCCAAATCAAATCACGGACTGTAACGTGACAAGTTTTTCAATATTACTCATCACTTAAAGAAAAAATAAAAAGAGATCTTATCGTCTCGAATCTTCTGATGTCTTCAAAGTTCTGTTATGGTTTTATCCCTGAAAGAACTCTTTGACTGACAAGTCACTTTTTCTTTTGGTTCGTTTTCTTGGAGGAAGACTGTCAATTACATCAATCTGGAGTTGCTCATGCATTTCTTATTTTTTTTATTCTCAACACAATGCACTTGCTTACATTATTTATAAATATCACGATAATTCGCTAACCATTTGCATAAACATTCCACTCACAAACATACTCCAAAGAAGTCGAAGAAATGCTTACTTCTTTGGTACTCGTATCTAGCCCTACAATATGACAAAACAACAAACAGATACTCATAGGTACCTACTCAGATATGTCGGCTGAGCCAATCGCATGTTGCAACTTTTATTTCATCTCTATGTCTCTGGAACTGTCAGAGTCATTGTTATTCATAACCAAAAGCAACAGACAGACATACAGAAGAAGGAGCAGCAGACTCGCTGTAGGCACGTCCACAGGGAAATATTGAATAAATTTTTATTCCTTAAAATTTTTTTTATTTTTCTGTTTGAAGCCCTATCCCAAAGGATACGTAGGCTCCATAATAACACTATTAAACTCTGTTGGCTCTTGATGGCATTCCATCTAGCCTGTGCAGCTTCTACTCGTATTTTCGCTATCATCTTTCGGAATCATCTTGTACTCATTTCCATCGATAGAGAACTATAAAGTCGAACACCTTTCTAAGATATGGATGCGATTAGGGATGCTCTTCGATCTGGAATTCGCTTAAAACAGGTGAATTGAATTTATTCATGATGAGTATTGCATCTGACTCGGCTGAACCCATTCAAATCGATGTGAAGCGCTTTTTATGGCTCACAGATGCGAATGACTTGTAAATGGTGGTAAAAATGGAAAAATGCAAAAATGCATTCCTCCGACTGACCGAGCACTTAGCCATTTGAAGGGCAGTAAATGGAGAAAAAGTCCATTGACATTGATGACTATTGACAGTGCCTTTGGGATACCATCACTATCCAAAGCAAGTGTCAGAATTAACATAATCTGTGACGCTAAGCAAACAAAGTAACCAAAAACTATGTAAGTACATTGGTTCGGCTTACGTACTCGTACATACGTATCCATGAGGTAATAGAATTCTTCAGAATGAACTCTTCAAGAATTCACGTCATGTTCTTACTTCTGTTGATGATGATGGCACTCGCAATGGCAGTGGCACCAGCATTGGCACTACCACTGGCACTGACACTGACAATGGTAATAGCAATGATGATGACCACTTGAATGCGGCGACAAATACAACAATGCCAATTGGACTTTGGTTAAAGGCAGTTCATAGAACCGAGAAACCAACGGTTAAGTAAGCATTTCAGAATCGATTACGTTTACGATTTTAACTTGAAACCCTTTTTCGTTGTACCATGGTGATTCACTTGTTGTTTTCGTTTGCCTATCACTATGCCCGTGTGCATTTCGATAAACTTCCAAACCGACACCGAAGACAACAATGGAAATTGAATGGTATAGGAGTGTACAGATACAGATACATTGCCAGCAATGGATTATTTCCGCCGGATAAAACCATATCGTTGAGTAGATTGTTCGTTTTTTTTTTAGTTCTACTCTTCCTTCACATTTCATAATCCGGTGCGTTGGGCTTTAGTTGTTCGCATACGCATAGAAGCTAGAAGTTGAAATTGAAGTGCGTGTTGACCACTCTTTAGGGGCAAAGATGGAAGGTAATCGTTTGGGAGTAAAATGTTTCCGGTAAATATGATTGATTACTGATGAAGAGAATGAAGTTCTTTGATAAGACATACTTGTACATAGGTGAATAAGTACTTCTCGGGCATTTAACTTTATTAAGATTGAAGATTCGGGAAGAGGAAAAACAAAAGAGTTGAGCAGCGAACTTGATTTATGAGGGTGGTGTTGAGGTGATGTGTGGTCTTGTTTTAGCTCGAATCGATTATATGTTTTTAACGGTTTTCGGAGGGAACAGAAAGAACCATCGGAATGTAGTTGGGCTTATAAGCAATTTGAAAAGTGGTAGCAGATATAATTTTCGTGCCTGAAGAGTGGAATTGTTTGAGGAACTACCTCTAGCTAGTTATGAGTTAAGGTCACGGAAACTGTTTATGCTAGACAATTCAAAGAGGGGTTAATAGTGTTGATATGATTATACCAATTACCACTGAATGATTCATGCAGTATATAGAAGATATTTTTGATCACTCTTAACGTTAGAACTTTGATCATCACGTTCGGACGTTCAAGTATTATTCGGTGACTTAGTGGCAACATAAATTTAGAAAATGAAGACAATTTGGGATTGGAAGTTTGGTGATTAGCGTGCCAACTAATCCATCCACAATACAATGCTCAAAGTGAGACTGCTGCTTCTGAATAGTCGACTGAATAGCAACATAATCCCAGTGCCAATGGAGAAAGCAAGAAAGTACTTCCGCAAAACAAAAAACAATTGAGTGAGGGATGAGTACAGCAGTTGAGCTGGAATGATTCCAGTGAAGCTTTCAGACTAGGAACTTAGGCTCTTTATAGTTCTAGTTAGCCATACAAAGGGAAGATGTCTTGAGCCAGTTGAAAACTGTTGAGAGAAGCAAACGTTTCCCTGAAGCCACCGTATTGCGTAGTATAGATTAAAGTCGTAGACAGCAAGGGGAGAAGGCGCCACAACATGCGAAAATATACATAGTCATTGCATCTCTGGCAACTCACCGAAAGACTTAAATTTAACTCCAGAAAAGACAGAACATTTTTCTAAGAGCAGGCAAAGTGTAAAGTGATAGTTTGTTCAGAAATTCGAAGGATTATGGCTCTTAGATCACAACGAAGTTAGAATTATGTTACAGGAGAATAGAAAACCTTGGGGGGAGGTTTTGAGTCCGCTCGTTTTGTAAGAGGTAACAATTCACAGGGATCGAATTGCGTGAAGGGCCTAGCAAGGGTGCTATTTGACCTACCAATCTTGTATCTATCTACCTATTTAGCTACCTACGGTATACGGGACTATGCCTTTATATAGCGCCAAAATATGGAAACGACTAATTCATTTCTATCACCCTCTGTACTTGACAACTTAATTCACGCGAGCTTTTGGTGTAAACTGTGATAGTGTGTAGAAATCTGAAAAATAGAAAACTTGATTTAAACTTCACCGGAACGCCCGAAATGCACATGTAGGGCTTCCTCAATAGTACTTAAGCCAAGAGAGCTTTTAATCCCCAATCACCTGGTTTAGGAAGAAAAGGATAAGGCAAGCATGTATGATAGAATCCTGATCTGGCAAACTAGTAACAACCAGCCTGGCACTTTGATGATAAGAAAATGCTCTTATCACGTCTCTAAACTTCTCAGCAGCTACAAAAGAAAGTCTGGATCGTTCAATCTATTTCTGAGTTCGCATACTATACACCCTATACACCAGTGCCTCTCGTCAGATTTTGAAAAGGTCGAAGATTGCTTCAGAAAGTCTCATATCTTACAACGATACCACCCGATCAGAACCCTAAAAATTTACAAAGATCACATCAAAATCTAACTATGGAGTACCACAAGGTTGCCTTCTCAGGCCAGTACTAGTTTATTTCTTAAATCTTTGAAGAAAACAGAAAGAAAATTGCTCACTATCGTTTTCCTGCACAACTTCACCGATGTGATCATCATGTGAGTTTCCTATTCAAGACCAAATACCAGAAATTCAACTGCAGAATACAAAGTATCCACTTGGTTTAAATCAGTTAAAAAATAAATTCCCATTCCAATCACATTTGTAAAAAGTCGAGCAATAGCAAAAAACCTTTTATGGTAAATTTATTTTGCCGACAAGACAATAGAGCAAATGAAACACCTGGTTATAGATACGCATGGTGATTAGTTTCATTGGTACATCCTCAGAATTTCAATGAAATCGAGATAGATATCTTAAGTGATTAGTCATAGATGTGACACCTTTCTGTTAAAGACTCTCTGTTACACAGTGACTTATGAATTGGTCAACCATTTCCTACTTTTCACTTTCTATGTTTGAGAGGAGATCTTTCATTTCACTAAGCATATATAAATTCATATAACTACGAAACTTTGACCTATAGAGCACAATATACAAACTCAAGTATTATTTCACCAACTTTCGCTTTTCAACCTTCACTTCTAAATCATCTCATCGTCAATGTAAACAAAATATCTTCTCATCCCATTGACAATGCCAATGGAATAGACGCCAAAGTTGAGATGAAAAACTTTACTTTTATCTTCGTCTCCATAACACTATGGTACACTTACATACTTTTAATGGCACTCCCCATACACCGACCCACTTATTGTGTGACATCTGAGTAGGTGCCATTGTCTTTCCTTCATAATCATCTCTTCAACAGTTCGCCACTGTAGCTTATTGCATAGAAACTGTTATTCTCCAGCACTGTTCGTTTATTCAATTTTTTGTGAAAAAAAACTGAAGAAAAAATAAATCCACTTAACCACACTCTTTCTATCATCGAACAGTGCTTGTGGTGGGTTTCGCATCTTTTTATTTTTTTTCCTGTACCAGATCTCTATGTTTGCTGAGATTTCTTACCAATTTCTTATCCGGTGCTTGGAGCATGGAAAGTGATTCACGACTCAACAGATCCAAGAGATGCTTTATGGTCGTACTACCAAACAATAGAACTACTTAGCAACCGTGCTCGGTTTGAGGGTACTCGTATAGCCGTATCTCGGCGTTTCTTTTGGAAAAAAAAAAATTCGCAAAGACGTTGGATTCCCCAGACTTGGATTGGATTTGGGTACTCCAAACAAACTTTCACTTTGTGAAAAGTAAATGTTTCTTACAAGGCATTTAACCCTACCATAGAGATGAAGACAGATACAGATACTCGTACATAAGAAGGAAATATGAGAAAAAAAAAAAAATGAATATTCAAGTTTTATACGTAACGCGTTTTATTTGTAACGGTTTGGTGGTAATAATACGGATAAGACCAGTCAAACAGGAATTCAGAAATTGTCCCTCCTTTCAAGGTTAATCAACTTCCAAATAAGAGCGCGCTCGCCAAATGGCGTTTCAGTTTTGATATAGTTTTTTTCGAACAACTTTGCATATGAGGACAAAATTACCCAACATCATAGGGGCGACGCATGGGGGAACCTCTTTTTAACCACCAATCGATCGATGTCGAATGAGATCATAAAGAATGCCAACACTGTCGCCGCCCGGTAAGGCGTTTTCTTTGTCAATGGCATCATAAGTTATTGGTATGCAGTAGGCGTTCGATTGGTAACACACTGTATCGACATCTAATTGTAGGCGATGGAAAATTTATTCACCAATTTGTTTTAATTCAGTTTTAATCCATTTTTCTCGGTTGGTGCTTACTCATGCTTTGTAGTTGGTTTTGCAAATATACTCACTTTCACTATTGACCCACAAAAAAGAATCCAACAACCATCATCGAAATAAAAAGTTAAAAAGGAGATCATCGACGAAATAAAAAAAACCAAAGTGAATCCGTAACCTCAATTTCGGTTTCGCTCGCTTTACTATATATTTTTTTTTGTACAAAAGGACATTGAAAGTTGAAGGTAAAAATGAGTAAAAAACCGACGAAAAATTCGTTCGAATTAAAAGCGAAAGTAAAATATCAGGTATTGCAAGTTTGTCGTTCTTGTTAAATGCAACAGCAGAAATAAAATAAAAAAAAAAATGAATAAAATAAAAGAGCTTTAATACCACTTGAACATGATGTCACGATTGGCATTAAACTGGATTTTAAGGCAGGCTTTTGAGCTATAAAAGAGGCGGGTGACTTGATTTCGATACTGATGTACAATACTTACCTAACAGATGATATTTTGGCATAAAAATAGGAAGACCAACACTCTGATTCGAGGGAAGACAAATTAATTTCGTATAAATGAAGAAAAAAACAAACAAAAGAGTTGAGGTGAAAACTTGACCGAATTTCGTCTCGTAATAACGGTGAGAGGAAAATAAACGAGTTTAGCTGCCCAAAACAAGTATTGATGAGGAGTTTAATTAATTTACTTAAAAAGATTAATGTATTCGTAAGCATAGGAACCATACATACATACATACTTAGTGCAGTGTGGTGTTTTTTTATTCTGAAGTAAAAATTCGGACAACCTGTTGGCATATGCTGCAATTTAAATGTCAATCAGATAAGGGTTTAGCATACGAGTTTTCGATTTTCATAGCAAATAAGAGCAGAAATACAGGGGCAATCTAAATAAGACATTAGCTACCGTGACCACAATTGGGCAACTGCCAAGGCCGATTAACCACATAATGCATGATCACACAGCACATGATTAACGTCGCCTTTCATATGATGCAGTTATAAATTCGTATTCATTTTCTATTTGATTATGTGATTAGGCCCGCCTAATACATCCGCCTTTCCAAAGCTAATAGCCGCCTGTACTCGCTAATTATTTTCAGCCAACGGATGAGTAGAATGATCTCTTTACATTTAACGTCTGAATCACACCCACATTGAATCCCACAAAAGGGAAACCTACCTCAACAAGTCAGGCTGCGACTTCTTTTGGTCTGGATAAGCTTTGTACTAACTTCTGTGTATTACCTTTTCAGTCCCAGACTCAACATTAGTCACAAACATACAGTTCCAAGCTTCGTTGCATAACTGACGAAGAATCGATCTTGCCCCGATCAATTAGAACTACGCCATCGAAGGGACGTAGCCTAAGTAAATCTAAGGTCATTCAAGTCTTCAGTTGGATTTGACATAGCTAAAAAGACAGAGGCTGTGAAGAAATAACTCTTGGCGACTGTTCGGTTGAGGGTATACCTTGGGAGCTGATTGCTTCCTAAAACATTCTTTCAACTTAGGTTGGTCAATAATTTCAAAATCTACTTATGATGTAAAGAAATTGTACTAAATGTCTGCTTTAGAGGTCAATTAAGCGGCAACTTTGAGTTGATTCATTACAGGGTTTCCAAGTTAAGATAGTGATGAAGTAGAAGATCCCATTGCAACAATAATGCTCTGGGATACTGACTCATCAGCTTTACAAGGTGATATTATGGAATGTTGTTAAGGACCTCGGATGAAAATGATTTTGCTGTTAAGGATCCTAGCTATACACGCTACATATTCTGCAGCTTAACAGCCCAAAAGCACCTGCATGCAATCATAAGAATAAAATGGAATAGATAGGTTGAAGTATAAAAAATATAAAGAGCTGTGAAATCGCGAAATTCGTCAACCATTGCTTGATGTATGATTTAGCTTCAACAGAGCAGAAAACCATGTTAATTTTGTAATCTCGAGACAGCTTTCTTTCTTTGGGGGAACTTATGCTACTTTACAAAAGCAAGTGATGACACCGCTGAAAAAATCATTTCACGGGGAAGTGTATGCACTGACTGCTTGTGCAGCACGTCACAACGAAACGCTGCTATAAGTCTAATCCGCAATATGTAAGGAGATATCTTGCCAATTCCTATATCGACACGACTCTTTTGCCCTTGGATGGCCAGTACACATAGAGAAAATCAGCACCCAGTGCATAGAGATAAAATATTTCCTTAAGACTCGCGCTCAAGTGACTCAAGTCAACAGACTGGACAGAGGCAATGATTGCCGGACCACACATTAAACGCAGAAACTCTCGGTTGAGGCTTGTGCTCACCACAGAATTTCATAGTAATTATGTATTAGTTGCTGAGTAAAATTTAGAGAAATAGCTGCGTAAATCCTTTTTAAGCCTTGTTGTGCTTGTACCTAAATTGGTTCTTAAATTTCGCGGTAGTGAATTCCACAATCAGACTGAATTTACGAAAAATTAACGTTCTGATGTGAGGGATTAATTGACCTGACCTGTGCAAAGAGGCAAATCGCATCTTTTCGTATAAGTATGATGGTTGGCGTGTTACGAGAATATCCGATAGCAGGGCTAGAGTACGAAGCTTGAGATAGCTGTCAAAAGGCATGTCAAGCAAACGAGAAGAATAACTACTTACTCTGTGATGTTTGTGTAGCCCAAAAACATATAAGCAACATTGAGCTCTCTTCGACTGATCGAGTCACAGCTACAAAAGATTTCACATCCGTAGAGTAAAATAGGAATAACCAACGATTTAACTAACATCAAGCGCGTTTTAGTTGGAGTAAAAGACTGTGTTACCCATAAATAACGTAACACCCCATATACCTTTCCAATGGCAGCGCTGATGTGATTTTCCCAAGTTAACTTGCGATTAAAAGTGACCCCAAGATTCTTTGCACTCACAACATAATCTATTGCGGAGCTTTTCAAAAAAATAGGTGGAAAATACGAAAGATCCAGTGGTTTCTTCGACGTGACTATGCACTTCGATTTCTTAGTGTTTAGAGAAAATCCGTTAAGTTCAGACTAACGTGAAATTTCGTCAAGATCTTCATTGATAGAGCAGACTCCGTTCTCAATAAAACCAAGTGGACAGCTCATATGCATTTGAACATCATCAGCATACATATGTGACGAACAGTTATTTATAATGGATGGAAGGTCATTTACATATAATGAGAACAATAAGGGCCCAAGTATAGAACCTTGAGGGACACCACTAGCAATTGGAAGAAAATAGGATATATTGTCATTGAGCTGAACTGATTGCATTCTGTTGTTTAAGTAGTATCTAAGCATTGCCGAATGAGCTTTTTACATAAGATATTGTGATTAACCATGTCAAATGCCTTAGAAAAGTCTAGGAGCACCAAGAAAGTTACTTTTTCTTCATTTAATGCGGGCGGTGGTACAGCTGTGTTTCGCACGAAAACCAGATTGCTTTGGTGTGAGCATGTTACTATTTTTAAGATATGTGCCCATCTGTTTTTGCAAAATACGTTCAAAAGCCTTGGACAGAAAGGGCAGAATTGAAATTGATCCAAGCTCATCAGCTTTAGCACTTTTGGGAATAGGTATAATTTTCGCCAACTTCCACTGAGTATGGTACTCTCCTTTTGTCAAAATAGTGTTAAAAATGAAGGTGATAAAAGGCAATATGATTGGTAAGAATAACTTTATAAAAATAGGGTGCATTTTGTCTAACCCAATGGCATTTGACTTAATCGAGAGTATACTTTCTAGCACATCAGCACTATCGACCGATTTAAAACCAAAACTATTAACTCTTTGATGATTAACAGCCAGGCTCGACAATGGTTCAGTCACACCTTACGCGGAAGAGAAGGGCCGAGACAAGAAATTCCGATTTAGCGAATTGCAATCAATGCTGTCATTACTATCTGCCAAATCGTAGACTGTAGAGCATATTATAAATGACTGCTGTTAAATAAATGGTAAATCTCATACTACTTTCTCTCCATATGATATAAAGACTTTTCTGTAGCAATTGTAGGTTAGACCCTTTACTATGCAAAACCCACCACTGTGTGAAAAAATTGCTCTGAAGCCCATATGTTAGAGGCATCGAAGCCAAAAGAAGACCATTGACCCATTAACGCTGAAGCTCTTCTGCGTAAAGAGCGTCATAATCTGAAAATGGTAATCTTCAGAAAAATAACACTTTTTGTAATTGTAAGTAGGCATGTTTGCATAGTTTGCTGGTTTTCCTGATAGTGTCACTCATTACAAATGGATGCACTGCTTATAAAGTCATCAACAATTTAACAATCCAAACGGAGTAATTCTGAAGTAAATTCAAGGAAAATATAATTCTTCAAAATCGTATTATCTGACACAAGAGTTACGAGATACAAGCGCCTTTCTCAAACTGTCTCAGTTATTCATTTTCCAGTTCGCACACCAACTCTTTTGTTTTTCGCCGCACAAAACAACTTCCTCCATTGACTTGGTGGATTTGACGTAAATTGTTTGTCTGTTTTCATTAGTTGTGAGCAGATAATTGAAATTATAAAGTAAATCACTCATGTGGAATGCATTCTTTGATTTATGAGGCGATCTTAAGATCCTTGCCAACAGAATGTTTACACAGATAAATCGCCTCAGGAGTTATATTCCAAGCGAATTCCATTTCAGTAGTTTCAACGTAATAAAAAGCTTCTGCTGTTTTACTCGTATTCCTTTTAATTTTCTTTAGTTCACTGTCAGTCACATCCGCTAAGTAGCCACCCATTTTTTTTTATTGTGATTTTGTTTTATCTTTTTAATAATTCATATCCAATTAGTGTCCTCCTCCTCATGTTGTATTATTCCATCGACTCGCACTCGTGCACCCATCTTACCACGTCGACCATCACCGATCGACCTCAGAAGAAAACTTAACAACAACGATAACAACAACAAAACTGGTTAATGGTAATAATTTTAGTATTTTCTTTTTATGTATTTTATCAACTAAAAGATAAAACACAATAAAACTGACAGGTGTCTAGTCTACCTACGACATAGTGAGAGACAGTGACCATCACCACATCTCATTCAGTTTAACCATTCAGTATCATCAACGCCGCTGTCTACACATCATTCACTTTTCGTCTTTTGAATTTTTTTTCCCCCCCTCCAAGTGATGACTGGTTTATTAAATCAAAAAATAAAAATAAAAAATTACAAAAACACAAAAAAACATTTTGAAAAAGGCGTTTATAACACCGTATTAACGTTCCATTTAAAAAATTGTATTTTCTGCAGTCAACTCTCGTACGGGACGACGACGATGTTATTGGTTTTACTCTCATCTGCGTCACATGAGAGAAAAACAACAGAAACGTTCGAATATCGAATTTTTCTTTAATAAAACCTTTAAGATACAAAGATACAGAGATACGCATCTAGGTTTAGTTGCTTTGTTTTTGCGCAAACTTCTCGTATAAACGTTGATTCATTCATGAAAAATTAATTAACTGAATTAATTAGGAAAGCATTGACTAGTGACTAGTTGACAGTGCGGCATGCGTTCTCTGATCGGAACTACTGTTGCCACACAGTACATCAGTCATGAAATTCGTGAATGAGTTGAACTGTACAAGTAGAGCGCATGCTTTCGAAAATTGCAGTCAAGACTGAGACTATTGCGGTTAATAGTTTTCAAAAAAAAAATTACAGACTTCGGTCGGTCGGTTGTGTGTTAAGATTTCACAATTTCGTTAAAATTGGTCAGGCAGAGTTTCGCCTTCAGATGTGCAGGCATGTAGGTGAATGCTATGTGGGTGTAGGTTAAACTTTTTGGATTTTTCATAATTTTATTGCTTCCAAGAGGAGTGTGAATTGGTAAATGCCATCGAAATAATATTAGAGGGAGTGTTTCGATGTTGTAAGATAAAATTTGTGGATGCTCACGAGGTTTTGAGGGTCAAATGTTGATAATGTGTTGCATGCCTTTATATGGACTTCTGTTGCATGTGGGCCCAAAACGAGGTCATTGTCTTTTGTTGTACTCAAAGCTAAAGTGATGATTTTATTTCATTGAAAGGAAGACTTTCAAAAATTGTTTAATTTAGAAGTCCTCGCACTTTTGTGATGCCTCGATATGGTACAGTTTCTCTGTAAGCTAAATTATCCACAAAGATCAGTCCTTAGACCCTATATACTTGTATGTTACTTAATCAAATCTATTATATCGAGTCGCGAAGAATTCACCCTCTTGGATAGCACTTCAATCGGCAATCAGTATTGGCAGATGTTTGCCTTCGTCTGTACTTTGCATGCAGGTATCAGAAAGCCCAACCGGAATCAGTCCTTTCACCGGCTTATAGTCTATTATATTTCTTACAGCACCAAAGTATAGATTGCTTCATACAATACGTCTAGATCTGGTTTAATACTATAGATACAAAGGGCGATTCTTTCTTAAATATTGCACTGACTGACCATGTGCCATATGCTGGTATCAGCATGGAAATGATTTTACTAAAGACCTTTTGGGGCTTCTTTTAAGTTTAAAACAGAAGATACCACTATCATGATGTGCCTACTTTTATCTTGGCTTCACAGGGGAACCAATTTTAGTAAGTGGTTTCGCCTCATGCTATCCAATCATCATCTTTCAAAAAATGAATAGACTTCTGGTATTAATCTGTGTTTCCCCAGTCTTGTGCATTATAAATATCTGCCACAAGGATATGGTCAGTCAATTTGTTGACAATCAGCAAGAATCCTTAAGATAATGTGTTTGATGGAACCTTGAATCCGATAAGACGTGCCCCTCGGTAGCTTACATAGATTGCATGAAAAGCTCTCATATGAATTGGCGTGTTATATACCCAACCACTGCGCGTGCTGTTATTCTTATTCGCCCTGTTTCTACTTGCCTTAAACAACCCCGTCGGCCTCGTTGTTTTTCAGCCAGGCGAGGGTTCTTATTGTCGACGACTGTGCCATTTATCTGACCTGATAAATCTACTTCTACGCAGCCAGTTGTGCCGCCGATAGCAAAAGATCTTTCTAGCAAGTTCCTGCATGGAACTTGTGGTACCCGTTTATATCATTGCGTTGGGCAAGAAATAAGATTAAACCAGCGAAGGCTTAGTCTGCACAACATGTCGAATTCGAATTCCACTGTACGATTCCAATGTCATTACGGAGCTACCAATTGCACTTTTGCTTGAGAGCCCGAATTGAAAGCATTTTTAGCTCATGGAGGAAGAGGCAATATAAAAAGATTTCTTTATGTCAACTTCAGTGGGAAGCAGATGAAGACTTTGCTCTGCAAAATCGTAACCTGTTTGTCAGCTCTAAGGAGATAATCTGAGAAGGTGGCAACAAGTTTTCCTTTCGTTTTCTGTAGGCCTAGATCAAGCTTAATTCTTGAAGAGGAGTTGGAAAGAAGACTGTGTTATTCCAGTAGAAAAACAGCAATTTAGTAAAATTGTACTTTAGAATACCAGGACTCAGTGGATGGACATCAGACAAAACAATCAGATCAAATATGCTCCATTTGGACCAAAATAAGGAAGCATATTCTATTGGTTGTATCTTCATCTTCAGCATTTGACATTACTCTTGAAGTAAGTACATCCTCATCAAGCATTTAGTCATATCTAAACCAGAGTCTTGAGTCTTGAGTCAATAAAATAACAGATTTGGTATGAAAAGCTTCAACAGAAGATGAAAACTAACCGAAAACCCAAAACTGGGCTTGAAACATTTCAGAAGACAGTGGACACATTATGTAAACTCATCAGCAGGGACAATTCGTGGAATGAAAGAATGTTACTCAGAACTTGAGAAACCTGTGGTAAAATTGAAATGCAAAAACTATTTCGCACTATTTGAAGACATCCTCTAATGAGAACCTAACGCCCGACAGCGTGTCACAAATCGACTTTACTGATCACAGACAGCAAATGGACGTAAACTAATAACTAAGAGCAACATTATAACGATAGGGTCCCTCAGGGTTCGTACTATCTCAGCAAGGTTAAACTTATTTGTAGAACAATGTCTGAAATTAGGAGAAGATTTCAAGTCCTTAGATCAGTAGTTGGCTAAAAACAGGTAATAAATGTGAAGATTCTAGAACTCGCTCGAGAAATCGTAAAAACATTTGCTGAAAACCATACTTTTGTCAAACTTGATGTATCTGGGGACATGTTTCAACATTTTTCACAACATTCTCCATCGCAGTCGCTGTACAAAAACGATATTGTAGATGAAAGGAAACCTCGGTTTCTATCGTCATGCATGAGCATGAGACAACTTTTCATTGAAGCACAAAATATTTCAAATGAAAAGGGTTACCGGGGCAGGTATCTGTCCTCTAAAAAACATTGAACTCAGATTACAAAGTGAATACAACAAATATCTACCAGAATGAAAATTCAAAAATAGCTGAAGGTCGAAAGACCTTCCTACCTTCCTTCCTTCCTAATAAGCTAGCCCAGACTACCTCCTCATCAAAAAAAATTATAGCTTACGAATTGAAAATTCACCGAAAGAATGTCAGGGTGACGCATAATAAGTAATTTTGTCGTATGAGCCACGATATTCCCAAGCAAAAGTCTAGGAAATCGCCGCTAAATTGTGTTAGATTTTTTTTTGTAAACACGTACATTCATTCATTGGTGTCTGGGGAATTTTTGTGGTAAAATAAATCCATCTATGAGATTCTCATAGACAAGGCCATATGGGGACCATTTTTTGTAACTTTTTAACATCCTATGACCCACAGAAATAGCTCGAAATAGTCTTCAAAAATAAAAGTGCAAAAAAAACAGCTGTGAACTCAAAGTGACCTACAAAATAACAATTATCTAAGAATCATTAGGCAAACTCGTTCTCTGAATTATGCAACAGACCTTCGATGACGAGAAATACCAAATATTTATTTTTCTCAACAAAAAATTCCTGTTTCTATGTTAAAATCTCATCAACAAGATGAATGTGCCAACTAAAAGGCTATAAATCAAATTCTCGCAAAAAAAAAAAAACGAAAAACAAAAGAGTTGAATAGAAAACTTATTTTTCTGATGATCACATTGGCACCCGAATTTCAGCGTCAATTAAACAGTGCCATCAATCTATTTGAATGAAATTGGATAAATATATTCTCATCACGTTGTCCTACTTACTTCACTATTATAATTAACATCAACAAACTCCAACATTTGCACTTTCTATAACAATTACGAGTACCAAGCTACACGTAGGCGCACACGAATACCAGAATACCATGCACTCGGCACACTCTAATACTCCCGATTTCAATTGAATCAACATGAAGCGCCACATGCGCAAAATATAGATTCTTTTTCTTTTTTTTTCTTTTTATTTTGTGCTTCAAACAAATTCCACTTAATTACTCAACTTCGAAATGAAAGCAAACACACAACAAAATAATGTTACAACAGACCAACGAACGAATACACGAATGATAGATACGAGTACGATCCAAAAAAAAAAACGAAAAAAACATAAAAAAATAGCAAAAACCAGGCAAACAATTAAAATTAATCCGTAACGTTGATGTTTTTTTTTTATTCTCTCTTTATACGGATGGGTAACACAGTCGATTTACGATCTATGAGATATAATTTACCGTGCGTACCATATGAGACACGACAACCTAGTCGATTGACAACGAGCGATTGATCCAACAGATCGCCTTAGACTGGCATTGGAGCCAATTGGATGAAAAAAATTTCTCGATGGAAAAAATAAATTCAAATCTGTATAACACTTGGTCATGTATGAAAGCCATATGATCGGGTTAAAGTGTTATACAGGTAAAGAAACCCAAACAAGTGGTAGTAGATAGTCAAGACAGTGGGCAAGTCGTCTTGTGTTGGAGAGGCGAATATATGGAGCCTACGCATGCTATTCGTATTCGTAAGACAATTGTTAGTGCCGCCATGGTTTGAAGTCTTTTTTTTTCTGCAATAAATCTCCAGCCCAGACCTGGTATTCATGTTCATATTCCTATCTACCGCTTTAAATCGGTCGACTTTGGATTGTTTATTTCCTATTAAACCAAAGAAACTGCACAGCACTGTGTATTGTTTGTTTTTTTGTTGTTATAGTGTGTGCATAAAATGTCAGTTGAAATCTAATTGAAACGCTTTGAGATACTCTCCTTGTAACCCCTCTGTAACCCCAATGGGAGACTAAAAAAGAAAAAAAAAACCCAACCCATACATAGAAGAAAAAGATACAGAAAAACCAAAAGGCAGATAGAGACGGAGAACGATTGAAATGAACACTTACATATATTGGCACAGATTTTTATTTTTACAGCTAATCCAAATGCACACAACGTACCACAAATATCTATGACATCACTGTGGGCATAACTGGACCCCAGCCATAACTAGTTAGGCAAGAAATTGTATCTATATTTGAGGTGGTGTCTTTATTTGAGATAGTATTCATATATGAGTTCACTAAAGGCAGTATACTATAACTATCTTTGAGTTAGTATTTGAGGTTGTTCGCTTGAGATCTATGAAGCACTTCACTTTGAATTCAAATGAGCACCGGAATTTCGATCAAATCCGTAATAACTTGATATGACAGTTTGGCTAGATGAGTCTTAGTCTTAAATTAAGTCTCTCTACGAGTACCTATGATGTCAGTTTGAGATTGGAGATCATGTGCGAGTAATATTTCTTAAATACAAATAATTGACCCATAACTAGGTGACACTACTATACTCGTAGATTTGCCCAAAGACTCAACAACAAAATCAGACAATTGACAACTGAAATCGAATCTCAAGGTAAGCTCTTCGGAATGCCTTGTGGAATAGTCGTATCTATGGGGGTTTTTTCTATCTGCAATGATGTCTGAGGTCATCTTCTTTCGTTGGCTTGACATTTAGGTGGTGGTTTTGTGGTGATTTATAGATAAGTTGCGTCGAACGTGACATTTTGATCGAGTTTGTTACTTTTACTTCGATCTCTCTAGTGGGTTTGCCGGTTTTAAGTGCATGGGTATTCAAATGGATTCGATGGAATTGTTTCGACTAACGGTTTTAGTTTTGGACAGATGTTAAGTTTTTTTCATACGACTTTTGCTCTGATGGCTTATATGTCAAAAAAGTCGTTCATGTGTTAAGATTTTTGTTGATCGGGTTGTTCTTGGGCATTAAAAGCTGATTAACGAAGCGTAGATATTTAGTTTATAGGTTTCTTGTTGAATTAGTCTGTAGGAGGGCATTTCAATTTGTCATTGACAGACTGAATGGGGCTTTATCTGTGGAGATCCTGAGAAACAGGACCTGGCTGCAAATAATTCCATCTTGTTGTATCGATAAGCGAGAAAGGATACATCTTAGCTATGATATGGAGCTGGCGGAGACCACTTATCTTTTATTTTTAACCCCTTCCGTCGGCGATAAAATTTCAGTTTATAGATTTCTGGGACTATTTGGCTGATATGCGGCCATCATCAGAGCAAAAAACAAAATTTGAAAGATTCTATTGATATACATGATGCCAACATCGATGAAACTTTACTCCTTTGCTGACGACAGTACTCTCTGCTTTTCATATTCGTTCCCGGACTCACGTCGCTGCTCTTCGGCTATAGAACGGGAATGGTAGCGTATGTTAAGCTCATTAAATTCCGATATAAACAGCACAACCAATTGGGGAACTACCAACAGAGTGGAGTTTAATTCTTCCAAGATACAATGCTGTCTGCTGTTGCTTAAGCGGAATTCAAATACCCAGCCATTATCCATGAATGTCACTTGCATCCTTGAAACTGAAAAAATTTCCATCCTCGGAATGTGTGTCAATGACAACTTACGTTGGAATGACCACATAATCGAAGTCGCCAAAAATGCTGCGTAATGCCTAGGTTTCCGTAAACGATGTAAGAAATATTTCACCCCTTCTGATATGGCTGCAATATAAAAGGTTTTCATCCGCCCAAAATTGGATTGCAATGCTCACATCTGGTCAGGTGCTCCCAAGACTTCTTTGCGCCTACTACATAGGATTCAAAACCGTGCGATAAAACTAATAGGTGACGCTATTATTACACAGTCGATTGACACCCTCGACCACCGACGTAATGTCTCCTGTCTCACCCTGCTCTATCGCTATTTTCACCACCAGTGCTCCTCTGAAATTGCCAGTAGCATTCCGCCCCTTCAAATCTCCAACCGTAACACCCCTCTCGCTATGAATGCTCATCAGTACACCCTCAAGCCCACTTTCGGACGCACCCTGAAATATCGTGATACTTTCCTAAGCCGAACAACTCGCTCATGGAATGCCCTGCCGAGCTCTTTATTTCCTATCCATTACAACCTTCAAACATTTAAAACCAACGTACATCGGTACCTCTTTTTTCTCCCTCCCTAAATTTCGTTCGCCCGCGCTATGTGCAAACATTTTAAGGGTACATTGTGCGCGGCCAAATTATAAAAAAATAAAAGCTTGAGCGCTGGGAGATGAGGTAAAATTTGTGCTTGTTTCTAGAAATTCAAGCTATGTTAGAGGTAAGAATAGAAGCATTCCATGGTCTTGCTTTTTATGTTCCCAATATCCAGACATACTTTAGCTATGGGATGTTTATCTCTTCTCCAGATTAGACCTCCTTACCTCAATTGACAAAGTCTGATGAGACTCTACAGCGGTCTGTAGAGTTATAGTGATCCAATTTCACTGGAATTTTAATCTCAAAAGATTCTACGTTGATGAGGTTAAAGGGATTTTGGACTGTGTGACCTTCCTCCAATGATTTTCCTGTGATCTGGTATAGCAAAGAAGCTAACATCCCCATTTATTGCTTTCACCAGAAGGGAAGTATCTGAAGAGGGTACTTAAAGTACCTCTAGAATCATTTAGGAACAATGTTAACCCAGGAACAGATTTGCCAAGAATTAAGATCTAAATAACAAATCAGCAATGTTGTCGAGGAGGAGTGTTTAACCGGCTAACTGTAGAAAGAAAGGTTAGCCAGAGAGCGTGAGTTTCAATTTGCCCCCAGTCTATACTTCTTCGAGCGATGGTCTTATCTTCGATTGATCTATTGACTCTGTTTAATGGTCTTTGATGAAGAGAAGGTCCAGTGAAACATACAGTGCCGACGTCGTCGTTGCCAACTCCTTTATTACCTGCTCCACTCTTCGAGTTCCATTCGAAATGTAGTTCAGGAGATTGTTGAAGGTTTCTACAACCCATTACATTATTTTCGAGGAGCCCAGAAACTTAGCAGCAATCCTACTATTAGTACGGAAAGCATTTTAAATCCTGGTGATATAGTTTTCTCACAATCAATGTACACTTTAAAGCTCCAGGTTTAGCTGTTTCTAAAATATCTTTCTCCGAAGCTGTCCTTTGAAATCCAAAATTCACCAAGAAATTGTATTGATTTGGATACTTTAAACCGAGCCTCTGCAATGCCAAAGGTAATGAAAGTGAGTATTGATCTGTTTTTGGTAAAAAGAAAGACCTTAGGCTTCGAAGGATTGAGTCCTGGTTTTCTGCAATGAGCAGAGTTTCTTACCATAGGTAATACGTGTCTAACGTTTCGCGTTAGGCTACAGAGAGCTTACTCCGTTCATCATGACCACATTCTAATGTAGCCGGTGTAGTTGAAGTAATTATTTTTGGAATTAAACTGCAGACGACGCTAAATTTTGTGGATATGAACTAGCTCAAGTCACCTTCAGTAAACTTCCTTAAGCCTTGGGAAGAGGTTTGCCGAATGCTCTTACAATATCACCGTCTGAATCTTATCCATTCGTAGTGCCAAAGCCGAAAAGGGATTCATAAACATAGTTGGCTTGTAGTTGCCATTTATATACTCGAAGCATTTTTTTCGAAGCCTCAAATGTAGACTATTGCGAGTAAATATTGTTTTTTTTTATGTGAATCGGATCTTTAACTATGTCCCCTTCTTCAAGTGTGCGACTAACAGCAATTTTCTAAAACGATTTACTGGTAAACTCGATGGTCGGCTCCTGCAGAGGTTTTCTCAGGCAAATCACATCTTTTTTACCCTAGAAAAGAGTGTAATCTAGGTGAACCACTATATGTACGACCTTTTCTTAAACGAGTTTAGAAGCTGCTTGTAATTAGGGGAAAAGCTTTTAGGTAGAGGGATCGACTTTATCGATGGCATGGGATGTAGTACTGAACTGTATTGTCGAACACGACTAGAACAATATTTAGCGCGTTTTCTAATTCCAACATCACTAGGACTACTCTCCTGTTACAACAACAAAAACAGCTGAAAAAGTCAAAAATGGTTTCTGATACAATTGAAAACCTCCAGAAGTTAAGCTGACTACTCGTGGGAAAGTCGCTCACTCTTATCGTTCGTGAACTGCTTGCCACTTCTAAATAAAACACTAAACAACAATATGAGTGGAAATTTTCCATGCAGGCATCCATAAGTCCGAACTTCCATCGATTTAAAATGCGTCGAGTTGACAAAAACAAAAGAGTTCAGCAGCGAACTTGTTATTATTTTTCTTTCCAATTTATAAATCTCTACAAAAACTGTCCACTAAATAAATAGAGGAGGAAAAATTCCAGCTCGACCCATTCCTCTTCTGTTGTTCTTTACTTTTTCTATTTGATTTGGATGTTTGTCCACCTCGTTAGGAAGAATAATGACCAATCATTTCCACAACCGACAATAGTGCAATCGAAAATCAAAAATCCAAAAGCGTAATCAGATTCATTAGCTGAATGTGTTCAAAGAAAACGAAAAATCTCATCTATTAGCTTTGTCAGGTGGTTTCATTGAAACCATTCTAAAAAACCACGTTGAATAGCGCGTAGCAATATTTCCATAACCGCTATGCGTCTCAGCATCTATCGTTGGCTTTTGAGAATTTTTATATCCAAAGAATATCCGACACATTAACAACTTCTTCTCTCGTGCATACTTGTGCAGGTTGTTATTCCAGTTATTCATCGTCGGATGACAACCAGTCCACCCTGCATGAGATGGCACTGTTTGTCGATGAAAAAGATGAGATATTGTAAGTGACTTCTTGTATTCCATTTCACACATAATGGTACTTTGGTTAATGGCTTTGCCTATAGTATATCGTTGACACTGCCATACGAGTAGATTGGATATTCGTCTACTTTAAATTGAGAACCCGGAAAAGGTGTTTTTTTTTTATTTCTTTTTTTCCTTTAAGTGGTTTCTTGGTTGATTAGAGCGGCACTTGAAGTTGTTTGAGGACACATAGTTCAGTAATTTTTTGTTTCATAATTGAGAGAGCACAGGTCCACTGAAATCACAAGAGCTGACCGCGACAAACCTTCTTAATTATGGTGATTGTATTTGATGAGTGGTCATCGTTATATTTCTTCTTAGAGTAGCCATTTTGTATGAGTACATTATACTGACTATTAGCCCGAAGTCCTGTGCAAACTGAGAAGAAATTTGCATTTTTAGTAGCTTAGCGAATGCACGCAACCCGAGACAACACCTAATAATGGTAATTTGTCGCAATTGAAGGAATCGCGGTAGGTCTTGCGGTGGTTCCTTCCATCGCCCAACTAATATAGTGGTGGTGCCAGAATCACTGGTTTTATCGAAATTTTTATTGATAGAGCAGGTGGATCTTGTGGTAATGATGGAGATATGGGTAACTACTGAATGAAGAGGAAGAGGGGCTTGTCGTAATTCTAACTATTGTTTATCAAAGAGTTATAATTGTAATAAAATATGGACTTGTTGAATATTGTAGACGAAGCAATTATACTCTAACTTCCAGTCCTCTTGTTCTACGAGCAGTGGAATATGCAACATCAACATTTCCATACAAACACTTAGATGTAGTATGGAATCCATAAGCCATAGCATAAGTCATTAATTACCAGCTGTTGATCGCTTTTGAGTCCCAATTCAATGATTAGTTGAGGTTGCGCCGAGAGATGGCATATTCTGGTATCGTTGGTATAGTTGGTCATATGCTCCGTAAAGCTTGGAGAAAGAATCTACGAATCTACGATCCTGACAAGGCTTGGACATAAACAAAGACCAGGGCCAGCAATTTTTCCACCTCTATCAGGGCCTGCAAATCGAAACCATGTCATATGAATCCACCAGTAGGATTTCTGCGACCGATTCAGCAGGAGATAATAAGGGCTAGCCTCTAAGGTATTATATGTTATTAGATAAGGTGTCACAATATAATAGGCTGTGTATTAGAGGACAGAAGTAGGCCTCAAACGGAAAGTATTCTCTTGTAAGGAACTATTGGACCTTGAATTATGGAAACCAGGTTCAAAGAATACAAACCTTGTGTCCACAATCAAATGTATAGTACATCCATTCGCTATAACTGACAAACCAGAGGATCCAAATTAACATGGATGAAGATCAAGAAAAATACTTTCAAACGACAAGTTGGAGCACTCAAAATCAAATTGCCGTCAATAATGGCTACTTAGTGGTAGAACCTACAGGTGCATGACGAGTAAAGGTAAATATCTAAAGATTCTTCGGCACAAAAGTCAATCTCAAAAATTGACTGCCCAGATGATTAAGTAGATAGTCAAATAGTAACTTTCTTGAAAGGTGTAAATGTCGACTGATTTGCGATAACGAAATAAACCGTTAAGGACGTAACGTCCAACGTCTGACTAGCCCTGTTGTAGCTTGAGTTTGCCGCGAACTTCTTTGCACGAAACTTTGGTATAAAACTTTGAACTAAAACTGAACCAAGTAGAGAATAGAAGAGCCCATACAGCTTCCCATCTGGAGGATATCGAAGAGTTGCGCTTCCAAAAAAAGGCCCATCATCGTCCTATAGAGAACTCAAGATAAATTTTATGGCATTTCCAGCAGCCTGGTTACGCTGGAGGAGTGATAGAGGTAAAAAAAAAAAGTGATCTATTACGAAGTCATGCTTAACCACAGCAACTGTTCAGCCAGCCAGAGTAAAGATGTATCGATTTCCTGGTTTTCTCACAAATAGGAAATTCTTGGTCTTACGAGAGCTTCGAAAGCAAATTTCTATGATGTCTCACAACAACCGATTTCAAGAAGGCATATGATAGGCATTCATAGGCCTAGGCTCTTACCTGTGGCTTGAACAACTTGAGCACAAAATATGCAGATCTAAGGGTAGAACCCAACTAACTACAGACACTTTGAATAGATAAATCAACTGAGGTCAGGCACAAAGATGGAGCTAGTTATACTTACGAAGACACAATTAGCGCAACCGTATAGATGATAGGAGACAGATATCGAAGCCAATCCTGAGTAAAACCATCGTCGACTTTATATTCCCAAAGCAACTAGAGTTCCTGTGTCATTGCGATATTTCGCTGTCCACACAATTAGAGTCAAAGGATAGTCAGTGCGCACGATCGAAGAAACTCCAATTCGAGTTTAGAGCAAAAGCAGCCATACTAGGGACAGGTCAGATGCAGTTAGAGCAGACTATCTTTTGGGCCTGGTGAAAGAAGAAATGATTACAATTGATGCGTGAATTCACATAAATGATGTGCTCTCCTGTTTTTCCATCAGTAGACCCAGTGGTGAAGCTCTTGATTCATGCAGCGCTAAACAGTCTTCGCCACTATCTTATTGGATCTGAAAACTTGCCCAGTCCATTAAAAATATTAACATCGTCACAAAGGACTCTGAAGTTTCGATTAAACCTGGCAGTGAGCCACGGGTCAAATTATTTCATTCTTTCTCTAGTCTTAAGAGACAATGATCTGCAGTGATACTTTGAATCGCCATACTGAAACAAATCAAATACTCTGCCATCAACACCTAAGAAGATCTATTGCCCAAAGTGAGGCTTAAAAATATTAGGGGAATGCCTGCGTAATATTTGGACAAGACCTTCAGTTTTCCCCCATATTTCTATTGAAGAAGCAATCATGTTGTGGATAGAAAATAGGGAAACGATGAAAGTGGTCGATGTCTTAGTTGAGCTTTCACAATGAGAAATTTGGTTTCGATCGATATTTTCGGGTTAAATCTTTTTTAATCTGCCAACATAGACCTTGTAGACGAGAAGTTACTGCCTGAATTAGCCAGAATATCAAACATTAGTCCCAAGTCTATATACTCTGTAAATAGACCAACATTCCAGCACACCCATATGCATTCCAATTCAATTTAGTTTGAATACCTCAAGCAGCAGAAACTTTTAAATCACTCCATTCAAACTGTTTACTCACCGCATAGTAGTTATGGTCAAGCGAAAGTACCATAACTGCGGTAAAGAGCTTCCAAGTAACTTCGAATCTTCTCTCCATTCGATGATATAACACTCGCACCTCTCCTTAGCTACCAAGCCCAGAAACACATTGTCAGCTTCCACAAAGTGGTTGGTTGTATCGTCTTCCCATCGCCATATGTGAATTTATAGTCAAAACAACTCCTCACAGCCTGTTCGACCATAAGTGGCTAAACACCATATAACTGAGGTAACACTTTTCACCATCTGCATGTTTATTTGCCCATGTCATCTGCACTTAATCGAGTATCTGATCATCGGACCATAGTTGGAGGTTAGTTGACATCTTTTACAGTTAAACGCAAGATCACCATACAATCACATGAATTAAGTACCTATAGATGCAAAGGTACGAACATTGTAAGAAATGTGGTCAATACCTACATATATTACCACCCTCGTCATGGTCCACTTAGGTGACAAGTCACACGGTCATGCAGGTGGGTTGTACCCGTAAAGACCAGTGAAAGCTGTTACACATTAAAACACTCCATATGGTCTTGCCAAGTAGGCTAGTGCATTTTTGGAAACTTGCTTCTCGACTCGATGACTAAATGACAGAAAAAAATGGTAAAAACTTGTGAAAAGTCATCAGCGGTGGTATGAATACTGTTAAATGGCATTTTCTCTCCTAAAGACCGTCATAATGTCGGTTTTAAAATTCAGGCTACAGTGTGGGATGTTAAATAGTGGTTTCCGGATTAAGAAATCATTTTCCCTCTGTTCTGTGCGTATGGGCATATAGTAGAAAAAAAAAATTATATTTCAGCATCATTACCAGTGTTAAGGTGTGGTCTGGTGGTCTGAAATAAGGGTGCGGAATGGTAATTTGCTGTAAAATAATTTGTACATTGCCAACACCATATAACGTCGATTGTCGTACAATTGTCACATGAAGTCATAAATTCTGAGAGACCCGAGTGATTATTGAGGAGTATTTGCATAAATCAAGTGTTGTCCCTGGAGTACGCATGAGTTTTTGATTCTCTGTGACTTAAGATAATTGACTAAAGTCGAATTTTTGAACATCCGGCTTGAAGTAGAAGGGATTTGGCGAGAGCACGTAGGGGCTTTCGTCTCCTGTGATGTCAATCATTGAATTTCAAGACAATAAGCCTGACTTTGCAAAAGTCCAAATATTCCCAGCCTTTTTTAATACGTATTTCCGGTCATTTCAGACTCCTGAACCACAAAGTTTGCCTAACCAGTTAACTAATGACAGATAATGAGAAATTATTACTCATTAGTAGCTGTCGCGAAATTTTAAAATGCACTCAAGTTTGTTTATCAAAATCGATTCCACTTCTAGACGATGTCGCCAATTATACGAGTTAACCCAAGCAAGACATTTCCACTTGCAATTGTGTGACTTGTGAGTTGTTTCTAAGTATGTTTTTGGTCACCTAAACCAACCAGTTTCGGTAATTTTGGCTAAAAGATCTTTTAATCATTTTTAGAGTGGTTTACCTTGGATCTCACCCTGAAGGTTAACATAAAAGCTTCTCTCAAAGTCTCTGACATTTGTTTGTGTACAAATCCGTACAAAACAACGTCAACTAAACTTGAAATACCCACATTGGTGAGAAAGATTTGTTTCTTCCTTTTAATTTAAAAAAAAAAAAAAAACTTTTCTTTCTCCGAAGCAAAGAATTCATCACCTCAGCTTAATTCGGATTTAGTCATCAAGAGTAGCCTACATCATCAAGTGACTAAAAGCGGGTCTTCGTTTGATTCGAATTAAATGTATCCACTTAGTTGATTTTTAAATGTTTTGTCTTTTGTATTGCGAAAAAAAAACAACAGTTAGACGGTTAGAGATTGATAAATGACAGATTTTTGATGTTAATGAAGAGGAATTGCAAATTTCGGCTGACCCTTATCTGGTTGGGAACAGTGAGTGATGGAATAGACAGTTACCAACGTTTTATCAGATTGACCTCAAATATATTAAAAAATAGTGAGAAATGTCACTACAGGAAGCAATAAATTTCACGTTATTAGAGTTGAAGTCGAGAACAACTTGTTTTTGTGGCAACAGTTGTTGGGAGTTGTCTTATGAATCGGATACGGGTCGTGGAGTCTTTCCAAGGGTACTGAAATTGAGTCATTTTAAGTTGAAATGGGATTCGAACTGCGTTTGAAGGAAGTTTTCTTGCAAAATTCACGAATAAAATGTGTTTGCCTCCTACAAAAACGAAAGAGTTGAGCTGCGAACTTGGTATTCCAATACTATTTTGACGTGCCATTTTCTACATTATCTTGCCACATCAATTGTCCATGATTTACACTAAAACTTGTTGGCCATTATCCCATCCAAACCAGTTGACCCTTAAGCCTTAATCTCTGTGTCTCGTTGGACAACATCAACAATTAAAACATAAAACGAATTAAAACATCACCATTTCCTGCCAAAGGTTCGCTCCTGTAAATTAAGAAAATAACATCTCTTGCTTGCACAAATGACTGTTGCAGTTAATCAGTACCTTAACAAGTCTTAAAAGCCACCAACCAAACCCGTACTAAATTAAACATAAATTAAACATGATCATTAACAAATTGAGAGGATCCAGTTGAGGTCGTTAACATTTTAATTATCCTCAGTTACCTGATAAATTAGCTGTAAAGGACTCAACACTCTGACTGCAACTGGTAAGAAGGAAAAGGAAGTAATAAAAGACAGAAATTAGTTATGTAGAGTGTTTAAATTGATGTGACATCATTAATACGAATTAATGATGATGACAGAGCGCTTACGAAACAAATGTTGGTAGTTCTTGGTAAGTGTACTCGTAGTTAGCAAGAGATATGAGAGATGGAAATTTTCCAGTCTTCTATAGAAAATATCACCTAACAGGTGTTATTAGAAAAAATTGTATATCATAGGGAATGCCGATTAAGTGGGTTCGGAAGGGGAGCCTTCTTGTTAAATTAAAAAATCGTAAAACTCACTTTTTATCGTGCTTTAATGAAGTTGGTCTTCATTTACTTAAGAATGGAGTTTCATTTTTGAATATAAAACTCCAGATGATTCACATCACTTAGTGCCATTACCACCCACGGTGTAGAGAACATAAAAAGCAATTCAATTTCGAAGCGAGATTCACTGAAAATGTTTCTTCATCTTTGGGCCTACATATATTTAAATTCATTTCAATTAAAATGAAGTACCAACGGGCGGACTGAAGTGCCGATTATAATAGTATTCGTGTGCGTAAGAGTCAAACGAATGTTGTATAATCAGATCCAAGGCTTAGCAGTCACTTTTCAATTTATTAAAGTGCATAGAAGCGAGTTGGTCTGAGGTTTTGATATGCAACATTTGAGGGCATACTTTGTGTTGCATCAGTTTCAACAAGTTGACTGAAAATTAAGTAACACAAACGTAAATCTATCGAGATTATAGCGTTTTGCTCAACAACCGTTTAGAACCCAAACAAACTAAAATGGTTTTTGAATGTGAGTTGGACTGAACTTGGTCAGAGCTTGGTGGAATCTCGTCATACTCATCCAAAAATAGACCATTCACTTAGTTTAGTTTGTTTAAGTAAATATTGAAAGAGAATGATCTTAACACGATGGTATACGCTGACGATATAACCATCCTGGTGTCAGGCGGGCCACCAGAAGTTGGACGAATCCAGACTAACACGAAACCTGGGCTTATATACCGAGAAGTAGAACGTATAACAAATGAATGTTGAGCTGTACTTCCTCCCAAGAAAACATTCAGCTAGGACTTCAAACAGCTCCTTAACAGCAGTTTTGTATGCTGTCCTTCCACCAGCGCCAAAAATCATAAAGACTCAGTGAATGGAAAAAGTTGAAGAATAGGGAACTTGGCCTTGCACAGCGATAGTTCTAAAGCGTACATCAGCATCGGTCGAGAAAGTTTACAAAAAGTTCAACTTGATACTCCGCTCGAAGTTTGCAATACATTAGCCTGCTTTTAGGTGCAGCTTTGTCGTTACGACGGTGATTGTTCCTGGTACTTTCGAACCATGTGTTGTTGTAAAAGCGGCCTTATGCAAAAATCCAATTGACGTTGTCACAAGACAAGGGCGTCCGCTAGGTAGGTAGGTGGAGGTGGTTTTTTAGCAAGAACTCAAGTAGCACTAGGATGTGCCTTTTTGTTACCAAGACTTGTGGGGCCTAGTTGATGATGTGTGTTTTGTAGGATGTGAGACAATCAGAGCCTAGTTCAGCCTGTTGAGTTAAGAAAACGGACTTTTCCTGACTGGCTTATTCATCTACATGCTCGTTTTCTTTTATGATATCTGGAACTCAGAGAGTTTGACTCTTAAACGTTTGGCTAGGCAAGTAAGCTCGTTCCGGCACTCCTACAGCAGTGTGGGTGATTTGGTACCCGAATCGATATCTTTAAAAGCGGATTGGCCAGCTATGAGTTGTGCATTATGCCAGAGTTGTGTCCAAGCCTCTCGAATTTCCAGTTAATCCGCCTAATAGATCCTGTTAAAATCTGGCAAGCGGTATGACATTGATATTTTCATCGATTCAGAGTAGACACACTGTAGCTTATCTTTGATCCGCCGTTGTAGATGACGGTGTCGAAGTCCTGTAATTTAGTTTATGTGTGATGGAGTTGGTTGGATATGTGACCATGCCGTTTGGTAACGAGTCCTAGATGTTTCAAGGTAACTTGGCAGCCAGATTCTTTGAGTCTGCCTGCGATGCATAGTGCGGTATTTTTTGCTTGTAGAGCGAGAGGCAGAAGATGAGGATCGTCCTCACTATGCTGTCCTTTGTAGCCCTTTAATTTGTTGAGGCTGTAACCTTTGCGGGCGCACTACGGCTCTGTACATCCACAAGTTCATCTTTCGTTAAAGTCGCTAATTCTTATAAAAAATGTTTCTGCAACCATAGAAGACGACGCATGCCTTCGATTTAGGATTCAGGACAATAGCCAGGTACGTAGCGCTGGAGGATAGTGTGAGCACTTGATCATTGAGATAGGGACAGGTCAAATCAATTATTTTGGGCTTGGTTGTGAATAGTATTAATTCAGTTTTTTTAAGTTCACATCCAGGGCCACAACTTGCGGAACAGGTGTTTACTTTATCTAGAGGAGTTTCCATAACTTTACTTAACACATCCACATCCGCGACCACGCCAACCTGTGGAGTTTCTCAATAGCTAAATTTGGGAAGGTGACTGTTTCCTACACATTGTTTGCCTGAATAATTCTTGTTCTGAGCATTGCTTCCGTGTGTACTATGTTAAATATTTCCTCTATCCCTATTCTTTGCAGTGTGTGGATTGTAAAATTGTTTAAACGCTCTCGACTGCATTCTGCCTCTGAGCTTAAGACAACAACTTTCCGGTTAGGGACGATAGTTTTCCTTCAAGTTGGGTGATGCAGAATTCACTGCTAAAGCGCATTCTTCACTCCTCATTGATCAAAAGCCACAGACCAATCCATCTGATATCCTGAGTGCTCAAAACTCTCGAGATATCTTGCTTTAGGCAGCCTGTCAAAAAATATCGACTGAACAAATTATCGCTGACGATGACAATGTTGAGGATATTAAGCTGCTCATTTATTCAACAAATACAAAAACCATTTGACAAGCTGTACTTATAAGATATAATCTCAGTCTCGAAATCAGTTCTAGCTCTTACAGCTTAATTCGAACAAAATACTGTACATCTGCGTCCTTGTGACAGTTTATAGAATACCGAGGTTAGTATACATTCTCATTCGACACAGTCGGTAAACAGGTGGATACTTAAAATAAAGGAGGAAGACTTCCGCCATGGCCAAGTACTTATGATGGAGCAATGTTATCCCAATTTCACAGACAGTCTTCATAAAGGCCTAGTACAGATAAGTATAGCAAATAACATATGCCTTTAGTTGCTTTTTAAGTCACTGCGATATCCTATTAAATAATGGAGCTGACAAGAATTAGTCTCACGAGGCTTCTTTCCTACAAAAAGCTTAGATACCCGCAAAATTCCAAAGACAATATTGTTTGGTAAGTGATTTATCACCACATTGGAAATAATCTGAGCAAACGACAAGTCATTGTTCCCAAGGCTTAGTCATAAGAAATCCTACTTCTTAGGGCTGTCTAGGAGCAAGTATATTTCATCGAGAGCTACTTTATGTCATCTAACCAAACGTATGAGCGCAGTATTGAAAAGCAAAACATTTCCCGAATACATTGAATAGAATGAGACCTACTATACCAATTCTTCGAAAACAAGACAAATTTCTGTCGAAAAATGAGCAGTTTAGCACTTTACCCGAACTGCGATTGATATACAACAGTTTCACTGCCCTCGAAGTCTAAATGTCCCAAAAATTTCCAATGAAACTGCAGTTTTGGATCAAGTTTGCGCACCAACTCTTTTGTTTCCTCATAAACGAAAAATCTAATTGCTATGTTTTGGATTATCTTCGGTAGGAATTTTCCTGCATTTCAGATGATATACGACAAAGAAATAAATAAGCAATAACCTTAGTGATAGCAAAAGAACTTATGGGCTGCAGACTCACCAACAATCTAAACAAGTCTCTCTATCTTAGCACGAATTTCAGTTCTTAGCTTTTATTCCTCGAGTGAATTTCAATCAAGTACGGCAGGATTTCAATAAAAAAAAGAAACTTGCGTCACTATTTCAAACAGGTATTAGCCATTATTCAATCAGTAAATGGACTACTAAATGACGCATACTAAAACTACAACTAGCTACTTTGTTGTATAAAAAGTCAAGGCTCTGCCTCCGAAATAAATCAATTTATGCACAAAATACAAATTAGTAACCTCGAAGCTTTTAACTAAGAGAACCTCACTACAAACTAACATTTGCATACAACCAAAACCACATTTTGATTTCGAAAATTATCACCACCTCCACGTCATTCAAAACATATTTTCAAGTGCAATGGACCTAACCAACCGGATCTAATGAATAACAAAAAGATCAGCCACCCAGTTAGCTTGGCAAATTTTTAATCAAAAAAGCAAACAAAGAGTCTGGATGAAATGAATATTGCCATCTCGACGAGATCCTCCTATTTCCTCTTACCGTTGGTACTCGTATACCAAGTCTGGATCTTAATTTTGATTTAGAAAAAAATTGTGTGGGGTAAAGTTTCTTTCAACTTCTAAACCTGTTTTGATAATTTTTCTCCCTCCCCAATTATTTGTGCTAACTGAGATACTAAAATATCTAGTCGGACTACCAAGAACGGGTGCTTGTCGATTTTCTCATTTTTTTTTGTTCCGAAGAAAAGGTCACTATCCCCGGGGATATTAGATCATTTAGCTTGAAACACTTGTTCACATTTTGTTTTTTTGTTTTTTGGTTTTGAGTCATTAGTGGTGGTGATTAGCTAAATCAATTTATTAAATCAATTTTTCAATGTGTCAATACGAATTGGATGAGAAGTGGTGTTGAGATGAGAATAGAACTGTTGAAAGCAATTACCACCGAAATGTAACCACTGGGCTCCATTTACATCCATTTTTACCATTTCTGTGATTTGTGTATCATTTGTGTGTAATTTGTATCTAAAGTTAGAATTTAAGAACTCTATCCGCCTCTTCGACGAGAAGATGATGTCTAATTTTTATATCATTAGCGGCTTAGGTCAGATGACCAAAGTGACCGACTATTAAGACCATTAAGATACAAGATACCAGCTTGCCGTTTGTTTTAACAGATATATCATCAGTTCATGGTTTTTTCTTCCTGTTTCTTTTATTCTACGTGTTCTTGGTGTTTGCTGTTATAGGCGCAGATACAGTTAGGAAATTCCCACTTCTTACCTACCACCCATCCGATGTAATTAATACACGAAAATTGGTTGTCGGCGCGGCGGCAGCGGCGGCATCGTGGTGATACACTCGTAGGTCTTACATCAGCAAGAGTAAGAAAGAAGCAACCTGCAACTGACACACCAGACAACAAGCAACGGTTTGCTATTTCCCAACCTTAAGCCATATAATCGTAACGAAGGTAATCTAATGATGGTGCGCATTCGAGTAAATGGCGATGGCGATGGTTAGATGGTTCTTGATTGCTTCATGCTTGGTGGAATTCCTCAAACAAAAAAAAGATTCTAAAAAATACAAAAACATTCTACAACGCGTCATGTAAGACATTACAAGTGAAAAACAAAAAAAAAAAAACTGAAGATACCAAACTCATAGGTTGACCTTAAGTAGGGCAAAACCGGAAAACAAAACACCTCCATGGCCCTTGTGAGTGAGAACATCGATAATCGTAGTTACCTAGTCAAGGTGATGTTTAGATGTTTTACATGAAACTTAATTCATTGAAAATTACAAAATCTAATTGAATCCGCATCTACTCGTACTCCTCATTACATAGAATCGTGGGAATCAAGCCAATTGGTAATGATTCGTACATACGAGTTCTTGTAGAAAAAGGAGTGAAGTTGACTACATTTGGGTTGGGCAACTTTCAAACTTCCAACTTCGGTTGCCCATATTCAGTTGTGCGGTCATTTGTGATTGACTCTAATCTTAACCAGACTTCTGTCTTGTCGTCATCTATGGCTACCAACTTTGGTTTTGTGGTGTCTTTTTGAATTTTACTATACGAGTACAAGTTGGTGGTCAATCTGCAGCCATTACCACGTTCCTCATCATCTTTTAATTTACCTCGATCGTATCCATCGGAGGGATACGGATACCATGATTAATCTGCTTGTGGGCTATTAATAGCTAGAATATGCTTAATAACAGTAATAATCATTACTCGTATATGCAATGAGCTGAGAGTATTTAAAGCAGATTTACCTAGGCTTGAGCCTGTATCGACACCTGGAACCAACGTAATACTCTCTTTCTATCTTGTCCTTCGTGAAGTGTTTTTTTATTATTTTTATTTTTTTTCTTCGTTTTTGTATTTTGCACAACTTTAGTGGAGGTTGGATTGCATGGGGCTGTAGCCATTTATGTTAGTGAATGTACACACCCTGTAGCCGATCGGACAGGTTTAATGGAGTGTTCAATAACTTTCAAAACTTCGCCTGATGGAATAGGAGTGAGAGACAGAGACCAGGGGCAGATTTCGAGTTGGTTTTTCTTGTTTCTTCTTTTTTTTTTGTGTCTTGCCTGACTTTGGCTGGTAAGCTTAGGTAGATTGCAGCTGGAGTTTTTGTGCATTGCTGAGTGTTAATGTGGAGTAGGCACGATGTTATGAGTCACATGTTGCATTCAAGAAACATTTGACTTTATCAATTAAGTAAAGTTTTTGGATCGGAAAGCAATGATCATTGGATTAGATTCCCATAACTTAGTCGACCCTAAATGGTACATTAGAACATCCGGTGGCCTGTGGCATTTTGGAAGAAAAAAATCTGGGAACCATAGAGCAATTGTTCTTGTGAGTTATGTAATTATTTAATTAATTTTGGTGCTGGAATGTAAATGGATGGGAGTTTGTAGAACAGTTTGGAGCATTCAAATTAATCATCTGCTTGGAATTTCTGACATAAATTGTTGAAACTTTGTGGTATGCTGAGAGCATAACTTCTTAATGGATGTCTAAATGATATTTCAGCACATCATTACAGATTCATTATTTAAATTGAATATTTTGTCAATAGATTTCTAAATGGGGTCGTTAAACCTTTTCCTTGTCAGTAAGATACCGAAGAATACATTATGAATGGATCTCCATGCAAGTAGTCAAAGGACGACATTCTTCTCAGAGCTCTCGGCTGATAAGAATTTCAAACAACGAGAAAATGAAAAACTCAGCATCAGAATTATAGGAAAAAAAATGAAATTTAGCTACAAACAGAGAAGTAGCCTTCAATACCAGCCGTGGTATGCGACAGGTGTCGTGACAATGAGAGAACCACTAGATTTTTCAAGAGCTTTATGGAGTCAAGGAACCTACTCATGAGCTGAGGCTTTAACTGACTTTTTTTTGATTTATGCCATACACACCTTGTTTATAGAATCTTAAGCCTAACAGACGATTTTTTTTTTAAAGGATCTGAACCACCAATTACAGAAGGACTGTGGCCTGTACCACAGAATCAGTATTATGAGCCCAAGATCCCTAGGAATAAAGGAAAAGTCGTCTCCCTTAGGCATTTAGAGCCATGCATTCACATAAGGTGTGATCCGCAGTATTGTCTTCTTCCATTCAAAGACCACAATCAGTTGCCCGAATAAGACCAATTTTGTGTATGTGATTTCGCAGATGGATTACTTTAAATTTGGAAGGATTTAGGAAGTAACTATCAGCCCAAGAATCTACTGTATTGAGAAGAACAAAACACAAATGGTCTTGTGGCATGATCTTCTATGAAAACGCTAAGGCGAAGCATCAACTCTCTATGGCAAAGGACATGATATTGTAGCTAGAGTTTGAATAGATGAATTAAGTTGTAGTTAGCCAATATGGTATCCCAATGCTATGTCTACACTCTTGTGGGTAAGACTTCAGACTTCGGGTATCCTTAGAGAAGTTAATAACGAACTTTAACACAATTGCTAAAGAATCCTGTGGCTTACAGTGGAGGAGACTTTGTGCAGGACCTGGATCATCCCCTTTCCGGTATCTTGTTCTTAAGTAATTTTCATTATTATCGACAATTGGTAATGAAGGCTGCTATAGCATTTCCTACAAGTCAAAGGTTTGGGATTAAGGCTAATGGAATCCAAACTACTTAAACAGTTGTAGGTGGATATCTTACGGCCGAACTAATCTACTTTATTCAATGTTAAAATTAAATGGTGCCTGAGCTATATATAATGTGAATCGGGATAGGAAAGCATTCAATTCGAGCTTGTGAAGATAGCTGTGGGAAGAGCTTGTCATCTGTTCTCTGCAATTGTCCCTAGCATCCACTAAATCAGCATCAAGTATCTACAGGAGTCTATTTTCCAGTCTTAGAGCCCATTTTCAGCATTTTTTCATAACTTTTAAGGCAAAAGTTGCTTGTTGCAGACCCCTATATCCAGCCATCCTCACGAAGTAAGCACACAATTTGCGGTCTATTCCACGTAAGATCACACTTTTCAAACGAGATTGGAAAATTCCTTTGGTTTACCTATATTCTTGTAACTAATCTGTAATTGAGCACAATATAGTCACTGGCATATGACTTCAGTTCTGGTGCGTCTAAATGTCATTACACCAGAAGAACATGTTGTTCGTAGCACAATAACCAAATGATGAGGCTTCAAGAAACTCGAGAGTTTTACCTTAGCACCCCCAGCCAACAAAAAATCGACATCGAACGGCCAGATACTAAACTGCGTTAACTGAAACTCTATTCTCACTGAGCACGTCGTCGATTATGCCTGGAGCCGTCTTATTAATATTTAAGATTGGTTTACAGGACAGTGAATAGCGATGATTCGGCAGACAGTAAGTCGACATTTGTTGCATATGCTCAAGCGTAGACCTTAGAACAGTTGGGCGCGTCATTCAAAAATTATACTATCGTGCACTACACCTGTAGAAACAGACCAGCATTTTGAGAGCAATTCCGCAAATGTCAGTACACAGTAGGTGCAGTCAGTACCTATAATAATGGACCGTCATTGGCACATTGTTAAGCTTTCAAAAGCTACCAGAATTCCGTCTGGTATTATAAAACACAGGGGAATTCTAACTTGGTTCTGTGATTCCAAAAGTAGTAAGACATACACCAACAGAGTGGACTCAGCATTGAATAGCTCATTTACCACAATAGTCTGCATTTACTACGAATTGATTGAAGAACTATAGGTCAAAGCAACTTTGTAGCGGTAGTCTGTCAATTTTTGTAATAAAGGCGAGTTAGTCTGTTAAAACAATACAAACCAGTACAGAATATTGACCACATAAAGCCCATAAAGGCAACCTACAAAGCTTTAGATTTACCATATTTCCGACCCTCACAAAGCTGAACAAACGGCGAATGTTATTCGTGATCCTAGCCGGATTAAATGGAGTCTCAAGGTCCTTATCTATCAATATCAATAGCATTTAGGAATTATTTACTTGAAAATTTAAAATTTAAGTTAACATGGCTGTCTGGAGAGTTGACATGACATCTTCTATTAAAACTGCAAACCGCAAAACCATCTCAAGTTTGACTTCATCAAAAATTATTTCCAAAAGGTCAATCACAGTCATAGACAGTGATGACCCAAAATAATTTTCAAAACCTTCATCGGTCTTAAATTAAATCTCTAAAATGTACATCACGTAATGTGAAATCATCTTAAAATATACGCATACCTTGGCAACATACCAAAAGTACATCTCATGCTATATCGAATGCCAGTGTACTTAACACATGGCGCGCATTCATGCAAAACGATTTTTCAATTAACTAACCTCAAATTAGATGTTTACTTAATAATCTTTTTTTTTTTTTGTAAATGATTCGCTATTTCATTTTCACTATTTCGTACCATCGCCAGGTGATTTCTCATAATCACACTACCCTCAGACAGACAGAGTTTGGTTGAATAAAATTTCATAGTCTACAAGTATCTACGAGTACGTACCTCTCTATCCATCGAGCACTTCGCTCGTAAATGAATTTTCAATATTTAATCAAAATTTATTTTTAATATCTTTATCTTGCATAGAAAAAACAATAATTAGATTGATTGGACCTTGAAGTAGTGTTTTCAAGTTTGTTGTACGTTAGAAAAATTGTTAATTGAATTAAAAACGTTATACAGGTTAGTGTTAGATGTTAGATATAATTTTTTTTAGAGGAAAAAATTAGATGTTACTATAAGGATGTAAGAGCATATTTCATTCAGAATTAAAAACAAATTAAAATTACCAAAATTGTTTCGAATATCATTATTCTCCGAGGGAACCGTTTTAATGAGATGAGTCAGTATATGAATTTATTTCTTTAATTCTCTCTGAAATTCGGGACAGGAAAAACACAGATACACGATTTTTCTTTTCTTTTATTTTTTTTCTTCTTTTAATAAATCCCGATTCGTTTTATTTTGGCAGTGTTGATTGATATTTTCTTCTTTTAGTAAAAACTTCTTCCACTATTCACTTTAAAAAAAAATTATTTTCTCTTTCCGAATTATCACAAATTTTTCTTCTTTTATTTTTTTCTTTATTTTTGAATTAATCTCAACAGTCTGAACACAAATTCATATTTTTCTTAACTGAAATTAAATAAAAAATAAAAATAAATGGGTATTCGCAGGATAAAACTCTTTTTAGACGATGTGGATTATTTTTGTAATTTATTTGTTGTTTTTTTTTTGTTAAATATTTTGCCGTTGAAGAAGATCTTTGCAATGAAATGATTGTGCTGAGATAAGTGGTGATATTTAGCTGGATCACTGCTGATTTTCATTTAAGTTGAACCATCTTAACACGGATTGCGACAATTATTGTAAAAATTTTGTAGTATCGCTGGAAATATGAATTTACAAATATTTATGTTTAAGAATCATTTGACGTAAAAGTCAATGATAATAAGTATTAAAGCGCTACTTTCGCTTCATAGCACTTCAATCTTTTATTACTAGATTCGTATCTTGGTACCTAATCCCGGGACGAAGGCACAAATTTTTGGAGGCTTAAGTTACACCGAAACAGACAAACTATTTGTTGTGCTGCTTAGTTTCATGTGTATAAACAGTTCACTAAAAAATTAAAAAAAATATGGGCAGCATACAATCCGATTCAGGTCCTTATTGTTAACCGAAAAGATGTTGTAACAAAAACAAAATCTAATGTTTTACTTTCACAGATGAACTCTTCCGGAATGGCACCGACATATTGAATACTTCTTTCTAGAGTCTGGTTTCTTAGGCAACCAACACTTTTCAAGCAATTCGACAAAAGATTCCTGCCACAACAATGCTTGCAAACGATGGAAATTTGTTTTAAATTTACGACCATGGATGGTCTTGGAACCACTCATACTCTGATTGACAAAATGCACATACAGAGATGTTGTACGGGGCGTACCGAAGAAGCTGTTGATGCTGTGAGGCATTGTATCAGGGAGGACCCGAATGGGATAACTTGGAGTCGCGGTGCACAGCAATCTTTGCTTTGTCCACCCATTTTTCGATCAACGACGTCATTACATCCACAAAAGGTCCCAGTTTAGTGTTTTTTATGGCCTGGAGCAATCATTGCTTCATATTTCTTCCAAAAAGATGATAGCCAAACCGTAACAGCCAGAACAGACAGCACAATACATTCATGGGAAGTGTGTCCTTCGTTCGTTTGAATGGAAGTAACTTGGAGCAGCTGTTATGCCCTCCACAATGAATTACTTATCGAAAGCATTCTATTAGCATATCATCTCACATAAGGGACCTATAAGAAAGCCTACAAAATCCCCTTTGGCTGAATTCTGCTAGTCTACGCCGTCAAACAGGAGACGACGAGCAGCTTAGGAGTCAACATTTGCCACGTTGTTGCCTATTTACGGAAAGGTCGCCATTGACTTTAAGAAAATACTTCATTCTAGCCAGCCTTGGCGCCCAAGTGTCTGAAATCATCACACTACTCAATTATTGTTTATTATCTGTATATCGAAGAACTGTAATAGCGCAATCATATATATCCGTTAAAACGCATCCTCAAAACCTTTCTCTCCAGAGCTATTGAGAAATATAAGAACTATATATTTATATACTAAGATATGGCTCGGCAAGGACACTCATAGGCCCTCTATGAATCGAAAACTACAGTTTTACATGTCAATAAATTATCTGGTGATTCCTAAAATATAAACCAATGTTGTAGTAGATAGTGTGTGGATCAGCTTTTAGCTTTTGATCCCAACCAAACACGCACTGTAGATGCACATAAAGCAGTGTATAAAAATACGAAAATAGTGGCGCCCAAGAGAAGACTTGAAAAAGTTGCAGATCCTATCAGTTCGTCTACTTCGATTTGTTGAACCCCGAAATCAAAACTGCTTGCTTGCAAGAACAAAATGATGCTCTCTCCCAAGACCTTTGATCATGCCAGTTTCTATCTAAGGGGCTGAGTGTGGGTAAATCTCAGAAGTAAGTAGGCGAACACTTGAACTTTGATATGAAGAACAAATGCAAGGGATACCTTCTGTAAAGAGCAGTTTAAACCTGACATAGTCAGGCATGATGTACTAAGAATTGACTGAACAAGTTGATATTGGTATGGACTATGACTAAAAATTAGAAATGAACAAAACTTGTTGAATACAGAGACAATCCTGCCAGTGGAAGTGTATCTTAGAATACAAAGATCTTTCGGCGGTATGTTAAGTTAATCTTCAAACGCAATTTTGTTAGTGTATTCTCAAATAAGCTACCTTTTTCGTAAATGCATCGGCTGACCTATATACTTTTCCTATCGCTGAACTTAGTTTGGGATAAGTTTCTTTTATGTTTCTCTTAAATCTGATACATCTGTTAGCTCTGCTGGCTTTCCGATGCAGGTGACCTTCGTTTCTGAAAACTTGTTCTGGAACATGGTTGACCTGGCAGAGATTTGCTAAAGATATATAAATGTCGTCAAGATCTAAAGCTTGAATTACAGCAAACGAAAAGAAATCACGCCTATTGTTATGATAATAATTTGTTCCATGAATCACATTCCAGTTACTGCCCCTCGAAAATTCTATACCTTTCGCTTTGTCACTGGAATTTTCCTCTTCCCAGTTATTCACCAAACAGAACAACATTCTACAACATTTAGATACTTTAACAACATTTGTAAGTTGTTATATCCAAAACTAGTTCAATCCTTAACCAGTACTTAGCAGAAACATATCTGGTGGAAGGAACACCTCCATATATCAACCAACGCTTGCGGCAATTTGATGAATCACTGCCATAAGCATAACTATTCGTAGAATACAAGTACAAATACTCAAAATAGATTTAACCAGTAGTTTCAGTAGTTTAGTTCTGCTCAAGAATAAAAAGAAGAAGAACGCTGAACCGCCTCATAAAATTTACTATTTCCCTCATTTCGGTTAAAGTGATAACTCCTCAATACCGCCCAACATAACTTGATCATCTTTAATTACGAATCACTGGCTATTTTGAAACTGAAATACCTCCAGGCGTCACATGTAGTCTCAACAAAACAACAAAACAAAAAAACACAAAACAGAAGATTGAAACAATTTTTACCACAAAAGATACAGCTTTACCCCGAGATACTGGTAGTACGACAACAAGATAGGAAGTACATTACATACTCGTACCTGGTAACCAGGCAAAAAACCCCCAGAAACACTTATTTCAAAAACGCAAAAAAAGTAAGAAGAACACGAAGCGGCGAAGAATAAGAAGAAGACCATCATCATCAGCAGCGATAGCAGCGGTGGCGGCGGCGACGGCATTCAGCCCGCGCCTGCCAATATTCGTATCCAAGTATCCGTACATACTATACATACGAGTATTGACTGTGTACGCTACGAAGTATGAAAAATTGCAATAATTGCCCTAGAATTCCAGAGAAATTATTTCAATTCAACGGAAAATTACGGATCCGTGGTCGGACTGAAATACAACTGAAATTGTTGCCAATGGTTCTTGATGGTTCTTCGTCGTAGTGCGTTGTGGCTAGGGATGAAGTCTAGCCAATTTCTGGGTGTACCTACCTTCAGACAATCATTTCTTCAATATCAGTTAGTTGATAATGGTCTTAGGAAAAGGGGGAAACGACTAAACAAAGGAACTTGTCAGAGGGGAACGATGGGCTGGATGTTTAAGTGTCATTACAGAGGTTGGACGGCCAATACGAATACTTGCAGTCATGTTGATTTCATCACACCATTGGCCTTAATGTGATCTTAATTTTAGAGATAATTTTACGACCAACCGAGAGGGGTACCTACCTACATACATATGAATACGTGCTGAGTAGAGTTACTACAAAAAAAGAAACGAGAAACACCTCAACAATGATGGTAAGGATTCATTGAACTAGGACTTGTGTTCAGTTTTCTGTGTTTCGTTTAACCTCTTGATGGTAACAGATACTCATAGTTGAACATTGAGAGGTGTCTCTTTATCCACAGGTGGTATTATCCAGGATTGATAGTTTTTGTTTAAGGATTTCACGCAGTTATATTAATGTCCTTCGCTATTCATTAACTACTGAGTGAAAAATTGTCTCACTCTCAAACGAACTGTGAGTGAAAATAATTTACACAAAAAATCTGTTGGATTTTAGGAGCTGTTATAAATGATCTTAAATATGGAACCTACATCGGACAGCGTGTTTTTGTTTGCCCATCTCATTGGCGACGATATGTAAAGTGGTTTGTTATTGATGTCTGTTGAAAAGTATTTTTTTTTTTTGAATAAATTGCGTTCAAGGCAGTGCAACGGATTAAAGCAGTCATCATTTGTATACCCAAAGAATGCTGTGATGACGAGTTGATGAACATGAAAAGCGTTAGAACAGCCTTTGAAGGCAAGAGCGACTTAAGTGTTATTTCGTGATTGATTGAGTAATGAATAAGCGAAAGGTGGCATTATTTGGGAAGTTAACTGCATCTTCAATTTGCTAAAACAAATTGCCTGTTTACTGCTTACAACGTGCTCTACCGTAACAATTTTTTTTAGCTTTTCAAGTGATTGGAGACGCGACTTCTTGTTTCGATTTTGATCACACTATATCGGTATCTCAGACGAAGCTTAGACGAAGAATTTTTAAGTAGGCATATCACTTCAGTGAAAAGTTCCCTGGAAACAATACCAGTGTTCCTAACTTTTTGATATTTTCGTTTAGATTATGATCTAATCACTTTCGCGAGTGGTGTTTGTCCATCACAGAATTCAAGTTCTCATTCCATAACGAATATGTCTTGACTTCTATACAGATTGTACAACTCAGTTGGGAAATGAGTGAGCAATAGGAAGACTTCTGAAACGGCCAAAAAAAACCTTGTAGTAGTAGAATCCCATTCGGTAACACGAATTTGTTAGGAAAACCTATGGCTATTTCCGAGGCAATAACAGAGATGATGGTTACCATATTTGAACTCAAAAAACAAACTCAAAACAGCAATTTAGAATTAAATCAGAAAGCGAAGTGCCGTCCATCGACTCCTTTAAAATTGGCAAGGGATCGAGTAGTTGACGAGGTTGGATGGATGGAAATTAAAAGGCGATTCTAACACCTGAGCGAAAAAGGTTAAATTTGCACAGAAACACTCTGAAGTAGGATTTCTTTGAAACATAAATCCTGAAGTTAGCTTAACATATACTCGTACAAGGTTGCGATGGGTTATTCTCGCTGATGTATTGGAATCAGTGTCCGATAGAGTATCTCTTTCAGATAAACACTAACGAAATGTCGATAATGATCTGCTATAAAAACAGTCGAGCCGAATATGTCTTCTTAATCTAAGCAGGATATGCTTTGAGAAGGTTATTTTAGAGTTTAGGAATGGAAAAGGGATTCAGTTCCTCGAAAGGTGGAAAATTTATTTTTAAGTACTCGTAGGATTGCTCTTTCGTTCATTCGTTCTATTACTCTATCTATCGTTACTCAGTAGAGTTATGAGAAATAATTTAATCCAAGGCAAATGTGCGACGAAAAATTGTAACATTTACTGATAAGTGAAAACGTACGCGCTTGTTCTAGGCATTCGAGAGCAGATTATTATCAAACTTCGTGACAGTGACTGTGGCAGTTGATGGTGAACACATGTACCAGGTAACGACAAATCTGAACACGGATTTGACTGAGTTCAGAGGAACCTCACATTAAAATAACAAGCAATTTCAGGGCCGTACCTATAATCGAATTTTACTGGATGTAAACGTCAAACTGAAAGCAAAATGCGACAATAATAAGAGAGTTGTAAACTAAAAGCTATGATATCCAAGGGCTCTGTTGGAAGAGGGTTGTTTTAAGTGTTTTGTTCACCAGCTGGTAAAAGTCAAAGCTAAAATCAGATGTCACCATCCTTCGGACAGTGGTGACAAAGCTTCGCATAATTAAATATTCTTTCGGCACACAGAGTAATAGGACCAATAGCATGATAACTAAAGTGACTAGACCCGACTGGCAATATCATAAGTTCAAAAGGATGTGGTTTTATAAATAATCATCAAAGATATGTTACCATTAAATTTAAATAATTAAATCTGGTAAAATATTTCTGTATTAAATAAATAACCAAGTCAGGCTGAATAATTGTCAAAATTGTACACAGTTCCTTTGAATTAGAAGATTTGTATGTAAACATGTCATCGATAGAAGAAAACTATAATTTTTCAGGTTTTCAAGCCTTTTAGTATTTTTTAGATACAATTTCACTATAATTTTTGTAAAAATTTAAGTCATGGCTAAAAAATATTTCTCTTTCCAACTCTTGGCATTTTTTTCTACTTGACTTAGGGCTGCGTTATTATCGAATTTGAATATCTTTATTCATTTAGAGGAGATGTTCAAGAAGAATTGTTTTGAACACAATTTCAGACATATGTCCTCCTCGGCTTTTTCGGCGAAGCTCATCAGAAGCTCTATTTCACTAGTAACGCATTGAATAATAGATTTGAAAGTCTAAATAATAATCATGGTCCCCAAACCGAAATGCTTTCAACTCACTTTTAAAAATTAGGAGAGAATATTCCACAATTTGCACCACATTGAACAGTTTACTTTCACTAGTCTCTTCTAGATTTTGCTCACTTTAGGAATGACAATTTGGCTTGTTCGTTCAGGCAAAGTTTTTCTTTCACCAGTTCTGTTAAATTATGCTTTAGTTACTGCACCAGCTGCATCTTATGGTATATGGCTGTATGCCGAAAGCTGTTGCTATTTGACTAATCAATCTTCGGCTATAATTTCACTCCCAGCACCAGAGTTTGTTCTGAATACAAATAACGTGAACGTGTCACGTACAGTACAAGTACAGTACAAGTATTGAGAAATTTTTCTACAACATGACGAACATTCAGCTCAGTTAGGCAGTTATGAGGGCAACAAACAAATCACGTATTTTCCATATATTCCGCGAATTTAAGAGCGATTTTCAAAGTAAGTTTGAATACTAGGAAAGCGTTCTTCTGATTTAAGTCTATTTATAGAAATGGCAACATACAATCATGGCATCCGTTTTAGAAAATGAAAAAGTTAGAGAAAAAAATACATTTCATGCATGCAATTCCATTCTCTATCACGTATGCCTCGAGAAGATTTTATTTGAACGAAATCGGTTAGAACCGATATTTTGGAATTAACCAGAGCACAAAAAAATCAAAACTTAACTGCTAAATGTTCGAAATTCCAAGACCTATTAAAAATTAATTGAGTGAAAAGCTTGGTTAAAAATTGAATCAATAAAACAAATAAAAAAAAATATCAGAAAAAGGAACCGATGCGTAGACTGTTTTATGTCAAGAAGTCCTAATACTTGTATTGGTACAAAATTTCAAACTTTGATCTACCTCGATCTCATTTAGAAAACAAGCCATAAACTCATTTCGCCTTATTATGATTGAATAAAAGTCAGGATTAGCCAATTCTTAATATTTCAGATTTAGAAATTTAAAAATCTTGCAATTAAATATTTTTATAAATTTATAACAAATAAGAAAAACTTATTTTTAACTTTTCAAAAAATTTTATTCAGCGTTTTTCGAATGTAAAATTTGTTAAAATTAACACCTATCCCAGACTTTGTCCAGCATAAATTTATATAATTTTTCCTACGCAAATTAATGTACACAAAATACTCTTCCTATAAGTAAGGACCCATCGAATTTAGGTCGAGCCTTTTTGGACAATCAGATACACAATTTATATCAGCATTTTAAAAAGTAAAACAGTTGCATTTTATAGAAAGGTAAAGATGAAAGTCATAAGCTATATTGTGGTCGAAACCATAGAAAATATTTAATTGAAAGAAAGTCTTCAGTAAAATAAAATAAAAATAGTCTTTTCATTGAAAATAAATTTCTAGTAAAACAAATAATTTTTAAGGGACATTGGCCCAAAAATAGCGATTCGTCTAATATTTTTTTGAGCAATAACAAATTGGCAATAAAATGAAAATATGTCTTTATCACGTGCTTTGTTGAATATATCAATCTGTTCAAGTGCCACTTAGTACTTTCTTCGAAATAAATTCAAAGACTTTGGATAATGTATCGCTATTCTAATTTAAAATTAAAAAAAAAAATAAAACGAATCCAAAAATTTCCGAATTAAACGACTTTCTTTCCTCATTTTAACAAAAACGATCTACTTATCGAATGAAAGTAACCTGTCACCATTCTCTTTTAAACTTCAAATCCCAATCAAAAAATCGTTTAAAATTTCAAATTTAAATTTATTCTTGCAGACATTCAAATTATCTTTGATCGGAAGCCAAAATTTGGGGGAGAAAATCTCACTCTTCTACTTCCTTACAAATTCCAAAAATTAGCATTAATTTCAAATAAAATCAAAATCAATCGAAGTTGTATGCAAAATGTCAAATTATATCTACTACTCGCCTAGATAAAATCAAATAAAATAACTAAAATCTGAATTGTAAATTTAAAGATCTCTCCGATACGAAAAGAAATTATTTCATTCAATTTTTATCTATATATCTATAACGTTTAAAAAAGTGGTTTAAAAAAAATCATTTACAACATTGTGGTGGTGTAGATTCACGTATCTACAAAAGTAGTTCAACTCCAATGTGCAACATCAATTTCTTGTGTAATACAAAAAAGTACAAGCCAAGCAATTGAGAGCGCAACTGCGAGAAAAAAAACGAAAATAAACGATTATCTCCGATAAAGTATCTAAAGAAATCCACTATAACAAGTTTCGATTTCTTATGCTTTAATCCATATGTTCAACATAAAATGCATACACCAACAAAAGAATCACTCGGAGTAATTTATTTATATATATAGTATAATTTTTTTGTAAGATAAAATAATAATTTAATCACCATAAACTAAATTACAACGAATCCAACAGAAATAAAAAGACATTTGCAGAGGCGTACAACAAAAACTCTTGTCTTCGTACCTACAACAATATTTTGCTAAATATAGACTTGAGCTTATGAACCGGATATGCGAATTAGCTTGTAGCTAAACTAAACTCTCTTACAGTACTCGTATAAGGCGGCAAAGTACCCGTCGTATACTCTGTGTAATCCACTTAAGCCACACATCTGTTTGTAGAAATCCTTGTAAATGTAATAAATCGGCGTAAAAATCAAAAAAAAAATAACACAAAAATGCACTTGATTGGTAAAAGTATCACTTAAACATTTTTTTCATAAACATTTGCACATGAAATGATTTAATTTTTTTTGTTTCAAAACTTAAATGATCATCAGCAGGTATCCAATTAGTTTTGTGTGAAGCAGCAGAGCTTTATTTTTTTTTTAATACATGGTTAGGAGGAGGACTGGCGATTTAATTTTTTAGGGGCACACAATTTATTTTATTTTAGATTTAGATTTCAATATATATCTTTTGCATAAATAAATTATTTTTTTTTTCAATTTAAAAAAAGAAAAAGCATTAAAAGCGATCGCACGGAATGATTCCAATTTATGTATTTTTATTTTTTGTTTTAATAAAAATTATCCGTCGTTAGATACCACAAATACACAATTTCAAGCAAATGGAGGAGCAAAAATTATAAAAAAAAAATCAAAAAGATGCAGAAAGAAAGATACAATTTTTATGATTCCGTTCAGTTAAGAAATCCGAAGTCGACTCACCATTCACCATGGCTTAAATGCCACAGAAATACGGATCGCGAATTTCTTTCTCGATTCACGTTGTTTCTTTTCTATTTCTATTTCTTCTATTGCCACGATTTTTTTTTTATATATGTTGTTGTCTTCTTCGTCTATTCCGACGAACGAAGAAGAAAAGTAACTTCGAAGAAGAAACAAAAACACCCGAAAAGATACCTCTGTACGAGAATGTCTTAGAGGATCTTTCTAAGGTATAATTCCTTTCCGTTTTTTCTTAGTATTGATGTGTGTATATGTATGAGCAGGAAGGTAAAACAAAAAGAAACTTAAAAAAAAAGAATAGATTATCTACACGGCACTATAAACTAAGCACTTGTTCTTCACTCGAAGTCTGGAGAAAGACTGAGGTTTTCCGCTCAGAGCTGAAGCAGATATTTGTCAAAAATCTCGAGGTCCATCGAAAGAGTTACTACATTAGTTCGAATACGAAGTATCTAGATGCATTCTCTTCTCTTGATGGTGCTCATTTAAAATGAATTCACCATGGTGACGTAATTTCTAAAGACCGGTATGTATCGGACAGTATAACAGGTGACTTGGTTGCGGTGAAAATGACTTTTATTTCCAATCAGAGAGATGGTTCCAGTGTGGAAACCACACACGTGCTAGCCGGTTTTACTGTATACGGTGGTTTGTTTACACATGTGACGTCATTAGGTTTCATCCAATTCCATGAGATACGAGTAGGTGAAATAGTTGGTGGATTGTAATACTCTCGCCTCTTGGAAATTCTCAGAAATAACGGAGAGATTGAATTTTTGCCCTCTCTGGTGCTCAGTTTGTCGCTGATGATGCTGTTGAATGTTAATTCTCTCATCTAACATGGGCCGATGGAGATGGCTGTCGCTTGGAAAAGAGTTAGAAAACGAACTTGAAAAAAAAATGCTGCTGAATTGTTGATCAAGTTCGCAGCACAACTCTTTCGTTTTGTATGGGATTTTTCTGTTTTAATTTTCTGAACTTTGGAGTTATTTTGTTGTAGTTGTAATAAGGAGCTTATAAAGTAATTTAGTTGCTTTGGAATATTTATTTATCAGTACAGTAGCGGATTGTTCAATGGGAAAATTTGAAGAAGACAAAGTTTTTTGCGGTTTTTATGTAGCAATATTGCGAAATTCTAATCGTAATTGCGGTGAAAATTTACTGAGCTGGTAATTTACAAGTATATGGGATGCAAAGGAAATATCAATGAACTCTGAGGCTCTAATGATTGGAAGGGGATTTGAAAATCGAAACAAAATTGATTTGTAACGGATTCGGGAGATAAATTACATTTTTGATAGAGAGACCGGGGGCGCACGATATTCACTTTCGACCGTGAAATCTTAGTTTTAAGATATTTTTATTTCGAAAATGGAAATCTATTAGTGGGTATTAGTAAAGTGACTAATAAAGCTGCGGTTGGCCGGTACAGGGCGTGTAAGGGTGATGAGTTTAATCTTAGGAATGAACGTGAATTTTATGGAAATTCTAAATAACGGAGAAGGTTAAGAACTAATGCACGGTGTTTTGTCAAATATTCTATCATTAAATAATGATTGATATAAATGTTGATCAGCTTTGTTAATTTATTTAAAAATTTAGAAGAAAGCTGTTTATCATCAGACCACTGAATCATGATCTTTTAATTAAAAGTTCTGTCATATTAAAAAGATCTTAGCATTTGAATGTCAATGACTGTTGTTTATGTTCTATGAATTGTTTTTCAACTGAAAGTAACAACTCGGTTGGTACGTGATGGAATTCTCCTTTGAAAAATGTGTCACTTTGTCGCATTAATATTCCAGACTACCGATCATTAAGGCGTTTGAACTGAAATTCGTCTGATCATTCTAATATGGCGTTTAAATTCATATCTCAAATGCGATAATAATTACTTTTATTTGTTGAGGAACAAAGCAATGCCGGGAGCATTAAAACAGTTTAACAGCACAGTTTCTGCATCATCTTGCAGCGTGAATCAATCAATCGATCTTAAGGAAATTTTGGCAATAAGATTCAAGGGGGTGCCTCAGGATATGCTGAAGACATCACAAGAAGGCTGGTACGTACGTCATTGACTTTACCCAATGTAATGAAGGTCTTAGAAGTCAATAGTCGGAAACTTCCTTCTGAAGAGAATAGAGTGTACAGGGAGTAATAAATTCTGACATTGATTCATGTCTTTTTGGCCAAGCAAGCTTAACATATCCAAAAAAATAAAATGTGATGAGGAGAGCAACTGAATTTTACCGGACACGAGTGAAGACACTAGAGACCCATATGTCTAAAATACTTTACCAAACCCATGTTTTCGTCTGAGCGAGCGATAGGTGACAAAAAGTACCCAAAATTGAGTAACTTCAGCCACAATATATGTACGTACTATCCAGAGATGGGGAATGAGTTTGTCGCCCAAACCATCCGAGACATCTACAACCACAAGCTCCAACTAATAGCGCAAAGCCTTTACAAACTCCATTTCTCTCTTGCATCACTAGCAAAAAGTTCGAGATGACCAACAAATTCAAATTCCGCCCCTAATATGCCAGCTTTCAGAAGCCGCCCATAAACAAGAAACCTGTGGTTTGAGTGTAAGTAGTGGCAAAATATTGGAGCGAATTTCATGAGCATATTGCGTAGCTAAGACATGTAAAGCGCATGAATACCAATGCTTCAGCCTAAAGTATCGTACATCCTAAACTGATTATTAGCTTAAGTAAGAATACTGCCATAGTCTACGTAAGAGTGTTGTCCTCCGAGGGGCATTAAGGACAGTTGTTGATCCTACGTCGGCATTGAAATTTGAAATGTCTGGAATGTGCTTCTAAATCTTTACAAATTTGTTAGAGATGCTGCTGGCTCCATACAGCTGAGATCACTAGGATCCTTTCTGCTTGACAGCATGTACTTAGTCTTGGCCTTGTTGACCGTTCAACTCATTTTTGCCGCTTCCGTCTCAGTATTCACGAAGCGCTATTAACATCACGCTGCTGTCTTCTGGACGGACTTTGAAAGATTATGCCTCCTATGCTGACGCATTGCTTAGTCTAAATCCTTTTTTGACATCGAAGGTCTCGGTGAGATCTTTACCGACCTTGACGGAACAGCGTGCATTCTCCATCGTCATCCTGCACAGACGGACGAGTTTGCCAGGGATCCCACAAGTAGAAATTGCTCTGTATAGCTCGTCTCTATATACTCGTATGCTGTCATAGGCGGCCTTAAAATCGATGAACAGGTGGTGTGTATCGAACCAGAAAGCTCATGGACTTTCTGCAATATTTGCGGTAAATGAATATTTGGACGGTGGTGGACTTTCCTGGTCTGAAATCACACTGATATTCACCAATCAAGTTGATGACGAACTGCTTCAGGCGTTCACACAACACGGCAAATAAGACCTTGTAGGCCTTGATGCCTGATGCCTCTATATTTGGCGCAGTTCTTAGGGTTTTCTTTCTTGAGGATCTGTCATACAATTCTATCTGCATAGATAGATGTCACATGTGTTTAACGTAGCTACCTGCCGTGAAGGCTCAAGCCTACGGTGCGTCTTCGCACAAGATATCAAAACAAAGCGTTGATCAGCGCCCTTCGGGTGATAAAGGTACCACCACCAGTACCAGATTCGAAGTCGTGTGTAAGGCACGAACTTCCCCTTTGGTGAAGGGTCGAGGCCTATCTAATACCTCAGCCATTCTGTGGATCATGGCATCCGGTTGCAGTGCAACTCGACATCGAATAGACCAACGATTCCGTAGCAATCGAACGGATGAGCACACCTCAACCATGAGATGTCCAAGCACCATTTGTTCTACTCTCCCCGCGACTTTGGGTATAAACCACAGCCACCATGATACTCCCACAAGGGGGCCAACTCCTAGGTCAGGCTGGAAACAATAGTTCCAGGGCCCCTAACCTCCCGTGGTACTCGTACCAGAATATAGCTTCCGGTCGAGCTTCGCAACCTTGCGTTCACTTCCAGTTGGGCACCTCACTGCCCAGGACTGGCGGCCTTTAGAACCTCAATTTCTACTACTCACAATCAACCCGCTAGCTCTCTACTGCGTCTTCTAAGAAATACTTCCCTTGCAAAGCTACAGGCTCTTTCGAACCGTACGGTGTAAGTTAGAATTCCACTGACATCGTAGGTCTCACCATTGAAGGTGATGCCCATAGCATGCAAGTCCCTAACTTCCAAATAATTTGGGCACTCGCAAAGAACGTGCAGCCAATCTTCGTGGGAAGCTCCACATGAGCAATTCGCCATGCCGCTAAGCCCCCTTTTATGCAAAAATGCATTAAGGGAGCCATGCCCGGTCAACAAAAAGCCCAGGCTGAGGTTAAAGTTCCGTTCAGGAAACCTCTGCATGGTCAGCACATCCCTAAGAAAGCTGTAAGTAACCCTGCCATTTTCGCTAGCGTCCCATCTCGATTGCCATCTAGAAACTGCATAGATAGCCCAAGAAGTCTACCTTTGGCTTGCCATAGAGGGCATTTGAGAGAGCGTAATTTATGCTCGCCGACGACTAGTCATTAATAGCAGGCTGATGAAAATCGGAAACTACGGTTTGAAAACTTTTGTAATGTGTTAGTAGACTAAAGAATTGATGTGTACAAAAGATATCAAAGTAAACTGCCCAACGGAAACGTCGTCGGCAGTTCAAGAGATAGTTGTGGTACTACTAATATTGTCATCAGAATAAGCTACTGCAGAATATTAATCGTTTTCCAATTTAGTAAATGACCTGTTGGGAAGGGAAAACCCGAAGACAAGACAGGACGCACAGATCCCGTGCCATAAGCCAAGACTGTGAATGCAGGGAGTTTATCCTTCCCCTGGAGGTTCAGCACTGATCTTATTTCCCATGATGCCGCACCATCAAATTATCGTTGAAATTTTGAGGTTTGAAACGTCTTAAGGTTGGATATCTGTCAATGCAATAACCTTTATGAATTAGCGATTTTGTATCAGAATCACACAATTTTTTCCGTACGAAAATGTGGAGTTTTGCTCCCAGTAAGCGTCATTCCCGGGATCATTTGATTTACTTCTTTAATTTGAAGAAATCTGTAGCTGACGCGCATTAGTTGCTTGTAGCAGCATATAGTGAGGCTGCTTAAAGTAATAGAAGTTGTCGTGAGTAGTTTTAAAAGTAAAAGAATGATCAGTTTGACGTCGAAGACAAAAATAGTAGAAGAAGGCCGAAAGGGGAAAGCGGAAACGCAAAAAGATCTTGCACTTACAAGTTTAAATCCATTAAGAATAGTTCAAACGCAAAACAATTGGGTTTCATATAAACATTGAACGCCGATTTTGCACATGTGCAACACTGCTTGCCAGGCATAAGCGAAAGGATTTTTTGCATCGTATAGTCAGTGGTGATGAAAAATGGATCAACTACGATAGCCCAAAACAGAGGATATAATGGTGACCACGCGGCCATGTTTCAACACACACAGTCAAAAACTGATCTTACGTTGATTCTAGCTTAGTGGCGTATATTATGAGGTGCTAAGACCGAAAAAAAACCATTACTAGGGCTATCCACCGAATACAATTGATGAAATTGAGCTGAGCACTCAGGAAAAATGCACCCAATACTACTCCAGATAAGACACAATTATTCTTCTTCATGAGGATATGCTGGTCCTTATTGCCTCTTCCAATTATCACTTCTACCGATCGATGGCACATGGCTTGTCTAAGCAACACTTCACATCACACCAAAAATTGGTTCGATTCGTGTTCCGTATGCTATCAGAAAGTAGTGCCTAGTGATGGACAATACCTTCAATAAAACATAATGTACCGTTCTTTCACAATGAATGCCAAATTTTTGATAAAAAACGACAGAAACATTATTGTACTCCAATATTAACAGATTTATGTATGTTTTTCATTGCAAGATTTCAAATTACCTTAGAAGGAGTGAATTCCCTGAGAAAACTATCGGCCACAAGCTCCTGTTCACCCTCGGCATTACATATTTACCGCGGTCAACAAACACAACCACGCTTCTGCTCACTAGCACCACATAAATCCAGGAAATAAGCAATAAATCAACTCCGCCGAAGTACACATGTCGTCAATGGATCCGTTGTCGGATGCATCTTTATTGTCATTGAAAATGGCCACAGCTTTCTCAATGGAGCTTGAAGGGCAGATTTAAAGATCTTTCGCATAGGTATACCCATACACACTCCATCTTAGACAGAAAAATGCACTTGAGAAGTTGATTTGCACAAAATATAACAAGATTCAAGCCAGATCTGGTCTTCGGCTCGGTATGTAGGCGTTAAGTAAAGAATTTCCTCCAAAAGGCATCAACTAGGCTATACATTTTGCAGCATAACTGGATATAAGCCATGGACTTAGAGCCATTGGAGGATACTGTGGAGAGATCTAGGCTCATTATATAACAAAAGTCCCCAAAATTCCTGGATATGCAGAACGTCCAGTTCCTCTGGATATAGAGACATGCCATCACATGCCCCATTTTGCTGGCAACCCTGTACGTAAGAAATGCATTCAACTCAGCCAGGTCACTCCACCTAAATACTAAATGCGCTAGAAAATAGATTCAACATCCCAGCCTATCTAATACATATGATGAAGGACTATCTCAGGGATCGGGAGCTGATCTACGAGACCACAGAAGGCCTACGAAGGAAGGAAGTAAAATCTGGAGCAGCACAGGGATCAATCCTGGGACCAGACCTCTGGAACATCTCCTATGATGATATACTGCGGATGGAGATGCCCGAAGACACCTTTCTCGTTGGGTACGCAGACGATATTGCGGCAGTGATATCGGCAAGACACACTGAAAACGCGCAAAGAAAGTTGAACCAAGTCATGCGACAAACAACTTTCTGGATGGATGAGAACGGTCTTAGTTTGGCAACAGAGAAAACTGAGATAATCCTACTGACGAACAAGAAAATTCCGACACAAATTGACTTCCAAATTGGCTCTGAAGTCATCAAGAGTAAGGACGCGGTGAGGTATTTGGGATTGAGGCTTGACAAAAACCTAACTTTCTGGCAACAGAAAAAGCACACAACGGAAAGAGCCTCTAGAGTTACAACATCACTCAGTAGATTAATGGTGAACATAGGTGGCCCCACGCCAAGTAAGTGCAGGCTATTAATGTCGACAACGCATGCCATTCTCCTATATGGAAGTAAGATCTGGGCAGACGCGCTTCGACAAGAAAAGTTCAACCAGTTCCTCAGCGGACACGAAAATTTCAAAGCCTTTTTACATAAGATCTCACGGCGACTCACCAGCAGACGACGTACATCACACATTTTTTGCCTGCAGAAGATGGGAAGCCCAACGCACAGCACTGGAAAACAGTATTGCTGCCCTCAACCCAGAAAACATAGTAGCTGGGGAAGAATTTGCTAGTTTGTGGCAGATATTCTCAGAAGAAAGAAAAGAGAAGAAGAACAATACCGGGAAAGCAAGTAAACCCGAAAGGGTGTAGGATCACTGCCCCTTGAAGTAATACGAAGAGTGGTCCCAGGGCGTTGTGTCAGAAGCCATTTGGTTGGGAAGAGTTTTAGTCCGTATGAACCGAAAGCATGCGGAGAGAGCCGGACACACGGGGATGGTCAACGCCAACAGACCTCCTTATGGTGCGTAAGGCATTTCTCCTCCACCCAAAAGGAAAAAAAAAAAACATTTTCCTGAGTTACCATGAAATTATTCAATGGACAAATCAAGGTAGCATTACAACTTAAAAAATTGCAATGTCCTCAGAAGTTAGCTCCAACAACTGATATCTGTTCCCTACCTTCCCGCCAAAGTGAAGATGCCAACACCTTCACGAAAATGGCAGTTCCTTGGATATTCATTTTCCACGATTTTTATGAAAATGGATTTTTCTGCAAAGCCTCGCCTTTTGTCCACTCCAGCTGTGAGGACAGATTCGTCCTTGCATTGTGCTGAAAAGAAAGCATTTACAATAGGATTTGCAAAAGGCTTACTTTATCACGGCTCTGTTCAAGAAAAATGACAGATCTGTCATCGAATGCATGTAAGGTAAGGTCTCCAGAGGAGTATCAGTTACCTGGAAACATTAAATTCCTTGGGATCATTCCTACACTCATCCACTTATAGGCAGTGTAACAATTTTTAACGTCTCCACCATTTGTGTGCCATTGTATTTGGTATTTGGATGTGGATGTGGTTGGACAGAAACATGATTTTAAGAAATTCTCCTATACCACAAAACCATCATCTTTTACACCTCCTACACCAAGGCAAGATACTTTTCAGATCCGCAGCGATTAAGGAGTCTTCCAACTAAATGACCACATACAATTGGATAGAATTTATTTGCAGTTCTAGAGGCTAGATTGCCAACATCATCGAGCTCAATAATCCTTCCACCTGAACTTCCAATAAATCTCCTCCACATCGTTTATGATATCAAATTCCTTAAGAAACTGAATTCCATCACACACACATATTTTACGAAGCCTGCGTCATCAATTAAAATGTTAAAATTGGCCTTGACGATACCCGAAACGACCTTAAATGGCGCCTATAAAACAAAATTTTTGCGAAATAAATCAAAAGACCCCATCCCTTTCTAGACGGGTTGCGTCCAAAATACTCATACCTTTCCTCCACATCACAGGATGCATAAACCATTCACATGGCTTTGATGTTCGGCAAGGCAGCCTTCATCAATCCAGCATACAGTGGTATGTACATATCTTCGATATCTTCATGAGTCCAAGCATGCATCCAAATGGCCAAATGGCCAAATGGCCAAACGGCACCGAATGCGTATCCTCTTGGTCAGCCAAACTACTACCATTTGACGAAGTGATTTGTATAGATTACGTGTCTGGCTTTAGGATTTGTTTATCTGCATCCACTCCATGGTCTGGAGTGGTGCAGGAAAAGTGAAATTAAAACCACAAAACGTAATGAGCGAAGGAGCTGGACCGGCACCGATCCGAGAGTCAGACTCCAAATCAGCATTACCGACTCCAGAGCTAAACCGCAAACACAGATCAGACGAATGGGCTACCTTCCTTGGATGCAGATGATACTTTATTTCTTTTAGTTTTGCTACTACAAATAAAGGAGGCAGCAGGGGTGATGAAAACTTTATGTCTCCATTGGCTAGGGCAATTTCCAGGGTTTTAGTTGGTTTCTCTAAAGAATTGCCGGCTGATTACTTGTTGCTCGCCGAAAACGAAAGGTTTATGATCGGGAGGCTCGTTAGTTAGAAAAATTTTTGCTGTACACGACCTGTCGACGAGGATCATAATATTCGTATCTATCCCAGAGGATCCGTGTTCCCAGTTAACTGACGTCCGAGATAATGAGTGAAGTTAAAGTAAGAAAACGATAACGATGATAGGAACCATCGTGTTGGTTACCTTCAGGGCACTGATTCTGCAGACTCTGTAAGGACATGGTGACTTTTACTACCTCGGGTCTCGTGTTATAGTTTTGTCGTATCCTCTGGAATGCAGTGGTAAGCGACTTTAATTAGCTGCGGTTGAATCCTCGCGTGCTAAAAGTTACTTCCAGGTCTGCGAGGCAACTTCTCTAAGGGCTTGGTCTCCTCTACACTCTCCAGTGATAGGTGACTTTTGCTAATTAAAACGTAAGAACGCGTTCTGTTGTGCTTGTATTTTTTAATTTTTTTTTTTTTTAAAGTCGTGAGTAGAACTTGAATGGCTCCTGCCGGTAGTGGTTAAGGATAAGGATTCAATTAAAATTCTCCGTGAGATTGTAAATACATTTTTCTGACAGATTTGTGGTCATTGCGGAGCAAATGTAGGTGGAATGTTTGGGTCATAAAGTTTTGAGTTTTATGGAAATCGTAAAAGAATATGTGTCTTGAGGAGCGCACTGCAGCATAAAGTTTCGCATGGATTTCTAAGTTTGGATTCGTGCATGCTGCTTCCAAATTATAAGTTTCTTTTCTTCTGAAAGACATCGACATCGAAGTTGTTTGCTTTATACATAATTTAGATTGCTGCAGCGCCTTATGAAAAGCCATACAACATAACGTTTGTCTGTTGATGTTTATCTTTCTTTTTAGAATAAAAAACCTACATCTCCAGCTGGTTGAGTTTTTATTCGCCAGCCATTAAAAAAGACACCAAGTTCCTAGTAATTCAGTTTCAATGAATAGACTTACATCAACACCACTTTACAGAGCATGCTCGAGAGCTGCTTAAGGCTGTACCCCTGATTTTGCATTTTGATTTGCATATCATCTTCCTTCTGCCAAATTATTTATACGTAGATAGATACAAACTCGTAAAAATTCGGACGGCGCGGATAATCATACGAAAAAAAAGGGTTGCACCTATTGTGCAGAGCTTGAATAGGAAATTTCCGTCCTCGAATTATTCCTCATCCTCTAATTCGGCTTCTAATAAATGGGTTTTGCAGCATCATTTACTATGATTAGTTAGTAGATTCTGCAGATTCACAGAGCTACAAAGATATCATACTTCAATATCTCCAGTATGCTGAAAGCAGCCAACATCCCTAGTCTCTCGGAAAAGGATATTCGAAGATAGATGAATCTGTGTGTGGGTATGGATAAATTGGACAATCTTGTCAGATCTAGAAAGAAATCCTTTTCAGTGATCAGCGGGCAGATTCTGGACTTTGTCAATTGTGAAGAGTTACCAGCAATATTGGTAGGCCTCTTTACCTAGCACAGACAACTGCTGTCTAGGATGTACTAGGTGGGGTAAAAAGTACCTTCCTTGGGAATGAAAAAAAAATGTTTTAAATGTTTTTATATTTTATTTAATATATTCCCCTTTTAGGTTGATACACTTATTCCAGCGATTTTCCAACTTCTTGATCCCGTTCGAAAAGTAATTTTCCGGATAGTCGGCAAAATACTCCTCCGTGGCATCGATGATTTTCTCGCGTGAGCTGAGTTTTTTATTGATGAGCCATCTTTTGAGGTTTGGGGAGAGAGGGAGGGAGCCAAATCGGGTGAACACGGTGGATGCGACAGCAATTGGAGCCGTGGTTGCGATGCTCTTATGCGCCGTCGCATTGTTGACAAAATTTTTTTTCGCTTCATGTGATGCCGTTTTGCAGCGATTTCGGCCTTCAATCGCTCCAATAATGCACAGTAATACTCGCTGTTGATGGGTTTTCCTTTTTCAAGGTAGTCCACGAAGAGTATGCCATGAAAGTCCCAGAAAACCGACGCCATAACCTTTCCGACCCATTGAGCCACCTTCGGCTGCTTCGAAGCACACTTGTCGGGCACTCATTCTGTTCTCTGGTGTGTAATAGTGGATCCAGGTTTCATCAACAGTTACCAATCGACGACAAAATTCCGCCCAATTCTGCATCAGCAAGTCAAAAAACTCTTTCAAAGTGCTCTCGCTTTCTTCTTTTTGGTCAGGAGTGAGAATGCGCGGCACCCAGCGGCAGGATAACTTTTTCATGTGCAGAATATTGCCCAAAATATGGCGTGTGCGATCAGTACTAATCTTTGTGGTATCTGCTGGCTCGCGCCTTCACTTTCCGGTCAGCCAACACCATTTCATGTATTTTTTTGGCATTGTCCTCTGTAACCACATCGGAGGGCCTGCCGCTGCGAACTTGACCGGTAATACAGTTGCGGCGACCACGAAACTCTCGAAACCAATATTTGACGATGTAATCTGACGGAGCATTAGTCCCGTAATATTCATCCAACTTTTCTTTTGTTTTCTTCGCCGTTTTGCCTTTAAAAAAATAATGTTTTATGAGAGAACGACAATCGTTTTTGTCCATACTCAACATGATGCCAAATACGTCAAAAACAATCAGCTGTCAAAACAAAACTAAGGACAGTATCGCACTGAAATTTGGCATGTCTGCCTAAATATGAACGGACTTCAAGGCACCATAACCTTTTTTGCAGTAGCAGCGCATTCTGGCGGTCAAGGAGGTTACTTTGCACCCCTCCTAGTAATTACCTTCCCTCTTAATGCGATAGCTACGACCAAACCTTTCTCTTGTTTTTTCTAATGGCAATGGCCTATTTTACCAGATGTACCAAGCGAATTTAAGAAAACCCCTGAAAGGAAGTAGCTAATGTATACAAAGTGTTTAAGTGTCTGCGTTTACGACCAAGCTGGCCGATGGCCCTTCCTCAATCCACTCCTCATTACTTCAAGGTGAGTTTAAGGTTCAAGCCCTATCCGCACGTAGTCAGAAGGCTGAATGAAATGGATCATGCCTGCGCGACAACCAGTAAGTTAGATATCAACACTTCACGGACTAATTATGGGTTGCAAAAGCTGGCAATCACTTGCCTTGCTTTCAAGCATATCCCATTCGGCATAAAAATCTTCCCTGCTTTACATGAAATCTGCCTTATCTCTGGGTAACTGCATGAGTCAACTCCTACTGATGCTGGCTAAAATGACAAGGTCACGTTCTGCCGGTAACAAAATACAAAAATGCATACGTCATAGAGCAGACCCAATATAGCAGAGTTTATGCAATGTCACGAATACAAATGGACTCACTTTTGACGAACCCTCCAAGCGCTTAAATGACCACAAGTTTCGTGGATCGGACCCTTAGCAAGTCAAGTGGAGCAGAGCAAGTACTCGTAGCAAAGGCTCTTTACTGATATCACTGTCGTCTAGGATGTTCGAGATGATCCGGATATGAAGATGTGATGTGACAGTGAAACATCCTTAGTGACTTACGTTGAGAAAAGAAACAGTGTTCATTCGAATATAATATTATTTTTGTTTTTGTATAATTAGCGCACGCTCAATTAGTTGTTAGTACCCTTAAAAAGATTGCACACAGCGCGGGCGATGGAAAATTAGGAAGGAAAGAAAGAGAGGTACCGATGTACGTTGGTCTTGAATGTTTGGAGGTTATAATGACTGGGAAATGAAGAGCTCGGCAGGGCATTCCATAAGCGAGTTGTTCGGCTTGGGAAAGTATCACGATATTTCAGGGTATCTCCTGAAATTAGCCTTGAGGGGTACTGATAATCATTCACAGCGAGACGGGTGTTATAGTCGTAGGTTTGAAGGGACGGAATGCTACTGGCAATTCCTGAGGAGCATTGCTGGTGAAAATAGCGATAATACAGAGTGAGACAGGAGACATTACGTCGATGGTCGAGGGTGTCAATCGACTGTGTGATATTAGCATCACTTATGAGATACGGTTTTGTATCCTATCTTGTGGGCGGAAAGAAGTTTTGGGAGCACCTGACCAGATGTTATATGCCGCAGACTTTTAAAGAGGTCTTCTTTGGTAGGGTAGTTGATAATTAAAGCCTACGAGATATCATGTCTGATAACGAACCTAAGCTTATTAACTTTACGGCAAGACAAAATACGAGTAAATCAAGCACATAGTTTCCTCATCTCAATATATACAATGGGACATGGCTGTCTCCCTATCACGAAAAACCAAATTGATCAGATTATGATAGACGTAAGACATGCCGCCACTATTTTGGACCTCTGAACATTGCGGGCAGATAACATTGACTTGGATCAATACCTTCTGGCAGTTAATGTGCGAGTACTGATTTTCCAACCGCCATAACGAAGAAGAACTATTGTGAGAAGATATAACATAGAAAAGCTGCTATCGCAAGGGCAAACCAGAATCTTCGCCGAACGCGTTTCTGGAAATCTACCACAAAGTTCTATGCCACTAGCATCATACGAGGGTTGTCTGAAAAGTTTCCGACCGAACAATGATGCAAGACATTTTTTCTCAAAATTTTTTTTTTATTTTTCTACATAGTCTCCTTGTAACTCTACACACTTCTCCCAGCGATGTTCCCATCTCTCTAATTTTTCACGAAAGTGATTGCCTCCTCATTTGACGAAAATTTCTGTCCTCCGAGCGCAGTTTTAAGATGAGGGAACAAAAAGAAATCACTTGGGGCTAGATCTGGTGAATAATGCAGATGGTCAAGTAGTCCAAACCGTAATTCATGGATTTTCGCCATGGCAACCGCTGAGGTGTGAGACGGCGCGTTGTCTTGGTGAAACAGGATTTTCTTTTTCTGCAAATGTGGCCATTTTGCCGCAATTTCTGCCTTCAGCTTGGCAAGTAATGATGCGTAGTATGCTCCTGTAATGGTTCTATCCCAAAAAACAGTCGCCATCGCTTTCCCAGCCCAAAAAACAGTTTTTGCTTTTTTTGGAGCCGGCTCGCCATTTGCAGTTAACTGTTTTGACTGAAAATTTGTCAGTCAGGATTTCTGCACCTAAACTGCGCCAACAGAGCGTTGGAAATGTTCATTCCAAAACGTTTTTGGTCTAACGTAAGCAAACGCGACACCCAACGCGCGGACAGCTTTCTCATGCCTAAATCTTGATTTATATAACAAACACGTTCTTTGGACATTTTCATAACCTCTACGAACTCTCTCACTTTAACTTGGCGGTCGTCTAACATCATTTGGTGAACTTTAGCAATGTTATCGTTAGTGGTTGTCTGGACGTCCCGAACGTCCATCATCACCCAAGCCCAAATTTTTTTCAAAAACTGCATTAAAGTGCGATATTTGGAGCAGCTCGATGACGACCGAGCTAATAGGAAAGGCTTATTAGTTGAAGCTCAGGTTCACTCCGAGATGTAGCTCCATCAACAAACAAAATCTACGAGCATCGTCTCCTATTGACCTCGGAAGACTCACAGTCGAGCAAGAATCATGCAGAAGTAAGGTCGTCATAACACCAAACACCAATAACTCGGGCAGCATGCCATCTTGCCAATCTATAACATAAAAATGGAGAAATAATTGTGTCTACATTGATTCCGCTGTGAATTCAAAGAAGGATACCACCGTAAAGATTAAGAAAAAAAACCGCTCCCGCCCAACAAATGTTGTTCCTTATTTATGTAGGTGCCCAATGGTAAGCCAATTCGAAATTTGATAGACCTCCTCGTATCGAACCGGGTACTAGCGATACCAATCTAAAAACAACTTTCTAACGTGACAAAGCGCGTTGGATAGAATCACGTCTCTGTCCTTCTTGTAACTAATAACGACAAATGCAATTAATGTTACATTCAGGACACTGCTACATGTACCTTACAGGAGCCCATAAAGCCAACATTAGTTCCTTTATTTTCTATAAAAGTATAATGGGGGTTACACTTATCGGTACACTGTCCCAGTCCTGAAGCAGCAAGACGTGGAATGCACATAATCTCTCGAACCGATTCCAATCCTGAATATCTGTCTGCTGTGTACTTTTGTATGTTAGTGTGCCTATATTCTGCGCTTATATACGTTTGCCACACCAATTAGCAGATGGTCCTCTCACCAATATATCATTGTAATGGCTCATAAAACTTGAGTCTCATATCGAATGTCTGGCCCTTTCAAATGGCCACCAAACCAACATTAGCAAGATACAAACTGCAGATTGTTTTTTTTTTGTGGATACTTACAAATAGGTACGCTTGGTGGCATGTCATGTCGCAATACTTTTCCTGCGTTGCGTTAACTGTCGATGCGTCGGTCGGTCTTTCAGTTGATCCCAAAGATTCAATCGTGATGGGACGTCAACTTTGGAATTCTTCATTTTTCACAATTTGTGTTGCGTCTTCTACAGCTGGACGATTATTTTTAGCTACACACACATTGCGTACACCAAGAGTCTGTTGCCCCTTTTTGCTGTTACGTACTCGTACTCGTACTCGTACCACTACTCCTGTCGTCGAAGTTGGTTGTGTTTATTTTTTGTTGTGCGTGCAAATAATAAAATCATAATATGCCGCCGATTATACGCGATTAAGAGTTGTGCGCGCGATGTCGTTTCCATGAATTCCATCGGCCAACACCGTGGGTGTCCAATGGCGCAGATCACATGAACACGACGAAGGAGACGATTTTGATTTTGGACTCTTCGATGGACGTGAAATCCTCTTAGCTAACGTGCTGTGGTAATAGTGTTTAAGGTTTACGATTTAAAGCTATTTTTTGTGTTAGGTCTTCAGGTATCTGATGTTCCCAGGTTCGAATATCTGGTATCTGAGATACCTTATGATTCTGCGCACTTTTATACTTTGTAAGTTGAGAGTTTGCTTTTCTAATTAAAAACACAAAAATGGCAATTTTATTGGCGACGATACTGAGAGACAGTGACACAGCATCTAGCGATGATGACAATAATTACAATCTGACGATGAAGAGTGTTTGACACTTAAGGTTAGAAGATCGTTTGATCAAATTGTTTGATTTCGTTTAGCTTGAGCTGCACTGAAGTGCGCGATCTAATGAGCGTTAAATATGCGCGGCTTTGCTGATGATGTTGGTAGTGCCGAGGTATCGGACTGCTTTGCATACTCGTAACTCCTCTTCAGTAAAAGAAGAAAAAAATATGAAGGGGGATAGATGATCAAGTGTGTGATACGAGTATAAGGTGGCATAAGGTGAGTAATGGGGGAAAATTTGATTCAATTTCTGTTGTTGCAATTACCTCACCAGCTGGGAAAATTTACTTCGATGACTGAGCAGATTTTCATCTATTTGCATTGCCACATCGTCGAATTTGTTGTAAGATTGAGCCAACACTTGCTTTCAAGAATGACGTTTAGTTTTGACTCACCCTCCGACAATCTGATATCGTCCCAAAAGTGGCTAAATTTTAGAGAAAGAACGTATGGCGGATGGATTTGTGGGAGTAGATCAAAGATGTAGTCAACATTTACTATTGCAGACTCTTCACTAGTGCTACATACTTCAACGCATTTCGACCTAAGATTAGTTAAAGATTTTGACAACAATTCAGGATGCTGATATTAGAATATGCCAGACAACAGCTTACAGATCTTACGTCCCTGAAGCGGCTAACTGGCTCTGGTATATCCGGCAGCTTTTGCCCTAGGGATCTCAGAAAGAGCGTGGAAATTTAATTACGAGAGAGACTACACGATATATAAGGCAAATGCACAAGGCAACAAGGGAAGAATCTAAAATAGATATCGCTGCCATCCAGACAGTGAAGATGGGTCATATACAAGACGGATAGAAAAAAGTGGCATAAACGACAATAAGTGGCAAAGAGATCGAAGAAGCATCTATTTGGCTGCAAATAAGAGTTAGATTAAAGCAAGAAGTTTTGACCATAAAGGCTATCATGCCTCATATAATTTAAACGCCAAAGCAAACTACTTTAGTGCACTTGCACTTTATCTGGCATGTGAGTGTGTTGTGTACTCGTACATCCAAATCATTTATTGTAAATCAACTCGGCAAAGAAGCCGAGCTATATGTACCTACGTAGAACATGAACAATGCTTCGGTCCAAAAAATCTTTGAATCTACCCCCGAGAAGCGCAGTAGAGGAAGACCGAGTCTCAGGTGGCGAACTCAATTGGAAAAAGACCTCAGCCAATTTAGAGTGCGAAACTGGAGGCAGATAGCAAAAAATCGAGCTGGCTGGGACGCTTGTTGACTGAGGTTCAGGTCTACTTAGGACTGCAGCGCCTCCTAAAGTAAGGAACATAAGGGAGAGAAATTTCGACTTCAAAGTTAAAATAGATCATAGGTGGGCTTCCGGAGCGGTTTTTTCAATATCGCCTATAGATCTTGTCTGAACTACGGTTTGAACATCAAAAACCATTTTTAATGACTTAACTGGCTCCTTTCAATGTGCTTTTGGGTCAAATAAGTATACAAAATTTCTGCAGTATGGCAGATCCTTTCCACCTTGTTGTCTTGTTTTGGCATACCAACAAAATTTAGACTGTGCAAACGAAGGAGAATGCTCTCTCCTCTTAAAAGTTAAAAGCGATTTCACTGAGACTTGCAACCTCAATGAAAACAAGGCTTAGATTAGGTAGCGCGCTGTCATGTGATTTATTTTACATCATACCATACCATAGGTGGTAATCAGATCAAAATATATGCTGTCAACAAGAAGAAATTCACAACATCGAAGAATCGGACGGGACTACGCAACCGATAATCTAACTCTGAGGAGGAAAGGAATTTTGTAAACCTCAGCTCTGCTATCAACCTGATAGTGGAACTTTTTCAGAAATCAAACGATGACCTAAGATAGCAATTAAGCCACACTCCTAAGGTGGTATGCACCACCTATAGCTCCATAACAATAAAGCTATTGAGCTGCTCTTTTGTCGCTTGATATTTCAGAAAACGCTTCTTCTCAGTGTACAGCTCCCTTGACATAATTTTTTCGATAGACAGAGTTGATTCCTTCCGATGAATTCGTATACTTAAAAACCTAGGAACAAGACATTTTAAATGGTAGTAAATTGGATCCAAATTTTAGATTGAATTTGAGGTCCATCAACTGGTCTTACCTCAATCCGGGTGGTCAGTTATTTTCTTTCTTATTTAGCAGTGATTCGGAATAGCAGTATACCGTAATTGATACTGAAATTCTATGTAAATTTTGAGTCTAATACTTGTCACGGATATTGGCCGACCTTTCTACCAGTAAGATGACCTTACACCGTATTAAGATCGGTGTCAGACTATCGATTCGTATTTACCACAGAACTTTTATAAGACTTTAAAATTATACCTGCTTCAGCATAAATTACAAGTCCTTCACATCTAAAGACCACTGTGTGGTAAAATACCTCGGCGTCCACCTTGACAGACGCCTTACCTGGAGAAAAAACATTGAGTTCAAGCGTAGCCAAGTAAACCTCAATTTCGCCAATCTGCCTTATAAGGTCGATAAACAATTTCCTTTTCTACAAAGCAATTATCAAGCCAATATGAGCCCCATGGTATACAGCACAGGGGCTCAGCAAGCTTCTCAAATTTAAAATACCTACGACGACCGCAGACGAGAATGTTAGGAAATATCCGGGCGCACCATGGTACTTTAGGGACCCCGACTGCAAAGAGATCAGAGTATCCCAACTGTCTCTGAGTAAAGGGCCCCCGCCCACTTATCAAGATTTCTTCCATCAATGACATTTTCTAATAAAAAGCGGGGATAGAGCAAAACTGGACTTACCATAAACATCATCAGGCCTTTACGCCACTGATGGTTGCTATGATATGTCCAGTTACAAGCTCCCGGCCATAGGTATTTTTGAGTGGCAAGACCACGTGTAGTCCATACCAGGACTTAGAACACGGTACCATGGGACTTAGGAGCCCCCCGGATTTTGGTACGGGCCTGACTTGAAGAGATAGGGAGCATCACGATGGCTGTGATTTAAACCTAAGACGCAGGAAGGGGGCGCCTGCTGGTCTCACCCTATGTAAAATTGCAATAAGTACTGGGTGCTGAGACCCTAAGTTCCGTAAGAGGTTTCGGGTAGGCCTCGACTTATACCAAAGGTGGCACCTGCTCCCTCAACATGGGTTTCAAATTGGTATCAAAGGAATTGGTGTTAAGCAATGGCAAGGCGTATCCTTGCTCCCATGGATGTATGGGCATCCCGTGAAACTAAGTCTCCATGACAAGTGTTCACGTAAATCACGAAAGAAATCAACATAATAGAACAGAAATACACCTTGAAACCCCAAAATGAGCCATAAAAGCTCAAAGGACTTGAGAGAATAATTGTATAACTTCGACCAAACTAAATTTGAAGCTTTAGCTTAGTCATATTGTGCTCAACTTAGGGTCAAGATTTGATCACCCCCAACGCCGCTTTGTAGGCGAGTTGTTCATCATAGACGTCGCTTCTGTTGGTCGTTGCTATTATAGCACATACGAGTAGTTTGTCATACTCCTTTTATCCCCCCCACAGTGGCACGGACTAGAACCTTTGCAGATGCGAATGTGCTGCCCTGTATTCATTCAAAATCTACAATACCTAATCTGTTTTTATCTGATGCGCTACGTCTCTTTACGAAATAGAAGTTCAAAGGGCATCGCTTTCTTTATACCACTCGAAATCATTTAAGATGGCCAGGGTCTTTTCAAGACATTTATGCGAGGCAGAAACCCTCGTCAATGGTGAGAAAGCTGCGGTTGACCGATTAAAAATTGATCACTCGACAGTTTTATTTCAGCGCCCTGATCAGTTCCAAAAATCCGTGTTGACATCAGCTCCAAATGCTTTGAAGTTGCAGGTATGACGTATCTTCCAAGCTGATTGTTGACACCACCGCTGATTCAATTTCTTCAATTCATATGCTGTACGTGGTTATTCTGAGAACTGGTCATTTTGTTAAGATTTTACACTTACTCGGGCTTATAAGTTTACCAAGTCAAGTCCTAATGTCTCCAGTTGACTCCAGTGGTTGAATCAACATTTTAACACCTTACAGGTTCCATTACGCAACTAAAGAATCAAACTATAACTGATCCGAACTCGTCAATATGACGATGGTTGTGTAAAAGAACTTAGCATTCCTCAATGTTTGTTCCACAATCAATTCATTCTGCGCTAACCAAACTTTCTTACTAACATCATGGATTTACTCGTATCAAATACATCGACATTATAACGATGTTCAGCTATATTGCGAGTACTTCTACTATAGCCATCAATGATCCGTCCCAGATGGCTTCGATAGTATCCTACCAGAAGTTCCCTATCTCAGGATTTCAAACAATTATGTAACTCGGCTCTCAATCCATCAACTATCTATGACTTTATCTCCACCCCTTCTACCGAATATTGGTGACATGTTCCGATGAACGTACATAAAGCCGCTTCATTCATCACTTAAATCTCCACACACAATGAATGATTTCTTTTTTAAATTAGCAGATATCTGAATTAAAACAACTGAATCCCCTGAAAATTTAATGATCACACGCAGGCTCCCATTCATCTTATTTGCATCACATGAGACATGAGAGAGCATAGGCTCAAAGCATAATGAGATGATCCCAGGTTAAGTGCAGCATTTTCAAACCAATCCCGTGTGAGTATTCAATTAGTTTTCAACACTTTATAGTGCTCCTAAATTGCTACTCTGCATAATAAATTCATAAATCCTTATCTCAAGTTAACAACTTAACACTTATCTGTATCTAGCACGTACATAGTACTCTGGGAAGCTCTTGAAAGCAATTGACTTTTGTTATTTGACAAAAGACTTCAAGCATACTTCATAGCATTTTCGTATACCTAACCCTGCTTAACCTACTTAGATTCCATAAATCACAAAAGCTTACCCTTCCTTATTGTCTGCCACAACTAAATCCCTTTCTCTCTCTCTCTTCGTGTCTCTGTCTCTCTGACTATTGTTTCAATACGGATGTTTACGGCTATGCTAATACGAGTAGATTTGATGTTGCAAAAACTCCGCACGTACTTTGTCTATATATTTACAAAATAATCACCAACCAATGCAAAGGCGTAATCTAAAAGTATTTGGCAATCGGAAGAGACCTCTATTCAGAGTTAGCAAAGTGCTACTCAAAGCCAAAATACAATTTAAAATGCAAGCACTAAAGTATCTGTACTTGCGAGAATAAAAAATAAATAAATAAATTATTCTCCTTCTTTACCTCGAACATACACTTAAATCAACAATAGATCCGTCAGTGATAATGACTGCTGTCCATTTATACTTAACTGCAAGCATGGACTTCTTATGCTTGCCTCTGGATGTGTTAATTAATGCCGAACCAAAAAAATAAAAAAGAAAAAAAAAACATCTCTCTCTCTACCTACAATGTTTGCCCCAGTCAGTGTTGAGGCAGCGAAAAAGTTCGGGTACACTCTTGTGTTAATTAAGTGAAGGAAAAAACAAATTGAATTGTGTTGAAGCAATGTTTAGTTGTTTGCGCAAAATGCAAATCAGAATTTATCGCACTTACAAGTAAGCTGTGCGACGAGTCGTGTGTTGAAATAAACGCGAGTGCCTAATGAAATTCGTTTCGCCAAATCGACCACTGACATCGCACGAGTACTATATTTGCGCGTCTTTTCAGGAAATTCCGTGAGCCAATGTTAGCAGAGCTAAGTATTCTAGTAAATGGAGAACATTATTCTTCCGCCAAAGGACAAATATAACGGAAAACATGGCTTAAGATCACCAACAGAGCAACATGGAATCAACTCAGTGCAAATAAAACAAAAGAGTTGAGCAGCGAACTGGACTATGCAAATTGCAACACTATCAATCATTGCATGGACTTTTGTGGATGTAATGGTTCGGGTTCCTTTTTTAACACACATGTGACCACTTAAGGAAAGGACTACCAACCACTTTATAAGGATTGCCATTCATGATGTTCATTATCATCTCATTACACCTTCGGACAGAAGTCAAATCACATGTCACAAGCTTATCTCGTAACTAATGTTTGGCAATATTTCACCAAAATGTTTGTCAAGACCCTCCATGGGATGCATCCACGATTATGTACATATAATCTCGACCTTACCATCGTCGACGAATATCCATTGAAGCAGGTGCGGCAATGACACGACTGGAAGCGACGCGACGCAACACAATCTTAACGAATTCCATTTCGTTTTTTGCCAACTTTCGCACGCGATTTTTCTTCCTGATTACCTGGGCATCCACTGAGTCGCAATGGTTGTGTTAATGCCCCCAGATTTTGGTGTCTTTAATCAGATTATTATGGTAAAATTCTTGGACGCCGACATCAGACTGAAAATCAGTTGAACGAGCGATGACTGTCGCTGGATTGAAGATTAGACTCGGTGCGAACGGAAACCTATTAGTGAATTTGTGATTCGTTTGGAAGTGAAATCACGCATTTTGTCCTTCGCCTAAAGACATGTATTTGTATATATGTGTGTGGTTGGTGGGTATTATATGTATATTACGGTTCTATTGCTTCTTACGTGTTAGATAAGCTGTTCTTCTTCTATTTTTTTTAAATCAAGTTTTCCAGTTTTTGCGTTCGAACGAGTAGTTTACGCATCTATGATTCATGTGCTATTCTTAACACGACAAGGGCGTTGATCTTCTGTGGGCGGTACAGGTTGAAAGATAATCCTGCACTGTGTAACAGGTTCTTCTACAGTAGTCGTACACTGTATCTAGTTCTATACGAATTAAATTATTTTTTATTGAATTGCTGTTGAAGTAGAAATAAACTTTAGTTAGTTGAGAGCGCCAGTTCAAAAGTAATTGCTGTGACCCACTAAGTCCTCTGGGGCATATTCGAATTAAAACTGGCATTCTAATAGCACGGACACATATATTTTTGTAGGATCTTACAACTTAATTTTGGCATTGAAGATGCGAATGAACCAAGAAGAAAGGGGCGCAGAAAAGACGAACAAGATCATGCTTTATGAGATATTGCAGTATCTCTACGTATAATAGAGAGAAGGCTTATATCTATTACATCGTATTTTGGCTTGAAACTGTGAGCTTGGTCGATATCCTCGTACATCCATACCGAACACGGCAGAGTAGTACAAAGGCCATCAATTTTGATCACCGGACAGCTTAATGGTTCTTAGCGGGGTCTAGTCCATTGAGCAACTCATAATTTAAAGCCTTTAGAACCCTTAGATGGCAACGATTAGTATAAGGCCTCGTAGAAGTAGCATCTTCCGACAGGTGCTGGTTCCTTAAATGACGAGAATGAGCCTCTGCAGCCGAACATCTTGCAGCTCTGCTAATAAGTCCTACTTCACGCCTCCCCGTGGCGCCATCTGGGAATCTCACTAGAGGTTGCGAAGTGAAGGGGGCAAATGGCGAGTTTCCTGCGCCATTAACCAGGATTAGTGTCGGAAAAGCAAAACAAGACCTTATCCGGGCTACTCCGACATATTTGGAGCTCAGGCCGGAAAGGATTTCCAGACAAAAAGAAGATGAAAAACTGCGACATCTACTACGGCAATTGCTATCGACGGCAAAAGCAGCGCTTATTTGGATGCGGGTTTGTTGCCGGAGGCAGACTAAGACGAGAAGTTCTCAGCTTCCGGCATGTGAGCGAGCGCCTCGTAGCAATCCGCATCAAGGTTAAATTCGCCAACATAAGCCTCATATGCGGGCATGCCCCCACAGAGGAGAAAGATGACGACACCAAGGATGCCTTCTACGAGCTCCTCAACAAGACCTACGAGCAATGCCCTAGCTATGACATTAAAATTGTCCTCGGTGATTTTAATGCAAAGCTAGGAAAAGAAGGTTTCTTGGGTGGAACAATCGGAAAATATAGCCTGCACAACACCACCTCCGATAACGGATTCAGGCTAATCGACTTTGCGGCGGGCCGAAACATTGTCGTGGCTAGCACGCGGTTCCCACATCTCGACATACACAAGGGGACTTGGAGAACTCATGATCAATCAACAGTCAACCAGATTGATCACATTGCGATCGACGCAAGACACTCCTCCAGCATTATGGATGTCCGTACGTTCCGAGGAGCCAACATCGACTCGGACCATTACCTTGTTGTAGCCAAGGTACGGTTGCGGATATCCCAAACTACGCCAAGACAAACTAATGCTGTGAGAAAATTCGACGTCAGACGGCTTCAATCGCAAGAGATCGCCAAGTCCTTTTCCGATCGAGTGTCTCTTAATCTCTTAAGAGGTCCAATGCCGCCAGCATCAAGCATCGAAGACCATTGGAAACACTGCCAAAACGCCATCAGAGATGCCGCTTCTGATGTGCTGGGTTTCACTCGTCCACCACAACGAAACCCCTGGTTCGATGATGAATGCCGGCAAGCACATGCAGCTGAGCAAGATGCATATAACGCGGCGCTGCTTAGAAAGACCAGAGCTGCTCATGAGCTCTATGAGCGGAAGAAGAGAGACAAACACCGGCTTCTCAGGAGGAAGAAGAAAGAGCATGAGAAGCGCGCGATCGAGGAAATTGAGAGATGCTACTCCAGGAATGAGGTTCGGAATTTTTACCAAAAGGTAAAAATAACATGCAGCGGAAACAAACCCCGAACCGAAGCCTGTAGATATGAACAAGGGAACATCGTAGTAGAATCGCAGTTGATGCTGAGGATTTGGAAAGATCATTTCTGCAGACTGTATAACGGCGATGACGGACCAAATACCGCTGTCAGGCAGAATCAACCTTTCAACCTGGACGATGATGACCAACAATTCCGTCCACCCGACCTGGATGAAGTGAAGATAGCCATATCGAAGCTTAAGTCCAACAAAGCTGCTGGAGCGGATGGCCTGACTGCCGAGCTCTTCAAAGTGGCAGGCGATGACTTGGTAAGGAGCATACACCAACTCATCTGTAAAATATGGTCGGACGAAAGTATGCCCGATGAATGGAACCTCAGCATTGTTTGTCCAATTCTCAAGAAAGGAGACCCTCTGAACTGCGCCAACTACAGAGGCATCAGTCTCCTTAACATCGCATATAAGATCTTATCTGCCGTATTGTGTGAACGCCTGAAGCCGTTCGTCAACAACCTGATAGGTCCATGTCAATGTGGTTTCAGGCCAGGAAAGTCTACCATCGACCAAATATTCACACTACGGCAGATCTTGGAAGAGACCCATGAGCTTCAGATCGATACACACCACCTATTTATCGTATTTAAGGCCGCGTATCACAGCATCTATAGAGACGAGCTATACATAGCAATGTCTGGTTTCGGTATCCCTGCCAAACTCGTCCGTCTGTGCAGGATGACGATGGAGAATGCACGCTACTCCATCAAGGTCGGTAAAGATCACACCGAGGCCTTTGATGTCCAGAAAGGATTTAGACAAGGCGATGCGCTGTCATGCGATTTTTTCAACATCGTACTTGACATAATCGGGAGAAAGCAGCACTAACATCACAGTGGCGCTTATCGAGTATTGAGACGGAAGCGGCGAAAATGGGCTCAGCGGTCAATGAGGGCAAGACCAAGTATATGCTGTCAAGCAAAAAGGACAACCAATACCGACGTCTCGGACAGAACGTCACCCTCGATAGATATAACTTTGAGGTAGTTAAGGACTTTGTCTACCTAGGCTCCGCTTTAAATACAGACAACGACACCAGCGCTGAGATCAAGCGAAGAATAACTCTTGCCAACCGCTGTTTCTTTGGGTTAAGAAGGCAATTGAGTAGCAAAGCCCTCTCTCGGACAACAAAAGTCACCCTTTATAAGACTTTAATAATCCCGGTCCTGCTCTATGGCGCAGAGGCATGGACATTATCAAAAATGGATGAGGGTGTTCTTGGTTGCTTCGAGAGAAAAATTCTTCGGACGATCTTCGGTCCCGTCTGCATTGACGGTGAGTGGAGGAGGAGATACAACGACGAACTGTATGGACTGTACAGCGACATGGACCTAGCCAGAAGAGTGAAGATCCAAAGACTGAGATGGCTGGGTCATGTAGAGCGCATGGACACCAATGGTCCGGTCTGGAAAGTCGTCGACTCCGCCCCCGAGGGACAGCGCAGTAGAGGAAGGCCAAGACTAAGGTGGCGCACGCAAGTGGAAGAGGACCTCAGCCAACTTAGCGTGCGAAACTGGAAGACAGCTAGCCAGGGATCGAGCTAGCTGGAGAAGCTTGTTGACTGAGGCCCAGGTCCACCCCGGACTGTAGCGCCACCTAAAGTAAGTAAGTTAGAACCCTTAGATCGACAACTCAAACGCATTAGAACCCTGAAAAGCGATATTACCACACTTACTACATCTGATGGTGGCCAAATGTATTTGATCGAGTTCCAGTATCTCAGTCGAACCAGAGACAACAAATAACTCTGCTGTTGCAGAGTCCATATTCGACGACTTTCACTGAACAGAAACAAGAAATAAAACCCAGCATACCATCAGGGATACGCATGGCTGTTATCAATATACTGCAGGTTTCACCACGAAAACATTCCTCATGGACTAAATAAGCACTTTTGAGTAGAATAAGGAAAACATAGGCCATCAAAATAGTTTATACGAGTATAAGTTAGATTACACTCATGGGGAGCTAACTTCTAGAGCTGATTGACATATAAAAGCAAAAAACTGATTTATAAGTCCCATTACTGAAAAGGCCTATGACCTAATGTTTTCAAGTTGTTTTACTATATAAGCAACGCCATTGTAGAATGACGTTTCGGAAAAAAGGCTTCTGATGATCAATATAAGTCAGATAGTACAAGCGAACAAACTGGAAGGACCTCCGATTCAACTATTTAGCTAGTGATATGGAACAGATATTCGTACCTAAAATAGTTGCCATCTGTGATTTTATCGGAAGTAAGATACATAGCCAAAACGCTAGCAATGTTTGAAAGCTGAAGAATTATAGTCACTTGTGAGGAGGATTGTGTGACATTGCTCGTAGCCGGGCCAGTCCATGAAGTGTTCTACTCTCGTCTACTGAATAAACTCATTTAATAGCTGATGATGTAGTAATTTAGGAACACATATTGCCTTACCACATACAAGTGGCGTTATACTTGACTAGTACGTCAGCGAGAATCTATCAAGTAACTCAAATTAGCTGTTTGTGACTATTAGTGGTTAATTGAATCAAAAGATTTCTCTAATTGATTCGAATAGCTGGTGAGACTACAGCATCAATGTCAAAGTGTATAGAGATCCTATGCAGTTGGCTTAGAAAGAAAAATCAAAAAACAGCAATCAGGATGCAACAGCATCTTTAAAAACCATTAGCATTACTAGAGTCATGAAAACCTGGCCCGTGTCAGCTCTAAGGGCTTAAATTGGGCTAAATCCATTGCAAATTTTTATAACAAAAAGTACAACTCACCAACGCAACGAAATGACCAATTTACTCCGAAGACCACAGAAAAACCAGAAAACTCGTCGAAAATAAAGTTGTTTGGCATTTCTCTCAAATATTGCTGCCACCGAAGTGAATTTGAAATACAAACACTAAATCAGGCGAAGCCCTCTATTTGATATTCAATATTCATATCATGGGCTGAACGTTTACAGCCATGTTCCGTTTAAAAAGAACTGGTCTTTCGTATAACACGCATGTGTTATAAAGACATGTCATCTGATTCACTGGCACCAGAAATCCTGCTGCAAAAAAAATAGGGCTCAAGGCTGCTCCTCGTTAAAAAAAAATTGTTTCTTTCGTACAATTGGGAAAATACGCAATCCTGAAGCAACGAACTATATTGTGAAGAGCCGATGGAACGAGCAAGGTATTTGCATTTGTAGTTGCGGTTAGAGCCACTCTGTGGCAGGCTAGTTCGAGGTTACAGGACATCATTATATGTAGTGCGAAGGCCGAACTCAATAAGACTTGTCTGTGATCACGGAAAATGAAATCGCCAAAGAACTTGCCAGGCAAGGCTCAGAGGAGGGTTTTTAAGGACTGGAACCTAGGTTGGATCTGCCCGCTTCTTCGGTTAATGCATTGACGCTTGAGTTTTATAGGAGCACAAAAGCAGATGCCAGGACTCTCCAGGTTGCATGCAGATCAGACGAATCTTTTCCGACTGCAGGTTCTTAACTGGCGTCGTGAAGGGCATTACACTTTTTCTAATCACTTAAATGCGATGGGCATAAATGATACAACATCCGGCGTTGCGTGCACTGAACGTGATGAGCACACCGCAGAGCAATACCTCTGTGAATATCCGGCTTACACCCGTATCAGATTACATGTCCTCTCCGTTGAAGTTGTGGGTGCTGGCACTGTAGGAACTTGATTACCGAAGTGCTATCTCATAGTTGTTCGAAATATTGAAAGAATCCATTGAAAGAAACGTACAAGGAGTACAATGGTCTAGTTCTTTGTCTAGTGTCTAGTTGTCTGTTCCAACAAATCAACAAAAGTTCACTACTGAACGGGTGATATGTACAACTTCTGGATCAGAGACAGTGTCTGGTATCTAAACTAGGTACCAACAACGACATACGATTGAGTTAAATGATTTTTTTTGTTCTCTGATGGCAATACTTGGATAGCATTCTAAATGCAGCTTCTGTCTGCCCCACTCTACTCCACATATCTATTTCGATACAACCGCTACACAGAATACAACAGAAGGTTGCTCACTGCACTTTTTCGACTTCCCATCTGTCAATATTGAACTAAGCTTGAGTGCCAGCAAAGCTTTGAATTTTTGTCTTGGCTGCGCCTGTCTCAGGTTCTAGTTTTGGAGCATCAGATTAAATTCTATTTGAAAGTGGGCAGACATCGTCAGTCATCTCTACTTGGTGTTGAAGCTGCGAAGAATACATCCCTGTTGACCACCGAGTACAACAGCGGTAAAAGAGGGCTTCCTTGATGAACCACACAGTGGACTTAAAAATCCTCCAATTTTGTAAGCTGTAATATGTACTAGCCGTCTCCCAAGCAAGGCTAGCCAGATAGTAAGGCGTGATTCCTTTAGAGGTACTTTTCTAGTGCAGATTTCATAAGAGATCGTGAATGTGTTATGTCATATTGATATCGTATTTTTGAGCTGTACTATTTGAAATTTCATCATGGACAGACTTAGGCTGGTACATTTACTATTTCTTCAGCTTCATTACGAAAATCAGCGTCTTAAGAGGAATGTGTTCCTTGTGCTTAGACCACATCTAGTATGTAGTGAAGGAAATATAGTGGCGGTAGTGGAGACCGTACGCGTGATGAATCGATTCCTCGCCATTCTCATTAGCTTGTCTTGTTGCATGCGACAACTTAGAGTATTTAACTTGAGGATCTTGGCTTAAAAGCATACAAAATTGAGTTCGTGCAAGAATTGAAGCCGTCCGACCTTCTAAATCGATTGAGTTTCAGTCGATGGACTCTTGAAAAGCTTCAAAAAGATCCAATTTTTTCGACCAAAATAGGCGTTTTTCTGGCTTAATGGCTGCTTAAAAAGCCAAGTAGCCATATACGGGGTGTGAGACAACTCGAAGAGGTTCAAGAGCTGCCAATATATTAAGACAAAACAACGGTTTGGGGTGGTTTATAGGCTAGTGGAGTTATCGGTTCACAATTCTTCAAAACTGAGGCCTGCCAGAACGTAGCAGTGAATGGCGGCAGTTATCGCGCCAAGATCCCAGACTGTTTGCTGCCTGAAATTGAAGTCCGTGGTCTCGAAGCCATGTTCGAAGACATAAATTAATCTTTTCTGTATCTATTCTCATTGATTCTAGCTATTACTTTGTATACAATCAGGGGAACATTCGAATCTCGCCAATTTCTAGAATCAATCGAATCAAACGTTCGTCGTCTGAACTTCTGCAGAAAATCTGCCTATTTATACCCACTTGGAGGACTTGCTTGCTGCTTTCTGCTTGATATATACACTCCCGGAACTCTTGCAACGTGAACCTTGATTGCGCTTCGACATTGATCTGATCAATAGCAAAAGCATTGCAGGAATCAACAACGCTTTTCTGCATACTGCATTATTTGTTCTTCTAGAACTATTCTAGATGGATCCTGATTTATTTTCACACTTTAGGATTCCTAAACCTGTCGTTATAGTACTTGGTAGTGTTGAGCAAGTTTGAGCCGTTGTTCCCGGAAGATATAGTCGGAAGGCGTTCAAAAGCTAACATAAAGTGGTGATGGCGTTCCAATCTGATGTTAGTTTTACATCTGTCTGATGTCAAGAAAAAATTTTAAATTTTTGAAGCAGCGGCTGATCACAACGTTGAATTTTGGTTGACTCTCAGTTGAGAACCATCTGATGGCAGGTGCCACACTTAAATAATGAGCTGATTGAGTTTTAAGAAGTCCGCAAACCGCCCCCAACACCATCATGATGTCTCTATTGAGCAATGTGTTGGTTTGTTTTGGTTTGGCATAAGCCAGTGCTGATATATTTAAAATCTCAAAGGGCAACTTCAGCTTGAAAGCAACTATAAATGCTCTCACCATCTAAGTCATAGTCAAGAAGCGTTTTAGCGGCTGTGTTCTCACTGCATGAGCGCAACATCTAAACCAGATCACTACAATGCTCTCCAAAACCTTGCGAAGGATAAAAAGGCATTAAAGGGCTTCCAACAAAATTGTTACTTATCGAATCTTCTGCGGTGAACAAATGGATAACGAGAAACATTTAGGAGCTAGAGTTATGCAAGTTCAAAGAAATAGACGGGCTTAGCCCCATCATCTTTCAAGCAGAGACTTAAAAAATATCGCTATCACAAAAGAAAGATATCATGACTAAAACCTTCCTCAAGACTACTGCGACACCTGGTAAGTCTCAACTACTATTTCCTCAAATTTAAAAGAAAGGAACTTGTTAGATATTGGCACAGGATTTACGACATCTTTAGTCCCGTTTCGCTTAAATCTTCCACGTGGAAGTGGCTTCAAGTTTAGCGAACAAGTGCATGGTTGTATAAGTGTCATACGTTACTACTGCGCATAGATGACGACTAAGATCCCCCTGGGAAGGAAGCTACAATGAAAGTCCTTAATATACGGCCGCTACCTGTCTTTGGTCTATTCTTAAATTTGTTCCGCTTTCTTGACCCACTAATATGATTCACTGAGCTAGACGTGGCAATTTGTTTATTTCAAATTACGGCCTCAATATCTGCATCTCAAAAGGCATACCTAAACCTCCTTCCAAGCCGCCAAATCAAGTTTCAAGTGCTCCACATATTTGTCAATTTCGCACAAACTAGTTCGAGGTCAACTGACTAACCACAAACTGCAAAGCAGAATTCATTCAATGGAATCCAAATAACCAAACAAAAGTGAATGACGACAACAAAAAGTCTGTACCCATCAGTAACTTACACCTCCACATTCATATTAATCTTCAGCGCAACCTACGTGCTTTTTCCATAATTCCTAAAAAGACGTCAAAACCGTTGACGCACCTCCTTGTCTTCTCCAAAAAAAAAAACAAAAAACAAAAAAACTCTTTAAATTACGACTATTTTCCGTTTCGGCAGGTTAACTCTTTTCAGATACAACTGGGGGAACCGGAGAAACCAATACGGGACATTCCGAGTGGGTGCCCCCCTATACAAAATTATTACTCAAGACACGTCCATGGGAATTGAAGTCAAAACATCTCGAAACACATCAAGATAAACTCCATATGGGCAGTATAATTTAATTAGCAATTTGTCAAGAGTTAGTCAGCCAGCGCAGATGACACTCTGTCATCGTCCTCTAGAATCTTCGTGAGGCTTTCACTGGTGATGGATAAATAGATTTCCTTTCAATCGTGAAGAAACCAAAAGAAAGTTGAAATGAGGGTGCAAAAGGTGGGGTCTGAATTGAGTACTCTTTTGATGAACATGATCTAGAAAAGCCAACAAACTGGAACGATTCATATTCTCAGTCGGCATTTGGTAGTCAGTAGTTGGCTGAGTAATCTGTTGCAGTTGCAATTTACACCATCGATGACAGTGATTACCACAAGACAATGCGACACCAAATTGACGACACGAGCTATATCACCGCATGCAATCCGATATGGCAGAGGGAGTTTACGAACGAAAGCGACAGAGTCTAGCGTTGGTTTATCGCCGCTGACGATCGCAGTTAATTGGATGGCGTAGCTCTTTCCGCTACTGCGACTGCAGCTGTTTCTGCCCACAATCGTGCGTCGTCGTCACCTTCATCTAGGCACCTACGCAGTAGATACAAAGATTCGCCTTGACGCAGCTTGACGTTCTTTTGGTGGTTTTTCTCTGCTGTCTCTAATGGCTTAACATATGAGACAGACAAGTTTGTTTATCTTCACGCATAAGTCTGATGGTTGACTTTGAAGATAAAACAGGTTTTACTCAATTAGAGTACTTCAAATGCAAACAGTGTTGAGGAGCTAACGAGTGATAGCAAGGTCGCTTCAAAGAAAGTGGGAAGTCGGATCTCAAATATTCACTGTATCCCTGGGGTCTTTCTACTATTAAAACTCTTTAGACACTTCTATCCGATCGGTTGATATTCGACAAAAAAAAACCCTCAAAATGTGATATATAGACGACGGACGAGGCGGCTCAGAACCAAAGCCAAAAGGCAATTCAAAGATTTCGAAAGGGCTCGCATACCTTCCAAAGCATGAGTGAAATTTTATATGACTATTAAAAGGGCTAAGTTGACATGGAAATCTGTAACAAATACTCCACAAGCCCGTAAAGAGGAAAAGCTTCTTCATTAATTATAAGGTGGCCCTGAGAATGCCTCTTCGCTTATCATGCACAGATACGAATTTTGGCTGAAGATGAGAAGGACTATTTTTGCTTCTAACTTATCGCGGTTGTATTGTAATTAACTTAACATCTTACGATGACAACTGAGATATAATGCACAGTGAAGCCTAGGGCGGGCCACCAGGTTTTCGGAGACCGAAACCACAATGAAGGTCAGTTTGTCAGAGCAACGTTCTAATGAGCACCAGATCACCAGAACACAGAACACTCGATAAAAGGCTGATGATGTCATAAATTGGCGTCATAACTTTCCAACAGCTTGAGGATTCCTTCAATTATAGCACCAGCTCCAATTTGCCAGAAAATCGCAGCGAAATTTCCTCCTTCGTTTTGCACCATCAACTCAATCTTGACTCAAAGGCAGAGTGGCCATCAGGGTATCTGAGATCAAAACTGTGAACAATCACTGGGGATTTGTTAAAAAGGTTTCTGCAAACGAAGAGAAGATAGATATTGGCAAGTGGTAGAGGTGACAGGCCAACAACATGTCTTAGACACAAATTCAAAACCTTGTTACCAAAAAATCTTAACGCTTCCTGCGATTGAAATAGACAGTCGTCAGGCAAAATCTAAGAGATTCCTGAGCATAGACTTTGCAATTACTAAAGTTTTTAGCAGTGGGTGGCCGTGATATCTGGCCGAGTTACACATGCTACCACAGTTCCATTGCTGTATGAATGCCAGTGTCGAGATACTGTTTAAAGTTATAAGCAGCAGGTACATCCCTTTGGTAACATAACTGGGTATAGTCGTATGTCATTAATGCTAGCGATGACCACGATGGCGATGGCGATGGCGCGATAGTTAGCGCGATTAGCGCGATTGGACTATCACGCAGACAGTCTGGGTTCGATTCCTGGCTGGGTCACCAACAGTTTTTCAAATCGCCATCACCCTTTCGGCGGGCAATGGCAAACTCCCGAAAGTAAAATTGCCTACGAAAAAGCTTCTAAGGAGTGCCGTTCGGACTCGGCGATAAACCGTAGGCCCCGCTCAGATGTGACTAAAAATGACAACATGAGCAACACAACTGAGTGTCAAGAAGCTAGGCCATGGCCCATACCGGGCTGTCAGCGCCACAGTGTTTTTTTTTTTTTTCTTTTTTTTGTGACCATAAACCGTCATGTCCATCTACATAACTCGATTACCGATTGTAAGCCCGTTCTGATCAGGTTGCTGGCGACATGGAAAGTGCACATGCTATCAGATGAGTGTTTACATTTTGGCTAATTTGACTACTTTAAGGACGAGGACATTTGCGACTTTGTGGGCTTTACCGGGTGTTTTGACCTTTTCAGAAATATCTTTGTAAGTTGCACTCTCCAGAAGGACGAATAAGCTTCTTATATTCTTCTTGCTTTCATCTGTAAGGATTCGACTTAACTTTAACTTCATTTTCCTTAGGTAGTCGCACCAAAACGGGCCATCTGTTTCAGGCTTCTTCTGGGTGAAAACTTCCCGCCAAATCTTTGGAAAGGGCACCGTTTGGATTTGGAGTGGCTTCCTCTCATTCTACATCGTTCAGAGAAGTATTGGCAGGGTTTCGAGCTCCTCTTTCTGGTGTTTCCTGCAGATTTTTGGCGATTCCTGGTTTTAAACAAAGCTCAAACCTCGCATCTGAACTCGACGTGCCTTCAGTCTGATTTAAAAGTCAGACTTAGATCTTCTAATGCTACATAATTGGTAGTGTTTAATCGATTACTTTTTGTCATAATTTTGTCAAAAAAATTTGCTGGAAGTCAGCAATATTTAAAGGGGAGCCAGAGCATAGTGTGAAGTCCAGAAAGTAATTGCCTTTCACGATGCTTTGCTTAGAGAATGCTGAGCATATGCATCACAGCACTTGTTTTTGTATAACTAGCCCACGCTCAAGGGGTTACTGGTATCCTTTAAAAACTTGTTTGGGCGTGGGCGAAGTAAACTTAGGAAAGAGAAGAGAGGTACCGATGTACATAGGTCTTAAACGTTTGCAAGTTATAATGACTTTGAAATAGAGAGCTCAGGAGGGTGTTCCATAAGCGAGTTGTACGGGTTGAGAAGGAGTCTCGATACTTTAGAGTACGTCTGAGAGCGGGTTTGTGGGTAAACGAACGAGCATTTTTAGCAAGACGGATGCTACGGTGAAAAGGTTTAAGGGACGGAATGCTGCTGACAATTTCGGTGGTACACTCGTAGTGACAGAACAAGGTGAGGCAGTAGACATTATGACGGTTTTTGTGAGTGTCAATTGGCATCACCTATTAGTTTATCGGACGGTTCTGAGTCCTTTCTAGTAAGTACAAAGAAGTCTTGAAGGTACCTGATCAGATTGTACTCCAATTTCGGGCGGATGAATGCATTATTTCTAACATCGCTTGAAGAAATCAAAGTTTTCAGTGACACATATACCGAGAATGAAAAGATTTTCGACAACAACGGTACAAGTGAGATGACACGACAGCAGACACTATTGGATAGTCGAAGTCTTCAATTCCACTTTGATAATATTGTAGTTCCCCATGCTGTCAATATAGGAAAAGAATGAGCTTAACATATGCTGCCGTTCCTGTTCCACAGCAAAACAGAACGGACGTGAGTCCGGGGACAATTATGAAAGCAGAATGCGCCATAATCAGTAAATGAATATATTGGATTGGAAGTAGGAGACAGGAGATCATTGATGAACATAATGAGTATTGTTAAAGGCAGAACGGGGCGCTAGGGCACATCAGCATTCATTTGTGCATATCATACTGAAAACCATCCAATTCGAGTTGATCGTTCCGAAAGGTTATTACTTATCCATTGAAGAAGAGAGTCAACTATTCCAAATACACGCATTTTCAGCAAAAGAGCCGATATCAAGTGTAACTTTCTTGCTCTCGCCAGATTTATCTACTTTTCGGTTCCACTTTTCGATAGGACAAGCCACTAGAACTTTTGCTACAAAAACGCGTACTGCGGTCGCTTAGAAATTTTCGTGTTTCGAGACATTTTATGAAAGAAGAGACGTAAGTGGAATGGATCTCTCGATGGAAAAGGAAGAAAAATCACCTTTTTCTATCTACTGGACAGTAGTCCGACAAGCCTACAGGTTTTAGCACATGGACCTTGTGCCTAACTTATCAGGTTTAGAAGTTGAAAACAAGCCAAGGGTGTTGGTGGTGTGACTGTCAATGTCGGAAATTCGCTTGGGCTTATTTTCAAGCTGGGTCAAGTTTTTTTCCACAGCGAAGATCTCAATATACTGTCCTTCCGGTGGGAGCCTTGTTGAGGTAGGCCCCCTTGTGGGAGCGTCACATTGGCTGTGATTCAAGCCTTAAACGCATGGACGGTGTACCTGCAGGTCTCACCCGATAAAGAGTTGCAAGAAGTATTGAGTGCTGAGACCCTAAGACCAGTAAGAAGCTTAAGGTAGGCGTCAACTCATACCACCGGTTTCAAATTGGTATCAAAGGAATTATCGGTGAGCGATGGCAAGACGTATCCTTGCTCCCATAGATGTATGAGCGTCCCGTGAAATTAAGTCTCTACGTCAGGTATTCACGGAAATCACGAGACGTTCTGTCCTTCTAGTGTTGCTCTGTCAAAGTCACACTGAATTGTGTATATTGTAAGCGATCGCAATAACAATTTCAGGGTGAGGATACAGAGATAGAATTGTGAAGTCTGACAGCGCATCGAACTCGTTTAAAGTAGAACTGCTCTCCAGCTTGGGGCTTCTATATCAATACAGCAATAGTGGATAATTTGCTTAGAGAGATACAATTTTGTCAATATGAAAGTGAACTCCGGTCTGGTGCAGGGACTGTCATAAGTATTTTCAACTTCCATTGGTGGTGACAATAGTACTGAATCAATGAAAAACCAAGCTCACACGATGAAGAATTCGTCGCATTCTCCATTCGTTTAAAAGCTAATGTCTCCGACAACTTAGTCATCCTACGTAGGGTTGCAGCATTGAAGATTAATCTGCTTAAATTGGACTGAAAACGTAGTCCAGAAAGAGTTGTGCGTTTCGATGTTAAAATCTCACAATACTTGCTTCCCAGGTGATGATTTCTGGCACAGAGTTAACTGCGGAAAGCACTTAAACAAAAGAGTTCTGTTTCCTTATCTCAGTCCTCTGCTTTGGCTGTTGGTCCATAGTTGATCAACACAGTATTTGCACTCGGAATTTTCCAGACAGTTTTTATGTCCAACCTTCCCATATCATAGCGTCAGAGAGGTGAATTTTGAAGCTTTTTCGTACGTGGATTTGACCGCAGCCTAAGCAGGTAACTAAACTGATATTTTCGTCATCGTGCCCAGGGCTAGCAATCGAATAAAGGTGTACCAGACGAAAAAAGGTTGCTGTTTCAATATTGAGAGTTTGGTCGGTATAACTTCTCTGTCACAGTTGAAGCACTGAGAACTTATACAACCCGTTCAAATATTTCGGTGGACTGTTCTGATGGAGTTTAACTGGCTATGCAACTTCGGTACTCTTTATCCTTTAAACCAATAAACCAAGCGTAAATTCAACCCAGTATTTCCACTTTCATCTGAGCAAGTACTGATTATATGACTATTGAACCAACTACTTCTCCGAACTGAGTCTTCTTTTCTTCGTTTTGGGTATAATAATGACGATTTGATTTGGCACATTTAGAGACCCCGATTGTACTATTCCAGATTCAATAGAAGATCTTCACCATTGCCGAATGTTTTTGGGACAACATTCCAGTTTTTCTCGCAACTTTGTGCAGCAGATTCCTTAGTGAATCTACTCTTTAAAATTCACTAGCCGACTTCTTGGTTTCATAACTAACAAGTCATGGATAGCTGATTATCTTAAATATGTGAACACACCCCATGGGATTAAAAAGCACGATCCAAGCACACACCACCATCTTCATTCCAGTCATTCCAATTCAGCCCGCATCTGTCCAATTATTCATTGCTCGGAATGGTCTCAATTAAAATGAAATTGTAGAGCAAGTCCGACGATCCAACGACAATGCTCCAGGATGCCTGCTCTCCATAGAACACCATAAATTTTATGGGCAGAAGCAGTTAACTTCCAATTGAATTGCAATCATAGAAGTAGTTCAGCCGCCGCACGGATTGCCATCAATATCATCACTATCGTCATCGTCGTCATCGATCGGTCGTCCAGTATCGTCAGTCTTGCTTCAACATCACCATCTACCATCATCCATTCGGTATTCCGTGCGCGTTTAATTAGATCTACTGACAAAGTACGTTCAGATACACGCAACAAACTCGCAAATACACAATGCTAGAATGTTGTTAGTCTAAGCCACCGCCAACTAAGCAGCATTTGTATCTATGAATGTGGTAATTACACGCTTTGGACCTTCTCAATATTTGTATGCGCGTGTGAATTTCCTAAGATTCATGTACTTTTTTCTCCCTCCCATTCCCCGGTATATGGCTAACGACTTAATTGCACAAATTGCGGGCTAAGATCTTTTGCAGATATCTGTACTCTGTGGATTTTCACTACAAATACCTCCTTCTATATGGTATGCTGGTACTTCCCCGCACCCTGTACCTGAAGAGATAAACAATTTTGACCATGGCATTGGATTGACGTTAAATCTAATCCACCGCATAATTAAAAGATTGTTTTTTGCTGTTGTTTTGTTCGTTTTGATTGCATGCGGAAATCATGAGCGCTGAACGCTGTTAACCATGACCTGAAGAGTCAGAGAGCCAAGCTGACACGAAGGTGCTGTGTTGCGTAGGTATATGGTAGAGTACTATATCTACTCGTGCCAGTAGGAGAATTGTATCTTCGTGGCATTGGTAATGGATGTGCACTTACTCTAATGGCTGGTCTAACTCATTTGTGCCAACTAATTGGATTGTCCTGGGGCGAATAGTGCGTTTTGCAGCAATTGCAAATAGCACAAGAGATACAAGATTAATGAAGGTTGTTGCACCGATATACACGGGTATTTGATGGATATTCCAGGACCAGGAAGTGAGAAAATGGACATTTGTTCTACGAGTATTCGTACCTAGGAGGTGTAACTAGTTTGATTCGTATAAATGTGCAGGGCAATTAGCTTGTTTCTTCTGCACCTAAAGATGGAGATCTTATTCTAAAAACTTGGCATTCTAATTAGACTTGGATTAATCTTTATGCCAAGGGGAATATCCCTCAAGAACTTAAGGTCAGTTTTGAAGAGACGTCCTTACTTTGTTTTGAAATGCGAACTCTGTTATGATTGGCAACAGATGCAATTATGACCCGCAAACTTTAGCTGAAGGAATTAATTCAAAAGAAATTGCTGGGTATGACTGCTCTGATTACTTTTCTCTCTGTTCCAAGAGAATTGTAGGTTTCCAGAATGTCACTGAAAAATCAACTTCGCCCGTTGTACAGAGGGTAGTCAGTCAAATGGTTTGTCTTTTGCTTTTGCTTTGTTAGATGTCTTCCATTTCGCACGTCAAGTTGATGTAGATCTCTCTCCACTGGGGCACATTGGGTCCCCCTTTGCTACGTTCCCCTTTGGTGATGAATTGAAAGATTTTTCAATTTGGAGCTGTATATGGTATATGCCCGAAGCTTTTAGGCCTATGAATTCTAACTCCAAGTCTATGTCGGCGCACAGACCGTACAGTTTTCGTCGATGCAGTCAGCATCTTGTGAGACTTTAGTTTTGACATGGTTACCTCACATTGCCCACCATAAGTCAGGTTGAATGGTGTTCCTTCTGATTAACAATGGAATGGTGGTCGTGATTGCAGAAATAGTACTTATTGTCTTCAGCGGTGCCTGTGGACCTATCAATAAGTTCCCTTGTTCATCCTTGCTCCATTGGTAGCTACTATTGTCAAACTTTAAGATAGTGGTGTTTGAGTTAAACGTAGTACACCAGACGCGGTATTTTTGACAACTTATTGGCATATTTCTCATTGGAAATCGCATGTGATTCTTTCATTGCATATTTCAAAACCAAACTCGAAAGGTTAGGCCTCAATCCTCACAAATGAACTGGTACCACGTAAAGCCCAATCATGACTTTCAAAAGTCATCACATCTGCAGGACCATACTAGTGTCTTCCAGGCTGATGGGATGTTACTATATATAATGAAAGTCAGGCTGCAGTTGAAATCAAATTACGGCTTCTGAAGCGCAGTCGTGAAAACCTTAATGTTCTTTACGTTTGGAATAAGGTTAAGCTATGCTCGGTTCCTTTTCAGATGAGCTAAGTCGAAAGGATGCTCCGTAGAAATAGAACTGGCAGATCAAACCATCAAAACTCAACTCTGAAATCTTATAGCATAAGTGGAATGAACAATACAAATAGGTGTATCCGACGAAAGGTGGAAAAACCTTCAACATGCGAGACCTCATAACAATTATGGTCGAAACTCAGCGTAACCAGAACTAGAAAAAGGTCTTTAAAAAGCTGAGCTGAACCATCTATGCTTGTTGTCGCCCGCAGTAAAGATCAACCTTCTCGACAAGCTCCGATCTGCATCTGCAACTTTGGGTGTACTGGTGTTCTATTTACCGTATGCAACTCAGAGCCTTCTCTAGTTCAACTTTGAAACCGCCTTAGTTGATTTTTTTCTCACTTGCCGATTAATTGTTAGCTGTATCTCTCTAAATACCACAGAGATCCGTTCACCGGATGTCGCCTTGAATGTGTCCTATTCAAAATAGCTGCCTTGATCCTTGTCCTGGCACTCGTGATCGCAATACCGTCTGCGAGGTCTTGAACAACATTCCGATTTGCAAATGCCCGGAAGGGATTTTCTTTCAGTGCACTCCAAGACCAAGTTAAATTGAAACTGCGAAAAGTCTGTCCGATTCTAACTCAACTCTCTCTTAGAGCTCGATATAATGAATCCTTCTCAACCATCATGTTGTGGCCCGAACAGTAGAGAGAGATTGATCAATAAGCCACCACTGTGTCGTGCCGAGTGTACCACATACTCTGGATGTTCTCTTGGCCAGGCCTGTCTTAATCAAAGAAGTCCATGTGAATCGGATACTACATGTCAAGTGGTCAATCACAACCCATTCTGTCGTTGTCCAGAGCGATTTTCTGGAAATCCCTTCATAAGTTGTCAACGAATAAGTAAGATCCTTCCACTAAGCCTTCATAAGTCGTGTCTAACCAATTTTTCAACCTTCCCCCAGTTGAACCCATCCGAGATGTTATCAAAGTGCCACCATACTCACCGTCCCCATGTTGACCATATTCCAAGTACCGAGTAGTTGGCAAAAGTCCATCATGTACCTCGAAACCTATATCGGAACTGCCAGTCAGAATGTCTGACAAGTTGGAAACCCCGACAAAAGAGGTCTCACAGAAGGCGTACACAACTCCGATTATTCTTCAAACAAAGCCTATCTACCAAAACAAATGCACATATCCATGTCCCGGAATTCGCAGTCAGAATGCCCTATGCATCGTTGTTAATTATTTGCTGTTTTGTATCCGCACTTGCAACACTGAACCTTTTCTACGAGCATTCGGAACTATGTGCTGCTCCACTTTCATCTCTTTTCACATTCGTGATTGCAACAACAAGATTTAGACCCGCTCAAGGACAAAACCTGAACCAACGCGAGTCGAAAAGCGGAAACAGACTAGGAACCGCATCACAATGGGTCTACAAACACCTAAATGTGATGGAAATGCTGGTGGCACAAAATACTAAGCAAAGTAAATGCCCACTTGATAGGCAGAGGCCTTAGAGGTCCCTTTCAATTGCAGCGGGATAACGACCTTGCTAATAAGTACTATAAAAGCCTGAATGCGTTGTCGAAGATGCCTCCTACAAAATCAACTTGTCGCTTACTTCATAACGACAGTTCATTGTTCTGGCGCTTATGTAAGCAAAGTTAACATATACGCAGACTTCTTGTCCAAGGATGACTCTAATGCCCCAACAGAATCCAAAATAGCTGGTGTTTGTTTGCTTGGACACCTGGCTCCTGGCTCCTGGCTCGTTCCTTTGCACTTCTTTCCGGATAGTTCGACCTGCTCAAAGTATTCAAGGATCTCATCGAGTATTTTGTCTGCACAGGGACCTAATATTCCACGTTCATTACTAGAAATTGGACGAGACTCCCGACTGAGATATTGAATCCAACAAGGGATGACTTACTTAAGAGCACACGTACTCTCATTTGCAACTCGAGTAATAAGTATGAGGAACAAGTATGCCTGTTGAGTTGGAGCTTAGCATTGTTATGCTGCAAATCTAAGGAGGTGCGCACAAGGTGGTGCGCTCGGTTAAATAAAAAGGAGCAGGGGCGATACGGTGAAAAATTTCTGATCGACAATCCTCTTTGGAATCACGACCAAACTATCCATTTTCCACTGGTCTGGACCGTCTGTCCTCCTCTGGTTTCGGATGTTCTACAGCACTATTTAACACATTATCTACATCCTTGAGGTTCCTCATAACAATCCTCTAAATGGTTTTCTATTGACAGCAAAGCCGGCTGCATTTCCGAATTCTAGCACTGATGCTGGAGTCGCTTGATCTACCTATAAAATCTCAAAGTACTTCTGGTGGAAGAAAAGAGAATGGAAGAAACTCAGCCTACTATGTTTTGACTTCATGAAATTGGTCAAACTGCGGCTTTTGACGAAGAGCGTACGAGCTCCAGAAGAACTAGGATGTTCAGCCGCTATCCCAGTTTTGGTGCTTAGGATGCCGTTGATAACAACGATCTGAAGGAGCTGAGTGTAAGCTGTGAGGTAGCTAAAGCAACTTCGGGAAACGGTGATAACTTTCCATACCCAGAACCCTGAACTCGCCACTGAAAAGTAAAAACTCCTTTCGCACAGATTAAAAAATACATCAAGAAGCAAGCACTCCGTGAAAGTAGCAAACAGACCAAAATATTCAAACGAAGCAAGTCCGTCAACCTGGAAGCACTTGGAAGAACTGAGTCAAGACCATATGCTCCAAGCTCACATCTAGTTCTTACAGACTAACTTGTTTAGCGCCGACTCCCTCCCAGTTCTTGTAAATGTAACCTACAAAGGACTAAAGCAATGCTTGCAAACAGAAACTTGGTTAAGGGGACGGATAGCAGTCAGCAATGGAAATCCTGTCTTCAGTGTTGTGGTGCATGTTGGCATGCGCTGCCCTAAAATAATTCGACATTTGGTGCACCTTAAATGCGCCCGAATGAATCCAATTATTTGGTGTCGATGTTGGTTTAAGCTTCCATTAACAGTTTTGAACTTAGATGCAGATGTCACAAAATGCCAGCAAATCAAACGATGTCTTGGAAAGGTCAATCACATAACTGCTGTCGCTTAGATGGTATTGAACAATGGCACTAACTTTTGCTGAGCCCTTATCATGAGAGTGATGACTACAACGCCACATGTTCGACCTTCGCTCATATCAACCTCTATGGCAAACGATTCGGGTTTCTAGTGCTATAAAGCATCCTGTTCATAGTGCATTCCACCCGAATCGTCTGAAAACGCTCTCCTTGCAGACTTGTAAGTATTGTTCTAATATTCCACTTCATTTCACCGACCTTTCGACGGAAAAGAAGAAACTCTAACGACAAAGATAATAATTTCATAGAAATCTTCCTTTAGAGTCCGACAGTTGTACACCCCATCATTCAAGACTCAAATAAAGAGTCCCACACAGCCCCATACAAACACATTCAAGATCTCCGTTCTAGCTTCCCCGTAGTGTTGTCCGCAATTGAAATTAATAGCTAGCACTCGGAATCAAATCTAAAATCGTGCACTGTCTGATCGGATCGGATTGTATTCGTATCTGATCTAATCGAAACAATGTATCTTCTCTTGCTGATGATGTCGATACTGTGATGTCGGTCCGTCGATGATCGTGGGTTCTTCTTCTGTCAATCATGATGCGATTGCGATTCGTGAATAATTTATTCTACTTTGTAGGGATTGCTTGGACATGGACATTCCTCGACCAGAAGAAGTCATTATTGTGAGAGAAAATATCCATAGGGTCGAAGGTGTTTTTATTAGTTAATCATCTCAAGACGATTGGTGTAGAATGAACCATTTCTGAGTTACGAAGTACATGCTAAAAGGATATTCTTGTGTTGGAGTTTTTATGGCATGGAGTTTGATGTTAACGAGATGAGGAATCCTCGTTGTAGTTTATGTTGCTTCGTAAAGACCTCAAGAGTTCAACAGCTATAAATGAGAGAGTCTTCAGTGAATATGGGAATTTTAACAGCTCTTTGCAAATAAAAGATTTACGAGTCTGGCGAGATACGAGTATACTGTGAGTGGATCGTAGAAGTATGTTTATGGGTAAAACTTGTACGGAATTTAGGAGCAATTGTAAACAGTGGTTGTGGTTGGATCCATGTCGTCGAATTGTTACAAAAGTGCTTCCAAATTGTATCTACGGCAATTCCAATTAGCCATATTCCTTCTTAATATCCGGCCCAGTGGCTGTTTACTCTAGTTTAAATGAATTTTCTTCCCACTCTCCCGCACTCCAATTTGTTCGGCCTTCAATTGACTTTGTGGAGCCTAGTCCCCCTGTCCATTCGTTTACTCCAAGAGAACGTTCATCTACAAGTTCAAGTCATTGTCGATTTGCAATTAACTACGAAGCACGTTCATTGTGATTTGTGTGAGGAAAATCCCACTCTATGGTATTGGAAGAGATACTGACACTATAGCCGTACTCATACCCACACCTCTATTCCGTACCTAGGGCCTAGGCGATCTAACAAGATGAGATCACACCAGCATTAGTGGCATCGTCATAGATTCAGGTTCCGATTAAGATTTAGATTCAAATTCAAATGCAGATGTGCATTGTAGCTATTTTTAGAAAATTCGCAAAGTACCTACCTACGAGTATGCACTGCGACTACATACATACGAGTAGAGCTTTTGTCAATTTTAGTCGCAACAGATACTCTCACATGGTGCGGTTGGGTCTTGAATCTTACAGATATTTGTACCATCACTTGTACAGTGAAATGAAGTAATTACGTAGAATTATTAATTCTGAGAACGTGCCTGGTGGAGCGATGCGATTTGATGGCCAACTGATGCGCTTTGTGACTTTAGGTATTGATGGCAGCCACAGGTAATTATGAGGGAATTAGCATTTCCATTAGCACTGGTGATGAAAAGTGTTTTTTAGTGAGTTTGCACATTGTTTGACTTAATTCTGCTTAGCTATGCATGATTTCATATTGATGAAGATGGAAACGTAGATACATACGGATGCCTACGACCTCCTATTCCACCTTCTCCTCTTTCTACAGCTGCGGTGGCGAAAACATATTTGACTGACTTGTCACTGGGAATCGCAGTGGTTAGAGATACTATACTTACGTGTATTTCAAGGAAATGGTTATGCCCATCTATGGTGTTTGTATGTAGTTTTAGGTCATTGGTAAGACTAATTAAAGTTACAGCAGCTGCAAATGGAAATTGGAAGGCTGATGGGTAGAGATGAATGGATTTATCCTCGAATTGTTCTTGGAAATTGCATGTCAAGGAGTAGGTATGCGGATTGCTTTTTTTATGAGTCACAATCATGTTCATTATTATATTTCAATGAGTAGCTACTTTTGTCTTTCTAGCTTGTCTTTAATCGAAGACCAGCAATGCATTTGAAACCATCTTCAGATGTGGCCAAGATCTGTAATTTATTACCAGCTTCTTGGCAACCAGGTCGAATACAGTCCGGGGTGGACCTGGGCCTCAGGCAACAAGCGTCTTCCACTTGCGTACGCCACTTAAGCACGGTCTTCCTTTACTGCGCTCTCGGTTGGTAGCGGCTAACAAGACCTTTCTGTGCGAAGTGTTAGTGTCCATCTGCTCTACGTGACCCGGCAATCGCAGACTTTGGACCCTTCATTCTTTTGGCTACGTCGATGTCCCTTCTTCCTAGCTCAAAGAAGTAGCGATTGGCAAGAGTTATTCTTCCTTTGATTACCTCAAAGTTATATCTGTTAAGGGTGACGTTCTGTCCCGGACGTCAGTGTTGGGTGTCCTCTTTGCTTGAAAGCGTATATGTACATGATCTTGCCCTGGTTGATCGTTGAACCCATTTTTGCCGTCTCCGTCTCAATGAAAGGTGTCGGTGAAATCTTTACCGACCTTAATGGATTAACGTGCATTCTCTATCTTCATCCTGCACAAAAGGACGAGTTTGGCAGGAAGGCCAAGATTAGACACTGTATAGCTCATCTCTATAGATGCCGTGATATGCGGCCTTAAAATCGATGAGTAGGTTGTGTGTATCGATCTGAAGCTCATGCGATTTCTCCTAGATCTGCCGTAGTTTGAATATTTGGTGGATGGTGGACTTTCCTAGCCTGAAACCACACTGATATATTTTAGAGATGAGTTAGTGTATGCTCCTTATCAAGTCATCACCTGTCACTTTAAAGACGTGGGCAGTTGGCAGTTCCGACCTGTGCTCCGGAAGCTTTGCTGGATAATAGCTTAGGAAATGCAGTTTTCACTTCATCTAGGTCAAGTAGACCGAATTGTTGGTCAACATACGAGTACATCGTTCAGCTTACAAGGTTCATTGTGGCTGACAAAGTAAGCAGCTCTAGTCGCTCTATGTAGTGCCACATTGTATGCATCTTTCACCTGCTTGTGCTTGCCAGCACTCGTCGTCAAACTAGGGATTTCGTTTTGGTGGCAACACCTGTGATGGCTTTTTGGCAGCATTGCCCCTGGTCTTCTGTACTTGATGCTAAGAGGTTAAGAGAAACTCCATCTGAAAAGTATTTTCCGATACAAATTTGGCCTTGATACGAGTTCACATTCCAAAAACCCTTACCTAAGCCTGCTTCCAACAACATATCCGAATGCAAATAGACGTTGGTCAATAATAATCGCGGTAGATGTCGCAGTTTTCATACTCTTTTTGTCCGGGCCATCCCATCATATTTCCTCGATGGCGGTAATGTCTGATTTGCAGGAGTCTAGAGCCTTCGCTAGTTGTTCGGCTGTACGTTGCCTAAAAGGGAATTTTACATTCCTCGTTCATATCCGAAGTTCGTTGTCTTTGATTCGTTTGCAGTAGGGATGTTGTCAGTAGGGATGTGAGCGCTGCCCTCGATCCAATAAGGTCTTAGTCTGGGAAAAAAATTTGTTGGTGGTGACATGTGCTTGTAAGAACCAAGTTCCTTCAGCAAACGCAAGTCGAACGTTCACAAAGGAGGTACCCCGCAGTGTCAACAATACTCTCACGGAAAAGTGCCATTTTTTTGAGCATATTTAGTTACTTAGCAAGGATGCAACGTGCACTGATAAGATGCCAACGTATGTACTCTGTACTCTTCCCTTTAGAATGACAGCAACAACGCCGAAGACCTTCTAGAGATGTAAAAAATTATAGAATTAGCGGGTCTTTAACGAGGACCACATCACCAACTCACAAGAATCCCAGATGTCAAAGGACGGAATCACCGATGACGCAGTATTAAAACGGGCTTATGTCCATTGTAACTTTCCTGTTTACCTTGCCCAGCAAGTACTTCGCCGGTTTCATTTCTTGCGATCTCAGTTTGAACTGGCATCCCAACAAGACCCGCTGAATTATGTCGTCTGATAGTGTGGGAAGTGGTATCGGTTATTTATGGGCGGAAAAACCTAAGTCTTATAAGCGTCTTCAGCCCTTAATCCTTTGCTATTCTACGCAGAAAACACCCACCGCTAATGATACTAGAAATACGTTTTCAGTTTCAAAAACTTGACATAAAGGGCCTCCTGGTAGGTAAAAATCACCGACAGAACTCTGCAATGCACCGGTCGTACTTGACAAATAGAAATCTGGCCTATGTAAATTGTGTGAAAATCACGTTCCAAGACAAGAAAAAAAAGAACAAGGCAGTGTTTTGCGGTACGAAAAATGCTGGCTCTGTTTTTGACGCTGTTTCACTTATGTATATAAGGACGTCCTTGGGTGAAAAATCCGTCTTCGAATGGGTCATGCAGCGGAGCCATGTCTACTACAGTTTAAGAAACTGAAAGGCTGGGTAGCAGGCCTATGATTTTGGATCTCAATACATAACAGGAAAACTGCACACAAACTTGATGCACTATCTTGTCGTATATGCAGAGCAAATAGTATCGTGCCTCGAACTGAAACAGTTAAAGGTTGAAACTTGGAAAAGATCCACTCGACAAGAAGACACAGATGTTGAGCCAATGTTGGACTTGTGGGAGCAGAATAGGGGATCTGGATGGCAGAAAATTTCAAGCTTAACTCTGAAAATTTGAATATGGGACTCTAGGATCGAGAAGAAAAAGTGCATCCAGATTGCGGCATGATATCGGAAAGTTCTCTCGGAAATAGCATATTATGAGTGCTGTGCGAGCAAGTAAATAAATTCCATAGCCTTGGTTTCATACAGATATTGTTGCAATCGCGAGACTTTTCAAAACTTCGGAGCGAGGAAATTGAATTGCCCATCTATAGTCCATAGATAATCGCAGCGACTTCGGGGGCTGAAGCTTTGTTCTTATTTTCACGGCAACCTGTGTGATTTAAGCACAGAACTAAAAGCTTCTATCTCTGCGATTTCTAGTGAACTATAAGTAGTACCACTCGTCTTAGGTGGTACTTGGCATCAGTGGTGGTGACCGATCAGGACTTTTAATACAATGCTGCATCGTTCAATTACTTCAAGATACCTGTCACCGATTTCATAGTTTTAGATATGCTGCCAAATATGATAAAGATTAGCTGCAGCCATCTCTTGAAAGAATCCTCGCTGCTAGCATCTCACTGCCTAAATACTTTCTAACAGGGAAAGCAGTACCTTCAACTCCGAAAATTGTCTAAGACAAAACCCAACCCGTGCTGACATCACGACATGGGTAAATCACAGATTTGTTGGATCTGCCGGATTATGTCTACTGACTCCTTTCTCCAGTGAGTGGAAATCCCCTGACAAAGTCGACAATGCACCAAAAATTTGCCTTCAGTCAACCATCACATAGTTACAGTTTTCCCTTCACAAGAAGTGGAAAGTTAACTGACTTGACTAATCTTGTGCTAGAATGTGTCACGATTTCTTTTTCCAAAGGAGCCACGTATCTAATTTGTCTTGCTGCTTCATTTTTAAAGCCATAAACATTTCCACAATCTAAGAGACCCAACAGCTTGACAGAGTATGACTACCTAGAGTCCTGATTGCTGCAGAAATGTGAAGTCCACTTTTCCTGTATTCAGGACTGGCTTCGGCCAGATTTGATGTAGTCGGATCTTCACCAGCCCTAAAACAGATCTAAGAAGTGGAGCTGATGTCTTCAAATAAGATTTCACTCCTCCTGTCTTCCCAATTTATATGTATGCAATTCTGATGGCATTGCACTGTATTCTGAGCAGCAAGCTTCAGTGGAGACGTATCTGTGCCTGCAGCCGCATTTACGCTGCACTTAAATTGTTCTTTGAGTGCAGTAGAAATGCTGAATTCACTAAATCTTATCTAAGTGCAAGCTCATATTGGAATTGCAGAAAATGAGAGAGAAATACTCCTTAGGACCCGAATCCATTGCATTCTCTGATACGAATTCAATTTAAGGTTGAGTTTCATATGAACTTAGTTGAAGATAACATAAATTTTCAAGTTGCAGGCATTCCAAATGAATGTGTCCTTCTAAAAAGTAAGAAGCCTTTCCAATGTCACTTAGCAAGGAAGAATGCCGACTTTCTGGCGGCCCACTAGATCGTGCCTACTCTTATCTATGTGAGGGCATAGAGAACATAAACCCTGCAACGCTTGTTTTAAGATTGATGGCGGCTCTGCTTAGAACTTTCTTTATAAATGTCTAGCTTCCGCTATCTCTATATGGAAGATGCCTGTATTGTTGTCCATTGTCTGTAGCGTGATTCTTCATCTCTCCACGCAAGGGTTAGAAACTCATAAAATAAGTACTATCAACAAGTTCCGACTCCAAGTGCCCTATTTCTACGGGAAAAAACAATCTTCTTTATGTGACCGATACAGGAGTCGCACACATTGTCGTAGAGATTTGTAAGGCCAGTTACTCTTACTTACTCATTGGCCAACATTGATTTGTGGTAGTTTACAGATGTTCCTTGAGTTGGCATGTGAACAAGGTCAATCAAAGGAAATATGACAAGTACTCGTATTCCGACCACTGCATACCAGGAATAGCCAGACTTTTTTATAAAGTAAGGCCTGTCTTTGGTATTATTTTTCAAGATATGCTAAGTGGCAGTCGCTCAACGATGGTTCGTAGACTTGCATTGACTAAATTGGTATTCCGATGTTGAGAGACGGTACAATTGGCAATAAATTGGCATCTTGAGTTTCCTTGTATATAATTAAGCCAACATAGTGTTAGATAACCAAATTCATTACATCATCTCAAGGGTGGATTTCTGAAGAAACCGATTTCAAATTCTCGATTTCGAACTCGTGATTGTGTTTCACAAACTCCTATAGACAATTCCATCCAATTGGTAGAGAAAAACTCCAACACCCATCGCCAAACTTTGTCATCCATCTACTTCGCCTCGCAAAATCTATTTCTACTACTGACCTACACTTCACCTATAGCAAAGGTGACACAAAAACACCAAGCCGCCATCGTTTCAACTTACCTCTTTGGACCACTTAATTGCGGTTTCACTTTCTGTCGGTTGCATGTTACCCAATCAAACACCCTACAATTACTCTGACACAAAAACCGACGATTACATGACCTGGTTGCACTACATCCAAAGCACATCCAACCCATCAACGACATACATGACATCCTCTGTTCAGTCAACCATTAATCCCGTCCCAGTTGACCATGGTGATTATCTGCTCTTAAGCCAAACCAATTATACCACCCTCGGTCAGAGATATCAGCTCACATCAAAAATCAATTAAAGTACCCAATTAACATGTTGGCCGGGGATCGGGGCACCCTGACGCACCACACTTTCGATTATCACTTCTGCACAATGGGATGCACGATGCTGTGTCTCAGAGTATCTCAGATGGACAACGGACAGATCCATCTGAACGCACGAAATTACATGTAACCATGGCAACAACATCGAGCGCGTTGTAGTTGTAGCAGCTGTCAAAATGTCAGTTCTACTTCAAAAGGGCGCTGGAGTCGCGCGCCCGTGTGCATTCCCATTTGCGCGCAGAAGGCGTTGATCTGTGTACAGGCGCACATCAACCTCTGGACTCTGAGGTCTTAAATTAATTTCCCACCTTCAGTCATCCCACTTGGTTATGACACGACCAATTGGTTGATGCGTTGCGTTGTTGATGATGCCAACGCTACGAATATGCCATCGTCATCATGCCATTGCCTACCAGAACTAGAACCAGAGATGATGGTTATTCAACCGAACGAAGCTGGTTGGTGCTACAGAGGTGAGCTGCCCCACGCGCCATCTGTTGGGGATTCGTCTTTAATTATTTCCTTCTTTTTTTTTCTCAAACTCCAAATTGGATTTGTAGATTCCTTAGATCCTGTTGTGCCATGAGTAGACCCATCTTATGTGGATGCGAATCTCTATTCCCAGTTGAAGCACTCTAATGAATTTTTCTATCAAAAAAAAAGTAAAGAAACGATTAAAAACGATGGTGCGTGAGAACGCCTACGGTGTCATGACGTGTTTGGCTATCTTCAAATCTATTCGTATTTGTTGGCATCCATCGGGTGTAAGAAGATTCAAATAATTCTGACCGACAGATTGGACATGAATTTATCTGCGCAGATACTTACATAGATGATTGGTTTGTTCTGAGGGAGAAATTTCGATTAGGCATTCAACAGCTATTCAGGAAGAGAGATGCTTCCTTGAGATTACTGTCCCGATCACTCCAGAGAATTCCAGGTTTCTTCTTCTGACACATATCACACTGTAGATCTAAAGCCCACAATTATGCAACACACATCGGGTTGGCATTCCGGTTAGACTGGCATTTCTGGATGGACTGGGCGATAAGATTTACATTCACGATCTGCTCCTGCAATTGGAATTAGTTCGTGGCTCGCTGAGGGGCGAATGGAGGAGAAACAACAACTACTAGTACTACTACGACTATCACTTGGTATGATATGTTATGTCACTTGTAGCGGTTTGCATTTGGAGAGGTAATGCATGCAGTATGGCCGCGATTTCCATCTCAAGTAGGTACTCGTACTTTTTCACACTTTAACGCATCGCTTAATTGCCAAGCGCATTTCATGACAACAGATACAAATACGAATACAAATACTCTTATGTAGGTATGCGCCAAGTCGTTGGAATCACTCACGTTCAATCAGCCATTGACTAATCATGTGAATGTCGGACAAAGCTGGCTCATATGCATCATAGTGTAGCTCCAGAGATGTTATTACCTCCGATCAGGCAAATCAAAGAAATTCAAAGGCGATCGGATTTTAAGCTGAGATGCAATCGCAGGTGAGAAGACTATGGTAGAGGAGGGTAATTAATGATTTGTACTGATTGAAGATTGTAGCCGGTCTAATGGATTTACAGAATTGATGTAGAGGTTTAGGATCGGTTGACCGTTGTTAGTTATTAGCTGATGGTGCTAAGTTGCCAGAGGCGGAAATCATTAGGCATGGACTGGATGAGATTTAATTTAATGTTGTTCTGCGGTTAATGGCATGCTTCATGTCCTGCTTTTAGGAGCCTTTACTGAGTTTCAGTTTTTATTTTAACTTTAAAGATTTTCGGTCAAAAAAACATCTGAGAGATTAAGTCCCTAATTAAACTTAGTATCTCCACTCTTTTGGGTACTGGTCATAAATGACATTTTTAAATAGCTTAATTCAATGGGCATTAGAGCCACGGCATACGCATATGACATGGTCATAATAGTGCAGGGAAAATACTTAAACACTTTAAGTGACATCATGGAGCTTGTCTTGAACATGATCAGTACTTGGGCATGCAGCTGTGGTCTCAATGTCAATCCCTCCAAAACGAAACTGGTTCTTTTTACCAGAAAGTACAAGATACTGCAATTCACATTGCCAAAACTCAGCGGGGTGGATCTGTCCCTCTCGGATAGTGCGAAGTATCTTGGCGTGATTCTGGATAAGAAACTGAATCAGAAAGGCATATAATGCTCTTCTCATATGCAAAAGAACTGTGGGAAAAATTTGGGGCCTAAAGTCTGCTATGGTGTACTGGTTATATACGGTAGTGGTGAGATCCATACCGACATATGGCGCACTAGCATGGTGGAAAGAAACTACTAAGAAAACGACCTACTGAAAATTAGCGGCAGTTCAGATCCATTACAGGTGCGCTTAGTACCACCCCGACAGCAGAATTGGACACCTTTCTGCACCTAACACCGCTTGATTTACAGATAAAAAAACTTGCTGGCAATAGTGCGAATCGACTCACTTTTCGAAAGCAGTAGCTTCGGACACGGCACGATCCTGGAGGAGCTACTGCCAGGCAAGGCAAGTAGTATTAAAACGGATGAAATCCCTTCCTTAATCGATTTCGACATTCCGTATGATATATTATATCCGGAGAGGAAGGACTGGCAAGAAAATACAGTGAAAAGATCAAACGAAATTGCAATTTTCACAGATGGCTCAAAGACAGAGGAACGAACAGGTTCCGGTATCTTCTCGGAGGACCCGGAACTTAGAGTGTCCATAAGGCTACCGGACACTAGTAGTGTCTTCCAATCAGAGGTTCCAGCTGTCCTCTGGGCGGCTGAACTGATGCAGATGAGATCGGCATCCGGTATAGATATCGCTATCTACACCGACAGCCAGGCCGCTCTTAAGGCAATAGAGTCAACCAACATCAACTCTGACACAGTCAGGGGCTGTCGCACAATACTCAAAGCATTATGCATTCAGAACTGGGTGAGACTGTGCATGCCAGGACACTGTGTTATAGAAGGAAATGAACAAGCAGACGAGCTTACAAGAAGAGGAGGGCTACTCGACAATAGTGAGGTTGCTGATGTCCCTGCACGGTAAAGGGAACTATTGAACAAAAGACCATAAACGCCGCCAGCATAAGGTGGTCGAATCTGGAAGGACATAGGGTATCAAAGGCTCTATGGCCACTTCTCGACGGTAACAGATCTAGGAAGCTTATTAAGCTGAATAGGTACAAGCTTAGAACGCTGATAGGAATACTGACAGGACACTTTCTCCAGCTGAAACACGCAAAGAGACTTAAACTGACAAATACAGACACAGGCGGTTGAAGACATAACACACATACTGTGTGAATGTGCGGCAATATCGCATAGCCGAAGAAAATTCTTAGGAAAATATTTCTTTGAAAACTTAGAGGAAATAGACGGCACAGATTTCAAAGGCCTTCTTGGCTTTAGTGGAGAAACTTTGTGCTTTAATGGGGAGACTGTTTAGGTTTTTGCAAATTGGAGTTGGTTTCAACTGGACCCACAGGGGACCGCGATGGGCCCGTTTTGGTGCCTAGTGTTGTGTCTTATGGCACACCCTGTTTTACCTAACCTACCTAACCTAAACTTAGTATACGGGTATGTATTCCTAAAGTAATAAGACTTTATTTTCAAAATGTATGTGACACTGACAACTCTTATATGCTCAAAAACTAGACAGAAACGCAGAATTATGTTTTCGCGGTACGAAATGGATCGAGAAATGCTTCAACAAGGTTAGGCAATATTGCAAAGTTTCTTCCAAAGATGCCAAAATAGTGCGAATTTTGAAAAGAAATTTCGGTCGAAATGATGCACCAGTATTCATCCTGTGCGGTCAGTGAAAAATATGGGAGCTGTTGCCGAAAAAGTAAGACTAAACCAGAGAATCTAAACTCTCCCAAGTTCTCAGTAACTGAACATAAGCGCACTAGCCTGAGAAGAACTTTGCATAAAGATCCCGAACTACTCGTTACAAGGTCTGCTTGACTCAGGGATTGAAGCAATATGACCACCTGCTTCGTTCTTACCTTGGGCTTTAGAGCAGCTCGAAATTGATGACAAATTTGCTCATAAAAAATCATATTTTCAGATTAGATGCATTCTCATCTTGGCGGCTACTTAAGTTAGCAAAATAGCCATGTTCCCGGCTCGGAGAATTCACACGTAGTCATAAAGAATCCAATAGATCCTAAACGTGTTACTGTTTGGTGTGGTTCTTGAAATGACGTGGGTAAAAGTGTTATTTTTCTTCCAAGACGACAATGTGGGAAGAGCTCTGGTGATGTTGCTTGACCGCTACGAAGCTGCGATTTGAAGCGGCTGGACTTGTTTGTGTGGAGTGGCATTAAAGATCGTTGCCAAGCGAACAATCTAGAGATGATATAACCAGTCAAGAACAGTTTTGGTCAAGCTATTCTGAAATAGGGGCCGAAACCATCGGAAATATATTGCAAAATTGAGTTGAGAGAATGGCCTACTGCTTTTCTTATAGCCTTTTTAAAAAGATATTAACAGAGGGTCACCCTTTATATAAAATAAACAAGGAAGTCTCTGTTTTATAGCCTTTAAGCCTTATTAGAGGTAGACACCGGAGCTGTTGCTTTGACAGAGCTTATTTTGTTTCAAAGTGGTAGCAACTGAATATTATTAGGTGTCATCCGGAGAAGATCTATAAGCTTGAGTGCTGAGCAAGAGACAGTATTGACAACATTACAAATACGTTAGCAAAGGAACACCCAAGGTATAGCCCCTGGTCAAACATTACTCGATCAGCAGCACCTTCAGCCATGAGCATTAAGCATTCCTTAGTCTCAGTGGCTGTCCAAGTTCTACATAAAAGCTTGAAGCTATCCTCAACCGGTATAAAACAGATATTATCACGACCCGTAAGGTTCGATGAAAAAGCTGGTACAACTGGTTGCAATTTTAAGAATGTGGATTCATCATGGAACATCGGTTAGATGTTCAAAGAAACTTACTTACTCAACGTCTTTAAGTAGTCGCATGACCTTAACCAACATCAGATCTACGTTCCTAAATATTGATCTAATTTGAGCCACGTATCTAACTTTGTCAATGATCCCGCTTTCAAGGCAGAAAGATGATCAAAGGTGATTGGAAAGTAACCGAATCTACCCTAGGCTATCAGACACCCAAAACTCCCAGTGATATGATGATAACTGCATAAACCGAAATATGTGATGCAAGACGCTAAATGCGAGGCATTGCAGGGGAAAGCAAGAGCAGCCCAGAAATGGGCTTTGTCTTCTAGTGCGATTGTTGGGCTAAGCCTGAGACGAATGAAGAGAACGTTGTAATCGAAACGCTGTGAATTATAAATGTATCTAAATAGCATTTTCAGCTCAATGTTGCAGGAGTACTTTCGCCAAAATAGTGGTTCTCATCAGAGAAATAGTGCCTTCTTCTAGAAGTGGTCGGTGATTTCCAACTTACTTACGAACTTACAGGTTGGGGTGAACCTGAAACTGAACTCACCTTAACTGTCCGGGCCGGTGCATTGGAATCCATTTGCACCATACCTCTCAACCATCTCGGCGGCTGATGCGCAGTCGCCTGACTAAGTCGATGTCGCCATACAGCTCAGTTTATAGATGATTCTTCTCCTCCAGATCTTCTTCTTCCTTAGAATCTTTCTCTTAAATCAGAGAATATCTTCATCCACTTTCGATAGAGTCTATGCTACAGCCCCATTAAGTAGCCTTAATTGTACGGGATAGGGCCTTACTACTCAATTGCCCTCTAAGCCCAAAGAAAAGGCCATTGCTAAGAGTGACTCTTCGTTTTATATTTGCGGAGGTTTTATTGGCAGAATCTATAGGAGAGCCAAGGTAGATAATGTGCCTTATTACCTCGAGATTATAGTCGACTGTGAGGCTCTGTTCAATTCGCTGATATTGTATGTCCCTTCTTGTTAACAGCATGCTCCACTTATGCTTAGCCTACCTGGCAGCTTCGGTTTCAATATTGGCGACGGCACTGGTAACAGCGTACTGTGTTCAGTCGACATCATCGGCATGTGCTAGTAGTTGCAAAGACTTTTAAAAGATTTTGCCTCCGGTATTCACTTTGACGTATGATGTTACCTATAAATAAGCCACATAACAAACAATGCGTCACCATGTGCAAAACCAATTTTGTCATCAAAGACTACAAATGGCTCTTAACGTATACATAGCTAAAAAGATGTTGGCCGCCTATCTGGAACTGACTGCAAAGCTGCAAAGCTAGGTCGAAAGCTATGTTCTAGTTCCACAAATGGTCAGGAGATTTCGCCTTTACGGCAGGTACCTACTTAAAGCACTGGTGACATCAACCTTTGACCATGGGCTTATTTTGACAATTATTTTGAAGTCTTCGGAGTAGTCTTCGACAAACAACACAAAGCAGTGTAGAGGAATACCGTTACGTTATACAACCCAGGCACGAACCCAAGGGTTGGAATATCTTCTTAGAAACCCAGAGTCGGTCTGATATAAAAGTCTATGTACGCGCTTGTTCCTTAAACCTTCTAAACTTGTAATATTGCTGACCATCTCAATTGGAGAAAAACGTATACGAAATCTGATGTCAAACTGTGAAAAGTCGCTTAAATCAGCATAGTGACGTCAATTCGCAAGCCAGAGAAACAATGAAGAAATAACATACTCGAAAGTCGCACCAAAGCCTGGTCTATGCACACATGTCTAGATCAAAAAGATGTCTGGATAACCTTTCCTTAATCTTTATCCATAAGTCAGAAGATTTACTGTATTAACTTTCTGAATGCTGCTCTGTTTCGACACCTCCTCCAATGAATTCCATCCACTTACCCGTTCTGCTTAAATGTCTATATAATCTCATCCCATTGACCTTCTCCAAGTGTTCGTCTCCTATCTCCATCAAGATAAAAAGGTGTTAATATGCTAATTATTAGGTGTACACCTGTCACTTGAATTGCATTGTTCCCCAAAAAGGTTTAATTGCACAATTTGTTCCGTTAGTAACAGTCCATTCCAACTTCAGATACTTTCATAGGCCAATAACTTACACAGACACTGTAGGCGATATACTTGGAGATATCACAGTTTCTCTACGGATTTTTCAAAACAAAAATATTTATCTGCAGCTGGATCGGGATAAAATGATTCAGGTATTGGATCATCGTCAAGTTTTAATCGGTGATTTTTTTAAGTACGCCGTTTCCGATGAGATTCTAATGAACTCACATCATAGATGGCAATTCAAGTATCTGTACTTGATAATGCAAGGTGAAGAAACTATTTGACGAATTCATTTACTCAATTAGCTCTGTGATCATGAATTTATATTTAAATGATTGCCAAAGCTGATTTGCCTCTTTGTGGTTGAGATTGCTTGGTTTTTGAGGGGCAATTATTGTTCAAAGTAAATTGGAAACCACGTTGGTAGTAATTCACATCGGACTTTGAGTGGAAGGCTAGATGAAGTTGTCCAACTCCCTTACTCATAAATTCAAGACTGAGTTGTATGTTCGGAACTACTCATACAGTACCCGGATGTCTAAAAGTGTGCATGATTACATTTCCTGTCATTTGTAAGACATACATCTGGGTATAAACAGGATGACTATGTTAGTGGTAGCTCGCATGCAAATTTAAAAAAGCTTTGAAGAATAAAGCAACAGAGTGTTGAAAATACGTTGCTCAAAAAGACTTCCTGAGTCACACAATTGACTTAGAGATTTGAAACAGAAATTGAAAATATGATGAGCGCAACATTACCTTTAGTTTCGCTATTTGACTGCCTAGACTTTAAAAAGACTTTCAATTGGTTGCTACAAAATATTTTTCAATTAGCTCAACGTATAGTAAGGCTTCAAGTTAGATCTTACTCCACTTTTGTTGTAGATACTGAGCTTAGCCTTTGATTTGAAGTTTGCTTCTCCTGAGTTTGCGCCAATCAGCTCATTCATCGCCTTGGATATCTGTACAAAATTCTCCTGGGCCAATTTGATGGCCTCATTTAGGTACGCGTCGCTTTCGATTGCCCTTTATTTTTATACTTTAAACTCTGCTGAGCAACTGCTGCTTGAGCTTTCGCATAGGCTTTGCGATAGTGTCGTTTACTGGTCCTGATTGCTTGGAAAAATGTTACTTCGAAACAAAATGTATTCTCCGTGAACCTATTTCCAGGTTTCCCAGAAACCTGGTGCTATGCTGATCGGGGTAAAACAAGTCATACCGCAGTGCATCACATCGTCTTAATGCGAAGATAATGAGGTAGTGAGATCAATAGTCGAATACTGGCCGTGAATATTTGATCAGTTGGATCTATTTACTGGAATTTCCCTGCTTTTCTTAGAACAGCAGCATTAACTTCCGAGTGACTACAGCTTAATGCGAGCTCTTAGCACAACACATTTAAGTGCTTAACCCTCCGATCAGCGACAGCTTCGATAGCGTTATATAAGCAACAAGATCCATAGGGCCCTACAAGGATTTGTGTAAAATTTTTCAAGAAATGTACAGTATTATCATGTTGCAGTTGTGCCTGATTGTTTTGCTTATTAAGTTATAGTTGTTTTCAGTCCGAAAATATGTACATACGTATTGTAGAGAGAAGTAACAGAAAATAAACAAGAAATTTATAGGTAAAGTAATTTATATATTCATTAAATATTTATTTTGTCTGTGTAGCTAGTCAAGCAGTGCAGGTTTGACACCGATATAAAAGTGCTGACTGTTCAGAATAAACCGCATTATTGCAGCAACAGCAATACGCTCGGGTTTTCGATTTGAACGCGGTACAAACGAAGGAACAGGTCCTGGTGCTGGTGTTGTTACTTAATTTTTTTTACGTGGCTTTCAGTTCAACTCACCACAACATCAAATGTGCTGCCATAGCATTTCGAATTTTGTGATAGCACGTTACTCGTAGATTGGTGGCTCGTTCTTCAATGTTTGAAATCGCCAATTGTCTCGTCAACAATTTCAAGAATAATAGTCGTTTGCCCAATTTTTAGACTGTGGATTAATTTCATCGTATATTGATGATTGAGGCCAATGCAGCAATATCGATCATATTCCAGCATAAATCGTACCTTTCGAGTCACACAACTACCATACTTTTATTCCGTGCTTGATTGTCTTAGATGGAATGTACTAGATGGGGTGAAAGTAACCTCCTTGACCGCCAGAATGCGCTGCTACTGCAAAAAAGGTTATGGTGCCTTGAAGTCCGTTCGTATTTAGGCAGACATGCCAAATTTCAGTGCGATACTGTCTTTCGTTTTGTTTTGTTTTAACGATTTTCGTTCTCTCATAAAACATTATTTTTTGAGAGGCAAAACGGCGAATGAAACAAATGAAAAGTTGGATAAATATTATGGGTTTAATGCTCCGTCAGATTACACCGTCAATTATTGGTACCGATCAAGTCCGCAGCGGCAGGCCCTCCACAGAGGACAATGTCAAAAAAATACATGAAATGGTATTGGCTGACCGGAAAGTGAAGGCGCGAGCCAGCAGATTCCACAAAGATTAGTACTGAACACACGCGCCATATTTCGGTCAATATTCTGCACATGAAAAAGTTATCCTGCCGCTGGGTGCCGCGCATTCTCACTCCTGACCAAAAAGACGAAAGCGAAAGCATTTCGAAAGTTTTTGGAATTGCTGATGCGGAATTGGGCGGACTTTTGTCGTCGATTGGTAACTGCTGATGAAACCTGGATCCACTATTACACACCAGAGAACAGAATGATTGCCCGACAAGTGTGCTTCGAAGCAGCCGAAGGTGGCTCAATGGGTCGGAAAGGTTATGGCGTTGGTTTTCTAGGATTGTCATGGCATACTCTTCGTGAACTACCTCAAAAAGAAAAAACCATCAACAGTGAGTATTACTGTGCATTATTGGAGCGATTGAAGGCCGAGATCGCTGCAAAACGCCCTCACATGACTTACGGCTCCAACTGCTGTCGCATCCACCATATTCGCCCGATTCTGCTCCCTCGGACTACTACCTCTTCCCAAAAGATCGCTCATCAATAAAAAATGTAGCTCACCCGAGGAAATCATCGACGCCACGGAGGAGTATTTTGCAGACCTTCCGGAAAATTACTTTGTATCAAGCTAAAAGGGGACTATATTGAATAAGAAAAATTTTGTTTTTCATTCCCAAGAAGGTTACTTTTCAATCCACCTAGTATTGTGTGAAACGTGCCCGTCCTCGATCAGGAAAAAGTTGTTCGTCCCCGGTCATCGAATCGTGCGGATTGTTAGCTGCTGCCAAATTATCCTGTAACATAAGCCACAAATCATCAATAGCCGCAGTTTTACTGCCCGGCCTTGTTATCGCATTATCAAAGAGAATAAACTTTGTGATAAATATGAAACGATTATACTATATGATAAAGCGGCTTCATATATTGGAGCATATGTTTGGCCCCACAGTTCCTTAGCAAACTCGCTTTTTGGTTTACACATTTCAGCATACAAAATGATAGCCAAAAAAGCATTAAACGCTTTTAGAGTCGACACTTTATTTTGTTTCTGTTTAGTTAGATGGCCCTGGGCAGGTTTCTTAACACTTCTCCCTTATATTCCAAAATCTCTTCTCTATAATACACGCAGGTCCCTAAGGACCTTGTCGCTAATTGCCATACTAAATGTCCTCAAAATGAAAAAAAACTAGAAATGTAGTGCACGCATCGTTTCGGAATAAATTTCAATAGCTTAAGCATTGTTTTTTTTATAGAATACAGTACGCATCAAGCTTCTAGCACTTGTATAAAAACATTTGTAAGCATTCAAAAAATCAAAAGGTCCCTAGGTACCTTCTCGCTAATAGGAAAGTTAACAAAAGCATAACGAACAATTCATAATTGTTACTGAAGGACAGCAAAAAAATTGCTTAGCTCTTAGAAGCATCAGGAAGCATTTGTTTGTTTTATGCCCACAGGAAACGATGCAGGCAGCCGTAATACAAGTTCGAGTCCTGAAACTTTCTTAACACAGCGTTGGAAGCTAATACCCAATCGAGACTCTATGAATTCTGCATTCCGATTGATATAGCTGACTATATCATGAAAGTGTTCAGCACAGATTTTGAGTGCAGATTTGCTACTGCTACAGATACAGTCACTTTCCACCCTTCAATGGATCTTAACAAGAGCCAAATGCCATCAGTCTTGGGCATATTTCCGCTTGGAAGACAGATGCAAGTTTTCCTAATTAGGAGGTGAACTCTACCGTAGTCCTTACCCAGAAAGATATCACTGCCTTATTTAAATCGGTTTTTTGGCTCAGATTTTAGCCGAGAGTGTTCCCGGGCTAAGGAAATTCGACTTCGTGTTTTCCCAGCAGCAGGATTTCTGTGTATCATCGCATCAAACAGCATATTAATAAGACTAGAATCAGGAACAGTCGACGTGCAAGTTCAACAAGACTCCAGTCCGCGCAGTACTGAATAACATCGCTTATTGACTGGAAGGCAGCTTTGAAAGTACAGCGTATGATAAGAATATCAAGAGTAGGAAAAGGCCTCAAACGCAAGCTAGGGAAAAACCCCACGCAGCCATGGCAGAGTGTTCTTCGTATTTTGATTGAATTAGAAATGTCAGATTTTCTTGATGCTCCACCTCGGTTACAAGCCGCATGTCTTGGCGAATATTCCATTACACTGTCAAAAGGCCGATTTCGATTTGAAGTCCATGGCCCTCATTTGTCTGCTATTTGCCTGCTACGATCCTTATTCTGGCCAAGTTGCACATTCTATTATATATGCTGTTCCCGAAAGTACGATCAATGAAATGAGCAGGTTGCACTCCTTCTTGTCTTAACTTGCATTCAAATTTGAACTTTAATTTCAAGCCCTCACACAACACTGTAGACAAGATTTTGGATATAATGCTCAGGACGAACATAGACGTTTCTATAGTTGGTACAGTTTCAAACAAATCTGCATATCTCCTGAAAATTTCTTTCGATCTTTATGGAACACGAAGCCCAATCCCGTAGCTGAGGTTCCGTTCACCAGGCACACTTTTCTTAAACAAAGTTTTGGAAGTGGATATGCGCAAGCTCTTTCTCTGTAGATTCAGGATGTTTGGCACACAGGCCCCGCGTCTTATAAGCCTTGATGTGCCCAAGTTCGGTATTCTTCAAATTACTTCATTTTGCATGTGAGAGGCTTAGCTTTCAAGTTTGAATCGATTGGTTTGATCGGTAAGCACTTTTCGAACCGCAGCGCCACCTTATGTACGTAAAGCGTCTAGTGCAACACAGCAGAAGCGACATTTACGGCAGCTTCTCCGCATTGATAATACTGATCTTCAACCTTTTGTCAAGAGTTCGTTAAGAGAAATAGAAATACGAGATTGCCAAGTATCTAGTGGTGAGTGGTTAGCTGAGGTATTACCCGTTTAAGTCATCTAACTGAATTTCCCCACTAAGACAGCGGAAAACCCATCTTAGCAGCTAGCACCAAAACTGGTGTTTTCTTAGTACAAACGCGTCTTTTCTCTATAGATAGGGGAATATATATCCGACTATTTTGGATTATTTAAAGCTAAAGACTTCATCTTAAAGTCTCCAAAATAGATGCTGCTCTTCTTACTTCAGCAATCACTGTACTATACAGTCGGCCATCTCCCTTCTATCCACCTCATCCTATTCCACTTCCTAGACGGTTATTACATCTACTTTACATCAATCCAAGACGTCTTTTAGATGTTCGATGGCTCGTCCAAGCATTCACTGTATAGATCTAGTGATGTCTGAAGTTGCACAAATGAAGCAGAATATACTTTCATCGGATTAGAAAGTACTCTAGATACTCGTAATCTAAGGGCACTCTCCTATAGAAGAAACCTCTCAGTCCACTTATATACTGCAACGAATCACACAATGACACTGGCAGTAAAATTAATGAACGGACTAGCAGTCTACAAATTCTACGGATTAGAGATTGTCATTGTCTAGCAGCACAAAAATCTGTGTAAATGAACTTAAAAGAACCATGCAGTTGGTTTACTCTCAAGAAGTATGTAGCTTCCACCTTAAGTTCTGGCTATATGTATCGTACATTCTTTCATATCTAATCCCACAAGCATTTGTAGGTCATTCAATGGCCTAAAGAAACCTTCAGCCTTCTCTAATCCGTCTGTCAAGTGATTTATCTCCATCTCTTCTAATTGCAGCCCAAACATGAGTTTACCACTATTTCAGTACCGAAATGTGTAGTTCTTACCATACCAACTAAAGTATCTTCTCCATCTTAACTGCGAAATTCTTCAATTAATCATCACTCTGATGGACCTTCAAATTCTTCTAAAGCTTCTCGAAGCCATTCTCCTCCACTTTGCATGTAACGTGCCTCATTAACCACCCAGGGAACCCAGTTCAACATAGTTCACTTACATTCAAGAGGTCAGAGCTATCAATTAAACTACTACTCGTATGCAATGTAATTGACTGTTGTACGTGTGGGTGCGTTCCCCCATTCCACTGAATCTATGTACTCAGTCATAGGAAATCTTGAAAATCCACTCTTCTACCCGAGCTACAGAGTGTAGGCACAGTGTCAATACAGGGAAATCCTTAGCAGGGCCTTACTGGCATTCTGCACGTCAACACAATCAACTTACGCATGCGAGCCAGCACCTTTTCTCAAGAATTCTACCGCGTTCGCGGATTGAGCAAATATTTGTCTAACGTTTCTATGGTAGCGCATTAAGGTCCCGTCCTCCCCGTACCCCTTTAACAAAACCAACTATTACCTACGTATCTGTGTGTGTACTTATTTGTGTATGTATATGCGTTGTATGAGAAAGTATCCACTAGCCTAACCGGCCCCGTAATCGTTGTCCATGCGAATTTTCTTTTAACACAATTACATGGCTGGCAGCATGTCCATCAAGTTCGCGATTTAGAAAATTCTAATGGATGCGTTGGCTCCAGCTTTAGTAGTGACTCTGGTTTGTACAGATCGACGGACAGACGAATGGATGGATGGATGGATAGAATCCCTACTCCCGGCTGCCCCTCTCTTCATCAATGTCAGCTTAGCAAGTCATTTGACCATCAAACTGGACACTGGAGAAGAATTATGCGGAAAATAGGAATAGGAAAACCAGCCCCAGAGGAGCTGTCCAGCCGGCTCTGGTGCTGGATTTTAACTTATAACTGTTTACTCGTACTTGCTGTACAGCAAGTTCACGCATGGAGAGTTTTTCATTCTCCAACTGCTCGTATCTACCGCTACCCCTATGTCACATCCCCTCTCACCAAGCAAACTCTTTAGATCGACTTAAGTGACTTTGACAAAATCTCAACAGTTAGTAGAGTGTATTTCAAAGATACGAGCACGAGTATGTGCATATGCAATGTACTAGTACATTTGCTGTTGTTGGTCGTTTTATCCTCTACCAGTGAAGCATTTAGGCAGGCAAGCAGATTCTCGTACTCGTACTCGTACTCATACTCGTACTCATATCAGGGTTCGGAATCCATGAGAATAGACGAAGGTATAGGGTGTACAACAGGGTCGGTGATAACCGGGATACTGGCATATTAGGTGTCCGAATGAACGAGACCTTCACGGTTTGTATCCAATTCGGAGCTACTCCGATGCTGGAGCTCTTACTGTTGCTAGAGCCGCTGTTGTGCTATCTTCCAAACGAGTTCTGATTCTAGTTGTCTTTTTGTTGCCTGTGGACTACGTATCTGTGCACTCGTATCTGAAGCATTAGAATCGAGTACTTTCTAGAACGAAAGGCACCAAACTGATCATGTGCTAGGTGTGTTTGATGCTGGCTCTGGTATTGGTGCTGGAACTGCAGATCCCAAAACTCATACTCTCAGTTCGTGTGTGGTTTGTTTGTCTGAGGCAGTAGCATCAGTGGCAATGCATTCAGGAAGAGAACATCTGAGCACTTTGTTGGGGTCGCATCGCTAATTGTTTGAATGGCGATGATGCTGCAGTTGGGTAGTGATGCCAGTGATTCCATGGTAGCCAGCCGGTAGTTGCTGTCTTCTCGAATTCTCGCACCTAAATAAGGGGAATTGGATTTAATTGCGCAAGACATTGGAATGTCGGCGGATGTTATCGTCTGTGATATCTGCCAGTCGGTAGTCGCAAAGGTGTAAAAGTCTTGGGTTACATTTTAGATTCAGTCGGTTGGGGGATTTAAAAATGAATTCGGTAGCAGTTACCGCTAGTGGATAGTGGAAGAGAGTTTTATTTTCCATTTGTTTGCTTCTACTGTTGTTTTGGGAGAAATTAATGTTGGTTTGTGGGAGGTATTTGAAGATGATTGTTGTAGAAGTAGTACAAAGGGCATACGTGACCAATACGGAGTCACTTAGTCGACACATGTTCATAGGGCTGGATAAAACTCGAAGATACTTCTCCCATCTTGGGTGTGGACTAACTCAGGGGATAGATGAAACATTTGAATATGGAACCAAGTCAGGATGAGCTGCTCATCATAACACAGTTCAGTCGTGAGCTCCCAAATGATGGAGGTACCTTTTCGCATATGCGTGAATCTACAATCGTAGAGTTAAATTTCATTCGACGTACAAGTCTTGGCTATCGCAGTCTTCTAATGCTGTATATCTAATAGAGTTTGCTGTTGTATCTAGATCCCTTGTTAGGCGAGAACAAAAGCAATTGTTCATTGTAAAGTCATTTTGTGGATTGCCCTTCAAATCATATTCTTGGTTTTCAGCTCATTAGTGACAGCATAACCTGTGTGCTATTGTATATGTAACAATGTTATCAGTGTATGAAAGTAGTTCCACAGTAGTCTTTTGAAAAATTGTTGCTGCTTGGCACCGAGACTACTCCTGCATAAATATTTGAAACAAGATGAATGGGTGCTGATGAAATAGGAAAGTCAAACTGACGATACCCAGTGTCTCAACTGTGTCTACACAGTGACTGTACTTATTTTACCAAGTGGTAACCATGGGACCCATCCATACTCCATTTGCCAAATTTATAAGCACAGCAGACCAAAATAGCAGTACTATCCCGAAACAAATGAGACCTTATCTGGGCTACTATGACATATTCTAAGCTCAGACCGGTAAGGATTTCGAGATACTAAGTCAGGGTCTTTGAAAAGAGATGGTTGCGGATGATATTTTAATGGCCCATGGCAGCGCTCATATTCCCGAACAGGTTACCGGCTTCGGTCTAACCGACACCTTATCGTAGGTGTAGCAAAAGGAAACTGGTCCCCGCTATGGAAAAAGATGAATGAATCTAAGCAGAAACAAGCATCAGATACGGATGGATCTACTGTTGACAACCCATGTAAACGAATAAAGGACAAGGAGCTTCAGATATGCACGTGGAATGTCAGATCAGTTAAAAGGCCACTCGCAACCGAACAATTAGCAGAGGCCCTATACCGCTGCAAAGCAGGCTCTACCGTCATCCAAGAAATGCGACGGGATGGGTCCAAAAAAAGAGGAGGAAAACCTACAGCGATTGTTATCGACGGCAAAAGTAGGGTCTATTTGGATGTTGAAATGTTGGAAGCAGACATAAACAAGATGTCTTGAGTTTCCGGCATGTCTCAGCAATCCATATCGAGGCTTAATTTACCAATTACATGAGCGTACGCCCCCACAGAGGAGAAAGATTACGACACCAAGGATAGGTTTTACGACCTCTTGAACAAAACTACTCGTATAGTCCAGAGAAAGTTGGTCAAAAAGTATTCATATCAGTATCTTAAAAAAAAAGTCAACGGCCAAGTATCATTCATAAGGTTGGTGTTTAGTCTGCTCTAATTGACTTATTTATATTTTCGGCCCTTTCGTTGCGCTGAATATTAACGCAATAGGCCGGGAGGGCTCTTGGGAAGCTAAAAGTTTATAACAAAGCTTAGGGTTCGTGGGCAGAATGTCAAAGTCTTACGGAATTACGGAAAACATGGCCGGTGAAAAATTTTCCAATGTATACTGTAACTACTATAAACTTGATGTGTTGAACCTAACGTGACAGGTATCGCTAGGTTCGAATGTTTTTAAAATGAAACATTAGCAATCATTAGATCCTTTTGCACTTTTAAGACTCATTTTGATACTTGAAGGATTGGCGATGGATAGAGTATCCCTCTGATCTAATCGTGGGTGCCAACTTTTAGGGAAGAAGGCACAATATAACACCATCGGGACCATTAATGTCAACATCTACGGTTGAATATGTGGCTCAAATTCAAGGTTCGCGGCCTTTACTGTAATTAAAAATCCACCTACACAAGAACAATGCTGGAACAATGATGAACAGCAAGAATGCTTGAAAATATTCTGTTTAGTCTCGAAACCTTTTTTTTTATATCGGGGGTGATGTAAGTAAAATCGTATAATTAACCTTGGGAACTGCCGCAGTGTATTGCCAAAAGATCGGCAGGTTTCTGTTGCAACAACTGCGGCTATTTCCTGGTGAAATCAACAAGGGTCTAGTCGATTGCTCCAAAATTAAACGCCGAGATATTATAATGATTTAAGTGATCAAGGTGTGATCCTATCTGTGCTTCTGTTAGTGGTCCTACATGTATTTATATTATCATCCCCTTAAAGCCACTGTTTATGTAAATAAATAATTTATGCACAACTCCATCTATTCTATCCATTTTCTTAGTAAAAAAATCAAATATTCCATCAATTTAACAGAGATCCCTAATGATATTGTAAATCTTAGCCAAATACTCACTATGACTGTCCCGTATACTCAAGTGAGTACTCATCATCTTATCTATTTTCGTGATTTTCCTTTTAATTGCTTCACCTGGAGTTCGTTTCATGTACATATCTCCCTCATACTGCTTTTGCGCTTAAATTACCATGCATTAGGTAATCCTCAAGAGAAAACACAGATTTTATTCAAATAATAAATATTAATTGACAGTAAATCAATCTATGGTAGAGCGGTATCGCATCATCATCTTCTCTGGGGGATAGTACACTACACCGCTCAAGAACAAAATAGTGTCTCTGACTAATCAGGGTATTGTGGAGCGAGCAAACTTGGTGGAGCATAGCAAAGTTGAGTAAATTGCAAGACAAGCGAATTCTATCACACAACCACACAGCTTAATTCAAGTGAACCCCTTACGAAACTATGTTGCCTTAAAAGTGTGAGAATCAACAAGAAGGCATTTTTCATATTTTACTTTTGGATTTGAAGCGGACGCCCATCATATATGGGGTTTTGAATTCTATTGTATAAGCCTAGGTAAAGACGTCCACAGAGCCAATTGTGCGCAGTGGAAATAAACAGCAGCAATTATCTGCATGATGGTGTGAGCTTCAAGCACGTGCTGGATAATAGAAATCTGCTGATCCTAACGAGTTCATGCAAATATAACGCAAATACTTGCTGTATGTAGCTCCCAATGTTATCAAGAATATATAAGTAAGCAGGTGGGATACTCTCTAGCAATATTTATGACAAAAATAGCCTTTTTGACGATGGCTTTGTCAGAATGAGTAAAGCTTCCGCAAACAAAGGTACTACATGCTAAGTTCTAGGTACAATTGTCGCAAAATTTTATTGGCCCAATACGAGCGAGTAGTTAAGGGAAGTCCTGATATTACTAAGAGTAGGTCGGTTATAGCTAACGAGATCGTATACGATTCCCCAAGACAGAAGGAGAAGCTACCACGGCGTTGATGGTGAAACAGTCAGTGATTGAGAAGTCCCAAAAGGACAAGGAATGTCCTCAAATAAGGAATTGGATTGAATATCTCTGAACAACTTAAAATCTAAATGAGATAATCCAATGATGTTTGTGACTAAAGTGATGCGAAAGGACTGAAGGTTGAGGCAGCAGCATCTAATTGCCGTCTGATCACGCTTTTGTGAAATTTAGCGAGTGCTATACGAAATAGCGATTTTCACAGTCCTTCGGTTTTTCATTTTGATGAATGGTCCTCACTGGACTTCTTCAAATTTTGATTTCAGATGATATTCTACCGAAAACATGTACAACCGAATGCTTCGCGACGTCTTTTACAGGACAACGACGGGCTAATAAGGAAAAATTGTTGACTGATTCCTGGTATCGTAATGATGCAATGCACTTATCACCCAACGAATTCTGGAAGGCATAAGATACACAACGTCCTGCAATGGTTGCTGTGATATTTATGATGACAGCGTGTTTCTGTAAGAGCGTGGTCTACGCTCGCATCACGACTGCAGATACTGGGCGCAGAAGTTGTAAATGCTAGTTTGTAGACTCTTTATCACTTGAGCGTTTACTCAGTTTTTACAAAAGACAGAGACATTCCACAAAAACGAATACTCAAGGGCGACTGCTTTGATACATAGAAACAGCTAGCCCCCACAGGACTCTACAGTAATAAGGTCAACGCCAGACCTTATCTGTTACAGACAGATCTAAATGAAGTATAATACAATGACCCTATGCTGAGTAAAATATCTAATGAACTTGCAATACAGCAGACATCACTGTCCCTCTCCAGCGCCTTTTATTTCGCCTGGTTCCATACAAAAGATCCTTGGTGGCGTAGAAATTAGCAAAGCTGCCTTTCACCGAACCTATATAAATGCTTAGATGGCGCCACAACACGAGCTTCAGGGCTTCAGCTAACTTATCCCTTCAACAAGTGTCATATCTTACCAGCTGCCTCATGAAGTTGTCTTAGACTTCTTCCATTTATATGCGCCACCTTAGATGAGGTCTTCGTCTACTTCGTTGTTTTTCTATTCTGGAGCTAAAAACTTTCCGGGACGGAGCGATGGTGTCCATGAATTCAACGCGACTTAGTCATCTTAGCTGGGTTATCTGAACCTTTCCGACGATGTGATTATCATTGTAAAGTCCGCGCTTCACTGGTAAAACATCTCTTCCATTTTCCATTGATGCAAATGGGACCGAAACGTCCGTGCGGCATCGGATAAAGAATAGTGCCGCAGTGCGTCCCAGCTTGTCGTAAGAGGCGACTAAATGGGACACCAATCATATACAGGCAACTATGACACCAAAAATGAGCCTGTGACACTTTAACACCTTAAAACTTTCCCACAAGTTTGTATGCAATCAGTGGGTTCCCACGTCTGGGCACTACCGGTGGGGTAAAAGAACAGTCAATCAATTCGAAATGGGCATACAAGTGTCAAACTTTAGATACACTTCATGGAAATGATCGCAATTAATAGCACTACCCCGCTGGGCACCACGATTGCAACGCACTCGGGGGATCCCAGAGAAAGCAGAAGTGCTTGGGCGGGCAAAATGAAGTTTCCAAAATATTTCCCTAAACTTCGGTTTGCAAGTTGGAACGTCGGATCGATGATCTCAAAAAGTTTAGAACTGGAAGCGATTATGCGTCGCAGAACTCTACAAATCCTGTGCGTACAGGAAACGAAGTGGTGTAATACAGGAAATAAAGCGCGTTTTCTAGATTTAAAAACTAAGCCATTTAAGATGTTCTACCATGGAACGGTCAATGGACGAAACGGTGTTGGAATGGTTGTTGCAGCGGATCTTCTAAACAACATCATTGGTATTTTGAAAAAAAGCGACCGCTTGATGAGTGTTAAACTCGTCCTACACAATGAAACGTGGAACATTGTTAGAGACCAATCGGAAAAAGATTACATTTTGGTCAGAGTTCGGTAATTTGCTTAGAAATATACCTATCGATGAGATGCTCTTCGTAGGCGGAGATTTAAATGGCCACGTCGGAGAAACAAATGTTGATTATGAGGACTGCCACGGCGGTAAAGGCTGTGGAACCAGAAATTCAGCTGGCGAAGACATCCTTGTAGCATGTAGGGCTTACGGCTTAACCATCTTAAATACAATGTTTATTAAACATCAACGACATCTTATCACCTATAGCAACGGAGGCCACGAAACGCAAATAGATTATCACCTCTGCAAATGTCGATGAGAAACCGTGTAAGCCAACACCGTCTGCTCATTACAGAATTCTTCACAGCGGAACCACCGAAAACACGGGCATCGTTTGGAAAGCCAAAAATCCGGTGTATAATCTATCGAAGGAACGAAGCGCAAGATTTATCGCACTGGCTAAAGAAGTACTTCACAATATAAACGGTATCGCAGACTCACTAAGCCCGCAAGAAATGTGGAACAGCATGCACGAGGAATGCATAGCACTCGCAAAGTCCCATCTGGGGGCTATATCGAAATACCATCACGTCGGCAAAGAAACATGGTGGTGGAATGACGAAACCAAACGAGCTGTGGCCGACAAGAAGAGTGCATTCCAAGCGTGGACAAAATGCGATCGGAGCGACGATATCGATAAAGCTCGACTGTCTCTTGAATTCGAGCGTCTTAAAAAGATCGCAAAGAAAGTCCTGGCTCGAACTCGAGCGGCAGAAGCGGAAAACCTGTACCAGGAGTTGGAACAAATATCCTCACGATCGGCGGATAGAAGACAAGCTATCCAAGAAGTTCAAACGTCGTACAATACTAAAGTGCCAATTATTTTTAAGCTCGCTGCACAGAGGCGAAAAAATTCAATGGAAATATCCTCGCCGAAATACATCAACGCAGACGGTCGCTTACTAACAAATGAAAAGGAAATTTTTGACCGGTGGCTTGAATACTGCAAGGAGTTGCTTAACAAACAGTTTCCACGTGATATCGTGCCGACAGCTGGTCTATTCGAGGAGGAAGTTTCGGACTTTTCAATCGAAGAGATAAGTATAGCGATTGGAAAAATGAAGCCGGGGAAAGCGGTGGGACCAGACAGCATTCCATCAGAGTTTTGGTCGAAGATGGAGGGGATCGGCAGCGAATGGCTATCGAAACTTTTAAATAAATTAAAATGTGGACAATCTATGCCGAATCAATGGAGAAGTAGCTTCTTGGTTCCATTATACAAAGGAAAAGGCGACACTCGAGAATGCAACAACTACCGTTCAATCAAGCTTATGTCACACACAATGAAAATCGTCGAAAGAGTCTTAAACGAACGTCTTCGGCAAATCATAAAGCTCAATAATAGCCAGTGTGGATTTGTTGAAGGAAGATCGACGGTGGACGCTATCCAAAGCTTACGAATAATAATGGAAAAACACCGAGATTCGTCTAAGGATTTATACATGGTATTTATCGACCTCGAGAAAGCATTCGATCGAGTACCTAGGGATCTCATATGGGCCGTGCTGAGGTCTCAAAACGTACCGGAAACGTATGTTAGAATAATACAAGACATGTACGGAAACGTGAAAACCGCGGTTAAAAGCTCTGCTGGACTAACGAGAGAATTTCCGGTTAATGTCGGAGTGCATCAAGGAAGCGTACTTAGCCCTTTCCTCTTTAACGTGCATGCGCGAAGCAAATGTAACGCCAATTCTCTTCGCTGACGACGCAGTTATACTTAGCGATAACGTCGAAGATTTACAAGAAATGCGCTAGAGAGAAAGGGGTTTAAAATAAGTCGTTCAAAGACGGAGCATTTGACGTGCCCATTTGCGCATCCGTTGCTACCTGTTCCGGATATAATGTTAGACGGAATAGTTCTTCCGAAAAGCACTATCTTTAAGTACTTAGGATCAATCGTTAACATGGAAGCGAAAAGTGACGACGACGTAAACCACAAAGTGAGTGTGGGATGGATGAAATGGCGGGAAAATTCGGGAATCTTTTGCGACCGAAAATTTCCACTTAAATTAAAGAGGAAACTCTACACCACGGTTGTTAGACCAGCTCTTATATACGGTTCACAGTGCTGGACAATGTACGAAGCGTTTAAAAACAAAATGACGGCAGCGGAAATGAAAATGTTAAGGATGTCTAGTGGAGTCACTAAAAGCGATTGCATTAGATCTACGCGTATAAGAGGAAGTCTACATATAAAGAATTCGGTAACCGAACAGCTTGAGGCGAATAGAATAAGATCTGCGGAAAATCCGGTTAAAAAGGCACTATCAACTACGGTCACTCCAACTGTAAGAAAACGAGGTCGGAAGAAGAATTCCTGGATTTCTCAGATGGCAAATGCGCAACAACGCCTGGGGCTAACCACTGAAGCGATCCAGGACCGAGCATTATGTAGACGCGTTCTGCGGTCTGCGACATTAGCCAACCCCATAAGCGGAGCAGCAGCGATGCAGTAAAAATGGGAAACTCGTTACGCATAAGTTCGTATAACGAGGAAAGGGTTAATAAAATGATAAGAAGAAGAAGAAGCAAATGGGACCGAAAATTACAGAAAGAATGTCACCTGCTTTCGTCACTCTCCAGGCTAAAGCAGGACTCGGATCATAAGAATACTATACTGTCCCTTGGATTTCTTGAGAGAGCTCTTTACTACTTAATTACATCTAATCCCAAGGAAGCAGCAATTAGGAAGAGCTCTTCATCGCGTAAATACTGTGCTAGTGTGGCTAACAAAGTTAATAGCGAAGCCAAGGCAGTTTAAGTTCTTTATTACCTAGGAGTTGGAGGTGCCAATCGTGATGTTATGTCCCAGGTGCCAATGATGTTATTGAAAGCATATACTTTGCTTTTCCTTCATTGACCGATAAACTCGTCCTTGGCGCTTCAGCTTCAATAGTCGCAAATGCTCCATTGAAAGCTTGCTGTATTCATCCTTTTTATGTCGTTGTCGTCTGCGTATGGGAGTTTCTGAACCGACTTTCGAAAGACCGTGTTTCTGGAGTTGATTTTCGACTATACATTGTAGAAACAGTGGCCTTCTTAAAATCCTATGGTAGAACTCTAAGAAACCGTAGATTGCATTGATAAAGCTAATCATAACTACCCATGTTCGATCCGTATTTCCATGGCGCTACAGTTCGGAGTTGGCTCACCAAATAGGCCCCGTAAGTCACCGACTCCAGTTGTGCTCTCTTGATGGGTTGAGATCCACATACAATTTTGCACCCCAAAAGCGAGGACTTGTGGTCCTGTTTTATTGCTCTATTCCTCCTGCTTTGATAGAAGATTTGTCGGGAACTAAGACACACTTTTCTGATAAGATTGTACATTTCATTAATGTAAAGTCGATCTGGGTCAAATATTATTCAAAGATTGTTGAGCACAGAAGAGCCGTTGATCCCTTCGATCCTGCATCAGTAGATGCTACAAAAATTAAGAAGAAATCAAATAAGTTCAAACACCATATGAATCCCATCGTTATAACTGGCAGAAGATTTTCCTTTGATTAGCTGGAAGGCTTAAGCAAAATGAGCTTAAGAAACCGCTTGAGATTCATAGCTCTTATGTCACATGTCCGTTTCTCTGTAGGCTCCAGAGTAAAGCCCTAAAATAGGACAATGAATGTAAACACCAGTTTCAGTTGGATGTGAGTAATTGGCACACACCTTACTAACCTAAGCATTTCCTTCGACGTGAGCGGTTAAGTTGTCTTACCTGGGCAAAGGTGGCAAACCAATGCTGATCAAACCCTGGATATTTAGGCACACATGGCCGACTCTAAGGTCTTCACTGATATGTAGGACTTTGTACAGAATGGTTGATGAAATAATTTTGAATCTCGGTCGCCTTAGAAAGCAAACAAGAACAATAGACCTCACTAAAGTGCGGAGACATGACTTGGCCAAATGCTAGAGAACGCATTAGATGTTTATGCAACCCAGCTCGCTTGTATTCTTTTCACCAATTTACAACCAACCATTTGGGTAACGATCAGAAAATAAACTGAAGTTGCAGCACCTTCAAGAAACCCTAGTCTTACAGACAGAGGTAAGCCGATTGTCCACGAAAAAACAAAAACTGTCATCCATTTCAAAGTCAAATACACTGAGCCTTTGACCCCATTCAAAAGATCTCACGAATCCAAAGATGCTCCTCTTACAACATATTTTCTAATTGCAGAATATAGTACTTCTCCTGCTGCAACTCCACGAGATAAAACATCTGCACCAGCACCAGCACTTTGCAGTACTATCTCCGCTCGAATGTCTTATCCCTGTTGACACGATCAATGTGTACCACGCTAATCGATGGCGGATATTTGTCTTTGAACTCTTGCAACCAATTTACTCATAGTTTCTGCCTTTTTGTTGAGTCTTTGCCGATGGTAAATAGGTTCCAGGAACACCATCACCAAATCGTAATCCTCCTCCGACAATGTTGCAAAGAGGAACTACAAATCCCGACCGCCACCAACATCAACTACATTTGCCAGCACGTCCATTTGTGGTCTATCCGGGGCACAGCCAAAGGCCAACAATCATAAAAAGACGCGCGCGCAAAAAATCAAAGTCCAAGTCAAAGTCTTACAACAAAAATAAAAATTGCCAGCACGACAATTCTACTGCGCGATGGTGTCAAAGTTCGCCGACAAGGTGGACAAACGCTCTAGCGCGCCGCTTGCTTTCCCAGATACTATATATCTGTACTTTGATTGTGCGGCATTATTCGTATGTTTGCAAACTGTGGCGTTATCTCTTCCCTATTACGCTCTCGCCTACAATGGCACAATGGGCCACAATGGCGATGGTGCCTCATTGCCGATGGACTATGTTCCTAAGTAATTCGCGCCATGCAAGGAAGCATTGAGTTCCAAGTTGGTTGTAGGCAGAGTACTTGGTACTTGGTACTCGGTACTCAGTACTCCTTGCCTCCCGGTTAAAAGGGTTCCATTTGTCCCGTTGTGAGAGACTTGATTAATGTTCACCCGTTCGGATGGAAACCTAACTCTGTTAAGTAAAAAGTTACCTAACCTCTCTGAGGGCATGGACAGAGAGTTAGGATGAGACCAAAGGCTCCTAGAGATGGTGTGAAGCTGAGAAAGATAAATCGCCAATGTCAGGGTAGATGGTGTGACCATATTGGACGCCTACGCTTGTGAAAAGAACTTTGGCTACCTTTTCCGGTTTCGTGCGGTTTGCTTACCTTTAATTGGTGCTTAGGGTGCTCGTTTCAGTGGTGTTGTGCTGTTTGGACAAGGTCTCTTGCAGAGGAGTGAATTATGTTTCAACTGAAGGAATTTAGTTTGCATGATGTGGCTATGGAATCAGGTGGTGTCTATAGGCATGTGCAGGTGGAGTTGTTTAGATGTCCGGCATGGAGATGAATTAATTATGACTACGGCAGATGGGAGCCCAAAAGGGTGAACATTTCTAAGAAGGATTGGACTTGGCATATGATTTAGACTCGGTTCATTTCGCGTTGCACGTGCAGTTTCCATTATGACAGATGCACGATCAGTCAGCCGATCGGATTTCTCTTAGAACCAGTCCACTTCCTATAGTACTATAGATATGTGTGCATTCTAATACCACCCAAGACTAGCCATGGCCATGTTGGCATTTGCTAACATGGCTTCTAAGGAACAGAGGCTAGTCCGGGTGCTGTTTTTAATGCGGGCATCAGGGAAATTCCTAGTGATAGATCAGCTTTCGTAGATAGCCCTTTGATATGGATGCACGCTATTGTGCTGGTATTTGCTGAGATATAGTCTTCATGACATGGCACTCACCTGAGTTATTGGATCCTGCTCTGAACAAATCTCCGTCCAAGTTGATGTCCAATTTCGAAGCCTTGTTGAGTGCATTAGCTTATTCAACATAAGCCTGAGGAGGTGGCCAGATGGTTAGATAGTAAGGAAACATAGTTCCCCATTAAGACACAAGTGAACATTCTGCAATCTTTGTTTTTGTTTTAGAGACTAGAGACATCAAGAAGTGTTGCAGGTCTGCAATGGAGCTTGCCCTAAGTCTTGTTGGCAATGGGAGACGCGATGTGTCAAGACAACAGTGTTGTTTCGCAATGTATTTGCGAAAAAAATCATTTTAAGTGAACCGTAAACTATATTTAACTCATTGACAAGCTTATGTCCTGCGAACCTCAACGGCTTGGGATGCAGTTTAACATCTTCGTCTTTAGATTCGTTGGAAAAGATTAGGTGACACAATGTAGCTCCTTCTTGTAAAGAAAACACCAACCTTAGCTTTGAACGGACTGACTAAAAGTCTGTTTCGGGCGCAGGTTGTTACGATTCGACAGCATATCGGAAGATCGAATGCGCTTACCAATTCGCCGCCCGTATTTGGTTGCCCTTATATACAATAGATAAATGGAGGAAGGCTTCCCGAATATTTAAAACTCCACAACCTGGCGGCCTGGATGACTGGACTGTTATTAAAGCAGAGGAACCTCATAAGAACACTTTGTCCTTCCTGCTCCACATCAATATCGAGTGCTCGGTACCACTAGAGAAACCAGACCACAAGCTTCGGTTTTTTATTAGGCACGCCAAGCTTATGGTTTTCTTGTCTCTGAGTCCTGAGGACGATGTAGTCATTTTCAAAACCGACAAGTTTTTCTAGGACCTTGTAACGGCTGACAAAAGCTGAACGTTATAAAGACTAAGGTACCCGAGGTGTGTTTCCGATAATCTGCTAGTTCCTAACACAAGAAAGTATTAACATCGACAATATCCAAGCGCTCTAAGTGAGGGAATCGGCTATGTAGGCTATGTTGTTTGATTGTTTAGGCGGCGCTACAGTTCGGGTGGACCTGTTGCTCCATCAACAAGCGTCTCTAGCGAGCTGAATCCTTTGCTGGCTGCCTCCAGTATCGCATGCTGAGTTGGTTGAGGTCTCCTTCCACTTGCGTGCGCCATTTAGGTCTCTACTGCGTTGTCCCTCGAGGAAGAATTCGAAAACTTTTTGAACATCTGCTCTACATGTCCCAGCCATCTCAGTCGATTGATCTTCACTCTTTTGGCTAAGTCGATGTCGACGTACAGTTCATACAGTTCTTTGTTGTATCTTCCCCTCCAATAACTGTCTGTATTTGATACTTTCCATGCCTCTGCGCCACAGAGCAGGACTGGGATTATAGGTTCACATTTTTTGTGTTTCAAAGAGGGCTTTGCTAATCAAATGCCTTCTTAACCCAAAGAAATAACGATTGGCAAGAGTTATTCTTCGTTTGATCTCAGCGCTGGCTTCGTTGTCTGAATTTATAGTATAGCCTAGGTAGATAAAGTCCCTAACTACCTCGAAGATGACAGTCTGTCCTTTTTGCTTGACAGCATATACTTGGTCCTGCCCTCTTTGACTGCTAGACCCAATATTGCCGCTTCCGTATCAATACTTGCAAATGCGCTACTGACATCACGCTGTTTTCTTCCGATTATGTCAATATCGTCGGCGTATGCGAGTAGTTGGACGGACTTTTGAAAGATAGTGCCTCTTGTATTTGCTCGTGAGTTTTGCACTATTCTTTCAAGCACGATGTTGTAAAAATCGCATGACCATCGCCTTGTCTAAATCCTTTCTAGACTTTCAAAGGTCTCGGTGAGATCTTTACCGACCTGGATGGAGCAGCGTGCATTCTCCATCGTCATCCTGCACAGACGGATGAGTTTAGCAGGGATGCCGAAATTAGACATTGCTCTGTATAGCTCGTGTCTATAGATGCTGTCATACGTGGCCTTAAAATCGATGAATAGGTGGTGTGTATCGATCTGAAGCTCATGGGTCTTCTCCAAGATCTGCCGTTTTGTGAATATTTGGTCGATGGTGGACTTTCCTGGCCTGAAGCCACACTGATATGGACCTATCAGGTTGTTGACGAACGGCTTTAGGCGTTCACACAATACGGCAGATAAGATCTTGTATTATTTAGAAGGCTGATGCCTCTGTAGTTGGTGCAGTTCAGATGGTCTCCTTTCTTGGGGATGGCGCAATGCTGAGGTTCCATGCTTAGGGGCATATAATGTCGTTCATAAAAAACATATTCAACCAATTTTCTTGTACCAATCTTAACTCAAACGATGTAAAAGCTGCTAAAATAGAGTATACGAACCAAACAACATACCTCTTACCAGCACACATGGTTCTGGAAAGACCAGTGCCCTCAGAAAAAGTGAAGGAACCTACAGCCACCATAAGATAGTAGGACACCCTATTGATGGGCTGAAACGCCAACCTGAGCCATACAGTATGGGAAAGCACATAAGGCAGTGAAAGAGGTGAGTTACTTGTTGGTTTTCTCTTAACCACTAACCTTTCTGCAGTGCGGAAACAATCAAGGGAAAGCAGTCATAGATATGACACTCAAAACAAAGAATGACACCTTCAGGGTCAAAAATTGGGAAATTTTCAATCTGTAAACCACAGATGGGTCACCTACAATTTGAGTCTTAAGGCCGAGACCACTTGACCAAATTCAGTCAAGTCCTTGGTACGAAACGCAAAAACATGCCCGAAATAAACACCAGCGCAATCGACGTTAAATACAAGATCTCATGTCTACTTAAACGTGGTAAAAAATACCCCCCCTCTTGTGGAATGAAGATCAATTCTTAGTATAGACGATTTCTGGTAGCTTTACAAGGACTGTTTAAGTACTCGTATGTGTTAGAAAGCCACACTAAGCGCAAGAAACACTAAAACCCTTTCTTTCTATGAAGGTCGGATAGGGGATTGACATAATCATCTATGGAGACTGCATAACTCCTGGTGAACACACACTTTCCCGGATGCAATAACATTAGTACGGATTAGTACGGGAGGTCTCGACAAATATAACTTACATCTCACAACAGCTGACTTTTGTTCAATTCCCCAGGAATTCCGATGGAATATAACCTGTCATGCTACAGAGATCGCAAGACCTAACAATACCTTGACCAATGTTAGTTTTCAGAAGCTTCATACTACTGACCTACACACCCTACTTTTGTAGACACGCTTGAGTAGTATATACACCGGGAACTTAAAACTTTTGAGCGTGTCATAGACCTCCACATGCGAAGCATTGCTGAATAATCAGTACTATCCACATCTCCCTTCAAGGGTAGATCAATGGAGGTGGTGCAAAAAGTCTGAAAATCCATTCACTACAAAAAATTTACCCTAGCCTCCATCCTTGACATAGAAAAAGCCTTGTATACCATACACACTAAGCCTTTTCACAAAACTCTGATCGAGCTGAGCTTAGAGGAACTTATTAGTCAATGGATAGTCTCTATGCTCAGAAGAAGAATTATTCAGGCAACACTAGGTAGCAGTCACTTAACCAAATTCACCCAAAGAGAAACGTCACAGAACGGAGTTATTCCTACTCTACTCTGACTAATGGTTATGAACAGAATTCTTGTAAGATTAGGCAGAGAAGGGATCAAAGTGGTCGCGTACGTGGATGACAAGGCGATACTAGTGTCAGGGAAGTTTCTCTCCCTAGAGAGGCCGCTCTAAGCGAAGTAAGTTCCGCGGTTGCAAGTTGTGGCCTTGTGATAGAACTTAAATGGCTCAAAACATCAGCCAGTAGGGACACAATTGGCGCATTAAGGTCAACCTCAACGAATGCCCTTACTCTGCTCAAGCATCTTTTGCCTCTCGACATACACACAAAAAATAGCGCACTATGCAGCGCAGTCAGACTCAAAAAATCTGGGTGCTGGACTGCACGGCCTTGCTGCCATTACAATGTAGACTACATCACATCCAAACTAAGCTTTAGGAAAGGCTTTCACGAAGAATTTTCCAGCAGAGCTCATTGGTCAATGATGAACCGAGTGTGGGTGCGATGTCTACTCGGAATCACTGAAAATATTAATAGCATACAGGTTACCGGATTTTGTCCGCGTTTGCCAAATTGAGCGGCTGTAAATACGAGAGGGTTGCACACAACCCGAGCATGACACAGCGCACAATCAAACCATTGGTATCCTGTCTCAGCTATATTGACACGGCTAACATATCCTCCAAACTAGTGCAAAAGTGCCGGAACGAGCTTACCTGCCTGGGCGAACGTTTTAGAGTCACACTGTTCTGGGTGCCAACGAGCGTGCAGATGAACTGGGCAGGCAGGACTTAGTTCTCCACAGCTCACTCGCGACAAGCGTCCACATCCCGCTAGGAGCTGTTAAAAGACAAATCTTCTCACACTCCCTTCAGAAAACCAACCTTCAATAGAGGTGTTTAATCAACTCCGGCATATCAATAAGTATGCGGCCAACCTTCAGTAAGAGTAGAACAAAAACATGTGGCCAAACTAGGTATCTAATACAACCGCCATCGTCGCGGTTGTGGAAACGAAAATGATAAGTAAACTCTCTCCAACTACCTCTGCAAATGTAAGGAATTAGCAAGAGCCAGATTGCGTGCACTAAACCATCTATTCTTCGACAACCTTATAACAACTCGGACAAAGGGATGCAAGATCTAAACTCAACAAGCTGAATCTGGGCTCCGACTGTCTCACATCACATCAACCAGGTAACACGAGTCGTGGTATCAAAACAAGCACATTCTAGTGTTGCTTGGGTTCAAGTACTCGTACCACCTGAATTTGTAAATCTACTTGTGCACATGATTCGTCCGACTATAAGGCAACTTTGTCGGATATATATATTTGTGAAGGGTTAGACAAAATGCATCAGCGCAGTTCAGTTTTTGCCGAATTTAACTATAAAAACTCATCTTACTGTTTTTGATAGCGGCTGGGTGTTGCCAGGCTAGCAGTAAGGATGACTTATAACTATACCGATCGAGAGCAGGTGATTTAAATTCATCAAAAGGTATGTTATACGAGTATATCCTAATCATGTCAGATACCAGCTACATATTTCGGGTTGAGCATTTCAAGTGAAAGGAACTGGTTGTAAGCCGGTTGCTTCGGAAGAGCATGAGACTGAAAGTTGACTTGTTTGAATGAGTCCCTCCAATTCAACTGGGGAGAACTTTGACTAGTCTATTGGCTTTGATTTCGGTTCTATTTACTTTGATCTGGAGGGGTTAATATTAATTTGTGCTTTATTTCGTCATTCTAACTAATATAACATGTAACCTCCAACGACCAAAATAAAGACAACAATACAAGCGCAAACTGCATATTTATGGACTGCTCCGTCGCTGTAATCTATAATTCTAGACTATCTACGGTCTCTTCCAATGGTAAGAACTTGCATCTGATGCTCAAGTCACCTCTGTAACTTCTTAAGAAAACAAACTCATTACCACCGACCGACGGTTTTCCCACAGTAAGTCGTTTCCCTTCATCATCCTAAAACTGAAACTCCCACCTGCCTGTCAAGATACTCTCGCACAATCATTAGAACAATAAAAGAAGAAAAATGGAAAAATATATGATACGAGTACCTCGCACCCTCTGTTTGTTGGAACTGATTAAAGTTCAGCTACCCCTTCACCTAGAGTAGCCTGAGAACATATTCCTTTCCAAAACCTTTAACTCCAGAAACAGTTAGACAAATCTAATCTCTCTCACACCAGTCTTCCTAGCTGAACAAATGAAGTCTGCCCAATGTTGTCCCGAAAGATTTTCCATTTCTCTAATTGCGCAACTGAAATGTGTGTATCTCTCTGGGGGAATCTAGGAAAATTGGATCGAATTTCCCCCGGTCCCGCTACTATCTCACCGAAGAGCTCATGCAGTGCTTAATTGTTACACGGTTGTAAAGTTAATTCGTCAGATTCCACTTCCTTCACCTGGTGACGATGGCATTCATAATTGTGGCGACAACATGATGCCAGAAACACCATAGATACAAGTACCTTTGCCTAAGAATGCAGTGTCATTACTCGTACCTCGTTGGTGTTGTTCTACCTAATTACAGGTGGCAGGCATAATTACATCATCTCTACCTTTTCGGGAAGGGTTCGTTAGTTTATTTTGTTTACGGTTGCTGGAATCGAATGATTACTTGCAGATGCAGAAGAGGTGGTTCCCCATTTCGACCGAGAAGTTGGTGGTGGAGATTATTTTCAGACTGACGCACTGCTCTATCCATCTGAAAATCTTAGCTTGCATTCATTGGAGAATTAAAATTTCAAATTTTTTAGAATTTTCAAAAGTATTGGCAAGGCTGGATTTTGATTTGGAATTAAACAGCGCACACCTCAATGGAGCTTTTGTTTTTGAAATAAAATATTTGGGACTAACTTTCCAATGAGTTTTCCAAAGTAATAGATTGGTTCTATAAGATAAGTTGTTGCTGACCAATAAGATTGTTTGGAACTATTGAGAGTTCTCAATAGTACGACTTGGTCATTGACTCTTGTCTGCCTATTTCATCTAAAGTCTATTGAGAGGTCTTTTGCCGGCTAGTTCAACCATTTTGCTATCAATTTGAATGCTAAAACTGGTAATATGGCCGATGGCTGACGAGGCCAAGATATATTTGAAAAATTGTAAGTCTTAGCAGATCATTAAGATCGTGCTCGTAGGTTTACTTATCAGTCGCAATGTTTGTCATTAGTGCCAGACTTGGTTAGAATGTGTTTATTTTTGCTTGTGAGCGAGTGGCTTATCAAGAAGGCAAAATTGCCCATCATAAGCCAAATTTGTGCCAAGAAGAAGCACATGAGCGCTAGAGGTAGCTTCAATAAGATGCTGGAAAATATTTAGGAGCAAAGCCGAATTATTTTCGACAATTTTGATACAAAGATGTGTGGAGTCACAGTGAAATGATCGTCTGCTACGAATTTAGATGAGATAGTTTCACAGCAGTTTATGATCTCCAAACCACTAACAGACACCTATGGATCTATCCTCTATTAATTAGATTGATCAGTTTACTGCCGTGCTTGGTACCAAGTACTTACATGAACCATTACCTCATTGGTGGCAACAGATGGTGTTTTTAATCGATCGCGAGAGCTCTGATCAACCACAGACAGGAAATCCAAAAGCCATCAAGGGCACCGCTACAGGTGTTACTAGATTCGCGAGTCTATTATTCATTGCGAACGTATTACGGAATTATTGATCGTCAAGCCTTGCCATTCTTCGACTATGTGGTGTCATACCCAATGCCCCTTCTTCTTCTTCTTATCATTTTATTAATCCTTTCCTCGTTATACGAACTTATGCGTAACGAGTTTCCCATTTTTACTGCATCGCTGCTGCTCCGCTTATGGGGTTGGCTAATGTCGCAGACCGCAGAACGCGTCTACAAAATGCTCGGTCCTGGATCGCTTCAGTGGTTAGCCCCAGTCGTTGTTGCGCATTTGCCATCTGAGAAATCCAGGAATTCTTTTTCCGACCTCGTTTTCTTACAGTTGGAGTGACCGTAGTTGATAGTGCCTTTTTAACCGGATTTTCCGCAGATCTTCTTTGAACGTGACAATACCAGCTTATTCTATTCGCCTCAAGCTGTTCGGTTACCGAATTCTTTATCTGTAGACTTCCTCTTATACGCGTAGATCTAATACAATCGCGTTTAGTGACTCCACTAGACATCCTTAACATTTTCATTTCCGCTGCCGTCATTTTGTTTTTAAACGCTTCGTACATTGTCCAGCATTGTGAACCGTAAATAAGGGCTGGTCTAACAACCGTGGTGTAGAGTTTCCCCTTCAATTTAAGTGCAAATTTTCGGTCGCAAAAGATTCCTGAATTTTCCCGCCATTTCATCCATCCCACACTCACTCTGTGGTTTACGTCGTCGTCACATTTTGCTTCCATGTTAACGATTGATCCTAAGTACTTAAAGATAGTGCTTTTCGGAAGAACTATTCCGAGGAACTATTAAAGAGGAAAGGGCTAAGTACGCTTCCTTGATGCACTCCGACATTAACTGGAAATTCTCTCGTTAGTCCAGCAGAGCTTTTAACCGCAGTTTTCACGTTTCCATACATGTCTTGTATTATTCTAACATACGTCACCGGTACCTTTTGAGACCTTAGCGCAGCCCATATGAGATCCCTAGGCACTCGATCGAATGCTCTTTCGAGGTCGATAAATACCATATGTAAGTCCTTAGACGAATCTCGGTGCTTTTCCATTATTCGTAGGCTTTGGACAGCGTCCACCGTCGATCTTCCTTCAACAAATCCACACTGGCTATTATTGAGCTTTATTATTTGCCGAAGACGTTCGTTTAAGACTCTTTCGACGATTTTCATTGTGTGTGACATTAGCTTGATTGAACGGTAGTTGTTGCATTCTCGAGTGTCGCCTTTTCCTTTGTATAATGGAACCAAGAAGCTACTTCTTCATTGATTCGGCATAGATTGTCCACATTTTAATTTATTTAAAAGTTTCGATAGCCATTCGCTGCCGATCCCCTCCATCTTCGACCAAAACTCTGATGGAATGCTGTCTGGTCCCACCGCTTTCCCCGGCTTCATTTTTCCAATCGCTATACTTATCTCTTCGATTGAAAAGTCCGAAACTTCCTCCTCGAATAGACCAGCTGTCGGCACGATATCACGTGGAAACTGTTTGTTAAGCAACTCCTTGCAGTATTCAAGCCACCGGTCAAAAATTTCCTTTTCATTTGTTAGTAAGCGACCGTCTGCGTTGATGTATTTCGGCGAGGATATTTCCATTGAATTTTTTCGCCTCTGTGCAGCGAGCTTAAAAATAATTGGCACTTTAGTATTGTACGACGTTTGAACTTCTTGGATAGCTTGTCTTCTATCCGCCGATCGTGAGGATATTTGTTCCAACTCCTGGTACAGGTTTTCCGCTTCTGCCGCTCGAGTTCGAGCCAGGACTTTCTTTGCGATCTTTTTAAGACGCTCGAATTCAAGAGCCAGTCGAGCTTTATCGATATCGTCGCTCCGATCGCATTTTGTCCACGCTTGGAATGCACTCTTCTTGTCGGCCACAGCTCGTTTGGTTTCGTCATTCCACCACCATGTTTCTTTGCCGACGTGATGGTATTTCGATATAGTCCCCAGATGGGACTTTGCGAGTGTTATGCATTCCTCGTGCATGCTGTTCCACATTTCTTGCGGGCTTAGTGAGTCTGCGATACCGTTTATATTGTGAAGTACTTCTTTAGCCAGTGCGATAAATCTTGCGCTGCGTTCCTTCGATAGATTATACCACCGGATTTTTGGCTTTCCAAACGATGCCCGTGTTTTCGGTGGTTCCGCCGTAAAAAATTCTGTAATGAGCAGACGGTGTTGGCTTACTAGCGATTCTCCAAGTATTACTTTACAGTCCTTAACACGGTTTCTCATCGACATTTTGCAGAGGTGATAATCTATTTGCGTTTCGTGGCCTCCGCTGCTATAGGTGATGAGATGTCGTTGATGTTTAATAAACATTGTATTTAAGACGGTTAAGCCGTACGCCCTACACGCTACAAGGATGTCTTCGCCAGCTGAATTTCTGGTTCCAAAGCCTTTACCGCCGTGGCAGTCCTCATAATCAACATTTGTTTCTCCGACGTGGCCATTTAAATTTCCGCCTACAAAGAGCATCTCATCGATAGGTATATTTCTAAGCAAATTACCAAACTCTGGCCAAAATTTATCTTTTTCCGATTGGTCGCTAACAATGTTCCACGTTTCATTGTGTATGACAAGTTTAACACTCATCAAGCGGTCGCTTATTTTCAAAATACCAACGATGTTGTTTAGAAGATCCGCTGCAACAGCGATTCCAACACCGTTTCGTCCATGGACCGTTCCATGGTAGAACATCTTAAATGCCTTAGTTTTTAAATCTAGAAAACACGCTTTATTTCCTGCATTACACCACTTCGTTTCCTGTACGCACAGGATTTGTAGAGTTCTGCGACGCATAATCGCTTCCAGTTCTAAACTTTTTTAGGTCATCGATCCGACGTTCCAACTTGCAAACCGAAGTTTATGAAAATATTTTGGAAACTTCATTTTGCCCGCCCCCGGAATCCGCCGGGCTCTGACACAAGCGCTTCTGCTTGCTCTGGGATCACCCGAGTGCGTTGCAATCGTGGTGCCCAGCGGGGTAGTGCTATTAATTGCGATCATTTCCATGAAGTGTATCTAAAGTTTGAGTGGTTTGACACTTGTATGCTCATTTCGAATTGATTGACTGTTCTTTTACCCCACCGGTAGTCTCCAGACGTGGGAACCCACTGATTGCATACAAACTTCGATAAGACCAATTATATCCTACGTGTCTATGTCTGATGGAATAAGCTTTAGATGTCTGAATCCCTTTAATTTTATATCCCTCCCACAGTGAGATCACACAAAATAAAAAAGCTAAAGAACTCACCCAAGACACTTAGAGAAGAGTTTTTGGGAATGCGAACCTACGTTTGGAATGCAATAGTCATTAGCAAGAGCTTTCATTGATGGTTGGATTTATATGATTGGGGATAGCGCAACGCAAACTGGTCCATCTGTGCAAGATGCTACATCAAAGTTGCTACATCTCACTGAGACCTTTGATGTCAAAAAAGGATTTGTACAGGGCGATGGGCTGCCAAGCAATTTCTTCAATATCATACTTGAAAACTCGCAAACACAAGAGGCACAATCTTTCAGAAGGCCGTCCAATTACTCGCAAACGCCGAAAAGCGAAGCGAAGAAAATTCTTCGAATGGTTTTCAGTTTCGTCTGCATTGCCGGTGACTGGAGGAGGAGATGCAACGACGAACTGTATGGACTCTACAGCGACATCGACCTAGCCAGAAGAGGAAAGATCCAGCGACTAAGATGGCTGGGTCATGTAGAGCAGATGAACGGCAATGCTCCGCCCCCAAGGGACAGCGCAGTAGAGGAAGACCGAGACTCAGTTGGCGCACGCAAGTGGAAGGGGACCTCAGTCAACTAAGCGTGCGAAACTAGAGGGGGCTAGCACAAGATCGAGCTAGCTGGAGACGTTTGTTGCCTGAGTCCCAGGTCTACCCTGGACTGTAGCGCCACCTAAAGTAAGTAAATAAGGACAGCGCAATTCTTCAGATTGCCGTTTAATCAAACAAATGCTTTCCGATGTCTCTAAGAGGTCATCGATTTTTCTGCTTTCTTTCAGTACAAATGATTGCAGACTTCTTCCTGGGGCAATGATGGGACACTCCATTTTTACTAAATATCTAAACGTGCAGGGCATAAGTGATACAACATCCTGCGACTCTCGCTGTGAAAGTCTTGATGACAACGTGGAACATTCATCTGTGAGTTAGTCTGAGCTATGCTCCCATCAGACTGGTTATGCTGGATACTAATAAACTGGGTTCTGATACTATAAGCACTTTATCTCTGAAGCATTTACTCGACTGTTACTACTTGTCAATTATCTGATTGCTTATCAGAGGGTCCGAGTACAGAAATAAGTTGGCCAGTTCACACTACGACATCCATGAGAGAAGAAACTATTGGAATGCGTCGTCTTTACGTCTTTTGCGCAACATAAAGAAGCAAAGAAATGTTTGAATCACACTGCGAATACTTTTCTGTCCAACGTCCAACGTCCGAAAATAAAGGTAAATACCGACCGAAGCTCCTCTTATTTCAGCACAAGTTTTTCCTTCGTCGTTCATCCGCCACATCCGAAACAGTCGAACAAAAAAAAAAATTAGTGGCCGTATCGGACATTTGTGTTGAATACAATCTTCAAAGGGCACCGACTTGACTAGAGCCAAATATTTCAATCACATTCTGGAAGATTGACGTTTCACCGACACATAATCATTCAGCTTAGTCGGCTTTCCTTTCATCCAGTCCCGCGTAACCCTTTTTTCAAGTTCTGTTCATCGATTGTCACATTTTTGTTTAACTGTCATTTGATACAGTTTTTCTCCCATTTCACCGATTCATCCCTGGACGCTACCATTTATTCATTTTTGACATTTCAATCAATAAATGAGCGAACATTTCTATATTGTCTCCTGTCAAACTGTGTGGATCAATGGCTCTCATTGTAAATAACGGTTGATGTCGACGAGTTTACACCTTCAACTCTATATCGAATGTTCACTACTTTACTGTCAATCTAAAACTCAATAACAGATAATTCTTGTCAATGATTACCCACTCTCAGTTCTAAATTGAACGCATTTCCGCTATAAAACACTGGCACATCGATCACCCTTTCTAGCAGGAGTGTCACCTTCATCATGCTGCACCCGAGCGAGCAGACAGATGCAACGAACGGAAATCGACTTCTCGTAGTTAATAAATTTTCCTCTCGAGCTTTTTATCTCCTCACTAATTCTCGCTCCTCTACCTCTTCATCAGGGAGTATCTTCTTCCATTCTTTCATACGTTTTTGCTGTTTTTGTGTTGTACTCGTATAGTTGCACTTCATCAACTCTGGTAATGAGTATCTCGTGGCTGTGTAATCACAGAGCTCAGTCACCATTAATAGCCTCACTAGCAGCATAAGTTCCAGTCCAAGCCACAGTCTAAGCCCCTGTTTCAGTCGCAGCACCTGTGCCAGAGATCAGACAACAAAAAAACTTGCAATACTGACTTTGAATCCGAATTCGAATCCGACAAAACATCTTGTTAAATGCAAATTGCGAGATTGTGTCAAGATTTCGTCCGCCCGTCTGTGGCTGTCAACGGCGCGGTGTGGCATGCAACAATGAGTGGCCTTAAGTTCTGGTAGTGAACGCGCCACCACCATCGTCCGTCGGACGTTGTCATAATATACCACACATCTATGACAGGGTGGAGGTGATTTTTTTATCGAAAAGGTTATCTGTTTGGCGGTTCAGTAAGATCAGTCCCGTGAAAAAGATTTCAAATTCGCCAAATGCACCGATGCCAGACGGTAGACGGTGGCTTTTGTCGCAGATTCGATTGAAGGCTACCTCCACCCAAAATTGATAGTGGGAGCCACCGCTGACGTGGGCTGTTGCTGCATATATTCGTATTGCCAGCATGAGTAACAGCGGTGATTCTATGAAGAAAAATCACTGATTTGTGACAAAGAGATGATAAGGCGAACTATAATTGCACCAGCAGCGCACTAGTGGTCTTGAGAATACTCAAACCACATGGGCAGAGGTTTAGGGGCTTACGAGTATGTGTGGCGCATGAGCTATTTTGGGAGATCGTCAAGTCATCATCAACTAATGGCGCGCATGCGACATTAAAGATGATGACATCAAGTGACATGGGTCAGAGTCGTACGTGTTGTGTTTTTAGGGTCAATGTTGGTGGCATCTCTGACCTCCCGATAGATTCGCGTGATGTAAGGTTCCATTTGTTGTAAGTTGTAGTCATTTGATGAGATACAAAAATTAATGGTAATTCTCTGAATCCCAAGTGACACAATTTGCTAATAGTCAGTCGGTAAGGTCTAATTGGTGATCCGGCTTTAATGAGGGCCTCCAAATATGGACTCAAATTGTGGTATTGGTACACTGTGCGGCTTACCTCAATCAAGAGTAATTATGGTCAAACCATGCTAAATTTGGCTGCCGAAGAAGGTGCTTAATATAGTACAATGGCGGAGATATTTTTCATTTGACTTGAATGGGGATAAAAAGCAAAATAGTTACTGCTTATGGAACAAAAGCCTTCTTTCAGAGAGTGTCTCCTAATCACTTGCGATGTCCCATAGAAACTGCGATTGCTGCCTCCAATACCACCAGAGAGCTATACGGAACGCCTCAATTGAAGATTATTTTTTCCTGCACCTATCACATCTTAATTTAACTCCTTTTCAACTCTGCGTGACGGAACCTGGGAGCCTAGTACCTCTGACAGAAAGTAGAGTACCATACTCCTGTGGTATGTCATTCACAGCTGTATACGGGAAAAAAGAAAACAGTTAAGAGACAACCAATAGCATAGAATAAGCGTCGAGGTACCCCAGTATTTGCCGAATAACTTACGGAACCGCTAGATTCCTGTAAAGCTGTTACCATGCAATTCGGAAAGTACAATGGAATGGACAGGGCAAGAAACAAGTAAAAAAACTTTGACATCTACTACGGCGGCCGCCTCATAGCAATCCGCATCAAGGCCGAACTCGAAGTATAAGCCATGTACTCCACCTCTGACATCAAAATTGTGCTAGGAAATGCATTAAGGCAAATCTGGGTAAGAACACTATTTTAAGCGGATCATACGAATATACAATCTTCATTACGCACAACGGAGGCGTCTGTCTGCCTGTCAGCCAACCATATACTCCTTCAGAATTCTGAACTTTTTGAGTTCTCAAGGATGTCATTGATTATTCCAGCCAGTGCACGAACGCAGTTATCGCAAAATTCGACTTTAAAAGTTGCAATTGTCCGGTACACCAGTAGAATTCGCCCGACAAAAAGTATGTAAAGCAGAGCTGCTTATGAGCTCTAGGAGCAGATATGAAAGAAGGAGCAAAGACATCTAGGAGCTAAAGAAAATTTTATCAGAGACTAAAACAAACATGCCAGGGCAGTTAAGCTATTATAGAATAGAAGTCAGCAAAGATACCGCTGTCATGTAGGTCACCCTGGATAAAAACAACAGGAAGTTCTGTCTTATCCTAGACGAAGTTAAAGTAGCTACGAACCCGTAGTCTAACAAAGCTGCAGACTACTTAAAGCAACTACAGATGACCTGGTTAGGAACAGGCACAGCGCATCTGTAAAATATTGTCAGAAAAAAAAACATGTCCAAAGCATGTAGTTTTTGCATCTTTTGTCCAATCCACAAGAAAGGAGACTTATTTGATTGCGCCAACTTCAATAAGGCTCTTTAAAGTTCACAAGGAATGAAGGAATTAGGTTTAAACAAGATTTTAAAGGGTTGCACAATGACATAGCTCTAGCCCACCGATCCAACGTCTGAGGTATCTGGACAATGTTGAGCGAATGGATAGCACAACTCCGGCCGAAAGGGTATTCGATTCTAACCCAGAGGAAGGGATGAGCAAATGACAACTGCATTTAAAGTCACGAACGGGTGTGAAAGGATTTTCAGCCTATTTAGAGTTTGGCACTGAAGGCAGCTGCTTAAGGCCCATATTCACCGCGGACTTTAGCGCCAACTAAGTAAACAAGAACGTATCACGTCTAAACTCATGTTTTCTTATATCTGAACACTAACAAGAAATGGTTTATCTTCCTTAAGACTGCATGGTTTAATGAGTGATATATAGACTTATTGACAGGAATATCTGCAGTCCTTGTTTGAGTAGTCTCCCTAAAGGCCCGAAGCTCTGCAGAGCTCTGGAAAAAAAACCACTCCATCTTGGTTAAATGAATGAAATTCTTTGAGCTAACAGGACTCTGCGGCTTGTTTCTATAAATTGTATAATCCTGGACCTTTAAGTCGATAAAAAAGTAGCGTAAATCTATTTGAAAACAAAGACATCAAGGTTTGGCGTAGTGTCAAGATACCGTCAGTAATGATTTTACTGGATTAAAGCCGAACTACTACCTAATACCAGATGGCGCTAAAGACATCAACCTACCAGAAGATGTAATCATTTTTGCAAATAGCGGCAAATGTCAATTCTACTTTGCCATTTGTGAAGTAAATAGATACAAAATACACGTCAAAAAGACCGCGGAATAAATGTTACTGTGGTGTTGCCGCAGCGCGAATTTCGGCGCACATTTCCCTGTCGTCTGGCATCAACTAGGCAAACACTTCAACGCTGAGCCGCTCGCCTAGAAGAGTATGGAACAACGCTAGATGCTGACAGGTCTGGCCGGTCCCGGAGCAGCCGTTCTACTGAGAATATCACAGCTGTGGTTGAAGATGTCGCAAAGGACTCCAGACTATCTATTAGATAACGTGCATCAATCGGTGGTCTTTACAGAGAATTTTGTTGAAAGACTTTAAGATGTTCTTTTACAAAGTGCAGACAGTGCATTGGCTGTTAGCTGTTGACCGCCAAGCGCATGGACATTTGGATATGTAAATAAGCAGAATTATCGCTCCTGGGGCACAGAAAATCCATGTATAACCCACGAAGAGCCATTACACTGGAGGCGTCATCGGGCCTGTGGGCCAAACGACTACTGTGAACGGCGAACGCTACAGAGCCATGAACAACGGTTTTCTCCTTCCTCAATTGGATGAATTGGGACTAGAAAACATGTGGCTCCAACAGGATGCCTGCTGCACGATCCGCAACCGAAATTCTGAGGACTACACTTTCTGTTCGCCTTATCTCTCATTTTGGCGATATGCACTGCTTGGCAAGATCGGCTGATTTAACCGTTCCAGACTTCTTTTCGTGGGGTTTCTTAATGTCATGAATCAATGTCAATAAGCCTCAGACTCTTGAAGCCCTCAAAGAAAATATCCGTCAAGAATGCGAAGACCTATCGCCGGATAGGTATATACCCAAAGGTATACTCGTATTCAGTTAACAGCACTTTTCTATTCAAAATCTCGATCGTCATTCAGTATCTTACCTTCGCAGGACGAAATAAATTGTTTATGCTTGTATTACTCATAAAATGAGTACTAAAAAAGTTTTGGCGGAAATGAAGTACCCATCTCGCCTGATGGACACAAATTTGTGCAAAAAGTTCCTCGTGGACAACAGGCCCGTGGTAGTATGGTACTTGTATGTACTGACAAACATTAGGCAAGTGGGACCGAGAGTGGCCGAGAGGGGCTGAGAGTGGCCGAGAGTATTTATCTAAATTCAGGAACATCGGCTCGCCATCAATCCTCACAACTCGACATTTCTTGGTGAGGATTTTACACAAACATCTCAAATTATTGCTTAATAAAGTTAAATTGACTTAGCAACTAAAGGCATACGACCATACGCTCCGTTATCGCTTCTTAGTTTTGGCCTTACGGCAGCGGAAACGCTAATGCATCCGCAGAAAGCGTCAGTTTGGTGTGGATTCGATAAAGCGACATCATTGGTGAGCACTGCAGAGCTATGACTACCGAATTTGGAAGACATGGACTTCGACGATATTTGATTTCAGTATGCTGGCGCGCTATGGCACAAAGCCCAACAAACAATCGATGGATTGTGCACTTAGCTCAGTAATAGTGTTATCAGCCGCCTTGCAGATGTCATTTGGCCACCTTAGAGTTGCCAATTTACCCCGTAAGACATGTTTATTTAGACATTCATGCTTTCTATTTTGAGATGTTAATGTTAACTCTGCAATACATTCTTGTCGGAACACTTTGTTTTCTGTTGGAACCGAGGGCTCATACAATCAACAAGGCTACAAGAAGTGTGCTCCTATTCAAATAATTTATCGCAATCCAATGATAACCAATTGCTTTACGATAATGTACCTAGGGTTACAGCATCTTTCATACCAGTGCCTAGTTATTTCATCTATCCTTAACCTGTGGAGTTATACCACCTCCATTTCCCAGCTGTTAATAGAAGCTCTTAAAGAGGACGCTCACGATCCCAACACTTTGCTAGGGAAGGAAATATCATTTTTTGCGATCCCATTGTGGCTTAGGACCCAGCAAAGACTCAGTGAATGTAGTCTTCTAACAGAAGATTCCAGATTCAAAGATTCCGTAAAGTCTAAAGCATAATTTGATTCTCTTAGAATGACCTCCTCCATCCAAATCCGATTCAAACGCAACCTACGCCTTAAATCAGACATTACAGTCACATTATATGCCTAAACCTGAGCGTAAATTTAACATAGAACCATCGCGTCTATCGGCCAACATGCACCATAGGAGTGAAAACAAGCCACCGTCCTACGGACAACACCTATTTATCCCCACCATCACAATCATCATCATCATCGCAATCAGGGTCTCATTCATCAACATTTCTTTTATCTACTAAACGAGAGTCGTATAGTCGTTTTTATAAAATATTCACGCTCTGCTACGAAATCGGCAATCTGGAAGAGATTTTCTGGTAAGACGTGTCAGTTCCAAGTATTTGCTAGACACCCTGTTCATGTTCTGACTAGATAAACTCTATATATTCTTCCTCACTCAGAGCTCCGAAGAATCATTGATAGATTTTCTGACCTCTTCCTTTACTATTCTAAATTCAATGTGTACATATGCTCGGATGTAGCACCCATTGTAAGTACTCCCCTGTAATCTCCTTAGTAAGAGCACAGGACCTCTAAACTGGTGGGCCAGGCCCTTTTCTTTGGAATAGGTCTAATGTTTCTGAGTCAGTTATCCACTTTGGAATTGTAAGGACTGCCATTCACCCTCAGCACCTTGTAGCCCACATAAGTCATCTACAATATCGGCAGTCAGTTAAGCCCCTGTTCACTCAATAGCTCGAGTTCATCCAATGCTCGTTCTGTCCTCCCTCTCAAAGGTAGGCATTTCGGGCACAAGGAAGTGTCTTTAAATGACTACACTTAGGATAGGAGCGTGTTCAGCGTCCTACGAATATAAAAAGATACATGCTTTTAATATCCCATAGATATGGAATAAAGAATAGAGACCTTTTTTAGAGTTGAATTCTATACCAATTTCTATAACTTGCCTTTGCTTCATCCCTTAGGGTTCACTTGTGTTCAACATTAGAATCTCAATTAACTTGGCAATGCAGTGTCTTGACATTGTCATATCCATATCAGCAAAACAAAGCCCCACTTTGTCTATTTTAGTTGCTGCCAAACGCCGGGCTTTTTCCACAGAAAATCCGTGTGCCTATACCCACATGTACCTTGAAAGTTGACAATTTGTTAGGTGTTCATGGCGCTCTAAGCTAAATATCAAATTGGAACACAGCTCGACTTGCCGGCAAATTTACATCTTAATTGCTTCACCCGATATTGATGACTGCACTCGGGCCGCTATTATGCCACCCCGCAGCTGCACAAACACATAAACCCAGTCAACCCATTGCTCGACCTCATTCCGTCAGCTTGTGTGGCATCTCAATAAATATGCTAATGACCCCACAGTGCGCCAACAGCCCCAACTCTATCTACTTTTGTGTCTACGCCATCGGGCGCAAACTTATCGCCACAAAAAAGCACTCCTCATACACGGATGTTAAAACAAAAAAAGACGTTAGCTTCTCCAGATACACAATTTACCTCTAGGTACATATATGTAGATATTTAGCCCCACTTAGACCCCTACCATCGCCCCTGCTGCTACTACTTAGGGAAAAAATTAAAAAATTATTTGCGGTAGGTAATTAGAAACTTTGGCTACACGTTGCCGCTCCGCCTAGAGCTGAGCGTTACTTCGATCGATACGTTGGTATTATGTTGTCCAGCTCTTAAGTGTTTTAGGGTACCCGAAGGACGGTCTTGAGGACGCAGCTGTGTACAGTTTGACGATGGAATATTAATATTTGCCCGAGAGATGAATTCAAGAGGCTGCGATCGCGATCGCTCTCACTTTTGTACGAGTTAAAGCGATCTCCTCCAAACTAAACTGTTGCTAATTTTTTTCCAATTAATGTGATTACTTTGGAGGCAGACCTGGCTTTGTCGGCACAGATGACGTCGCCGTCGTCGTCGTCTTAGTCGTCATTTTCTTCATAATCTTCTGATCGTTGGTTGAAGGGATTAGGTGGGACGAGGCAAAGTACACACACTCGTATGCAGTGGATATTGAGCGTGAAAAATCGAACTCAAGCGGTGCACCCATTGGACACAGCAAATAAAATTAATTGAAAGTGAATGAATGGATGTGGTAGATACTAGTAGTAGAGGTATATCGGAGCTCTTGGTAACTGAAGTTGTTTAGAGGAATGGGTAGATGATATAAGGCGGCGGTATGGAAAGCATAGAGTTCATAGATTTCCTGATTCTTTAAAAGTTCTTTGAAGTTGGCCTCGAAATACTCGTATACCCACAAATACTTGTTTTCCCAGCCAGATACAAGGATATCTATGATATGGTTTTCACTTTCCGGCTTAAGCGACTTATTCAATTTTTAAGATCCTATTCCCAGCCGAATTTCAGAAGATCATCACAACAGAGTTCAAAACGGCGGCTTAAAGAAGTTCCTTGTGTTCCGTGGACACTTGTTCAAGGTTGCAATTGCTGCAAGGCTCAACTACGTGCAGAATGAAGTCTAAATGCTCTGCATGAGAATTCAACTCACAGTTTCTTCGCCTTCGACATAACATAGACTTAGACTTAGTTTGCCATGAGAGTCTATTTCAACGGTAGAGTAAGCAGTAAACCGGGCTCATGAGGTGGATCTGGATTTCATAGTATACGAAGTTTGAATGATATCGCTTGAGACTCTGTTTGATACAGTTATATGATGAGATTGGATGACTTACCAGTGCTTAGACAGCATAATTTCACCTTGAAAAGGCAAAAACGTCACGAAAACCTGTAACAACTACTTATGATCAAGTTGAATGTTGCTTTGTTTAGTAATATGAAGTTGACAGGCAGGTGACTTCTTATTTTAGGTTGGGTGGCGATGGAAGCCACATTTATTCGACCTAAACATCTGGTTACGAACACTCGTAATAGTAAAAGAGATTAAGTGTTAAAAGTGAATTGAGATATTGAAGTGAGCCTTAAGAGGTGAGATAGGTTCATAGAAGCAATAGGCTAGGAAATAGAAAAATGGGAGCAATCATGTTAATAGGTTAGAGAAAATTGAGTTCTTAAGTGGGACCTCAATTTACTTGTGTTCTCAAGCAGAAATCGCACAAAGTGATGTTGAGGAGACGGGTCACGTGAGGCTTGTTCATGGTATCATTAGCGTAAAACAAGAGTAAGGAGTATTTCATTACCATAACCCACATTCGAGTTGGGATTTAAACAAATCGACCTAAGTAGTTGCCTTTTGGAATACCATAGAAGAAAGATTTCCTAGGTAAGAAGATATTCCTTGTTTGGAACGCCACTAACGCTGTGACTGTGTTGGTCGATCTAAGAAAAGGAATTGACATTGAAGGAAAATTTATACTCTTATGGAGTTCTCTTCACCTGAAACAGGCTTAAGCGCAACATATAGGGATCAGCCGGATCTTTGACGTCCGTTCCCTCAACATGGCTAGACAATATCAGGTATATGATCTCTAGACATCTGACTAGACCGATGTGGAGCTACTCTCTGTACACTTCGTGATGGAACATTCTATTTTATTCGAGGTAAATGGTGATCCTCTTAGAGGTACTTTTTCCAGTGGTATTTCATGAGACATCATGCATGCATCCTGTCACACAAATATGACAGTTTTGTTCAGTATTGTTTGGCATTTTATTATAGACTGGCATATAATCTACAAATAATTCAGCTGTATTACTAAATTCAGCAGTTAACGTGGAATGTATTTCGTGTGCTTAGAGCAACTTATGGTCCACATAATAGCCCTACCGAACGCACATTTTACTGTATTATCGAAAAGTTTGAGACCCAAGTGTCATTTTTGTATAATATGCAACTAAACGGACCACATCTAGCACATTATGAAAAAGAATATAGCGACGGTAGCGGATGGTGGTGATGAATCACTCCGGCGCCATTCTCAACACCCAAGCTTGTGGTATGCAATAACTTGGCGTGTTTTATGTGAGGATCTTGTTCAAAAAGCATACAAAATTCAATTCGTATAATAACTGAAGCTGGTCGAGTCGTATGACTCTTAAAAACCTTCAAAAAGTTACAATATACGAAAACTTACTGCCTGAAATTGGAGCTCGTGGTGTCGATAGCATATGGGTCCAGTTTGGTCTTACCAGGATTTAATTGCCAACTGTACGCAAGTAGTTGTGCAGATTATACATCTTTTATTGCCCAGTGTGTTTGGCCAAATAAGATGGTAAAAAAGTCACATGACAGCCTGCCGCCTTGTCTAAAACCTTACTTGATATTGAAGGCCTCACTAAACTCATTATCGGCCACGATAGGCTAGGTTAGGTTAAACAGAAATGCAAACCAACCCACTTAGGCCTATTGGCCCAATGTGATGCCACGTGAAGCTCTTAATAAAGCGTAGGAGACTTTTGGTGTCTGTGCTGCTTAAGTCACTTAAGTCATTGTAGAAAAAGGCTCCTAGGTGGAGATTTCTTCTTTGGGAGAGAGCTGGACATGTACAGAGGGGGTAAGCGATTGTCTCCTCCTCCGCCTCGTCCAAGTAGCTTCTGCAAAAGTCGTTAGTAAACATGCCAAGCCTTCTTGTATGTTTACCTATAAAGCAGTGTCCTGTGATGACACCTACAATCTACATATAATAGCGCTAAGGAGTTTTCTATTTTGAAGGATTAAACTCATGGAGCGATTCAGATCTAGCTCTGGCCAGAATTGTTTGGTCGCTAAACATGTGAATCCAACCGTCAACCCATGGTTTGTTTTTCTATTAGCATCCAGCTTTAGTCCTAGTTTGTATGTAGCGATAGGTATACCTATGTTTTCCTTTTCAGGTGTGATAAGTTTAGTGGTTCCAATTTTGACAAGTTCGTCGGCCCTACAATTCTCTGGAATGTCCCTATGTGCTGGCACCCAACAATGGTGAACGTTTAACTGCTTCGCCATGCCATCTCCAATAGAGATGATCGGCAGTCCATGAATGTTTTTGAATTTAGAGAGCACGAGTCTAGGGACTTGATAGCGGCCTAACTGTCGGTAAAGATGCAGATATCCATTGCAGATATTACATTTTTCTTCAGCGAGGACAGGGCTTCCTTAATTGCCAGAATATCCACCTGGAACACGCTACAGTTTTTGGGGAGGCAAAAAGGGAGGCTAAGGTTAAGCTTTTCGGAAGAAATACCACAAACAACCCCACAAACAGTCTTTGAACTGTCGGTGTAGAAGTGGGTTGAGTTGTCACCCAGGAAAGCATTTTCCTCCCACAAGGATTTGGATGGAATACTTACGTCGAAGCTCTTACCAAACCAATGTTTGGGTATGGTGTAGTCAATGTTTTCTGGTAGAATTCCTAATGTATGAAGAATATTTGCGTGGCCAGAATGTTTTTTTATCCACTGTCGCTTTAAGGCGAATAGCTGCGTTGGCGGCTACTTGTCATCAAATTCGGCCATGTCGGAGCAGCTATAAGTCTTCATAGCCATCCAACACAACCCTACATTTTGAGCAGGATTGTCAAAACAAGACTAAAAGTTGTATGTTCGTTGCCATTTACGCTGTCATACGCGGCCTTGAAGTGGACAAATAGATTGTGAGTATTGATCTTCTCGTAGATCTGCCATAATGTGAAGATGTGATAGACGGTGTATTACTAGATTTCCGATGCTTATGTAATACGGAACAGATGTGGACAGGACAGAAGATGCTGAAATATTATTCACAGGGCATGGCTTACTCGCATCATGTCTCAATGATGAACTGGTGCATGTCCTTAATCAGGTCGTCGAAGGCAGTATTTTTATTAGACTTTGGTTACAATATCGCTACCTTAACTTCTTTAACGCTATCGGGCGGAATTCTGTGTCGTCCTCGTCCAGGGTTAGATAAACGCTCTGACTATGTAGCAAGTAGTATCTCTTTGTTCTTCCTGACTTAAGGATTCTCAGTAGGTTCTATCAGGCCTATCGAATGCATCCATATCCAAGTGTTCTGCAAATATTAACTCTGAACATCGTTGAGAGCAAGGCCATAGTTTCAGTACTCGACTACGAATGCAGGACGATACCATGCTCCAATTCAGTTACAATGAAAAATGTCTGCTTGCAGGAGGCGAAAGTGGTGAATAGCAATGAAAGTAGTTCGGAGAATACACCGGTCCATCCTATGGATTTTTTTTAAGCGATTACTCATCACCAAACCCAAACCAATACAATCTTTCCTGTTCGCGATTTAAGACTGAAAGTACTTGCCTAAGAAAGCAACTGATGTTTTCTTTGAATTCTTTGAAAAAACTCCTTTGAGGATTCGAGTCAGAGTAGTTTTAATTCTTTTTAAAACCTTCTAGGGTGACGACGACATAAGCCCAAGATGGCATTGTCTTGTTCAAGGCGCACTTGTGGGACACAGGTCCTACGAATTGGCAGTAAACCTACAGCTATGCTTCAGCTTGTCGGGTGAGGTTCTTCCTGCAAGGTGAATTTGCTTTCGATGCTAACCTCAGAAAGAAGCAATGAGCGAAGGTCTTTCTGACGAAGGTTGTGTCGTTATATTAATTTCTGTGTTAGGTTTCAGGGGATCAAAACTGAATGGAAAAGATGCACTTATAGGCTAATAGAATCAGTCTAAGAGTGGCAAAGTATTTTTATGTGCTGGCTCTAGTATCACGCAAAGCCAAACAAATTTACAATGCTGAATGTAGCAGCCGAAGTTTTACTATTGTAGATGAAAGCCTACGCCCTTTTCGTAAATTTTTGTACTACTAAATGCAGTCACTATTTAAAATATCACCCCTCGACTCCTGAGGAGTAGGAACTCCAACTTCACGAGGATAGTGCTATCCAAAGGCTGTTTAACAGGTCATGGCTCAAAAGTCAAGAGTACGCAGATTTTTGGCAACAATTGAGAGGGCAGATGCATTAGTAGTTCTTCTTGTAGATTATAAAGAGATTCAAGACCCAAATGTACCCAAAATATCCTTGTTGGTTGGTAACGCGATGGTGGTGCTTGGTTTTTAAGAAATTAGTCAGATACCCTCAATTCCCCATTTGACGTCGTCGGTTTTGAAAAGTTGCGGGCCTAGTACATAACCTTTAGGAAGACCATCTGTTACATTATGTTGCCTCTCCCGGTAGGAGGTTCCGTGTCTCACCATTGAACTTATCTATCATAATCGTCATCCGATTGTTCCCTTAAAGCGAGAGGGAATGTTCCAATTTATAGTTCTGAAGGCATATCTGGAGACCACGACGATCATACTGTGTTGACGACTTTTGTTGTTATCAAACAGCTACATCAAAAACCGAGTGTCATAGAATATGCGTCCTTGAGTCTTTGATGGAGATCTGACAGATTACTCTTTGACGCAGCTTTAGCATTGACAGTTGCACATGCAACATTCGTGTATGTTGTCTGACCTCAAGTGCTGTCAATCTAGTTTAGTTTTTAGTTTTAAATGCATTTTATTTTCTTAATCATTAATTCTTACATACTAACAAAAAATGCTTAAATGCTAGCTTACAATTACTAAACAATCTTATACTAACTTACTGGCCCTACACAGGCACTCTAAGCTACTCTAAATTTTTAATACTATGTCTTTCGACTTCATTTACATTTTATTTATGATATTAATTTTCTATTCTTAAGGCTAAGAAAAACATTGTTAACAAAAACTTAGCATATGGACAATTTTTTTATTTTTTATAAAAACTTAATATCTAACTTAAAATAAACCTTAGTCTAGCTAACCTACATACACAATACACACATATAAACACATAGACATTATACACAATAATATACATACATTAGTATATACCTTCGTATATACTAATATATATATATATTACTTAAATACTAACCTAAACCTATGTAAGCTGGCCATCGCTATTTACAAAGCAAATAGATTGGTCAGCTCTGCCTCATTAGTGAGGCTGGTCCGTAATTGACGGAAACGACGACGAAACATCTTCCCCATCATTCAACCACCAGAAATGCTGGTGCTGCCGAACGACATCCCTCTTATCGCGATTCCCCACCGCCCTACTGAACCTGAGACGATCCACCCTGCCGTGTGCGACGTCTCTGTTGTAGTTGAGTCGCCTGTCCCCAGCTGTCCGAGCGACATGGAAGATTAACGGGATCGCTGACCTATCCTGGATCAACCCTATCTGATCAAAGTAGAGGAATGCTTCCGGTGGAACGAAGCCGTTAGAGCGCACACTCTCATGATAAATATAATTGGGGTAGTAAGCCCCGGATATCAGGTTATTCGTCGAGGCCATTGCTCTTGCAATGTGCCTTCGAGTCAGCTTAATTACGAAGTTGTCCACTCGTATTAGGTTCGCCCTGTTGTAAAGGACCTCATTAGGATAAAATTTTTTGTACTCCGACTCTGGTGTTCTGTACAAGCGAAGACAAGCCCTAAGGCAAGCCCTCTCAAACACCCGAATCTTTTCCATTAAGCTTGCTCGTACATTGAACCACACGGGACACCCAAATACCAGCATGGGCCTGATAAGGGCCATGTAGCAGATTATCTTTACCCTCGCATCGAGTTGGCTGCTATAAAACAGTCTCTTTGTGAGGGCAAAAGCGCCTTTAGCTCTGGATAGAGCAGCATCTACATTTTTGTTAAAATACAGAAACTGATCTAGCCAAATCCCAAGGTATCTGACTACATTTCGACAGGCAAGAGGCTGTCCATGTTGTCCAATGATCGAGAACTTTCGCCAATTTTTTCTGGTGTCCCTAGAGGCTCCAGACAACGGCGTCCTAAAAAGAATGGTTTCCGACTTCTGAAAGTTGATTTTCAACTTCCAGTCATCGCAAAATCGTCTTATCTTATCGAAGTCACGCTGTAAGAGAGTATTAATGACCTCGATTTTTGGACCTGTTCTGTACGCTATCAAGTCATCTGCGTACGCAATAGTATGGGGAAGTGAACCTATCAAGTCGCTTGTATAAATGTTGAATAGGATCGGCGAATTGACCGCGCCTTGCTGAAGACCATTTTTAATTTGAAATATTCCAACAGAAGTCACATCACCATATTTCACGATGAACTGTCTGTTGGTTAGCATATTATAAAGAATGTACAAGAGAGGTTTACTGATCCCCAAACTAGCCAGCTTGTAGAAAAGACCTTCTAACCATACAGTGTCGAAAGCCTTCTCCAAGTCAACTAGGCAGGCACCAGTACACTGTTTTTTGGCTTTATTCCATTGGATATCGGACACCAGTTTAGACGCGGCATGTGAGATAGCATGTCCTGCCTTAAAACCGAATTGATTATCCGGAACTATATGTTTGTCCTCAACCCACCTAGTCAGAGCTCTATTGATTACTTTTTCGAACACCTTACTGATATTCGGAAGGAGACTTATCGACCGAAGATTCGCCGGATTGGATACATCCTTTCCCTTTTTGGGGATAGGTTGAACCACCGCCGTTTTCCAATGCGCTGGATAATGTGCATTATTCATTGCATTATTAAACAGGGTGGTATAAATGTCCACCGCTTCTAGAGGAAGATGTCGAAGCACGATGTTCGGAATACCATCAGTCCCCACTGATTTCTTACTTCTGATTGTGTCGAAGATCTCATGGAGTTCTTCCTTCGAAATGAACGGGGGTAGGCCACCTTCTCTAGCAATGACATTATTTGCCATATTTTCGTCGCTGAAGCGGGTGAAACCAGAGCCCTCAGATCGCCAGTTCTCTACTTCATTTCGAATATAAAAATTGTGCGCCAAGACGCGATTGTCCAGGTCATAATTAAGGTCAATGATATCATTAGCCTTGTATACTTCCTGGAAAGTCGCCCCTATGGCCTCAACCTTCTCCTGTGGATCCTCGATCACAAAGAAGTCGTCATCATCAGCGGCCTCATTTGTATCAATGCCTGCTATTGTTAGTAACCGTTCGTTGTCTTTTGTCCGGGCTATTTTAAGACACTGAAAGTCGTTTTGATTTTTTCTCCGAAATAGTTTATTTATTTGTGGGAACATATTCGGGTTGCTGGTGTTTACAGCCCGAACCTTGTTGTTCCAATACAAACTTACAGCAATTCTGTAATTCTCTTTGATTAATGTTTGAATATTTTTAATCGACGACTTCAGTGTCCTAATCTCTGGGTCTTGTCTGTCTGTAAACTGTCTGTATAAGTTTTTCAGCCTTGTCAGAAGTCTACTTTTCTGTCGGTGCAGTGCGTCAATAGTAGGATTGCGGAACAGATCTTCGTTAGTCGTTTTTTTATACCGTGGTATTGTAGTATCCATAGTTTGTTTTATTGTCTCGTCCATTCGTTTAAGGTACTCATCGATCTCCTCGTTTGATAAATTCCTATTGGACGGTGGGTGGAGCGTGTTCGAGGAGAGTGCTCTTGTCAAGGTTGCGGAGAAGCGTGTCCATCGAGTCTTAGTGTAGTTGTAAGAGTATCTTTGGACAAACTCCCCCAATTCCGCAATTTCGTTGGGAACTGTGATTTCGGTGCTAAAACCGCAATGGTCGCTGTCATACACGAATGTGCGCAGACAGTTAAGCGTTTGTAAATTCGTACCTGTCAGTCGTATACGTTCGTCATACAGTAATAGATCCAAATAAGACCCGCCTCTGGGAAACGACGGGTTATCCGTCGCTTTAAGACCGAGTCTATACATGGCATCGTGCTGACCCCACCAATCGAGTAGTAGGTTCCCTCTAGTATTTGGCAAATTATTTCCCCAATCTCTGTGTCTAGCGTTGAAGTCCCCGCCGATTATAAAATAATTCTCCCCCGATTCCAGCCTCAGAAGTCGAAAAAGTGTGTCGAGCTCTGTAATGAATAAGGTGGATTGTGAAGCCCCAGATGCATAAACAGAGGCCAAGTACAATCGCTTTCCACTGCGGAGCGGGATGTAAATGACGACTGCCTCTAACACCCGGAACCTGCGTAACACTCCATCGTACACTCTGTGGAATTCTATGCCTTCTTTAATGAAGATCGCGACACCGCCTCCACGTTGGGAGTTAGGCCGGTTTCTTCTTTTAACAATATAATTATTGTACTCCAGTTCGTGCTCATCGGTTAGCTTGGTTTCGCTAGCGAAAAGCACATCAGGAGTTTGGTCTTGTAGCAATTTAAACATCGCGGCTCTTCGTTTGATCCTAATCAATGAATTAACATTCACCGCAAGGACCTTCAAAGTCTGTTCCACCATGTGCGTACCCATTACGACATGTGTTGCGTTAGACCCGGCAGCAGAGCGTAGATCTGGTCCACCCGCTTGGCCTGTTCTTGCACCTGCTGTTGCAGCTGAGCCATCTGCCCTTGGATTGCGAGCAAGATGGCCAGCATGTTAGGTGCCGCTTCTGTTGTTCTCGGCATTGGCGCCGGAGAAGCAACAGCCGCTTGCTGTGCCGTAGCCCCTCTACCTGACACCATTTGGGCGTAGGAGATTTGGGACGTGACGGCTGGTGTTTGAAGCCTAACAGGTGAACGTTTGACCTCCACCTTCTGCTGCCGAGCCAGTTTTGCTTTTTTAATGTCGGCGAACTTAGGACAACCCCGATAGTTTGCGGTGTGTCCCACGTTCCCACATAACACGCACGAGAGCTGCGTCCTATCGGATGCTCCGTCCCTACCCAGAGCACACTCCTCGGAACTGTGGTTCTTTGCGCACTTCACGCATCGAGGCTGCATTTGGCAGTTCGATGCGGCGTGCCCGAACCTCTGGCAGCGAACGCATTGTATAACGCCTTCGCTCCTTTTTAATTTCTCCCAGTGAACCACCTGGTAGTCTAGGACATTGATACTCCTAAGACTATCCAGACGGCTTTCGGGACTGAGCTGCACCAGGAAGAACGGCAGACCCCGTTTCTCCCGCCTGGCTCTAGCTGTGGTAAATGGCTTTACCCCCACAAATTTGAGTCCTTCGCACTCCTTCTCTTTGAGCAGTGCCAGGATCTCCTCAGGATCAGAAGACGTTTCCAACCCCTTCAGCAGCATCGATTGCCGCTTTTCACACTTCGGTGTGTATGAATAGTGCTCCGTCGTCGTTTCTTTGAGGAGCTCTTTAACTTTCGCATAGCCCTCCACTGTATTACAGTGGATGGCATGGCGATCGTTTCCCAATCTCTTAATACTAAAATTATTTCCAATGACCAACTTACACAGGTCTTTGGTAGCATTTACCTCTAATTTATATGTGTTGATAGGAGGAACCTTCTCCTTCTTCTTCTGCTGTTGTTGTTGCTGCTGCTGTTGTTTTTGTTGCTGCTGGTGTTGTTGTTGCTGCTGCTGTTGTTGTTGCTGCTGTTTTTTCAGCTGCTGTGGTTTCAGCTGTTGTTGTTTTTGCAGCTGCTGTTGTTTCTGCTGCTGCTGCTGTTTCGTTTGCTGCAGTTGCTGTTTCTGCTGCTGCTGGTTTTGTTGTTGCTGCAGTTGTTGTTTCTCTTTTTGTTGCATTTGTTGTTGGGAGCTCTCTACTTCGGATTGCTCCCTCTGCCTACGCGCAGTTTGTTTTTGCTTAATAGCAAGCACTTTTTCTCTCAGCTTTTCTATGCTGCAGTGTATCTCTTTTATTTCCTCATCCTCATCTTCCGACTCAGATGCCGCTAGAGAGGCAAAGTTGTTGTTGGCCCCCTTATATTGGATGTGCATTAACTCATCATCAGGTTGTTTTTTGTTTTGATGTGTTGCTGTTGCTGTTTCAGCTGTCAAAGCAGCACTTATTTTTATTTTACTGAGGTTAGGAGTAGTTCTTAACCTCCTCCTCCTTTTGATGGCTTTCGCCACGGCACCTCCCGTTATGGGAAGAGCGGAACGCTCTCCACCATCCATCGCGTGATTTGTGATTTCTTTACACTTTCTTCACTTTACACTTCGCACAATTTGAAAAAAAAAAAAAAAAAAAAAAGTTCAAGATTTGTCTGGGTTCGAACCCGTGTCTCACGATCTGATGATCGGCGCTGCTACTTGCTTGGCTACCGACACAGTTAATGAAAGTGCAACTAAATGTCTTTAAGAGAAAACTAAAACACAACTGTTTTTCGAAAAGCCGAAACACGAACACGTCTATTCTCAGTCTAGATCTGCGAACGACTGAGTGCTGTCAATCTAACCAACAACAGTGTACAGTCACCCTAACCATAATTAACTTTTCGCCATTCACATAATAGCTGCCACACGGCCAACAAACTCAAAAGATTGTCAACATAAATTTACTCCACAGAGGTTAAGAATTTCAGTCGGTCTCTTGATACTTCCTAAAACTTCTTGAAGCACTGTTCTGATTTCATACATTCAAAGGTCACGTATAAATGCATGGCGGCATGGCACGATCCGAATTAACTGCAAAACCACCTCCAACTGGTCGCCGAACCCGCGAAACTCACTTATTATGCAGTGTTCACGCTTCTTTGGGTAAATGACTCCACAACTCTCCTCTAGCATCACAGATTACCAACGTGCATTACAGTATAACACCCGCAATGACCTACCACTATCACCAGAGTCGTGTTCGTGCTCATGCTCGTGCTCGTTCTGATACTGGTACTGGTACTGATGCCATTACCTTCTTTTTTGGTGTTACCTTGACAAAGTACTCCTAACGGTACCTGGTGAAAGAACTAGAAAATTCTACCCAAATCTAAGCCTACACCATTTCCAGTTAACCAAGTACAAGAGCTTTGTCCAGTAGTGCCATCACGATGTGGCGCGCGATACGGATACCACCTCAGCCTTCGAGCAATTCTAATTCCAATTCGAAAACCAACACCATCAACCATATAATGGCCAAGGTGAGATGGAGATGGTCTTCCTTAGGGGTCGCACCAAGAAACTAACCAAGACCACCGCCGAATTGTCGTGTTGAATTATTTTCAAGCCGAAGCTGGAGCCTTAAATCCCTCGGGAGACTGACGAAGAAATCGAGGAGAAGAGCCTGCAACGTGCAAACATTCGGACGTGTTTACATGCCCATGTAATTAGATCAATTTCCATCACTGCAGCACCCAAGTGCGCGCTTGTGCTCTGGAGCTTCCTTCGATATTGCATGTGAACACATGGCCAAATTAGTGCTCTGGAAGATGAATTTCCTCCTTCTTCAGCTGGGTGGAGGGGTGAGACTCGGCCGGCACTCGAAAGGCAGGACAAACGCCGACCGCATTGGAATGATAATAACAAGCCAAGACCCATTCCATCTAAGTGAGGACGAATGGCCAAAGACAAAGATGCAACAGAATCAAATGGCCATCAAATGGGCAAATAGGCATTTGAACTGTGTGGCGAGATGATGGTGATGGTGATGGTGGTAGTGGTGATTCCTCTTGGTGGTGCACTAGTTCGTCAGTTTTCACAGTGGGAGTGAAGCATCGTTGGTTGGACTCTTCCAAAACCAGCACGACGACGATGAGACCAAGAGACCAAGAGACCAAGAGACCAGGAGACCAGGAGACCATTTTCTAATGATGCCGAGGTCGGAGTCTTCGTCGTAATCATCATCGTTGTTGCAGCAGTCGCTTTGATGGTTATGCACACGCTTGGTCGGGCATTGCTCTTCAAGAGTTTTACAGATGAAGACCAAATTCAAATTGGCCAATGCAAACGTCATGGGAACCAGTACCAGAAGATACTGGAAGATACCCCCCGGTTTGGTGGTTCGTTTTGCTGAATGTGGACGTCGATCTGCTCTAAAATGCTACGTACCTGCGCGCATGTTATAGCTGTAGCTCTAGTTATATCTGTTACTGCGACTACTATTGGAGTAGTGGATACATTTTATGGGCCGTTCTGTTAAATGTTTTTATTATTCAGCCAGAGTAAGGGGACGAACGCGCATTTACTTCCGTGATTGTATCTACTGGGTGAAGTTCTAGTACTCTATAGATGTGGTGGTAAACCTCCAGCTCCAGCTACAGCACTCCCTCGTAATTCATAATATAAAAAGCTGGACTAAGGCTTTGAAGACGACTACGATGTCGACGATGACGACGAGACAAAAGAAGAAACGACAGTAATAATGGTAATGGGCTGCACTATGTAACGACTAGATCGATGGCTAAAGAATGCCAATGGGAGTGGAAACAGAGGTTGAACAAAATACAGGAAGGCTTTGGCCAACTGAAAGATATCATGACCACCATGAATTTGTGTTGTGCATTTTGATTTCGGTTTTTAATGCAGCAGCTCGAGGTCGTAGCAAAAGATTTTCCCATGCAAGCGGTTCAAATATGGCTCCTCACTTGAAAGAGTCTATGATATGAGGAAGCCTTGGCCTGAGATTTAAGTTCTATCTAGCAAAAGAATTTAAGCTCAGGAATCATAGTGATTTAGCTATGGAAAATAGTTCACGATACCAAGTTCGATGCGTGCAACCTAAGCTGTTAAATGATTAGGGAGATCGTTCAGATCTGCATTGCACTGCAGATGGAGAGGAAGTTTGTAGATCTGACTAAAAGAGGATATATAGTTGGCAGCCGTTGACCATCTCGACTTCTATTCCTCTTTTCCTGGATTCTGTAGTATTGCTGGATTTGTTGCATTCTTACCTGTAGTCGATGGTGTCATCGTAACCTCAATTTACCTTAACGGAATACAGAAGCAACACCTTCAAGGCTCATTCGATAGAAAGAGGATCTTGGGCTACCCCAAACGGACAATAATGGGATTCAGGAAAGCAAATGAGGTAGACACTCACAATTTCAGTTTAACTGAAAAGGACTTCTTTAAGGTGGACATTTAAGGCTGAATGAAACCAAATAGTTCGGAGGTACCCTTCAGCAACCGAGACGAGCAAAGCAGCTTGAAGTACAGGCTAGTCCAGTGAAAGTCTAAGTCAAAACCTATCAGAATACGAGTAACTAGGCCTTATATCATCCAAATTGGGGAAAACATACTAAATTAGAGGACTAGCGATGCATTATTTAGTGGATAAACGTACCATAACCTACTCGACGACTGCTAGTGGTGGAATAGGATACACATGGAATACATGGGGTGGTCCTGATCAGTAGTTCGCGAGTTTCGGATACCAAGGAACCTCTGATCTAAATACAGCTCATCAACTGTCATAGATGCCTGCAAGCTCCGAAGTGCTGAAATAATTGTCGCTACTAACCGATAGTGTATCACTACACTCTTATTGAAAAATATTGAAAACCTTAGAGAGCAACAGTTCTTTCCACTCAGTGGCTGTTGATATTGAAATCGGCGGAACAAAAACTTAGCACGATCAGGGACGAAGTTCTTGTCCTAGTAAGGTTTCCGGGTGAAGCATGATTCATTACAGAACAATCAACTCAAACCAGCTTTGAACGTAAGAGGATCGGACAAGTTGGACAAGTCTAATAAGCCCATCTGGACTCCAACGCTATCTATATGTAGCAACTGAGCAATTAAGCCGACTCCCAGTTTGAAATTCAGGAACTCGACACACGAAACAAGGTGATATTTGCATGCATCATTTGGATGATGACTTTGCGATCATCGAAAGGAAATGTGGCCTAGACTAGTCTCACTTGTAACAAAACCACGTATAATCGAATTGTTCTTCAACTAAACACTGGTCCATCCCATGAATAATTGTTGGCCTAGTTGGATGCAGCAGAGAATGAACTACATGGCAAACTTTGGACAGTTATGCAGAGCACCCTAGATACGGTTCCGGACTTGACGACATTTTTGTTGTTGTCTCACCTATTTTAAGACTATCCTTGTTACCAGACACTTAGTTTGGATTTCCCTATCCATCCTTTACTCCAGTTTATGTGGATTAAATTGATGTGCACTGTCTAGTTTTTATAGACTTACAGCAGTAAGCTGTCCACGCAGTTCAGTATCGTTCTGCAATGTTTTCACCAGATCCTCCATAGACACAGTGACTCCACAATGATATGAAGATCGCTGGGTCCCGTTGTAAGCTCTAAAGCTTTAAAATTATGTTTTAGATATGGTTATGCTGCTTTCCGGCCGTAGCACCAAGGATACTCACTTGTTCGTATACCTAAAGACTTTCTTCTGTCCATTCCCGGTGTTTAATGATACAGCATTCGGTCAGGTCAACCCTTTTCGTCTATTGAAACATAAGCACAGAACTTGACCGTCAGATCAACTATAAGCCTGCGTCCGATTGCATGCTCTTAACTTCAAAACTACTAGATAAATTCCATTCTTCTCGTGAGTAACGACTTTGCATGGCAAAATTCCAAAATTTTCTTAAGTTGAAGTTGAGTTCAGAATTTTGGAGGCAGCCAATTTTGAAATCAATTATTATTTTAGGCTTTCTTTGTTTTTCCTTGACTGTGGACTAGCAAGGTCAGAACTTTGCTGAAGCCGGTATTTATTATTCAAGACATCCAAACCTTACCGTACTGTTTTGCTGAGAGAAAGCATGAGAGGGCAATGTCCTGGCTCCTACTAGATTGCATTCAAATGTTGCACAGAGAGTTCGCAGCAGATCCTTTATAATCTTAGCTCCTGCAGTTCTTGCAGAAATCGTTGTGAGGAGTACCTCCAACGGCGGTTTGAGTTTATAGAAATCAGCTATCTAGATCAATTGGGATAGTTGCCACGAATGTGTCAATTGGTTGGTGAACGAAATTTGTGTTTCAACATTGTTGATCTGCCAACTATTTGTTCCTGGGATATACTGGATGGTACAATTCCTTCGGTAGTCCAAGAATCCCGGAACCTTTGAGAGTGTGATCCTTTGTTGTTTAGCTATTCTCTTACAACTTTCGAATTGATGGTGCAAGAAACAAAGGATTTTATCTTTGGTCTTTGTGTGTTGAGATATCCTTCGAGAGGCTTAGACTATGCCATGAAACATGCTACAGATCGTGGATAGTCTGAAGGAGTAATATATACAGAGCTCGTCATAGAAAACTGCTGAATAAACCTAAACTCGGCAAAGAACCTTCGTCCCTGTCTCATTGTCTCGTCCCAAGGAACTGCCGCATGGCATAACTTCGTTGGGTAGGGAAGTAGCTTTAGTAGAAGTAGAAACCAAGGAATTTTTTGGCCAAGTACTCGTTTGTCATCGAGTCGGCCGAAGTTCTTTCGTGATTATCGCTGCAAACTATTTCATAGCTCGATCTTAACATATGGTTCAAAATATTCTCGATAGTCAATTCTTTCCCCCAGAACTCCACGCCCTATACGAAACAGTGGACAAAAAAAACAAACGCGTTGTGTATCCTACGAGTATCTGATCTGTCTGCAGTTTAAACAGAAGGGAAATTCATTAAGCCCAAATCTGTTCAGATAAGCTATAAAGCAGCTAGGAAGCAGCGATGCCCGGATAGGAGCTGGTTGAGATAGAAATCCACTTCTCTATGGCGCCGGTCCGTTCATTTTGGGTAATCTAGTTCATGGGTCCATCTTTCTTTTGCACCTATCTTAGTCTGAAGCTAGAGGTTCTTAGATTTTGGCATCATACGCCGTTTGTAGGTCGCCAGCGAAGATATACGCTGTTGGAAGCCCCACACTGTCCGATAAGCACAACACACCTTCATCGCATATGGACGGCTGACGAAGTTAGTTTTTCTTCGATGGGACTTAGCTTTCATTGCTTTGTCCCGTATTATTACCGCATGCACAGCCCTTAACACAATTATTCACCTTTGTTGCCTGGGTCCTCCAATATAAGTAATTTTTCTGTATAAAGCAGCACTCACCCGATCAGCTTTGGAGCACGTTCTTTGTAAGGGAACCTAGAGTTAATCTTCACACCTAAGCACCTGATCACTGGTGTTGACCTTATAATTTGTCCATGATTGTGACTGCGACTGCACACTATTACTGCTTCCGTTCTTTGTCCGGCTAGATCTAAACGGACTGCTGCCATTAATTCGGATACATTCGTTCCCAATGTCCTCTATTTCTCCCAGGTGCTCTGTCGCCACCATGATTGCAATGTCGTTGGCAGAACCTATGATTTTTGCCTCTAATGGAATTTCGAGCTTTAGAATCCTGCCATGCATACTTTTGCACAGGATAGGACCTGATACCTGCTTTACTCCATCATCGCAGTCGAAGAGCAAAAACCGTCGCTCAAAGTACCTTGGTATAGTTTTAATCAGAAATCCTGGAACCATCACTCAAAAGAAGTCCACTATATGTCTCTACTTTGCACAAAGTAACCATGGGACGTCAGAGAGCACGCAGAGCGGTCTTAGTCCACGTCGAGCAATAGATAACCTTCTTTGGTATGAAATGCTTCTGAAAAGCACAAGACGCTTAGTTCTGAAAGCAATTCACGGAATTCAACGCGTTACGAGGGCGGGTCAATAAGTCCGTGACTTTTTGAATTTCTGACCTCTTTACTGAAACAGCAACACTGCTCCTGTCAACAGGCATCTGTCAGTTGACTCCTGTCAAAATTTAAACTTGCTGCGTCAGTTAGTTTGTGTTTGACAGCTATTTTTATCAGACTACTCACTAATTTGAGAAGAAAATGGAAAAAAGTGAATTTCGTGTGTGCTTACTCGTATTAAGCATTATTTCTTGCGAAAAAAAACCATTACCGAGACCAAGGCTAAGCTTGATAAATACTATGGGGACTCTGCACCATCGATTTCAATGGTAAAAAAGTGGTTTACTGAATTTCGTTGTGGCCGTACAAGCACTGAAGATGCCGAACGTCCTGGACGCCCAGTTGAGGTCTCTACACCCGAAACAATCGAAAAAATTCACGATATGGTGTTGGCCGACCGAAGATTGAAAGTGCGAGAGATTGTGGAAGCCGTAGGGATCTCGCATGGCCCAGTGGTTTCAATTTTGAATGATCACTTGGGCATGAGAAAGCTTTGGCGTTGTTTAATCGCAATATGGAGGAGTTTTTACGCCGTTTTGTAACCGTGGACGAAACATGGATCCATCACAACACACCAGAGAACAAACAACAGTCAAAACAGTGGGTTTCTAAGGGTGAATCTGCGCCAAAGAAGGCCAAGGTGGGTTTGTCAGCCAATAAAGTTATGGCGACTGTTTTTTGGGATGCACGCGGGATAATCTACATTGACTACCTTCAAAAGGGAAGAACAATCAATGGGGAATATTATGCCAACTTATTGGACCGATTCAATGACGATTTGAAAAAAAAACGACCTCATTTGGCCAAGAAAAAAGTTCTTTTCCACCAAGACAATGCAAGGGTGCACACATGTGCAGTTGCCATGGCAAAAATCCATGAGTTGGGCTATGAATTGCTCCCTCATCCATCCTATTCTCCAGATTTGGCTCCGAGCGACTACTTCTTGTTCCCAAACCTGAAGAAATGGCTTGGTGGATTGGAAAGATTTGACTCCAATGATGAAGTCATCTCGCAAACAAAGGCCTATTTTAAGGACCTCGACAAATCATTTTTGGAAGGGATAAAAAAATTGGAGAAGCGTTGGACAAAGTGTATAGTACTCAAGGGAGACTACGTTGAAAAATAAAATTATTTTTTTATCAAAAAATCTGTGTTTTAATCCAAAAGTCACGGACTTATTGACCCGCCCTCGTATTTTTTCATCCTTTGAGAATTTAAGCCTTACATTTACCTTACTCTTGGATGGCTCTTTTATTTTTCTTCATGATGTTATGTCAAAATCTGTGGAGATATTGCTTAAGGATCAACAGAGACTATCCACGTTAATCTGGTTTAACATTCTTTTACCATTTTATCTTTGATCTGTATGTTAGTTTGATCTTTCCTCTTGCCTACGTTGGATTTTATTCTCATTCTTCGACTGTCGAAGACTTCAACTCTGTCTTGTCTTGTTGCAATAAAAATGATAAAAATATCTGCTTGCATTGATCGTAAAAATTTTCAATATCGTTTTTGTACGACTTTCGCATGCGCAAAAATTAAAAAAAATAATAACGACCGAGAGACACGAATAACAAGTATCTAGCAATGTAGCGGATACTGTGATTTATTGCAAGCCTTCTTCTGTCTTCTTCATTGATGGCACTTCATTATGGACATTATCAAGTGACTGTTGGCGAGCCTACATTTTACCACAATCCGAAGGATTGCTCCTTTTTACTTTATGTAGAGCGGCGAAAGTCATTAACTGTGCAAACGACAGCCGATGTAATTAAAATTTCGTGATTAACAGCTACTAAAGATTAATGGCAAGGATTGAATGACAAAATAGGTTTGTGTTTGTGGTTAAATATACATATGTCTTGTAAGAGAGTGTCAATTCTTTGTCCACACCTGCGTCTGTAAAATAGCTTACACTACACTGAGTCTCGTTATAAATCAGAACTTGAACTTCCTGACGGGAAAATATGGACTTACTTTACCCCCACCGGCTACACCAGAATTAAAAGTTAAGACGACAAGACAGTTCACTAACCCATCGAAACTCTGGAATGGTTTCCGACATCTGAAAGTTGATCTTCAACGTCCAGTCATCGCAGTACTGTTTAGTTTTCCCAAAACCACGTTGCAAGAGCATACTGTACGCACTCAAGTCCTCTGTGAATGCAACATAGAGCTCACAAGATCACGTGTGTAAACTGTAGATGTTAAACAGGATCGGTGTGGCACACCATTTTAAAAGACAAATTCCCCAGCAGAAGTCGCATCGGCATTCTTCACCACAAAGTGATCTACTGGTGTAATAGTGATTTAGCTTAAGGAAGATGCCATCTAACCATGCAGTATCGAAGGCCTTCTTTAAGACAGTCAGGCAAAGACCACCGCTTTGTTTCTTTCTAACGATTCGCTAGGTAACAGAGATCGGAACTATATTTTTGTTCTCATTGCAATCAATCAAGACTCTATTGATCACCTTGCTGGTACGAGTATTTGGAAGGAGACTTATCAATCGAAGATTTGCCAGATTGGAGCTATCTCTATATCTCTTGGGAATGGGATAGAGACACAACTTCCAATGCGTTGGGCATTATTCTAAGTATTATCCAACAGTGACGACGAATGGAGGTGATTCCCTTTTCGTCACAGAATGCAGTGAACCCTGAGTTCTCGAATCAGTAGTGCTCTATTGCATGGGGCAAGAGGACAGCGTTTGCCAGTTCGTGATTTGGGCCAATGACATAATTTGCCTTCTTTACTTTCTGGAAAATTGCTCGAGTTGTTGATGAATTTTGTGGTATCAACACAAGCTTACAGAATCCACCTATCCTCACATAAAAATACGCGTTGGGCAGGCCTTTTTGTTTATTAATGGACTTAACTTTTCACTCTACAAATGCGCATTCTCAACAGCTCTCATCTCAGCCTTCAAGAAATCCAGGCATAGTACGCTTTTTGCCCGACTTCAAATGCCTATCGGTATTCATCGTCGCACCATAGATTTCTTTTTTGTAGTCGTCCTGTGGGGCCTAGCATATCAGAGGGCGGGAGAAATGCACTCTGTAAGTCCTCTAGTGTTCCATTGCAGTTGTGGCTTTCCGACTTTTGCCCTTTTCACAGTTTATTCTCAGTGCTTACTTTTTTTTAAATTCACATTCGTAGAAATCTGGCTTGTTGTCTTTTGATTGATTTTGTGGGTGTGCATGCCTTCGGCACAAGTATACTCCCTATTCTTATTCTGGCATTAAGGTCACCAGCTCTGTGTTATCTGGCCGATTTACACTTGCTGTCAAAAATCAGCTTTGTCGAAAGCATCAATTCAAGAGTTTGCCTCGTGGAGTTCTGTTTCCCATATTACAACACACTGCCTGGATACACTCGTAAATATTCTCTGCTAGCTCCCACCAACACAGTACTTGAACTCTAAGTCATTCAGACTATTTGAGTTGCTAGGCGGCATCATTATAAGGAACTCGATCTCATCGCGTTTAACTTTTCCAATTTTTCTGAGAGTTGGGCTTCTGGATTCATCTAAAATATGTCAATTCCATGCCGAGAAGATCAACAAACGCCATAGCCATCAGATGGTTCAACATCACGCACGCCACTACCTTTCTATGTTGAATCATGAAATGTCCGAGCTCCAGTCGTACTAACCCTCCCCGAGTTTTTTGATATAACCACCACGATACTTTCACAAGAGGACGAACTCCTAGGTTAGGCTAAATCTAAAGTTCCAGGTATCGCTGACCTCTCGTGGTACCAAAATGTAGATTGCGGTCATGCTTCGTTTCCTTACTGTCAACTCTAGTGGGGCACCTTGGAGCCCAGGACTAGCGATTTTAGGTTCAACATTAAACTACTCTGTGATTGCCAGCACCTACATACCTATGCGGTCAACGAGAACACAGCTGACAAAGCTTGCGAATACCTAGCATCTTAGAGGGATGGGCATTTGCACAAAACATGCATACAATCCCTGCTGCTTTCACCTTGCTAAGGCATCACTTATGTAAAATAAACATTAAAGGAACCATGTCCGGATAGAAGACAGCCCAGCCTGAGGTTGAAACGAGGCTCTGTTAGCCCGCTTATTGTAAGTACCCTGCCTCTAACAGTCTTTTCCTAACGAGAATGCCATTTAGACAAAACACACTCAGAAAACACTCCCTCGGATGGAACAAATCTTCCGTCTTCGTTTGCAGAGCCAATCAACACTTGTCGGTGGGAATCCTTTGTTATCTTGTATGCGATAGCTTTAGGTGTCACCTCAAGTGGAGGCACACTAACAACACCTGTAACATATTCGTAGATACAGTTCGACGAGCTCTTAAACAGCCACTCTCTTGCAAGTTAAGATCCAACAACGACTACACTCAGACATAACCTTTTCATATAAAGCTGATGCCAAAATGTTGCACAGGTAACAAACATGCCACCGCACACGATACGAACGGCATATCTGATAAGTCCCTAGTCACCCCGTAGAATACCTCTTACTTAGCCCACAATTCTCAGCAGTCACTCTCTTAGCTGGAAGAGGTGCGGTAAGAAATTCATCTGCTAACCTAAGATTGTACAAAAATACTTGATTTTAGTCGCCTAAGTTTAACAACATTCAGGCGTATTGTGCTAACCCGTCGTACTGCTTGCAATAGAAATCCTCACCGTCTTCTCTCGAGAAACGCTGGCACCTACGCTTTCACTCCATCCAGCGATCGACAGCACTCTCGCCCACAGTCTTTCGAGTTCAGCAGACTTTCTAAAGGGAGAGCAGTTTATCTACGTAAGCCCGGCACCTGCATTGGTGTGTCAATTGCCTTAAATGAACCACAAATGGACCCTTAAGCCCCCTGTTCAGGATAGAAAAGACGATGCAGTTTCGGTTCGGCGGATGTCGTATCTATCCATATGGAGTGTCAAAAGTGTATCTACAAGCAATTGCCAATATTTACACGTCACATTCCAATGATAAAGCTTAAGCCATTTGTAAACCACAAATTCCTCAGTTGATTTTTGTCAAAGATTCCACAAGGTTACCTACACTGCCCCGAGTTTTTTCTTCTGGAAATATCATTACTTACCTTGTTGTACCTCAAGGCAAGACATCGTAAAGACCTTCGGCGATTACACTTCCCACACGCAGTACTATAGTCGAATCTTTATGCAGACCCCGTTCTCAAGACGGCTGAGATTCATTGAGAAAAATCACCCAACTATGAGTACACGTCCATATAGTCCCATTTGGATTTATGATTGCACAGAGTGATTTATTGGCTTTTGATTGTACATACACACAGAACTACGTAGTAGGCACTCACATGTGGTCATGGCCAGTCCCGATTTTAACTTTAAGCATCCACGAACCTCGAGGCTGTTTAAAACGCCGCATATTAAATATTTTCCACTCCCAGTGGACAAGATCTTGAACTGGAAAACAAACTCATTCTCGATATGGTATCTGCAGAAAAACAAGATGATTTGTGGTGACGGCGCATCGTGATCAATCTATCAAGGAAGCTTGGAGGACCAAACCATGCTTACATCCCATTACACCTATTACCTATTAGTTGATTGAAATCACAGATGTGTCCAAACTTTCCAACCATCATCCACGTATGGAGGAAGGAGTCCTTTGCCCTAATCATGGATTCTCGCCATTCTGAACTAATTACCACAGACAGCCAATCAATTAGAGATTTCGATTCTTCACCGTGTCCCCAACGAATCTGGTCGTTTTACAAATACCAGTGCACGCTCTAGATTTTCAAATGCAATTACTGGACATTGGCTTACGCCTCTATTTGTATTGGATGCGGATGAATCTCCATAGATACGGATTCAACTATGGATATACGAGTATGTGCAGCGTAGTTATAGTCACTCACGTCGCTGGAGTCATAATTATAATAATCATGACCAAGCTATCGTGGATGAGTTTCTGTTTGTTTTTTTTTTGTGTCTCCCTCGGATTAGGATGAAGTATGTTATGTGGCCATGTGTCCATTGAGGCATGTGGTCATGTGGAACAACACCAGGTATGTAACCATGCTTACTCCATGGTGGTGAATCTGACATTACAGAGGAGATCCGTGAGTGGACAGCTTAGGCTACAGATGGGTGGACGAGATTACGCCACATGAAGGTTGCAAAGAGATGGATTAGTGCGAAGCTGGAACCATTCCAACGGATGGATAATTTTGACGCGAGGATTTGCGATTTTCCTCTAAATTGCACTCAAGGTGTATGCGGTAATGGAGACTCGAAGTGAATATACATAAACAAATTGTGTCCGAGGGAGTTAGGGTGGTGGGGCACGACTATATCTGCAGAGAAGAAGAGCTTGTGGCTTTATAATTTACTACTGTCAAATGGATCTGGAATGTGTAGTCATACAATGTGTGAGGTGGACTTGTTATCACGATGAGAAATGCAGTTTCTGTTGAAAATAGGATGAGTGTCGGGGATAGTGAGGCTGATGTTTTTTTTTTTTTTTTTTTTTAAATAAAATAATTACTTATGGCTTGAGGTGGGAGGCTTTGTTATTTTTCCTCAAATGGGAAGCGTTTACCAATTGATGGCTTGTGAGGTCGAACACTCTTCGTGTGAGTGGATGGATGGATTTATGGAATACTTTACAGTGAAGGCGGGAGTATAAATAAATAATTAGATACGAGCTGAAATGTGGGCATCAAAACGCTGATTGCTGCATTTACATGACATGGGGATGGTGCTAGACTGAGTGCTGGGTGTTCTTCGCTGGTAATTGCTCCAAGAGGTTGATGCTGTGGTTTGAGTTGTCTTCAAAAAGTGGCTATCAGAAGGAGAGTACAACAGAAATGGCACTTAAATGTATCAGAGTTAGTTTGCCCACAAAAGCGTTATTCACCAGTCAACTGAAATAAAATATTGCTTTGTCGATCTGGATGACCTGGAAGAAGAGATAAGCTTTGACTTTCATATCGCCATAAGGTAGAATCCTGACTTTTACGACCCTTTAGTTTAATATTGTTGCTCAGTCGGAGTTTCTCAGTTATCTTAGCATTCTGAACACGAATACATTGATGGCAACTATTCTGACTATGGCAAGGATCCCTTTACCAAGGCATGCCATTCATGTGTACGCAAATCTCATCATTGGTATGGGATTGAAGGGTGTCCAAATGAATAAGCGATGGTGAGGTGAAACGTTTTCCCGGAAAGTGAGTCTTGAAGGCTGTGAGTCATCTACGGCCACTGGTTGGCCTGCTGTTTCTTTTCTGATGTATAGTAGTGGACCAATGTCTCATTCATGGTGGGAAATCGCCGCACAAAATCGACCAGATCCGTATTGAATTGGTCCAAGGATTGCCGTGAAAATCGTTTGCGAATCTGCCTTTGATCGACATTCAACACGATTTCATGCACGTTTCGGCACTTTGGTTGAGGTTTTTCGCCGTCCTTCACATCGGTCCTCTTCGACGGCCGTCAGACAAGGTATGGTCTGTTTTTTAACGGACAAAAGTTGATGGGGACTCTGCTTCTTCCATGTCAACTTTGGGTTCTTAGGGGTTAATCCATCCATTACGAAGAATTTTATGACGACACTATATTCAAGTTTATCCACGCAGGACATCTACTGCAAAAATTCGTATAAGCAAACTACTTGAGAAAGTGAATTAAAACTTGTCATACAAACTAATGGCACGTGCACCCATGCAGGAAACTTAAACTTTTACTGATTGGAACGCCATCTCTGCATCGGACCGTGAACTTTTCACCTTGCCCCCATACTCACAGACAGTCAAACAGGCATTAAAGCATTAGGCCAAATGACTCAATACCCTACAAAATCTTTCCAATAACAACAAAGCAATACTACGGTGGGTTTTTAGCCATAAAACCGTAGAAACGGTTCGGCTGATTCTTCATCGGCCCTGAGCCATTCTGTAATATCCCGTACTCAGCAATACGGAGTTAGGAGAAGAAGATGTGAGTACCCAATTGACCTACACGAAATATGCAGTTTTAATGTAGGAAACTGAAGGTGGCTTGCCATGGAATGCATAGATCCGAATGCCCCAAGTGGACGATACATCCTTAGAAAAACTCTAGTCCCTGGTCCCATCTAAGTCTCCTCGAGAGACATCCTCGATTTCAGAGTTGAGCCTCTCTTAGCCTACTTATACGAACTTTTGCCTCCGCCCTCGGGGGACTAGATCCCCTTAAAGATAACAAAAAAAACCCTCCACCCGTGCTTATAAAATGAGCATTATAACGAGAACAGAGGCGCTCAAAAGCCACTGATCCAAAAATATTCGCGAAATTCCCACTTTTATAAAAATAGCAGGGGCTTGAACTAATATATTTTAAATTCCCATATGGTGGCAACCTAGTTGTTAATAAATTAACACTGTGAATATTTGGTTGATACTGATTTATTTTGCCTTATGATAGATCTTATATACTATTTTCGATTACATATGGTACATATACATTATTGTCTTAAATAAAGAGGGACTCGAGGGAAGGAAGATCGACGGTGGACGCTATCCAAAGCCTACGAATAATAATGGAAAATCACCGAGATTCGTCTAAGGATTTACACATGGTATTTATCGACCTCGAGAAAGCATTCGATCGAGTACCCAGGGATCTCATATGGGCCGCGCTGAGGTCTCAAAACGTACCGGAAACGTATGTTAGAATAATACAAGGCATGTACGGAAACGTGGAAACTGCGATTAAAAGCTCTGCTGGACTAACGAGAGAATTTCCAGTTAATGCCGGAGTGCATCAAGGAAGCGTACTTAGCCCTTTCCTCTTTAACGTAGTATTCGACTTTATAAGACTGCATGCGCGAAGCAAATGTAACGCCAATTCTCTTCACTGACGACGCAATTATACTTAGCGATAACGTCGAAGATTTACAGAACGCCTTAGATTCATGGAGAAATGCGCTAGAGAGAAACTGGTTTAAAATAAGTCGTTCAAAGACGGAGCATTTGACGTGCCCATTTGCGCATCCGTTGCGACCTGTTCCGGATATAATGTTAGACGGAATAGTTCTTCCGAAAAGCACTATCTTTAAGTACTAAGGATCAATCGTTAACATGGAAGCGAAATGTGACGACGACGTAAACCACAGAGTGAGTGTGGGATGGATGAAATGGCGGGAAAATTCGGGAATCTTTTGCGACCGAAAATTTCCACTTAAATTGAAGGGAAAACTCTACACCACGGTTGTTAGACCAGCTCTTATATTCGGTTCACAGTGCTGGACAATGTACGAAGCGTTTAAAAACAAAATGACGACAGCGGAAATGAAAATGTTAAGGATGTCTAGTGGAGTCACTAAACGCGATTGCATTAGATCTAAGCGTATAAGAGGAAGTCTACATGTAAACAATTCGGTAACCGAACAGCTTGAGGCGAATAGAATAAGCTGGTATTGCCACGTTCAAAGAAGATCTGGGGAAAATCCGGTTAAAAAGGCACTATCAACTACGGTCATTCCAACTGTAAGAAAACGAGGTCGGAAGTAGAATTCCTGGATTTCTCAGATGGCAAATGCGCAACAACGCCTGGGGCTAACCACTGAAGCGATCCAGGACCGAGCATTATGTAGACGCGTTCTGCGGTCTGCGACATTAGCCAACCCCATAAGCGGAGCAGCAGCGATGCAGTAAAAATGGGAAACTCGTTACGCGTAAGTTCGTATAACGAGGAAAGGGTTAATAAAAGGATAAGAAGAAGAAAGAGGGACTCGAGAACTAAGATAAAAAAGGTGACCAATTTTATGACGGCTACTAATGATGTGAAGTGTTGACTCAACCGCTGATAACGAAGGTGTCTCAATAGACATGGTTTGAGTGCAGCTGCAATAAAATCGATGCTCTTCTGCTGTATCACTTTTGCGTTATCATACATACATATGTCGCCGATTGTTGTCTACTCTCGTTCTCTGTCGACCCTTCTATATTCTATGTTTAGATTATCTCTAAACACTAGTATTGATTCAAAGACTCATACTGAGTACCAGAGGCTTGATAACTGATCATAGGTTCGCCAAGGTTCGGGTTCAAATTGAACCAAAACCAACAAGACCTTCAGTTAGCTAACTTCTTTCAGTTGGGCACTCAAAATCAGTTGAGGTCCCCTTCTCTTGTACGCGCTACTTTAGGTGAGATTTTGCTCTACCGCGTTGCTCTACTGGACATTGGATTCGCCATTCGTCCTTAATGTCCTAGCCATTTCCGGCGATGATGTTTCTGACTAGGCTGATGTCGATGTACAGCTTCTATAATTCAATTTTAAATCTTCCCCTCGAGTATTTTTTTTTTAAATGACTGAGGATATCTTCATAAACTTTCGGAAGAATCCATGCTTCTGCGCCATAAGGGGTCTCCTGAGTTTTTCCGGAATAGGGCCTTACTACTCAATTAACTTCTTAGTCTAAATCAAAATTTATTGACAAGAGTGATTCTTGAAGGTCTCTTTGTAAAATTCATAGCAGAGTCCCTTATTACCTCTAAATTTTAGCTGTCACCTGTGACATTCTGTCGAATTCAAACCAAAACTAGGAACCCCTATTAAATTCTCTCACCAGCGCATCACAATGAGTCTTCATGGACCTAAGTGTGATAAGGTATAGGATGCGTTCGGCTCCAGGTTCTTCATTAACCCGCTAACCTGAGAAGCCTTTTAATGGAGTGCAAACTCTCAATATCTTCAAACGCGCTTTTCTTCAATTTTGCTCTCCGGCAGAGACGCTTAATAGAGAGTTTTCTTGCTATGTGTACTCAATGCCACTTCTCTTCAACACTGATTCACGTTTTAGAGCACTAGAAGAGAGATTTAGGGGCTCACGATCGGCAAAATTTTTGACTGCTTGGTCCAATTGTAACCTTTCAATGTTAAGTTCTTTCATTCAATATCTTCTTTTACGTTTTTTTTTAAATATTTTGGCAAACCGTCGATACCATCAAAGGCAATAGAAAGTAACAGCAAATAAGTAATTTGAATTTCTAATTATTCCTCCACCTGCAAGATTCGACAACGAATGCGTAACACTCAAGGGCCCAGACGGATTATAAATAAGTTTTCTGTGTCGGTCATCAAACCAATTGATATGCACAGACGAGCATCACTTAGATACTGAATCGTTTCAGAGAATTAAATTATAGTTGAGAAAATACGTACCAACCCCGGAGCCATAATTTCAGAACAATGGGGTACTTTTAAATACAGGCTATACGTTCACATCCTTGGAAGTACGAGTATTAAAGAGTTTGACAGACACCACATAGCATCAAACTTCTTACTCACGGTTGTCCTTATCCGCCAAGGATGCTGTCGTAAATAACTCCACAAAAATTGTTACAGATTGAACTGTGCCATCTGAAAGAAAAGGGAATCCTACTCATTCGCAAATATAAAAGGCTTTAAGGATTACCACGCTTATCTTCCACCTGACCTTAAAATCGAAGCCAAATCCGTGCAAGTAATCACTGTACGTGTAAGCCATCTACTGCCCACCGAGATCTGAGCTAGAAAAGACCGCCTTCAAAAGCATATTTAAATCACTTACACCTAGTTTAATTATTGGCGGCGATTTTAATGCAAAACACACCTTCTTACGCTCTAGATACATCTCACAGAAAAGTAGAGTGCTCTTTGAAGCTGGTATATAGAACATCGATCTCGTGGATTTTTTCATTTCAAAAGCAATATCTAACAATTTCATAAAGGTCGATGAAAGCTTTGACCTTTCCTTTGATCATTCTCCAGTTATTTTGACAATGAGTGAAACTCTAATCAAAAACCAAGAACCAGGAAGACTAACTGGCAGAAATACTAATTGGGAAGGCATCAAGGGAGAAATTGTGGAAAAGGTAGAACCCAATGTATCACTACTAAGTGGGGTGAAAAGTAACCGCCAGAATGCGCTGCTACTGCAAAAAAGGTTATGGTGCCTTAAAGTCCGTTCATATTTAGGCAGACATGCCAAATCTCAGTGCGATACTGTCTTTAGTTTTGTTTTGACAGCTGATTGTTGTTGACGTGTTTGGCATCATGTTGAGTATGGACAAAAACGATTTTCCTTCTCTGATAAAACATAATTTTTGGGAGGCAAAACGGCGAAGGAAACAGAAGAAAAGTTGGATAAATATTATGGGGCTAATGCTCCATCAAATATTGGTTTCGAGAGTTTCGTGGTGGCCGCAACTCCACTACCGATCAAGTCCGCTGCGGCAGGCCTTCCGATGCGGTTACAGGGGACAATGTCAAAAAAATACATGAAATGGTGTTGGCTGACCGGAAAGTGAAGGTGAGCGAGCTAGCAGATACCACAAAGATTAGTACTGAGCGCAGACGCCATATTTTATGCAATATTCTGCATATGAAAAAGTTATCCTGCCGCTGGGTGCCGCGCATGCTCACTCCTGACCAAAAACACGAACGCGAGAGCACTTCGAAAGAGTGTTTGGACTTGCTGATGCGGAATCGGGCGGACTTTTGGCGTCGATTGGTAACTGTTGATGAAATCTGAGTCCACTATTACACACCAGAGAACAGAACGGCAATGGACTGAAGGGAAGGGTCGGAAAGGTTATGGCGTCAATTTTCTGGGATTGTCAGGGCAATACAACCTACAAACTACAACTTCGCCCCGTTATCTACATTGTGACCTCGGTAGCCTCTTGTTCAAAAGTTGCCAACCAAATATAAAATATCCCCATGCTGCTCCTGCGCAAAGCTGTTTACTTACGATATACGTTGTGGAAGGCCTTCTCGTGAATAGGATACATTTGCGAGATATTACTTGCAGCTGTGAGGCTCATGGTCGGTAATTGCACAGAGCGAATTTTGGTCCGGATCGACCTGGAACTATAAGAATCGATACTAAAGCCTCTGGAAGATAGCGAAGGATTTACAAAATCAATTTTCTAGATCTACAGCAGTTGGGAACCCCTGAAACTACAGTTTCAGCCTGCCTTGTTGAAAAAGGCCCCATGTGGGGAGTTATGGTTTAAACGAAAAACGGAGGGCAGTCTTACGATTTGTTGGTTGGCACGAAATATGTAGTCTTTCCCCGAAATTTTAGGTAGACTTTAACTCTCTAGCAAAGAAAAATGTGGTACCTGGGCCTCGTAAGGTCTGTTGATCAACGATTATTATGTGACTCTTCGTCTGATGGCACCCCTTGAGGCTTAGCCACCGTGGGAAGTATTTTTTCCGCGATGTCCTCCGACTCAACCACAGGGGCCAAACAGGCCTTAGGTTTCATACCTAAATGGACTGCTATGTTTGTCTATTACACACAAGAAATGAAAGAAATAGAAAAGATGCTTATTGTAACCAGACTTCTGCTCAAAAGTAGGAAGCTCCAAAGTGTTTCTCTGAGATTGAGGACAAACTGAAGTCTTGATGTGAGTTGCTTCGAATCTTAAAAGCAACTACTCGTACCTACTTCAGTTGATTTTTTAATTTTAGTTTTTATTTGCGAGGAAGGAAGCAGTTCGGCTCGCTTTAACATAGACCAGTGAAAGTGAGGTAACGAATAAAAGAAACTAGGTCTGCCACGAATTAATGTTCTTTTTGCCATATCAGCTTTCTAAACTACGGCGCTTCAGTCCACGGAGTCAATAATACCCTCAGTTTTGTACGCCTTTGGTTCAACAGACTTTAGTTGCGCGCTCCTAGAAAAGAATTCTTCTACTCTGCGTTGTGCCTGCGGCACGTATAGCACAGTGATATTATACTCAAAGCTGAAGATCGTGTCGAAAAGACCACAGACCATACAAAAACCGATTAGTATCTTGGTCATATTATTTCCAAATAAGACTAAGTAAGCAATGTACCTGAAGTTATCAGCCGGAGATAAAAGAAATGGTATAGATACACAGGAAAGCTCGTTAGAAATGGCAACAAAGTCGTGCTGCACAGCATACAATACACTAGAATAATCTGTCCAACCTGCTGAGAAAGACAATTAAAAACTTTCTATGCAGTAAACATGTATCTAGAAAGGCTCACAGCAAAAAGGGAATCGAATTATTCGCTTCGAAAGCATTAAAATGCTGTATCATGTAGAAACTTTCATTGGATAGTCACCTGTCAAACAAGATTTTTTTATGACAAAAAATCTAAAAATATCAAAAATATATAGTTCAAAACCCTTGAGGATCATCGTATAGAATTTCACCTCTTTGAACCACTTTCGTAGAAGGTGCTGTAACAATATGAAGTCAGACAATGCGGTTCTCCATGCCTTCATCGCAATAGAATGGAACCCACCGAATATTTTCTGTGAGAATTTTATTGATAGGCCGGTATCACTCCAAAATTCCCACAAATAAGTGCTTAAGTTTTTTTTTTTAACTGCAAACACAAATTGTTTTCAATATAGTGTTTGCTTTGAAACTCCTTCCCCACTAATGACAAAAGAGCTTAACAGCGCTTAAGGCTGCACAAAATTCATTGAACATTTTTCTTGAACTACCTCTCAATTAATAAAACCCAAAACATTGACAATTTCCGTTAAATGTTGAGTAAAGAACAATTTTTCTTCAAACCGAAATCCAATAGGGCGAAACAAAAGAGTTGAGTAGCGAACTTGGTTCAAGTACAACAAATTCCTTTCCCCAAGCAATTGGTGCCAAATCCATAAACTCCTCACATATTTCTTTTTTCTCTTTAACTCCTTTCTATTGGCCTGGAAATCAATCAACCTAAAACCAACCGCGAAGCAGAGTAAAACAAGAAAATAACACTCGATGTGCCCGTCTTGTTATAGGTAATTTCCCTAAATCACTTTTCACCGTTCGCCTAATTTACACTCCAGAACAACATTAGCGGACAATGTATACGAGTTTGCCAGTATATAGCAGTCAACATTTGTTCACCGAAAAAAAAAATTAATTACTTTCTCCCCTCTTGCGTCCCATTGAACTAAAGATAAAGGTGTTAAACAGATTGTTGTAACATCAATCAAATCATCAAGAAGACTCAGAGGCTTAAGAACTGTGCGACTCAGAAATTCTATTAGTCTCCACTCAGGTCTTGAGGAAATGGTTATTTTTCTTTTAGTTCATCATGACGAAATTATTCAACAAAACAACAACCCAAACCTAACCAACATGGTTAAGACAAAGGAAAACAAAATTAATGCTTCTAGACAGAACCCTGATAATCGGGCAAGCGGAAATCCTAAAGCAAAAGATCAGCAACAATAAAGAGTTAGTCAATCCGCCAAAGACAATGGATAGACCAAGTGCCAACACTCTTCTACTCTTTCCCTTCAAATGAGTCACTTCCTTGCGGTGCAGATATTCGTACTTGTACTCTCGTGTCCGTACCGTAGATATGCAAATTAATTTCACATTAGACTGATCAACTGATCAACGGATCAACCCTTAGACCAGAGCGGTTCTTTAACATTCAACCAGTGAATGTCTTGCAGAGGAGGAAGAACTCTAAGAAACGTGACTTTGGGATTTACGATTTGTGGATGACAAGCGGAGTGTAACCTTAGATGGAAGTTTGAGTTTGTCATTTCTATTAGTGGAGCTCATTAAATAGCTTCTAGATATAGTCACCAAATTTGACTATAATTTGCATGAGGTTTCTGCTTGTGATTAGTGGCTGCGACATGGATTTTCATAGGACACAGATGGGCATGGGGATTTACTGGGCATCGACCTTAGAACATGAATTCTTAGAAAAAATAAGACCGACCAAATGGAGGAAAGTTCGAAGAACTCACTGTTTTACAGTGTTTAGTTACAACGAACCTCGAAAGTGATATCAGCTTCTTGCACTATTGGTATTTGAATACATGCTGTACATATTTCTAAGTATAGGAAGAGAAAGATTGTTACAAGGCCACCCAATCAAGCAAACGCAAACGTTTCTCAAATCCGGAAAGCGCAATTATCTTATAGGTTGTCACCGTCGGAAAAGTGTCAGAATACAAGTATCTACCACGTCGCTTGAGGTGTTCTACAAGGTAAAATGCTTTAAATGTCGTGTGAATGGAATGTACATTCAAAACAATCTATACCCTCAGCCTAACAATGTCAAGTTCAGTATACGTGCATATCGTTCCTCCTGGTGAACTCGATTAAAGGATGTCGGCATGACACATCTCTGAAATGAGCCACATTAATGTACTTGGAGCTGCGGACAGTAAGGATATTCAGGACATAGTGAGGGTACCCAAATAAAGATGGTGCTGAACGAAACAATAAGACGCTAACGTAAGTCGATTCCCTCAGAGGAGAACGAATATTTGTTTTCTTTCGCGCAATGGGTTCCAAGCAGAGATGTTCAGGGTGGGGCTGTGAATGGGATTACCCTAAAGAAAACTACAAGGAGTAGGAGTAAAGAAGCTCAGTAGCTACCTGATCACATAACGATCAACCAAATTGCTGATATTGCGTTCGGCAACTAGGTATTTGAGCGGTCAGTAAACACTTGGATCACCTGCTTGCAGCCAAGGTATGTCTATAGATATCTCAGTCAGCATGACAATGAAGAAATATTGTAAGAGAAAAACGCATGCAATCGTTGATCACATAGTCTTCAACGTGTCGTAAATCCCTTAAAAGCTGCATAAAGGGCTGAAGATCACCGCCATGATGTAAATAAGTCGTCAGAAATAGAAGTACCACAACTAGTGTGGTGGATCTCCGTCTAACTCCCCACGAAATGACAACCAGTTAAAGCAATAACTTGCCCATCAAACAGCGCTACAGATAAGGGAAGGAAGAATGTAGAATACTGCCTTTTTGGGAGAAGGAAGCAGGCGATTAAGGAAATAGAAACGTGGCATTCTATAAGCAGTGTTTAGAAGTTTTATCAAGATCAGAAGAACATTTGTTAACCTCAAGTCTGTAGACTTGAGTAATTAACGAATTTTTGTAGTAAAGTCGATTTCGAGGAGAATGGGGACAACTACTCTTTTAGACTGTAAAACGATGAGGACAACCGAAAGTAGGCCGAAATATTTACTGAAAAAAAGAGACACTTAAATATAGCAAGGCTTTCGGAAGCGATTGACTAGCCTTCAATATACCTAAGGTAGCAAGAGATAACTTAGTGGAGATCGCACACTAACTCCTTTTCAAGATTTAGTCAGAGGTGAAATAGCAAGTTAAGGCAACGACAGCATCGCTAACCTGGTCCATAAGGAAGAACACCCTCTAAATTGGGCTTTTGTGTCATAAGGCACTGCCCAGATATGGTACAGAAAATTCGCATTCATCCACTTATTCATATCCAAAAACAGTATCTATGGATACGGGCTATAAAGTTGCTATCCTTTCCTTCTTTTACTGTTTTGTCGTGGCAGAAAGGCTAAAGGGTCAACGATTTTAAAGTTCTGAAAAGAACTCAGATCAGGCCTCCAAGCTACACGTTAAACTCTTAATGTACTACACTCCAGATGGTACTCGCAACAGCGACAATCCCCCAATTGTCTCTTCGGCCGGGGCACGAATTCTGTAGATCACAATCAATGTTCGAGAAAAAAAAACCTGCTGATCTAGGAGCTGTTAGATTACTTAATTCCGATGACGCCAGCGGCTCTTTCTATGACAGGCTCGATAATTTGGATTTGAACAATCGAAAGAGTAATGGAGAGTCCTTCCGTAGTACGGTAGAACCCCATTAAAGATCCAGTTGCTGTTTTTAATGGCTTGTCTCGGGAAATTAAATAGGTGAAACGGGCTTCAGAAAAGGTACATATTGAAGAACAACCGTTTAAGAAGCAAAAGGAGCGAAAACAAAGACCCACGGCGCGATTAGACGGAAAATTCTTACGATGGCGCGGGTAAGAAGATTTTCACTCCCCAGCAGCGATGGAGAAAAGAAACAGGTGGACGAAAATGACACCTTATAAATCCGATCAACTTCTCGGAATTATGATTGTACTCTCTTCTTCTACCCTAAACAGACCCAAGAGGAAGATTGTTTTCGGCGCTCCCCCTGTCGATGAATCTTCCCGGGCACAATGGCCGGATGAAACCTGTGCTGCAACCCAACTAACAAAGGCTGCAGTTCTGGTGGACAAAAATAACATGAAGCGATTAAGCCGATTAACAAAAACAAAACTAACTAAACTGGTTTCACCCGCACACGAGCTTGGAATCAGGCCTGTGCTACCATCACAGCCAACTTATGCTGTAAAATCTTTACTAACAAACAACCGTAGTGTTGGATTTCCCCTTGCGCATGATCCGGCTAAAACTACAGGAAAACCTATCTCCAAGAAAACCCCGAAGTACCAAAGGCGACGAAACGGGGGTACAGTTAATATAAGAATGCCGCTTTTACTTCTCTGGCACCACGGAAACAAAAGACTTTCGAAGTTTTCAGGCAATCGAATCCGGCGCGCGCCAGTAATTTTAAGAAGACGGGAATGAGCATATTCTGTAGTTTGGTACTGTACAATCGACTTAACATCATCCAACAGGCATGCAAAGGAGACTATCGCCTGAAAAGCACTATCGGAGGTATCGATGCCAGACCATAAGTACACCAAGTTCAGAACGGAAACCCGACACTATTTAAGAAGGAGCTCGGCAAGTCCAATAATGCTCCCCGTAACCTCAGAACAAAACAAGAACTAGAGTAAACTCTTCAGAGCCTGAACGGTAACCTCAGTTGGTGTTTTGAAATGGCATGGCAAACCTGCAGATCGTCTTTCTTTAGATCTTCGCAACTTCACGCCGTAGCTGGTATATTTCGTTGGTTGTGGTGACGGATGGGGCTATTCAACATGCTGTTGCTATCTTTGATGGCTTTAACTTACTGATGTACCTAGTTATGAGAGAAAGATATATAAACCAGCTGCTAGTTACTCAAAAAAAACATCGTCACATGCCAAAAACCTTACGAACAGTTCGGGGAACCTTCAAGATCTTCAGACTTAACATGTAATTCTGACTTCCTTTATATTGAAGAACATTGGGAAAATGGTCGAGATGTTTGTGGGAAGAACTGCTTTGCGATGCAACACCTACATCAATGCGGAAGATCTTGCGAAAATTAGCCTAAATATAAAAATCGAAGGCGCATTCAGCAAGAAGGAATACGTGCTGGAATTTTAACCACCATTGATAGTGCTTTCGACGACAACGCAACTTTTGACGGCAACTCAGCCGGACAACATGACGTAGACAAATGACTAGTTTGTGGATAAATGTTATCCTAGTAAGTGTAAGACTGATTGCGGGTGCTAACTGTCACCAGTATGTGATGGCGGGAGTAAACAGGGTTTGTCCGAAACTAGGTGTACTGTCTCCACTGCTATGGTGCATGATGGTCGACTCTCTACACAACGCACTCCATAGCTCTGGCATCTATGCACAAGCAGTCGCGGATGATGTAGGTATGCTGTCTATTGGATTTTATCTAGAGACATTCTGCTCTTGAGGTGCCCTATACTTGATCGTCAATTGGAGCACTAGAAATCCTCCTCAAAGCTGAGGTTTTTCTCTGTATGAGAAGCTTGAAACTAACTGGTCTGACTCCTGTTGCTGCAAAAATATGAATTCGAGTCAAAAAGGGGCTGTATTCGCCTCAGCATGGATGACTTCAAAACCTAAGGTTGGATAGAACTTTGCGTTGGTGTATTTCTAGATGACGATGATGTTAGATTTCGCTCCGAGTTAAGAAATTCGCAATAGTTTGCAAAGCGGAGAAATGCGAAGAGCTCAAGAACCAGGAGTTTATTCTCGGAAGAACTCACACTGAATACATCCTTTCGCCTGCTAAGCCATTTTACAATATTTAAGACTGATGTTTCGAAAGTTACAGGTGCTCCTTTCTAGCTGAAGTGGAGTGTGATATTTAAAATATCTGCATTTGCATCAAAAACTGTCCCATATCACACTATGAGCTGACCAAACAGTTCATAACCCACATTGAGCAAAACGTGGCAAAAATGGCAGAACTCTTTAAATCCAGTCAATCTCTTAGGACCAAGGAATGCCACTCGCTACATGAAAACCCATCTTGAAGCAGGAAGCGGTAGATCAGTGCGATAACAGATGGCCAAGAGCCACCACCCACAATCTGAATAGACAGATTTAGCCCAAACTCAATAAAAATCTGTTATTCTAAAAAAAAGGCAGATCTAAGCTTACTGCGCAAGGATTCTATCTATTGATCAGGCTTATATATAGACTTGGCTTTCCTTTCAATGAGTTTTGCAGGATCTGTACAGATGAAGTGGAAGAGCATCGCAGAGTGCAGAGAGCACCCTATGAGTGACTTAAACTTTGAAGACCAGACACTTGACCGTCCTTTGTCTGAAGAACACGAAAATTGTTGAATTCTCCTGTCACTAGAGGAAGTTATCAAATATTTCCCATTCCTTCTGCAATTTCACGTCCACTTTGTGAACACCACCCAAATGGCAAGGAACACTTACAGTAAAACTCCGAGTACAAGCAAATTTCATTCCATCAACAACGTTCCACGAGTTCTCACTGATTGACAAACGCCAAGTAGAAGGTTCTAGCACCTTCATTACATTCGAAACTTCAATATCACAGAGAGGCAATCTGTTTTGTGTTCTTAAACAAAGAACAAAGTCGGATATAAAGCCCAAGCAATGTCTAAACCAATTTCATGGTTGAATTTAAGTCATCAGAGTTATCCATTGAAAAACTCTTCGTGATATTCATTTTGATTCCGAGAATGAAATTACAAAAGATATATTGCTTCAATCGAAGGTATCCACCACAACAAGGGCCTCCATATCCCATTCGATGCACACATGACATCATTCTATCACGATTTATGATTTATTGCCATCACAACTGACATGTACGATGTGCAGATACAATGTGAGGAACGATTTTATTACTAGTTACAAGTATCTATGTCCATACGAGTATGTGAATGCTCCCTTCGAAGCTTAGGACAACCCAGCCCACTTAGACTCTATTTTAAGACAGAACATGTTGTCTTCAACAAAACATTATCCATTAAACAAAGACCAGAGTAAGACGACGGATATCCATCTTAAGAGCTCGCCTTAATAGTGCGATAAACAGGACAAGAAGGAAAAAAGACATTTCTCAATCGCCAATTCGGGACACAAAGCCATTGCCATTGCCATTGCCATTGCCATTGCCATTGCCATTGCCATTGCCATTTCAATTCATTTCAACTTCTCATAGCCAACATTAGCTCCCACTTGCAGGATTTCATATTCGATTCCATGGAGGTCGCCAAGGATCACTGACTGTCAGAATATCAATTCCATTTTCCCATTGGAAGCTCAACAGTTGGAATATAAATTGAAATATCCATATATCCTCTCGGCAGCACGATTAAACGATGGTCATTCCATGAAGAGAAATAGGCCTTCTGGTGCCTCATTGCTAGGCACGTACCCTCATAAAGTGCATGCATTGTCACATTATCATTGTGTATATCAGATTTATCTATCTGCTGGACCATTGACAATCGAACAAAATGGTGGGGAATTTACGGATACTAATCTTTGGACGTAGTCCAGCCAGAAGCTACTCGTACGTACACTCAACATTCAACATTCAACATTCTGCAAAGGTAAGACTTTATCCACTTCTGAAGTCATCATCTGATCAATATCAATAAATCAAAAAAAAAAATTATCCAAAAACGAAACTCTCAAAGTTATTATCGTATCCGTACGTCCGTAGCCTGCGTTGGTTGCTGAGGGAATTTCATTTTATTCAAACTGCAGCCCTGTGCTGCTACTTGGAAGGATGATCTGCGATCACGACATTACCCAATGGCTGGATGAGAGAAGATGAGAAGACTTAGGGTTCTACTTGGTCTTCAGAGCTGCGTCATGGAGTGCACCTGAATAAAAATCGCATAAAAATGGTTTTAATGTTTTCGGGGCATTGCTGGATAACCGGACAACCAAACGACCAAACGACCGTATGACTGGATGGGACGCCAACGTTTAGTAAAAACCGGCGACTTGTGGTAATAACTGAATTATTTAGTCTGTTGCATTGCATGAATTGAGTATACAATCAGACGTAGACGTGTCCTAGAACTAGTTTGTACTTACCATATTCAATTTGATGTCCATCCGTTGTCCATTCGGATATGGTAGGGCAGCCGCCGCCGGATAGGAGTCTTTTCATAAATACTATATGCCCACGTCACAGATAACTTCAATTCGACTTGTTGCTTGTGTTTCGCTATGTAGGTATTAGCAATTCAATAAATTTATGACATTCCCCAGAGGTTCAGATTCACTACAGTATTCGTAACCAGTGACAGTTCTCTGTCGATAAAATGTGAACACAATCGGCCTGAAGAAGAGAGATTTATCTATGCCATCAACAGGTGAGCTCTGATATTATGACGAACAAGTGTTTTAATGTCGATACAAGCCTTCACTTATGATGGGATATCAATTAATTTTTTTCTTCTTTTTGTCTCCTTCTTTAATGTGTCTGGCGATTTATTTATAAACAATATGAGTTCAACGGAGGAGACATTGATTACTGGCGACTGGTTCGACACTTTTGGTTAAAGCAGTTCGCAACTCAACTCTTTTGTTTTTTTTTTCTCATTTTTATGGGAAATTATGTTTTGTTGTGTAATCAGTTGGACTATGATAATTGTTATAAGCCAATATGTTATGTTAATTGCGAATGTGTGTATACATTTATGAGGCTCTATTGCTGGAGAACAATGTGGGGTTTTCCAGCAATAAAAAGTGAAGCTGCCAGTTTTATAGGTCGTTACATGAAGGCGTTTCAGAATAGTGATGCATTTCTTCATCTTAGCATAGAAATTATTGGAATTGCATCTATTATAATGCCGAAGACTTGGGGATTTTCTAATGAATAAGCACATGATTGTGACAATAGAACGATAACTCATGTCTTAATGAGCGTTTTTATGGCCAACATAGGTATGAACACATAAAAGTGAATACGAGCTTTCAACAAAGTGGAAAGACAGTGACACGCCTGCAGTATCTTGACCATCAATAAAATATCGTCCATAATACTTGCACGTCGTATAACTCAAATTTTCAAAACGCCTCTCAGTTCCAAGCAAGATTAAAGCAGCTAAAATCTGAGAGTTCAACTCAACTCTGGAATGTTAGGTCTTCATAAATCTCGGCATAGACTCCCTTCTATGTAATCACTCCAGGTCTGCAAGGAAATATGCTCAAAGACCACTTTACACAGCTCCTAAACACAATAATATACCCGTTCCACAAAAACAGAGACTACGAGGACCCGGCTAGTTATAGAGGAATATCATTTCTGAATGCGTCAACGAAGTTTTTTGCAGGTGTACTCTTCAACAGCTACTCTTCAACGTTGATTTCCGAGAAGCATTTGATACCATACCACGCGTATCTCTTTTTTACAAAATCTACAAAATTGAATTTTCAACCAAAGTCATTAACGTTTTAAGGGTATATGTTATATAAAGGTAACACAGCGTGTATCCACTTATCTGAGGGGTTTCGAATGACACTGGGTGTAAAACAAGGATGTAAGTATTTTTAGCATTTTGCTGTTTATTTCATGTAGTAACGACATAATAGGAGGAATAGAGATGAGCAGTACACAAATTCCTGCGCTGCTATTAGCAGAAGATATGACCCTCCTTGCAAAAACTATAGAAGGTGCGCAGCTGATGATAAACGAGCTGGAAAACTACTGCAAGACCTTAGAACTTGTCTCTAAACCTAGCAAAGTCAAACATGATGATTTTCAGGGAAGGTGGGGAGGAGGTATTGCCGACAATAAAAATGCACATATCAGGGTGAGCCAATTAAAATTGTGCGCGAGTATAAATACGAGTACTTAGGTGTTTTGATTACGTCAAACCTGAACTTGAGGAGGCACTTAACATCAAAATTAGCAGAAGCGAAGTGTGCTGTCGATGCTGTTTGAGGAAGTTGCGTCAACAATAAAAATATATCCAACTGCGCGAAGCCGAAAATATTCCGCGCAACTACATTTTCCATAGTCCTTTATGAAGCACCAATATGGAGATACTGACCATTCCAAGAGGTAGAAAAGTTTCTTCGTTATCCTATAAGAAGGACACTCAGATTGCCGAGCATTTCACCTATTTATATGCTCCATTTGAAAACAGGTATTGAATTCTACTATCTACAGTTTGAACTTCCTCAAAAATATCTCACCAAACAAGCGTCCCCAGTCAGCTCCACTTTCATACGCTAAATTGGGTGTGGTCCCCTTCCACTTGCGTACACGCCATCTTAGTCTCGTTCTTTCTCTTCTGCACTATCCATAGGAGACGGATCCGAAGAATTTTCGGAACGGAGCGTTGGTGTCTATCCGCTCTACATGACCCAGCCATTTCAGTGGTTGGATCTTCACTCTTCTAGCTACGTCGATGTCACTGTGCAGTTGATACAGTTCGTCCTCCACTCACCGTGTATACAGACCGGACCGAAGATCACTCGAAGAATTTTTTTCTCAAAACAACCAAGACAGGGCTTTACTAGTTAATTGCCTTCTTAGCCCAAACAAGCAACGATTGGCAAGAGTTATTCTTAATTTGCTCTCAGCGCTGGTGTCGTTGTCTGAATTCATAGCGGAGCCTAGGTAGACAAAATTCTTAACTACCTTAAAGTTATACCTGTCGACGGTGACCTTTTGTCCGAGACGTCGGTGTTGAGTCTTAGTACTTGGTCTTACCCTCTTTGACCGCCAAACCCACAGATGGATGAGTTTGCTAGGGATGCCAAAACTAGACATTGCTCTGTATAGCTCATCTCTATAGACGATATGCGGCCTTAAAATCAATAAATATGTTGTGTGTATCGATCTGAAACTCAGCATGTTTGCTCAAAACATAAGACGGCAACACTGCATAAGAGTGATAGAGCATCACCATGCCAAGCTACCAGCGCGGTAGCAAAGCAAATGAAACCAACGGTATTCTTGAGCGGCGCGACAAGCCATCATCAACCCTAAATGTATGCAGAGCCAGCACACATGACACCACCCACAAAGCAACCCAATCACAAGGGATACAACCAGCACAGCAACTGGCAAGCCAGAATACCACTTCACGAGGCGCAACGAAGAGCACACAAAGAAGAATAGCCGATAACGTTCGGACGAGACGATGACAACGGGATTTGCGACCGAAAAATGCAATAGTGCAGATATTTACGATCACTTCGACAACAACATCTCTGACGATGAAGCCATCGTCGTTTGAATAGCGGTGGTCGCGACCGAGAAATAGAGCAATGCGCATACCATCCCTTTGTCAACAGGAGCAGATCACATCATTCGAAATAGCGGTGGTTGCGACCGAGCAGTGGAGCATCAGGGACTCTGTCATCGAGGGTAACATCGTTGCCTTTATAAACAGTGCGACATCGAATAGCAGGATTGGGTTTTTGAACAGACAGCGATCAGTGCGGATCTTTCTTTCGTTGAGCAATAGTTTTATAAATACGGTCCACTTTAAACAAAAAAAAATAATTAATCAGTGCGATTTGTGTTTTATTTTCTCTATCAACTGTGTATCCGAACAATGTTAAAGATAGGGCTGTGGAAGACATGTGGTTTCAACAAGACGGTGCCACATCCTATAAAACATGACCCGTTTCGGCTTAATTATAATAAAAATTTCCTGGCCAAGTTATTTAACCTTTAACGAAGTAAAGGCCCCGATATATCTCGAAAACTCATCGAAAATTACCTTGTCGGAATCAAGTCCTAGAAGAGGACATTCGATTCGCCTTGACTTTGAAAGTCTTGGTAAAATCATTGCCAACCTTGAAAGTGTTGCTAACATTTTTCGTCGTTACAATGTTAGCTTTCAGAGTAAGAATTCTTTACGGATGGTTGGCGTAGACCTTTCTTTTATTTACATAGCCCCAAAGTAAAAATTCTTCTTAATAGTATTTAATCGCACTATTTTGACTATTTTTATTACACATAGCACCATACTGTTGAAACTAGAGATCACCAGTGTCCACAACCTCTAGCCCCGGCCACAAAACATTGTTTATCATGTCCCGAGAGCTCGCTCCATTAGCAGAAATGGATTTCCGGCCTCATACCAATACCTTCGGTTGATAAATCGCACTAAACAGTAACTCGTTCTGCTTATATTGGCATCTCCTGAATCATTCGCGAATTTTCGGTGCTCCAGATGCATCCATTTTGCTTACTAACGTAGCCGTAAATGTGGGCCTTTTTCGAAAATATGATTTTTTTGCAGAAGTCAAAGTCGATATGCATGTTTTTCAGAACCCAAGCCGGTAACGTGTGGCTCTGCTAGTGGTCGACAGGCTTCAGTTTTGTGTTAGTTGGACTTTTTAAGCATGGAGAACCAAGTCGAAATTCGATGAGTATGACTGTTAAGTGGTCAAGAGAATGGTAACGAATGCAGCAATTGTTTCCATTGAAAGCATGGAGCGAATAATTTTTGGCGTTTTCACATCTTATACTGGCGTAAAAGTTTTTTTTGTCTAGGAAAGCATTAATCATTTACGCAAGTGAACGTAATAAGATTCAACGATTTGAATTTGTCTTTACAATGGGTAGCATTCCATGGATAACCTCCCAAATTTATAGATGACATCTACCACCATATGCCAGTCATGGGTGTATCAGCTGTAAAATAATAGGGCGATGAATGTCGACTTTCAGCCAAACAGGAGCTGCAACATCCAACCCTACTTACGAAGACGAGAGCCGAGTCATGAGTTGCTGTCAACACGTACCAAAACGACTAAGAGAACATCATAGTTAGGACGCAGTGTTTGTGACAAAATTTTGAAGAACCACTTTTTCAAACTGCTAAACGGCGAAGTCAACGAAGATATCGCTGTCAGACAGGACACACAATGATCAAAACAAAAGGAAGTTGCATTTATTCAAATTTAAATCTACAACAACAACTCATCTGGATCCAATGATTTAGCCGACGGGGTCCTTGAAACTAAAATAAATGATACGAGTAGGAAGGATATACGATGTTTGTTATACAATTTGTTCAGAGGGACGCGTGCCCCTGAAAGGAATCTAAGGTTCTCGGGAAAGGAGACCCCACTGAACTGCGCCAACTACAGGGCTTAAGTCTATTAATCGTCACGTGGCGTTACTCTTTTGGCGTGGCTTTGCGGGTTTTAGACTTTGTCAATCGAATCAGCTAATTTTTTACTCAACGACATATTTGTCGAAAACAAATCGACGTTAGTGTAAAAATCAAACTACGAATAGCTCTTGCAAACCGCTGTTTCCATGGGCTAAGAAGGTAATTGAGCATCAAAGCCCTTTTTCGGAAAACAAGGAAGATAATATGCAAGACCCTCATCATCCGTGTGCTGTTATACGACGCAGAAACATGGGCACTCTTAAAGCGGATGAAAGCTATCTTTCTTGCTTGCGCTGTTGAAGCGCTATTCTATGGTGTATGTCTTTATGGTATTGGTACCACTGGGTTTTGATAATTGATTTTGATTGCAAACGACGCACGTCTAAGGAGTTAAAGGGAAGCCCAGTTGGCAATTCCCAAGTCTGTGGAGATTATTTGCAGTTGTAGCTTTCAGAGCTCGAGTTATTTGGCTTGAATATAGGCAGCATATGCCCAAACATAGCTTGGCTACTACAAATGAATAATCCGAGTTAATACCATTCCCTCGGAAACGAACAAATGCACATGCTGCTAAAGAAGGGACTTGAATCAATCGCATTGTGATAAATCTGGTAAGCAATTGATTGATCAGGATGTATTATATGATGTGGTAACCCAATACAGGATACCACTAAATTCTGGCCCTCTGTAGAGCCGATTAGTCTGAATTCGTTATCGGAATGTGGAACTGATCATTATCTTAACATAGGCCGGGCTATTTTTCCGATTCTATAGTTAGTAAAGCTGCTCACTATGTAAAACCACAGGCTGCTTCAGAAAATCAAAGTGCTTTCCAATCGAAGAGATCTAAGAAATGCGCTCAATAAAGGGGGCGCATAACAATACTAGTCAGTGGACTTTGGAACGACGGCACTTCTCACCCATTATTATCAACATGAAGCACTCCTTACCTATTCTCTGTATAATTTTTCTAGGTGACAAAAGCCATACAAAACGGCTTAGACTTCCTCATTGAAAATCAAAGCATTCCTCGCGATCATAAACTCTTTTCAAATGCTTGACGAGTTTCTCAAGAATCTCCATTAATTGGTTGCACATATAGTAGAGCATGGCGTATACATACTCGTATCACCAAGATATGTATCTTCTCCCTCTCGGTGGTGCATTTAATTTTCCAAATTGTTCATCTCATATCCAGATGGCCTACTCTTTAACGACCATGTCGCAAGACAATGCGCAGCCAATCGAAACCGGAACAAAACAAAAAGAAGTCAAACAAAACACCCGGTGCACCCCTCCTATGTAGTGTGCGCTCGTAAACGTTAAGCTAAGCCCATTAACGTGTGTTCTCTCCTCCCGCAGGCCCCTGGCTTCTGGCAATCAGCGTTACCATCATGACATCACCATGGCTTCAGTTATTTAGTTGCCAGTTGCGCTGGTAACTTTAACCATTGGCAATCTTTTTGTAAAACAAATCAAATTACTGTTACACACTTGAAAGGGTCACTGCACAGCATTTCCCGCCTAAGAAAAGGCTGTTGCTGCTGCTGCTGCTCTGAAATGATTCTCATTCACTGCCTCTGCTTGGAGTGCGGCAGTTAGATTTCTGCCCCAGCGAACTCGCGCACGCGCACACATAGATTATTATCGTTTGGATCCCTCGAGAGAACCACCTCACTATTTGCATCTAGATATACATACTCGTACGAATGGTTGTAGATACACCGGAGTTCTTCTAATGCAATCAAAGCACGTCTTTGCCCGAGGAGCACTAGTGTTCTTCGGTATGGTGTATGCCTTGCTCTACGAGCAGAGACAAATGTGTTCAAGTTATGTAATCGACAGAAGTGAATCTAAATCACCTTCTGTTCTAGTCGGGATTCAAGAGATAGAACGAGTACTTGTTCTCCATCTGGGCTTTGGTCTAATGAAAACATCGGTGAATTGGCGGGCATGAAGAGGGTGACCGACAACTAAAACAAAGCAAAGTATGGATCTTTGATGAAGCTGATGGGTTCTGCATCAGCTTCAAAGTTTAATTCAAAGTGTTGCCACCGCTTTGTCGGCTTATACTCATTTTAGCGGTACTTCATTAAGCGCTTCCATATACAAATATCATCATCGTACGTTGTCTTTTCAATCCTCATGTGCGGAATGGTTAAGTGTCCTGAGGATAGCTCTGGATCACCCGTGGCAATTTCATTGATTGCTTATATGAAGTGGCACTGCTCCTGGCAGTGTTGTGTTGTGTTTTACCGGTTCGATGGGATGGATACTTAATGGGATGGTGACACTATGATGAGTGTTTTCGAATTTGTCGCATTTGCGTTGGTTCGAGTGGGCTTGAGTATGAAAATACTTGAGAAACCTGCTGCGAAATGGTTCTAGCTGTTGAAACTTAAAATGAAGATCAAGAGAGGATTATGCAACATTTGGTCTTTTCAAGTGGTGGATACAGATAAGTGATCTAACTGTTTCGGGGACATGGCATTTGGTGGACCTGTTTTGGGAGTTAAGCATCGCCAGAGGGTAATTTGGATTAAGAGATTTACATAGCAAGTGAGCATCGCTGAAAGGAATCCTTAAGAAGGGGATGATAAGTATGTTTAACACGTCAAGTCGAAGGAGAAAAACTGCCGGATTCTGAGCTACAGTCTGTGCAAAAATATGCCGCACACCATATTTTTCATTAAAATATACCACATCAAAAAGTTCCCTGAATTTATTCAGAAAATTAAAAATACAAGTTTATTCATCTAAATCTGTATTGTCCCCTTCAAAGTAATCCCCATCGGCTGCAACATACTTATGCCAACGCTTGATCCAATCCTCGAAACATTTTTTATATTCGGTTTTCGGTATGTCCAGCAGAGCTTCCTGTAATTTTTCCATTACTTCATCTCGGCTGCGTTCGTTCACTACGCGTTCCCCGTAGTGGTTTTTAAACTCGATTGAACAGAAAGAAGTCACAGGGAGCCAAATCACTAGAATTCGGTGGCTGTTGGATAGTATTTGTTGCATTTTTCGAATAATGATGGCACTGTATGACGGTGAGAGACAATTCTGGTCTCTTTCGGCGAATTGCTTCACGCAAACGTCTCATAACGCCCAAATAACACTCTTCTGGCAAAAATTCATGATGCACTACACCGTTGTAATCCATGAAAACCGTGAGCATTGCTTTCTTTTTTGACTGAAAACAACGTGTTTTTTTTTTTTTATCTGCTCATTTTATGAACGCCATTCACTTGCCTGATGTCTGGATTGCATGTCTTACTCATAAAACCACGTCTCGTCTCCAGTAATGACCCTTTTGATGAATTTAGGATCGGATTCAGCCTCGCAAATCATCTCTTTTGCGACGTCAACACGGTCTTTTTTGCATGAAATTGAGGTCTTTTGACACCAACTTTGATGGTCTGCCACTGCGTTCATAATCTTCGATTGACTCACGTCCACTTTTGAACCGCTCGTGCCACTAGTAAACAACCATTTTCCTTAGAGAATCGTTGCCGAAATACGTTTCCAACATTTCCAAAGTTCGCGCATCACTAAATCCGTTTTTTACGCAAAATTTAATACAAGTTCGCTGTTGCAAATTTAAATTGATTTCTAAAATTGTAAAAAAAATCGCCAACACACACGGAGTTAGATCTACCCTTGGCTACGTAAATTTGGCAAATGTCAAGCTATGACGCTAAGATTATGAGGGAATATCAACAACAGATGTACCAACAGAACTCAAATCGGAATAATGGGAGCGCCACACGGTGGTTATTCTGGGAACTTTTTGATGAAGGTGGTATGCTGCCGGTCATGTTTTAGGTGGCAACCAATGAAGTCACAGAGACTTGTCCAATTTTTTAAAAGTACCTACTAGTTTGGAACATTGGCTTCTCATATTGTAAGAGAATAGCACCGTCGAGGAAAGAAAGAAGTAAGAAGAAGACATCGAACGACGACGACGACTACCTCTACAAATTAAGGAAAGATGCAGGTGAAGCAGAGCTCCAAGGCAAAGATTTTCCATTTGAGCTAACACGCGGCTCACACATTTCAATATTCACAAGCGGACTTGGAGAACTCCTGATCAATCAAGCATCAATCTGATTGACCATATTACAATCGACGGAAGACACTCATCCAGTATTATCGATATCCGGAGGTTTCCGAGAGGCCAACATCGACCCGGATCATTATCTTGTTGGAGGCAAGGTATGGATATACAAGACAAGCTATGATTGTGAAAAGTTTCGACTTTAGATGGCTACTACCGCAAGAGATCCCCAAATCCTTTCTGATCGAGTCTCTATTCATCTCATAAGACGTCCCTTGCCGCCAGCATCAAGCATCGAAGACCAGTGACAAAATGTCATCAGAGATGCCACTACTGATGTGCTGAGTTCCACTCGACCACCATAACGAAACGCCTGGTTTGATGACGATGACGGCAAGCACATGCAGGTAAGCAAAACGCACGCAATGCGGCGCTGCAAAGAAAGGCTAGAGCTGCTCACGAGGTCTACGAGCAGAAAAGGAGAGATGAACACTGGATTCTCAAGAGGAAAAAGAAGGAGCATGAGAAGCTTATGGTCGAGGAAATCGAGAGATTCTACTCCAGGAACGAGATTCGGAAGTTATGTCAAAATGTTAAAGGAACATGCCACAGACACAAGCCCCGATCCGAAGCCTGTAGAGACAAACAAGCGAACATCGTAGTAGAGTCACTGTTGATGATGAGAACTTGGAAAGATCAGAGAGAACCTTTTAAACTGGTCGACGATTTAGTTCAACAATTCCATCCAGAGCTATGTCTAGTTTTTGCATCCCTGCCAAACTCGTCTGTCAATGCAAAATGACAGGATGAAGAATGCATGCTGCTCCATATCAATTCAATTCAAAGCTGAAATACACGAAATTCAAGAATGCGCCAATCTGATCCGCAACTCTGGTATCAAAGGTGCAAACATCCACACATTCACGGACAGTCAAGCAGCTATTAATGCCCTTAGATCGCACGTAATTGACTCCAAATCAGTCATGCACTTCTTCAATACCCTCCAAAAACTGAGCTCAAGAAGCAAGACCAAAATACGGTGGGTTCCTGGACATAAGGGCATTGACGGAAACGAAAAGGCAGACAAACTGGCCAGGAAAGGTTCAGAAACCCCCTTCAACGGACCTGAACCCTTCTGCTGCAGAAAATTTAGCCATTAAGCGCAGGCCTAAGGCAGGCCGAACGAGCCATCCTACCCTTTAATAAAGGGATTTCTGAATCTTAATCGGCATGATATCAGAAACCTAGTAGGAGACCTTACAGGGCACAACGGTTTAAGACATCACCTCGGCAAAATAGGACTTGCTGACTTCACAGAATGTCGACTCTGTCTCGAAGATGAACAAAAAGTTGAACATATTTTATGTGACTGTCCAGCCTCCAATCGAATCAGGCGGAACACCTTCCTCAGAGATCAGAGAAGAACTCGACATCTCTGAAATAAGCACAAGAGGTACAATCTTTCAAGAGTCTGTCCAATTACTCGCATAGAAGGTCACCTTCGACAGATATAATGTTGAGGTTGTTAAGGACGTTGTCTACCCAGGTTCCGCCATAAATTCAGACAACGACACCAGCGATGAGGTCAAACGAAGAATAACTCTTTCCAATCGCTGCTACTTTGGGCTTAGAAGGCAATTGACTAGCAAAGACCTCTCTCGAACAGCAAAAGTCACCCTTTATGAGACCTTAATAATCCAAGTCCTGCTCTATGGTGCAGAGGCATGGTCATTATCAAAAATGGATGAGGGTGCTCTTGGCTGCTTCGAGAGGAAGAGTCCTCGAGTGATTTTCGGTCTCGAGTGCATTGATGGTGAGTGGAGGAGGAGATACAAAGACGAACTGTATGGGCTGTACAGCGACATCGACTGAGCCAAAAGAGTGAAAGTCCAACAACTAAGATGACTGGGTCATGTAGAACGGATGGGCAATAACGGTCCGGTCCGAAAAGTCTTTGAATCCACCCCCGAGGGACAGCGATTTAAAACAAGACTGCGACTAAAATGGCAGGCAAGTACCATAGAAGGAGACCTCAGTGAACTTAGCGCTACAGGCAGCTAGCAAAATATCGAGCTGTAGCGCCACCTAAAGTAAGCAAGTAAGGTAACTGCCTATGGATTGCATTCTGATACAGGCAGTTGGAGAGGAAATGCTCCACATCTTGATAAACTAAAAGTAAGGTACCGAAGCGGAGAGACTCAATAGGAAGGTGTTTGAGCCACACTGCGTATATAGTGCCACTTTAAGGATCTTCATCAGTAGCTTGCCATATAGGTTTTTTCGATACCACTATACGCCTTTGACTTAAAAGACTTATTTGATCAAATCATATGATGATGGTGTCTAGAGCAATAGATAGATAGACCTTTGCGTTGAAACAATTCTCGATTACGGTCATACTGCAAATTCCTTACATCACCGGTTTTTGGTGTACATACATGCACACATACTCGTATATGGGCTTTTATTTATCTTCGGCTGACTATGCTCTCGTTCCTTTTGTCAATAAACGCCAATGGAAACCTTTTAATGACAAATTACCGCCACCAAATTATGGAGACATATCGACACAACTAAACACCTCAGATTCCATTTCTTTTCCATCCAATTCGCACTTGACAAATATTTAATCAAAACCGCAATCTTGTGGATTTTTGTCAATTTGAAGAGACCAGTCATTGAACTACACTTCGGAGGTCTACTCGTACCACCAAAAGTCAACAACGTCACGTACCTCAGATCGTGTGCAAGATAATGGTAATCAAACATAAGAATTGCTACACCATGGTTCCATCACCCTGTGTTCCACACTTCTAAGTACTGCCGCTTTGGTAGGGATACATAAGAGTACATATGAAGTCATCGTACCCCCTGTCCTGTCATCGCCTCCAAAAAGAAAACATTCATTAACTGACAAAGACTGACATGCCGGCGGCGGCTCATACCGACACTCGGACATCTCCAATTTCTCGGCGTGATTGCTTTACAATCCCGTTTACCCTGGAGCGTCTACCAAGACCCTACTCGTCTTGGCTTGTCTCTCACCTGAACAATGAGATTATAATGACCACACCACTGGTCACTTTAGACCCTCCATGGGTGCAGCAAATTAGTTAATGTCTTTGTCTGCGCCTCACTACCGTGCGCAGAAAATTAATACCAAAAACTTGGATACACAGATATGGACTTGGATACACGGCTGGGCATCTGGTTACTTGGATACACCATCAGGGATCATTGAACGAAGAGCGACGACAACGTCGAATCGTCATTATTTCTCCAACCAAACTGATTGCCTGTAATTTTCGAAATTTACATGACACTGCCCCGAAAGACATTTAATTCACTTCACCTGGACTGCCAATACGAGTTATTCGATCCATAAAGTGTCTGGCCACTTGGGCCATCTTCGGCCCACTTCAATTTGTCCGATGACCGGATAAATGCAAAAATATTTGCGCATCCTTACAGCAGCGAGTGGAATGGAGCGATAGGGATGACGGTGATTTATGCAAACTGGTCGTACTAACGAGATACGAACACATGTACTAGACTTGACCAGGAGAGCTGGAATCTCATGCGCACGAAATTGAATTCGACGCGCGTATAAAAGGGCCCAATACGCGTTTAAAGGGAATTAATGTCAGGGAGAGGTTCTGGCGAGCAAAAAAGCAGAAATCGATTGGAAATTCGTGGTAAATCTTCGATTACGCGTTGACTGCTGGCCGCGGATGTACGCATGAGGTGTCCGATCGGATGCATGGTGGTAATGAATTTTATGTGTCGTTACGTCATGGGAATTTTTAGGTCGAAGTTATGAGATACTCGTATTCCACGACGAAATCATCTGGTTGGTTGTGCATAAGGTTGTGGTTATTGAGTGCGTGATGATATATGATGCCAGGCGAGAAATTCATAAATTTATTGGGGCACGGAATACATTGGGAGTTGAATGACCGCCTGGTGAAATTCGAACTATAAGAGAGCATTAAGGAAGTGCGATTTCTGGGACGCGGATACCTTTTTATAGCAGTAATTGAGCGAGTTAATCAGTCTTGAGTGCACCGCAAAATTGCAAAAATTTTCTTGTAGAGAACATAAACAATCACGGCTTCCTAAGTTGTTGTATCTCATTCTTCAGGAAATAAGCCGACTGCGTGACCATCTCACTATATTGGCTTGGGCAGTATGCAGCCATTTCAAGCTGATATTTGTACAAACACATTTGCTAAAGGTCGCCTTCCGCTTTGATGAGCCATGCTGAGTGCGATCGTTCTCTGCTGCTTCAAGGTCACACTTGCAGACATTTAGGCCCGAAGCTGAGGAGACCATTCGCTTAATATGGCACAGGCATCTCAGACTCTGGATTCATAGAAGATGACAATGAACTTTCCATCGAAACAGCCAATGCTTCATAGTCCGCTTTTACCAATGATAAAGCCTCTATACCAAAGAGCACTAGAAAAGGTTCTGTCACTCAAGTGCCTCCTGAATCAATAGAAACAGCTAAGGTCATGGTCTTATGACCTTAGAGGTCGACGCAAAAATATGATATAGACATCCCCAGTGCCGTGGACTGTCTTTAGTCAGAGTCTGAACCAGAAATAAAATGTCATCTACATTTTAAAAGACCCAGGTCAACCACGGATGAGTCTATTGCGTTTTTTTCAAACCGCTCTTAGACTGAAACTAGGACATGGGGTCAGGGAATATCAGGATCAGGAAATATTCTTTGAGAGTACTTCTGCGGGAAATCGAGCACATGGAGAGTTCCATAAGCTTCAGGTAGCCTATAAGACAATAGTTCGTTAAAGCCATATGACGTTCGATGATTATTCGGACGAAGAGGATAACCAGAGCTTAGGTTACATGAGTTGCGGAAGGATGTAGTGGTAATCCCATGGGAGCCTGTGCAGAACGTAGAATGTAGTTCTTATAGTAAGAGGACCATATCTGGCTAGCATATTGAAAAAGTGGGCAAATAAAGGTGAAGTACAGGGATTCTGTGTGACTAAATGGTCAGAGAACTCTTTGAACCAATGCCACGTTTACCAAAGGCAAGCGCGGAATTAGCTCTGCTCCTTTGGAACCAATGTGGGTGTGCAAATTGAGTTCAGTATCACGAACAACGCTTGGCTCTGGGCGCAAGATATTGAGAAGAAAGTTAGAGCTCCCCATTTTTTCGAAGAACTAACTACTTTTAGGTATAAGGACCAACCAATTTCTCCTGCCAAAATGCTCGCCCAAAATAACAATGCACGTTGAAAGAAGTGTCGCGTCAGATGGACGGGTTGGTTATTTAAAGGCAGGACTGCCTTTTCACTATTAAGGCCTAAGAAAAAGCAGGATAACACAGAGGACATGTTTCGACTACAGTGATATAAACTTGCTAGGTTAGTACGTTAACTTTTTGGACTAAGCGATTGACTCATCCATCAAGATCCCCGTTCTACCTATTAAGGTTCTTTTAAGGATCTAGGAGAGCTAATGAGTCTATAGCTGTATACCACTTACTTTGCACTTGAAGAAAGAATTTGAAAAGAGTTCCATACATGCTGAGTTAACTGATAGCTTCATTCTTCTTTTAAATGATCTTCTGTCTCATTTTCCAAAATATCTCTGCTCTCTACTAACTTTCTAGTCTTACGTCGTGCGTCTGTTTCAGAACATGAATTGCCAATCTCTAATTCTAATCAAATAGTTAAAACAATTACTAATATTGGGAGAACTACCACCCTAAGAGGATCGGTGGAATCAGTGAATCAGTGAAGAATCGATGGAGGATCCGTAGAGAATCGGCTGGAGACCGGTGGAGGATCAGTAGATGACCAATGAAATATCAGTGGAGGACCGATAAAGGATCGGTGTAAAACGATAGAGGATCGATAGAAGATCACTATAGTATCGCTGGAGGATCGCTGAAGGATCGCTGGGCGATCGCTAGAGGATGGCTGGAGGATCAGTAGAGGACCAGTGAAAGATCAGTGGAGGATCGATAAAGGATGAGTGTAAATCGATAGAAGATCGGTAGAGGATCGATAGGAAATCGCTGGAAAATTGCTGGAGGATCGGTGATTTATAGAAGATCGGAGCAGGATAAGTGAAGGGGCGGTGGCGTGCGAAGGAAGATTAATAGAGGCGAGTAAAGATCAGTGAAGAATTGGTGAAAATCGGTAAGGGATCAGGGGATGATCGGTGGAGGATCGCTGGAGGATCGGTAGAGGATCAGTGGAGTATTCGTAGAAGATTGGCGGAGGATAAGTGAAGGGGCGGTGGGGGGCGAGAATTGGTAAAAATGGGTAAAGGATCAGTGGATGATCGGTGGAGAATCGGTAGAGAATCGGTAGAGAATCGGTGAAGGTTGTTTGGAGGATCATAAGACCAATGGAAGATCGGTGAGGATCGGTAGAAGATTAGTGGAGGATTGACGGAAGATTGGTGGAGGATCAGTACAAGATCGGTGGAGGATCGGTGGGGAATCAGTGGGGGATCAATGGAGGATCGGAGGAGCATTTGTGGATCATCGATGATCGATGAAGATCGGTGCAGGGTCGGTGGAAACTGTGGAGAAACAGTATGGGATGGATGAATGGAGACAGACATCAGTGAGGGTGGTTGAAGGATCGGGGAAGATCGATATAAAATCGGTATGAGATAGGTGAGGGATGAGCTTAGGTTCAATGCAGAAAAAATACGGAATCGCTGATATATCGGTAGTTGATACCATAAATTTGGTACACAAGAATATGTCTTCGAGCTGTATGAAATACACATCTCTTCGGAATCTTTTTTGGCGCGCTAAGTAAAATAATGCCACATAAACCAACAGCTATTCACGGCTCGAAAAAGGGAATTACTTCTGGGGAAGTGGTTAAAGCAAATAACTATAAATAATTGGTATTCTTAGGAAACGTGAAAATTGAATAGGGAAGTGCGCTCTTTAAACCGTAGCGTAGTCGTTTTACAGACTTATTTTAAAGCAGATAAAATTGAAATAAAACACGCTGCTTTATGTTAAATCGACATCGACAAGCTTCCTCCTAGCTTGATGCAGAAAACGCGATTGCACCTTTATTGACATTTTAAAAGTAAAAGAACCCCGTTGAAGCTATTTAATCTCTCTGACCACGCCAGGATTATTGTGTTTCACCCTGCATTTGACGGAAATGTGTCAACGCTCTTGAGAAAAAATGCAGATGGTTCCAAGCCCCTTTTTATTACTGTATTCACTGTCACAAATTCTCTGTCAAGTGCCAAAAACATATTCTGAAATGCCAAACTGTGTAGCCTATCTACCTCGATTCGAAAGGAAAACTCCGGATTTACCTAAAACGATAGAGTTTCACTTGACACCTGTTGCGTCATTTTACATCTGCATCTGCATTTCAATTACAAATCAACAACTGCATTCGTCGCACACCACAATCGTCAAGCACGATATGTCAATCAAACGTCAAAATAGCTGTCAATTCATTTTCGACATTTCAGACTCTGAGAAACTATGAGTATTTGCAAGTGTCAGATCAGCAATCATCTGCGCAAGTCATACATACTCGTACTCAATCATTTTCAAAGCTCAATCCGAAATAGGTAAAAACCCGGATCTTAGAAATTGGAAGAATTCATGTCGTTTGACATATGATGTGACCATTAGTCAGAGAATGACAGAGAATTTTTCATGACAACTAAACAACATCATCCGAAATTCTAACCTAAACGCCTCTTCTTCTTCACAACGATTAATTCCTTTTGGACGTTATAACGACTCTTACAGCCATCGTTCTTGATGAAGAAACTCCTTTAAGATCGCTCTCGTAACCTCGCCCACACTGAAATCAATTCTAACTAGAGGTCCGCTTTAAGTTCTTCGACATCGTGTGACTCGCAAACTAACTGTAGGTTCAGCAAACGGCCTTCACATTATATCATCACGGATCGGCCGCCATCATTATCATCTCTTAACTTAAAGACACAAATCCAATGTTTTACATGAGAAGATTACTTCTCTGACCGGCTACCAAGTGACTGGTTGGCTAATAAACTCATGTCCTTATCGGGAGAACTTGATTCGACTTTCAAGCCAAAGTGCTCTCAATGTAGGTGGACCAGAATGGGTTTGGTTGGCAGTCTCTTGCGCTGTTACCAACTGCTCAGAACATGATTCACCTTAACAACTGGGGCTGGGTGCTCCGATGGAAGCACACAAATAGACGAGGTCATCAAAAATGCACCCACGCCACACTAAGCAGTTTCACTTTTTCGTCGTCGTCGTCGTCGTCGACATCGATTACGTATGCGTGTGCTGGGTGAGCTTGAAGATTAATGATCGTCGGCAATTGCTTATTGGATATTTTGGATAACTTTGGATGGGATTAGGAGACGTTACTTCACTATTAATCAAGCAACGGTTGTCTATCTGATTGTTGGTTGGCGTTGTGAATAATGGACGCCGTTTAATGTTCGACATACGGAATTGAGATGCCAAAAGAAGTCGTGAGACCGATAATAATAAGCAACACTCCAATGGTGTATGGCATAGTCATGCAGTACACCATAATCAACACTCTAGATCTGGACACAGTTTTCGGATTATGAATTCATAACAAGGTATGTATGTACGGACTCACATCATTGTCACGAAGTTCTTGGGCTGTCTCCCACATGTTTACACTACATACTCTGTGGTATCGACAACAAAGCGAGCAATGCTTTGAAGACAGAATTCGCAGTCAGATCAGAGCGTTGAATTGCGTAATTCCCGGCAACGAGACAATTGTCAAGCTAGCAGATACTTATTTGGCAAGGTAAGTCAAATATGCGTAGCACCGTCGAGAAGAAGTCACATAACCAGTAAGGAGTTCCCGGCGTCGTAGTCGTCGCCAACAAGGGTCTTAGCCACTGTAGGCCTCCTTTTTGGTCAAGCAGCGGTTGTTTGCTACGTTTTGGGATTAATTATTCTACACAGGTGTGCTCAACAGAGGCGCGCGTATTACTACACACACCTCATGACGTAACGCTTCTGTTTCTATACACCAATAGCCATAGGGTAAAGTACTTTGTAAGCCTAAATATACGACAATAAACGGGACATTGGAATGTAATTTATTATATGAATGATTGACTTGGAATGGGGTGCCACAGGGTGGCGGGTAAGAGCCACTACTATTAGTTATCTGTGGAGTGGAGACGTGTTTATTATTACATGGGCTTCCAAGAAAGGTGAAACTGATTCAATCTTACATCGGAGTAAGTTCAAATAAAAGCGATTGCTTGCTCATTGAGAAGTCTTGCAGCTATACTGCCATGTGATTACTTGCCAAAAATATTGGTGAGTCAAAAGAAATATTCTGAAGGATTTTGTATAAGAATTTGGTTTATATTTCACCGAGCAGTTGTTTCCACAGATCAACGGGTAGAATCTTTGCGAAATCTAACAAATGTGATGCAGTTTATGCAGTCAAAATGAAAAGTGAACACCAGCCTCTCAGAACGAAGATTTAAGACCACACAAAGCGATGGGGAGATATATAGAAGGAAGACCTACGGAAAGAAGGTAAAACCAAGATGCCAGGCCAAGTTCGAATGATAGTATGTAAGGATGAACAGGGGATTAATTCGAACTCAATGCCGACGATGTAGAAGAAAGGTATTGTTGATCAACATTCCCCTGTCAGGCAACAATATCTTTCACCCGACCTGAACTAAGTAAAGATAGCTATATACAAACTCAAGACAGCTTAGCTGCTGATCTTTTCATGGCGGTTTTTTGACTTTGTTAAGAACATACAGCAAATCATCTCTAAAATATAGTTTAACGAAAGCGTTACAGACGAATGTAAACTCGGTATGGAATCTGCGCCAACTATGGAGCCATTTATCACCTGAACATGATCTATAGGATCTCCTCTGCCGCATGTTATCGACATGAAATCGACAGCCACCACACGTTTGCCAGCAGCGTTTATCAGAAAAATTTATACAAAGCCATATTTCGTGTTGGCATACCTGTAAACGTCTGCGGGATGCACTCGGAGAAGGCTCATCACTATAGTAAGGCTGGTATTGCTTCACTAAAACCTTCGATGTACAACAAGGCGACTAAATGTCATGCAATTTCTTCAACATCGAGCTTGAGAATATTATGAGAAACTTACAAGATAGGTCTGGCTGGGACGCAAGGAAAAAAATGTCATAGTGATCAGCGACTTGGTCACAATATATACATAGATATTACTTGAACGTAGTTGAAAACTTTGTCTACCTAGGTCAGGTAACTAAGAACAGCACAAAGCGACATGGACTTAGCTTGCAGATTCAGAACTTATCGGTTTAAATGATTGGGATATGTAGAGGGGATGGACAGCGGACCTAGTTCAGAAAGTTTTCCAATCAATCACTCAGAGTTAACGCAGCAAAGGAAGGCTCTATCTCATATGGAGCGCTCAATAGTAGAGGAACCTCAAACAACTAAGCGTTCCAAATTGGACAAAACTAACAAACAACAGAGCAGATTGGTTGAGGGTCAGCCATTCCTTTTCAGAAAGCAGTCACTAAACTAAGTTAGAAAACATGAGCAGCAATAGAGTTTTAAGGCTCCTCCAGATCTATTGCTAAAGGGACTGGTCAAATCTTGATATGGCTCACTATAGGCTCACTTCGCTCTCTAATGACTATGCCATCTAAATGGCAACAAGTTGGTCCCCAAAATGCGTTATCACGAGAAGACTGTCATCTCTAAGGCTGCTTAGTTTTTTGAGAGGCTCTAATAACATTTCCATTTTTCAGAGCGGTAGGGCTTATTCAATAGTCGGTCTTCCATCAATAGAAGCGAAGTCAGTTAAAAGTAAAAAGCTAATAGAGGTCCATAGGTAGCACTCAAATAGTTTTTATAACGCCAGTTTACATAGTCTAGACAGGCTAGTTCTTAGTCCAGAACTCTGAGGATGGAGATCTCACACAGAATTGGTTTCCAGAGTAAAATTTAATGAATCAGATCTTTTTTAGGTAACAATACAGTCCTTAGGGCCCCAAATAACATAACTTCTCGATTCGTTCTGTTACAAGCCAGTATTCACGAAATACGATACCTAATACAGCAGTGGACAGCAGCTATTACTACACGTCAATTCTGTCAGTTCTGCCATATTTGGCCCAAGATGTGCGAAATCGTCGGGAGCTTTACATAACGACTGCGCTCAACCAGAGGGTCTGCAGATAAGAGCAGACCAACTTTTGAACACTGTGTATAAAATAGGAACAACAAATTGTCGGCATCGACTCATCTCCACGATTGTGATTCTATGGTGGTCCTAGCGGGCTTTGGTTTGGTTTTTGTTCCCTTGAGACTCCTCCGATATCTTTCAACTTCTCTTTCTTTGGACTCAAGCTCTTCCTTTGAATAAGTCTATGTTTAGCTCGTATTCTTCACCTCTTCTTCTTATCCTTTTATTCACCCTTTCCTCGTTATACGAACTTATGCGTAACGAGTTTCCCATTTTTACTGCATCGCTGCTACTCCGCTTATGGGGTTGGCTAATGTCGCAGACCGAAGAACGCGTCTACATAATACTCGGTCCTGGATCGCTTCAGTGGTAAGCCCCAGGCGTTGTTGCGCATTTGCCATTTGATAGTGCCTTTTTAACCGGATTTTCCGCAGATCTTCTTTGAACGTGGCAATACCAGCTTATTGTAGTCGCCTCAAGCTGTTCGGTTACCGAATTCTTTATATGTAGACCTAATGCAATCGCATTTAGTGACTCCACTAGACATCCTTAACATTTTCATTTCCGCTGCCGTCATTTTGTTTTTAAACGCTTCGTACATTGTCCAGCACTGTGAACCGTAAATAAGAGCTGGTCTAACAACCGTGGTTTAGAGTTTCCCCTCAATTTACTCGTAAGTGCAAATTTTCCTGAATTTTCCCGCCATTTCATCCATCCCACACTCACTCTGTGGTTTACGTCGTCGTCACATTTCGCTTTCATGTTAACGATTGATCCTAAGTACTTAAAGATAGTGCTTTTCGGAAGAACTATTCCGTCTATCATTATATCCGGAACAGGTCGCAACGGATGCGCAATTGGGCACGTCAAATGCTCCGTCTTTGAACGACTTATTTTAAACCAGTTTCTCTCTAGCGCATCTTTCCATGAATCTAAGGCATTCTGCGAATTTTCGACGCTATCGCTTAGTATAAATGCGTCGTCAGCGAAGAGAATTGGCGTTACATTTGCTTCGCGCATGCAGTCTTTTAAAAGATAGTCGAATACTACGTTAAAGAGGAAAGGGCTAAGTACGCTTCCTTGATGCACTCCGACATTAACTGGAAATTCTCTCGTTAGTCCGGCAGAGCTTTTAACCGCAGTTTTAACGTTTCCGTACATGTCTTGTATTATTCTAACATACGTTTCCGGTACGTTTTGAGACCTCAGCGCGGCCCATATGAGATCCCTAGGCACTCGATCGAATGCTTTCTCGAGGTCGATAAATACCATGTGTAAATCCTTAGACGAATCTCGGTGCTTTTCCATTATTATTCGTAGGCTTTGGATAGCGTCCACCGTCGATCTTCCTTCAACAAATCCACACTGGCTATTCGAGCTTTATTATTTGCCGAAGACGTTCGTTTAAGACTCTTGCGACGATTTTCATTGTGTGTGACATAAGCTTGATTGAACGGTAGTTGTTGCATTCTCGAGTGTTCTCGTCTTCTTCACCTAAACGTTTAAATAGAAGCCTTGTCGTTGTCCCTGTAAGTGTTTTCACTTGAGATTGTAGCCTTTCAACGTCAAATCTTTTCATAGTGCGCATATTTTCCTGACGCTGTGCTGGCACTGGTACCTGAAATACAAGAAACTTATTATCCATCCGTCGCAATTTGCTTTTGCTTAGAGATCGCCATATGTCTCTAATGTTTCTTAGATGGGGTAAATGCATACTTGTCAATCGACGTTCTGACTCAAAATAAGCTGCGCTCATTAATAGCGCAGAGGTAAGGTATTTTCAAGAATAGATAAAGGCCATCTTCACCAAGTTTGAGGAAACAAATTTTGGGAAAATCTTTAGTCGTTTACACAGCTGATGAATAGAAGAGAAGATACATAAATGAACGTTCTACACGGATACATCGAAGTGGTGACTTCAACAACTATAACTGGCAGATGTAGAGCGCATCAATGACAACGCTTTAACTCAAAAAATCTTCCAATATATCCCAATGGAACGATTCAGTTGGTGAAGACATCGCATATGAAATAGCCAACTTACAATCGAACAGGATAGCCCCTCCATCATCGTAGTAAAAAGACAAATTAAAGAGCCGACTTAGACTTGATGCAGGGTATAAAGTCATCACATCCATTGATATATTTCCATATTGGTACTTTGTATCTGGGTCTGGTGGATTAAACTGAGCAAAGAAGTGCATTATGACCGGTCTTGGGTAAATTCAATAACAAACAGACATCCGTTAGCTGATATCTTGGAATTTCAATGTTTGCCCAGCAAGAGATAATTTTCGTACAAGAATCTAAAAAAAATACCTCTACACTAGCTCAACAGTATTCTCAACAAAGAATATCACGGACACTGTAAAGTCTGTCTAATCCCTGTATAACAATAGGTTAAAACTTATGAAATTTATTTCTTCGAGAACAAGACCACTCAACTTAACCCAATCTTAAGACAAATCGATAAGATATGCTACTCAAACGAAGAGGCTTATTTGAACTCCTCGTATTTTAAGAGGGTTTCACCGCTTTTGTTCACATAAACATAGCCACAGTTTAGGTAGTAAGTCCAACTAAAACCTAGGCTAAGCTTGTTTATTTCAAAGGCTTATTGCATACAATAAGCTTCATTTAAGTCGCTCCGGTCCTGGAAGTGTCTCAACTAACAAGCCTCTCGAGCTAGTGGCGTCTTTTACCAGTTAGCTTCAGTTGCAGACCCCTACTACGATGTCCTTCCGAGTTGTAGCCGGAAACCTTCCAGGCCAGGGCGCTTAGGTGTCCACGCTTTTAAGAGGACTTAACCTTTTAAGATTGACTATCCGAGCTTTTCTGACGAGGTTAGTAATGCTTTTCAGCCCACAGTACGCTGTTTAAAAGTGAGCTAAAAGCTCTGATAGAACCTCTCAAAAGCCACGATCGTACTCTTTAAGTTTTCTTCCAAGCAGCCTGGTCCCTTTGCCTTCCTTTCTAGTCATTTTTAGCAAAACCGACCTGTACATCCGCTATTTTCTAGTTAAAACCTAGCACATTCAAGAATGCCTCTCTGATTGCGCTTTGGCAGTGATGCCACTGGTCTTCTTCGTTGAATTTTGGCAGAATGAGACTCTTTAAGAGGTTTAAGAGGTTAGGCTGTTATGGATATCTGCATTTGAATTTTGTTCACAATAAGGTAAAAGTTCAAGTCAGTGGTAGCTGCTTGGAACTCTCGGACATCAATATGTTTCCTTGAGGAATGCCTTTCGCGATATTGTCAATTTGGTTGACCAGAACCCCTTTTACATACCACAAGCCCACTTTTCTTGGTCATTTAACGTCGATTGAGCTCTTAAATCATTCTTGAATCGATCAAAACGTCAACACTGCAGACAACCCCTTTTTCCACCTTCTTTGCAAAGTGTATAGGGTGCACCAAGACTCTTTATTAATCAAATCATAGTCCCCTTCAATAATTTTCTTCATTATCCTCTATACCATTCCCAACTGTGAATCAAAGCAACATTCCCTCAGTCAGTCATTCATTCAGTTGGCTAGTTGAAACGATCTTACTCGTAAGTAATCGATAATTACAATAGCCGTACCCAGAACACGTTCCTACAGTACGATGTTCGAGTACGGATACCTGTGTATGCCTGGCTTTGGCACTCATTCGGTGTTACGTTGCGTGCGGGTCAAAGAACTCCTGGTGGCCCCCATTCAAAGCACCTGATAATGGGCCACATAATGAAGCCTGACATCCGTGCAATAATACTCCAATCCAACTCCAGAATCTGAAATCACATGAGAAGCTGCGACATGAGATGAGCTGGGCTGAGATGAGCAAAGATGAGATGAGCAATTGATCTCCCCCCTTTGTCTTTTACTTCTTGGAACAAATTATGGGTCACGGAACGCCAATTTTATATCTCAATGCTGAATTTGGACAACACGCTTCCTAGTACATTGGTGCGCATTGTTTGCGACTACATTTTTAGGAGGAGCATAGCTTCAATGTGAGATTTCGTTTTAAAGTGAGTCGGTCACGCGGCTGGCGTTCAATCAAATTTGATGAGCAACCATTTGTCCAGACAAATTCCACTAGATGAATGGATTTGCAACTTCGAAAGTAGGCTAAGCGGAGATGGATCGAAGGTTGTTGAACTAATCTCTTGTTTTGTTCTCGAGAATAATGACGAATTAATTGAGACGTTCTGCTGATTTGGTCAAGAAGAAGTATCTGTAGATAGCTGGCTTGCACTTCTCTTTGGAAGAGATGAGCTTAATGCTAAGGGGGAGGTAACCAATCAATTTGAAGTCGAGGAGCTGTCTAATTTGTTGGCTTCTAGAGGCGACTATGTAATTACGACGATGCTAAATAACTTTTCGACAAATTGCCTTCATAAGATGGATTCTAATGGATGTGCCTTTTTTTGTTGAAGAAGTCTTGAGTGAGAGTCGTTGGGAGTTTGAGGGTGGGAATTTCACATTCTTTTCGTGCACAAAAGTATTCCACTAGATTCGGTAATAATAGACTTTGTCATGTTAATGCCCTTTCATCGTCTCAATATTTCGGATTAAGAATGTTTACCAAGAGGAAGCTGTTCAGAACCTGAACGGTGCCTTCAGAAAAAACCAGCAACCAGGTTGCAGAACCAGCTCCTATTAAAGCAGTTGCAACAAAAATATTTCTGAGCCTAAGAACGGAGAGAGTAAAAGCCACATCGTACGTGGCTTCCCACAACCAATGAAATATGCCCTTAAATTCCTAGCCCCCTTCCTATATAAAATAATTATTTTACAATGCGACCTTCCTTTCTTCCTTCTGTCTGACTATCCAACTTCTGTCATTATAGAAAGTAAGCCCGTTGGAAGCTGTTGCAAAATGAACACACAAGATCTTCTCCTATCAATTGAACCTGAGATGCTCACGTAACCTACGGGGAACTGAGAGTAACTTTTAGGTTGAAATATTGGCTGAAACAGAAGGTGTCAAACTTGCAGCAATATCCCGTCTATCTCACAAGGATGTCACCATAGCCTTTGATAGCCAAACTGCGATTAAATCCATCGCGGAAGCCAACATAGCGCGAGGCTTACAAAGAGCTTTGGTGAAGAGCTTAAGGTTCTTTGCGTTCAGCACAAGGTAATGCTCAGCTGAGTCCTAGGCCATAAAAGTGTGACAGGCAATGAACATGCAGACAAGTCAGCTCTAAAGCGACCATCATTTGACAGAGAGCATGTCACAACAATGATACGATACATTTAGTTACATCAGTCGATCGTCGGGTGGAAGCAGCTTCCCCAAACAATACGCCTAGCTCTGTAAAGCAATTCTCAGTTTAAAAAGAAGCTGGCGTTATTCTTATGAGCATGGCCATGTCTGGTGTCAAAACTCCTGTTGCAGCGAAAGTACGACATCGACACATTTTGTTATAAAAAAAAACGTTTTCGGCAGAAATTTGAGGCAGAAAAAAGTGCAGCCGGACTTTCAGGACAGGTGCTCAAGCCACCGTAGTGGGCTACTAAATTTTTTTTAATAAAATCGGGGCTTCAAGGTAAGTGCGGATATCACTTCAACCTCAAAAGTGCGGTGGAATAGGTCTTGTAAAAGAATGATGGAAAACTGTGAGATTGAGATCCAATAAAGAAGAATTTAATCGCCAATAAAAGCCTGACATTCAATCAAGCTAAAATTAACAAAAAGGAGGACTTTATCAAAAATGTATGTAGTGCGCTCATCAATCAGACCATCCACAACGTTATGACCTTCCTTAGTGACTTCAACGTCACAGTATAAAAGGACACCGCCGAGTAGCATGGGTTAATTAGAAAACATAGTCTTCACGATAGCCGGTCTAAAAAGAGACTCAGGCTTATCGATTTCCCCAACCTTCCCACACCGCAACAAACAGAGGCCCCACGCAGTCGACTTGTCCAATGTATACTGGATGTCTAAACGTTTCGAGGAGTTAACATCGAATGAGACTACTACACATTATTACCAAGGTGCGAGTGCAGGTATTCCCAACGCCAGAACACCGAATGAATTTGCGTAGAACCCCTTTAATTGCAATAGACCGATAGAGCCTTTTCTGATCCAGTAACCTAACCATTGGGAATGCTGATTCCTACTGCCACTACAATAAATCCTTTTACTTGACGAACAGTGCCGACATGTGTACGAAAAACAAGGAGCGTACAAGACAGCACTGAAAAGAAAAAACGGCTCTATCAAGTCCTGCGATGCCCCTCGAGGGCGGATTCGAAGACTTTTCAGAGCGTTAATGTTAATCCACTCTACATGACCCAGCCGTGTCAGTCGTTGGATCTACACTTTTGTGACTAGGTCGATGTCGCTGTACAGTCGTCATTGTATCTCCTTCTCCACTCACCGTCAATGCAAACGGGACAGAAAATCACTTGAAGAATTTTCCACTCAAAGCAGCCGAGAGCACCTGCATCCATTTTTGATAATGTCCATGCCTCTGCCGCATAGAGCAGGACTGGGATTATTAAGGTCTTATATAGGGTAACTTATGTTGTTCGGAAGAGTGCTTTGCTAGTCAGTTGCATTCTTACCCCAATGAAGCAGCTATTGGCAAGATTTATTCTTCGTTTGATCTCAGCGCTGGTGTCGTTGTCCGAATTTATAGCAGAGCCAAGGTAGACAGAGTCCACGGACAGACGGACGAGTTTAGGAAGGACGCCGAAACTAGACATTGCTCTCTATAGCTCGTCTCTATAAATGCTGTGATACGCGGCCTTAAAATCGATAAATAGGTGGTGTGTATCGATCTAAAGCTCATGGGTCTTCTCCAAGATCTGCCGTAGTGTGAATATTTGGTTGATGGTGGACTTTTCTGGTCTGAAGCTACACTGATATGGACCTATCAGGTTGTTGACGAACGGCTTCAGGTGTTCACACAATACGGCGGATAAGATCTTATATGCGATGTTAAGGAGACTGATGCCTCTGTAGTTGGCGCAGTTCAGAGGGTCTCCTTTCTTGAGGGCATTGTTTCGTCTGATCATATTTTAGAGATTTTTTTTATCAAGTCATCGCCTGCAGCTTTAAAGAGCTCGGCAGTCAGGCCGTCCGCTTCAGCAGTGTTATTGAACTTCAGCTTAGATATTGCTATCTTCACTTGATCCAGGTCGGGTGGACGGAATTTTTGGCCTACATCGTCCGTTCTATTTCTACAGCACCCAACCGCCAGTGCAAAGATTATACCAAGAGCTAAGAATACCCTACACAAGGCCAATAAGGCCCCAGTTAGAGGTTAAGTACGGAAAATCATGAAGAAAATCGGGGATATTTACAAAAGCTAGGAATTTGGCATAGAGCCATGCGTAGTTTGGGCATTTCTGCCAAGCTTGTCCCTCTGTGAAGAACAACGGTTGAGAACGCTGTAGCTCAAACAAAGTTGGTAACGACTCAACCAAGTCTTGATGTCAAAAATAGCTTTTGTACAAGCTAACGCGCTATCATGTGATTTCTTTAGCTCACAAGCGAACACTATAGACAAAATCTTTTGAAATCTGTCTATCTACGAGTGTACGCCGATGATATTGACATAATTAGTGGAACTCAGCGGGCTGTCACCGATCCGTTTAAATAAAACGAATATGTAACCTTGCCAATCGGCATTTCTTTGAGCTAAGATAACAATTGAATAAAAGGGTCCATACTCGTAAATCCCAATCCTACATGCTGGAGCATGGACTGTATTGAAAGTGGATGAAGATACCCCCAGTTGTTTCAATAGAAAAATCATTCGAAAAAATATGCGGCCCATTTTGCGTTGATAAGCTTTGGCGAAGACCAATACTAGCTATATAGCGACATAGACCTAGTCAAGGCTGTATACTTACGAGTATATGTCACTGTCACCTGAGAAAGCTACGACATGTAGACCGGAACCAACCAAACAGAGTGTTCAAATCTAACCTGGAGGGATAAAGCAGTAGAGGATGACCTCATTACGATCAAATGCACAAGCAGAAGGGACTTCAACCGACTTCGAGTGCGCAACTGGATGCGGTTAGCTAGAGACCAGACTAACTGGAAAAGCTTGTTCGTTGAGGCACAGCTGGCATACGCTTACGACAATGACGTAAAAAATCAGGGGGTCGAGAGTAAAGGGCACGCAGATTTTGTTCTTTTGAACTCCGCTGTAAAGTCAAACAACGACATCGCCGTAGATCTACCTATCTCGCCACCTAAAACACAATTTGAAGAAGAACTGCACGGATTATACAGTAACGTTGATTTGGGTTCGAATGCTTTCAGGAGTAAGTTGTGTCCGCTACCAAATCAAGTTCTTCCACTCAAGAGAAGCCTTAATCAAAAAGATGGAGGGAGCTGTTCCTTGAAACCCATGTCTACTTGGTACTGTAGAGCTTGCTAAGGTAGTAAATAGCCTACACACCTCTTAAACTCAATGTATCCTTTCCAACTAAGTCTTGTTATTGAGATCGCCGAGTTCTGCTATATCAATTCTCAAGATCTTCATTAGTCCAGCGGGAAATGTAACCACGGCTATGGTCCTGTGTTATACTTCAAACTGTTGTCTGATTTGTTCATCAGTATGAGAGATGTAAGTCACATTATTGACCTCTGTTAAGAAGGTCGATCTACCAAGAAAATCTCTCCAGAACTCACCTTCCTAGGCCATTCAGTTCCTCATCCTATAATGGCCTTGCTAGGTCTCTTTTCACATAAATCTTTAACAAAACTTAGGCAGCGGTATTACCTTCCTTTCTTAAGATAACATCGTCACGCACTTCCATATAATTTAAACTAATTTTCATTTCAATTACAGTTCGAACCCATATATGTGATGGAGACCAACCGACCGACGTAACGCCTCTATGTGGGCATTATTACTATTGGCAGTCACTTCCCATGCCGTAGTACTCGTACACTAATTGACTTCCGGGTAATTCCAATCTATTAACTGCGAAATCAATGAAATCGGCAATGGCACCTTTCCTAAGTGCCGGTATTCAGTACTTGATCTCAGGAAGAAGGAAACTCTTAAGTGCAGCCATCTAGGCTAAGAGCTACCGGCTACCGACTGTACCATCTCTCTGCCATTATCTGTACAATCAACTGCCGATCGATATATGACAAATCCAAATGACGCAACAGAATGCCATCTTTACTACCAACTATCTGACTACATGAATATGTGAGTATATCAAGAGTCTCAGCGTCGGGGAAGGATATCGATGGGTAATTGCATTGAATGGCTTACACCATAGAATTACGAAGTATCTCGTGCTTTGTGGTAGCCCGTCAAGAACCAAGTGCGGCTCTTCTAACGTAATTAGCTCTGTGGCCGCTGAAGGGCGCTACCCACCACAATCGCTGACTATAACTTCATCAGTTGAGTGCATCGCTAAAAATATCCTCATCACTCAGCGCATAACATAAGCTCTGACATAAAATCCATCCTCACATGACATCATTAAACATAATCCGGAGAGACAAGCGCGCCCACCTGCGATGATGTTCTGCGATGTTGTATTCGATTCTATGATGCTGCGGCCATCCAACGACGGTACGACTACCAATCGTCATTCGATTATTCTAATCATGAAATCAATCTCCAATTAAGCCGCCGAAATGAACGTCAGCTTAATGAGATATGCGATGATGTACTCGTAGAGTGATGTAGTCGAGTAGAGAGATGACGCCGAATAGGGTCTCCTGTTGGCCTTAAACCCAGCTCGCAGACGACAAATGTGACGATTGCTATCACCTTTGTACAGTCGGACAGTCTTTCATTAGTGTAGAGATACATTCTGCCAGCTTCTAGATAATTTATGCAATTTTTTAATGAAAACAACCGAACATCATCGATGACAGGTGCTACTTGTTGTCACTACATAGCCGCTGATGCTGCTGTTGTTGTAGGTTTTGGAGGATAACCTCGGCACTGATAAGACAACGCCTGCACTTGAGTAATGAGCGAAAAACTGATGATGGCAGGCATGATGCTGGGGATTGATCTTTGTTTGCTCACTTTGATGGATGTGCCAAATCGGCTGATTAATTTTCCAACTGACTGGAACTTGAAATTTTAACAAAAAATCAACGTCAACTCTGAGACATACAATAGAAAGGCGTTACGGGATGACTGTGGGGCTAGGAGTTAACGGTTGTGTTGATGGACAACAAATCTCGAACTGAGGATACTTGGGCTTTGAATTAATTGATTCGAGTGCTTAGTCGAGAGTCAAGGGGCCACTTCCATTACAAAGTTGAGGCAAATATTTGAAACATTCATCATAAGTGTTGAGTTAGAGGGGAGCAGTTTGTTTGCTAAGCCAACCAGGGTGTCAAGGCAAGCTAAGGAGATGCATGGGTTTTGCACTTGTCGAGATGGAGCCTTGAGGTGTCTAGAGGGTTAGGTAAATTTGAACTCGCTAAATACGAGTATGAGCTCTGAGTTGTTGCCCCGTTTGTTAGACTACAGAGCTTCTCGACAACATCATGTATTCAACCAAACAAACAACAAACACGAACAATGCAAATTCTGTAAAATATTGTTGCACTCGTGTAATGGACGTTTTAGTTTTGCTTCAACACCTCTAAGGTTAACTTTTGTAGTAGGTTTAGCTTTAATGAAGAACAAGCAACGGAGTTAAGAGCTTCTTTCTGAAATCGGGTTGTTTCGGTCTCAAATTAGCAGAATACCAATAGAAATCTTCACCAACGAATAAGCGACATGAAGAAAGAGTATCCTCAACAACTTAAAGAATCGGCAGTGGCCTTTGAAAGCACTTAATCTCCAGAAATGTTCATGAGATGTTCATATCTCAGAAGTGCTTAAACGATAGCAAATAGACATCCTACATCCAAGTAAGTAAGATTACCTAAAGCTTTAGAATACCATAATCAGTCGAATCAAACATATATAAGTGTATTACGATAAAACTCTATCGATGAGCTTCAAGTTGTTGCCAAGCGTTTAGTTAAGATGTAAGCGTCGCCACTTTAGCCGAAATCTCTACTCTTACCCCCATGTTGTGAATCTTGCAATTCTGGTACCTTTGAGGGTACTCAAGCCCCGTTAGAGGTTTTGCTAACTGCAGACGAGAAAGATGGGAAGGTGTTTACACTAGAACTCTTAATTATAGCCAGCATGGCGGCTGAGGAATCTCACACAGATTGATGGCAGCGTCTACGGTTATGGAGTGGAGATGGCGGTGCAAGAATTATGAGTACAGAGCACGGAGCACCACCAACTATGGCACTAAAAATCTGCTATTTGATTTTAACGCAGTTATGTGCGGCATCTGCCCTTGAGGACTTCATCGGAAAGCATAGCCGAACATCCATAGAGGGGATCGGCTATCCCCTGATCAATAAACCGACAAAAATCACAAGACACTGCTAGACGATTCTGGATAGCTATATCGACTCGGATGAATACCTTGTTGCAAGCTCAACATCGCAATCCAAACGCAAGAGATCAATGGAATAATTGCAGATCGCTTGTCACTCAAGCTCTGCTAACACCCATACTAAAACTATAAGACAACAACCAAAAAGTCATGACGCTGCTTCTGATGTGCTAAGTTTCAAAGCACCGCCACAAAGAAAACTCTTCAGTTTGGCGACTAATGTAGGCAAGTATGTGCAGATAAACAAGAAGGATATACAGCTACTAGAGAAATGTAGGAGCCAGAACTGGTCGCAAGCTCTATGAACAGATAGGAAAGAACAGCTGAGGTACGCGGTCAAGAAATTAAATGTTATTGCAAGATTACGTTCAAAAGATTACCAAGGAATAAAATTAGCACACCAGGGTTACAGGGTCTGAATGGAAGCATGCAAAGATTTATAGGGACAAATAGCAGTCGAGTCGCAGCCCCGCTGTCAGAATGCACCATTCACTCTTACAGAGATAACTGACAATTTATCCCCCCAACTTGGGAAAGCGAAAGTAGCAATATTGCGGCTGAAGTTGGCCTGGTTGGAAACGTACATCAGTTCATCTGTAAGATATCGTCAGAGGAAAGCATTCCGAATGTATGACGTCTCGGCACTGTTGGCCTGGTTTCCACGAAAGAAGACCATTTTGACTGCGCCAACTTTAGAAACAAAAAAACATGAACAATCTGAATTGTTCATACCATTGCGACCTTATTTACACTCCGCCGATCAATATTTACATTGCGGCAGATGTTAGAAATTTAAGATCGTCGGACGCAAAATTGCTCTTCCGGATGAAGAAACACTTGGTCGTTTTAAGAAAAAGATACTGCCTCTGATTTCCCGGTTTAATAGGGAATGGAGTAGGAGGTTAATCAGCGAACTGTATGGGCTGTGTGGTAATACCGACGATGGCTAGTATCATAGACGCCATACCTACAGCCGAAATAGTTGTCGAGTCTAAATCTAGCTCTTCTAGACAGATGGGCGCTGGTTCCTTTTCAATGGGAATATTTTGGTAAGTGTGCTTTGCTGCGATGGCGATAGCGCGATAGTTAGCTCATTGAACTATCACGCAGAGAGTCTGGGTTCGATTCCTGGCTGGGTCACCAACAATTTTTCAAATCGCCATAACCCTTTCGGCGGGAAATGGCAAACTCCCGAAAGTAAAACTGTCTACGAAAAATCTTCTAAGGAGTGGCGTTCGGACTCGGCGATAAAAACCGTAGGCCCCGCTCAGATGTGACAAAAATGAAAATATGAGCAACACAAATGAGTGTCAAGAAGCTAGGCCATGGCCCATACCGGGCTCTTTGGCAGCCCGCAGTGTTTTTTTTTGTGCTTTGCTGCACTCTTAATCTAAGCAGGAGCTTCGTGGAAATGATTGGATGAAAACTAGAACAGCTGTCTGATAGGTTCTTGCTATCAATTCCACTGATCTTAGACTAGTTTTCCAAATTGTAAGGGTGCTGACGAAAGCTTTTATGTTACACGATTGGAAAAATCACAAAAAACGTCTTTAGCGTCATAACTAAGGCAAAATTCGTAGATTTTGTCGAAAAATTCGAAAACACATTTTGTTGGTAACATCAGCTGCTTCTTTTGTGAAGCCATGTACGCTTATTATGTTCAAAATTCATGCTTTAATCTCCTGTTTAGAACAAATCCGCACCCAAATAGACGATGTTTTCGTTTTACTAAGCAGTTGCCGTAGAATGTTTAGCACCTTATCGTCGTCATCCTGTCCAGCACATCAGATGGTATTTCCTGGATGGCGGTGATATATTCTTCCACTGCATCTACTAGTTGTTCGACTAGACGTAGCCTATTTAAGGTGTGAACATTCAACGTGCAAATCCGAACGTCTTTATATTTTTTCTTATTTTGCAGCTCATATAAGCCACCCTGACTATTGATACAGTCAAGCACATTCTGCTCCCGTGAGAGATTGACAGAGAAACTGTTGATGGTCTTACAACTTGGATTGGCCACGCCGCCAAAACTGATTCACTGCTTAAGACACTTGCAAACGTACAAAGGATAAAGACCTTCTATTTACCCGAGAACTGAACAGAAGCCCTGGACTGTTATAACGCATATATAATCGTTACCTAGGAACAATGATATTTTCTCTACTATGGCGATTGATTAAGGTAAAAGAATCAGCTCCCATGCGGATTTGCCCCATGCAGCAGACTTGGTGAAGGACAACGCCATCAAAGAATGCCTCTACGAAAGAATTCTTGCCGAAGAGCTCGGCATATGGGCACTGTCCTAACTATGGCGATTTTAGCCTTGTACGAATTTAACGCCACTATATCACAGGAGGACATCTTTATTAAGACAGTTGTTATGCATAGCCTACACGATACTACGTCGGGCAACAGTCTTAGGTTTATTGACTTTGATCAGCTATTGATCTCAATAGCTAGCACACGGTTTCTTCATCTCAATAGACACAAAACGATATGTCTACTTTTGGATCATGAAACGGCAAGTCAAATTGATCACATTGCGATAAACCTAAAGTAAACCTCCAGCATTCTGGACGTCCGAATGTTCCGGGCAGTTAATATTGACTCTTATCACTTCCTTGTCCCAGCCTGGATGCGAGTGCGGATTTCTCAAGAAGAAAGTAGAACTTCTGTGAGAGAATAGAGGGTAGGATAGCTACAATCGCAAGAGACTGCCAGAATCTTCGCTAAACGCGTATTCCGAAACCTCTGAACAATTCCTATGCCAAAGACCTTGTCATGCTTCTAACGTGCCGTAGCTGATGTACTGCTTTTTAACAGACCGTGACAAAGAAAACTCTGATTTAATGAAAAATCCAGCTAAACAAGAATCAAACAAAGCGGCGCTGCAACAAACTGGCCGTGGAGAAACTGAATGGACATCGTCTTCTCCAAAAGAATAGAAAATAGAGTACGAGAAGGTCGCAATCGAGGTTATTAAAAGCTTGTACTCCAGGAATAACGCATGAAAATTCAACCAGCAGGTAAGAGGCACGCATCATGTCAAGAAAACCCGCTCAAAAACTTGAAGAGATGAAGAATGTGCTTTGCAATAAAGTCACAGTCACAGACCAACACGAAGTAAGGATAGCAATAACTAACCTAAAAGTCTCCTCAAATTTCCATACAAGATCTTATCTGCCATTTTATGTGAACGTCTGAAACCCGTCAACAACAACGTGGTTACCACTTATTAGTCCGGAGTCAGGTAAGGAAGGTCCGTAATTGATCGGATCTTTACACAATGCCAGATTTTGGAAAAAAATCAAGAAAATGCAGGCGTGGAGACGCCATCATCATATAGTACTTGAAAGATTGTGAGAGACAAGAGAGGCATAATCTTTAAAAAGCCTTTCTAACTACTAATGTTCGCTGATCATATCGACATACGTATACGTAATTGGTTGAACCACACCGGACTAATTCAAAGTATATGCTGTCAACAAAAAGGTTCACACAACATTGACGAATTGGACTGAATATCAAAGCCAACAGCTACAGTTTCGAGTTAGTAAGGGATTTTGTCTGTCTTGGTTCTGCAATAAAATCAACTGACGAATAGATTAGAATTGAATCAATCGCAACCTTGTCGATTCTCAGAACCCACAACCGGGTCTTACACTACTAGAAAGCTTCAAGCTCTTTGGAGATCTTCGACGGTATACAAGTTTGCTACTCACGATTACTCGACATAATCTGACTGATCAGCGTGAAAGTAAGAACTGATGAAAACGTCAAGAAAAGTGTCAACCAATGTACTCTGTACCGAAGCAGATAGGATTTTTCCCAGAAATTCGAAACCACAGTTCTATTTACCACCCTTAGTTCACTAGACTTTCACACTTGCAGAATCTATGCCTACCACTCTCACTCTTGACTAAGAACTCAGAATGCAGTATAAAGCTAGGTTTTCGGTGAATATTCTCTTTAAAAAGGCGACAGCTGGACTATACCTAATTATATGCATAAACAGGTCACCGACTAACCGCCATCTAGGAATACAGAAACATATTTACAAGCGTCATCCGTCAACACAACAGATCCCAGATACTAGCTGTCGCAGGTTGTACGTATTACTTAGCTGAATGGCACTTACAGTGACAGCAATTAGTTGAAATATTTCACCGATCCGGTTGCTCTGGGAGTGAGTTTCGGGCATGAGACTAAAAGTATGAAGACCTCGAGTGATAAGTTTCTAATAGCCCTCTCTCTAACTAAAAAAAACTGGTTTTGGTACTCACGACTGCTTGCAATCCTTGATGCCAAACATTGATTTGTGAGCTTCAAGTAAGGAAGTCATCCCAGATATCCGAAGTACTCACACAAGTTTAAAAGAACCAGAGCCTTTCGCCAATACACCTGCGCTGATGATAATGTTTGGAGCATGCATCCTACATTTAGCTCCAGGTTGGTCTTGTCCTAACATCTTTACAAGCTCACGATCTTGCGGTAACCATAATAGGCCTGCTACAGTGTTGGCTACTATTTATCTTCATTTGATTTGTGCAGCAAGATTTGCACAACCTTAATGAATTTAAGCCCAGTTCTACTTAGTTGCAACTAACCTCAATCGGTATTTACGCCTCCAATGACTTCCTCACTGGATTAAGCTGAGATGGAAAAATCTCCTCAAATCACCGCTTGTCTATAATTACAAAATCTACTTTGGCGGCGGCGACGGTCTTATGAAATCAGACTGAATCATTGCTCCAAGGCAATCAAAAGTTGAAACTTACTCGTTCTGGTTCTAGTTTCCTGGTCCGGATCACTTCAAAGAAACCAGGTCCTCGTTCCACTTAAGATCGTTTACCCTCGATTATCTGCTCCATGAGTCCAGTCTAATAGAAACAAATTCAGAAAAGAATCACTTCCTTCCCAGTGAAGGTGGTTAGACTTGTTTTAATTAGAAAGTTCAAATAGTCATCTTCATCTGGGGTGTGTGCAAGCACATCGTCGGACTCTCGGCTTGCTTTCAGGTCCACTCGCCTGAATAACCTGTCTAGCACGTGCGTTGTACGAAATTAAGAGCAACATCTCCTGATACAATGTACAGCAGTTGGTACATGTTGGCACAATGTTGAATTAGATTATGTGTCAGATGCAGATGCTTAAAGATGCACCTAGTCTTAGAAGTGATCCCGATTCTGTATGGGTACTCACGCAATGAACATTATCATGTTTGGAATGGAAGACACTTAATCAAGACTATGCACCTAGAGCTCATTAGAGCCCCGAATGGTTGATACAGCTTAGGTACTAGAGGTGGATTCATATAGGATTGCATAGCATCGAGGAATTGACTAATTAATATTAGTTCCACTTGCTGTTGATGTTGGCGGCTTTCATGATGTGAAGTAGTTTATGACTAATTTATTGCAACTTTACAACAGCAACAATGCGGATGGGTCTTGTGGACTCAATGACTGTATAACCAAGTGCTAGTACCGGTCCTGATCTTCAGTCAGGTAGGGTTATAGACTAGACGAACAGATGATGTTGTTTGACGTGGGGGATTTGATCAAAAGAAATTATGTGCTATGATGTACACTTGATTAGATGTCATCTTTTCGTATCAGCAAATTCCATCACGAAGTTGGAAGAAAATCATCGAAATGCTTAATTGAACTGAAAGTTCCAACATTTCCAGACCAATGTTACGAAATACTAACGGTAAAGCCTCCAATTCTGAAAAAACAAACAAGAGTCCATTAGTCTCCCTCATTCAACATATCGGTTATTTGAAGATGACATTTGACTCAACTTGTAACTGATGCTTCATTACCTGCAAATACGAGTTTTTCTCGCTGGTACTTCAACGGAAGTAAGCCTCGCCTTTTGGTAAGTTTAGTTCTGCCCAATGCAATGTTACACGCTCACCCAGCTTTTGTGATAGCTTGTCTCATTGGTCTCTTCTCGGTGTATATGCAAATGGCAGTTTATGCGGACTTGCCTTTGTTGTGATGTTTTCATCTGAATTAAGACCATATATTTAACTTTTGGAAGATAACTGGTTCAGTACTCGGCCTTCGCAGAGGCATGCAGCACTACAGTGAACATAAGATAGTGCATAACCATTGGCTCTTTGTTTTAACAGCTGTTCTTATGTGCTGGCGTGCGTAGACGCACTCTAACCAAGACTTACTGTAGTTCGTGGTGAATCCTCTCTTCTTTGTTTTCAAGGGTTTTTTCGACAGAAAGATGCCCAGAACCATCACGGCACAGCTGATGAATTCTCCAACAGGTCCTTTACAACCTCTCGTCTTTGGCAGTCTTCTATCTTCTATGAGGTGAAAATGGAGAATTCTTCCAAAGTTCTTTCACAGGAAAGACGATAAGTCTCAGATCCTTTGAAAGCACATGGAAAGTCTTAGAGTGACCTTAATCTAGGCCCCAGATTTACTACACAGATAGCTAAACAGACTTGTTGTATTTATGTGGTGAACAAAGCATCAAATCAGGATAGCTTGTACAGTTCCTCACCCTATTAGCTGCCCAAATAAGGTGGGCCAGTAACATCCTGAACAGATAAGCGTAAGACATCCCTGGAAGATACTCTACCGGTTCTTAAAAGACATAAATTCAAAAGTGTCAAGACCTCTCCAAGGCCTTCCAATGTCACTTTTCTGGAACCATTTAGGGAAGTCCTGAAAGAAATAGGTAATGGTGACAATAGTTCAAATACACCTGACCGATGGCAGTTGATCAAGTAAAAGCTTTTGGGCAGCTTCCTGGCCATCATGCGGTAAAGGACTATCACAAGCGATGCTGACTGGTAGCAACGCCATGTCAACTTTATCGCCTGCGTCGATCAAAGTTCTGTCGATCGTTGTACAAGGTGGCGCAAAATTAATCATCCATCATCATTCATTTTCCATGTCTTTCCGCAAAATTTCCGGTGATAACAGTTTGCAATCCCGTCGAATATTCTCCTTAAGGACTGCGATTGTCTGGGGCTTGTTGGCATAAGCCCGCAACTTCAAGTAGTCCCAAAGAAAGAAGTCTGGGATGGTTAAATCAAGCGATCTTGCTGCCCATACGAAATCGCCAAAACGGGAGATTACGTGACCAGTAAACGCTTCCTTCAAAATATACATTGTAGCTCGTGCTGTGTGTGCGGTTGCACCATTTTGTTAAAACCACATGTTCACCAAGCCCCGCTTATCCAATTCCGGTAGAAAAAAGTCATTTATCATGGACCAGTAGCGTCCGCCAGTAACAGTGACCGTATTTCCTAAAAAAAATACGGCCCAATCACTCCTCCAGCGTGAAGGCCGCACCAAACAGTGGCTTTAAGTGGATATAATGACTCTTCGTGCATCACACGTAGATTTTTAGTGCCCCAGAAATGAAGATTTTGCTTATTGACGTAGCCGCTTAAGTTGAAATGCACCTCGTCACTCATGATGATGGTCGACACAAAATCGTCCTCTTCGTTGTTGACAGCTTCCGATAGGATGATTAATTTCGCGCCACCTTATACAAAAGCCATATGTTGATTAGGCGTAGTCTGACCGGGTATATAGCTTGAGGTCGTAGCTAAGGAGAATATCACCAGCAGCCCTAGAAACCACACCTAGAATCCAACTGGACCCTTCCGGCTCATGACTGAAAAGCAACCTCCTTCTCTTCAACTTAAGCCGTGAATTCAGCTTCAGATCTCGGAGCTCCAATCTATCAAAGGTGACAAACAAGCCGACGGTCTCCACCTCTGACACCCTGGAGGAAATGAAATCCGTCGAAAATTTAAAAGAGATCTTTTAGGATCAGATGATGAAAATGAGTTGCCCTTTATACCAGGAACCATGGATTGCAGAAGATGTAGTTTGTGGACTTGGGACACCTGAATTCATTCCACTCTATACAAAACACAAAACAAAGATCAGAATTTGTATAGAAGTAAAACGTATTCTTACTCCCCAATCTTGGCGACTCCGGCATAGCCATTGTCAGACTGGAGACTGTTACGACCAATGAGGCCCTCTCCCTGGATACTCATGGTAGCTAGAAAACAAAAAACTGCCCTCATCATCGGATGTGGTGCCAAGGCATGCATATAACACGGTGTGTCATGGAACAGTACCGACACTAGCAGTAGAGTTGAATTATAAATAGATATATCGGACGGCAACGATTAGTATAAGGCCTCGTAGAAGTAGCATCTTCCGACAGGTGCTGGTTCTTTAAATAATGAGAATGAGCCTCTGCAGCTGAACATCTTGCAGCTCTGCTAATAAGCCCTACTTCACGCCTCCCCTTGGCGTCATCAGGGAATCTCACTGGAGATTGCGAAGTAAAGGGGACAAATGGCGAGTTTTCTGCGCCATAAATCAGAATTCGTGTCGGAAAAACAAAACAAGACCTTATCCGGGCTACTCCGGCATATTTGGAGCTCAGGCCGGCAAGGATTTCCAGAACTTAGCCAAAGATGGTGGCTTCGGTGTAACCAACCCCTCGTGCTAGGGGCATTAAAAATGGAACTGGTCCTCCAGGTTGGGGGTTTTGCCGCCGAGGTAACTGCCCGGCCGGAAATGCATGTAGAATGTTAGATCCCTTAATAGACCACGTGCAGCCGAGCAACTAGCGGAGGTCCTAGACTGCTGCAAAGCAGACATAACCGCCATCCAAGAAATGCGATGGGATGGGCCGGACAAAAAGAAGATGAAAAACTGCGACATCTACTACGGCAATTGCTATCGACGGCAAAAGCAGCGCTTATTTGGATGCGGATTTGTTGTCGGAGGCAGACTAAGACGAGAAGTCCTCAGCTTCCGGCATGTGAGCGAGCGCCTCGTAGCAATCCGCATCAAGGCTAAATTCGCCAACATAAGCCTCATATGCGCGCATGCCCCCACAGAGGAGAAAGATGACGACACCAAGGATGCCTTCTACGAGCAATGCCCTAGCTGTGACATTAAAATTGTCCTCGGTGATTTTAATGTAAAGCTAGGAAGAGAGGCTATCTTTGGTGGAACAATCGGAAAATATAGCCTGCACAACACCACCTCCGATAACGGATTCAGGCTAATCGACTTTGCGGCGGGGCGAAACATTGTCGTGGCTAGCACGCGGTTCCCACATCTCGACATACACAAGGGGACTTGGAGAACTCCTGATCAATCAACAGTCAACCAGATTGATCACATTGCGATCGACGCAAGACACTCCTCCAGCATTATGGATGTCCGTACGTTCCGAGGAGCCAACATCGACTCGGACCATTACCTTGTTGTAGCCAAGGTACGGTTGCGGATATCGCAAACTACGCCAAGACAAACTAATACTGTGAGAAAATTCGACGTCAGACGGCTACAATCGCAAGAGATCGCCAAGTCCTTTTCCGATCGAGTGTCTCTTAATCTCTTAAGAGGTCCAATGCCGCCAGCTTCAAGCATCGAAGACCATTGGAAACACTGCCAAAACGCCATCAGAGATGCCGCTTCTGATGTGCTGGGTTTCACTCGTCCACCACAACGAAAGCCCTGGTTCGATGATGAATGCCGGCAAGCACATGCAGCTAAGCAAGATGCATATAATGCGGCGCTGCTTAGAAAGACCAGAGCTGCTCATGAGCTCTATGAGCGGAAGAGGAGAGACGAACACCGGCTTCTCAGGAGGAAGAAGAAAGAGCATGAGAAGCGCGCGATCGAGGAAATTGAGAGATGCTACTCCAGGAATGAGGTTTGTAAGTTTTACCAAAAGGTAAAAATAACATGCCGCGGAAACAAACCCCGAACCGAAGCCTGTAGAGATGAACAAGGGAACATCATAGTAGAGTCGCAGTCACTGCTGAGGATTTGGAAAGACCATCTCTGCAGACTATATAACGGCGATGACGAACCAAATACCGCTGTCAGGCAGAATCAACCTTTCAATCTGGACGATGATGACCAACAATTCCGTCCACCCGACCTGGATGAAGTGAAGACAGCCATATCGAAGCTTAAGTCCAACAAAGCTGCTGAAGCGGATGGCCTGACTGCCGAGCTCTTCAAAGCGGCAGGCGATGACTTGGTAAGGAGCATACACCAACTCATCTGTAAAATATGGTCGGACGAAAGTATGCCCGATTAATAGAACCTCAGCATTGTTTGTCCAATTCTCAAGAAAGGAGACCCTCTGAACTGCGCCAACTACAGAGGCATCAGTCTCCTTAACATCGCATATAAGATCTTATCCGCTGTATTGTGTGAACGCCTGAAGCCGTTCGTCAACAACCTGATAGGTCCATATCAGTGTGGCTTCAGGCCAGGAAAGTCCACCATCGACCAGATATTCACACTACGGCAGATCTTGGAGAAGACCCATGAGCTTCAGATCGATACCCACCACCTATTCAGCGATTTAAAGGCCGCGTATGACAGCATCTATAGAGACGAGCTATATAGAGCAATGTCTAGTTTTGGCATCCCTGCCAAACTCGTCCGTCTGTGCAGGACGACGATGTAGAATGCACGCTGCTCCACCAAGGTCGGTAGAGATTTCACCGAGACTTTTCATGTCCAGAAAGGATTTAGACAAGGCGATGCGCTGTCATGCGATTTTTTCAACTTGAAAACATAGTGCAAAGCTCACGAGCAAACACAAGAGGCACTATCTTTCAAAAGTCCGTCCAACTACTCGCATACGCCGACGATATTGACATAATCGGGAGAAAGCAGCATGATGTCAGTGGCGCTTTCGCGAGTATTGAGACGGAAGCGGCGAAAATGGGTTTAGCGGTCAATGAGGGCAATACCAAGTATATGCTGTCAAGCGAAAAGGACAACCAACACCGACGTCTCGGACAGAACGTCACCCTCGACAGATATAACTCTGAGGTAGTTAAGGGCTTTGTCTACCTAGGCTCCGCTATAAATACAGACAACGATACTAGCGCTGAGATCAAGCGAAGAATAACTCTTGCCAACCGCTGTTTCTTTGGGTTAAGAAGGCAATTGAGTAGCAAAGCCCTCTCTCGGACAACAAAAGTCACCCTTTATAAGACTTTAATAATCCCGGTCCTGCTCTATGGCGCAGAGGCATGGACATTATCAAAAATGGATGAGGGTGTTCTTGGTTGCTTCGAGAGAAAAATTCTTCGAGCGACCTTCGGTCCCTTCTGCATTGATGGTGAGTGGAGGAGGAGATACAACGACGAACTGTATGGACTGTACAGCGACATGGACCTAGCCAGAAGAGTGGAGATCCAAAGACTGAGATGGCTGAGGGACAGCGCACTAGAGGAAAGCCAAGACTTAGGTGGCACACGCAAGTGGAAAGGGACCTCAGCCAACTTAGCGTGCGAAACTGGAGGCAGCTAGCCAGGGATCGAGCTGGCTGGAGAAGTTTGTTGACTGAGGCCCAGGTCCACCCCGGACTGATGTGCCACTTAAAGTAAGTAACTAAGATGCTCTGATTGCTGCATAGCTCATGGAGCGAAGTTTATGTTGTCTTCATTCCCAAGGTCAAAAAATGTTCTCATATCGTCCCAAAGGACATTGTACCTATAAGTCTATTCCCTTTCTTTCTAAAAACTCTAGAACGGATGATTGATATGCAAATATGCTCTTGCACGTGCATCACAATTGACTTAAAACTGGTATAAGTGCACCTTATCGAAGAACACTCTCACCAAACCTTACCTTTCTTATAACTGGTGCATCTTGGAGTATAATCGAAAAAATTTCATCTCGGTTCCATTATTTCCTTCGGCAACATATCCATGGAGGTGGCTTGAAAGACTGGTACCTTTGGCAACTACAATATCTAGGAAGTACTGCATTCAGTCGAAATGTCCCTTTTTTTATGAAGCTATGTACAGAACAATGGCATTCTGCTCTAAGAACCTGCTTCCCTTAGACAGCTCGCTGGTATCTGAAATTGAATCGGAAAATCTCTTTCAACATCCTCCTGAACCTATCTTCTATATTTTAAAGAAAAGTCTCTATCCCAAGTCTTCTAATAGCAACAGCTACTCGTAACTTGCATATCCGGAACTAATCAACGAAACAAAGAAGACAAAAACAAGTTCCACACCTCATCTCCATAAAAAGCAACGAAAGTTCACAACTTTCTAAATCGTAATTCACTCGCTAAGTCGTAAATCTTCAGTGTAGCATGACATCTCCACAGCAGGTCCCCTGTGAGGGTACTTAAGAGCCTCCCTTTCATCTTGTGGCCATAATTCTTATTCGGCAAAAAGGTGCTAAAACAAATCATGAACTCCAATAAAAGAAGTCCCACCAAATCTCAACACCCGGACCTTAGGCATCTGCACTTTGTTTAGCTTTAAACTCTAAAAGATCCTAAACACTGGAAGATGCCCAGGGCCAAGTGAGCACTTAAGGTTTTTTTCACCCACCAACACCACACATGACTTAGACTTCGTTGCTAACGAATATGCTAATAAAATTAGTCACCAACTTCAAGCCCATTTGGGTTGCAATGATGCGGCTGTGCTCCTATGACACTGGCTACCAGGGAGAAGGAGAGTATTCGTACCTAACCTCTGCCAATAAATCCTTCTAACTTGTTCAATGCACCTTTCAGCACCTTTTACAGCACAAGCATACACTGAGTAGCAGCATCACTTAGAGAATCACTGCGGCACGATCTTCTTCTGGAGGTGAGCGCAACCAACTTAAGCGCAACCATGGACATCTCCGACGTGGAATTTATCTATGAGATAAATTTAAATTTCATATCCGTTCTTGAGCGTTCCGTTGACTAGTATAAGTGTGTATGTGTGTGTATCTGTTTGAAGATATTCAAATTTACCACTCGGCAATATCTTACAATTGTTCAGAGTCACTTGTCACTTGTCAGTGACTGGTTTATAATGGTGAATTATGAACCAGGGACTAGGAACAGTTTGCTTACAGTATAGGTACACCTGAGACTGAGATTGGGAATACGTACCAGGTTCAGTGGGGGATACGAATATGTGGAGTTCCTATGATTCCAATGGCGAACATGGAACTAAAGATCTTTTACAGTTTTCCAGACCAGTAAGTCGTTGACTCATTAGTGGAATTGGTTGTTGCAGAAGTCACGGCATAGATGATGGCAGATGGATTCTCTAAGGTCATGGGCTGTTAAGACGTGGTCAGATTGCGAAGAATTGGTCACGCTGACGTTCAAATGAATGAGATGTTTGGGGTCGTGTACGTTTGAGTCCAAACCTCTATCTGTTGGTAACCTCAAAAGAGGCAGCCAACTAAACACGATTATGGGAAATTCTAAATTATGCCCTTGGGATCCGAGAATCTTTAGGCTGGGAATCAACCAGCCAAAAACGAACTTGCTTTGTTCAATGGACAATGTGACCTCCCTTCCATGTGACAATGGGAAAACCCTGCGAGTATCCAACAGTGTTGAACACCTAGGTATCGCACAAGATGATAAACTAGTTTGGAAGCTCCTATCGAAGAAGGCAACGTTTGCTTTCTACGATTTCAGCTATTGATGCCCTTTAAATATACTATCTATCGCCAGACCCATTTTAGTCTACCATAGCTTTGGTGGCAATCCATTAATAAATGATAACAGCGCCAACACCTGGACCAGAAAATAAAAAAGGAACCAAGTCTTTGCCTCCAGATCACCAGATCGAGTCAGTTAAAAAGGATAAAGCCAAATCCGAAAAGCCACGCCAACCCTTCCAAGTAAATTAGGCCTGCTTTTCTCAAGCAGAAACCAATGCTGCTGGAACTTAATGGTAGCAGACTTGACCGATCTACATGGATGGATAAAGGACGGAGATAGGAGTCGGCGTCGAGATCTTCTTCGATCAATTTAACGTACGATGCTCACGGCACCATCACGCCTGCAAGACTGCAAAGGCAGCCAAACTTGCAATAAAGGCAATATTGCACAAGGATATTACTTTATTTATTGATAGCCAGGCTGCCATAAAGGCCAGTGCCATCGTCATCAACTGCCAAAATTTTCAGCTTCTTCAGTAGTCTGACTGGTTTCTCAGGTCTTAGACGTTGAGGATAATTTTTCTGACGATTTCGACCTTCAGGGCTCTAGCTTAGCCATTTACGAGTACATCGAGCTGCTAGTTCCAGATCTGTTGGATTCGGCTGGTTTTTTTGTGACTCATCAACTCCAAATGTTTTCCCTTTCTTTGCGTCGAACAGTCTTTGTAAAGCGCTAAACTGTCTTGAAGTGGTCTCTCTTCCGTTTTAGCTTCAGATTCTTCACTTCGGGCTGGCATCGATGTTACTTTTATTCTAACCAATACCTGCGAGAAGGTGTGAAGAAGAAAAGTTCACATTCTTTGCTAAGAACGTAATATTTAGAAACCTCACCTAATGCGAATGTGAGGATTTCACCTCCGAGCTTATCCCTCATGGCTCTACATGCTTAGCACCTCCTTTAGGTGTTCCAGCACATGTGTACTTACGTGACTCTGTGTACGGTCTATGTTGCTTGGACGTTTCTGGTGTTGGAGAGCTACATATGTGTTTTCGCACTTTGTTGTTCTTTTTCTTTCTTTCTCTGCGGGAGAACTAGCGCACATCTAACATTTTATAGCCATTTCGCATCCTTTGGTTCAATTCCGTCCCACATTTGGGCTCCAATGAAGTACTCATACTTCTGCTGAAGCTTGCTTGCAATGGCATTTGCTTCTACTTTGATGTTTGGTACACATAGTTCCTGAGCATCTGTCGTGTCCCAGATTTCAAATAAGCGCCTTGGAGCACCCCATCTCTGATATTGGCAAACGAGGTAGAAATTCTTCATCTTACTCCGCTATCGTTTTTTGTTCCACGAGTAAGGGGAGAATGAACAGTCCGCACCTGTAGACCTCACATGCTGGTATCTCTTCGGGGCATAAAGTCTCGATGCACATTTTCCTCCAGTTTCCTGGATGTATTCCAAAGCACCTTGACTTGGGAATTTGGACTCTTGGTCCGAGGAGATGTGAGAACCTCTACCAAGCTTTATTGTCTTCGCTATTCACCTCCTGTCGACGGCCGGGGTCGCCTGAGAGCTCCCGTTTAATCTTGATTTGTTCCGGAGCGCGGCGATGGCGATGGCGCAATAGTTAGCTCATTAGACTATCACGCAGAGAGTCTGGGTTCGATTCCTGGCTGGGTCACCAATTTTCAAATCGCCATCGTTCTTTCGGCGGGCAGAACGTCTTATGATTTTCGTGAGTACCTGTCGTGAAGACTTAATCTCACGGGATGCCCATACATTAATGGGAGCAAGGGTACGCCTTTGCTACTTAACAAAATAATACCAATGCGGACATGTATTGAGGGCACAAATCCACCCTTGGTATAAGTCGAGGCCTACCCAAAACCTTTTACTGATCTTACGGTCTCAGTATCCAGCACTTATAGCCACTCCACTCCGAGTATTGGTTTTAACCACAGCCACCGTGACGCTCCTACAAGGGGGCCTAACTCAACAAGTTAGGCCCGGACCGAAGTCCGGGGGCTCCTAACTCCCGTGGTACCGTGTTTTAAGCCCTGGTATGGACTACCGGTGGTCTTGTCGCATTTCGGCGGGCAATGGCAAACTCCCAAAAGTATAATAGTAAAATTGCTTATGAAAAAGCTTCTAAGGAGTGCTGTTCGAACTCGGCGATAAACCGTAGGCCCCGCTCAGATGTGACAAAAATGATAACATGAGCAACACAAATGAGTGTCAAAAAGCTAGGCCATGGCCCGTACCGGGCAGCCAGCGCCACAGTGTTTTTTTTTTTTTGTTCCGGAGCGCACCCCCTAAGTGAAGGAGAAGATACAATGACTAACTGTACATACAGCGATTGAGATGACTTTAGAACGAATGGCTACCAAAGCTCCTGTCCAAAAAATCTTCGAATCCACCCCGGAGGGCAAGGCAGTAGATGAAAATCCAAGGTGGCGGCAGAAAGTCGAAAGGGACCTCAGTCAACTTAGCATTGGAAACTGAAGGCAACTAACAAAGGATTAAGCTGGCTGGAGACGTTTGTTGACTGAGGTCTACCCCGAACTGTAGCGCCACCTAATGTAAATATGTAAGCCATCAGGATCAATACCGAATCGAGGTTAACAATATCGCAGATTACCCCAAATTAAAAGGTCTATATGCCAGTCGCCTAAGAAAGCTTGTACGTGTAAAGAAAAAATATTTAACGCTAGGTCCCGAAGAGTTTTCTGTTCATACCCAGAGGGACGACGAGTACAAGAAGGGGGACCTTCCTTATGTCCGTAACTGAGTCCTTGCTTCAGAGTTAAATAGGTTAAGGCCCATTTGCCTTGCATCGATCATAATGTTATTAATTTAGTTTTCGGTTGATCAGGATAGCTCCAATTTAATTGTGAAGAAGGAAACTGGGCGCAAACTGCAATCGTATTCCGCTTTGCATTAAGGTTTATTTTAGAAAATTATTCTGACACTCAAATCAGCACTCCTCACAACAAGCACCATTTGTCTTTAAGTCCATCTTACTCGACCATTGCTTCTTCTGCCACTCATGAATAAGTTGCAGCAATCATTTTAGATTAAGCGCATTTACCCTATTTTAGAAGCTCCTTTAGAATATACACAGCCTTACACACATTGGAGGTATTCGATGACAACTTATCGTATCATTCTTGGTGTAAGTGTCATTAGCCACGTATATAGGAATATGTCTCTTTTGAACTGAATAGTCCAATGAATTTATGATGACATGGCCTCAGCTTAACCGTAGGTAGGTTATCCTGTTGCCTTGATGTTATGCCCTCTTTACGAGCACCCATAAACCTGGTTTTATTCTTAACATTCTTGAGACCCATCAATCAAAGAAACGATAAAAATATAAGGCCTAGAGGGTGCATTCCTCACTTAGCAGTCTGATACCTTGCTGGGCATCTCCAATAAGTCGTTAGCATAATCAATTCTTCTCACAATTTCTTCTGATAGAGCTGTTGTTTTCCCTTCAAAATGTTAAATAACCACTCTCAACGCTTTTCAAGAATTCCCATAAATCACCGAACATCCTAGTCCCAATCTTGATATCTTAAGAAGCACAGCCCTTGTGTTCATTTATGGCGAAGGCAATCTTCCAATCCAATTGCCCGCAATCCACAATTCTGATTGACACTTAAATCTCCCCATACGTCGATTACATACTCGACTCATCCGAATCCCGTTTATCTATTTGTCGGTGAAACAACCTGAATCCATGTACTCGTAAGTTTAGAGGAAAGAAAATGCCGATTCATAGATTACGGCAACATCCATCATTTTAACAAGAAAATTAGCCAACATCAAGGCGGGCCCACAAAGAAAGCAAACTAAATTGGATCTAGCTCTCTGGTCTTTTTTAGCCAACCGAGCGAGCCGTGTCCATATATTTTGATGGTGGCACCAGAAATTGCTTGACGTCGTCGCTGTCTTCTCAAACACAAAACCAATTTCCCCAATAGCAATTGCCGCCATAAATCAAACAAAAAGCCCTCATTACAGTCGCGTCCTTGTGCGAATAATCCAAACAAGAGTGCGCACATATTCTCCAATCCTATAACTCAGTGGATTCGATGCCATTCCACTTGTCCTCATCTCTTCCTTCTCATCCGTCGTTCTCGTAGCCTGTCCATGTTTACTATGGAACATTGAGAGCACCCAACAGGGCGCGAAGTGAAATTCTTCATACCAACGCGCAGGCGCGCGTTTCATCCCTCTTCTTCTTCTTCTTCTTCTTATGGAGTAAACTGATTTAAACGTGATATTCTGGGCACGATTAGAAGCCACTAAGAGTGTGCTGGCAGAATTCTTGAACGACGCTTGTTCCAGCACGTCAATGGCATGGTGATGCCATAGCCTGGCCACTTGATGGTGCTGGTCGAGTCAATTGACCAATAATCCGATCAACCAACCAACCGACCGACCGACAGACCAACTCAATGATGCACCTCAACTGCGTCGTTTTGCAGAGATTTCAAATTTCCTTTCGTGGTGCCATTCTATCATCTTTCCCTCTGGAGAAGTCTGCGATAGAACGTGAACTGATTCCAAACGATATTCGTGGCATAAATATTCCGAACTGGCTTTACACAATACACACACACATGGGCTTGGATGGAGTAGAGCAATTGTCCCGCCTGCTGGGCCCAAAGGGTTCCACCAGATTGTCATGTGCGCGCGAGAGTTTAGTACATGATGGTGGAGATATTTTATCCCAACTGACACCGACACTGTTGCGAAAGCTGTTTAGCTTGAAGTTTAACACCTTTTTGGGGTACCCGGAGGTGGGCTATATATTTAGGTCTATTGCTTCCCTGGCGCGAACGCAACAGTGGGCTGGAGATGCAAAGTATTGACAATTAATGAATTTCCATGGAGGCGGACTGTTTCCGGGGGCGCGATGTGTAAATTGACTATTTGGTGAATGATGGGAACATTCGCCTTGTTTGCAGTCGTGAACGATTTTTTTGTAGTTGCCATTGAATTTATCGAAGAAGACTTGGAATTACTCATCACTTAATCGGCTTCCGTTTCGTGAGCAGTCCATGTATGTAACCCTTCTGGCTCTAACCGCTTTTGAAGTATTTTGGGCCGTTTTTGTCCAATGGTTCTTAAGACTGACTCCAAATTGATTTTTTTCACATATTTCCTCACATTAAGGATTGTCTCTCAATCTCAAAGAACCGGTCAGTGCAGGAAGAAGAAGGTAGCAGATACACTCAGGCAATTGAATTCTGCGGTGGTTGCTTGGCAGATTCCTTATATGTATGTCCTTCTTCAATGCATTTAAGCTAGATTTTCATCATATCTTAGGACCAGTCAGGGTGCCTTAACAGAGCTGGTGGCACTTCATGGTATAATCAATATTTCCGAAGTAGACAATTGGCTCTAAAATATGTTACGCAAGAGGTCTCAGAGGATACCTTTATACAAGGACTGATTCTCTGGGTCATACCCTATGACAGGACACTTGCAGCCGAAAAACCGGCATAAGCTGCAGACTGCTATAAAGCAGATATCACCTACATCCAAGGAGTTAAGTGGGATTGAGGATGAAAGTTGTAAACTATACGATCACAATATAAGGCAAGAGCGTCTGCTGCTTTCTCCGGAAGAAATGATGCATGAAGACCATGAGAAGCGCACAATCGTGGTATCTGCAGAGTTATTTCAATGTCCTTTGCCTCAGAAAGTAATTGAGTACTAAGGTCTTGTCGAAAAATATTAAGACTCTCATCATCCCAGTCTTAGTATGGATCAGAGATGGATCAAGAACATTTTGATTGCAATATTCTTTGAGTAAGTTTTGGTCCAGTTTACGTTTTCAAACTTTGGAAAATCATATGTAACAGCGAACTTCAAGGACCATACAGCGATATCAATGTGGAGCAGTCACCGGAGATAACTGAGACATGTAAAGCGAAGGCCTAGTGACTTTTGAGTCGACACCAGTTCTCTGGTCTAAACAATTTTAATCCAACCTTAACAGCACAATAGAGCATGTCTTGGCCTCAGTTTATGGTATATGCACAAATGAAAGGCATCCCTGAACAAATTAGAGTGCGAGTAAAGGCAGTTAACTGAAGATCGCACTAACCCGACAGGCTTAGTTTTTGATACCCAAGTACCATACCCATTCTGGGTGATATAGTAAATCGTCCATCCGAGCTCTGTAGTTACAAAGCTTAGAATATTGGGGGGGGGGAATTGTTGGCCTTCAATCTGCATGTTGGATACCCACATACGGTTCTAGATTGCGTTTCTATACACGAATAGGTTGGAGAGCGAAGTCATCCAAGTAATCACTACTCTGTCTATCAGAACATTGATTTCAGCCAACGGAATAAGGCTAATGAACTTTGCTAGTGAACGAAGCATGTCATAAGTTCTCCCTTCTAACATCCAATCCGTGCTTGAAATACAGTAAGTCAGTTCGATCACATGTAGACGGAAGACACTTAACTTGTATTCTTTAACATCCGCACATTTCGGAATGTTTCCATTGACTTGAACCAAATTACGAATACGAATTTTAAAAGTGTAACGCGGATTACGGAGATATAATGGGGATACTACAAGGAGGCCACCAGAAAAGTAGCGCATATTGTTCCATAATTCAGAAGCAAAAAACGCATGGGTCAGCTGTGAATTAGCATTAGACCAATGTTGAATAGCAATTTACAATCGAAACATTCAACATGCTCTTAAGGTCATCTCCCGGAAAATCCGTTTTCCAGTACAGGGTCCTGGGATTCGAAAATGTTGTGAAAGGCAGATCGATAACGGTAGAAAAAGTTACCCAAAGGTGCTCCATATACTCATATCCAGAAATAATTCCGCCTGCAGCCTTAAAATAAATTAAAAGATGGTGAGCATCAGTTTAGACTTCTTGAGAACCTCTAGGACCTGAAGGACTGTCGATTGTGAACTTTGCTGCCCTGTCACCGCGCTAAAGTGGGCCACCAGGTTGTTGGTGAAGTGCTCCAAACGTTCACACAATGTGTCAGATAAGATCTTGTATGCGATGTTGAGGAGAATTATTCCTCTATAGTTGACGCAGTCGATGGGGCCTCATTTTTTGTGGACCTGGCAAACGATGCTAAGATTCCATTTATAAGGCAGATCTGTTGACAAGATGTGAGAAATGAGATGTTGTATGTTTGCTCTACACAAATCTACTTCCAGGGGCCTTAAATACCTCAGCCGCTAAGCCGACAAGACATACTGCTTCATTGAACTTCAGCTAAGATGTCGCTATCCTTACTTCGTGCAAGTGTTGTGCAAGTTCTTGAAAAAAAACTTTCACATAATCTCAGTATCAACAGTGACTCTACTTTGAGGTTTCATTTCTATAGGCTACTGTACCGACTTTCTTGCCTTGGCACGTTCTTTTTACCTGTGGGTACGTTATTTCTGGAAAAAAAACCTATCAAACGTCTCAAACCGTCTTGGCTCATATATCGCACGAGAAGCGTTCGTCCTTCGTTGCAACACCATCTGCATGTACTTTCCAGCATTCTTCATCAAACAAGAGGTTACTTGGTGGTAAACTGGGGAAATCCAACACATCAGTCGCTGTTGATGGCACGTTGGTAGCATTGCCACTACTCTTCGGTACTTGATGATGGCGGCATAGGATCTGGCGGTTTCTTGTGACTCTGGCTTTCCTACGGTATGAGTTCTTCCACTTGTTCTTGTGGCGCTTAGGAAATCTGCATTCAGAATTTGGGTGATGGTTGCGTCAATGTTAGTTGCACGGAACTTTCGAGCACGTTCAGAAGACTGGAAGAATACCTTATGTCGATTGCAATGAGATCATGCCGTTCATGTTCCGGAAACCATGTGCTAGCTAAAATAATTTCTCTTCCAGCCACAAAGTCAATAAGCCTAAGTCCGCTGTCAGATTTTTTGTCGTGTAGGCTATGCTTTCCAATTGCCCTACCAAAGATGTCTTCCTTTTCTCTTCTGGCTTTGAAACTGCCAAGTACGATTTTGATTTTATCCTTAGGGTATTGCTCATACATCCAGTCGACTAGCTAGAAGATACATTCTTTGGTGAAATCGTCCTTGTCTTCCGAGGCGCTCAATTTGTATAATGCTACTCGGCGAGCAGAACCTTCGTTTAAGCGAGAACTACCACTAGAAAGGGGAGGCAAGCAGTACGATATGAACTTGATTATTACACTGCTGGGCCAATCCATGTTATAAGACAGTCCCCTCATTGTTTATCAATATAAGGTCCTTGATGCTGTATTATGTGAACTTCTTGAACCTATCCTTTACAATCTAATAGACCGATATCAGTGCAATCTTAGGCCTATTTAATTCACAGTAGAACGAATTTTCGCTTTGCAACAGGTCAGTTGAAAGAGAGAGATCCGCATTATTAGAAACATGTTGGTTTAGACCAGGGACCGCACCGGATAGAAAGATATTATTCATATGTTAGGAATTGAGCTTCCCCGAATCAACGCCCAGCACAGCTGCTCACTTCTCGACTTTCAATTTTCATCATCTTCTCTAATGAGCGATATGGAAAGATCAGAAATTAGTTCAACTCACCATCTGTTCTTCTTCCATCTGATACATATTGATGGCTTCAGAGTTCTTGAAGTCAATTCCTTCAATCTCTCATTATCAATAAAACTCCGACTTCGATTGAAGATAAATCGTTGGCAGTTAATTAAACTTTCCTCTGAAATCTATAACTGATACTGTACCGTTGGAGAAGAACTTAAAGCTAAATCATTCTACAAGTCCCCGTTTGATCGAACGTATCTTTCGTATTCAGCTCTGCTTCGACAACTTCAAACAATTCTATCGATTACGATTATCGGTTTCATGATTGGATATCAATCAAGATTTTCCTCACACTGAGTTGTCTGGCAGGTTGAGGCGGACTTGTTCGGACTCTCTTTCGTTCCTTGCAACTGAGATAAGCGTTATTGAGTATTTGAATTTATTACACGAAGGTTTGTTAAACTTTATCGATACGATAGAGAAGATTAATTTCCAATAAGCGAATTCGTTATTAACGTAGATCAGTTGGCGCTTTAGACAAGCAATACACAAACGGTGTGAATATGCTCTGGAGATGGGTTGAAAGAAGATTGCCTTTGGAATGATTAATTCGTTTCTGATGAGATCGTTTACATTGACTTTTACGGGCTGAACAAATTAAGAAAGCATGCGAGAGGATTGGTGTAATTATTAGCACGAGGAACAATGAGATTGAAGAAGAACCAACGAATTATCGTTGGTAGCAGAGAGTGTTGGCGATTATCGATTGCGGTACGAGTTATTTATTGTTCAGTCAAATAGATGGCGCTACTGTCATAGCGGTTGGGAGCGCTACTAAATGCAATTGTTCTTAATAATTAAATACCCAAATACCCAATTAAGATTTTTACATTCTTTTGTTTTGTAGATCAATTTTAGAGCGGACTTACAACTTCTTTGGAAAACTTACTTGCTCGTTTTGTGTTCCTGACAATAACGTGGATGTCGTTGCTGATATGATCACATACACTATTCTCTATTGAATGAAAAATGTTATTCTTTTCCAAACCAGAAGAAAAGACTTTGTGCAACCCGAGTTGGAATGACCGAGTTAGAGAACAGTTCTTTCGGTCTAACAAGAGCAACGTGACAGAGAAAAATTAAAAGAGGATCTTAAGAGCCTGTCTCCATTGACCGAAACCTATTTTCTGCCATCAGCTCGAAAGAAGTACTACCCAATAAGGCCTCTAGCCGATTATTTCGACTACAATGGCTACTCTTAAAGTACGAGTACTTTCGGAAGTCCGCTTGACTTAACGCGACCATTTATCTTTTTACCCAAGGCATTCAACCAAAAGTGCACAATGTCACTAAGGATATGCTTATATCTAGAATCGAGCCCAATATAAAATTTTGTAGACGTACTCGTATAATAAAATCTTTAGCAAAACTTGCCATAGTAAAAGATTCGGAGTCGATTAATTGCCATCTTGGTTTACCGACTCATGTACAGCCAATATATCGTCTTTTTTTCCGGCGTTTGCTATCTCACTGCCGCGGCAACAATAGATATGGAAGCTGATTCTAGTTCTTTTACTAAACGTTGAATTGTTTTTTTATCACAACGATTGTAACATACGCATCGTAATCGTTACTGGCCGCGGATTTAGATGTTTTTTGCACTTTGTTACAGCAAATATAGGTACCTTTCATCGATAACAAAAATCAGTAAGAAGGCGTTATGTGTGAAATTTTGGGACCTTATTTTTGATCATCTCGTATGAGAGGCCAAGAACTAGCAAATCTTTTTGCATTTTGGTGATCCAATTACTTTGACCGTTTATTGCTTTTTGGACCGATTGTCTGACCACCTTCATTCAACATCGAAAAACTAGCTGATTGGCATGATGTTTGTCAGGAATCGTTCCGTAACATTTTCATTCTTCTTGCTGTTTATTTTTTTCTTTTATGCATCTCGAACGTCGTTCAACCGTAGGACGAGGATGTTAAGGTTGGACGAACGGCTGTTGTCAAATTAAAATTGCATGTCTCTGTCATAAAATACTGTGGAGTCTTGGCGTTATTTAAGCAAGTCCGTGCTTTGCTCTAGCACTTTGGCACGTTTACTCATTTTAAACAGATGCCAGTTGTTGAGATCTTGTTTGTAAATTCCCCCGAATGCTTTTTATGAGTTGATAATACCGGCTTTTAAAGCCGGTCGTAAGCGTCGTAAGGTTTCAACATCATTGTTCTTCTTCTTCTTATCCTTTTATTAACCCTTTCCTCGTTATACGAAGTTATGCGTAACGAGTTTCCCATCTTTACTGCATCGCTGCTGCTCCGCTAATGGGGTTGGCTAATGTCGCAGACCGCAGAATGCGTCTACATAATGCTCGGTCCTGGATCGCTTCAGTGGTTAGCCCCAGGCGTTGTTGCTCATTTGCCATCTGAGAAATCCAGGAATTCTTTTTCCGACCTCGTTTTCTTATAGTTGGAGTGACCGCAGATCTTCTTTGAACGTGGCAATACCAGCTTATTCTATTCGCCTCAAGCTGTTCGGTTACTGCATTCTTTATATGTAGACCTAATACAATCGCGTTTAGTGACTCCACTAGACATTCTTAACATTTTCATTTCCGCTGCCGTCATTTTGTTTTTAAACGCTTCGTTCATTGTCCAGCATTGTGAACCGTAAATAAGAGCTGGTCTAACAACCGTGGTGTAGAGTTTCCCCTTCAATTTAAGTGCAAATTTTCGGTCGCCAAAGATTCCTGAATTTTCCCGCCATTTCATCCATCCCACACTCACTCTGTGGTTTACGTCGTCGTCACATTTCGCTTCCATGTAAACGATTGGTCCTAAGTACTTAAAGATAGTGCTTTTTGGAAGAACTATTCCGTCTAACATTATATCCGGAACAGGTCGCAATGGATGCGCAATTGGGTACGTCAAATGCTAGGTCTTTGAACGACTTATTTTAAACCAGTTTCTCTCTAGCACATCTTTCCATGAATCTAAGGCATTCTGCGAATTTTCGACGCTATCGCTTAGTATAAATGCGTCGTCAGCGAAGAGAATTGGCGTTACATTTGCTTCGCGCATGCAGTCTTTTTAAAGATAGTCGAATACTACGTTAAAGAGGAAAGGGCTAAGTACGCTTCCTTGATGCACTCCGACATTAACTGGAAATTCTCTCGTTAGTCCGGCAGAGCTTTTAACCGCGGTTTTCACGTTTCCGTACATGTCTTGTATTATTCTAACATACGTTTCCGGTACGTTTTGAGACCTCAGCACGGCCCATATGAGATCCCTAGGTACTCGATCGAATGCTTTCTCGAGGTCGATAAATACCATGTGTAAATCCTTAGACGAATCTCGGTGATTTTCCATTATTATTCGTAGGCTTTGGATAGCGTCCACCGTCGATCTTCCTTCAACAAATCCACACTGGCTATTATCGAGCTTTATCATCTGCCGAAGACGTTCGTTTAAGACTCTTTCGACGATTTTCATTATGTGTGACATAAGCTTGGTTGAACGGTAGTTGTTGCATTCTCGAGTGTCGCCTTTTCCTTTGTATAATGGAACCAAGAAGCTACTTCTCCATTGATTCGGCATAGGTTGTCCACATTTTAATTTATTTAAAAGTTTCGATAGCCAAACGCTGCCGATCCCCTCCATCTTCGACCAAAACTCTGATGGAATGCTGTCTGGTCCCGCCGCTTTCCCCCGCTTCATTTTTCCAATTGCTATACTTATTTCTTCGATTGAAAAGTCAGAAACTTCCTCCTCGAATAGAGCAGCTGTCGGCACGATATCACGTGGAAACTGTTTGTTAAGCAACTCCTTGCGGTATTCAAGCCACCGGTCACAAATTTCCTTTTCATTTGTTAGTAAGCGACCGTCTGCGTTTTTGATGTATTTCGGCGAGGTTATTTCCATTGAATTTTTTCTCCTCTGTGCAGCGAGCTTAAAAATATTTGGCATTTTAGTATTGGTACGACGTTTGAACTTCTTGGATAGCTTGTCTTCTATCCGCCGATCGTGAGGATATTTGTTCCAACTCCTGGTACAGGTTTTCCGCTTCTGCCGCTCGAGTTCGAGCCAGGAATTTCTTTGCGATCTTTTTAAGACGCTCGTATTCAAGAGCCAGTCGAGCTTTTTCGATATCGTCGCTCCGATCGCATTTTGTCCACGCTTGGAATGCACTCTTCTTGTCGGCCACAGCTCGTTTGGTTTCGTCATTCCACCACCATGTTTCTTTGCCGACGTGATGGTATTTCGATATAGTCCCCAGATGGGACTTTGCGAGTGCTATGCATTCCTCGTGCATGCTGTTCCACATTTCTTGCGGGCTAAGTGAGTCTGCTATACCATTTATATTTTGAAGTACTTCTTTAGCCAGTGCGATAAATCTTGCGCTTCGTTCCTTCGATAGATTATGCCACCGGATTTTTGGCTTTCCAAACGATGCCCGTGAGCAGACGGTGTTGGCTTACTAGCGATTCTCCAAGTATTACTTTACAGTCCTTAACACGGTTTCTCATCGACATTTTGCAGAGGTGATAATCTTTTTGCGTTTCGTGGCCTCCGCTGCTATAGGTGATAAGATGTCGTTGATGTTTAATAAACATTGTATTTAAGATGGTTAAGCCGTAAGCCCTACATGCTACAAGGATGTCTTTGCCAGCTGAATTTCTGGTTCCAAAGCCTTTACCGCCGTGGCAGTCCTCATAATCAACATTTGTTTCTCCGACGTGGCCATTTAAATCTCTGCCTACGAAGAGCATCTCATCGATAGGTGTATTTCTAAGCAAATTACCGAACTCTGACCAAAATGTATCTTTTTCCGATTGGTCGCATCCATTTTGTGGAGCGTACGCGCTAACAATGTTCCACGTTTCATTGTGTATGACGAGTTTAACACTCATCAAGCGGTCGCTTATTTTCAAGATACCAACGATGTTGTTTAGAAGATCCGCTGCAACAACGATTCCAACACCGTTTCGTCCATTGACCGTTCCATGGTAGAACATCTTAAATGCCTTAGTTTTTAAATCTAGAAAACGCGCTTTATTTCCTGTATTACACCACTTCGTTTCCTGTACGCACAGGATTTGTAGAGTTCTGCGACGCATAATCGCTTCCAGTTCTAAACTTTTTGAGGTCATCGATCCGACGTTCCAACTTGCAAACCGAAGCTTAGGAAAATATTTTGGAAACTTCATGTTGCCCGCCCCCGGAATCCGCCGGGCTCTGACACAAGCGCTTCTGCTTGCTCTGGGATCACCTGAGTGCGTTGCAATCGTAGTGCTATTAATTGCTATCATTTCCATTAAGTTTAAAGTTTGAGTGGTTTGACACTTGTATGCTCATTTCGATATGATTGACTGTTCTTTTACCCCACCGGTAGTCTCCAGACGTGGGAACCAACTGATTGCATACAAACTTGTGGGAAAGTTTTAAGGTGTTAAAGTGTCACAGGTTCATTTTTGGTGTCATAGTTGCCTGTATATGATTGGTGTCCCATCATTGTTCGTTAACTTTAAATAGCTTCATGTAGTATGCCGACCTGCCTCAATCAAAGCCGCTTTGGTTTTTATGGAACTTAGTAAAATTCCGGTGCTGTCTGTTAATTTGTAGCCACTGCAGTTTTACTATGGAGTAAGGAAGATCTCCCTACACAAAAAAGGCATCAGATTTGATCGTTGTAAGGCAGTAGTAAATATGTTAGACGTTGCATGTCTTCTACAGCCTCTCACCTGCTAATGGATTGCCAGGGTCCCTTTCCTAATTCCTACAATACCTCTACTTCACTTCAAGGCAATCCACTGAACTTGATCTGCGCTTCAAAAGAATTTCTTCGATTATTCACAGCTGAGTCGAATCACAACCATATCGATATTTTTTTACCCATATGGAGCCGGCCATTTAATGCGCCGAGAAATGTTCTTGGACTTCTCTTACACATTTTGGCAAAGCTGTTTCAAACCCCTTGCCGGATTATTTTTTTCCTTGGTTCATGTTATTTTGGACCCATTCAAGCAAGATTTTACCCATAACCATCCTCTTTCCTAGATGAGTTATTGCATTTTCCTCTCTTACTTATTAGTGTTTTCGCCAAAATCGTTTAAGAATATTTGATTTGCCGTTTGGCACTTTTTTTTTATCTCGGTTAGTTGTCGTCTTTTCTTGATTTTTTCATTCAGTTTCACTGAAATATGCACGTCGATAATTATTCGTGCGCTTACTCCGTTCGGTAAAACATTTTGTACACGTTCATTTGCAAATATAAGTAGCGGGCCCTGTTACTAATATTTCGCCACTTGGCTTCCTAAACGCATATAACATCGACTTTACGTTGCATTAATAAGTTCCCTGCAGAAATTACCGCCATCCAAGAAATGCAGTCGTATAAGCCAGACAAAAAGAGGATAAAAAAACTGCGACATCTACTACGGCGATTGTTATCGATGGCAAAAACGGCATCTATTTGGATGTGGATTTGTTGTTGGAGGCAGACTTAGGCAAGAAGTCTTGAGTTTCCGGTATGTGAACGAGCGCCAAGTAGCAATTCGCATCAAGAGTTAATTTTCCAACATTAGCCTGATGTTTCCATTAGCATGTTTCCACAAAGAAAAAACATAACGACACCAAAGAAAGCTTCTTCGAGCTCTTGAAAGAGACCTAGGAGCAATGTCCTAGCTATGATATTAAAATTAGCCTCAGCTGTTGGAATTTAAAGACTGCACGACATAACCTTCGGGGAGAAACATTGTTGGAGCTGGCACACTGTTCCGGCACCTCGATAATGTTAATGGGTCTTAGAGAAAACCTGATCAATCGACGTTCAGCCAGATTGATCACATTGCGGACGACGCAAGATTTTCCTCCAGGCTCGTGAATATCCGAACGTTCTCCAAGAATAAGATTAAAAAAGAAAACAACAACATACCACGGACACAAGCCCCGAAACGAAGCCTGTAGAGACGAACAAGAATACATCGTAATAGAGTTGCAGTCGATGCTGCGGATTTCGAAAGATCCTTAGTTGACGAACCTAATACCCCTGTCAGGCAGTATAAGCCTTTCAACTTAAACGATCTAGATCAACAATTCCGTCCACCCAATCTGGATGAGGTGATGATAGCAATATCTAAGCTATCCAATAAAGCTGCTGAAGTGTACGGCCTAATCGACGAGCTGTTCAAAGCGGCGGGCCATGACTTGGTAAGGAGCATACACCAACTTATCTCTAAAATATGGTCGGATGAAAGTATGGCCGATAAATGGTACCTTAGCATTGTTTGCCCGATCCTCAAGAAAAGAGACCCTCTGAACTGCGCCAACTACAAAGCTTTAAGCCTTCCTAACCTCGCAAACAAGATTTTATCTGCCGTTTTTTTTTTTTTGTAACGCTTAAAGCCCTTCGTCAACAACTTGATAGGTCCATGTCAATGTGGTTTCAGGCCAGGAAAGTCTACCATCGACCAAATATTCACACTACGGCAGATCTTGGAAGAGACCCATGAGCTTCAGATCGATACACACCGCCTATTCATCGATTTAAAGCCGCGTATGACAGCATCTATAGAGACGAGCTATACAGAGCAATGTCTAGTTTCGTCCGTCTGTGCAGGATGACGATGGAAAATGCATGTTACTCCGTCAGGATTTCACCGAGACCTTTGATGTCAAAAAAGGATTTAGACAAGGCGATGCATTGTCATGCGATTTCTTCAACATCGTACTTGAAAGAATAGTGCAAAAATCACGAGCAAACACAAGAGCCACTATCTTTCAAAAGTCCATCCAACTACTCGCATACGCCGACGATATTGACATAATCGGGAGAAAGCAGCGTGATGTCAGTGGCGCTTTCGCGAGTGTTGAGACGGAAGCGGCGAAAATGGGCTTAGCGGTCAATGAGGGCAAGACCAAGTATATGCTGTCTAGCAAAAATGACAACCAACACCGACGTCTCGGGCAGAACGTCACCCTCGACAGATATAACTCTGAGGTAGTTAAGGACTTTGTCTACCTAGGCTCCGCTATTAATTCAGACAACGACACCAGCGCTGAGATCAAACAAAGAATAACTCTTGCCAACCGCTGCTTCGCTGGGCTAAGAAAGCAATTGACTAGAGAGACCTTAATAATTCCAGTCTTGCTCTATGGGCCAGAAGCATGGACATAACGATTGGATGAGGGTGCTCTTGGCTGTTTTGAGAGGAACGACGAACTCTATGAACTGTACAGCTACATCGACGTAGCCAGAAAAGTAAAGATCCAATGACTGAAATGTTTAGGTCATGCAGAGCGAATGAATATCACCGCTCTGGTCCGAAAGGTCTTCGAATCCGCCCCCGAGAGGCAGCGGAGAAGAGGAAGACCAAGGCTGCGATGACGCGCGCTAGTGGAAGGAAATCTCAACCAACTAAGCTTGCTGGAGACGCAATGATGATTATTTTGATCAACATTTAAGTTTGGCTACGCGAAACAACAAAAATTGACACCTTTGTTATCTGAGTGACGGAACTCATATGCGTTTCATAGGAAGGGTAATCAACTCAGTCCTACCATTGGGGATATCATTGAAACATTATTCTTCAAATATGCTTTCTGTGATGGACAGTTAGGTTAACGTCCCTTAAATTGATGGTATTTATCTTAGGGATGTTTGGTCCTTAGAAGGTGGTGCTATTTCGGATATATCATGTAAAACAATGACATTTCTGAAGAGGATCGTATAATTTCCTGTCAGACAACCAAAATAGGCGGTACAGACTCCCCCCAAAGCACTTTTGAAGGCCAATTCCACAGACACCTTGGTCTGAATCTCCTATCAAAAGTGATCTCGTCTAGGCTCTGTTTCTAAACAGTACGAATGAATAAAGTCTCTTTTCTTAGCCTTATGTTAAATTTGGCTAAGCCAGTCCGAAGCCCAGGTTAGGAAAATATGTCGCCGATTATTACCATCGCCAACATTTTGCACTACGCAGTACTGACCCCGGAAATCTAAAACAACAGTCGGATCTGTACAGGCATACCGAGCAATCTTCAGTGCATTCGAATGGCTTTGGACAATATGGACGTCTTGGCGGAAGAACTTATATTTAGCCAGGCTTCCAAAATAGTGATGGACCTGTAACAACGGATATTTAATTAATCGTTTGGCGGAAGCCCAAAGCTTGTAAAAGACGGATGTACAAGACTGGGTCGAGAAAAATAACAACGAACAACTGTAACATCTACTTTGTTGATTGTTGTGAAGATTGTTTGTAAAGGTGAGTGATGGCCTGATTAGAACTCCATCACGCCTAATTTCGCTAGCACAGGCTTCATATCCGGTCAAAATCCCTTAGAGGAAACGGACGACTTACTGAGGATTGTTTACAAGCTCCTCAAACAGATTTATGTGCCATGTCCTAAGCAGGACAAAAATCATCTTTTATGATCTTAATATGAACTTAGGACCGGAGTCGGAGACTAGTACCAACAATGTTAGTAGCTCGTCACACTTTCTTAAGCCTTCACTCTGCCGCCAAGTTGGTGGAATTTGAAGAAAACACAGCCAACTTCGAAAATCTATATATTCGCAAGACATCTGATAAGGGATTCGAGGAATCTACAAACAAAAACCACCCATCTCGAGTCATTAACCCAAAAGATACTCCGTTTCGTACCAGCCCCACACTGCGTGTTTGCCATTTGTCATTCATTCCACTTCCACATCACCAGATTACCCTCCACACACTCCCAACTTCAGTCAATGGTGGCAAATTATCATCTCTCCCCGAGAGCATTAATTAAAATTTAAGTTTTTGTCAAAACACCGCACGCATGTTTCGCGCCCACTCCGAATCATTAACCATCCCGTCATCCAGTCACCCATCTATAGTATACCAGCCAGCGATGGTTGCCACAGCGGACAACGACTCCAGTCCAATTAATCAGACCCTCAATCAGTTCTTTTTCGCCGACCAGATCTACGAATAAATCAGAGTGATTGATGCTTAGGCGTTTGCTACTCCAATCATATACCACCTCTGACAGGAGAAGATCATTACTTTTGACGGATCTTGTGGATCCCAAACATGGACTTTGCGAACAAACCGAGCCATCAAACCGGGTTTATGTTCTGGAGGCAAGAGCAAGCGAAAAAAAGAAAACCTCTCTGTGATTATTGACGCCCTCCACACGCAATTAGGCGCGTGAATGACGAGGCGTTAATGTTTTCAAAACACCAGGACAACCATCACGAATTGAGTGATAAAAGACGATAAAAGACGATAAAAGGTGTCACGCCAAAGCTGTTGCCGACCTTGAACTTGAACTTCAATCTCATGCACACGATCACTCGTCATCACACGATCAGCATCATCTCATCAGAACTGGTTTGTGTACTTACTAACTACAAAGGTAGATTAGGTCTTTGGGTCAGGCGTACTCACACCGAAAGATGCATGCAACTTTGATGGAGCCAACCAGTGATTAAACCGGTGATTTGCATAAAACCGATTGAGTAATGAGTTGGTGATCATAATTCATTAAGCGCACATAGCAAAGATTGTTTTGCGATGGCACCAGGCATGAGATACGAGTACTCTTGGTTCCAGCTGTAACCTTGACACGTTAGTCATAATCAGTCTCCATCTGGCCGGCAATTAGGCACACCGAGACTACTCGTAATTAAATGCAATTAATAGCTCGTCTACTCGTCAGTTTTGGTGGAATCAGCGGAATCACCTGAATCAACCAAAAAAAAAAAAACAAAAAAAAAACACGGAGCTGAGGTAGCAATTCATCATATTTTATTGTATTTGGGTCATAAAGCACGGTTCGACTAGGCTCTGGAGTTCCGCTTGAGGTTATAGATTGCGTTCTAGACTTGTGTTGGTAGCGAACGTCTTTCAGGGGAGGGATGGATTTCCAAAAAAATCGGCGAATTGAACGCTTCATAAAGTGCGATGATTTCGTTGGCATTGTCCGAAACCAGGATGTGAAGGCTTGTTGTCGATGTTTATTCTTGGTTCAACTCGAAGAGTTCAAAGAGCTGAATTTGAGGGGGCCAATTTAAACGAATAGACGAATTTCTTATAAATTTTTCCAACAACAATTGGATGGGCCTTTAATTGCTCATTCAGTTATTCACATTAAGTAAGTTGATTGCCAGAGAAGAGACGGGTTTCCCCATTCACCTTTTGAATTAGCAGTTATAATTGAGCTACGTCTACTCAAATCAGATCAACGTCTTGAGAAATTCTATTATATGAGGGTGATGTAAGCAATTGGTGTTCCCTTGTAACCATCTTTCCACCTAGGCGTCTTCTTGAAAACAAAATCAAGAGGGTTCCGCTACCTGATTTTAGTCAAGATTTAATCGCATTTTTGAAGGACCTTAAGTGATTTTGGCGTGAGGTTCGTAGTTTTATGGTGACTGATCGATGAGCACCATTCTGAACCTGTTCAAACATCTCAATGGCAGGAGCCACCCAAATTCGAATTTAGGAAAGCCAACCATTAACGAGCTCCAGGAGATGCCCCGAATGGCAGCACTATTGGTTTGAACCATCATTTGCAGAAATTTAAATTAACAAAATTTCATAACACGTACTACCGACTAGTCAGCGCCTACATACGCTCTCCCTGACGATCGACACTAGTCGTAAGCGTATCCTTTCTCTCTTTTTTTTATAATTTGCACGCGCACAAGGAGTTATGTTTGGACATAGCACGGCCCCAGGAAATTTAGGGAGGCAAAAAAGAGAGGTAACGATGAACGTTGGTTTTAAATGTTCGAAGGTTGTAATGGCTAGGAAATAAAGAGCTCGGCAGGGCATTCCATGAGCGAGTTGTTCGGCTTTGGAAAGAATCACAATATTTCAGAGTGCGTCCGACAGTACTGATGAGGCTTGAGGGTGTACTGATGAGCATTCATAGCGGGACGGGTGTTACGATTGGAGGTTTGAAGGGGCGGAATGCTACTGGCAACTTCTGAGGAGCACTGGTGGTGAAAATAGCGATAGAACAGGGTGATACAAGAGACATTACGCCGGTGGTCGAGGGTGTCAGGCACGGTTTCGAATATTATCTAGTAGGCGCGAAGAAGTCTTGGGAGCACCTGACCAGATGTGAGCATTGTACTCCAGTTTTGGGCGGATGAAAGCCTTATATATTGAAGCCAGATCAGAGGAGGTGAAATATTTCTTACATCGCTTAAGGAAATCTAGACATTTCGCAGCATTTTTGGCGACTTCGAATATGTGATCATTCCAACGTAAGTTGTCATTGACACACATACCGAGAATGGAAAGTTTTTCGGTTTAAACGATGCAAGTGCCATTCATGGATAATGGCTGGGTATTTAAATTTCGCTTTAGCGATAGCAGACAGCATTGCGTTTTGGAAGCATTCAATTCCACTCTGTTGGTAATTCCCCAATTGTTTATGCTGTTTATATCGGAATTTAATGAACATAACATACGCTGCCGTTCCCGTTCTACAGCTGCATAGCAAGGACGTGATTTCGGGAACGAATATGAAAAGCACAGAGTACTGTCGTCAGCACAGGAGTAAATTGGATTAGAAGTAGCTGACAAGAGATCATTGATGAAAATTAAAAAGAGTGTCGGAGACAGAACGGAGCCCTGCGGCACACCAGCATTTATTTTGTGGATATCAGACTTGAAACCATCCAAGACAACTTGAATTGAACGTTCCGAAAGGTAATTCATAATCCGTTGAAGAAGAGAGTAGTCGATCCCAAAAGCACGCATTTTTGACAAAAGAGCCGGATTCCAGACAGACTCTGTCCAATGCCTTAGAAATATCAAGTGCAACTATCTTGCTTCCGCCAGATTGATGTAAGCTTTGCTTCCACTTTTCGGTGAGACAGTAGGATTGATGGAAAAGCTTACGCAGTGGTTTTGCCAGCGTAGAGGCAGACCTCTTCAGAAGTGGGGGAGATATACCATCTGGACCAATGGATTTGTGAGCGTTTAGATCTTTAAGTGCTCTTGCTACTACACGAATGCGAAAGTGAATTCGTCACATTGAAGATTCGACGCACTCAAGTGTAGGCGGAGACAAAGCACAATCTGGAAGCGTTGAGCTGGCCGCAAAGTGTGCAGCAAGCAGATTGACTTTGTCCAACAGTCGGGTTAGTCTTATAGGACCGACAAAAACATTTCTCTCAACTTGAGAGCCTCTTCACAGTTCGAGTCGTACCACACCTTTTCCTTTGGTCTGGGATAAAGGTGAGGGATAAAGGATAAAGGAATTTTTTCTCTAACTGCCATATGACACTAATATGACACAATGGTCCGACGAGCCTAGATGTGAGAGCACATCAACAGTGTACTTATCAGGGTGAGAGGTTAGAAACAAGCCCAGGGTATTGGCGGTATGACTATCAACGTCTGGGATTCGCGTGGGCTCATTTACAAGCTGGGTCAAGCTGTTTTCCGAAGCGAAGATCTTAACACACCGTCCTTCGGGTGTTATCTGTCCAGAGTGTCGAAGCCAACCAGAATTGTGTATATTGGAATCGCCCGTAATAACGATTTCAGTATGAGGATGCAGGGATACAATCCTTTGTATAGAGTCAGACAGCGCATCAAACTCGATAAAGGTCTAGTATCTAAAATGAAATTGAGTAGGTGGTTCTAGATTCACCTAACAAACCCTAATAAGACAGGGTGCATAAGGTCTTATCAGGTGAAATGCGCGGAGACGATTATTCGATATATTATGCTATATGACCTAGGCTGTTTGATGTCATGGGAAGGGAAACGTGAAGCGGAGCATAATGTCATTCCCTCAAAAGCTTACCAGGGCTGCGATACATCCTTAATGAATTGCAATAAACTATGGTCGGTATGCCTAGTTATTAGTATTCTGTTCAAAGTGATTAGTTGCTCCAAGATGCCTTAGATACCCTTCATCCATATCCATATCCATACCCATATCAATACCCACATCCTTCAATGAATTCTATGACGCTTCAACATCAAAAAAGAGTCAAGTTGTGTCGGGGCAATCTCGAACTAGACTGCAAGGAGACCATAATGCAACAATTGACAATCTAAAATGCGGCTGCTCTATGAGCAGAATCTTCTTAAGAAATCTTAAGAATCTCACTTCATAAGGAACTGGACGACATGAAAGAAAGAATGAGCCTTCGGTATCGCCCCCAGGAGGGGGGGAGAACGGACTTTATCGGCTAAGACGACCATTGCAGGTATCTCCACTTGCAAACGGTTCCACCAAGAGAAGACAAGTCCTCAACATTACCTTTTTATCGGAAAACTACAGACCTGTTAGTGTATCGTACTTTCTAATAATGATTCTCATGCGTGCATGAGAGTTATGAACTATAGATATATCTGTCCACCCAAAGAATCTTAGCACAGAAGTTGCCTTTAACATCAGAAACACCGTTCAACAATGCATGTACGTGTGTGATTCTACGACGTCTACGAAGAAGTCACCCATATACCGCCTATCCCGCCCTTGGATGAATAAGATAATATTGAAGGACAATAGCTTAAACTGAAAAGCTTACGCTGACGATGTGGCCATCCTGGTATCCAGCAAATTGTCCCCAATTCTAAGCGAAACATTCAAGGACCCCTTAATACTAAAAAAATATAACCTGTTGGAGAGCTATACGTCAATACTTCAAAACAGCAGTTGGGGATAATCAGCTTACACTATCTACATCTGTCGCCACGATCCGGTATTTTAAACTGAACTAAGAGCAAACATTGAAACAAGTGTACGGTATCAAAAGCAGCTATTGCTAGACCTAGTTTTGTTAAGTTCATTCACCACTACCTGGGCTTTTAAACTGCCTGTAACCTTTGGTAAAGCCTCCTACCCTGGCGAAAGAGCTTCGAGAAGCACTATCAACTAGCAAACTCGATCAATTAGATGACAGCCTCCACCAAACTCTTGAGATCAATCAGAAAAATAGTTACAACGACATTAGAAGCCATATTCTGTCTTATTCTGCTGGATCAATATTGCCTCAGTTTGGTGGCCTAAGCCATACTCACAATTCAACACAAGACATGACTGACAGGAATAAATGGATCAAGTCACTTAGATGAATCAGCTAGCTCACCACACCGATGGTTCTTAGGAAGAAATCTGTACGAAAGCTGCCCTAAACCGATTTTTCAAGGTAAAAGATGGATGCAGCGTGTTCCAATTAAAAAAAAACTATTCTTCTCCAGGCTGGAACAATAAGGGTGATATATCAAAAGTTCCCCCCTCGGACCTAGCCAGCTATAATGGCTTTAGTCTCTGTGATAATCGAAACCGCAATTGTGGAGTGGAGGAGAAAAATCTTATCTTATCCATACACTCTTCAGAAAGGGGTATGCACAAAGCTTTTGCCATCACTTCCGTTACCACTTCAGACCAATCAAGCTCACTGCAGTTGTGAGCAGTACCAAAGCTCATCCAGGTCGAGAAGTTGTTACGAGTTTTGTCAGCCACGGAAGCAGTCATTTTTCAGAAGTAGGCTGCTATGGCATGGCATGCATTGATTAAAAAAATCCAATTTGTTGTCACCTCTTCATCTTACCAACTATGATTGCCCTATTTTGGCCAGCTTCAATCTGGGATAAATTCCGCATACCTGAATCAAAATAGAGAATAAATACAGTGTAAATGCGTAGCCCTCGTTGTAGGCAAAATACAACACAACAAAATCCGTTACAGTCCAAAGACAGACGAACCATTTTGCTGAAATCCAATGACGAAATTGAAGGATCGCCAGCGGCCTTTTTCAACCGAGTTTCACATAAACTTTCAAGGTATACGACGGCACCAACATCTAACGTAGAAGATAACTGGCATCACTGCCAAAAAAGCAATCTAACAGGCTGCCTCTGGTGTACATTTCCGTCCACCCGCCCAAAATAAAGCCAGGACAGCAATTTCCAAACAAAGGTCTAACAATGCTGGATCCGAGAGTTTCACTACGGAGCTGTTTGCGGGAGCTGAAGACCATCCAAAGTCGCAACGACAGCGTCTGTAGAAGCGAACTATACAGAGTCACGTCTAGTTTTGACAAGCTTATAATAATGACAAACCTAGGCCCGGAATATCAAAACAGGGCGATACCTTGCTCAGTGACAAAATTTGTTTAGCTCTTCTCCACAGACGGGATTGACAAAACAGAAAAACCACAACAAACTTTCATTGAAGCACTTGCAACTAATAAAGCAGGAGCGGAAAAGATAGGTTTAGCGGTCAACAACGAAGCGGAAAATACACTGCCGATGCCTAAGATAAACGTAGCGGAGGCAGTAAATATCTTTAACTAGCTTGACTCCTCTATAAACTCTAGAAAGGACACTAGCACGAAAATCATGCAAAGGATCTTTCCAATCGCTGCTTCTTTGGGCTAAGAAGACAGTTAAGTATCGCAACAAGCTTCTGAGCAACCAAAAAGACATTATCAATCGTAGTTCTGTTTAACGGCGTAGAAGCGTGGACACTTTCAAAGTCACAAGAAAATACTCACTGGCGCTTCGAAAGGAAAGTTTTTCAGATCACTTACGATCCCGTTTGCATCAATGGAGAATATGGGATATTTTTCAATAGTGAACTCTAAGGGCTATAAAGCGATGCCGTCAGAAAAGCTCGGATAACCCGGTTATATGACTGCATTATCTTCAGCATATGACTGCCACCAAACCAATTCAAAGGTATAACGCAGTAGAGATCGACCTCATCTTAGGCGGCGCTTACAAGTGGTTTCACTTCAGCCAACTTCAAGTGCACAACTAGAGGCAGCTGGCAAGAAACTGCTTCGACTCGAGATGCCATTATTCAATATTATGATTTCTTAATCGAAAACAAGAAACTGCTTCCAACTTCAACAAGAAGCCGGGCCCATGATCATATGAAATGTTGTCTCTAAACGGTTTCTTATTAATACACTTATTTCTACCGTCACCTCCACAATAACCTCAGTTCTATGAACCTAGTAAACGTATTCGGTTGATGAGAAAGTATCTCAGATTCATGGAGACTTAAAACGAAAAAGTGTGCTCTTAACCGACACACGTTTACGCCTTTCCAGTGCAAATGAAAAAGTTGAAAGTCGAATCTTTTCTCCACCATCGAAGCCACAAAAACAATAAAGCAACCTGATAAGCAACGGCAGGCATCAATTAGGACGTCTCAACTTCAGACAGCCCATTATCGATTCGTCGATGAATCCATCACCAGCAATTTCGTCGGTTTCAACACCATCACCAGCCTGATGCCTTGGCAATATTTTAAGTTACTTCCACCCCTAAATCAATTAAGATGTCAAATCCTTCAACTACCGCTGAAATGATCTACGGATATCTATAAAAAAAAATACTCGTTCTTCGGCGAATATCTCATCGACTATTTGAGAACGTGTCAAAGTTTACTCGCCCATACAGCAACCTAATGGATTTGCAATTGCTTTTCAGCCCAGGTGGTGGTGTGACTTGCCAATTTCATCTACCAAACTCATTGACTAAATCACCCACTCCCACCCACTTGTGGATAGTCGAGTACTCCTTACAGCTAAAACTTTGTGTAACTACTTCCTTATTTTCCTCACTAAAAGTATCTGACACTAAACACACACATCTCCATCAAGTCATCGTGAATATTTTCGTCAAAATGACATCATCACTGTCAACCAAGGGGGTATAGTTCGCACATACGAGTACATACTCGTGTATGTGTACATGTATTCACATAATCATGCCTTTACCTTGATGCTAACCAATATGAGCAGGCCAAACCAAGCCACAAGCTGTAGCTGATTCATATTGCCGCAAATCTTACCATAAAATTATGCAGCTATTCCTATTGTGTAAACATTTGCGTTCTTCTAATAAGTGGTGTACCATCTGTACCACTGGCCGTCGTCGCGCCGCCGTTGTCGTAACCCCCAAATCTACGTACAAAGACCATCACCAACGTCAGATAGTCATAGTCATAGACAAACTTGTGCTCTACGACTATGTTTAAGTACGATTCGGCAGCACACTGTCTGCCTGATTTAGTGAGGCAATTCAACTTGGAGCGCTAGCAGTTGCGCTAATATTATGGAAATCTTCGTGTCGTTGGATTGTAGAGCCTTGGGGCCACCTCCAGATGCTGCTTCTCTAGATCCCATGGACGCCGCCACCGATGACGATGATGATGATTATGGTGATGCTGCTGTGACATAGATGTGCACTGTCATAGTCGCCTATTGTTGTTGTGCCGTCCGTTCTAAGTTATTTTCAATTCCCGTTGCCATATGATGTTGTTGCCATCTTAGGGTCCGACTAAGCAAGACGATCCAGCCCAGCCCCCTCCGGTCAACAATGTTTTGGAGGAGCAATTTTGTTTATGATAACACTAGGGAGAAATTATCTGTGCAGTTAGGAGGTTCTTGTATTTCTGGTGCTCCTGCAGAGCATAGGCTAGGCGCCTTTGACTAACAAGACGAGAATCGATTCAAATCCTGGGCTACGATTATGTTCATCGTTAGGTACAAGTATGGGGTTGCCTCTGTGAGTTGAGTAGAGTGAGCCTTGAATGTTGTTAGGTTCCCATCGTTTTGGTTTTGGATCGTTCAGTCGGTTGTTCGGATCATCATCATCGTCATGGTCATCGTCAAAGTAATAGACTTTCCGCATTTTCAATGACCATACTCGTAAATGGCAAGATTGTATTTGGTGCGGATGGAAAGGAGAATTCACAGTTATCACGCTCAAAAAAGGCTGTGATTTGCAAAACAAATTTGAAATTATTGTTGCGCCACTATCGATATTATGGCGATGGTAGGGTCTCTCTTTAAGCTCCTATCGGAGATGGCACACTTTTTTTCTTACCTCCAGATGCCTCAGTCAGAAATGAGGTTGACGTAGAGATGGAGTTGGAGTTGAAGTTAGAATTGGTAGTATCTGTAGTGGCTTTTGGCCTTGCCTAATGAGTAATTGGCTGGCGGATTTATTTGGTATCAACAGGAGGTGCTTGTTAAATCCATGCCTGTGGGCAATAACATTTGGAGTTTGTTATGCCGAAAGGGGTCAACTTATGAGAGGTATTCAATGATCATAGAGAAAAGGCAATTTAGTCAGCGCATTGGACATGTAAACCTAAAACATCAGCTTTAGAGATAGAGAATGGGGAAATTACACGCACTTTGCAATCACAATTTATGATTCATTAAACGGTGAATTCAATTCTTCACTTATTTGCCGGGTATAAGTGGAAACTCACACATTAAAGTTTCTCGTTTCAGATAAAATTTATTGGCTGGGTGATCATGTCTTATTTTGTGGTTAAAATGAAGAGAAAGGCAACATTGACGTCGTTCAGTATACTTTCATGCTGATTTCACACTTATTTGAAGCTTATACCACACTTAGCGTTGCAGTCTAACTTTATGTTATTCATAATGATGGTTTCAATCAAACTTTAAACTGCCGTTAACGTTAAATTTTTTAACCCACGTGAGATTTTTCACAACGTATGTAGGTCCTGAGACAAGTTAAGCTAGCTTACACGGTAGTCTTACATAAGTAAGCAACCTTTACGTTACCGTCATGAAAAGGTCACGTTGACATACTGGTTGTATCCTTCCTCCTAGACATAGGCGCTTAAAATGACTCCAATTTAGAGCCTCTCATATCCCGAATATTGACACATTCCAAGTAGCCTATTTGCTATTTGAATAAATAGCGTCCATGCCCTTTTCGTACCAGAGAGGTTAAACGTATTACCCTTAGAGTTCACCAGAATTGACATATAGTTGATCAGAGTGCTGTTTCGGACGACTTGTCGTTGGAACGCCGTCTCGGTCGGGCTTCATTCAGAATAAAAACACCCTGAAAGACTACACACTCCGAAGAAAAACAGCAAGTGATGCGGAAATAGATAGTGCTCCGAGTCTCACTCCTCTATCTGCGACGGAAAAAACAACAGACCGCAGAAAGTTTCAAACACTGAAGCCCATCAAGGTCTCGGCACTGAAACTGCAACTTTTTTTTTTAAATCCAGTGTGGTATCAAGCAAAAATGCTAGAGTGTTGTCTGAAAAGTTTCCGACCGCAACGTAAAGATAGCGGCACTCGTCAATAAATACTAGTTGCGCATCTTTTGACAGTTACTTACCGAAATTGCAGTCATTTTGGACGCGCAGTTTTTAGTTGACAGCCGTTTGAGTGAGTCGATGTGAGTGTTTTTTGTGAAAATGGAAAAAATTGAGTATCGAGCTGTTATTACAATAAATTCTTGTTTTTAGAAGGCAATACGCCTACGCAAATCAAAAATGAGTTGGACTCTGTGTATGGGGACTCTGCACCATGATTTACCACAGTGAAATTTTAGACAGCTGAATTTTAACGTGGCCGTAAGAGTTTTGGAGATGATGAATGTTCGGGACGTCCAAAAACTGCAACCACTAACGATAACATTGCTAAAGTTCATCAAATGGTGTTAGACGACCATTTAGAGGTTATGAAAATGTCCACAGAACGTGTTTGTAATATATTAAATCAAGATTTAGGCATGAGAAAGCTGTCCGCGTGTTGGGTGCCGCGTTTGCTTACGTTAGACCAAAAACGTGTTCGAATGAACATTTCCAATGCTCTGTTGGCGTAGTTTAGGCACAATAAATCCGAGTTTTGGCGCCGATTAATTACTGCAGATGAAGCTTGGATACACCATTATACGCCCGAAGCAACACTTCAGCCAAAACATTGGACTGCAAAGGGCGAGCCGGCTCCAAAAAATAAGCAAAAACTGTTTTTTCGACTGATGGTGACTGTTTTTTGGAATAGTACATAAAGGAGTCATCTTAATCGATTATCTTCAAAAAGGAAAAACCATTAGAGGAGCATACAACGCATCATTTCTTGCCAAGCTGAAGGCAGAAATTACGGAAAAACGGCCACATTCGCAGAAAAAAAATCCTGTTTCACCAAGAAAACGCGCCGTCTCACACCTCAGCGGTTTCCATGGCGAAAATCCATAAATTACGGATTGAAATGCTGACCATCCGCCTTATTCACCAGATCTAGCCCCAAGCGACTTCTTTTTGTTCCCTCATCTAAAAACTGGGCTCGGAGGACAGAGATTTTCGTCAAATGAGGAGGCAATCACCTTCGTGAACAATTGAAGTACTATTGAAGTACTATTTGGACGTGTTAGAGAGATGGGAGCATAGCTGGGAGAAGTGTGTAGAGTTACAAGGAGACTATGTAGAAAAATAAAAAAAAAATATGTGTCGTTGTTCGTTCGGAAACTTTTCAGGCAACCCTCGTTTATGGAAAGAATTGATGCCGCGAAAAAACCCATCTTGGCGTACACTAGCTTGTCGATATGAGCAATGTTGGTGAAAAGGATCTTGATTCCGGATGATGGCTGTGGCTTAAATAGGACAACAGACATACGCAGTAAATGGTCGCAGGGCAACTTCCTGTCTCCACTGGTATGGTTGCTCGATTCACTGTTTAACACTATCAATAGTTCTATTGTGTGTTCAGTGACTATCTGCTCTAAGGTGCAGGCAACCCTCAACATGATCGATATCCCTTCCCATGATATTCATATCATCGGTTGCAATCTTAAAGTCATTCTTATGGGCATACCCTCATAAATATACTTTCTATGGTTCGGGCAAGAATCAGATCCAGATATGAGAACAACAATGTCGTCCCTTGTTAGGATGACTTGTGTCTGTCTTCCAAGCCCAAGTGTGACAAAGAACTTTGCTGTCCACAGCGGAGGAAGCGTAGAATTTGCATTTGTAGCGACAGCTAAGACTTTACTAAGTGCACTAAAAAAAAAGCTCCAATGAGCTAACCATCGCACCATCGCCAGCATCTAAGTGCATTCAGAAAGCTGGATTCACTGCAGATTTTTCGGGACCTGAGCTTGCGTTAGAGTTGCCTGCTTCCCCGGTGAAGAATTTTATTGTACTTGCCGCTGGGTTTTCATATGAGCATGACTTCAGATGACATAACTCTTCAATATGCTGGCAGATCAAGCGAATGCTTTCTGACATAACTGGGAAGCAAAAGCGGTTGTCTCCCCTTTGCTGACCTAGTAAAACTCGATAAACTGTCGTAGAAAAGACATTTACACTAGCCTGTGCTGCTGGATCACTTGTTTTAATTCTAAACACTTTGCACTGGTCGTGGGGATAAGCGAAGCAAAAGACAAAAAGAGAACTGTGACCGTAGTGATTACCCTCGAGAATAATTAAACAGCGCCTATTTCAATTTCAAGTTGTGATTAGAGGAAGACTTAGAAAAGAAGTCTTGAGCTTCAGGCATTTAAACGAACGCATTAAGCCTGAGTTTCATAAAATAAGCTCAGGAATCCAAATGATTTTCCAAACATTTCCTTCGATTGAACTACTCAATGGGAAAAAGTAGTAGCATTAAACTGGGGAGACCAGTGGCGACATTGTATGGTCTGGTATGTTATGTTTTGCCTGGCCTAAGCTATGAGTAGAAGAGTATGAGTAAGACCATGCTGTGAAAAAAGAGGCATTAAAAGCAGTGCGGCAAAGAAGGTGGAGTACTGATCACAAGCTCTATAATCACAGGACTCCTATTGGGGTTGAGAGACAGCTCCTTCAATGCAACACTGTCAGTTCACAAAACTTACCAGAATTCAAAAAGACTGCTTCAGGTCAAGCAGAACAACACCAACAGCGGTTTTGAAGTCAATAGTTAGGCTAATTTCGCAAGATCGAAACTCTATTTGGCTTAGTACAAGCTATACTACTAAAACTAAACTTAAATTTAAACTTAAAACTAAGGTTGGCTGGAGTGGTGAAGGAGATCGTATTTAAGGTAGAGAGTGGTGCGATTAATCTCGAAGATGATAAGGGTTGAATTGATCTTTCGTAGCGTACGGAAAATTAGTTCATTCATGTCATGGGAGGTGTGGTAGGTTGGTAAATATTGTAGAAAAGACGAGAGGTATGTAGATTAAGAGGTTTAGTGTTGAGGAAAGTCGTTCCGGGGCATACCTCGAAGAAGAAATCGAAGAAAACGCCGCTGGATACTTTCGATTCTCAAGATATAAGCACGATGATATGGGTAAGTGAATTCTGTAAACCACAGTTTTACAAAACCTAGTTCCGAGTTGGCTTTCAGGATTATCTCATCCGTATGTAAGCGGAAGTTGGTCTCCCTAGGTCGCTAAGGGATTGAACGGACGAGATAAGTTAGTTGTTGGGAAGGTGGAGTCGGAGTGAAGATTGGTGCCGTTCATGTGATGGATGGATGGATGGTAATCGATTTGATGATATTTAGTTCTAAACAATTTTTGAGGCATCAGATCGAAAAAGTATCTATGTAGGTCTTGTTGAAGAAGGAAGGAATCCTGGGATGAGAAAATGGTTTTGAAAAGTTCGGTATCATCGGTGTAAAGAGAGGCAGACGAGTGTTTGATGATCCTATCGAGATCGTTTATAGTTAATATAAAAAGAAGAGGACCTAGATGGCTCCCTTGTGGAACCCCAGAGGTAGCCAAAAATTGAGCCGAATGAGCTGACCTAAAACGAACACTGTTAAAACAGTTTTCCAGGTAAGAGGAAATCCATTTTAACAACTTGGCTTCAAAGCCGAGAGCAGACAATTTGAAGTGTCTTGCTAAAATCGGTTGCAATTACATCGTCTTTATTACCACTCTCTAGGGCTGAGAGGGCAAAGATATGAATTCAACGAAATTTGTTGTGGTTGATCTGCTCTTCGGGAAACCATGTTGTCTAGGGTAGCTGAAAGCTAAGAGCTTCATACAAAATACTTTTGAAGAGTTTGGGTTTATGGGACGATAGTTGGTTTTATCATGCTTTGATCCCTATCTAGGAGACTGCATCAATCTTATCAAATACTTATCTTATACATCCAAGTCAGCATGACGTTCTCTATCAGGAATTAATACACTGATGGTTATGAAATTGAAGGCTGAGGTATAGCACAAAACAATCTGAGTGAACCACTCCTATAAATTGAACTATGATGATGATGATTGATGCAATCTGTTTTAAGCTATTTTATGTATGCCAAAAATGTCGATTGCCAGCCAGCTGTTAAGATTCTGAGCACTGCGATAATCATATCAAGAATTGAAAGAACCTCCACGAATCTAGTGAATCTAATAACGAGTGCCTATACCGGTCCCTATATAAGGAATCAGACGAGAAAGTTGTCGGTTCTGCATAGTCCATAAGTGTAGTGGGGACCAATAAAATGCATAAGTTCATAACTGCGAGAATAAATAACACTTTTTGGTACACCTTAATCATTCGAATGCGTGAGTGGCGCTGGTATCATCACTGCACCAAAGGCATTCATGCTAAACAACAGCGTAGTACACTGGAAGAGTGATTCTCTAACCCTGAAACCAAGGACATCTCTCGATAAATCGATAGCAATCGGTAATCTTCACAGAGATAATGTAGGTCTTAGAAATGTTAACTACCTGGGCAGTGTAATTGGAAAGAAAGTTCGTCACAGATTTTCCTTCCTCTTCTTTCCTGAAGCTCCTGAAGAAATACCTGTGGCACAGGGCACCGTGCATGTGCTTTTTTGAGTGTGTAGATACCTTTTATCCTGATCATTTGGGACCCAGTTCGGGCCATATGAGTCTAGATGTCTCACAACTATGGTGCCATGACGTTGTCTAGCTCCTGCTATTATATACAAGACGTCTAAGTCTGTTGAGTCAGTACGATTAAAGAATTCTCCGAGATGTCCGAGTGTCTTAAATCCGAGGAAGTGTGATGTTGTGCTGCTTAACCGTACGTGAAAATAACTAGACTGTCCGTCATCACTCTCGAGTTTACTGTGCTTAAAATAAGGGATCAGGCTTGGCTGTTGGACTAAAGTTAAGCAATGCAATAGACAGATGAAAAGCAGAGGCTTCCGCTTAGAATATGGTACAGTATGTGGGTAGACTGAACCATTTGTCTATTCAGCGGTCCTAGTAAAAAAATCCTGTGGCTGTCCCACAATCATCTACGAATATGGTATATCTCTTATTCCTTTGGGGAATCGGCTGATCGAAGTCGATTTGAATTGATTTGAAGGGCGGTTGGTTGAGGCAGGCCGCGATGCAATGTGAGTATTCTGGAATGTCATACACTTAGCACTTTCCAATGTAAAGCACCTTTCATTTAAATGTAATTTGTATGCCCAAACAATCTATGAGCAGTAAACTGAGTATATTTTTAGAAGCTGTCGTTGGATAGAGTTTATGCTTACACAAGCGGCCTTTAGCATTTCTTTAAAAAAAACTGATGCTAGTTGGACTCATGTTGAAACTGCAGGGAAGAGTAAGAGAATGATTCTTTCCATCACTTTAGTGTGACTATCTCAAAAGAAAAAGGTATGCAAAATATTCAGCTAGAAAACCTCCTAATATCGTTGTCTGAGTGTTTCCAATCTGGCTGTCCTCAGTCATAGTTTTGTACAAACTATCTAACTATCGATAGCTAAGCCTACACATCGATGCCTTAAAGGAACAACGATAAGGCAAATGACCCGTGCAAGGCCGTGGTCAAAGACATTTGAATACAATTCAGCACTCGCATTAGAATCCGTGGGTTTGCTAGCTTTAACCTTACGAAATTGTGGTTTTTAATGAGAGTTGCCTTACCCCCAGTATTGTCATCTTTGGATCATTTTATGACTTGTCATTTGGCACCAATCGAAACAAGATACAGTCTCCTTTTGGACCGGAGATTCCTCTGAATTGAAGGCACTCTATCAACCAATAAAACGGACTTCGATTAGGCAACATTTACGATGTAGTTAAACTTGACTTTGAATATTTAATGGATGCACTTTACGATCCTAATCCTCATTCCTTCATTTCTACATTTCTTCAGCTGTAGATATTAACAGTAATTGCCTTCCAAACGAAGAGAATCTTATAACTCTTTCCCTCTAAGGAAATCCGTTAATGTGACAAATATCGATTCTAATAAACAACAATAAATATTGAGACAACGTCTCGTCTGCTAAAATATCGCCTACGCACAATTCTGACAATACCTCTCGAATACTCAGAATTGAAAAATTGCCAGAATTTACCAAATTCGTATCGCAGTCTCACTCTCAGATGAAGTCACTAGCCTAAACTCAATAGGAACCAGTTTTTTTTTTCGACTATTCCAAGCCCACTTGGTTGGCCAATTTCCATAAATCAATCAGCGAATTACTTTGCTTTTATAGTCTTTTGATCTTGGAGTCAAGATTAATGGTCGAACTATGATCACGACTTGTTCCAAATATGTACGGCGACAACAATTAGTCAAATGTATCTACAAGTACTCCCGCAGATCGTGCCTCAACCGTGAATCTATCTGCTCCATCTGTGTGAAGTTTATAATCGATTCGAACTAATGGCATAGGCACAGGTTATAAGTAGCCCAACCCAATATCCAATGGCCAGATGATATTCCACGAGACATACACAGAATCTGTATTTGCGACTTCCTGGTTATGTCGCCGGCTTTGGAGATTTACTACACCCGATGGAAGTAATGTACCAAACGGTATTGTGTCGAGGAAGCCCTCCATCATTTGTTACTCCATAAGTTGCCATCGTGGATGGACAATGGTTTGTGTTTTTTTTTTTTTTGTACGAAAAAGATAGAATAGTCTGTTGGGAGATTTAAGACCAAAATGATGGTTAACCCTTGGAGCAGGCATAAACCATTCATCGGTTCCTGTTACGAGTTTAAGTAACATTCGCTACGATGCTCATCCCATACTAATGGTACTCCGGACAGAAACGAATTGTGCACGGTTGTCATAACTTTAGAGTTTAAGGGGCAACATTTCGCGAGTAATGATGGCAGTTAAACGTTTGTTTTCAGAGTAAAGTAAGGTTAAGATTGGCAGTTGCTATTCATTAGCTGTACATGGGAGCAATGAAACTATGTGTATCGAAGTTAATGTCTTTCTTAAGAAGGGTTCTCTGGGGCGATAGGCTTTTGTTAAACGATAAATCGAATTTTGTGGAAGCTGGTAGTAAAGCAGTTGAATTACCCGAAGGAATTCTCGGTTGAGGGAAGAGGTTTCGAAGAGATAATCAAAATTAGCTATAACAAAGACTCATTAGACTTTGCAGTGTATCATCTGCTTCTGGTTGATGTTTACAGTGAATGAATGGACGAGTGTCTTTTCCTGGTTCGAAGATGTAAGACGGTGCTTCTAAAAGTTAAGCCTGAGGAATGAAATTTTTATTTCCTTTTTAACCAAGTTATAGAGACTTTCTGACAGATATATATCAGCCGCGACAGTAGTCACTTTATTCGAGTCGCTTTTATTAAATTAGTCAGTGGTTAGAGAAGTCTTGAACTGCCGCGTTTGTCTAAAAGGGCATGAGCTTGGCAAAATGGTGTATGGTCAGTCGTTCGTATATAGAACGTAAGAGTCAAAGTTCTTACAATGTCTATACGATTCGCCGAGCACATGCATGTTGATGCAAGTATGCCCAGACACAAGCACTCAGTCCACTATTCTCACAGCAAACGACAGACGATATTGTATCACTTATACGTACCGCAATTACAGAAGATTACACTATTTCCTCCTGGGAAACAACAAGAAAATCGCTGGCCTCTTAGAGGCATCGGGAAGCATTCGTTTGATCTGCTGACATCCTGAAAAGTCATACCATTTGCTGTTATGCTCACTTGAAATCTCACTTTCAATACAGACCCTAAAGGAGGACGCAGGCAAAACTATATTAACTCAAGTTCAAGTCTAGACATATCATTTTTCAACCCTCACTAAGAAAAGTCACCAACGATCTTGTTTTCGCGTATCTCTTGTGAATTGGGACCCAACCAAGACTTAGTGAATTCCACCATCTGACTACGTTCAAAGAGCCCCTGTATTCTCGCATTTGCTTTGGAATAGTGAGAGGGTTCATCAGAGTCCGAAGCTCATTTTATTGCCAACAACGGCGCTGTAGATGGGCTAGAACTATGACTAAGCACTATCACTGCATCAAATGTTATCTATAAACCCGTAGTCGAAATACGGTCGAGGTCACCAAACTACACTACTCTTTTAAACGGAAAATGAGCCCAGTCGGTGCTGAAAATATGAAAAGACCAATTCTACAGAATGTATAACGGCGACGACGACCATGGTTCCGCTATCAGGCAGAATGAATCACCAACACCAAACGATGATAGCAGAGAATTCCGTTCACCTAACCTAGGTGAAGTTGAGATAGCGATGTCTAGACTAAAATCAAACAAAGCTGATAGTCCAGATGGCCTTCCAGCTGAGCTTTTCAAGTCAGCTGTAGATGACCTGGTTCGGAACATGCACCAGCTCATCTGCAGGATCGCAGCATCGTTTGCCCAATCTACATGAAAGGAGATCCCTTCGACTGCACCAATTATAGGAGAATCAGTCTCCTGCCGTTTTGTGTAATCGCTTGAAACCGATCTTGAGCAGTCTGATCTGACCATATCAGAGTGGCTTTAGGCCAGGGAAGTCTACCATCGAACGATTCTCTACAAGTGTTCCCAATTGCTTGCTTGACATCGACGTTATTGGACGAAGACAGCGAGAGGTCAATGAGGCATCCGCAGCTTTCGAAGCAGAAGCGGCTAAAATTGGTCTCACGGTAAATGAGTCAAAAACCAAGTATATGCTGTTATCACAAAGTACTCCCAACGTCGACAACTGTATGGGTGGTACAGCGACATCGGCTTGGTCAGGCGTCTACAACCTCAACGCCGCAACGTAGCAGAGGACGACCGCATAAACGATGGTACGGACAAGTGGAAGGTGACCTCAACCAACTTAGAGTTCATCACCGATGGAAGGAGCTGGCGAAAGACCATGTCAGGTGGGGAGGCTTGTTGGTTGAGGCGCATGTACACCCCGGACTGTAGCGCCACGTAAGAAGAAGAAGAATGGGTATTCATCAGCCTTTGAAGACCAAATTCACTTGAATAACCCCCATGTATCCACGACAGACCATTCTTTTCAGTCTGGTATGGGCAGGATTGACATATTTTCATGAAAGCTGATTCCACTACCCAATTGCCTAACAACATGCACAGCGGTGGAGATAGGACGTCACTATGGGGGCGGCCTCTGTTGACCCACGTCGTGACATAGGGGTTATTCCCTAGGGTACCCGTAAGCCGCGTTGCTTGGTCGTAAGTAACCTCAACGTCTATGAAAATACCCAGCACGTACAACTTCTTATCAAGAGGGCCTTCTGTGTCCTGTGTTTGTAGGCATCTTTCACTTACGACAAAACATGTTTTCCTCTTCTCTCGATGTTCGTTGACTTGAACAAAATCATACTGATAGGTCTGAAGCGTGTAGGTAACAGGCGTGCAGTCTTATTAGCCAAGATTTCGGTTAGCATCCCACTGCCAGACTATCAACAAAAGTTGTCAACAACTCGAGGACACTTTTGGTAGCAAAAATGGACACTCGCAATAGGTACAAGGTTACCACAATCGATGACAAATACGACTTTCTCAAAGTCTTCGTAGCCAATCTTCGGAACTTAAATTGCTCGGATCCAGTCTTCTTTCAGAGGGAACTTTTCGGATTCTGACGTCAATTTTTCCACCTTTCGCAAGTGGTCGCCCAAACTACGCCTCTTGTGTTAACTTGCGAATTTCGCTCAAATTTTTGTATTGTGGTGTTAGAAGGTTAACATAACAGCGCATAGCTTTGTCTAAGACCTTTTCCAGCATCAAAGCTCTCACTGGGATTGTTTCCAATCGAAATGTCGAGCATTCTCCAACGACATTCTGTAAAACCTGACAGGTACGCCAAAACTAGACATAGCTCGTTTCTAAAGATGCTGCCACATTTGGAATCGTAATCGATAAAGAGGTGATGAGGTGGTTTTATTTGTTTTTTTTTAAGATCCACAACTGGTAGACCCCCTAAAGATCAAGTGAGTACTTAACCCGTTGCGGACCAATTGCATGATCTAACAAAAAATTTCAAACGCTGTCAACATTCGCAAGACTAAATCTTGCACGTAACACTCTAAGGGATACCGGTTGCTGAGCCTCATTTAGGATCGGGCAAACGATGCTAAGAAACCATATCAATTCATGGCCCGATTGAGAGCTTCTCTGCATCTTTCTTTTCCACCTTAAGAAGCCCTCCTTGGTTTGGTCATACAGTTCAGTTTCGTGAGTTTAGTCAAATGTAACCTATCATATCAGATGCAATGCAACGTCTCTGATAGCTTCCGCAAAATTTCGCCACTGAGCTTCTGCCTTTGATACTTGGACTACTAGGTGCTCTCCATAGGCTTTGTGAAGCTCGAAATTTGACTCCAAATACTATTTTAGGTGCTTGACATTCGACGTACATATCTGCATTCGCATTTTGAAAATGTTAGCTTTGAAAATCAAGAATACAGGAGCAAGGTTTCGAGTCGATCGCAATGGGATCGATCTGATTGAAAAGGTCTTTTAATCAGATTCCTTTGCTGGTCTCCTTGTGGACTTTAAAGTGCAAAAATCGTGGGCTGTCTATAACAAGCTCGAATGATCAAGGTTTGATTTTTGTACAATGTCGCCATAGAACTTATGAAATCTGTCCATATCCGAGGCTGATCGTCGCTCGCAAATGGGCAGTTAGCCTGACGGCACAACCTCAAACCTGAAGCAAACAGACTTTGCAGAGGCTAGAGTACCATTAGTTTATCAGAGCTAAGTTTACAATCTGGGCCTGGGACCGGCTATAGCGGAATCACTCTGCTACCAAGTGTTTGAAGAAAAATATTAAAAGCGACAGCATTCTGTGCACACTGTAAGTGAACGCGTTCAGTGGCATAAGTCTGTTTTGACAATTCGCAATGACAGTTGATATTGCGAAGTGTAAATACGAGTATCACTACGTGGTCCTTCACCATACATCACAATCAAAACAAGGCCGAGGTGAGTGTGAGATAATTTACATCAAATCCTCATTAATAGCTGTCATTGAGGTAAAACTTGAAGAAATCATAAATTGTTTTATTACAACCAAATACGTAGATTTACTCGATCCAGTATCGTGCCAATATGTGGAAGCATAAAACCAATGGACACATTAATATAAGTGATCATTAATTTCGATCATACTCACGAGACTTTGGAATGATTGGAGAATAATTGACTGCTTTGACAACGTTGCATTAATCTTTGGCTTCTGAAAAATAACTTTTTGACACCACAGATACAATGTCAAATCTCAAATATGACTTTAATGATTGCCATCTAATTTATTGTCTAAACTTTAACTATCACTTGCATTTTTATTACCACTCAGCACTGAACTATGACAAAACCAAATCCCTGACTGGGCAGCACTTCATATTTTCATCAGTCAATGGTGCCATCTGACACTTGGTGACAGAGGTTATTCTTGTAAAAAAAATATAAAATTTGAAATACAAACACCTCTATGTGGCAGTAGGTTAAGGTTTAGGATTACATGATGTCGCTTGATTGACACCTGACATTGCTTCAAGTACAGTCAGTCTTTGACAGTGACATTGACAGTTTGCAATGATGCCAAGAACGGTGTGAGACAGAGTTATTCTTGTTTCGAACAGGAGTCGTAATTAATTTTAATTTATGACAGCTGACATTTTTTATGATCCTGTTAATGAGTGATTCATTTCCAACCTAAGGACACGTTCAGGTGATAAATATGCCGCACCTATCCCATGTCTGAGATATCCGTATGTATCTGCTAAAAAGCAACTCATGGTATGGGCGGCAGACCGACTTTATGACTACACTTGTAATTCAGTCTGAAATGGAAAAATTCCTCTCCCTTGTTCACTAATTAATCAAAATACAAACTGCAATTCAAATAGCCAATTGCAATTGCCAATCGATTGCTATACAGCCTCATCGGTCTTCCAGCCATAGAGATTCGCCATTTAGCCGCTCTACTTGTTGCTGGATGGCGTCCATTCTAGGAGCATACAATTGATTGCGGCCGCATATCCCCGCAGTCATATGTATCATTAAAACTATCGCGCCCCTGCTGCAAGTAGCAAAAGTAACAAAGCAGAAGCCACAGCAGTGGCAGCAGTAAAAGTAGCAGCATGGTCCAGCGAACCTAATGCGCTCCGAAAACTAAAATCATCCATCAGATCAATTCACAGTCGTTAAGAATACGTCCGTCGTCGGTCTGCTGCATCGCATCGTCTCGTTTTGGTTCAGTGGCGTCCAATACTCCAGAACCCTTCAGCTACAAAACAAACTCAAACGTGGACATGAGATTTACGAGTATCTGCGCCATGTTTTCAATTTCCAGATACATCAAATCGGACCACGAAGTTGATGATTGCCATGGAACAGAGTACCTCTGAAAGTAGTTCGAGATCACTACTATACATACCCCCTACCACCACCACCACCACCCTCGCTATGCTATCTGATAATGAAATAAATATTTGAGATCCACGTCCGTTTATGGAATTTCAAATTAATGGCGAAATAGGATTTATGTGAATGCGAATAGATGGATGACTAGGCTGGCGATACTCGTACGAATACGCGCCAAAGATGCCTGCCAGTCGGAACTGCGCTCCTCGAATGTTGGTTGTGTTGTTCGTATTTTGTTAATTAATACATATTTAGAAAATTAATATTGTTAATGGCGCAGTGGGAATTGGAACGATCCTTGAATGGTAGTAGCATCGTCTAGATCGGGACATGCGAGTAGATATCGATCGATTGGTTGTTGGGACATTAATTGCGTGAGATGCAGGGCGCGCTTTATCGGAGCAAAATGATGGTGGGCTGTTGTAAGGAAGCACCTGCATGGGGCCCATTTGGACAACAACAAACGCTTTGGGATTGTTGAACATTTGTTTTTTTTATGTTTTATCTCGAAGACTATTACTACGTTTTATTGTTCGCTTGTGGTCCTTCGGGAATGGACACAGTAAAGGGAGTACAATGTTAATTGCTTACATTGTGCCGCGAGGTATTTGGATACTTTTTTGCGAATTCAATTTGATGCGTTGCCTTCAATCACTCAATTTAACTGGAAATGAGGATTTGAATTATTTGTGAGAGGGGCTTATTAAATTGGGCCCTCTAGACTAGTATTAACGACATAGAATACTGTAAAAGCGATTTATGATTATTGTGGAAGGAAAAGGGACATGTAAAAAACGTAACATGCTCTAGAAATATTTAAACTGCCTCGTAATAGAAGTCATAACCACAACAGGTTTGGACTCAGCTGAGACATGAGACTTTTAAACAGCAAATTAAGCCCCAAATTTAAAAATGTAATGAGCCAGCTGCAGCCAATCTAATCAAATCTACGGTAATATTTGCTTTTTTTGCTTGAAGGACGCCAAAATTGTCGCTTTCGACTATGGACACAGGGAGTCTGAAGAAAGCCAGTAAAATCACTCTTTTACTGAATCTGAGCAACAAAGTCTTTGTGTTTATGTTGGCAAGAATTCGAAGAATTCAAGAACTCTAGAAGAGGATTTGTTGCCTTGGGTAAACAACTTCCAAAATTGAGTTATTTAACAGAAATAAATCTAGTATTGAGCAGGTATTGATCACAACGCAATTTTAGGATAAATTACAGATATTTCTGTTCCAAACTTGCCAACATGTCGCTTACTACAACGTCCCTTAACTAAGCAGATCTACTTGGACACATTTGGAGGTGAGCTTAGGAAGGATGAAAGCTATCTATGGCATATACGAGTACCAAGGTGATTACTACGGGGAAGGGTATGAAATCTATCTCCAGCTTTGAATAATCTGCTTCAAAACGTCCCATATCAGCCAAGATATGAGCTTACACCAGACTGCTTGATCAGACGGCCTAACTTCCGAGTTATTTAAAGCAGGGGTAGATGACTGAATGCGTATTTCACCTAATATTGTATATATGGCCGGAACAAAGTCTATTTGACGACTGAAGTACTAGCATCATTTGTCCGACCCTCAAAGCTACCACAACTACAGATGCATCAGTTTCCTTACTAGCATGTGCAAGATCTTCTCTGCATTTGCGAATGACCTGCAGTAATATGACAATGGTCAAACAGTGCGGTCGCCCACAACTGCCCAACTATTCACACACCGGTGGATCCTAGAGAAATCAACAGAAAAATCCAAATCGATACACATTACCCTTTCATCGATTTTAAGGATCGCAACTTGAGAAATTTGCTTAATAGCACTATGTATTGCTTCAGCGTCCCAGCAAAACTCATCAAATAGTGCAGAATGAATGAAGCTCAAAATTAATCTCAACTAGATCCTTGTCGTCGGATGGCAACGATTAGTATAAGGCCTCGTAGAAGTAGCATCTTCCGACAAGTGCTGGTTCCTTAAATGACGAGAATGAGCCTCTGCAGCCGAACATCTTGCAGCTCTGCTAATAAGTCCTACTTCACGCCTCCCCGTGGCGCCATCTGGGAATCTCACTAGAGGTTGCGAAGTGAAGAGGGCAAATGGAGAGTTTCCTGCGCCATTAACCAGGATTAGTGTCGGAAAAACAAAACAAGACCTTATCCGGGCTACTCCGACATATTTGGAGCTCAGGCGGGAAAGGATTTCCAGGACTTAGTCAGGGTTTTGGAAAAGAGATGGTGGCGGACGAGCCCTATAAGGGCCAACGGCAGCGCTTACATCCCGGAACGGGTTACTGGCTTCGGTGTAACCGACCCCTCGTCATAGGGGCACTCAAAATGGAACTGGTCCTCCAGGTTGGGGGTTGTGCCGCCGGGGTAACTGCCCGGCCATTTAAAAAAAATTAAGTTACGAAGCATCAACAAGCCTCGGATATGGACGGATCTACTGTTGACAACCCACGCAAACGATTTAAGGACAATGAGCTTCGGATATGGAATGTTAGATCCCTTAATAGACCACGTGCAGCCGAGCAACTAGCGGAGGCCCTAGACTGCTGCAAAGCAGACATAACCGCCGTCCAAAAAATGTAATGGGATGGGCCGGACAAAAAGAAGATGAAAAACTGCGACATCTACTACGGAATTGCTATCGACGGCAAACGCAGCACTTATTTGGATGCGGATTTGTTGTCGGAGGCAGACTAAGACGAGAAGTCCTCAGCTTCCGGCATGTGAGCGAGCGCCTCGTAGCAATCCGCATCAAGGCTAAATTCGCCAACATAAGCCTCATATGCGCACATGCCCCCACAGAGGAGAAAGATGACGACACCAAGGATGCCTTCTACGAGCTCCTTAACAAGACCTACGAGCAATGCCATAGCTATGACATTAAAATTGTCCTCGGTGATTTTAATGCAAAGCTAGGAAGAGAGGGTATCTTTGGTGGAACAATCGGAAAATATAGCCTGCACAACACCACCTCCGATAACGGATTCAGGCTAATCGACTTTGCGGCGGGGCGAAACATTGTCGTGGCTAGCACGCGGTTCCCACATCCGACATACACAAGGGGACTTGGAGAGCTCCTGATCAATCAACAGTCAACCAGATTGATCACATTGCGATCGACGCAAGACACTCCTCCAGCATTATGGATGTCCGTACGTTCCGAGGAGCCAACATCAACTCGGACCATTACCTTGTTGTAGCCAAGGTACGGTTGCGGATATCGCAAACTACGCCAAGACAAACTAATGCTGTGAGAAAATTCGACGTCAGACGGCTGCAATCGCAAGAAATCGCCAAGTCCTTTTCCGATCGAGTGTCTCTTAATCTCTTAAGAGGTCCAATGCCGCCAGCATCAAGCATCGAAGACCATTGGAAACACTGCCAAAACGCCATCAGAGATGCCGCTTCTGATGTGCTGGGTTTCACTTGTCCACCACAACGAAACCCCTGGTTCGATGATGAATGCCGGCATGCACATACAGCAAAGCAAGATGCATATAACGCGGCGCTGCTTAGAAAGAGCAGAGCTGCTCATGAGCTCTATGAGCGGAAGACGAGAGACGAGCACCGGCTTCTCAGGAGGAAGAAGAAAGAGCATGAGAAGCGCGCGATCGAGGAAATTGAGAGATGCTACTCCAGGAATGAGGTTCGAATGTTTTACCAAAAGGTTAAAATAACATGCCACGGAAACAAACCCCGAACCGAAGCCTGTAGAGATGAACGGGAACATCGTAGTAGAATCGCAGTCGATGCTGAGGATTTGGAAAGATCATTTCTGCAGACTGTATAACGGCGATGACGGACCAAATACCGCTGTCAGGCAGAATCAACCTTTCAACCTGGACGATGATGACCAACAATTCCGTCCACCCGACCTGGATGAAGTGAAGATAGCCATATCGAAGGTTAAGTCCAACAAAGCTGCTGGAGCGGATGGCCTGACTGCCGAGCTCTTCAAAGTGGCAGGCGATGACTTGGTAAGGAGCATACACGAACTCATCTGTAAAATATGGTCGGATGAAAGTATGCCCGATGAATGGAACCTCAGCATTGTTTGTCCGATTCTCAAGAAAGGAGACCCTCTGAACTGCGCCAACTACAGAGGCATCAGTCTCCTTAACATCGCATATAAGATCTTATCTGCCGTATTGTGTGAACGCCTGAAGCCGTTCGTCAACAACCTGATAGGTCCATGTCAATGTGGTTTCAGGCCAGGAAAGTCTACCATCGACCAAATATTCACACTACGGCAGATCTTGGAAGAGACCCATGAGCTTCAGATCGATACACACCACCTATTTATCGTATTTAAGGCCGCGTATCACAGCATCTATAGAGACGAGCTATACATAGCAATGTCTGGTTTCGGTATCCCTGCCAAACTCGTCCGTCTGTGCAGGATGACGATGGAGAATGCACGCTACTCCATCAAGGTCGGTAAAGATCACACCGAGGCCTTTGATGTCCAGAAAGGATTTAGACAAGGCGATGCGCTGTCATGCGATTTTTTCAACATCGTACTTGAAAGAATAGTGCAAAACTCACGAGCAAACACAAGAGGCACTATCTTTCAAAAGTCCGTCCAACTACTCGCATACGCCGACGATATTGACATAATCGGGAGAAAGCAGCACTGACATCACAGTGGCGCTTATCGAGTATTGAGACGGAAGCGGCGAAAATGGGCTCAGCGGTCAATGAGGGCAAGACCAAGTATATGCTGTCAAGCAAAAAGGACAACCAATACCGACGTCTCGGACAGAACGTCACCCTCGATAGATATAACTTTGAGGTAGTTAAGGACTTTGTCTACCTAGGCTCCGCTTTAAATACAGACAACGACACCAGCGCTGAGATCAAGCGAAGAATAACTCTTGCCAACCGCTGTTTCTTTGGGTTAAGAAGGCAATTGAGTAGCAAAGCCCTCTCTCGGACAACAAAAGTCACCCTTTATAAGACTTTAATAATCCCGGTCCTGCTCTATGGCGCAGAGGCATGGACATTATCAAAAATGGATGAGGGTGTTCTTGGTTGCTTCGAGAGAAAAATTCCTTGGGCGATCTTCGGTCCCGCCGCATTGACGGTGAGTGGAGGAGGAGATACAACTGCGAACTGTATGGACTGTACAGCGACATGGACCTAGCCAGAAGAGTGAAAATCCAAAGACTGAGATGGCTGGGTCATGTAGAGCGCATGGACACCAATGGTCCGGTCTGGAAAGTCGTCGAATCCGCCCCCGAGGGACAGCGCAGTAGAGGAAGGCCAAGACTCAGGTGGCGCACGCAAGTGAAAGAGGACCTCAGCCAACTTAGCGTGTGAAACTGGAGGCAGCTACCCAGGGATCGAGCTGGCTGGAGAAGCTTGTTGACTGAGGCCCAGGTCCACCCCGGACTGTAGCGCCACCTAAAGGTGACGAGCAAGAGTCTTGCAGTGCCGATGAAATTCCACACTTAAAACTGTAAAAATACTTCAATAAAAATGTAATTTTTTCTTTAAAAAAATCAAGACTCAAAAATTAATATTGTACCACAATTGCCCAATGTTGCTCATAAGCAACTTTCTCTAGCCTCTAAGCGGGGGGAATTCTTTTTTGGCACAAATACTCTCTTGGTAAGTATAATTTAGCTGAACGAAGAAAAAAAATTTTTAGACGACTGAAAAAAATTCGGGGCCAAAAGGGTTAATGTGGGTCTTTGAGTGCTGTGCTCTCCAGTCTGTATGGTTAGACGCACAATTTTCGCGCGATTTCTTATGAAAAAAAAGCCACAATAGGGCTTAAGCATTTGATAACATCTCATACGGTTTGGATGATGGCTCATTTTCCCTGAGGCCTTACTGTTGGTTCAAAAGTCTATCGTCTTTCCCGGTTTACTGGCTAAGTCTTGTTTACATACTTATGCAACAGTTCGGATTGGACCTAGACTTCAGTTAACATGACTCTCTAGGTAGCACGTTTTTTACCATCCGCTCTAGTTGCGAACTTGAAGTTGGCTGAGATCTCAATCTACTACTGTGGGCCACTTAAGAGGAGGTCATCCTTTACTGCGTTCTCTCTTCGTATTGAAATCAAAATGTTCGGGGCAGGGATGCCCGAATGCCCGATGTTCAAGGCGACTCAGTCATCTAAGCAGGGGTTTTGAAGCTATTCAGTGTTTTGTATAATGTCTCGTCAGTTTCGCACCGAATGGCAAAAGTGATTCTTCGCATGATATTTGCTCTGGTGTCAGATTTTACTTGTATAGCGGATGCGATAGCGCTCTATATTCTTCCTATTTTATGAATGTCGTCTGCTTATGCGAGTTATTTAAATGCTTTCGAAAGACGTTGACTTACGATTTTCGCACAATTGTTTCAAACCTTCTCAAGTTGAAGACTTTGGTCTTGTTAATATAGTCTTTGATGGAGCACCTTTCATTTTCCATTGGCATCGCCCACAGTTTAATGATCTTGGCTGGAGTATTAAAACTGGAGATGGCTCAGTATAGTTCGCTGTCATGTGCGGCTTTGAAATAAATGAAGAGATGGTGTGTATCCGTCGGAGTTCTCGAATGTAGCCGCAATATGAAAATTTGATCTATTTTGAACCTTCCTGTCTAGCTCTGCATTACATCCATAATCCCGAACAGTGAAAAAGTGTCATATTTTTCCATCGAACTTTACTCTATCGGAGGAAATATTAAAGAATTTAAAAATTCAAGTTCGAAAGTATATTCAGTTAGTAGGAGGCACAAACACCCTTTTTGCAAAGATAATCCCCATTTGCAGCATCTTATAGAAAAATGTAAACACCTTACTTAACGTCTGCGATAAACAAGCCTAAGGCTTGTCATTACAAAATGACGGTGACAAGTCGTGGCAATTTTATTTCAAACCGTAAACATGTCAAAAGTCCCATTCTACAGCATTTGCCTTACCCAATCAAAGCCTCAAGGCGCACCTTTAAACAAGATTTTCAGAGCCCATAACCATCAAGCAAAGGCGAGCATTTTCTTTCCCCATCACCATCGTCGTCTTACATATGCTTTAACAACAAAGTGACATTCTGCCGAGCCTGGATGTGGCACTTATGTAGGACAATATAGTCTGAAAATATTTGCTCCATAAAAATCCATATCTTCATCTTAATTCGGATCGGCCTCCTAAAAATTGTCCACATCTCCGGTCTCTGAATTGGAGTTTCCTCTCTGTCTTCTGTCCACTGTGCTCTGTGTGTTGTGATGAAACCGGATTTGCCGTTTATCCGTTTAGCACTATTGGAGTATACATCCTCTGGCACAGCAAGCACCAGATTCCATTGCACCAGATTACACTACACAAACGATTGACTGCCAACGGTTGACCTTGTCAAGGTGAAACTAAAGCGCTAAACTACCAAAGCCGATACTGTGTAGCAAGTCATGTACGGTAAGAGAGAAATCTACAAGATACTTATTATTTACTCGGGAGGAGATTATCGCCAATGCGCATCACCTGCAAAATGAAGTTAAAGGCGTCGCGTCGTCAGTCACTTTAGTCTTCGCCGTCGTCGTCAGCGGTGTTTGATCGTCAGGAGGTACACATTCGTCCCAGGGGACCAACGAGTACAAGATGCGCCCTTGGTGTTCGTATTCACTCAACAACGCATCATCTACGAGTATGAATAGGAGTATAAGTATCTGTATCTATAGTTGAACATCCGCGCATTCGTCTCCGAGTGGGAATTGTTTTGTTTCTTTTCGTATTTTTCCTATAGCCGCCGCCGCAGCATTAATTGTATCTCATGTTCGAGTACAATTTTACGAGCACTACGGATATCAGGAAAATGTTAGATGCACGTCCGATTGTATCTGCTGTGCTGATATCTACAGAGCTGATATCCGTAATGGTGCAATTAATTTCGACCCCTCATCGAGCCTCATCGGATCGTCATGCTCAAAGCATTTAACCTGAGCCTGCGTCTCAAAGTCTTAAACTCTCAAGGACACCGCAACTCGCGCCGCCGCCCCACGATGGTACGTTCTTTTGATAAATTTGTTCGTTTATCTGTTTGTTGGTATAGCTGTGGGCTTCGTAATAGATCCATGCCCATGTGCAATGTGATTGTCTGCTGGGAGTTGGAAGTAAGAGTAATTAACCGAAGGATGAAAGCACCATCGGATACCTAACATCCTAACTAAGTTAATTAGCAGAGCATGAGATGTAACGACTTCATCCATGACCGTTGAGGTGACTTGAATGGCGATTGAGGAAGGGGTTATTTGGGGGCAGCAGCGGCAGTGACAGAAACATCTAAGGGGTTACTCCAATAGAACTGTTTTACGATCTTCATGGTATGGTGGAGATGAACAACAAATTTAAGTTGCGCTGACGACGCTTATGTTTCATTTATTATTGGTAACGGTAATTGATGAGCTAAATCTTCCAGTGATTGCTCATTAGTGTGATCATAAAAGAAGACGTAGTTGAAGAGGTTGATAGCCATGCGGGTAAGACCTTGAAAGAAAACTTGCAAAGTAAATTGGTCGATTAGAGTTCAGCAACATTCCGGATTGTCCAAGAGAAACGGAAATCTTATCATACAGAGCAAAGATAATAGTTAGCATCGAGGCGATCTATTGTTGTAGAAGAATGAACTCACATGAGAGGTGTATGCTTAGCATATACACTTTCACCAACTGACCGTTCTCGTGAGTTTCGTCAAGATTTCTTCAAAATATATATTGTAACAACACAGGTCCACTTGAGCAGGGTGAGATTTTCGATGTCTATCTAGTACTGTCTGATACCAAGCCCTGGCTTATTACGAGGCCAACTACGCAAATGTAATTAAATATTCTGATACAAACTCCAGCTATAGCGCAAATCTAGAACCTTCTATATGAAATCAATAGTAACCTCAAACGCACATGGAGCGATGACCTCACTTAAGCTATTTCGACGTATTTGAAGCTCAAGTTTCGGCAACTAAACAGATCTGCGCAATACAGAGAGTCACAAAGCAAGTTGCAGAGAACCAACAACAGCTCTCAAACCCCTGAGATAATAGTTCTAACCTCTTAAGAACCTGACCTAAGGGTTGGGATTGGGCAGTCTGGTAAGCTGCCCCTGCCACATAAAACGCTCTATATATATTGTGGAGCAACATGGGCTTGCTGTTGGAAACCCCAGTAAATTGGAAACAACTTTAAAATATACAGAAGGTCAAATTTCCTTACAGCCCCACAATTAGCGGAAGCGCGCTGGGCATTTTCTTTCCGATGTCATGCGCAGATGACCAGTGGCGGAAGAATAGCAATCAAAGACACCGCATCTGATGTGCTAGGTTTCACTGGACACTCTTGATGGATGTCCTGTTTAAATTTGAGTAAAATGTCGATAACGTCATGCAGTGAAACAGGAGGTATACAAGCCGGCCCTGCAGAGTTGAGCTGCAAATGTTCCCGAACTATACGAGTAGACGAAAAGAATTGCGACTTCGCGGAGGGAAAAAAAAAGAAAACGAGAAGCGCTTGAACGGACCTTGGAGAATTGCTTTTGCAGAAGAGATATTCAAGAGTTCTATCAGAATAAAAAAAAACTACAAGCCAAGGACACACATCTCGAACAGTATAATCACAGCCGATGCAGAAAACAAAAAATGTCCGCTAGTTACAGTCAGATGATTTAAAGGGAGAAAGCAACGATAATCGTCGCAGATAACAGAAGATATCACCAAGAACCAACGCGGCACCGAGCTCTAGACCTGCTAGATTAAGGTCGTCTCAAGTACACTTACTTGTAAAACTAAAAAATGTTGCATCAGACTTTAGACGAGACCAGTCCCTCCAGTACTCCCCCAGGAAATTCGGTCTTTTTTCACCCCATTCTTGAGATCGTCAAAATACGCCAAAAACGTTTTACCATTCCCTAAATCCGTAATACAAATGTATACCGCTTTATCACAGATGTAACAATTCTGCTGTTAGGTACCAGATCACTTTACTTAAGGAAGTGCTACACTTCGAAATGGCTCGACCATTAAATCTCTCTATCTGATCCAATTGCAAGGAAGGTGCCCCCAGTTATGCTCCTCGAGCTAACATATTTGTTTGCCGGGTCACAGCATTTAGACAAAAAACTAGTCCGTTGTACTCCTTGTGCCATTTCTTAGTCTTTCATAGAAAGTTTTGATAAAGTCCTTACGACACGATATTAGTGTCAGTACCATCCACTTGAAGCCTAATGTGAACTTTTGCTGCGCGCTCTCGAAAAAAGATCTTCACTGTTTCGTCATCATTCAACATCTCACAGCAACTGTGCTTGCAACTGTCAAATATGCTTTAAATACTTAGGTGCTTCGCAAAAGCATTGTGCCTCGTAAAGATGCCAGTAAAATTCCTTTGCTGCTGACGTTCAAGATCGGTCCGAAAGCAATTGTTTGATATTTTTGCAATTTGGAGTGTCATGCTATCTACGATTGTGCTCATGAGAGGCCCACCTGTAAATGAAAACCATAACTAAAGACGCAGGCAATGCCAACGTAGTTACAGGTTCTTAAAAGTTTCCTTCTGAATACATCTACCAAATCTATTTGGAGTCCAACCGCGTCCTTGGACCCAAACAAGGCTTAGCTCAGTCTTTCGACTCCATTAGAAGAAACTTTGCATTCTCGCACTTGTACTCAGTGCTGAGGAGGTTCAGTTTAGCCTTTAACACAGCTTCTGCTTCGTTATTTCGATTCTGGTACCATTAGTGGAGATCAAACAACATTTATTTCCAGACCGATAGCAGTACTTACAACAGGAAAAGTCAAATCCGTATTCCACCAGTTACCTGAGTTCCAACGTTATTTCATCAGACGTCTATACGATCGGAATAAAAAAAAAGTCAGTAATCGAGGTCAAAGAAATTTCAAGGCGACCACTTTGCCTTAAAACGAAGACCGCCATGATAACATAAATATCAATGGAAAAGAAATTCACTTACCCATCCAAAGCAGACCAAGGTTTGATTGGAATAGCTTTCAAGCAACCAAGACAATTCACCCTTCGGAATACGCCAAAACAAACAGAGGTGTATTAGTGTTAGAGATGTATTATCAAATAAATCAATGAGGCAGATTTTGCCTTATCGTAACGATGGGGATGTGGAGGACTCTCTTCGATGGTGAACCCACGCCTTACAGAAGTTACACATCTCACAGAAGTTGCACACTCCCAGCAAGTGGACGCCTTGGACATTATCCGCTTAGTCCAAAGAAAAGTGCTATGCAAATTGACAATCAGGTACTTAGCTTTGTTGGAGAATGCTTTTTATAACTAGAAGAGTCAAGTCCGTCAGCTTCTCGCTTCTCGGGTTTAGCGCTCCCATCGTTTTCGAGCAAACCGTCGTCAAACATGATCCGATAGACAGTATAGCCATATTAGTCGTATTTCCATATGCCTGAGCAACGATGTTGATCAGACAGCCAACTTATAGTACGTTTGCACCGACCCGAAATTCAGCGTTTTTAAATGAAATTTCGGAATTTCATCACACCGTTTACATTGAACGAAAAACATTTATATGACAGCGGCTGTCTCCCACTTCATCCTTTTTTTATACTTTTTTCGGTCGAGGCACACAGTTGTCAGTGATTGTAAATATTGGAACAGCTGACTTCTTTCAAAGTTGTTTTTGTAAGCGATATGAAGTGCGCTGAATGAGGTGCGGAACAATTATAAAGGTTTGTTCGATTTGACAACTTTCTAAATGCATAGACGAAATGCAGCATTTCACTGAAATTAAACATTTCGAACTGTTGGAAATTGTATGGAGCATTTCGGCTGAAATGTTGAATTTGTCCGAATTGCTGAATTTCGGGCCGGTCTAAACGTACATTTTAGCAATGGAGATAATATAAAAATTTATTTAAAAGTCTCAGAAACTCCAATAAGAGGAACACAATGAACTGTGACACATATCACCCTGAATCTTTCTGACCCTACAGTTATTTAAACGACATTGAGACTCTTTGGTTCTAGGAAAACCAATGCCTACTGCTCTGAAAATGATTTTCGTAAGTTATAAGCGGCAGCAATCCTATTTTCCCAAACTCATTTGAATTCCGTGCAACAACAGTGATATTCAATGCACTGCATTCAGTGTTACTCCCATTTCTGCTTGCTTACCTGGTCAACACTCTTGAGGCAATTCTACATTTGTGCAAAATATCTGGACTCGGATACTGTTACTGGTCCAGCCACGATTGCAAATCCTCTTAATAGGCTTACACTTAAGCCTTCACCATTCAATGAACAAGACCATCAGAAATGATAATCCTGAAGATTCACCTTCAATTTGCGAGCCTGAGAAAACAACCTAACCCATCTTCATCAACCTAACATTGGCGAATTTTTCAAAGGACCATCCTGCGTTTACCTTTAATTTGATTTGTTCAAGTGACAATCAACTCTGTGCTATCAACACCAGCTGCACAAAATGATGGACAGTCGTTATGTTCTACACTACGATATGCATTGTGAACACCATCGAAGTCTTGGAAACCTGAACTTATTCGCCTAAAAGGGACGATTTCAGGTCAGCACTATACAGACGTGTCAATATCCAAGCAAAATTTATTGAAGAATTTTTCACCAACAAACGGAGTGATGAGGAGTTCGATTCTGGAGTGGAATGATGATACTTCCCATAAATGGCTCATAAGTTAGGTAAAACAGGGTGTGCCATAAGACACAACACAGCCCATCGCGATCCCCTGTGGGTCCAGTTGAAACCAACTCCAATTTGCAGAAACCTAAACAGTCTCTCTACAAAAGCCAAGAAGGCCTTTCAGATCTGTGCCGTCTATTTCCTCTAAGTTTTCAAAGAAATATTTTCCTAAGAATTCTGTCTGTATTTTTCAGTCTCTTTGCGTGTTTCAGCAGTAGACAGTGTCCTGCCAGTATTCCTATTAGCGTCCTAAGCTTATCCCTATTCAGCTTAATAAACTTCCTCGATCTGTTACCGTCGAGAAGTGGCCATAGAGCCTTTGATACCCTATGTCCTTCCAGATTCGACCACCTTATGCTGGCGGCTTTTATGGTCTTTTCTCCCTTACCGTGCAGAGGGGTGGTTTGACATCAGCAATCTCACTATTGTCGAGTAGCCCTCCTCTTCTTGCAAGCTCGTCTGCTTGTTCATTTCCTTCTATAATGCAGTGTCCTGGCACCCAGCACAGTCTCACCCGGTTCTGAATGCATAATGCTTTGAGCATTGTACGACAGCCCCTGACTGTGTCAGAGTTGATGTTGGTTGACTCCATTGCCTTAAGAGCGGCATGGCTGTCGATTTACATAGCGATACCTCTACTGGATACCGATCTCATCTTCATCAGCTCTGCCACCCTGATGACAGCTAAAACCTCTGATGGGAAGACACTACTAGTGTCCGGTAGCCTTATGGACACTCTTAGTTCCGGGTCCTCAGAGAAATGGCTTATAGGCATGACAAATCGAAAATAATGCAAGTATGCAAGTATACATCCAATATTTCCCGGCTTACTGAACAAAGTAGCTATTCTCCATCAAAGTTAAACTTATCTTCCTTCGGTTTGCCGAGAGAAGCGTTAAAGATCTCCTTTTCCATTCCTCTTATGAGATACCTTTCGTTCGGTATTTGCAATCAATTGAGCCTATTAGAGACGGAATGGCTTTCAGAGTTAGATTGCCTCTTACTGGGGTTACACGTACGAAGTTCAGCACAACCTTTCCCGATATTACTGCCTATGTGATTAGAAAACTTTTCGATATTGAAACATTCACTTCAAACTTTGTTCTTCGAACAGAAAGTTCATTTATCGTACTGCATGCACTAAGAAATCTTTGATTTCTATTTGGCTACTTCTCTGTGGTACCTATACTCTGTAAGCAACCTGGTGAGCAAACTTATGTATGTATGCCTGCCCCTCTATTAAATCTCTCTGCCACTCGTAAGACTTTGAATTTCTTCTCAAATCTAAAAGACGCTTACTTTTAAGCCAATGATCCGGAACTAGACCTTACGATTCTCCTAGCTCTATGCCCCTTACTAAATTATTCCACCGTACTCCACCACCATCAATAAAATTCACAACATCTTAAGTAATACCATCATGTGCTACTGCTACCTCTCTAGAACTGCCCCCAGCACCTAAACATAACAAAAAAAAAACCTCTCAATCAGAAGGAGAAAATAATAAAATTATTCATTCTAAGCCTGTAATAAGCCCTCACCAAGGTAAATGCTCTGCAATAACTCACCGTTGTACACGAATCCCACCAAAACAACCAAATCCAACCAGCTCTCCTGCCTGCAATCATGTTTAGCCGAGGTGCGAATATAACCATTCACCTAAGTCGCACAATTGCCAGCACACAACAAAAAAAAAACAAAAAAAAAGGCCCCAAAGCCCTAAGCCATCATTCACAGCCTCGTATAATCCCGAATGCATTAACAACTTGGAAATGTCTCTGTCTCACTCCATGGTCCAGCACATTCCTTAGCTTGAGCGTGGGGTTCCTTCCTACCATGCATTCGGCCAACTACATTGAATCTATTTTTACTGGACCAGCAGTAGTCGCCACATTTTTCCAATCCCCAATCCGTATCTCGTCCAAGGCCATAATTACACGGGTCTTACAGAGCCGCACACCGTGAATCCGAAAAATAGACAACACCAATCGAGGCACTTGGAACTGGGGATTAACTGAAATTAGCGGGTGGCTACAGATGACATTCATATTAAGTGACCAAGACCCACAGATACATTTGCTTTCACGATGCGATTAAGTAATTTTCCGCTTAGGCTCTTTCTATCTATTCATAGACACATCCGCTTGCTCCGCTCGCAATTATGCAATTTACCTTGAGATTGAGTGCTTAGCTTAGGATACAGTGTTGGGTTATACTACAGAGACCTTTGGGTACATATTCCTCGTACATTTGGATTACGGGTATGCTCGTACCAACCGGCCTGCCACTTGAGCCTGGACCGTGCTAAAGTGCAATTTACAACCGTGTCGCATTCTTTTAAGCGCAGAGCTTCTGATAGTCCTCCTTGGTTCGATGGCAGTTTAAATCCCTTTTCGCCACAACAATGGCATCCAATACGTCCATCGGTTCGACTGTCGGTCGGTCCGTCGTATGAGGTTAATCTGTGGAAACGCATATACTATGGAAGGGGCTCAGAGTACGAATAACGAATACTAGGGATACTTATACTCGTACATAGAGCTCTTCCATCAAATAAGCTCTATTGAGCTACAAAAAGGCACCAAGTGACTTGGACGAGAGTAAGCAATTTTTGTCTGCCAAAGCACCCAGCACACATTAATGGGCCATCATTATCCCTCCAAAGTAATTGAAGACAACGGCGTTTATCCTTTCGGCTGATGGGTGTCGTTTTTATTTTCAATTTTTTTCATTTTAAGTCCTCTTCTCCGATTGAGTTTCTGCAAGGTGTTCCGTACACGTATGAGGTAGTAGATACATAGAAGCTGTGGTTTTGATTGGCTTTTTTTTTTGTCCACCACATACTAGGCTGGCAATGGTGTAATGGAATTTCTTAAGGATTCATCCCTTCCCTCGGCAATGGTGTCTTTGTTGGACCATGTAAAAGACATTCACTGGAATTTTTAATTTAAAATTGTTTTTCAATGAGAGAGCACACAAATAACTATGAGCTGGTATGTTAAAAGTCGGAACTCTGGAGAGTGTGTAATGGAAACAGAGTTCAAGGCTGATGGGATTTATTCTTAAGCCAACGCTCGGCAAAAAAGGTGGGACAATAATCGTTAAGAAGGCGATGAAGAAGAAAAAATCAGGATAATGAAGGGAATTTCAAGGGATGGACGTAAATTGGGTTAGGAGTTGGTTAGAATGGGAAGTAAAATTCAAATCATGAAAACACTAGAAGTGAACTTAAGTCGTGTGAGCTATTCACTGTATAGAAACTGCAAATGAAATTGAATCATCCCAGGAGCGAACCCAGAATGCCAGGATATTATTGGTCCAATTTGCAGCTACTTTTGAGAGATGAAGCGATGAGGTGTTCTAGGGCCTGCTATATCTTGGAGTGTATTGATGTCAAGTCCAATCTGATGGTTCATTTGCTAAAGATGGAAAAAGGCAAAGCGATTGACAATGTAAACATGGCCTAAAAGGCGCTTTTCTATGAAAGTCTACATAATCCCTTGTATCTTAACTGTTAATCACTTTTCCCGTGCTTCAGATAGAACTGTGAGCAAGCCAAAGATGAAGAATATTTTTATTCGAATGAATATAGTTCCCAATAAAAGTTTAGCTTTCCGCACAGGGACATCTTTAAGCGGCATTCCCCTTCTTATATCTGAGCAATTATCAGCATTATTGCAATCTACTAGCTAATTAATTTTTTCTATCGAAACGGAGCAGTTAGACTTGCAGGATACTGCCTCTTGTGTCTCTGTTCTCACAGCAATTGTCACAGGATTTGATGTGTACTTTCCCATCATGATGCTAGTGATTACACTATAGTCTTTTTCACTAAAGAACAGCAGACAGATCACAGTGCTCTTAGAAATTTTCATTTGGTCTGCCGGCAACATGCAAAGTTATAACATGTGCAGTTGTGTTTATAAGAAATCCAATTCTATATGGAAACCTTAACTGAAAATATTACAGATTCGGGTATGGAGAAACTTTTACCTGCGATCTCATTGTGATACCTAGGTCCCAAGCAAGACTCAGTGAATTCAGCCTACCGACTACGATGCGCCAGACTTGCATCTCCGCTCCAATTTTTCGCCAACCAGCTCCTTGTCTTTCTTATCTTGATGGAGATTTCTAATGCGACATGTTACTCGTAAGTCCAATGAAATTTGGTATCGAGAATAACACTAAAATACGAGTACTTAGCTTCATTAGAAAACGGCCACGTCGGAGAAATAAATGTTGATTATGAGGACTGCCACGGCGGTAAAGGCTTTGGAACCAGAAATTCAGCTGGCGAAGACATCCTTGTAGCGTGTAGGGCCTACGGCTTAACCGTCTTAAATACAATGTTTATTAATCATCAACGACATCTTTTCACCTATAGCAGCGGAGGCCACGAAACGCAAATAGATTATCACCTCTCCAAAATGTCGATGGGAAACCGTATAAAGGACTGTAAAGTAATACTTGGAGTAAGCCAACACCGTCTGCTCATTACAGAATTTTTCACAGGGGAACCACCGAAAACACGGGCATCGTTTGGAAAGCCAAAAATCTGGTGGTATAATCTATCGGGGGAACGAAGCGCAAGATTTATCGCACTGGCTAAAGAAGTACTTCACAATATATACGGTATCGCAGACTCACTTAGCCCGCAAGAAATGTGGAACAGCATGCACGAGGAATGCATAACACTCACAAAGTCCCTTCTGGAGACTACGAGTATATCGAGATGCCATCACGTCGGCAAAGAAACATGGTGGTGAAATGACGAAACCAAACGAACGTGGCCGACAAGAAGAATGCATTCCAAGCGTGAACAAAAAGCGATCGGAGCGATGATATCGAAAAAGGTCGACTGGCTCTTGAAAACGAGCGTCTTAAAAAGATCGCAAAGAAAGCTCGAACTCGTGCGGCAACAGCGGAGAACCTGTGCGAGGAGTTGGGACAAATATCATCACGATCGGCAGATAGAAGACAAGTTATACAAGAAGTTCAAACGTCGTACAATACTAAAGTGCCAAATATTTTTAAGCTCGCTGCACAGAGACGAAAAAATTCGATGGAAATAGCTTCGTCGAAATACATCAAAGGCAGACGGTCGCTTACTAACAAATGAAAAGCAAATTTGTGACCGGTGGCTTGAATACTGCAAGGAGTTGCTTAACAAACAGTTTCCACGTGATATCGTTCTTCAATCGAAGAAATAAGTATAGCAATCGGTAAAATAAAGCGGGAGAAAGCTGCGGGACCACACAGCATTCCGTCAGAGTTTTGATCGAAGATGGAGGGAATCGGCAGCGAATGGCTATCGAAACTTTTAAATAAATTAAAATGTGGACAACCTATGCCGAATCAATGGAGAAGTAGCTTCTTGGTTCCATTATACAAAGGAAAAGGCGACACTCGAGAATGCAACAACTACCGTTCAATCAAGCTTATATCACACACAATGAAAATCGTCGAAAGAGTCTTAAACGAACGTCTTCGGCAAATAATAAAGCTCGATAATAGCCAGTGTGGATTTGTTGAAGGAAGATCGCCGGTGGACGCTATCCAAAGCCTACGAATAATAATGGAAAATCACCGAGATTCGTCTAAGGATTTACACATGGTATTTATCGACCTCGAGAAAGCATTCGATCGAGTACCCAGGGATCTCATATGGGCCGCGCTGAGGTCTCAAAACGTACCGGAAACGTATGTTAGAATAATACAAGACATGTACGGAAACGTGAAAACTGCGGTTAAAAGCTCTGCCGGACTAACGAGAGAATTTCCAGTTAATGTCAGAGTGCATCAAGGAAGCGTACTTAGCCCTTTCCTCTTTAACGTAGTATTCAACTATCTTTTAAAAGACTGCATGCGCGAAGTAAATGTAACGCCAATTCTCTTCGCTGACGACGCATTTATACTAAGCGATAGCGTCGAAAATTCGCAGAATGCCTTAGATTCATGGAAAGATGCGCTAGAGAGAAATTGGTTTAAAATAAGTCGTTCAAAGACGGAGCATTTGACGTGCCCATTTGCGCATCCGTTGCTAGTTCTTCCGAAAAGCACTATCTTTAAGTACTTAGGATCAATCGTTAACATGGAAGCGAAAAGTGACGACGACGTAAACCACAGAGTGATTGTGGGATGGATGAAATGGCGGGAAAATTCGGGAATCTTTTGCGACCGAAAATTTGCACTTAAATTGAAGAGAAACTCTACACCACGGTTGTTAGACCAGCTCTTATTTACGGTTCACAATGCTGGACAATGTACGAAGCGTTTAAAAACAAAATGACGACAGCGGAAATGAAAATGTTAAGGATGTCTAGTGGAGTCACTAAACGCGATTGTATTAGATCTACGCGTATAAGAGGAAGTCTACATATAAAGAATTCGGTAACCGAACAGCTTGAGGCGAATAGAATAAGCTGGTATTGCCACGTTCAAAGAAGATCTGCGGAAAATCCGGTTAAAAAGGCACTATCAACTACGGTCACACCAATTGTAAGAAAACGAGGTCAGAAAAAGAATTCCTGGATTTCTCAGATGGCATATGTGCGACAACGCCTGGGGCTAACCACTGAAGCGATTCAGGAACGAGCAGTATGTAGACGCGTTCTGCGTTCTGCGTTCTGCGTTCTGCGTCATTAGGCAAACCCTATAAGCGGAGCAGAAGCGATGCAGTAAAAATGAGAAACTTGTTACGCATAAGTTCGTATAACGAGGAAAGGTTTAATAAAAGGATAAGATGAAGCTTCATTAGAAAAAGGGGTAGTAATACCTTTTTTCACTATCGAAGAGTCATCGACCAATCATGTCCTATCTCCTCGAAAAGCAAACAACCTCAGTTTTCTTAAAAGTTGAACAAAGCCCTATTTCAAAGGCCTTATCTTCGGCCGTCCCTATGGCTGTGTACGAGCAGAGATAGAATAACTCCTAACCTACAGAGGCAAATCGCTTATTAAGCAAAATCCAATTACGACAATACCGCCTGAGCCATATAATCCTAAGATCGTCATTCAGATCATTGCCTAGATGACGTATTTTTACCTTCATTGAAACCATGCTGGTAAAACCACTGCGTAAGCTTCCTCATCACCCTTTTTTTAAATAACTCTTTTCAAGTAGATGAAAAATAGCAGTTGTCCAGCCGAACTCCTTCTCCATCTCTATTTCTCCCTCTTTCTCTCTTTCTCTCTTCCTAAAGATCTATTACACTTACGTCCCTTCCTCTTTTATGAAGCCCTAGGTCATAAAATATCTTGAAACACAAAAACCTCCCAATGATCGGCTTTGTTGATTTGATGGCATGTCACACACTGAAAAGTGAAACCAAAGCGTACATCAATCTAGCGAAAGCAAGATATTGTGCCGAAAATTGAAATACAATGCCCACATCTGATCAGATCTGATCGACAGCCTCTTACACAGCTAACATTTCACCAGCAGTGCTCCAATAAAATTGCAAGCAGCATTCTGCTCTTCTAAGCCTTGAAAATGTCACACCCGTCTCACTTTAAATGCTTCGAACCCACTTTTGGGCATACTCTAAAATATCGCAACACTTTCCCTATTATCACAACTCCTTTATGGAACCCCCGGCCGAGCTCACTTCGTACTCATTATACTCGTAATCTACAAACATTCAAAACCAACGTACATCCGTATTTTTTTTTCCTCCATAATTTTCGTTCGTCCGCGATGTGTGTAATTGTGCCCTTGACCGTGGACTGATTATTAAAAAATAGAAAGTCATCCTCTTCCCAAAAAAGGAAATTTCACCAAGAAGCAGAGTCAGTTTCATTGAAGTCTGCTAAGACACCACTTCCATTTTTGAATGCAAAGCCAACAGCTCATATGGTGGAATATCTGTTGCTTCCAATAGACAATTTTGTCGACGTCAAGTCCCAAACAGATGACACACTAAACAGTGATTCAGAGATCCAGGGAGATGATTAACCTTAAAATAGCTGATATTTTTCCAAAACTACAAATATAATCTTGGACAGTTCAGTACTACCCACAATAATTCCTTCACAGGCTACAGGAATAAAGAAGTAAAGGAGTTTATTAAGTATTTTCAATGAACTGCACAACCCTGAAGAGCTCGTCCAGTCTCTCTACTTCTCCAACCCAATCTAACCTAATCCATTTATCAATTGGTTCAAGGATAACAACAGGTCACAAGGTTTATCTCTCACAAAGTCTGTTCTGTCAAAAGAAAATATGTTGCAAGAGCATTCGTTTTGACCTGTAAATCTGACCTGACTTAAATGTCCTCAACCCGCCGATTAATAACGCCTTCATAACCCTCTCCTATCAATCTGTCTCTTCTTAGTAGGTCATCGAATTAAGTGAATTTTTTATCGAATTCTTGCTCTAACCGCTTAAGGTGCTGCCAAGATAAATTCTACGTTTATGTGATTTACCATTCTCCATCTCGAATGCCTGAAGCTAGACACATCTGATTGATCGATTAAATCAATCGCCCTACAGCTAAAATACTCAGATACTTAGATACTTCAATACTCCTATACTTGTTATCTTCACCTCTTTTGCAGTTCAAATGATTCTGCATGAATTGGAAGATTATGTACTAGGATCAGACAATTGATTTTAATTTTCGCCGCACTTTGCAATTTGACTCGCTTCTTTGCCCCTGATATAACTGTTAAATGGATACTTAAAGGCATATTGGATGAACTCGCACAATGCCTTCCTAATGATGATATCAAGATAATTCTCCTCATGTCTTGAAAGTGGATTTCTCTTCGTTTGTTGCTCGTTGGAGGGTACCAACTCTCAGAGTAGGTAACAAGATTTCGAGATCATTTCGTGAGGCGCTAAGATTACCGAATAACAGTACATTTTAGCCCTAGAGCTACTATCTATATTGTACATGTGAGTAAGACAGGAAGGAGGTACTTCTTCCTATGTTTTCCCCCATCAAATACTGATGGATCATTTTTGATATTTTACTTCGTATCTATCTCTCAATTTCATGCGATACAACGATGAGGAAGATGGTAAGTAGCAGGTTATTCAACTTCCAGAGTGAGTGCAATTTACTGCCGCTTGATGTCTTGAAGACATTGTGTCGTATCACAACAAAGCAAAATTAGATAAAATGAGTAAACAAAAATAAATTGAGTCAACGGGATTGGGTTCTAAAGACTATCAGTAAACTCTGCAATCTTGATTTGTAGACTTCAGAAGATTAGATAAGTGCAGCCGGATTCGAGGAAGGTAGGCTTTTGTGGAGATATACTCGTATGTGTATGTATATCATATCAAAATCATTCTATCGTCGTTGTTATCGAAGTTACTTACTTACTTTAGGTGGCGCTACAGTCAGGCGTGGACCTGGGCCTCAGTCAACAAGCTTCTCCAGCCAGCTCGATCCCTGGCTAGCTGCCTCCAGTTTCGCAAGCTAAGTTGGTTGATGTCCTCTTCCACTTGCGTGCGCCACCTGAGTCTTGGCCTTCCTCTACTGCGCTGTCCCCCGGGGGCGGATTCGAAGACTTTTCGGACCGGAGCATTGGTGTCCATGCGCTCTACATGATCCAGCCATCTCAGTCTTTGGATTTTCACTCTTCTGGCTAGGTCCATGTCGCTGTACAGTCCATACAGTTCGCAGTTGTATCTCCTCCTCCACTCACCGTCAATGCGGCGGGACCGAAGATCGCCCAAGGAATTTTTCTCTCGAAGCAACCAAGAACACCCTCATCCATTTTTGATAATGTCCATGCCTCTGCGCCATAGAGCAGGACCGGGATTATTAAAGTCTTATAAAGGGTGACTTTTGTTGTCCGAGAGAGGGCTTTGCTACTCAATTGCCTTCTTAACCCAAAGAAACAGCGGTTGGCAAGAGTTATTCTTCGCTTGATCTCAGCGCTGGTGTCGTTGTCTGTATTTAAAGCGTAGCCTAGGTAGACAAAGTCCTTAACTACCTCAAAGTTATATCTGTCGACGTTCTGTCCGAGACGTCGGTATTGGTTGTCCTTTTTTGCTTGACAGCATATACTTGGTCTTGCTCTCATTGACCGCTAAACCCATTTTCGCCGCTTCCGTCTCAATACTCGCGAAAGCGCTACTAACATCACGCTGCTTTCTCCCGATTATGTCAATATCGTCGGCGTATGCGAGTAGTTGGACGGACTTTTGAAAGATAGTGCCTCTTGTGTTTGCTCGTGAGTTTTTCACTATTCTTTCAAGTACGATGTTGAAAAAATCGCATGACAGCGCATCGCCTTGTCTAAATCCTTTCTGGACATCAAAGGTCTCGGTGAGATCTTTACCGACCTTGATGGAGCAGCGTGCATTCTCCATCGTCATCCTGCACAGACGGACGAGTTTGGCAGGGATGCCAAAACTAGACATTGCTCTATATAGCTCGTCTCTATAGATGCTGTCATACGCGGCCTTAAAATCGATGAATCGATCTGAAGCTCATGGGTCTTCTCCAAGATCTGCCGTATTGTGAATATCTGGTCGATGGTGGACTTTCCTGGCCTGAAGCCACACTGATATGGACCTATCAGGTTGTTGACGAACGGCTTCAGGCGTTCACACAATACAGCGGATAAGATCTTATATGCGATGTTAAGGAGACTGATGCCTCTGTAGTTGGCGCAGTTCAGAGGGTCTCCTTTCTTGAGAATTGGACAAACAATGCTGAGGTTCCATTCATCGGGCATACTTTCGTCCGACCATATTTTACAGATGAGTTGGTGTATGCTCCTTACCAAGTCATCGCCTGCCGCTTTGAAGAGCTCGGCAGTCAGGCCATCCGCTCCAGCAGCTTTGTTGGACTTAAGCTTCGATATGGCTATCTTCACTTCATCCAGGTCGGGTGGACGTTATTGTTGGTCATCATCGTCCAGGTTGAAAGGTTGATTCTGCCTGACAGCGGTATTTGGTCCGACATCGCCGTTATACAGTCTACAGAAATGATCTTTCCAAATCCTCAGCATCGACTGCGATTCTACTACGATGTTCCCTTGTTCATCTCTACAGGCTTCGGTTCGGGGTTTGTTTCCGCGGCATGTTATTTTTGCCTTTTGGTAAAACTTTCGAACCTCGTTCTTGGAGTAGCATCTCTCAATTTCCTCGATCGCGCGCTTCTCATGCTCTTTCTTCTTCCTCCTGAGAAGCCGGTGCTCGTCTCTCCTCTTCCGTTCATAGAGCTCATGAGCAGCTCTGGTCTTTCTAAGCAGCACCGCGTTATATGCATCTTGCTTTGCTGTATGTGTTTGCCGGCATTCATCATCGAACCAGGGGTTTCGTTGTGGTGGACGAGTGAAACCCAGCACATCAGAAGCGGCATCTCTGATGGCGTTTTGGCAGTGTTTCCAATGGTCTTCGATGCTTGATGCTGGCGGCATTGGACCTCTTAAGAGATTAAGAGACACTCGATCGGAAAAGGACTTGGCGATCTCTTGCGATTGTAGCCGTCTGACGTCGAATTTTCTCACAGCATTAGTTTTCCTTGGCGTAGTTTGGGATATCCGCAACCGTACCTTGGCTACAACAAGGTAATGGTCCGAGTCGATGTTGGCTCCTCGGAACGTACGGACATCCATAATGCTGGAGGAGTGTCTTGCGTCGATCGCAAAGTGATCAATCTGGTTGACTGTTGATTGATCAGGAGTTCTCCAAGTCCCCTTGTGTATGTCGAGATGTGGGAACCGCGTACAGCCACGACAATGTTTCGCCCCGCCGCAAAGTCGATTAGCCTGAATCCGTTATCGGAGGTGGTGTTGTGCAGGCTATATTTTCCGATTGTTCCACCAAAGATAGCCTCTCTTCCTAGCTTTACATTAAAATCACCGAGGACAATTTTAATGTCATAGCTAGGGCATTGCTCGTAGAAGGCATCCTTGGTGTCGTCATCTTTCTCCTCTGTGGGGGCATGCGCGCATATGAGGCTTATGTTGGCGAATTTAGCCTTGATGCGGATTGCTGCGAGGCGCTCGCTCACATGCCGGAAGCTGAGGACTTCTCGTCTTAGTCTGCCTCCGACAACAAATCCGCATCCAAATAAGCGCTGCTTTTGCCGTCGATAGCAATTGCCGTAGTAGATGTCGCAGGTTTTCATCTTCTTTTTGTCCGGCCCATCCCATCGCATTTCTTGGATGGCGGTTATGTCTGCTTTGCAGCAGTCTAGGGCCTCCGCTAGTTGCTCGGCTGCACGTGGTCTTTTAAGGGATCTAACATTCCACGTGCATATCCGAAGCTCATTGTCCTTAAATCGTTTGCGTGGGTTGTCAACAGTAGATCCGTCCATATCCGAGGCTTGTTGATGCTTCGTAACTTAATTTTTTTTTTTAAATGGCCGGGCAGTTACCCCGGCGGCACAACCCCCAACCTGGAGGACCAGTTCCATTTTGAGTGCCCCTAGGACGAGGGGTCGGTTACACCGAAGCCAGTAACCCGTTCCGGGATGTGAGCGCTGCCGTTGGCCCTTATAGGGCTCGTCCGCCACCATCTCTTTTCCAAGACCCTGATTAAGTTCTGGAAATCCTTTCCGGCCTGAGCTCCAAATATGTCGGAGTAGCCCGGATAAGGTCTTGTTTTGTTTTTCCGACACTAATCCTGGTTAATGGCGCAGGAAACTCGCCATTTGCCCTCTTCACTTCGCAACCTATAGTGAGATTCCCAGATGGCGCCACGGGGAGGCGTGAAGTAGGACTTATTGGCAGAGCTGCAAGATGTTCGGCTGCAGAGGCTCATTCTCGTCATTTAAGGAACCAGCACCTGTCGGAAGATGCTACTTCTACGAGGCCTTATACTAATCGTTGCCATCCAAGTTACAATAAGGAATTTCCTCTAATCCGCCATTCCAATATCTTACATCAAGTCATGCAAACATACTCATATATACAATGTACTTGTATCCTCACTCTCTACATGAACTACCCACTTTGATACCTAGAAACGGTGACTTTTGACCAGATCGTTTTATCTTCTTATATCAATGCAGACGATACCAGAGACCACACGGAGTATCTTTTATCCAAAGCAGCTCAAAGGCGGAATCCACAGAAAACACTATTTTTTGAATTTTTTTAAATTTCTGACTCACCAATTGCGATAATAAAACATTTCGATCTGAAGAAGGTATTACGTCTGATTCCGTTGAGGCTTCCGTTATATAAAATGTGTTCAGCTGTTTCGCCTTCTTCAAAACAAAGTCGGCACTCCGGAGAGTCGACTGGTCCTATTTGGTTGAGGTGATATCTTGTATGGTCCCGTAAGGTACCCCACTAGGTTTTTGATTGTATAGATCCAGTGAGTAATCTTTGGAGATATCCCCTATGTACTTCCACACATGCCACGGCAATAAAGCGTGGGTTGCTTTAGAAAACTAACTAGACACGTTTTAAGAAAGAGTCTGTGAAGTCTGTCAATGCTGACCCAAAACTTAGAACAAAACAAAATGTCAAGGAAATTGTTCTAAAACCGAATGGTGCCCCTAAAATGATTTAAACTCCAGATCGCCAATTCTATTGTGAAATGCAAACTTGCAACGACCACTTAAAGTAACCGGTCAGCTCCTTACCAAGAACTATTTTCGAAGACAAAAACTTGAAGCAAATATTCATTTGGATTTCAAAAAGTTCGTCATATGAAGATTTTTATGAAGAGGTTAAAACACTCGGTGAAACCAACGGGCTAACCGAAATCCTGAAAAGAGACAAGTTGGTCTGACTAGAATCTCTGTTGGCAGCTATATAGGTACTAAGTTGAGAGCATAGACTTTGTATCTTTGGCCAAGCAACTCTGAAGAGAATCCTCACTGGAGCATGGAAAGAATGGTCGAAGTCCATGTGCGCAAAACCAACGCGAAAGATCTCGCGTTCCGAAGCCCTTAGACGAAATTGAAGGCGCACTCGACAAGAAGGAATACGCGCTGTGCATTTTCATCGACAATGATGTTGCTTTCGAAGACGCTACTCGGCCAAGCAACTTGGCGTAGACGTACACTAGTTTTGTGAATGAAGCTGTGCTGATAAATAAGACACGGATTGCTGATGCAAAATATGGCTAATATGTATTAACGGGGATAATATGGGGCGCCCGCAAGCCGGTTTCTTGTCTCTACTGTCATGGTGCCAATTAGTAGTTTTATGTAGCGGTAGTGTCTTTTAAGATGTCGTCCATTTCCTCCAAATCGCAAGCGACACCATTACGTGAACGACAATTGACGCACTAAAAGTAGCTGTCTCATTAGCATTAGGACTTTCTCTAGATGCACTAATAATATTCATATCATAGACTGCGCTTTCAAAGGCACTTTCGTCTCAGAGGAAGTGGCCAGTTGTTCTGTTGTACCGACTTTACTGGAGTTTTGATAATCCGGCTACAATAGTCTTTTTTTTTATAATTGGCGCGCGCTCAACGAGTTATAGGCACCCTTAAAATGAATGCACACGCGGGCGATAGAAAATTATGGAGGAAAGAAAGAGAGGTTGCGATGTACGTTGGTCTTGAATGTTTGGAGGTTACAATGACTAGGGAATAAAGAGCTCGGGATGGCATTCCATAAGCAAGTTGTTCGGCTTAGGAAAGAATCACAATATTTCAGGGTACGTCCGAAAGTGGGGGTGAAATATTTCTTACATCGCTTGAGAAAACCTAGATATTTTGCCTCATTTTAGGCGACTTCAAACATGTGGTCATTCCAATGTAAGTTGTCATTGAAACACATTCCGAGAGTGGAAATTTTTTTGGTTTCAACGATGCAAGTGACATTCATGGATAATGGCTGGGTATTTGAGTGTCGCTTTAGCGACATCAGACAGCACTGTGTTTTGGAAGCATTCAATTTCACTCTATTTATAGTTCCCCAATTGGTTATGCTCTTAATATCGGAATTTAATGCCGTTGCCGTTCTACAGCCGAAGAGTAGGGACGTGGGTCCGGGAATGAATATGAAAAGCAGAGAGTACTGTCGTCAGCAAAGGTATAAATTGGATTAGAAGTAGCATACAAGAGATCATTGAAGAAGATTAAAAAAAGTGTCGGAGACAAAACGGAGCCCTGGGGCACACCAGTGTTTATTTTTTGAATATCAGACTTGAAACCATCCAAGATAACTTGAATTGAACGTTCCGAAAGGTAATTCCTAATCGACTGGAGAAGAGAATCATCGATCCCAAATGCACGCATTTTCGACAAAAGAGCCTGATGCCAAACTCTGACAACGGACTCTGATCATATGGACATTTCGTCTGATGCAATGACATCAGGGCTCCCGTGGCTACGAATATACTAAAATGGCTTTCTTTATGCTTACGAATGGTTTCAGTTAGAATCTAGACCAAGATATACTGGATTCAGATGGCAGTAAACTATGCCTTCCAATGTCAATTGGATTGCAAGTGAGCATAAATACAGATAAATGGATTCTCCAGCATGTTGTCATACCAGACCGTCGGCGACTCAATTGCAAAATGACTGATTGCTGAGAGTGATGACGTTTTCACGGAACACTGTTTTTTTAAGGGTCTGGCGACGCATGCGTCCGTTCTCTGCTCTCGAATATTGTGAACAACGCTTTGCACCAAACGGTTGTTACTTAGACGAAACTGGCCTTTATAGTACAAATAAAATCCGCATTGTTAAGCTCTAGTATATTTAAACGAATTTTTAAGTCCCAAAAGTATTTAAAGAGTTAAAACCTTTTCATAGGAGAAAATTGTAATCTTTTCAGTAGCAGAAATCGAGGTCGATCATCGAAGTTTAACGTTTTTTTTTTTCAAAATCACCGCTGTTGGAAGAAGAAAAACCCCCAACTAACCTATTTTTTCTCAGTTTGTACTTGAACTCAATCTTTGATGATGATATGATGATGATGATCTAACAATTATTTCAAACAGATACAGAAGTACACGAGCACAATGTAATGCATTGCAGTCGATGCACTAGCGGAAACATTGGATTGGAATTGATTAACCCATGCATGTGATGCAATTCCCAAAGCGCGTTACTTGTGGGATGGAGTAACAAAAACATTCAAAAAAAACAACAAAAAAAACAGAAAACGACATACATACTTGTAGTAATGCTATAAAAATTGAAATAAAAAAAAAACTATTGTTCGAATTGCTGCTGCAATTTGAAAGGCTTCCATTACCTGTCACCATGTGTACGAATACCTATCTGCATAATATGAGATGTAATTATAATTGTAGATACATTGTCAACAGTGTCTAGTGGGATGTAACAAATGAGCACTTATTGGCGACATATTGGTGATAAATATTTATCCCCTTTCAAGGTCGAGTATTATTTTACAATACATTGCAGGAATATGTCATCGGATTTTGATGTATCTTTAACTCATTCATTAATGACCTCAGCAAACAGGACCTCTCTAATTTGAATTATAATCGAATGGGTAACATTTGTCTTTGTTTGCCGTATCGCAGTAAGATTTACTCGTAACTTAGATCTATGTAATGAGGGACACACTTTTCGAACTGCCGGCAGGTCGAAGTAAAGTTATGAGTGAACCATGAATGAATGTTGCCAAACTTTTAGCCGACTTCACCGCTGGCAACTCTGTCTACACATATGACCTATGGAAAGTACGATTCATCCCGAAAATATGCGGCGTGTTCCACGAATAACGAACGAATATCACAAACAAACGGATCATAGTACAGAGAAATATCTTTTTATCCTTGGCTGGTGCTATAATTCGTGGTCGCCCTAGGCTTCATCCAACAAGCCTTTCAATCAAAATTGATCGTAGTCTAGCTGCCTTCTACAGGGAGTGCTTTCAACTGTTGCAGTCGCAATGCAATGCTTACAACCTCTCATAAAGGAGTGACCTTTACCCGATTGAGGAAAAAAAAATCAATGAATTCATTGGCTATTGCTTTAGGATCAAAAATGTCAACACCTTCACTTCTAAGCGTAATTAGATTGTGGTGGTTTGAAGAGTTACCACCAATATTGCAATTTATTACTTTCTATGCCTTTCTTTGATTTCCTTGGGAACTATGCATTTAAGAGTGGTAAAAACTATCGCAGCACATCCGAATTTCTTTGCTAATTTTCTGTCTCATTCAACTAAAACGACATTTTTTCGCAGTTTGTTTTTTGGTTTTATTTTTTGGAGAATTGTTTTATTTATTCATGGCTTGACTCTCGTTTTAGATTTCAACGTTGAAGGTAGCGATCCTTTAAGATATTTAAAAATGAATCATATGCGCAACAAGTATTTTTATCTACATAGGCTCTACCCCAATTTTCAAAACGCAATCGGTAATTCAAAAGGCTATACCTAATCTTAGATACATTTAGTGAGCCAAAAATGTTCGCGCACTTGGGGTTTAATAAACTACTTAACAACAACAACACTGTGGCGCTGGCAGCCCGGTATGGACCATGGCCTAGCTTCTTGACACTCATTTGTGTTGCTCATGTTTTCAGTTTTGTCACATCTGAACGGGGCCCACGGCCTATCGCCGAGTCCGAACCGCACTCCTTAGAAGCTTTTTCGTAGGCAATTTTTTACTTTCGGGAGTTTGCCATTGCCCGCCGAAAGGGTGATGGCAATTTGAAAAATTGTTGGTGACCTAGCCAGGAATCGAACCCAGACTCTCCGCGTGATAGTCCAATGAGCTAACTATCGCGCCATCGCCATCGCCATACTTAGTACGTACAATACCTGTCATGCTACGAGTATGATCTGAGATTTGAAGATCTAAGTTAACGGCATAGCAATCATTTAAAGACATTTCCATAAAGTGGCTAATTACATGGCCGAGGCAAGTACTTGCTATTGGCTATTATTGCTATTGGTAGGTTCATAACCAAAATGTGTTAAGCCATGCTCCGCTATAAGAGATAGGTATGAATCTGAAACAGCACTTGATCAAAAAGTTCCCGAAATTTATTTAGAAAATTAAGAATACAAGTTTATTCATCTAAATCTATATTGTCCCCTTCAAAGTAACCCCCATCGACTGCAACATACTTATGCCAGCGCTTGATCCAATCCTCGAAATATTTTTCACATTCGGTTTTCGGTATGTCCATCAGTGCTTCCTGCGATTTTTCTATTACTTCCTCTCGGCTGCTGAAACGCGTTCCCCGTAGTGGTTTTTAAACTCGATTGAACAGAAAGAAGTCACAGGGAGCCAAATCAGGTGAATTCAGTGGCTGTTGGATGGTATTTGTTGCATTTTTCGTCAAAAAATTACGAATAATGATGGCACTGTGCGATCATGATGACCATGATAGCCACGAGTTTTCTGCCCACAATTCTGGTCTCTTTCGGCGAATTACTTCACGCAAATGTCTCATAACGCCCAAATAATACTCTTTGTTTACTGTCTAGCCTTCTGGCAAAAACTCATGATGCACTACATAGTTGTAATCCATGAAAACCGTGAGCATTGCCTCCTTTTTTGACTGAAAGCGAGGTTGTTTTTTTGGTCTCGGCTCATTTGGTGAACGCCATTCACTTACCTGATGTCTGGATTGCGTGTCGTACTCATAAACCCACGTCTCGTCTCCACTAATGATCCTTTTGATGAATGTTGGATCGGATTCAGCCTCGCAAATCATCTCTTTTGCGACATCAACACGGTGTCTTACACGACGGAAACCCACACCTCAACCAAAATGTCTTGGACGGATCCATAGGCCATGGCAAGTCCTCCGCTATCTACCTGATGGTTAATTTGCAGTTATTGACCAACATTTCTTTTACTTCATCAATGTTTTCGTCGGTTTTCGATGTCGATGGTCTGTCACTGCGTTCATCGTCTTCGATTGACTCATGTCCACTTTTGAACCGCTCGTGCCACTGGTAAACAACCGTTTTCCTTAGAGAATCGTTGCCGAAATACGTTCCCAACATTTCCAAAGTTCGCCCACCACTAAATCCGTTTTTTACGCAAAATTTAATACAAGTTCGTTGCTGCAAATTTAAACTCATTTCTAAAAATGTAAAAAATCGGCAACACACACAGAGATAGATGTACTGTTGGCTACCAAACTTTTGCAAACGTCAAGCTATGACGCTAAGATTATTAGGGAATATCAACAACAGATGTACCAACAGAACTCAAATCGGAATAATGGGAGCGCCACACGGTGGTTATTCCGGGAATGCCGATTCCTCAGTATTCAAAAAAATATATTAATCATCCAAAAAGGATTTGGAAAGAAGTGAGTGAAATCTATACACAACCGACTTCACCGTCCTCACACTGTATATAGTAATCCAAAAGTGTTTAATCATATGGTCTGGGAGGCCAATTCACAGATCCTCTACTCATCTAATATCTCCTTCAATGAAATGATTGTGGCGCGCGTTGTTTAGTATATTGGACTGTCGTATCGAGACTACAGGCTTTTCATATTAATACAATTCAATTTCGGAGGAAAATAGTCAGTAATTATGGATTTATTTTGCTCTGTATTGGACTGTAATATACTGGTGGACATCATTTTTTAAAAGTATTACACCAGCCTAGATAGCACACCAAACAAGGACTTTTTTTTTTAAATGCATGTGCTTGCCGGCACTCGTCTTTACGGTTGTGCACGTTATATCTTCCAACAGAACTACCAAAGATGCCCTCTCTTCCAAGCTTTGCATTAAAATTGTCATAGCTAGGGCATTGCTCGTATGTTTTGTTCAAAAGCTCGTGGAAGCTATCTTTGGTGTGATCACCTTTCGCCTCTGTGAAGGCGTGCGCGCATATAAGACTTTTTCTTCTTAGGTGGCGCCACAGTCCGGTCTGGACCTAGACCTCAAACAATATTCCTCTCCAGTTAGCTTTGCAGTAGTCTAGGGCCCCCGCTAGCTGTTCAGCTGCACGTGGCCTATTATGCAACCTAATTTTCGACGTGCTTATTCGAAGTTTGTTGTCTTGTATTCGTGGCTTGTTTCTGCTTTGTAACTTTCATCCTTTTTCCATGGCCGTGCAGACAACCCGGCGGCATAAACCCCAACCTGGAAGGCCAGTTCCATTATAGAAACCACTAGAACCAGGGCTCAGTTAGACCAAACCAGTAACCTGTCCATCATGGGCCCATCCAGCACCAACTCTTTTCCAAGACTCTGACTTATAATTGGAAAAGCTTACCGAAAAACAGCCCGAAAAACGTCTCATTTGTATTGCTCCGGGATTTTACATCAACGTTGATTACCTCTGGGGAACTCATCCGCTGTCCTGTTTATAGTGCTGCAATTTTTTCTATTGGTCAGGCGCCACTTTTTAGTTTAACAAGTCGAGTTCGAATTTGCATCGACCAGTATCTGATGATTACCACTTGGAGCACAATTGATGTGCAAAAACAGTTGCAACACTGCGTATCGCCACACACATCTAGAGCATTTTTATGAGCTCAGTTACAATTTCAAAGACCAACAGTTTTTGATTTTCTTACCACCACTGTTACCTCCGGCAACCACGTTCATCTGCACTCAAATCCACCATACTCAATGCACGTGTTTCGTCCAGAAAATTCGTAAACAAAACCAAAGACTCAAACCAAAACGTGCTCTAAGCATCCGTAAACAAACTCCAATTCACCTCACCACCATTGCGCACACTCAACGAACATCTGTCAAGATACGAATCCACCACCACCCTCACGAAAAACCATCAGCGCGCCATGTCAAATTTTGTTATGGAAACGTCAAAACAATTTTCTCAAAAAATTTTCTCACCTGCCATCCAGCAGCGAGCCAACAGCGAAAAGCGTATTTTTTTTATCGCCACCCAAGATCGGTCGATAGACATGAATCTCTGTGATTTCCAAGTCAATTTAGCTGAAATTCTCTGAACCAGCACCCAACTGAATCTCTCACCAAATGTATTTCGCTCTGGATTGTTCGTAGTTTCGCGTACGGAAAGAAAGTCGCCAAAGTTTGCCAAAAAGCCCAACCAAAACAAGCGTATTCGAGTAGAGAAGAAAAGTGTTTTTTTTTACCTTTTTTCTTTTATTTTTTTTAGTTTTCTATTTTTTCCGTTTTCCGTTTTCCGTTGTTTGTTTCGTTAGATTTTGTAGAAAATTTACTTTTGCACTTTAGGGTTGTGACGCTGTTTATTGTGTTTTAATATTTAGAGTGAGACTAAGTTAGTGGATAAGCGATGAAGGTGCATTTTCGGGAGCAGTACGGAACTAAGGGGGAGGAGATCCTGTACGTGACACCAGCAGGTGAGTAGATAGTGGTATTTGGGGTAAGAGATGGAGTTTGGTTTTTTATGTGCAAACTCTTGCTCATCATCATCTGGTTGATTAGTCGGAGTCAACGGAATGTTTTTTTTTTAGAATTCTTGTTATGAGTGCACAGCAAATTGAAAGTAAATAAATTCGTTGCTACGAAACAAGTATACGCCACGTATTCCTACATACATACGTATTTCATGAATTTTTCAAGAGACACGTTCTGTTCGGTTGCAATAAAGTTCAAAACGAAACTGCAAATGTGCAAGCGAATGCAGACGAAGCAAAAAGTTGACGTCGAGAAAAAACTATTGTTAGCCTCAGTGATTGCCAGCACCTTGAGTGTTACATACTGCAATAGTCTGAACAAGGACTGTCTAGGTCCACTGTCCCTTTAACAATTCCTTTTAATGTGCGATTGCTTTCCTATTTGCTACTTTCCCGTCTGTACGGTAACTTCTGAGAGCCGAAGTGCACTAAGGCAACGGACGACTAGGCGCAAATAAGATATGATCTGGAAATGTCCTTTAACTTTATGCGTTAGGTATTGCCTGTCGAACTATTCTACTAATATTTTAGTAAGCACTTTAGTTTTATGATCGGCGATTACTAAACCGTCTCCAGTTGACCAACAAAAATTGTCTCGTAACTATGATTGAAATTTTGAGCATTCTTGACAAAGCCACCACAGTGATGTCCTAAAAATCGATAATCGTACCTTATCCTCGCATGATTAGGTGCCTTCATTTGCATTTCAGACTCATAGAGAAGAACTCTTCCTTGCAGTATAGCTTATCATAATTTTATGAAGACAGTCCGATGTTTCGATTGAAACCGTTCGAAATACGCCACCAAATGCCTTTTTAGAGGTTCGTAATGACATAGTAGTTACTTACTCAGCGCTTGTACTTGATAAACTATGTATCTAGTCATAACACGGCAGACCACGTAGAATTCATTGCAACCAGTCATGTAATAGTAATTGTGATGTTTTATCAAGCAATGGAACCAGAACTTTGAACTGAGGCAAAAAGCACTACAATATCCCGAAGGATGTAAAATAAATATAGCCATTCGTAGAAAACATTAGACATTGAGCTTCAACCTCCACCTCAACGCTGGTTTTGAATCACATTACAGCTTTCATCTCAGACAATCTGCTAGCTGTGCCTTCTTCCGAAGATCTATTCATGCATGGCAAAACCACTGCGTAAGCTTTTTCGTCAATGCATTTGTTTGGAACTTTTTTGAGTAGATGGGCAAAGGAATTTAGAAAAAAAACATTCAAAACAAATTCTTGTTCACGGTCACAAAATAAATGCTGAAATGTTTAAGCGAACGTCAATCGCTGATTGAAACGCAGACGAAAATGCTACCAACATTGAAGGGTATCCCATCAAAACGCAATCTTATGAGAACTATGGTGTCTATGGTGTCATCAGCTGGTATGCTTTCCAACATCTAAGGCTTATGCTGCATATTATGTACTCCGCATGTTAATTTTGATAAATTCGCCGACCTTACTACCATCATGTAAGCCGCTCTATTTTATATCACTCTGAAAGTTGAGACAAGAGTTTGTTCATGTTTTTCGATTTTAGTGTTTCAGCTATTGATTCTTTCAGTTCCTTGAGCCCCTATAGCTTTTTGGACAGGATTTTCCTGTCTTCGTTTAATCCGAAGGCGCTTTGTTACATCCGGTGACATTCGCAACATTTTCGCTGTCATTTTTCCTTTGGTCTTCTGATACAAACAAACTTCTAAACTTATGCGGTACTTTAGCGCCATTTACGACTCCTTACGCTTACTTTGTATGTGACATCGTTATCGTTAAAGCATAAGAATTTGAATTTCTCACTTTTCGCTACGGGGACTCCTTCTAAATAGATGTCATGAGTTTGATCGTCATTGTGCTGTTTCAATCGAAAGTCTTGCAGAACGTTAAAAAAACAACGCACTAGGTGAACTAACTTGGAGTAGTTCAACTTAAAATTCAAATTCTCCGGTAATTCCTTTTGAGCACTTATCTTTCGCTGTAACATCATTATAGACATTAAACATCGCGTATCATTCTCATACGAGTGTTCTTAGCGCCGATATACCTATCTTTTGAAGGTTTGTGATGTTTCTACATCGTTATTCGTAAACTTTTATGAATCGGATCATATGCCTCTCACAAATCTGCATTGATTTTCATGGAGTTTAGTAAGAATCGGCTGCCGACTGTCCAGAACACTCTTACAGTTTTGAATAGCAGCGACATTAGTTTCATCGATCGGTGTTTGTTGTAAGTTCTCAGGCGGACTTTCACCTAAATACATTGAAACTCGAAAGCTATCTCTCCACTTATTAGACATCCTATCATTTTATTCTGAATGTATATGATCCGGTCCAACTGAACACTTTCGATGATTCGTCTTGGTGCTTCGCAAACTTTGACTTCTGTAAAATCTTCCTTTTATTCTCCGCCCGCTAAAGTCGAGGCAGCAATAGTGGGTTGGTAGTTCTCTGGAATCAGGTGACCTGGGTGATCTTCAATATACGTATTCGGTTGTGCCGCAAACTTCAAAATATAACCTTGTTGCTCGTGGTTCGATGTTGCACTTTTTCTACTCCTTATCAGGTGCGATGGTTTCCGCGATCCTTTATATAATTCCTGATAAAATGCCTCTAATTTGATTGCTTTAGCAACCGTATTCTTTGTAACTTCTTTGCTTTTTCTAATCTAGCTCTAGCTCAAGCTCGGTTTCACTATTTCGACTGTACTTAGGACTTTATGCTTAAAGGTTTACCATTTGTCCTTCATCTCGAATTTCGAGATGTCCCAGACTACTTTCTCGGCTTTAGTTGGTATTTCTCTGATTTCTGCACGAAGGAAGCAAATCAAATCAAAAGACTCAAAAGACTGGTATCAAAAGCTTCAACATGTTATCAATTAATGCATGGCGTATTGAGTACAATAAGACTATGTAATTTGAATAGACTTAGTATATCTTCTCCCGCTGAATGTTTTGAAATCCGAGTGACGAAAATCGTTTCCTTCACGGCAGCCTTCGCATTCGTTTATCGATTCAGTGATGTGTCCGTCTAATATTAACCCGTGAAAAGCATTGCCTCTTTAGAAGCTCCCGTCAAAATACTTTTTTTGCTAATTACTCACTGATATCTTGCTACCAATGTTCAACTTTTCATGTTCAATGATCAGTCTAACTGCCATGATTCGGTTATAAAACTCCGACATTTCACTATTTGGTTTTCTTGAACATTTTATACATTCATCGATTTTATGTTGGCGAAATACGTTTTCAGATTCGATTTTGTCATTTTTCCGACATTCTGGCTAGCGTGACGTTATTTATTTCTTGAAAGATCATACATCTCGACCTTGGAAACTGTTGAACTTTGCTGAGAGTATTTCTATTTGCTACGGGATCGCTCCTCCTTTATGAAGGAACACAGATTTGTGATGCCGTACTTTCGTACTATATTTCTTTTATCCATGTGACTCAGGTATGCTTAAATATGTGAATAAATATCGCTTAGCCTTTCCGTGTCCTACGGACGTGGGAATCGGTTCGCGCGTACAGACTTCGGAAAGCTTTATTGGTACTCATTACACGTCAATTCATGTGACTGCAAAACAAAGTCGTGCGGTAGTGGCTCAAAAAATTGATAGTGTACAAAGTTAAATCTGGCAAATCAACAGGTTTTGCCATGTTGAACATGGAAAGTAATCAAAAAATTCGATGGACTGAAGAGTGGACAAATTCAACCAGGCCCACAAGCGTGGCAGATGTGTGAAATTTGAAGCATTAGATGTAATTACATACTTCAATGATGTTACATTCTCGAGCCATGGATGTCAGTAGCGTCCAAAACTTTGCTCTTAACCCCCATAATAGGAGCCTCATGGTGGTTATGGTTCAAATCCAAATCGCAGAGGGAGTCTTCTGACGAATGGTAGCAAATAAAGGGCACCTTGACTTTTAAATTAGCGGGAGGGTTTTTATTCCGCACATAATACTAACACGTGCGTGGTGGTGAGAAATTTGTTATATAAAAGTAAGTCTCACTGGATAAATTTTAATCGAAAGCGTATAATTGATATCGCTTCAAAGAGCCAACAAAATAGCAAAGACGTAAAAACATCAAAAAGCAAACTAAATTATCTAGATTAGCTCTAAATTCCGTATGCAGATAAGGCATATTTTGAATAAAAGCTAACTTATCAATAAAGAAAGATTATCAATTTGATTACGGGCAGTACTTTTGCACCTAGGAACGTTTTTTCTTTACTAAAAGAAAGCCAACGATAAAAGAAGAAGCCGTCTTATCTTCAAACTATTCGCAATACAAACAATTCTTCTTTCGATAGTAAAATAAATAATCTGATTTTGTTTTAATTTATTTCCGTCCGATTGCAAAATTGCAACCAACACGTGGGCCAAAACTTGAATAAAAGTAAAAGTTTACCACGGACAAAAGAAGCTCATATTTGTATTCTCTTTGAGAGTTCAGTTCCGGTTCTCATTGCCATATAACACACAAAATGGAAATGTTATTTCCCCCAACAACCGACTCGTGACCTTCTTAGTTGCTTGCACATTTACATTGCTTCTTCTCTTAATGGGTTGTGCATTTCGAAAATGAAGACAAATAAAGGGTGGAGGTTACGAACATTTGAGCCAACTTACTATTAAAGCCTTTCTATAAGCGTTTACAGTCACTGTTTGCTTGTAAGAATCAATAACTTCAGGACTATTTCTCTCTACTGACAGTAAGTGATGCGGTATTTGGTGCCTATGCCCATAGTTTTTTCTTCATGAATGCCAATGCTTCTACATTTTTACTACTCGTAATGCTCGCGAGTATCTCCGTATTGTTATTTGTTTATTTTCCTGTCGGAACAGAGCATCCAACTGACAAACAGTTAGTCCTTTGTATTCTCTATATATTTTATTCGTAGAGAGATCCGCAAATTATTTCAAAAACTGGAGGCTTAAACCTAATGGTACATCACACTTCGTTCATCACGCAGTAAGCGCGTAAAATACATCGGTGCTAAACTTCTTCATATGAAATGCCACCTGACTAAGTCGGCATATAAAAGGAAGATCTAGGAACGTTTTTGCACATTTAACCCAATTTCGCGCCAACTGGACAAGTTAATAGTTGAATGCCTTTATACAAGCTACGTTCCAAAGTTAAGAGGACTTTTTAAAAGTAAGTTTTTCTAAACTAAATCCTTCACTGATGTACTATTTAAATTTCATAAAATTTGGACGAATACAACCGGAGTTATTGCTTCTAATGTGGCAGTATAATTATTTGTTCGGCACAAATTGACTGGCAACTGAAAATTGCGTAAAAGGACGCCAAAAACAACATCGTTACTGGTTGTGCAACACTTTGTTTTCAATATGATCCAGAAATCAAGCGCAAAAATGTCGTATAGAATGCGCCAGACAAACCAAATCTCAAGAAATCTCGTTTGGAGCACCTTGTTCATCGTATTCGCAAAGTATCCGGAATATCGCACAGAAAGGATTTTAAGTTTGTTACAATGGCCCATTTCTTCGATCCCACTTATATTTGAAACTTAATGTTTCGCCTAAACTCAGAATTTTTTGAACTGAACTCATGGTGAACTGCATATTTGTAGAGTTTACGTATGACAAAACCTTAACAGGTCGCTTAGGAATAATTTGTTGGAGGACTTGTATCTTTCCAGATCGAAGCAAAAACAATATCAGAAGATCGAGACGTTGGGTGTAACTAGGATGTTGGTTAAGATGATGCCACAAATAAGGAGTATTTCAATGAGAAGTAGACGAATGGTGATCATTTATTGAAGACTATATCGTTTAAATGACCGCCTCATCTAATCTTGCAAACCATCATAGTTATCTCAATTACTCTTTCACATAATAGAGGCTCTTACTCGACAAAGACAATTATTTGCGAATGTTTAACGTGGACTTTGCCTTTAGCATAACCCAAAAGAAAGAAGTCTAACGGTGTTAAGTCACAAGATCTTGGCGGCGAATGGGGGTCTCTTAAACGCGAAATTACGAGGACAGGAAACTTCGTGCTCGATAACTCGATATCTTCGCAGCTTATATGCTCTGCAACATAATGCCTTCAAAAGTAGAGGTGTCGGTAGTGCGCGCTTGGGTGCTAAATTTTTCGTCAAAATTCACTGCAGCCCCACTGTCATCCTAAAGACGACAACGAATGGTTATGTTTGGCTCGTTTTCGACATTTTCTTTATTGCGGCGTCTCGGAAGGCACATTTCTCATCATTGCCGCTATTGAACGTGAATTTTCGTAATAAAATTCGACGGCTTCGATTTTTGTCCTTTACTTTGTACTATCCCATGGTAAATCTCCCAAATTTATAGATGATATCTGTCACCATATGCCAACCCTGTGTACATCAATCATTAAATAATAGCCCTTTCATATCCTACACCTCTAGCAGAAACTCTATCTTGATTACCACCGACTCATAGTCAATTCAAGGTTTTAATTGCGCATAATTGAAAACAACACGACGTAACTGGTATCTGTTATTGATTGTGTTGACGGATGGGCAATAATTCGCACCGGTTTTCCATACCTAATTATGCTGCATAAAGGTATAGACCAGCTGCTAACAAATCTAAAAAGAATCTTTACTGCTAACCTGACACTAGCATACATAGTTACACGTACCGAAACTTTGTCTTACAACAAGTGAAGCCTGTATAAAATTTATCGAATAAAAAATGACTATAGGGTCCCCAAGAACTTCAGAGTAATCATTCTGAATTCCTTCATGTTGAAGTGATCGAAGGCATATTGCTCCTCAAATCAAAAGCTACACTCTGAATGGGGTTTTGCTTACAATAGAAGTGGGATTGGTGCAACCTACACTGGGTTCTCTTTCTGTCTTTTGAACCTGATGGTATAAGCATGCCATATGACACTAGAACTCCTGTTGCTGATTGCTGCAAAAGTAGGAAATCGAGTGTTGCTTATCTTAATAAGGAAGTGATGTAGTCGGATCTTCATGAATGGCCGAAAGGCGATATATGGTGCAGCAGCCCTGGTATTTTTAGAAGATATCAACTTAAGCTTGCACTCCCTGTTAAGGTGTTAATCATAGAAGACTACGACTGAGTGTCCAGCTTCGCTGCTATCAAACTGAATTTACTCGATTACGATGTGGTAAGCCCTGCTACAGTCACCGAATCCCTTACTTATCTTTCACCGCAGGAACGAGAAACCCCATTTCAAGGAACATATGTATATGGAGACGAAGTTCAATAGACTTATTGATTTTTTAAATGCTCTGTTCGGACAAAAAGAAACAAAGAGATAAAAGTCTACACAAATGCTCGCATTTTACTCCATTGGCGCCATCAATATGCAGTTGGCTAATACTGTCTCTAAACTCCTGTCTTTTCTGTGTGAAACTTTATATCACGGGACGCCCACATCTCCATGGGGGTTGGGATACGCCCGGACAACGAGAGCTTTGTCCTTTTATAGCAATTCCAGGTTTTACTCCTGGTATAACTCGAGGCTGACGTGAAACCTCTTTCTGATCTTACAAGCATTAATTTTTGCAACTCTACGTGGGGGTGAAAGCGATCTCCTGCGTTTTTAAATTAAACCACAGCCACCATGATGCTCCCAATAGAGGCCTACCTCTAACAAACCACGTTTGGACCGAAATCCGGGAGAGCCTCGACACCCAGCGTCCGGTAGCGTCATTCTGAAGATTTTTATTTTATTTATTGTACAATTTAAGATCAGTATTTGATATGCCCCGTTCATTTTTATACTACGTCATAAATGTCCAGAGCCTACAGTTGGTAGATACAGACAAAAGGCTCCACATCTTGTCAAGTGGTGTCAGTAATATTTTTGAATTTTTTGGTTGTAGGATATTTTTGATGAAGTTTGAAAGTTCGCCGACTTTAAGAGTTAGGCTGCAACACAAGGAGATTGTTTTTTTTTTTAAACCTTTCCATATCCTTTCCATGTTGTCCTCTACAAAGGACAGCTAGTCTTTACTAATTACAGAGATCAGTCGATCTGATTGGAAATTTGTGGAATGCATGCGTTGAAATTCAATCGACCACAAAGCATAATTTTCGCTTTTCCACCAAATATCTGTTTGACTTCTTAAAGGTTGGCAGGCGCCGTACAAATACATAAACCCGTTCATGTTCTGCAAGCATAATACCAAAGAATTGTGGTTAGAGTAGGCCCCGGGATATTTAAAATCCTAAAAATAATTTAAATGACAAATTGGTTATGGGCAACTGAATAACTAAAAAGAAGGTGTCTCACTGTAACAGTGGTGTTTTGGAGAAATTAAAGAAACCTTGACTTTCGCAGAATTTTCCTCTCGTGCATTAGTCGGCATACCAAATTCTATTTATCTACTAAAAAATGTAAGTCCTCTTACTCGTATCATTACAGAAGTGTATTAACCTTGCACAGTTCGAGGTTAACTGAGTCATTGTGTTATTTGTGTAATTAAACGAATCCCCAAAGGCGTGCTCCATGTAGCGTAATTGGTTATCTCCCCTAACTCAGTCCCTAATGTCCTATGTAAAAACTCGATTAACACTGCCGTCCTGGGCCATTAACTCGCTATCTCCCTTTGCAAGTGCGATATCCAACTTATCACTCTCACTTTCAGCCAAACCAATTACAAACGACAGGCTGACAGTCCTTTTTTTTTAATTTTTAATCCAACGCAAACATTGTCGTTTTTATTCATATGTTTTTATTTTGGTTTTATTTTCAATTTCTAGACCAGAACACAATAGTACGAGTCCCACTGAAAGGTGACCGACTTGTAATACGTGAGAAGTTTTTCCTTTTTCGACTGCTGCAAAAAATTTTCCTCCCCAAAGGCTATCCGGACAGTGTGAGTGACGATTATGCTGCATATCAAGTGTGGGACACAGTGCAGGCATTCTGCAGCACTATTTGTGGTAAGTTATTGACTTAGATTCTTAACATCGATCGGTCGGTATACAATGGACAATGTAATGTAAATGTTTGATGTTGTCATATTTTCTAAACATTCATTCCACAGGGACACTTTGTACACATGCCATTCTGAAAGGCATTGGTGTGGGTAGCGATAATGTGACTCCATTTTCAGCAACAGTAACATGGATATTTAAGGAGGGCAGTGGGCATATAGGAAGAATATTATTCTCATGGTGGAAGGGTTCACAATTGGATGTGGATTCGAAAAAATGGAGACTGCGGGCGGATTTCCTTAATGATGTGGCAATGGGTGTTGAAATCTATATTCTTCCAAAGTATCCATTATACTCAACGTATATTCTATGTTCAACGACTGTACTGAAAGCGATAGTTGGTGTGGCGGGTGGAGCAACACGTGCTGCATTAACACAACATCATGCTGTACGTGGGAATCTAGCAGATGTCGCATCAAAAGATAGCTCCCAAGAGACTTGTGTGAATCTAATTGCTTCCTTTATTGGACTGTACCTATTGACTGTTATTAAAAATCAAACGTGAGTATAAATGGAAATACAATTAAATGTACTTTTTTCTAAAGTATCCCTTTTTTTATTACTTTTTTGTAGTTTGTGGTTACTTGTTGAATGCTCATAGATCATAAATGTGTCATCTATTTCTAGTGAATAATTGGTGTCCACACAGTTGGATACACATAAAGCTCTCTGTTTCACTCATTATGATGCCAACATTATTATTTAATAGCTGGTTTGAAAATTATATTACTTTTTTACGTTGGTGCTGGCAAAGTCTAGGTTCAGCTATGTCTGTACCCCGTTGCTTGTAAGCTGTTTCGCCAAGAGGGTTGAGGCATTCTTCTACTTGCGGACGTTATCTGAGAAGAAGTCTTCCCCTTGGAGCGCCTCCATCCGATAATCAATGTTCTATATAGCGTTCTTTTGGTTGCCCGTAAAAATGTTCTGCTAATCAATTGCATGCGTTTGGTGCAATACTTGCAAATGTCACACAAATAACTCGCTGTGCTCTGCCGTCTTGGTTGATATTTTCAAACTCTCAAACACAACACAATGAATCAGCTTGTTGAAAACCTTTTCTTGTCATCAAATGTATCACCAAAATCATTACCGAGCCCCACAGCAATGTAAACCGAAGTAAACCTGCAGAGAACAACACATTAAACAGGAATATCAAAACCAGATTTGGGCTTCGTATGATTGTTCCGGATATATGCTGTCAAAGGCAGGAGTTTAAAAGTCTTGTCAAGGTTCTATCGCAATGTAAGGTGATGTTTAGGAGACTGGTGCTTTTAGTGTTTGCGTATACCCGAGGCTCGGATATATATTGCTGAAGTTGTATTCTTCTGTGTCATTATTTGATGCATGGTCTTCACGAAGTCACCTCTCACCGCGTTGAACAGCTCGACGACAGTCTTGTTAGACCTAAGTTTTGATATGTATACATACATATATACTCATTCCGTCGGTTCAATTGGACCAAATTGTTCCTCATCATCGTCAAGGCTGAAATGTTGATCGTTTATTGATCTGCAGATACCTATGGTTTCTCCACTTAAAACTAAGTGCGAATCTACCACTAAGTTCCCTTATACGTAATTCCCAGCGTCTTTTTGTACTTTGTTGGTACTATTTTCGCTCATAATCTTACCAAACATCGTTCTTGTCCTCCAGAAACACACTAACGCTGCATCGTGGATCAGTTTTGGAGCAATTCGTGAATACACTTCTACATTCCTTCCCTGGCTCAGATTCTGCCCAAAACCGTTCCCTGGCACAGGAAAATTTTATAGCATCTTTTCGCAACAACAGAAATTCTGGTGCCATTGCATCGGATGTCATGCAACACCAGTGTCCAATTTCCAAATACAACTCCATTAAAACTTCGATATAACTGTTGTTATAAAGACCATTTCTTTATAAACGGAAGAACCTCCTTGTTTTGGCAAAAGCTGTCTGACACCCGATAGGGCTTTGGAGGTTTTCCAAGTGACGTGTTTAATCGAAAGAAGATGACATCTAAATACTTTGCTTCGTTAGAACATGGCTGTTAATGCCTTTAAGCATAAGATGAGTCAGACCATTTAATAACTTTCTAAATAGAAAAGAACGAACACAGTTTTTAGAAGACATGGAACTTAAAGCCCATGAATCCCACCATAGAACAGACAATCGATAGAGATGATCGATCAGAAAGTACAGCCACATCATCTGCAAATGTCGTAGCGAAGGTATTTTAACAATTGAGAATGTCCAGTATATATGCGCCAGTCTCAGTAAGGAGATACGTTTCACTTCAGAGTTTCCAGCAGCTTCTCTATACATCGATGCCAAGTGACTTGAAATAATCAAAGCAGGCAGCAGTGTGTTTCATGACCTCATTTGCCACCACAACCGGTGATAGATAACACTGCGCCGTGTTGTTTTACTCAGCCTACTTACATCTTCGTTAATAGGAGCAGGTTCTGATAATGATGATGAAGCATTCAGGTGCCATCAGGTTCTCTGAGTGAATTCAGTCTGACTAATTTCCCCCTTTTGAGGTCTTTGACTTATCTGCTGGATTTTTTTACTTTTCTATCTTTTCTCAGAAATTTTCCTTTTATTTGTTTTTTGGTTCGATTTGTAAATATTTCGGTTTTCCTCTTAATTATTCTGAGATGGCCTATGAAGAAGAACTCTCCAGCTGCTAATTTGTCTTTACAAGTTGTTTATAGAGGCGTGAGTCATACTTTACTCGTAGAATTAATGGTTTTGGCAGAAGTTCTTAACACGAAAAAGTTCTGTTCTTGGTTTCCTGATTTCTTGCTCTTCCTCTGGGAATAAGTTTTCATTTTTTTAGTTTAGTGTTGTGGATTTAAAAATGTATCCACCCTGAGTTGGCCCGGAATTCAGAAGATGGCGCAATTATGGTGCCTGAAAATTAAATATCTTAATCCTATAAAAGTGCATTTCGAACACAGACTTGCAGCTATTCAAGAGTATCTTACACTAGGAGCAGCTTTTTCCATATCCCAACCCTCTCATTGAATGCAAACGTTCTCTGCTTTAACTAGCTAAAACAGTTGATGAACACAATGTTTACTATCGGAGTCATTCAAACTGTTATTGTCATTGCCAGACTTCAAAGCATCGAATGTGATTGTTGCACGGCAGCAGCGATTTCAGCCCGACATCGAGTGCGTATTGAATTCTTTTTTAACTTACATTTTATGAGACACGGTTAAACTTTATTTTCACTTCTGTTCCTTTAAATACATAACTAAAAAGCTTCTAAATTTGAAACGTACATATGTATGTTCATCGCCACTTTTTATTGCAGATATGTTTACTAACAGTCATATATTTTGCTTACTCCACTTTTTTTTTTACAATTTTTCAGGATGCTTTATACCGTTTTTGTGATTGTGATCTTTTTACATCTCTATGCTAACCTAAAAGCTGTTAAAGCAGTCTGTCTACGCACATTCAACGAATCACGCTATCTTATAGCTCTTGAAGAATTCTTCCGATCAGGCCGAATGCTATCTCCACAACAAGTCAATAAACTAGAACGAGTGACAATTGGGCAAACTGTCTCGGTTTCCTTAAACATTCACCTGGGTCTTTCAGCGAAGCATCTAATCGACGAATTTAAAAGTAGTCATGTCATAGAAAACATAGTTTCATCATTTGATCCCCATGAACGTTTTATCATTGCCGAAAGCAAGCGTCACCTTGGAGTGTATCTTCATTTTGATACACGACCTCAGGATGTTCTTAAAGCTTATTTCTTTGCTGTTTCGTATTTACAAGATCGAAATCAAATAAAAGAGAAATACTGGGAGGTGCAAAGTAAATGGCAGGAATTTGTGAACCTCGCACAACAGGAAGGTGAGTAGATATTCGTACACTTTATGATCATGATACTTATAAAACTTCCTTCTAGGTTGGAGTGCAAACAACCACCTTCTTATGGTCGATGAGTATCGTCTTGATTGGAAGGCATAGACGATCTTCCACAACAACTCGTTCTTATAATTTTCCCAAGACACTCAACTACATAAACACAATGGACCAAGAACAAATAAACAAAACGCGTAGGTACTTACCATTTTTCCTCTAAAGACAAAAGACCTTCCCCCAAACACCCTTAGATCTACACAAAAAAAAACACCTCCTTTGATATTAACATTTTGTTTAGAAACTTTTAAATCTCAGATGAGTGAACAGTTTTCATTTTGATTTGCTCGCTTTTATTTGTAAACTTGTGTTGTGTTCTATTGATTCAATGTTACATATTATTATTGTATTGTATATTGCCAACCAAGTTGTATTAGATGTAGAGAATTAGAAACCAAACTCATTGTGTTGGTATGTACCGTAGGTATTTCCTTCCTCAGTTAACATATTTAACATATCTTACTAAAGTAAAACCAAAACCCAAAAACTTAGTTTTTTTTTCTCAATTATATTTAGTTTTGTAAATAGTAATTAGAAAGTGTTACAAAGTATTTATCTCTTTTTTTTTCTATATATACACGAGACAAAGTATAAAACAAAAAAGAAAGACAAAAATTCTCTTCCATGCGCTACTCTTCTGCCTTAGATCCAAAACCAAAAAAAAAAAAAACAAAATTTCGGAAACGATTTGAAAAACAAAATCTAAAATATTCTGCGTTGTGTTCTTGACTTTAGTAGTTTAGTTGTAAAAAAAACAAACAAAAAATACAAAAATGAATATAAAAACAAAATCAAAGAACTCAAACTATCTGAAGGTGCTGTAGACATTTTGCAAATAAGAGAATTAGTTGTTGTCGGCTTAAGAGAAGTTCGTTAAAGCTTACTAAACAAGTTTTGCGAAAATAAATATTTTGATATTCGTTTTGTTTTGTTTTTTCTTTTAGACTTAGCCAAATGATATTAAATTATATTTTTTAATTTTTAAAATTAATTTTTTATTACTTAGAATCGTATGCAAATGTATGTACCTTAACGAAAATAGACACATTAACGTTGGTAGAAAATGTTGATTGAATACAAGGTTTTCCTTTCCAATGAGAGGCTTCATTTTGATTTATCTTCCAAGAAAATAAAGGATTTCTCGTAAGAGAATCTCTGAAATCAAGTACTATCCTCGTCATAATTATTTTGACAAGATCAAAAACTAAATTTATTGAACTCCACTATGAATTGAAAAAAAAGTAAATACAGAGTTTGTTAACCAATTTAGTAGCTAAATATGTTTATGTTTTTTTTTTTTTTTTAAATATTTATTGAAAGGAACAAAATTAACTTAGTGCTTTGACATAATATTTTTTGGGAAATAATTTCAAAAACCAGGTTATTTCAAACTGAGGGAGGAACAGAATATAATTATTTATATCCACCTTTAGACTGGATATCTTTCTGGAATCGTCTCGAAACCGATTTGACAAATTTTTGCGGCATATCTGCAGAAACTTTATCCCAGAACTTTAGAGAAACACTTTTTTTTCCTTTAATGGAACCCCATACATTTTCGATAACAATTAAATCTAGGCTCTGGGGTGGCCAGTTAAGTGTTTCTAGTTCAATATCACCCATCACCATTCGGCTTTTGCGACTCATACACTTGTGGCTGCGAACATAATTGCATAGAACGTGTATTATCCCCGCAAAAGTTTGCCACCAGTTGTATTCACAAAAGTCAAATGGCTTTTGCAAGTTTGCAACAGATTTAATTTTGTTGCAGAAAGTTGCCGAACTAAATGTATACCTCAAAGGTTGACCTTTTCATGCGAAAATAACTTCTAAAAATATCGTCAGGGTATTTGTTAATAAAATGAAGAAATATAATATTTTTTGGAATACTTCTTTGCATCTTTTTCCAATTACTAATTGGTATCTTCTCCATTTTCACATTTTTGCAATTCTTGTTGAGCATAATGCACGTAAGTCCGTATTTTTTAAGTTCATGCCACTTAAAATCATCCGGCATCCAGCCATTGTCGTGCAATTGTTTTAAAATCAGAAAAATCTTAAACACATTCTAACATCATTTGTTACTTCTCTGTCAAATGCGTCGCATACATTTATGAACGACGATTTCACCAGTGCATGGTTGCTGCAACAATGCAGTAAATTTCGCGTACATAAAGTTTACTGTTGCAGCATACTTACTGGAAATTTGTTTGCTTTTATGAACCCAGCCTATGTCGATTCATTGTTTCATCGATTGGAACTTAATCTCCACGACCGTTGGACGAAATACAACCCCAACGGATTATGGACCCGCCACCATGCTTAATGGTTTAAAAGATTGGTGCGTATTTTTGACGAGATCATTTCCAGAAGCTTATTTCTTTATTTTTATACTCTTTGACGAATTGGAGCTGCTTGATTTTGTTTCCGGGGGTTATCTAAGGTACTTTCCTTACAGAATATGTACCAAAACCAAATATAGCATGGCGTCTCCGAATTTTCCTCTCGCTTTGAAGTTAAACCTGGATTTTTATTAAACTCCCGCAAAATCTGTGTGTAGCACGTGTCTTCATCCTGCTGGAATCACATCTCTTCCACATTCAATTGGGGAATGAAAAAGCCATTTATCATGCTTCTATAGTGAATACCCTTGACCACAACATGCTGATTAGCTTAATTTTTGAAAAAATGACTCCACCAGCTTACAGATCACACCAAAATGTGGATTTTTCGGGTTGTAAGGGAAAAGATGATCCATTGCTCCAAATGCGATAATTTGCCCAAAAATAAGCCTCATGACTGAACACAATTTTTCGATAAAGCAGCGGATCCAGGACATTTAATTTTGGGCCCATTCACCAAAATTTCGACGCAAACGATGTTCATTCGGCTTACATTTTCATACTAGCTGGATGTTGTAAGCCTTCAAACCCAAATCTTTGCTTAAAGTTTCCCTATAATGAGACGGACAAAGACCAAGCTGTTGTGACCGACGTCGAATCAATAAATTTGGATCTTCTTCCTTACTCTTCTGAAACGATGCAATATTCTATTTAGCCCCAAATTTTCTCATCCGTCTCGGTACCACAGCATCTTCCAAAGAAAATGATGTGCGAAAGCAGTCAACAATAAGTACGCTATAACTTTGGTGCACAGGACTATCATTTTAAAAATCAGCTACGCACACGTTTAGCCACTGCGATTACGAATATTTATAACAAAAACTTTGAAATCGGTTCAATAGTGGCGATGGCGCGATGGTTAGCTTATTGGACTATCATGCAGAGGGTCCGTGGTTCGATACCCCGCATCAACAACAATTGTTCGAATCGTCATCACCCTTTCGGCGGGCAATGGCAAACTCCCGAAAGTAAAATTGCCCATGAAAAAGCTTCTAAGGAGTGCCGTTCAGACTCGGCGATAAATCGTAGGCCCCGCTCAGATGTGACAAAAATGACAACAAGAGTAACTCAAATGAGTGTCAAGTGTTTACTTTTTGTGCTATAGCTGATTGACAATGTTATGAACTTCAGAGTTGTCGGTGAAAACCGGAGCAGAGTGGTTCATCCTAAAGACGTAAATCTTATTTGGTTTGCTTAATCTGAACAGATTGGCCTAGTTATCGATGTCATTGCTGGTTTTTCAAAATTACAGTCCCACAATAGAACGACTGCTTTTTACCAATAATTTTAAGGATACCTCTAAAAGCCCTAGGACAAGGAGATATTTTTGAAATTCTGCTCGAAATATTTTATTTAACCAGATATGAACTTTATCCTGAATATTTTAAAACAAGTGCAATACTGAATGAGAACTCTTTGTACTCGTCGTTAGTTCTATTTTGATTTTTCAATTTGATATTTTCACGGAAATTAATGTATTTTTTGTTGGAGGTAGCATTTCTGAAGTAATAGAGACAAGTCGAATGGTTTCGAGTTAATTTGTCAATGTACATATTAATATTGAAATTGTTTAAATTACAGAATTCTGAGAGAAAGTGGTAGCCAAGTTAGTGCTTTTGAATGAACTTAAGGCGTTTAGTTCACATAGAACTAATTCCGTACTCTCAAAGGTGAGACATTTTATGACAAAAAAAATCTGAACCAAAGCGGTTAAGCAGATGGTTGAACACAAGAAAGAGATCAAGATAAAAGGAGCTCCTAAAAAAGGTTAGACTGGAAGTAGTTAAATCAGATATTTAGGGGGTGTAAGTTCTGAGCCATCCCTCAAGACTAAAGCCATCAGCATTTTGTCTTATCCCACTAGTTCGAGCTTCTGGTATTTAAGCCACCTCCAAATATAGCCCCGTCGAAAGACCTAACAAAGCTATTTAACTTGTTGAGCTTACTTACTGACATGCTTATAGGGCTCTACTGTCCGAAATGGTGGCTCTCCAGCTAGCGCAGTGTTTTACCAGCTTCGTTCAGTTGCGCACAGGAAGTTAGGTGAGGCTCCTTCCGTTTGTGCTCCACCTAAAGTAGGATCGTCCTCTACAGCTTTGTCTCACTGTGCAAGTGTCAAAAACTTGCTGAGCCAGAATACAGGCGCCCATGAGGTTTAAATGACATATGCATCTTAGCCGGATTATCCGAGATTTTCTGACGAGGTCGACATCACTGTAGTTCGCTGTTGGGAAGCCTTCTCTATTCCCCGTTTATGCAAGCGTAGTCGAAAATTACCCGAAGAAGTTTTTCACGTAGGGTCCGACTGCATTTTTATTGGCTTTCGTCAGTGTCGAAGCTGGTGTCTCGTAGGACTGTGATGATCAATTTCTTTAAAATAATTTTCAAATTTAGCAATGCTAGTGTATGTGTGGGAACATGCATAGTCAGGATATATATTTCAAATGCGCTTTGTGTCTGGTGTCTTATTCCCACTACATAACTAATGCAACCCATTGCGGCAATGAAATTTGACAGATGCTCGAAATACAAGCCAAATAACTTCATTATTTATTTTGATAAGAATATATTGTATTTGAAGCATACACGGCATATTTAGAATACATGTGCTTAATAGTTACACTACGTTCTGTTTCTTCATCCAATGTTAAGTCCTGGCTCAAGCGTTGTGCTACTGACCTAAAAGTTTTATGCATTGTGTGATCTATTGAATTGAATGTACATACATTTGTTGAATTTAAAAAAAAATAACTCCTAAGTTTTATTTAAAGCTCCCTCCTTTGCTAAAGTTAACACAAAATTGCGAGTACAGATATTATTAAATTTTACTTTGAACAAATTCCATTCCATTTATATGCAACGAACATTCAATTAGATTGGTAGATTAGATTAATAAATCGGTTACCATTAGAGAAAAGAATAAGAAAATGAAAAGTGAATCAATAAATTATTTACACTTTGGTGCGCCAAATTTAATTAAAACTAAAAAAAACTTAAAATTTAGATCAGCAAGAAACAATCTATTTTGCTAAGCCTTTAATCGTGCAATATTCTAATTATATTTAAAAAGAAAACCGAAAATAAAAACGCATAGCACTTAGAGACTTACTTATAAGCTATTCTCCATTTTTTCAATTCTAGCATTTAGACTTTTGCGATGTTAATTGACGTTACTTAAGCAAAGCAAATAATAAAAAAATTTTGTTTGTGTTTATATTTGTAATTATTGTAATTGTAGCTTTTTGAGTTAGAAATACAAAACTGACAGAAACAAAATAGAAAACTGAGAAAAAAAACCTCAAAGTTTATGTGTTTTTAAAGAGTCCGTACTTGGCTCAAAACACCTCTTTTTTAAAGACGTTCTCGAACAAGTTTTGTTTTAAATTTGTTTTCCTTTCTAAAGTTGATGATATTCTTGTAGTGAGAAACTAGTCTAAGTTAGAATTTAAGAACTTCTTAGAGAACTAAGGAAATGTAAGTTTTTTTGTAGAAAGGATTTTAGATTCGCAAATTTTTAGAAGCTTTTTTTATTAAAATGGAAAAAATAAGAATGAAATCAATTGAATTCAGTCATTGAAGTGAGATAATAATACATAAATATTTATTGAATAAAATATTTTCAATTTTAAATAAAAAACCAAAAAAAATACTTTACCAAAAGGTGATGCGAGTTGTTTTATTTTTATTTTTTTTTTTTTACAATTTACTGGACAATTTTCCTTTATACAGAGTATCCGGAGATAGATATGTTATATCTCAAACCATTTTAAAGGAATCCTCAATAATGCATGTAGTTGTTGAGAAATCATCGTGTGTTCGCATTCGAAGTGTTTTGTTTTTAGAAAAGGCGATTGTTACGTGAGTTCGTGCATACAAGTTTATTCACGTTAAAATATTCAGCGAAATTTGTTATCTCCAAATATTCTTCAATCAGAGTGCAGCAGAACACCAGTGTCCACCGAAAACATTCGCAAAGAAGAACGAAGCACCTGTGAAAATCCAAGAATCTCAATATGGAAGAGAGGGCTATTCCCAAAATCTATCCTTTTTAAGACTCAATTGGTGCGAAATCTTAACAAAAATGACTTTAATATACGCAGAAACTTTCGTAAAACAATGTTGGGAAGATTCGTCTTCTGTAGCGACAAGGCCTACTTCCACCTGAATGAGCATGTTTGTACGCAAAACTGCCAGTGCTAGGCTCCACTAAAACTTAAACACCAACACCGAACGTTCCTAGAACTTCCATGAATTCACTGTGTGAACATTTCCAACAAAAACTGACTAGCCGGCCTGGAGACATGCCATGACCACCGAAGTCTCTAGACTTGGATCTTTTCCTATGTGCGTACATAAACGTAAAGTCTATGCTTATAAACAGACGTTTTGTCACGGAGCTTAATGAAAACTTACGACATTTAGCAATGCATGCTGGAGCACGTGTTACGAAGCACACTGATCCGCTGGCTGGGCATTTTGACGAAATTATTTTCAAAAAATAGAATTTACTTTCTTTCCATTTATAATAAACCAGAATGAGTCATAGCTTATGTTTCATTTTCCCTTTTCTCTCATCCAGCACCATGAACTTCACTGTTAACGACCTGACGATGTGCACTACTAAAACATAAACGTGAGTTTAGGTACTAAAAGAGCCTAAAAGAAGACTCTATACATTTCCATAGAACCCTTTCCAATCAACACTCAAATGAACTCGGCTCACATTATAAAATAGATTATAATTCCACGGCTCAGTTAAGAAAAATTGGAAACTCTGCTCAAGGTGAATCTTCCTGGACCTACTTCGACGTAATCTGCATTACCAGTGATCAGATAAATCACAATTTCTTGAACTACTTCATAACTACCTTGACTCAAAGACCAATCCGATGGCAACCCTATTCAAAGCTAACTTTCATTAAAAAAAATACATACCCCACATGGTTTAACTCCGAAGCTGGGTGACAAGCACAGCAAAATCCCAAAAGAAAAACAAAGAAACCTGGGTCCTACGCTCGATAAATATGTTGCGGAGCACTTATAAACTTATTTTAAAGCTCCCCAAAGCAATAGCTACCCACGGCAAGATAGACAACTCCAAACAAAACATACACAGCAATCGTGGTTTTTTCCTTCGTGTTTATTGCAAAATTTAACTAAAAATAACGTAACTGAAAGTACCTACTTTACTCACGAATACAATACAAAACTAAATATTCAATGGATGCAGCACAGGGGCACTGATCATTTGTTCCCTCAGCAGCTGCTGTTCTTCCTTGTAACCCGTTTGTGATAAATGTTTCACAATATCAACCCAATCCCAGCCGCGTGGTCGATCACCCTTGTGATCTGTTCGCTCCCATTGTCTTCGTTTCTGCGCTTTTGATAATTGTTCCTTTTTCGCAATCTTTTTAGCCTCTCCTGAGTCGGAAATTTTGATTGCCGCTACACCATTGTCAAGATCCGCAACTACAGCCGCAACAGGTGTATCTGGCTGATCCACCAGCAATTCCTCTGTTTTATCCTTGAGACATTCGAAAAGTGTGTACGTCATGCCACAACCCGCCCATTGTTCGGCTTCTTCGAGCAGTGTGGATGCGATTTTGTCTTTCACTGGAGCTATTCTACAAGGATAAACTAGTTTTATTTATTAAAGTGTAAATGAGCAGCAAACTAACAAATTTCTGTTGTAAAACGCATCCATGTTAATCACAGGCGCATCAGCTGGATAATTGTCGCCCCATTGAATTTCCACAAGGAACGACTTGATATCATCATCCTTGCCGTACTGAAATGAGCCAGAATAAATGGTAAATTTGTTGCAAAACTAGAAAGCTAGACTTGTGCTACCTTGTATTGATACGTGGTTGGATTTATTTCTTTAAATGCAGTGTCACCCTCGTAAATTGACTGCAAAGCCTCGCGCTCCTCCGCCTGTAACTCCAGTTGATCAGACATTCTTTGTTTTTGTCTAATTTAAATAAATTCCAAATATTCAGGCGGTACTGATGCAACCTTTATATTTTTATTTTCTCTTCGTCAACATTTTTTTAAAGAAATTGTCAAAATTTTGACAGCTGACATTTTGATGAATGGTTGCTTGGATATCGTACGTGATTAGGAGTCGAATTATCATTCGACGAACGTTTGGAATTGGTAACGAAATAGGGTGCATTTATGTTTTGTTTCTGAGTGGCTTCTAAGGACGTATAACAGTTTAAAAATGCTGATTATTCGCACTCTTTTAAGTATTTCACAAAACAACACAATAGCAGTGCACCTTCCAATGAATGTGGTGGATATGGTAAAATAGTAAGGGATAACTCAGTGTTGAATCAAAGGAAAGAATTGTTTTTTGTACGATGATGTAAAGGTGAGGTTTACGCATGCAATCAAAATGTACGAGCGGGCCTTAAATATACACGCGCATAGTAATTGTTCTATATGGCTCTCAAGTCAGAGCCCGATTTCATCAGCGTGGTGACGGACAAATATTCCCACGATATCATCGCTGTTATTCAAGTAAAATTAAACGTCTCACTAACGGTAAGATGTCAAACGACTTTGAAACCCACAGCAATTTACGACAGGTTTGTGTTTACTTATACTTTATTTGTGATACTGCGCTATACTATTGCTCGTAAAACATCTGAACTACGCCAAAGATATTATCCTGCTTACGGAGATCACTTTAAAGACTAAGAAGGCTAGTTTAAACTAAAAATAATTATCAAAAATCTGATGTTATTGGCCACAGTATTGTATTAAAAATCTAGGATGCAAGATCAATCGCATCGTAATTGCTTATTTCAGTGACCCTTTTTTGTTCACGAAAGCGGAGCTATATAGTGTTCTCCTTCGTCAAAAAATCTACAGAAAAAAATTTACTATATCATTAGCACTCACTGTGACTCTTATATACACTTTTCTGAATCATCTTCAAAAGTTCCCGTTCAAGTGCTACTGCTGAGCCCTACATGGCAAGCCTTATGCATGTTTACTTATGACACAGTGTTCAGCGTGACACCCATTAGGTTAAGCTTATTTGAGAAAACACCAACCCCGCTGTCTTGGTCTTGGGTTCATCCGTATAGAAATGGACTGACTTGTCATCCATGAAGGCATCGTCCTTCCAGAAAGATCAGCAGCGGATGCCAACATCAAAGTCTTTGTCAAACTCGTTTTTGGGTGTAGTTTGGTCGATATTCTCTGGAAGGATTATAGACTGTAAAGAATATAAGCTCAGTTAAATAGTTTGGCGAATGGCTCCGCTAGCTTCTACTTGTATCTTAAAAATATTAAGGGGTGTCAATTGAAGCAGAACAACCAGTCCCGCGGAGGGAGTACTACGTTGGGCTCGCTTAAACCCACGCATGCTATCCTTTGGACTTTGGTTAGTTTCATGTCGTTGACTGCTTTGTCTAAGACCTGAAATGGCTGTCGGAACTTTAAAGTGAGCACTGACAAGTGGGTTTCCAGTACAGGTTGAGGCATTCATTACTTAAGGTCGCCCAGATGACATCATTTCATTTTTTCAAACAGCTCGGCATCGATAGCCTTCTGGAGAGCATTTTTCTTAGCCGAAGTTACTAAGGTACCTACACAATAAAGGGAAGTTGGAAAATTCATTGTTCAAATTTTCGTAATTCTTTCTGGTGTGCTTACAATAAGGCCCCAGACAAATGTGTCTTGAAAAGAATGTCGAAATCTTCTCAAAATTGATTTCCAACATCCAACCATCGCAATATCTTTTTATCTTATCAAAATCACGTTCCAAGAGCACATAAATGGTGTCGATCTTTGAAGCTGATTTTTACGCTATCAAGCCATCTGCAAACGCTGTGGAGTTCCTCGTCAATTTTCCCATTGTACCAATAGTTTCCGATACTTCCTTTTTGCTTTTATCCATCAGGATGAAAGTGAACTTACTACACTGCCACTCTCTCTGATCAGACCATATCAGCTATCAAGGCTTAATTTGAACCGCTCTTTGGAATTATTGCGAAACAATTACCAAAACTATTAGATGATATCAAGCTTTTCATTCGTTATTTCCTTTTAAAGAGAGTTAAGGCGGACATTTATCACGGACAACACTGATCCAAGCCGATGGAGTGTTATGAGGCTAGTAAACTCTTTTGCCGAGCACAGTTCAGTCGCAAAAAGCCCTTTTCAGCGAGATCCTTCTGTTCGGGCACAGTACGCAATTTCTCCTGTGGCTATCAGCATATAAATAAATCTCAGCAGTTCGATCCAGAACTTATCTGCTCAAATGGAAAACAAGCAGAAAATCATTGAAGACAAATTTCCCCAAAGCTTTGAACTTATTTTCCTACAGAGTTCAAATTACAAGCAAACTGAACCCAGCTGATTTGCCGATTCGTATGAAATTTCGCCACATGGTGAAAGAGGACAACAACATGTTAAATTTTATTTTTTTGGCTGACTAGGGGCAATATAAGCAAGCAAAAAGGTCGAGAAGAAACGGCATCCAGATCAAGTGAAAGTTAGCAGTTTCATCAAGCATCATTGCTGGGTTGCATTTTTTTGAAGCAAATGTTGAAACTGTACCGGTCAATGGAACCATTATTTAAAGATGTTGAAGTTGTTCTACTTTCCAAAATTAAATACATTTTGAAGGGTATCTAAGAAGAAATACTAGAATGAAGCTGTCACATTCGCAGAATACATCTTCTTCGTTATTCACTTCAGACTGATCTACGGATTAATATTTTGAGATTATACAGTTTGGTGGACCTAGGCGATGAGCATGAGCAAGCACAAATAGCCGAAACTGCCTTCCAAATTGATAAGGGAAGACCAAGTGTGGAACATTCATTCACATACACATTTTCTAACAATTTCACTTTTTTTACAGTGTAGATACTATATTATGGAAACACTCATTAAGCAGAAACCAGTTGCGATATCTAACAAAACACACAATGGTTGGATTTTTTCTTTTCTTTATTGCAAAATTTAACTAAAGATACCTACTTCATTACGAAATATAATATAAAACTAGATATTCAGCGGATGCAGCACAGGGGCATTGATCATTTGTTCCCTCAGCAGCTGCTGTTCTTCCTTGTAACCCGTTTGTGATAAATGTTTCACAATATCAACCCAATCCCAGCCGCGTGGTCGATCACCCTTGTGATCTGTTCGCTCCCATTGTCTTCGTTTCTGCGCTTTTGATAATTGTTCCTTTTTCGCAATCTTTTTAGCCTCTCCTGAGTCGGAAATTTTGATTGCCGCTACACCATTGTCAAGATCCGCAACTACAACGGCAACAGGTGTATCTGGCTGATCCGCCAACAATTCCTCTGTTTTATCTTTGAGGCATTCGAAAAGTGTGTACGTCATGCCACAACCCGCCCATTGTTCGGCTTCTTCGAGCAGTGTGGATGCGATTTTATCTTTCACCGGAGCTATTCTGTCAAGATAAACGAGTTCTATTTATGAAAGAGGACAAGTACAAAGTGTAAATGAGCAGCAAACTAACAAATTTCTGTTGTAAAACGCATCCATGTTAATCACAGGCGCATCAGCGGGATAATTGTCACCCCATTGAATTTCCACAAGGAATGACTTGATATCATCATCCTTGCCGTACTGAAATAAGGCAGAATGGATGGTGAATTTGTTGCAAAACTAGAAAGCTAGAGACTTGTGTTACCTTGTATTGATACGTGGTTGGATTTATTTCTTTGAATGCAGTGTCACCTTCGTAAATTGACTGCAAAGCCTCGCGCTCCTCCGCCTGTAATTCCAGTTGGTCAGACATTGTTCGTGTTTGTTTGATTAAAAAATAAATTTCAAATATGCAGGCGCTACTGATACAATTTTACTATTTTTATTTTCTCTTTTTCAACATTTTTGATTAAAATTGTCAAAATTTGACAAGTGACATTTTGATGAATGGATGCTGGGATATCGTACGTGATTAACAAGTCGAGTTAACATTGACGAACATTTGGAATTGGTAACGAAATAGGGTGCGAGTTTTGTTCTGTTTAAAGTGTGTATAAACATATAACAGTTTGAATAATCGATTTATGATTAAATTTGATGTTTATCTCTTTTCTTAGGAATCATACATAATCGTCACATGAAAGAACCCTAGGCCTAGTCTCAAGTGAACAGTGAATCGTGGTTTGATGTAGGAAATTGAAAGATGATGGGTGGGAATGCCTTTTCGTTCGATTATGTAAGGACAGAGCTACTATTAACTACATTCCAGTCGTCTATTTCACTATTATGTGGGTAGGAAAAGCGCCCGAGATTACATTAGAATATACCGATATCTGCGTCGATCTCGGCTTGATCGATTAAGTTGACTTTTTTAAGATGGAATGACCAACCTGTGGGCTTGTGAATATGAAGGCGAGTATACAATCTGCTAGATGTAGTAATGATCAATATGCCTACATCCGTTTTCAGAGGTAGTGCTTAGAGGCTATTATTTTTTATTGTACTTTGGCTTTAAGATCGGATAAAAGGACTTTGAAATCATATTTAGGGTTTCGCTCGTTTGTTTTGTCGAGAATCTCATAGAAATTTACTTTGAAAGCATTCTCGGTGTCTTCTGTAAATTTTACTTTGAGGTGGATTGTTACACTGCGTTCGATCACATCCCTTAGACCCACGCTTACAACAAATCCGTACCAAATAAGCACTGGTTCTGTTCTCTATACTATTCAGGCATATATTCATTATCTATTAAAGCATTAATGCTGATATGTGGGTTTCAAAAAATGTACTGAGTATAAGTTTCTAAAGCACAGTAACCTTATGTTTTCCCTGACAAAATCAATGGTTAGCTTTAAAAGCTTGATAAAGGCACCTACAGAGTGAAGAATTGGTCCTTTATGATAAAAACTGTAAGCTTATCTTCTTAGTTGATAGCTCTTGCTATTGAAACGTAATTCGCTAGCTGGGGTATCCTCATTCTCCTTTCGTAACAAAATGCAATGACACAGCATTTCTATTTGTTTTTCCGATGACACACCGTATAACAGTTCTTTAAAAACCCGTTCAATTTGTCCCACCTTAATTCCATATCTCAGCCGTTCCCCAATCGCCCAAACATCTATCCATCCATCTCTCTTCAACCCACATAATCCGATGTGAACATGAAACATCAAGCAGCCAGATGTCAAAAGCGATTTTCAACTTCAACTCATTCTCATTCATTTCTCACACTCCCCTCGCAGTCAGAGGTGTTGCAATTCAAAAAATTTCTACTGATAAAACAAATTTTTTTTTAAATAAATTTCTCCCCCTCCCACGAGAAACTAATTAATAAAAATCAAACATCAAATTAAATAAATTCTAAATAAGTGCAAAATTATAATTCCCATAATTCAACTAGATACGTGTAAATGAAAGTAACTGTTTTTCTACAAAAGAAATTCCTCCATCATCCCAGTGGCCTTTTGTAAAGCAAAATATTAAAAAAAAAAAATCAAAAAAAAAGGAAATACTAGACGAAGCAGAAAGAGCGAGAAAACAAGAAAGATTAGGCATCTAGAAAGAAGAACACCACGACGCAAAAGAAGGAGATAAAAATAAAGACAAAGACAACAACGTCGACACTGATATTCGAGGAATACGAAACGAAAACGTTTATTCCTTTCGCTGCCTTCCATCATCGTGTGTCTGTTTTTTTTTCCTTTTTTACTATTTCGTTGTTTTTTTTTTTTCTTTATTTTATTGTGTTGGTGGTGTGCGTGTCTGTTCGTGCAGTTCGTTTGGCGACAGAAACTCGAAACTCATTCCGTGCTGTGCTGAAGTGCAGAGTGTACAGTGGATTGTGTGCTGAAGCTGGGAGCTGTATCTGCTGAGCTACTGCTGTGAATAAAAAAAGAATAAGAAAACGGAATAGAGAAAGAAGAAGTAAACAGTAAACAATATGGCGTGTGCTACATTAAAACGCTCCCTGGACTGGGAATCCATTAATCAGCGTCCAACAAAACGGCGTCGATGCAATCCCTTTGGACAATCTACCTCAGGAATGGGTGGGCGCACCTCAATGCCCAGCTCGCCAAGTTCTTCATCATCGATTGCAGCTGGCTTGGTAGCGGGTGGTGGTGGTGGCGCTGGTGGTGCTGGTAGTGGTGGTGGAATGACTTCACTTGGCATCAGTGGTGGCATGCAGCGTTGTCCCTGTGGACGTTTGAATACCGCAAGTGCTTCCAGAAATTCGATTGCCATCGATAGTCAGGATAATGTATCGGCCATCGATAGTAGTCCATTCGCTGGTAAAATGTCTCCCGATAAAATGGCTCAAAATATTCGTGATGAAATAAAACGCTTAAACCGCCGCAAACAATTGACTTATGCCACCGAACGCATGCAAGACTCGGAATCAAGTGGCTCTGAAATGGGCGGCCCAGATAGTCCACGTCGTCGTCCGGATAGTCCACCAAATTTAGCCACACATCCAGAGAGGGCGCTATTCACATTCAAACAGGTGCAAATGATATGCGAACGAATGCTTAAGGAGCGTGAGGACGAGCTCACCGAGAAATATGACGCCATCCTGACCAACAAACTGGCGGAGCAATATGATGCGTTTGTCAAATTTACATATGATCAAATCCAGAGACGCTATGAAGCGGCTCCCAGTTGTAAGTTCTCTCTTTGTTACACTTCTTTTTTTTTTTTTTCTCAAAACAAATGTTTTTTTGTTTTCTTTCTTTCTTTCCTTTTTGTGTTTATGTGTAGATCTATCATAATCGGACCTCATGGCGTACTGCAGCACTAGTCCCTTCAACAAAAAAAAAAAAAAAAAAAATACTAAAGCAAAACAAAAGAAAAATAATTCTTCAACTCAAGGAAACCAGAAACATAATGGAAAACAAAATGTTAAAAAAAGCTAATGGAATCAGACTTCCAAATATTCTCGTCGCAGTAACGTCGCAGCATATTATAAACATTACGTACATACATACAATACATATATGAATATATATACATAGATATATAGTATATAGGTATATTTATATACAAGGAAAACCACAACAACAAACAAACAATATACAAAGCTCACAAATTAATTGATAAACTAACTACCAGAAACAGCAGCAGCAGCTGAGTCCGCTACAAAATCGGATTCCACAAACACAAAACCGCAAATCATTTTACCTTTTTCCAATATCCAATTTCCACCACCAATTCCACACAAATCATTTTTTTTTTGTTTTTAAATAAATTTTGTTTAAATTTGGAAACTTGGTTAACAAATCCCCGCAGGAAATGGGGAGACCTTGACCATTTTTTTTTTTTTTTTTTTTTACGTAGCGAATTAGTGCTAATTTACAAGTTTTCCTTTCTTCTCCCAAACCTCTTTGTTTTCATTTAATTTCTTATTTTCTTTTTCTTTTATTTAACACACAAAAAAAAACCACAACTATTATAACAATTTAAATTTGAAATTCAATTGATTTCATTTTCTCACCGAAAATAGAATTAAAAAGCAAAAAACAAAAACAAAAACAAAAACTAGGAATGCAACTACAACAAATTATTAATGATTAAATATAAAAGATAAATAAATAAAACAAACAAACATATATGGTGTAATGAGATGGAGAAATCTTTATAATTATAATTATTAAATTAATTAATTATGCGTAACGTAAGGAAATTAATTTAGTTGTTTAGAGACAAGAGGACGGGGACTATCATTTCCTTTTTATATTGCAAATTTTATAATTTCTTGTTCTCATTATTGCTTTTGTGCGCGCGCTTTACAACTTTTTTTTTTTTTCTTCAGTTTTCTCCCTTCATTTCCAAATTATTATTACCTAAATATATAAAACTTTTTTTCATTTTTCTTTTTTTTTTTTATTAATTTGTTTTGTTGTTTCCCCTTTCCCCCTTAGAAAAAAGAAAACACAAAAAACATAAGAAACAAAACAAAACACTTAGAATTAAATTTATTTTCTCGCTTTTTTATATATAATAAAAAAACAAACAAACAAATAAATATTAAAAAAAAAAACAACAGAATATTGAATAAAAGAAATCAATTTGATGTGTTTTACTTGAAGGTGGCGGGGGTATTTTGGATTTTAACTCTTCAATCATTCTCTTCCCAGAACGATAGCTTGCCGGGGGTTTCTTTCGTTAGTGGAATTTGTTTCTTTGTGACTCACATTTACTCTCGATGGTATTTTCCTTCAGCTAGATAGATCTGTAGTTAGCTTTTTTTCAGCTATGCCCATCGAATTGGTTACGAGGGTAAGGTAAGGAAAAGTTCTCCGTGGTCTGACATTGAAGGATTAATTTTTCTACATAACATTTCTTAACTTCAACACACTTGGTCCAGCGTTTCTCTAACATCAGTATTTCTTCCCGAAAGTGTGAGCCTGGGAGGCTGTGAAAATTACAGAAAAAATTTCTTCAAGTTTGGGAACGGATGGAAGTTTTAGGAGAATCCCGTAGTTATCCCATCAACAACACACTCTTGTGTACAGGTGCATTGTTCTGGTGAAAGATGATTTGTTTCTTCGTCAAGCTAGGCCCCTCCTCGCGAATTTTTTGGATTTAGCTGCTCAAGAAGGTTGGAGTAATATTCGTCTGTAATTGTTCTGCCTTTTTCAAGGTAATCAATTAACGGGATCATGATGCATCGCAATACAAGCTGGTTATGACCTTTCCGGCAAATGTAATCGACTTCGCTTTCTTTGGCGCTGAACCAATGGCTTCCAATGCTTCGTCTGCTATTTCGTTTCTGGCGTGTAGTGGTAGTCCCATGTCTCATTCATAGTGGGAAATTGCCGCACAAAATAGGTGGGATCCCAATTGAATCGGTCCAAAGTTTGCTGGGAAAATTGTTTGCGCATTTGCTTTTGGTCGAGATTCAGCAGGTGCGGCACCCACATTGCGCAGAGCTTTGGTAGCCCTATATTTCGCGCCCTTCCGATATGGCCACAATTTCAGCTATCTCACTCACCTTTACTCGCCTGTCGTCCAACACGATGTCATGCAGTTTTGCAATGGTTTTGGATGTGGTTGCGGTATTTGACCGTCCTTCACGAGGGTCAATTTCGAGGTACGGGCGACCAGATTTAAATTCAGCTGTCTGATTTTCAACGGTTGACATAGAAGGAGCAGAGTCGCCATCAACTTTTGTCAGCTTTGGGTTCTCAGGAAGAATTTAAGTTTATTCACTTCAACGAAAAACACGGAGGACGTCTACCACAAAAATTCGTGTAAACAAACTACTTTAGAGAACCAGTTGAAACCCAGCCAGGAAATATACTTTTTTTTATCTTACCCTCATAAGGGCCACTTTCAAATGGGTGCACAAACGTAGGTAAGTCTTGCTATAGTTCGTTGGCTCACTTAAGTGGAATCGATGTTCCTTCGGGCTGGAGCGCTGATGACAATGGCCTAGTCATCTTAATCGCTGTAAGCGTACCTTTCTGACCAGATTCACATTCTTTGTTATACCTCCTCCGTAAATGTAGATGGGGCCAAATATCACAGAGGAGAATTTTTCGCTTAAACCAATTAAGAGTTTTCTTGACAGTATCAATGCATTTGTGTCGTAGGGTCTTCTTTGGTGCTCAATTGCCTTCTTAGCCTATAGGAACAGCAGTTGAGTAGATGTATTCTTTGTATATGTTCCGAATTGGCATTTCGGAACATACAGGAGTTAACTACAGTGCCTGAGTAGATTAATTCCTTTAACACCTCATAATTATCGTCGTCTATAATCACATTGCCACACTTATGAGAGCAAATGCTGATAAGCAGACAAAAATGCAGCACTAAAAGCTATGAATTCACCAGATAAAATCAAGGAATAAATAAGACCTTTTCCGGGCTACTTCGACATATTGGGAGCTTAAGTTAGTAAGAATTTCCGAGACTAAGTCAGGATCTTCGGATCGAGATGGTGGAAAATGAGCCACATCCCCGAACAGATAACTGGCATCGGTCGAGCCGACCCCTCATCTTAGGGGTTTTTATAATGGAACAGGCTCTCTTTGTTGGGGATTGTACCGCCGAGGTAACTAACCAACTCAATTTACGACGCAACAAAAATCCTCTAATGCGGACAGATCTACTGTTAACAACCCTGCAAACGAAATAAAGGGACCGAGATCCTTTTTAAACCATGTCCAACCAAACAACTAGCAGACGATTTGTTGGGCTGAACGAAAAAAGTATGCAAAATTGATTCAGCTACTATGGCGGCTGTTATCGTTGGCAAAAGCAGCGACTATTGGGATGTGAATTTGTTTTTTAGAAGTTAGGGTATCAAAGGTTTCAACAATATTAGGCTTATAATAGCGCAAGCCGCCACAGAGAAGAAATATGACGACAGCAATGATAGTTTCTACGAGCTCTTGTACAGACTTACAAGCAGTATCCTAGCTACATTATTAAAATTGTCCTCGGCTATGAAGCAGAAAGCTACCAGAATCCATAAAGTGCTTTGGAACGTGAAGGGAGAAGACGCTTATACGCAACAATGCCAAATTCGGATATGAGAGCCCACTTTGCATTCATTCTCCTTCAGAAGATAAGGGTGACAAATGCACAGTAACCCAGCTATGACATCAAAATTGTGCAAGGTATAAGGTAACTGTAACATCACTTGTGAAAATGGATTAAGGTTTTAAGAATTTGTAAAGAATTCTTAGTAGCCAGTATGTAGTACCTACTACTCTTATTTCAAGTCCATAAAGGGAAATGTCTATCTTACATCGACTAGAATCATAGCATATCACAGGCACAACGGATACCAGTAAGACCACCAAAGACCACAAGAATCTTTGCCGATTCGCCAATGTTTATTCCAACGCGGACGTTAGCGAAATCGAATTATTAAGATAAAATGCTAACGAGTGTCTAAGGAAGTATTCATTCACTTTTGGTCGGGTCTGAACTTCTTTGTTCTGAAACAATGGGAGCGACAAGAACAAACCGTTCTATGCTAATAAATTAGTTCAACTTCTCAAAAATTGGATCAAGGTCAAGATTTTAAGGCCTCTCCCAATCGGACAGTGGCGAGTATGTCTTGCCAGCACCGAAACAGATCAAAGTGCACTGTGCGAATAACCTGACACCACTTGACTCTTGCTAAAGCACTTCCATAAGGACGACTCTTCACCACCTTATGTTACCGGTTTTAACTATAGCTAAGATCATTTTAGACTTAATCCATGAACATGAACACAATCCAATGACATAAAGCGGTAACATACAAATTCTTTGAGGTCGATGTGCTTCTTAACGCATCTCCATTGGTCTTTCTACCCTACTACGCTTAGCAAAAACAGTATATTACGTCAGTCAGGCAACAGGGGCTTTTTGTTTTCCTGGGTAATCCGTCCTAGCATAATTTTTATATTTAAGAATCACTTATCCTCTAACGAAGTTATCAACATATGTTAAGTACTCGTATATCATAGATGTCTACTTGCTTTCAATCGCAGAACACACATTGGTACTCACTACGCCGCCGGTAGATAACGACATTTTTAAATTCAAATTTTAAAAAAACTCCGACCGACCCCAGCTAATATGATATAAAATTCTATAATTATCCGTAGCTCATTTTTAGTTGTTTGCTTGCATCTTCTTTCGCCGAATGAGCAATGAATTTATTTATTTTCAAAAATTAATAGTTTGCTCATCTGCGTCATTAGTTTATAAATGAAAATTCATGAGAACTTGTCATATCTCGAATCATCATTGTGACGAGATGTGTACGATTGATACTTTGTAATCATTTCACAAAAACTTTCGAAATTTCTCAAAAGTGATCATGAACTAGAAATTCTTGGTGTAAGGTGAGATGTTAATTCTAAAACAAAGGGTGTAATGAACCTTATCAAAACATCTTTCAGGCTGTTGGTATTAGTTTTTAATTTTTATGCATTCTCTTAATGCGTACGAATAGTTTGTGAGAAGCCTCAAAACCTCACCTACTCACCGATTGATTGAAGTCAATGGAAACTCCCGAGTGATTTGGTGGTTATCAAAATGTAGATAATAAAATATAAATAAAATTCGAAAGGGCATTGACGGTATTATTTGGCATTCAAATTGTATGCGTGGGATTATTTAAATTCTCTTCAATGTGGTTTAGCAGGTATCTTTGCATACCTTAGTTCGGGTGAAATTCATTATCTTTTATGAAATTAGTTTGAGTGCGTAGACTGGACACGGCGACGTAAGTCACAGTTGGCATACTACGAGTATTGTGTTTGAATGGTGACGTTGCAACAATATTTTTTTTATCAAAATAAGTAAATAAGTTAAAGGACACAGATCCGGAACTGTACAGTGGTGCATATAGCATCCCACCGTGTATGAGTCTATGTTTGGACGACACAATCCTTAAGGAATGAATACCACGACCATCCTTTCTCGCAACGACCCCTATTACGAAACGGAACTTGAATTTGATCAGGCAACTGTTGCCCACACAGATTTGGGGAATACATAACCTACGCGCTGAAGTAGCCAACTAAAAACGATATTTATTTACTTTATGAAACCGCCAGACACTCTACATACATACGTGCTCGCAGAGCTCGGCGCTGCAGTGAACCAGAGCCTTAGTTCACGTGACACTTCTGGTAGTGCAATCTTTTGCCAGCTGCCGGAATGTGCGCACACGAAGTAAGCTGAGGTCGCCGTCAACTTGTGTTTGCCATCTTAAATGAGATCGCACACATTCGACTGCACTGCCCATTTTTTCGAGCTATGACGCTGGAGTTTACACGTACTAGCTGACTTGCCCGCCCCTATAATTGTCATAATTTAGGTAATCCCCCTTCTTTATGATCAGATAAAAAAGGTTGAGATTCCGTTCATCGGGCATATTTGGTCGACCTACATAAATTTCAGTTAAAATGTGGTTTATGTTTTGCATCCAATCATCACCTTCTGATTTAAACAGGTCGGCAGTTAAGACTCCGGGTCCAGAAACTTTGTTGGACTTAAGCCTGGAAAAGCTGTCCTGACTTCATTTTGTATTGTAGTAGTCGGATAGAACGGAAATGAGGCGATGGCGATGGCGCAATAGTTAGCTCATTGGACTATAACGCAGAGTCTTTTTTTTTTTTTTTTTTTGGTTGCGTCCAAGGATGGGATAATCTTCGGGCTATTAGCATGCACGATTCGCAAACCCCAAGTACTCGATTCCGGCGATGCGCCTACGTACTAACCCACACCCTGCACTTTTCTACCACTCTCCCTGCGGAACTGCCGTTAAGTACTACTTCGCGGGGCTGGTAAGCACTTTCTGCCCTTCTTTCTCCGTTGTTGTATTAGAGATGCCGTCTGGGTTTGATTTTCATTAATACTCTCTCTGACTCTTTCTAACCGTCGAAGTTCCTTCATTATTTTTGCCGCAGCCTGTTTCACCGCATCCCATATTATACTTGATGTTAGCATATGGTTTACGATGTTTTCAGGAGTTGGTATTTCTCCAATTTTCTCCTCTAGTTCTCTGCGCTCTGTTCTGAAGTGTGGGCACTGGAAAAATACATGCTGTACATCCTCCCTTGCCGCTCCACATTTTAAGCAGAAGGGAGATTCCTTCAGACCAAACCTGTATTGATATGTTTGAAAGCAGCCATGTCCAGTTAGAAGCTGACTTAAGTAAAAATCTACTTCTCTGTAGTTACGTTCTACCCATTTACGAATGTCGGGTATAAGTCGGTAGATCCATTTCCCCTTTGTAGACTAGTTCCACCTCTCTTGCCACGCACTTGTGCTGCGCTGCTTTTCTTCCAGCTTGATATCTTTCACTGAAACTCCGGGTTCCCGAATTTTGGCGTCGTAGGTCCTTTGTAACTCAGTAGCCAATATATCTGCTGATAGCATTCCCGCAATGACATATATAGCATCATCTGACACACTGTCCGATATGCACAGCAAACTCTCAGAGCACATAGTCTGTTGACAGAATTAGTCTTTCTCGCGTATGACCTAATTTTCAATGCTTTCGCCCATATTGGAGCCGCATACATTGTGATTGACTGCACCACCCTTGCCAGAACTAGTCTCATTTGTTGTCTGGGTTCTCCTATGTTTGTCATTATTTTGGATAAGGCAGCACTCACCTTTGCAGCTTTGTAGCACGTTCTTTCAAGGTGTTCCTTGTAAGTGAGTCTAGCATCGATCATCATACCTAGGTATCTGATAGCAGGTTTTGATGTTATATCGTGATCGCCCACTCTGATGATGATTGTCTCTCTTTCCTTGCGACTGGTTACCAGAACTGCTTCTGTTTTATGTTCTGCCAGCTCTAACCCAACTGTTGCCTTCCACCGTCTAACTTTTCGAATACATTCATTGCCGATGTCTTCTATCTCCTCCAGGTGTTTCGCCGCCACAACGATTGCAATATCATCTGCAAAGCCTATGCCAAGTCTTAGAACCCTGTCGTACATAATGTTCCATAAGAGAGGTCCTAGTACCGATCCTTGTGGAACTCCGCCAGTTATGTGGTACTGCCTTACTCCATCGTCGATATCGTAGAGTAGGAACCGATTGTCGAAGTAACTTAGCATAATTTTTATTAAAAACCATGGCACCATCATTGACCTCAGAGAGTGAACTATAAGCGCCCAGTTTGCAGAGTTGAACGCATTTTTGGCGTCCAATGTTAATACGGCGCCGTATTTTTTGGTACCTCCTCTCCATCTTCTGCCCTGAATGGCTTCTTCTAGGGTTCTAGTTACCTTTCGAATAGCATCAGCGCGCCTTTCTAAATCCATACTGCTGGTTTGAGAGACCTCCGTCTTCATCAATTGACGCCTCCAATCGGTTGCAAATAATTCGTTCCAGTATTTTACCCATCGTGTCTAGTAAGCATATGGGACGGTATGACGAGGGCTCATTTGGTGATTCATTCCCTTTGGGCAGCAGCACAAGACGTTGGTTTCTCCATTGGTCTCGAAAACCCCTTCTGTTAAATACTTATTATACATTCCCACGAATGCTTTTGTATTTATTTTGACGGCTAGCTTAAGGACCTTATTTGGTATGCCGTCCAATGCAGGCGATTTATTATTGCTAAATCGTTTACATACATCCAGAAGTTCCGCTTGCGTAACTGGTGGGATCTCACCTACTTCCTGCGGTGGTTCTATATGCTCTGTTGGTGCTTGCTGTGGAAATAATCCCGACACTATTTTTTGCATTTAGCATTAGCACGAGGGTGGGGGTACCCTAGAGCCCTTTAGTTTTGCCATGACTTTCCTGTAGGGGGTACCCCAGGGATTAATACCTGCTTCCTCGCAGAGTTCTCTAAAGCTGTGGTTTTTGCTTCTCCGAATGGCTAATTTAAGGTCCCTACGCGTATCTCTTTATTGCACCTGTAAATCCTGGTGGGAGGGCTGACCTCTGGATCGCTGGCATAGTCTTCTAACTCTATGACACTTGCTGCGTAGCTCTGTATCTCTTGGTTCCACCAGTAAACTGGTGGCCGGCGATTTGTTGGCGTTTTCCGTACCATAGATGCGCCGCACGCACTAGATACGGTTTTAGTAAGCTCCGCCGCCATCGTGTTTGCTGCTCCTGGGTTTATTGTGGATTCTCCCAAAATGTGGAAAAGGGTGTTTTCGTCCAGTGTGCCTGTTTTCCATCCCATTCGTTGTGCCTTCTTTGGAAGGCGCTTCTGGGTTGCTCTCCTTGCTTGCACTTCAAATAGAATGGCCTGGTGGTCACTGTGGGTGTAGTCCTTACTGACTTTCCATCTTGATCCTCTCACTAAGGAACTTGTTAAAAAAGTTACATGTAACACAGAGAGTCTGGGTTCGATTCCTGGCTGGGTCACCAACAATTTTCAAATCGCCATCACCCTATCGGCCGGCAATGGCAAACTCCCGAAAGTAAAATTGCCTACGAAAAAGCTTCTAAGGAGTGCGGTTCGGACTCGGCGATAGGCCGTGGGCCCCGTTCAGATGTGACAAAACTGAAAACATGAGCAACACAAATGAGTGTCAAGAAGCAAGGCCATGGCCCATACCGGGCTGCCAGCGCCACAGTGTTTTTGTTTTTTTTTTTTGTTAGTACGGAAATGATGTCTGTCTCTGTCAAGGTTCTATGGTTCAATCTATTTGACTGTGCGATATTTTTCGTAGTCACACTTTAACAGTCTGCGAAAATAATCTTTTCAATTCTGGTGGTGCCTACCTAACAGTAGAGTCTTCTCCATTCTTGCAGATCTTTGTTGGGGCCTTACAACGTTGGTATGTTCGTTCCTCTTGCAGCACATCTCTAAGGCAGGAAACTTAAAAGATAGTATACTGTGAAGAAATTTGACTGGCAAGAAACTGCCAGAGCTGATAAAGTGTTCCTCGACAACCTGCGCCAACTGTATCTTATCCCGCATCTTTCAAGAGAATAGTTACAATAAGCCATCAAAGAAATCAGCTCTGATGTACTAGATTTCAGGACAGACTAGGTTAAAATAAATTCTCGGTGTGCCTTTAAGGTTATTGACTGACGTAGAAACCTTCAATAGCACTTTCCAGGCAGCGAAATCCGAAAAGTTTCTGACTTTAGGAATGCGCCTGGATGCCAGAACAATGACAAATTACTGTGAAGAAGATTGACGTCAATAAAGAGATGAACCCAAGACACTACTCCCGATTCTCCAGATTAAATCCCAAATTCTCTCGGATTATTCTTTGTTAACATTATTAAGTGCAAAAGACCAACGCGCTAAAACCTCTGACCTCGCAGAGAAGGGGGCTATTGATAAACAGAAGTTATAGATATAAATCCTGAACAGAACCATATAAGGATAACAACGAATGACGATCTGAGATTATTGTTGCTGTAGACTTTCAAACGATTATGACAAGCAAGGTGTTAGATTTCAGACTGAAAGAACCCTTCGACGAAGAGGATAACAGCATTCAACTGACGTGGAGTTGTATAATATTGTCAGCCAATGAAGCATCGATCTATTTCAACAACAGTCTAAGACTTCTCTCGTAAAAAAGTTTAAAAGATCATTTCACTAGCCAGGTAAGTACACCATCTCCTTGTTTACGTCACGATCGAAAGTGACACCGCCAAGGTCTTCGACGTCTAGAAAATATTCCCAGAGTGTAAGGCACTGTCATGTGTTTTCTTCAGCAGCATTAGATACCTTTGTCATAGGCAAAAGAAGCCAAGATAATCTCTTTCTTGTTGTATGTCATAGATGTACTATATGGGAGATACAGAAGTGGACCAAGATCGATTCCCTGTGGTACATCAACTAAAATCTATTACAAACTGATATCGTATCCATGTCTGACACAGAAGAGTCCATTTCGAAAATATGTTATAAGTTATGTTATGAGCAAGCCTCTTGGACAGCAAGTCACATCAAAGGCTTGCTAGAGATTATCCTCTTTTCTTTAAGAGTTTCCTTATTTACATTGTATAACCTGGTCAATGGTTGAATGCCTGCTTATGAACTCACACTTGCGATCGAGTACAGGATTCATTTTCTTAACAATTTTTTATAAGCGCTTGGGCAGTTAGATACGAGTAAAATAAAACGAAGAACTGGATTACCTGAGAAATATGGTAAACTCCTAAGCGATAATCCTCTTGATAACTTTTGCATTTGACGAAAACTTGATAAAAAATACCACGACCTTAGGTGGAGCGTTTAGTGGAAACAGCTCTCAAGCCGAGTTTTTACCAGATGACTTGGGAAAAACTATTTTAATAGTTAAATCTTAACTTGGCAAGTAAATGCCTGAAGTTCTGTAAATTAATTTGTAGCATAGGTAGGTTAATCTAACTCTATTGTATGATTTCCTCAAAAATCGCATTCTAAGATTAACAGCGAACAAAAGGAAAATAAAGATTGCATCTCCATTTGAACCTGCCTACTCATACACACATACGAGTACGAGTATCCTTTTTCTCCTAAAAATTTGAAAAGAAAGTAAAGAAAAGAACCACACAGACAAGTTTCAATATTATCTTTTGTCCAAACAACTGATCTATTTACCATATCGAATTTCATAATAGATCTGATCCTTGTTTAAGCAAAACTGCAGGTAGAAGTTGTCTACATCTAACAAATAAATCGTGGTAACATGACAAAGATTATGGTCCTTTTCGTACGCACCGATGAGCACTCCCTTTTATTTGAATTGGACTACTCATACAAGTGTACTCCTACGTGACTACTATTTATCCTTCCTAATTATGATTCTTGGACTCTTACATGTTTACAGCAAATATTCTTTTTTTCAAGAGAACATAGAGTTGATTAATGTATGTGAAGTACATTTGAATGTACACGTGAAAATTTTCATTGAATAGATCATTGTGCGTGTATGTACCAATATTTGATAAATGGGCTACAGCTCGCATAGATGCCCCTTCTCCTTTATATGTACATACATAGAAGACATGATTGTTTAGCTGTATAGGTGTTAGGGATCATGGTACTATAAATCAAATTACTTACTTCGAATCGATAGATATACCCAATTTATTAAGGAAGACTGTGAGTACAGATTTTTTAGGGCCCCATGTGATGAAAGAAAATAAGGCTATTAAGGTGCCTGGAATTACAGGTTACTTACATACGAGGGCGGGTCAATAAGTCCGTGACTTTTTGAATTTCTGACCTCTTTACTGAAACAGCAACACTGCTCCTGTCAACAGGCATCTGTCAGTTGACTCCTGTCAAAATTTAAACCTGCTGCGTCAGTTAGTTTGTGTTTGACAGCTATTTTTATCAGACTACTCACTAATTTGAGGAGAAAATGGAAAAAAGTGAATTTCGTGTGCTTATTAAGCATTATTTCTTGCGAAAAAAACCCATTACCGAGACCAAGGCTAAGCTTGATAAATACTATGGGGACTCTGCACCATCGATTTCAATGGTAAAAAAGTGGTTTACTGAATTTCGTTATGGCCGTACAAGCACTGAAGATGCCGAACGTCCTGGACGCCCAGTTGAGGTCTCTACACCCGAAACAATCGAAAAAATTCACGATATGGTGTTGGCCGACCGAAGATTGAAAGTGCCAGAGATTATGGAAGCCGTAGGGATCTCGCATGGCTCAGTGGTTTCAATTTTGAATGATCACTTGGGCATGAGAAAGCTTTCCGCAAGATGGGTGCCGCGTTTGCTCACAGTCGACCACAAACGCAATAGTGTAACAACTTCACAGGAAGGTTTGGCGTTGTTTAATCGCAATATGGAGGAGTTTTTGCGCTGTTTTGTAACCGTGGACGAAACATGGATCCATCACAACACACCAGAGAACAAAAAACAGTCAAAACAGTGGGTTTCTAAGGGTGAATCGGCGCCAAAGAAGGCCAAGGTGGGTTTGTCAGCCAATAAAGTTATGGCTACTGTTTTTTGGGATGCACGTGGTATAATCCACATTGACTACCTTCAAAAGGGAAGAACAATCAATGGGGAATATTATGCCAACTTATTGGACCGATTCAATGACGATTTGAAAAAAAAACGACCTCATTTGGCCAAGAAAAAAGTTCTTTTCCACCAAGACAATGCAAGGGTGCACACATGTGCAGTTGCCATGGCAAAAATCCATGAATTGGGCTATGAATTGCTCCCTCATCCACCCTATTCTCCAGATTTGGCTCCGAGCGACTACTTCTTGTTCCCAAACCTGAAGAAATGGCTTGGTGGATTGGAAAGATTTGACTCCAATGATGAAGTCATCTCGCAAACAAAGGCCTATTTTGAGGACCTCGACAAATCATTTTTTTTGGAAGGGATAAACAAATTGGAGAAGCGTTGGACAAAGTGTATAGAACTCAAGGGAGACTACGTTGAAAAAAAAAATTATTTTTTTATCAAAAAATCTGTGTTTTAATCCAAAAGTCACGGACTTATTGACCCGCCCTCGTATTACAACACCTTTGGAAAGATAGATTCACGAAACATGTGTTTGCATCAATTCTTTCCGATCTCTTTTGCTCTTTTAATGCACAAAACACATGAGCATAATTAGAATACACATGTTTTAATTCGCGAAGCTACATATAAATGCTGCACGCAGCACTGTTCTGCAACACATCTCTATTTCTAAATTAACTGCAATCGACAGTGTCACACATAAGTGACAGTAGCTGTAAAATAACATAAAATGACTTCAAAAAATATCTGCACATCTGTTTCACGGGCAGAGCTGTCAGTAGTACTGCAAGAAGATTTTCTGCACATGTGTTTTTGGCATTAGACTCTTGCGGATTTTCTGCAATCTAAAATACACTGCTCTGCATGAATAAGGTGATCACCTATTGCTTCTGTTACATCCGTTTAATACTGCGCTGATGACTGTCAAATACGAAAGCGGTGAAAGAATATAGCCTTGCTAAAGTCCAACTTCCAAGTCCTCTTTGCGAAGCTTGATTCTCACCAACTTCATATGTATATCGTTTTGATTCAAGCGAAGAGTTTTTTGGGTGCCTATACTATATACTATATACTATATACCTATACTATACAGAAGGGTGCCACAGTAACATTAGGAGCGGCCTGCCATACGGTCTTATTAAGTGGCATAGACTACTGGTAGTCCCTACCAGGACTTTAAACTCGGTACCCTGGCCAGAATTTCAGAACCGCCCTCCGGATTTCAGTGCAGATCTCAGAGAAGAGTTAGCTTCTCTGATCCTTAGATCGGCCTCGACTCTTACCAAGGGGGAAAACTGTGCTCTCAACAGGAGTTCCGATTTGGTATCAAACAATAACAGTTAACGAAGTTCATGTGGACTCGGATCCCAATAGATGTATAAGTATCCCATGAACGTAAGTTTCCTCTATTGGTAGATTTTTATGGAGGACACAAAAGTCATTTATCGAATGCAGCCCCAGAACATAACTTGGACTGTTCAGCAAACAAAACTTAGTCGTTTCAGTCATTGCTACAGTGGATCGTCCTATCAGCTTATTCTACCTATAATATTGTAATACTGCTGCCACCAAAGGCAGAAGCCGAACTCAACAATTACACAGAATTTTCCATTCAAACAAACCCCTCCGTTTGAAATATTGTTTGAAGCTTTTGTTTTATGTTCTTACATCTTGACAGATGTATCTGTGTGGGTTTTTACTTGATAACTTTGTAAATAAGTCAGTGTTTGTTGTGTTGTCCAAATTTCGCATTGTCAATTTTAATTGAGCGAAAAGTTTGCCTGAAATTTTGTGTTTCTAATAAAATATCATGTACGGAAGTGTTAAAAATGTTAACACTAGACTCAACCATGTCGAAAGCATCAGGGAGATAGAGGCCGATCCTGGTGTCGCGTCCAGATGGGTACAGAGAGTTATGCACAATGTTTTGGGCATGAGGCGAGTTGAAGCGCGATTTATGACGAGAGTGCTGAATTTGTTGCAAGAACAGCATCGCATTGATGTTGCTAAAAAAATGCTTTCTTCGACGGTGAAAAAACATGGGTCTATAAATATGACATCGAAAGCAGATTGAGTCTTAGCCAACTTTTGTTACTTCAGGAGAACAGAATGTAATCAACTTTAAAATATGTGAACATCAGCAAGTTCAGGCTTGAAGGTTGTACCTGCTCTGGCAATGCATCCTCTATCTAAGATGTAGTATGCTTCCATCTCTGAAGATGGTCATTTCTGTTTTTATTACCTGATTTCGAGTTAACTAAACAAATTTGGTATTTAAATTTGTAATTTTCTCCTTACTACTATATAAGTAAGTAAACAAAACGTTGCGAATTGCTTTATTTATTATTACGCCTGTCCGTGTACCTACTGTAAAGATCCATTCCAAAGCTATTAAAAATCCACATGATTTTTTGTTTTTTGTAGAGTTGACCTAATCTTTATAGTCGAGCTAATTTCCATTTAGATTTTAATACTCTTTAGCTAAGATCAACTTTATTTCACAACAAACAGAGCTAACAAGTCGAGTCTCGTACCAGTATCCAAAAACTGTTTCAACTGTCAACCACTGGTTTGGGCGGGAAAATCTGTATTATTGTTTTCAATCAGCAGTTGGTTGCAGTTTTGCTGGCGAATTTGTTTTGTTTGTTTGATTCTTTCTTCCTAAAATGGATCCAAGTGTTATTGAATTCATCGGCGAGAAAACAACAATCGGAATAATACCAAACTTTGCCTTTGATCCCATTCATTTGATCTCGGGAAGCATTGGTCCCTTCCGTGCGGGACTACCAGTGCATATCCCTCTTTGGCTGGCTATTCACTTGAGAAAACAACAAAAATGTCGCCTAATTCCCCCTTTTTGGATGGAATTAGAAATGCTAGAAGAAATCAAGGAAGAGGAGAAGCGATCAAGGTGAACTTACCATCTAAATATTACATTTTTCCTGTATGGAATTACTCTTGTTCTTGTTCAGATTCTTCACAAAGATGCCCAGTGAACACTTCATGGTGGAAGCCCAATTAATTCTGAGTACAGCTCCAGATGATGTACCCAAATCTGAGGAGATTCGCACAATCATCAAAGACATCTTCGATATTCGTGAATCGAAACTGAGGACTTCTATTGATGCGTTCATCAAAGGCGAAGGAACCTACGCTAAACTAGATAACTTAACAATGTTTGAAATTCACAGTGTACGGCCGATATTACCTCATTCACTGGATCACATTTCGAGGTATCAACGTACAGCAACATCTTCGCAAAGGGACACTTCTACTTTAGGTCTAAGTTCGAGTGTTAATACGAGCTCATTCTTTTCACAGTAAGGGGAACGGAAGTAGTAAATGTAAATAGCCATAATTGTAAGTGCCTTCTACGAGTCTAATTAAGCATCACCCTTTTGATTGTAAATATAAAAAAAATTAAAGTTGATCGCATCAGTAGTGTCCATTATTTTTATTCTTTTCTGTTTGTGATAGTGCTGCGCTTCCTCGACAATCGACAATAGCCAAAGATTCAGGGCGCTTGGAGAGAGTTAACTAACATATGCTGGTTCAGATCATCGTTAGACAGTTCATTACATACTCCGCTGTTTTATGTGCCTTTCAACGGGTCCAATCGAATCTATTTGGTCTATAGTTACGTGCAGAAATTATGCAAAACAAATTTGGGAGCTTCATAAGGAAGGGATAGCACTCAGTGGTTAGAACAGTGGAAATAAGACGCTGAAAAATAAATGCAATCGAAATAAGAAAAGATTAACGCGTGCTCACAGCAGGAGGTAATCAAAATAAGGTACATGTACGCTGTGATGGCAATGACAAAGCTCTCTCCTGATGCTTCAAAGAAACATTGAATAAAGTCAACATGGGAGAACAGTGCCGGCTCGCCATGGTGTTCTGAGTTCCCCTAAAGCCAACCCCGAAGATCTGGATTGATCCTTCAATGTCCTTCATATCTACCTATAGTGTGCCACTAACCTTCTTGATTGGGTAGATGGATTTGGTTGCATACAGCACTTCGCAATGCATCTATTTTCCCGCTGTACGGTATGAATAATCCACTGCTACAATTTCCTCTGTATTTTGAGGTCTTGTTGTAGCTTTTGCTGTGCGAATTCTGCCGTCCACATCCCCACCCATTTTAGATATAGGAAGCTGCTACCTTTCTGACCTTGCATGGCAATGTTCAGTTGAGCAGCCTCAAGCTATGCCGAAAGTTTAAGAGCGTTGACAATTGTTTTAACCGTATTTATCTCGAGCTTTACTTCATGCCATCTGGCCCATCTAAATTCCATGTTTTCTTCAGCGGAACGTCACAGATCTCTACAACGAATATCAGTGGAAAGAGAATGCAACTTGTTCTACTGCGCTACAGACTTCAAGTTCTTCTGGCTCCTTACCGTGTTCTAGGACAAGGTATTTACCGCCATCATAGATTTTACAACAGCGACTACATTTTGTTTCCTTATTTCAAATAGATGTGGCGTGCTCCACACCATGAAATGCCAAAGCAGATTGATAACATTGGGATTGAGGTAAAGCTCTATCCAGTATTTCGGATAATTGAAAGTTCCGGGCACCTAACATTGACTGTGTGATTACCATTTTGCAATCAAGTTAAGAATGTCGATTTCCCAAGCGCCACAACAAACGTAGAAAAGAGACTGCTAGATATTGAGAGGTTGTACTCCAGATCATGTCACGGCAAGAAGAGTAGTACGGAATGTTGTGTGAAGAAGAAGAATGAAACATTGTCATAAAATCACATTCGGTGCTGAAGTCCAATATCTCGCCGTCAGGCAGACTAGACCAAAATATCCTTCCACCTGCAGTAAGGATAGCAATATCTAAGCTGAAATCAAACAAAGTGGAACCGATAGCAAACCGCTATCAACTAATTTCTCAATTCTGGCTAAAGGAGTGTATGCCTGATGAATTGCACCAACTCTAGAGGTAAAAGTCTTCTGGGCATCTCACACAAAATTTTATTTGCCATCTTTTGTGAACGTCAGAAACACTTTGTCAATAACCTGAATGATCCCTATCAGTGCGGCTTTGAACCAGGAAAGTCCACATTCTGGTAGGTCCTGTAAAAATCTTAGTATGTCCAAATTGACGCCCACCCTTTCTTCATCGATTTTAAGGCGGCATATGATAACATTTATAGAGACGTGGTATGTCTAGTTATGGGATCCCTACCAAGCTTGTCCGTCTGTGCAGAATAACGTTTGAGAACTCTCTTTGTTTTGTCAAAGTTAGTAACGACTTAACCGAGACTTTTGATGTCAAAACAGATTTTAGACAAGGTAACGCGCTGTCATATGACTTTTTTTAATATCATATTTGAAGGAGTTGGTGGTGGCGATGGCGCGATGGTTAGCTCATTGGACTATCACGCAGAGGGTCCGTGGTTCGATCGTAGGCACCGCCAACAACTTTTCGAATCGTCATCACCCTTTCGGCGGGCAATGGCAAACTCCCGAAAGTAAAATTGCCTATGAAAAAGCTTCTAAGGAGTGCCGTTTGGATTCGGCGATAAACCGTAGGCCCCGCTCAAATGTGACAAAAATGACAACATGAGCAACACAAATGAGTGTCAAGAAGCTAGGCCATGGCCCATACCGGGCTGCCAGCGTCACAGTGTTTTTTTATTTTATTGAACGAGTTGTGCGGACTTCACAAGCGAACACCGGAGGAAAGATCTTCCAAAAGTCTGTGCCAAAACGAAATATATGCTGTTAACTGGAAGGGACACAAAACATCGACACATTGGACAAAACGTCATACTCGAAGTCGACAACTGTAATTTGAAGGGAGTTTTGCCAACAACACTCCAGAAGAATTAACACAAATAAATACTCTTGCCAATCATTTCCCTAAAAACTAACGAGTTGAGATTTTCATTTAAGAGAAGGAAGAAGCTGACTGGTCTGACACACAGAGTGACTTCTACATCCGCTTCTCCAGTGTATCTGAGTATATATTTGGCTGTCAATTAGCTGTCCTCTTTTAGGCGATGATAAAAAGGTTTAACAGCAAACGGAACTGATTATCGAGAAGGGCCCTCTGGATTTGCACGGCTATGTTATGGTAGAGATGTCAATAATGTTTAACACAGCTGCGCTGAAAGTCTAAACCTAGGAGTGTCATCGCACGAGGATTCGAAGCCATGCGTCTACCAGCTCCCTTCGAGTTCTATAGGGTTTCCCAATAAGGACTTGACAACTTTTTTTTTTTAAATAAAACGCAGACCATTTGAGATATTTTAAAAACTTTATTATCGGCTTGAAATACAATCAAAACATTTATGAATGGAACTCGACTTCGTTCATATGACCACCGCGGGCACGTTTGCAGCGGTCGATTCGTTGGACCCAATTTTCAGTCGGCCACATATTTCGGCCGAAACGGGCGCTATTTCGCGTTCAATGTTGGCTCTGAGCTCTTCCAACGTCGTCGGCTTGTTGACATAAACCAATGACTTAACGTAGCCCCACAAAAAATAGTCAAGCGGCGTTAAATCGCGGCCAATCGACTGGCCCATTTCTTGAGATAACACACTCACCATACTTACTCTTAAATAAATCGATTGTAAAATGTGCTGTGTGGCTTGTGGCACCATCCTGGTGAAACCACATGTCGTCCAAGTCCAAATCTTCCAATTCGGGCCAAAAATAATCGGTGATCATAGCGCGTTAACGCTGACCATTCTTGAGAATGCCGTGGAATTGACTGATTTGAACCGTTTGCTACGGACCCCTGAAAGGTAGCGATATTTTCGACACTTCGACCAACCCGTTGTCTCACTGACACAGCAACATCACATCACAACGAATATGTAGACTCAAATTTTACACTAAACTTGTTATTGCCTGTCTACTAGGGCGAGAATTAACGCTCTTAAATGTTCTTAAACGCAAGAAAGTCATTTGTTTGAAAACGACATTATACGAGACATTATACATTCCGAGAAGTGAGAGTCTGGAAGGCTGTGAATATTCATCTAAAACCTTCTCTACTTCTCCATTGGATGCGAGTCGCTTCTAAGACAAAAATTTCTCCAAGTTGGGGAACAGATGGAAGTCTGAAGGTGCCATAAGAATAGGGGAAGATGACCGTGTAGATCGGGCCCTTAGTCCCCGAGTTTTCCCATCGCCAACGCGCCCTTATGTATAGGCACATTGTCCTGGTGAAAGATGATTTGTTTCTTCCTCAAGCCAGGCAACTACTTGCGATTTTCGGCATACAGCCTGTCAACACGGTTGGAGTAATATTAGCCTGCGATTGCTCTGCCTTTTTCAATGTAATCAATTCATAGGATCCTTTTTGCATCGCAAAACAAGCTGGCCATAACTATTCCGGCAGATGCGATCGACTTCGTTTTGTTTGGTGCTGAACCACCGGCTTCCACTCACTGCTTCGTTGCTGGCGTGTAGTGGTGTACCTATGTCTCATCCATGGTGAGAAATCGCCGCACAAAATCGGTCAAAAGGTTGCTGCGAAAAACACTTGCGCATTTGCTTTTGATTGGCATTCAGCAAATGCGGCCCCCATCTTGCGCAGAACTTTCGCATTCCTAAGTTTTTGTGCAAGACATTTCGCACCCTTTCTTCCGATATCTCCACAGCCACAGCCACAGCTCTCTCTTCTCACCTTCACTCGCCTATCGTCCAACACGGATATGATGCACTTTTTCTATGGTTTCCGGGCGTGGTTCCGGGTTTTTGATCATCTTTGAGGGACGTACGACCACGTTTAAATTCACCTGCCCACTTTTTAACGGTTGACATGGAAGGAGCAGTCTCCGTAAACGTTTGTCATACTGCAAAAATTCGTGACGTTTCCGAAAACAGCCTACAACTTCTTCGAACTTACCTGGCGTTTCCTTTCAGAAACCTTAGTTAAAAATGAATTTGACTTAGTATATTGTAGTAAAGGCGCATAGTCTATTATAAAATAAAAACAATTCATTTCTTTGAAAAATTATCGAGATACTCGTACAAGTTTTATTATGTTAACCAAATTAGATACTTAAAAGTTGAAACAAACAAAAAAAGAAAATCAACTTAAACCTAACGACTATTTTACGGTTTCCATTCAATTAGGGCGCATTTAATCGATGCTCTTTTCTTCTTAACATTTTCAATGAATTCATTTACTTTTCGTTCATTTTCTTTTACATAAGGCGTACGCGTACATTTTTCTTAAAATTAAAATCCAAACTTAGACCACTAATGACTACAAAGAAATCGCCCAGCGCATAATGATGTCAGCCAGGACTAAACCATATATTATTATTATTATATCTCTTTTGAATATTTACATACGAATTTTAAAACTTTCTCGTTTATTTTAACTATAACAGTTCTTTTCCTTTTTCAAAAAAAAAAGAAGTTGAATGCGAAAAGAAAAAAAACTTAAAATCGAATCGGGCAAAGGAAACGCAAGGTTGCTTCTTAGATTTAAATAAAAGAAAGACAACAACGCGCACCGTTTCATTGATTCATTACACAACTTTGGTTTATCTCCAGCAGTAGAGGAATTTTGTTTAAACTTTTTTTTGTTTTCTGTTTTCTATTTTGAATTTTCTTACAAAAGAATAAAATAAAAAAATAATAAAACTTAAAAATCAAAAGAAATAAACATGTCAGGTCTTTACATGGACCCCTGAGGTCTTTCATTCATCGAGACTTCACACGAGACATAGAAGAAAAAAGAGAAACCCTTGACGGTGTGAAAAGTAGCTGACTGTAGTCTACTCCACCGAAGAGTTTCAATTGTTACATTTTTTGTTTTTTTTTTGTTTTTGTTTACTGCTATTTACAAATGAGCTCAAGTTCTAACAAAATACACAGTATTTACATATGCAGAGCTCCTGGAGGAGGGGACACTTAATACTAAAAAAAAACATCAAATTTTAGACAGCGACAATCTTGCTGGGATCCACTTTCACACGAAGAAATACGGTGTCTTCCTTGATGAATGGTCGTCGATGAAGCAATTCGTGTGAGATGAATCGTGGAAATCCGAAACCAAGTTGATCAACTTCAGTCGATGGACGTTGGAAATTCTCCCATGTTGGATCGGGAATGAATGATTCTGCAACACCGCCTTGGCCGCTGTGTGCTCCTTGTTCGAAGAGGGTAAATGTGATTGAGTGGCCGAATGGCCATTTAAGTAAAGCATCGTATTCGCCGGGCAATACTTTGATGTAAACTGAGACATGAGTTCCTTCGCCAGGTCCGTTGCCATTAAGAAACATCGAAGCTTGCAATTTGTAACCATACTGGCTGGTAAAGAACGGTGGAGACACCAATTCAAGACCATCCTTGCTCTTTGCTTCTGCCATTTTTACAGACCAATCGGTGACTTTCCATAGGAGTGTGCCAGTGTAATTTGTGGATAGTTTAGCGACAGCCGTTTTCAACATTTGAATTTGTTGCCCTTGACGAGAGGACAGTGCAACCATGAGGGACAGATGTGATGCGGCATTTGCTTCTAAATGTGATTCAAGTAAATGTCTGGGTCCCTTGAAACGACAACCGGCCTCTCTGAATGTACAGGATATAGCCAATGCCTTGCATTCATCGCGTAAATGTGTCTCCATATCGCCGCGAGCAATTGGACTTGCCTCGCATCTTTGTGGACAGGTGATCGGGGTACGTGGGCACTGTGCTCCATGCAATCCTAATGTATCAGCAGAAAATTCTCTTGAACAATGGGGGCATCGACGCAGCCGCTTTACACAGTCCTTCACCTTGTGGATGTTCATTCGACCGCGTTGTATACGCATTCCACATTTTGCCTCGCAATAGATTTGTTCCTGGCTGCAGGTGCCAGCATGTTCGTCCAATCCTTGGCCACTGAACTCTGTATGACAGAACTCACATTTGGCACGACGCTGTGTGCAAGTAAACTGTAGATGATCTGTCATCATGATGCGTGGAATCTGGGCGCCACACTTGTTCGGGCATTGGGTGGCATCATGCTTGCAGGTGTTCAAGTGAGCCTACAATTGATGGAGAAATTCAAAATAAATAAATAAAATCCAACAGAATATCTATGCGACGTCTAGAACATTACCTTTAACTTTCTTAGTTCATCGGACCATTTGCAGCCTTGTTTGTGGTGAATGCAAAATACCAATGATCCCATTATGGCCTTTTCAGCGTCTGGTCCTGGATAAATCTGCAAATTAGAAGAAAAAGAAAAAAAAAAACTGGTCAGTGGAGTGTAGACTTGGTGTCAGTTAAAAATAAAAAGTAGTTTTTCGCACCTCGTGTCGATTGAGACTGAGTGACGGAATACGAATTCATGTGCCACCAGACCTAACCATCGCTTATCTATCTATATGGATGGTAAACAAAACTATTCGCCGGTGGTTATCGAATTCGCAGGCGATAACAAATACTTTCACTTACATTCCCACTTGCTTAAGTATTCGTTGAGAGATCTTATTTGGTATCGGTAGGCATTTATTATCTACACAAAGATACGACGATTACCCACAGTACAATATATTCAAGAAATTCTTCTCTTATCAAAACAGATGCATCAGTTGTGGTAGTAGCCAAACAATTCATAATCGGAAGTGACTTTGTTTGAGATTGACTTAAAATGCAGACCGGTTTTTTGCTCTACTACGAGTATAAGCCTGACCTCAATAATCGGGTTAATGATGAAGAACAGAGGAAATGTACATAAAATTTACTACACAGGATCACACAAGACAGAGTGTGGTCGTTGAGTCACCAACATATGTGCTATGGTGCTTTGTTTATGATGTCCTCAATTATGAAGAAGTAGTCGTACTGACTCTGAGTAAAGTGTTGGTTGGATGGTTTCTTTAACAAGTGATAAAGAACAAGAAGAACAAAGAGCATAGTGCTGCCGATGTGTATAATCCAAGAAGATGAAACAGCTTAAGTGCATTTTAGGGTAGGGCGTTACTAATTGTGTTATCTGATGTGGAAGTCTTGAGGAAGATTAAGTACATCAGCTTAGGCGGTGATCTGAAGCTTTGAATTTGAAAAGAGATTTATGCTGAATTGATTTGTGTGTATACTCGTATATGTGGAACGGTGATCTTTAAATGATTCGATTAGGCATGATGGCACACCTTTTATTAGTTTTTCTTTAAAACAACAAAGGTTGAAAGTAGTAGATAGGTTTTAAGTAGTTTATTGTCAAGCTTTTGTGGGACGGAGTTGCGGTGAGAAAAAGTTCAAGAGTGTATAGACCTGAGCATAGCTTGCAGACGGCTGGCTCCAGTAATGGAATGGAATACACCATAATTCTAGAATTTTTAAACCAAAGCGAGCCGTGTCTTCGTTTCTGATTGAGCCACTCTAGGTACATGTGTCGACTTAAGGTTGGTATGGTATGTACCTCTGTGAGCTGGACAGGCCATACACTACGTAGAGGTTAGGTTTTCTCTTACGAAAGACCAGCATAGAACAACTTGTTACTTTGGAGGATAACAAACTCATTTCCATCGCAATTTCATTTGAATTTGTTGTTCGCAAGTCAGAATCCAAGTATTATACCTAGTCAAGTCATAAATACTGGTACACAGAAAAATCATCGCCAAATGAAAACTAATTAATATTTAAACAATTTTTTGTTTTATTTTTATTGGGTTATTCAATGGCTTCCATTTGCCTTCCAGCACGACTTAAGACGATGTGGCCACTCATCGATTGCGAGACGCACTTCATGCTTGGGGAAATTGTCCACTGCACGGACAAGGGCTCGCTTCAACGACTCAATATTTGAGGGTCAAGTAGAGCAAGCCATTCCCTCTAATACGAACCAAAACTTGTAATCCAACGGGCTGAGGTCTGGACTACAAACTGGCCAGCCATCCGTTGATGTGAAGTCCGGAACGTTGTTTTTGAGCCACAGTTGAGTCGTTTTTGCTTTGTGAGCTGGAGCAGAGTCTTGCTTTCGGCTTTGATCGCTTTCGGAGTTCTTACAGTGCGCGGACGGCCGGATCTCTGACGGTTTCGTACTCCACCAGTATCCTTAAACAACTTCACAGCACGATACACAAAATTGCGAGTAATTCCAAGCGGTCGCAACGTCCTAAAGATATCGCCTTTTTTCATGTTGCATTTAAGTAGGCCAACTACAACAATACGATTTTCGATGTCGCCCCATTCCATGATTGTAAGCAATCAATGTCAAAAACTTTTTAAGTCACAATGAAGCATAAATATCAATTGTCAAATAGCAATCAACACGAAATGGATGCGCCCGGTGTTGCATTCGTAATGAGTGAGTTCAGTTGTGTACCAGTATTTATGACTTGACTAGGAAGTATCCAAATGGCATTGGAGCAAGCGGCAAAAGGACTTTAACATGGTGAAAAGCCATGAATATGAGATGACAAAGGCAATTCCATTTCCTAGGTCAACGAACGATGGGAGATCTGATTCTGTTTTAATTTGTGATGAGAGATTAAAAACATGCATCTTCTTTTGAGTCAAAAGTCATCTTTCTTTGAATGCTTTTTACACTATCTTAGTACAACTTCCCAAAATAACACACCATTTCCATGAAATCCAGATCACAAACCTCTAAAAAAACAAAACCAAAAACCTTTAGCAAACATTTCTCTGACCCAAAACATACAACAACTGTCCGCTTGCACTCATTTCCAGCTCACTCGTGGTGCTCTGTTGCTCTGTTGGTGTGTAAATTTAAGCCAACATGCATGTCAACATACCGCTTACTTAGCACATTCTGTTAGATTTAATTGCCAAGCACTTCATAATCATTTTTTCCCATTCATAAGCTTAAAAAAACCACAAAATGCCATTCACAAATTCACGAAAACTCCTTACACGAGTCTTTCGCAAAAACTCATAACTAACCTGTAGGTTAACCTCAAGATTGGCCAAATGCACACATGGAAATGGGTATACTCGTTCTTTAAAAAAAACCATCAAAAATTTGTATTTGTGATGATGTGAGCGCCAAAGTTCTTGCCACCTTTTCCGCTTCACCGCCGTGTGTCATAATTAAAACCGAAATTCCAAGTAGAAATTCGAGAATTTCCCAGAGTCAAAGCAAAAGTTACTCGCGTACAACAGTCAGTCAGTTTAAAAATGCCATGCGAATGCGTGTATCCCATTAATCTCTAACCTTACCACCACGTCTGTTGGTTTCGATGCAACCACCAGCAGCAGTCGCTCTTTAATTAAAAATGCAAAAGTAGAAAATTACTCTTTAGGACGAATAAATAAATGTAACACGACTCTTGGAGGATTGTTGGTGGCGATGACGATGGCGTTCGGGGCTGACCAAGCCCAACCACTGGTCGGTTGTTGGTCTCTTCTTCGGTGCTTATCTAGGCGCATAGTTGAACAAAAGAATTCACAACTGCGTGTTTGTTTTCATTTTTCCGATTTGCGATTTGTAGAGTGCAATGGCATACATCCGGTCGCGCTTCGATTCCTGTGCTTGCACGCATTTGAAACTTGCTCGGATTGGATGGGTTTCTCTTTCCGCGCGTCAGCGCCAATTGTCCAGTGGAGTCTTTCTAATGCAAATGGACGGTGTAAACGCTCTATTAAGTGCAGATTACATTTATTCGCCTTTTATAAAGTAAGGCTTGGTTCAGTTCATGGTTGTTTGGTTTTTTGGCTCTTCTAGGTCCTCCTTTCATCTTTGATTATTTTATCTGGTTTTAAAGATACGAGTATATATACTTTTTTTGTTGTTGATTTTTTTCATTTCTCAGTTTTTCTTCGGAACTTGTTTGTGTCTGGAACGATGACGGCGACGGACAGACATTGGTGCTGCTGGTACTTAGATACGTATTTGTCTCCACAGTTGGATATTGTTTCTTTTTTTTTTCGTATCCGAACTCTGATGATATTGTGGTTTTGGATTTTGCTGTATTGCGTCGTGTGCTCTTTCACTTAATTTGTTAAAAAAAAAAAACGACAACGACGATAATGCTGAGATCGAGAAGAAGATGTAGATGGGAAGCCTCATGAATTCATTGAATTGAGCCGCCTTCTGACAATCATTTCCGGTTGACTTTTCTTAATTGACCTTCTCTTGGAACGCGCTAGCCCGCAAATATCTTTGCATGTGCGAGTACCTACTTAATAAAAAAAAAAAAAAAAGCAGAACTACAACCGGCCTTTATGCTTTCCTGCTTGTGGTGATCGTTGATCACGAGGTGATGGCTGTATAGCAACAATTTTTGTGATTGAGCGCATGATAGGAACACTCCGAGTATTTACTTGTGTTGCAGCAATAAGTTGGACCGAGGGGAGATTTTTGTTAGTATTTTTTGGCGATACCACTAATTTTGGGTAGTCTCTTGAAAGGGTGAGAAATTGATTATTTGTTTGCAAAACAGGAGGTTTACCTAAGTGAAATTCGCCGGAAATGAGAAAGGGGCAAATATTCATCAGCGGATGAGAAATTGAATTTTGATATTTGTTGCGGAATATTTTTATGATGTTGACACTTGACAGAGTGATAAAATAGAGGCACTGACGACGGTAGATATGAAAAATTTGATTGGCGATGAATCACTGTGAACCATGTTTGTCACCTGCTACTCTATGGGCAGTTATTGTTGACGCGTTGATAAGGGGCTTTACAAAAGTCAACACCAATTGGTTTTAAATATTTTTTTTACGATTCAGTAGTAGAAGAATCAAATTTTATTGTACAGAAGAGGTATAAGAGGAATATTGGACTCGCACAAGCTTGAGATGTTGAACATTTTTATAACAATATTATTATTCTGTAAAATATAAATGATTTCTGGAAACAGTGGAGTCTTGATCACCATAGCAGAGTCTTTTAAGGTGGATACAGGTGGTAGATTTGTACATATCTCTTTTCAATCATACTGATTACCTAGCCCGACCTAATCTTACGAAGACGGATGTCGTGTAGGAATCGACCTTCCCATCAGTTTGATAATCTCAGGCTTTCCTCTTCCCCAAAGTTTTTGTCACATGAATAATCTTAGAGAATTGTGTGCCAAGTGTGCGTTTTGAGCAAATTGAAGTAAGTAGCTTGCCTTAGGGCGCGATTTTCTTTCCGGTATACCAGAACCTTCCTCTCATATTAAGAATGGTGTACGTGACGAGATCAGCGGTTGCGATAGAGTTAATATAATGTGCCAAACTTGTCATTAGTATTAACAGAAGGCAAAAGTTATGCCAAATGAGAAGGAATTCACACTGTATGCTCACTTACTACTTATTGCAGAGCACATTATCCTCAAATTCCTTTCCAATGCGATCTGAGCAGCCCTGGCGAATCAACGGAAAAGATTTCTCTAGTGTTCAGACAATGACTTGATTTAAAGACTCAGTGTCCTCGGGGTCGACTAGTGTAGGTCATGCATAAAAACAGTCACACTTGGCCAATCACCCGGCCATATTAGTGACATGAAATAGAATCTATGCAATTGATTCCGAAACTACTATTGATGTGGGATATGTGGCTACGTGATGGCTGTGCTTCGGATTTCCAGGCCCTCTTCGAGACGATAGTTTGACGACAGAACTGGTTTGGATTAAAATTTTCGAATTTCAATTAACAACGTAAACAGCTCGTGGGAATCAAGCATTAAGGAACAAAATCGAAGGCAATAAACATCGCAATCTTCGATGGCCTTCAATATTTTAGTGAATTCGAATCAAAACAACTTTTATGGCCTGATATGATCTATCATATCAAATCTTAAAATCCATTAACTGCGTGCTTAGGCCAAATACCAATTCGAATTTCAACAGCACCAAATTCAATCGATTTACAATACAACAAACATTTTACAAAATATAATTCCATCACACAAGCCACTTGACTTTCCACAGCTGAATTGCCCAATTTCAAGATTTCATCCAATTCATTCATGAAAGGAACTCCAAAATTTGCACATAAAAGACGGGAGCATGATCTTGTTCAAGTGTATCGTCTCATCTTTTCTTGTCAAAGGTACACTTGACATCTAAGTTTTTAATTGCATTGTGTCACCACACCACCATCAGCAAGCACTCTGCTGAGTGATCGCAAGTGATCTTACAAAATGTTTAATTGCTCACAGATGTTTTAATTTTATTTTTTTTTTATGTCTGTTATTCGAGCTCAAAGTGGGTCCCCACTCCTAATTAACTCATTCATATTCTCCATCGAAGGTGAATCTATCTTTTAATGGCCAGCTCTGAGGAGATTTCAAGTGAAATCATAAATTTTTTTAAAAGACTGTGGAAAGAGAGAAATACAATTAACAGGGGTAAACTAAACTTTACTCAGCATTGGTCGTTTGGTCCACATGCAGGCAGCATCAGATACGAATACCACTAAACGGATATGCGATTCATATATGTACTATACATAATAAAACATCACAAATTGACTATCTGCCACTGCACACTTTTAAAGTATGTAATAGGACTACAAAAGCAACAAATCTCACTCTCAGCATGTGGAGGAAATGTTCACTCTCCATTATGACTGATGGTATAGAGGAACATAAAACTCAGATACAGATGTTGATGTTGGATGTCATAAAAAAAAAAAAAAAATAATAATAAAGATAAAACGTCCAACACCATCCAGGAAAGCAATGCGGAAGGAGTACCCTCGAGGGAGATATACGAGTAACAAGAAAAAAACTATTTTTACAATTTTGAATTTTTTTATTTTTTATCTGAAAGAGCTGATTAAGTGGTGGATTCTTATGTCTCCGTTTAAATAGTGTGAGGAAGATGCTTCTCTGTGCATGGGTCCTTTGCCGATTTGAATTCCATAGGCCAATACCCACACGTCTCCACTTAAAGGAGGATGTTTACAGCACGTGGTTAAAATAAATTTTTAAAATTCAACGCATACCGATTTTGAGATATATAGAGAGTGATTGTGAGATGTATGAATTTTTAGAAGCATATTCTAGAGATAACAGATAAACAAAATTGATTTCACATGAAAGTTTAAACAATGTAATTTTTATATTCAGGAAATGTTCATCTCCGCTCGGCCTAAGTCACATGAATTAAAATCCGGTTGCAGATACAAACCGATGAAGCTGTATCCATTTGTATCTGTATTCCCACACTTTGTAATATGACAGCAGCGCGGATATGAAGTTTTATGACTGCCTTGCCTTCTGAGTCTATGAAAGAAAGACGATAATTGAACAATCTGGTGCTGTTTTAAGCTCCACCTTATGGTTAAGTTCTAAGAGAGAGGAAATACCCATAGTCGTAATCGTAGTCATACTCGTAGTTGTACATTTAATTAGCACACGCTTTGTTGGAGTTTAAGATTATTGACTTGGAAGTAGTTCTGGGTAAGAAATAATGACTAGCTTGGATTTGAGCTTGAGTTTGTGATGAAAAAGATTAATTATCCATCCATACCAGTACTAGTAGTGTTGGAAGATAATTAAAAATGAATAAACTCGACTCAGTGTACGGTAACTTGGGTTTAGTTAGATTTGCATTCAGCTTTTAATGAGTGAGTAGAAGTAGTGAACTACAATGTAGGTGTACTTTTTTATTGAGTCTCGTAACACAGTTACTTTTTTAGTTTTAAGCGATTCTCAGATGTAAATTTGAAGTAAATAAGTGTTCAACTCTAAAAATTCATTGCTATTGTGGATACCTACAAATAGTCAAAGACAAATTCACGGAAAAAGACGAAAATAAGCATTGAACAAACGTGGATCGAATTGACATCCTTGCGGTTCCCCACATTAATCAACCTGCTTTCGTTGAGACATCCAGAGAAATCGAGGAAGATAACAAGCACATACGACTAACTGGCTTAATAAAAGACATATTTGTGGACCACGGACAACCAAATCCTTTTCTTGAGAGATGAGGCTACCAAAACAAATCTGCTGAAGGCTGAGTATTCAATGCATGTATGTATACTTACAAAGATTGACCATCTTTGGCAACAGTTTGGGAACGCTTATGATGCCGAACGCTTCATAATGTTGTTAGGCCGTTGCACGAAGTCGGTTATCCCAATCGACCATTGAAATTCATGGGCCTCGATCAGCAATTCGGAAAGTTCAACATAAACACTTACTCTATCTCCAAAACAGATTCTCATCCTATATCGACAACAACGCGTGTGTTTTTTTACAACACGTTTTATGAGCTGTTGAAGCAAGGTTCTTTGGTAGAAGTTCTTCTTACATCGTACATCAAAAAATTCATATCCCTCATCGAGTCAGGCTTCTTTGGGAGAAATACGAACTTTGAATCGTTAATTTACGTGTTTGTTGATTTTTAAGGTTTTTTGCCCTTATCGATAGATATACTGAATTGTTGATGTACTTCGGCTAAGTAGTACGTTAAAGTTGGGACTGCAGAGATAGATGAAACCTTTAAGACTCCGAGGCCATAAACATTTTTGACTGCGGTGTTGTCCGTTTGCAAAATGGTGTTGAATTTAACCAACACAATAGCGGTGTGACTGTAAGACGTTAGTTAGGACTGTAAAATATGTTTGAAGCTGATATCCCTTTGTCACTTTTTGTATTTAAGAACTTTTGTTTACCTTTCGTGAAGGTTTCAGCTGGGATCCGTTTCGTGTATGGTAGCCTCAGACATCCGCATGAGTTTAGTATGAATCTTGCCCAGAATAATGAAATTAAAAGATCTTTTAGCTCGAGCATATGTATAGTTCAAACAATCAAAAGATTACGCGTTCTGACAGTTCACCATAGAACACAACTGTCACGAAATTGCAGATATGAAATCAAAACTTAAAACTGGCGGCGTTCAATGTATACCATCATCCATATCTTTTTGACAACTTACTCATTTTCAACTATCATCACCAACCATTGACCTTTAGAGGCTGCTTCTCCTTTCTTTTCAAACTCATACATTATACCCCACGGTAATAAAGTGTCTCCTTTATGTCAATTTCCTATTTAATTTTATTTTCAATCAACTGCCTACCACTGTCTACTGCTGCCAAATGCATTTCCCACTACACTATACTACTAAATTGCATTCCAATCTCCACCTAACTGTTCAAATTTATCATTTATCATGACATGTTTCCGGTGCTTCACTGTCTGGCCACTAGGCACATTATCCAACACATTCACATACAATTCAATCTGACCAATTAAGATTCAATCCAAGAAATTCAATAACAAAAAAAAATATTCTCATCGACATTTGTACGCGAACAGCATGACACATTGCTGATGTATGTCACGTTTGAGCTGTCATGACTTTTAATTACATAAAAAAAAAGTCAAAGAATGTTTTAAGTTTTTCCCTTTTTTTTTTACAGAAATCTATAAAATTTACCATCATCATCATCATCACCATCAGGTCGGTATATTTGGTTTGAACTGTAGTGCAATGGCTTCTTCATGTTTGCTATGGATTTTCATTGTTAATAGTGTGCTAGGTTTCGTGGAAAACATTTCGAAAAACTAGCTTTCGGACCAGCATTAGAGAGGTTTATTATGTTATGAATGAGTGAATTTATGGTTTTCTTCAAAATAAAAAAGTCAACACATGCAAATGCATAGAGAGAAAGGTAGAAACTGAGGTGAAGTCGAAGAAGAAACAAGGTAAAAACAAAGGTGTTACGGGAATGAGAAAACCGCAGAAAGTATTTGCCCTCTAGCGGTCTATAAAAGAGAGGATTGTTTTGTTCTTTAACAATGTTGCAAGAAACCTCTGACTTAAGTTGATGATTGAGATGGAAGGAGTGGGTTTATGTGTTACATTAGATACATTGAATACCCACCATGTGCAAATCGGGGAGTTTAAGTGACAATATTTCGTGACAGTTTGCACATTTGACGTTAGTGTTTTGACGTTTCTAACTCAACTTGCAATCATTTTGATAGTTCTGTTTAAAAAAAATTTTGCGCAACCTAGGGAGTCTAATAGAGATGTTCAGAGATCCCAAGTGATAAAGTCTATAAGTCAACAGTTCTTCAACTCACCATCCGGACCTTGCTTATTTCTTTTAAGGTACTTCGGCATTCGAAACTTATGAAATTAAAAATGTGATCTATCGAGGTTGAAGAGCTCTATCCGAATCACTGACAGCCTTCATACTCTTGTAATGGGCTACTCTATGTTGGAAGTTGGGCATCAATGATGACATTACAGCAGCTTCTTTGAAGTGCCACAAATTAGGTCATTGCTATGACTAGATCGTTGACTTAGATTGACTATAAGTGCAGTATTCAATCAAGATGTTCAATGTTTCAGAACGATACGCTCCACTGACAATTCGATTGTTTGACAATTCAAAATGATTCCTGCTGTCTGGGCTTAAGTCGGAAGTCAAGTTGATGGTGGACGATGTGAAATAAAGTTGAATAATCATAGATTTAGTTTTACAATCTGAGAGTATTACCTTGACATCGTTTTTATTGACCTGTCATCCACTGTTATGTATGAGTAGCAGTCAGTTATACAAAAGCTGCTGACTTTAGTTTGCAATAGTTTTTGACAGAGTTCATAGGGTACTAACTAACTAGTCAATCAACTGACCAATCAAAAACTGACCGTTTACATTACTCCACACAGCTTACGTCACTGTGAGAGTTTGTCAAACACCAAGCAGAGTATTTACACCTGTTAACTGTACTTTAATTATTATAGCTCGAAAAAAATAACAACATATGTATGTACATATAACGGTCGTGACCTATCATAATCTTAAGACAACTTGAAAACCCAGCAAATTTATAAACATGAATAGGCGAGCCACTTTTGACACTGGTGACATTTATGTAGGTATACGTCGCATACCATCTCAAGTGGCCACAGAAATTTCCTCGTGTTTCTGCCAATCAATCTACACTTTTACTATTTCTGTTTACAAATTGTAATGTCATGTAAATTCAGTCCCAAAAAATGCTACTTTAAAGTTTCGAAACCGCCCCGAAACGACGGATCATTTTGTATTCCTGGGTAGTCCTGATGACATCGGCGCCTTTGGGCTAAAACCTCGTCATCCACTTGAAAACTCTTCAAGATTAACATACACGACTGTGTTGACAGAAATACGAGTACGAGTACGACTATGAGTACTAGCACAACAGCTACTGCCGACAGCACCATAGAAACGAACGAGTAGTAGTAGGTACCCCTTTTCCCAGATTGAAGTGGCATTCCCTTAGACGGAAATGTATTTACTCACAACAATGTCGCCAAGCGTTGCATGGAATACCAATTGATACGAAATAACCATATGTGGATAGTTTTATTGCCACAAGTTGCCTACTTGGGACGTTATTACGTAAACATCTTTCTCTGATTTGTATATGATACTCCCAGTCGCACTGACAAGTATGAAAACGTTTCTCCAAACCCAAAAGCAGCAACTCAAGAGAGATACGGATAAGTGTGAGAAGGAAAACATATTTCCACATTCCAAAGTGAGATTTCACATACGAGTATTCGTATTCAGGCAAAACTGATCCGAACCAGATCACCTTTCCAAGGATGCTCGATATACTCGTATCACCCACCACACTGCAAAAAAAACTGGTCACGATTTATAACAAAGTCTTGAGGTGGAAGACGATACGAATGGAATCTTATGGATTGCAATGCATCTTACGTAAGGTGATGGGAGTTTTTAAGTGTGCAAAAATTTGCCCATAGGTCATGAGGACATGAAGGCGTAACGTGAGCACGTGAGATGGGAGGAAATACCAGAATACCTCGATATGAAAGACAAGTCGAAGTAAACTCACTGAAAAAAGAGCAAATCATGTTGTCTATTCCTCTATCTTTCATTAAATTGATTGGGAGAGAAACGACAGATGAACATCGGAATGGCATTGCCAAGGCAACATGTGTTTTTGTTTTACGCGTGGGAATATGCTACGCCGCATCCTGTGATCGCTCCCAGAGGAAATGTTCCAAGTAACTGTGTGCGGTACTCGTATCTTTGTGATGTATTTCTTTTTATTTTAACTTGTTGAGACATTTTTCCGGAAGGATGATGGTTTTATTGGTTTCCAAATAGGGATAGGACCGTATAGAGTAAGGCAGATGTGAAATGTTTTTCTTTTTGTCCCAGCGATTCTTTGATCTACTAAGAGACACACATGAATGTTGTTTACTACTTGTGTTCTGATCTGGGATACGACTTTATTTGGTGGAATGTTTTGAATTTCCTGGGGACACATATGGGGTTAACTAGACTTGTCATACTTGTATGCTGGTGGTAGACATTTGATGTTTATTTTGAAGGAAATCGCTGAGATAATACTGCTATTTCTTCAGAATCGGGAAATGTTAGGAATGTGAATGAAGATCTTTCTCCAATTTATCCCATGATCTTTAATTTGGACAAAAGAAGTCGATTGTACATTCATTCGTCTTGCTTTGTTAACTCGTTTAGGCAGGATAAGTGGAGTGTGGCTTTATACTATCAAAGACTCACCATAATATGGCAGTTCAGAGGATTTGAACAAAATACTAAGTAGAGGGGTCCAGTTCTTTCCACCTCATTTCCGATCAGATATATGTAGCTGACTAGAAAGCACCAACAACAAGCCAGCTCTCATTAACAATCTAGTCTTCCTGATACTAACAATTTCAAAGGGCATCACCTATTGTTACTAGCATCTAATTTTGGAAAAATCCAAGAAGCCCATTACCATTTTTCTTAAAATTAAACCAACAATCAAACAGTTAAGAATGTCGGCCTCACCTGTCTCTATTGTGGGGTCCCATTTTTGACAGCTTCTTAGAATACTTTGCAGCACCTTTTCAGTGCAATATCAGCAATTGATCCCTCACGATCTCAATACTGACATCTGGTTTCCATTTCAGAACTATCACACTGTCAACTATGGATATTGCTTCACCAAAACTAAAATCTAGGTGCGCCCTGATTCAACTTAAAAAAAATAAAATAGTAATACATTTTCTAGCACGTGAATATCAAGTATCTATTGCATCCATAACATGAATTACTGCTTCTTCAATTACGTCTAGTTATGCTGTTGTTGCTGCGATCACTTCAAATTCCTCTGTGTACAATCGTACGAAATAAATCCGCAAAATTTAATTCCAACTCGTCGTTTGTTATGGATGTACCTACATAGCTCAAGCTGTAGCTGTACTACTCGTATCTCTACCGTTGCAGCCTGGTGCAGTGTACAATACATATCGCGATGAAAATTTTTCTGTGTCCGCAATTCAGCACTCACCTGCAGCAATTCGTTCGCGCTGAGCCGCTTTATTCATGTTTGAACATGATCAGAAATGCTAAAAGCCAACTTCGAAATGAATCGCATAATTCCCACAGCCCAGCGATATGAGAAACAATAACAACACAAGCGACAAAAAAAAAAAAAAAAAAAAAAAAAAAAAACGTTGCTTTACCCCCTTTTGCCCGTCCAATTGGCCCCATACTCGTACCTAGTGTATGCAATCTGGGAAACTTAGGTTCACAGCCTAAAAAGCTAAGTACGACTATCTATGGACACTAGATACTCATACAACTGCTAGCTACAAGCGCTGCTTCATACCTGATCGTGCCTGGTTTAGGCTTGCTGATCGCAGATGCCGGTTTTTTGTTCGCTTATTTTCGTTTCTACACGACGAACGAGTTTAAAATCATAATGGACGTTAACGTATACGTGGATATGGTATGGAATGGATGTGGATATACAGTAAAAGTACGACGACTTTGACTAAAATGAAAGAGAGAAGATGGAAAAAAAGAAAAAAGAAAAAAACGGAAAACAAGTCTCAAACAGCCTTGCCTCACCTTGCTGATCGTTAAAACAAAAAAAAAAAAAAGAAAAAGAGGTAGAACCTCAACATAACCTATGGAAGGCACACAGAGATGTATAGTAAGTAACAACAAAATCAGCTGCTGGACTAAATATGACCAAACAGGTCATATCTTGTATGCATTCTCGGTGTATTCCGAGTATCTACAGGTTGCTATCTGTTTCTACTTGTTTGATTTGTGTATCTTTTTAACAAATATCAGCTGTTTGATGATGTATCTAATGAGATTTGTACTAAAGATACCTCACTGATGAGTAATTGTAACCTAAAGTTGCACAATTTCTGTAAAATTATTGTGAAATAGGTACTGCATATAGTTGTACCACCCACCTGGGTAAATATTTAGAGAAAATATAAAAAAAATAAAAAAAATTGTCATTGCAAGGAAAATGGATAGAATTTCTAATCAGCCGTTAGACATAGGAATGCAGATGTTTACCTTTACTTCAGGTAAGCAGATTTACCTCTCTGTCTATCAACATAATATGACCGGCGATTAAAAAGTCGTATCGATCAGTTGCTTGAAAAAAAAAAATTGTTATTCATAAGCAAATTAAACCACGAATAAAAGGAAACCAAAAATCTGAACTAAGAAAAGAAAAAAACCCAACCATATGTGGGAATTTCTTTCAAATTCAGATACAGATTGATTTGGCAAAATATGCTGTAGATACGGATACTTTAGTAGGTAAATAAAATACCTAACAACAAAGAAAACGGAAGACATCAAGGTGGGGATAATCTGTTGGAAATGTTGATGGAATTTCACACGGTTAAGAATTATCATAGAGGGAGAGAATGGAGAATGGGGAATGAATTTTGAAATAGTTTATTTGAAAAAGATACAATGAATTTGAGATACAATTTCTTTTGTCATTTTGTCATTTTGAACTATGGCGCTAATTACATTGAAGAGAAGATGACACGGAGATGTTAAAATGATTTGTTTGTCGAAGTTCAAGTTAACAAGAGGGAAAATGTTATAAATGTATCTGCGTGAATTGAAGTTGAAATAGCAGTACGTGTAGTAAGTGCGTGAGTTGTTAAGGAGGAGTTTAACGAATCAATAATAAGAGTATTTAAGTAGAATGAAATTATATATTCAATTTGAGCACAGATTTTCCATTCTATGGGAATTGGGGCACGCAGTGTTAGAAGATTGTGAATTAAAAAAGAAATAAATTATCTGGTGCCACAGGGAACAAGTCTGGGGCTCGTTTTCTTAACAATTGTAAATTATATATGCCTACATCCAGGGACACTGCCTCGAAAAGGAGAATGAATATTCAGAAAAGTAGAAATAATTTTTTTGGTCACAAGACTGTAATTTAAAGGTGTACGAGTATATGCTGTACACGCGAATATTGTAAGGCTGACGCAGTCACCCCAAGGTTATTTGAAAACGTGTTAAGAAAGTCTAAAATATAAGGGAAATCGAGATCGCTGTAACTTGTGTGACAAGAATAGTATCTTTTGATCTATAACAATGACTCCCCAGCAGGGACACTTTACTTAATTGCGTAAGGCGCTAATAAAGCCTACGCGGCATCGTGTTCAGAGTTCATCAACACAAAAACTCTGAATTTTCCTCCTTCACGTCGGTCTAGGGTGGAAAGGTCGACTAACAGATTGGATTTCATGGCGTATTTCGCGTACTTTGTTTGTTTTTTTTTTTACCACATTTCGTGAGCCAACATGTGCAAGTTCAATATCATCATCACAAGTCAAAATGATTAAGATGTAATGCGAAAGCCAATCTCATTCCTAAGTTTCCTCTAGACAGGGCTGCTTGGTTCACATCACTGTTTACTACAAAGAAGTGGCAGTGGCGAAAAACTGGAAGCTCCGAGCGTTGATGATAGTTACATGGAATAATTGCTTTCTAGGGAGAAAAGAAAGAATTTAATTGGCAGAGGACAAACGTTGGTAAGACCTTGATTGGAATAAAACATGCATTCAAATATTACACAACACCTTGATAGAACTTCTAAGAAGAACAGCCTACACAGTCATACATTGAGCCTGATCTCCACGATCAGGATCGTCAACGACTGATCAATCGAAGACAACTGGACTGGAATTTCATGTGCCTCAATGTAAAAGTGCATTTCACCTGGTGAATCTTGCGACATGAATATGTGAGTATAATGCTGTTTCTAGTTTTCTAGATTTTGTGAGTTACTGGAGAACTTTTCAATATTGGTTTTACCCGACATATCTCTATTAAACGTCGATTACGAACACTGATTCTAGTGAACGTCTAAGCCATGTTGCTCCCCAAAATCAACAATAGATCAAATTTTACTGTTTCAGATACGCATCGGATTCCGGCAAGCATACCTAGTCAAGTCATAAATACTGATACACAACTGAACTCACTCATTACGAATGCAACACTGGGCGCATCCATTTCGTGTTGATTGCGATTTGACAGTTGATATTTATGCTTAATTGTGACGTAAAAAGTTTTTGACATTAATTGCTTACCATCATGGAATGGGACGACATCGAAAATCGTATTGTTGCTTAAATGCAACATGGAAAAAGGCGATATCTTTAGGACGTTGCGACCGCTTGGAATCACTCGCAATTTTGTGTATCGTGCTGTGAAGTTGTTTGAGGATACTGGTGGGGTACGAGACCGTCAAACATCCGGCCGTCCGCACACTGTAATAACTCCGAAAGCGATCAAAGCCGTGAAGAGACGAATCGAGCGAAAACAGAAAATATTGCCGCGAGAAATGCAAATTCCGCAAAAATCCATGTCTCGCATTATCAAAGAAGATTTAGGACTCAGCGCGTACAAGCGACACACTGCACACCTGCTCACGGCCGCATACGCGAACTCAGCCGGTACGCGAAGAACGCTCACAGACTAATTCTGTTTACTGACGAGAAAATCTTCGCCGTAGAAGAATCGTTCAATAAGCAGAACGATCGTGTGTATGCTCGGTCATACAGAGAAGCATCCCAACTGATCCCGAGGGTTCAAAGAGGCCACCATCCCTCGTCTGTAATGTTATGGTGGGGAGTGTGCTTCGATGGCGTTACCAAGCTCCATTTTTGCGAGAAAGGAGTGAAAACATCGGCCAAAGTATATCAATCGACCGTCTTGGAACCCATTGTGAAGTCTCTCAACCAATCGATATTCAACAACAAGCCATGGACTTTCCAGCAAGACTCTGCTCCAGCTCACAAAGCAAAAACGAATCAACTGTGGCTCAAAAACAACAAACACACAGCAAAAGAGTTATCGATTCTCGGAAACATCAGTTACAATATCCGTCGATCACGAATGATCGATTTTGAAGGAAGGACAAAAGTAAGGCTACAAAGACCTAACTATTACTAAATCAATATATTCATTAGGTTTAAAAAACAACGAGTTGATTCCAACCAACTAACTAACAAATGAAAAGGCCCGACTCTAAGATGACTTTGTTGTGTCTGTCTACATTCTCACTTTCACCTTAAACCCACATAGTCCATCACTTTATAATCTTTTACTATCTTTGCGGTTAAATATTCAACTCAATTAGAATTTATGTAACTCAATTAAAACAAAAACTCATAACCCTATTCATATACCCGTCCACTCACATAAAGGCGACTTAATTAATTCTGAGTTCCGAGAATTTATTGTCATCGGAAATACCATCATTTTGGAACCCCTTACGCATGTCAAATAAATCACTAATTACCATTTAGAGTATTTATTCTCTCTCTCACCCGAACATTTAAAATATTCTCTAAATTAAAGACTCATTATGGCCACAGAATATGGAAACACATCGCGACGTTGTATTTTACTCTAAGATAATCCTCGTAAAGGCCATGAGAAAGTCCAAACAAAAGAGCGTCCCGAAGCAAAGCCTAAAACAAAAGGGCCATTCTTCTAATCCAGTTCCATCGTAAGTAGTCATAGTTCAAAGGAATTTTAAGCGAATCAACTAATTTCTGTGGGATAGTTCTACGAGTTTTCAAGAATGATTTCAATGTTTATGTTCTATTGTTACGAAGCAATTAAGAGATTTTCAGAAAGATTGATTTATGATTTGAATTCAAGAAATGAAATCTCAGAAATTGCGCCAATTTTTCGCTTCAACTTGTCCGGAAGTTTATGAAAAGAGAACCACTCCAGGAACTCCAATACCACCAGACCAAAAGTGACATTTTTTTTGTAAAACTAATTTGTTGACAAAGTATCTTTTTATCTGTATTTGTTCAATTTCCCAATCGGAATGACGACTTTTCATTTGAATTTCCATTTCAGTGTTGGGAAACGACGAGTTTGTCCCATGACCCGATAAAAATATATATTTCGAGGTTTACCTACTAAGCTCTTCCATTAGGTCGTTGTTCAGAGTCTTTCTGAGAAGGGGTAATGTGATTATTTATTGATTGGGGGCGATTAAATTCACTTTTTTTATTCCTCTCTTCAATTGCCAGTTAGCCGAGCTGTGATTAGAATCACATTAAAGTATTGCCTGAAGTGGGCAATTCGAATGCACCCCAAAATGCAATGGAAGAACGAGTACTTGTAAATACTTTTAAACAATTTGTATCTCTGTTTGGTTTTCTGGTCGATTTTCTTTTTTATGTTTATCTCTGTGATGTGTGGAATGTGTTTGTTTATTTTGTTTCCCTTGTCCGACGAAAGATTACTGAACAAATTTATTTTGAGACAAGAAAAAAAAAAAAAAAAAAAAAAAAAAAAAAAAATTGAGAATTGGGAATGCCGTGCCGATGTAACGTGAAGGGATTAAATCGACCGTAATTCTGATTAGAGAGTTCGTTCAGTTTCTTCTAGAATAGCAAATAAGAAGCACTTGAGATTGGAGATAAACCAATTTGTGGGAATCAATAGATAAGGCTGTAAAAATGAAATTTATTCTTTCGCTTTTCAATGTATAAAATTAAAATCGTCAGAACTTTAGATGAAAGGCCTAGTGCCTGGTTGATTGTAGGGCAGAAGAAGCATTCTGTAGACTTAGAAGAACATGAGTAGACAGAGCATTTGTTTCGGTACCACTTGCAATTACGTTCGTGTAGCTTGAGAATCGTCTTAATACTTCTTTTGAGAAGTAACTTCACTTAAACTTTGTTTTTGGCCAAATACCACTTCGCATCATGTTGTTAGAATTGTGATTTGATCCGTTTTTGATTCCTAAACCACTGAAATGGGATTTTATTGTGGTGATCGCATCCATAAGTTTGCTATGCAGGCATTATTGTCCCTTCATCCACAGCGTAGAGGCGAGCCAAATTCTTCGGCCTCACATTTTCAACGTTCTGATCACTTTTAAACCTATTTATCATTACAGAATGGGGAGTATAGATGGGTTTGTAATATTTAATCTTATTTAGTCAAAGTTTAGAACAATTCCGCGGCAATTCTCAAAGGGCAAGACTTCATTAAACATCGTTAAGGCGGTTATGCGGATCGATTGATAAACGCGCAATGAAACATTTCATTCGAAGAAACTGATTTGTTCTCTTGCGATATCTACGTCAATCTAGCAAAAATGATCGGTTTACAAGGTTCGACTGCGGCTTTAAATCTTTGTCAAAATTTGCCAAGAGAGAAAGGACTAATGACGCCACAGGATAATACAATCCACACCAAGCAATGACTTCTTATGCATGTAATGCATGTAATGCATTCAACGAAAGTTGAATTTTTTCTGAGCAAACCCTGACTCCAGAAACAGCAATTTTTCTCCTGCACAAAACTCTTTGAGCTAAAAGTGAGCCTGATCCCTAACAAACATGAGTCCTTGATAAATGTAAGGGTCGGCTTCAAACTCAATCAGGAGCACTAACTTCGAACTTCCATTGCAAGCCATCGTCGATCGTACACCAGTGAAGGACGAAATATTTTCTCAAAATTTTCAAAAAAGGCCCAACTGTCGACACCAAATTGACAATTTCGGATCTTCTACCACACTTTAACCAACAGCAGCTACAGTTTCTTCTTACGGAAATAACGTTGACGCTTTGTTGGCTTTGCGTAAGGTGTATGTTGTACGAAATTTGTCACGGAATGGATTAGCGCATCTTCTAAGTACTTATCTAAAACTCACAACATTAGACAGTAAATCTACGATTAATTTACAAAGCGTACGGAATAACTCGCAGGGAATAACTACGAGTACCTAAACATAAAATTTCATGTGGCATCATCTACTGATAATGGAATTTTATTGCACCGCTCCATACACATACATATCTCACATATTTCGATATCAAGAATCGTGTCAAAATTTTGTTTTCAGTCTGCCAAAACAACACACACATATAGTATGTGTATGTAAGAGATAAAAATGGTCAACTTGGCAACGTCACCAAAACTACGAACAGATGACTAACGACATTTTCAACCTTTTTCCCTAAGCTACTGATTATTATTTCTATTTCTTTCTACAGCTATTCCATAAATTAACCATTAATTTGAATAAAAGTTTTAATCAACCAATAGACGGTTCTGGTTGGAGCAGCAAAGCCTCTTCAAAATAACCGTTTTAACGCCTCTTTTACAAAAAAAATATCTACGGTTGGTTATGCATATGCATTATGAGTGTTTCTATCTACATAATTTGCACGCTCATTTCGCAAATCACTTGCATCATTAAAATTATTAAAAATCTCAGAGAAGCGCAGAGAATATTGATGAAACCAAAAGTGAAAATGTTATTTCAACTTTTCACTACAACGATGTCTTTATTTTTTATTCTTTTTCGGCAAACTTGTTGCTTTCACTATTGTCTATGAGCATTGTTCTTGAAAGGAACAAATCGACTTATGCACATATTGAAGCAAAAAATATTCAAAACAGAACACCAAAAAAGTTTAAGAAGACAATCATGAATTATGATAAATTATTTGGCGATTTTTGTGAATTTAAAATAAATCACTCCGAGAATAAGAAGTTTACAAAAGAGTTTATTTTGAAATTTATGTCTTCACGTCAAAATGGAAGCTTAAAGCAATTTTATCTTTTTTGTAACTACCAATTATTTTGGGTGAACTTACTGGGTTTTTTTTTTCTTTCAGAATTCGATGCCATTGATCTTAGGCGTGTTAACAAGTTTAGAAAGACAATTTGATGTTGTTAAGCAAAAGGGCTGAAATTGATGGAATTATAATTGAAATGTGTTAATTGTTTTCAACTTTTTAAGTTCGAAATTTAACGCCAATGGTGTAAGACACTTCGATTAATCATGAACATTGAAGTCTATTGAGGGCAGAGAAGCAATACGGCCCAGGTTGCCTATCGATTTAATTGAACAACTGCCCTTTGTATAAGCTTTCGGGGCACGCTTTCAACAATCATTGAATTTGAGGCTTGGTAATGACGCCTTGCTGTACCACTTTAGACTTTATCTTAACATTTACCAAGAACGAAAAATTAATAGATTCGTAATAGGTAAAAAGAATATTTCAACACACCTATGGTACAGGTAGATAAAGTCACCAAAGCTGTAATAAATTCGAAGGGACAACGGGTGGAACCAGATGCTCGACAGTATTGTGTTTAATAAACTAATAGCGGGCGATAAGATGCCAACCAATGTCTTGAGATTCTTCTGTTCCATTATACTCGTATAAAGGCAAAGCCGACACGAGAAACTGTAACGTCGCGACAAGACAACAACGGACAAAATCTGTACACGTCATCTTGATCGATCTTCAGAAAGCATTTCCCAAAGATCTAATATATGGTAGACGGCGTTGATATATCAAAAAAAAAAAAAGACAACAGACTGAAAATATAATGTTTCGCGACTAAAACGATGATCTTAAAATAAAAGTGTGCAACAGCGCGAATTTAACCGCAGAAGTAAAAACTAAGATTGAACTGTTCAGAGTCCGTGGCTTTTTAATGTTGTGCACGATGGTCTACTGAAGAAGCGATGAATCGGGAACGAATTACTGTTCATCGACGACTTATTTACACGGCCAGGGCACCGACTTTAAAAGTGACAATGTGAAAGCCAAACATTGATTGTACTTTGCCGGTTTTCCGGAAACCCGAACCCAATTTTTTACATCTCCTCTCAGAAGTTTTCTTTCCCTTCAGTCGTTATTATTCAAAAAAAATTACGATGGGGATTTCGTAAATAGAGCTCGCGAGAGGTGGCTTTAAAAAAAAAATCGCGAGAACTCTTTAGCGACAAAAAAAAATGTCGAGTAAGCTAAAAGGTTTTCTTTTTCATTGCAGCAGTGAATCCGACTTTAAAAAAAAAAAAAGGAAAATGCAAGAGATGTCACCAAGTATTGTCATGTGTAAAGACTTTTGTCGGAGTAAAGGGTCCAAAAGCAAATTAAGCTTCAGTTGAAGCTGGGCAGGGGAAAACAACTATCGGACCATTCAAATACATCACTGACAAAGTGATCAAAAAAAATAGTCTGTATGCTGGTTTTAAAGACTACAGAAGTTGCCAACAGTAGAAGTGAAGCCGAAGTAATTCAGGTACCTGAGTGAAGTATTGATACACGATGCATATTTAAACAGCCATTACAAAATTCGGCATGAAATCATTAATGTTTAAGTTTTAAGCATTTTTTTTGACCACATTTGATGAATAACCATTGAGCATCACCAAATCAATCCATTTTAAGGTTGCGGCGTAGATGCTCTGTTAAATGTTGGTATCACTGTAAAAACTTGCAGATTCATCAAGATCAGAAACAACCACAAGATCATTTTGATATCAGGAAAAAGGAATCAAAAATGATAGAGTAAAAAAAGTAATGATTTCATCTGATAACTGATCTAAGACCGATCTTTACTAGGTGAAGTTCAGGTTCACGTCGAAACTAAGTACCATCTTAAGTGAGTTAGAAAATGGGTAACTACGAGTATTTGTATGCATTTCACAATGAAGCCATTTCTGATAGAAAAATATCCACCATCAGTGCAGGCTCTATTTTCGAAAGCTTATCTACGAAATTTGGAGCATATGTACGAGTATGTTTAAAATGTCAAACGAGTGAGCTGTTGATAACGTAAAACGCACTTGCCGACTGCAACCGTTTGTTGTTTTTCCTACAATAAGAATTATAGTTTTTATGGATGTTCTAGTTGTAAACTTTAATTGTAAAACATAATTCGAGCATTAAGCAAGCAATATGGAAACATACTGAAGTAATAAAAAATGCACATAATATACTCGTAAAGGGCTGTTCACTGCATTCAACTTTTGCGTGCAACGACTTTTAAGTTCTGTAGCTGATTGACTTTATAATGTGACTGGGTGACAGTTGAATGAATATTTAAGTTGGAATATCGAGCAACTGCTGTTATCATGTAGCTAAATGAATAGTATAATGATTGTAGTACCTATGGTGCTTTGCATTTTATTAAAAAGCAATTTTAGGTTAAAAAATATATGAAGACGTTCGAAATTCAAATATTTGCCAAAAGAAAGGCACCAACGTTTTGATTGAGCCCGAATACTTAAGAGATATGTTCAACTTTAAGTACCCAACGTGGAGCTATAAGTCATGGAATGAGGACATTATAATCAACAGGTTTGGTACGAGTATATGTATTTCAAGGCAGGGAGAAGGTTCAAACTTTGTTGTTAGGAATTTATTCAAGCTTTCCAAGACAATACCGCCTCGACAATAAAAAGCGGATTCTCGAACTCTGGTTCGATGGGGAAAAAGAAAACCCTGTCAGACACAATGGGCTGTCTTTTCATTATAATTAAAGGAAATGTGCGATCTGCCTGAGTAAATCTTGCTGCAAAAAGTATGGGCCTGATTTACGAAAAAAAATTTCATGTCGGACGCGGAATAGAAGTTACATAGAATATGTTAGTGCAATCGGTTTGCTCCAAGGTTACGAGCTATCATTGAGCTATAAAAACAAAGAAGTTCCTGTGAAGAAAAAAAAAACAGGGCTAAACTGTCATCAAAATCATAGATATCAAAGTCGTTGGAACAATCATCTGCAAGAAAAGTTAATGATCTCTTGCCCAGCGTAATCTAATTGCCTCAACTATCGAAAAGTTGGGAAGCAAAATGGTGTAATGAATAAGTTTTTATTAAGAAGAAACCGTCTTCAAACCTAGGCCAAATAAGATGATCATTTGTATTCTAAGAACATATGCCTACTCCATCACACTAAATGAAAAAGCTAAAATAAGATTCTAAACAACGTCGTATCTACTCTCCGAACACGTCTTAACACTTCTCGCAACACACAAATCATACGTCGTAAGGTTTTGGTTCTAGAGTATCCGCTCTGAATTGACGAATATGGTGAGCGTAGATATACATATTCAAGATCTGTTTTAAGTACAACCACCCTGACCTAGTCAAACAATTTAGCCAAACTCGTTCAAAATGCTCGTTCACATACATATTTTGTAAAGCAACCGCACATCGACGCACTTGCAGATCTTTTGATGTTACAGAAGCAGATCAGAACAACCAAAAATGTACAAATTAAGATTATGTAGGACGGGGGCTTGATTACTTAAAATGGTTCCTTGACTAGTGGGAAAGGGGGACTAAAACATCTCTTAAGTAGGTAAATTTACAAGGTTCATGACTTGTACAATACTTATGACCAATGGTTTGTGTTTCTAGTTTGTCTCTTGCGTCAAATCTTGTTTACAACACAAGACACTAATTGTTACGAAATTTTCATCTCTTGCGGAAAGATTGTCTCTTTTGGTAGCAGTTTTTGCCTAATTCGAGATTGTACGACATTGGTTGCAACCAGAATCACTTTACAGTGTGCGAAGTATCGGATCTTTGGTGCGAGCTACACAAAATTACGAGTGTTTTCGAGCACCAGCAAGGTGTGGAAGATCTTGCCTTTTTCCATGTTCTATTTGCGAAGACCATTAGTAACAATTTGATTGCCGATGTTGCCCAATTCCATTATTGTAATTAATTAATTGAAAGCAAACAGTTCTTCCGTGGCAATGTTGCTGTCAAATTTTGCAATCCACAATGGATTCGTCTAGTGTCCTTACTTTTGAAATAACAACCAACTGATTGGATTGTATAACAAACTGTCTTAACCGAAATCATTTCAACCAACGTCTTGAAACTATTAGATAAAAGAGACCAAAAATAATCCAAGCAGCTAAGAATATATGACCAGTGCCGATCGGCTAATATTATTCGGAAAGCTGACCCTGGCTTCAACTAAACAAAATTATGACCGAGGCGATCTCGTCAAGCGAACTTAAAAGCAGGAGTTCATTGATTCGGATCATTGAAAGAATTTGATTTCCTTTGATTTTACTTCCAGCACAGGAAGTGCTCGAGCAAATCGTTTCTCTTTCAGGCTTTTCAACAGAACCGACACCGACAACCCTCTGTGCAAACAGTCTCTTTGACAAACAATGCCCGGAAGATCAAAGACAGACAAAATGTAGCAACCACTACTTCCAATTGTTTAATTTTCTCCTCATAATCGTTGCACATCTGTGTAAACTTTTCCTATCTATGGCTACGTTAAACAAATTCCGACATCAATATCAATCCCCCCACCTTACTCATCCTGATAAGGAAATCCAGAAACAAAAAATCTAGGTCACCTCATGACTGACAGGCGCTTCTTCAACCCCAAAAAACTAGTTTTTGACACCACCTCCACACGGCTATTGTTGACGTTGCTGACGAACAATCAATCAATCTTTGTCACAAAAAAAATAAGGATAAACGAAATAAAATCGATTAACCAATTGTCAACCTCTGAGGAATGTTATCGCTATCCGATAACTTCAGTATTTTTAGTCGGGATAGTCGTAGGTCGTAGATATTCGTTTGAATAACTCAATTCTAGGAACCAAAAAAGAATTGCGATAATCTCTGCAAAATGTTTTGGTGATAATCAGATACAAAACGAAAAAAAAAGAAACTCGGAGAAATCATCGATCGATCGCGTAAACCGATCGATTCCCGATCTTGCAGCAGATGTGTCGGCCACTGAGTCGGAGAGTCTGAATATTGGTGTCTGACTAATGAATGAAAGTTCCTCCCAAAGTTGGACTTTGTAAATATAATCTTCAGCAGATGAGTTAGGGATCCGAAGCGATCTGATTAACGTACATTCTAGTTGGTAACTCGTCAAGCATAACCGGTAAGTTAATGCTGCTATTCTCTAGATACATAGATTCTAACCTGTGTGCTCGTAATTTCTCTTTTTTTTTTTTTTTTTTTTTTTTTTTTTTTTTTTTTTTTTTTGGAAACGACGACGACAATGATCTTTAAGAACCAACAGCGGAACTAATTGGGAGGCGATATATGGTACTCGTACTTCGAATTGAACTCTAGACTTGAAGTTGGAGCTTAGGGGAAAGATGGCATACTCGAGTACAAGTGTCGTCGTAGATACTTTGTAACGACAAAGGAATAAGGTGATACATAGAACAAGAGTAGGTACTTACAATTTGCGTTAATTCTGTGATCGGCTTGTTATGGTGATTTGTTGGAGGTGGTGATGGTGACGATGTAGATGACGATGTCGAATTAGTCGATTTATTATTCCGTGGTGGAGTCGGTGGTGGCACTGGACTAACCTGATGGATATTTGTGCCACTGCAATCTTTTGAGTTGCGATTGGGTGATAGACGCGACGGAAAACTTAAAGTTTTCGTCCACTGCGCAAGGCTTCGCACCATTTTATCAATTTTTTTCGGCACTTTCAAGTTTTTCACTTTGAATTGGGGATCTTTGGTTTGTTTTTTCTTTTCGAAATCGATTTTTTTTTTTTTTTTTTTAAATTGTTTCACTACAGATCACTGTTCTATTTTTTTCCAATTTTTCTGTTCACAAATTTTGTTTTTTTTTCTTTTTCTTAAATTTTGAACACGATCGGTTGGTTAACCTAAATACTTTCAAACACGAATTAGAATAAACGACCTATTCGAACGACTGACAGAAAGCAACTGATTTCGGAACGACACCATTGACAGTTGACTGCTGGTTTTCTGTTAATAGACAGCTGCTGCAAGTTCAACTATTAATTGAATCGAATTGAAAGGTAAATTGAAAAGACAGAGATGGACACCCCCTCGAAATCAGTCGTGTGACAGAGAGAAAACACATTGAGAGAGAGTTGGATTTGGTGCACTCTCCTTCTTTTGCTCGTTTCAATTTTGAAAGTTGACTTTGTTTTCATGGTAACATATTTTGTTTGCTTTTCAACTTCTTTGAGTTTTTCCTCTTCCTCTACTTCTACTCTTGTTCAGTTGTTTTCATGTTTTTTTCTTTCTTCTCTTTTGTGCGTTTGGGAGTTAATTGAAATGTGTAAATTGTAATATTTATTGTTGGAGGAGAGAGTGAGATGGGTTAAGAAAATTAGCAGATGTCCGATACATATTGCATTCTGTTGCAGTTGGTGCGGCTTTGCCCGTAGTTTGGTTTTTATTACTCCTTCAACTACCCTCTTCGTTTTTTTCTGTTTTTCTGGTTTTTTTTTGTACATCTTCCCCTTTTGCTTTTGTTTGAAATTCGAATGGATTACGGGTCATTTGTGTTGTTGTCGGTTTCACTCTCTCTCCCACATAATGCATTTGCATTTGCATCGGGCATATTTCTCGAGGTCGCCGATTACAACAGAAGATTGGTGGATTGGTTATCTGAAATATTGATGTTGGACCACTTTTGTCGTTGCCGTTGTCGTTTTTTGTTTTTCCCCTTTTTTTTGTGGAACGCGCGACACAATCGAAAATTGACAAATGCGACATTTTAATTTTTGGCATCTGTCGATAGGTCTTCGAGCGTAGGAAGTGAAAAAACTGATTTGTCAATCTGTGATAGTATTGTTAATGGCTGAAGAAGACTTGACTTAATCAAATGCTGGGGACAACGTAGGCGTTGGCCATAAAATCTGGGCGATGGTAGTCACAATATGCAAAATCGGAACCGAATGTTTGTTCTACTCTCGTGCCACGACTTGGGTCCATCTGACTTTGGAAAATTTTATGGTTTTAACCCAGGTAAGTGGTGTTTCTTTTAGAAGGCTTTGTTTCACCGTTGATATCTAAACTTTTCTCAATAGGGCGGATGCTTGCTTCGTTGGCCCTTTTAAATTACCTCTTTTGGAGGAAGTTTGATAGTCCAGTTCCTATTAACTCCGGATCTGACTATTTTCCAATTTTGTGCTTTGAGGGAGCTAATGGATCGGAATAGAGCTTTCATCATTTTGAACTGAGGTATCCAATAATGAAAACTTTCTGCTCAGACAACTGAATATGGATTCAAAATGAAATAGAACCAGATCTGACAGATCACCCGGGAATATTTTTGTTCCCTCTCACTCAGGGTTGCCAACAATGCGCTCTTTTTCTTAATAGCTGTCCGATGGATGACACGAAAATGCCTTTCCGACCTTTGTGGAGTCAGTTTATAGTGTTATTGTGACCAATTCGTTCTGACAGACCGCCGCGACCGAAATCGTATCATGAAAGGGATCTGTCAGATCGCCGCGACCAATATGACACGTTTTATAACCTCGACTAGCGGAGGGTTACATACATAAGCATTTCAGGTTTTCAGGCAACCAAAACTGACGGACGTTAGCTTCTAAGTTCCGGGGAAAGATATAAGAAGAGTGAGAATCAAGAAAACAAAGACGGCTTTTCCCTCCTTATGGGTTAAACAAGCTTATGTTGAGACGATTGTAACTAGGTGTGACACACGCCTCTAACTATGCTTTGAAGGGTGCAAGCTGAGCACCGTTTGCCAGACAAAAAGAAAAGAGAAGGAGATCCTCCTTACTACGCCAGTTATTGAGGCATCAATCTCCTTAAAAAGTTCATCATCGATCAAATACTTACACTACAGCAGATATTGGAAAAAATCTGGGAACGTCGAATCACCTTCTATTTGTCATCTTCAAAGCCGCATGTATATTTAGCATAGAGACGAGCTATGTATATACATAGGACCAGGCCAAGTTTTTACATACATGGCAAACTCGTCAGGTTGTGCTGGAAAGCTATGCAGTATTCCCGCTGCTTCCTCAAGGAATTAAGTCCGCACAAAAACTTGCGTTGGTGGATGCCATCGGGGTGATTGAAAGAACGCAGCGACCCATCAATGAGACATTCGTTAGAATCAGCTTTAATATATAAGCCTACAAAATGAGTCTTACAGTAAATTATAGAAAAAGAAAATACAGGCTGTCACCATGAAAACATACACATGACATCTTGGCCAGGCCATTAAAATTAGCAGTTGTAGGTTAACTTCGAGATATTTTAGGAATGCGTCTACATCAGTTACGAGCACCAACGGTAACAGAGCTCTCTATCGTAAAGCCTATCTGGCTTCATAGAAATTCCTATCATGCCGGTGTTGTTCAAAGGCACAAAGGCTTGGATTTGGTCGAAAGCGGATGAAGAAGCAGTTGACCGTTTCGAGAAATAGATATTGCGCGTAACTTTCGGTCCCCCTTCTATTGACGGAGATTGGAAGTTGGGTGTCAAAAAGGAACTGTACCGGCTGCCATAGGACAAGAGTGCAGCCGGTCATACGAGCCATGTTAAGCGAATCGATACCACAATTCTGTCATAAAAAATTATCGTTTTAAACCCCGAAGAAGGCCGCAGCAGAGAATGACCACATTTAAGGTTACGCAAGTATAAGAGGACCTCAACTAATTTGGGGTGCTATTCTAGAGGCAGCTGGTGAGCGATCGATCATGCTAACTGGAGAGACTTGCCAGTTGAGGCCCAGATTCGCACCGGAATGTAGAGCAAAATAAGTTGGAAGTCAAGTTGTTGCTTCTTTAAAACGACATGCTTATATCAAATACATCGTAAATGTTACGACCAAAAATTGAATGCCCGAGTTCACATACTATAAATCGTAAATATTTCTAAGAAATGTTACCAATGTCCAGGAGATTGTGACATCCAAAACATCTGAGTTGCCATATTTTGCCATCTTAAAACACATCTTTCTTGTGGCTCGTGCCCGCCAAGTACCTATGCCATCTTGTGCTCATCTTCTTGTCAGCTGCTCCATTGCGTCGCATGTGCATCATCTTACAAAGCGCATTCCTCCACATAATTTATTTCCTCGCATTTTCTCTTTCACACACTTTAAAATAAGAAAAAAAAGAAAAATCTCTGCCAGCAACCGGTATAAGGTAACAGCTGTTTCTATTTCAATGTGATCATTGCGGCAGCGCGCCAAGACGAAGGGGATGAAGAAAGTGCGGTCGCAATGAAATTGGTCATCCGGAGCAACTGTTTCAAAAATCTTAAACACTGTAGCTGCTGTATAGCCATAAGCCATAAGCTACATCAGCTGAAAAGCGGCCTCTCAAACCGTTCAATCATGATCTTTCCAGATCATCAAAACAAGGAGTCCCGTTTAGGCAATTGATTACATTTTTATGCGTTTCTTCTTTGCTTCTCTTTGTTCTCGTTGACTTGTCTTTCGTTTCGCACACGACAAATGTTGCTTGAGCTGTTACCCCGTGTGTTGACAAAACTGATCAGCTTCCGCTCCGATCTTCACAGATTCACAACGCACACTCGCCCAAGATCGAACTGACTAGACCCAGTTCTTTAACGAATCTAAAGAAAGAGGAACCAAAGAATATGATCTCATTTCCCCTGTGCAACAGTGTGAGTGTGATATTGAAAGAAATTTACCTACTGGTCAACCGATCCGTCAACGGACGGCGATGGTGACCGTTGAACTTCTGCTCTGGAGGAGCGTACTGGTTTTCTTATAGTTTTTTGGTCATTCAACCTTGACAAGGCCGTTGGCGGAGATGGGTATTTCAAAAAAGATTTCAAATTCAAATCGAACCTCTAACTTTACAACACGCCTCCATGTTTTTTTGTTTTCTCTTTTACGATAATTTTCTTTGTTTCATGATCACACATGTTTTTGTTGTGCTGGCCATTTGGTTTATTACCATTTGCCGTATGGAATGCTTCGTGATCTGAATTTCAAGACTCCACTCAGTGGCCATTGAACAGAGGCTGTAAACGGCCTTTCTTTTGGGCCATGGTTCTTTATTTGATGACAGGAATGGTTCTTGTTCTGTGAAATTGAATTTAATGCCAAACTGACGGTTGGGGGAAATATTTTTGTGGTTCGGTCATCAAAACAAGGTGATCGGTTAAGATTATGATTGAGCAGAAAAAGTAGCAACTGCGGACAGGTTAAGGCCATTGATGATTTCGGGATCGAAGTCGTATAGTAAAAAAAATCCCAAAATCCGATTAGATAATTTTATGAAGTTACGTAAATGTATCTGAGACGAAAGATATTTTAACAAATGTAGGCAGTCATGTAGGTAAAATAAATTAAAATGTATTGCGACGGTTTGTGAAATTTGACATAGTGCGCAGACCAGTTGGAGCAGCTTTTCTAATAAAAGTATTTCACAAAATTGATTGATTTACTAAGATTCCAACCAATCGCTTTTATTGTCAGTATTAACTCCCATTGCAGGAAGGTACTTACGAGTGCTAAAGTTTATGCAAATGACCCAGAAATTTACATACTTGGTTGAGTGATGGATAAGAGGACTTGCTCTGGTTGAAGAAGATGAATCTTCCAACATTCAACTGAACGCGTTTTAAGGAAGGCCACAGCAAAACCAGCAATGGTCCGCCTAAACTCAAAATGAAAAACTAGTAGAGAATGCTATTCAGAGCCTGAACGGCGTCAATGTGGAGTGTCCAGTAGAACGCAGTTTGTGCCAATTGCACAGGAAATCACCCAGCTAATTACCGAGGTTGCGAAATCGCCAAAGAAATACAAAAGAGGCGAAAAAGTCCCACGAAATTCATTCATCCGGACCTAAATGTGCAATATCCTAAAACCGATGAGCCCAAGACAGCTAAGAGAGTCACAATAAAGAACCGGTAAAGCAAAAGCATAAATCTGCTCAAAAAAACGTTGCCGAATCAAGTGCAATGAAAAAACTTGTACCGGTCCGCGCGAGTTCATACGCTGAGGTCGCGTCACAAGCCAACAAAATAGATTCGGCCACCACAGATCCGCGGCTTCAAATTCTCGCAGTCATCTTAGTAAAACTAGATGAAAAAAATAAAAGATAAATAAGCACTTGTTTGAAAAACTAAGCAAGCTTAAAAGCTGAATATGAAACAGTTGACTAAGATTTTAACATGGAACGCAAATGGCCTTCTGAAAAAACCGACGAATTAGAAATTGTTCTATGGGAAGTTCATATTGGCGTATGCCTGATTTCGGAAACACACTTTTTGGCCTTTTTTTGGACGGGCAAGCCAACCTACTGGACCACCGACACAAATAAAATACCAGACCGGGTCGCCTTTTTCATTACAAAAGGGGTCCCTAAATATCTCACAACTTTATTAAAGAAAACGGGAGCTTATGGTACCTGCTGTGGTGGTGCTCTTATGAGCGCGTGCTTATGGTGCCCATGAAGGTTTTTACCTACCCACGGAGGAAAAAATAATGTAGAGTGTCCAGTAGAACGCAAATTTGAAGCGACTGCGTACAGGAAATGCAAAACTTCTACATATCATAGAACACATTAGACTAATTTGGAGAAAGATTCGAATCTTTAATGACGAAAGACTCGACTGTTTCATTGAAGACATTTTCTACACAGGCAATTGAAACTCGCCCAGACAGCTCGAAGACGAATCAGTAGTTTTGTACACAAGAGTAACGCAAGTAAATAGGGCGATAATTAAGGATGCTGACTGCGGCCAATGCGATGGCGATAGCGCGATAGTTAGCTCATTGGACTATCACGCAGAGAATCTGTGTTCGATTCCTGGCTGGGTCACTAACAATTTTTCAAATCGCCTTTGACCCTTTCGGCGGGCAATGGCAAACTCCCGAAAGTAAAATTGCCTACAAAAAAGCTTCTAAGGAGTGCCGTTCGGACTCGGCGATAAACCGTAGGCCCCGCTCATATGTGACAAAAATGAGAACATGAGCAACACAAATAAGTGTCAAGAAGCTAGGCCATGACCCATACCGGGCTGCCAGCGCCACAGTGTTTTTTTTTTTTTTTAACTGCGGCCAATATGTGACGCCGGTGTTAAACAGGGGTTTTCAAAACAAGTCACTGTTTAAAGCTCTCAATAGTTACAATGTCCACGCTCAGGCATATGCGGGTGATGTAGATGTACTCTCTATTCAACCATGCCTAGCGACTGTCTGTTCTAAATCGCAGGGAGTTCTAGATGTTGACAAGGAATGAGCTTACAGGCAAGTATCTTAAAATTGAGGCTGATCTCTCTATAACTAGGAGGAATTCGATTGGGCCAACTTTACTAGTATTGAATAGGGTCCTCACTGGGTTTTCTAACATAGCTAAGTATTTGGGTAACATTTTGGATTCGTCTGGACCTTGAAGGGTCACGTCTTTCAAGGCATTGTCGGCTTTCTGTCATTGTAAAGGCGAAGCATGACATGAAGTTCGTCTCCGGAAAAGTGTCTTTGTATTTATGTATACGGCCATTATAAAACTAATTATATCCAATGCGGACGGTTGTCTAGTAAAACAGGCTGTTGTTTTAATCAGACTCCAACGAACTGTCTGACTTGGCTTTCCTTAGTTAACTTTGGCATGTAAATCTTGCCTAACGAATATGCTATATTATATCAGAATCTGAGCCAGGTCAGGTGGGTTCAAAATTTATGTCTTGGACTTAGCACTGTTGTATTTTAAAGGATAAGAACGATAGATTAAACTGCTCGTTTAGTCTGGCTTCTAAGAAGTAACACACGTAATCCTTGTGGCAATGAGCTACATTATGAAAGATCGATGGAGAAAGACAAGTATCCGCGTCTTTATACAGTCTACATACAGTGACAGTCAAATTATGCTGAAGGCCTTGATGGACTTTCACATCACTTCCAAGTTGGTTCGAAAATGAAAGCTTCCCTTGTTTAGGTCTCCGAATATAATGAGATGGCTGAAAATGAACTCGTCAGTGTTCTTGCGTGGCAAAGCTTCTAGAATTAATTCTCAGGGCCCGAGCTGTAAGAATCCTTAGATAGGATGGGCTACTTACAAGCACATTTGCAGTTGACATTTCATATTCCTGAATCCATCTTGAACAAAGAAATAGGGATTGGTAAATGTAACCCTTCGGGACATTAACGGCCCCGTTCGGATTGCTTCACTTTTATGCGGTTTGACAAGTTTGACAGGGATACCCAAAGTGCACAAGGCTATCTATCATACGCGGCCTAGAAATTGATAGAGAGATGAGACCTATCGATCTGAACTTATTGGACTTTCTTCAGGATCTGCCGTGCTATTAGTAATTTTGAAATTTTGAACATGTCAGGTCTAAGACTGCACTGATAGGAGCCAATCGTGTGGTTGCACGCATTTACACAATACGGGAGAAAGATGTTGAGGAGAGTGCAAAGACAGTTGAGAGGGTTTCTTTCCTTGTAAATCCGGTAAATGAAGTGCACCATAAAGAGTATCTTTCGTCTTTTTGAGATCTGCGCGGCAGCCGTTCAGGAGATCGGAATTACTTTCTTCCTTGAAACAATAACATTGTTACACCTGTCATTAAGTAAATCCGTTTCCAAACGGAGATCTAAATCTAGTGATCCTGCACTCTTCGCTCTATTAATTCTGACAAACTTAGTCAGTATAGTCATTTCAAATTGAAGCACAACTACAAGCAAGAACACGCTTCAACATAAAAACCCTTGTTCAAGGCACCTTTCCAGCATCACTAAATTCTTATCTGCATGCACCACGTCATTCTCTCTGACCTATTATGTATTTTACGAGCACATCTCACATAACCTTTGTACCACCTCTAATCCACATCCTCACAATGTAATAAAACCATCATCCGTAGTTTTGATGTCAATATTTACACCCAGGTAGGCATAATACAATCACAGAGCTCTACCCGAATAATGGGACATTCCACTGAAACAATTCTTCACACCTGATTATGTAGGCACCTAGGGTTTTACCACACGTACGTACGGATACTTGCCAGCATCTCCATCTAGTTTGATGGTTCCTTGTTTCTGAATCAAGTCACCACGGTTCATTAAGAGAAGTAGGTATCCCAGAATTTCTGGAAGCAATTGTAAAACTCTAAAACTCCTGTTTGCTTAGAATTCAGGACAATAGTGATACAGTCACATCCTGCTGATAATTATTTTCAACTAACTGAATATTATTATCAGCGCGCCTTATTTTTGCCACCCAGAGTGTCACAGAATGTACGAGTATGTATGTCGGACACAGGTATCCTTTTAGAAGTCTGACCAGAATCTTCGGTTTACCTCATCCCAATTTACCGATGTATCTATTCAGTATGCTTCTTATTGTTGTGTAATTTCGATGGAATCACAAAAATCAAGTACCAAGGACATTCGGAGATAACAGTCTAATGGAACGTCTGACGAGGAAAACACATTCCGACAAATGATTGATGTTAAAGAGTACCACTTTCAAATTTCAGTCTAAAGTGTCTCCAGCTGTGCTAAACACTTACAGATACTCGTACATTCAATCGACTTTGGATCCACTAGTTGGGAGTTCTTCTAGAGTTTCTGATCCCAGCGATGGAAAGTAGGCGCCAATCCATTTATTTCTTCGAGACATTAATCAAATTACATTAAACGATTCTTATCTGCAGCCACTCACTGAACCGAACTGTATCGACCGCGATGGCGCTAAGGGAAACACTATCAAAAGTATCTTTCTTACAAATTCATAACCGAAAACCGTCATAGTTGATGCCCAATTCCTCAACAGATGCGAGCGGTTTTAAGATTGGATGATTGATTTGGTAGGGCTGGCAGAGCGGTGTTAGTTTCGTCTCAAAGTAGCCAATAGATAGGTATACTCGTACATGTGAGTACGCGCACATTGCGTAATTGGAACCTATGAGGGATCAGAGGGCATTAACATAGTCTTGGACACATAATTATATGTTAAAGATTAGGGAAGACGAATGATTGGGGTTTGTAATTAATGAATTTGAATTTGAATCTAGATTGTTTTGATGTTGTCCAATCAATGAATCATGTCTTATCTTCGAGCAAATGCTTACAATTGTTTTTTTTTTTTGTTTTTTTGTTTTCATTAGATATTCGACCGTGTGTGGCAGTTGGTGGGACCGCTGCACTTTGGGGTCACTTCAAAATTAGAATCAAGTGGCATGTCAGATGAGTCAGCTGGAATAGATACGAACGAAAGATACTCGTAAATGAAGGACTAGCGTACCTAGAATATAAAGCGAATGATGATCTTGGCTCAAAAACTTGACAACAAAAGTTTTCTATTCATCCATTCACAATTTTTTAGGTAAGAACACGTGAGCGTTGGCGTAGTTATTCAATGGTTCCTACTAAATAAGCCGGTCTTAGTGTAATCCAGTCTATGAAGGTACACATACATGTCTTATGGTTCACACAAATTCTGTCATAGCTTGTCCAAAGTGCAAGTTAATCATGAAATGATGAGGAAAGTGGAGACGCTTAAGATATTCACCACCAACAGTATGCTGAGTTTGATTAAGTAAGTTTGACTCGGCCAAGCTTAGCTTAGCTAGAAAGGGTGCAGTGCATACGAATGTGTCAGACAAAGCATATTTCACAAGGATTCCCAAGATGGAGTTAAAAGCAGGTTTAGCAGTAGATCCAGCGATGTTACTTTGACGCATTCGGAGATCGAATCGTTAATATGTGGATTTTTGACTATTTTGCCAGGTTGTCGAGATAAAGAAGGTGCCCCGATAGATTCGAACGTAGCAACGACAGCATTGAAACTAGGCTACTGGCACAGTCCTCTAAGGGATCTAGCCTCTCAGGTAAGGGAACTGTCCAACGACGTAAGACACTATGTAATTGATCTAAAGCAACACAAAGTCAAAGACAAATGAATCCTAATTCTTAGCCGCTACAAAGGCCACTGCGATCCAAGTGCGTTCTAATGAGCTGGACAAAAGAAGAATTGAAAATTGTGACACTTACTATGGTCATTGCTAGAAGCAATCCGCATATAGGCGGATCCCCTTGATAAGAGCAAATTCGGCTTTGGAAAGGATCGCTTTTTTGAACTTCGCAACCAGATTTATAAACAATGTTGAGATCATTTTGCTGGTTTTGACTGTAAGTTTGAAAAGTTGGGCATCTTTGGCTGGCCAGTTGGAAGGCACAGCCTACTCGTACACCAGCACTTAAAATGTGTTCAAGCTAACTAACTTTATGGTGGAAGAAATATCGTTACAGCTGTCAAAGTTACCCCAAAGAGCCCTGTTTAAAAATCGTAAAACAGCAGAACGTCAAAGAAGTATTATGAAGATATTTTATGTCGGACACCTACAGTCGCAATTAGTTTCTGTAGCCTTTCTTCTCGAAAAGTCCTATTTTGCCCGCGTCAAGCGACTTCTAGATCATCTGTGGCCATTGAATTCCTATCTACCTACCCTACCGCAGAAGTCAAGTGAAAATCACTGTTGCTAATCGCTATTTTCTTTTTATCTTAAAAGGTATCTGAGTAATAAGTTCTCCTTTTGAGCCACAAAGAAGTACTGTATGAAGCCCTTATCGATCGAGTCCTACTCTTCGTATTTGGCGCGGAAGCATGGACTTTAACTTATGCTGACGAAAATTGCCTTGGGTGAGCAATTCTTCGAGTGTTTTTGGTTCCATCTACACAATCGGAATCTGGAGGAAGATATAGCAAAGAATTGGGCTATATAGCGCGATTGACGTTGCCAGTAGAGCAACATTCATCAGCTTGGGGGCTAGAGCATGTTGAGCGGATGAAGGTCACCAGTCTAGAACGGAATATTTTCGAATTTATTCTAAGGCGCTCAAATTTAAGGGATCTCAGATCTGCCCGGCTACGTACGATTGGCCCAAAAATGTGTTAAATAGAGAAATCTGTTTGTTGAGGCTCTTATTCACTTCGGAATGTATCGCCAACTAGAGTAAAGTTGATTAATTATCTTTTGGGGTGGGTTTTGGAATCACATGTTATTTTGACTCTAACAGCGCTGACAAGACTGACAAAGACTCAGTATAATATTTCCCCAATACGGAATGGATCGATTTACACTTGAACAACTTTGGAAAATACTCAAAAGATACTTCCAAAGTGAATGCTGTTTTGAATTTCGCTCGAAATAATGCTCCAACTGTGCAAGTTTGTGCTGATTGATTACCGAACATATTCCCATTCCCGTGTTTGTCCTATGCGGTCAAGGAAGAATATTGCAGTTGTTGTCGAAAGTATGCGCCTGAGGCCAAGACTCTTTGGGCACTAGCCTGAGGAGAATTTTACATAAAAACCTCTGATTGTTCGCTTACAAGGTCCAATTGATTCTTTGATATATCTTCTCTGTTTGGACTTTAGAGCAGCACGAAATCCATGACAATTTTGTTCAAAAAAATAATTTTTTGAGATGGGCCGAATTTCCATCTCGGGGGCTACGTAAACAAGTAAAATTCTTTATTTTAGGTTCGAAAAATCCACACGTAGTCATACAGAAGCCAACGCATCCTGAATGTGTGAATGTTTGGTGTGGCGCTAGTATTTCGCCATTTTTCTTTCAAGACGACAACTGAAGAAACGTTACACTTTATGCAGAGCGCTACCGAGGCATGATAACCGATTTTTATGTCCAAAAAGTGAGAATTTGGATTTGGGCGATCCTCAGTAAGATGGGGCTACGTGGCACACAAGCACAGGTACAGCAATTGATTTCAAAAATCGTGTAAACAGTTTTAACGCCGTTGGTCAAGCTATTGATGAAATAGGGTCCGAAACCATCGAAAATGTGTTGAATAATTTGGCTGCCGTGCAACCTGACATTCTGAATGTCTACGGTCTTTGTAAGTTTACTCATGCTGAAATCGCCATCAGTTGCTTGAGGGTTTCGGTTGTTTTTAAACACCATCCATGGTCGAAAGGTTATGGTGATGATAAAGTCCGTAAGCCTAAACCTGGGTTCTTGGCATTTTAAAGTAAGGCACCCTGTGATAACAAGTGGAAATATTTAATATAAAAAACGTTAACGCCTTGCATAAACCATAACCTGGACCTGAATATGCCGGAGTAGCACAATAAGGTATGAACTGGGCGAATTCAAGCGACATTATTGCATACTTCAGTTTAATCAAGGCCTTTTTCAGTGACTTCGGTCAACTAGAAGTGTTTTTTCTGTTGACTTGAATTCACTTTTGATTATTTTTGCCTGCTTTCAATTCAGAGCATGTTTAAGGACTAAAAACTTATATAAACGGCAAAATGTTCGCTCAACTCTATGCTTTTTATTGCCTTTCAGTTTTTTTTTTTTAAGGAGCCGTACATAAACAAAAATAAGAACATAAACAAAAATAGAGTTAGAGTGACGATAAAAAGGGCCTCCCCGACGGGGAATCGAACCCCGGTCTCCCGCGTGACAGGCGGGGATACTAACCACTATACTATCGAGGACGATTTTTATTGCACAATGTAGTTGCATATGCGCTGATTGGTGGTGGGAAAGTCCTTCCAGTGTTGATGTATATACAAATGTAGAAATATTTAGGTATCTGTTTCAATCACTTAAATATATATAAACAGGGCAACCGAACAGGTAAAAAAATTATTCATCATTTAAATTGTGACTTTTTTTTATTGAGGATATGCAGATCCCTTAAACGATTACTTCAACATTGTACCTACAAATTTATTTCTGGACGATCGAGCTTAAGTAGGAGGATTCTTGATAGTGAACGGAGTTTCTGGTGTACGAAAACAAAACAGTTTGATCGAGGAAACTGTTGAAATTCATCAGGAATTAAACAGTGATTTTTATACTTCAAAACCTTGCTTCATTTACAAAACAGGTTTTCGTTCAAATAATATACACAAAATAAATGGTGCTGTGCCGCAGGGGATCATTGTGTTTCCGACACTCTTTTTAATTTTCAGACATCAACGTCATCGATGCCAATATGCCATTGGAACAGAGGCAACTGATGCGCTCACTAGCCGTATGGAACCCTTGATTTGATGAAAAACACAGGGAAGTACTAAGTGGAGCAAAAGTCATCATCCTATCAGAAGCTGAAATTTTTGCAAATGGCTACAAATGTCAATTCTACTTTCACACTTGTGAAGTTAACAGATGTAAAATACACGTCAACAAGAGACTCCTAAAGGATTCGGAATAATTGTTACGATTTTTGTGCGGAATAATTCGTCAACGGTATTGGCGCAGCATGAATTTTGGCGCAGATTTCCCGGTCGTTCGACACCAACTGGGCAAACTCTACGATGTTTAGCCGTTTGCCTAGAAGAGTATGTAATAACACGAGATACTGCTAGGTCTGGTCGGTCCCGGAGCAGCCTTTCTGCTGAGAATATCACCGCTGTGGTTCAAGATGTCGCAGAGGACCCCGGAGAATCGACCAGACGACGTGTCATGCAATTGGCATCAATCGGCAGTCTTAACAGAGAAATTTGGTAAAACACTGAAAGATGTTCCCTTACAAAGTCCAGACAGTGATCAGCTGTGATCGCGCCAAGCGCGTATAACCTACGCTCGTCCTAAATCTCGACCATGAGGGAGACAACTTTTTATAGAAAATCATCATGAGCGACGAGGCCCATTTCCATCTTTGTAGATAAGTGAATAAGTAAAATGATCGCTTCTGGGGCACGGAAAATCTGCATAAAACCCACTAAGAGCCAGTACACTTGCTCAAATATACTGTATGGTATGCTGTGTACGCTGGAGGCGTCATCAGGCCTAATTTTTTTGAAAACGCTGCGGGCCAAACTACTACTGTGGACGGCGAGTGCTACAGAGCCATCCCCAACGACTTTCTCCTTCCTCAATTGGATGAATTGGGACTGGAGAGCATGTGGTTCCAACAAGATGAAGCAACGGTGTTTACTAAACGAGCCACAAGCCGGTCATCTAATCTCTCGTTTTGGCGATTTGTACTGGTCGGCAAGATCGCCTGATTTGACCTTTTCAGAATCCTTTTTGTGGGGTTTTTTCAAGTCACGAGCCTATGTAAACAAACCTCAGATTCGTGAACTACTCAAAGAGAATATCCGTCAAGATCGGCGGAAGATCTGCCAAGAGTGATGAAAAATGCTATAAATCAGGACCGAATGGTCATCAATTCTGGTGGCGGCCACTAAGCCGATATCATTTTCGCGACTTAATGGAAAAAAATTTAAAACATCAAAAAAACATAATCCAAAAGCAGAATCAAAGTTTTTCACACGCCCTGTTTTATAAGCTGGGTTTTCAGGCTGCCCGTTTGGCGTTAAGATCACAAAAAACAATTTTTGTGTTAACTAAGCATCTGTTCGGTGTAGGAGGTCATGCTGTTATCCCCCTTAGCTTCTGCAGAGGCATCAACGCAAAATGGGCTTAAACAAATTAAGGCGTTTACATTTGGAAACTAAAAACTTTTTGTCGGAGTCTCCCTCTAATAGCAAATCTAAATCCATTGTAGCAGTCGTTGCAGTAGAAGTTGTAGTTTCTGATCTGGTTTTTCCACGACAAATTTCTTCGCACTTTTTGGATGGCGGTTATTCGGCGGCACGTTTTCTGTTAAGTTAAGGGTCCTAGCACTTCATGTGCAAAGCCATAATATATATCCCAAACATTTTTATTGGGTTCGTCACAATTATATCCGTGGGTATCTGAGGAAGAGTATGCCGCCCCCAATGACGTCCAGCATCGGTTGGGTACCCATTTTTTTAGTCAGTGGCTCTAGGTTTCCAGTTTTCACCCAAATTGTTGCCTGAACAACCATTGAATCTAATCCGAATTGACAAGATGGTAAAGAAAGATCCCGTAGTAGGACACTCAAGTAGAAAAGGACTTCAACCCGCTCGGTGTTAACAAACAGGGATAACTGACTGCCACAGTAAATAACGTGTTGGAACAATAGGTTCTGCATCCTATGAAGAGACACTTGACGATTTGGTTGTGCAAAGAGTTAGTAAGATCAAAATTACAAACTTAACTCTGGGTAAGGAGGCACATTTCTATCAGTCAGTTAGGGTCTCATATTCATCTTGTCATTCCTCCAGTGCTTTGAACCCCACCGTCATTTTGTTCTTAATTTCGTTTACAAAATAACAAAATTCTTTCTTTGAAAGTTTAGTCGAAAGAACACAAGTATCTTCTTGTATTTAATTCCGATTAAAAGCAATCAGCTGCCGGCCGATTTAGGTAATTTCACGACACATTGTATCTCTACCTTTGGTTAAACTTCTTTGAATCTCCCCTCTAGTTTAATAGATACGAAATTATAGTAAACAAGACAACAAAGCAGTGCCATGATGGTATCTGTAATAACAATTTTACGCGAGTGAAATAATGATTAGTAGATTAAATAATAGTACCAAGGCGAAGAGCCCCGATCACTTAAGGATGAACCATCTTCGTGACTCTAATTGAGGTGCAGAGTAATACGATGGATGTCCATGTGCATCACTGCTTTGATTATACAAGTAAGTCAAGACAGGTTCCAGTTCATCTTCATCTTGTTAGTATTTAAGTCACTATAAGGAGTCTTTATCAGACACTGGAACTGGACTTGGGGCTGGAAGAGGACCTGGATCTGGACAAATTATTATTATGTTAAGAAGAGAAACTGGATTCCATGGAATTGATTAGTTTTGAATTATTTTCCCAGATATTACCGCATCCATAGAACTGACATTTGTCCCAAAAGAGTTATTTGTCCATCACAATCGTAATGGAATGGTGGGGACTTTCTCTTGCACCATTGTTGATGTTCGATTCAACACAAAGTAAAATGCTAATTGACGCTAACAACTCTTCGCCGTGGGGCAAACGATGCATCTTCTTCAAACTGGATCAATTCAAGTTTCACTTTAACGACAAATCGAGCAGCACATCTCACTGCAGCAGTCACTCAGATTCAAATTGTGATTAATTAGGTCCATTAGCACGACTAAATTGTCTATAAATGGTGCTAATGCATCTTAAGTAACCACAGTATGCAACATGCAATCCAATAAAAACGAAATCAATCAAACTGACCGTTAATTTCATAACCTCCCGCTCACTAATTTTAAATCCAAATAACCACAACACAAATACGAATATCTCATCTGTGACCAAATGCAAATGACCCAGGCCACCCATTAGTATCTTAGTATCTCAACAACATAGCACAAAACCAGTTCAACACCTTAACCGTCGCGAAATTCTCCATCGATGATTGTTTCGCCAGTAACACAGTCAGTTTACGTGAACCAAGAGGTGATGCGACAGGGACGTGAGGTGTAAAACATTGAATGTTAAAACCGCCAACTCTAGTTGGCCGCTCCCAAAAAGCGTCACCTAATCGTTTCTAAGAGTATTGCGTGCTAAGTTGAATGTATTGGAGGGACATTAACCTCACAGTCACACCTGCTTCCGTTCGTCGGCTTTTCTTGGAGCACCCATTTCGACAAGGACTCACGACAACCGACCAGGACACAAATATTTACATGCGTCGACAATGTTTTTACGATCCAAAAAATCCAGAAACCAGAATGTGCAGTGCATCCACAAAATAAAAATAGACAGGTGATCAAGTCGTGAGGTGAAACAAGGAAATCGTGTGTTTAGGACGCGCGAGCAGGTAGTATTCATAAGAAGTAAAACAAATGATGTCAGTGACACAAATTTGTGGACCACTTAAGGTCGGTCTCTTAATTGACTTATCTACATTTTGGGGTTCTCTCAGGGAAATGTATCTTAAGTCATTATTTAGATAAAAACCTGCATGTTTCTAAATGAGGTGCTGTGATGCAACATTACAGGTGCAGATGATGACCAGATACGGGGTAGATCCCATTCTCATTGTGATGACAGAAGTCCGCGTAAAATAGTTTGACGGCTTCCTTTTACTAATTTGGAAACATGTTGAAACAGTTGCTGGTCAGAAGAACATCGTATTATTCGTAAATTGATTGCCTTAAGTGTCAGTTTTCGGCAAATGATACCTTGCAGATACTCGTACATACGAGTACTTTCAAATTGAAATCAACATGAAATAATGGTTCGGCATACATACGAGTACAATGAGTGTAATTTTTATTTTTTTTTTTTGATTTTTGTAGAGAATGTTGCGTGTCTGGTTTAGAATAGTTGAACTCATGCCGGTCACTGTCATTCTTAAAGAATGACGTAATTGTCTTTGCATAAATTGTAATTTGTCAGTCGAATTTCGGAATTTCAAATATACCTTGTCAAGTCATAAATCCTGGTACACAACTGAACTCACTCATTACAAATGCAACACTGGGCGCATCCATTTCGTATTGATTGCGATTTGACAGTTGATATTTATTCTTCATTGTGACTTAAAGAGTTTTTGACATTAATTGCTTACAATCATGGAATGGGGCGACATCGAAAATCGTATTGTTGTAGTTGGCCTACCTAAAGGCGATATCTTTAGGACGTTGCGACCGCTTGGAATCACTCACAATTTTGTTTATTGTGCTGTGAAGTTGTTTGAGGATACTGGTGGAGTATTAGACCGTCAAAAATTCGGCCGTCCGCGCACTGTGAGAACTCCGAAAGCGATCAAAGTCGTGAAGAAACGAATTGACCGAAAACCGCTGTGAAAACAGAAAATCTTGTCGCGGGAAATGCAAATTTCGCAAAAATCCGTGTCTCGCATTATCAAAGAAGATTTAGGACTCAAGCGACACACACAAGCGACACACTGGACACCTGTCCACGGCCGCATTGAAGGAAAAACGCAAGTGAACATCGAAAGTGTTATTCAGCCGGTTCGGGGATAACGCTCACAGACAAATTCTGTTTACTGACGAGAAAATCTTCACCGTAGAAGAATCGTTCAATAAGCAGATCTATCGTGTATATGCTCGGTCATCCAGAGAAGCAGGATGTTTATCCCGAGGGTTCAAAGAGGCCAACATTCCGCGTCTGTAATGGTATGGTGGGGAGTGTGCTACGATGGCGTTACCAAGCTCCATTTTTGCGAGAAAGGAGTGAAAACGTCGGCTAAAGTATATCAATCGACCGTCTTGGAACCCATTGTGAAGTCTCTCAACCAATCAATATTAAACAACAAGCCATGGACTTTCCAGAAAGACTCAGCTCCAGCTCACAAAGTAAAATCGACTCAACTGAGGCTCAAAAACAACGTTCCGGACTTCATATCAACGGATGATTGGCCAGCTGGTGGTCCAGACCTCAACCCGTTGGATTACAAGTTTTGGTCCGTATTAGAGGATAAGGCTTGCTCTACTCAACACTCAAATATTGAGTCGTTGAAGCGAGCCCTTGTCCATGCAGTGGACAATTTCCCCATGCATGAAGTGCGTCTCGCAATCGATGAGTGGCCACATCGTCTTAGGTCGTGCTGGAAGGCAAATGGAAGCCATTGAATAACCCAATAAAAAAAATAAAAAATTGTTTAAATATTAATTCGTTTTCATTTGGCGCTGATTTTTCTGTGTACCAATATTTATGACTTGACTAGGTAACAGTGATATTGTTTGGTCGGCGTAACCAACAAAGGTCATAATTCTTGTAGACAGAAGACAAAGACTTAGAACCGTTGAATAGCTAAGCGTAGTTGGGAAGAAAATCTTTATTGGGGATCACAACTCAGAAGGCTTTTCGGGTACATTTTGATTGAGAGGCAATCATCTCCTGGAACTTATACCAACATGTAAATACACCAAAAAGACTACAGGTTGCCAAATATTGTTAAGAGCTCCCATGCCAGAGCAAAGGTTCATCAAAGGTGAATGTGAAGTTTCGATCTGGTTGGAGAGGGCAAGTCCAAGAATAACCTCTGCCGGATAGCAGAGGTTTGTTAATATTCCGTCTAAACTGAGTACCAGACAGAAGGTACAGAACATTATTCTGAAGACGAACTATGCCCTAACCTAATTTTTTGAAGAAAAATGACCTGCCAGGAACAACTACTGAAGATCGACTATGCTATGGTGAAAAAAAACATGACTTCTAGATCAAAGAATCTTGTAAGACTGCGATTTAAAATTTTAACAAACAGGTCACCTTTAAAAATTTAGCTTTTGATCGGCCAGATTTAAGAAAAGCTGGTGAAGACAAGGGCGGGTGCTGACTCTGACTTACACCTGAAGATAAAGGCGGACAGAGACTGGCTGCATTACGGGATCCTAATTTCACTGCTATGGTACATGTTGTCCGACAATTCTAAGCGGAGAGACCACCCCAATAGTTAAAACGTGCTTGCCTAGTAGCTTAAAAGCGTGGCAAATAAAATCTCAATCTCTAAAGCGTAATCAGCCCTAGAGGTAACCAATGAGGTTGTGCTCTATTGTTAAAAGGCATCACCATCCACCCGTTTCTGCAACGAAGCTAACTTCCTATGAGTCATCGTGGATAAGGAACTTCTCTCTATTTTGCGTCAAACATTTACAACGTTATCGTCTTGCCATTTAAGAAGGAAAGTATCAGGAATAATAATAATAATAATATATAGGGTGTAGTACACTGCGACCTTGTGGTCCCTATCTTCCTTAGGTGTTTCCTAAGTTTTCCTTTACAATGCCCTGTTAGGAAACTAGACTGATACATGTTTTAAAACTTTTGAGATCGTATTCTCCTAGGAGTTTTTTGGCTTGTCTCAGACCTTGGAGATCGCGAAAGTCACTAGCCCCTTTTCCCTTTCCGATTTCATGAATTCTTCGCTTAGGGTGTGTTCCCCTGTCCGCAGAATGGTTCAGATCCTATGAAGGGTTCTGCTGCCCCTCTTCTCGTTAGAGAGTCCGCTGCCTCGTTACTAATGATGCCCACATGGTCTGGTACCCAGCAGACAGATACTCTATTTTTCTTGTCCAATTTGTTGAGACTTTGTAGGCATTCCCATACAAGTTTGGATTTAATGACCAAGGAGTGCAGTGCTTTGATAGCTGCTTGACTCTCTGACATTATTGCTATGTTACATATTCTGGAATTCTTTTCGAGATTGATTCGAACGCATCTTTCTATGGCGCATACTTCTGCTTGAAAAATGCTGGTACTCTTGCCCATGGATTCATGGAGTTTCGTTTTTGGCCCAAACGCTCCTGCACCAGTTCCTTCATCAGTTCTCGAGCCGTCTGTATACCACTTTATCGTGTGGTTGCTCAGTCAATAGATTATGGATTCATCGCTCCATTCTTTCTCGTTGATGAGCTTCGTTAAGAAATTATTTCCAAAGTTGTATCAAACACATGCCACGCCTTTCACTAGAGTCTGCCTTAGCTGCATGCTGACCTTTCCCGGACGCATGGCTCTACTCTAACATATAATAGGCCGCACTGTCAAAGTTGTCTTCTACTTTAGCAATAAGTTGACTTAAATACGACTCAGAACTGACCCTACGCTCCGAATACTCATGAGTATTTACCTGCTATCATTTCCTTATCTTCGACCAGAATCTGGGTAAAGAAAGGAATGTAGTCTTGCGCTTATAAAAGGTACCAACAACTGCTGTAAAATGTGCCGGCGTTTTTTTTTTATCTGCGGCTGCCTCTCGAGCGGATGCATTCCCCATTACGATATGCATTAGCTATATCAGTATTTTGAAGAGCAGCATCTCTTCAGATTTTGCTTCCGCAGGTCTTTTTAAAATCAGTGACCTTTCTTATCGTCATTAAGTATGGAAGAAGTCATTTTACAAACGGAGATAGAGCTATATTTGTCTTACCGTGATAGTTTCAGATCAACTTAATTGAAGTTTGCTACTATTTGACCCCAGACTTTCGGGTGGGCCTGACTTGGAACAGGAAGAGGATCGGTGAGAGGTTTTAGGTTGCTCTAGACTCAAGCCAAGAGTGGAACCTAGTGCCCTCTTAACAGATTCCGACTTGGTATCACTGAAACACGTTTAACGCTGGCCAGGCGTTATATCCCATGGATGGCTAGCTATTGTCTTCTGTTGTCTGCATGAGCATATATCAGACTTATATTTTAGATCTGTTGACCCGCATGCCTTCCTCTTTTGATAAACTTCCAATGGAATCAGCACAAATTGTGTTTGACGCTATAGTCAGGATTCTTCTATATCACATCAGCTTACGATGGATCACCATGGAGCAATGAGTGGAATATGCGTCTCCAATGAACCTGTTGTAAAGGCTTCCGATAGCAATAATAGAGAGTTTATCTGTGACTTGGGCGCTGCAAATGTCTTTAAATATGTGTCTGCCAAACATTTTGAGAATTTTCTGACCAAGCGGCTTTTTCAACTTGGAACATCAGGAAAGATCTGTTGAGAGTCCTATAGACACTACAACTTTAAGGCGAACAACGAGACTCTTTTGTTATTTGTCATGATATGAATGGAACTTTTATGTCGGGTAGCTTAAATCGCAAGAGATTGCCAGAAACTTTGCCGATCACGTCTCCCTTAACATCTCTTGTAACAACGCTTTAGCAACAACAAATATCTATGGAGGACCAGACGCAATACTGCAAGGAAGCCATATGAACGCATGGTTCAGCAATGAATTTCGATGTGCTCTTTCAGTTAACCAGGAGGAGGATGTGTTACCTTGCGACACTGCATGCGAGGACAAGAGCCGAGTTGATGGTAAGTCCACCATCGACCTAATTTTCACTATATAGCAGATCTCAAAGAAGATCTGAAGATACAAGGTTGCACATGGTTGCGTCATTCCAGCCCAACTCGTTTGACTGTTTGTAAAAAAGGGTCTTAGACATGGCGACGCTGGAGCTTTTGTCTGCTTGTCACAATCATGAAATTTAAAAGATGACATCGACAAAGTCGGGAAGAACTAGTGGGATGTCAGTGGGCTTTTGTGTGCAGAGATTTGATTAAATTTTCCTCTTCAATAAGGTCAACATCCACTTCCGTGATAGAGGACGTCTTTTCTTGGAGGCTCAAATCAAAAACAGCGAGAAAAACGTAGAGCTGTACTAGGGCAAACTAAGAATCACAGAAGATTTCTTAAGAAATGCGGCGTACAAAGGAAGGACAATCTGCAGTAAGTCGAAAGAACCATTCTTCCACATTAGAACAAGGGTTTCCAAAGTTCTGTTTCAGCGATCGTATAAAAGAATGCTACACCTTGGCTCAGAAAGTAACCTTCAATAAAGACTCAACATTACATTTTGCCTTGGGATCTGTCGAGCCCACCCACATTTCATACAGCTGATTGCCCCCGGGGACTGGAATTTCCCACGTTTTTCACTGTTCAATTTCTATAGAGTTTCAATTGAATTGACGACAAGCAACCAAATCAAGCAAATATGTAATTATTTGTCGGTATAACTCAGCTACTAGTTACACCACCCACAATCATCCAACCTACTCCCCGTCCATCAATCCCACTTTCAATCTCTAGCACCAGCTCTGACACTAAGCCAACTACAGGTACTTGCAACCAGATCACGCCAATTACATTCGCTTCTGTCACTACGAATATAGAAAAAAAAAACAAACAGCTACTAGCCAAATTTAAATACTCCATCGCATGCGTATTAATTGGCCACAAATCTGTACATACTGTTCAATATGGGCCCTCGTAAAGAAGTCATTTCATAATGAATCTCACTTCGAATTCCATGCCAGTTATCAGAGCGCCCCGTCACCAGTTAGGCACTTACTCACGATTTGCGAGGCGCAACACAAATATCTCATTAATATTTTTCCCAACTAGGTCGTTTCAGCGTCTCGCAGTTTTAAATGTCAAAACGATCCGGCAAGCCACTGAAACCACCAATAAAACCCATTGCCGACCTGGCAAGAACTCATGGAATTCCATTCAGTTAGCCACCGCATGGCAATAAATAAAGTGAAGGCGTTGAGTGGACAAATCGCATACACAGGTAGAAAGAAACCACGAATCTGGGATACCATAGATAGATACTGGATACTACACGGACACAAGGTTGGTGCACTTGCGAGAGTCTAACCAGAGCCAGTGATCTAGCGATCATGGGGATTTGTATCTTTTGATGCAACACGAGTGACAAACTCGTTTGGAATTTTGCACGATCCATAGATTCGTTTTGTTTAGTTTGCTTTTGTTGGCTACTACTACATGACCAAAACGGGTTTGCACTCATTGTACACATAGCTGCAACTGTGGAAGTGATTATGAAATAATTTTGGACTCTCATGATCGGTACGCGATCATCGGTCGATCTGTCCAGCACGTTAATCCAATTTCCTTATTTCATCGTTCGATTACTGTAGATCTCGGCCTGCTTGATGAAATGTTTTCCCAGAACCAAGATCACTTGACGATGTGATCGTAGTGATTGGAGTGATCTTCAGACGAACTTTCGACTGAATTTACGTGAGATCAGGCGGAAGATCTGATGAGTGCTGTGCATGAGCCGGTGAAACGTTGTGAAAATTCGTTTTGCACTTTTCTCAAACAATCAATTCGGTCATGAGGGGACGGCGATATTCCTTTGGCGAGAAGGTGCAATTGATTGATTTGTTGCAGTTGCAGTTGCATCCAGAGCTGCTAGTATTCGTAAATGGTGCCAATTAGTAGAAATTTTGATTCCCATTAGAAGAAGATCAAGGCACCTCTCCAGAGTTGGTGTTGGAGCTGCGTGATTATGCTGGGTGTTTTGCTTCGTTAAGTGCTTTTGTTGGTGCCAAGATTGCGTTCAGTGAACCAGAACGAGACGATTTATCTTCAATTTTTTGTTCCGGTTGTTCGCTATCTTTGGCTTGGGTTGGCTTTTACTTTTCTATTGTTGGGAACACTTTAAACCAGTTCAGCCTCTCCTGAGGTGCAGGTTATTAAATCTTATATTCAGATTTTCACTTTCTAGTTGACGTCATTCGAATTTTTGCAAACAAGTGGAACTCGGATGGTGATGGTGAATTAATTCTTTTGACCCAAATTTGGTGACAGTGGTCAGGGAATTAACCATGCTTTCGTTGTGGACTGTATCTGGTGCAAGCCAATCTGAAATGAGTCATTCTGTTGCTACTTGTAATAAGATTTCGATTCAGTTGTACGGCTCTAGAAGTGGTCAACTGCAAAAGTAGAAAAAGGTTGACGCAAACATTTGTAACACAAGACCGAGGAATCTTTGCGATATTGGAACCAGCCAACACTTAACAGACCAGAAGTGAGGTGACTGATCGGGGGAAGATGATCAAGAAAACTTTGTTAAAAACTGTTAAGTAGCCTTAAGTCAAACCAATTGGTTAACTTGTGTTTCACACAGGGAATCCAAAGGAATCCAAGCAACGGAACCGGAAGTCTTTGAAATTTTCTGTACATGGTAGCTGGGGTAACTTTTATTGTTCCTTTTTGTCCTGCATACTTAAATATTCTCCTTTTCATCTCTTTATCGAACCCATTCCCAAAAGATCTTTCTTTGTTTTTTCATTTTGTCCCATGCGTGCCTAGGGCCGCCCAACTTTCTCCCAGCTTGGATTTTGGGGATTCCACTGCAATGGAATTATTGTCGGGCCCTAAGTCGTGTTCCATGCATTGCTACTTCTTTGTCGATTTGTTTTCAGTCCGCTCTCAGTAAGATCTTTTGTTTGGAAATAGAGTCTGATCAGAATACCTACCTATTTCCCTACATAAGTAGCACTTCAGTCCGAGGTGAACCAGGAGATAAAAAAAAGCATCTCCAGCTGGCGTGATCTTCCTTCAGGTGCCTTCTGTGCCGCACTCCAAATTGGTTTAGGTGTCCTTTTACTTCCGTGAGACATCTTATATGTGGTCGTTCTATGCTGCGTCACCGCTTCTCGAAAAATTGTTTGACCGGGGCTATCGAGTTTCTTCGGGGAATATAGCTCAGCCATCTCAGATGTTGGAATCGCACACTCCTTACCGGCCGATGCCCGTATGGTTTTTGGTATAATCTTCTTACCCATTGCATGCTAATACAAACAGGCACAGAGTCACCAGCAGTGATCCTTCTCCTGAAGCAGACAAGTGCTTTTTCAAGTTATTAGTGCCGATGGTGACATATTGGACAAGCCGTGGGTGGTGTGCGTCCTTTTCTGATGACAGGACAGCCTCGTTCACCGTCATAACCATTTTGGCCGCTTCAGCCTCTATACTCAGGAAATTGGCTCACCAGTCATATAAATGTGAATGTTAAGAAGGTCGGAGTTAATTTATTACCAAATCATCCTGCGCAGCAGGTCAGTTTGCCAGGGAGGTCACATGGCGTTGTATATTTTGTTCCTCTGCATGCTGTGCTGCGCACTGATATAAGCTAATCAGATTTATCATATAATCAGATCAGATGCTCGGAGAAATGGTCTCATAGGCCGAGTGACCCAGGCTTGGGGGTTTCCTTTTTTCAGTAGGAAAGTTTATTCCCTTTCCTTATTTCTGCCCGAGCGGCTTAGGAACAGCTTTTGTAGTCAGCGTAGTCTTATAAGCTTCTTGTTTGCCAGCGCTTATCAGCCTACATTCGTTGCAAACGAGAGGTTTCCTTGTGATAGCAAATCATACTAGAAGAAGATGTAGGAGTTAAGAGGGAAACTTGATTCGTAAAGATAAACTATGCCTTTTGCGACTGAAGCCTTTCTTGACTCCGTTCTGCCTGTGATATCAACATTCTTACCCTGTAATCGTCGCATTGATCGCACTACGATCAATCTGTTTGGCGAATAATTTATCAGGAAATAACCAAGCCCCGGTATGGATGCTGAGGTGTGGTTAACGCGGCAGGTGTCTAAACGATTACGCTCTAATAATTAAGGGTTTCTTTAAGGCATTAGGCCGGCACGTTGGAATACACGATATCTGCGTGCCATGCAGTGTAATCCGTTCAAACAGTCAAACAAAATAAATTAGGGATGGCTCAAATGCATTGCAGTACTCCTATCAGGGCCGCAAAGCCATTTTTAACGTTCTAAGCCTGTAACAAACGCTACAATGCGTCAATGAAGTGTGAATACAAAAGAAATAGCAGTTACTGTGAAGAAAAGTTTGACAAATGATGCAGAATTAGCGACTCTATGTCGAGCACAACTTTTGGCCTATATCCGTGCACTTGTAGAGAATTTTGTTGAAAGATAAAGCCCTACACCTGGAAAAGATTCAGAACGGTCCACGTGCAGATACAAAAGACACGAAACCATGGCTAGTGGATTTGTGAACAGCGAAATTTTTATTCCTGAAGTGGTCATCGGTCCTTATTCTCTTATATTGTCAACTGGCCAACTGAGGACTCGATTCAACGACAATATTACCTATACATACATACATTGCATACATACCTTTTGTGAGTGCTGATAAATCGTGAACTATAAAGGTCTTATTCAACGCTTTATTGGTGAGGTAGACTGTCCTGAACTAGGACCGACAGGATGCGCGTCACAAAATGGAACACCTAAAATTCATATGCCAAAGTATTGTTTGAACTACACAATGACTTGGTCTTGGCTTACTCAAACACTTTGAACACGATGAGCCGTGACATGTACAATGGACAGACCTTGGCACTTGAACTTGAATCCCTTTGAATCAGTCCGCTATAAGTCAATTAAATGAAAACCTCGCCCCAAGTGCCGCACGTAAGTGGATAATGATATCAATCAATTTGGCGTGCATAACTTGAAGCATATTGGTGTTTAATCTTGGGCATTTGGATTGAGAACCGAGTTCAACTCCAACTATTTAGGAGAAGTTTACAGAATTTGTCTGGAGTCTACTTAAAAAATTTAGATCAACTAGGATGTCCAGGTGCAAAACAGAAGATTCACCAACTTTCTTTCTTGTTTTCTGCAAGTTGCATAGCCGCTGCTTTGTTTAAGTGCTCCTTCCGATTCCACCGGCATTAATGACTATACAGTGATACTAACAATGACAGTGATACTATGACTTATGTACAAGGTGGCGCAAAATTAATCATCCTATCGGAAGATGTTATAATTTTTGCAAATGGCGTCGTACGTCAATCATATTTGAAATTTGGGAACTAGACAGCGGCAGTATATAAACAGACAAGCAACGGAGCGCTATACCCCGCAAGAGCGTGAAATAATTGTTTCGATTTCTGTGATCAATAATCGGTCGGTGGTGTTAGCGCAGGGTGAATTTCGACGTCGATTTCATAATCGTGTCGGAAAAATTGGGAAAACATTCCGGTGCTTAGCTACTTGACTCGAACAGACTGGAGACCATGCAGGGCGTGGCTGTCACCGGACTGGTCGTTCGGCCGAGAATATCACGGCTGCAGCTGCCGATGTCGCTGAGAACGAAAAAACATCAACCAGACAAGGGGCCATTTAGTTTAATTTAATTTAATTTAATTTTAGTGCAGGTCTTACACATGTTCCCGTACAAAGTGCAAACAGTGCATCAGATAATGCCTTCTGACTGTCAGTCGCGTGTGAATTACTGTCAAGCTATCATCAAGCTCAACAACGAAGAGGACGATTTTTATCGAAAATCATCATGAGCGACGAGGCGCATTTCCCCTTAAGCGGTTACGTTTCTGGGGCCCTGAAAATCCGCGTGTGAAGCACTAAGAGCCATTACATCCACTCAAAGCTACTGTGTGGTGCGGCGTTCAGGCGGGAGGAGTGATTTTTTTGAGAACGCCTTCGGCAACAACGGCAACACTGTTATTGGCGTACGCTACCGGGCAATGATAAACGACTTCTTGCTGCCGAAATTGGATGAGCGGGGCTTGGTGAACATGGAATTTCAAGAAGACGGTGCAACCGCACACACAGCACGATACCAGAGTTCTTTCTTTGGGGCTATTTGAAATCGCGGGCTTATGCCAACAAGCCTCAGACAATCGCAGCCCTTAAGGAGAATATTGGACAGGAATGTGAACAGTTATCTCCGGAAATCTTGCGGAAAGTCATGTAAAATGTGGTAAAATTGGCACATATGTGTATCAACACTGGCGGCAGCCACTTGGCGGATATAATCTTTTCCAAAATCTTTGTTTTTTTAATTATTAAAAAAGTTATTCAAAAACATAATTGGATGAGTTATTTTGCGCCACCTTGTATATATACATATCTTGCCTGTTAACGCATCGTTAAAGATGACTGTGTGAGGCAAGGCTTTATCAGGAAAGTCCGACACCGAAATAGAGCATCCGATTTTAACTAAGTGAACCAATCTGGAATGTTCTCTAACTCTTTCGACAACTCATTGTCCTTCGAAAGTTGCTCCTTCACATGTTGCTTAACTCACAGCGGTTTTGCTGGCCCTCTTCATCAAGTTTGATGGTCAGATACTCGTATATGGTCATAAACATCAGACACCAGTATGACTATTTAAGTGCCAACACCTTTCCCTTTGAAGACTTCTAAGCTTCATTTGCATTTGACATAGTTTTCCAGGTATCCAACTCTACATCTTGTAACTTCACGCTAGCTGAGCTATTTAAAAGCTTTGACCAGACTACTCGTATGAATTCAATTTTAACGATCTCCCATGGCTCACTCACCTCCTTCACAGGAAATACACATCAATTTCTGGCATAAAATTTTCCCACTAAACTGCCATCGTCATAACGATTTAGTAAGTATGTACGAGTATCTATAAAACGGAAATCGGCTTTTTCAATTAATTACCGGGAAAGATAAATTCTTTCTGAATGAAACCGATTAATTTATTCCGTCAATCAGAAAAATGAGAGAAAAAAAAATACAAAAATCGACGCCTAAACAGAAAGATACAGACTTACTCATTCACCTGTTTTGGATGATGTCGGTCGACATCGATTCATACGATGACGTGAACCCCAAAAACTACCAACAAGACAGTCAATTTGCCCCCAAAATCAACATCGAACCCTGGACTAATGATGTGGGTCGCCGCGTAGCGCATTTTGACATCTTTATGACCAACCATCTATCGATTTATTTTGAATTTATGGACAAACTTGGGGTAGCGACTGATAGTCTGTTTCGAAGCATGGCCAAAAGGTTATGAGTCGTAAACACTGACCCAGTTTATAATCTCTACAGTCGAGCGATACACATGTCGAAGTGCATGGTATTTTAAACTCCATAGAACTGTGCACCGGCTGGTGCTTATCAAAGGTTTACATCCCCTCATTATTTGTCATCGATTTCTTTGTCCAGAATGATTCGAATTTATTGCCTTCGAGTAGGCATCCCTATGCAAGATGAACGGGTGAGCTCGTATTATTAAGTATCTGAGTTATGTGATAGGGTTAAGTAAGTGTTGAACCACAGATTGGATAGGGGTATGGGGGTCGTGCTCGTAAAGATACTCATATTGGAGAAGATTTGTCTTGGCGATTGTTTTGGAGCTTGGACAGATTGGGCAAAGTGGATTAATTGTCGATAAGGTCCAGCTGTTGAGAATTTGTTTTCCATTTTTCTGATTTTATGAGCCTTTAAGAGCCTCGTTAGGGCATTAGTGTGGTGATATCTTCTTTCCAAGAGATTAGGTTGTCTCTGTTGTTTAATGCTTGGGACTTGTTCTTTCTTCTTTTTTTTTTTTAAGACAAAATAGGCTTGGCAATAGGATTTCGGTGGATGGAAGTCGTTTGAATGTTTTCACAAGTTTTGAATATTCGTATTCTAAGGCTTCCGGAAGAGGTTACTTAAAGAGACCAATTTCGTTGAATTAAACGTAATGATAATAATTTTTCCGATTTAGATGCCTCACGTCACCATAATTCGGGACAAAGGACAAGTAAGTGAGCAAAACTTCAATCTCGTTGTGATCGAAACCAAGAAGCCATGCTTTGATTTTATTTGAAAATTTACGAGAAGTTGACATGACTCTTATATCGGCTGGAAGACGGTTAAAAAGTTTATAAGATACAACTGGGTAGGAGTTTCTATAGTGCGTTGTGCGGTAAGCTGGTACTTGCACAATATGTAAGTTAGTTCGACGTAAGTCGCGTGCATCAGATATAGGACTCTCTAAATAGCCACCTATCATAAAAAAGATCTTAGAGACTCTAAAATGAATGAGAGTATTCTCAAGAACCTAAATAATACTATAGAATTGGCTAGGCGGTGAGCGTTACAAATCCTATGTAAGGCGCATTTCTGCAAAACGAGAAGCGGCTTTAGATTGAAAGTGTAAGCACCTCCCCAACAACTAATTCCGTATTGCAATTTCGAGTGGAAAATTCCATGATAAACAGTTTTTAGAAACCTGTTGGAACAAAACTGTCGAAGACGATAAAAACGCCGAATAGAAGAACGCAAGTATCGTTTCAAGTCTAAAATATGCTCAGCCCAATGCATGTTTTGGTCGATTGTTGTGCCAAGGTACTTGAAGTTCCTAACAACTTCAACCTGAAAACACTTCGAGCTGCATAAGGAATTTGCATGGAAAGTAGGTTTGGACGGCTCAGTGGTACAAGCACAAGTAATAAGGGTAAAGCGCGGGAAATCGCAGAAATAGAATTTGATATCAATTTCTGCTGGCACAAGCGAAGCTATGCTAAAAAATATTAATTTGGCTTTACTACTTGCCACTAGCCTGTGATCAGCAAACCATACCCTTAGCAAATGGATATCATTATTTATATCTGCTATTAAATTAAGAGGGCTCGTTGAACTATAAGCGATGCCAAGGCAATCATCAAACGCTGCAACTTTGCCTGCCAAAAGTAGAGAAAAGAGGGAGTTAATACATATCAGAAACAAAATAGGGCCCAAAACAGTCCCTTGTGGTAACCCTACGTTAATTACCTCATAATCACTAAGGATATCTTCTATTTTAACCCTTTATCAATGCAAACCATGTCAAACGCTTTGGTAATATCGACAAAGAGGCCGGCACAAAACTTTTTACCATCCAAGGCTTTGTTTATAAAATTGCAGAAAAATAATAAGGCAACTTCCGTCGAACGTCCTTCCCTAAACCCAAACTGCACCGGACTGAGAAATTGAGTTCTTTGTAAATGCGCACACATACGCCTTTTCAAAGCTTTTTCAAAAACTTTCGAAATTGAAGATAGCAAGGAAACCGGCACGACCTGGAGTTTTTGAGTGAGTAAATGATTCGCAAAATTTCTAACCCAGTAATTTCTTCAAAAACGAAACTATTCATGTCAGGCGTGCTTTCCAGTAACTGAGACCAAACACAGGGGTTGCAAATTGTGTCAAAGTTAGATTGAGATAACATAGAACCAAGTGAAGCAAAAAAACCGTGTTTACGTATGCGGTATTGAGCCTGCGAGTATCCTGTTAGAAAGCTAATTTTGACAGTTCAAAATATTTCTTAAATCAGGATGCCGCAGAAAAGTTCTGGGCCATTGAACGAGCCAGTTTATAAGCTTCTGCATTTCGTTCAGAACCCTGTGTTTTGCTGTTCACCAGAGCTTGAATTAGTTTCGTTTAGATAAGTCTTCAAGATTTTTAAAGCTGTTTATAACGTTTTAGCTTAACGCTTTCAGTGTTACTTACATTATCTAGTTTGGCTAGTAAGTCGTCGATGACAAGTAACCACAGAAGTAGTGAAAGGACGCCTCTTTGTGAACAGCCATTGACTGTTGGTTTTGCTATTAATTTATAGACACTACCTACAGAATCAGAACCTATATTTGGTGTCTATTAAATTACAGTCCAACCTGGGAAGTATACCTTAAGCAGGGTTATTAAGAATGGGCTGTGTTATATCGACTACAATTTGCAATGCGTTTTCATGAAGTATAATGAGACTTTTTAAGCAAGTCTCGATGGATCCGTGCACTCATTTTTACGACACTGACCAAACGACCGGGCTCACTTAATAACTCGACACTCACTACAAGGCGACACTTTTAATAAAGGCAAGGACAAGGTAATTGCAATGGATGTCCTGGATGTAGGGGGCCATCTTAAAAGACGAACTTACTTGAAACCATGTAGAAAGACCACAGGTACTATAGCTAAGGATTTAGACAAGGTAAGTAGGGAATGGGAATTAAGGGAACTATATACATATACAGGAGGTAGGTAGGTAATTTGAAACATTGAGGCAGGATAAGCGTAGGAAATCGGCGGTGGCAGCCAAAAAGTCGGCGAAAATCTTCACTCTTCGACGGCAAGATGTTCAATATCTCTCGAATGAATTATAGGTATTATAGTATGGCGACGAAATTTTGTGATGTTTGATGCAGGATTGGTAGATTAGTATTGGTATTGGTATTGACCGTGAAGGAAATGTCTTTTTCAATGGCCTTGAAGTGTCGCAAAATCATGGTGGGTACATTTTTCGGTAGACAAGTTCGACTCTTCTTCCGTTATGAAATCCTTCGGTCTCTCTTTTTTTTTTGTATGGCAATGCTGAGCCCGGCGGAGGAGGAGGGCAACCATGACCCCATTTGCTAGTGCTCAGACCTCGGAAGACAACCGACATAGGTAGAGGAGATTTTCTCCTCGGGAGAGAATTAGGGGGTTCGGTGAGTGAAGCCAGCAGAACGGTAGGGACACTCACTATGAAGAAGGAACCCAAGGCACGCCAAAAACTCAACCACAACACCGCTGTCGAAGCCCGCAGGCGAAACGGGAGACTCTAAAGGGGCAGCATCAGGCAAGACGTCTGGAAGTCGTCGACGATGGGGATGGACGGTCCTTTCGAGTTGGAAATCCCAGCACGATGATGACAGGTGAGGGAGGACTATCTTTGGAGCCCCAACAAAAGTCATGCAACAGAAAGACTGGAGCAACACTACATCCCGCAACCAATGTGGAGACAACAGACTCATCACATCCCACTATTGTTCTGGATGCAGCTAGCTAGGCAGCAAGCCGGGGACGGCGACGATCTTTTTTGTCGTAACACTCCAACCCGGGAGCAGCAGAGGAGTGACAGTAGTGTGCAGGGAGATTTTCAACGTAATCAAATACACTTCAACGCCGTATAATCTATAAAAGTCAGGTTCGATGACCTCTTTTAAAGGTAGTACTCCCACCGATGGCTCACCGAAGGAATTGAACAGGCATATAGGCGGACGGCCAACACTTAAAATAGCCTCCAACGACGGAATATATAAAAATACAAACAACAACAGCGAAAGATTCCGGGAATCAAATATACTCGTAACAATTGGCGCCCAACGCGGGGACAAAATTAGTTCAAAATTTGTGTAACTCGACCACCCCGCTTTGCTTTAGCTAAACTTCTCGGTTTCGTCATCTTTTACTTCCTGAACCAAGAAAAGGCCAAAGGGACCAACAAATTCCTATGTTCTGAGACCGAAATTCCTCAGTAAATTCCTTGAGTAAAGAATTCAACAACACTCATTACATCACCTACAGTTTGATGCGAGCGCAGTCCGGTGTTGTTATCACTCTTTCAGCAAGCGTCACCAAATGTTGTGTCACTTATGCTCAGCACACTTATGGGCTTAGCAAATCCGTATGGCGTTATGGTGCCAGTAAGCACCCTAATGACAGCAGGAAAGTTGCGGACATCTTAGAGATCTCTGAAAACATTTATTGGGCCTATAAGTAACCTCGAGAGACATGTCATCTGCACTTATATATATAGTTAAATGCCAATGAAAGGCATGGAAAGGAAACGAGGACAAGAAAAGTCTTAGGGTCCCGAAAGACTACCCTTTAAACTTGCTTGGCTAGGCCTGGGTCTGGAACCTAAGCAAAACTCAATTAAATCAGGCTTCCGACAAAGCTTAGTAAAGTGTTGCATTCTCAAACTAGGCTGTTGCCTCAGATAGCATCCACCGATTTTTCATAATGTGGTTCATTGCCATCAGGATTGGGTATATCTCAACATGGAACACAGACGCAAGATTTCCTAGCATGAAGTGAAACCACGCCGCATCTTCAAGCTTGATATCTTTCTCAATCACTTATTCTCCATGCCCTTTAAGATGAAGGAGCTCTGACGGAGGGCTCTGAGGCCCTTGGTAAGCTTGTAGTCATCATTCAGTAAGAAGACCATTCGCCAGTGTTTGGGCTTGTATGCCAACGCTGAAGATTCTTTTAAAAGTTACCAGTAGCTGGTCCATACCTTTTTGTTGCGTTACTGGATATATACCATCGATGTCAAGTGGATTCAAGCGATCAAAGGCAGCAACAGCGGGTTTGATGGACTCATCCAACACCACAACCGATAACAGACACCAACTTCGGCGTGATCTACTCCACAGCGCAGTCGCGTTGATAAGAGCTAGTTCTGATTAGATTACCTGAGACTAAGTCTCAAACATGAAACGAAGAGTCTTTGCTTTGAACTCAGTGTAGGTGGCACCAAGTTTTTTTAATTCCGATTCCGGTTCAACTGATCTCCCTCTATGGAGGGGTTCGTCTGGTCTAACCATAATTCATTAATCGTACAGGGCTCCAAAATAATGAGAATGTCACTATGATACAGACTACAAGATCAGCAATTGTTCTGTGAAGTAGAGGATTAACTCGGACACAGTCATTCAAAGTGATTCATAATAGGGTCGTGTGCATCTACAAATAGTACAATACAAGTCGACTTTGGTATCTCTCTTGTGGTTTCTTGATGCTACAGTAGATGAACAGACATGACCAAGAAATTTTAGTGTCAAATATTCATGAAACGTTAAAAATTTCATGCGCCTCTGACATGATGTCAGAGCTAAAGCTTAACAGTTTTAACGAGCATATTTCCTCAAATCGACACGACAATCGTGACGAATTAACTGAACACAAAAAATGCGTGCTAATGTAGCGACACAGGTTGGACAATCTTTGAGTACTCATTAAGTCATGTATGTACCTTCTAGATAAACATGAAATCCCTCAGATACCAGAGGCTTCGAATGATCTGAGTGTGACACAACTTGTTGTCGCGTCATTTGGAATGCATTTCACGCTTCTCTATGAAACGCACACTCAATCACAGCGACAAATTTTTAATTTTCCCGAGAACTCATCACAAGTTCGTTGTAATTTTCCACCATCTCGTCAATTCCCCACCATCCGCAACTGATAGATAAATTTGCGGTTGTCTATCAAATTGGAGTAGAAATCTTGTGCTCCCCAAGACATCATAGATACTCGTACACCATTTATGTGTAGATACATTCATGTGTCTTCCATCGGAGGAAAACATCAATGAGGAGGTCGTTTAGTTGTGGTATTCGTACTGGGAAATCTCATAAAAGCGCAGCATTCCTGAAGAACCTATCCGTCTGCATGTCGATCTAAAGCCAATAATTAACAATTTTGAAAGTCAAACTCACAGAAATGTATACCTAAGCTCTGGCTGACAAAATGGTTCATGTCACATTAGACAATGTGTACTTTGTGCATTCGTATCTATGGGAATGTGAGAAACGATATGTATCATTTCGAGAATAGAATTCAGTGAATGGTACGACCTCCCTTGGGACTTTTGACAGATTCAAATGAAAGGGTGTAATATTTCATTCTTCTTTGCGATCCATCCTGCTGGCTAAAAAGGCAGATTGTTTCAAATCCATTCAGAGATCTCTTGGGCGGGTAATTAATCTCTTTACCAAGTGGGGTGATTTGTTGAAAGGGATTAATCGATTGTACTACTGTAGATGTTGACAGAAATTTTTCAGATGGCATGTGTTGGTTAATGAGGTATTAAGCGATCAAAATTAAGTGAATTCATTGAAGAACCTTTTTTTCGAGAATGCCTCCGTGATTAGGAGCCATTGAATGACTTTGACGGTTTCCCATCATTTAACAATGAACAAATAGACGTGGGTGCGACTACTACGCTCGCCTTCAAATGCCTCCAATTAAAATTACCTGATCACCTGTCAAGAAAACTTAAGTTCACGGGATGCCAAAGCATCCTACTGAGCCAGAACTGTGTTGAAGACACAAATTTCCTTGGTATGAGTTGAAGTCACCTAAAACATCTCGTTAATCTTAGAGTCACGATACCCACCACTTATTTGCATCCACTCAACGATTTCAAGACCGCCATGGTACCGAGTTTTAAGGTCTGCTAGGGACTATCGGTTCCTCAGATGTCAACAATCAGTTCTTCCTGCTGAATTTGTTTTTTTTTAGCATCAGGAATTGGTCAGAATTTTGGACGGAGCTACGACCTACCATCGATGCTACACCAGTACAAGTCATGATTTTTATTTCGCCGAGAGTCAGCAGGCAACAAGAAGATCAGTCAACTTTACTGCGGGATGATTGACAGTACATGTTTGTTTGTTTAAAGTGACGCTACAGGCCGGAGGGACCTGGGCCTTAATTAACAAGATTCTCCAGCCAGCTCGATCCCTGGCTAGCTACCTCTAGTTTCGCACCCTAAGTTGACTGAGGTACCCTTCAACTTGCGTGCGCCACCTGAGTCTTGGCGTCCTTCTACCGCACTGTCCCTAGGGAGCGGATTCGAACCGGAGCATTGGTGTCCATACGCTCTACATAACCCAGCTATCTCAGTCTTTGGATTCTCACCCTTCTGGCGAGGTCCATGTCGCTGTACGTCCGTACAGTTCGTCGTTGTATCTCCTGTTCCACTCACCGTCAATGTTCAATATTCTTCGTTTGATCTCAGCGCTAGTGTCGTTGTCTGTATTTATAGCGGAGTCTAGGTAGAGAAAGTCCTCAACTACCTCAAGGTTATATCTGTCTAAGGTGGCATTCTGCCCGAGACGTCGGTGTTGGTTGTCTTTTTTGCTTGACAGCATATACTTGGTTTTGCGCTCATTGACCGCTAAGCCCATTTTCGCCGCTTCCGTCTCAATACTCGCGAAAGCGCCACTGACATCACGTTGCTTTCTCCCAATTAGGTCAATATCGTCGGCGTATGCGAGTAGTTGGACGGACTTTTGAAAGATAGTGCCTCTTGTGTTTGCTCATGAGTTTTGTACTATTCTTTCAAGTATGATGTTGAAGAAATCGCATGACAGCGCATCGCCTAGTCTAAATCCTTTCTGGGCATCAAAGGTCTCGGTGAGATCTTTACCGACCTTGATGAAGCAGCGTGCATTCTCCATCGTCATCCTGCAGGGATGCCGAAACTAGACATTGCTCTGTATAGCTCGTCTCTATAGATGCTGTCATACGCGGCCTTAAAATCGATGAATAGGTGGTGTGTATCGATCTGAAGCTCATGGGTCTTCTCCAAGATCTGCTGTAGTGTGAATACTATATTTGGTCGATGGTTGACTTTCCTGGCTTTAAGCCACACTGATATCAGGTTGTTGACGAACGGCTTCAGGCGTTCACACAATACGGCAGATAAGATCTTGTATGCAATGTTAAGGAGACTGATGCCTCTCTAGTTGGCGCAGTTCAGAGGGTCTCCTTTCCTGAGATCGGACAAACAATGCTAAGGTTCCATTCTTCGGGTATATTTTCGTCTGACCATATTTAACATATGAGTTTGTGTATGCTCCTTACCAAGTCATCGCCTGCCGCTTTGAAGAGCTCGGGGGTCAGGCTCTCCGCTCCAGCAGCTTTGTTGGACTTCAGCCTAGTTACTGCTTCTTCACTTCATCCAGGTCGGGTGGACGGAATTGTTGGTCATTATCGTCCAGGTTGAAAGGTTCATTATGCCTGACAGCGGTATTTGTTTCGTCGTCGCCGTGACACAGTCTACAGAAGTTATCTTCAGTTATCAGTTATCAGAAGTTATTCTCAGCATCGACTGCGACTCTACTTCCCTTGTATGTCTTTACAGGCATCGGTTCGGAGTTTGTGTCCGCGGCATGCTTTTTTTACCTTTTGGTAAAACTTTCGAATCTCATTCCTGGAGTAGCATCTCTCAATTTCCTCGACCGCGTGCTTCTCATGCTCTTTCTTTTTCCTCCTGAGAAGCCGGTGTTCGTCTCTCCTCTTCTGGTCATAGAGCTCTAGTCCTCCTATGCAGCGCCGTTTTGTATGCATCTTGCTAAGCTGCATGTGCTTAGTTTGTCTTGGCGTAATTTGGGATATCCGCAACCGTACCTTGGCTACAACAAGGTAATGGTCCAAGTTGATGTTGACTCCTCGGAACGTATCGACATCCATAATACTGGAGGATTGTCTTGCGTCAATCACAATGTGATCAATCTGGTTGACTGTTGATTGATCAGGAGTTCTCCAAATCCCCTTGTGTATATCGAGATGTGGGAACCGCGTGCTAGCTACGACAATGTTTCGCCCCGCCGCAAAGTCGTGCAGGCTATATTTTCCGATTGTTCCACCAAAGATACCCTTTCATCCTAGTTTTGCATTTAAATCACCGAGGACAATTTGAATGTCATAGCTAGGGCATTGCCCGTAAGTCTTGTTAAGGAGTTCATAGAAAGCATCCTTAGTGTCGTCATCTTTCTCCTCTGTGGGGGCATGCGCGCATATAAGGCTAATGTTGGCGAATTTAGACTTGATGCGGATTGCTACGAGGCGCTCGCTCACATGCAGGAAGTGCTCGATTTTTTCTCTTCGGCAATATCGTACAAGAGTTAGTCACCGAAAAAATTCATAATTTCCGAAGAATTGATGGAAAACGTGGGATTTTGGCATCTATGTACATGACGTTGCTCCTCAAGTGCCAATATGAACCGACAATTTTTAGGAGATACATATTAGTTCTCACCTTAAACCACTGAACTGCTTAGTTTTCTAAATGGTACATTAATTACAACCATAACCACGAGTCATCACGCTCCATTCAATCTTAAATATCCAGCGGCAGGTTCCATTGATGAATTTGATGATTATTGGCTCTACTGTATATTTGGAAACTAAGCGGCGGGCTGTGGCCAACTATGCAAGTTTAGTCAATCTCGAAAGGCTGGTTCACTAAAATTGACTGTCGGTGTCGCAACATGACAAAGGACAACGTCCTTTAGCTTTTTTCTACCGGTCTTGTGTACATGAACAGAAGACCAACACTCCTGGTTTTTCGCCGAATTTCATTGCAGAGGTTAGCTCTTCTATATATAATAAGGCGCACAAGTTCTTGCTACCAGATTCGCCAGTTTGTTCGCTTGTATATATATCGACGTCAACGTTAGTTCCCTTCTCTTCTATCTACAACTAAACGATTCAATGGTCGACGTGAAAATACGAGTATTTCATCTAGTCGACTTGCAAACAAATGCAATTTCAGAGTCGCTCTAGCTAAGTAAGGTCGGAGAGGATAGTGCGTAATAACGTTTCTCAATATTACGCGTCTCATACCGCTCGCAACATCTCCAAATACGAAGGCCTTACACTATATAGGCCAGGGCACCATGTTTCACACGGGCTTGTCGCTAGGCACCGGATATGCGTATCGGCATATGTTAACCTTTGAAGGCAAATTGATCAAGATTGTTCCACATGGTGCGAAAAGACGGTGCTGTCCTTTTAGGGCTAGGGATTAGAGGAGTCTCAAGCGACCGGATCACCACCTAGTAAGTTAGTTTTGTGGCTCACAGAACACTAAGTTCCAGGCGATGTCCCTAAGATTGCCATTATTATTTTTCGAAGCTACGCACACGCCCTTTGGGCTGTGCATCTAAGCATAACCGCTTGAACGGCTAGTACATGGCATGACTTACTGTTCAAACTTGAATATTCTATTGTCTGATGTGCCTCCCAAAAAAAAAAAAACTCTGACTGGCAAGAGTTGAAATGATCAATTTCTGGCGGAAACCACACTGAAACTGACAAGTGCTTGAAGACAATTTAAGTACTGCAGAGGAGATTTTATTCTAAGACTCATATCAAATGGTCGGCTCGGCCACATCGAGCGAATGGACAACAATCCTCCAGCTAAGAGGATCTTCGAATCCTAGCCACCAGGTTCAAGAAGAAAAGGAGACCGAACCTCCGGTTAAGAGTCCAGGCGATTGCGGACGTTAGAAAGCTTGGCATCTCTAACTGGAAGCAGCGCGCCTAGGACCGTAATGGATCCAAGGCTACTGTTGCTCAGGCTTTGACACTTTAAGGGTTGCTAGCCTGATAAGTAAGTAAGTAACTATGGATGGTCCAGATTACAGGGCTTTCATGTTTTCAGAATCGGAGATACAATCCTATAAATATTATTGAGTGCATGTCCTTCACAAAGCAATTGCCCGCCGTCTTGAACAGATTGGCAGCTAGACAATAGACAAAATTGCCGCCCATGATTGACCAGATTTAACGGTTCGCTCTGCTGACAAGGGAATATTGATCGCTATTGCCGTTAAATGGTCTATTATACTATACTGACTGCGATCCTACTAGGTTCCCTTGTTGTAATTTCAGGCTTCGTACGACTAGGTACTTCGATGATCTGGTATGTTCTTTCGAATTCCTGATTAAACTTCAGAAAGACTTTGCTGCTACATGTAACATCTCTCAATTACCATCTATGAAGCTGCCGCGGTTCGTCCTTTGCCTCCTCCTTTAAGAACTCACAAGCCGTTTTGTCCTTCTTTGCAACTCCATTCGTCTTCCATTCCCAGGCGACATCTCAAAGAGCTTGTTGGCAGTGGTAAAACTGGGTTTTAGGACAAGATGCGGCAGTGCATAAGGATAAAAGACACGTGATCGACAAGGATCGTGGCCATTTACATTTATTGATTCCATACACTAACAGCATTTCCTCTCCTTAGTTTAGTACTTTGATCACAGCAAGGTAATAGTCCGAGTCAATTTTGGCCTTTTGAAAACGCTGACACCTAGCGCCATTCAAATTGCCTTCATTGGAAGAACACTGACAAAAATATCGATGGCGAATTGAAGACTCTTTTTCAACGCCGCCGGAGTAGTAAACTGTTCGGATTTGCGGAAATTGAAAACCAGAGAACATTACTTACTGAAGTTCTTCGAACCAGTCAACGGTTCTTATTAGCTTCATATAACTGAAGAGGAAATTGGTCACAACTCCAAAGCATATCTGTGGCAAACCTGTTGGGCAGACGCCTCAGTTCTTACTGGTGTATTCCCCAGTGTATGAATCATTCTCTGAAGTGAGAGTTCTTCGTAATATTAAGTTTAGTGGGCAGACCCCTTAAGATTATTATGACTCATGGGACGCTCGTAAGACGGCAGACTGACTATGAACACGGATTTCTTACAAAGCTACGTGAGGGATAAGATCTACCTTAACTCTCACTTAGGCCAGTCGAAAGTCTATTATGCCCAGACAACGGAAGAATTGCTCCGGGAATCCTACAACCAGGAGCTCCTAGATATCAGAAATGAGTCGGAAGACGCTCCTTCAGTACTGTGCACAACCTTCTTCTAGACAAGTGACGAGCAAACTCAATTCGTCTCTCGTTCTTGCAGCTTCTTCAGAGTTCATTATGTTGCACACCTAAGTGTTCAGAATTGATGCGCCTCACCCATTGCCGTGCGAAAATTCCCGCCACTGCATAGGGACTTACTAGATACAGCAACGTCATATTTCTCTTGAACCGAAAGTGCATTTATCCTTCTTCACTTACAGAGATATCAATATGCACTGATGTCTACCATTGGGTTACAGTAGTGGATTATGGTATCTCATTTAGGGGAGCCATGCAGGTTTATTACTATACTGGATTTAAAACCCTGTCCAAAAAAAGAGTAATGGCCCTCCAGCGATATCAATAGTTGCAGCCTGCGAACAAATCTTGGGAAGCCCGTTCCTTTATATTGCTGATTTGATTATTCCTCCATTCCTTTCTGTCAGGAATTTTCAGACAGATCTTCTGTCAAAGAGTTACTTTGAAATCATTTCTTCTTAGGTGGCACTACAGTTCGAGGTGAGCCTGGGTCTCAACAAACAAACCTCTTCAGTTACCTTAGTCATTATCCAATTGGCGAGGTTTCTTCAATTCCGAGTGTGCGCTTCGACTCACTATAGATCTCCTTACCTTCACAGGCGACTAGAGTTTTGGTCGATGTCACCACACAGCTTCAGGGTCATGATTATGGATTGGGTCATTCAAGATGAAGACGTAGAGTTTGATAGGGATGCTGAAACCAGACATGGCTCCATATAGCTCGTCATGCTGTCACAGGCGACTTAAAAATCGGAAGAAGTACGGTTGATATAGATTTGGATTTCCTCAATCTTATTTCAGGATCTGCCGTCCAATTTTTATCGATTTTGAACTTTTATGGCCTGGCGAGTAGGCACTGTTTCCTCTGTGTTCACACTAAGATATATCTTTATAGTTGGCGAAGAAAGAGAGATATTCATCAGGAAGCCCTAGATCTTACAAATGAATTGGTGTACGCTATCAATTCAGCTGCTGGAGCGGCTGTCAATACCTTAACTGGTTAGCCACTAAGTTCAGCAGCGTCGTTGATAAGATCTTGTCATCCTTACTTCGTTTTGGTCGGGTGGACGTAAGTTTTGGCTATTGTCGGTTAAGTTGAATGAACTATACTGCCTGAAGGTGAGATGCCGCCTCACGCATCCACACGTGAGGACTCGCTCCTATCCCTCTATAAGAAGGTGAAGATTTAACCAAGAGGATTGCTATTAATTTAATCTTAATCAAATGAGAATGTGTCCCAAACAATGGTGGCCACATCGTTATCATAATTCACCGAGTTTAAGCCATTGTCCTTCAATAGTTTTAACATTTTAGGTCAGACAAGAGATGAGGATAAACCGAGTTGTCGTCGAATTGATTCTGCATGATTAATACATAATCCAGTCACAGAGTCTTGTGTTCAGCTAAACTCTTTGCCGCGGATTATAGAGATCTCTACATCTTTGATGTTACGAAGTAGCACATCCGGCGATCTGCCTTCCACTTACGTGTACGTTAATGTTATCATATCGCTCCTGGGCCTGATTTTGACACAAGTCTATGTTAATGTAATTAGGTTCCCACAAGTCTTATCAGCTCTTAAGTGAAATTCCAAATGCAATCTTATGTCTTACCACACTCCTAAGCTATGCATCTGCTTCTTCTAATTTTCAAAATTGTTTTATAACGCAAGACATACTGCAGTCTCATTTAACTGAAGGATCCCCTTCCAAACGGCAACAACTTGTTGCGCATTCCTGTCCTCATAGGTCTAATTCAACATAAAAATAAAAATAAACAACGATACAGGGATACAAATATTAAAAAAAAAAGAACCCAATCCAAGGAACTACGCGCCATCTCAAAAACGAAAAAAAAAAAAAAACATTTACAAAACACGATCCTGACATCGAGCAGATGTCTTCTAGCTCCCATTAACAGATTCCTGACACCATATCATCAAGGGACCCCAAATGCATCATCTCACAATGCCCAACGTACAAGGTTCAATCCAATTCCAACCGAAGAAGTAAAGAAAAATAAACGAAAAGATAAAGGACAACATCTTCCTGGCATGGCCATGTATGAGTGTGTTGTGTGCTGCAGATAAGGGTGCAAAGAAGATTGTCTTGCTGCATAATATCCTGGCATGCACCTCCCAGCAGATGTGCGCATTCCTATTTTGTTTCTTTTCTCTCGTGGATAAAACTGAAAATAGATTTCAAAATGAAGCCGAAAAAAAACAGAAATAATAAAAATCGAGGATGGGGAATGTTTACAAAGGATTCAAGAATTCTTTTTAGACCGAGTTTCTCTGTTGGTGTTGGTAGAGTTATCTCTGTTTTTCTAATGATTGAAATTATCGAATTTTGGCCGTATGCACACACAGCAGCTGTAATAGGATCCTAAATATAGGAACACCGACAGTACAGGGACTACTCGATGCAGAAGAACATAGTGGAAAATTGTGTCTTGGGTCTCTACTAGTGGTATAGGAGTGTTAGACAAGGGTGCGTCCCAAGAATGTATCGAATTTCAATTTTTTTATATCCGACACGTTGATGGGATACATACATATGTATATGTATGTGCACTTGAACCGGAATGGTGGTATGTACGAGTATGAACTTAAATAGTTAAAAAATGTAAAGGACGAACTAAAACTTACCTCCTCATAGGTATTCTCCCTGCTGGCAATTGATCGTCGAAATACTTCGCTGGAAAAAGAATAAAAATAAGAAGATACAATTAAAGATACTAAAATTCATAGACAGCTCTAAAATAAGATGGGACCAGGGAACTTAGACCTATTTGAACTAAGTCATCGTTGACGTAAGGTTACGTCAAAAACTAGCTGACTTATGTTTGATTTAATACGTGCTCGATCCAAGCAAAGGCCGTTCTCCAAACGATTCGGATAAAGGATCACGATACCGGTTCATGGGCATTTAAAGTAAGGTTCCGTTGAGATCAAAGTACAGCAACATCCTCAAAAAACATCGGTTTGTTGAATACTGACTAGCAGTGTCAAAACTGTAGCTTTTGAACTTGTCTTCTTCAAAGGTTGTACCGTGAGTCATGTAAAAAAAGTTATATTCTCGAAGCAAACATGAACTCCACTGAGGAAACGAATCGAAAGAAGAACAAGAACCATGAATAGATGGAGAAAAGCTAATTCTGCGTTCAAAATATTTACCCGAGGTTAAATGCATTTTGAAGTCTGTTAAGCCCTGACAAAATCACTTAGTGCTTAAATAACATCACAACTGTGTGTTTCGGGTGCGTAAGGACCTACATAGAGTATACTTCAGACCCACCAATGACTATCACTTGATATTCATATCATGGACTAGATTCTAATCTTATGACCATGCCATCTGATGCAATGACACCAGAATTTCTGTTGCAAAACTATGTTGTCGATTTTCATCGTCTTTACTTAGCAATGTTTTCGGGAGAAATCAGCCCACGAAGAGAATGCTTGGAAACCGATGTAGGGTGCTGCGCTGGGGTCGCTTGATAGTAGATATCACATCTGGTGTAAACTTGGGTGTCTCTTCGAAACAAAGATATACTCAAGACTGATGGCAAAGAACTACACATACTTATAGCTATGAACTAAGCTGCTCTTAAGGTCGGTCCTACTGCATCCTCTCATCTTTTTAAAGTTTGTTTAAGAACACAAAACCTTTCTGCACGCAGTTAGAAGGCTGCTTTCACTGAATTTTGTTTTGTTGAACTTTTAGTTAAAAGAACAGAAAACCAGTCCTATAGACTACTTCTTCGATTTGGTCCGAAAGAAAAAATCTCTTTGAGCATGACGTGAAAACTGATAACAAGATTTGTAGTGTGGGAAAAGTCCCGTCATCACCTTTCCGGATTGCGTACTTTAAGGTGGCGTAAAAGTCATTACCCTACCGGAATATGCTATAATTTGTGCAAATGGAGGCAAATATCAATTCTACTTTGACATTTGTGACATGCGTTATGTTGGCGCATTGTGAAATTCGGCACAGATTTCCCGGTCGTTCGACACCAACTGGGCAAACACTATGTCGTTTAGCCGCCAGGTCTGGCCGGTCCTAGAGCAGCCGGTTTGCTGAGAATATCGCCGCTGTGGTTCAAGATGTCGCAGAGGACCCCGGAGTATCGATCAGATGACGTGCCACGCAATTGAACATCAATCGGTCCTTACAGAGAATCTTGGTAAAAGATTGTAAGATGTTCTGTTACAAAATCCAGACAGTGATCAGCTATTGGCTGTTTTTCGCCCAGCGCGTGCAACTTACGCTCAAGCCAACCTGAATCTTGACCACGAGGGAGAAAACTTTTCATCGAAAATCATCCTGAGCGACAAGGCAATGGGACACCGAAAATCTGTGTATAATTAACGAAGAGCCTTTGTACCGGCTCAAAGTTACTGGATGGTGTGCAGTTTACGCTGGAGGCTTCAAAGGGCCTTTTTTTCAAAAACACCGCTGGCCAAACGACTACTGTGGAAGGCGAGCGCTACAGAGCATTGCTAAACGTGTTTCTCCTTCTTCAGTTGGATGAATTGGGACGGAAAGCATGTGGTTCCAACAGAATAGAGCAACGGCGCATACTGCCTAAGCCACAACAAAAATTTCGAAGGCTGAATATCTCGTTTTGGCGATTTGCACTGGCTAGCAAGATCGATTTTCCAGATTTCCTTTTGTGAGTTTTTTTTTGTTTTTGAAGTCACGAGTCTATATCAACAACCCTCAGGCTCTTAAAGCCCTCAAAGAGAATATCCGTCAAGAATTCGAGGACCTATCGCCGAAAATTCTGGCAAGAGTGATGGAAAATGCCATTTATCGGCCCCGAATGGTCATCAAATCCAGCGACGACTTAGCCGATATAATTTTCTCGACTTAAATTTTCTCGAAGAAAATTCAAGACATCAAAAAAACATAATCCAAAAGCAGAATCAAAGCTTTTGATTCATACAAAATATTACAGCCAAAAAACATCGGGCGACAACTTTTGCGCCACCCTGTATATATTTGTGAGTAGAATAATTAGTGTGTATCAAAGCTAGCAAAACTGCAAGTAGACATCACAAAAGTCATAACAAGAAGTCCTGTCGGAAGTGATTCACAAAGTCCATCCATTGGTATCGTAAAGCTATGCCAAAGGGAAACATTTGTGAACCACTGGAAAAAACAGGACAAGGATATTCTCTTTCAAAATATAATGACTCTGTATGAAACCTACATATGTTCGTCAACACTAAGTGGGAACCCCGCAGACTTAATGAACTAAAATAACTGTAAGTACTTTAACAAAAATTGTCACGCCTGACGTACTAGGGTTAAAATGTCTACCGTAATGCCCAAAACAAATGAGCAGAATTTTGTGTGCAGTGAAATTAGAATACACATGTTTTAATTCGCGAAGCTACATAAAAATTCTGCACGCAGCACTGTTCTGCAACACATCTCTGTTGCTAAATTCGCTGCAATTGACAGTGTCCCACATTAGTGACAGTACAAGTAGCTGTAAAATGACAGCAACCGATGCGATTGAATTCAAAAACTATCTGCACATCTGTTTCACTGGCAGAGCTGTCAGCAGTACTGCAAGTAGATTTTCTGCACATGTGTTTTGGGCATTAAAATGATGAAAATTAGCAGTGACTTGCAGACTGCATGTGGAAAGTACCCTCAATGTCGATGAAAATGCCCAGCACTCTTTTTTTGAGTGTGCGTTCGAATCTGCCCATAAAACTTTTGAAGCGCAGTCTTGCACAATCTTCTTTTGTAGGCGGAAGATGCGTTCACAGAGCAGCTTTAAAAACATGAAGCTCAACTGTTCAAACTGATCAATGTGACTTTCCATGTTGAAGAGCATAGTGAGAAGATCTTTTTGAGCGTGTTGTTTCGATTTTCGGCATAAAGGCTACTCTTACTGTTCGTCAGGGATTAAGTCGTTAGAGTTACAGAGCTGAACCTCTCTGTAACAGATAAACGCTATCGGCACATCAATAGAATGCAATGACCAGTTTTTGGGTTGTATGACTGAAGAAGACTGAAGAAAGGACCTTGTTGTGAGGCGAATGTATTCGTGGAATGCAGTCTTCGATTCAATAAAGGTGAGTTTAGATGATGGGAAATTCCAGTCGGTAATTTTGTAGCTTAACCGTTGGATAGCGACAACTTTGTTTACAAACAGGTCAGACATGGCTTGAGACTTTTGCTTAACGAGAGTAAGCCATCAAAATGGAAGGAACAGTATGTTCATATGTACATATTTCAGATAGAAAACGCATAGAAAAGAGGCTTGGAAAAGCAGCACTTCCAAAACATTGAAACATTGACGTTATTAACAAGTCCTTCTTCAACGCCTCTCCGAAGCGCCTTCAGAGAGTTTTTTTCTTTCGGAAATCGCAAAGTTTGAAAAGTGCAAACGGCGAGTCCTCTGCTTCACTAAAAAAATATGACAAGATTTGGTAGGCCTGTTGCCGTAACCACACAAATATTTCATTGCTTCAAAATGGCAACATGCGTCTTGGATACAAAGAACTTTGCTATCGATTGCTTAACACGAATGGGCCGTCCTAGGTTTAAGCAGAATTGGATGATTCACACGATCTTACCTTCCAAAATTAGCAAAACCTTTCTGGTCTACTTTAATGAATACGCTAATTGCGTATAAGGGGTTGGGGCTCTTTCTTACCCCTTAAGCTAGAGTGTCATATGTCCTATTTATGTCCGTATAATAAAATATGGTAAAAACACCGAGTCAAACATATGATCTGGCAACACGGCCTCGGTTAGATAAGAAAGATTTTTTGAGTTTTGCAACATAAGCCGCATGATCATTGAAGTTTCAACTGAGTATCGCACGAGATCGATCACTTGGTAAATAGCCGTTTATCCGATATTGCTGCAAAGTTGTTTGCAAAAGGCTTGATAAAAGGCCGAAAAAGCATGGAGATCTACTGACTTCGAATGAGAACTAACTTGCCAGGTGGCGGAAACATTTTGCAGCAGTGCCTTTGCAATAAACCAACATTGATTTCAACCCAAGCTTCCGATGGGCTTCTCTAAGCAACAAATACTCGTATGCACATCCTTTTCCAGCCGCAAACCGAGTCCAATTCTTTATCCATAAATTAGAAAACCACGAGAATCGGATAAGGAGAACGAAATGCTATGTTTTTTCAAGAAGGGCCTCTGAACTGGATACTCCTGCAAGGAACACACTAAAACCTTCATTGAACAATGCTTTGAGTATAGACCACAGATTATGTTTTTTTTTTAATTCCTGCCTCCCCAATTGTGGAATAAAGCACTTCGACGTAAAAGATATTTTGCTCCGGTTTATCAGAACATTGGTTTTCTACCTTCTACCTTTCGATTCTACCTTCTACCAGAGGGATTCATTAGTTCAGTGGTGTCGAGGTGTTCCCTGAATGTGTACATAAAATGTGATGAGCTGTTTCGTCTTTTTTTTAGACAGATGCCCAGTAAGGTAACCTTCTAGGTTTTTGATATCGCGCCGATTTCGATTTACACATCTATAGGCGTTTTTGTTGAAGGGCAGAATGGCTCGTTTGGTCTGTCTTAGACATGGAGTACTCTCCCAATATGAAAAGCACTTTGAGTGCTTCCAGCTACTGATGGCTTAATTGACTGATGTTTTAGGTGTGTAGCAGGAGGGTTCATGTCCGTTGAAGGGTGTGTTTTTAACTCCTTCAAGCCAGTTTGTCAGCCTTTTCATTACCATCAATGCTCAGGAAACCCACCATAGTTCGGTCTTGCTCTTCGCGCTAAGTTTTTGGAGGGTATGGGCCTCAGCTGGTGGAACAATCGGAAAATATAGCCTGCACAACACCACCTCCGATAACGGATTCAGGCTAATCGACTTTGCGGCGGGGCGAAACATTGTCGTTGCTAGCACGCGGTTCCCACATCTCGACATACACAAGGGGACTTGGAGAACTCCTGATTAATCAACAGTAAACCAGATTGATCACTTTGCGATCGACGCAAGACACTCCTCCAGCATTATGGATGTCCGTACGTTCCGAGGAGCCAACATCGACTCGGACCATTACCTTGTTGTAGCCAAGGTACGGTTTCGGAAATCCCAAACTACGCCAAGACAAACTAATGCTGTGAGAAAATTCGACGTCAGACGGCTACAATCGCAAGAGATCGCCAAGTCCTTCTCCGATCGAGTGTCTCTTAATATCTTAAGAGGTCCAATGCCGCCAGCATCAAGCATCGAAGACCATTGGAAACACTGCCAAAACGCCATCAGAGATGCCGCTTCTGATGTGTTGGATTTCACTCGTCCACCACAACGAAACCCCTGGTTCGATGATGAATGCCGGCAAGCACATGCAGCTAAGCAAGATGCATATAACGCGGCGCTGCTTAGAAAGACCAGAGCTGCTCATGAGCTCTATGAGCGGAAGAGGAGAGACGAGCGCCGGCTTCTCAGGAGGAAGAAGAAAGAGCATGAGAAGCGCGCGATCGAGGAAATTGAGAGATGCTACTCCAGGAATGAGGTTCGGAAGTTTTACCAAAAGGTAAAAATAACATGCCGCGCAAATAAACCCCGAACCGAAGCCTGTAGAGATGAACAAGGGAACATCGTAGTAGAATCGCAGGCAATGCTGAGGATTTGGAAAGATCATTTCTGTAGACTGTATAACGGCGATGACGGACCAAATACCGCTGTCAGGCAGAATCAACCTTTCAACCTGGACGATGATGACCAACAATTCCGTCCACCCGACCTGGATGAAGTGAAGATAGCCATATCGAAGCTTAAGTCCAACAAAGCTGCTGGAGCGGATGGCCTGACTGCCGAGCTCTTCAAAGCGGCAGGCGATGACTTGGTAAGGAGCATACACCAACTCATCTGTAAAATATGGTCGGACGAAAGTATGCCCGATGAATGGAACCTCAGCATTGTTTGTCCAATTCTCAAGAAAGGAGACCCTCTGAACTGCGCCAACTACAGAGGCATCAGTCTCCTTAACATCGCATATAAGATCTTATCCGCTGTATTGTGTGAACGCCTGAAGCCGTTCGTCAACAACCTGATAGGTCCATATCAGTGTGGCTTCAGGCCAGGAAAGTCCACCATCGACCAGATATTCACACTACGGCAGATCTTGGAGAAGACCCATGAGCTTCAGATCGATACCCACAACCTATTCATCGATTTTAAGGCCGCGTATGACAGCATCTATAGAGACGAGCTATATAGAGCAATGTCTAGTTTTGGCATCCGTGCCAAACTCGTCCGTTTGTGCAGGATGACAATGGAGAATGCACGCTGCTCCATCAAGGTCGGTAAAGATCTCACCGAGATCTTTGATGTCCAGAAAGGATTTAGACAAGGCGATGCGCTGTCATGCGATTTTATCAACATCGTACTTGAAAGAATAGTGCAAAACTCACGAGCAAACACAAGAGGCACTATCTTTCATAAGTCCGTCCAACTACTCGCATACGCCGACGATATTGACATAATCGGGAGAAAGTAGCGTGATGTCAGTGGCGCTTTCGCGAGTATTGAGACGGAAGCGGCGAAAATGGGTTTAGCGGTCAATGAGGGCAAGACCAAGTATATGCTGTCAAGCAAAAAGGACAACCAACACCGACGTCTAGGGAAGAACGTCACCCTCGACAGATATAACTTTGAGGTAGTTAAGGACTTTGTCTACCTAGGCTCCGCTATAAATACAGACAACGACACCAACCAACCGCTGTTTCTTTGGGTTAAGAAAGCAATTGAATAGCAAAGCCCTCTCTCGGACAACAAAAGTTACCCTTTGTAAGACCTTAATAATTCCGGTTCTGCTTTATGTCGCAGAGAATGGAAGAGGAGATACAACAACGAACTGTATGGAGTGTACAGCGACATCGACCTAACCAGAAGAGTGAAGATCCAAAGACTGAGATGGCTGGGTCATGTAGAGCGTATGGACACTAATGCTCGGGTCCGAAAAGTCTTCGAATCCGCCCCCGATGGACAGCGAAGTAGAGGAAGGCCAAGACTCAGGTGGCGCACGCAAGTGGAAGAGGACCTCAGCCAACTTAGCGTGCGAAACTGGAGGCAGCTAGCCAGGGATCGAGCTGGCTGGAGAAGCTTGTTGACTGAGGCCCAGGTCCACCCCGGACGGTAGCGCCAATTAAAGGAAAAAGAAGATACTAATAATTAGAGAGATAAAGAACTTCGAAGCAAAGTAAGGCATAAGGTAAAAAAGGTCATTCCAGTGAAAAATAAACTCGTCCATGAAAGATAAATGGGAAGTCACTGGCCACTATCTTATGCAGTTCAAGTTTCTTTAATATATCCCGCGATTAGATCGGTTTACACGTTTCTGTTAACTTTACTCAACAGAGCTCCTCATGAAGTCATAGCCATAACTTTCATGATTGCACATAAAATGTTGTGCCCTACAAGTCCACACAAATGAGCTGATCTGTAACAGTAGGCAGGCAGGTACGGAGAAGGACAAACTAGTTGATTTGAAATCATAGCATCCTGTCATAAACTCCATGTTAATGGACGGGTACTTAAACTCCGAATGAGTCTAATCTTGAGTGTCATCAAAGAGTAATTATGTGCTCCAAAAGGAAGTGCAAAAGTGATGGGCTAATCATCTGGAAGGTTATCCACCTTCCCCTACCAACTCCATGTTCTAACCGATAAATTTTAAATGAAATAAATCTCCTACTAGGTAAATACTCTCAATCTTTATCTTAAATACGAAAATTAATACCTACGCGCCTTTTAATTAATCAAAAATTCAAATATCAAAAGTTCATGTCTTTGATCTTTTCACAATCAAAATCCCAAGGCGTACGATTATTAACGATTTCCTCTTCGAAACTCATAAGACTCAAATTAACCAATGCTTGCGATAAAATACACATTTCAACCAAAAAAAAAATAAGATACAAAATCCCAATCCAATCAATAGTCACACTCCGGCATTTCATTATCGAGCGATCGTCCAAATTTGTCCCAAAATTCACATAAAAACTCGAAAAAGAACTAAAAAAACACGTCCCCCATGCCATTAACACTAGCCGATCTTACCTTATGCGGCTGCTACCGGTGGGCGCAACTGCCCCAATAGTCCTTGAGTCGTTTACCACAGCCGAAGACATTTTGTCAAAATAAAAACCAAAAAAAAAAACACCAAAAACACGACTGATCTTCACAATAACAAAACGACGCGCCGATGAGCGTAATAAATTTGCGGCAAAATTGTATCTCACATAAAAGAGCCAAAATCACTACCACAAAAGGTAAAGCGACTGGTTGTAACGATCGCGTAACGATCGTGTAACGCGTAGGCGTGGCCCTCGGAAATCGCACGCGAATGCCACACAAAACCACAAAGGAGAAGACGTCAGATGTCGATGTCACGGCGGAGACTTCTACCCTTTCTAGTACTTTTATCTCTTAATTATGACCACCGACTGTGACCGAACGCGAAAGTTCCAAATTTGGACAAATTGCAACGAAATCAGTGTACAAACACGAATATGGATACCCGACCAACGCTCGACGAACGCATACGAATGATGTCTCGAAAAGTCTGAAACTGCTGACGATGGGGTTCTCTTTCACTTGTCACGGGACAAGACAGACACTTGTGTGCTTGAGATACTGATGTACGAGATACACTAAATGGATCACTAAACAATGTAACACATCACTCTAGCACTCCAGCACTCCAGTACTCCAGCACTACAGGAGGACGACAATTTGTTCACGCTGCCGTTGGAGCTGATGCTTCTGTAGCTGACGAGCAGTCGTATATTGTTTTATCCACCTGATCGAGTGGTTAGTCTTAAGCGTCTGGAAGGGGATAACGACGTCGTCGACATCATCCTTGAATGGACTATGAGTAGAACGACAACCAAGACGATAACGACTACGACTACGACGATGATGATGATGATGATGGATGGATGGATGGATGGATGGATAGATGGTTTGGTGTATGGGTTATGGATGCAGACGACTGGCGGATGGAAGAGAAATATACTTTTTTGCATGCATACTGTGTAAAAAGGTTTGACTCCATCTGGTGGTGGTTTAAGCATTCGTTTATGGTAAGAGTTTAAGCGTAACCATGTTATAGCATGTGCAAGAAACTCAGTATCGCCTCGGGGTTGGGTTTCCATGGAAAGTCACTGTACACTGTATGAGTACATCCAGATTGAGGAAGAAGAAGTGCGGATGAGCGGACAAGCAAACAAGCAAACAAGCTACGTGCGTGAATGTATTGCAGAATGAAAGGAAATGAGGTGTTCACTACCGAGCTCAACTTTATAAGAGATACTCAGTTGAGGCAAAGTTCGCTTGAGATGGTTTAGACAAAATCTGACACCAAGTATGGGTAGTGGTCCTAGTCGGTCGAACGTTCGATTTGATCACTTAGGCTCACTCAGGCTCATTTAATTTGGATAGAACTTTGGCAGTTTTTGAGAAACCTTTGGTGAACTTTCGGTAGTTGAAGCACTAACGGCCTTGCTTTTGGGATCAGTCATTGCTGTATTGGTCGGCATACTATCAATACTCGTGCTGAAGTCAAATCGACTTATGTCCACACAGAACCATATTGTTTTTCGAAGATTTGACTTAGTCAGGCTCTATCTTATAATTTCAATTAGCCCGTCCTTAAGATGATTAAGGCTAACAAAGACTTTAGACTCTTAAAAATGTCTCCAATTGCGGCATTAAGGTGGATAAAGGCAGTTATTAGTTTCCTTGATCCTTACATTCTTCAGATTGGTTTCCGTTCCAACTGATCAATTATCATTGCATAGCTATTGGTTTACCTTGCAATTTTCCCTTCTTCCTCTGAATCGTCAATATCAATGGACAATTGTTGATTACCTTAATGTTTCAGGGGGATGCTGGATCTTTAAGAATGCAAATAGCTTCAAACATGCCTTAAGGCCCTCCAATTCAAATGTAAATCAGATCAGCTTCCTCAACTCTTTCTCAGCACATTTCACTAAAGCTGACCCTGACAGATATTGAAGTTTGAGTGTGAACTTTTCAGAGCTGTAGGGAAAGTTTCACTAGTGTCGCCCAACTTCCACGCAGGACATATCCAAAGAGATCTTCTTTATTATATATTCGTTATAGGTGGCAGCAATGTTGACTCCTTAAACTCCCCTAAAGTCGGGTACTGGGAATGTAAACCGCAAGGCTGAGGCTTGCCTAGATTGTTTTAGTGTCTTCGATCGATGAAACTCGATTGGGCGTAGGAAAAACTTAGGTGAGTTGTTCCGCTACATTTTCATCTTTAGACTACTAGAGATACTGCTTAACTATCGCACTTTTTAAATTGATTGAATTTGACGCAGATAAAGACCTCCTTTCGATGGTTGGTGTCATATGCTCTCTTAAGGACAGATCATTAGGTGCTGCTCCACGTTGATAAATTCAAAATTCATGCGTTGGCTGGGTCAGGATGACGTGGCAGATGTACCTTCTCTAGTCAAAGGAAACGCAACCTTTGCCTTTGGTCGGACAATGCGATTCTTTCCACAACTTTCGATATTTCGTCTGATATGTCCTTTAGCTTATTATTTCTTCAGTTAACCTTGTCCAATTGCCTTACGATAGGATACAGAAACATTTCATGAGACATTCACACATTATTCTCTGTTCCAAATTTCTACAGCAAGTGCAATTGTACAGCGATTTCAAGGGATTCTTTTGATGGATCATCACTCAGCATTGGCATCACTGGATTGGCAGCAAAAATTAACCTTCTTACTCAAGATACGAGTAGTTATAGAGCACCGAGGTGACAACGTAACCTACTCGTCGTTAAACTGGACGACGGAGTAGATATGAATTTCTGCTTCTTTCGTACTATAATTCCCATGACCACGCAAAGTAGTCTACAGATCGGTAAAGATCTCACAAAAGGATTTATACAAGCCGTTGCGCTGTCATTCTTGAACGATTAGTGCAATCTCACGCCCCAATACAAGAGTTACAATCTTTCAAAAGTCCGTCGAATCCACTTTAGTCGCATACGCCAATGATATTGATATAATCAGAAGAGAGCAGTGTGCTGTTAGTAGCGCTCTTGGGAAGACCAAGTATACTCGTATGTTGTCAACCGGAGAGGCAACCCAACAACTACATCTCGGACAAAACGTCACCCTCGGCGGATTTAACGAAACAACTTTAGTTTTTCGCCGCTTCTTCGGGCTAAGAAGGCAATTGGCTAGCAAACCCTTGTCTCGAACAAAAAAAGTGACCATGTACGAATATAAGACTCTTATAGTCCTAGTTCTGCACCATGACACAGAGGCATAGACATAACCAAAAATGGATGAGGGTGCTCTTGGCTGCTTTAAGAGGAAAAGTCACTATCGGTCCTGAGTGCATAGACGGTGACTGAAGGAGCAGATACAACGACGAACTGTATGTGCTGTATAGCGACTTCGACTAAATCAGAAAAGTGAGGGTCTAACGACTGAGATAGCTGGGTCATGTAGAGCCGATAGACATCAATGCTCCGGCCCGAAAATTCTTCGAAATAGATAATAGATGAAGACCGTGATTCAGGTGGCACACCCAAGTGAAAGAGGACTTCAGCCAACTTAGTGAAACGGGAAGCAGCTAGCGAAAGATCGAGATGGCTGGAGACAATTGTTGGGTAAGGCCTAGGGCCACTTCAGACCGTAGCACCACCTTAAGTAAGTAAGTTATCTAGAGCATGCCAAGGCCTAGTTAGAACTGGCTTAACCGGGAATGATGATTCCTTTCTATTAGAGGGTTTCTGTTTTAACGAATAAAATTCGGAGGTATTCACTGTGTCTTATAATCCTTAGGGGCACCAAGCCTTTTCCTTCAATTTTTATGAATTTGCAAACAGGAGACTTCTATAGGGAGCTGAAAATGTGCTTATTTTACTGAAGATATGTTATCAGAGAAAGCTCATGCACGTAGTCCTGAGCATATTAGAAAAGAATCATCAAGCATGTGAACAGTGATTTCAACTTAAAATTTTGAAAGGTCCAACGCAATAAATGAAATGGTACCATCAGAAGACTCGGAGTTCGTTGACCAGCTGCAAGGGATTGCTACACCACATAAGGTTTTGTAAGAAGCTGAAAGTGTGAAAAGCTAGTGGCGACATTGTCACTAAAACATTCGGCATCTGGAAAGACTCAGTGATTACCAAAATACTCCCTGATGAACAATGTCGATAAGAACATGGAGTACGAATGGAGGAGCGGAACTGCAAACTTTCGAGTAAAAGAGGTCGCCAACAGTTTTCCTTTCTCTCGGAATTATACTCTGTCATCCCATCACAAGAAAGCAAGGCTGGACACTCGCACATGTCACCATCACTCACAGCAGGCGTGGTAGAATCTTAAGCAACTTATGACGAGTGCACTTAAAACCTTAGCAAAAACAAGTATTCATTAACGACGCCAGTAAGCGTTCTACAGACGTCGTAACTGAGGAACAGCCGAAAGACGTTGTCCGATTGGGGACGTTGAGAATGCTTCGCCCCTGTGAGGTTTGTCTAGCGATCTTATTTCCCATGATCTCACTGTGATTTGCGAACGAAACGAGAATCTGTCTAGCTTTTAGGGACTAACTTGGAAGTGGTGATATATTTACAATGGCGTCGCCCTTCAGAAAGAAACCAAGGCCGCGGATCTTAGTGCCATCCGTGAGACCCGCCTACATTCCTTTAACAGAAATAGTTGGTTTCGTGCTTTCTGCGGTCATGTCAGAGTTAAAAGACAGTCGGTAAGGGCATCAAAACCCCAGTGTTTGTTGTACTAAAGATCACTTCTTTTCAAACAAAATATGGTTTTGAATGTGCAGTTCATCATAAAAGGCACAGTCAGGAAAGCCCACTTGCACGCGAGAATAGACCGTTTTTTGGAGTCCAGTGACAGCAACAGCCTGCAGGAAAGCCTGAACTGAGTTGTAGATGTAACTGGCTTCATCCAAAGGATTCTTCTCCGTGATAAGTCTTTAAACGCTTTGGAAGTTTTAGATGTGGCATATTTAGTTCAAAGAATTTTGCTATCCAGGATGACACTTAACTTCGTCCAAGAAGGGGGGTGGTGGTGTATTTTAGCGCTAGATAAGCCAGATCAGTCAGTTCGCTGCGCGAAAAGGTAAGAGCTGTTGAGATAATTAAGCAGTGAGTCGACCAACATACGATCGCATTACATAAGGAAGCTGTTTGCTTGGAGTCTTTTGTAAAACAAGAAGCTAAGTAATGGTTTGAAGATGTATCGCCACGGAAACCTTTGTCTGTTAGCCTCTGCTGGTATTGAAAATCCTTATACTCCAGCCTTTAGTAAATCCAAATGGCTATGTTAAACACTAGGCTTTTCTGGCTGAGCCTGTCCTGACATGTGAGCTTGGTTGGTCGATCTCCTTTGCCAGATATTTTATCAACCTGGAGACATACATATTCTGCATCTAAGCTCTGGTTTACTCAAGTCGTTCTTCGTCTTTCTTGTTACCAACGACTCCCAAGGGTTCTGTAAAACTTTCAACTAACTCTGCAAGGTAATAAGACCCCATTGCTGACAGTGGAAGACCAGCAAACCAAAAAAAAAAAAAAAAAAAGTTAAAACTCCACCACGTACTTGGGATAGAGTAGCTTCGGGTACGCAGCAATTTCTTGCATTTTACTTTGCGCACGTCACTTTGTGGTCACCGATCACTCTTGAAGTCAATACTTCTTCCAAAGTCCTCGTCCGTCGCACGCTTTTTGCAAAACTCAATGCAATCCACTCCACTCCACTCCACTCCACTCCACTGTACTCGTACTCATACTCCACTCCACTTCATCTGCCATGACCATGCTGCTTCCTTGAAGTGCAGTGGTTTTATTGTCCACAAACTATCAATGTTGTTGTTGTTATTATTGTGTTGATGTTGGTAGTGGCAGCAACAGGAGCAGCAGCTGCCTCTAGTCTGGCAAAATGGTCACTTTAGCTGCAGGAATTTGTCGAGGAGTTGCCATTATGGAAGTAAACTCACCGTGAAGACTTTCAAATACGCTGACGGACAAAAAAAAAGAAGCGAATCATCGGACGACATGAATACGTAAGACGTAACAAAGAAGCCAACAAGAGTACTCGAAAGAAGGAGTGTCGAAAGGGGCTAGGCCTGAAGATGATGGAATTCGACGTCCGTCCGTCCGTTCGACACTTTAGGGATTGCTGATACTCGTTCGTATCTGGTGTATTTGATGGATAATATTTTGCTCCCCTTTCTCTTCCTCCTCTTCTTATCATTTAGCATCGATAATCATACTACAGTTCAGTAGATACAGAGATGAGTTTGAGCTGGGTAGAAGAGGACGGTTGAGATGACGATTTGGTGCAGAGGTTTTATATGGCGAAATCGTCAGTCAGTATTGGTGAGGAATGGAAGTTATGTAATTCAGATGATAGTGCCTTAACACAGGGTGATCTATTCATTTACAACTCATTGTGAAGCGACTTTTTTATGCTGACTTGAGAAATTTTTTTTTTGGCATCGAAAACACAGCTCAATCCTGATGACTTTGAAGAAATCTTCGATCGTGACCGACAGATGACAGACTCTTCTCGAAATCGCCGATATTTTCAAAGGTTTTGGATGCCGCTTTTCAGAACAGTTTCTCTATTTCGAGTGACCCTTCGTTAGCTGCCTTAAATTGCGCACGCTAGGTTAGAAGTGGGCCTTATTGTGTCTAAGGACCTACTTGAGGCGGACCAGAAAGTCGATCGTTTTACATGTAATAATTACATAAGCTGCTGAATCTGGATCTTTTAATGTTAGAATGTGACTTTTTCGTTTCATCTCCATAGGGCGCGTTAAAGTTGTTCATCAAGATGTTGGCGAAAGGCAGTCCTCGAAGAGAAAGAATATTAGAATGCTGATTTGGACTTTTATTAAAAGGTCAGACACTTGATTAAACCAGCACACTGGTCATAGACCTCAAAAGGAACAGATCATCTAGACTGTAAACATTCAAATCATCTAATGAGACCTACACTGAGTCGAAACCAAAGTTTTACCCTTGAGACCTCACCGATAAGCTGATTAGAACCGGCTCACAATTACCTCCCATCAGTGAAGGTGCAAGTGAGCTGAATAAAATAGCACGACCTAGCTTGTACGAGTATTTGTCTTCGGCTGTAGTAACACTTCCTCTAATGGCTTTAAGTCGACCGGCAAGTCGCAAGTATCCAATGTTGGGTGTTCTATGAGATATTTACAAGCCCTGGCAGAGAATCGTCACTGCTAGCTTGACACATATGCACATACCTATCCCCAGGCAACCAAAAAGTGTGACCTTTGCACAGAAAATAGGAAATAATGGCTCCACGCCTTCCAAGAGCTTTATGTTGAAGAGCATTGTCGAGTTGCATGTGCCCTAAGCTATTATACGAATTCATCCTGGGTCCATTATGTAACATGCCCTCCAACATGATAAATCCTGCGAGTCTTCGCTTTAAAATCTGGCGGAATAGACAAGATTGATACGCACTGACGTCATGTGTAGCTCGGTTCGACGTGGCCTAGATATGTCACTAGTTTTGTGGATGACAGCAACGCTGCTGAATAGGACCCAGATTGTACATGGGCACTGTTAGCCTAACACATAATGGTAGGCGTAAGCAGGGATTGTTCCCTGCTGTAACGCATGTAGTTCAAATTCCTGCTAAAACCTCTCAAAAGCTCCAACGTCTGCCGCCAGACATATGCTGCTGATGTAGCTGCACTTTCTGTTAAATTTTACTTTGTAACCGTTCGTTCTAGCGCGAATGATGTTTAGTGCACTAGATGTGATCGACAATTGGTGCACTAGCAGTGGGCTTTCAGTTAATCCTCTCAAAACAGAAGTTATTCTCTTAAACATGGAGGAAACTGCCTATTCTTATTTTTCGCAAGACATGCTGCTTATCACCGAGAGTAGTCCTCTGTGTCCTAACGGCTATGATAAGGCGTATGCACCGGCTATCCAGTTTTTGATTGGAACAGGCAATCATCGAAATACGTTGTTTTTAATTTTATCACATTCCAAAAAGCTGTTTTTCTTGGTTATACGGACCTCGGCTTTAGAGGGCCTGATAAATCTCCTTAATCTTGGACACTCGGAAGGCCATCTTTCGTTCTTAGAGAAGAGGTCTTCGGTACTGCACGCACTGGAGCTTTAATTCTTTTGATCGCCGACTTTCTTGTGACTATAGTCTTATGAACAAACATCTGTTATTGCGAAAATACGAAGTGAACTTTCGTCGTATCCCGATATGATTTTAGGTATTTATCAATGGCTCCGAAACTAACATATTGTGAAGAATAGGTGGATGAGGCGAATCTGTATCTATATCGACGGCCAATCTGCGCTTTAGATCTTGTAGACGCTCCTACGCTCTTCCCAGCTAGTTTGAGAGTGGAAGGTTGAATTAACAGAGTTTGTTTGGATACCAGGTCATAAAAGGGTCACAGGAAATAAGACCGCGGATGAACGAAAAGGCTCAAAGGACAATTTGTATGGGCTCTAACCTGCGTTCTCGGTTCGGTTTTCCATTGAGACTGGGGTTTCATACGCCGTCTGGCCAAATTTATGGTTTCCAACATCTCTTAGAGATCTGGGGAATGACGATGGCACTTCGATGGGTGATATTTCTGTAAATTTTGAGTCAGAAGGGCGAAATTTCTTTCATCTAAGAGCAGAGTGTTGGTCACTTTCTTTGTTAAATGGTCTGCAACAGCAGTCTGATGCATTTTTGACGCTTTATTGTTATCCTTAGGGCTGGGTGCCTTTAGCATATTCTTTTTCGTTAAAAAATTTCCGCGCATCATTATGAAGGCATTACTACATCTCTTAAGGAAGCCACTATTCTTCTATTTATTTTCTTTCCGAAGTTTGCTGACCACGAGACCAGCGAGAGCCGCTATAATAACCTTTCAGGTTCTTGCTATTTCTACAGACTGATTCGAAGTCATTAGTACAATCTATGGCACTTTCTGATAGGACTATACATTATTTAGGTCTTTGAGGTTCAAGGTAAATCCAGGGAAATCCTAACTACGAAGCAGGGCTCAAAGTTGCCGACTGGGGTTCAGAACTGTCTCGGATTGTATGTAGGAAATGGATTTAGGTTGAGATAACTCATGAAGAAAAGTGCTTGGAATGCATATGGTGTCTAACGAACTTGTGGAGATAAACCAATAACCACTTCAACTTGGCTCAGCTAGCAATATCTACATGCAGGGATTGCTTAAAACTCTTGCCGGACAGGAACGTTCTAATGCGTCTTAGTCCGAAAAGCCTCTTATCTCACCTGAGTTAAGAGCTGACGAAGTTAACCACGGTGTTACACTTGTTCAATACAGTGGATCCCCGTGGAATAGATGGATTTATAGAGAGACATTGACAGTAATATAGCCTAAGTGCATTGCTCGAGAATATTGCAAATTGATAACAAGTCGACAAATGTGTTAAATAGGTCTCAACTCTTCGTACTTATAGACGAAGATAGGTCACCAACGGTAGTACCATGGTCATCAATAGCTCGCTGGTTAAAATTTAATTTAATTCTATGATCGATCGTGCACCATGGGCTTCCGTCTCCTAAGCAGTTTCGCAAGCAAGACACCAAAGACATCTGATACCCACCGGAACTGCAGTTGGAATATGGAAATATCTATGTGGTTACGGTTACATCCTAAGTGATAAGAGGAATAGACCCTCTCTAGGATTGGAAATCACATGTATATTGTATTCATCTCTATCTAGATGCACGTAGGGCAAATGTAGCAGGTCGCAACGTACAATACACGTGACATGACATCATGTGTTTATAGGGCCATCTAAAGTAAAGTAAGTTGGCAAGATACATACATGAGGTCTGGCGACGCAAGGCTATGAAATCAGGTGGAGTGAAGTGGACGAATAAAAAAAAATAATCACGTGACGGAGACATGGTTATAGGTAGAAGGTTTCAGTTAGTAAGAATTCAGCCCTTTCGATGAAGAACCTTGATAGCTCATCATATAGGATCGTGTTTTTGAATGTTTACGAAGGGCGCCAGCCAAATTATCAAGACTTCGCATATTAATGAAGTTTGCCTAGTAATCAGCGGGGGCAGAGTAAAACTTGACTTATAATTGACATTTTTAGACTTTTAAGCCACCGAAAGTTGCTATGATTTGTCCAGTAACAAGCTACCGGTCAGAGATCTTGTTGAGTGGTGAGTGAGACCACCGGTAGTCCATACTAGGACTAAAAATCCGGTATCGTGAGATTCCCGGATTTCGAGTTAGGCGTCACGGCGGCAATGGTTTAAACCTAAAACGCAGGGAGTGTGCATCTGCTGGTCTCACTTGATGTAGAGTTGCAACACGTACTGGGTGCTGAGACCCTTAGATCAGAAAGAGGTTTTAGATGGGCCTCAACTAATACCAAGGGTGGAATCTGTACCCTCAGCAAAGAACAATCACAAACTCTATTAGCTGTACCAATATGTTGAGTTGATCTTGTCCTAAGACCTAAGATAGAGGACTACATTGGCTTGGTCATATCGCGAGCATGAGCTAAGACAATTTAGGTAAGCGATTGCTAGTATTATGTCTCTTTGATTCGAAACTGTAAAAAGACCGAATTTCTGATTCAAAAATACAGTGGTGTCGCAGATGGTGAGAAGATGCCTAGAATGGAAAGCCTCAAACGTGATGGTATCTTAAGACACTCAATCCAACGTAAGTAGCCACTTGTCTGTTTTTATCTTTCACATGTTCAAGTTTAGGACATTTAGTAGAGAGCTTACTATATTACTGCAGCAATTTTTTCTAAAAAAAAAGTGCAAGTACTTTCGAGGCACCCTTTAACGAAATATACTTTCAAGTAGTTTAGTTTGAGAGATACTTTTGAATTGAATTACCATCTGTCCAGCAGCTTGTGTATAAAAATGAAAAATAATTGATTTCCTAGGTACGAGTACTTTAACAAACTGACAATCATCCAGCAGCCAACAGGTTTATCCATCAGCAATTACTAATTACACTTAACACTTGCAAGTACTCGTACATTCATAATACAAAAGTATCTGCGTGTACTTTTGTGAATGTCCCTGCAAACAATTAATCAACCGAAAACCCACAAAAAAAAGGAGAAGAGAAAGATATCCCGATAACGATTAACACTTCCGTTTCCAATTAGCGACATCGGTGCAAAAATAATTAAAAAAAAAAAAAGACTACCTTTGTGGAATTTCAATTTCGTAATTTAATCCACCAAACGGGAGGAAGCAAACCCACATACACAACTTTACACTCGTCCTCGTAAAAATAAAAATTAATTAAACGCTGAAAAAAAGAAAGAATATTGCCATGTAACGTGCGCACAAAAATCAGTTCCGGCGATAAGTGATGTCATCCGAAGGAAGCCCTTGAAGATTTACGTGGTTGGAAGTGCCTCGGATCAGGATCAGGATCGAGATTATGCTGTTTCAGAGATGAGTTGACAAACAGGTACCAGCAGCTCAAAACGGAAGATTGGATCGAGTTACTCGTACCTTTTTGCAATGAAATCCAACAAATGCGAGTACGGAATACATGTAAAAGTAAAGATACTTCCATGTCATGCCAGTGCAGTGGTATTATGAAGGGTTTCATCTGATCCAAGCACTGTTCATTTCAATCTAGAGAGGATGTGTAAAAATGTTAAAATTCAATGAACTGATACTGAACAACTCACACTCGGCTAGGTGCGAGGAAGCTTTGCTGTTTTAATTCTGAACCTGGCAATACGAGTACCGGCGAAGGTCGTGAGTTTACGGACACGAGTAGGTAATCGAACAAATTGCAAACAACACCTGCGGGCAATTTTGCGTAATTCTTCTGAGAAGGATCAATTTTTTCTCGCAGTCATGACCGATTTCCCTGCATGACAGCATATGGGAATCATATCATACTCGTAAGCCAGTGATATTGCCAGTCGATGGTTGATTACATGATTGCCAGTTCGGGTAAGTGTTTGTCTTGATGAACGAGTTGGACAATCTAAATCTGTTATGAATACAAGGTGTCGTGCAATTAATTTTTTCTTTCATTCCCTTTTCTTGTGATTTGAAAAGGCGTCAAGAATCAAGCACTGCTTGCTGGTGAGCTGTCAGAATTGAATTGGTATTGCGTGAGACATGTCATGGTGGACAGTTGAACTTGTACACCTGTCACTGCATCTGTTAAAGCCAATTTGAGGTCACAAAGATTTCTAACTCTTCTTATGTAAAATTCAATGAATCCTCCTTGAGTACACAGAAATTTACGTAATTTGATGGACTTTTGAAAGATTGGCCCACTTGTGTTTGTGCCTTGTCTAAATCCTTTTTTGACATCAAAGGTCTCGTCTCTGTAGATGCTGTCATATGCGGTTTTAAAATCGATGAATAGGTGGTGTGTATCGATCTGAAGCTCATGGGTCTTCTCCAAGATCTGCCGTCGTGTGAATACTACTACGATGTTCCCTAGGGCGTCTCTACAGGATTCGGTAAAACATTAAAATCTCATTCCTGGAGTTGCATCTCTCAATTTCCTCGATCCACTTCTCATGGCCCGTTTTTTCCTCGTGAACAGCACTGGCCATTTTATGCAGCGCCGCTTTGTATGCATCTTGCTTGGCTGCATATGCTCGCCGGTATTTGTCTTCTAATCAGGAGTTTCATTATGGTGGCCGAATGAAATCCAGCAGCATCTCTGATGGCTTTCGGCAGTATTGCCTCTGGCTTTCGATTATTGATGCAGGCGGCTTAAATGTGATTGTATATATTCAACGTCAAAGTTTTCCCAGACTAAAACCTTGTCATTGTGCTGGTAGGGATAACCATAACCGCACCTTGGCTACAAAAAAGTAGTGGTCTGAGTCGATGTTGGTTCTTCGGAACATTTGGCCACCCATAATACTGAAGGAGTATTTTGTTTCTATCGCAGCGTGGTGAATCTAGTTAATTGCTCAAGGGAAAGCTAAGTGCCATTATGGATGTCGGTATGTGGTAACCCCTGGTTCCCAAAGGATGTAAATATATTGCCGAAAGTCCTGGGTAGAACTAATGCTAACATAAACAGCAAGAAGTGGAATGATATCTTGAAAACCGTATCTAGTGACTATGGTTAGAGTAAACAAAATAACCATTATCCCGTCCTATGAGCAATTGAGGAAAGAATATCGTAATTGGAGATTGCAACGCTAAGGTAGGCCACGAAAAAACATAGGAGTTCATGAGATGGGAGACCACAATGATAATTGGAAAGGGTTTGTAGATTTTTAGGTTGTAATAACGACCGACTAGTTGTTGGAGGCATACTGTGTCTTCTGATAGTCAAAGAACGTCAAACCAAATCGACCATTTTGCGACGTTTCAGAGATTGAGTCCTAGACTTCCGAAACGAACGTGGAGCCGATATTCAAATGACATGCTATCTTTTATAAACCACTAAAAGCGTTCGTACTAAATCCGTCAACAGCAACCGTCCAACTTGCTTCGAGTTACCAGCGGTAATGGATCAGGTAATGGCTGATTTCTGTTCAACATAGAGGCAAGAAAATGCCGCATATCAGTATCAACACTGGGACAGCTAAGCACTTACAGGAATCTTTTCAACAAAGCAACAAGCATTAGAACAGTGATAGACTGGGACTCATAAAGGGAATGCCTCAAAATATACTAGGTGGTAGTCCACGAAGAGTATGCCATGAAAATCCCAGAAAACCCAGAAAACCGACGCCATAACCTTTCCGACCCATTGAGCCTCCCTCAGCCGCTTCGGAGCACTCGTGCCGGCTTCAGTCCATTGCCGGGCACTCATTCTGTTCTCTGGTGTGTCATAGTGGATCCAGGTTTCACCAATCGACACCAAAAGTCCGCCCGATTCCGCATCAGCAAGTGCAAACACTCTTTCGAAGTGCTTTCGCGTTTGTGGTTTTGGTTAGGAGTGAGCATGCGCGGCACCCAGCGGCATGTTCATATGCACTCAGTACTAGTCTTTGTGGTATCTACTAGCTCGCGCACCTTCACTTTCCGGTCAGCCAACACCATTTCATGTATTTTTTTGACATTGTCCTCTGTAATCGCATCGGAGGGCCTGCCGCTGCGGACTTGATCAGTAGTGGAGTTGCGGCCGCCACGAAACTCTCGAAACCAATATTTGACGGTGTAATCTGACGGAGCATTAGACCCATAATATTTATCCAACTTTTGTTTTGTTTCCTTCGCCGTTTTATGAGAGAACAAAAATCGTTTTTGTCCGTACTCAACATGATTCCAAACACGTCAACAACAATCAGCTGTCAAAAAAAAACTAAAGACAGTATCGCACTGAAATTTGGCATGTCTGCCTAAATATGAACGGACTTCAAGGCACCATAACCTTTTTTGCAGTAGCAGTGCATTCTGGCGGTCAAGGAGGTTACTTTTTAATCCAACTAGTATAAAGAAGAACAGAGGAAAGCGAAGCTAGAAACCTCCAAGCTGTCGCGGCTAAGAATAATCCTCCCCACAAGTCCTTTGATGCCCAGCGTGATGAATCATTCCAGTTGCTACTGGATGCCCACTTTCCAGGTAGCTCCTATTTCACGGTCAGTAACAACCTTTACAGGACTACCACAGCCACGGCAAAGATTGATGGTCTGATAACAATAGACAAGCTGCTCGCTGCAAAGCTTCAAGTCATACAAGTCTGAGCTGGACCATATAATACCTGCCGAAAGCCTCCGATATTATCCTTCCAGCACTTGAGAAAAACATGAGAATTAGCGTAGGAATGACTCACATTCCCTTGTCATCGAGAGAAGATGCTGTCGTTTTCATCCCATTTTCAGCCGGAAAATGCTCTCATGTCGGCACAGAAGACCTCAGACCTATTAGTCTATCATCTTTCCTTCTGAAAACTCTAGAACCATTGATGGATATTCATATATGATCCATTATCGATCGGAGTATTTTTTGCGCGGTAGTGCGTATTGCCGGGGATATCCATATGATCTAATAGCCAGCTCTAGATCCGAAAAATTGGTTGAGCTGTTTCTTCTCTAGCAGTGACTGGGTTCAATTATGCATCACTAAAAACCACGCCTTGAGACCATTTTTCGACTCCTCTTCACCGATTACTTTCCAGCTTCACAGTTCTTTCATTAAATTCTGTGCTCACAGCCAGGAAACTTGGTTTTATTCCCCTGTTTTGGCCAGGGAACTTCCAATCGATATATTTGTGGCGAAGGTGGTCGGCATCTTAAGGTTCCGAATTCTACTACAGCTAGCTGTAGGACTTCTATATTTAATCTTGAAGTGGGAAGTATACTTCCCTTCCCTTCCCTTGAGGGTATTTTTGGTGTATTCTAAGAATCTTAATCTTTCGTCAGCGAATTTGTCTCTCTCAACCCTCGTATTTCTTTGTGAACAAGAAAGTAGGCTTCACCCTACTATTACTTGCCTTAAAGTTACATAAATGACTTCGTGGGAAGCATGCTCTTTATGGGCACTTGCTAATGCCTCATGTCGTCTTGCTAATAATCCTCAGCGATCTTTGCTTCCCAGCGTAAAACAGGCTTTTAAGGTATCAGAATACATTGAACGTGCCTTGGAGAGATCTTTCTCCTCTTTGAATTTTCAATTTGAGTTTTAGAAAATGGGCTAGCAAGTAAACTCCTTCAAAATCTTGTCGTCACAGATTTTGGGTAGTAAAACCGTCGGCTGTCCTTTGGTTTTTTGTTGTTGAAGTTTTTTCTTCACTTTTTACAACTCCTTGTCCCACTAGTAAGATCTGGAACATAGTCAACACTGATAGAGCTATCATAGGGTCGTTGTCTTGGCTTGTTAGTTGACTGAATATCTAAAAGGTGTATTTTTTAAGCTGCATGAGAAGTTTCGATGGTTGTTGTCTATGGTTTGACAGCTGTCAATGTCAAACTGTGTTGACAGCTTCCAAATTGTGGAGATTTACTTTGCAAAAAATAAATCTGTTCGTGAAGTTCATAGAGCACTTTGTCAATTTTACGGTCAACATAATCGGCCTAGTAAGCAAGCAATTCGTACAGTAATTGATCGTTTTCGCACTAATTTTACTCTTCTCGATTCAAAACCATCAACAAGACAAAGAAATGTGCGTACCGAAGAGAATATTGCTGCTGTAGCGCGATGTGTTGAAGAAGACGCCGAAATGTCGATTCGTCGCCGTTCTCAACTTGTTGGCCTTTGTCCTTTGACAAAAATTAATCAGCTAAACATCGACGACATTTTGTTCCGACAAGACGGCGCGGTGTAACTTGCCATACAGCGCGCTTAACCATCAATTTATTGCAAAATAAATTTGGTGTCAACTTTATTTCCAGAAGTGGTCTGTTAACTATCCCCCTCGTTCGTGCGATTTAACGCCTCTCGATTACTGTTTAAAGGGCTATATTAAGACATTAGTTTATGCCGATAAACCAGCATTGGAAGCCAATATTTAAGCCACCATTGACGCCATACGGCCAGATTTATTGGAAAAAGTAGCGAAAAATTTGACTGACCAAATGGACCGTGTAACTTGTAGCCGCGACAGACATATGCCAGAAATTTTTAAATGCCATGAAATTATCTACTAGATAACAATAACAAAAAGTTTTGTGTTGTATCATTATTTTAAGTTCTCAAGCTCTTAAAAAAACCATTTGCACTTCACGCTTCTGAAATGGAAAGTGGACGGAACAGGGTCTACTACTTGTTATTCTAAAAGTTAAGTGAGCCTTGTTCCAGCACCGTTTTAGTTGGCATAGTTGTCGTTACGAGTAAAAGCTAATACAAAATCGAAGTACGAGTACGTGTTTTCTTGTCTACTTTCCCTGCAAAATATCTCCGAAGTTCCTGTCAAGATCGCAGCCTTTATTGATCATTTCGACAGCAGTGGTAAATGAACGATAATGACGTGACATTCTTGATAGGTCATTTAATTCCTGGTCTGTTCAAGTCCACCTCTTAATACCTATATGACCATCGACATATCTATTTTTCAAAAAATCACGTTCAGCCTTTTACGATATACTTAACTGAAATGTTCCCTTCAAAGTCGTAAAGACGGTCAGGTAAAACAAATTGCGCCTGTTAGCGATCGTTAAAATCAAACAAATTCCACAGTAAACCACACAAAGCACTCTGTCTCTCGCTCTTTAGATAGGTATAGTACTGTGCCTCACGTTTAATCAATTAATCTCGTCTTAACGGTCGTTTTCCATCATAAACTTCCCCATGAGCTATGACCGATATCTATCTCATAAACCGCAGCTTGTGAGATATCGAGTACTCTTTCAGATACATCAATTGGCCGACCGACATAAATGCCATTAAAATGAAAACATCCCAATTTCAGTCGAACAATTAATCTACAAGTATACATGTATGAGTATATGAGTTTGAGTTTGAGTTTGTATCTTGAAGTGCTTTTTGCATCCAAGTCGTAGACATCTAGTGAGTCATTTAGGCCCAATTAGGTCCAATTGTTGGATGGTTCGTCCGCTTTTATTGCCCCTTGGACGTTTATTTGATCATTTTCAGAATAACCGAGAGGTTATGACAACTCTCTGGCACAAAATTCCGGGACCTGGACCGGGATGGTATTCCGACAATTCTATTGTAGAACATTCGTCGAAATAGACAAAAGTGATGGAGATTGCATCTGTCGAACAAGTGGTTCCCCGAAGAGGTAAAGATCGCCAACAATTTATGTTCCAGCCTTTATGACACTGTCAACGATGGATGATGGGGTGATCCTAATCTGGATCTTGACATCATTTCATGAAAAACAATATCCGTTGGAACGCGCACATTTTTACTGACAGCACTGAAGCATGATGAAGCATCCAACAATGACATTAGAAGGTGGCAACTTCTTTTGAAATCAGTTCAAGTGACGAAGCGTTTCTTTAAGGGATCCTTTGTTACGATCTTTGATCGGTTCTCTTTCGTAATCCCATCAAAGAAGGATTATTTCAATAGACTGCAGCGTTGAAAAATGATCCAGGACAAGGGATATCGGGCTGCGTATTTGTATGTGCTTACCAATTGGTTACGCATCGCATTCGAATGAGAGGGGAGTGATTAATTTGACACAATTGTCGGGAATAGGAGACATGAAGACCGGCTTGATGAAGGGTAGAATGAATGGAAGTTCTATTGTCAGACCACCGAAGGAGGATTGAGTAGATGAAAGAAAGTGGGTACTTGGGAAGGATTATGTTACTGATACTCGCATCTATCAAGGTGTACAAACATATACAAATTACGAAAATCGCTTAGATGATGATAAATTACACGGCAGATGAATACAGAACAGATACAAGGGATTGATGGGAATAACATACTTCAGAGGTACGAAGGATGGGTTTTTCTACACAACGGGTGCATTGACCTTAGAATTCCTGACAACTGCAATTGGATTAGTTTACTTTTGTAACGTAAATTTGGAGAATAATTTAAGGATATGGGATGTTCTCAGATTTCTTGGTAGCCTTTGTGAACACAGGAACCAAATGAAGTGCAACTTTGAGACACGATTTTTCGGGACTAAGGCCTGGAAATTATTGAGCTTTAATTTTGACAAAGCTAGAACCAATTTGGGAAACAATCTACGACCTCTCTTAATCATAGCTTAACCATTCCATTGGAAAAAACACTTAACCTTATGTTTGATAGTTATTTACGTTTACAGGGAGAGGGGGGAGGGGTTGTTCCACTAGGGCACTAGTGGAAGAACAAAACAGAGTTCATGGCTCCAGTCAATTTGTGCTACTTGGTGTACATCTCCCTTTGAATCATTCAGAACCCAGGACTAAAGACAGAGCTGTATAATTTTGTCAAGACCATGGAAAATAGATGAGATAACTTCATCGATGTGACTGGTATCGGATTATTTACTCGAAAACCTTGTCATCGCGCCTATTAGGATCTGGGCTTCTTGGTTTGAAGTTGCACGGGGGGTAATTTTGGTCATACAAGAAAAAAAAAAACAATTCAACGGTTCAATTGGAAACGGTTGACCCTAGCAACATTTTTGAGTGTAAGAACTCTTAAAGGCCGCGTTCTGCCGAACTACTCGTGGAGGCCCTAGACAATCAATCCGACAAGGTATCGTTGCAGCGTTTATTCAGACGAAGATTAACCTTCAGAAGCTTAGGGAGAAAGTCTTTTGTTTCAAGCATGTAAGCGAACGCCTGCCGTCGATAAAGGCCAAATTCGGCACTGCTGACAGAGGAGAAGAGCGACCTACCTAAAGATTGTTTCTACGAGCTTGTAAGCCATACACTCCACAGAACAAGAAGAAAGAGCATGAGAAGTGTTCGATCGAAGCTTTAGGGAAGCGGTACCGGAAGAATGAGGTTTCGTAGTCTAGCTAAAAAAATATAACGAGCATGCCGAAGATGTAAAGCTCGAACAGAAAACAAAAACTCATCGTCAGGCAAAATGAACCATTCAAACTGAATGAAGGCAGACAAGATTACTTTCCACTCGACCAATTTTTATCGAATCGGGAATGCCGATTTCGTCTTCGGTACGTTAAAGTTCCAGAATTAAATACCGGTCCACCGAAAGAAAACATCCTAGACGTCCGATGTATCTGAACTTAAGAAAACCTCGGGATTTCTAAAAAAGGTTAGTATCGTGAAGTCAGGTAAAGAAAATGAGATTGGCAGAAAAGATACTCGTAGAAGAAGGACTTCATGTCGATTTACTGCCTGGTTAGGTCGATGTCACTGTAGCCAATATACGAGGGCGGGTCAATAAGTCCGTGACTTTTTGAATTTCTGACCTCTTTACTGAAACAGCAACACTGCTCCTGTCAACAGGCATCTGTCAGTTGACTCCTGTCAAAATTTAAACTTGCTGCGTCAGTTAGTTTGTGTTTGACAGCTATTTTTATCAGACTACTCACTAATTTGAGGAGAAAATGGAAAAAAGTGAATTTCGTGTGCTTATTAAGCATTATTTCTTGCGAAAAAAAACCATTACCGAGACCAAGGCTAAGCTTGATAAATACTATGGGGACTCTGCACCATCGATTTCAATGGTAAAAAAGTGGTTTACTGAATTTCGTTGTGGCCGTACAAGCACTGAAGATGCCGAACGTCCTGGACGCCCAGTTGAGGTCTCTACACCCGAAACAATCGAAAAAATTCACGATATGGTGTTGGCCGACCGAAGATTGAAAGTGCGAGAGATTGTGGAAGCCGTAGGGATCTCGCATGGCTCAGTGGTTTCAATTTTGAATGATCACTTGGGCATGAGAAAGCTTTCCGCAAGATGGGTGCCGCGTTTGCTCACAGTCGACCACAAACACATGTGCAGTTGCCATGGCAAAAATCCATGAATTGGGCTATGAATTGCTCCCTCATCCACCCTATTCTCCAGATTTGGCTCCGAGCGACTACTTCTCTTTCCCAAACCTGAAGAAATGGCTTGGTGGAAAAAGATTTGACTCCAATGATGAAGTCATCTCGCAAACAAAGGCCTATTTTGAGGACCTCGACAAATCATGTTTTTTGGAAGGGATAAAAAAATTTTAGAAGCGTTGGACAAAGTGTATAGAGCTCAAGGGAGACTACGTTGAAAAATAAAATTATTTTTTTATCAAAAAATCTGTGTTTTAATCCAAAAGTCACGGACTTATTGACCCGCCCTCGTAGTACTTCTTTGTATCTCCTCCTCCACTCTCCATCAATTCAGACGGGATTGAAAATCACTTGAAGAAGTAATTAAGGACTTTCATATCTCATGACTTCGAATAATGTCAATGATTCTACACAAAGTCATAAGCCGTAATTCACACATTTTGGGGGAATCCACAAATTTGACTGTTTGTTGGGGCACCAAGGACTGTTTAAGGAATTTCTTCCTTAACACAGGTGAAGTTCTGTTTAAACGCTGAAATAAGCGTTGTTGATGAGAAGAATATCATAACTTTCTTTATCACTGTCTAAAGCTACAGCTTTCAAAATGTTCCAGAACTTTCTTATATCTGATTGCCTAATCCTTACAGGTTCTTAAACACAAAAGAATAACTCGATAGTGATGATCATATATAGAAAACCCAGGAGGCTCTAAGGACATGAATTTGATAGAGTAAATCCTGCTCTACTTTGCCGACAGAAAAAGCTAAGCTAATCTACATATCCGAGGGACTGGAAGGATGCAGTTGCTGCTTAGATACCAAAGAAAGAAAACCTTAAGAACTGTAAAGTTGCGTGGTATTACCGTTTCGCCGGTTTTCTTAAAAATAATGGCATTATCGAACGGACAAAGGACTGAATCGAATGTGCGCTCAAAAGGCATCAAATGGACTTTCGCAGTGGTCGGTCTTGTGTCGATTATATCAACATCCTGCGTATAATTCTCGAACAGTCACCCGAGTTTACGTCACCGCTCTACCTTATGATCGTAGACTTTGACCGAGTCAACGGTTAGTGTATCTGGAAGCCTTTAGATAGGAGAGGGATTCCCCCGAAGATTGCTGTTGTTATAAAGGAGTCCTTTCATGCCATGCCGTTTCGTTCTTCATAAATGGACAGCCTTCCGACTCCTGAAAGTTAAGATATGACTGCCTTTTTCTTCACCAGAAGTTTACGATGTGGCCATTGGGCAAAAGTGTTACGTACGGTTTCCATAGAGATCGTGGACGCTGCTCTGCTTAATGCTGTTTTAGGGCTTTCCTAATTTCTGCGGGGAGTCTTGCAGACCATGTTCTCGAATTTCGACCACAAACCATCTGAGATCTGAGCTCTCCGACGGCCAATCTTCTACTGCTATAAAGCCAGGAATATTGACTCTGAGTCTCTCCTGCGTGGTTCTGGCTTTATGCGCTGGGGCAGAGTTTTATTAGAAGATCCATCTGTACCAATTGAAAAGGGTATTGGTCAAACCCTTCACATCAGACTCTAGCACATCTTCTTGGTAAACTTTTGCATCAGTTTTTACGCCTTTGTCACAGAAATGGAGGGATGTGACACCATGGTGAGAGACCCCCCCCCCAACCATTACGGAAGCGGGATGATGTTCACGTTGAACTCTTGAAACAACTTTTTTCGCATCCTTACATGAACTGGCATAAATATTGTCATTTTGTTTCCACGGTAAAAATATTCTCATCCGTAAACAGAAGGTTTTCATGGCCATTGTCCGCGTGCCCCAGCAAAAATCGCTTGCATCTTTCCAGCCTAATTTCTTCATCATTCGAGATCATCTCGAATTAGCCTAGACATAGATCTGGTTGATGTATCCAATTCCTTGGGCATGATCTTCTGCTTCCTAAGGGGATTTCTCCAAATTCGTTTAGCACTGCCTTTACTGCCGCATTCGTACGGACGACGCTCCAGACAGTTCGCCGAAGCGAGCAATAGCTCAATAAACGAATATTCTCGATATTCCGAGTGGTTCTAGCAACTCGAAAATTTGACCAGTACTCTTTCCAAACTGATGCAACGCTATTACCGCGACTCGATTCCCTTTAACGACCCACTCCATGTCAATAGTTTGCAAACTGAAATCAAACTGACTAGTATTCTTCACTGATCGGTGCATGTGTTCTGGAAAAAAGTTTACGGTTTTATTCACGCAAGAAATTTTGAACGATAATCGCTGGAAATTGTGTAACAGAACTTATGGCAAGACTAGGTCCTTACGCACCAAGTTAAGGCTCTTCGTATCCAATGTTAAATCCATACTGCTGTATGCCTGTAAAACCTGGGGAGTCTCTACCACTATCAAGAAGGCTGCAGGCATACGTAAGCCGCTGCCTGTGATACAATCTTAATATCTGATGGCCGCAAATTATGTATATTGAAGCAAGAATTGTGGCATATAACGTATCAAAAGCTGTTGAATGGCGGAACTAGGCAACGGAAGTGGTACTGGATTGGCCACGTGTTGAAGAGACCAAATGACTACATTGAGATGCAGTCCTCCGAATGGAATCCTCAAGATACACGGCGAGTTGGGCCGAAACAGCAACACAGCGTAAAATGTGGCCACTGCTGAAGTATGAGAAGGATGGAAGATATTTGTCGCCTCCCCTATGCTCCACTCGGGGTTGAAAGAAATGTTACTAACCTACAGTGGTACTTTCTTGAGTTCGCAGTTACTTCGGGATTCATCAATGTCTCCTTGTGGTTTCTTCAAATGAACTGGTCATTTCGAACATTGAAAACTTACAGTCTTTTCATATTTTCTTATTGCAGGCAACTGGCAAGGCTGTTTTGTGCCATCAACGAATGTATGACCTCCGTGATCCAAACCCTCTCTTAAATGGAGCATCATTATGTACTTACACATGCACCTATATACATATATGGTGTGCCTAAGCCAATGCACATACTACACATATAGTCGAGTCTACAGAATTTGAGGTCGATAGTAGTCTTACTTGAAGGGACCAATTTTCAAAGTGGATTTCTTTCCCATCAACAGTTCGTGCTCCTGAACCAAATGAGATATTGCCAATCTGACTGCGATCACAACAGTAAGATGAAAATTTAATTGAAAGCTCAGAAGTTTATGGTCACGAATTGTATGGTGTGCCATTCCATGCGAAACCAACCCAACTGACGTGTCTATTCGGCTCTTCCATTCTTTGTGTTTGTACCTGATAGTTCACTGCCCACATTGAAACCACCAATCGAACCATGAATGGAATTCCAATTAGCACCAACAGTAGCGATACCGCCAGCATGTTATTCGTATATCTACTCCACCAAAAGGTGAAACCCTCTGCATGGCACCCAACATCTCGCCGTTGTATAGCATAACAACAATCCCCTCTCGGGCCAATTTGTTCGCTAAACACCAACAAAACCAGTCGACATTGCAAGGTCGAATACATTTCACTCTGTTGTATCTGAATCCGCAATGAAGTGGCGATAAATTTTATCAGGCGTGTGACTGTCCATTCCAAAACTAAATGGTGCCTGCGAGCGAGTTTTTAATTACGAGTAATCCAGGGGTTCGACGGATTCGGATGTACCTACTCGTATCCGAGAAATGTTAATGTTTCGAAAATTGTCAACAATATTTTTAATAGCAATAGCATAGTGTCAGATGTTGAGTAAGTAACCACATTCAACACCACGAACACCACCATCTGTCACTTAATAGTGTGGTTACAGAAGGCGCATTTCCTGTCGAATCCTTTCGACAAATCATAAACGAAACGCACCACGGACAAATTGAATGTAACATCTGTCCTGGTAGTATTCTGGCACCATCATCTACCATCAACTGCGACCACCAAGCCTGGACTTAATAACCAGAGAATGCAGAAGGAGCAGCCGCACCAAGATATGAGTACTCGTATCTGTTCGACAGAAGTCAACTCTATGATTAGGTCCAGGATTACAAGTCATTATCCCTTTCACTGCGGCTGAAGTGAGGAACTCTTGAGTTAGGGGTTGATTGGTTTGTTGGTTCGTGCAGCTGATTTATGGTCAGCATCTTGCCTGAACTGATAGCACGTGTCATCATACGAGTATTAAATGTCAAGCCAATGCAACGTCGATAGTTTTATGGAGTCTTGATAGCACCACCAATCGATAAGGTGATCTCACATTCCAAACAACAGTTCCAATGAGTGAACCTACAAATGTGTGTGGAATGTGTGCTACTTTCCCAAGAAGTTGGGGCTAACAAAAATTAATTTATCTCACGGAGAAATCGATGGGATGCATAATAACCGAAAGATGCCGTTGTCATATCATTGAGAGTTGAGGAACAAAGGCACAAAGGTAAACATAGTGTCCCGCCCAGTTTTTCTATCATCATCATCATCGTCATATGAGTACGCCCTTCGTCCAAGACGGGGAGTCATAATAAATTTCCCAGGTGCCAAGGTGAATGATGAGACTGGGAATCGTCTGACATGGTCAGTCGCAGAGTTGTTACCAATTTTTTCCCCCCTCTCTCTCTTTCTTTCTATCTCTCTCACCATGGACTCTGAGTCATCTGAGATTTTATTTTTGTTTTTGGCATAAATTGACTGAAGGAGACTTCAAGACGACCAACCGAAAGACTGAGATTATTTATGGGCTTGGAGTATCTTTTGACTACAAGTTGAGGATTTTTTCGGATTCTTTTTGTGGACATGTTTTGACAGTTGAATGGGCTTCTCTGACAGAGCTGGCAAAAAGTGAACGATTCAATCGTTCATTAGCTGAACGGCACGTAACCTCGAGATGCATTTGTATTTCAGTCACGACTGTTGTTGTTGGACATTTGAATGTCCGATGCAAATTAAGAAATTTAATAAACCTCCTGTCACAGGGAGTGATTAAATTTAATTGAAAATGCCAAGAACTACTTTCAGTTGGATGGGATTAATTGCACAGAAATTGTCAGAGCGATTAGGCAATGCTAGACGTAACTGGGTCAGTTGTGCTGATTACTATTTTGAAGCAATTACAAGTAGTAGTGCGTTCAAAGGAAGGTCAGCAACCGTCAACTTTATCATTTTATTTGGTTGATACCTAGACCTCGTCACGAAAATGTGGTGTGTCTCTAAGGATTTGTAAGGGTTTCGGTTCGATATTGATGTGTAGCGGTAGGGAGCCCCTCTAAAATCTAAAGATTCTCACTTGAATTGGATATCTCTTTGGGTATAGTTGGAACCGGAATATTTGCCAAATTATGTCGAAGAGTAATAATCAGATTCCCCCACTTCTACATCGAATTTCTACATCGGTGTAACTATCTGTGCATGCTTTCGGAAGCCAAGATAGCCATTGGCGCTGTCGAAGATCAGCAAGAACAACCGTCTTGAAAATGCGCTCATCTTTCGCTTCGAATGCCAGTTCTCAAAGCGAACGCTTTAACTCACTTCACTGACATTACAACGCTTTCAAATTAGTGTTTGCACTTAAGACCGCGTTGTCCTTCTGGAATCAAATCAAGGACACTCCGGAATGGATTTGAGTCTCCAGGGCAACGAATTCTAACTCTTTTGGTTACTTTAACGCCGCTGCAAAGACGTATTTATTAGATATACGAGTATGTTCTCCGGATTTCGATAATGCAGATTTGACCAAAAATCAATGGAATAACTTTAACTTTGTCGTAACTAAGAGTATTGTCGTTTCTTTAGATGAATTTTTTACTTTGCCATTCTACAGTAGGACTGCGGCAACAAGGTTCTTCATTAACTTCGTGAGAGGGATTTATTTCTCAGTTGCCTACTTAGTTCAAAGCAATTGCAATTGGCAAGATGATTATTCGCTTGAACTCTGCGTCGGTGAAGTTGCTCGAATAAACAACTGAGTCCAGGTTGACAAAGCCTTCTAGTTTTTCTTTCGAAACCGAGCATTCAGCCAAGGAGCTGGTTCATCATAGCCCCTCTCTGTTCGATTTACTAGAATTTCTTAGCCTTCATAGGAACATGAGTAAGCTCTTCAGAGATACAGTACCTACAGTATGAGCACCATCAGTACTAAAAGCTGATGCAAGCTTAGGGCGGAGACTCACGTAGATAGTGTGTAACGAGATCCGTCCCAGTCTCACAATGCCGTGACTCAAGTGGTAGTGTATTGGCTTCCAAGTCGGACAGTTCGGTGTTTAATCCCTTAGCAAAGCTAGTGCCCATTTAGTTAGCAGACTGTAGCTTTCCTACTAAAAGATAGCAGTAAACTCGTTAGCCTCTTAGAAACGTCGGGAAGCATTTGTTATGTCTGTCGGCAACAGGACAGTTCTGCTCACATGAAACCTAACTCTCAATGCAGGCTTTAATCGAGAAGGTAGTCCGATCGCTGGTTCAGGTTCAGAAAAACTCTCTTTTGAATCTTGCCTAGTATCGGTTTGTGACCTTAAAACCAGACAAGGCTCAGTGAATTCATCCCCTGATTGCATTCAGAGCATCCTTGCATTTTCGAACTCAACGAATTCACAATTGCAACTGATGCTAATACTTCGCCCATCCACCGTTTTTGCACACTATCAGCATTAATTGGTCGAAAGACGCAGGGTTTTTTTAATGGGCTGAAATATAGAGTTTTTGTCTTTCGCATCTTAGATAATTCAAAGTTATAGTTTGTAATTTTTGTACCTACCTGAGCCATTTTATCTTCATTTAGCCCAAAATTTCATACATAGGACGCAAACGTTCCAGTTAAAGTCCACTTAAGGCGGGTAGACTTATTGGCTTTGCTGTGAAACAAGATCTTTATATGGCTACGACACACTTTCTTTGCTACCTAACTTGGGTAGATAAAAACAGAGATAGAAGCCAATATTTCCGCCAACCGGAGATGGACCAAGGCCTTGTTTAATACCACTCGCTGTATTTCTCGTCTTGCCATACTCGTACTCATTGCGCTACCGTACTTGGCACCAGGAACTGACTTGATAATGAGCTACAACAGCTCATTTTTAAAATTTGATCGAAGAAAAGTGTGCCCCATTGTTTGACCGCTAAAAAAGAAATTAGACCTTCCAAACTGCGCCAAGTATACGGGCATCAGTCTTCTAAGCATAGCATAAGAGATGTACAAAACATTTCTCAACGTCCTTATTGGCTTCAATTAGTGCTTTTTAAAGCCGGCTAAGTTCACAATTGACCATCCAACAAGTAAAGATCGATTCTACCATCTTTTATGGGTCTCGAGGCATCCATATAGATTTCCTATGCAGAACCATGCCTAGTTGTAGCATCCCTTTCATACTTGTTAGATTAAGCAGAATGACTATGGAGCATAAATGAAGGCGGATGACGATATTCTACGCCGTTTTGAAAGTTAGTTTCGTCTACTGACTTTCGTTCATTGATGGGCTTCAGAGAAGAAGTTTCAATAACGACCTCAACGAGTTGTAGATACAGTGAGATCAACTACTCTTTAATCGACTAGGACGACTACTCTTCGTTACGAATACCCTTCGATTTCTATCCGGAGGGACAACACAATAGAGAAAGACTTCTCCCCAGATTACTAACATATTTTAGGTGGCCTGGACTGGACCTGGGCCTCAGCCAACAAGGATCTCCAGTCAGCTCGATCCTTCGATACCTTCCTCCAATTCAAGCTTAGTTCACTGAGATCGCTTCCACTTGCGTAAGCCACATGAAATTCTTGAAGTTTTATCTGTCGAGGGTGATGTTCTGTCCAAGACATTGGTTTTGGGAATCCTTTACTGCCCCTTTTCTGACACTATCAACTTGGTCTTGTCCTCGCTGTCCGCTAAGCCCATGTTTTCTTCCGATTATGTCAATATCATCGACGAATTCAAGTATTTGAACGGAATTTTGAGAGATTGTGCCTCTTGTGTTGGCGCGCAAGTTTTGTGTTGAATATTGAATGGTCCTTAAGAAATCGTATGACAGCGTACGCCTTGGTTAAATCCCTATTTTTTACATCAAAGACATCGGTGAGATCTCTACCAAGCTAGATAGCGTGCGAATATGAAAACGGACTTCAATCGAGTTGGAGTGCAACTACGCACAGTGGCTTAAATTTTCTGGTTGTCGTAGAGATTTAGTGGTTGATGCTCAATCTATTTGTTGATCAGACTATAATGAGATCTTAGTTGGTCTGGAATAAAAAGGTTTCGAATCGGTAAATCTATTTAGCAGCCGGGCACATACAATTGGCACGAATTTATACAGGCTTCGTCCCTCTCCAGACTTCACAAATTTGCAGTCTTCTACATGTAACCAATCTAAAAAGTCTTCTTAGACATAATATAGGTATACAGTTGAACTCTATAACTCAAAGTTTTTTTTCGGAACTTAGCATTTTCAACCCAATTTTCATGAATTTTTTCGTCTATAACCCGAACTTCTCTATATCTCGAACTTTTTTTATTGCTTTAGATGGCAAAAATTCTCTTTAGCTCGAAATTTTGCTCTAAATTTACTATTAATTATTATTTTTTAATGTGCTGCAGTGTATTGTGATGGTTTTGGAAGTTTTTTTTGTTGCAGGTACTGTATGTAGATACATACATAACATAACTCAAAGCTTTGCTCGGAATCGAGGAATCCCCTTTTTTTAAATTTAGTTGAACCTGCCGTGATTTCCCACATTGTATTTTAAAAGCTAGTTTGAGTAGGATATATAGTTGTGTATGTTTTTAGTTTTAATCTCAGTGTTGTACGTGTTTTTTGGCGCAGAAACTCTGTCATAATGTCAGGGAGAAAATTAAAGCATCACTTTCGAACAAAAACTAAAAGTAATCAGCGAAGTTGAGAGTGGTGTTAAGAAGAAATGTGTGGCCATAAAATATGGTTTACCTCCAAATACACTCTCCACTATTCTCAAAAACAGAGAAGCTATAAGAAAAAATGTTGAAAACTCACCAAACGAAAAAACAAAAATGAGAAAAAAAAATCTTTTAAATATAAAAATGTTGACTTAGCTGTGTCAAAATGGTTTTCGAAAGCCAGAGATTTAAATTTGCCGATTTCTGGAGCGATCATTAAGAAGAAGGCTAACAGTTTTGCAATTGAATTGGGAGTAAATGGCTTTACCGCAACTACTGGTTGGCTTGATAAATTCAAATAAAGGTAAGTTCAGCGTGATAAAAAATTGTTTAAAAAATTGTTATGAGATTTTTTTTTCAATAAGAGAGGGCATTGTTTAAAAAACACTTTCTGGAGAAAGGACCACAATTAATCAAGAAGACTACTACACTACAGTGAAGATAACATTTTCAATGCAGATAAAACTGGCCTTTTGTAGAAATGTCTTCTAGACAAAACCTTGGCGGTCAAAGGCGAAAAATGTCATGGCGGCAAACATAGTAAGGAGCGGGTAACATGTATGATTGCTGCAAATATGAGTTGAAAAGAAAAGCTCAAAATTCTTTTGATCGGCAAAAGCAATACGCTACGATGCTTACAAGGAATAAAATCGTTGCCTGTTAAGTATCGAGGAAACAAAAAATCATAGATGGTGACTGAATTTTTTGAAGACTAGTTAAAAGAATGGGACAAGGTATTTCTTAATCAAAAACGAAAAGTTCTGATGTTTGTTGACTATTGCACCGCCCACAAATCTCCCAAAAATTTGAAGTCCACAAAACTTGTTTTTTTTCCACCAAACATGACAGCAGCCCTACAACCAATGGACCAGGGAGTGATACAGAACCTTAAGTGCTTTTACAGAAAAAGAATAATCACCAAAATTCTAGTTTCGCTTGAAGAAGGTCGTGTTAATCCAGAAATTACCTTACTGGACTGCCTAAATAATGTTTCAATGTCTTGGAACTGCGACCTACGAGCAATGCTCTAGCTATGACATAAAAATTGTCCTCGGTGATTTTAATGCAAAGCTAGGAAGAGAGGGTATCTTTGGTGGAACAATCGGAAAATATAGCCTGCACGACTCCACCTCCGATAACCGATTCATGCTAATCGACTTTGCGGCGGGGCGAAACATTGTCGTAGCTAGCACGCGGTTCCCACATCTCGGTATACACAAGGGGATTTGGAGAACTCCTGATCAATCAACAGTCAACCAGATTGATCACATTGTGATTGAAGCAAGACCATCCTCCAGTATTATGGATGTCGACACGTTCCGAGGAGCCAGCATCGACTCGGTCTATTATGTTGTTGTAGCCAAGGTACGGTTGCGGATATCCCAAACTACGCCAGGACAAACTAATGCTGCTAAGAAATTCGACGTCAGACTGCTTCAATCGCAAGAGATCGCCAAGTCCTTCTCCGATCGAGTGTCTCTTAATCTCTTAAGAGGACCAATACCGCCAGCATCAAGCATCGAAGACCATTGGAAACACTGCCAAAACGCCATCAGAGATGCCGCTTCTGGTGTGCTGTGTTTCACTCGTCCACCACAACAAAACCCCTGGTTCGATGATGAATGCCGGCAAACACATGCAGCTAAGCAAGATGCATATAACGCGGCGCTGCTTAGAAAGATCAGAGCTGCTCATGAGCTCTATGAGCGGAAGAGGAGAGACTAACACCGGCTTCTCAGGAGGAAGAAGAAACAGCATGAGAAGCGCGCGATCGGGGAAATTGAGAGATGCTACTCCAGGAATGAGGTTCGGAAGTTTTACCAAAAGGTAAAAATAACATGCCACGGAAACAAACCCCGAACCGAAGCCTGTAGAGATGAACAATGGAACATCGTAGTAGAATCGCAGTCAATGCTGAGGATTTGGAAAGACCATTTCTGCAGACTGTATAACGGCGATGACGGACCAAATACCGCTGTCAGGCAGAATCAACCTTTCAACTTGGACGATGATGACCAACAATTCCGTCCACCCGACCTGGATGAAGTGAAGATAGCTTTATCGAAGCTTAAGTCCAACAAAGCTGCTGGAGCGGATGGCCTGATTGCCGAGCTCTTCAAAGCGGCAGGCGATGACTTGGTAAGGAGCATACACCAACTCATCTGTAAACTATGGTCGGACGAAAGTATGCCCGATAAATGGAACCTCAGCATTGTTTGTCCGATTCTCAAGAAAGGAGACCCTCTGAACTGCGCCAACTACTGAGGCATCGGTCTCCTTAACATCGCATACAAGATCTTATCCGCCGTTTTGTGCGAACGCCTGATGCCATCGCCCAAATATTGTATTCACACTACGGCAGATCTTGGAGAAGACCCATGAGCTTCAGATCGATACACACCACCTATTCATCGATTTTAAGGCCGCGTATGACAGCATCTATAGAGACGAGCTATACAAAGCAATGTCTAGTTTCGGCATCCCTGCCAAACTCGTCCGTCTGTGCAGGATGATGATGGAGAATGCACGCTGCTCCATAAAGGTCGGTAAAGATCTCACCGAGACCTTTGATGTTCACAAAGAATTTAGACTAGGCGACGCGCTTTTTTCAACATCGTACTTGAAAGAATAGTGCAAAACTCACAAGCACACAAGAGGCACTATCTTTCAAAAGTCCGTCCAACTACTCGTATACGCCGACGATATTGACCTAATCGGGAGAAAGCAGCGTGATGTCAGTGGCGCTTATCGAGTATTGAGACGGAAGCGGCGAAAATGGATTTAGCGGTCAATGAGGGCAAGACCAAGTATATGCTGTCAAGCAAAAGGACAACCAACACCGACGTCTCGGGCAGAACGTCACCTTCGACAGGTATAACTTTGAGGTAGTTAAGGACTTTGCCTACCTAGGCTCCGCTATAAATACGGACAACGACACCAGCGCTGAGATCAAGCGAAGAATAACTCTTGCCAACCGCTGTTTCTTTGGGTTAGGAAGGCAATTGAGTAGCAAAGCCCTCTCTCGGACAACAAAAGTCACCCTATATAAGACTTTAATAATCCCGGTCCTGCTCTATGGCGCAGAGGCATGGACATTATCAAAAATGGATGAGGGTGTTCTTGGTTGCTTCGAGAGAAAAATTCTTCGGGCGATCTCCGGTCCCGTCTGCATTGACGGTGAGTGGAGAAGGAGATTCAACGACGTACTGTATGGACTGTACAGCGACATGGACCTAGCCAGAAGAGTGAAGATCCAAAGACTGAGATGGCTGGGTCATGTAGAGCGCATGGACACCAATGCTCGGGTCCAAAAAGTCTTCGACGGAAGGCCAAGACTCAGGTGTCGCACGCAAGTGAAAGAGGACCTCAGCCAACTTAGCGTAGCTTGTTGCCTGAGGCCCAGGTCTACCCCGGACTGTAGCGCCACCTAAAGTAAGTAAGTCATGGAACTGCGATGTTAAAAGCTCGGCGATACGAAATTCTTTTATTAAAGCTGGATTTAGCAAACATTCTCTTTAGGATGAAGAAGATGATTTAAGTTTGGCAGAAGTAAAGGACAACGGAATTCATACAGACTGAGTTCGCAGAAATGCAAATTAATTTTTCGCGCTTACAAAATACACAAGACATAAATTGCAGTCTTCAAGAATACATCAACTTAGATAATGAAATTATTATCTGTCCAATCCAGTCCGATTTTCAAATTTTGCATTCAGTATTGTCTGCAATGGAAACAGTTTGTGACGATGAAGTCGATGCAGATCCAGGTGAAGAGTTAATTGTGCAGCCAAGGCAAGCCAAAGTATATGAAGCATTGGAAACAATACGTGATGCTCTTCTTACTGAGAACAACACGCCGGATACAAGTCGAATTATTTTTCTTTCATTTTGGGAGTTCGAGTTATGGACGTTCCACTGTATATGCTTCGTGTATTCCTCTAAAGGTCCATAAGCTCAATAAATCTTGTGTCCTGATAGTCCTATTTCGGCCTCTTTTTAAACATGTCTCACCAGTTCTCTTTAAACTAGTTTTTTAAATGTGTACACCTCTGCGTCTGATCCTTAACTTTGCATTCCAGTACAAAACGGTCAAGGACTAGCTTCCAAGGTGGCATTTGTTTTCTTTATAGACTTTTGGCTTACGGCTAATGGCTTGTAATTGATGTTCTTTACTTTGGGTAATCCTGGATTCCTTGTCACGTTGATTGAGTTTGTCCCATAGATCGATTCATTGATGTTCAAAGCAATACATCTGCCTTCTGGCAACTCAATCTCTCCTGACAGGTATTTATCTGAATACTTTGCCTTATTGAAATCGGGTTACTCATATTTGGACTTAACGATGTGCGAGTATCTGAAGTGATTCACCTCCATCTCCCACAAAGAATCACTCAGCTTATTGCGCACGTACGACTACATCAATCAATTATAAGCCGCTTTGTTAATTTATGAATATTTTGTGGCCCACCATCATTGGTATCTCACACCATCATCGTTCATCTGTAATTGAGAAATCGATAAATCTTCTTCTTCCACAAAAAGATGCAGTACATTCCAAGTCACAGTAAATCGCGTGTTGGCTGGGATGAATTCCTCTGGTAACACTGATTTAATCGTGTAAATCAGAAGCAACACATATCCAAGATACAACACAAAGCCAAACTCTCGACCAAAAGAAGATCATCATTCGTGCAATGGATCCAAAACCTAAGCGAACTTGAGCCGCGCGTAACGTAATACGAATATGTGGGCCGTGCCTCAAGTAGGCGGCTAGACATAAAAGTTCATAAGACACACGATGATGAAATTGGAATTCTGCCGCTTCGTCGTCTGTGCTCTGTTTGTTGAGACCACTCTGCGGTGATTTATGGAAGTTCAAAGGAGAACGAGATTAATCGGAATGCAACAAAAGATCCTCCGAATAATTGACCCCATTAAGGGAAGATACCAATCCAAGTGTTGCTTGAGATTAGTACAAGACTTCCTCTTAACATCCACCGACAATAACTAACACTGTACGAGTACTTGATGTGGGATGAAGGTCTCGTGGTTCACACGCCTACAGATACTTGTCGCAAGTTTAATTGAATCTCAGATGCAAATGAAGACAATCGGCAGCGGCTTTGGCATAGATTTCGGCACACGCTTTTTCCCCATCACCTTTAACTGGGACTGGCAAGTGAATTAAAGCGGAAGTTACATCACCCAGCCGAGCCTCAATCTTGTATCATACTCGTAATCTTTGGCTTGCGTTTGGAATCAATTAAACCGATCCGCAGTTGCGCACCCTTAGTGACATATGCGCGGTGTACCATGATAAACAGACACCGGATTGGTAATTGGTATTTGGTATCCTTGTATGCAACAACAGTACGTACGAAAAACTGCAGCAGCTGCGCAATATCCTTTAGGCAATATCAACCGACATGAGCCGTGAATTTTTGGAAACCAGATTTTGGTACGCAACAATAGTGACATTCGAATAATTTTGATTAATCGTTGAGAACTTCGATACTACAGTCGAGAGGGTTTAATTTCAAATTTTATTGCGCAGGCAGGACCTCATTCACTCGAAATTGAACGTTACAAGTTGCGGAAGGAAGTGTGTCGAAAAGTTGCCACCCCTTGAGACGAGGTGTTTCGAAATAAGGGTAACTTCATTGTGTGACAACTGTGGTGAATGGAAACTTCTTGTTTGTAGAACGAATTCTAACATTTTGAGGTGATGCATTTGATCAATTGAATAAGCGATGGTTAAAAATAGTAAAAAAAAAAACAAAAAACAATAAACAATGAGCAATTTTTTATGACAATTGTTTAGAAACGTAAACACTTTACGGGGTTCAAGGATCTAAATCTGAATAAATCTGCAGCTGGAATCTAAACGTTACCAGTTTGTAATGCGTTCAAATTCGTCTTGGAGCGTGACGTTTGGCGAAACAGATGATTATGTAGAAATTTGATACAGAACTGAGCGATTGAAGATCTTTTGTTTGTGGGGCAGAACTCTTCGCGAGTTTAAATTGTGTTGTTCCTATATTTCTCCCAGCCTAGTCGTTCAATCATTCAATCGTTGTTTGAGGTGTTAGCTTAGTTATGCTGCTGTCGATCTTGGCCTTAACCAAGCCCCTTACGAAGGTAAACTTCAAGTTATTACATATTGAATTGCGTTCTGAAACCTGGAATGAAATTTATCTGCAAGAAAATGTCTCGATTTGTTTCATGTTAAAAAAAAATTAAGTTAGACTAAAGCCTTGGATTAATAACCATCTTTTAAAGAAAATAAAACTTGGAAATAAACTTAAGAGTAAGTGCTTAAAACATCCACATAATTTGGCTCTAACACATCGTTTTAAGAAACTGAGTAAAAATGTTAATCAAAACATTAGAAAGGCTCGTGAAAATTTTTATTGTTGTACAATACAATATGCACTTGGTAACCCAAACAAGGAATGGCAGGCAACATTCCAAATACGTCTGTGCTTGTGCAATGATGGTGTGACTATTGATCGTCCAACACAAGTGTCTAATGTATTTAATAAATATTTTTCAAATATTGGCCAAGTACCATTCACAAACGTAGGTTCTTCATACTGTAAGCGTTGTGCCAAATCGCAGTTAATTACTGAAGATTTACACAGTACAAGTTTCTTGTTTGAGGAAATCACTGGCCTAGAACTTTACAAAATCATAATAATTCAAACTCATGTGGACATGATGGTATCCCCAATCATTTACTCAAGCACATTGCACTAAACATAGTTGATATATAAGCCTACATTTTTAACCAGAGCATATTTAAATGAATTTACCCTGAACAACTAAAGTGTGCCAATATGCTACCTCTTTTTAAGAAAGGAAGTGAAAATTAAATAAAAAATTACAGGCCTATATCACTACTAACATCAATCTCAAAAGTGTTTGAAAAGGCTGTTAAAAACAGAGTTTTGGCATATCTCGCTAAAATTAACTTCTTTATTCTGCTTGTACAATAGTATTATTCAAAGTATTTCCGATCTGAAGCTATGACTTTTTCCCATCTTTCTGGCAATTTGTGGATCCCTTCCCAAAAGAACTGCGCCGGCTTGGCAGCCAAGAAAGCATTAAGCCAATTTTTGATATTCTGCTCTGATGTGAACCGTATTTCAGTGAGGGCGGTCTGCATCGACCGAAATAAATGGTAGTCAGAAGGGGCAAGGTCTGGGTTATAAGGCGGGTGGGGTAAGACTTCTCATTCACTGTTTTCCAAATAATTCTTAACTGGAATAGCAACGTGGGACCGATGGAAAATTATTGCCTCGTGTCTGGTCGCATATTCCGGGCGTTTTTCGGCTACTGCTCTCTTCAAACGGATTAATTGTGTTCGGTAGCGTTGTCCATTGATGGTTTCACCCGGTTTAAGCAGCTCATAATACAGCACACCCATCTGATCCCACCAAATACAGGTCATTACCTTCGAGCCATGGATATTCGGCTTTGCCGTTGATTTGGCTGGTTGACCGGGTTTCACATATGACTTTTTGTGCTTAGGGTTGTCGTAATGGATGCATTTTTCATCACCAGTAACAATCCGATGCAAAAATGACTTCCTTTTGTGGCGTTCCAGCAGCATTTCGGACATGCAAAACCGCCTTTCGACGTCTCTCGGCTTTAGTTCATGTGGAACCCAATTTCCTTGCTTTTGAATATATCCAGCTGCTTTTAAACGTTTTGAAATGGCTGCTTGAGTGACACCCAAAGATTCTGCGAGCTCTTCTTGTGTTTGGCAACAATCTTCATAGAGTAATACTTCCAGTTCTTCATCTTCAAACTTGCCCAGGACGTTAATCGTCTTCCAAGCCAAAATCACCACTTCTAAATCGTGCAAACCACTTTTGGAACGTTCGCTCAGCTAGCGCATGTTCACCATAAACTTCCACCAAAAAACGATGACTTTCGGCAGCAGTTTTCTTGATATTAAAGTAATGAGGAAGAACTCCCCGCAAAAACACTTTTTCAGGCACAAAGTTCGACATATTGGAATTAACGCTCTTAAAGTTGCAGTCAATGACTCCGAATTTCGGTAGGAAATTTAAATTTGCAGACGTTGCTCGTTCGTGTACTTAACCATGATGAAAATGTTGAGTTTACTGAATAAATTGACATTTTGATGATTAATGAAAGAGTGCGTTCACAAATTAAATTCAAAATTGTCAAGTCCCTATTGGAAAACCCGATATAAACCTTGGTGTTCCTCAAGGTTCAGTTTTGGGTCCATTATTGTTTTAGTGTATATAAAATCTCTATTCAGCCAACATTTTAGAGGACAAGTTTCAGCTTTTGCGGATGACCTTGGTCAGATAGTCCTCTTATGTTATCTGCTGACATAAACCATGACGTTGCTATTTTAAATATCTGGTTTAATGAGCACGAGCTTGCGGTTAGTTATAAAACTAAAGCTATGCATGTTAGTCTTAAACACAGAAATCGCCATTGCAGTTTAAATTCGTGTAATGAAGTATTCAATGAACTAAAATCTTTAAATAGAAACGGTTCAAAACTATAAGTATCTAGGTATCATCATTGATAGAAATAGGAGCTGGTCGGATCATATCCTTGCTTTAAAATAGTGTGCTTACCAAACCAATCTTCAGCCACTACTTGCCTTACAAAAGTGTGCTGTAAGGAAAGTCTATATTGCGAGACGTTTTGCTCGTTCTATGGTTTCGTTCAGAATATTGGGAATTCTGCCTATAAAACATTTGTACCTATATAAGAAGTGGCTATTTGCAGAGTCCAAACACTAATACCCAAAATTTGCGTATCTTTTGAATGAATCTTGTAAATGTTCCTTCTTTTAACACCACACTGTGTCAAACACAGTTTAACATCAATGTAATATAATATAAACTCTTCAAGTATACCTACAGCTCTAATATACGGAATTTTGTTGTTATAATTCTCCTATTACGAGTATTATAATTAATCTCGAAACGATTAAGCGCCTTCTCATCCTTTTATGGTATTGTCCATGGTTCTGCGCCATAAAGAAGGTCTAGAATGACCAATGTTTTCTAGAGCTTTATTGTCGATCTTCAAAACAGGACTCAGCTACTCGATTGCTATAAGTTACTATTTGCATGACCTATAAGGTGATGTCATTTGCTCTATACATATACATAAACTACGGAGCCTAGGTAGACAAAATCCTCAACTACCTCGGAGTAGTTTCTACCTCCCTCGGGTCTTTTGTCCGAAACTTTGATGTTGTGTGTCGTTCAATTTTTCCTATTTACTATTAGGCATCGACCCCTACGACCCCCTTCGAATTTCTGCTATGGATATTCTGTAGAACTGAACAATTTAAGGGGGGATGCCAAAACTAGACGATTTCTCATAATTTTTCCTTATTATACCCTAAAGTCGACATATATGTAGATGGTGGGTGTCCCTTCGTTTTTTGTTACTCCTAGTCAGACGTGCCAGAGTTAATGGTTTGTTTCGTAGCTTTGTCACTGGATTTCTGAGATAGATGTTAGCGGTACAGGTTCCAGCTTTCCCCAGTATTTCATCTTCCTAGCGACGTTTGGAATATTTGCATTCGAACTTTGCCAACAACAAGGAAACGGTACGAGTCAATGTTGGCTCTACAACACATACGGATGTCTGCAGTAGGAGAAGGTTGCCTTCCGTCGATTACAATTTGATGAATCTGGTTGAATGTAAATCGATCAGGAGACGCCAAGATCTTCTTATGGATGACATTTTCATCTTAAACATCTTTCTTTGTTCCTTGAGCATATATGTTATCGATGAGGTTAAAAAGCAGTCCTTGGTTTCATCAACATTCTCAATGTTCTTAAAACTTCTTGTTGAACTTTGCCTATAATGACAAATCTGCATTCAGATAGCTTCTACATGCCTTTTTGGTTACAATCAACGTAGGTGGCATGTTGGTCTTTGGATCTTTGGAAAGGCTTAATCAGATTAATCACATCCCGATAGACGTAGGAACCTGCCCCCAGGATTGAAAGTCCGAAAGTTCCGTGAGTAGGAATACAAGAGAAAAACAGCAATTGTAAGACATCGCCAAAATACCCAAGATTAGTAACGTATGCGCGATCGAAGACATACAAAAGCTAGTTTTACCAACAGGATGTTTCAAGACAAGAAACGCATTAAGGAGCCTATAGAGCTGAGGAACAAATTTTTCTAGTAGAATCCCAGTCGGTACTGAGAACATGGAAAACTTTTTCTGCGACGGAAGCCAACATCGCGGCATTGATAGCAATATATGAGCTGAAATCAAACAAAGCAGCTGAATCTGACGGCTTACCGGCTGAGGTATTCGAAGCTTTGTGAAAGCTCAGATCTGGTCGGAAGAGTGTATGCTTGTTGAATAGAATCCAAGTAGATATCATTTGCCAGGTCCATAAAAACGGAGACCTCCTCAACAATCCATACAAGATCTTATATGCCATATTGTTTTAACGTCTGAAACCCTTCCTCAATAATTTGATTGGCCTCAATCTTCAGCACTTTAGCAGATCCTGGAAAAAAATCAAATAAAGTTTTTGACCAGGTAACGGGCTGTCATGGGTCTTCTTTAGCATCATACTTGAAAGAACTGTGTGGAATCTATAAGTGAACACCGTAGGCACAATCGTTTAAATCTTTCAGAAGTATGGCCACTTCCATAATATCGGTATAACTGAAAGAACACAGCGGACTGTCACCGGTACGCTCATAAGTATTGAAGCAGAGGCTTCTAAAATAGGTTAGGGACATACAACATCGATGATTTGGGTGGACAGCTGTTCACTGGTTGTTAGAGACTTTGTCTACCTTGCCTCTGCTATAAATTCTGCCAACAGCACCTCATCAGAAATAAAGTGAGGAATTACTCTTGCCAATCGCCACTTTCTAAGTAGTATGGCCCTTTCCTGAAAAATGTTCAATCCCATTAGAGGGCTTCGGAGGAAAAAAAAAAAATTCGGAGAGAAACTATACAACCTGTACAGCGACGTCGACCAAGTCATAAATAAGAAATAATTCGGCCGACAGCGTTTTCGAATCTAAACTACCGCAAAAGTAAAAGTGGACCTAAACTGACTTGGAATACAGGAAGGGAGACTTAGATAAAGATCGGATTGACTGGAAAGGCTTGTTTGATGAGGTCCAAGTTTACCCTGAAGTACAACGTCACCAAAGCAGAACACCCTGTAGTATATTGACCGCTAAAAGTACCTTCATACCCACATATATAAATGAAGTAGGGGTTTGTATTGATCACAATCAGATCAATTTGGTTGTCCGCTAAGTGGGGAAACCGGACCAAAGTGAGAAGCAGAATGATTTGTTGTCAGTTAACGTGTCATGTAGGCTGTATGTTTTATCTAAAGGGTGGGCCTTCTACTCTATAAAAAAAAATAAAAACATAGTTAAATATTTTTCAACGATTTTTGCTTAATTTAGATATTCGTAAGATATCTTTAAGATCGTTGGATGAAGCTACAAAAGCAATATGTAAAAATAGGATTTAGAGACCTTTTCACATACTTAGATCATATGGAGGAAAATGTGGCGCTAACATCATGTTAGCCACGCCTTTCCACATTAAAATGAAATTTCCCGCCGAATACAATGAACATTGACTCCCTGATTTGCGACACATGTTGAGAATTATCGCTATTTACGTATCCTCTACTTGACGTTCGTTATCCTTATGAGATTGCTTTTAAATACCTTGGGTAGCACCATCATCATAAAGATTAAAACCATCCTTCTAAGTAAATTACTTGCACCACCACATATTGTTCGCGAAGCGCCATTTCCAAGGTTCTGTGAAGCAGTGAGATTAACTTCAGGATTTTCTGTTCCATTGTCTAAATGGCGTAGCGCCGCGAATACCCTCGTATGTTTTTATTTAGCGCCGAGCAATAAAATTTTCCAGGAGAAAATGTTGGGATGTTGTGTTGATTGTATTGCAAATACCATATTGAGAACAAAGACTCTTGTTAGGATGTGGAATGGTATGTGCATAAGATTGGCCTTGCTTAATTTTTTCAATAATTCGATTTTCTGAGAACGAGCTACATGTGTCGTTGGCGCTGATTTTAAAATTTAGCATTAACGCCATGGGGATGGCGATGGCGCGATAGTTAGCTCATTGGACTAACACGCAAAGAATCTAGGTTCGATTCCTGGCTGGGTCACCAACAATTTTTCAAATCGCCATAACCCTTTCGGCGGGCAATGGCAAACTCCCGAAAGAAAAATTGCCTACGAAAAAGCTTCTAAGGAGTGCCGTTCGGACTCGGCGATAAACGGTACGCCCCGCTCAGATGTGACAAAAATGACAACATGAGCAACACAAATGAGTGTCTAGATGCTAGGCCATGGCCCATACCGGGCTGCCAGAGCTACAGTGTTTGTTTTTTTGTTTGATTGACTGAACAGCTTAAGACCTAGACAATACTCCTGCCCACCTCTCAGGCTACTTCTTAATGTCATCACTTAAAAAAGCTTGATTGATTTTGACGAAAAAAAATACACCTAAAGCCGGAGAAAAGGCGCATGTGACACCGACCTCCTCCACCACTCCACTCCACTACACTCCACTACACTCCACCAGGTGGTCCCAGCTCTATGAGGATGAGCAGCGTTGTACTGATGAAATAGAACACCCCTTCGATTAACCAGACTTGACCGTTTCTGTTCTGGTTTCGAGTTTCATCTGTACAGTTGTTGATAGAAAACCACTGCAGTGATAGTCTGGTTACGAGGCAAGAGCTAAAAACCGATATTTGGTTAGTCCTGTTCAAAAACGGCTCTCGATTGTGAGGCGGCAGATGCTCAGTATTAGCTTCGATTCCTTGGTCAGAATTTTTTCCGATGGATGGTATGGTACCCATTGTCCAACTTCATAATTTTTCCCTTATTTAAAAGGTGTCGATAGATGGTCATATGGCCTACGTTGAGGTCCCTCACTGTACCAGTCTTTGTGTCGAAGGTGGACTTCAGGGGCTCATCGTATAGCTCTTCTGGCATACCCGAACTAGGTTCATACTTTAAGTCCAAAATACCATTTTTAAGCTTGGACTTGCCGAGAACACCCTCACCAATCACATTTTGGATTTTCCGAGTCTTAACAGCTAAAGAAGCCCTTACAATAAAAATTGTGGCGGATAAACTCTATATGGACCAGCGATATCCCCCAAATCCTCGGTGGGTGTATGTAACGCAGCAATATTAACCCTCTTTTGTTAAGTAGGTACACGTTAGGTACTCGTTAGAGTTAGTTAGGTTAGGGTTCGATACCTCATAGTTCATTCCAATTACTATTGGATATATCTCACTTTGTTATATTGTGAGAAGTGGTAAGAGGAGGCACCTCTCTTTAACAACTTCTTAGTTAGTTCGAGACTTTACTTAACGCGTTGTAAGGCTGACTTCACTGAGTTTGTTTGGGTCCAAGGTCACAATTTGATCATTGGAAACAAAATCCCCAGTGAAGTGGCTTTGCTTAGGCTCAGAGGAGAGTTTTTTAGGACCCGAACCTGCAGTAGAACTGCCTACGGCTTCCATTGACAGTTGACCTATAATTGAATGACTCTTGTCCTCTCCACCGGTAAAATAAACAAATACTCCCCGTCGCCTTAAAGATGTCAGTTACTTTCGTATTGTCCTCTAGTAGAAGGGGCTGCAGACTTATTTCTTCCGAAGCACTTAAGCGTGCTCGACATAAGTGACTCTGTGTCGCTTGCTGTGAAAGTGATGACGACACCATAGAACTGCAGGTACTCGGCTTGCATGTAGTTGGTGCTTGTACTTGAGCTCTTTCTTACTGAAACGTTTAACCCCCCTTTCCGCCAAAGATTGAGCAATTGTAGTAAAAGGAACATGCAAGTGTAAGTAATTGTTTTAATAGATTAGGAGACCGTCTAGGGAGTACATTCAAAAACTATAGCATTACGACCAGAAGCGGACCAGGGTTAACTGACTGCTGCGGTGGGAAATGTTATTTTATCAACAAAGAGATGTGCTGTAAGGAAATTTGAAAGTGATCGGCTGCAGTTGTAACAAACCGGCAGAACCTTCACCAATTGCCAAACATACCATCTTTCAAGCGTTCGTCAATACCTTTACAATCTGCATTTTGTGTTGGACATCAGATGGTCAAGTGGCCATCAGAAAGATGCTACTAATTTGTCAATTTTCATTCGATCACTTTAATGAAGAGTTTGTACATGCACATGGAGCGAAACAACTTGCCCCAAAATTAAGGCTGCATAGACGAATAAAAGCGCCTCGTGCGGTCTAAAAGAAAAGACCACCAGCTTCCCCAAAGGAAAACAAGAGAATTGATGAAACGGAGAGGTGCAATTGGAGGAACAATGTTCGGATTTTCCAGAGATCATTTAGTGCAATCCATGTCTAAGATGTGTTCAAAGGAAAGTGTACCCGATTCATCGTTCTTCCGATCCTTAAGAAAGGAGGCCCTCTGAACTGCGCCAAAAATAGACCCATGAGTCACACTGACAAGGTTTTGTCAGTATTTTGTGAACGACACTGAAACCATTGATAAGGGTATGATTGGTTCCTAAAAGTGACCGAATATTCACACTGGCAGATACCAGAAAAAACTCATCAAATTCAGATAGAAGCACACCATAGAGACGAGTTGTATTATTATTATATTATATTATAAATTCTTTACTCTGTCTTAAGGGTTTACAAAGCAATTTACAAGAAAATGACATGGCGTGATTGCAGCAGTTATACGGGCTTAATCATCCTTCTGTTCCATTCAAAATTTCATAAAAACGCTACAAAGATATCTGACTTTCTGGAAGTGTAACCTTCGAATTTTCTGTGAAATAGGACAAACGGCATTTCGACTCTGGTTTTAAAGACAATACTAATTACTTTGCATAAGAACTCTTTGCTTAAATATTTAGCATCAAATAGCTGGTGGCTTAAGTGTTTGTAAACAATTCAGGATGTAGACGAAGTTGCTCTGGAGAGATTCTAACTCCGCCGGGAAGTAGGTGACTGATTTCATCGATGAACAGGGCAAAATTGAGGGGACTTAGTATACACCCTTGAGGAACACCGGCTCTTGTTACAAAACAGTTAGAGGACTCCGAACCATCCCAAACAGTTGCCTTCGATATGGAAAGAAAATTTAAATACATCAGCAGAAATTTACGCGACAAACCTAGACATGATAGTTTGTAAATTAAAGCCTGCCTGTCAAAAATCTAATCAGCCCTAAAATCTACGAAACAGGTATATAGTTTACCTTTCTTCTCTATATATTTTCTGGCTTCACTTCTATCCATTTGGAAAGTCTATCATACATAATAGAAGTAAAATTTTTCTTATAGAATTCAAAACAGAAATACCCCTATAGTTTTCTGCGAAGTTTGCATCACCTTTCTTGAAAATAGCAAAGATAACTGCTTTATTGAAACTACTCGGGATACATGCATTACTATAGATCTATTAAAGAAACGAAGGAGAGTGCAGTTTTTGAAAAATCCAACAGGGATACCGTTAATACCTGGTGCCTTGTTGTTTTTCATTTTTTTTAAGTGTTACTTCAAGCTCAGCGAGGGAAATTGGGGCATCATGTGTAGTTAAAGGTAAGAAGGTTCCCATCCACCAGCAAAAGAGTTTTGGAACTATGTCCAGTTTTGTCATTCCTCTCCCTTTCATGAAGATATGTATTTGCATGCTCGGTCTGCCGATGAACAGAAGTTCCGAAATAGCATTAAGATGGAAGCGCACATTAATAAATCTCCACCGCCAGCGCAGTAAGTAAGTAGAGTTTCAGGGAAGCATATCTTAGCAGTTCAATTATATTCTAATTTGCCCAAAAACCCGACCTCTTATTTTCGCAATATTAAAGAGAATTTCTCATCGAATAAGCTCACAATTAACTCGGTAAATTGGCAACATATGTCGGCATGCTCGTAGCATAAGACCGAAGGGTGTTACTGTCATAAAGATTTTGAAAAACAATGGCCAGCCCTCGGTGTGCACACATGTTACATCTTTAGCGCCGCACATAAGTGGGTTGTGAGAAATACCAACATGAGTGGCATTTACCTCGAAATCTGAGTGGCGATACAGCGCCGCGAACATATTTGGCGCCGCGTAATAAAAATTTCCCAAGTTCTCTTGTTGGTCCAATGTGTGAAACCAGTCATATCCTTTATGTGTGGTGTTATCACAAATTGACCTTCAAAGAATCAGTCAGGTATAAGCATCCCAATTCAAAGGAATGTACTCGTACTCGTATCTATCGCCTGCAAATTGTATCTTATTCTCTCATTTTGAATAAGATCTACCCTACCATCTTGTACCCTACTTAATTGCGATACTTGTTTGTCTTTGCTTCTGCCTGTATCTATATGAAAAACCAACAAATTAACAAGACTTGAAAGAGTAGAATCTACAAATAGAAAAATTGCACACAACCATGCCATCGTGGAGTCATGGAATCATGAAATCAAATAAAGAAGAAGAATTTATAATGAAAACCCCATTTGAGGCGAATGAAAATATGCAAACCCATCGAAAGACAAAGAGATCTGCTTGCTTCTACCAGTCACTTCCTTCACATTATTCGAACCGCAAAACCACAATTATCACCATCAGAGCTCTAGCTGCATCAGTCTTCAACTATTCAGTAGAAAGGAACAGCTCAACTCTATTTCATCAAAGCCACAAACACCATCAGTTTACCATTTCAGTGGTATCTACTTGGATTGGTAGACACTAGTCCCTAGATCCGAGGAAGTTCATTCTTCCTTGCCTTGAGTTCGTTCCGCGCCTTTGGCCTTGCGAATCTAAAGGGAAAGAGAGAGAGAGAGAGAGAGAGAGGAAAAAAACTAAACTAAACCTCAATCCATTCCATTCCATCAGCAGTTGCCAGTTGGAATAATACGGTGGCATCATTAGACCCCACTGACATAATGCTGATCATGCTGGTAATGATCAACATCAGCTATTCCGACAACGACAACGATGAAGACGACCGACGACGGCGACAGAGTTCTTGGTAAATGTAACAAGCCCAGAGCAGTCATAGATAGAATAACCAGAGAACAGTCACAGAAAACTCATCCAAGTGCGTCGACTTTCAATCTCTCTTTCTCTGGTGGAAATGACCGACGGCCGTAAAACAGGCTAAAACTCCACTCTAACCAGGCTTCGATTACAAAGCGTGGAAGATAAATTAGACGACTGAACGACATACATGGTTCTGGATAGGCACTTACGAGTAGACGAAAGGAAAAGTTCCAGAGGAGAGGAAAAATTCAAATTATGACAGAACAACATATGAGTACGAGCAGAGGAACACAAGTATGAGTTTCAGGTTGTCGATGACCCAAGGAACCTTTTCAGATGCGTGCACTAATTGTATCTTTTACCCACAAATCCTAATGGAGCGTTGTTTTGTTTGGAAACCTCTTTGAATTACTTCAATTGGGTGATACAATTAATTTAGTCCAAAGTGCACAGAGTGGATTTTGATTACGATTCGATGGTATACTGGCAGACTGAAGAAGGGGCTACCGGTGCGGCAGTTTTGGTGGGAAAAACCAGTGGCAACTGATTCTACGTGACACGTTTGATTGAGACTTCCTCCTGAGAGTAATTCAGAATGCAAGTTGTCATGGTAATTATTCAGGACCAGACTGGTTTTTGGATAAAGTTGTCTCGTGAGACTTTGTTGCAGTTGCGTGTTCATAGGGTTCTTTGTGGGTAAATGGGGTGTAATTTAACGCGTGTGACTGGAAAATTCAATTTCAAGGTTCTTGTTCTTTTTACGCAGGAAAGTATTATGATTTCGAGTGCTTATGGGCCTATAACATCACTCATTCAACTGGTCCAAGAACATTGTAAGAAAAAAAGACTTTTGTTATAGTTTCTCTGGCATATACTGCAATAGCTTGGCGTTGTCTGTGTGCGTTTGGTCTTTTGGAATTTTCAACACTTGGCTAACACTCTATTTGCATAAATTGGATAGTAATATCAAAGACCCTTGCACAGTATCAAGTTGTCCTACAAATTCGCTTTCTTATTTTACTTAGATCCTGCAAGCATCTGTTGGTTTAAGCACATCCTCAATGTCTCCAAGATATCGTAAGACATGGGTCTTGGTATGGTGGGATTGGAAACGTCTACATCTGTATCTTATCGCAAATTTAGATCATTTTACTTCGTCGAAGATTAAGAGCAGAGGAAACTACAGTATCCAAACTTGCTTCGTAGATACTAGGGACAAATTGACAATTTGATGTTGGGAGAACACTTTATTGATATCTTTTGAGGTCTCATATCTACGATTGAATAGATGGACCGATTCCTTAAAACATCGATAATAAAATATTTAAAGAGTGCTTTACTTTTAGAAGCAGAGAGCATTCAATTGGCAACACTGTTTTCTGTAACGATTTGACAGTTCTCGGTTATTTTAAGGTTAGTTTGGTTTGGCAATTTACTATGAATAGACTCATGCCGAAGCAACGTTTGTAGAATGTTAAAATTTATTTTGAAAAATTTGTTTCAATTCGAGGAATTCATCGGGCATTAAGTTCATTTACCGGTGCTTATAATTGTGCTTCAGGGCTATTAATTCGAGAAACAAATGATCGTTTTCACAATACGTTTACTCTAAACGATAATACGAATCACGTAGGATATACATAGTATAGTGCGCACACAACAGGCGATTGATGGTGTGCAGCGAAGTGTCAGTATGTCAACTCGTCATCGTGGCCAACATTTAAACCTGTGTCTATCCACTTTATGGAAAAATCTGCGTAAATATCTCAGTCAATAAACGGAAGTGCCGCATTTGCAGGAATGACAATTCACAAGCCATTGTCGAACCGCCATTTTACATATAGAAATAGTCAACGTTTGGTACGCTTTATGAACGAGTGGAAACCTTGGAACCATAAGGCTACAGTCAACGTTGGGCGGGTCAGAGATTACTTACTTTTTCGTGCCTCAATTTCGTGCCAGTTGCAGACATGTAGTTTTAGCAGGGCTGCGACACATGCCATACAGCGTGGGATACAATTAATTTACTAAAAGCATTATCTGACGAACGATTAATTTCACGGAATTGCCCTGTCAACAGGTCACCTCGTTCGTGCGATTTGACGCCATTAGATTATTTTCCCTGGCGTCACATACGAACACTACATTGATCCCGCGCCAGCCATGTTTAGGCTTTAGGTCTAACGCAGATCTGTTTTAAAACTTCATTTGTGCAGCATCAAGTTTCATAGCAAATGGCCAAAGAGTCTGTTCCAGTCTACACTCCTTCATTTGACAAGGGATATTCATTATCTTGTTAATCACTATAGAGCCTTGATCTTCGTTCTATGATGCGACAGCAATGCTTTGGCGCAGATGTAAATACGAGAGTAAATGTCCACTCTAACATAAAGCCTTGTAGGATGGTGTGCTACTTGTGCTAAGAAAAAGTGCAGTGCCCCGTTCGATGCCAGTAGGTATGCTACACAGGGTCCGTTGAACGTTTCTTCTTGAGAGTCATGTCATGTAGGAATGCTTATACGAAACATTACTGTCAATAGAAGCCTTAGCCGATGACGTGTGTAGTTCAAAAGTAAGTTTGTTTAGTTCATTGGGGATCTCCCTATTTCGGGATTCAATTTTGACCTGGGACTTAAACTGCGCATTTCAACTGCGGTTAGAGAAGAATTGCAAGGCCAAAAAGCCATTTAGCTAAGCTTGGTTCTCGCAAAAGAAGCACATATTTCTGCCCTTCTAAGGTTCCGTTCCACTTGTATGCACTGAGATGAGATCGTCTTTTCAGACGCTAAAAGTGACTTATCCATCTACACCTTGTTATCCGAGCTTTCCGTCGAGGGTTGTACAGCTCGAATAGTTCGCTGCTGAAAGGTCTCCTTCATTCTCCATTGGTACCAAACATTTCCGAAAAATTCTTGTTCAGCTGGCATCCTGCACAGTCGAATGAGCTTGATGAGTATGCCAAAACTAAACTTAGCTCTTTGTAGTTCGTCTGTCATATGTGACTTTGAAATTAATGACAAGGTGGTCTGCATCAATTAAGAACCTTTGGGATCTTTTCAAGATTTGCCGCGTCTTACGGGTTCGCATTATACGGCAGACATCTTGAGGAGACATAATCTCCATTCGTTGGGCATACTTTCATCTACCCAGATTTGGCAGATGAATTGATGTACATTCGGCAACAAATCATGACCTGTTTCTTCGAATAGTTCCGTAGTTTAGCCCAGCAGCTTTGTAAGAGGTTAACTTAGAAGTGGTTCTTTTGACTTCATTTTGTTCACATGCACGGTAATGTTGTCTGTCTTTGTCAGAGTTTTACAGTCTTCGGAAATAATCTTTCAAGAATCGTGGCTTTCAGAACTTAATTCTTTTGATAGCACTCTTATTAGTTCTCGTTGGAGCGTTTGTCCTGCTCTTTCTTCAGAGGACCCTATGTTGTTCCATTTTTCTATTCAGTGAGCTCGCAAGCCACTCTCTATATTTTTTGCGCGGATGATCTATACACCTGTTGATTTTTCAGATTTTCCTGTCTGGATTCTTGGTGGAGGCAGGGGTTTCCTTTTTGGAGCGGGTTGAGTGTCGATCTTTCTAATTGCGCCTTGCCAGCGGTGCTCTGGGCTTCTACGGACTCCTCGAGTTGTTAAGGAAAACTCGATCAGAAAAGCCGCCGCAATCGTCCTCATTCGACGTTGAATTACCTCACAAATGTTCTCTTGTGTTGTTGTTTTATGGTTATCTGCACCATATCTTAGCCACAACAATCTATTGCCTCGTGTGTATGTTAGATACTCGGAACGTTTAAAAATTCAAAACACTGGTGGAGTTTCAACTGTTTGTTGATAAGGACTCAGTCAGATCCCTTTGTTTGGATGTTTAGGTGTTCAAAATCAAGTGTCGGTCGGTTATAGCTACATTTTATACAGCCTCATCATCATCAAAAAGTCTCTATAAGCAAAGAGGTCCGTATTGCTATGTTTTACTTCAATCTTGCTCGTAGGAGCAATCTTAAGGTAAATCGTCCTCTTTTCCATCTGTTGGGTCTTATGTTGACGAATTTAGCTGAATTTAGCAAGCGTTCGACCGAATGTTTGAAGCTCAAAATTGATTCCCTAAGTGTTCCTCTGCATCCGCAATTTCCCGCTGATCTTGCCATCCTATCGCACTTCTTAATTGGCGGCTCTGTCTGCTTTGTATCAGTCGAGGATCTCCGATAGTTTTTCAGTTGCAAGCGGTTTTTTAATAACTCGAACATCTCATTCGCAGATCCGAAGATTGTTGTCCCTTAATCGTTTTCCAGAGTCGCCAACAGTTAATCCGTCAATTCTCGAGCTAATGAGCTGGTTCGTCGCATTTATCTCTGTCGCAATTCCTTATAGGCCGATGTATACCAATCAGCTGATGCTCGAGCACTTAGAAGCTAAGCCTGCATGTGTAGGGAACAACTGATCATTTTAACAGTGGACGACCTTTGGGACTCAGGGCAAGGACTACGCTAGGAACCAAGTTATAGGACGGTCAGACTAGTTAGTTTCCACCTTTTCATATGGAGAATAACCTCAGTTTTGAGAGGATCAGATTAAGCGTTATCCGCGCTTAAGAATACCCATGCACCTTGGTTGTGAACACAGGACGCCGACTCAAGGGTTATTCCTGTTTACCCCTGCCATCACATATTGGCCGCAATCGGATTTTCAATCAGCGTCTAATAACAGCATTGCTCTTAACACAAAACTTGTGACTCGTCTTCTTCTTGATGTCTGGGTGAATAACATGTTTTCTTAAAAGTAGGAGTTGCTGGAGAACTCTGCAAACTAGTCTCTTAAAGTCTTGGGGTCTCCATAAACGTAGAGACGGCAGTGTTTGATAAGTATGAATAAGTCTGGAGTAGTGATTTGAATTATTACGGACTTTGCACTCTGAAAGAGTGTTTGAACAGTTGTTCGACTAGTCCAATGCCCTGTATTGAATAATTACTCAGCATTCCTATCGCGAACACTCAACATGAGTTGTAAACGCGTGCCATCGCCACTGTCGTGGATCGCTACACACTTCACCGATAATATTTATTCAAGAATTTCTACCGAAACATGCAATATCGCATTTAAAAGATTAAAATTCATGTTCTCGTACGACCCTTCTAACAGAGTCAATGTAAACCTACCATTATAACCTTGGTATCTGGATCAGGGCAATACCTTGCTGGTTCTCGCTCAACCAAGTACATTACCAAACTCGTCGAAGCATGAAATTTTTCTCTGTCCCAAGTCCAGTGGAACCCGAACCATCACCCAAAGAACTCAGAATGCTCGTACCTAGAATATAGTGTTGATTCCGTCCCGCTAGTATCTACTCGTACACATAGTGGCTAGCATATGTTATCCATATTCGAATACCTTCATCCGGTGGCCATAAGACAGATGAAGATCATTAACAAGGGCTGCCTGTTTGGTGCTGTTGGTTGCTGCTCACCGTCGCGTACCTTACCGACAAAGTAAGTATCTATCACCGTGGCCAAGTTCATTTGCCGGCAAAATACCAGAGAACTGGACTAATACATCTGTCTGGGGGTCTGGAAGTCAGTCTTTCTCCACAACTGCTGGTAGGTTATCAGTGAATTGGTAGTGTACTGGCATTCACGCTTGACGAACCTCATCCGGCATAGAAATTTAAATAAGCGACTCCGTACGTACTCCTACTTTGTTGGTTTATTGATCTCTGATGCCTGTCAGACCAAAAGGTTGATTGCTCTAAATTATTCTACGAATATAATACCTACCACCACCACTGTCACTATGACAACGCACGGTATCAACTTTTATGCTCACTCAATTATGACAGAATTTATGAAATTATTTTCGCGCTTTTGAAAAACGCCTCGTCGAGGCTAATTACCACCATCATGACATGCAGTTCAAATCGGAGTACTACTTACCAGAGTTTTTGCTTAGATAAATTTAATAGTGTGCAATTGGTTTGATATTGACACAGATCACTATCGAGACAAGTATCTGATAGATTTGAATGGCGATCTTGGATCAAAATCCAAAGTCTCCTGCTCCGATAGTACGCACTAGTACGGGTTATTGTATCTACGAGTGATTTTCTCACCTCAAGTGTGCAACAAAAACTGGGCTGTAACGGCAATTAAATTTATTTTTCTTTCTCAATTCTGATTTGCATTCTTGTACTCGTAAAACTGTTGGAGATTGTCTTTTTGTTTTTTTTTTAATTTTTGAAGTTGCACTGTGACGGAAGTGATTGTGCTGGCAATTAGTCGATCTTTTCATGCATTTCAGATGAAGAGTTAATGTTCCGTAGGAGCAATTACAGAGAGCAGAAAAAGTTGTTAAGTTGCTAGAATTGCTGCATATGTAAAGGCGAGAGGATCAATTAAATTGTCTGAGATACTGGGGAATCGAACGGGAATAATTCAATTTCTTACGGTTTGGTGTTGACCTTGTGTGGACAAGCTCTTATCCGGATTTGTATAGACAATGAGACTTATTCTCACACGTAAGATACTTGCTTTGGATAGCTCTAAGAATGAGTATATAATCGTTAAAGAAGCTGGGAAGCCGTTTTTTTGATCTGCACTCATCTCGAAAGATTGTGTCATCGAAAGAGTTGTGCTCATAGAAAATGATTTATCAGTGACATTCCTGATTGGAGATGCAAATTCAGGTTTATCTGGGATTTCATTTTGTACAGTCGGTTTCCTTTTCGCATTCAAAGAAGTTTTAGATTCTCACAATTCTTATTTGCTGCCTCCGAGTTGGTGATGAGTTAAGTAGGGATGTCAAATCTAGATATGACTTGGTATAGCTTGTATTTTCATACTATGCAACTTTAAAGTCGACAAATAGATTCTGAAGGCTGATCTTAAACTCCCGAGTCTTTCTAAAACTCCCTCTAGTGGACTCTTCCGTACTGAAACCGCAGTGATGATGGCCAATCAGGTTGTGAACGTTCTCAGATGCTCATATTATGCGGGGCAGAAGAAATCTTTAAAGCGATGTTTAAGTGATTTATTCCTCGATAGTTTACGCAATGACAACGGACTCTTTTCTTCTGGATCCTTAGGTAACGAATGAGCTGGTGAACGTTCCTTACAAGGTCATCTTCAGCTGCTTCAAATAACTTAGTATGTAGGCGATAGCAATGGCGCGATAGTTAGCTACCACGCATAGAGTCTGGGTTCGATTCCTGGCTGGGTCACCAACAATTTTTCAAATCGCTATCACCCTTTCGGCGGGAAAGGCAAACTCCTGAAAGAAAAATTGCCTACGAAAAAGCTTCTAAGGAGTGCCGTTCGGACTCGGCGATAAACCGTAGGCCCCGTTTAGATGTGACAAAAATGACAACATGAGCAACACAAATGAGTGTCAAGAAGATAGGCCATGGCCCATACCGGGCTGCCAGCGTCACAGTGTTTTTTGGTGTTTTTTTTGTAGACGTTCTACGCCAGCAGCTTTATTAGATGTTAACCTCTAATAAGGCTACCTTTACTTCGCCTAGCTCAGGCGAACGATTATCCTTGTCATTTTAGTTAAGAGTGAATGGTTTATTATGCCTGACTGCGAATTCGAACATCATTGTTGGTAAACCGTCTACAGAACGGTACTTTTCATATGCGTAGAACCGAATGCCATTCTGTAACTACGAGTAGTTGCCCATGTTCATCTTTGCAGGTTGCTATTCGGTTTTGCAGGCCTAGGATGTTCGTTTTATATCCAGACAAATCTTTCGAAAGCCATTCCTGAAGTAAAACTTCACCGTTTTCCCGATCGTGTGCTTCCAACTCATTCGTATTCTCTCCCGCTCGTAGAGCTCCTAAGCTGGTCTTGTCCTTTGATGCAGTGCAGCTTTATATACTTCTTGTTCAGCTGCATTCATCAATGTTAAATCAATGATTTCTTTCAGACACGACTTAGGAACTAATCGCATCAAAAGAAGACTCTCTGATGCCCCATTGACAACAGTCCGAACAAGGTAAGGATCCAAGTCGAAGTTGGTTTATCAAAAAGTTCGAGCAATAAGTTTGCCGGAGTCTGGCGTCGATCACAATATGATCAATTTAGTTTTCGCTTGATTGATCAGGGGATAGGCAATTATTTTCATGGACTCTGAGATATGGGAACAGTGAGCTGTCTAATAAAAGGTTACGCTCTGTTTCAAGTTCTTAGACCCTGAAGTCATTGGCGTTCTTCGGGTACGCAGCTTTGCATTAATATCTCGTATCATATGTTCAGTCTAAGGAGTCTTAGACTTCATCTGTGATGTTGCCATTATGGTCCTGGCAGAGGCATGGAGATGATTCAGTTTTATGTTGTTCAATTTAACCTTGATTCGGATGAGGCATTTGTCTACATGGCGAAAATTTAAAGTGTTTATTGTGGCAGTCGCCGTAGTAGGTTCCATAGTTTTTCATCCAAGTTTTGCCCAGCTCCTCCCGTTGACCTTTTTGAATTGTATTTGCGCTGCGACCTATTTCTTTTCACCTTAAGAATACTTTTCTAACACATTCCGAGTTATACCGTCAACAAAAGCACTTTGACGGAACTTTCAAAGACTATCCTGTGGTGGAAGCCTTTTTGGTGCAGTCAAGGAGACCCGAAAGTGGTGCACCTTCAATCAAACCTTCAAACATGAACATTTGTATAGGCTTTCATTTGTGGCGCCACATAAGGCAAGGTCTCCCCCTACTGCGTTGTTTTTTGTACTTCCAAACGCATCACTTACAGCGCGCTACATTCTGCTAACTAAAATAACGTCATCAAGGTATTTACCGAAGAACGATGTTGAAGGAGTCACATGATCTTTCGTGAACCCATTCTTAACATAAAAGGGTAGGAAAACATACTTTCGACCTTTAAGAGAGCAACGAGCGTTATCCATCGTCATCTCGCTGCACCTATGCACGGCTCGTGTCTTCGAGTACGGAGGTCATCAAGTGCAAAGCGGTTTAGAGGTGGTGAGTGGATCTTTGTTTGAATGATTGGCCAATTGCGGACTTATCAGGCCTAAATCTGCTCCGAGCCCAATGAAATAATTTCAGGCGTTCTACACAATATGTAGGACGTGATATTAAGGAAACTGAAACTTCTTTACATAAGACGACTAACACGGTTTTTACGTGGACTAAGTTGTAGAATCAGGCCAGTATCTATAGAGAGCGCAGGAAGGGGTCTAAAGTAGGCGCATGGCAATCCACCAAGCCCCAATTGGGAGCTATACATATAAATGCTTTGAATGGACTATGCTTTCTTAACTTTTCTTTAATAAGGAAAGTCAGTGTTCTGAGCTATGTACAAATAAGAGATGAAACCTGGTCTGGTAGCAGTATGGAGGCAGTAAGACAATTCAGTGGATTTCCCAGTAGCTTTCCGCCTATAGATCGCTAACTCACAGATCAATTTACTTTTATAGATACGGTGTACAGGATTTTCTTCAGCGGAAAGGGGATCAGATGGGACTTTTGGTACCCTGGCCTCTTTTGTGTTCTACTGACTATACTGAATTCATTATGTACAGGAATTAAAATGCTCAGGATGAGTTCAGAAATCCTACAATGCTCTGTTCTTTGATAGAGGTGCCATAGGACACTGATCCATTCTTACCGAACTTAATCCAATTTGAATAGCATGAATGAATATCACTTAAAGAACGTATAACTCAATGATACTACATATGATGGCGTCACCACTGCCTGTTAAGAAGAATCCGAACAGAAGATGCGTTTTTCGGCAATTTGGCCTGAATTGAATTCCCGAGCCTCCATTCTGGCTTGGAAACCCTGGAGCCAGATTGAACTTGTAAAACTAGTATAGCCACGTTCAGTTCTGATAACATGGAAAGCCCAGTTTTGTATTATTATTTTTTATTATTGGCCCGGGTCTACCCCGGACAACTTTATTTAGCTTATTAGCAAGCAAAAACTTAACCTAATGGGGGGAGGGAGAATATTAGTCGGGGGAGATGTTATGGGCGTGACATATTCAGCAGGGCTTTTTTTATTACATGTTTGCTGCTATTTAGGTCGAAGACTTCGGCGTAGTTGTTTGTTATACGCAACATTCTTGATAATGTTTCCAAGTGTCCGTAATTGGTGCGGTGAGTTTGGATAAGGAGAAGTGGGACAGATCTTAGGCAATTGATGTTTCCAGTCAATAATTGGTGTATGAAAAGTACATCAGCGACTTCACGACGTTTTTTTAGGGTATGCATGCCAATTAGTTTTAACCTATTTTCAAGATATCGGCCCAAGGTAGACGACGAAGTGCAAATCGGATAAACCTGCGCTGGACTGCTTCGATTCCTTGAATATGGATTTGTTTATAGGGTGATCAAACTTGGCTGCAATATTCCAGAAGAGCCCTTACAAAAGTAATGTACAGAGACCTTGTAACGCATGGGTTGGAAAGTTCTTTTGACCAGCGTTTGATAAAGCCAAGTGCAGAGTTGGCTTTATTTATAATGCTGTCAATATGTGAGTCGAAATTTAATTCCCTGTCACATATTATTTATAGATCCCTGACTTCGGTAGTGGAGGGAATAGGCTCATCGCAGATAAAGTAGTTTCTTGGAGGCGGAGGAAGACGTTTGCGGGAATACGTTATCGCTTGGCATTTGCTGACACTAAGCTCCAAAAAATTTTGCTTGCACCATACCGAAAACTTATTTAAGTCATCTTGCAAGCAATGGGAGTCAGACGGCATTGAAATTACTTTGGAAATTCTCATGTCGTCAGTGAAAATAGAAAGATTAGAATTCGTTAAAACGTGATTTATGTCGTTAATCGTTAGGATAAAGATGATTGGTCCAAGGTGACTACCCTGAGGGACACCAGATGTTGCTTACCCACAATGAAGATGACAGAAAATTCCGCCCGGCTGACCTAGGCTTAGGTATAACAACGCTGCTGGAGTCGATAGGCCGCTAGCTCACCAATTTGAAAACGTTGAAGTTGACCTGATTGGGAATTTACACTAGCTTATGTGTCAGGAGAAAGCATGACCCAATAATGAATCTCGGAATCCTTTTCCTCCTGATTGAGCCAACTGTAGAGGAATAAGACTCCTTAACATCCTCTATAATCTCAATAAGCTTTTGTAATTATTAAGGCGGGCGGTAAACGAGTACAAAAAAAGAACATTCTGCCATCACAAAATGGCGAGTACCACCACTGGGCTGGCTTGGGCTGGCCGAACTTCGTCTACTCTGACCCACTAATGACATCATCACAGAAATAAGTCGCAGAGCCGTCTCTCGTAGTACAAGACTCTGTTCATCATGGGCGTGCTTGTCGAAAGCGGATGAAGAAACACTTGACCATTTCGAGAAAAACGTCTTTATTAACTGGTAATTTAGGATTAGTTTCAACCAGGAACTGTACGGGCTTTACAGAGACATCGGTCTAGTCAGGCGTTTAAAGATCGATCATCTGAGATGGCTGTGCTATATCAGCCCTAGCTGCCGTACTTTAAACAGATGGAGATGCTTGTAAATAAGTTTAAACTCCTGACGGCTGCAGTGTTCCTCAGGTACACGACGGCTGAATTTCTGGTGTTGGCGAGATATTTTTGACTATTTTGACGCATTTGAGGCCTCGTAGTTTGATAAAATTTGATCAGAACTAAGATACGAGGGCGGGTCAATAAGTCCGTGACTTTTTGAATTTCTGACCTCTTTACTGAAACAGCAACACTGCTCCTGTCAACAGGCATCTGTCAGTTGACTCCTGTCAAAATTTAAACTTGCTGCGTCAGTTAGTTTGTGTTTGACAGCTATTTTTATCAGACTACTCACTAATTTGAGGAGAAAATGGAAAAAAGTGAATTTCGTGTACTTATTAAGCATTATTTCTTGCGAAAAAAAACCATTACCGAGACCAAGGCTAAGCTTGATAAATACTATGGGGACTCTGCACCATCGGTTTCAATGGTAAAAAAGTGGTTTACTGAATTTCGTTGTGGCCGTACAAGCACTGAAGATGCCGAACGTCCTGGACGCCCAGTTGAGGTCTCTACACCCGAAACAATCGAAAAAATTCACGATATGGTGTTGGCCGACCGAAGATTGAAAGTGCGAGAGATTGTGGAAGCCGTAGGGATCTCGCATGGCTCAGTGGTTTCAATTTTGAATGATCACTTGGGCATGAGAAAGCTTTCCGCAAGATGGGTGCCGCGTTTGCTCACAGTCGACCACAAACGCAATCGTGTAACAACTTCACAGGAAGGTTTGGCGTTGTTTAATCGCAATATGGAGGAGTTTTTGCGCCGTTTTGTAACCGTGGACGAAACGTGGATCCATCGCAACACACCAGAGAACAAACAACAGTCAAAACAGTGGGTTTCTAAGGGTGAATCGGCGTTAAAGAAGGCCAAGGTGGGTTTGTCAGCCAATAAAGTTATGGCGACTGTTTTTTGGGATGCACGCGGGATAATCCACATTGACTACCTTCAAAAGGGAAGAACAATCAATGGGGAATATTATGCCAACTTATTGGACCGATTCAATGACGATTTGAAAAAAAAACGACCTCATTTGGCCAAGAAAAAAGTTCTTTTCCACCAAGACAATGCAAGGGTGCACACATGTGCAGTTGCCATGGCAAAAATCCATGAATTGGGCTATGAATTGCTCCCTCATCCACCCTATTCTCCAGATTTGGCTCCGAGCGACTACTTCTTGTTCCCAAACCTGAAGAAATGGCTTGGTGGAAAAAGATTTGACTCCAATGATGAAGTCATCTCGCAAACAAAGGCCTATTTTGAGGACCTCGACAAATCATTTTTTTTGGAAGGGATAAAAAAATTGGAGAAGCGTTGGACAAAGTGTATAGAGCTCAAGGGAGACTACGTTGAAAAATAAAATTATTTTTTTTATCAAAAAATCTGTGTTTTAATCCAAAAGTCACGGACTTATTGACCCGCCCTCGTAGCTAGAGTCGATGGAGAATTATGAAGGAATGCAGCATTACTCACAGTTCTGTACGAGTACCTAATAATTCGGGAAATCGTCGTTTGGGTGGCCACAGAATCTTCAAGCCTTCCTTATTAGTTCCCCACCTGACAAACACAAAAAACACAGGCCAACTTTAAAACCATCAGCTGTTCCCTCCCTATAACCCATAAATAAGTAAGAATCTCACTTTTGAAGTCATTTAGCATCCCATTTAGTGCGTCTTTCAAAGGCACACATTGCCCCCTAACAGCGGACACCCTCTATTACCGTCAAAATATTTTCATCAAAATATTCGACTATTTGACCATTTGACCATCTGATATTAAGCAATTAATTATCGCCTTGACTGTGCAGCAGACCAAGCAAAATAGAGGCTTTGTTCATTTTTATGTCAGACTGTTGCAGTCGATTAGATTCCTAGTCTGTCAGACACGTGGAATTGAAAAGGATCACCCAGATACAATAGATACCCTCGTTTACCTGGTGATGAGGAATAGTACGTTTGCGGGGACTTTGTATGGCGTATTCCAAACACAACCCCTGCGAATAAAAACTCAGTCTATTACGTAACACATCTACGACTGGATTCGACCCAAAAAAAAAAAACGATGAAACTCATCAAAAGGACGAAAACCAGAAGTGATGCCATCTGTTGATGTTATGCTGCCAAGCCGATGATGGTCTTTTATTTCTGTCTTGCTAGGACATACTACTGACAATAGATGTTCGTTCCATGGTTGTGTGGTTTTGGATATTTTTGTACCATACCCTGCTGTTATATCTCTCCGGCCAAGTACTCTTCCATCCTTACTTACACGCATCTTTGGAATGTCTGTCTGTACAGGCATTCATTTATTTTGGAGGTTCCTTGGCGTGTGTGATGCTAAACCGATAAACACGATCGAGGCAGATGTGGTTAATTGATGACACTTCATACAGGAAATACGGATGTGGACCACATGACAGTTAAAAGAGACACTATTCATGCACCCGCAGCATGTAACGAGAGGCATCCTTAATTTCTTAATTCCCTTAGAGCTAACCTTGGGTTCAGTAATTGTCAGTAATTTACTTGCGTTCGTAGTTTAATTTGGCGTTTAATTAAAGGCCAAGATCTTTGGCCTCTACTGTACTCGTACTCGTACTCGTACTCGCATGTTAAACGAGTGATAGTAGTAGTACCTACCTAGTGTAGTTCCATAGTCGATTTGCATTCTAGGGGTTAAGAACTTGGAGATACCACTTACTCGTACATATGTGCCCGCATTTGTTTGGAGAATTTTAAAGTGGCATCTCCAGCTGTCGGTTGATCAGCAGACAGGCACACTCAAGAGATTCAAGAGCCTGCAGGTTCTAGGTTGACAGATATAATTTTGAATGCAGAAAAAATGAAATGTTTTTAACATTTAATTGGTAGCCGTCTGCAGAAAAAGATTGAGGGACGTCCACAAATTAGACACCAGCACAATTCGCAATCATTTTGATTTAGTGGTTTTTATGTCCTAAAAAGTGTTCGCAGGAGGAGTTGTGAACGATCAGATGTCGGAAGAGGGGTTGATCACTCAAACTCTTCACTTTACAACCCGAGGATGCCTACTGTGGCAGCGAGTGTGGCGAGACCATATCAATATTTTAAGAATAGTGACAAAAGGAGCAGCATTTAAAATTTGATTTCGACAGCTTGAACTCAGGATTTAAGTAATTTGTACGACGAAAGGAGCAACGTGGCATAGGAATTCGATGATTCTAGCTGTCGATCGACTGATTTTGATTTTATTTTGAAGCTACGTTCATGCCATTTTGTCTGCAATAGCACATCATTCAAATGGGCGCGTTGGCTTCACTGGCAGTGCTTCAAGCGCCCGGTGCAATTTCTGATGACTCCATCCAATATGTGCGGCGTTATTCCGACAATAGGGTGTGGAATACTGGCCTCGAGGTCATCCAAAGTGGTTGGTTTGTTAGCGTAGACTAAGAACTTGACGTAGCTCCAGAGAAAATAATCGAGTGGTGTCAGATAGCATGATCGTGGCGGCCAATTGATGAACGCTCGCCGTGAAATGACCCAGTCGCCAAATTTTTCTTTTATGACTTCGAGCGTTGCGTCGCTGGTATAGGATGCAGCGTTGTCTTGTTGGAACTACAGCTCGGATATATCGATGTTGTCCAGCTCTGACTGCAGAAAGTCGATTAAAATGGCTCTATGCCTGATACCGTTGACCGTAACGGTGTCTTCTTCCTCATTTCGAAAGGTATAAGGTCCGATGATGCCACCGTGCCATAAACCGCACCAAAAAGTCAATCTCTGTAGATGAATTGATGCTTGGCCAAATACTTGTGGACTGTGTTCGCTAAAATAACGGCAATTTTGCTTGTTGACATAGGCGCTGAGCCAAAAATTGGCCTCGTCCGAGAAGATGATTTTTTGTCCGAAATCCGAATCTCCGGCCTACATTTCCAGCGCCCATTTAGCGAACTCATGGTGTTGTCTGCGGTCGTCCGGCTCCAATTCTTGCGTCAACACATTCTTATACGGATGTTGGCCCAAATCCAGCCCCAAAATAAGCCGGGTTGATTCAGGCCGCTTTGTTTTCTTCATTTTGCACCAATCTCTGTCCATTTGGTGGCTTAAGATCCAAAAGATAGAGCAACACTCTATCCGACTTTTGTTTGGCTCCATATGTTTTTTCATGCTTCGTAGGACCGGTTCGTTGTTGTGGCTTTTTGGCAGCGCTGCCACTCGTCTTCAGTATTTGATACTGGCGCCATAGGACCCCTTAAGAAATGAAGAGATACTCTAACTATAAAGGTTCTGTTGATCTCCTGTGAGTATAGACGTCCGACAACAAGTTTCATTACAGAGAGAGGAATCTTGGCAACTGTATCCTGATTACGGCAGTATCCATCGCACTAAAGTAGTGTTATTGATCGATAGCATGTAATCAATCTCATTTTCGTCCGATTGATCACAAGATTTTCGTATACCTTTAGCAGAAGTTCTGCCAGCTGTGGCAATGTTTCGGCATGCTGCGCCGTATAGAGGTCTGATTCCATTATCAAAACTGGTATAGTGCAGCCCTTATGGTTACTTTCTATCATCAATAATGGCCTCCTCGTAAAAGCTTTTTGATTTGTCGTCGTCTTCCTCCTTTTTTCATATAAGGCTGATGTTGGGAAGCATCGCTTAGCTTTGATGCGAATTTTAGTGGAGATTTAGCCACATCGTCGAAAACATGAGACTCTTTCCGCTAAAAATTCTGTAAGAAGCCGTAGTAAGTCTCATGATTCTTGCATCCCTATGCGCTTAAGCTCCGTCCGAAGAAATGGACAAGGGTTACTTACTTATTTACAGGGCGCTACAGTCCGGAATGGGCCAGAGCGTCAGAGAAATACCATACCTATCCAGTTTCTTCTGCCAGCTGCCTGCAGTTGTCCAGATAAAGTTTACCGAGATCCCCTTCCACTTCTGTGCACAACTTAAGATAGGATCGTCCTCTACTGCATTGTCTCTCTGAGTTTGCGATCATGGTGGCCCAGCTATTTAAGCTGTTTTTCGTGACTATTTACGCTTCTGCTCTGCAATTTAGGATAGTGATGACCAGTGTCAGTGTATAATGTCTCGTTGGTTGATCGACGGATGGCTTTATTATCTAATTGCCTTTAATGCCTTATGAAGAAGCGATAGGCAATAGTGATTCTTCGCATTATTTCCTCGTCAGAATCGGCAGTTCTGATAGAAGAGTCGAGGAAAATGAAGTCGCTTAATAAATTAGAGTTGCAAAGACGTTTTATCCTTCAAAAGTCGAAAACGCTCCTTTGATAGCTCGCTCTGCTATTCCCTTTATGTCAATGTCACCTACCTATGCGAGTAACCGAATAGAATTTTAAAAGGTGCTGTCTCTGGAGTTGAATTGTATATTTCGCATAGTTCTTGTCCAAGCCCTTTTCTGATTTTGAAGGTCTCGGTTTTGTTATTACCGACTTTGACAGAGCAAAGTGCATTGTTAAAGGTCAACGTGGATAGTCCAATTACTCGTAGCTTCGCAGGAATGCCAAATTTCTCATATGTGTCATATGAGGCTGTATTTGATGAAGAGGTGGAGTGTATTGACCACCTAAGTCTTTTTTCTAGGATCTGACGTGAAGTGCAAATTTGATCTATGCTGGACTTTTTTGGCCTAAGCCACGCTGGGCCGATAAGACACTTAGTCTTTAAAAGTCCACATAACACGGTAGACGTGGTCTTCCTTATAATGATTCGTTGGTCTTTGGCTGTTACGGATATCCGCAATTAATTTGGTTGAAGGTTTGTTGATTAGGAGACAACCAGGTCCATCTGTGGATATCACAGTGTCCTGGTTATGGTTACATTATGTCCCGCGACGAAACTAATAAGACTGTTTCCGGAAGTGTTATCGTGGGAGCTGTAATTTCCGACTGTATTACCTGGCCTGCCTGGCATTGAAAACGCCAAGGACTATTTCTACTTCATATTTAGCGCATTGCTCGTAAGTTTTGTCAAAGACCTCGTAGAAGCCGCATCTAGATAAGCTGCTCGGCTATGAAGCACTAACGTTTAGAAGATCGAGAATAGCTCGTACTAAGCTTCTGCTTTCTGAACGTATCAAGCCAACAGAAATGTGTAGCAATGAGGAAGGAAATTTAAAAGCAGAGTTTCAGTAGACGCTGAGGTATTGCAAAACCAATTCTGTTCAATGGAACATCACCATCGTTTGTCTGATCCACAAGAAATCAGAACTTGTAAACTACGTCACTAATTTAGGCATCAATCTTTGTACCATCATGTAAAAGATCTTGCTCATTGACTCTTTATCTCTCTACTTTACGGCGATATCCTTGATATTGAACGCAAGATTCTTCAAATGAGTGTTAAGGTACGTTTGCTATATGATATGATCGGTTTCGTTGTAGAACTGCACATTAGCCGCATGAAATGGTAAGGACATGTAGAACGAAAAATGTTCGTTTTCTTCGGTGGCACGAGAGGCGGACTTCTGGAGTTCCTGTGATAGCTCAACGGGTAGGAAAGTAGTTTTCGACTCTAATACGTCTTAGAAAATTCCGATGAAGACTGTATGTAAGGAGCTTGCAAACTAGTTGCAAACAATCTCTGCTCTAAGTGACGAAGGTGATAGTAATGGACCTTATTCCAGAAGGTTAAAGGTTACCTTTCTATATTAGTAGCCACATCTTTTAATGTTGAATACCACACGTTAAAACAGAAGGAAGGCGTTGTATAGATACATATTGGTCTTGAAGGTTGATGTATAAAAAGCTTCTCAGGAGACGAGTATGTACATATCTGCTTCCGACGAAAAAGGACGCAGTGTCTGCAAATGCACTCTAATACACCAGGCAGATAGTCAAGAGAACAAAGCTAAGAAAGGACTTCTTTATGCACATGGGAGATCCACAAATCGCTGGGTTTCAATTAGAAGTCCCTGTACGTTCTATGGTAAAATATCTAAAATACAATTTCTACTGAGTTTGAATAAATAAACAGCAAATACTCGAAGAAACTTTTATAAATTTCCCCTACGGATATCCAACGATCCATTAAGTGACAATTACACGAGAATTCAGAAGGGCACATTCTTTCAAAGGACCTCATTCATTCAACCACCGGAAGTTGGAAAAAAAGTATAAAATTCTCGTTGTTGTTGTAAGTATACTCAAAATATTGTTTTAGTAGTGCCAGTGATCCTTCCGCCCTCTTGTTTCCTTCTTTCAATAAAATACTTTACCAACAGTGATCGCAATGGAATGGCACGAAAGAGTGGTTTCTGTAGAAGGAAAGAATGTCAAGATGATCGGAACGAGGCCCTCATCATCCATACCATACCAGTGGCACACGTGTGGCACGCATGGAATTGCATTTAGTTTTGTTTTTTATTTTCCTCGAGGGATCGCTTACATTTTGAAATTAAGTGCCATGCCAGGAGGAAGGGTAGAAATGTATTATGAAGCCTCCATGAGCAGTGGAAAAATCAAATGAAAGAAAGAAAATACTCGTAAACGACAGGAAAAGGACTCTTTCGCTTTCAATCCAACCATTCAACTGGCATTTGGAGCATTTTATTTATTTTCATTTTTTTTTTTTCAAATTTTCTCTTTAAGTGACATTTAAGGGTTTTCATGATGGAAATACCGTTGTTTATTTGTTTTCATCTTGAAACCAATGAATACCTTAAGTGGATTCTTTAGATAAACAGATTGTCCCCGTACAGTAGCTTCAATTCGGTCTCATTAGCTGCACCTAACAACGAAACCTGCCTCTAAATCCACATATTTCATTGCTCACATTGTTTACCCAGACTCTGGTCGTGATTAGCGTCAGCAATCACATTTCTTGGAACCACCCATTCCACTGACATTCGCATAAAAATTCAAAATTAATGCCAAATTCATTCAACTGTCGCATATTCCGCCATTAATCAACTACAATTGACACTTTCTCATGTTTCTGGAGAACTGTTCGCGCCGAAAATAGAGCCACACGCGAGTGAATCCGTCTCCTGCGTCCATCTTCGGTCTGCAAAATTAGTTCAACAGGTAGGAGATGCTCATTCAGACTAGAGTCGCCATAAATTTGAACAAAATCGTTGTCATTGGATTAATGAATTTCAAAGGAACCGACCGACCGTAACGCGACTTGTTCGCGTCAAAGACAATGGAATTTTGGTTTTGCTTTGATATTGTTTTTCAGAATTTGATTTCTCGTTTTTTCGGTTGAGTTTGCTGTTGGTTTTTGGTGGGAGTAGGTACACGCTATGAATTTTTTTTTTTTTTTTTAATTTTTATCGAGCATTTGTTTTATTGGCGGCAGATACACTGAGAGAAAACTTTGAAGGGATTGTTTTAAAGGGTAGTTCTGTCTTTTTGGCAACAAAATGTGCTCCATAAACTTCGTTGTTGCATCCTGCATTCCACTAGGTCCCAGGTTAGACTGCTATCAAGGGAAATTAGATTGCCGATAAACATTGATGGGTTATGCTCAGAGGAGAATTTCTCAGTTCTAAAGCAGTGTTGGGAATGCCTGCAAACTACAATAGTTTAGGACTTCCATAGAGTGACCGAATTGTCGGCATGCTTCTCGATGCATTTCAGTGACACTCCCAGTAATGGCGCAACGGAGTACTAGATTTTACTATGAACAATTAGCTTAAGTTTGTAAGGCGGTATGAGTGATAGAACATTCTGTTAGTTTTGATGGGAATGAGGCCATCCGGCGCGCATATCAGACCGCTGCTTCTGGGTTCTGAACCCCAGCCGTTTTATGCACATAAAATATACTTCAAGTGCAACCACGACCAGCGGTCTTTTCGACCACAGCTGGGCACAGGTTTCAGATTCGTACTTTCGCAAATCCCCGCTTATTGAAGCGCGGACTCAGTAGTTGTTAGACCACTCTCCGGTATTTTGTGAAGATTGGACTGAAATTAAATGATGGAGACCGAAGGGGTTAAGTTTAAAATGGATATAAGGTTAGCCTAAGCACTATTTAGGACGCTGGGGACCAGAACAGCAAATAGTGTGACCGACTTCAGAAAAAGCATGCTCTCAAGGACGACGCCACGAGTGAAAAAGCTTTTGGCACACCTTCAATTGAGGATTTACAAAACTTCTGGCAGACCAAAGACTGTAGAATTAGTGGGCGGATATAAGTCAAAGCGTTTTAATTCGTCGACATTTAAGACTCCATCAGAGATGGGCTTTACTAACAACGGTATCGCATAAAAGAAAACCGCGGTACGACGTGAAAAAAGAGCAAAACAACTAACCTATAAAGAGGCCCGTTCCCCCTTTCTGATGCTTCGAATTGGACAACTGGGATCTTCAAGAATATTCTTATCTGTTCCCTACTTTTCGTGCTTTCAAGAATGATGCAACATTTTTACAAGTAATTCACGTTTGCCGTCCTATTTCGGAGATGACTCTTTAGGGTCCTTTTACCCAAGCGGTCACAGCAGGGGTCTTACATTCAAGTTGAAGTTTGCAGTTTGGTTTAACTATCCGACTATCTGGTAACCTTATTGTTATGAAGCAATCAAAAGTCCTTAGCAATGCTCCTACCCATACATAAAATATTCCGAACTTAACCAGATTATACTCGTATGCAGCCAAAAAACTAGCAGAAGCTCTAAAATTTCTGTAATAGATACTACCACGATTCAGAAAGGGACGTAAGAACTTACTCATTTACTTTAGGTGGCCGTGGGCCTGGGCCTCAGCCAACAAGCGTCTCCAGTCAGCTCGATCGTTCGCTAGCTGCACCCAGTTTCACACGCTAAGTTGGCTGAGGTCTCCTTTCACTTGCGTACGGCACTTAAGAAGCAGCCTTCCTCTACAGCGCTTTCCCTCGGTGGCAGATTCCAACACTTTTCAGACCGGAGCGTTGCTGTGCAGCCGCTCAACATAACCCAGTCATCTCAGTCGTTGGACCTTCACTATTCTGGATAATTCGATTTCGCTGTACAGTCCGTAAAGTTCGTCTTTGTATCTTCTCATCCTACAAAGACGGATGGGCTTGGCACGGTTGCCTAAACTAGACATTGCACTGTATAGTTCGTCCCCATAGATGCTGTCATATGCAAAAATGGTGTGTATCGATCTGAAGTTCACAAGTTTTTTCCAAGATAGTGGACTTTTCTGGCCTGAAGTCACACTGATATGGATCAATCAGGTTGTTGGCGAGTGCTTTAGGGCCTTTACACAAGCTTATACGTGATGTTAAGAAGACTGATGCCTCTATAGTTGGCGCAGTTCAGTAGGTCTCTTTTCTTGAGGATCAGACAAACAATGCTTTGGTATAATTTATAGGGCCAACCTTTTCCCGACCACATTTAACAGATGAGTTCGTGTATGCTCCTCACCAAGTCATCGTCTGCCGCTTTGAAGTGTTTGGCGGTCTGCTCCAGCTGCTTTGTTGGACTTTAGCTTAGATATTGCTGTCTTCACTTTATGCGGGTCGGGTGGACTGAGCTGTATCTTTACATCGTTCAGGTTGAAAGGCTCATTCTGGCTAACAGCGGTATTTCGGTCGTCATCGCAGTTACACAGTCAACAGAAATGGTCTATCCAAATCCTCAGCATCGACTACGATTCTACTACGATGTTCCATTGTTCATCTCCACAGGCTTCGGTTCGGGGTTTGTTTGCGCGGCATGTTATTTTTACCTTTTGGTAAAACTTCCGAACCTCATTCCTGGAGTAGCATCTCTCAATTTCCTCGATCGCGCGCTTCTCATGCTCTTTCTTCTTCCTCCTGAGAAGCCGGTGCTCGTCTCTCCTCTTCTGCTCATAGAGCTCATGAGCAGCTCTGGTCTTTCTAAGCAGCGCCGCGTTATATGCATCTTGCTTAGCTGCAGGGGTTTCATTGTGGTGGACGAGTGAAACCCAGCACATCAGAAGCGGCATCTCTGATGGCGTTTTGGCAGTGTTTCCAATGGTCTTCGATGCTTGATGCTGGCGGCATTGGACCTCTTAAGATATTAAGAGACACTCGATCGGAAAAGGACTTGGCGATCTCTTGCGATTGTAGCCGTCTGACGTCGAATTTTCTCACAGCATCAGTTTGTCTTGGCGTAGTTTGGGATATCCGCAACCGTACCTTGGCTACAACAAGGTAATGGTCCAAGTTTATGTTGACTCCTCGGAACGTATCGACATCCATAATACTGGAGGATTGTCTTGCGTCAATCACAATGTGATCAATCTGGTTGACTGTTGATTGATCAGGAGTTCTCCAAATCCCCTTGTGTATATCGAGATGTGGGAACCGCGTGCTAGCTACGACAATGTTTCGCCCCGCCGCAAACTCGATTAGACTGAATCCGTTATCGGAGGTGGTGTCGCGCAGACTATATTTTTCGATTGTTCCACCAAAGATACCCTCTCCTCCTAGCTTTGCATTAGAATCACCGAGGACAATTTGAATGTCATAGCTAGGGCATTGCTCGTAGGTCTTGTTAAGGAGCTCATAGAAGGCATCCTTGGTATCGTCATCTTTCTCCTCTGTGGGGGCATATAAGGCTGTTGGCGAATTTAGCCTTGATGCGGATTGCTACGATTGCCAAATAAGCGCTGCTTTTGCCGTATAGATGTCGCAGTTTTTCATCTTCTTTTTGTCCGGCCCATCCCATTGCATTTCTTGAATGGCGGTTATGTCTGCTTTGCAGCAGTCTAGGGCTTCCGCTAGTTGTTCGGCTGCACGTGGTCTATTAAGGGATTGAACATTCCACGTGCATATCCGAAGCTCATTGTCCTTAAATCGTTTGCGTGGGTTGTCAACAGTATGTCCGTCCCCATCTTGTTGATGCTTGTTGATGCTTCGTAACTCCTTGTTTTTTTAAATGGCTGGGCAATTACCCTGGCGGCACAACCCTTAACCGGGAGGACCAGTTCCATTTTAAACGCCCTTAGGACGAGGGGTCGGTTAGACCGAAGCCAGTAACCCGTTCCAGGATGTTACCGCTGCCGTTGGCCAATATAGGGCTCGTCCGCCACCATCTCTTTTCCAAGACCCTGACTAAGTCCAGGAAATCCTTACCGGCCTGAGCTCCAAATATGTCGGAGTAGCCCGGAAAAGGTCTTGTTTTGTTTTTCCGACACTAATCCTGATTTATGGCGCAGGAAACTCGCCATTTGCCCTCTTCACTTCGAAATCCCCGGTGAGATTCTCAGATGGCGCCACGGGGAGGCGTTAAGTAGGGCTTATTAGCAGAGCTGTAAGATGTCCGGCTGCAGAGGCTTATTCTCGTCATTTAAAGAACCAGCACTTGTCGGAAGATGCTACTTTTACGAGGCCTTATACTAATCGTTGGCATCCATCGCAGTTCTACAAGCCATCAGAACTGGTCTATCCAAATCCTTAGCACCAACTACAACGATACCACGAAGTTCTCGAATTCCTCGACTGCGCAATTCAGATTCTCCTTCTTTTTCCTCCTGAGAAGTCGTTGTACTTCTCTCCTCTTCTACTCATAGAGGTAGGTTCATCTATGCAGCATTGCTTTGTATGCACTTTAAAAACGTTTTAATTGAGGTTGTCGAGTGAAACCCAGCTCATCACAAGCGGTATCACTGCAGTGTTGTCACTAGTCTTTCGGCTTTTTTTAGCATGCTAAATTCCCGTAAGAAGTCAGATCTTGGGAAGAGCTATTGAAATGAGCTACACCGAGTAATGCAATCAAATGAGAACTCTCACACCTTCACAATGGCGGGATGGTTGCAGGGGACTTCAAATAGCGTTTAAAGACTTAGCTTTTCTTGCCGAAGGGTTGGGAGCGCAGTTGCTTTCGTTGAAACTTCGGAAATCGCGCAAACTCCCATTTGTTTTTGGACATTTTAGAAAAAGTGTTAATCCATTCGTAAAGGTGAGAATCGCAAACAACACGTCCATGTTGGACTTAATAAAAGTAGAATAATAAATTTACAAACTGTCAATTTTTAAAATGGTCACAAAGTCGTGGTATCTGTTAAGAGATGTCATGTCGTTTCGACTCGTTTCTTACACTACGAATAAATTTATTGAGTTCACCATCTGCATACCCAATGCGACTTATGTTTCCCAGAACATGCCAACGATAACCCCTCTCAAGAACCTCTTTCAATCAATTGACCTTAAAGGTCTCTTCTGCTTTCCCTAAATTGTCAATTTCTCATCGCATGATTCCATCCCATTGTCGACAACAAAATCAAACAAAACATTCAACAGTCGTCCAAATGTAAAACAATTGACGTGGGTACGGTGGGTCCTCTATTTCTATTCGAACTTTGGTAGCATAGCAATCTATCCGCCCGCCAAAAGAAAAAAAACAACAAAAAAATGATAACCGACCGAAAAACGTTTCATTAATTCTCGAATTATAAAAATCTACACACTTAGACAATGGACAAACCGTCCGTCCCGTTGTCGGTGAAAAATTGAATTCGTTTACTCGTCACCGGGCCACTCTCATTAATTTTATCCACAACAATGTCACGTATGGATGAAGATTTTCACCTTTAAGACGGAAGGCGCAAGTTTCAGACTTGACTGGAATGCAACACAAATGCAACAAACACACGCACAATATAAGTGAGAACAGTTAGTGCTCATAAATTTTACAACAAAGACGACTCTTCTTGAAGTAGAGAAGAAAAGAGAAAAAAATTAATTACAACAGCCCGTGGTAGCTAGGTCCATTCGTTAGTACTCGCTATCGTAGTAGTTGAATTAACATTCCTCCATGGGAATATTCTAACTTCTGGAATGTTGAATTAAATGAAAATTACCCAAGTCGTTGCTGTCCCAGACTCGTTTTCAGACTCATCGCATTCCAGGGCAATTGGCAACTTGGCAATCTGGCAAACAACCAAAGTCAACAATGGTATTCAGAGCACCGAGGCGAGATGGGAAACGTTAAGTTGTCTACGGTGCCATTGTTTCATTGTTTACGTTGTGCATATGCCTTGAGGAGAACAATTTATAATTTGTGTCACAACAGGTGCTGAGTTCAGAATACCTTGAAGCCTATCTAAGTCTTAGAAGAACTCACAATCTAGACGACATTCATAATTTCTTAATGACAGTACACAGGTAGAAAGGATAATAGTAAACATTTCAATGCAACCCATCCCCTTATCAAGTCATCAGTAAAGGATAATCCCAGAAGTTATTGAACCAAATAACATCAACACATCTTAAGGAGTCCAATGAACTACAAATCCTAACCAAAATAACGACACTAATCCAGTCAGACTCGTAGAAATGGTGTCTATTAGGAAATAGTCATACAAAACGAAAGAGTTGACATGCGAACTGGGTAATAAACACCCAATTTATAGTTATGCATGCGTTTAAGCACCCTTCTCCGCTCCGGCAATGTGAATAGATTTTGTATGTGAGCAGAATATGCCACGGACAAGGCCAGATATTTATGGAATACTTAAACAAAAAACAACACGATGTACACAAACAACACTAACAAGTCAGTAAATCTCTTGATACCTTCACAAGAACCGACCAGAGATAGTGGTAAGCAAACACCGGTATCGTATCGAAAGAAACCAATTTCCCATGGTCTCTGTGGCTATCTTATGAGTCATGTTCGATCCTGTATGATCATGATGAGTCAGAATTTTTGCACGCTAAAGCTAAACATAAACGTAAACAAAGAAGAGATACTCGTAGACCTGCGCGCTAACCAATGAACAGAGGATATTGACGTCAATTTGGTCCAATTTCAAGGTGGCGATGTTATGATTTAGCAAAAAGTTGATAAATTTCATCACATAATGGACTGTTGCGTCAGGATACTGACCCACCACTCGTGGGTTAGCGTCTTTGGATTGAATAAACATGCAGATTTAAAGATGAAGATTATTGAGAAGAAGAAGAACTTTCGGTTGGTGGAGAAAAGAGGAGCAAATAAGACATCCAGACAACAATAGAGGGATTGTTTTTGTTTTGCGATGGCTTTGAGGTCTATTTTTTGGAATGGGTTGGATAATTAATTACTGTGAAGTTGAAGGGACACAGGTACACAGAGGGAATAGGTTTCAATACATTTAGAGTTTTTGCTAATTAGTAGAAAGGAGTTGAAGGCTCTGTGTTAAACCATCTCGTCAGTAAGCTGAGGCTATTGCATTTAAGTGGTCTAATTGTTATTCTTTCTGGCTCTCCTTCGAACTTTGAGTTGAGTTTCTGTTGCACGCTGATAAGCAGTGACCCTGTCATTTTTCAGTGCTAAATGGCTCCCAAGATCTCACTAGATATGAGGTCTCATTACTTAACTTTACAAACACTAAATCGATACATCGAACCATATGCATACCATGTCTGTTTATTTTTCATACAGAGATGCCGGGAAAGACTGGATAAAACTGCATCATCACCTCTGGGTAGTGCCATATGAATTTCTACCTAATGGCCGCATATTTGGAGCTGAACATTCGGAATAGGGCAAGCTCGTCGAGTGAATTTTGTCAAATACGAGTATAAGATGAAGAAGTTCCCTCAGACATCTAACAAGTGGTGTTCAGAAGGAGGACATGCAGCGGAGGAATCCGCGTCTGTTAAATAAACGGTGACATCCAGAATCAGACTAGTGGAAGAAGCTTTATTTCAGTTACTCGGATACATACGGTGGTCAGGTCAATAATGAACTTTTAAGACTGATAAAAAGATATGACAGCAGAGCAGCCTTTGATGAGACAACGGCGGCAGCTTTCGCATCCCCAAAGTGGTAACTGACATCGGGACATCGAAATTAAAACAAACCGATATGAATGGATTTCCTGTTGACATTTTCAGTCGACGAAATAAGGACAACGACCTTCAGATTCGCATGTGAAATGGTCGAACCTTTGAAAGTTAACGAGTAGTAGAACAGTTAGTGGTGTAAATACAAAAGCCATCAATCCGAAAAGTGCGATAAAATGGATAAAAAGCTGTGACATCTGCAATGGTGATTTCTATTGCGACAAAAACAGCGCTTATTGGGGTGCGGATTTGTCACACATGGTAGTCATAGGCAACAAATTTTGTGCCTCCAACATATAGCGAGCATCTTATGATAAACCGCATCAAGGCTTAATTCCGTAGTATAGGTATAAGCCTAATATGCGCCTATGCTGCTACAAAACACCATGAAGACGTCAGCAAAATATATTTCCATGAGCTCTTTGGCGAGATATATGAGGGTAAGGTGAAAAGATCTCGGCCTCACGCTGAGATGGCGATCCAATCAGCAAAAATTGTATCTAAACGAGATCCCACTTCTCCCGAAGATTACCCAGGTGGGCGACCAAGAACTGCAACCACAGCCGAAACCATCGAAAAAGTGCATGATACCCTGTTGGACTATAGGTGAGTGAAGGTGAGTGAGATAGCTGAGGCAGTGGGTGGAAGTCGAGGATCAGCGTGTTTTGGGTTGCGCAAGGGATCCTATTAATTGATTATCTTGAAAAAGGCGGAACAATTACAGGCGAATATTACTTCGACCTACTTGACCAGCTGGATGCCAAAATTCACCAGAAGAGGCCTGACTTGAAGAAGAAAAATCTTTCATCAGGACAATGCACCTGTCAGAAGTGTGTGTTGGCGATGGGAAGAATCCAAACACTCACTTCCGGGAAGGAATACTGATGTAAGAGAAACGCTGCACCAAGTGAACAAGGGAGATTATGTAGAAGAAAAAAGTAAATTTTTTAAATGAAAATCGCAATCGTTTATTGGCAAGCCAACAATTTTTCGCCTTACCCTCGTATGAGCAATATCGTAAGTGTTAATATAGAGACAGGAAAGCAGAACATCTTCGGTAGGACAATTAGTAAGCAGTGCTATTTCAGACCTGGACCATCCCCGTCCTTCTTTGAGGCACTGAAGAATAGACTCTATCTAAAGTGGATAAAAATGAATTTTGCCATCTAGTTGATCTTCTGCGATTTGTTCTGTCTTCTTCAAAGCGTCTGCAATAAAAAATACTTTCTTCCTCCTCTGCGGTTAGATATTCGGGACACACAGCAGTAAGCCATCGAACGCAGAACTATAGAAATATTTTGGATATCCGTCGTGCCCGGACACTAGTCATCGTTACTATTATCAAAGATTGAAGCTAACTTTTGGGTTTAATTGCCTTTTGTAGAGCCGTCCCACTTGGCTTCCCATATTGCTGTCGATGTTTGCGTTCGTTGTTCTCCTGGCGATTTGCGGTTTGCCTTAAATATAACCTCTGTATCTCATTTGCAAGAATGCTGACTGTGGTCTAAAAAACAAGGTTACCGGATTTGAAATCGGTTGAAAGCCATTGATAATCCTGAGCCTGTTCCCTGACAACAGTTGTCTATTTGACTCTTTTACCGCCCGTAAGTCTGTCCGTGCAAGAGAAGTGAATAGGAAAACCAAATTAACATCCCAGGATGCAGAATCATTTGGACATATCCAGGGCTGTGAATATTCGGATCAGCAAAGACTTTTTTATGTCATACTGTGAGCCCTAAAGCACAGGCCTGTTATCGAACATCAGCTCAGCTTCTTTGACCTGATTATTTCGTTTTGTTAGGACAGCACACGAACCTACCGACGAGGCTGAAGATTCCATCAAGGAGGAGTTCTATGACCTCCTGGATGGAGCCTACGGAGCCTGTCCGGAGTACGGTGTAAAAGTTGTACTCGGGTACTTCAATGGTTAGTTGGTAAGCACAGAATTCACGAAACGGCAACAGACAACGACTAATCGATTTTGCAGCAGCTCGGAATATGGTGATAAGTAGCACTAGGTTTCCAAAGCTAAGGATCCACACGGCAAACTGGCGCTCTCCAGACGAACCGCCAACCAAATCGACCATGTGCTAATCGATGCGTGCACTTTCTTGTCGCGGCTAAATTCAGAGTTCGGCTGGCCAACAAGAAGAAGCTGCGAAACGCCAAGAAAAAGAAATTCGACGTTGGACGCCTTAGCACACATGGAGTAGCCACAGTCTACAGGGAGTCAGGGAGTCAGGGAGTCTGACTATGCGCTGTGTGCACTCACCTACCACAAACGTCAACAATCAGTGTTGCCAGTATCGCGACATCATCAAGGAGGTAGCCGAAACCACTGTCGGGTCCCAGCCACCCCAGAGAAAGAGCCCGTGGCATGATGATGAATGCGTGTACAGGAAAAAGATGCACACAAGAAAGCGCTGCAGCGCAAAACAAGGGCAGTGCGAGAAGACTATCGAGTCAGGAGAACGGAGGAAAAGAAGATCCTGTGTTGAAAGAAATGGGCTTACGCAGCTTTCGAGCTCAAGGAGATCGAAGAGTCGTGCGATCGTAATAACATCCGGAGGATTTATAAAAAAAAACGAAGAAGCTGACTGTTGGCTAGAAAACCGGAACGCAGGTTCTTCGAGACAGCGAAGGAAATCTAGTCACCGAAGCGCAGGGAATAGTAGATGTTTTTAAACAGCGTTTCCAGGATCTGCTTTATGGCGCCTAGTGCTGGACGATAAGCAAGAAGGGCGAGCTGATACTAGGTTCCTTCGACAGAAAAATACTTCGGCGGACTTTTGGTCCTGTGTGCGAGTAGGGCGAATGGAGGAGAAGATACAACCGCGAACTTTATGAGCTGTACCAAGATGTGGAAAGCCAAAACACGTCAACTACATTGGCTCGGCCACATCGAGCGAATGCACAATAATGCTCCAGCTAAGAGGATCTTCGAATCCCAGCCCCCAGGTTCGAGAAGACAAGGAAGACCGAACCACCGTTTCAAAGACCAAGCCATCGCGGATGCCAAAGCGCTTGGTCTGAACAACTGGAAGCAGCGTGCCCGGGATCGTAGAGGATGGAAGGCTGCAGTGTCTCAGGCAGAGACTCTACACGGGTCGTGAGCGCGTTAAGTAAAGTAAATAAGTAGGACAGCCTCAGTCTTCTTCTTTGCTATTTCCAAACTAGCAGACTCCAACAAATTGCTGATCTTTTACGTGGCGGACTTTATCCCGTTGATGTGCTTAGTGATGATGTGCAACGATTACCACGGTAATGCCGACAACGAATCCAATCACTCTATCTCCTTTGAGAAGCTTCGCAGATTTTTATCATCAATTGTGCTTCAAAGAAAATTCGAACATCGGCTCTCGAGACTCCCGCGGTGACGCTATAGTACAATATTTAGCACTATCATCAGCGAAAATATTGCAAAAGCAGCCTGCGACTATTCTCAGTTGGTTGAGCATGGTCAAGTCTGTCTTTATGTCGTGCTAAAGGCATTTTTGAGCGTTACTACTGCCGAATAATTCTTCGGCCCCCTACCTTTTCCCCTAAATTGATTTACCTTCTGTATCGACGGCCGCTTCTTTGACATTGGCGGAAGAATGCGATTTTCTGAAGCTGTCTTGTTGATGATTTGACACAGTTCCACATATAAAGCGTTCCAAAATCTTATCTAGAGTAACAAGCAAACATATTAGTCGATATGACGAAGATTCTACAGCTGTCTTGTTGACACTTTTTTTTTATAATTAGCGCGCGCTCAAGGGGTAGTTAGTACCCTTAAAATGATTGCACATAGAGCGGGCGATGGAAAGAGGAAAGATGGATTGGGAGGAAAGAAAGAGAGGTACCTATGTACGTTGGTCTTGAATGTTTGGAGGTTATAATGACTAGGAAATGAAGAGCTCGGCAGGGCATTCCATAAGCGAGCTGTTCGGCTTAGGAAAGAATCACGATATTTCAGGGCAGCAACCCTAAGTTCTGGAGTTTCCATGATGTAGAATTTCTTTTCTAGGCATCTTTGCATCGGTACTAGGAAGGGATCTGATTTCATCTTCGTAGATGCCTTGACTATGACTTTCGGCTTGGCATCCGGTCGAGTTGTTCTGTAGTTTTCTATTTTCTTACAATTCCTCCGACATGGAATTAGGAATGTGTCCCATGCTATTAACTCTTGGAATAAAGGCCATAATAATTGGTCTACTTGGAAACATGTAGTCTACTATCGTTGTTTGCATTGCTGGGCAATTTAATTGAGGAAACTTGTTGCTTTTAAGCTCCCTTATCACCTTATCACCGCTGTTTTAGCTGTGCGTCTTATACGTCTTGACTTGTTTTCTTGAATGGTTCTCTTCAGGTCGCTTCTAGATGGTTAGCTGTGTCAAGAAGTCTGATCAAATACTAGATTTTTAGAATCTATGACTTTTTTATCTCGTTGTTCCATTAGTAACAGGGCTCCTCACTTTAATTGGATGTCCATCTGAGATACTGCTTGAGCTAAAAACCTAGAGTGTGCTCAACCTTGACTATCCTCTAAGTGTTAGGATTAGGCCCCATTCGGCTCATCATATCGCCACACAAATCTGTATTTACTACATTATGAGCCAATCAACAAGTCAGAAGACAGATTAAAGTTCACAGCAAAGCCACCGGAATGATGAAGTGCCAAATACTCTTATTGTCAGAACATAGCCTCAAGCTATAATCAGTAAGGCCTTTACGAGTTTTGAGACTAATGGCTTGAAAAGTTTATTTGATTAAATATTGAAGTTTACCTACACTTATACCAAGAAGCTTACCGAAGGTTCTGCTTAAGTCAAGCTGCGCCCGGATAAATACTCGTAACAAAGCTACTAAAAAACCAAGAGCACATAATCGTAGGGACAGAAAGGAGTAAACCTTTGATCATTGGGTGCAAAATTAGGACAATATGATCGTCTGCGGAAATGATCCATAGTCACTAGTAGAAAGCATGAGTTGAACTGGCCCCAACTTAGCCTTTCAGCATCTGGGATATATTGGCTAACTCAAAACAATCGGCAGCCCTATTGTGTATTCGTATGGAGGCTCTTGCAGCACTTGAAGAGCCGTCAAACCAGATCGTCGAAAGAGGACGATTTACGGGAGCAACAAAATTAACTCGAGCTTAGCTTTGAACATCAAGCTGCAGCGGATACTGGAATTCCTAGCGTGAATAACTGAAAGCGAAGAAAGAAAGTGCAAACAAAGGTCTCGGGTTTGAAAGGATTGTCTTCTGTGTCTTGTATGGAACCTTGCGTATATCGACAGTCCGAACAACACCTCTGAATAAAGTAAAATATGACGAAGTGTGCCAGTAAAGTCTTGTGATTTAGAGTTTCGAAATTCTATCTTAATCCAGTTTTCAGTATACCGCCAAACCTCGTGTTTGTTTTTCTTTTCAAAAGTTATTCTTATTCAAACCACACTTCTCACGGCTCGCCTTATACGATTTTATAGTCGTTGGTTACATAATAGAGTTTATACACCCCCTTTTGGGGGATTTAACACCAGCAAATGACCTAAATTCCATCCGAGGGTCACAATGGATAGTCTAGGTTTACACCGAATTACATATTCCGAACAAGAAAATAAGTTAAAACTGACTTCTCCCTCGTCACAGTCTATCTTTTCCATTCCAGGTAAACTCTACCCAACTCCGCACCATTGTCACATACGAGTACTTCGTACACAACTATCTAATGACCAACGGAACCAAATTAGGGAAGTGCGATCAATAACTATCCGTATCTTCCCGCCAACAAAACGCGTTGCATGCTAAATTACCTCATCACATGAATTGCACGCATGACCACCATTCGATTCGTGAAGATACACACCTCCACCCACATGGCCAGTCCACTCAAGTCTATTCGAATTCGAACTTAGTCAAGCGAAAAATTGTACTGCATCGTGCGTTAGAAAAGTTCAAATCTAGCCTCGGATTCCACTGGCAGTCTCCCGCGCCGCGGACCCACACTCGAAATTAGCATTCCCAATCGGTGCTAATAAATTATTCAAACTCAATTGCGGTCTTCTTCCGTTTTTGGAGGGTTGCTTCCTAAAAGAGTTTATGAGATACTCATACACTGTAGGGAATTCCTTGGGAGCACGTTGTCAAGCTGAGCTAAAGAATTCAACTTGAAGGCTGATGATGTCCGAAGGTGTGGTGGGAAGTGGAAATGCTAATGAGTGGTCAGCAAAATGCATGACACGGTGCTTGACTGCTGATTGCCAAAGTACGAGTATCTGTATATTTTGGCCTTAACGTGGGCGACAGGTAGATCCTCATCAAGGAAATAAAAATATACGAGTATACGAGTATGTAACCACAACCAAGAGATTGGTGCTTTAAAAGTGCTCTCCCTAAATGGTGTGTGCCATTAAAGTTTGTTCAAAAATAACTTGGCGTTCGATGTAATGTTACAGCTTACAGAAATGGAGGACATGTTGGGAATTTAATTTTTGAATTTTCAAGTCCGAGTAGATGGCGGCACTTTGGAGATTATATCTTGAAGATAATTTAATAACAACCAGAAGGAGTGTTCAAAGTCGATATTCTCTTGATTAGGTTCAATGTGATGGCCTCTTCGAGCGAAGATTATGACAAAGGTGTGCTCTTTAAGGTAGCTTTGAGTGCAATCAATAATTTTCTTTAATTATTCAGATGACGATTTAAGGACAATGAGCTTCGGATATGCACGTGGAATGTTAGATTCCTTAATAGACCACGTGCAGCCGAGCAACTAGCGGAGGCCCTAGACTGCTGCAAAGCAGACATAACCGCCATCCAAGAAATGCGATGGGATGGGCCGGACAAAAAGAAGATGAAAAACTGCGACAACTACTACGGGTATCTTTGAGGGTATCTTTGGTGGAACAATCGGAAAATATAGCCTGCACAACACCACCTCCGATAACGGATTCAGGCTAATCGACTTTGCGGCGGGGCGAAACATTGTCGTGGCTAGCACGCGGTTCCCACATCTCGACATACACAAGGGGACTTGGAGAACTCCTGATCAATCAACCGTCAACCAGATTGATCACATTGCGATCGACGCAAGACACTCCTCCAGCATTATGGATGTCCGTACGTTCCGAGGAGCCAACATCGACTCGGACCATTTCCTTGTTGTAGCCAAGGTACGGTTGCGGATATCCCAAACTACGCCAAGACAAACTAATGCTGTGAGAAAATTCGACGTCAGACGGCTACAATCGCAAGAGATCGCCAAGTCCTTTTCCGATCGAGTGTCTCTTAATCTCTTAAGAGGTCCAATGCCGCCAGCATCAAGCATCGAAGACCATGGAAACACTGCCGAAACGCCATCAGAGATGCCGCTTCTGATGTGCTGGGTTTCACTCGTACACCACAACGAAACCCCTGGTTCGATGATGAATGCCGACAAGCACATGCAGCTAAGCAAGATGCATATAACGCGGTGCTGCTTAGAAAGACCAGAGCTGCTCATGAGCTCTATGAGCGGAAGAGGAGAGACGAGCACCGGCTTCTCAGGAGGAAGAAGAAAGAGCATGAGAAGCGCGCGATCGAGGAAATTGAGAGATGCTACTCCAGGAATGAGGTTCGGAAGTTTTACCAAAAGGTAAAAATAACATGCCGCGCAAACAAACCCCGAACCGAAGCCTGTAGAGATGAACAAGGGAACATCGTAGTAGAATCGCAGTCGATGCTGAGGATTTGGAAAGATCTGCAGACTGTATAACGGCGATGACGGACCAAATACCGCTGTCAGGCAGAATCAACCTTTCAACCTGGACGTTGATGACCAACAATTCCGTCCACCCGACCTGGATGAAGTGAAGATAGCCATATCGAAGCTTAAGTCCAACAAAGCTGCTGGAGCGGATGGCATGACTGCCGAGCTCTTCAAAGCGGCAGGCGATGACTTGGTAAGGAGCATACACCAACACCATCTGTAAACTATGGTCGGACGAAAGTATGCCCGATGAATGGAACCTCAGCATTGTTTGTCCAATTCTCAAGAAAGGAGACCCTCTGAACTGCGCCAACTACAGAGGCATCAGTCTCCTTAACATCGCATATAAGATCTTATCCGCTGTATTGTGTGAACGCCTGAAGCCGTTCGTCAACAACCTGATAGGTCCATATCAGTGCGGCTTCAGGCCAGGAAAGTCCACCATCGACCAGATATTCACACTACGGCAGATCTTGGAGAAGACCCATGAGCTTCAGATCGATACCCACCACCTATTCATCGATTTTTAGGCCGCGTATGACAGCATCTATAGAGACGAGCTATATAGAGCAATGTCTAGTTTTGGCATCCCTGCCAAACTCGTCCGTCTGTGCAGGATGACGATGGAGAATGCACGCTGCTCCATCAAGGTCGGTAAAGATCTCACCGAGACCTTTGATGTCCAGAAAGGATTTAGACAAGGCGATGCGCTGTCATGCGATTTTTTCAACATCGTACTTGAAAGAATAGTGCAAAACTCACGAGCAAACACAAGAGGCACTATCTTTCAAAAGTCCGTCCAACTACTCGTATACGCCGACGATATTGACATAATCGGGAGAAAACAGCGTGATGTCAGTGGCGCTTATCGAGTATTGAGACGGAAGCGGCGAAAATGGGTTTAGCGGTCAATGAGGGCAAGACCAAGTATATGCTGTCAAGCAAAAAGGAAAACCAACACCGACGTCTCGGACAGAACGTCACCCTCGACAGATATAACTTTGAGGTAGCTAAGGACTTTGTCTACCTAGGCTCCGCTATAAATACAGACAGCGACACCAGTGCTGAGATCAAGCGAAGAATAACTCTTGCCAACCGCTGTTTCTTTGGGTTAGGAAGGCAATTGAGTAGCAAAGCCCTCTCTCGGACAACAAAAGTCACCCTTTATAGGACTTTAATAATCCCGGTCCTGCTCTATGGCGCAGAGGCATGGACATTATCAAAAATAGATGAGGGTGTTCTTGGTTGCTTTGAGAGAAAAACTCTTCGGACGATCTTCGGTCCCGTCTGCATTGACGTTGAGTGGAGGAGGAGATACAACGACGAACTGTATGGACTGTACAGCGAAATGGACCTAGCCACAAGAGTGAAGATCCAAAGACTGAGATGGCTGGGTCATGTAGAGCGCATGGACACCAATGCTCCGGTCCGAAAAGTCTTCGAATCCGCCCCTGAGGGACAGCGCAGTAGAGGAAGGCCAAGACTCAGGTGGCGCACGCAAGTGGAAGAGGACCTCAGCCAACTTAGCGTGCGAAACTCGAGGCAGCTAGCCAGGGATCGTGCTGGCTGGAGAAGCTTGTTGACTGAGGCCCAGGTCCACCCAGGACTGTAGCGCCACCTAAAGTAAGTAAGTATTCAGATGACTACAGATTCTGCTAAGAATCGAATGCAACTGCGGCTTCGTGGAGTAAACTGATTCGACACTTAATCTTGCTCTTCTTTGGAAAACAAACCGAAAGATTGTGTAATTCCGATGATAACGTCTAAAACTTGTAGTTGTCAACTAATTTTTGCATCTCAGAGCACCGAACTTTTCATATAAACGCCGAAAATGTTCTGGAGCATAGAAAATATTTGATCTTATCGCAGCAGTGTAGATCCAAAGTACCGCTTTCGATGACAAATTCCCTAGTCTAGCCGAGTCAAGAACGCCTTTGTAGCTTGGACTGCACATTTGGTGGAGTGGCAGCCAAAGTATAGAAATACTAGATAAGTCGGACGATTCACTTTCCTCCTTCTCGTATAGAGATGAACCTCAGTTTTCAATCACGGATCACGTCTGGAGCTGCATACCTGTTAAGGCAGACGGGTACTCAGTGTGATTCAATAGACGCTACAGCTTCATCATCTACATATCCCTGGTCCTTCATGTTATCACCATTGATAGCATTTAACATTGAGTCCATCAACATGCAACATAACAGTGTAGACAAGGCTTTCGGGGGCAACTTCTTTCTACTTGTACTTATCCACAAATTGGTGAGTCGTCAATGCTGCGTTGTCTGCCCGCTAAAAAGTGCATTGCAAAAGCACGCAAAATGTCAATGAAAATGTCCAGCGCGTACTGGAGTGCGCCTTCACTAGATTTTCCGGGTAGGCATGCTACACTTAAACAAAGGATGCACACCCAAAGCTGTTTTGTGTACATAAAGACTGATAAACTCTTGACTAGCTTCTAGTTAGACTGCCTTAAAGGCCACGAATTGGGTTCGGTATGTATACCAGTGCTAGGCTTGCAGTAAATATTCTTTACAGGGGTGATTGCAACTGTTGCGAACGAGTATTTGGATATATGGAATCGTTACTATTCGACTTGATGACATAAGGGAACGCAGTAGCGCGTTTGATTTTCTTAGTATTTTCAGTCTAACTGATTTCAGCCTAGCTCCTTTGAAGGACTTTAAGGCTAGTTTTACAGGGCTTTTCGATCTTTTCCGTAAAGGTCTAAATGGAGCCGTTCTCCGAGATCTGAGAGAGCCTTTAATGCTTGCCCAGCTTTACTGATGGAATCAAACAACTTTGAGGTTAAGACGGGCTGATTTTTTAACTACAGGAGGAGCTGGTGGTAAAAAGGAATTGTCTTTACTACCAGACCAATCGGATCACTTAACAGGTTCCTGGTTGTTGATAGTAACTTCACTCGAGGCTGTTAGGATTACTACATTTGCACCGGCACTTAGATGCCTGTCAGCCTGATAAAAATATTAAAAATTTTAATCAGCACATGGCGACCAAAGATATGCCTCTGCCGCTGGTATTTACTGGCAAGCAAGCACAATTTGTTTGTTTGTAACAGGCCTATTTGGTTTTGAGGGTGCCTTATGTGTCCAATTTGAATTTAATTACCACATACCTTGCTACCAAAAACATTTGTATTTACTCTATTTGGCCATCTTTTCAATTTCAGATAATCCTGCACCAGGACAGTTGAGACTTTTGTCCTACTAGGTGGCCTTGAAGTCTTCACGGAGCTTTCTCAGCGCTAGAGAAGTGATAGCGTGGTAGAAGTCACTACCAGGGTTTTTCCCAAGGATGGATTTAAATGCATGGGCTGAATGAACTCCGTCCACAAGAACTACGAACTTTGCTAGTTGCAGCGCCGGCTTTATTCGGATCTCATATGCGGGTAAAACCATCTCTCGTTTTGTTTTATCAATAGGCTTGACAACTTAGTCCGAGTTTTGTCCACTACAACAATAACTAGAACTTTAAGCATCCGAGCTGTCGCATCTTTGTGCGTTTAAAACGTTTGAAAACGACATTTGCCAGCACGAATTGTTCGTTATGGGACGAACCAAGTAATGTCTTCGGATATATACAGATTCACCGTTAACGATCCGAGCTTAAAAGACAACTATTTTTGGTTCTGCACGTGACATACAGTCAAGCAATTGGCAGGGGTCCTTGACAATTATCATACAGATAACAATGTGAACAACGGTGATTGCTATATGGAAAAGAAAAAGAGCTTATTCGGATGCGTTTTAACCTTATGCGGTAGACTAAGGCAAGAAGTCTTGAGCGAGCGTCTTTTAACAGTCCACGTAAAAGCTTTAATTTACTAATATGAGCCTTGTATGCGGCCATCCTCCTACAAAAAAAAAACAAGGACCAAAGAATGTTTCAACGAGCTCGCAGACAAGACAAATGAGCATCTAGGTAATATAGGCCTAGGCTTTGCGGCGGGACGAAATGTAACTATAGCAAGGTTTTCTCATCTTAATATACACAAGAGGACATGGTGGTCTCCATGCCATGAAACTCTAAATCAAATTAATCACATCCAGCACTCTGGATTTCCAAACCTTCCGCGCAGCCAACATTTGCTCGGATCCCCACCTTGTAGCAGGCAAGGTGCAAATGCGGATTTCTCAACAACCATGAGAAGACGTAACGTAAAACAGCTGCAATCGGAAGAGACCGCCAGATTCTTCGCCGCACTCGTATCTCGAAATCTCTCCAGAACTCTTATGCCGCCATCATCAGTGCCCAAGACCAGTAGAAACCATGCAGGTGATGTCTTGAGTATCATCCGACGATCACCAAGAAATCCCTGGCTAAAGAAGAATGCCAGCAAATGAGCAAACACATGCAGCTTAACAAGAAACGTATATAGTAGCGCTGTAGCAAATGATGAGAGAAGCTAAATCTGCAGGGAAAGGAAATCTTGTAGTAAAGTAACAGTCTGAGCTAAGTATATGGCAAAACTTGTATGGCCAAGTGTCCTGCCGTCGGGCGGAGTAAAAAGCGATATATAAGTTGAAATCCAGCAAGGCAGCTGGACGTGACGAGTTACCGGAAGAGCTTGTGCCTGATAAATGGAATGTCAGTATCGTTTGCCAGGTCCACAAAAACAGAGATCACTTCAACTGACTATTGAGGTATAAGTCACTGTATTAATACGTTTAAGATGCTTTCCTGCAAAAATGTGCATCAGTCGCCTGAGATGGCAAGGAAATGTAGAGCGAATGGACACTCTAATTTGTAGAAACTTCGAATCCAACTCGGAGCTTCATTTTGACTGTTTTCTGACCAAACAGGGTTTTTTATGAACATTTCCATTAGAATAAAAACACATTGTAGACATCATCATACGATAATTTCACTATAAATCACGTCAACAAGCTGAAGATATGTGTGCCTTAAACATAAGTAGCACAGAAGAGCTTAGTGAGCGTCGAGGACACTAGCAGTTGCAGAAAACTGAACAAGATGGCACACAGGTTTTTTGACCACCAAAAGAGGACTGAATAAGATAGTACTTGTTAACTATATCTAGTGCAGCTCTAAGCTTAATCTACTGCTTATAGATTTCGAAATAGATACATATTCTTCGGTAAATGCTTTGTCATAAATTTTTCGTTATGCACATTATTTACTCGTAGCTATTCGAGGACTGTGGCATACGGAACTGAACTGATGCTAATGATTTCTGAAGTCGTCATTGACGACGGAATGGATGCAGAGGCAGGGCTTCTCAGGAATCTAAAGATGTCACCACTCGAAGACGTGAGCATAAATGTACAGGCAACAAATACGCCTTCACTGTAAAAAAAGGTTAATCCACTTAGGTTCCTTACCTAAATCTTAAAGAGTGGGCCATTAGGGTCATTTTAGCAATCTTGACAAAGTCCAAAAGCATAAGGTTTTGAGGAAAAAGCCAAACCTTAAAATGTTTATTTAAATTGATCTCTAGCATAAATATTGTTGCAAGTTCTTGATTTGTTTTTGGGTTAATTAGGTTTGATGCTCCTCGTTGCCTTACCCCCATCGGTAAGAGCCAACTTTGGCACGTTCACTGTAAGCACTCCATCTTTGCTCAGGGATGTTGTAATGGTATCCGGATTGACTTCCTTTGGCAATAGGAATTGCTGGTTGTATTCCCTATAGACACTTCGTGTGTCAGACTTTTCTTCATGTTTTGCACGAATTATCAAATTCCTATCAATAGTTTCGACAATTATCTCCTCCGGACTGTACCCACCCACATCAAATCGTAGATTTAAGGTCTTGCGATTTCCATTTTCTTGATCCAAATGAGATTCAAAATCAGAAATCGTTTTTCTTTCTGTTTCATTTGGTCTAGATTCTATGGCAGCAGATGTACGAGTAGATCCAAAGAAATCTTTCTCCCAATTCATCATTTGAGAACGAAATCTATTCATTTCTTCCTCCATTTTACGCACTTCGACATGGAATAAATCCCAGATATTGGAGAAGTCTTTAGAAATTCCATTTGAGTCGTCAATTTTGATTGGTAAATTCTTTTTGCTTGATCCGGACATTTTTTTTTATTTTTCGGAAAAGTTGATTTGGAATACAAACAACTGCTACAGAAACAAATATTTTCTTTTTTATTTTAAATTATCGGGTATCTATGTACGATTTTATATTTTGTGATAGAAAAGGTGTTCCTTGCGTATGAGTAACAGTGTTTATGAAGCTTCTTCTCTTGCTGTATTAATCCAGGCCAGATATTCGGAGGTTTTCACAACTTGAAAGAAAACCTTCTGTCAGTACGTATTAGGACATAGGACAAATTAAAATGCTGCTTTAGTCTTGGGTGGATCTGAGGACTTAATAATCAGTCTCGCCATCAAGCCTGCTTAGTTGATAGCTTATTTTAGTAACCCGCACCGATATTCCTTTCCATTTGTGAGTGGAATCAAAGCTAAGGTACTCTTCTACTGCGTCCACCCGGAGTGAATTTCACTGTCCGATTCGTTTCGCTCATGTACACCCACTTTAAATGGCAAAGACATCATCTTTTGACTAAATTGGTGGCGCCATCTATTGGTTTATTTTTAAAAATTCCTTCCGACTAATTATGGAATGTTCTTTTATGAAAATTATTGCCTCGACTGGCTTGATAGTAGGTCATCTCGTCAACTGACTTTTGAAATACAATATCGATGGTCCCAGGCTCTATTTAAGGAACACCTTGCCCAACAGTGTTCTTGAGTACTTTGATTGTCTCTGGATTGTTCGCATAGCATCGATCCTTAATGGCACCCCACAGAAAAAATTCCAACGGCGTCAAATCGCAGCTCTGACGGTCAAGCATAATCACCAAAATAACTGATTACATGATGTTTGAACTTAGTCTGCAATAAATCGATTGTTGGACGGCTTGTGAGGCACGTAGCCCCATCTTGCTGGAAACATAGCAGTCCAAGTTTAAATATTCAATTTTTAGCCGCAAAAAACAATTGCCATGTCACGGTAGTGCTTTCCATTGACTGTAACGTTTCTTTCTTTGTTGGCTTGGGCTAATTATGCCACCACTCTAAAAATCCTACCGAAAAGTTACACGTTCAGCACGGTTTTGCTTCTCTTTTATGGATTTCCTGAACTCCAAATACGGGCAGTTTTGCATGTCTACGTAGCTGCAAAGATCGAAATGCGCCTTATGTAAAAAGATGAATTTTTTGAACCCAAACACAGATGTATTTCAATTACTGAGTCAATTGGCGGAAAATCGGTGCTACTGATGTGCAGTTGCTATGAGGTTCTCGGATTTTAGCGCATACTTTCAGCAACAGCTGGATTATTCTACGTTGAGCGCACAAGACGAACTCGGGAGTATGTTCGTTTATCAGTCAGCATACGAACTGTCTTCCCAAACTTGTGTACACCAGCTGCAGTTGGTGCATTATTTTGGCCGAAATTTATTTACAAAATTTGCACTGTTTCGCAGTACAGTATTCAGTTCGGATCCATTTAAGCAACATTTTCCAATGAGTTTAAGCAAAAATCGATCTATTTCGTACCGAGAAAATGAAATACTGAGTTCCTGTTAATGTCAAACTAACATATGGTACACAAAGATACCAACAGATGGCCCACATGTGACAGAAGAACCCCAGAATAGTTATAATTATAATTAACCAGCGTACCCCAATCCATTCCTTAGTAAGTTCACCACTCTTTGCTATAGAGAGGAATGGAATAAATAAGGGCCTCAAACTTCTAGGCCTAGTTCCTAGTGTAAGTTGTATTTCGACATAGGAACTGGTATAGGTCCCACTGACATCTCCAGCAACGGAACATAAAGTGACTCATAGAAGTCATTGTCTGCTCTTGAATGAGATGTATATTTGCTAAAAGCATGCTGAGGGAACACGTTTATAAATTGTTAGTGAACAACCCAGATACCATTCAAGGCAGAGTTGTATGCAACCTGGCATTAACTAGTTATTGGGAGCCGTTACAAAGCTGGAGAATAATAATCTTGTGGCTTTGAATGTGAAGCCAGAAGGAACTTTTAAGATTGACGACAAGAATCTAACAAATCAGATACATCTGCTTCTAAGTGGGTAGTTTAGTCGAGTGAAAGATGTCGAAATCTTGGAATACTCATTCCAGATTTCAAAAATGTCACGTGTTGTCTCGGCCGCATGGGGACATTCCCTAGCATACCTGTCTATGCTTTAGATATAATCATGCTATTCCCCTCACAGTACTTATATTAAGAGCTCCTTTCTCGAAGCTATCTTCCCCTTCAAAGCAATTAACTTTGCTACAACACGCCCGAGATGTTTTGAGGATCTGGGATGTCGAGCAAACGATCTCTCCGATGTAATTTTATATATTTTGTTTGGGAGGTACGAAATCATCTTCCACGTGTTCTGAAATTATTTCGGACAAAATCTGAGGCAGACGGGAATAAAATTGGTCTTTCGAGGATGACTCGAAGGTGCCGTGATTTTACTCCTGATCAGGGAAACCTGCGTCTCCTGGTCTTTCAGACGGGGATATACATACGTAAGGTTGAAGGGAATGAATTGTTCACTGAAGAAGCGTGAAAGAGGTGTCTGCTCCTGTGGTAAGAACCAAGCTGTTCGTAAGACACATCGATGCGGCGCGAGATAGCTCTGTCTTCAACCATTCCATTGTTTCGATCGCTGTAAAGCAGGTTCCGCCAAATACTCATATTGTGCCAACTGAATCTTGTAAACATGCAAAAGCAAATCTTATGTCGAAATTCACTGTAAACTGCTTTCTGACGGTCTCAATTACTGAGAATGATGGCGAATGAAGGTGAAGGGATTCTGCTTAACACCATTCCTAAGTGCAGCAATTTTTTCAGTAAACCGAGCTGTACGAACTTGAACAGGTTTCTTCTGGGTTTGAGCTGACCAAATTGCACCCAAGAAGTTGCATTATGGTGGTCGCAAAATCCACTAAATTTTCAAACACTTTCTACAAAAAACTTTCCTTTTCGGTTGTGGATTGTCCTTGCAGTGCTCCACGACTAAACTTCAATGTTTTCATAGCTGTCAAACAACAACGCTATATGGCCAACACAATTATTGGGGCAAAATCCAAATTGACGGTGTCAATGGGACACCCTTTAACTCAAACCTAGCTCGAGAATGTTTGACTTCTTTGAACCCTGTCCGAGGGATGAATTCATTAAGACTGGATGGGATCCAAAAGGTTCGCCGATGACCTTACTAAACGTGGTTCGTGACTGCCTGCGTCTTTAGTTAGGGCTTGTGAAGCTGAACTGCATCCTGTAGCCGATGTTCAAACATTTCAAGGAGCCAGCATTATAGCTATTTCGGGTAAGACCACAAAAGTGCGACGTTACAAAGCATGAATTAAAAAAAACCGCTAGCATCTTTGCCGATTGCAGGCTCTGTGAAAATCCTAGCCTTCATGTAAAAACCACAAAACACCAATGTTAAAGCTAATAGAGCTGCTTCTGGTTTCCAAACGGAACCACAAAGAAAGCTCAGTTTGACGATGAACCGAAGTAGGGACATGTAAGGCAAAAGCATATAAAACAACGATGAGAGCTGTTCGTGAAATCTTAAAGCAGAAACGAGCGGAAGGGGACAGAGTTCTCGAGAAGGAAACGAGCCTTCTTTTGCAATCGGCCAATGATATGCAGAAGTATGCCGATGATAGTTATCGCCAAAATGAGTTACTAACCCTGGACCAAGACGACAGAGAATTGAGTCCCCCTGACCTAGATGAGATTAAGGCAGCGGTAATGAAATGAAAATCTAATAAAGTTGCTGGCGCAGATAGAGTACGAGCTAGGTTCTTTAAAGGAGCTGGGGATGACCGAGTTAGAGACGTGCAACAGCTTAGTTCGAAGATATGGTCAGAGGAAAGCATGCCGGAGAAAACAGCTTTAACATTATTCGTCCGATCCACAACATCTGAGACCATTTTGACGTCCCCAATGGAAGTGACCAAAATGGGCTATCGAGGGTAAAACCAAGTAAATGCTGTCATTATAAATAGACGCACACTACTGACGGCTTACCCAGAACGAAAGTGGATAAAAAGCATGTCCCCATTTCTAGAAAAGATACTTCGTGTGATTTTCTTTTGAGATTTTGATCTCAACTGTACGGATGCAATACCTGAGCTAGCTGTACTACAGCTCCGTCCTAAAATGTCTTGGACCACCCCGAGGAGCGGTGAATCAGGGGACCTTAACCAGCAAAGAATGCGGTATAAGAGGTAGCTGGCGAGACATTGTGCTTGCTGGAGAGTCTGCAGATAGCAAAACTCTTAGGAAGTCGCCCGATCAAACGACTTCTCCCCAATGTCTCTTGGAGGGCAGCGACTTTGATATAATCCTTTAGTACGAAAGACTGTAGACTCAATAGCACCAACCACTTTTGATAAGCATCTTAGAGACCCAACAACTCTTGGCACTTTACTGCTGAAACGTTTACTCATCTTAATACAAAAGATTGACAATTTTCAGCATAAGGACAGAGAGAAGGAGTAAAATATATACAACTTCCTTATCTAAGAGCTCTGTTTCGACAGAAACCAAAAAACAAAAATTGTCAGCAACGGTGTGCCACAGGAGTCAGTTCTAGTGATTGTTCTTTACATATCTAAACTAAGACAGTTCATATGAACAATCCGTATGCAGATTCCATGCCAAGTAATTGAAGACCTAGCTGCTCTATACCTTACTTACTTACTTTAAGTGGCGCTACAGTCCTGGGTGGACCTGGGCCTCAGTCAACAAGCTTCTCCAGCCAGCACGATCCCTGACTAGCTGCCTCCAGTTTCGCACGCTAAGTTGGCTGAGGTCCTCTTCCACTTGCGTGCGCCACCTGAGTCTTGGCCTTCCTCTACTGCGCTGTCCCTCTGGAGCGGATTCGAAGACTTTTTGGACCGGAGCATTGGTGTACATACGCTCTACATGACCCAGCCATCCCAGTCTTTGGATCCCCACTCATCTAGTTAGGTTGACGTCGCAGTAGATTCCGTAGGGTTCATTGTTGTATCTCCTCCTCCACTCACCGTCAATGCAGACGGGACCGAAGATCGCCCGAAGAATTTTTCTCTCGAAGCAACCAAGAATACCCTCATCCATTTTTGATAATGACCATGCCTCTGCGCCATAGAGCAGGACCGGGATTATAAAGGTCTTATAAAGGATTAGTTTTGCTGTCCAAGAGGGGGCTTTCCTTCTCAAGTGCCTTCTTAGCCCAAAGAAACAGGGGTTGGCAAGAGTTATTCTTCGTTTGATCTCAGCGCTGGTGTCGTTGTCCGTATTTATAGCGGAGCCTAGGTAGGCAAAGTCCTTAACTACCTCAAAGTTATACCTGTCGAAGGTGACGTTCTGTCCTAGACGTCGGTGTTGGTTGTCCTTTTTGCTTGACAGCATATACTTGGTCTTGCCCTCATTGACCGCTAAACCCATTTTCGCCGCTTCCGTCTCAATACTCGCGAAAGCGCCACTGACATCACGCTGCTTTCTTCCGATTATGTCAATATCGTCGGCGTATGCGAGTAGTTGGACGGACTTTTGAAAGATAGTGCCTCTTGTGTTTGCTCGTGAGTTTTGCACTATTCTTTCAAGTACGATGTTGAAAAAATCGCATGACAGCGCATCGCCTTGTCTAAATCCTTTCTGGACATCAAAGGTCTCGGTGAGATCTTTACCGACCTTGATGGAGCAGCGTGCATTCTCCATCGTCATCCTGCACAGACGGACGAGTTTGGCAGGGATGCCAAAACTAGACATTGCTCTATATAGCTCGTCTCTATAGATGCTGTCATACGCGGCCTAAAAATCGATGAATAGGTGGTGGGTATCGATCTGAAGCTCATGGGTCTTCTCCAAGATCTGCCGTAGTGTGAATATCTGGTCGATGGTGGACTTTCCTGGCCTGAAGCCACACTGATATGGACCTATCAGGTTGTTGACGAACGGTTTCAGGCGTTCACACAATACGGCGGATAAGATCTTATATGCGATGTTAAGGAGACTGATGCCTGTATAGTTGGCGCAGTTCAGAGGGTCTCCTTTCTTGAGAATTGGACAAACAATGCTGAGGTTCCATTCATCGGGCATACTTTCGTCCGACCATAGTTTACAGATGGTGTTGGTGTATGCTCCTTACCAAGTCATCGCCTGCCGCTTTGAAGAGCTCGGCAGTCATGCCATCCGCTCCAGCAGCTTTGTTGGACTTAAGCTTCGGTATGGCTATCTTCACTTCATCCAGGTCGGGTGGACGGAATTGTTGGTCATCATCGTCCAGGTTGAAAGGCTCATTCTGGCTAACAGCGGTATTTCGGTCGTCATCGCAGTTACACAGTCAACAGAAATGGTCTATCCAAATCCTCAGCATCGACTACGATTCTACTACGATGTTCCATTGTTCATCTCCACAGGCTTCGGTTCGGGGTTTGTTTGCGCGGCATGTTATTTTTACCTTTTGGTAAAACTTCCGAACCTCATTCCTGGAGTAACATCTCTCAATTTCCTCGATCGCGCGCTTCTCATGCTCTTTCTTCTTCCTCCTGAGAAGCCGGTGCTCGTCTCTCCTCTTCCGCTCATAGAGCTCATGAGCAGCTCTGGTCTTTCTAAGCAGCGCCGCTTTATATGCATCTTGCTTAGCTGCATGTGCATGCCGGCATTCATCATCGAACCAAGGATTTCGATGTGGTGGACGAGTGAAACCCAGCACATCAGAAGCGGCATCTCTGATGGCGCTTTGGCAGTGTTTCCAGTGGTCTTCGATGCTTGATGCTGGCGGTATTGGACCTCCTCCATAATACTGAAGGAGTGTCTTGCGTCGATCGCAATGTGATCAATCTGGTTGACTGTTGATTGATCAGGAGTTCTCCAAGTCCTCTTGTGTATGTCGAGATGTGGGAACCGCGTGCTAGCTACGACAATGTTTCGCCCCGCCGCAAAGTCGATTACTCTGAATTCGTTATCGGAGGTGGTGTCGTGCAGACTATATTTTCCGATCGTTCCACCAAAGATACCCTCTCTTTCTAGCTTTGCATTAAAATCACCGAGGACAATTTTAAAGTCATAGCTAGGGCATTGCTCGTAGGTCTTGTTAAGGAGCTCATAGAAGGCATCCTTGGTGTCGTCATCTTTCTCCTCTGTGCGGGCATGCGCGCATATAAAGCTAATGTTAGTTAACCTTGATGCGGATTGCTACGAGGCGCTCGCTCACATGCAGGAAGCTGAGGACTTCCTGTCTTAGTCTGCCGTCGATAGCTGCTCTATACCAGAGTCCCGAATATCCCTGTCAAAAACTCCTTTTCCTGGTTTTTGATCATTCAGAAGCAATTGTTAGTTTCATTCCAGCCAAACGTCATATACAGCCAAACGTCATGGCAATAGTGCTAGAAATTCTTGCCAGAAACAAGTGAATGAGTCTGTCCACACCTCAATTCCGTTTTCGGAAATTATGTCAAAATAAATCCGAACAAATCGACAAACATCGAATATTCAATCGATGCCCTCGAATCCAAATAGGGCTTAAGCTTGTATCTACTTAAGCATTCTTAGTGTATAATCATTCAACTTACACTGATCGAAAAGGCTTAAGTATTTCGAATTAGTTTTGCGATTTTTGTTTGCGAAAACCTCTGTTCAAAAATGGAAATCGCACGATTTATGACGCCCATAAATCGAACATAAACGTGTTTGCACAGTTTTACTATCTTGTAACTCAAAAAGAAGATACTCATCTTGGATCCGAATATGGGTAAATCCATTTTCTGGTTTAACCGAATTTACGAACGTGCCAAGAGTGAGAGATTCTCTTTTTCTAAATTTAAAGTAGGAAATGATTGTGGGTTGGATTTGAGGTTAAAATAAATGATATTGAAGATAGTCTATTGTATTCGGAGTTTATTTTGGGAAAGCCTGAGTTCTCACGCTTACACCCTTTTAAGGGTTTATATTCTGCCTTGCCATAGGGTGACATATTAATTTTGGAAAACAAACAAATGCACATGACATGAACGTGGGCTGATATTACAGCGATTTATGAGTCTACATGCGCTTACGTAATTAGGGAAGAATGTATCTTTTCACTTAAAAAATAAAAAAATAGAGGAAAAAATATACAATCATAAAACACCGCTAAGCGGATAGTCATGAATGAGTCACGTGCGTGCAACAATTAATTGAAGTGAAAAAAGGGGAATGACTTTGATCAGCTGTGGTAGAGTATCTAAGATAGAATCGCCCATGGGAATACTGAAGAAAGGCTTGGCCCAGGCAATCCGCTTTATTGATTTCACGCCTCAAGAGACTTTCCTGCGGGACATGATTGTACGCTTGTGCGGATGAAGTTCTCAGGATGACGGTTGGAAGTACCCTTATAGGATTACATGACTATTGATGAACGCAAATGTCGACAATATATAAGTGAAATAAATACATTAACGTTATGACTTGCTTTCCCAAATAAAACACTTTTTAGATGAGATAACAGTTCCAGGTGGACTTGGGGGGCCTTGACCAGTAAACCTCTTGTCTGCTGTCTGCGGCTCTGTCAGATTCTGATCAACTTGAAAGTTTCTACGGAGATTAGGGCTTCCCTGTTCTGGCGAATTCCAGTAGTAAATACCGATTTAACCACTATTTTTGTAGTAACAGCCAACCGGCGAGATTTCATCAGCTTTGCTTCATACTCGTATCTTATTGTCGATAGCACTTTGATCAGGTCGTGGGGTAAATGACAAAATAATTGGCGAGTACGAAGAATGACGCACATACTCGTATATGGAGAAGTTAGAGCTGATGAGGATATCAGTGAACAGTGCCATCGATTTCACTTTCTCAATGTATTGAGCAGAACACTCTAAAATATCAAGAACTGCGCACGCTTTAATAGGGCGCAGTGTTTTTCTTTCTGTCGCAACAAGACACTTAAACAAACAACGAGTCCGTTCTACCCATTTTATGTACTAGCAACCATCACATCGGCCTCGAGATTCTGCAGCCTAATGCGAGCATTAGTCGGATATTCACAAAGGAAGAAGTGTTGTGCAATGTCGTTGTTACTCTCATAGCAAGCATCGCAGGAGGTTATGTCACTTATGACTACGAATTGGGTATTTAGCCAAAACGTGGTGGTTGGTCGGCACTAGATAGTCTAGAACCTTCCTTGGCAAGGGATTACAAAAAGATCGATAAGTTTTTTGAGACGTCATAAATAAATTGATTTGTTAAGCTGTAGCGAAGAAGGTCATAAAGCCATCCACGGTTGTGCCACCCAACTATTAAAAGACAGCTGGTTCTGGTCCTTTACTCCTCAGTAAATGTAGACCTTCAACTGGGTGCAGTGCTCAATGACTTAAAATTCGGAGGCAGCGCAGAGTTGGCGAGGGGGTTCTGAGTGCCATTCAACGCAGCTTAATGCTCGGTATTTTTCCCTCTATTAACTTGTTCTTAACAATATAAGTAGTTGTAATCAAGACCTCCCTTTGGAAGAGAGATACTTAGTTATCTTATGGAGAAGTGAAATCTTACGTTGCTGTCGGAATGCGGGAGTCAGTCACTTTCTTGATCGGGCTTGGAGTCATCCTTAAAGACACGAGATCATTCCTTTCCTGGCAAAGATTCCGGCCGAAACCAGTCCTAAACACAAGGAGATTTGACTTCGTATTTTGGCAGCAATAGGAAATCCGTCATCAATTCATAAGATCAAAATCGAATAAGAGCCGGCGATTAAGGTCGATGAAACTATGGCGGAAAGACCTCTTTCCTTTGAAAGGGAGGTGACTTTAAGTATGGATGAGAATCGTCCGTAAGCACCTGAGACAAATCGATCTTTAACACCTGGCCACTAACATATTTGCGCAAAAGCTTACTCTACAAAACTATTGACACTCACGATAGCAGTGGTCATATCATAGTCGCTTAGATCCAGAAAACCCATCTCTGGGACATACCCCATGTCTTGCCTAAAGTTTCTTTATCCTGCCGAAAACCTGACAGTGGCTGGAGAGTGGAAAAAATACAAAAAGATAAGATACAAAAAAGGGGGATAATTTGCTTTTGCAACATGGAGCAATATAGATGACTAAGAAGATCTATAAATCCCAGAAAACTGGTTTGAGACGTAACGGAGGTATGAATCCAGCATAGACTAAGTTGGTGGGTAAAATCTAGAAGCATCACAATCAGCAACCGATGGCGAGGCATTTCTGTAGCAAGACTTCATCTCGAGGAACAAATAAATGCTATGTTATCAACATCCCCCCCTGTTATACGAGAGATCAGCATCAACGGCATACACACTCTTAAGAGAAGATGAAAGCTGTGTAGAAGAAGCCGTTCAACAAAGAACTATTCAGCGAGATGAATCTATCGAAAAGATAGACCGCCGGGACACTAGTGCTCCAGCCCAGAAAAACGATACACTTCAGTGAAACAATGCATGCAGTTGGAAGGAAACCTCGGCTAACACGCTGTTTGTTTTTAGGCTTCGAATTGGTTGGAGAGACATGGTGGTTGAGGCCCAAATCCGGTCTATAAGATGCCATCAAAAGCAAAGTAAAGGAAGACTCAAGCAATGAGGAAATGTTTTCATACGTATTTCGAGTGAACTACTACATGGTCTAAAGTCTGTTCTTAGTGCTCGACCACATGGGCTCTGTAAACAATTCCACATTCAGATTCGAATTTGTGAACCTAAAACCTGTCATGCATCGGAGTGATGGCTCTATATGGTCAAAAGAAGGTAAAATGCCTTGTTGAGTTTAATGAAGCTGACAATATTCAGTGTAGGTTTTTCATTTCAGTATATGAAAGCTTGCAGCACTCTCAGATTTTATTCCAGTACACCACTGCCTGACTTAACAACACAGCAAGTATAGGCGAAATTTATCGCTGATTTTTCAGTCAAAGATCGTCTTATGGCGATAACTTAAGTTAGAAGTCTTGGAAAACCGCAAGCCTTACCAGACCCTATAGCGCGCGGTTTCTTATTGTTGAGGTAAGGGACACTACGCAGCAGCTGTTGGAGAAGAGTAATTCGCTGAATATTGAAAGATACAACCAATATGACCAAGATAAACCAAGCTGAACTAAAGATTCAATAGCAAAACAACAGCGCCTGTATTGTTTACATTTAGACAGCTATGAGTGTCTTCAGATCCGAGACAGAACAAACGAAATATCATACAAACTCAGAAGACAGAGACTCTTCTGTTGTCATGCTGCATCGCGGCTTCCTCAATTAACTGACCTTCAATTAAATAAAATAGAAGTCAATGGTGACTTCTATCGCCTCAACGCAAAGCAGGCTTTAGGGGTAAATCAATCTACGTTTTGACAGATGGTTCAAAAATAAAGTGAAATTCTCAATCACCAAATCTGGTTGAATGTTGCTATGAATTTACCTATACGTAAGCAGCCAAGCAACGCCCTGATCTCTAGCTTGGAATACCATAAAATTGAGGGTGGTTATGGATGTCTACTTTCTAAGCAAGCCAAGATTACTCTTTATTGAATTCCGGAACACGTAGACGTTCCAGGGAACTCTGTCACTGATAACCACAATAGACTCCGGTCCTTAAAAAAAAGCTAGCTTGACAGCGCCATGCAGTTAATGTCCTTAGTCACCTACGTTCCACCTATTCAATAGAATTCTGCGAATAATATGGCTCATTCGCGATCCTAAGATATCATGAGAGCTTATCAACCTCACAAGAAGTGATACATATATCCAAACTCACACACATAATCCTGGAATATTGGAAGACATGCGCACCGATGGAGTGTCCCTCACAGCGTTTTCTACAGCAGCTGCAGGCATGTTGAGTAGAACGAGACCCTTCGTTTGAAGCTGCCCTACCTTGCTATGTGTCAGAAGGCAAGCTCTAGCCAGTTACAAATTCCGAACCAGACACAAGGCGAGTATCCAGTTTTCTGCATGTCCGAGGAATCAGCAATGGCTCGAAACTCTACTTCTACTCGCAAATGTACGAATGTGGATATCCGTATTGTCACTAGAAAGAGGAAATATTTTGAAGAAGTTTGACGTTAGAAGGGTGTAATCGTGGAAGTCGCCTAAGCCCTTGCTTATCAAATGTCCTTTTGTCTAGTTCGACGTACGCACCGCGAGCATCTTATACTCAAACACAGTGGCAAAATTGTCAGAAATCTGACAGATATTCTAGATTTCGGGCTATCACCACTGCGGAACCTGTGATTTGACGATTATACGAGTGCGTTTCAAAGAAGGACTAAAACAACTTGTGAGCTCTATGAGTAAAGGGGGACAAATATTTTAGTAAGAAGGTAGCATTGTGGATATAAAGAAACTTTATAGAAGAAGAGGCTTTCGGAAATATTTTCCAGAAGTCAAGACATAAGAGCTGTATTAGCAGACAGTTAAACGGCAGTCACGAACAACATCCCACTATTACCCAGAACGAACAATTCAGTCTGGACGATAAAATCTTTCACTGGAGTGTCAAATCCAACCTCAGGGTCCACAAAATTGCCGGTATCGGAGATGAGGACCGAAGATCACGCATCAACTCGTCTCCAAAAGATTATTCAGAGAGAGCTTGTTAGACAAATTCAATTTCGGCAATATAGTATAAGCTCCGGGCATCAGTTTTTACAACATCGCACTCAAGACCTTCTCTGTCAAACTATGTTATTGCCTTAAACCTTTTCCCAACTAACTGGTTGGTCTTTGTTTGTATGGTTTCAGGCACTCGTCATTTATCTGTCAATCCAAAGACTGCCACCCTGCGTAAAACTCGCAAGCCAACACCAGAGGCAGAACCTTTCAAAAATCTGTACAACTAGTTGACTGAGCTGACTATGCGGAAGACAGCAGAATGCAGCGAGCTGTGTGAGGTATTCGCAAGTATTGAAACACAGGCTTCGAAAATGTGTCTCGGTGGTTATGGAGGAAGGGTACACGGCCAAAACGACATCTCAAACAAAGCTTTACAATAGATAGGTACTAACGGAGTAATCAAAGACTACCTAGAGTCTGCAGTTAATATAAACAGCAACAAAAAAGAAGGAGGCGCCTTGCCACTTCGAGAGAAAAGTCATTCGAATGATCCTGAAGCCCATTACTCCACGGATTAAAGGTATGGCTTCATGGTCCTAGCTAGAATATTCGAAAAACATTGACAAGGATAGCCTGAACCTACGGGGACACCATCGTTTCATCTCGAAGTCTTCGAATATTTAACCGAAGATAAACAGCAACAAAAAAGAAGGAGGCGCCTTGCCACTTCGAGAGAAAAGTCATTCGAATGATCCTGAAGCCCATTACTCCACGGATTGAAGGTATGGCTTCATGGTCCTAGCTAGAATATTCGAAAAACATTGACTAGAATAGCCTGAACCTACGGGGACACCATCGTTTCATCTCGAAGTCTTCGAATATTTAACCGAAGATAAACAGCAACAAAAAAGAAGGAGGCGCCTTGCTACTTCGAGAGAAAAGTCATTCGAATGATCCTGAAGCCCATTACTCCACGGATTAAAGGTATGGCTTCATGGTCCTAGCTAGAATATTCGAAAAACATTGACAAGGATAGCCTGAACCTACGGGGACACCATCGTTTCATCTCGAAGTCTTCGAATATTTAACCGAAGATAAACAGCAACAAAAAAGAAGGAGGCGCCTTGCCACTTCGAGAGAAAAGTCATTCGAATGATCCTGAAGCCCATTACTCCACGGATTAAAGGTATGGCTTCATGGTCCTAGCTAGAATATTCGAAAAACATTGACTAGGATAGCCTGAACCTACGGGGACACCATCGTTTCATCTCGAAGTCTTCGAATATTTAACCGAAGATAAACAGCAACAAAAAAGAAGGAGGCGCCTTGCCACTTCGAGAGAAAAGTCATTCGAATGATCCTGAAGCCCATTACTCCACGGATTAAAGGTATGGCTTCATGGTCCTAGCTAGAATATTCGAAAAACATTGACTAGGATAGCCTGAACCTACGGGGACACCATCGTTTCATCTCGAAGTCTTCGAATATTTAACCGAAGATAAACGCACCAGAAAAAACAGCCTAACATAGGTGGGGTGAAACTATTCGAAACCATCAGTAAAAGTGAGAAAGACTCTAAAATCTATTTAAAATTTTGTGCGAGAAATTTATTTCGTTTAAGCAATAGTTAGATCGTCCGAATAGTACAACCAAATAGCTGGTGCAATACCACCTTTCTCCAGCAACAGTCCATTTCCTGTAAGGGTCTTTTCGAAACACAACCTTCCAGATGCGATTCCCTAAAATGTAATCCATGAAACTGAAAACACGAGCCAGTAAGACGGATACCCAAAAAACTCACGTTGGTAGGTTTCTTTCTCCAAACATAGCTGCTAGCATGGAAGTTATAAGCCTTCTTGTATTTCCCTAGAATGTTGTGGATGGTGTCCTCCTCACAGACTTTCATGTATTGAGTAGTGCCTAAGGGGGTGAACGGTATTAGAACAGCTGTATCTACAGTTCAGAGATACCAAGTATTGACCGGTCAACGTGTTGATAAGCCGCAGTCCTCTTTCCTGTTTGGTTAGCTTTCCTATTTTATATTTTGGATCCTGACTCCAAATTTTTCCTGAAATTAAATTTTTGAAATTATTTTTCTATTGGAAGCATCCAGAATCCGTTGGTCTTGACAAACCATTTGTCCTTAAGATGTCACTAGTAGCAACCTCAACAATTGGCGGAAAAATGACTCTCTTGCGCCCGGTCAGAGCTGAAGTTTCCAAACAAGGTGTTCCATCTTTACAAAAATACGAACTCAGATCCTTTCCACCGAAGCCCAACATGTAGTCCAGATTCTTAAAGAAAAGGTTCATTCTCCATCAATTGGATCGGGTGAAATGAGAGAAACATGTACGTGAATCCTCTTACACAATTCCATGTGTCCATCCTGTCCTTCAGCAATGGTGTCAAATCGATGACATCCCCATGGATAGTCACCCAAAAGTCATCGACTTTATCATGAACAACAACTTCGTCAAAAATATAATATTTCATCGTGACTGACGAGAAAAGTAACCAAAAATTCGAAGCTCTCCTTGATGGATTCGAAATTAGACTACCGGCCGTTATTAGGGGTGTCAGGTTCCGGTCGATCTCGTTTACATTTCATGAAGGGGTGCTGTGTGATTACAACTCACTTGAATTGGAATGGGACATAAGAACAACTAAACAAAATCATTAACATGTTTACCACCCCAATGTACATACATACGAGTACATATATTCATATCTGTGAAATGCAATTAGAACCAAGTAACCATATCCTGCAGCTGCACGCTGAGGGATGGTAATTTGTTTGTTTGCATTTTATAGATACGGATACCCGTACCAATATGGTGGTACTGCACCCTATTATTGCCGCATGTTGCTGTGAAATGCTGTTGCTGACAATTTCGATTGTTGTCCGTTAAGGGTAGGATTTCATTACGTTTTCTACACTTTGTAGTCGAATGGGTTTGATTGAATGTAAAGTAGGGCATGGCAAGTGACCTTGATGAGGGATTTACCTATCTAAAATCAAACCAAATGTGATTTCGCATTCAATTTTTGGAATTACGGTCCTAGAAAGTAGTTGTTTTAACTTTTTAAGTAAACCAACCAATCGATTTACTAACACGGTTACCTCCAAGTTGTCGTACTTAACTTTGACTTTGTGCCCTCTTGCATCCTAGAGGTTTTCACTTGCAGCTTCTGGAAGGGTTTCAAAGTCAATTACATTTCTTGACAAGAAAGGAAGTTTTCACTGCTTCAATCGCCCGTCATCTCATAATGCACACATACATGAATGCCAAACTGTTTCATATTGCTTGCTCCTTACCAGTAATTCTAGTGTTTCATCGTTGCGGTATGCAGACATCTAATAATTAAACCAATTGGGACTATTTGATGAACAGTCTTTCCTGAGAGACTACGAGAAATAGTCTAAAATGCCTGCAACTTTTTACGAATGTAAAAAGTTACGAATGTAGGGACTCTAAGGGAGCAGCTTAAGAATCTATCAGAATTCGCTTAGGAATTGGTGGACAAGATTCGCAAGCAAATTCTTCGGTAGAACTCGTGGTGAATCCGGTGCCGGAATACGGTGCTGCTCTCTGGACATACATACTTTGGATAGCTAAATTATGCCGCAAAGAATCATGAGTGTCATTTTCGTCTACCGGGTGATTTGTTATTGTACGGTTTTTCAGTACTCTATTTTTGACAGCTGGTAGTGGCGATGGCGCGATAGTTAGCTCATTGGACTATCACGCAGAGGGTCCATGGTTCGATCCCCGGCATCGAATCTTCGTCACCCTTTCGGCGGGCAATGGCAAACTCCCGAAAGTAAATTTGCCTACGAAAGAGCTTCTAAGGAGTGCCGTTTGGACTCGGTGATAAGCCGTAGGCCCCGCTCAGATGTGACAAAAATGACAACATGAGCAACACAAATGAATATCAAGAAGTTAGGCCATGGCCCAGACCGGGCTGCCATCGCAAGTTTTTTTTTTGACAGTTCACGCGTGATTCTTCACATGCATCGAAGTCAAACATGCCGAGTTGGCATTGCTATTTCATCACGGAAAGACTTACATCCGAACAATGCTTACAAATTATTGAATATTATAGTCAAAATTCGTGCTCTGTGAAAAATGCTTTTCCCGCACTTCGACCATTTTACGATCGTCATTATCGTCCTACTGAGCAAACAATTCAAACTGTAGTGACCAAATTTCGCACCAATTTCACGCTTTTGGATATCCTACCCGTATGCGTAGAGGTGTGTAATATTGCTGCTGTATCCGTGAGCGTTAACGAAGACCGTGATTTATGCATTCGTCGCCGTTCGCTTTGATTGACATTGTGTTACTCGACTACGTTGTAGATTTTACGCGAGGGTCTTCGTCAAAAACCTTACGAAATACAAGTCGCGCAAGAACTGAAGCCAAACGACCTGCCACAGCGTCGAATTTTCAGTGAGTGGGCCTTAGAAAACTGGCTAAGGGTCCGTTTTTTTTATCGAAAAAATGTCTACAGCGATGAATGGGTACGTGATTAAACAAAACTGCAGTATTTGGTTCGATAAGCTACGAGTACCAGAAAAATTAACTGTTTGGTGCGGTTTGTGGTTCGGCGGAATCATTAGGTCATATTTTTTTCAAATACGACCGCGAGAACAACGGTATCGTCAATGGCGCCCACTATCGTTCAATGATTTCCAACTTTTTTTGCCCAAAATGCATGAGCTGATCCTGGTCGATATGTTCAAGACAGCGTTACATGACACACAGCACCTGAATCGGTGGGCCAATTGAGAAATTAGACCGGTGAGCAATTTATCTCTCGTGTTGGACAGGTGAATTGAGCGGATGTATCGTGCAATTTGACGTTTTAGACTATTTTTTATGGGGATACGTCAAATCACTCGTCTATGCCGATAAGAAAGCGTTAATTGCAGCGTTGGAATACAACATTGCACGTGTTATAAGCGAGATAGCAACCAAAATGTTTGAAAAGTTAAAAAGTAGATGGCAAGCATTGATTTATCAACTTAAATAAAAATTGTAAACACTTTTGCGATTGTCCTGTGTTTTTTTTTGTCAATTAAAAACCAAACGCTTAAGAGCTTACCCAGTATAAGGCTACACAAAAATTGGGGAAATGAATCAGTAACATAATTTTGATCTGCAAAGGACTGGGGAACTACAAAGTAAAAATTTGGTCCTCCAGGAACAGAGTTTCTGATCTAGCAAATGAAGTATTGCAAGAGGGCCGAACAATACGCATCACAGGGATCTATGAGGAATATCTTCGTAGCTTTAACGAACCAAACGAACATATGTATACATGATGTAGCTTATGTTTTAGAAGAAAATCCTGATTAGAATGCAGAACTTGTACCTTCAGATTCTTAGGCGAATTTCAGTGAAAGACTTACACATGTTCCCGTACAAAAGTGCGTGTGAATTACTGTCAAACCATCCTCAATCTCAACAACGAATTTTGTATCGAAAATCATCATGAGCGACGAGGCGCATTTCAACTTAAGCAGTAACGTCGATAAGCAAAATCTTCGGTTCTGGGGCGCTGAAAATCCGCTTGTGATGCACGAAGAGCCATTACATCTTTCATTCACGCGGGAGGAGTAATTGGGCCGTACTTTTTTGAGGACGCTATCGGCAATACGGTCACTGTTACTGGCGTACGCTACAGGGTCACGATAAATTTCAACGAGACGGTGCAACCGCACACACAGCACGAGCCACAATGGATATTGTGAACGAAGCCCTCCCAGACTTCTTTCTATGGGGCTACTTGAAGTCGCGGGTTTATGCCAACAAGCCTCAGACAATCGCAGCTCGTAAGGAGAATATTAGACAGGAGTGCGAACAGTTATGGAAAATGCAATAAAATGGGGAAAAATATGTATCAACACTGGCGGCAGCCATTTGGCGGATTACATCTTTTCCACTTAACAGAAAAAATTGTAAGGATCCAAATAAAGATTTCCATCACTCAAAATCTTTTTTTCTTTATTTAGTAAAAAAGTTATTCAAAAACAAAATTGGATGATTAATTTTGCGCCACCTTGTACATGCATTAGAAATTTCGCTTCAACTAACCGCTGACTGTGATTCGGGAGGCTTGAGCGGGTAGTTAACCTCCAAGAAAGTTGCATTATCGATGCCACGTTAGACCTGGTTATCTTGCTGAAAGATGGGAGGATTAATAAAATTCCAGAAGTCATAATAACATAACCAATGACTGAAGGCAGCCAAGGAACAACAAAATATGTACTAACAGGGTTTGTATATAATGTCTATGCTGCATGAGCAAGGTACCAAGTAAGGACATCTACCTCCATCTGTACGTAGATAATCTTTTTGCCACGTGGTTAATGAGGTTTGCATGGCTATGCCATCCTGCCATTTTACAATATGGTTCGCGTAGCAATCTTAGCAATCAATTTAAAAATTTACTACAAAAATTGTGATTCTGTCGTGGGTACATATTTGGCCATCAGTGCGTCCTATAGGTAATCGAAAAGACTGACACTGTTACAGATGTCTTAGGGCCTATCTATCATCGAAATGCACGCTCTACAGAAAATATGGCTGCCGGTAGTGAAAGTATTGAAGAAGATTCAAACCTAACAATATCACGGAAGCCATTAACACTCTTGTAAAGTTCAACTCAATCAAGAATTGAAGCCACCTGGCCGCGGAATAAGTAGAACATAAATCGATTGGGTGCTTAAACATCAGCCTTTGGACGACCAATATTCACATAAGCTTTTGTTCAGCGACGAGGCTCATTTTTCACTACTGGCGAAAGACAGATGTCACATGTGTTTAACGTAGGTACCTGCCGTGAAGGCTCAAGCCTACGGTGCGTCTTCGGACGAGATATCAAAACGGCGTTGATCAGCGCCCTTCGGGTAATAAAGGTACCACCACCAATACCAGATTCGAAGTCGTGTGTAAGGCACGAACTTCCCCTTTGGTGAAGGTTCGAGGCCTATCTTATACCTCAGCCATTCTGTGGATCATGGCATCCGGTTGCAGTGCAACTCCACATCGAATAGATCAATGATTCCATAGCAATCGAACGTGAGATGTCCAAGCACCATTTGTTCTACTCTCCCCGCGACTTTGGGTGTAAACCACAGCCACCACGATACTCCCACAAGGGGGCCAACTCCTAGGTCAGGCTGGAAACAATAGTTCCAGGGGCCCCTGACCTCCCGTGGTACCAGAGTATAGCTTCCAGTCGAGCTTCGCAACCTTGTGGTCACTTCCAGTTGGGCGCCTCACTGCCCAGGACTGGCGGCCTTTAGTACCTCAATTTCTTCTGGCTACTCACAATCAATCCGCTAGCTCTCTACTGCGTCTTCTAAGAAATACTTCTCTTGCAAAGCTACAGGCTCTTTCGAACCATACGGTGTCAGTTAGAATTCCATTGACATCGTAGGTCTCACCATTGAAGGTGATGCCCATAGCATGCAAGTCCCTTACATCCGAATAATTTGGGCACTCGCAAAGAACGTGCCGCCAATCTTCGTGGGAAGCTCCCCATGAGCAATTCGCCGAGCCGCTAAGCCCCCTTTTATGCAAAAATGCATTAAGGGAGCCATGCCCGGTCAACAAAAAGTCCAGGCTGAGGGTAAAGTTCCGTTCAGGAAACCTCTGCATGATCAGCACATCCCTAAGAAAGCTGTAAGTAACGCTGCCGTTTTCGCTAGCGTCCCATCTAGATTGCCATCTAGATATCACGCATGCGTTAAGCAAGGCTTTACGCTCCCTCCGGGATAGGCCATCCACTTCCCTCTGGGAGTCCCAATCTTGCTCGTTTAGCAGGAGACATTTTCTGATCTTGAAGGCAATACCACGACGTATCACCTCCAGATCGAGAGGTGGCACTCCCAACAAGACCTGCATTGCCTCTGTGGAGACAGTGCGGCACACAGGTAGGTAACCAATCAATGCCACTCTTTGGCAAGCCAAAATCTGACGGCAGCAATCATCATTCGTTGCCGCGTCGTACCACACCGACGCTCCATTAGTTGCACAGGCAACTAAAAGACCGTCGTATATGACACGAACAGAACGCCTGTTAAGCCCCCAGTCAGATCGCAGAATGCGCCTCACCTGGCCTACAGCACACAACATGCGTTTCCTCATTTGCTTGAGATGAGGCATGAATTTCATGCGCTCACCCACCGTTATGCCTAAGTATTTGACCTCAGCCACACACTTAATGCTAACGGCATTCATATGAATCAAAGGATTCCGACGTCTCGTCTTCAATTTGCCCTTCAGCAACATTGAAACAGTCTTCTCCGTTGACACCTTGATGCCAACGCTTTCTCCCCATTCAGAAACGATTGAAAGAGCTCTTTCTCCTACTTGTTCCGCAAGAGCCCTGGACTGACCCTCAAGGATAAGGAGCAGGTCGTCTGCATAAGCGCAGCAACCACAGAGCTCATTCAAACGCCACAGAAGCGGATCCATCATCAGGTTCCAAATAAAAGGACCGCAGATGGACCCCTGGGGGCAGCCCTTCTCCACGTTAACGCAAACGCTGTCATGTGCATTGACCACACTCGCTCTTCTACCAGAAAAATAGCTTCCCCAAAGCCCAATTTCCTGGCAGCCCAATTCTCTCAACCTGGTGAGTATACTCTGCCAGTTCAAGTTGTCAAAGGCACCTTTAAAGTCAATAAAGATTCCAATAATCACACTGGCTCTGCTGTTCTGGACTCTGTCATTGAGGAAAGACCAAGCATCCTCTACACACTTGCCTTTTGTAAAGCCGAATTGGAATGGGGAACTGGCGAAATGCAATTGCATCCACAAAAGGTCACTGTATGGGGTGCTATTTGGTCTAGTCCATACTTCATCGAAAATATGGAAAGTGTAATCGCCACCGTCAATTCTCATCGGTGCCACATCTCGCATAACACAAGTCGGTTCGGCTTCATTGCAAGAAAAATTTCCTGTACAAGGCATTTCGCGTTTTGGTGATATGAACTAGTGGCCACCAAGATTGTGTCATTTGAAGCCGTTGGATTTCTATTTGTTGGACTATGCAAAAGATCGAGTTTATGCACATAAGCCGCAAACTCTCGACGCCTTGAAAACGAATATTCGTCAAGTTATGGTCGCGTCATTGCCCGATATGTGTCGAAAAGTTATCGAAAATAACCTTGTTAGAATGAACTGCTGTCAAAACTCCTTTGGAAGGCTTTTGAACGGTGTAATATTTTATTCATAATGGGAGGATCCAGAAAATATATTGCAATAAAAATTTAATCAAAACCTTAATGGTGAATGTATTTTATTTAAATTTACTTTTGGGACAACAAAATGGATGACTGAATGAATTGATAAAGATGTGTAAGGAATTGTGAGGGACTTGTACGGAGTGGCTCGATATAGAACTTTGCTTCCCAAAGTTATAGCCATGTATTGCATAATCTCCACATTTATGTCATTGCTGGAGCTGATTGCAGAGGATAGTTAGACAATTGTTACCTACATAGAGTGGTTAACAATCATTAATATATTAAATGCTTGAATGCCTTCTGTGTTTTGTTTTCCTTTGTCAACTTAGACTCCATAATCGCTAACACATCAATTTTTGTTCAAACTAGCCGAAGAGCTACATATATGACAGGGGTTAAGCATGTTGAAACCCTGCGCTAAATAGCTCATTCGTCAGTGGCTAGCCTAAGTTTGCTGATACACAGTAATTTCTTTAAGAAGTATTCGCGAAGCCGTCTGCTTTCCGTCATCTAAGATCTACGACCATGCCTTCATTTGCTACTGCGGTATTAACGGCTGCAAGACTTCTTCTTATCCTTTTATTAACCCTTTCCTCGTTATACGAACTTATGCGTAACGAGTTTCCCATTTTTACTGCATCGCTGCTGCTCCGCTTATGGGGTTGGCTAATGTCGCACACCGCAGGACACATACTGCTCGGTCCTGGATCGCTTCAGTGGTAAGCCCCAGGCGTTGTTGCGCATTTGTCATCTGAGAAATCCAGGAATTCTTTTTCCGACCTCGTTTTCTTACAGTTGGAGTGACCGTAGTTGATAGTGCCTTTTAACCCGGATTTTCCGCAGATCTTCTTTGAACGTCGCAATACCAGCTTATTCTATTCGCCTCAAGCTGTTCGGTTACCGAATTCTTTATATGTAGACTTCCTCTTATACGCGTAGATCTAATGCAATCGCGTTTAGTGACTCCACTAGACATCCTTAACATTTTCATTTCCGCTGCCGTCATTTTGTTTTTAAACGCTTCGTACATTGTCCAGCACTGTGAACCGTATATAAGAGCTGGTCTAACAACCGTGGTGTAGAGTTTCCCCTTTAAGTGGAAATTTTCGGTCGCAAAAGATTCCCGAATTTTCCCGCCATTTCATCCATCCCACACTCACTCTGTGGTTTACGTCGTCGTCACATTTCGCTTCCATGTTAACGATTGATCCTTAGTACTTAAAGATAGTGCTTTTCGGAAGAACTATTCCGTCTAACATTATATCCGGAACAGGTCGCAATAGATGCCCAAATGGGCACGTCAAATGCTCCGTCTTTGAACCACTTATTTTAAACCAGTTTCTCTCTAGCGCATCTTTCCATGAATCTAAGGCATTCTGCGAATTTTCGACGCTATCGCTTAGTATAAATGCGCCGTCAGCGAAGAGAATTGGCGTTACATTTGCTTCGCGCATGCAGTCTTTTAAAAGATAGTCAAATACTATTGTACGTTAAAGAGGAAAGGGCTAAGTATGCTTCCTTGATGCACTCCGACATTAACTGGAAATTCTCTCGTTAGTCCGGCAGAGCTTTTAACCGCAGTTTTCACCTTTCCGTACATGTCTTGTATTATTCTAACATACGTTTCCGGTACATTTTGAGACCTCAGCGCGGCCCATATGAGATCTCTAGGCACTCGATCGAATGCTTTCTCGAGGTCGATAAATACCATGTGTAAGTCCTTAGACGAATTTCAGTGTTTTTCCGTTATTATTCGTAGGCTTTGGATAGCGTCCACCGTCGATCTTCCTTCAACAAATCCACACTGGCTATCATCGAGTTTTATTATTTGCCAAAGACGTTCGTTTAAGACTCTTTCGACGATTTTCATTGTGTGTGACATAAGCTTGATTGAACGGTAGTTGTTGCATTCTCGAGTGTCACCTTTTTCTTTGTATAAGAAGAAAGAAGAGCTACTTCTCCATTGATTCGGCATAGCTGCAAGACTGTTGCAAACATCTTTCGTAGTTGACATCAGAGTGAACAGGTAACTGTGGACATTCTATGTAATTATCAACAAGTTGACAATGTGGATTCGCACTAAACCTAGTTTAAAGACCTCATTTGGTATTGAATATCAAAATAGAGGCTTAGCAGGTTTCATTGTCCTTCGACATTGGTTCTAGAAAGCTTCATGTGTCTGTCCTTCATCTGTCCTCCATATTATTATTTCACTGTCACAAGACGTCAAGTTTCTAGTGCCTGCCAGGTCGTTTTCCTTCACAAAGGTGCCATTCTAAATCTGTTCTAAAGCTATCATTGAAGGAGACTGCATTCCTTTCTTAGATCCTGGACTTCGGTCGAAACCATTCCTGGGAACAGAAAAGTCAATTTCGTATTTTCGGCGCAATAGACGTTTTGATGTGTTTGTATCAGCAGACATGCCGACAAGACAAGATTCAAATGACAGTCGACGCACAATTTCATCAGAACTCCAATGCATGTTCTTCCAAAGAATATTTCGATTTGATCCTTCATCAGTGCATCGAGAGTAGAGCCAGGCTTCAAATGGAAGATTTTCTCTAGAGTCTAGTGAATGCAGAATCGATGAAAAACTGATCAGCACGCCTACAAGTACTTAATGAGTCAGACCAGTCGACTTTCTTCTATTTCTGCAAAGGATTGACTAAAAGCCCAGTTCTTGTGCAAGAATCGTCCTGACTGCGCGTAAGAACAAATAGTCAATCCAGTGGTAGAACTGCTATCAATAAGTTTAGCAGGAGTCTTGGTACCGCAAAACGGGTAAGCTAATGGTGCTCAAAAGAAGTATGAACTACTTTTTTGGCTTTTAGAGTATTTTTGTTTATTTCTGATGTTTGTTGAGAAGGAATCGAGTTCAAGACCAATATGTTGCGAACAACCGAACCACTATGAGCGATACACAATCAAACAACTGACCTTGAATACGATTTAACTTCCAAAAAAAACTGCAACTCCAATGGTCTTATCTGACTAGTAATAGTATTCTTATTTCGATTTGTATCCATCAGAATCTATGACCTGCCGCAATTTCAAACTTATTACCTAAGTGCTCCAGATACATTGAACCCACCCACGACTGTATTCATTTCTCAAATCCAAATCTGTACACAAATAATTGAGACTTCTAGTCGAATCGTAAATTAAATGCATTGACCCCTGCCATTCATACCTCGTATCTTCGGGCACCAAATTTATTCACTTGCTTTGATAATCCCGTCCAAATACGAACACGAATACGAATTCATCCAGCACGTGGGTTGAAAACACACAAAGTCTACATCTTCGAGACACGAATGCGAATATGAATCCGAATACTCATGGGAAATTACAATAGCATCCAGTCCGGTCTCTGCCATAAATGGAAACCTTTCACCATTTTCGGACATACTTGTGCTAATTTTGTATCTATTCACACTAGTCACACCATATACATAACAGAAAATTATAAATTCACAAACAAAAGGTCATCGACGAGTGGCACCCCCACGAAAAATAGCACCCTTCTGCCTCCTTCAGATTGCAACAATGGTTCGAGCACAATTTAATTATCAATTCAAGTCGTTTTGAGTGCAGTATCCTTCGAATAAGTTGCACTAAATCCGCTATACTCCTACATCTGCCAAACACATGCGAATTTCTGAGAAGAAAAAAAACATCTCACGAAGATCACCGGATGCCTCTTTTCGACGTCTAATTTTAGTTCCGATTCCCAACCTAGCCCTCTGGCAATGACATCGGTTCTACGAAAAATCATTTCAAAACGCGCGAAATCCCAAAATAGACGAGAACGAGAAACAATCTCGTGTACGAATACAAATACTCGTACTCACATCCAACATCAGCACTCGAGTACAATCGTAGGTATTCCTCCCATATACTGAGCGAGACACTGTGCAATTCAAAAACTGACAATCCCAAGGCAGTACCGTACTCGGACACTGTGTGTTCTAAAAGTTCTGTGCGCCTGGTACGAATATCGGAAAATTCTTTTGACTCGGATTGTTTTCCCAACTGGGGCTGTGTGTTTTCTAATCGATTTTCCGTCAGAGAGAATTTTCCCTACCTCCTCTACCCAAAGGCAAAGGAATACCGAAAAGATTTAAAGTAGTTTCAAATGCGAACCCAAATCAAATAACTTACTCTTTTCAAAAACAGATTTTCATTTTTCATTTCACTAATAGGACCAAAGAGGAGGAAGGCACTTTCTCCGATTTGAATTTTCCACAGACAGCCAGGTACTCGTATCGTACTTGATCATTTTGATCGCCTGGTACCAATGTGAAAGTTGTAAAATTTTCGAAATCTAAAAATACAAAGTACGAAAAAGTTTTCCTCTCTTCTGCATTGATTTTTCAATGAAACACAGAGTTTCCGAAACGTGTGATTTGGTGGTGGAAACACCATATTTTTGGGTGAGATTTTCATGAATGATGTAGGTGAGGAGCAGTCGTCTCTAGGGAGAAGGAAAGTGAATAAGTTTTGAAATAGAAAATTCAGGGCGAACGGGTTGGTTGTGCGTTGTTTTTAAGAGAGTGAATATGGTGGTTTTGAAAAACTGTGTGAAATTTTAAATGTGGGATTTCTAAGTGTTTTTAGAATGAACTTAGACATTAAGAGCCAAGAATCAATCCAATCCAATCAATCGTATTGGAATAATTTGCAGTATTAAAACGCCTACGAGTCACAAGCGGGACATAGCCACAGCCACTTCAATCTAATCCAATTTCGATTAAACCGAGAAGAGGGTGCATAATTCTCATATTTTGGTTCTGCATTAAGATACTATCAGGACTTTTCTTTGCGGATATGGTGTAATATGTTAGGTGCAGCTTGTGGCAGTTTAATGTCACGCATTATCTTCATAATACTTTTAGGTAATATCGTTCTCGATTACGTAAATAACTTCGGATACTGGCATCGTTTGAGAAGACGCAGTTATTCGAAGACACATCATAGCCGCTTCTTGAATTTGCAGCATTATGTGAGCCAAGGTTGAATATTGACAGAGGAATCACATGACGGTATTGCCATAAATCTTACAGCAAGCATATCTTGGAAAGCGCAGACAGCCCTGTCGATGATCGACGATTGATGAAGTAGTAGTGGTTCAAACTTGTTACGTCGAAAGTCGGAAAGAAATTGGGTCTTCCACCGAAGAGGGTCTTTTGGATGTACAGGGCTGTGGGCAAATCACACCTATGCATCAGCTGTCTGGTGAAACCAGCAAATTTTTCAGACTCCAAAGAAATGCAAATGGGAGTCCTGACAAAGGACTCAGACGCAACTTTGGTTCCGATCCTGAGCAGAATCCTTGCACTGGCAGAAAGCAGAAAGCAGACAGCATCTTAGATGTTTTCGTCAGCAGCCGCTGACATGATCTAGCAGACAGTGCAGCTATATCATCTGCAGATGCCTTGGAATATTGATCATCCTATCAGCAGATGGATGACATAAATCCTCGAAAACCACTTCTTCTGACGAGACATCAATTACTGTCTCAGCGGCCAAGAGACTCTCCACAAAGAGATGTTCTATTACCCTTTCTGTAGAGACTTATCAATAACGACTTGCTGGTCAAACTTTTACATAAAGGAACTCGGATTGATTGTTCAAAGGCTACTTTAATTGTTCGCCAGGTGCTCGATATGTATCCCAGTGTCCCATTAGACCTGAGGGTTTATAGTCTGGCTTATCTGCTGCACATTGACCTTGTTTTTTGGTCTCACAGAGATCTTTTTGAAAAAGCCTTTACAAAAGGCAAGGATGATCAGAATTACCATCATCCATTTCACTCCGTTCTGCCTTCCTCAACAATATTGCCGAGCTTTTAACGAGCTTTTGCTTGGTTTGTCGGAGATTTTTTCTCTTGAACAGGAGCAAGACCCCGCATCCGATTCTGAATTCAATGTACGAGTACCTATGGTCTAATATGGAATCTTCAGGTAGTACTTTCCAGCAGATAATCTTCTTAGCTTACTTGTTGGGTATACGAGTAGTTGGATCGAAATCTTACTGTAAATAACGAGGTCAGACGATAGTATGAACATAGCGTGGACTATGTTTGCCTTGTATGTTGCATTTGCTTCTGCCCCAGTCCTGTCTTCTTGGCATTACATGAAAATATTCTACGATTCTACATTTGGTCTCCGCAGTGTCCTTTGATCCTTTCTAATTCTAAGCACCAGGGATACATTATAAAGCCCTTATAGGTAAGCCAGTTTACTCCTATTTTGCGTTACTCGGCTATTAGCAATGTGGTGATAAATTTCTAAACAATTCAATGAGCTTCTTTCAATGCTGATTCCATTCAGACATCGAACGCGGGAAAAGTCATCAACATAGGGAAGCCATCTTCAGTATGGAGAAGGGGTCAGCTTCAGCTACGAGAACTGAATCAGTTTCAGTCGGTGTTACTTTTGCCGAACCACGGATCCACTTTACAGCTTAAAGAATGTTACTTCCAAACTTGAGCCTTCGACTACTAACGTAGTGCCTCCCCTTTTGTCGATAAAAAATTAAAAAAAAATCCTTCGTTCTTATAAACCAAGGAAAGTTGACGTTCTTTTTCTTTGACAAATCGTTTTGCTTTTATTTATTTGTAACTGGTCACTGTTTTGGCATCACAATTACGAGTAGATGGTTGTATTGTTATTACTAGACAGACATGCATTTCCTGATTCTATCCATAGTTCTGTCAACGGCTAACCCACATCAACCCTGTCGGAGTTCCAGTACGATGTCCGGTTTTATTCTAGCTCTGAGGTGCTGAGTGATGCAATGGAATACTTATTTACCAGCTCTTTATCCTATGGCAAACAGGCTCCTGTTTGATCACCAGCATAGACCGCAGAAGTCGTCTACATAGTTATATAGTCTTTATCTGGCTATTGTGACCATCCGATATCCGGCATACTCCTCCAGTTCTAGGCAAAAGACTCCAGCAAATGAGACTACTACTGGTAAACTCTTTTGAGATAAACGGAGACTGTTCCCTTTACAATCATGTGAACAATCCACACCCTCAAGTCTCGATGATTGCTTATTTCAAACTCCTCTGGAAAAAGGACGTCCAAATGCGCACCAAACAGACAAATATAGCCTTTCACTCTTGGCGAACGTTTATCTTCACTATCCGAGGTTTCAAATGGGCTGTTCTTATTGTATAATTGTGAGATACGCCTTAGCTTACGGATTGCCATTCTGAAAGAATTCTTTAGATTAACACTATCGGGTCTCAAACTTCAGAGTCTACCTTATTCTAGGATCAATCAGGATAACATCTACAGCTGAATTTATAATGTCCCTCTTTGCAAATATGGTTAAGTTTTGGAAGGGGCCACAAGGCAATTATGGTTCTGAATTCTCTCGCTCGAAGGGTCTTGTGGAATTCGTAGAAATCTCCTGAATGAAATGCTTATCTAGTGTAAGAATGGTGACCCTATACTGCAATTTCCAAAAGACATAAATATTCCTGGCAACAAGATGTCTTTCTCTTCCGTCAAAGTTACATTGAAACTCATTCAGAACAGGGATCGGTGATGAGGAAAAGCAATTGCCCGCTGAGTCCAGCTTGAACCCCCGGGTGATCCTGAGACGCATACCTCGGAGAATCACAATTTGAAAAATATGACAAAACTTACAAAATAATTATCGAATTGCGTATTATACTCTTAGGAGTAGAAGTATCTTCTAAGAAATTCAACAATCACCAACATGAGCGCCTAGTGATATGCAATTCAGTTAGAAACTATTGTTATACTTTTGTGGCATAATTGTAATGAAATCAGAAACTCTTCTTGCGACACTCTTCAATTCAATTCAATTTCAATTCAGTTAACTCAGTTCAACACGATGAAGAAACGACGGATTTTTGGAAATTGACAGAAAAGCAACTTGATTCTGTAAGAGGTACTTTTTTCAGTGGGGATTTCAAAAGAGATCATAAATGCATCGTTCCACACTGATATGATACTTTTGTTCAGTATTATTCAATACTAGCTTCTGCTCTCGACTTCCTGTCCAAATGTATTCCAGCTACGAGTAGCTTTGACCCAATGATTTATTGACATTCAATGCAAAATGCAACTTTAAATGGGAACTACAGACGCCTAAAATTAAACGGTAAATTATTTGGTACGATTGGGATGCGTGGTAAAGGCACATTGTCTCCCTTGGCTTCGCCAGTTAAGATTGTGGCCTTCACAATATTCCTTCCTAGTTCTGTGACTCGCAAGTGTGTACCGTTGCATAATCTTGGGGCGTTAAACTTGCGCATTAGCAAAACGGGTATACCTTCTTTTTATTCCAACTTATGGGATGGCATAGCTCGTAGTGTCATCGGGTGACATGACTGTGTCGATGGAGTTGTGCACTGATGTTTCGGTAGTTATTTTGTCATCCAAGATTTTTTTATTTATTTTCGCAACTGTCTCATTTTTTTGTGCCAGTATGGTTCTTTCACACAACCAATTTTCTAGGTTATAAATTGAGTGTGCCATCTGTCCACCTCTCAGTAATGTTGTGACGGTACCAAAGGAAGCCACAGCTAATGCAACGTTACGATCCCTATGATGTTGCTAGAAGCAAATTAAGCAAAAAAGTTTTGGCTATTCCGCCCGTTGCATCGTGAAAAAAAGGCCGCCTTCACCACACTCAACTGGATGTAATATTTTGTCATAAATGTCTTTTTGCTCGAGTAGCAGGTGTGGCTCAGTTTCGCTGATCTGAGCCTCTGACAATGTGGTATCGTAGCTTAGCTCTTTGACCAAATCGGTAGATAGCTCACCTCGACGCGGTGGTATAGGCATACCGAAGTCGGACAACTTCTTTCCGGAAATCGTTATTATTTTGCTTCGATAAGACCCAGTGCTTCACTAAAACATACATCATTGCTGACTTGATTCATCCTTTCCAATCTATGCAAGATATCTTCTGATAACGGAGTTATATACCTAACCCATAATTGAAGATGGCAAATAGTTCTCTTATTTGCGATGGAGAGCGGCACATCCCGCCTCTTCTATTGTGGCATCCCAATGCTGGTCAACTTCCAACAACCCCAACTTCTCACATATTTGTCAAAAAGCTTCAAGTTCTTGGCCATCAACTGTTTTCAAATCCAGAACGTTAGTGGGTCCCCGTATTACATAGAGCAGCATTCACAAACAGCTACACTAGACGTTGCTAACGTGCACTGTGTAAATGCGGCCAAGAGCATCTCGGTGCCCTCATACCTGGCCAACCGTCGCGGTCGTGTTCCTTGTAAACGATGTTTCCATTTTTTTGTAACTTCTAAAATATTTGCCTAAATGACATAGTGTAAGTTTACTTACTTACTTACTTTAAGTGGCGCTACAGTCCGGGGTGGACCTGGGCCTCAGTCAACAAGCTTCTCCAGCCAGCTCGATCCCTGGCTAGCTATCTACAGTTTCGCACGCCAAGTTGGCTGAGATCCTCCTTCCACTTGCGTGCACGACCTGAGTCTTGGCCTTCCTCCACTGCGCTGTCCCTCGGGAGCGGATTCGAAGACTTTTCGGGCCGGAGCATTGGTGTCCATACGTTCTACATGACCAAGCTATCTCAGTCTTTGGATCTTCACTCTTCTTGTTAGGTCGATGTCGTTGTACAGTCCGTTGAGTTCATTTTTCTTACCCAAGTCGTCACCAGAATTGCTTTCATCCACAATAGAGTGATTCATCTATGCCATATTATCTGGCAAAAATTACTCTGTCATTCGGAGAGCGGATTTTCCCATACACCATTTTCTTCACTTCCTGATGGATCTGAAGTTCCTGGCAAGCCTTAAGTTTTGTTTTCCGATTTTCGATATGCCAGGCTAGGCATCAGTTTTGACGGCATGTATAACTGAGCTCACTTGTAGATTCAGTGATAGGTGCATGTTGTGAGCTGGTTCTGATCACGTGAGGAGTGGGTCTCAAGTCTCAAGCATGGGACAAAAAATCTCTGATTTCGACCTAGTGTAAGTGTCCCCGTATTTTCTAAGTGTTTCCAATCTTGTATCAATTTGTAAAAATTTCAGTCTATCTGCCATCTACAGGCTTTTTCCAAACAAACACATATTGACCAAACGAACAGTAAAACACTGGTCAAATAAGATGATGCACAGGCAAATCAAATTTTGATTGCAGAATTGCCCAGCTTTCCTGAACAAATCAAGAAATTGTTGGTTGAATGCATACATTCTTTGCATAGTTGGCTTTCAGAGTGTCTCTACTCAGCGCCTCGTTTTTATTGATAGTCTTTCCAATTCAATTCGTCAAAGTGGAGATCACGACATCCTTAATGGTAAGCCGTTCTTTGGTATTTCATTGTTTCTGTCCATTCGAAGCGGATGCAGCTGGACCACGTGTGTTAATAGGACTGTTTCTTAGAGTGGATTTTACCGCAAAAACAGGCTTATGTAAAACAGAACTAAGACTTTATCTCGATACTAGACTTGTTTGATGCAACCTTAGTTCCTATGAGTTAATCGATTTCAGTGAATGTCACTTCCCCAAACCGGATTCTTTTATCTGTTGCATGTGGAGGAGTGAGGCTTTTAGCATTCGCGTCATCGATGGTCTTTGTTTTCGTTTTGTATCATAAGTAAGCCTCATATCTTCTTCTGCCCAAAAGAAATAGTTCTTCAGATTTCGGTTCTAATAAAAGCCATGAAAAAGCTGGACTCAACAGCAGCACAATCTATTGAACTTATTGTAGAATAAGCCATAAAATGATCGGATTCAAGTAATCTAGAAACTCCTAGGTCAGCCTCAAAAGCTCGGATAGGGCCATTATATCCGTGCCACAGCCTCGGCCGAGAAGACTGTGGGAGTATCACCTGTTATTTAGAGTTCTATAGGCTAATGCTCGCAAGCCTATTATTTTCGCCCGCCTATGTCTATTTGAAAAAAAGTGGTTTTTGCTACAAATCGTTCTGACACTTCAACATTGTCATATGACATTAGTCATATGCAGATGTTGTCTGACATAATGAAACCATTGCATTGCTTCGAAAATGTGAAATGCACTTTCCCTATGTCAAGGCATGATTTCTGCTAATATAAGTCGAGAAAGGAATGTCGTTAGGTCTTAACGGTTGATTTTAAAACCCAGCTAGATACTAGTGAAACTGTCATCAATGTGGAAGACGAAAATATAAGTTAAGTTTGGTTTTGTTTTCTATGCGGAGACACACGTAATTTTGATGGCAATAAACAATATTGTGAGGCCCTTCTAGATTCAGCACAGAATTCTCCTATTACTTTCAATGACGTTCGAGAATGTGAAGCTATATTGAATGCAGGGATAGACAGATTTTACTGAATCTTGTGTGACTCACAATTTAAAGAGATATCTTTCGAAAGAGTATTGCCGATAAATGAGTTACGAAGGCTTTGAAGGGAGCTCGGCTAGGGCCTACCTTGGCTGATGGGTTTCTTGTACTCACAGAAGAAAGTGCCAGAAATTGCATTTGAATGTAGATCAAATGAATGCTATCCACCATCTCCAACAGGTCAGTGGAGCTCTTACAATATGAAGGGCTTAAAACTTATAGCTGATGTCTTAGGCTGCCACTATGCTTTCGCCATGTTCATATGTAATTGTGATAGTGAAAAGTCAGAGTATGTGAGTGCCACGACTCGTGGGAAGTAAGTTTATGCTATCAATATCCGACTTACCTAGATACTACACATGCATGTGGTAGCTGTTGGGTCTCGCAAAAGCAATGACCTATCTAATGTTAACCTGCAGAGCCGTGGTAGTATTAATGGTTTTCCAGCTGGCTCTTTAAATCAAGAAGTTACTCCTCTTTTGCAAAAAAAAAAAAACACGTTTGTGTGAAGGTCTCAAGTATTTTTGTAATGGACTACTGGTATACCCCGCGGTAACCCCGTTGTTTCCAACTGAAATTCCCAGGCTTGAAGATATCATACTTACTTTAAACATTTCTCAAGTCTCGGCTGCAAATGTTCGTGTCTCACAAAATCCACCAGTCTATCGATATTTTGAAGAAACCTAAATGGCCAAGAAGAAATCTATAATTCCGCTGAGGACAGCATTTTGAATAAACTTCCCTGAACACTATCAAAATATTCAATGGTCATCTCTTCTGTGCAGATTTCAATTAAAAATAACAATTTTCATTTTTTTGTTGTTGTTTTTTTTTCTGTTGCTTTTAATTTCATCTACTTGAACATCAATACATTTATGAATAGTAATTAGATTAAGATAGTAACCATAATATATTCGGTAATACATATATGGTAAGATAGTGGAATATTTATTCGGGTTTCGGGCCCATTTTCACCAAATGATTATTGTTGTTGAATAATTACTATAGTTTTCAAAGACATCTAGATTAATTGTTATTTTTATTTTGAATCAAAATTCTGCTTGAATTATGATGCACAAATTTATTGAATATTTTTTTAGCACATCAGTCTGTCTAAGAGTTTGGTAAGCAAAACAATTATTATTATTTTTTTTTTCATATTTTATTATTTAACCTTGCAGCTTCCCTTTGAAATAAGTAAATAAATGAATCTAATTAAAAAAATAAAAATAAAAAAAAATTGTAGAAAAAATGGAGCCTTGTGGTATGCCATAGATATGTTGTAAAATCTGAATTTTTAGTTCATCTGAGACTCTAAATGGTGATCAAATTGGATTGTGGTTTCAAATTCATGGGAGAATGTCCTGTTTTTCGAAGTCTTTAAGGACTGAATATCTGGAATAACCTAGAGAAGAGTGAAAGATAAAAATTATTTACTTTGGTTTGTAAGAAAGGTCGAACAAACTTCTATGACTCCGACAGAGAAGTGCAATATTGTTTGCAAAAAAGTTGTTTTTAATACCTAAGATCGTTGAAATGATTCATCTCTTGGATAAAGGTACAAAACCTATGGCTCTTTTCAGTGTGTAAAGGGAACACTCTAAACACTCTAAACTATAGGTGCATCATACCTTTTCAAAAAATGAATACAAGCCTTTCTTCTTGTAGCGTGGAAAATTATTTAAATGGCTGGAGTTCCTTTTCCTTATCTCAAGGTTATCCAGAGAATTTGTCTTTGTAATTGTTTATTTTAAAGATAGTTCAGTCTAGCTGTTCGAGTTTATTTCAACCAAAAATAGACTAAAAACTAATTTCAACTAATAACTAACAACTACAACTCGTAAATTAAATCATAATTGTAAGATTAATTATCAATCATTCACAAGCAATTAGTTTTTGAAACTAAATATGTTGTGGTTGAGACTGGAGATTAACAATTCAAGTGAAGAGGAAAAGTCCTCGAAATGACAACTAACAATTCGTTAGTCAATTGATGGCTTACGATTAACAAAAAGCAATGCAAATGCAAAAATTAATACAAGCTGGGTGTAATTGAGCAGAATAATACTCGAACGATAGACAACAAATTGTTCGAGGAGTATTCGTCTAGCATCGTGGGATGTACTGTGATTTCCTAAAAAAAAGATTAATTTTTAGTTATCAATCGTCAACTATGAATTAACTTATCAATTGTTAGTTAAATTTACAACTACTTTCTGTAAAAACTTCAATCCTTAGATCATATCAACTACAACTATATTAGTTTTAAGAATTAATTGCATTTGAATGATTGAAAATTTAATTTCAGTGAGATGGTGGAACTAAATCAATTGTGCATCGACGATAAACTTAATTAAAGACAACAACATGAGAAGTGATGCCACCTAATGCTGGTGATAATAACAGACCTCTGGTTCGATGAAGAATGACATTTGACGTAGAAGTGAGAGTGTGACATATTAAGGGCGACAGTTCCTGAGAAGAGGCTTCCTATGACTTTCAGAAAGACTAAGAAATACAATTTCTTCAATAGAATTCTTCAAGTTTTCAAATCAAAACAAGTGAGATCCTAAAGATACTCGTATATAAAAACTAATTTTAATTTTTGTTTTTTTTTTTGAATAAATGCCTAAAAATTTGGTCGTGTTCAAAAATTGTGCGTGTTTTTCCAAGTTGAAAAAATATATATACTATGTATATGTATAATGAGAGCTATGAAATTGATTCCTTGACATGCTACTAACAAATTACAATTGATAGATACTCTATTGTTCTAAGCCTCCCGATGCAAACAATAAATATTCGCATTTCATCAAAATGTCTGAATATAAATTCTTTCAAACTTGTGCGTGTTTTCAATCTAGCGGATAAATTTGGGATTTTTTCAAAAGAATACTTAAATTTTTTTAAATTCCTGCTGCGTGCTTTTGTAAAAAAAAAAAACGAAGCAAATAAGTCTGTTCATTGACTTTTGGTGTTTGAAAAGAAATTTGTTTAAAAACAACATAAACTGAAGGTAGATGTTGTTTAGTTTTTGACAGGTGATTTAAGCCAATTATCTGTCAAATTTAATCCGAAAATAGTTTAAATTTATTTTTTAATAAGTGTCGATGTAGATGAAAGTCAAAATCAATCAAATATCCTACACCTATTTCCAACACAAACAAGCAAATCATTTGAAAAAGGCGATTTCTGTCACACGACTATTGCAGGACATACTTTTCCAAAATATGTATACCTTTCATTTAGACAGAAATTACCTTCTCTGAATTTGAAAAAAAAATTGTCTTATCTTGGAAAACTTGGAAAATGTTAGATAAGAACTAGATTGAGCCAAACTAAAGGTATTGATACGAATAAAGAGAGAGCCATGTTTTTCAAGATGTACTAATAGTAATACAAAAGCCAGCAGCAGGCTTAATAACATCTCAAGGAATGGTAATTGTCGGTATTTTGAAATGAAAACTATCATTATTCTCATGACGAGTTGATTTGTAGAAAACGAAATTGATACCGCTTATTGATGAAGAAATTAATGGAGTTCCACAAGGTTTCGTTTTCAGACCATTTCTGTTATATGAAAGTCATATTCGTGGAAAGCGGTCGTTATTTGTTGGGTTTGAATAGAACCTTTTCAAGTATCATGTAACAGCAGAAGTTTTAAATCGTCCGAAATGAATAGACGGCTTTAAATAGGTTACTACTGAATTATACAGGAGCAGAAACCTATAAAATATCACGTTTGTCTGGCAGCATTTAAAATTGATATGAGTCGGGAATTAATATAATCAATAACCGGTCCTCGGTCAGAGACGAATGCCCAACGACTAGAAAGTACTCAAACATAAATCTCGAGTTTTTTTTTAGATAGAGAGGTAGGAGACAAGGTGTCATCAGATATGTTAATCTTCTGAAGGATTTCACGTTAAGTCAATCACAATATTTTGATAGGGACATCCCGAATTATAAAGACTTACAAGTCGGCTTTTGAACTAAACCTCCCTAAGTAGTTTCTTAACGAATTCCTCATCTCACCACCTTAACTAGATGCCTGCAGTACAGGTAAACACTCGTAGGAATGTGAGGAATACCCAACTTATGGTCGAGTCTAAGATTTATGTCATAAAGACGGGTTATAACATTGTGAATTACATTTTTTTTTTACCGACAATTTAGAGAGCAAAGAAATCACCACCTAGCATGGACTTTGTCAATTTTCACACAACCAAAGTCTTGAAGGATCTGTAGATCCGATATAAAGTTAGTATCCCCTGAAAAGAGCCTTACTTTCATGGTTAAAAAGTTAAGATATCGACTAGATGTGTCAGAACCGTAGAAAGACTAATAGGCTGTTGAAAAGGTATTAGCTAATGCTCTATTGTTAGGAGACCAATACTGGGCTATAAGAAGCAACCATACAGTAGACTCTTCAACATTGAATTGGCAAGAGTGAATGACACAAACAAGGGTTCCTCACGAAATGCAGACTTATAAGAACTATCAAATCTTTACTCCAGAAGTTTCGAAAAATTAAGGCTCTAATCAGAGCGAACGCACTTACATGAATCACTATCTTAGTCTTAAACTGTTTAACGATCATTAACTAGAACTTATGGTTCAAATTTGTCACACAGCCTTGGACTACGCGGAGAATTGGCCGAAACTAATTTGACAACAGGGGTCGAGATCTTTAAAATACGTTCAAGTGGTTAGGTATGACACATTCGGGAATGCAAGTGCATTTGTTGTCTGTAACGACTTAGTTTTGCCTCGCTCTAGCCGATCTATCTCAGAAACCTTGAATAGATATTTCAGCTGTAGTATTGAAAACTCTTCCATTCATTCGAAATGGTCATTAACTACTGAAATACTAGGCCTATGCGATGGAAGGACACATAAAGCCACTGTAGTAGTTGACAGTATTGGGCCCTCGAAAATAGTTTCTTCCATCTCACTCAATCGAAATAAGTTTTTCAAAACACTGGAGAAATACGGAAGATCGCATAAAATATGCTAGTATCTGGAGAACTCCTCTGATTTTTTCTAAAAAAAGTCCAAATGGCCGAACCGTCGAAAATCAAATGCTAAGAACTGGTCGTATGCAGGGGATTACAATTCAGCTTTTGAAAAGTGGCACTTTTACCATTGCATGTTGTTAGAAGTCGTGATTTGTGTAGTTCGATCAGCACAAAATGAAAAAAATCGTAATAAGAGTAAATCTAAAAATTTATCTAAAAACCATACCAAATAAATTGAGATATAAGGAAAGGGTAGCTTGCAATTATGTGCTCATGAAGACAATGAACCCAAGTAGAATAAGTGTAGAAACAGAATAAAAGATACAGGTACTAAAGGACATGGAAAATCAATAAAATAAGTGCCACAAATTGGTTGAATATCTACGTTGCTAAACCACAAATATCTAATCAGACCGAAAAGACTTCATCTAAAACAATGTCAGAGTCCCAGAATCAGTATTTTGTTTCTTTCTATCATATTTCAAACAAAACTAATGGGCTACAAAAATACGCAATTACTTCCAGTTTTTTGTTCATTTTTGTATTTTTGTATCTCATTTCTCTAAAACGTATTTCATTGTTTTTTTTTGTTTTTTTGGTTTTTATTTAAATTTTCTCTTTGAAAGATTTTCTAGTTTTCTGTTTACTTTTAAATTTATATTTAATACTAAGAATTAATTGTTTTCTGTTTTTTTTTGTTTTTTTTTTTTCATTTATTTTTAAACATTTATTTATATATATATTTATGTATATTCATGAAATTTACATTATTTGCTTGTTTTTGTTTTTTTATTATTTATATTTTAAAATAATTTTTTTTTGTTAAATGTGAAGGTAAATATAATTATATATTCACAATAGTTAACATGGCACATACATCTAAGCAGGTTTTCTTGTATTTTTGTTTTTTTCTTGTAGGTTTTGTAGGTTTATTATTATCAATTTATTTGTTGAGTTTATTTTCTTAAAATAACTATTTTTCATTTTTTATTTAAATAATTTTTGTGTATACATATATATAGATTCAAAAATACATCGATAAGTTTAAAAGATGATAAACATCAGTAGAATAGAGATTATTAAAATATTTCTCCATGTATCTTTTACATCATTCTTTTGAGTTTTTGTTTTGTTTTTCCTTCAGCAGTAGTATATTAGAAAATGCAATAAATTGGTTTTTTTTTTTTTTTTTTTTAATATATGGTAAATTCAAAATTGTTTGACTTAAATATTTGTTAAGTTGTTTTTTTTTTTTTTGGTCGAGTAAAGAGGATTGGAAAATCCAGTTTCTCTATTTTTTGTAATTTTTTTTTTGTTGTTTTTTTGTTGTGATTTTTAGTCGTTAAATTTTATATATATGTATATTTTTATATGCAATTGTATTTATATATATATATATATATAAAGAATTTATATATTTATAAATATTTCATGTCATGAGCGTGGTACTTTCTATGGTTTGTCAATTTATCAAGTTTTATGTGCTTTTGCTGTTATTGTTGGTCGTAATTCTTAAACAGTAACGAGCAAAAAGGATATTTTCTTCACAATAAAATAATAGTTTTGCCTTTTTGTGATTAAAAATAAAATACTTCATGTAACGAACAATTAACATTTGTCGATACATTTTGTTTGAAGATGCGCATTTTGAATATCAGTTTTTTGTTCTTTTGTTTTTCTTTCTTATTTTAAGTGCATTATTTTTTTTTATGTTTATGTAAGGATTAATTATTTATATATTTAACTGTTTATTTATACAAGACGAAAAAAAAAAAATAAATGAAATATTTATATATGTATATTTATGTAGGAAAGCTGATAACTTTTTCTATCATATTGTGCCTTGTCTGTAATTGTTTTTCTTTTTGTTTTAATTTACACCATCATATTTAGATAAATAATTTTTATTTTGTTTATAATATATGTATGTATATTGTATTATTAATTTTTTTCTATCTGACAATCGTTCGATTACAAAATTATCTTTTGAGACCAATTTTACATGTATTTATATATGTTTAGTATTTAATTATATATTTTTTCCTCTTAAATGCAGTATTGTTACATTGTTTTTAAGACCAAACGATAAATATTTAAAATTTATTTAATTGTATATTTATATTTATGAAAAAACGCTTGAAAATTATTATTATTTTGTTTTTTGTTTTTTTTTTATTAAAATACATTCATCTCCTGTTAAGTTGAAGGTTTATGTTTCACATTAATTTTTACCCGGAAAACATTTATAGAATAGAGTAGAGATGGGTTTTCTGTTTTTAGTTTTTTTTTTTTTAAATAACTTTTGTGTGTAGAAATAAATATGATTTGTATCTAACTGAATGGAAAAACTTGTACTTTGTGTTTCGTGTTGTTTTTTTGTTGTTTTTTTTTTGTTTTGTAAAGTGTAAGCTTTGTGTCTGTGTGTTTAACAAAATATACTATTTAAAAAAATAAATTCATTTATTCAATTTAAATAACTCTCTTTCGGTTTTTTTTTTTTATTTTATTTTTCTAAGATATGAATGAACTTTTTAACATTTTGCAAGATATAGCCTTATTTTTTTTTTGAAAGGGAAAAAATTGTGTAGGTATTTAACCATATACTTGTACTTGTTGTACATAATTGTTATTTTTCTAATACAGAAAATATTTAATCAAAAATTTGTAGCTGCCTTATGTGATGACCAAAAATAATTCAAAGCAAAGAGATACAAGTAAATAAACGAAAATGTTTCTTATATTTTCATCATTTGTTTGTTTTTTTTTTTCTTTTGTTATTAAAAAGGTTGTTAAATATTTTCTGTATTAGAAAAAAGAAGAGTAAATAAATAAACAAAAAAATATATTTATGTGCAAGTCTTGATATAAATTTTGTATTTCTTTCATATATGAGATAAATTTAATTAAGTAGTTTTTAATTTAGAGATTGTTGTTTTTTTTTTTTCTGAATTAATTTCATACGCAAGATCCATGTGTAGTGAGCCAACTGTTGTCATCAAAGCCTTAATTTTTTTTTGTTTTTTTTTTTTTATTTTCTTTTACATTTAAATTTTTATCGAATTTCATAGGCATGTCCGTAAAATCATTGCAGGGATATTCGTCATCAAATTAAAATCCTCCAGTAAGAATATATATGTATATATATTTTTTATTTTTATCTTTTTGATTAAACATCTATATATGATATTTTGGATATTTTTTTTAAAACTTATATCTAAAAAATGTTTTTCATTTGTGGGTTAAAAGATTTAAACATACATGTCCTTGATAAAATATCGATTAAAGTATAGTTTTTATGTTTTCATATTTTTTTGGTTTTTTTTCGAATTTACACTGAATGACTTTTCTTGATTTAAATTCTTTAATTTTTGTTTTTTTTTTTTTTTCATTTTTAAATAAGATACACTGATCAATGAACTGTAGTTATATATATATAATAAATGTTAAGCATTTTTTTGAAAAAAAAAAAAATAAAAAATTTATCTGTTGCCCACTCAACGCTAATGGCTGGAAAGAAATCGCTGAGTGATGCAACAGATAAGAATTTGTAAAAAAAAGAAGAAAATTTGCAAAATGAAAAATCCCGCGCCATCTCGAATTTCCTTATCCGTTTTTAACTTTCTCTGTGTTTATTGGCCTTTCCCCTTTTTTACTTAACATCTTTGAAATTACTTCTTTTCCTCGCCCTTTGCTACCTTCTCCGGAGAAGGTGTCTTGTCTTTCTTGATAAGTTCATCACTTTCCTTGGCTTCATTGGGATCCTCTTCTTTCAATGGTTGCTGTTCCTTGTCGACATCTCTTTTCTCACCTTGATTAGCGGGAAGAGCTTTTAAAATTGCATGTACCTCCTCGGCAACTGCCATTAGGACGAACTCAAATTGTTGACGTGTTGCTACAAGGCCTGCACGTTGATCTCGAAGATGTTCCAGTGTAGCTGCAATGTCAATTTCACGTGCACCCTTATTCATGCGGCCGAGTACGAGGTCGAGCAAGATGTATGCTCCTGTACGACCAGCCCCGGCACTGCCATGGACTACGATGGGGCAAGAACGGCCTCGGTATGACTTATTCACTTTTCTATCAAATGAAACATGATTTTGATTGAAATTTCTTGAAAAGCTGACTCTTTTACGAACCTTCTAAAGTCTAAAAGAGCCTTAGCCGATGCTGGTACTCCACCCTGTGGCCAAGATAGGAAGTGGAATTGCGTCACCGTGCGGGTTTCACTTGTGCGGAGATTCTTCAGGTAGAATGAGCGAACGAGGTAGTCATCACACCAAATGTGTTCACTTACTAAGTGGACCTGAAATGAGGAGATACAAAAAATTATTAGAAATTGTTAATTTAGTGGCAGACACACACCCAGTATTTGTTCTAATAAAGGCCTAAAAAATGTTAGGTCAACAAGGTAAAACCGCAGGAACCCTTGTAAAAATTGGGCTAAGACCGACGTCAGAGATAAAGGTGTTCTTAACATAGTCAAGTGAGAAATTCTTTTGAATTTCAAGAGACTGAAAAGAGTATACAGAAAGCGCAAGAAGGTTGTTGTGGCGAAGAAAGCCTTAATTCTTCGCTTCATTATCGTGCACATGAACTTGTCGGAGGGTCCTTTAACTTTGTTGAACATTTTATCCCAGAATATGGATATAGACACTTTCAAGAGTCAAGTGCTGTAGGAATTGAAGTCAGATGACTGTCCTTTGTGCCGTGATTTCGCTGACTAGCCGCTTAAACAGTTGTAAGTCGATCCACTAATTTACCATCGCATTTTGTTGAGCAATGAGGATCATTTATATCTCAGTGGTTTTGTTAATAAGCAAAATTATCGAATTTGGAGAGCGGAAAATCTAAAGGTAATCCAACAGCTAAAGATGCACCTCGAAGAATACAAAGTTTGGTGCAGTTTAAGGGCTTGAGGCATCATCGGCCCATACTTTCTTAAAAATGAAGAAAATCAAAATGTTCCCGTCAACGATGCCCCGTACAGACCCCGAACCAACAATTATTATAACGGTCTGCGGAATATTTGGTTTCAACAAAATGGTGGCACATGCCATACTGCCATCGAAACCATCGACTTATTGTAGAAAGTGTTCGATGACTTCACCTCAAAAGCTGAGTGATTTCACGTCACTGGACTATTTTCTTTGGAAGAATTTCTGGGCGGTGGTCTATACCGATATGTCAGTAAAGATTGCAGTCCTGGAAGGCAACACTGCAGCACAGAAAACGTTTTTTTGAGATCCGTTGACGACCTTATTTAATCTCAAAATAGAAATACCGATAAAAAGCACGCAACAACTTTCGGTTATTAGTTTGGCTAGAGGTCCAAACATTCCCCGCGTAGTCAAACAATTAGCGAAGCCCTAACTAGGAGAAGATTTTCTCGGAACAGAGTTTTCAGAAAATAAGTAGTCCATTGTATTCCTTGTATATTCCTTTTAATAAAAGTTCAAAGTCTTTCAAAGGAAGATGAACAAGCGCTTCAGAGATTAAGTGCCAAGTGGCATTTTTAGAAGTAGGACTCCGCGGTGTCGCCATCACTTTTACAGCAAGCGTCTCGGGATGTTAAATTACTTATGCTCACCACACTAAAATGCTTACCGTTTCAAGGCCCTAGTAATCAGTCGGTCTTGTTGGTGAACAGCAAGAATTTTCTGACTTCTTAGAAACGTCAGGAAGCATTCGTCGTTCGTGTCGCTACAGATACAAATGATTCAGTTTGGATGATTCTTATATTCAGCAGATGAAGTGCTGATTTTCCATCAGAGAAATACCTAAGTGAGCTTCACCTATCTGAGTGTATAGCTGAATATATTCCGCATGAAAGTTTAATACAACAACATAAGCCATATTCCAGTATGCCCTCATAGTGGTGGTCTCGGGTAACTGCATAAAACTGGTCTAGCCCTTCAAAGGGCTCACAAACCTATATTTAAGAGATTTTTAAGACGTGGCGAACCAACTAACGGCCTCTAATTAAAACGGATTCACTTTTGACAACTCTTTTAAACGTTTTAAAGACAACGACCTTCAGATCTGCACGTGGACTGTTCAGACCATTAAAAGACTACATACAGCATTGGCAAGAAGTCTTGAGCTTCTGACACGTGAGCAAGAATCGTATGACAATCCGCATCAAGGTTAAATTCACTTACATAAACCTACTATACGCCCATGCTCCTAAAATAGATAAGGGCCACATCACCAAAACATGGTCTTTGTGGAGAGCATACGTCATCTCATTCCTCAGATCTGATCAGAACAGTGTATGACTGAAAAGTAGAATCTCAGTATGATATCTCAGTATAATTCCTGAAAGAGTTGTCTAAATCTCATACGCGAATACCGCGGGCGCAATCTTTCAAAACCCTGTGCAACAACTAGAGTACGCCGATGATATTGAAATAATTATAGGACACATCGGGTTGGGAAGTAGCCAAAATCGACGACAATCGGTTTTCTCTTGGCTGGTACCTCATCAGAAATGAAGCGAAGAGCCAATCTTGCAATCGCTGTTACTTCGGGCTAAGAAGGCAAGTGATTTGCAGAGTCCCAGGAGGAAGAGCTGTAAATAAACATCAACCTAGTCACAAAGCTGAACATTTGTCCACTGGGATGGCTTGGATATGTAGAGCAAATGGAGGTAGAGGGACCGGCCAGTAGAGACAGATCTCACTTTGGATCACGCGCACATGTAGAAGGGGACCTCAATCCATTTGGAATGCGCAACTCGAAGCAGTTGGCTAAAGAAAGTGCTAATTGGGAGGCTTGTAAGTTGAGACCTAGGATTACCTTTAACTGTAGGGCTACCTAAGTAAGTTAGTATGGTGATCACACACTACTCTAGAATAACCGAGACAACGGAACGCTGAAGAAGTAGCAGAAGCGCTGCCGTTTATTTCATTTTTGAGGTCGTGTAATGCAGCCTTCGTCTTTAGCTTTTGTTTTACATCAACGACTATCTAAAGGTCATAAGGAGGAAATGACACTAATAGTACCCGGGTACGACTTTCTTCTTGTCGTTCAAACTTTGGCGTTTCTTGCTGTGCAAGACTTAGGAAGGACTATACGCAGCTGTTGGAAATGAGTTTATAATGCATCTGCGATTCCCTTTCTCCCAATATAGGTAAGTACAGCCGATTTTGGGGACCTAAACCAAGATGCTACTTGCTTTCTTAAGCACTACCAAAAGGCCGAAGTGTATTATCCAGAATGACACCTACTTGCCTAGCTACTTTTGAAAAACGAAAGGTGGTGCCTTAAACATCCGACTATTAGGCTTCCTACTTCTCGCAATGGGAAGAACTCCAGTTTTGAGAGAATTGTGTGAAAGCCCAATTTTAGCGCACTGATTGTCGATCATCTCTGAGTTGCCTGCGTTTTAGCGTAAGCAGTAGCTAGGCATTGATTGAACACACAGTTAGTAAGTCGCTCTTTTTCTGCACCGATCCTAAACTGATTGTCACCAAGAATAAATCAAGCCTGAACAAACTGAAAGGAAAAGAGCCAATAATCAGTCGGCAAGAATCGACAATTAGTAAAGAATAAGCCAAAAAAAAACTCTTCACGGGTCTAACGGATCTCAATATTTCTATTCACCAACTACCAAATAGGGTTTTCTTGATTTATTTTGCCGATTTAAAACAATAAACGACCTTATTTACGGTCTCAAGTTGTGATGCGAAAAAATTAAAACAATTTTCAAAAAATATTTCTCACTCACCTCATAGATATGATAAACCTCAGCGCCCTCCTCTGGCCAGTATCGTGCACAAGCTATTTCACCATTTTCTTGCAATCGGCATAGCGACACAATCACCACGGCACCCTGTTCCCAAATCATTTGCCAGAAATGTGCCAAAGTTGTGGGTAATGGTCCTTGTGCTGCCACATAAGCTGGTGCCCTTGGATCATGATCAGTCTGAAAACCAAACCACTTTTAGTTAATCTGTCATGCAGAGTTCCCCCTCTAAAATAAAACCCATTAAGCCCTCATCTCTTACAATCGTTGATGCATTGATATAATCCAATCCCTCGGCATTAGCTAAATGATTCAGCACAACTCTGGAATGATCGAATGGCAACGGAGCAGCAGAGCGGTTCAATGTTGCACATTGCGGTTGTAATGCCGCATCTCTGGCACTTGGTTCAGCTTCATAGCGACATAATGCTTCCCATTCACGCTGTAAGCGACCCTTGTTCCTAAGATGATCCTCCATGTAAGACTGTGAAGAAAAAAAAAAAAAAAAAACAAGGACATTCTAGGTTTGATGGGGTAAGAGTTACCTTTCAAACTTACTAAAACCATGTGTCCAGTAGAAATGTCCATGTTCGTTAGCGCAGGTTCCTCACACCATGACGATGTGCTGGATCGTGATGATGGTGGACGATCGTGTTCCTTGGTAAGAGAAGTTATACGACCACTAGCCACCGGTTCGGAGTTGTTACCCTTTCCGGCCATTCGAGCTCGACAAAGATCCTAAAAAGTAACATGATAGTACTCGTAAATCACTACGATGACCGACTATAGAGTAAAAAAATTTTCACCTGATAATCTTTGCTGCAGCTTTCGGAACCGGAAATACCGGACTGTAGGCCGCCAAGTTTGTCGCGTTTCTTATCGTGTCGCCGTATTAGCAACAACGTCACAAAGATTACGATCACTGCAGCAGCTCCAGCTCCGGCAAACATGTATGCCATAATGTGAGTTACATCGGGTCCCTCCTCAGCCAATTCGATCCTCGATGAAGACACGCCACCATCTTCGTCGGCTTTGATCTTATCACCGACTCCTGCTCGTACTACTGTGACTCCTAGTCGTCGTAGAATATTGTTCTTCACTCGAGCGTCATTGATGGCTTTGGCTATGTCACTAGCAGTCTTCTTCTCGGGGTTATTTGCATCTACTCGGAAGGATACCTCATGCTGGTGGACACTAGAAAAGAGAAGATCACTTGAGATCGCCTAAGAGAGTTAGAAATTGATGAACTTACGTCAAATAGTTGAAGAATCCTTGCATGTGCAATATATTCGCCAACTCATTGACTATCCTGACTCCGTCACTCCAACTGTCAACTCTGTAACGATACAAAAAATGTTGGAGCTTATTTGACAGAAGAACTGTCAAGATCACTTACGGATTCTTGACGAAAACATGCGCATATTCAGTGTCAACCGAATGTGGGGCATGATCTTCGTCCGAGTGATCCTTTACAACCTTTTTCTTCTTGGAGGTGCCATCGCCTTTGATGTGTTCTGGCAAGATTTCCTTATTCTGAGCCTTGTCCGTGTTTGATTTTTCCGTTGTCGAATGCGCCGAGGGTGGTGGTCCAATCATTGGTCCTGGCTTCTTGACATCTAAACGCTCGTGACGTGTAAAGCCCAACATGTTTGCCAATATCTCTCGGGCCTTCTCCTTCTCCATGCGACTCATATCGAGATGGTTACGGTCTGGCATGAATACCAATCCTCCCTCTGTGTAGACACCCTCAGTTTTCTTGGTATGCCTAGCTGGGTAAATATTCGTATTCAACATGTCGTCCTCATCAGCAGTCGTAGTGTCAACGCGTTTAAAGGGAACAAAAGTATTCTCCATAGGTGGTTCAATGTTCTCCCGGAAGAATGACTTTTGTGCCGAATTGGGCCTGCTCACTGCTGGTGGTTCGTTATCCATAACTCCATTGGAAATAACCTCAATAGGCACACGAGGACCGTGTTCAAGGAAATTCCGAATCTGCATTTCAGTTTGCAAAGCCTGGATTCGTTCTGCCACCTCCTGTTGCCTGCGTTCTTCCAACAAAGCCCGTAGCCGTTCACGTTCAATCTCCACTGGACTTGGTGTCGGTCTAACATGCTCTGGATTGGCAAACTCATATCCTGGAGATTTAGACCGGTACGCTCGATTGCTTTTGCCATCATAGTATGATTGTTTCTTGGGTGGTGGAAAGAACACCTCGTCAGCGTAGTCCTCATTTGGTGGTGTAAATCGGACAAATGCCATCGGACTTTGGGGACCTAAAATTTCTGGATCGGGAGCCAAGTTCGCGCATAAGTTCGGCGGCAGTGGAGTTTGACGTTGCAGGGAGAACAAGGTACCTTGGATGCGACATTGAACAAAGGGATGGTCCCAACCCAAACCGGCACCTTGCATCTCCTCCAACATTGTGGCTAAGATGCGAGACTGTTCTTCCGTTAAGGGTTGTCTAAGAATTAAAATAAAAAAAATTTAAAAAATTCACTTTAGAACGATTTCAACATACTTTTCGACGTCCTCTTGTTCAACGCCACTGGTCGGCAGGCACTTCCCGAAGATGTTATCTGGTCAAAGTAAACATCGAAAAGATTCAAAATTAAATTTGTCCTCTGTAAACACTTAGAGAAGAAAAGAAAGAAGATTTCTTGTTGTCCTTACCATCGAAGCAGACCTCGGCTCCTTCCAAGCATAAAGTTTTAACAAAATGACATCCTGCAGAGAGAGAAGATAGAGAAATGTAAAAGTTGGGCATGAGAATGAAGAATTGGGCGAAAAACGAAAGCAATTTCTCATCGTACGTATGACGCAGGACTTTTGCTGCTCCTACGCCAATTATACAAGCACACACAAGCTCACTGGCATACAAATGAACACACAAGGAGAGCGTACGAACTTTCTTTTTCCTCCTCCTCCCCACCCAATGAGGCAATACTCGTAAGGCGCTTCAAGGCAAATGGGCGCCAAATCAGAGGCGGATCGAAGAACGAGAAGGAATATTTCTCCCAGGAGGGAAGGAGTCGCTGGATATATAGTACGTAATGTATGTTAAGAATGGATTTCGAATTTTTTATTATTTTCGGGTAATAATAGTTCCGTGTGACGTCAGTGTTTACATTGTGCATGCCCCAGTTTATTAATGCCAAACCCGGAGTGTCCTTTTTGTTGGTGACATTTGTCGTTTTTGGCGAGGTTTCCAGAAATTGAAAGGACTAAAGAGGAGTTTCTATCTTTGCTTTAACTGGAGCAGAGTTTTTAAGTAGTTTTCTTAAACGGTTCTCTGACGTCATGGTTAGTTACATTGGTAAACAAGGCAACCAACGACGTACATATGAGTATGCCCGGGAAAGGTTTGAGTAATTGATATGCGGATAGGGGCAAGAAAAGCTCCTTTGCAAGTTAAAGATTGGATAAGGGATAGGGGGGCAGGTTATGAGTTGATATGAAAGAAAATAATATTGGCTCGGATCAATTATCCCTGAGATGTTTACCAAAGAAATAAGGCGGCTAGAGCAAATGAATTAGTGTGTCTGTAATTGACCTTGGCAAGGACGAAAAGTAATAATTTATGATTATACACGTGAGAAATTCATTAGCGTTACTTGTTCATGGGATTATAATGAGATCATTAATAAAAGGATAAAGGCGGACTAGCAGGGCTTAGTGAGATATTATAATTGGCGTCTATTGGGCGATAGCACCGACAGTAAAATTATATCCTCGGAGGAGCATTGTACTTCGACAGCAGGGAGAGATATGTTATTAGAGGCAATTGAAGGTTAAGAAGTGGAAGAGAGTTGAGTTTTTCAAATATCCTTTGTCGGTTATTATCGGCTACTAGACAAACACAAATCAAAAATTCCAAAGAGTGTGGAGGCGTTAAATGCGTATCACAAAATAGAGAGGCTCTAATCCTGCGAAAAACTCCTGTCTTACAAGTTAGCAACAGTGTTTGTAGTAGAGAGGTCCTCTAATAGGGACTTCAATGGTAGAATGTTAGGTTGGGTGAGGTAGCATTTCAAAACCACTTCTAACATATAAAGTTTCTATAGGTGCTCGCCAAAAACACATCTCCCAGGCTCATTGAAGCGGTACTGCTACTCGGGCAGACGGGTTTGGCTTTACATATCCAGCATATAATTTACTTCAAAGCAGAGACTGTAGGCTGCTGAAATTTATGCCAACAACCCCTGAAAGGTCCTGAAACAATGGTTTGCCTAGTGAGCTAAGTTTGGTTGTGACCTAAGTGAAATATGGTTGCTTTGTCGTCTGTACCTACTCGTATGCAGCTTTGGTTATCGATGTTATATGGAATACTGAGTCAACAGAGCTAATGGCCAATAGTCTAGCAACGGCACTATGTATGGGGTTAAGTTTTCGGGAAACCGACGAGAGATTTATTTTGAAACGGCTAGGTGTCTCCTTGATATTGCCTATTAGTTTGAAAAAACTCGTAGCTAAAACGGCTTCTTGAGAGAAAACAGAAAGAGCATAAGAAGCGCGCAGTGAAGGAAATTGAGAGATGCTACTCCAGGTGTGCGAATCGGAAGTTTTCCCAAAAGTAAAACAAAACATGCCTCGGACACAAACCCTGAACCGAAGCCTGTAGAGACTAACAAGAGAACACCCCAATTGGATGAAGTAACAACAGCAATATCTAAGCTTAAGTCCAACAAAGCTGCTGGAGCGGATGGCCTGACTGTCGAGCTCTTCAAAGCGGCAGGCGATGACTTGGTAAGGAGCATACACCAACTCATGTGTAAAATATGGTCGGACGAAAGTATGTCGGATGAATAGAACCTCAGCATTGTTTGTCGGATCCTCAAGAAAGGAGACCCTCTAAACTGCGCCAGCTGCAGAGGCATCAGTTCCCTTAACATCGCATACAAGATCTTATCTGCCGTTTGGTGTGAACGCCTGAAGCCGTTCGTTAACAACTTGATTGGTCCATATCAGTGTAGCTTCAGGCTAGGAAAGTCCACCATCGTCCAAATATTCACACTACGGCAGATTTTGGAGAAAACCCATGAACTTCAGAGCGATACACACAACATACTCATCGTTTTAAAGCCGCTTATGACGGCATCTATAGAGACGAGCTATGCAGAGCAATGCCTAGTTTTGGTATCCTTGTCAAACTCGTCTGTCCGTAAAGATTTCACTGAGACCTTTGATGTCAAAAAAGGATTAAGACAAAGCAATCCGTTGTCATGCGGGATAGGGTAAAACTTACGCGCAAATGCAATAGGCGCAATCTTTCAAATGTCCATCCAATTACTCGCATACGTCGGCGATGTTGACACAAACGGATGAAAGTGTTATGTCATTCGCGAGTATTGAGATGGAAGCGGCAAAAAGTGGGTTTAGCGGTCAATGAGGGCAAGACCAAGTATATGCTTTCAAGCAAAAAAAAGACCCTCAACACCGACGTTTCGAACAGAGCGCCACCTTCGACAGATATAACTTGGAGGTCATTAAGAACTTTGTCTATTTAGGCTCCGCTTTCAATCGAGCTGGGTGGAGACGCTTGTTGACTGAGGCCCAGATCCACCCTGGATTGTAGCGCCACCTTAAGTAGGTAAGTACGGTTCCAACTGGTCGTTCAATGCGACATTTATTTGCACGATTCTTATAGACCGGAGCAACACACGACCGAACAAGCTCTCGAGGGCCTCGTGTCTCTTGCTTGGTGGTGTGCTACGGCCATTAGCCATTGGCCATTCCACGCACAGCTTTTAAAGTGCAGACAGTTCGTCAACTAATGGGTGTTGAACGTGAATAGCGTCTAATCTATGTTCACGTCATTCTGAATCTAAATAACGAAGTGATCGAACTTTCATCAAAAATAGTCATGTTCATTCTTCAAATGGTGGAATTGGGAATGGAGAGAATGCCGTTCCAGAAGAACATGGCGAATGCTGTACGAGCCACGACCGACATTCTAAAGCATGCGTTTTCGAGCCGTCTGATATGGCATTTTTATGATTTGCACTAGCCCGCAGATTCGCCCGATTTGACCACCTGAGACATCCTTCTGCGAGGTTATTAAAAGTCAGGGGCTTATGGGAATAAGTCACAAATTCTGGGAGAAAATGCCATAAAAAGATCCCAAGTAGTAATAAGCAATGGCAGCGAGCACTTAAGCGATATCATTTTCGAAATATGATGGCAAAAAAGCTTGAATGCTAGAAAATTTTTTGTTTACCCTATTTCAAAGTTCTCGAGCCTGAAAGAGCTCACTCAATGGCTTATTTTATACATAAGGCGGCCTCATTGAAACTTACTAATGTCATTGTACGTTACGCTAATAGCTCATTCCTTGGCTAAACAATTCCTTCTCGAGGAATCCTCTTAGGGTGCGGTATAGAGGACGACTATATTGAAGGTCTACGGCGTCCCGTAGTCGAAAGTACTCAGTAGACGAGAGGAAGTACCAAACGTACATCCGCTTTTGACCATCGACCTTACACCATTCGAAGTTATACTTGTAACTGGGGAGCAGACATTTCAAGGTCCTCACACACTTGATTCGGGCTTTCGCCAGAATTATTTAAGAGATTGAACAGTCTTTGGGGGGGGGGGGGGGGCAATGTATGATTACCGACGCACGCTTTAAGTCAACCTTCCGAAGGATACCATCCAATGTTTTAAGCGTTCATATCACGGTAGAATAAAAAATTAAGTTTTGATGCATCATTTACGTGAAGTTCTTTCAAGAAGCAACTACAGCAGAACACTTCGCAGGGTGCAATCTAGTTAAGGAGGAAAATCCTAGAACTATCTGACAATGATTTTCACATCTTTGCAAGGTGCCAATTAAAATAAATTTATGTTGGTTCCCTTACCAACAGGAATGCGCAACCTTGTAGTCTCGCAAACCTACGTAGGTCGTTCTGAGCTCAGTCTACCAGAAGACCAATTTTAATTTAAAACCCCTAAAGTTCACCCAATAATAGGTGGGAGAGCTTCTTCAATTGTATTGATGGTGAGTCAAGGAAACCAGGTCCTCGCTATCGAAGCTCTTATTGTTCGACTGAGGAGTATGTCATATCAGATATCATGAGGAGGAGGCTGCACTAGATCTTATAGTGTGTGCCTAGAGTACCGTCCCTGTCATATATTTATGCAAACTGCAGTATGAGAGTCCTAATGGAAATCGTGTAGAAGATCCTCAATAAAACCACACTGCGAAGGTTTCCGTGAAAAAAATCTCTTCTATTTTACAGAAACATCACCCAGCACTAGGCACATCAACCACTTGCTTCTACTTGAACTCTATTGTCCCCATGTTTGAGAGATCGCTAGAACTAACTATTATTCCCATTCAAGCAAAAAACTCTTAAGCAAAACGAGCTTAAGCTCCTTTCATTATCCTTGTTCATTTCATCATCACCATAAACAGCTGCATTTCCGCGTGACTTTTCTCATCTCGTTTTAGAATTTAGTGCGATTTAGTAAAACTTGCACCAGAATATCTCCCATTCAAAGTGCAATCCATTTAGTTGCCTCGTAACATGAATGACGATATCGTGACACGTTTTTATTCTCGTCGCCTCCCCCACACCACTGAAGCAAAGCTCTCTTTCCTGTTTCCTTCAATCTGTCGCTGCCGTAATACCACCCACTGACTAGTTTCCTTTCAGACTCTTAATATGGATAAATGGTACTGACAGCTTGTGTTACAATGACAAAAGCATTGCTGCCACTGCCTGACAATGATAAATCGCGTTTCATAAAATATAGATTCAAAATGTCTAACAAACAAGGACAAGCAGCTACCCAGAAAGTCTGTGGCACCGTAGGACAACATTGTTTCGGAGTTAAATGCCAATTGCAGAAGGATTTCTGGTTAAACGTGACATCTCCACTTTGCAATTGAAATCATCAGTTTGATGTTGATCCCTTTCCATTAGAGGAATTGTATTTTATTTTATTTTCTTTTGTTTCTCATCCTCTTGCATTTGAATGTGGTGTGCGTGGGGATACAACTTCAAATTCCGAAGAATAATTGCACCACGCAATGCAGGAGTACCTACCTACTCGTAATTGGATTTCGACTGAAATTGTGTTAAATCAGTATCGTGTCGAATCCATCTTCTGTTTGTGCGGCAAATTAAAATAAATTGACTGGATTTTCTCCAGCTGTTATTTCCAATCGACAAAGGATGTTCAGTGGAATCTAAAGTTTACTTGTCCTGAAGTCTCAAGATACGGAAAGTAGAGAGTTGTTCGTAGAAGTGTGTTTGAATATACTGAGTTCTTGCAACTAGAATGGCAGTTCAACTTTCTATGGCATCTTTGCAGAGTTTTCCATAGACAAAAGGACTACTATTGATTGTGCTGCTTATTGTTTGCAATTTCAATTACAAGGAATCCAATCGAATTCGGCTCTGGGAAAATGTTAGATAGTAAAACTTTTCAAATCGAAAACTAATTTCTAATTATCCTTTGCTTCAAAAGCAAGCAGTTTCTAGTGATTCTTTGTATATACGAGTGCTTTATAATTCGCATTTCAAGCTTGCGAATTATCGGTAGGAAAGAACCCCTAAAGAGGTTATGAGGCATAGAAAAAAATATCTTAATTTGTGGTAAGGGCTTGCTTGTTACCCTTCAGACTTAATTACTTTAGAAGGCTGCAGAATCCGGAGTAGATCTTAGCCCCAGCCTGCAGTCATTTACATCACTTAATGTGATGTACCTGGGGCAGGTTCTCCTCCGCTAATTGTACACCAAGTTGGATGTGTTTGGCAAGGGCGCCAGAAATCCACATGACTCAATATATTTTCTTTCAGTGAAAGCAGCCCATTCGTGCTGTCAAAGGATTCCGTCGACGATATTTTATAGATGTGCTCATAAATGTTCGATAAGAAATGACTCTACCACTCTTCCAGGATTGTAATGCGTCGATTGCAATGTGATCGGTCTGATCAAATGCGTTTAGCCCGAGCTCATTTTCGAAGCTAAAACCTTGACTTATAACGCATTCACTGTTGGTGATGCTGGGAAACGACTAAAGGACATCGACAAGCATTTGGAATGTTCTAACCCTTAACGGACCTCCTGCCGCCCAACAACTAGTGGAGATTCTCGACTGCTACAAAGCACTATCCAAGAAGTGTGATGAAATGGAGTTGATAAAAAGAGATGAAAATCTGCAATAAGTACTAGATATAGAGAATGTTATAGATAACCGGCGTTGCAGGGTTAGCAGTCGCAGCGTTTATTCGTAAGAGGAAGACTTACTTGTAGAGAACAAGTCGTGAGCTTCAGGTATGTGAGCGATCGATAAATCCTCCCATATAGGCCTCGTAAACGTTGACACCTTGACGGAGGAGAGGGACCTTTTTACCAAAGAATGCTTCTACGAGCTCCATGATGACTTAAAATACGCCCTGGGATATTTAAATGCTAAGCCGGCCAAGGAGCGCATCTTTGGTAACACATTGGAGAAATACACATTTCACGGCGTCACCTCTGAAAGCCGAGAGTCAGGATTAGATTTCCAGACCTTGAGAAGGAATTGAATCTTCCTGGTCGTCAAACCATTGAACAAATACTATTGAGATCGACGCAAGGCACTCCTCCTGGATGTCCGAAAATTTCCGACTAGCTTACGTCGACACAGCCCACTCCTTGCTAGCCATTATACGGATGCGGGTGTCAGAAACATCCCAAAAGTGGTGAAAAATTGCGAAAAAGTTAAACGTTGAACGGATACAATCCAAGGAGACCTCCAGGTCTTTTAAATTCAGTTTTCCTGAACTCCTGAAGAAGTATGTCGAATGCATCGAACTTAGAAAACCAGCTGCACCACAGAAAGCCAGCTTTTGATGTGTTGAAATTTACTCCGTACAACAAAGATACGAGTACCTCTGGTTTAATGACGAATACAGACAGGAAAACCTCTAAGACAATAGATGCACAGAGCTACTTGGCAGAAGAAAATGAGAGGGTTTCGCGAGCGCAGACGATAGGAGAAAAATATATATATTCTTCATAAGAAGAGAGGTGCTATCGGAGAATAACGGAGAAGTTCTACCAAAAAAATACAAAAGGCCTACCAATAGATATCAGCAAGGACGTAGACTGAAACCATATATCGAGTTTGGATTTGACAACTTTGAATTTAATTTGTGAACGCACTCTTCCACTAATCATCAAACTGTCACTGTCAGTTTATTCAGTAAACTCAAAATTTTCATTATCGTAAAGTACACGAATGAGCAACGTCTGCAAATTATAAAAATATTCTACCGAAAATCGGAGTCGGTGACTGCGACTTTAAGAGCGTTAATTCCAATTTTCGGTCGTAATTCTCGCTTTAGTAGACAGGCAATAACAAGTTTAGTGCAAAAATTTGAGTCTACATATTCGTTGTGTGATGTTGCCGTGTCAGTGAGACAACGGGTTGGTCGAAGTGTCGAAAATATCGCTGCCGTTCAGACGTCCGTAGCAAACGATCCAAATCAGTCAATTCCACGGCGTTCTCAAGAATTGGGCATCGTTCAGACCACATTATGGAAGAATTGGAAGATGTGGACTTGGACGATATGTGGTTTCAACAGGATGGTGCCACAAGCCACACAGCACACGTTACAATCGATTTATTGAAGAGTAAGTAAGATTTAACGCCGCTTGACTATTTTCTGTGGGGCTACGTTAAGTCATTGGTTTATACCAACAAGCCGACGACGTTGGAAGAGCTCAGAGCCAACATTGAACGAGAAATAGCGGCCTTTTCGGCCGAAATGTGTGGCCGAGTCGTTGAAAATTGGGTCCAACGAATCGACCGCTGCAAACGTGCATGCGGTGGCCATATGAACGAAGTCGAGTTCCATTCATAAATGTTTTGATTGTACTTCAAGCCGATAAAAAAGCTTTTGAAATATCTCAAATGGTTTGCGTTTTATTTAAAAAAAAAATTGTCAAGTCCAAGTCAACAGTGATTCCAGGACCATTCAGTGCAGACAACGCCAGACAAGATTGTCGTCTACCCGAACAAGATGAGTTGCAGACAACCATCTCCACAAGCTGCTGGACCCGATGGCTTAACTGCCGATTTGTTTAAAGCAGCAGGTGATGATTGGATACGGAGCATACATTAATTCGTCTCCAAAATCTGCGACTACGAAATTATGATCGGCAAATGGAACCTCAGCACTGTTCGCTTGATGATTGAATACATCTGCTGACTTGCATTAACTGTAGGCGAATAAGCTTCGCTAACATCTGTCAACCATTCGTAAATACATTGACTGGTTCCAATCAGTGTGATTTCACACTTTATCAGATGAAGGTTTCACATTACGGCTAGCGTTGCATAAAAACTAAGAGTTCCACATCGATACCCACCATTTATCCATCGATTTCAAAGCCCCATATGGCAACATCTATAGAGATAAACTACGCCAAGCCACGTATAATTTTGACAACCTTGTCACGCTCATGTGAATATGCAAGATGACAACTGAGAGTGCATGCTGGTCGATAATAACAAAATCGAAACGTTCTGTCTAAAAAGGACTTCAATAAGGCAAAGGGCATTTTTATGGCGTAGAACTTCGTACCTTGCTCTCGAGCCTTCCAAGAGTTTAGTTCCACGGGTTATTTCTGGTCTAAGTCCCATTTTATTTTACGAGCTTGTCAGAAGGCTCCAATAACCTGGCTTAGATGGCTATGTTACACCGAGCGCATTGACACCACCGTATGTGGCGCATAGAAGTCAAGGAAAACTTTAGCCAACCTCCCGTGCGTAACTGGAGGCAGGTGGCAAAAGATTGCGCTAACTGCAGAGGTATTTTAACTTTGGTATCCCTACACTTATGCATCTTAAGAATACTGCTGCCAAAACGCTTGGTACCATGTTATCAGTTTTCAACCATATATGGGGGTGGCCGTGGTGTAATGGTATTAGCCATCGCTTCTCACTCGGACGGTCAAGGTTCGAATCCTACTCAGAACAAGCTTTTCATTTGTGTTATTGGAACTTAGTCGGAAAAATCTGCGTGTGAAGGCATAACACTCGCATGTAGATTTGGCTGTTGTAGAGTTTCAATCACAAAACAACCGTTAAAATTCACAACCTGAACCATTCCGAGTGAAGAAAAACTCTCCGTCCTATTCGGACTCCCACCCCTGTATTGTCAATATTGAACCCAAACACACCTGAGTTTCAAACCACTACATCACAACAACTTTCCTTTCTCCTCCTTCTATCTTTCTGCCCGCGCCCTGGCGACAGTAAAAGGGTATCACAAAACCCCTTGAGGCGCGCGTAAATTATAAAAAAAAAAATATATATATATATAATTTGAGTGACAATAAATGTCCTATGTCAATAGATGCGCTCGAGCACTGTAGTAATCGTGACCATGACAGCTGTGTTCTGAGTCTATGCTGGGAAAATGAGTGTTTATAAGAATGGCTAGTGCCTTGCCTATCAGTGTGAATCAGCCGCAAAATTTCCTTATAGTGGGTGCCGGCTATGAAGTCTTAACCAGAATTAATGTCTAGCTTGGTATTCCTGCCAAGCTCATCAATCTCTGGAGGATAATAGTTGAGAATGCATGCTGCTCCATCAAGGTTGGTAAAGATTCAGAATTCCAAGTTTCTGACTAATAATGGAGGAATCTTTGCCAACAGGTATACAATCCTTTTACTTATTCATTAAAACTAGGAGGGCAACGCAACAAGGACAAAACCTAGTCTAGCAGCTGGTGCGATATAACTCATTTCTAGGTTCCTGGCCACCTTCAGACAACATGAATTGTCAAATTGTCATAGTAAACCAAAAGCGAATTGAATTACAGCAAGTTTTAGACATTCTTTTGTCGGCTTCAACAACTTGTCGACTGCGACCTAGACGTTTCAGTTCGTCAGACATATGGGCGACTCAGATCGCCATCAAAGTAACCGACCACTGTTACCTATCTACCGATGACAAAAAGCCACCTTCAAGGCTCAGTTTAACAACAGCTGTTCGCGATAGAGTGCTGCGATACATCATACAAAGAAGACTGGATAAATAGGAAGGAGTTTCCAAACAGCGCTGTTCCTTGTGGATAAGCCACTTAATCAATCGCTTGTGGTCATCGAGGTGAGGAGGCAAAAGTCAGTCGTGAAATAGTGGATACTACTGGTATCATCAACGTTACGCTTCAGAGGCACGCTGGTGCCTCTTTGTTTACACTTTCAACCGTATGAGAACAATTACGTACGGAGCCTTTTAATGGACATTCATTCGTGCAGCTATTCAGGAAGTCAAACGCCGGTGAACCACGGTCATAAGTATGTAGAACTAAGCGCTACAAAACGTCAGTCGGACTGTGCTTAAAATCTGAGCTCTGACAGAAACAGAATGGGTAGTAACAAATAACGAAAACATCCGTCGACTCAACTCCATCATACTGCCGGATCGATATCCACGATCATGCTAAATGTATTTCACGTTATTATACAATGGCAATGAAAATTTTCAGCAGGAAAACCTCTCCCGTATTTTTTGGCAAATACCAAATCCCCAAAACTACCATGACTATGCCATTTCGGATATTCGAGCTTATTCGCATGAAGTTTGGTTTGCGAAACGCACCACAGATTTAACAAGGCTTCTTGAATTTCGTGTTGCGCGATTTGAATTTCATCCTCACTTAAGATTTTGCCATCTCCGACCTATCATCCCTTAGAGAAACACCTCTTTGTCAATGCCATCTGGACTTTATAGACCAATTTCGATGGGACATTCTACATGCTAAGGGAGAGAACAATATGGCAGACCCATGGTCCTTCGCTGCAAAGCCATCGATTTCCTGAGCTCAACCATGTAGATTCGTGGGTTACTATTAAAACGATGGATTACCACTATCAGAACCATCTAGAACTATAGTACTGAACATTTCTAAAAAAAGAAATTCGGGTGATCATGGCAATATTCTTATCTCTCTATTTTTGGAATCTTTTCTAAAGGTGGCTGTGTAGTGGAACTCTCAAATCTAGATATTTAAAGAGCTTCAAGACTCTGAAGATATAAAAATTTAAAATAAAACGAGGAATCTCAAATTTATTAAATCTCATTCCGCTGGCAAAGTTTATGTTGAAATGTCATCTCTTAACCTTTCGCAACGGCACATCCATTCAGTACTAAAGCAAAATTTCCAACACATTAGAAACTCTAAAAGGTATTCCGTATCTTCACACCACCAGAGAAGATACAATTCCAAAAATAAATTTTGCACAACAATTCTCATAAAAGTCAGGTATGCATGGCTTCGTTCGCAATCACCAAAAAGGGCATTTAAACTTGAATTTTATCTTCTAAAACTATTCTCCCTCTATTTCAGTATCCTTTGTCTGTTAGCATTAAAACTTCTTCTCCTTGAGAATGTCTCCTCGAGGCAAAATTACGGATACCAGTACCTACCTACATCCATGTACATGATATCACGTTCTAGCTCTTATAAAAGTTTCATATATCTAAATGGTCCTTCATCAACATGTATACGTAGACGTACGTACGTACGAGTACGTGTATAGTTCTACCCATTTTCCAAAAGGACAAAAAAAAACCATCCGCTCGATAGGGACAACTAAACGGAATCATGCGAATGCAAAGATACATTCTCACATCGTTATATGTCCGAAAATTAAATCATAAAAATTCTACCTCTGACCTTTAAGGCGAACTAAACGTGACTCCCAGTGAAGTCTCGACATCTCGGGAGTCATTAAATGGAGGAAACTTTCCGTTTTCTCCTCCAGTATACGAGTAAATGAATGCGCCAAGTGCTAAAGGCTATTACCGTTGGCGATAAAAGCCCGAAGGCATACCATCCCTCATTGGAATTTCGAAAACAAAAACAACACAACAACTACGAGTATGTCGTCGGCTGTTGGTTCTATTTTGTCATTCGCCGCCTCCGCTTGATTTTGTGTGTTCTTGTTCCATGCCACCATAATAAAGAACCACCAACGCACCCCTCAGTGAAATTTCCTTTATGTGGCATTCAAAAGCCAGAAAGTATCAACTAATACCTAACCATAGTCATATCAATGGCCACGTTCACAATCGAACGGAACTAGTAACTGGGATATGGTGGCTCCAACTTTCATTCAGAAACACAAACCCAGAGAAGTCTCTGACGTAGTTTGGCTGCCATCATTGTAATCGTCAAGCGCAGAAGAGCTTTCACTTCCCTCACATTTTCACAGTGTTATGGCTATCCCACTGGGGGATACTGGGGGTAGTATCGATTTTCCATTCTTCATTACGAGTGCCTACCCTCATTCCAATCCAACCATCAAACAGCAACAGTTTCCCATGCACCTGAACCCTCATGGATTGTTTGTTCCAGCTGGAGCTGATACTGGTGCTTCATGAGTTTTTAAAGAAGGAATTCGTTCTTATGCGGACGCATCTGCAGATGAATTTTGAAATGCCAACGGTACCAGCATAGATTCCACGAATATGCGTGGGTCAGACAGTCGGTTGTCTTTCACCCCATTCCATGGGAAAGAGCACGGCCTACGAGTAAGAGTACTCGTATACGAGTATGTGTACGAGTATACCCGGATGAGTCTAAAAATAGCAACAAGCTTTCGCCTCCGCATTTGGATTCGATGGTAATCCCTTCTGGTGGGGGTCTACTATATCTGTAGATATACTCGTATCTCCACCGCCAGCTCTAGATTCAGCACCAGTTTCAACATCAATTTCCGGGGAAACGGAAACTTCCGCGAATTCGTACACCTACCGAAACTACCCTGAGGCTGGCATTAGTTTTTGTTCTTATGTGACGACTTCGTGAAGGCTTCAAGGTCCTTGACAAATGACGTCCAGAGTTGTGGGAATCTTTTTGAATTTTCCAGAATCGGAAGAATCCAGGGCTTTACGGAGTGAAGAGCTCTACTAGTATTCAGCTTCCACAGGCTGGTGGATAATTAAGGAAAGTGTCATATTTCGGAAATGAGATTTAGAACCGTAATTCTCAATTTATTCGGATGTCACTGGAAAGGGAAACTTCGAGAAGAATTCTTTTATTCGATTGGAGTTGCAAAAGTTGGTCGCATCAATTGTTAGTCCCACTTGCCTGAGGCAAAGACGAGCAATGAAATCTGTGCGGCATAAGAATTAAAATGCAAATCGAATAAGCACTTGTCAGTTAAGTATTCAGGATTTAGTCTCGAGTGTGTGTAGGGAAGCCACTGCCACTCCTATTCCTGACAGATGGGAGTAATGTTTTAAGATTGTGGGGATCAGAATTGACGATGCCATGCATAATTAAGTGATTCACTTGATGAATTGATGCCGGAGCATCTACTTTCTTCTGTACTCTGTAGAGCTCTAGAACGTCAGAGTTATGGTAAACTGGATGGTGTCAAAGTTCCGTGGTTAAAGCGATTTCTTTTAATGAAATGCTCGCATGCATGATGTTATAAGCTTGAGGAAATGAATCCTAAGAACAGAAGTGTTTAAATAGCTCAATTCCAAGCTAAATTCCAAAGAAATCGGTTAAAGTTGTGGGAATAAACTATGACGAAACTGCTTGCCGGCGAAAAGCCTCTGGCATCCCCATCATTCGGATCTTATGCCAAATGCTTAGATTCTTTTAGATTACCAAAGACAAATATCTTCTTATTGAACTATGAAGTTTGTTTGTACTTCTGCTTACTTCCGCGGCGAGTAAAGCGAGAAGTTGCCAGTGGCGGCGTAAATGGAAACAAATGGCGCGGCTACAAAGAGCTAATTTCCGAGGAAGATAGGGACACGCGGGGCCAGAGATATCGACTGGCCCTCCATTAGCTACGCAGATCTAGCCCAGTCGGTCTAATGGAACCGAGCTTAATGGAAGTGAAATAGTCTCCACCCTGTTTTCGGATCACCCAGAAGAGAGAAGGGCAGACATCATAACCAACGAAGTACCACCCTTTGTATCCGAAGAAGAGTAGAGAGTAACAACGGTTCTGCCGAGCCATAAGGCCAGTGCCGAGTGTGGTCCTTATGATAGCGGATACGAAGAAACTACACTTGCTCGTGGACATGTTCAATGCTTGTTTAAGACATTACGTAGACCCTGGAAATTCCAGCGCCTAGTTCTATTGGACAAGAGCAATCGACTACTCATGACTGCGTCGTCATTTCGACCACTATGTATGCCGAATAACGTCGGGGAAATTTTGGAGAAGATGATACGAGCAACAAGATAGTTAAGCAATCATTTCGATAATCACTATGGGTTTCGAAAGGGCCACTTAACGTGTATGAAAAATGCTGAGGTTCTAAGAATTAGAAGACTAGAAGTGTCGGTATCATGTCGACTTAGCTTAATGAATCTATCCCTAAGAACTAAACAACTAAGACAACTACGCAGAGGAGTGCGAAAACTTTTTAATTAAGCGAAACGCGCGTTGAAAACCTCAAAGACAAAAATTTGGACAAAAAATAGTAAGAAACTGAAAGAACGCCCAGCTATTGCCCGTCTTCAAAAGAAAACCTTTCAAACCCCTCCATACACATTATACTCAAATCAGACGGTACTTTTACATCTAGTCGAGAAGAAACCTTACGAATTCTACTTGAGGTACACTAGTAATATTTTTAAAAGAAAGTCGAAGGCCTGCCTCTCCGATAGGTGAAACCAGATTCTACACGACTTTATCGAAAAGTAGTTGCACTTGATATTTCTAAGGCATTCCTTGAAGTTGGGTGTCAGGCTCTATGGCTAAGAATTCGTCAATGCGTCTTTTGTCAGTTCATGTTGCTTTTGGTGGTTGATGTTTATAAAATAAATATTGGTGTACCCCAATCTTTCGTTCTGTCTTCTACATTATTTGATCTTTGTCTGCATTTTCTTAA